>OX401931.1:0-2577500 GCA_947859195.1 Drymonia ruficornis
AACCTAACCTAACCTAACCTAACCTAACCTAACCTAACCTAACCTAACCTAACCTAACCTAACCTAACCTAACCTAACCTAACCTAACCTAACCTAACCTAACCTAACCTAACCTAACCTAACCTAACCTAACCTAACCTAACCTAACCTAACCTAACCTAACCTAACCTAACCTAACCTAACCTAACCTAACCTAACCTAACCTAACCTAACCTAACCTAACCTAACCTAACCTAACCTAACCTAACCTAACCTAACCTAACCTAACCTAACCTAACCTAACCTAACCTAACCTAACCTAACCTAACCTAACCTAACCTAACCTAACCTAACCTAACCTAACCTAACCTAACCTAACCTAACCTAACCTAACCTAACCTAACCTAACCTAACCTAACCTAACCTAACCTAACCTAACCTAACCTAACCTAACCTAACCTAACCTAACCTAACCTAACCTAACCTAACCTAACCTAACCTAACCTAACCTAACCTAACCTAACCTAACCTAACCTAACCTAACCTAACCTAACCTAACCTAACCTAACCTAACCTAACCTAACCTAACCTAACCTAACCTAACCTAACCTAACCTAACCTAACCTAACCTAACCTAACCTAACCTAACCTAACCTAACCTAACCTAACCTAACCTAACCTAACCTAACCTAACCTAACCTAACCTAACCTAACCTAACCTAACCTAACCTAACCTAACCTAACCTAACCTAACCTAACCTAACCTAACCTAACCTAACCTAACCTAACCTAACCTAACCTAACCTAACCTAACCTAACCTAACCTAACCTAACCTAACCTAACCTAACCTAACCTAACCTAACCTAACCTAACCTAACCTAACCTAACCTAACCTAACCTAACCTAACCTAACCTAACCTAACCTAACCTAACCTAACCTAACCTAACCTAACCTAACCTAACCTAACCTAACCTAACCTAACCTAACCTAACCTAACCTAACCTAACCTAACCTAACCTAACCTAACCTAACCTAACCTAACCTAACCTAACCTAACCTAACCTAACCTAACCTAACCTAACCTAACCTAACCTAACCTAACCTAACCTAACCTAACCTAACCTAACCTAACCTAACCTAACCTAACCTAACCTAACCTAACCTAACCTAACCTAACCTAACCTAACCTAACCTAACCTAACCTAACCTAACCTAACCTAACCTAACCTAACCTAACCTAACCTAACCTAACCTAACCTAACCTAACCTAACCTAACCTAACCTAACCTAACCTAACCTAACCTAACCTAACCTAACCTAACCTAACCTAACCTAACCTAACCTAACCTAACCTAACCTAACCTAACCTAACCTAACCTAACCTAACCTAACCTAACCTAACCTAACCTAACCTAACCTAACCTAACCTAACCTAACCTAACCTAACCTAACCTAACCTAACCTAACCTAACCTAACCTAACCTAACCTAACCTAACCTAACCTAACCTAACCTAACCTAACCTAACCTAACCTAACCTAACCTAACCTAACCTAACCTAACCTAACCTAACCTAACCTAACCTAACCTAACCTAACCTAACCTAACCTAACCTAACCTAACCTAACCTAACCTAACCTAACCTAACCTAACCTAACCTAACCTAACCTAACCTAACCTAACCTAACCTAACCTAACCTAACCTAACCTAACCTAACCTAACCTAACCTAACCTAACCTAACCTAACCTAACCTAACCTAACCTAACCTAACCTAACCTAACCTAACCTAACCTAACCTAACCTAACCTAACCTAACCTAACCTAACCTAACCTAACCTAACCTAACCTAACCTAACCTAACCTAACCTAACCTAACCTAACCTAACCTAACCTAACCTAACCTAACCTAACCTAACCTAACCTAACCTAACCTAACCTAACCTAACCTAACCTAACCTAACCTAACCTAACCTAACCTAACCTAACCTAACCTAACCTAACCTAACCTAACCTAACCTAACCTAACCTAACCTAACCTAACCTAACCTAACCTAACCTAACCTAACCTAACCTAACCTAACCTAACCTAACCTAACCTAACCTAACCTAACCTAACCTAACCTAACCTAACCTAACCTAACCTAACCTAACCTAACCTAACCTAACCTAACCTAACCTAACCTAACCTAACCTAACCTAACCTAACCTAACCTAACCTAACCTAACCTAACCTAACCTAACCTAACCTAACCTAACCTAACCTAACCTAACCTAACCTAACCTAACCTAACCTAACCTAACCTAACCTAACCTAACCTAACCTAACCTAACCTAACCTAACCTAACCTAACCTAACCTAACCTAACCTAACCTAACCTAACCTAACCTAACCTAACCTAACCTAACCTAACCTAACCTAACCTAACCTAACCTAACCTAACCTAACCTAACCTAACCTAACCTAACCTAACCTAACCTAACCTAACCTAACCTAACCTAACCTAACCTAACCTAACCTAACCTAACCTAACCTAACCTAACCTAACCTAACCTAACCTAACCTAACCTAACCTAACCTAACCTAACCTAACCTAACCTAACCTAACCTAACCTAACCTAACCTAACCTAACCTAACCTAACCTAACCTAACCTAACCTAACCTAACCTAACCTAACCTAACCTAACCTAACCTAACCTAACCTAACCTAACCTAACCTAACCTAACCTAACCTAACCTAACCTAACCTAACCTAACCTAACCTAACCTAACCTAACCTAACCTAACCTAACCTAACCTAACCTAACCTAACCTAACCTAACCTAACCTAACCTAACCTAACCTAACCTAACCTAACCTAACCTAACCTAACCTAACCTAACCTAACCTAACCTAACCTAACCTAACCTAACCTAACCTAACCTAACCTAACCTAACCTAACCTAACCTAACCTAACCTAACCTAACCTAACCTAACCTAACCTAACCTAACCTAACCTAACCTAACCTAACCTAACCTAACCTAACCTAACCTAACCTAACCTAACCTAACCTAACCTAACCTAACCTAACCTAACCTAACCTAACCTAACCTAACCTAACCTAACCTAACCTAACCTAACCTAACCTAACCTAACCTAACCTAACCTAACCTAACCTAACCTAACCTAACCTAACCTAACCTAACCTAACCTAACCTAACCTAACCTAACCTAACCTAACCTAACCTAACCTAACCTAACCTAACCTAACCTAACCTAACCTAACCTAACCTAACCTAACCTAACCTAACCTAACCTAACCTAACCTAACCTAACCTAACCTAACCTAACCTAACCTAACCTAACCTAACCTAACCTAACCTAACCTAACCTAACCTAACCTAACCTAACCTAACCTAACCTAACCTAACCTAACCTAACCTAACCTAACCTAACCTAACCTAACCTAACCTAACCTAACCTAACCTAACCTAACCTAACCTAACCTAACCTAACCTAACCTAACCTAACCTAACCTAACCTAACCTAACCTAACCTAACCTAACCTAACCTAACCTAACCTAACCTAACCTAACCTAACCTAACCTAACCTAACCTAACCTAACCTAACCTAACCTAACCTAACCTAACCTAACCTAACCTAACCTAACCTAACCTAACCTAACCTAACCTAACCTAACCTAACCTAACCTAACCTAACCTAACCTAACCTAACCTAACCTAACCTAACCTAACCTAACCTAACCTAACCTAACCTAACCTAACCTAACCTAACCTAACCTAACCTAACCTAACCTAACCTAACCTAACCTAACCTAACCTAACCTAACCTAACCTAACCTAACCTAACCTAACCTAACCTAACCTAACCTAACCTAACCTAACCTAACCTAACCTAACCTAACCTAACCTAACCTAACCTAACCTAACCTAACCTAACCTAACCTAACCTAACCTAACCTAACCTAACCTAACCTAACCTAACCTAACCTAACCTAACCTAACCTAACCTAACCTAACCTAACCTAACCTAACCTAACCTAACCTAACCTAACCTAACCTAACCTAACCTAACCTAACCTAACCTAACCTAACCTAACCTAACCTAACCTAACCTAACCTAACCTAACCTAACCTAACCTAACCTAACCTAACCTAACCTAACCTAACCTAACCTAACCTAACCTAACCTAACCTAACCTAACCTAACCTAACCTAACCTAACCTAACCTAACCTAACCTAACCTAACCTAACCTAACCTAACCTAACCTAACCTAACCTAACCTAACCTAACCTAACCTAACCTAACCTAACCTAACCTAACCTAACCTAACCTAACCTAACCTAACCTAACCTAACCTAACCTAACCTAACCTAACCTAACCTAACCTAACCTAACCTAACCTAACCTAACCTAACCTAACCTAACCTAACCTAACCTAACCTAACCTAACCTAACCTAACCTAACCTAACCTAACCTAACCTAACCTAACCTAACCTAACCTAACCTAACCTAACCTAACCTAACCTAACCTAACCTAACCTAACCTAACCTAACCTAACCTAACCTAACCTAACCTAACCTAACCTAACCTAACCTAACCTAACCTAACCTAACCTAACCTAACCTAACCTAACCTAACCTAACCTAACCTAACCTAACCTAACCTAACCTAACCTAACCTAACCTAACCTAACCTAACCTAACCTAACCTAACCTAACCTAACCTAACCTAACCTAACCTAACCTAACCTAACCTAACCTAACCTAACCTAACCTAACCTAACCTAACCTAACCTAACCTAACCTAACCTAACCTAACCTAACCTAACCTAACCTAACCTAACCTAACCTAACCTAACCTAACCTAACCTAACCTAACCTAACCTAACCTAACCTAACCTAACCTAACCTAACCTAACCTAACCTAACCTAACCTAACCTAACCTAACCTAACCTAACCTAACCTAACCTAACCTAACCTAACCTAACCTAACCTAACCTAACCTAACCTAACCTAACCTAACCTAACCTAACCTAACCTAACCTAACCTAACCTAACCTAACCTAACCTAACCTAACCTAACCTAACCTAACCTAACCTAACCTAACCTAACCTAACCTAACCTAACCTAACCTAACCTAACCTAACCTAACCTAACCTAACCTAACCTAACCTAACCTAACCTAACCTAACCTAACCTAACCTAACCTAACCTAACCTAACCTAACCTAACCTAACCTAACCTAACCTAACCTAACCTAACCTAACCTAACCTAACCTAACCTAACCTAACCTAACCTAACCTAACCTAACCTAACCTAACCTAACCTAACCTAACCTAACCTAACCTAACCTAACCTAACCTAACCTAACCTAACCTAACCTAACCTAACCTAACCTAACCTAACCTAACCTAACCTAACCTAACCTAACCTAACCTAACCTAACCTAACCTAACCTAACCTTTTTTTTTTTTTTTTTTTTTTTTTTTTTACAAGAGGAAATCCATCATGGATGCCAGTCAGCCACGGGGAGACAGACTGGCGATGTGAGACTCCTACTCACTAAAACCTCTTGGTGTTCCATCGCTCTGCTATGTTATGGTGGGTCGCAGGCTAGCGCAGACACATTCTTCCACGGAAAAGTGGTCTCAATCTCGAGTACCCTTGCGGGCTCTCTTGACCGTCCTTGTTCACGTCCGATTCGAAGTGGAAGCCGTCTGCTAGCCAAATCTCATCTTTCGATCCCTCCGTAACAACCTCTAGAGCAACTACTAGTTCTAACTTGGGTCCAATTAATAATGTGACGGCTGTACTCGCAACCTCAAATCGTCATCATTGAATAGACAAATTTTCCGTCTGAAAAATTGCTATTCTTGATGGGATTCGAACCTGTGCCATCCACCGTCACAACCCAACTAGTGTTACCACTAGACCAACTTGGTCGTCAACCTAACCTAACCTAACCTAACCTAACCTAACCTAACCTAACCTAACCTAACCTAACCTAACCTAACCTAACCTAACCTAACCTAACCTAACCTAACCTAACCTAACCTAACCTAACCTAACCTAACCTAACCTAACCTAACCTAACCTAACCTAACCTAACCTAACCTAACCTAACCTAACCTAACCTAACCTAACCTAACCTAACCTAACCTAACCTAACCTAACCTAACCTAACCTAACCTAACCTAACCTAACCTAACCTAACCTAACCTAACCTAACCTAACCTAACCTAACCTAACCTAACCTAACCTAACCTAACCTAACCTAACCTAACCTAACCTAACCTAACCTAACCTAACCTAACCTAACCTAACCTAACCTTTTTTTTTTTTTTTTTTTTTTTTTTTTTTTTTTTTTTTTTTTTTTTTTTTTTTTTTTTTTTTTTTTTTTTTTTTTTAACGTGGGAAAACCCTTTATGGGTCCCCTTCCGCCTCGGGGGAGACGGGAGGGGTATGTGGGAGTCCCGGCATGTACGCCGTATACCCACTAAAAAAAAAAAAAAAAAAAAAAAAAAAAAAAAAAAAAACCCACGGTGTACCATCTACCGCTTAATAAGTGGAGGCGCCACGAGCTCTCTTAAAAGCATTCATCGTGACGCCCCCTACTTGCGGTCGGCCCAGCCTAAGCCGGGCCTCCTTCGCCGAGAGGAGACGACCTGGTACAACCCCAGCCGTCTCCTAGACCGCCAAAGCCGTGCAATGAGTGACGGGCCCCCCGACCCATCACCCCGGCTTCAGCTAGTGGGCAGGTAGAAGGCGCGCGAAGCGCCCCCTTCTCCTTCCCACACGTCTGCGCCGGAGCGGGTTCGCCAAGGGGTCTTCCTCCCTTGCCCGCTCCGCGGCCTCCTTCTGCACCATCACGTCCTCGCAGAAGGAGACCATTACCTGCCACGACCTGTCGCTCCCAAGCATAGACAGAACTACGCTTGGCAGCGACAGATCGTAGCCCATTGCCGCGTAGAGGGCGCGACGCTGCGGCTCCCAGGCAGCACAGTGCTGCAGAGTGTGCTGGGCTGAGTCCTCCAAGGCTCCACATTCGTGGCACACTTCCGAAAGCTCCCTTCTCGCTACCCTGTGCAGGTACCGGCCGAAACACCCGTGTCCGGTCAGTACCTGCACCAGTCTGTACGTGAGGGAGCCCTTCTTTCTGCCAACCCACTCTTCCAGGACCGGACGAACCGCCTCTATGAACCGAAGTCCATATTCTTGGCTCGCCAGGTCCTCCTTCCAGCGCCGCATCAGGTCCTGCTGCGCCTGCCGCCTCGCGTCCCTGACCTCCTCATAGGTGGGGACCTCGCCCTCGGCTTTCCTGGCCGCCACGCACCTATACACGGCGGCATAGACCCCCGCCTCCAGCTCCCACGGCGGTGTACCGGCCAGCGCACAAGCCGCGCCACCAGCCACCGTACGGTACCCTCGGATCATCCTTAGGGTGACCGTGCGCTGCACCCTGCGCAGCAGCGCCTTATTCTGCCTATTTAAGGCATCGGCCCACACTGGCGCCCCGTATAGCGCCATGCTTTTAACCACCCCCGCGTACAGGCGTCGGCAGCTAGCACCCGGCCCCCCCGTATTCGGCAGGAGCCGACCCAGTGCCCCCGCTGCGCTCACCAATTTGGGCGCCAGTCCGCGGAAGTGGTCTTCAAACCTCCAACGCCCATCCAGTTTGAGGCCCAGATATTTCATCTGAGCCCCTACGATGATGTTCACGCCATCCACCACTATTGACGCCCCAGGGGGCGGACCGCACCGAGGTCCATGGAACAGAAGGGCCTCCGTCTTTTCCAACGCCACCCTGAGGCCCAGCATCCGGATCCGATCGACCACAAGAGTGGTCCCTACAGTGGCCAGCCGTTTCACCTCCCTCCACGACTCCCCCTTGGCTACGACCAAGGTGTCGTCGGCGTAACAAAATACGCGCATCCCTGGCAGGAGCGTGCCGCGCAACACCCAGTCATAGCCGAGGTTCCACAGAACCGGTCCCAAAACAGACCCCTGTGGAACCCCGCACCTGACCCACCTCCGGACCAACACTCCTCTCCCGTCGACGAAGGCGACCTGCCTGTCGCTGAGGTACTGCACCAGCAGCCGCTGCAGATACAGGGGCACTCCGTGAAACCGAAGTGCCGCCTGTATAACGCCAAACGGCATGCTGTTGAAGGCGTTGGCGATGTCTAATGACACCGCCAACGCCCTTTCCCCCCGACCAGTCGCCTCCGTCGTCCATGCCTTGAGGGCCGTCAGGGCGTCTATAGTGGACCGCCCAGTTCTGAACCCAAACTGGTGTTCAGAGAGGTCCGGCCCCACCTCTGTGATGTGCTGGACGAGACGGGAAGCCACTATCCTCTCCAGTGCCTTTCCCGTGTCGTCCAGCAGCACTATCGGCCTGTATGCCGAGGGGCTTTCCGGTGGACGGCCCTCTTTCTGCAGCAGGCAGAGTCGACCTTCCTTCCAGATACTCGGGAATTGCCCTGACACCAGACATTGGTCGAACAACTCCCTGAGCTCTCCCCCCATGTGCTTGAGAGCAATGGCCAGCACCTTCCCCGGCACCCCGTCTGGGCCTGGCGCGCTCCGCTTCTTCCGCAGCCGTTCCACCACCACCTCCATCTCTACGTCGGTGATGGGCGGAATGGAAGCCGACTCCACATCTAGCTCACCCGAAACAGGGGGAGGCATGTGCGGCGGGGAGTACCCTGGGCAATCCGGGAACAGTGCTCCAACCACTCTGTCCAGGAACTCGGACTGCAGCGTTTCCGTCATGGGAGGCGCCTGGTTGCGGAACTTATTCCGCGCCGCCCGATATGGGCGCCCCCATGGGTCAGCCTCCAGCGATTCCAGCATGCTGTCCCAGCCCCTCTCTTTTGCCTTTAATATGGCCAGCTGTAGTGCCATCTTACTCCTTCTGTAGGCCGAGTACAGCCGGCTTTCCTCCGCCTGTCTGGCTTCCACGGCTTGCGGGCCTAGCGCCTCCGTGACCCGACGACTTCGCCTTCGAACACGCCCATAAGCCCTCCTCGCCGCAGAGCAAGCCTCACGAAGCTCGGCTATCTCCTGCGACCACCAGAAAACGGCTCTCTTCGGGGGGCGACGCCTTGCCCTCGGCATTGCCGCATCACATACCACCGTCATGGCAGAGCGGAAGCGGGCTGCCGACTCCTCCACTGCCCCCGAAACGACGACTCGGGAGCACCAGCTCTGCACGATGGCCGCCTCCTCCGCCAACTCCCTATCGAGGCGGCTCACTGCCCATCGAGGGAACGACGCGTTACCTCGGGGTTGCGGCTCCGGCACATTCCGGAGGGAGGAGATCCCGAACCTTATATATAAGTGGTCCGAGAGTGTCTCCACCTCCCCCAACACACGCCAGTCACAGACGCGGCGTGCAACAGCAGGCGTGGCGAACGCGATGTCCACCACCGAACCGCCGTTCTGCCGCACGCACGTGTGCGCCGTCCCCGTGTTAAGGAGGGTCAGCCCGGACTCGACTGCCCACTCCTCCACGGCTGCCCCACGAGGGTCCGTACGGGTCTCTCCCCACGCTCTGGACTTGGCGTTAAGGTCGCCGATGAGCAGAACCGGTAGAGGCTCCATCCTTCTCACTACCGGACTCAGGGTGTCGAGAAAGACTTCAAAGTCCCGGAGCGGTTTGTTCGGGGAGAAGTAAGTGCCTATGACAGCATACCCTCCCCACGCGGCCGCCACATACCCGACACCCCTCTCCCGGACCACGAGAGGGTTCCCCTGCTGCCTACTGACAATGGCCACCAGGCCGTTTGTGTCCCCAGCCCAATGGGGCCTAGACGGGACACAGTACGGCTCCGCAGCAACGGCGACGTCAATTCCCCACTCCGCCATGGACTGCAAGAAGAGATCTTGCGCCCCGGCGGAGTGGTTAAGGTTCGCCTGTAGGAAGCTGATGTTGTCCCACATTACTGTTCCATGTCAGTAGCCTCCGACCTTCGGTCGCCATCCCTTGTAGTGGCCCCTGTCCCTGGGGTCACTTTAACCTTAGTGGAAGGAGGATTACAACTCCTTCCCCCCATTAGATGGCCATAAGGCCTTCCGGCGTCCGCACAAACCGCGCAATGGGGGTCCGCCTCGCATACTGCAGCCTTATGTCCCGCTTTCCCGCACCGGAAGCATAAGCTGGACCTCGTTGCCGTTGACGGGCACATCGGGCGTGTGTGACCTAGGCCCATGCATTTATAGCACCGCATGGGCAACACCTCCAACGACTGCACCCGTACCGAGCTCCACCCGACCGAAAAGCGACCCACTTCCGTCAACGCTTTCGCCACTGCGACCGGGCAGGACATGAATATGGAGCCGTCCCCTCCAGAGACAGAGCGGATTTCTCCAGCCCTAATTTGGGCCGGCTCGCAGCCCCCCTTCCTAGCCGCCGCCGCGACTATCTCGTCTTTAGTGATGGAGTCGTCAAGCCCCACAATGCGCAAGTCAGCGCATTTGACGGGCCTGACGACTGACGCCACGTTAGACAACACCTCCCTAAGTTTGCCGGCCAGCTTGTCAGCTACTTCGCCAGTTTGGGAGCCCGGAATTGTAATAATTCTGGCTCCTGTGGCTGACGTGCGAACCGACACTTGGTCAATTCCCAGACCTGGGAGGTCGATCTCCTGCTTAGCCTTGGAGAGGACCGCAGAGTAGGTCGCTCCCCTCTCTACCGCCTCAGGCTGCAGTGTTACCACTACAGCCGAGGATCGCGGGGCAGAGAGCTTAGCCTTCCTCTTGTTTGGCCCTACTCCAGACTTGGTGCGGGCGGAAGCCGCCGCCTGTCCCTTCTCCGACCCCGCCGCGGCTGTGGTGGCAGCCGTAGGGGTCCCTGCCGGTGCAGCCTTCTTTTTCTTTCGACGGGCCACCGTAGCCCATTCTCCTTCGCCCGTGGAGGGCTGTGAGGCGGCTGAGGCCGGAGTCAGGCCCATTTCCGGCAGGACCTGTGAAAGCTCCTGCGATGCCTCCTGGGAGGCAGGCGGCTGACCAACACGGAGAGCCGTAACCCTCGGCGCTGGCGTGAGCCCGGAAGGTCCAGCCACGGAAGCCGCCTCAGACCTCCTCCCATCCCCGCGGAGGGGGGGGCGAACGACCGGCGCTGGAAGCAGCCTTCCCTCAATGTTCTCCAGTCGGGCGTTCACCATCTGCCCAATGGAGACGAGGAGTTCTCTCTTTAGCTCCTCGATTTTCTCCCCAAAATCAGGTGCCTGCAGGGGATTTGGAGCCTGCGAGGGACTCTTAGCCGGCGCCGGCGGCGGGACTCTTTTCGTCGAGTAGTCTCGACGCATCGCCTTCACTTCCGTCTTTAGTTCCTCGAGCTCCCTGCGGAGGTTTTTATTATCCCTCCGGAGGTTGCGGGTCTCGTCCACAAGTGTGCGATCAGCCAAGCAGTTCACAATATCCAGGAGCGACATCGCCGCCTCCTTCAGGTCCTTAACGCATCCTCCCTGAAGATGCCCGGACTTGTGTGCAACATCGAGCACCGTGGCCACCTTACTCGCAGCGCTCGCCCTTACCGCCTCCGCGTCTAGGAATTCGAAGTCCACAACTTTGGCTGGCGTTTTCCCCTCTGCCTTGTCCTTACGGAAGGCGTTGGCGTTGCTCCTCATCATTCGGTTGTAATTGGACTCCTCCTCCTCCTCGCGGAGACGGTTCAGCTCCTCCATGGCCTTGGCTGTGCCAACGTCATGGTCCGGGGCGGGGATCTTCCCTTTCTTGAGCGGCCGAGCCTTCGCCGACTCCGCAGTTTCGGTCTCCGACCCTGAGTCCGGCAGATCCACAACCACCTTCTTGGTCCTCTTCCTTTTGCGCTCCGTCTCTGATGTGGTTGACGACTCCGACATTAGCTCACACTCCCCCACGGAGCGTGGACCAATCTCCAATGCCGTCTTGGGGTCCCAGAGTGACTCCCCCAACACACCTCCGAGCTTAGCCGAGGCCCTCGTTAATCGAGCTACCGACTCCGTACCGCCTATGGCAATGCGGACCTCTCCTCCCCCAGCCTGTGCCGATTTCGGCCCAGTCTGTTCCATTTTGGCCCTAAGAAGGGCCTTTTAGAAGAATCAATCTGATTCTGGAAACCTACACAAAAACTAAAAAATCCCTAAAAGAAACTACCAAGAAAACTACTACGGAACCCCAACCAGTATTAAAATTGAACCCTAAAAACCCAATTAAACTACGAAAAAGTGGTCTCAATCTCGAGTACCCTTGCGGGCTCTCTTGACCGTCCTTTGTTCACGTCCGATTCGAAGTGGAAGCCGTCTGCTAGCCAAATCTCATCTTTCGATCCCTCCGCGACAACCTCTAGAGCAACTTACTAGTTCTAACTTGGGTCCAATTAATAATGTGACGGCTGTACTCGCAACCTCAAATCGACATCATTTAATAGACAAATTTTCCGTCTGAAAAATTGCTATTTTTGATGGGATTCGAACCTGTGCCATCCACCGTCACAACCCAACTAGTGTTACCACTAGACCAACTTGGTCGTCAAAAGTGGTCTCAATCTCGAGTGCCCTTGCGGGCTCTCTTGACCGTCCTTGTTCACGTCCGATTCGAAGTGGAAGCCGTCTGCTAGCCAAATCTCATCTTTCGATCCCTCCGCGACAACCTCTAGAGCAACTACTAGTTCTAACTTGGGTCCAATTAATAATGTGACGGCTGTACTCGCAACCTCAAATCGACATCATTTTAATAGACAAATTTTCCGTCTGAAAAATTGCTATTTTTGATGGGATTCGAACCTGTGCCATCCACCGTCACAACCCAACTAGTGTTACCACTAGACCAACTTGGTCGTCTAAAAGTGGTCTCAATCTCGAGTGCCCTTGCGGGCTCTCTTGACCGTCCTTGTTCACGTCCGATTCGAAGTGGAAGCCGTCTGCTAGCCAAATCTCATCTTTCGATCCCTCCGCGACAACCTCTAGAGCAACTACTAGTTCTAACTTGGGTCCAATTAATAATGTGACGGCTGTACTCGCAACCTCAAATCGACATCATTTTAATAGACAAATTTTCCGTCTGAAAAATTGCTATTTTTGATGGGATTCGAACCTGTGCCATCCACCGTCACAACCCAACTAGTGTTACCACTAGACCAACTTGGTCGTCAAAAAGTGGTCTCAATCTCGAGTACCCTTGCGGGCTCTCTTGACCGTCCTTGTTCACGTCCGATTCGAAGTGGAAGCCGTCTGCTAGCCAAATCTCATCTTTCGATCCCTCCGTAACAACCTCTAGAGCAACTTACTAGTTCTAACTTGGGTCCAATTAATAATGTGACGGCTGTACTCGCAACCTCAAATCGTCATCATTGAATAGACAAATTTTCCGTCTGAAAAATTGCTATTCCTGATGGGATTCGAACCTGTGCCATCCACCGTCACAACCCAACTAGTGTTGCCACTAGACCAACTTGGTCGTCAAAAAGTGGTCTCAATCTCGAGTACCCTCGCGGGCTCTCTTGACCGTCCTTGTTCACGTCCGATTCGAAGTGGAAGCCGTCTGCTAGCCAAATCTCATCTTTCGATCCCTCCGCGACAACCTCTAGAGCAACTACTAGTTCTAACTTGGGTCCAATTAATAATGTGACGGCTGTACTCGCAACCTCAAATCGACATCATTGAATAGACAAATTTTCCGTCTGAAAAATTGCTATTCTTGATGGGATTCGAACCTGTGCCATCCACCGTCACAACCCAACTAGTGTTACCACTAGACCAACTTGGTCGTCCAAAAGTGGTCTCAATCTCGAGTACCCTTGCGGGCTCTCTTGACCGTCCTTGTTCACGTCCGATTCGAAGTGGAAGCCGTCTGCTAGCCAAATCTCATCTTTCGATCCCTCCGTAACAACCTCTAGAGCAACTACTAGTTCTAACTTGGGTCCAATTAATAATGTGACGGCTGTACTCGCAACCTCAAATCGACATCATTGAATAGACAAATTTTCCGTCTGAAAAATTGCTATTCTTGATGGGATTCGAACCTGTGCCATCCACCGTCACAACCCAACTAGTGTTACCACTAGACCAACTTGGTCGTCAAAAAGTGGTCTCAATCTCGAGTACCCTTGCGGGCTCTCTTGACCGTCCTTGTTCACGTCCGATTCGAAGTGGAAGCCGTCTGCTAGCCAAATCTCATCTTTCGATCCCTCCGTAACAACCTCTAGAGCAACTTACTAGTTCTAACTTGGGTCCAATTAATAATGTGACGGCTGTACTCGCAACCTCAAATCGTCATCATTGAATAGACAAATTTTCCGTCTGAAAAATTGCTATTCTTGATGGGATTCGAACCTGTGCCATCCACCGTCACAACCCAACTAGTGTTACCACTAGACCAACTTGGTCGTCTAAAAGTGGTCTCAATCTCGAGTGCCCTTGCGGGCTCTCTTGACCGTCCTTGTTCACGTCCGATTCGAAGTGGAAGCCGTCTGCTAGCCAAATCTCATCTTTCGATCCCTCCGTAACAACCTCTAGAGCAACTTACTAGTTCTAACTTGGGTCCAATTAATAATGTGACGGCTGTACTCGCAACCTCAAATCGTCATCATTGAATAGACAAATTTTCCGTCTGAAAAATTGCTATTCTTGATGGGATTCGAACCTGTGCCATCCACCGTCACAACCCAACTAGTGTTACCACTAGACCAACTTGGTCGTCAAAAGTGGTCTCAATCTCGAGTACCCTTGCGGGCTCTCTTGACCGTCCTTGTTCACGTCCGATTCGAAGTGGAAGCCGTCTGCTAGCCAAATCTCATCTTTCGATCCCTCCGTAACAACCTCTAGAGCAACTTACTAGTTCTAACTTGGGTCCAATTAATAATGTGACGGCTGTACTCGCAACCTCAAATCGTCATCATTGAATAGACAAATTTTCCGTCTGAAAAATTGCTATTCCTGATGGGATTCGAACCTGTGCCATCCACCGTCACAACCCAACTAGTGTTGCCACTAGACCAACTTGGTCGTCACCTAACCTAACCTAACCTAACCTAACCTAACCTAACCTAACCTAACCTAACCTAACCTAACCTAACCTAACCTAACCTAACCTAACCTAACCTAACCTAACCTAACCTAACCTAACCTAACCTAACCTAACCTAACCTAACCTAACCTAACCTAACCTAACCTAACCTAACCTAACCTAACCTAACCTAACCTAACCTAACCTAACCTAACCTAACCTAACCTAACCTAACCTAACCTAACCTAACCTAACCTAACCTAACCTAACCTAACCTAACCTAACCTAACCTAACCTAACCTAACCTAACCTAACCTAACCTAACCTAACCTAACCTAACCTAACCTAACCTAACCTAACCTAACCTAACCTAACCTAACCTAACCTAACCTAACCTAACCTAACCTAACCTAACCTAACCTAACCTAACCTAACCTAACCTAACCTAACCTAACCTAACCTAACCTAACCTAACCTAACCTAACCTAACCTAACCTAACCTAACCTAACCTAACCTAACCTAACCTAACCTAACCTAACCTAACCTAACCTAAACCTAAACCTAAACCTAAACCTAAACCTAAACCTAAACCTAAACCTAAACCTAAACCTAAACCTAAACCTAAACCTAAACCTAAACCTAAACCTAAACCTAAACCTAAACCTAAACCTAAACCTAAACCTAAACCTAAACCTAAACCTAAACCTAAACCTAAACCTAAACCTGTGCTGTGCTGTGCTGTGCTGTGCTGTGCTGTGCTGTGCTGTGCTGTGCTGTGCTGTGCTGTGCTGTGCTGTGCTGTGCTGTGCTGTGCTGTGCTGTGCTGTGCTGTGCTGTGCTGTGCTGTGCTGTGCTGTGCTGTGCTGTGCTGTGCTGTGCTGTGCTGTGCTGTGCTGTGCTGTGCTGTGCTGTGCTGTGCTGTGCTGTGCTGTGCTGTGCTGTGCTGTGCTGTGCTGTGCTGTGCTGTGCTGTGCTGTGCTGTGCTGTGCTGTGCTGTGCTGTGCTGTGCTGTGCTGTGCTGTGCTGTGCTGTGCTGTGCTGTGCTGTGCTGTGCTGTGCTGTGCTGTGCTGTGCTGTGCTGTGCTGTGCTGTGCTGTGCTGTGCTGTGCTGTGCTGTGCTGTGCTGTGCTGTGCTGTGCTGTGCTGTGCTGTGCTGTGCTGTGCTGTGCTGTGCTGTGCTGTGCTGTGCTGTGCTGTGCTGTGCTGTGCTGTGCTGTGCTGTGCTGTGCTGTGCTGTGCTGTGCTGTGCTGTGCTGTGCTGTGCTGTGCTGTGCTGTGCTGTGCTGTGCTGTGCTGTGCTGTGCTGTGCTGTGCTGTGCTGTGCTGTGCTGTGCTGTGCTGTGCTGTGCTGTGCTGTGCTGTGCTGTGCTGTGCTGTGCTGTGCTGTGCTGTGCTGTGCTGTGCTGTGCTGTGCTGTGCTGTGCTGTGCTGTGCTGTGCTGTGCTGTGCTGTGCTGTGCTGTGCTGTGCTGTGCTGTGCTGTGCTGTGCTGTGCTGTGCTGTGCTGTGCTGTGCTGTGCTGTGCTGTGCTGTGCTGTGCTGTGCTGTGCTGTGCTGTGCTGTGCTGTGCTGTGCTGTGCTGTGCTGTGCTGTGCTGTGCTGTGCTGTGCTGTGCTGTGCTGTGCTGTGCTGTGCTGTGCTGTGCTGTGCTGTGCTGTGCTGTGCTGTGCTGTGCTGTGCTGTGCTGTGCTGTGCTGTGCTGTGCTGTGCTGTGCTGTGCTGTGCTGTGCTGTGCTGTGCTGTGCTGTGCTGTGCTGTGCTGTGCTGTGCTGTGCTGTGCTGTGCTGTGCTGTGCTGTGCTGTGCTGTGCTGTGCTGTGCTGTGCTGTGCTGTGCTGTGCTGTGCTGTGCTGTGCTGTGCTGTGCTGTGCTGTGCTGTGCTGTGCTGTGCTGTGCTGTGCTGTGCTGTGCTGTGCTGTGCTGTGCTGTGCTGTGCTGTGCTGTGCTGTGCTGTGCTGTGCTGTGCTGTGCTGTGCTGTGCTGTGCTGTGCTGTGCTACCACCTTTTTGTGCGGGTGACGTCACATTTAACGGGCGCCGAGTTGGCTTGGGGAGTAGTGGTAGTAATTTTTTTTATTTTTTTTATTCATACTAATTTAATGTGGAAGTGTGTTTGTTTGTCTGTCCATTTTTCAGATATAGATACTACTAACTACTTTTTATTTTTATTTTTTTTTACGTTTTAATAGTTGATAGAAATTCCGACCGAAATCAGACCATGTTACCTTAGTATTAATCCCTATCCAAATAAATCATGTACCCCCTTATTCATAGAAAGTTATGATCGACTTGCAGTGGAATTACAAATGACATTTGTTCCTTAAAATGCTTTTCAAACCCGTTGCAAACTAGCCAAAATCTCTATGAATAATGGGGTGAGACTATTTTAATACACGTAGATTACTTTTTGAATTATTTAAATCGGACATTCCATTCAAAAGATATTACGAATTTAAAAAATAAGGGATTCAATTTTTAATGGAAGTTCGTCATTTTTGAAGTTAGGATGACGAAAATTCGTGTGAAGGTTTCTTTTTATACGGGACACGGAATACGGGATCCGGGAAATCCCGGATACGGGATCCGGGATACGAGATCCGGGATATCCGGGATACGGGATCCGGCAAACAGGATACGGGATCCGGCAAACGGGATCCGGTAAAAACAGGAAACGGGATCCGGTAAAAACGGGAAACGGGATCCGAGATACGGGGTCCGGGATCCGGTATCAAAGATCCGATTTATTTAATTTAAATTTTACGCGGACGAAGTCGCGGGGAAAAACTAGTATAGTATATTTCTAAAAAAAAAATACAAAAAAAACATCCATTATAAATAATAACAAAATTAAGTTTTACTTCAAATACTTAAAAAAAATATATGTTTGGATTTTGGATGTTTGTTATTCAATCAGGCTCTAACGGATGGAATTTCGTACAGGGGGCTTACCACGAACTCTTATTGCAATTCAATTACAGGATCGTTTTAACGTTTCAGCGACTTTTTGTGCAATGACGTACCTTATTGTCATGACAATAAGAAACGTCATTGTCACGTCATTAAAACGTTCATATAATTGAATCGCGATAAGAAGTCGTGGTAAGCCCCCAGGGATAGATTTTATATAGCCTGGAATAAGACATGGCTACTTTTTATCCCTGGAATAGGTTCCCATGGGTTGCGGGAACGGGATCAAAATTAATGATTACTTTTGGTCGCGATAACCAACATACACGCCGGCGAAGCCGCGGGCATCAGCTAGTACTTAAATAATAAAATAATTAAAAAAAAAAATTGCCCTTAAATAAATTCAAAACGTTTATTTTGTTTAGGCCTACGGGGGCACTTACAAATTGTCAATTTACATTTTTTCTTAAATTCTACCGCCGGATCGGAAACGCGACCTCGACTGAGAAGATCCGGCAAGAAACTCAGCGGGCTTGTCTTTTTTTACATTGTTTTATTTCTATTTTATTTAATAAATCGCCATTTTCTTATTTTAATACAAAGTATTTTGGTAAACAATAGCTCCAGTGTGCTACCCTGCGAGATAGGCAAGGCAAGGCAAGACACGCTACACTTTAACATGACACTGTTATTAACGAAGTGCATTTAACCTATCAGTCCCAAGCTGATTTATCTTCCAAGTAATCCGAGATTTTGTGTTAGGCCTTTTGACAGAGTTTAGTTTTAACTATAGTTTTAAACTTATTGACCTGCAAATCTCGGATTTCTTTAGGAAGTTTGTTGTAGAAGCGTATGCATTGCCCTACAAAGGAATTACTTATTCTGTGGAGATGAGTTACATGAACGGATAGCTTGTGCTTGTTCCGTGTATTTATCGAATGAGCATCGCTCCTTTATAAACCCCGACGAAAAACGAGGGGTGTTATAAGTTTGAAGTGTGTATCTGTGGCATCACAGCGCCTGAACGGATGGACCGATTTGGATTTAGTATTTTTTTTGTTTGAAAGGTGGGTTATTTCAAAGTTGTTGACAATTTTCTTAACATAAACTAGGTTTTCAGAAATAAATGGTGACACCACAGTTAGAATATTTATTTCTTTAAAATTTTCTCTGAGGGAGACTCTAGGAGCTAGGTCGTAAATAGCTCTTATAGCTCTTTTCTGCAGTACAAAGACAGAATTTAAATCTGCAGAGCACCCCAAAAGCAGTATGCTATACGCCATTATGCTATGGAAGTAACTGAAATAAACAATTCTAGCCGTGTCCACATCAGTTAAGTGCCTAATTTTTTTAACAGCATATGCCGCAGAACTCAGTTTCACTGAGATTTTTTTAATGTATGGACCCCATTGCAATTTAGAATCTATGGTGATTCCCAGAAAGACAGTTGACTCCTCAACGTCCAATTCTGCACCATTCAGTCGTATATTGGTTCCTATTTGTGTTAGGTGTCGAGAACTTTATGCATTTAGTTTTGCTCTCATTGAGCAGAAGATTATTTACCTTGAACCAATCTACAACTTTAGCGAGTGCATTGTTCACATCGTCATAAAATAAATAAATAGTTGTAAGGAGGTGTGTTATCACGTTCCATTAATTACAAATTCAAATAAGGTACGGTTTTTATTCAAACACATGTAATTGGAATGCTAATATCCTACGTTATCTAAGGTTCTATTTGCCACTCTAGCTCACACAAAGAATTTAAAAACGCTGCACGCGCTGGCCGGGTAGCTGTAAGGCTTTCCGTCTTCTGTACGTCCCAAAAGGCGAGACGAAAACAGGACGTGTATATTAGGTCAAAATAACCGAAAAACTACTGAGTACGTACCTAGCGGCGACCAACTCGAGACCAGTTTCAGACACAATCTTTCATCTGTTCCTTTCTTCATACAAAAAAATGAAAATTTAAACATGAAACCCGAAAACATAGTACTTATACACTCCTGTTTTGGGCAGTCATGTAAAAATCAATTAATTTCATGAGAAAAAAACTACTTACGGATTTCTCTTCATCGCGTAAATACATCATCTACCGTCTGTAGATGTATCTAATACGAGTTTCTAGCCACTGCAACGCATATTGTGGCTGAAAACCCGTCCAGAGGATCACCACGAGAGGTTGTACCTACTCGGTACTGTATTTCAGTAAAGTTGTTTTGGACTAAAAAACACGTCTCGAGTTCATCCCGCCTTAGGTAAACAACAGAAGACGGAAAGCCATATCCGCGGCCGGGTGTATGTATGAGAGGAAACCGGTTACCAACATTATCTTAAGAGGGCACTATATGTAGTACTCCTAATTCTATTTAAAATAAATAAATAAAATATAAATGTGTCTTTTGTTCGTCGCTATCAGTGATATATTGTCCATATTAGAATATAGCGCGGTATATAATGAGTAAATGTCGGGGTAGTGAACACATTACATTCGGCTTCGGGTTCATTCAGTGGCACAGCCCAGCACTCTATCAACATGAAAGTCGTCGTGGTGAGTATACTAAACTTGCATATATTATTTTAACCATAATGATCTAATATTGGGAACAGTGAATTGTACTACAACATGTAGTTCCTGTTACATCTACGGAGATAATTCCTATTTCCCGATAATTAGTTGGTTTTTATGATATTCTTTGGGATAAACAATTGAGCCCGACAACAGGAGGACCGTTCGGTTTTTTTTTTAAACCTATCCGGGCGCTTTTTGATCCGGACCGCGAGCTACCGCTAACATGATCAGGGACTTCATAGGCTATAGGGATTTTCAGGGGGCGACTATTATTATTATTTTAATCATTTTCCTAAAAACCCGACTAGGTACTTTATTTTTAAAGACTACGCTATTTATATTAGGTACGAATATACGTCGGCATTACGAATAACATGCCCGCACGTGGCTGCACTTCTCCACCGTTCGCTTGCAGAACCACCTATTGTAACCGTATCCCAGGCAGACCGAGCATTGGGACTGTTCAGTTATTTATAACTCTGTCAGTCGGACCGACGAATTTGATTCACTCCCAAAGGCATCAACTGCATTCGGCCTGGTATTGCACAGAGGATCATAATTATCACAATTACTAAGTGAGCCTTCATTTCCAGGTTCTAACCGTGCTGTTGATAGCGGCGAGCGTGATCGGGGCCCCCGAGCCGGCGCCGGCGCCGGTGGTGGCGGGCGCGGTGCTGACGCAGGCGGTGAGCACGCAGGACGCGGCCGGCGCGCAGGCCGTGGCGGTGGGCCAGCGCCGCGCCTCCACCACCGTGGTCGCCGCATCGGGCACCGGCGGCTCCCTGGCGGCCAGCAGCGGCGACGCTTACTAGATATTACATATTATTTCCAATAAAAGCTATTCAAAATTAAGTACTTAGTTCTTCTTAGCGACAAGTTTTATATTAACACCGCTATCTCGTCAGTACCTACTTAGAGTACCTAGTACTTAGAAGCCCCCGATTTTTTTTCTCATCGAAGGCGACTTCGGTGTCCGAATCCATTTTGGGTCCTTTTCTGTTTTTAGTATATATAAATGACCTTCCGCATATAATACAAAGTAGGGCAGAGATAGTTTTATTTGCCGATGATACCTCTTTGATTTTTAAAGTAGGTAGACATGTAAATAATTTGGACAACGTGAATAATGCTATTCTTCAGGTCCATAACTGGTTCAATACTAATAATTTAGCATTGAATAGTAACAAGACTAAATGTGTAAGATTCTCATTACCTAATGTTAGAAGTAATGAATGCGATGTAGTACTAAATAAAGAAAAACTTGAATTCGTTAATGATACTGTTTTCTTAGGTATTACGCTCGACTCCAAATTACAGTGGGGCCCACATATAAGAGCTCTCGTGAAGCGGCTCAGCTCCGCCGCCTACGCTGTTAGGAAAATTAGACAACTTTCCGATATCGACACCGCGAGAATAGTTTATTTTAGTTACTTTCATAGTGTCATGTCGTATGGTATATTATTGTGGGGTAGGGCGGCTGACATCGAATCTGTTTTTATTTTACAAAAGCGGGCCGTTAGGGCCATCTATAATTTAGGAAGTCGCGACTCCTTGAGGGAACGGTTTAAGGAAATCAACATTATGACTGTACCATGCCAATACATTTATGAAAACATAATGTACACTAGGAAAAATTTTCATCTCTTTAAAAAGTTAGGTGAGAGTCATCGATATAACACTAGAAATAAAGACAAATTAGATCAACCGCGCTTTCGACTTGCGAAAGTTCACACATCTTTCATGGGATACTGTGTCAAGTTTTATAATAAAATACCACCAAACATACTTAGTCTTAGTGAAACTAAATTCAAAACTTGTGTAAAGCGTACGCTTTGTAAGCGGGCTTACTACACATTAGATGATTATTTGAAAGATAAAGATACTTGGCTAGGTGCTGGTCCAGCTCCACCGGAATGGGAATAATTCCTCAGAATTTCTTGTTTTGATTTATTCCTTATTTATTTATTGTTTTCCTCTTCCTTCTCTTAATTTAGCGCTATTGACATATTAGTCACAATTACCACCTTTTTAAGTTGTGGAAATCATGTATCATGTAGCCATTGACAAGCATTTGTATGTCAATTGTAGCGGATGTTGTCTTGCCGTACGCTTACTTAGCTTTGTTGAACTATGTCACTGCGGTAATGGATCGGTCATGCTCACTCTAATGTCCTTGCTTGCGGTGGCTCTGTGGAGCGGGTCACCCTCTTCCCTCTAAAATGGTTGAGGAGGGTGATGCCGCTGCTCAAGTCATGCTCGGGTTCCGGGCGCTGCTTGCGGGGACTGGTCCGCCCATTTTCCACTTGACACCGTTGTTCCAAAACTTTTACAGACAAGACCTAAGCACGGAAGGCATCACACCAAAACAATCGTTATAAATATTCACCTTTTGGTTTGACAGTTAAGTGGGAGTAGGCATGCACAGCTTTCTAGGCTAGTTTTTATTAATTTTTATTTAAATACCTTATTTTCTTTTTTTACTCACACTGTGTTAATGCATGCCTGCTCACATAGCGTTACTGTTTGAAAATGTATACAATTATTCTTTTGAAAAGAGTAACCATTGAGTTTCTTGCCGGCTCTTCTCAATGGAAGCAACATTACGAACCGGTGGTAACGCTAAAATATTGTTTATATTGACTATTTATAAATGCTCTAATGAGCTTACATGAATAAAAACCTTTTGACTTTGACTTTGACTTTGAATCAGTTATAATCAAGATACCTAGGTCGTATTTTATAATTTTCCAGTTTAAATACCATCGGAGTTCCAGTAACAGTAAAAACCGGACAGGACTGAGTAGGACTCGCACCCTAAGGGTTCCCTACAAACTTATGAAAGGTTTATTTGTCAACAACTCTAAAGTTAATTAATATTTTTTATTTGTAATGAGTAGCCTAAATACAATTTTTTATGTCTCTAGCTTCAGAAAAGTTGGGACCCCCATAAAAACTTCCACCCCTTATTTTACCCCCTTATGGGTGGAATTTTCCAAAATCCTTCCTATGTTCTTCTTCTACGCTATAAAATGTACCTACAGATAGAATTTGATGTTTGTAACGCTAGCGGTTTGGGCTGTGCCTGTCTTGACAGACGAACAGACAGACTGACGGACCACAAAGTGATCCTAAAAGGGGTACTGTTTTTTCCTTTGAGGTACGGAACCAAAAAAGGTAGTATTGTGAAAACCATTCATAATGATCCATCTCTCTCTTTCACACACCTTCCCTTTTGTTATCCAAACAAAACAGGTCTTTAGAAGCCGATGTCCCACAGCTAGGTATTCGGAGCAAAAAGTTAGATAATTATTGTGGACTTGTTTAGAATATCCTTACATTTCACTATTTTAATATGGGGAATTATAAATCGAGCCGCAGAATTTTTATTTGGCCACGGAATTTGACTTCTAATTTTATAACTAAAAAGAAAGAAAGCTTCTTATGAACTAATTCGTCTTCTTTACAACACCACCTAAATAAGAACATCAAATATTCTTACTTGTCCTCCTGATTTATAAATCGCCATCAAATTTACAAACTCTGCCACTGATTTTACAACTCATCAAGATTTTTATATTTTGAAGCTTCAACATGTTCCTCAAAAATATAGTTCAAGCCAAACTAGGAAACATCAAATTAGACGGGCGCGACCAGTATTTGCACCAATCAGAGAGACTTCAGGGCATTCGACTCGACTGGGTTAGGTTCGAAGGGAACGACGGGGTTTAGCGAGCGAGCGGCGCGGAGCGAGCGAGCGAGCGGCGCGGAGCGAGCGAGCTAAACTCCCGCCATTCCCTTCGTGTTAGGTTACTGGTGTCCCCGAACGCAGAAATAGGAGCCCCGCGAAGCGGGACTCCGTCGACTTTGTCATAGAGTGTTCGACTTTTTTGGTGTCATATACAATATGTTAAAAAAACCCTGTCCGACCCGAAAACGTATTGTTGGGTATCGAGATTAGATTCCATTTTTGTAAAAAAAAACTTTTTTTTTATTTTTATTTTTTTTAATTTTTCAATTTTTTTTTTAATTTTTTTGGCATAGTATGTGTCCCACTGCTGGGCAAAGGCCTCCCATATTTTTTTGTAATACAAATACCCCGTTTACATAAAAAAAAAAATTCATAAAATGACGTCTTCACATACTTTGTGGTCTGAGGTGACGCCACACGATCTAACATAATTACTTCCGGTAACGGTGTTGTCATATTTTTAAAATTAGCTACATTTTGTGGGAAAAAGGCAAAAAAAAATTGCACTTTAAATGTTCATTAATATGTTTACTATCCTGATTTTTTTTTTTTATTATTTTATTTGGTCATGTGATTGGGGTACCTAATTACCGGTTTCGGCTCGGACAGGGTTTTCTTAACATGTTGTATAAATAATGTAGAGGTTTACTTCTTGAATCTCAGTTACAAATATGATGCTAAAACATAACTACGTGGCTGAGTTGTATTTACAGTGGCTTATTTATAGTGGCTTATTTATAGTGGCTTATTTATAGTGGCTAAAATTGTATTTTTTAGACGCACAATCGCACATTAATAGTGGCTGAGTTAGTAAATCAGAGGATAATGTATTTTTTAAGAAGCCAAAAATGCTATTAAAAAGAAATCGGTTAAATTATATGCCTTTTAATATTCGTACCTATCTTCATGGTGACTGATTTTAATATATTTTTTTAGAAATTTACCTACTAGTATTGTACAATTTTAGAATCTGTATTAGTTGAGGAAGTTATTAAGCTCATGATCAATTTCTTCATACCTAGTACATTCTTTGCTAGTACCTACTGAAAAAAATTTGTGGATGTTGAAATTACATGACTTAGTAGTAAAAACTTTAAATTTCACTTTTCATTTTTTTTAAATGTTGTCGAGGAATTAGTAGCAATCATTTTACGCATTTCGATAACATGGCTATCTGTGAGGTACATGCAAAGAAAAAATCGTAATTTATGTGAGTTTTCGGGAAGTTATATGGGATATTTTCGTATTTAGGTCTGAAATTTCACCGCGGCTGCACACTCTCTAGGACGCGAGCACGAGAGTGTAGATTGCGCGCTCGCCTCCTCTTGTATGTCTCGCCTCGCCTCCGGCGTGCTCCGCTCCGTGTCGGTTTTTTTGACCGGAGTCAAAGGACGCGTGGCGGGAGGCGGGCGAACCAAGTGTTGGGAAAATTAAATTTCAGAACAATTAAAAATTTACAATTAATAATTGTTAATTTTTGGAAGTCACAATTAGTTAATTGTAATTGTGACTTCCAGAATTTCCAATTAATTAATTGTAATTATGACTTCCAGAATTCCCAATTAACAATTAATTAATTGTATTTTTACAATTAACAATTAATTAATTGCATTTTTTACAATTAATAATTAATTAAACGTATTTTTTACAATTAAAATTTTAAAATTGTATATATATATAACGTCACGACTTTTATCCCCATGCGGGGGTAGTCAGAGGCTTGAGTGGCTATACACCACCACATTGTGGAGGTATTAACCAACTCAAAGCCCACGTTTCACCAGATAGTCAGAACCCAACGTGACAGGTGGTGAACCTTGACGCCGTGTATACAGGAACTGACTATTACCTTATCCCGAGGGATAGGTAGGTTTCCTCACGATGTTTTCCCTCACCGTCAGCGAACTGTAAAAAAAATTGTAATTTAAAATTGTATTTTTACAATTAAAAATTAATTAGTTGTATTTTTTACATTTATTTACGTGGAGGGGGGGAATAGGAATGGGGTTGAGGGGGTAGAGGAAGAGTAGGGGGGATTTGGGATTCTGGCTCTATATACCTACCTACCTAAACACGCATTCACCGAAGTAGTATCTAATTCTATATGCCTATTTATCTATACATGCATCCACCTAAATAGATATCTGTGTACATGTACCTATTGTACGAGGCTAATAATTGTTAGTTGTAATAGATTTCTTCACAGTTAAAAAAAAAATTGCAATTGATTTTAATTGAACCTCACAATTAATGTACTTTAATCTAAATAAATTAATTACAGACTGCAACAATTACGATTAAAAGTTTAATTGATTGAAAATTTAATCAATAATTAGTTCCCAACTCTGTCACTGAATAAAACGAGAGTGTGGATGGGTAGCACTCCTGTAGCCTCCGAGTGGCGCGTCTCGCGCGAGGCCCTCCACAAGGCGTACTCGCGAGAGTGTATTTGCCCCATTAGATCTTGAGGTGATCTACAAGAGGTTTCAGGATTAACCACGATTAATGTGACATCCTGTATATAGTTCCTATATGCTTGTGGTAAAAAGGCCCGTCCGTCTCAGTCCGCGATGCATCTAGCCAAACTAAAGACTCGTTTGCATTAGAGTAGAGATGGGTCTAAATGTAATAAGCTGCTAAATTAACAGTGCTAAATTTATTTAGTGTCGACACCTGTTAAATAAATTCTAAGATAGGTATTAAATATAGCAGACACAAGTACCTATATTTACCTACGTGTTACGTTATCTAGATAATGAGTGCTGTGAGCATGGCTGTGAGTGAAATTTCAATTGTTTGTGTAGTGTTTTTTTCGTTCTAAAAATAATATATGTATGTACATCCAGGCTTCAAAAAGTATTCTAAAATGGATATTCAACGGCAAAAAAAGTGAAATATGGAACTTTTTTACGATAGCGATACAGTAAATTTTTTTGAATGAATTAATAATGTGAATAAATATGTGTTTAAATATTTCAGTTGTTATAATAGCTATTAATTATTATTAGCATTAACAGTGTTATTTTTTTAACGCCCATCTCTAGTTTGCATCGCAATGCAATGCCGCGCCACGAGACGCCGGGATCGGAATAAAAGTGTTTTATAATGAAGCGAGTTATTTATTTATTGCTTAAGCATGTGGCACACTATGCGACGCGCCGCGCCGCCGCCCGCGCCGACTAGCAACAGCCGCCGTCGTTACAGCCGTCGTCACAGCCGCCGTAACAGCCGTCGTTGCCACAGCAGTCGTTGCCACAGCCGTCGTTGCAACAGCCGCTGCCGCAGTTCCGGTCCACACCTTCCGCATTGGATCCGCCGCCTACATTTCCGTACGGGTCACTATACACGTACGAGCCGGCGTTCGCGGATTTGGTACCGGAGGCGCTTCCTGCCGTGCCCACCCAGGGGCCGCCGCACGGTGAGTTCCCGGCCTGGCCGACAGTGTAGGCATCGGCGGGGGCGGCGCGCGTGGCCGGCAGGCACACGGCGACCACCACGGCGAGGGCGAGGATCTGCGGACGGACAGAGACAACCATATACTCAACCTATTTATTTACGTTCGTGACTCAACCATAATAAGGGCGGAAACCCACCGCGGTGCACGCTACGCACGAAAAACGTCAATGATGATAATTTTGTTCGACAATGACGTCATTTCGTGCGTAGCCTCTCTCTTCGTGCACCGCGATGGGTTTCCGCCATAAGGGGAAGACCCCACCGCGGTGCATGGAGAGGCCACGCACACGGCCACGGCTACGTTTTGCAAGAAAATGTATGTACACGTTAAGTTTGGATGACAATGTTCGCTGTGTGACGTCATTCTAAATCCAACATGGCGGAACACCCAAAATGGTGGACTAGTTTTTTTATGCTTTCCTACAATATGGGTATCAAATTAAAGGACTTGCTGAAAATACGAAGCTAAAAAGTAAAAAATCTATTTAAAATAAAAAAAACTTTTTCTTTAAAACTTTTATTATCAACTTATAACGTCATTACCAAAGAAATTTGAATAAATAGAGATGTCATTACACAATTTATATGATAAAAAAGCTTCTCGCGCTTGTGCTTGTTAGTAAAAACTCGCGACAAGCTTTTAAATAAAAGCTTGTTTTTTAACAAGTTTTTTACTTTTAATTTATTCAATTGTAGAATATTTAAGATGAAGTAGAAAGGAAGTTCAAAAGTTAGCTAATGCAATTGTAACTCACCACGGCTGCTTTCATGTTTGGTCAGTAAGTAGTGGGTGTAGTGAAGGTAGTTGGTGGTGAGCACGGGGCTGACACTGGATATGCTTCACCGCCGCGCGCCCGCCTTTTATACCAGCCCTGCAGCCCAGCGCTGCACCTGCACGCCACGCGAACAATGACATATACAAACAATATTCATAACTATTGTTCACTATAAGTAAATCTAATCAGACATCTTTTGTGTATAGTAGTCAATAAATGAATTATAATAGGCAGTTGTCACTAGTGTGTATACCCTGCACCGCGAATGCGCTCTCGTTATTACTTAGGTAAGTATAAGTACAACTTACTTAAAAAATATTTAAAACACTTTAATTATACTTAAGAACGTTACTTCTTAAGTCAAAAAGATTATTTAAGTGTATACTTACAGGGAGTCTCAAAAGTACGAAATAATATTTGCGCTGCAATGCATGAAAGCATAGAATTAAGGTTGTTAATGTTTTTCCAATAATACTGTATACGTGGCGGCATTATAGTTCCATTTTCAAATATGAAAAAAAATGTTCTTCGATAATTACAATATGGGTAAAAAATTGAAGGCCTCGATGAGCACATTTCGAAAATATATAATTTAATGGTATAATTTTACATAGGTGTACATGCAAAACAAACATTTAATTGTTGGCTGCAAACTATAATATAAAACTTATGACGTACGACTTGTACTAAGTATTTAGACATTTTTATAGATAATTATCTGATCTACAAATTTGTCTGAAGTAATTTTAGATAAAACTTACCGTTTTGCTGAAAATCGCGAAAAACCCGTTTTTGTGACCTTTGACACCGAGTATTTTTTTTCCAGGTATCAGATCGATGAGGACTTTTTAGATTTCATTTATGATAGTGTTCTGAACAATCCTACTAATGTTCAGCTGGGTGCGTATCATTGTACCTTCACTCCTATTTTTTGGCCTAATTTGACCGAACTATTATGTGGGAACAGATGAACATACACACATAACATACATACCGGTCAAAATCATAACCCTCCGCCGTAGTCGAGTAAAAATAAATGTGTAAGTACCTAAAAAATATTGTTGAGTAACCGTTCAAATATATTATTTTATTTTCAGTGTATTTTTAATTCACTTCAATACAAATAGAAAAAGGACTTTTATTTCACAATACCTACTCAATGATGCTTACAGTTTGCACAGGTGTATTCCGATGCATAGAATTCAGTATATTAAATAAATATTATTGCAATAAAATATCCGCGCCTGTCATATGTCAACTAGATATATTGATATGTTTGTTCGTCGTGTGTCGTGCGTGTGCTACCTGTACTCGTACTCGTTGCGTCCGCGCATCCCCTCACCCAGTCTAATATGATGAGGTCACATAACATATCTCTGGACACATCTATAAATGCTGACAAATGAGATGCACTGTCCATTTGATTTAATCTAGGTAGGTATATATTCTAATCTCTGATTAGGGTCTTAGATGTACAAACGTGTGTAGGGATGAGTTAGTGGGTGTGCGAGAGTTAAGGAGGAAACCCACCACGGCGTACGCTACGCACGAAATGACGTAATTGACGTCATTGTCGAACAAATGAACTCACGTAGCTAGTGGGAGCCACGTCATTTCGTGCGTAGCGTGCGGCGCCGTGGGTTCCCGCCTTTAGGGGTGCACACACACGTTTCACATCGAAGCGAAACGTCACGAGGTCATGCGCTGATCACGCACGTAGCTATATACATAATAAATGTAGGTACACATGGCTTCCCAAATATTCGAAATCATAATTTAGTAGCGCCAATAGTTCGAGGGGCTAAATAAGTTACTTTAACCCGAGGTAAACACTGTGCTTTTCATTACGAATACAAGGAATGTAAAAATAAAAACATGAATTAGCTAAAGAAAAAATGAGTGAGCTATACGGAAGACAAAACTCTACAACTCGAAAAAACAAATGAAGATCGGATTGCCGCTTACCCGCCATTTTGTCAGAAATAGTTGAAAGTAAATTAAAATAAAGTCATTTAAAATAGTTATTTGTGTCACAAGGGGACAAGCTGATATTTTGTTCGCCGAGGGCGTTATTTTGAATTCAGAGGAAAGCGAAGGATTCTTAAGTAAAATCCTGAGCTTTGCGAGGAATTCAATATATGCCGCCCGAGGACAAAATATTTTGGCCCCGAGTCATACATACTATTTTTCATCACTACCTATGAGAAAAATAAAAGCTACCTGCGGGGCTATTATATAACTCTGTTGACAGCTCATAGTGAACAACTACCGGCAAAGTTATCATCGATTGGCTGTCAAACAGCTAGTTTCGTATTACCTATCTCCAGTTATCAACTGAAATGACGTCATCTCGGTGATGGTCACCGGTGTGTAGTTTGACAGGAGTTTTTGTATCGATAAACCAACTATTGGTATTACGTAAGGCAAATGGACATCAAAACGTTAGTCACTGGACTTGTCAAAGAGGTTCGCGAAAGCAACTACTAAAGGCTGGTGATTTATAAGTTTTCAGTGATCATCACTATTAACTGATAATGTTAAAAATAAAGAGAAGGGGTTTATAACGTGTGCGATATACGGATATTCTTTTTGGAAGGATTAATTGTTTATTTGGTCAAAGCAAGGAATTTTTATGGGTCAAAGGTAATAGGCAACCATAGATTTATGATTAAGTAGTTCGCTATGAAGGCAAACTACCTAGTTAAGTTAAATTTGGTATTGCAAACATCTATAATGATGATGAAAGACTATGGTAACTGCTTAACATCAGGCGGGCCGTTCGCCTACGCGGCCATACGCCGTCTTAGTATATAAAGAAAGAAAGAAAGAAAAACATTTATTCGGCATGCACCAATGGATGAATTTTCATTTATGTGCATTATTTACAGTTCGCTTACGGTGAGGGAAAACATCGCATCGTGAGGAAACTATCCCTCGGGATTAGGTAATAGTCAGTTCCTGTATACACGGCGACAAGGTTCACCACCTGTCACGTTGGGTTCTGACTATCTGGTGAAACGTGGGCCTTGGGTTGACTCTTAATACCTCCATAATGTGGTGGTGTCTGGCCACTCAAGCCTCTGACTACCCCCGAATGGGGAGTCGTGACGTTATTATTTTTTTTTTATTTATTTTACCATCGACCTACACCTACAGGAACAAAACCAGCATCTTAGAAAAACACAAGTAAACATCCGCTTGACTCCCGAGATAAACAGTAAACGTAGTGGTTACATCCTCTTAGGTAAACAACTTACCTATTTATTATAAAACAAACTGTCAACTTTTCATGTCTCGAAAAAAGAAGAAGAAGAACTTGTCATGTCAAATGTCTATAAACCGTTTAAAATAAAATGTACTCCAAAATGGCGTCCTGTAACGCTCTAAGTTGCTTTAAAGGTGTTATTCAACTTAGCCGTATAATAGTCGATGAAAAATAGAGGTGTCAAGACGTGTGCTGAAGAGCACCGGAAGTCAGCGCATAGTCACTGAACCTTGATATCCATTCACCGAGATACATAATACCAATTTTATGTCATTCTCAGTTACCATCAAAGTTCGGTGAACAACCGAAGCCAGTTATCAACTGAGTTATGTAATAGCCCAGCTGTACCTCTTCCTACTCGAAACTCACATAATAATGTATCCAAACACAAATAATTATAATCATCACTCACTAACATTACTACATACAAAAAATGTTTAAGAAAATGAAAATGTTGCAAGAAGGTAGGTACCTATTATATTTTTTTTATTTGCGGGAAAAAAATTGAAAAGTTTTCTTTCGATTGTTAATGTAAGCCTGATACTTACCTCAAATATTATTTTGGACTTTCAGACTCATTGAAAGTAATTACATACTTCAGTAGTAATAAATACGTAAATACTTAAGTAATAACGCGAGGTCAGTCGCGGCGCAGGATACCCATCTACTCTAGTAACTACTTCTACAGTTAACTTTTGTTTACTACACACAAAAGATTTCTGATTAGATTTACTTATAGTGAACAATAGTTATGAATATTGTTTGCATATGTCATTGTTCGCGTGGCGTGCAGGTGCAGCGCTGGGCTGCAGGGCGGGTATAAAAGGCGGGCGCGCGGCGGTGAGGCATATCCAGTGTCAGCCCCGTGCTCACCGCCAACTACCTTCATTACACCCGCTACTTACTTACCAAACATGAAAGCAGCCGTGGTGAGTTACAATTGCATTAGCTAACTTTTGAACCTTCTTTCTACTTCATCTTAAATATTCTACAATTTTATTTTAAAGTAGAGATCACTCATCAAGTAATAAAATATAAGTAAAATAAAATAAAATACAATAAAATATAATGGGATTACTGAGGTGATAGGTTCGCCTTTAGATGCGTAATGTGCATGCTCGGGGCACTCTTGGCATGTGCTCGAGGCGGGGTGTGTCCCGTGTGCCGCACACTCCGTCGGAGTGTGTCCGGAGCGTGTGTCCGGAGTGTGTGTTCCCGGCGCGTAGCGTCTGGTGCGGAGACGCGTGCCGGGGTTGCCAACATGTTGTCCCTAACAAAGCATAGACCTAGAAATCCCTATACATATATAATTCCTATTTCGTATATAATAAGGTTAAAAACTAAAACCCGACTACTGAAAAATCGCGCTCTAAAATGTATGAAACAAGAAAATATTCTCATCTAGAGGATAGGTAGCCGTGGTCCGTGGTCATATGCCACTTTGACCTAAAGGACCTAAACGGACCACGGCTATCCTCTAGATGAGAATATTTTCTTGTTTTATACTTTTTAGGGCGCGATTTTTCAGTAGTCGGGTTTTAGTTTTTAAACTTACTTTTTATTTAATTATTTTGGAGTTATAGGTAACGATATATTATATTTTTGAAATGTCCTCATCAAGCTCTTTCATTTGGTGTCTCACAAAGTTTCATAAAAAAAAGTTTTGTTTTAGTTCATGACATTATGTCCTCTAGAGGGCGCCATATGCCATGCCACGGGCGCCAATTTTATGTGACGTTACATAGCCTATAACCAGTGCGCCATTAAGCCGCTTCTAACGATACCTCATTTGTCAAATTACGACAAGTAGTTTGGAAGTTAGGCGGGAACAGATGCACATACATACATACATATACTGGGTGAATTTTTCAAGCGTGCGTGGATGGCCAAATCCGAAACTATGAGGAATATCGAAAAGTACTCAAAGGATTGTCGGGGCCGATTTTGATTAAAACTAAAACTGCATCATTGGATTTTTGAAAAAACAAAATGCGTAGCCAGGAATCGATCTAGTTGATTTTGAAAAAAAAAACCACAGACTATATTATTACACCATTCGATAGTGTCGCTGATAAGGAATAAATTCTGGGAAGTAATGACACTAGCTTAAAAAAAAATTAACTCCCATATAAACTTCCACCCCTTATTTCACCCCTTTAGGGGTGGAATTTCCGAAATAGCTGTAATTACTATTTCTTATTTGTAATTAATAGCTGAAATATAAATTTTCATGTTTCTAACTTCAGAAATGAGGGACTTTCATACAAACTTATACCCCCTATTTGACCCCCTTAGGGGTGGAATTTTCCAAAATCATTTCTATGCTCTTCTTCTACACTGTAAAAAGTACCTACTGTTTTAATGTCATGTTTGTAACTCCAGCGGTTTGGCCTGTGCACCTCTTGACAGACGGACAGACAGACAGACAACAAAGTGATCCTATAAGGGTTCCGTTTTTTCTTTTTAAGGTACGGAACCCTAAAAACGACATTCGTACGAAATTATGACTTCAGTGTACTTAAGTTCGTTCTCAGAATGGTTGAGATTGATGAATAAATACCAGCCACACTTCTAGGATTTGGATAACAGTGTTTATGGAATGGTTATCAAAAAATATTACCAAGGTCTTTTGGATACTTTTTTTATTGAACAGTCATGAAGTATGTTGACTAAAATACTGTTTCAGCAATAGGTACCTGTAATATTATGGTTGAGTAGGTATATGGTTGTCTCTGTCCGTCCGCAGATCCTCGCCCTCGCCGTGGTTGTCGCCGTGTCCCTGCCGGCCGCGCGCGCCGCCCCCGCCGATGCCTACACTGTCGGCCAGGCCGGGAACTCACCGTGCGGCGGCCCCTGGGTGTACACGGGAGCAAGCGGCTCCGGTACCAAATCCGCGAACGCCGGCTCGTACGTGTATAGTGACCCGTACGGAAATGTGGGCGGCGGATCCAATGCGGGAGGTGAGGACCAGAACTGCGGCAGCGGCTGTGGCAACGACGGCTGTTGCAACGACGGCTGTGGCAACGACGGCTGTGGCAACGACGGCTGTGGCAACGACGGCTGTTGTTAGTCGACGGTACGGAGCGGCGCGCAGTGTCATGAAGCCACGTGCTTTCACCGATAAATAAATAATTCACACCATTATTAAGCATTTTTATTCCGCTCCCGGCAACGCCAACATTAGGTTTTAATACTTACGAGATGTTCTCACTACAGGATTAGATTTGTCCGCTCTGGTTCTCACAGACGGGCAGGGGTAATTTGTCCGCTCTGGTTCTCACAGACGGGCAGGGGTAATTTGTCCGCTCTGTTTCTCACAGACGGGCAGGGGTAATTTGTCCGCTCTGGTTCTCACAGACGGGCAGGGGTAATTTGTCCGCTCTGGTTCTCACAGACGGGCAGGGGTAATTTGTCCGCTCTGGTTCTCACAGACGGGCAGGGGTAATTTGTCCGCTCTGGTTCTCACAGACGGGCAGGGGTAATTTGTCCGCTCTGGTTCTCACAGACGGGCAGGGGTAATTTGTCCGCTCTGGTTCTCACAGACGGGCAAGGGTAATTTTTTCGCTGTAGTTCTCACAGACGGGAAGGGGTACATCTTGGGGTAATATTTGAACCATCTCCACTCAACACGTGCAGAGTTCGCATCTTGTCCTTTTCTGGCATATCTGCGAAGGCGCCTAGACGCGGCGGCCCGATAGAACCGATAGAACATTGCTCTCCAGAATGAACGTATTCAATCATCACGATCCTCAGAATTGAAGTAACGATTGGATGGACGTATGGATTGATCAGGTAACGACTGGATGGAAGAATTGATGGATCAGAAAACGACTGGACGGGCGGATTTGATCCATAGACCACAGACTCTTACCGCATTTATACCATGAGCGAGCGATTGTGTAGATAAGTAATGTGCCAAGTCACCGATTGGCCGTTTTACCACTCACCGGCACGGCACCGGCACCGGCAGCAGCTTGACAGCTTGACAGCTTTTTGCGGAGTTGTCATTGGTCAGTGATCAATGACAAGACGTAATTACTTAAGTAATTATTTTATCTAGGTAGGTATATTAGGTATTTTTATCTAGGTAGATACAATGATATTCGTTTAGCAGATTATGACATCATAGCCCCTATATAGCCCTTAGCGTTTAACCCTTATGGTCCTCGTATAAGCAGTGCAACTTATAATAAAATTCGCACGCCGAAAACATGGCGCCGACAAAATTTACAAAAGCACGGAAAGTCATATACAGCATTAGGTAGACTAGACCCCTGTCAACTCTTATTTGGGCTGACTACCCTACGACCTTCTGCACCCCAGCCTCACTCTTCTGCCGTTCGATTGAAACGTACAGTGCTGTAGGGAAACAGATGTTTTCTAGGCTACAATGTGTCATATCATATTACCACATTCGGGTGCGGAGGTACAGATAGCTGCTCGAATCGTACTCGCATTTGACTGCTCAGTGCAGTGTGCTGCAGTGACTCGGCCTCCCCGCCCGCGCCGCCCGCGCCGGACTCCGTGCGGTGGAAGCGAACAAGAGGAAGACAGTCCACTCAGTCAGAGTCCGCTCGAGCACAAAGGTTCCTATAGCTCTCCACACAGCGGGAGCCTGACCACGGGGTCGTGAGTCGGTATAGACCGCAAGGAGTCCGGCGCGGTGTACCCAATGACAATACCAAGAAGCTGGAAGAGCGAGACATGTGTAACGTCACGACTTTTATCCCCATTCGGGGGTAGTCAGAAGCTTCAGTGGCCATACACCACCACATTGTGGAAGTATTAACCAACTCAAAGCCCACGTTTCACCAGATAGTCAGAACCCAACGTGACAAGTGGTGAACATTGTCGCCGAGTATACAGGAACTGACTATTACCTAATCCCGAGGGATAGGTGGGTTTCCTCACGATGTTTTCCCACACCGTCAGCGAACTGTAAATTATGCACATAGATGAAAATTCATCCATTGTTGCATGCCCCACCGGGGATCGAACCTGGGACCTTCTGATTGCAAGCCCAACCTGTTCACCCCTAGGCTACAGTCGCTTCATTCAGGGAGACATTTACCTGTCCAAATTAGTTTCTCCTACTAAATAGAGTCCATGCTCCAGTATGGTGCCGGACGCCGCGCCGGCCAGGGCGGGCCCCGCCGCCCGCCGCCACCACCGGCCGGTGGGGAGCAGCTAGGTATTATAGGTAACCCCGCCCAGCCCCGACCGCCGCTAAGAACCCCATAGTCAAGTGGCCTTGTCCACAAGCGTTTCTACAAAACGCTACGCTGAAATGTATGGAAATGATATTACAAGACGATAAGTACATCACGGGACTCATGTCATTTCCATACTATCGTACACTTGATTGGCCATATTATCGTACACAAGTCAAAAGCTTATTATGTACCTATCCTTCGCGCTGCTAGGCCCTGACCCTTCCACATTGAGTCCCGATGTGTCGGCATTCAATCGACCTTATCCATTGTACGGTTCACGATAGCGGGGTGTTTTATATTGTTTAGCTTTTTTTTTTATTAACCTATTGTGTCCCGCTGGGCAAAGGTCTCCCCCATCTTCTTGCATCTATTGCGGTCTTAGGCTTTCTCGTACCATCCGTCCAGATGAGCGTCGAGGTCATCGCACCACCGTTTTCTGGGTCTACCTCGGCGACGACGTTCGTGTTCTGGGACCCACCCGGTGGTCGCTCTGGCCCACCTTTCCGAGCTCATTCGGCTCAGGTGACCCGCCCAGGTCCACTTAAGTGCAGCTGTTTTCGCTCCTACATCCGCGATACGGGTCATGGAACGCAGCAAGGTGTTCCGCACCCGATCAGTGCGTTTTACACCCAGAATGCTGCGCTCCATTGCTGTTTGGCAAACCTTCAGTTTGGACTTTTGAGCCTCGGTTAGTGACCAGGTCTGGGCGCCGTAGGTAAGAACGGGCAGGATACACATATCGACACAAAACAATCGGATACATTTCATACCAATGTATGTTTTGGTTTTATGTGTATTGTTTTACATTAGCTATGACGGCGGCGCGCGGCGTGACGCAGACATCCTTGTTTACTAGTTTTTTATTTGCCCGCAGAGCCCGCTCACGATCATAAATGAAAACATTTGACAGACTTCTTGCTTGCCGTGCAGTCGGGGGACCATTTTGTTCAGGGAACATAATTAATGTTATTAAATAATAATTCAAACCACTTTTTGTCGTGACAGTCATGTTCTTAATTTTTTGACCGACTTCCAAAAGGAGGAGGTTCTCAATTTGACTGTATGTCTTTTTTCATGTTTTCTTTATGTTTTTATTTTTTTCTGTGTGTTTGTTACGCGATTTCTCCGTCAATTGTGAACCGATTATGAAAATTCTTTTGTTGTTCGGTAGGTCATAGGGCTGAGGTGGCGTACGGCCCGCCTGATGGTAAGCCGTTACCGTAGCCTATAGACGCTTGCAATACCAAAGGCATTGCTCGCACGTTGCCGACCTGAATGGCAGTGGAACGGAGGGGGGGGAAGGGAGGGGGAGTTGGGCTTCTTAGCTCTCTCACACATCATACGAAATGCAGCTGTAATAGCTGCTTTACGCCGATCTTCCGTGAGAGGGTGGTACTACCCCGGTCGAGCCAGCCCGTATATGAGCTTCAATCAATTGGCTACAGCTCGGCTCTACCACCATCTAATGGTTTCTGGAGGAATGTGCAAAAAACTAAATATTGTCGTCTTCTCTCGAATTGTCTTGTCTTCTCTAACCTTTGCTGCGTTTTCTTTGTCCAGTAATGAAACTGGCGAGGGAACGACATGACCAGTGACCAGTGGTGGCCCAACCCAACCCGGTGCGAACCCGCGGTGAGCGGTCACACTGTCAGCTGCTCGCGAGTGACGTGCGCGTGCAATGGCCGGCGGCCGACTAATGGCAGGCTGCGTCTCGTAGGTACTTGTTTACGGTTTGCACGGGGCGGGGCCGCGGGGCCGCCCGGCCCTGTGGCGTTCGTACGTGATATCTGAAGAAAGTTTGGTATATAGTGGAACGCCTATCGGTATCTATAGAGTAGACCAGTCGCAGAATATTTTGAGGCTACTGACTGCCCAACGTGTGCTGTAGGGAACGCACTGCCCGCGCGCCGCCCGCCCCGACCGCGCCGCCCGCGCATTTAAATGTCCATAAAATGTGTATAGGACGCTTGCCTACTTCCCAAATTATGATAAAGCTCCTTCCAACACCATTATGTAGATCATGTGTAATCTGTTTTGTGTTCAATAACTAACATAAATAAATTGCGGGCTTACTGAGTTTTTTTCACAAAGGCAGTAGGGACTTGTGTACCCACTGTCCTGCCTGTGTAAACTCAGCCTTGAACCGAACAATATACCTAAGGACAGGTGTATAAAACAATATAAAATTGATGCGCCATATGCACTAGGTACCAATGAAAGGCGTATTGATTTCATTTATTGTTTGTTTGCCAAGTTAGGGATGTTATGGAGCTCCGTAACCTGAAACTTTCGAATATCCGACATAAAAATTTATCCGTAACTGTAACCAACACCGATATAAGAATTTCGAATAATTTCGGATAGTGCTTGAAGCAGTCAGTGCCGACAGCTTCATAGCGGTCGCTATTGGGCGATCTGCAGTTTCAATACGACATTGAGGCTAAGCGTAAGCTGAGACGCAGGCGACGCGGCGCAGGGCAGAGCAGATTTTGCGGAGCAGGGCAGGCGAGGCAGACATCGGCCGCGAGCGCATGCTGCGACGCAGCTCAAACACACATTCGCGTTATTAAGAGACGTGTTCGAGTTGACGAGTAAGATGAGTTCAGAGTCAGATTCCGATTATTAAACTAACGAGTTGTTGCTACTTAGAGAATACAATCCCGAGCATGTTTTTCAATCCCGGGATTGCGAGATTTTTGTTGCGTAATCCCGGGATCCCGGGGCTATCCCGGGATTAGACCATGTGGTTTCTAATTGAGCTCAAACAAAAAAAACTAGTAAATTTTCTTAAAAAATGTTTCTAATATTGTTGCACATAACACAAATCACAATAATAGTAAGTAAAAGAAAAAAGACAATATAAAAAACATACTTTTGTACCAAATAAAAAAGATAAAACCCATACCCATAACCCATTTAGAATTTCGAAAATACTATTGCAGTAATATCAAAGCATCCAATGTTTGACTTCCAAGCCTGCTTCGTAGTTTATTGCCAACATAAGTAGCAGCTGAAAATGCTCACTCAGGTTCTACACTGGTTGGAGAAATAGACAAACAGATACTTATCTGCTGTTTCTATGATATCCACGAATTCCTCCATTTTCAAACAGGCTCATTCCACGTCTAATACTAAACTAGACCTGTTTGTGGCAATCCCGAAAATCCCGAGATTAGCCAAGTACAGTCCCGGGATCTTCGGGGACAGAAAACGGCCGATCCCGGGATCCCGGGATTGTATTCTCTATTGCTCCTATACAGCTTGTCATAGCGTAAAAATATATTTGGTAAAGTGATTATACATATTTGAAAAAATGCTCTACTAATGGGGAATTTGTCTTTTTTGAATAGTCTGGATGATTAGTATCATACAAATAAGGTTTACAATGCACAAATTCAACTAAATGTTCTGTCATTGCAGCAACATCCCTAATCCAAGTGTTGCTATTGTCGCAATAAAGTGTTTCTTTATTTGTTTCGTATATAAACGCTAGGGCCGCCGCGGCTATCATAAAAGCACTACTGTGGACATCATGAGAACTCTGCCGGTAAGTCAACTACATACTTATTTACAAAATCGTTTACGTTTAAAATAATTGTATCTTCCACTAGTTACATAACTACTTACTACTTAATATGTCCGCAGTGGGGTCCTCAATAGCAGCACTCTACTGGCGAATAGAATAACAAAAAGCAAAAACAGACTTCAAAAAACGCTGCAGCACTAAAAAACCTAAAATAACATTTCTATTACAACCTCTGCCTACCCTTTCGGGAGAATCAGGCGTGATAGTGTGTTATCGAGTATTTAAGGTCGGTGCCAATCTATCTTCTTACTTATAGTAGGTGGACTTGGCTTACCTACTAAGAATGGCACCGACTCTAAATACTCGATACAGAGAGTCGATCTGAGACAGTGAGTCTCACGACAAGGAGAACACCGAGTCTACGAGCAAGTTCACAGTTTGATCTTTAGTTTCATCGTTTAAACTTTAAGCTATTGTTTGATGACAACGTGAAGTTTGCCCAGCAAAGGATAATGGGCAAAATGGGCCCACCTACAACAAGAACAAAATATTTTTTTTACTTCAATTATACCTACACAAATAATATTGTAATACGTAGATGATGTAAGTTTAACTGGTTTACATATTCGCAAAAAAATTATTTTATAAACAAAAAACTTTTATTTCAAACCGAAAAATAACAACTTTTCTACATCGAATAACTCCAGACACACAGGGAATTCTGGCATGCGCCTCCCTGATAATGAACGTATATGTATATGTATAGACATTTATTCTAATATACTTACAAGTCATTTTTATTGGAGTTGGGCCCACGCTTCATATATTTTTGCCCATCATCCTTTGTCAAACTTTCATCGTTTACAGGGCGCTGTACAGGGAACACGTTAATTATAGTATTATATTATTTTCATGATTTATCATTTTATACTAAGTACCTTTGTTAGTGAAAAACGCATGTTCATAATTACAATCAATTTTCTAGAATTACTTTAATATTTATTTACTTACATTACAGTCACACTATGAAGACGCCAATAATTTTGACAGATAATGGCCGTATTTCATAGACCGTCCGTATAGGTAGCCTTATGGCGTAAAATATATGGAGAACGCGCTGTAGTCTTCATCGTGTGAATGTGAAATGCACCCTCAGATCCTGTGCTGTGTGCTGGCGCTGGCGACCCTCGGCGTCGGGTCGCCGCGGCCAGACGACTGCCGCGGGTCCATCGTGAACCACGGAGTGCAGGTAGTGGACAAGCTGCTGTGCACTGTGGAGACCGTAGAGGACGACGCGACCTGCGCTCTGGGGGACGCGGGGGACTATGGGGACGCGGGGGACGCGGGGGACGCGGGGGACGCGGACGACGATGGGGCTGGCTCCGCCGCAGGGAACAGGAAACAGGGAACAGGGAACAGGGGCGCCCAAGGAACAAATACAGGCTGTTGTAAACATGATTAATAGATATCGCGAATTCCTAAGGCTGTATAAGAAGGCTGTAAATGAGTTTTATAAGCGCTTATAAATCTCTTATAATGCTTATTTGGACCCCAAATAAACCAGCCTTTAGTTTTAGAACGGCTTTTTAAATCTAGTTTTATTTATTTATTTATTTAACCATTTATTTCGGGCAACGTCTATTATTAATCGTTTTATTAGTCTCTATTTAGTGGCTGACTGTTTTACAGCCCGGCCACGACTTCGCGCGACAGCGACAGCGCGCGTGTTGCCGCCGAGAGCGGCATCTCGTGGCGCGATGCAACATTTTAGCAAAACAGCTGTCGCCGGTCGCTGTCGCGCGAAGTCGTGCCGGGCACTTAGAGAATAATGAATTTCAAAGGCTGCAAAAACAGCTTATGGCTTGGAAAAAATATCTTGTACAGCTGTTAATAAGCTGGATGCACGCAGCTAGAATTACAAGGGTATACTTAATACAATTATTTCATAATTATGATGGTTTTTTATTTAAAGATAGAAATAAAAACATTGTGCAAAATGTTGGAATACATATTAAAGAAACGCAAAACAAAAAATTATTTTTATAAAAAAAAAACAAACCGACTTCAAAAAAACCTGTTCCACTAAAAAGCCTGAAATAATATTTCTATTACCACCTCTGCCTACCCCTTCGAGAAAACTAGACGTGATGGTGTGTTATCGAGTATTTGGAGTCGGTGCCAATCTTGGTATGCCAAGTCTACCTACTATAAAAGTAAGAAGATAGATTGGCACCGACCCCAAATACTCGATAACACACCATCACGTCTAGTTTTCTCGAAGGGGTAGGCAGAGGTGGTAATAGAAATATTATTTCAGGCTTTTTAGTGCACCAGGTTTTTTTGAAGTCGGTTTGTTTTTTTTTTATAAAAATAATTTTATTTCACGATTTTTAGTGATGCCATACCAATGAACATTTTGGCATATTGAACAACACAAGGTAGCTACTGTAAAACGTTGAGGAGTTCCCTTGACTGTCCTTCGTCTTCATCATCAGACCCCTAATGACAGTCACAACCGATCTAGGTGTAAAGTTCCCATCAATATAAATTAATCAAGCCCAAACACCAGGTAATTGCTGTAAATCGTTGAGGAGTTCTCTCGATTGTCTTTTGGCTCCATCATCAGACCCCTAATGACAGTCACAACCCATCTAGGTGTAAAGTTCTCATCAATACTAATTAATCAAGCCCAAACACAAGGTAGCTACTGTAAAACGTTGAGGAGTTCCCTTGACTGTCCTTCGTCTTCATCATCAGACCTCTAATGATAGTCACAACCCATCTAGGTGTAAAGTTCTCATCAATACAAATTAATCAAGCCCAAACACAAGGTAGCTACTGTAAAACGTTGAGGAGTTCCCTTGACGGTCCTTCGTCTTCATCATCAGACCCCTAATGACAGTCACAACCCATCTAGGTGTAAAGTTCTCATCAATACAAATTAATCAAGCCCAAACACCAGGTAATTGTTGTTAATCGTTGTGGAGTTCCCTCGACTGTCTTTCGGCTCCATCATCAGATCGACTCCAGACCTTCATAAAATAGTAGTGCTTTAAAATACTTAATGAAAAAAATTACAAACGCACTAGTCGCTCCTACGATTTTCGAAGGTTCCCCTCGATTTCTCTGGGATGCCATCATCAGATCCTGGTTTCCTTATCATGGTACCACACTCGGGAAATCTCCTTTCCAACAAAAAAAGAATCATCAAAATCGGTTCATAAATGACGAAGTTATCCCCGAACACACATAAAAAAAAAATATATATACGGTCGAATTGAGAAACCTCCTCCTTTTTGAAGTCGGTTTAAAAATGATTAGTGTCCGACCGAAACAGGATTTTCTGCCGAAACCGAAACCGAAACCGAATCTTCGGCATCTGTTTTAGGTTCGGCCGAAACCGAAACCGAAACCGAACCTTTTTCAGACAAGTTAAAAATCTTTTATTTACTGAAATTGTCCTTATTTCCTACCCTTATGTTGACAGTTAGAAATGTTAGAATGTGTTAAATGAAATAAAAAACAATAATGTTTGTGAAAATAGAATTATTGTTAATAATAATATTATTACATTATTATTATTAGTGTCCGACCGAAGATTCGGTTTCGGTTTCGGTTTCGGCCAGTTTCGGCTCAAAAATCTAGTTTCGGCACCAGTTTCGGTTTCGGCAGAAAACCCACCGAACCTTTCGGCCGCGCCGAAACTCTGCGTTCGTGCATTATCGCGCGTCACTCGGTTGATTTCGGGAGAGTTCGTGTCTCGCGTTGCATCCGCCATCGTCAGCTGTCAAATCGCCGGCCGGTCCGGCGTGATTGTTTTGTGAGTTTAGTGTTATTTCTCGCTTTATTGGCCTTTATTAAGCATTGAAGTTCTTTCCGTTGAGTTATTCACTGGGATGTATGAATGATGAGAATTAATTATGTAAAAGAAAGAGGTTATATTATATTATATTTGATTCACACATTCATCATTTATTTATTTACTTATGTTACGGTACATTTGTTTTAGGTTATTGTTGTTGGATGAGGTTTTAAATACCCAAACAACTACCAGCTATAATTTGGCTGTGTGACCTTCAGATACAGAATTTTTTATTGGTAAAATATTTGCTGTTGTCCGTATATTTGAGAATCGATCTGAACGTGACATACCTATCTACTTAAGTAGAAAATGAAAACGGAGGTTTAATATATTACAATTACGAATGCCACGCTAAATTATGAAAAATATGAAACAACCAAAAAACCCAAAATTACCAACTGCAATTAAAATTTAAAATGATCTCAATTAATGTTAAATTTAGTCTTAAATATGTTGTGATTATAAACGCAATCGAAATACTCAAATAATGAGGTTAACACAGCTAAATCATAGCTGGTAGTTGTTTGAGTACGTACTTTAAAACCTCATCCAACAACAATAACCTAAAACAAATGTACCGTAACATAAATAATAAATAAATGATGAATGTGTGAATCAAATATAATATAATATAACCTCTTTCTTTTACATACTTAATTCTCATCATTCATAAATCCGAGTGAATAACTCAACGGAAAGAAGGCCAATAAATCGAGAAATAACACTAAACTCACAAAACAATCACGCCGGACCGGCCGGCGATCTGACAGCTGACGATGCGCGATGGCGGATGCAACGCGAGACACGAATTCTCCCTAAATCAACCGAGTGACGCGCGATAATTCACGAACGCAGAGTTTCGGCGCGGCCGAAAGGTTCGGTGGGTTTTCTGCCGAAACCGAAACTGGTGCCGAAACTAGATTTTTGAGCCGAAACTGGCCGAAACCGAAACCGAAACCGAATCTTCGGTCGGACACTAAAAATGATTACGGAACGACTAAATATTTTTCTCTTAGTACAATAACAGCTATAGCAGGTATACATGCCATTATACTGACATTAAAAGAGCACCAATTAATGCCAACTAAAGGTCTATACTCCTCGGGATGGCTTATAGTTTTATAAAGATTTTTCTAAAAACAAACTCAGTTACAAATTCATATTTACGACTAATGGCCTGCACACACTGGCGGACGGCAGGGGAAAGCATTTTGAATTTATCAATCGAATTCCCTCCCTCCCTCCCGAATCCCTTATCCCGTATCCCGTATCCCGGAACTCGTTTCCCGGATCCCGTATCCCAGATCTCGTGGTCAATGTGTATCCTTAGGGGCGCTATTAGGTTTAGGTCTAGATTTAGGTTTCAGTAGGAGGGTGGGGAAAAGGACACGAGCCGACTTTGACCTCGAATGACCTTTGACTTTTAACCCTGAATGACCTTTGACCTCAAGTAACCTTTGACATCAAATGACATTTGACCTCGAATGAACTTGACATTTGACCTTGACCTTGAATGACCTTTGATCCCAAGGTCACCGACCAAGACCATGAAGTTTTTTTTAAAATAACTGTAACGGGTACTATTTGGCTCTGGCGCTTCGCCGGCCGCTCCCGCGGCACGCTCGCTTCGCTCGCTCGGCTCGGGCGTTGTGGTCACTGTTCTAACCTAACCTAACCGAACGTGTCCAAACATTTAGCAAGGTAAGAAGGTCAAAGTCAAAGTCAAATATCAAGTTCATTCGAGGTCAAATGACATTCGATATCAAAGGTTACTTATACCACAGAATAGATAAGGGGTACAGAAGTTGCACTCCTTTGATCTTGAAGAAAGCCGACATTTTAAATTATTATTATTACCTAAACTTGCCGCGCCCGACCGCGCGCAATCTAAATTGTGCCTTGACGCAACGCGTTAGCGTATGAAATTCGCCGTCCCGCTGCCGCACGCTGCTGCACGCTACTTAACCTTCAATCGGTAGGGTTGTCACAATTAATAAAAATAAAATAGTACCAACATTTTTGTATTTAAATGTTAATTAAAACTATACATTTTAAAAAATTACAGTTGTTGCACTTTAATGTAATGCCTTCGATATTTTTTGTCTTTAAAATAGCGGTTATTAAATTTAATGGCAGCATAAATGCGAAATCTAACAAATAATTTAAAAATGTAGTCTGAAGGGAAGCATGGACATGGAGTGGTGAAATTAATATGTTTTAGTAAATTAATTAGCGCATATAACAGCACGCAATAGCATGGGAACAATACGCAATAGCATAGCATGGATGCATAGTAGAATATCAAGCAACAGCAAGTGCAAGTCGCTCATTGAGTTATGACCGTTATCCTTGAATTTATAGTTCTCTCACTCGCTTTTTCCGCCGGTGGCCGAGTGCTCATAAAACGCTACGGCAACTAGTATCTACTTATATCGACTTAGGTAAGTGTCTAATACGAATATAGGTAAGTAGAAAAACTGGCAACACGATGGATCTCGTCAACTATGAAAGGAATTAAGGTAGGTAGGTATTCCGTAATCGATGCTAGTAGGTATAAATAACGTGGTATACCTAACCGTAAAAAACTGTAATTTCATTCTGTTCCAAATTACATATTTTCGCTTCAATTCCACTATTCGATCCTACCTCTTGTAAATAACGTCTACTGCACTGAACTATGAGCTTCTTTTTATATCTAAATAACAAAATAAAACTTAAATTAGCTTCAATTACCTTTCACAATCAGCTGGCAAAGAAAAATAAGTCAATTTGCAGTTTCTATAACTATTTAGACAGCCATATACGCCACAGTTCGTCTTGCTCGTCATTTTTAATTTTAAAATAATAATTCCAACGCGAGCGACCAACCAAAAGCGCGCGAAACGTTATAGCGCGTGTTCACGCCAGGAGCGCGGCGGCCATATTGAATTGCGTACAGACTTTGTACGCGAACCGATCGGAGCTAGTTCGACCGAAACCACAGAGTGACTGAGGCCTGCTTATACTACTATAAAGTACATATAAACTACTTAAGTACCTACAAAACTAAAAATTAATGAAAAAGAATAGTACATTACTGATGCGGTCTCTGAGTGTGTTGTTGGCCGCGTTGTTGATGGCCGAAAGCGCGGCGCAGCGCAGCTCCAGGCCTCCACAGAGCGGGCCAGCAAGGGTTGCAATGATGACCAAGCTTGGAGGCCGAGAGCGTAGCGAAGCTTAGCTTGAGGCCAGTATAGCGTGGTCAGCAGTACACTCATTAGCAGAGATCGGAGCAGGTAGGTAGATTGATTTTTCATACTTGCGTCATGAGGTCATAACATGGACATGCCATTTTTCCGGAATTACCGGAAATGGAACTGGGATGTCAAAATATTTCGTCAAAAATATATTAAAATGAAAAACGTTTAAGTGAGCAAATTACATCATTTATTGTTGTTTATTTTTAATCTACATCGGTTACAATTTGTACATCCTGATTATGTGTCTCTATACAATTAAATAAATGACCATAAGTTTTTCAATGTTTTTTAATATCAGTCGTCGTCGACGTCAGTGACGACGACAGTGACGTCTAAAATCCTTTTATAAGTAGAAAATGATCGTTCAATATCTGTAGAAGTCTGAGTCTTATCCACAAAGTCAAAGTCAAAGTCAAAAGGTTTTTATTCATGTAAGCTTATTAGAGCATTTATAAATAGTCAATATAAACAATATTTTAGCGTTACCACCGGTTCGTAATGTTGCTTCCATTGAGAAGAGCCGGCAAGAAACTTAATGGTTACTCTTTTCAAAAGAATAATTGTATACATTTTCAAACAGTAACGCTATGTGAGCAGGCATGCATTAACACAGTGTAAGTAAAAAAAACAAAATAAGGTATTTAAATAAAAATAAACAAAAACTAGCATAGAAAGCTGTGCATGCCTACTCCCACTTAACAGTCAAACCAAAAGGTGAATTTTAAGAACGATTGTTTTGGTGTGATGCCTTCCGTACTTAGGTCTGGTCTGTAAAAGTTTTGGAACAACGGTGTCAAGTGGAAAATGGGCGGACCAGTCCCCGCAAGCAGCGCCCGGAACCCGAGCATGACTTGAGCAGCGGCATCACCCTCCTCAACCATTTTAGAGGGAAGAGGGTGACCCGCTCCACAGAGCCACCGCAAGCAAGGACATTAGAGTGAGCATGACCGATCCATTACCGCAGCGACATAGTTCAACAAAGCTAAGTAAGCGTACGGCAAGACAACATCCGCTACAATTGACATACAAATGCTTGTCAATGGCTACATGATTTACCGTGACATTAACCTATACGTTTGACGTCAATAACCTTAAATCAATCTACCTCATCGATGTAAAGAAAATCTACCTACTCCGATCTCTGCTCATTAGAGACTAAGGCTTGTATAGTGCTAAGGCTTGTTTTTACTCATAAATGCGACTATTAGTTTAAACAAAACTAGCTAAATAGGTATAAAAATTAATACAATTACCTACCTATATTTTATTTTTACGAACTATATCTATAGTTGTTTATTTTCTCTGTTTACGTTTCCATGGCAACGGCACGACCAACTCGTTTTAACCGTCAATCAGATATTTTTACGATCCATAAACAAACATACCTGTTTGTTACGTTTCCATGGCAACGGTCAGATAACAGCAATAAAATGTTGGTCATACTCGATAATAATACATTATATGTTATGTGGCTCTTGCAATACGACAAATCCGATTTTGCTCGAAGAAGGTTTGCGAAATAATGACAAAATTATAAACTTTTTTGAGTAAAGGGGAATTATAAATCGAGCCGCAGAATTTTTATTTGGCCACGGATTCTAATTTTAAGCCACAGAAAAATAAGAAAGCTTCTAATTAAATAATTCGTCTTCTTTACAACACCACCTAAATAAGGACATCAAATAAAGAACACCAATTACTTATTATTACATGTCCTCCTGATTTATAAGTCGCCATCAAATTTACTAACTCAGCCACCAATTTTACGACTCATCAACATTTTTGTATTTTGAAGCTTCAACATGTTCCTCAAAAAAATGTAGTTCAAGCCAAACTAGGAAACATCAAATTAGTCGGGCGCGGCCGTCATTTGCACCAATGAGAGAGCTCCATTCAATTCATGTGAGCTCGGGACTTCGGTGCATTCGACTTGGCTGGGTTAGGTTCGAAGGGAATGACGGGGGTTAGCGAGCGAGCTAAACCTCAGTCATTCCCTTCGTGTTAGGTTACTGGTGTCCCTGAACGCAGAAATAGGAGCCCCGCCCCGCCCCGCCCCGCCTTTGACATATAGTGTTATTCTACGTTTTTGGTGTCATATACCTACATAAAATAATTTAGGGGTTTACTTCTTGAATCTAAGTTACAAATATAGATTCTAAAAAATAACTACGTGGCTGAGTTGTATTTACAGTGGCTTATTTATGGTGGCTAAAATAGTATTTTTATACGCACAATCACACATTAATACCTAGTGGCTTAGCTCCTCCAGTTAGACTGGCGTTAAGCATAGCTAGGTAATTTAAGAGTGAGCAGTTCTATAAGGTTCTTTATCTGTGTATTAGTCCAACCTAGACCTGATACCTAAGGGTTGCATGTGACAGGGCGGCTGCGCGGGCGCGAGGGTGCCCACGCTGCGGCTGCACGACGGCAGGGACATCCCGGCGCTGGCGCTGGGCACCTGGCTCGGGAACAAAACCAAGGTTGCTTACTAGCTTGGTCCACCAATATTACCTAACAACTCCTCTCAGGACAAAGTCAAGTGTGTAAAAGCATGCACGGCTTCGTCGCGCGCAGCTGTTGTACTGCATCCTCCTCTATCGCTATTTTAATTTCAAAGCCCGGCTACCGTTATTCTTGACTAGATTTTCGCAAGCAACACTATACACTGTATTCGCAATAAAATTGCCTTCATTTTGATTTAATTTTCATTTGGCAAGCAAGTTAAAAAATAGTTTTTATAATTTTAATTAATCATAGCCATGACCATATTTTTTACGGCAACCCTATTGGTATATGTTCAGAAACATATTTTATTTGATAAAATCTAGGGTTGCTCCGGTAAGTCGATGGGTGAAGGTCGTCCTTAAGCGTATCTCGTACTATCGCACGTGGGCACCGCCTTCGCGAAATTTAATTTATTACTAGTAGACCCACCAACCCGCACTGGGCCAGCGTGGTGGATTATGGCCAGCAGTGGGACGTTAAAAGTGCTAATTTTTATACCTGCCTATGGTTAAATAGGTGTTTGGTGTGTAAATGTTATATGCTAGTGTATTATATTATTATCAAAAGTTGGTAGGTTGACTCCCTGGTTGATCTTAGCGGCGAGCGCGCGGGCGACCCTCGACCCTGTACGCGTAACGGTAACCGTAACGGTTACGGTTGGTAAAAATCATATCATAAAAATCGATTTTGTGACGTATCGATGCTGCGTCGCGTTTCTTCGAGCGCGAACGAGCGAGACGCAGCATCAAAATCGCCGATCGCCGATGCTAAAAGTAGCTAGTCTGCGGTGGCCCTAAGGCATTTTGTACCAACAGAGAATGAACTCGGGTAACTGAAGAACGCATTCGTTGAAGCGTAAGTGGGGTAGAATGCCGAATTCCTTACCACTGGTATCCACGTCAGTGATATAGTCCTGGGGCCCGATTCACGTAACCAAGACCGTAACGACATTTCAGCGATATAGTCGTTGATAGCCTTTTCTTGTTACGAAAAGGCTATCACCGACTATATCGCTGAGATGTCGTTACGGTTTTGGTTACGTGAATCGGGCTACTGCAAGGTTGTTAGTGTGTAAAATGGCATACGACCACGGACCATGTTTGTTTGTTTGTGATGTCCACGTCAGTGATATAGTCCTGCAAGGTTGTTAGTGTGTTTTTCCAATAACCTTGTAGAGACAGCTGTATTATAAAACAATACTTATAAAAAATGAATGTTTCATAAACCACCTATTTATTCAATTAATGGTGTATTGATTTAATTGATTGTTTGTTATCCAAGTGTTCCCATTGTGGCAATAAAGTGTTTCTTTCTGTGTCCTATATAAACGCAAGGGCCACAGCGGCAATGTTAAAGCACTGACTGTGGAAATCATGAGAACTCTCCCGGTAAGCCACTTACTTATTACGTTTACGATTCAAATACTTAATTAAAATATCTTCCATATTAATTAAATATATCCCACTAGGTATACAGGGTGAATTTTTCAAGTGTGCGTGGATGGCCAAATCCGAAACACATTTCATTTTTAACTGCTGTTACTAAAATGCATAATATAAAAATGAATAATTAAAAAAAAAAAAATAACACGACTGTCCTATTCTGCTCCACAGGGCTCCGTTCTGTTCCACAGAACGGTCCCCTGACTGCAATGACACTGCACTTGTTTTATATTTTTTAGTTCGTTTTGTGGCAGGGCAGTCGTGTATTTATTTTTTTTATATTATTGACAGATAATGGCCGTATTCTTATACCTACCGTACGTACTTATAATACACATATACCTTTATACCGTAAAATGTCCCTGTGGAGAACGCGCTGTAGTGTTCATCGTGTGAATGTGAAATGCACCCTCAGATCCTGTGCTGTGTGCTGGCGCTGGCGACCCTCGGCGTCGGGTCGCCGCAGCCGAGCCTTACAGCCATCGGAGGCTGCATAATAGACGCAATGGAGCACGTTTTCGACTGTCTGGTGTCCGAAGCGGAGGAGGAGATCGGCGAAGAGCCCAGCACGACGACCACCACGACGACCACGACGACCACTGCGGCCCCCGCATAGGCGGTCGAAGGGGCCACCGCAGCGAACGGCAGCGAGCGGGGAGGAAGTCGGCGGAGGGTCTAGCAGCGAACACCACGGTCGGGCCGATCTGAGCTCCACGGTGAAACGGTCCAAGCAGTGACGTCACCGTCAGGCGTCACGTCAGCCCTACCGACCTACATGTATAAATTGTCCTAAACGTACATACACAAATAAAAGCAATAATATATTTATTTTCGGAAATTCTAAAAAACAAGCATTGATGTATTATTTAGCTGATATGTTACCTCCTAACATTGCAATGACTAAACTTGTGCTTACCTTAGGGCATCACTACATGCAGCGAAATTCACACATCACTTATCGCACTCGCAATTCTGCAATACTGATGTTTTCAATGTTATTTACGCGAACGACCGAGTCGTTCTGTATCCATGGACTCAGTTAGGCCTACTATTTTAGACAGCCACATAAATAAATAAATAAATCGCCAGACAAATACACCAACATGGTCCCTGTTGTAGAACCTCTTTACGAGGCTCTCTGGCCTATAGACGTGTGTCGTTACATTATTTTCACGAAACGTAACTTAACCGGTTACGTCAAAGGCGTCACCGGTTATTTAATAGGTGATTTTTGTAACTGGTTATTTTTGTAACTAGGTACTATGGTTTTCGTCACTACTAGCTTCTTGTATACAAAAATACAAACATTGTTATTTGTTACATTTAGATGTCTATGGGTGACCGGTAACATAATATCTGTGATGTAGTTCGGGCTACAGCTAAATAACCTGTTACAAAAATCACCAGTTACTCGTTCGTCGCGTAAACAGTGATTCGGTGAATTAGCTCGTAACCAGTTAATGTAACCGGTGACGTGAAATAACGCTCACGCCTACCTAAAACTGACACCATTCAAGACGGATAAAAAAAAGGTTTGAGTGCAGAAACTACGGTAAGTCACATGACCGGGTTTACACGCAGGCGCCTTGTGCAGCGGGCATTACTTAACCGTAAAACTTACCGCAGTTTCTGTACTCAAACTCCAGTTCGCCTCAAAGACTTTTGATCACATTAAGAAGTAGGATCGTTTGGCAACAAAAAATATTTCGAGTTGATTAATCGTTTTTCAGTACCAAATGTACCTATGGGAAAAGTTTTTGGCGATTTCTGTCATTTCTAGTACTTAAACCTTAAATAGCCCGATAGAGTCTTTTGATCCCTACATGAAATGGGATCGATGGGATTAAAAAAAATATTTTGGTATTTTAGCATTTTTTTCGCTGACTGGCCATTTTTTCCAAAATTTGTGAATGCAGTTCAGATAAACTCAAAAAGTTATGGATGGTCTCCTACGAACGTTTTCCTGTAACTATAACGGTTCAAGTAGCTGCCCTTAGGGGCCATCCATAAATTACGTCACACGTAAAGGGGGGAGGGGGTCGACGAAATGTGACATTGTGTGACAAGTGGTTGGGAGGGATACTAAGTTTTGTGACGTCACATTTAAAAATAGAATATATCTAAGTATTAAAGCCGAAATTTGAATGTTTAACGAAAATTTAGAAAAAATCTGAAAATTGTTAAAATATGTGACGTCACACAGGGCGAGAGGGGGGGTCTCGCAAATGTGACCAGTTGTGACAAAGGGGGGAGGGGTCTAAAAACCATGAAATTCGTGTGACGTAAATTATGGATGGCCCCTACTGCCCCGTCACTGTACTGTTCTCAGGATCATTTGGTTTACAAATGTGATAAATGTAAGGCCATGTCGTTGGACACTCGCTTTGCAGAAGTGGCTAAGCACAAGCTTGGCACTACTTGTCTTCGTACGGGACATTTCTTGTCGACTTGCCGGCTACTCCCTGCAGGATCTGCAACAAATAGTACATTATTATCCGAGGGGAAAAGTAACTTATTAATTGGTCCCGAGACGGGGTTTAGCGCCCGAGCGTAGCGAGGGCGCTAATAGTTCGAGGGACCAATAATAAGTTACTTTAACCCGAGGTAAACACTGTGCTTTTCATCACGAATACAAGGAAAGTAAAAATAAAAACATAAATTAAGTAGCTAAAGAAAAAATGAGTGAGCTATATTTCTACAACTCGAAAAAATAAATGAAGGTCGGATCGCCGCTGACGGGTGTCATTTGTTTTTTTTTTTTGAGTGGTTGTAAGAAGGATGGAACTATTACATTCTCTTTGGTTGGAACATGGTTCAATAGAAATGTGGAAATAAAACTCGTATATTTTTTATAATTTGACAGAATCGTTGACAGATCGGGCACAATCGTATATCAGGATATACGAGTGTGCCTGTTCTGTCAACGAATTTGCTCGAGGCCTAAAAAGTATCACCTTCTGTCGGCTCTTCAGGCACCTTTCGACCTACTGCCCGAGACGGGGTTTGGAATGTTTAATAGTTCGAGGGACCAATAATAAGTTACTTTAACCCGAGGTAAACACTGTGCTTTTCATCACGAATACAAGGAAAGTAAAAAAACCTAAAAAAGAAAAAAAGACGACAAAAACAAAAAAAGAACAAAAAAAACAGAAAAAAAGACAAAAAAAAGGTAAAAAAAAGAAGTAGAGTAGTAGTAGTAGTGGGGATAAAAGTCGTGACGTCAATAGAAATTTGAAAAAAGAACTCGTATTTTTTTTATAATTTGACAGAATCGTCGAATCGTCGTTCTGGAAACACGATTTTGCCCGATCAGAAAAGTATCACTTTCTGTCGGCTCTTCAGGCACCTTTCGACCTACTTACTTTCCGCGTATCAGTGATGAAAATATATTTTTCTTGTCGTACTTCTACTCCGAGTTTCCCCCTTTGGGGGTTGATTTCCAAAATGATTTTTTAAAAGACCATCATTTAGCAGTCACCTACCAAATAACAGTTTAAAAAGAATAATTGGTTCATAAACGTTAGAGATATACGGTAACACTCCAAACAAACTTTAACACCACCTTTTACCCCTTTGGGTGGTGATTTTTACAAAATCCTGACATATGAGTTTGATTATTTCTTATTCAAAATATAGGTACATACTTACCAAGTTTCAAATCAATCGGACAAAAAAAAATACAGGGTACCTTCACCCCCCAAAATTACCCCCTTAGGGGTTGATTCCATGATTTTTTATGAGACCTATCCAGAGATGCGATCTACCGAACAACGAAAGAATTTTTGAAATCGGTTCATAAATGCCGTAGATATCGGTGAACATACATAAAAAATACATACAGTCGAACATAGAACCTCCTCCTTTTTGAAGTCGGTTAAAAAATAAAATTAAATTAAAAAATAAAGGGGTCCCCACACAAGAAACTTGATATTTTTGACGTTTTATTCTACGTTGTTTTATGTGTGAGTCCGACACGCACTTGGCCGGTTTTTTTTCGATACTGCTCATGAGTACAGTATCGATACTTTCTATTCGATATCGTGTCCCTAGTCCCAACGTGTACTAGGGAACGCACCGCCCGCGCCCGCGCTCGCCGCGCCGCGCCGCTCGCCGCCACCCAAAGCAAGTTTTATGGGGAGACCCCACCGCGGCGCACGGACAGGCCCAGAGGCCACGCACACGGCCACAGCTACGTTTTGCAAGAAAATGTATGGATGACGTTATTTCGTGCATAGCCTCTCCGTGAGCCGCGGTGGACACGGTGACATACATTTTTTTGCAAAGCGCAGCTTGACTCACGTGCGTAGCGTGTGCGTGGCCTCTTCCACATAAGCGGTAGTCAGTGGCGTACGGTCCTGGTCTAAACCCAGCATTGAACCGAACAATATAGAGACAGCTGTATTATAAAACAATATAAAATTAATGCGCCATAGACTCACTAAGTACTTACCTATATGTATAAAGAAAGGCTTGTTGATTTCATTGATTGTTTGTTATCTAAGTGTTCCTATATAAGCGCAAGGGCCGCAGTGGCCATCACTAGTACCGTCGACAACATGAGAGCTCTGCTGGTAAGCCAAAATCGTTTGTTTTACAAAATTAAAATATCTTGCATTTTAATCAAATATCTCATTTAGGTTTAACATGTTTCGCAGTGGGGTCGTGAATACAGCACTACGAATTTATGGAAAACGCGCTGTAGTGTTCATTGCGTCAATGACCCTAAGATATGCACCCTCAGATCCTGTGCTCGATGCTGGCGCTGGTGAACCTCGGCGCCGGGATGACCCTCTCGAAGGTCGGCACAAATATCGCGACCGGCGGGATTCAAGCAGCGAGCACAGGAGCCGACAATGTGGAGTCCGCAGTGAACGACACGATCATCGATGTGACCCTCACGGGGAACAAGACGTTCGGCAATGTGAGCGCCGCGGCGCAAAACACATTCGCCGATGAGGTCGCCGCGGCGAGCGACACCGTCGCCGGGGCGGCCACCACGGCGCAGGACCTGGTCGCCGGCGGAGGCACCGTGGCCAATGACGTGGCCGCGGATCTCGCCGTGTCCAATTCATGACGTCACTGTCACCAATGTATAATTATTGTCCTACAAACACGAAAAAAAAAAAAAAAACATCATTTTTTAAAATTCTACCTTCAAGGGTGTAAAATAGAGGATGAAAGTTTGATTCGGAGTCCCAATTTTTCTGGAGGAGTCATGACAATGACACGGTACACATACCCATACAATATTGTGACTCCGGTCTGACCTTGAAATAATTTCCTATAGCCGCGCGAGGCCGCGCGGTACGTAATCATGTGATAGCGCTACCGCCTACAGTATTTTAATTTCATCTACCTATTTCCTTCCTATTAAAAAAATAAACCAATTACGTACTAGGGTACTAGTAGGTATATAAAACATATTTTATAGTCTTACCTTTCGGAGTTTTCAGATAATTTAAAAAATGTCATCTTTGGGTGCGTTATTAAAGAATTCAAGCAACCAAAAACAGCACAATATAGTATATAAATATATACTAGTATATAAATATAGTATAATATTCCTCGCAAAGCTCAGGATTCTACTTTAGAATCCCTCGCTACGCAACAAAATATATCACTTTGGCCCCATATAACACAAATAACTATTGTGCTATATGGGGCCAAAGATATATTTTGATCCGCGAGGGCGTTATTTTGAATTTGCGAGGAATTCAATATACGCCGCCCGAGGACAAAATATTTTGGCACCGAATGATACATACTATTTTTCATCACTACCTATGAGAATTATAAAAAAAAAAAACCGACTTCAAAAAAACATGATGCACTAAAAAGCCTGAAATAATATTTATATTACCACCTCTGCCTACCCCTTCGGGAAAACCAGACGTGATGGTGTGTTATCGAGTATTTGGGGTCGGTGCCAATCTATCTTCTTACTTTTATAGTAGGTAGACTTGGCATACCAAGATTGGCACCGACTTCAAATACTCGATAACACACCATCACGTCTGGTTTTCCCGAATGGGTAGGCAGAGGTGGTAATAGAAATATTATTTCAGGCTTTTTAGTGCATCATGTTTTTTTGAAGTCGGTTTTTTTTTTTTATAATTCTCATAGGTAGTGATGAAAAATAGTATGTATCATTCGGTGCCAAAATATTTTGTCCTCGGGCGGCGTATATTGAATTCCTCGCAAATTCAAAATATTTATTATTATTTCAGGCTTTTTAGTGCATCAGGTTTTTTTGAAGTCGTTTTTTTTTTTTTATAAAAATAATTTTATTTCACGATTTTTAGTGGCGCCATACCAATGAACATTTTGCCATATTGAACCTTATGAAGTAAGCCCAACAAAAGGTAACTGCTGTAAATCGTTGAAGAATTCCCTCGACTGTCTATGGTCTCCATCATCAGACCTGTAATGGCACTTATAAACGATATGGGTGCAAAGTTCTCATCAATAGAAATGAATTAAGTCCAAACACAAGGTAGCTACTGTAAAACATTGAGGAGTTCCCTTGACTGTCCTACGTCTTCATCATCAGACCTCTAATGACAGTCACAACCCATCTAGGTGTAAAGTTCTCATCAATACAAATTAATCAAGCCCAACAAAAGGTAACTGCTGTAAATCGTTGAAGAATTCCCTCGACTGTCTATGGTCTCCATCATCAGACCTGTAATGGCACTTATAAACGATATGGGTGCAAAGTTCTCATCAATAGAAATGAATTAAGTCCAAACACAAGGTAGCTACTGTAAAACATTGAGGAGTTCCCTTGACTGTCCTACGTCTTCATCATCAGACCTCTAATGACAGTCACAACCCATCTAGGTGTAAAGTTCTCATCAATACAAATTAATCAAGCCCAAACACAAGGTAGCTACTATAAAACTTTGAGGAGTTCCCTTAACTGTCCTACGTCTTCATCATCAGACCCCTAATGACAGTCACAACCCATCTAGTTGTAAAGTTCTCATCAATACAAATTAATCAAGCCCAAACACCAGGTAATTGCTGTAAATGGTTGAGGAGTTCCCTTGACTGTCCTATGTCTTCATCATCAGACCCCTAATGACAGTCACAACCCATCTAGGTGTAAAGTTCTCATCAATACAAATTAATCAAGCCCAAACACCAGGTAATTGCTGTAAGTCGTTGAGGAGTTCCCTCGACTGTCTTTCGGCTCCATCATCAGATCGACTCCAGACCTTCATAAAATAGTAGTGCTTTAAAATAGTTAATGAAAAAAATTACAAACGCACTAGTCGCCCCTACGATTTTCGAAGGTTCCCCTCGATTTCTCTGGGATGCCATCATCAGATCCTGGTTTCCTTATCATGGTACCACCGCTGGAATATCTCCTTTCCAACAAAAAAAGATTCATCAAAAACGGTTCATAAACGACGAAGTTATCCGCGAACACACATAAAAAAAAAAAAAATACGGTCGAATTGAGAAACCTCCTCCTTTTTTGAAGTCGGTTTAAAAATAAAAAGCTACGTGTACCTCTACCTACTCGAAACTCTCATAATATTATGTAGTATCCAAACAAATAACTTATCATCACATGATTACTCGAACTCATTTTTCATTATTATTTGCAATAACTTAAAACTTACTAAACCGAGACAAAAGAAATTAAAAAAAAATATACATGACAATTTTATTCAGCTCGCGTTGTCATTACATTCTCTTTGGTTTCCGCGTAATCCTAACCGGCCAGTAACTTCTTCATACATTAAGCGTTCCATTTTTTTTCACGTCCAATTCACAAGCACGACCGCTGACCAATCAGTAAGGAGAAACAAAAACTCCCGTGGGAGCAAAATAGAATTTTGCTCCCGCTAGCCTTGAAAGGCAATTGACGTTTTTCGAATGGGTGTGATGAAAAATAATTTACTTACTTTGACTTTAAAGCTGGTTAAAACTACGCCTTGGAAACCAATATTTTCAATAAATCTAAATAAAGTTGAGGTTTTGCTTGGAACACGGGCCCTTGGAACTTGGCCCACGCACACTTTATAAAACCGGCTTCATTTCATTGTTCGCAAAGTTACATTTTAACTTTTTTATTTGATCTGAGACTGTAGCCACGGTAATAATATCATTACCGTGTTGTAGCATACTTTGTAGGGTTAATTTGTTACTTTCTTGTGGATTATGAGGGTTGTTATACTTTTCTTTTGTCCTCGAATATACGTTGTAAAGATGAGACGTGTTTACTGTGCTCACGATATAATACTAATATCCGACTAAGGGGCTTATTTGACGACGATTACAAACAGAAAGTGGTGATGTTCAAAATGACCGTAGTTAAAATTGGACCGTTCGACCCACAGAGAAAATAGACAGTAGAGATGTTCTTATTAGATTTCCCTATGAAACGACGTTTGACAATTTGCGCGGGTGAAGACACGGGTGAAGGAGTGTAGATAACGCCTAATTTTGCCATTTTAATCTACCGGTCAGTAGCAAAACTACTCGCTTCGTTCTATGTCGATGTTAGTACGTAGTTTAACTTTTTCACACTAGATGTCACTAAGTGTAGGGTGATAAAAATACGTACAGAGGGTCGCCCACAGAGTAAAGACTAAAGAAAGAGGTGCCCTTATTAGATATATGTATGAAAAAAACGTGGTTATCGTTTTTTCATTTTCATTGTTCTATCTACCGGTAAATATTTGAACTACTCGCTTCGTTTTATGTCGATGTTAGTACTAGGCCGACCACTCGGCCGAGTTGCTTTGGGCCAGTCCCCTTAGTAATTGGTCCATGGGGTCGCCATCTAGTGTCGAATAGAATTATATTTGGGATGCGAACGTTGGCAAGACGTCTGCACAGGACGAACGCCAACAGCACACTGACTTAAGCCACGCCTACTGTGATGACGTCAATGGCCTATTTGAGCCATGTGGCCGAGTTGCTTAGATCCAGTCCTCTTAGTAATTGGTCCATGGTTCGACCCGATCAAAGATGACTGGAACTTTTTAAACCGACTTCAAAAAGGAGGAGGTTTTATATTGACAGGTTAGAACAATATTTTGTAGTCAACTAGATAACACCAGCTATGCAAGGATCCACCTCAGTTCAGATACGAAGATAGTTCAGGTACAGTACGTTCAGATGTACCCTCGTGGTAAACAAGTCTGGCAACGGTCAAGCAACCTAGCTAGACCACACTAGTGGGTACGCGCTGTTAGTCGACCTAGTTGTAGGTGCACCGGTGTAAAACCTGCGACCAAGTCTTACGACCTCGCCTCGTGAAGACTATGCAAAACCATGTAAAACCCAAACCACGTTTGTTGGCAGAGCGCTTCAAAGCAAATGGTAAACAACTGCCCTAAGCATATAGAAATTTCTCACTAGCTCGTAAAGTTTTAAAATTCATTAATTAATTATTAAGGTTTTATTATTCTCCAAAAAGTTTTGTGAAGTAATCAAATAATTCAAAGTTGTTTTCATGTTTTTTGGTTGACAAGGAGAACATAATTTGTTGTTAGAATATTTGTTGAGAAAAAAATATTTTTCAACCAAGATTTCTACAATTTAAATTTAAGTCCAATTTTGTCACACCAAATAGATACACCTTTTATTGGATTTACGAAATATACCAAGAATTTTATTTACTTGGTTAAATAAACTCTTTTTAGGGTTCCGTACCCAAAGGGTGTCAACGGGACCCTATTACTATGCCTACACTGTCCGTCTGTCCGTCTGTCAGCGGGCTGTATCTCACGAATCGTAATAGGTAGAGAGTTGAAATTTTCACAGAATGTGTATTTCTACTGCCGCTACAACAACAAATCCTAAAAAAATAATGAAAATGTAAAAATAAAGGGGGGTCCCCATACAAAAAACTTGATATTTTTTACTTTTTGTCTTATGGTCGGTTTCCGTACAAAAGACTTCAACGTGTGACTTTATTTTCGACACTACTGATGAGTACAGTATCGATACCGTATCCCTAGTCCCGTAGGCTGGATCCGTCCTGGCTCTCACGAATATTTATTCACGGTTCTCTAATGATTACTCACCATTCAGTTACTATTTACTTACATATGCTGCGTTCCATTCGCCGTAATTTTTGTTATTTTCGTTCACAAAAACCGTTAAAAACGATAATAATGATCACTTTCAGTACAAGTTGGTTCAAGTGGAACGACATTTATGAACGATTATTTTTATAAAAAAACATACCGACTTCAAAAACCTGGATCACTAAAAAGCCTGAAATAATATTTCAGGTTTTTATCCAGGTTTTTTTGAAGTCGGTTTGTTTTTTTTATAAAAATAATTTTATTTCGCGATTTTTAGTGGCGCCATACCAATGAACATTTTGGCATATTGAACCGTATGCAGTAAGCCCAACAAAAGGTAACTGCTGTAAATCTTTGAGGTCTTCCCTCGACTGTCTATGGTTTCCATCATTAGACCTGTAATGGCACTTATAACCCATATGGGTGCAAAGTTCTCTCCAATACAAATTAATCAAGCCCAAACACCAAGTAATTGCTGTAAATCGTTGAGGAGTTCTCTCAACTGGTTTTTGACTCCATCATCAGACCCCTAATGACAGTCACAACCCATCTAGGTGTAAAGTTTCTCGGTTAGAGTGTAGCCTTAGGGGCGCAGTTAGGTTTAAATTTAGGTTTAGGTTTGAGTATAAGGCTGGGGAAAAGGACACGGGTCGACTTTGACCTTGAATGACCTTGAGCCAAATAGTACCCGTTACAGTTATTTTTAAAAACCTCATGGTCTTGGTCAGTGACCTTGGGATCAAAGGTCATTCAAGGTCAAAAGGTCAAGGTCAAATGTCAAGTTCATTCGAGGTCAAACGACATTCGATGGAAAAGGTTACTTGAGGTCAAAGGTCATTCGCGGTTAAAAGGTCAAAGGTCATTCGAGATCAAAGTCGACTCGTTTCCTTTTCCCCACCGTCCTACTCAAACCTAAACCTAGACCTAAACCTAAACTTAAACCTAATAGCACCCCTAAGGATACACATTGACCAAGTTCTCATCAATACTAATTAATCAAGCCCAAACACAAGGTGGCTACTGTAAAACGTTGAGGAGTTCCCTTGACTGTCCTTCGTCTTTATCATCAGACCCCTAATGATAGTCACAACCCATCTAGGTGTAAAGTTCTCATCAATACAAATTAATTAAGCCCAAACACCAGGGGGCTTACCACGAACTCTTATTGCGATTCAATTACAGGAACGTTTTAACGATTCAGCGTCTTTTTGTGCAATGACGTACCTTATTGTCATGACAATAAGAAACGTCATTGCACAAATGGCCGCTGAAACGTTAAAACAAAACTGCTATAAGAGTTTGTGGTAAGCCCCCAGGTAATTGTTGTAAATCGTTGAGGAGTTCCCTCGACTGTCTTTCGGCTCCATCATCAGATCGACTCCAGACCTTCATAAAATAGTAGTGCTTTCAAATACTTAATAAAAAAAAATTACAAACGCACTTATCGCTCCTACGATTTTCGAAGGTTCCCCTCGATTTCTCTGGGATGACATCATCAGATCCTGGTTTCCTTATCATAGTACCACACTTGGGATGTCTCCTTTCCAACAAAACAAGAATCATCACAATCGGTTCATAAAAGACGAACTTGTCCGCGAGCACACATAAAAAAATATATATATACGGTCGAATTGAGAAACCTCCTCTTTTTTGAAGTCGGTTTAAAAATAACAAAAATTATGTCGTCTGGAACGCAGCCATAGTAAAAGGTCATTGGAATGGTTCATGTTTGGGCATTACCTATTGAAGACGGCCAGCGCCAGCGCCAACATATTATTACATTAATTGACGGCGAATAAAAATAAACAACTTTGCTTATGTCGCGGAATATTCCCGACAGAACACAAAATAATAACATCTCATACATATACCTACGCATGGCCATTCGTTCACAACCGGTTAGTAACTCCACAAGCTCCGTATAAAAAAAAAACCGGCCAACTGCGTGTCGGACTCGCACATGAAGGGTTCCGTACCACCGTAAAATATAAACGTCAAAAATATTAAGTTTCTTGTATGGCAACAGAAATACACATTCTGTGAAAATTTCAAGTCTCTTCCTATTACCATTACGGTTCGTGAGATACAGCCCGCTGACAGACGGATAGACGGACAGACAGCGTAGAGTTATTAATAGGGTCCCGTTGGCACCCTTTGGGTACGGAACCCTAAAAAACAGACTCACTCGAGCAAGTACGCGGTGCGGAAAAGTTTCTCAAAAACAGTCGGTGCGAACCCGTATTATGATTAAAAAAAACTTTATTTAATTAAAAACTGTACAGGAAGGTAATAAGCGACCAGTCAAATTGCCTTATACTAATTATTAATTCTAGCCCTTATATATTTTTAATGGTACCAGCAATCAAGTCGCGTGCTACTCTAAATAAAATATTGCAATCTGGGGCTGCGGCCGGCGCGCGGCGCGGGGCGGGGTATACTGTGTGGGGGTCAGACGGACGTGACACTTGTGACTCGCGACTCGTCACGAACTTGATATCGCGGGCAGTTCGCGGTGCCACTCGTCTCGTCTCGGGTGTCGACATGGGATACTCGACTCTCCTCCTGTTTTGTGGCATTTTGTGTGTGGTAAGTCGTATTAGTAAATTCTCTTCGTTGCAAAGCTCGTAATAACCTATTAGTTTTACATAATCTGAGGTGTACCCCGTGTACCCAAGGCAAAAGAGATGTGGAGATCAATTTTATTTATATAGGTACCTATATACAGATGAGCACACGGGAAATTTCGATTACATACATATATGGATTCTCACTCGTTACTTTGGCTAATTCCTCTCTTTATACAGGGTTATTGGTAAAACACTAACAACCTTGCAGGGGCGTATTACTGCCATCAAAAACAACAACTTTTGTTCTATGACTTTTTACAAAACCAAAAAAAAAAATAACAAAAAATCACACTCTAAAATGTATGAAACAAGAAAATATGCTCATCTAGAGGATAGCCGTGGTCCGTTTAGGTACTTTAGGGCAAAGTGGAAAACAACCACGTAGGTGCCAAGGCTTTCCTCTAGATGAGAAAAAAAATATTCATACATTTTAGATAGTGATTTTTTGTTAAAAATAAAATTGTTTTGTAAAAAGTCATAGAACAAAATTTGTTGTGTTTGATGTCACTATTACGTACCCTGCAAGGTTGTTAGTGTTTTACCAATAACCTTGTATAACAGGTAACCGTCTGCAACACGTAACTTGTGTAACTAGTTATTTTCCTGACTCGTCCCATTGTGTAATTCGTCTTATTCCCAACTCGTCAGACGGTCTTGATATATTCCAAAACTATATTACAAAGCAAATCGCGATTAGGTGCCACAGGTACTTGTCATTCAACGCAGGAACGACTGCACCGATTCGGAACAAACAAAGCATAGGTAATAGGTACATTAGCAAAGGGAATGTAAAATGTAACACTACGAACATAGGTAACTTTTTACTCTATCCAAGCTTGGCGTAGCTAGGTAATTTAAGAGTGAGTCGGTTCTATTAGATTCCTTATCTGTGTATTAGTCCAACCTAGACCTGTTACTTAAAGCCCCGCTTCCCGGCCGATTGTTTTGGCCGTCTGGATTGGTTGAGAGCGCACAAACCCCGCCCACTTTTGTTGCGAAAAATATCGAAAATCATTCATTGTGACGTGAAAAACTATTGCATAACCAAAATCGAACTTATTTTTTTTAGGTAGGTATTATCTTTCTCCATCTTTTGGTTAAAAAAAATATTAAAAAAATTCCAAGCCGTTTAGAAGGAGATAGAAAGTTTAAGACGAAAACAGCTTCACTTTGATTCTTTTTTCACATAGTAAAAGTGCATGTAGCACTTTTCCTGCTAATTATTTAAAGACGAGGGCTCAATAAATACGGTGATATTTTTAAACCGACTTCAAAAAAGGAGGAGGTTTCTCAATTCGACCGTATATATATTTTTTTATTTTTTTTTATGTGTGTTCGCGGATAACTTCGTCGTTTATGAACCGATTTTGATGATTCTTTTTTTGTTGGAAAGGAGATTTTCCGGGGGTGGTACCATGATAAGGAAACCAGGATCTGATGATGGCATCCCAAAGAAATCGAGGGGAATCTTCGAAAATCGTAGGGGCGACTAGTGCGTTTGTAATTTTTTTCATTAAGTATTTTAAAGCACTACTATTTTATGAAGGTCTGGAGTCGATCTGATGATGGAGCCGAAAGACAGTCGAGGGAACTCCTCAACGATTTACAGCAATTACCTAGTGTTTGGGCTTGATTAATTTGTATTGATGAGAACTTTACACCTAGATGGGTTGTGACTGTCATTATGGGTCTGATGATGAAGACGAAGGACAGTCAAGGGAACTCCTCAACGTTTTACAGTAGCTAGTTAGCTACCTTGTGTTTGGACTTGATTCATTTCTATTGATGAGAGCTTTACACCTAGATGGGTTGTGACTGTCATTAGGGATCTGATGATGAAGACGAAGGACAGTCAAAGGAACTCCTCAACGTTTTACAGTAGCTACCTTGTGTTTGGGCTTGATTAATTAGTATTGATGAGAACTTTACACCTAGATGGGTTGTGACTGTCATTAGGGGACTGATGATGAAGACGAGGGACAGTCAAGGGAACTCCTCAACGTTTTACAGTAGCTACCTTGTGTTTGGGCTTGATTAATTAGTATTGATGAGAACTTTACACCTAGATGGGTTGTGACTATCATTAGGGGTCTGATGATGGAGTCAAAAGACAGTCGAGAGAACTCCTCAACGATTTACAGCAATTACCTGGTGTTTGGGCTTGATTAATTTGTATTGGAGAGAACTTTACAACCATATGGGTTATAAGTGCCATTACAGGTCTAATGATGGAGACCATAGACAGTCGAGGGAATTCCTCAAAGATTTGCAGCAGTTACGTTTTGTTGGGCTTACTTCATACGGTTCAATATGCCAAAATGTTCATTGGTATGGCGCCACTAAAAATCGTGAAATAAAATTATTTTTATAAAAAAAAAAACCGACTTCAAAAAAACCTGGATCACTAAAAAGCCTGAAATAATATTTCTATTACCACCTCTGCCTACCCCTTCGGGAAAACCAGACGTGATGGTGTGTTATCGAGTATTTGGAGTCGGTGCCAATCTTGGTATGCCAAGTATACCTATTATAAAAGTAAGAAGATAGATTGGCACCGACCCCAAATACTCGATAACACACCATCACGTCTGGTTTTCCCGAAGGGGTAGGCAGAGGTGGTAATAGAAATATTATTTCAGGCTTTTTAGTGATCCAGGTTTTTTTGAAGTCGGTTTTTTTTCAATAATGTTACCCCCCTGCACTCGTCTAAGAGGAGATAGCCCCCAAACATGCCTCGTTTTTTTTTTTTTTTTTTTTTTTTTTTTTTTTTTTTTAATTGGTAGTGATTATATTCTCGCCACTTTTAATTGTGTGGCGCTTTATCCTTTGAGTTTTTTATTCCTATTTGAGTTTTCCCTTTTTTCTTGGTATATAAAAATGTGTTGCATTATAGTACTTTAAACTTGCAGTTTAATATTATTAGGCCTTATAAGTATACTTGTTATAATTGTGAATTTCAATCAGTGTTTTGTACATAGTCTTATTTTACATTATTATGCGTATTTACATTGATATACGGTATACATACTATTTTTTTTAAATATATATTGACATCTTATATTAATATGTAATGTACCTTGAAATATATATATAGTTTGTTTTTTTTTTTTTTTTTTTTTTTTTTTTTTTTTTTTTTTTTTTTTTCCCTCATCTATCTTAAATTCTTATCTTAAAACTATCTTAAATCTAAGCTTTGATACATCCGTTTGCCCTTGCACTTATTCGTGCGACGGCCAAAATGTATTCTGAAAAAGGGCCCTGTGTATTTTTGCTGCTAAGTAGCTCAGCATAATTCTCTGTAGTGATACTTTTATTTATCAGACATTCCGTGTTATATTTCTTCATAGCAAAACGAGGGCAGTCATTAATAATATGCAAAATAGTTTCAGGCGTTATGCCATCACAGACACACGCCGGGGAGTTGACCAGTTTGAATCTATGTAGGTAATCTCTGAATCCTCCGTGTCCTGTCAGGACCTGTGTGATCATATTGTTCATCTTCATTTTCTTCAATATATTGTAGGCTTCTCTGATATTTGGGAAGAATTTTTTAGTTATGTTTCCTGTACAGTAATTATTATATCTTTTTTGCCATATATCTATAGTTTGGTCTCTTAGTTTACTTTTAATGAATGAGAGAGGTAACTCTCTGTAAATTGGGGCGACCTTCTTTTCGGCTGCAGCTTTTGCTAGCTGGTCCGCCCGCTCGTTCCCAGGAGTACCCACGTGGGCCTTAGTCCAATATAGGTTCAACTTCCGGCCTTGGTCTTCTACTTGTTTAATTAAGCTCAAAATGTTTGACTCTAGGGGGTGAGTGGTACTTGGATTCTTGAGTGCGTAACATGCCTCGTTAGGTGCCTATACAGTCTTAAGTGTCGCGTGTGTCAGGGCGGCGCGGGCGCGAGGGTGCCCACGCTGCGGCTGCACGACGGCAGGGACATCCCGGCGCTGGCGCTGGGCACCTGGCTCGGGAACAACACCAAGGTACCTACCTAACAACTCCTCTCACGACAAAGTCACTTTTTATACCTGTAGCTGTAGGTCTGCTATGAGTTAATGAGCTTTCTTCGGTAGGTCCCGGGTGGCCTAAAGTGGAGATTCGATGATAGATGGATTCATGGTAGACCTACTGAGCAACGACAGTACAGAATTGGGACCGAACGTGTTGGTTCTACTCATATTTTTGTAATGATCTATGGCACAATATAACGCGATAACGTGCTCCCCCTCCCCCCCACATGGCCGCGTGGAGCCGGGCGAGCACGAGGTGGAGCGTGCCGTGACCTGGGCCCTGGAGGCGGGCTACTCGCACGTGGACACCGCCTTCGTGTACAGGGTCGAGGACCAGGTCGGCCGCGCGCTCGCCGCCAAGATCAACCAGGGAGTCAAGAGGGAGGACCTGTTCATCACTACTAAGGTTTGTTTCATAAATGGGGTCCAAGATGCCACTGATTGCCTTGTATGGGGGATGTTAGTGAGGCTTCGACGGGGTCCTGGGTCGGTAGCCAGGACTGTTTAGGTGAAACGGATTCCCAAATGTTATTTGGAAATTCTAAATAACGCAATGGAGTTTGGCAAGACGCAGACGCAAGGCATTTATTATCAGCTCGTTGATGCGAAGGTATTAGCCATGGACCTAATACTAAGGGGGCTGGGTCTAAGCAACTGGGCCCGAAGACTCCACTAGGCCCGTGACGTCATCACAGTAGGCGTGGCTTAAGTCAGTGTGCTGTCGGCGTTCGTCCTGTTATCGTCCTGTGTTATCGTTCTATATCTCCACTAGATGGCGACCTATTTATTGTACGTCCTTTTTATCATCCTACACTTAGTGACATCTAGTGCAAAAAGTACGTACTAACATCGACATAAAATGAAGCGAGTAGTTCTGCTGTTGACCTATACATAGATAGATGCCACACATTTCTTAACCCCTACCACCCGCGCCATTCCGCGCAGTTTTCCACGCGTTGTTTCATAGAGAAATCTACTAAGAACACCTCCACACTCTAATAGCTTCATGGTAGTAGCCCAATCTGGATTTGGTTTGGAAATTATGAAGTTGACCTCTGTCGTGCTTTCCGGTACTCATTCTGTTTTTTTTTTACCACTCGTCACGAGCAGTCCCAACTCCCAAGCCTAACTCGACCTGGACCCTGGTCCCTCGGTATCGGTAGCCCTCTAGTCGCTTAGGAGTCGGCGTGGAGTCGATTCGCTCCGTGTGACCCCACGCCGAATGACCTCCGGGATCTGGTATCTCTGGATCTCAGTAGCAGAGTGAAGTGAACTAGCTTTGAATGTAGCGTCCTCGGTTGTTCGTAGTACTACTTCACCAAGCCAACTAGGAACTCGGATGGAATGCGGCTTCCCCGCCCGCATACCGCGCGCACACCCGCCACCACTACGGCTTCCCGCCCGCCACTCCACCTGCACACCGCCACTGCCTTTTTGTGCAGGTGACGTCACATTTGACAGGTTCCTAGTTAGCTTGGCGGAGTAGAAGGTAGTAACTGAAGGCTTGCAGCTTGCACCGTGTACTGTGGTCATGATCTATTCTGTGGTACTGTGCAGCTGTGGAACGACGCGCACGCGCGCGACGCCGTGGTGCCGGCGCTGCGCCGCTCGCTGGCGAGCCTGCAGCTGGAGTACGTGGACCTGTACCTGATCCACTGGCCCGTCGGACAGTTCGTGAGTACACTACTCCACTGATTATAGCTCACTACTCACACTCACACACACTCACACTGCTACTCTCTCAGGTCAACCAAGAAAGGACTTAAAGAGAGTAAAATACAGTGTCATTAATTTGTCGAACGGAAAGGACTACCTATCAAAACATACTTAGTAGGTAGACCTACGTGGTGGTGAGTTAGAAGCACAGCATCATCATCTTCCTTTAATACTGTTAATATTTGTCCTATACTACAGCTTATGCAGCGTGGGGTCACCACCTACACAAGTTTACGGTTCCAAAAAAAATGTGAATAGGAATTTTAATCAAGATTCTTTATAGCTGTTTTGTCGTTAGGAATTACGGTGAGTTAGAATCGATTTTAATATGCTCTCCTTAAGGCTTAAAGGGCTTATCCACTTCACTTCTTATGGCAGGATAACCAGACGTACGACTACACGGACTACGTGGAGACGTGGCGCGGCATGATGGAGGCGCGGCGGCTGGGGCTGGCGCGCTCCATCGGCGTGTCCAACTTCAACCAGCAGCAGGTGCAGCGGCTGCTGGACACCGGCCTGGACAAGCCCGCCGCGCTCCAGGTCGAGGTCAGTTACCAACACAAATTTTGTTTATTTATAGCTAAAACATATAGGAATTTGAGAAAAAGTTGCATATACAGAACATAAATTTATTTGTCGCAACTGATAGTGAAAGTTGAAACGTAACGGTGATATCGATTTGCGAATAAAGAATATTATTTCCTGTGTCGCAACTGGTTGCCTATAGCTGCACTTCGAGCATACACAGAAAAGTCAATATATGTATGTATGTACCTACTTGTCCTTAAGAGGCCATCCATAAATTACGTCACACGAATTTCATGATTTTTAGACGAAAAAAATTATGACGTCACACTAAGGGGGAGACGGGGGGCCCTAGTGTGACGTCATAATTTTTTTACAATTTAACATCCAGAAATTATTAAATTAAAACAGCAGTTCCGAAATTAGTTTTATTTCCATTTATTCAATCAAAATGTGACGTCACGAAACTTAGGATCCCTCCCACCGCTTGTCACACAATGTCATACTTCGTCGACCCCCCCCCCCTTATGTGTGACGTAATTTATGAATGGCCCCTAACACAACGCAGACTCACAAATCTCCACTACATTGAAGATCCTCACCGATCCCAGTATTTGAACTCATTACACTCGCTCAACTGCTCGCTCGCTGCCAACTGCCGCCAGTTCGTTTACATAATCAGTACACGTCCCCCGTCGCAATTTGCAGATCAACCTGAACCTGCAGCAGCCGGAGCTGCTGGCGTACTGCCGCGAGCAGGACATCCGCGTGATGGGGTACACGCCCTTCGGCTCGCTGTTCCCGGGCAAGGCGCGGCCGGACGCGCCGCCGCCGCGGGTCGACGACCCCGAGCTGGTGGCCATCGCCGCCAACCACAACAAGACTGTGCCGCAAGTCGTGCTCAGATACCTGGTGCGTACCTTCGATGCAGTTACAACGACCACGTGAGGTTCGAGCCTGTATACCCAAAGAGCAAAATATCGTCTATTGACATAAATGACTACCTCGAATTAAGGTCAACGCTTCGGTCTAACGACTCGGCACCCGACCAGCACCGCCTCGTCGGTCGGCGCCCACTAACTGAACCGGAAATTAGTGGACCACGCGTTGACCACGCGGCGTTCACTCGTTGACCACGCGAGGTCCACTGGTTGATCACGTGCCGTTTATGTTGATATCGCAGCGTCCGCCCGCGGACCACCAGCCCACAACGAGTGGACGCCGAGCGACGAGGTGGTGCTGGTCGGGTGCGGAGTCGTTAGATGAGCGTTGACCTTTATCTTGAAGCAATGTCCATTGGCGTTTTTATTACAATTAAATCTGAATAAAATACTCAGAGCGCAATTGGTTTGCACGGTGACCGTTAGATGAGAAGAACAAAGGTACAAAGTAGCAGGTAGTTATCACAAATAATCTTGAACGCCTAGACACGGTTAATTGTGTCGTGTTATTAAAAAACTATCAGGCGCTCGTAGAAATGATTAAGTTGGCGCCCGTACAGATATAAAGAAACTACCACAATTAGCATTGACCCGAGCGCCTTCGTGAAGTTCAGGGAGCTTCTTACCATCACTATCATAGATATCCAGGGGAGGGAGCTGTTCACTATCATAGATATCCAGGGGAGGGAGCTGTTCACTATCATAGATATCCAGGGGAGGGAGTTGTTCACTATCATAGATATCCCGGGGAGGGAGCTGTTCACTATCATAGATATCCAGGGGAGGGAGCTGTTCACTATCATAGATATCCAGGGGAGGGAGTTGTTCACTATCATAGATATCCAGGGGAGGGAGCTGTTCACTATCATAGATATCCAGGGCAGGGAGCTGTTCATTTCAGGTCTGCATCTGATGGTTAGGAGTCAGTGTCCGGCTGAGGCCAATGTTGGAATTCAAATATACTTATTTTCGTATTTTACTCTAGCTACCTCAGTTCTCGTATCTGAGATGGATATTGGCTATCCTTGGTAGGAATCAGTTCGACCATGTTACCGTTTATTACACGAGCACACTGCATGGAGTTATTAGGTATTTTCCAAAATAGGTAAACTGTATTAAATTAAGTATTGGCAATAAAAAAAACAATGTAAAAATCAAGCTCGCCGAGTTTCTTGCCGGATCCCCTCAGTCGAGGTCGCGTTTCTGATCCGGCGAAATGACAAGTTGTAAGTGCCCCCGTAAGCCTTAACGAAATAAACTGATTGAATTTGTTACACGTGCAGGTGGAGTTGGGCGTGATCCCGCTGCCGAAGTCGCTGAGCCGGTCCCGCATCGTGGAGAACGTGGCCGTGTTCGACTTCGAGCTGACGCCGCAGCAGCGCGCGGCGCTGCGGCGCTGGGACGTGGCGTACCGCACCATCCCGCAGCTCAAGTGGCGCGACCATCCCTACTACCCCTTCGAGAAGAACTGAACTGGCCACACGCTGGCCATGGCTTGCCATACTAATGACGCCATAGTTCTGTGAAATAAACTGCCTTTTTCTATTTTTATACATACCTAAGTGTTTTCTTTACCAATGTGTAGGTGACAAAGGGGCCATCCATAAATTTCGTCACACGTAAAGGGGGGGAGGGGGTGGGAGGGGTCCTGTTTTGTGACGTCACATTTAAAAATCTAATATAACCAAAATTTGAATTGTTAACGATAAATTTTGAAAATTTCTGAAAATTGTAAAACATATGTGACGTCACACAGGGAGGGGGGAGTTTCGTAAATGTGACCAGCTGTGACAAGGGGGGAGGAGTCTAAAAATCATGAAACTCGTGTGACGTAATTTATGGATGGCCCCAAATGGCCCAGAAAAAGATAGCGGGATGTGCTGGACTCTTACTTGACGGATTGGTCCCGGGTAGCCATAGACCGGAGCGAGTGGAAAAAGTGAGGGGAGGCCTTTGCCCCGCAGTGGGACAGTACAGGCTAGAAATGAAATGATTGAATGTGGCCATGGTCGCTTCAAGTCTCCCTGATGTGTCTGATCACCGATATTCCCACGAAGCAACTGCCGGTCATCTTCTTATCATATGGTTAGTGGCCAACCTAGTGTCAGTTGTTCAAGCCGCAAGGCCTCTGACGAGGCTTAACGACTGCTGCTACGACAACAACCGGGACCGACATTTTACGTGCTCTCCGAAGCACGGAGACGCTCAGTTCAAATGCCACTAAATGGTCACCCATCCCTGACTGACCTTGCCAAGCGTTGCTTAACCTCTGATAGTTTACCGATCAGTGATTGCAGCTGGTTATGAGCGCGTCAATCTCATCGCAACTGCCGGTGACCTGAGCCTAAGAGTAGCCAGTACCTAGTCTCACTATGGATGGGTGACCACAAGAGCCTGTCTGTTCTATTTCACGCTAACTTGCTTGCTTTTCTTGTTAAGCCAAGTTGTAGCCAATTGACTACTGCTCATATACGGGCTGGCTCGACCGGGGTAGTACCACCCTCTCACAGAAGCTACACACAGCTATTACAGCCGTGTTTCGTACGATGAGTGAGAGAGCCGGAATCCCAATATCCCCCTTCTCCCTCCGTCCCCCTCCCCTTCAAGTCGGCAAAGTGCAAGCCTTTGGTATTGCAAGCATCTATAGGCTACGGTAACTGCTTAACATCAGGCGGGCTACGCTTGTTTGCCACCTCAGTCCTTTAAAAAGACAGATGTACTAGTTTCTAAATAAAACAAACTCGTTATAACTTCTTCAATTCTTTCATCATAATTTGTTTTTTTATCCTAAGTATCGACAGTTCCATCTCGTGCTTCTCCTTCCGGTGCTGCAGCTCCAGCTCGAACAGCTGCTTCTGCTTCTGCAGCTCGAACTCCACCAGCTCCACTTTCAACTCTTCTACACTCTTCTTTTCTTCTGGAAGCAGTATTTGTATCGGGTCTTCTAGTCTAGCTTGTATATTGTTTCTTGTGTCCTGCCGCGTCTGTTTCCGTTTGTCTGTGGGCGGGAGGTAGTCTGGCGAGTCTATGGCGTCGCACTCTATAGTCTCTGGGCCCCCGCTGTCGTTGATTTTGCTGTCTGTATCCGAGTCCTTTGAATTTGCATTTATTCTCCTGTTCTGTAAATGAGAACAATAATTTTATCAACACATTACATTTGTTAATGGCTATAGAGACTATAGTTGCGGCACGCTATGATGGCCGTTTTGACATGTGGGGGGGGGAGAGGGTGAACCTTATTATAACGGAATAAGATTCATTTTCTCATTCATATTTTGACATTCCTAAATTTTAAAACTGCCATTGTTATTCCGTTATAATAAGGTTCATTTTCTCCCCCCTCCCACATGTCAAAACGGCCATCATAGCGTGCCGCTACTATAGCCATTAACAAATGTATTTATTTACATTCTGACGACCGCTTGGCGCAATGGTTCGAGCGTTGGCCGCTCGGGTCACTGCACCGGGTGGATGCGGGTTCGATTCCGGCACAGGCAAATTTCGGAAACGGCCTTTCCGTAATTTGCCTTGGGCTGTGTGTCACTGGGATCGCCCCCAGTCCATTGTACGGTACCCATAGTACAAGCGTTGCTTAGTTTGGGACCATACCGTTGGTGTGCAAATTTGGCGATATTTGTTTATCTTACTTTAGAGTTTTTGGGAAATAGCCAATAATATGTTATTGCAGACTATAAACTGCTTCTGTACCTAATTTCAATTGGTTACTCCAAAGGTTCGGCCGTATTGGCTTGAACCTTATTTTTTTTATAGGACTGAGGTGACAAACAAGCGTACGGCCTGCCTGATGTTAAGCGGTTACCGTAACCTATAAATACATGCAATACCAAAGGCATTGCTCGCACTTTGCCGACTCGGAGGGGAGTGGGACAGAGAGAGGCAAGGGGCTTCCAGCCATGGACCTATCACTTAGGGGACTGGGTCTAAGCTACCAGGCCGCGTTGCTATTACATCGCACAACCAGGCCGGTGACGTCATCACAGTACGCGTGGCTTAAGTCAGTGTGCTGTTGGCGTTCGTCCTGTGCAGACGTCTTGCCAACGTTCGCATCCCAAATATAATTCTATTCGACACTAGATGGCGCTGCTCGGTACGTTTTTTATATAAACATACACTTAGTGACATCTAGTGTGAAAAAGTAAAACTACGTACTAACATCGACATAAAACGAACCCAGTAGTTCCGCTATTTACCGGTAGATTCAAATTCAATGTAGGCGTTATCTACACCCCTTCACCCGTGCCTTCACCCGCGCAAAACGTCCACGCGTTGTTTCATAGGGAAATCTAATAAGGGCACCTCTTTTAGCCTTTACTTACTCTGTGCTTCCAGCTCTCTCACTCATCGTACGAAACTCAGCTGTAATAGGCACTTTACGCCGATCTTCTGTGAGAGGGTGGTAGTACCCCAGTCGAGCCAGCCCGTATATGAGCTGCAGTCGATTGGCTACAGCTTGGCTCCACCATCAATAAATAAACAAGTCGACTGACCGTGTCGGTGTTGGCGCAGGGCCGCGGCACGGTGCAGTAGGCACGCAGCGTGGTGAGCGAGGCGGGCGCCAGCAGGTTGCCGTCCTTGTCTGTCAGGAGCCTGACCACGCGCTGCTCGATGGGGTTCAGCTGCACGCCGCGCGGGTTGCCCTCCGCCGCGCACTTCTGCAGCAGCATGTACTTCCGACGAATCTTGAACTTGAAGTCATACCAATACTGAAAATTTAAAATTCTAAATCTAGCATAACGTCATTCAAAATAGGTCACTAACCACATGTAAAAAATTCAAGAAAATTAATGAAATATATAAAAATACTAGCTTTCGACCGCGACTTCGTCCGTACAGAGTATAAATTTTAAAAAATCGGATCCCGGATTCGTATCCTGCATCCCGTATACCGTCCCCCCCATGACCCCTAATAAACTACCACTACCTATGCAAAAAATCATCGATCCGTTGCTTTATGAAAAATTTAAACAAATATATCGTACAGGAACCATACATTTTACCGGGATAAAAAGTAGCCTATGTGCTATTCCAGACTATAATCTATATCTGTGCCAAATTTCATCCAGATCCGTTCAGCCGTTTTGGCTTGATTGAGTAACAAACATCCATCCAAACTTTCACATTTATAATATTAGTGGGATTTGAGTAGTATTTGGCTGTTGCACCCTTGAGCTGCTATCAGTGATTTAGTTAAGCTACTGCAGAAGTTAGACATTGCTGGCTGCTAATACGCCTATGGCAGTCAGTGAGGGCCAGTCGAGACTAATATTGTGTATCAGTGTTGGCATTCAGGCAAGGCTGGGCCAGTATATGGCTGCCCCATTATGTGTGCAGAGTGATCAGTGCTCACCCGGGACCAGCTCCGTCCATCCTTGGAGACTCCGTCCTGGATCCTGTTGAGCGTGCGCGCGATCTTGTCCCAGAGGCGCTGCGAGCGCAGGTGGCCCTCGCGCGAGCGCGCCGCCGCTAGCGCCAGCGCCGGGTACCGCTCCATGTACTGCGCCAGCACCTCCAGGTGCTGCCGCGACATGTGCCGCCGGCACAGCGCCTCCGGGGACATCGCGCTGCCTGTGAGCTACACACACAACATTATATTGCCTACTCTTTATTCAACGATAAACACCATTGACAGTACAAACATCATCCTATCCTACTAATATTACAAATGCGAAAGTGTGTGTGAATGTTTGTTACCACATATCTCTATAACTACTAAACCAATTTTAATGAAATTTGAAATGTAGATAGTGTAGGTTCTGGAATGAGACATAGGCTAATCTTACACATCAATTTCCACGCGGGCGAAGCCGCCGGGCACAGCTAGTAATTAACGCACAATTGGGCTGAGGTTTCGCCATGGTTTAGCTGTTCACCAGCTGTAATGCTGGCTCACCAGCGCCACCCCAGGACCGGGGACCAGCTGCTCCCTGAGGAGATTCTCCCTGAGACTACTAGACTAGGCGGGTCCATCCAGAAATGTTTCCAGACAACCTTTGGATGGAGAGAAAGGATATCTAAACGAGAAGTTATCGAATCTAACGCTCAAAATAAGTTTTATCTACCTGTGTTTTATATCAGGTATTAAATTGGAAATCACAACAGCCGTACATCCAAATAAAATTAATTTTCTTTTCCCTATATTCCTTATTTTCTTTTCCCTATATTCCTTATTTATTTATTAAAATTATCTGCGATTTTTTTTTAAATGAAATTTCAATTGTCTGGTATGTCAATTTTGACATTGACATTTTAATGACTACCTCTTACAATCGGATACGTGTCGTGCCTAAAATTATTATAATTTTATTTATTTTATATTAACTGAAACTAATCTGATTTTATTTCTAAAAGTAAGATGCCCTCAGTAAAGCAAAGAGCATGAAGTTGCCCTTGGAGATGCTCGCCTGGATTGATTGTCGCTTTAAACGACGCTGATCTTTGAAGCATGTCGTATTAGCTAAACATGAAAGTATTATTGTTTTAAGATAGAAGTCGATGAACGCACGCGCGACGAAGTAAATGATCGACACATAACCCAGCTTTTAATATCGTTCAGTAATGGAAGTGTGTATCCGAACAAATATTTTACTCCTATCCTATTAATTACTGAACGAAGAATTTCTCGATCAACAATTTTTTTTATCAAGTTGACGTGAGCGCGTACGTTGCTGTGGGTCGACATGTCGTCGATTAAATTAAATATAATATTGTGCAGTGTGTTATTATGCGTTCTAGTTCGCGTCAATACTCAATCCGTACATAGACGATTTGAATACAAATACTCATTTAAGCCTCCATATTTAGCGCAAAAAGATGGATCTGTACCATTTTGGGAGTACGGAGGCAGTAAGTATAACCAAGTTTCTCGTTGTAATTCAAAGACCAATGTGATTTTAATGGTCTATACGAAAGGAATAGGCTTTAATATTTGATCGTGTGTTTATAAACACAGACTTTAAGTTATAAATGTTGATAATAAATCCTAAAAAAGTTTGTTGTTACGGTCGTCGTAGAGTGACAGAGACACGTCAGTGATATCTGTCAATTGTGAGAGAGATGCCGCTATCCACGTTGGAACGTGCTAGAGCAGGAGATGCAATAGTTGCCGAGATCATGTTTTTTTGAGTTCCACGACGGCAATCGACATGGTTTGAAAACCTTTAATAATTTATGGTAAATTAATTAAGTGTATGGCCGCGAATGTTATTTTAATCGCTTTAAATAACATTCTACACGCTTTCAGTCGTAGTAATAAAATTACAGTCATAAGGTTATGCCTACAGTACGGTAACAACTCGTTGTACTTATCAAAAATCTTAAAAGTACCTTTTTTAATGAAAAATGTCTCTTCAACCCTGTAGGGTAGCACGAGGCAGGCACATCAGGCAACTGTGAGCCCTCCCACCAAGCTGAATGCTCATGTCATCTCCTGTCAATAATTGCATGCCCCGAATAGGCATCAAACTGGGGACCTCTATGTGTCTAACGAGGGTTGAGGGACGCGGATGACCCGCCAATAGGATTATCTTGATTAATTGATCGTAATTATAATCAGTGACATAATATTTTATCTATAATCAATGATATAGATCTGTTATGGAGGAAATCAAAGATAACAATGGTAATATTTGTTACAACAATCCTTGTTATATTTCATAAGATAAAAATCAATAATATCACTCCAGCATTCCCATAACAGAATAGGTAGTTATAACTACTAGTTATAACTACTAGTTATAACTACTAGTTATAACTACAACCAATACAATATTTTCTACTAAATTCCATTACCTCTTACTACTCATCAGTTAATAAATACCGTAATGAATGTAGTGTGTTCAATAAGAACAACAATATATTCATGTACTGAGCACATCTCAAGAATGGTAGAAATTCTCAGTTATAAAGCACTCGAGTTATAATACAAAGTTTAAATATGTAACAAATGATAATGTTATACATCTGTTCCCTAACTGTGTCAGAAGGCTGGCTGCTGGCTGTCAACAGTACATTATCAACAACCGTGGAAACCAGTTTGGATTATATATTTACAGCCGGTGTGATATTACCATTGATAAGAACCATACTGTCATAGATTACGCTTGAATTACTGCCCACCGACAAGCTGTGGTAGATATTCAGTAGTAGCACCAGTAGCATGTTTGATACCCAGTGGGATAATAGCAAATGGGAATCATCCTTTATTAATTTGCACATAGGATGGTCTCGAAGACTGCTTGGCGCTGTGGTTAGAGTTTTGGCTGCTCGGGTCACTGCATCAGGTGGTTGCAGGTTCGATTCTCACCAAAGGCAAATTTCAGAGACGGCCTTTTCTTAATTTGCTGGTCTGGGTGTTACTGAGATCGCCCCCAAGTCCATTGTATGGTAGCCATAGTACAAGCGTTGCTTAGTTTGGGACCATACAGTTATTTGGCCGCTATGAGAATAAAATAATTCAAATAAATTGTGAAAGCTTTATAATAAAGTCACAAAATGGAGTTGATGATTGAGGGCAACGCTCGGTCAGCGAATATTGTAGCACTCTAATATAGCATGAAGCAGCCGTTTACATAATAACCGAGGCGAGCTCTAGTGATGCACACTTCCGAATATTGATGCTTATCACATTATTTGCAATGAGTATCGCAAATTAACATATTTTTATACATTAAAAAATAATACCTTAACACTTTCTAAAAATATTATCAAGTATATTGATCTGATTAAAGTCATGTGGATATGTATTTTGTATATAAATAAATATCGCCAGGTACACACCAACTGTATGGTCCCAAACTAAGCAACACTTGTACTATGGCTACCGTACAATGGACTGGGGGCGATCCCAGTGACACCCAGACCAGGGTGAATTACGAAAAGGCCGATTCCGAAGTCGAACCTGCTACAACCCGGTGCAGTGAGCCGAACGGCCAACGCTAGAACCACTGCGCCACGCGGTAGTCGGTCTACATAATAATATAGTTATAATAGGTCCATGACGACACCTTTCACGAAAACCAGTGGCGTAGCTTGCGTTAGACGGGCCCTGTATCAAAATTTGTTGGGGGGCCCAAATGAAGGTTAAATATTTTTTATACACGTCCCTGTAGCCCGGGGGCCCCGTATCATTGATACGGCTGATACGGCGGTATAGGCTCCTGATAAAAACACTGTTTCTATGACATATCCAACTTACAAAACCTTTTTAACGTCTGCTTATATTTGAATAAGCATACTCATACTCAACATTGTCGGCTTTTTATGTGAATCGATATTCATATTTATCGATATTATTATCTGAATGAAGTACCTACATCACTAGCGAGTACTGATGCTGAATCAACCGTACGTGTAATCGTGCTTAAAACGTGTTTATTTAAACCGATTCCAATCGTTTTGTAAACTGACTGCAACTCTACCTACATAGGAAATAATACTTATAACATTATTTCAATGATTGCATTTGTAAAAAGTAATACTATCATGCTAGTATTTCCCGGGGGTAGGCAGAAGCAGTCTTGATCTCATAGTGGCAATTTCCACATTTATCACACAGGCTAAAACATAGAATTAGTAGTATCCTTTCCTACTAATATTGATATCGTATAAATGCGAAAGTAAATGTGTGTATCTGGGAATGTTTGTTACCACGTATCTCCATAACTACTAAACCGATTTTAATGATATTTGAAACGAAGATAGTGTAGCCTCTGGAATAAGACAAAGGCAAATCAAATTTCCATGCGGGCCTAGCCGCGGGGCACAGCTAGTTTTATTATATATAAAGGGGCAGTGAAGGACCTCACGATCAAAAAATTGTAATCTCACCGAGGAGAGTGAGTACAGTCGCGGTCATAACGAGTGTTATTTCGATCGCACTGTTTTCACAACGGCAATGAAACTTGAACTTAAAACTTGAGCTATAACATTCAATTTAGTTTATTAACGTCTTCCTCCACGTCGCTAAACGAGTGAGACATATTTAGACCGGACACTGTGCATTTTTTAACATAAATATAATAATTTCTATCAAGGTCGCCTCTATAAATAAATCAGACTATCGGAGACTGAGGCCTGATTTCTGTCAGGTGTTTCTTACTTCACACGGTGATTACCGGCAGCAGCTTCGGTGGAATATCGGGCACCAGACACAACAAGGGGGAGTGTAAAAACGCTTAGTCATCATCATCATCATTCCTTCCACACATCGCGCTCCTCCTGTGCTTGGTGGATTGCCCCAGGATCTGCCCCCTTTCTGCTCCAACAGCCGTTGAATGCTCCAAGATGTGCCCCAACAGCTACCGGCCAAGCTGATGCCCCCTGTCATTTCAACTTCACAGCTGTCGGCAACTCTAGTTCTGTCGCGTACGGTACACTGACCTGTGGGGCTACTCCGAAATACGAAACGAAACGTTTCGGCTGACGGATGGTATGTTCTACTACACTCGAAAAGTGTTTCGAAACCTAAGTTAGTATTCTTAAGTCGTGATTCGACGTTTCTTCTTTCGTGGACCCTACTCCGAACGAATCCGGAACCCTTTCCAAAATACTTTCAGAGTCAATGTAACATCGGTCAGCCGAAGCCGTATTTCGGAGTAGCCCCACTCTTTTCACACATTATGTAGGGATACTCCGAGCATAGCTTTCGCCATTACATGTTGAGTTACTAAGCATTCTGAATATGTTAATTACTATTATAAAATAAATCATATGCTTGTTCAGCGTGCCGGTTGCTTCACTCATCCTCTGTGTGTAATGTTTCGGTAATTAACTGGAACACGGCTTCACACAGGGGGCTTACCACAAGCTCTTATTGCGATTCAATTACAGGAACGTATTAACGTTTCAGCGACTTTTTGTGCAATGACGTACCTTATTGTCATGACAATAAGAAACGTCATTAAAACGTCGTTAAAACGTTCCTATAATTGAATCGCAATAAGAGCCTGTGGTAAGCCCCCAGTACACTAAATGCAAATACCTCGTACAGTCTTATTGCTGTGGCTATCAGCCTATACTGTTATTTTTGTCTCCCGCTTTGCTACGGAGGGAAGTGGATAATCCTCTTCCAACTCCTCCTATCCTTTCTTTTTTAGATTAAATTCGTGCGGGTTCCATGACAACTTAGCTTTTCCCCGGGACTCGTCGAGGGTCAAATGGCGTCATCGTTGGACACCATTGTAGATCCTGGCTTACAGGAGTAACAGTGGTGGGAGTGTGTGGCGGGCCTAGTCGCATTAAAATAAAAATGCCTCCTTCACTGAATGGCGTATGTCTCCTCCACAACATTACCAACATCCCAATGTTATAAGAGCGAATCTATAATCGAGAGAGGGAATCGAACCCGGCGTCATCCGCAGACCGCACTTACGATGCCAAAGAATCTAATTAATACATGTATATCGGTATAAAGATATTCGTCACAGATTAGATATAACAACGTTATAATGGTAGGATATCCTTAATCTTGTATTGTAAAGAAAGACTTAATATCTGTGTGTAATTTATTGCATATTGATAAGCCGGCTCCCTTACCGCAATAGAGCGTGATGATGCGAGTGTTACGTTACAAGAGATCTCACGATCTCACGTGACTCTAGACTCCATGACACGCGCCGACGCTATTATCTTTCCCTTCTCCGAAAACATTTTATTTCCACCAAAAAGATGATTTAGATTTTGAGCTAAGTTAGAGCGCGGCTCCAATAGTGCGCTGCGCTGCGTCGTTGCAACGGATCAAAGGGTCGACGGGCGTGAGACGAAGCGGGGGGAGATGATGCGCCAGTACAAAATCTTGCGACGACGCAACGCAACGTGCTAATGGAGCCCGGCCCTTGGGGTGAGGCCTCATTAGTGCGTTGCGTTGCGTCGTCGCAACGGATCAACGGATCGACGGACGTGAGACGAAGCGGGGGTGGGTGATGCGCTGGCATACAATATGTTGATCCGTTGTGACGACGCAACGCAATAATGAAGCCTCAACCTAACGTGACCGTGATCTGGCACGTGTCTTGTCACTCGTCTGAGACTCAACTCTAGTTAATCAAGTTGCTACGTTACGCGGATAGACGCCGCTCCCTGACTCCCGTGACCCTGCTCCATAGTATAGTATTTTATTGCGAGGCACGTCCAGTGTCATATCAAGCTTCACCATCGCCCTAATGCAGCATTTCCAACGCTGTCATGTTCGAGAGTAAGCGCTAGGACTCGTTATAAGACTGGGGTAAGGGGGCGTCCATAAATTACATGAGGCATGTAAGTGTCGCGCCAAATCACACCTAATCTCACGTGGGGAGAGAGGGGGCTCGGAAAATATTGCGTTTTTTGTGTGTGTAAAATTACCAGAAATCTGGGTCGATCGAGCCAAATCTCAGGACATCTCACCAAGGGGGGGGGGGGGGGCTCGCCTCACGTGATTTACGGACGCCCCCTAAGGGTCTGATCGTAAGCCTCCCGGCTGATGTGTGTGTCTCCGTCCGCAGACGCGATCGCTAGCGGCGAGAGCGTGCGACTGGCGCCGTCGCTGCGCAGCCAGAAGGGCGCCATCTGGACCAAGAACCCGATCAACTTCGACTGGTGGGAGGTGGACATCATGTTCAAGGTCACCGGCCGCGGCAGGATAGGAGCCGACGGACTGGTCAGTACACACACACACACACCTTCAATACAACTATTATCATCATCATCATCTCAGCCAAAAGACGTCCACTACTGGACATAGGCCTCCCGCAAGGTTCGGCACAATGATCAGTGTTGCGCTGCCCGCATCCAGCGGATTCGCGCAACCTTCACCAGGTCGTCGGGTCATGTGGGAGGCCTACCCACGCTACGCTTTCCGATGCAACTAAATATTATAAGAATATACCCCTGTCTAACAATCAATCGTGTCGTCAATAAGTCGTGACGTTATTATTTTTTTTTTTTTTTTTAATACCCTTGTTTCTAAATCTCCGAAGATAACGCAATATGCTATAATCTCTCGTCGCGTGAGAAAACCTGCATATCTGCGAGAACCTTATCAGTTTGCTGTGGGCAGGATACCCAACGGTACCCAATTTTTTTAAGTCCTTCTGCCACAAAATGTACTGCCTCGCGAGCATCTCTCGCGCGCACGTGCAAGTTGTGGAACGATCTCCCGAGGTCTTTCCTTTGCACTACAACATGGGGTTCTTCAAGAGGCATGTTTACAGGCCCCTAAAAGGTCGGCGCCGCATCCGCTCCCCTTATGTTACCGATGTCCTGGGCGGCGGCTTCCACTTAGGGGCATCAGGTAGTCTGCCAATGTGCCATCCTTGGCTATAAATAAAACCAAACTTATCTGGACCAGTGTCAAAAGAAGAACTAACATGTTCAATGGATGATGGTCTTTCGACACCAGCAATGCTATCAGACGGCCAGCAGGCCAAATAAGCTTGTGGGACTAGTTTGAGACGTTGTTATCAGTGGTTTGTTATATGAGATGAGTAATAACGTCCCCTCTCCCCCCTCTCCCCGTGTCGCAGGCGTTCTGGTACACGACTGCGCGCGGCGACTACAACGGCGAGGTGTTCGGCTCGTCGGACCGCTGGAACGGACTGGCCGTCATCTTCGACTCGTTCGACAACGACAACAAACACAACAACCCCTACATCATGGCCGTGCTCAACGACGGCAACAAGGTCTTCGACCATAAGAGGTGAGACCCCTTACACCACACCAATAACAACATCTATCCTCTGTGACTTCGCCAATAACGACATCTATCCTCTGTGACTTCGCCAATAACAACATCTATCCTCTGTGACTTCGCCAATAACAACACCTATCCTCTGTGACTTCGCCAATAACAACATCTATCCTCTGTGACTTCGCCAATAACAACACCTATCCTCTGTGACTTCGCCAATAACAACATCTATCCTCTGTGACTTCGCCAATAACAACATCTATCTTCTGAGACTTCGCCAAATCACCAAACTAGATAGATGACGGGTCCATTGGCGTGGTCGGTTTAGATTCCACCTATCACGCTGCAGGTTGTAGGTTCGATTCCTACCCGTGACATGTATTTGTGTGCATGAACATGTCTGCATGTCCCGAGACTTGGTGTAATTATGTATATTAAGTATGCATTTATTAATAAAAAAGTAGTATATGTAGTAATATCAGTTATCTGGTTTCCATAGTACAAGCTCTGCTTAGTTTGGGATCAGGTAGCCGTGTGTAAAAGAATGTCCCAGGATATTATTATAGAAGAAGAAAACCCACTGGATAGAATGATAGTGAGGACATGACACACAATCCATTCGTACTCATGGACTACACGGTCCGTTGAGATGATGCTCAGAGTACAGATAGTCCACCCACGGTGTCTGTTCCTTAAGGAAACAGACCAGCCTCCTCTTTAACGAGACTGGAGCAAAACAATGGCCAGTTTGAACCGTCGAGGGTCAGACCGTGTGGTATGTATGTAAGTCCCCCCCGCCCCCCTGCGCTAACCACCCTCCCCCCTGCGGCCGGGGTGTTGCAGCGACGGGTCGCAGCAGCTGCTGTCGGGCTGCCTGCGCGACTTCCGCAACAAGCCGTTCCCGACGCGCGCCCGCGTCGAGTACTACCTCAACACGCTCACCGTCTACTTCCACAATGGTATGTGCTCGCACACACACACCACACACACTACACCACACACATACTACACCACACACTACACCATACATACACTACACCACACACATACTACACCACAGACACTATACTACACACACAACACCACACACACTACACCACACACATACTACACCACAGACACTACACTACACACACAACACCACACACACTACACCACACACACAACACCACACACATACTACACCACAGACACTACACTACACACACAACACCACACACACTACACCACACACAACACCACACACATACTACACCACAGACACTACACTACACACACAACACCACACACACTACACCACACACACAACACCACACACATACTACACCACACACACACTACACCACACACACACTGCACCGCACACATACTACACCACAGACACTACACCACACACACACACACGCACACACACACGCTACACCACACGTGTGCACACACACACTGCACTGTAACACACTATTCTGAATGTCGATGTGTGCGACAGGAATGACGAACAACGAAGCGGACTACGAGCTGTGCTTCCGCGCGGAGAACGTGGTGCTGCCACGTGGCGGCCTGTTCGGGCTGTCCGCGGCCACCGGCGGGCTCGCCGACGACCACGACGTCATCCACCTGCTCACCTCCTCGCTGCACGCGCAGCAGCAGCAGGGTCAGTACCGTGTCACTACCTGCCACACTCTCCCCGACCCACTGCCGGCTGCAGTCCTACTGTACAGTCATCCACCTGCTCACCTCCTCGCTGCACGCGCAGCAGCAGCAGGGTCAGTACCGTGTCACTACCTGCCACACTCTCCCCGACCCACTGCCGGCTGCAGTCCTACTGTACAGTCATCCACCTGCTCACCTCCTCGCTGCACGCGCAGCAGCAGCAGGGTCAGTACCGTGTCACTACCTGCCACACTCTCCCCGACCCACTGCCGGCTGCAGTCCTACTGTACAGTCATCCACCTGCTCACCTCCTCGCTGCACGCGCAGCAGCAGCAGGGTCAGTACCGTACCATGTTCATTGGTGGCAGAGCCAAGCTGGAGCCAATTGACTCGACCGGGGCACTACCACCCTCTCACAGAAGATCGGCGTAAAGCAGCTATTACAGCTGCGTTTCGTACGAGTGAGAGAGCCGGAAATCCAACACCACCTTCCTCTTCCACCGTCCCGCTCCCCTTCAGGTCGGCAACGTGCGAGCAGTGTCTTTAGTATTACAAGCATCTATAGGCTACGGTAACTGCTTAACATCAGGCGGGCCGTACGCTTGTTTGCCACCTCAGTCCTATAAGAAAAATACACTCGGCCGCACTGTCGGCTGCAGTCCCACACACAACCAATGATGGGACTGCCGGTGGGCTCCACCAGCTCTCGGGTCAAACTTCTCAACTGTGTGATAAACACCGATAGCTTAACGTGCCCCACGCCGTACGGAAGCGGGTGGACAGTACATTATCACTCGCTGAAGGGTGCATTATTAATATGTGCTAACCTGGCCGTTTCCATGACTTGTTACGACTTGACGTGATATCAACAATGGGCTGTTGGTCGTGCAGGACTGTGTTGTGATATGGTATATGTGTGTGTAGGGCCGGGCGGCCAGCAAATGACGTCAGACGAGCAACAGAAGCTGTCGGCGGAGTACCAGGAGTACCAGCACAAGCTGGAGCAGCAGAAGGAACAGTACCGCAAGGATCACCCCGACCAGGTATGTACCGGGGGGGGGGGACCTCGCACCGAGGGACCGCTGACATGTGGATGCTGCAATATCTCTTTTTTTAAGAATCGAATCAAAAGAGGTGTACCTTTAATACTAATTCTTGTGCTAGCGGTGGGTGGCGATTGAACCCGAAATCTTTCTCAGTCGAGGTCGCGTTTCCGATACGGCGGTAGAATTTAAGGAAAAAATTTAAAATGACAATTTGTAAGTGCCCCCGTAGGCCTAAACAAAATAAACGCTTTGATTTGATTCTTTCATTTACAAGGTCGGGCTCTCTAACTAGGCTATTCGACGCCTATTTTTTGCATACATATAAAAAAAACAGAAAAAACATCGTGAGGAAACCTACCTATCCCTCGGGATTAGGTAATAGTTAGTTCCTGTATACACGGCGACAAGGTTCACCACCTGTCACGTTGGGTTCTGACTATCTGGTGAAACGTGGACTTTGAGTTGGTTAATACTTCCACAATGTGGTGGTGTATGGCTACTCAAGCCTCTGACTACCCCCGAATGGGGATAAAAGTCGTGACGTTATATTTATTTTATTTTATATAAAAAAAAACATTGCACTAAGTAGGAGCGTAATAATAGTGTGTGTTGTCCCGCGTCAGGTGCGCGACAAGGAGGGCGACATGGAGGACTGGTTCGAGTCGGACGGGCAGCGCGAGCTGCGACAGATCTTCCAGGGACAGGCGCAGATACACGACGTGCTCCGGGACCTCAACAAGAAGGTCGACGAGGTGAGACTACCACACACTACACCATACACCACACTACCCTACACTACACTACACTACACTACACTACACTACACTACACTACACTACACTACACTACACTACACTACACTACGCTACACTAATAGCAGTGGACGTTCTTACATTCAGCGACTCATAAAGTTCTTATAAATAACTAAACAAGGTAGTAAAATTTGGGAACGTGAAAACAACTTTAAAAAAAAAATGATTATTTAATTAAAATAAAACATTTAGTGAAACTGTGCACCGATTCGGAGGCGCTACAAGAATGGCGGGCACAGGATCGGGCACTCGTATTTATAGTCTTAAAGTGCTGACTTGACACTTTGAATGTGGTCAACATGTTTACCACGATCTTCCAATGAAACTGTAACATGATATACTTGTTGATCGTCCTTCAGCATGGAATCTTCCATAGAAAGTACTGCAATGTGTGGGGTTCGGGGTCCAGTAAAACAGGTGTTGTTGTGTCCACGTCTGGTTTAATACTACTCTAACTTACGTACTAACTTACACTATATACTTACACACTACAGTACCAAGTCAGCTATTTAATCTAAGGGCGAGGAGCGATGACGCAACATAACTAGGTAGTATTGAGTTTGTTTTAATAAATAAATATCCCCAGCCTCACACCTACCCCCAAATTAATACAAAGTTATGATCGACTTGCAGTGGAATTACAAATCATATTTGTTCCTAAAAATGCGTCCTACGCTCGAACCACTGCGCTAAACGGGCGTAGACACACAGAAGAGCCGTCTACGTGACGAGCAGTGAGATGTTCGTGTGCACCGTGTGTTGCTCATCTTATCGTATGGTTAGTGGCCAACCTGGTGTCAGAGTTGTTCAACCCGCCCGAAGGCCTCTGACAAAGCTTAACGGCTGCTGCCTAGATGACAACAACCGGGACCGACTTTTTACGTGCCCTCCGAAGCACGGAGACGCTCAGTTCATATGCCACTAAATGTTCACCCATCTCTGACTGACCTTGCCAAGCGTTGCTTAACCTCCGATCGTTACCAGTGTGTTGTGTAGTGTGTGTATACGATGTGTTGTGTGTGTGTGTATACGATGTGTTGTGTGTGTGTGTATACGATGTGTTGTGTGTGTGTGCAGGTGATCGGCAAGCAGATGAACTCGCTGTCGATGCTGACGGCCGTGTACAGCAGCGCGCAGCAGCCCGCGCCGCCCGGACAGCCCGGACAGCAGCCCGGCCAGGTACCACCCACCCGCACCCACTCACACCCACTCGCACCCAGCTGCACCCAATAACCAGTCAATGTTTTTCTTAACATAAGGTATAAGTGCGAGTGGGACAAAACGACCCCATTTGCGCGCACAAGTTCGCACCGTTCGCAATCCGCTCGCAAACCGCCAGTGTGATAAGGTCCTAAGGTTCCAGATGAAAATCAGAGCCATAAATTTTTCCCTGGCTATGTTAATGGGTACCTATTTGGTCCAGACATGACACATTGCATGGACATAAGTATTTACTTCTTGTTTTTATGTACACTGTGTTGTAATACACACATACATACTACATACTCACCTACCATAGATCTGGCACATAACAGGCAAACAAGTTTATTTTTTTTATATGTTTAGATAATTTTGATAACTTTCACTCGACTAGTTCTTAACTATATAATGTAAATCCTTTATGGGCCGTAAGTTTAGTTATGTAAGGGATTATATTGTTACTGAGGGCTGTGGATTTTGTTTAATAAATAAAATAAAATAAAATAACACACAAAAAACAGAAAAGCAGCAAGACAACAAAATAAGGTGAGGCCATTGTGTAGTGCCAAAAAAAGAGATTTCTTTTCTTCTTTCTAAACAAATTAAATGAAAAAAATAAGTATGGTACTCATTCTATTGTGTATCGTTAAAGGTCACCCATCTCTGACTGACCTTTCTTATCGTTGCTTACCCTTGTATCGTGTATATAAAATGTATTGTGTTCAGATGGCGATGCCGGCGCTGCCCATCGGGCGACACGACTGGGACGCGCTCGTCGCCAACAACCAGATCATGATCAACACCATCGCAGAGCTCAAGTCAGTACACGACCACGACACGACACGACCACGACACGACCACGACACACGACACGACCACGACACACGACACGACACTACACGACACGACGCGACACGACGCGACACGACACTGCATACTATACTTACATAGAAATAAAGTCCTGCACTGACCTGGTGAAGGTCGCGGGAATACGCTGGATGCGTTCAACGCAACACCGGTCATTGTGGCGAACCTTGGGGGAGGCCTATGTCCAACAGTGGACGTCTTCCGGCTGTGATGATGATGATGATGATGATCTTGTACTGAGTAATCGATGATTATACGTAAATGCACTGGCTGCAATGCCATAGTAGAAGGAGTGGGAAGTAGGTTGTCTTCATACAAACGCGCCGCGCGCGGCTTGTATGTGTGCGCCATAGTGTCTATGCGTCGCGCACACTCAAACAATATCTCATTGTTTCGCCTGCTTAAGCGGGTCGAGATTTTGTTTGAGTGTGCGTGCGACGGCGGATGGATGCTATGGCGCACAGATGCGAGCCGCGCGCAGTGCGTTGTATGAAGATGACCTACTTCCCACTCCTTCTACTATGATAATGCGACGGGCGCTCTCATTTCATATATTATTTATTGTTGCTAATTTATGCACTCGTAATAATCAATATCACACTTTACTATCCTCCGCAGAGGGTTCATCATCGAGGTGTCTCGCAAGTCTGACTCGCTGCTGGCCGCGGGGGGTGCGGGTGCTGGTGCGGGTGCGGCTGCGGGTGGAGTCAACCCGCAGTTCCTGACCGAGCTGCGGGACACCGTCCACCAGATCAAACAGAACGTCGGCGGACTCGCGCAGAGGTCAGTCACATAGCGACATAGCGTCATCTATCCACTGGCAGGAGAACTACTCTAGTAGCGCCACCTATCCACCGGTAGGGGCACTAATCTAGTACCGCCATCTATCAGCTAATAGCTGAATCTTTTTGATTAACGCTATCTATTGGTTTTTGGGTACTTTTCTACGCTTGTTTAAGCCGCGACCCCACCGCGGTGTACGGAGAGGCCACGCACGTGGGTCACGCTTCGCTCTGCACGAAAATGTATGCAATCGTTTCCACCGCGCGCACGGAGAGGCTGCGCACGAAATGATGTCATCCATACAATTTCTTGCAAAACGTAGCCGTGGCCGTGTGCGTGGCCTCTACGTGCACCGCGGTGGGGTCGCGGCTTTATTTCTTGTTTTTGTTCTGTATGTGTATGGGTCACAATAAAGTGTTCTATCTATCTGTTGTTAGTATAGTAGAATGAGACTGGTTTTGGAAGCCAATCTAGATACAACATGTTAAAAAAACCCTGTCCGACCCGAAAACGTTTTGTTGGGTATCGAGATTAGATTCTATTTTTGTAAAAAAAACTTTTTTTTTTTTTTTTTTTTTTAGCATAGTTTGTGTCCCACTGCTGGGCAAAGGCCTCCCATATTTTTTTGGAAAACAATTACCACGTTTAGATAAAAAAAAAAACATAAAATGACGTCATCACATACTTTGTGGTCAGAGGTGCCGCCACACGATCTAACATAATTACTTCCGGTAACGGTGTTGTCATATTTTTTAAATTAGCTACATTAGGTGGGAAAAAGGAAAAAAAATATGGCACTTTAAATGTTCATTAATAATCATGAATATTTAATTTATTTTATTTTATTTGGTCATGTGATTGGGGAACCTAATTACCGGTTTTGGCTCGGACAGGGTTTTCTTAACATGTTGTATAATAATATGTTGTTTGTTGGTCAGGTTGTCGGGCCCGCAGTCGGGTGCGGGTGCGGGCGCGCTGGCGGCGTGTCCGGAGCCGAGCTGCGTCAGCTTCACGGCGCTGCTGGTGGTGGGCGCCGCGCAGCTCGCGCTCATGTTCCTGTACGCGCTCTACAAGTGAGTGCCCACTGCCCATGCCCATGCCCACTGTCCACTGCCCACTGTCCACTGTCCACTGCCCACTGTCCACTGCCCCCTGCCCACTGTCCACTGCCCACTGCCCACTGCCCTCTGTCCACTGTCCACTGTCCACTGCCCACTGTCCACTGCCGACACACTGCATGCCGTACTACCACAAGCGCTCTTCCATCACCAACTACTTTACTACAAACTACTACACCACCAAGCCAACTAGACACTCGTGTATAAATATCAAATAATAATAAGTCAATAATTCCGCGGTCCGTCCACAACGTAGTGAGCCTGGGCACTCCTGTGGCAGTAGCTCCCACTACGTGTTGGACGGACCGCGGAATCATTGACTTATTATCATTTGATATTTATACCCGAGTGTCTGGCTGGCGCTGTAGGTGTTGGTGGGGTAGTACTACTTTTATTGGTGGTAGAGCCAAGCTGTAGCCAGTTGACTGCAGCTCATATACGGGCTGGCTCCACCGGGGTACTACCACCCTCTCACTGAAGATCAGCGTAAAACAGCTATTACTGCTCCGTTTCGTACAATGAGTGGAGCCGGAAGCCCAACCCCCGTTCCCCTCCCAATATGCGAGCAATGCCTTTGGTATCGCAAGCATCTATAGGCTACGGCAACTGTTTAACATCAGGCGGGCGGCGGGCCGTACGCTTGTTTGCCACCTCAGTCCTATAAAAAAACTAACATTTTTTTTATTTCATCCACAGAGAAAGAAAAGAGGCGCAAGCGAAGAAGTTCTTCTAAAGGAGTCTATAGTTGTCGCTAGATGTCGCCGCCGCTCCCACAGTAGCTCCCACGAGCGTCGCTACACACGGACTGAATATTGGATTACCCACATTTAGATTTTTGTCATCAAACCACTTATAAGTTGTGCCTGTTGCAGCAATAGTGTCACAAGTATCACTGGTATGATCTCATGGAATGCTGTGCCGAAAACGATGCAATGTCAATTATTGTGGGAGCGGTGTGTTTTATTAGTTTCTTTTTTACCAATAATTGTGAGTGTGAGAGACAGATGAATATTATTCGTAACGCTTGTGCAGTAACTGTTGGAATGCGTTTAAGGGCCTCCGCAGACTAGCTACTTTTAGCATCGGCAACCGGCGATTTTGTGACGTATCGATGCTGCGTCGCGTTTCTTCGAGCGCGAACGAGCGAGACGCAGCATCAAAATCGCCGATCGCCGATGCTAAAAGTAGCTAGTCTGCGGAGGCCCTAAGGGGCACCGCAGACTTGTTACTTTTTGCATCGGCGTTCGGCGATTTAGTCGCGTTTAGCATCGGAGCAGTCGCTGCGTCCGACACTCCGACCGCAGAGAGTCGCCAAAACGATGCAGTCGCAAAATCGCCGATCGCCGATGCAAAAAATAGCAAGTCTGAGGTGCAGCATCAAGCATCAGCAATTATTGTCATCAGCATGATGATAATAATTGTACTAAATCGGAACTGTCCATTTGGCAACGACAAACAAACAAACAGTTCTATGAATAGTGCAATCAGTTTGCTGATAAGTACATTATTGCACGTAGCGTTATGTATAAACGTATGTACATAATATTTATATACTACTTATTTCCTGTTCTGTATTTTTTATACTTTCCAAAAGATTTCGTTATTTTTCTACATGTTTTCTGTGCGAATTTACTTCGTTCTGTTGTGTGCGGAGAGTGTTAATGGTTGTAAGTGAACATTATTTTTGAGAGATTAAACGTGGATTTTTTTATTATTATCGTTTTATTTATTGTATCCGCTAGCCAAGAGTAATCACCTAACCTACCTTTATTAGTTCAGTGTTATTTTTTTACTTTCTTGCCAGCTAACAAAATAGTAATATGCGTCTCGGTTACTGAGTATATGTAAAGAGTGATGAGCTGTTTCCAAACAACACGTTTGACCTTTTTGTTAGAAAACATGTTTTATAATAAAACACCTGTTTAAATAAACAATATGTATACTTGTTGTGTACCTATAATTAATTGCCCACACTAGTAACATGTGTACACGAACTTCATACACCTATGTGTAACACTTATAGCCGGGCCCCACTAGCGCGCTGCGCTGCGTCGTCGCAACGGACAACGCATTGTATGCAACACCTGCGTTGCGACGCACGACGTCGCAACGCAAGAGGGTGACGCCACGCCGTCGTATACGTCATTTCGTATACGCACGTCTCCCTCTAGCAGCTGAACGCTGTACGTCATCCCACCGACAGCGCAGCGCATCACCCTCCCCCGCTTTGTCTCACCGTTGAAACGTCGCATGCGACGACGCAACGCATAAATGTGGCATGCCACTATAAAACATATGTAAAACGACGCAGCGACGACGCAATGCAACGCAACGCGGTAATGGGGCCCGGCCCTTACACTATAACTAATGAATCTCCCTAAAATCCTCTTAAACTCACCCAATAGTAATGTGTATCATTAGGCATGTACTACCGCAATGCGTGGTAGCTGTTGAGGCAGGCTCATGTCCAACTCCAGTTGAAGGATGCATATTCTACAAAGAGGCCAAACGACGCTAAACGAAACCTTTTCGTTTGCATTCTATTACAAGAACAGCCTAAATAAATAGCTCGAATTAATTTTCCATATTGCTGGCAACACTAATAAGTAGGTACACAGACCTGCAAGTAAAATTTCAGATTCGCTTTTGAGCATTACTTTACACTGCCTCCTGACTGACGAGCATTCGCTTGTAATGTAACGCATTGATGTTACAAGCTGTATCAAAATTGCGCACTGTAATGTTCGGTTCGCCTCCCAGACTGATGTAATGCTCGAATCTGTAACGTTACATTACAGGCGAATGCTCCCGGTGAGGGAGACCTTTAAGTACACATAGTACTAGTGTTCAGTTCAGTAGGTACACATTGTTGTGTACATGTCAGTGTATAAGGGTAATTTGTACCGCGCTCACACCGCGGCCGCATCTCGCGCGTCTATTATTGTGATTATACGCATTCATATTTACTGGTAAAGTTATTGATTCACTGCCACTGAGAGTAACGAGAAGTACATAATAACTGCACAATAATAATATTTATAACCAACTGACGAGAGCCAATGAAGAGGACATGGTCACAATAGCCATACTTGTGATCTTAGCGATCAGTCTTTACGTCTACGGTTCTAGAACCTACAAATACTGGAAGGAGCGAGGCGTGCAGCACGACCCGCCTGTACCGGTCGTCGGGAACAACCTCAGGGGGTACCTGTTCCTCGCCAGCATGACGCAACTGACGGTCGAACTGTACTGGAAGTATCCCAACGAGAAAGTGGTCGGATTCTTCCGCGCCACGAGCCCGGAGCTGCTCATCCGCGACCCAGAGCTCATCAAACGCATCCTGATCACGGACTTTTCGTATTTTTACCAAAGAGGAATATTTCCATCGAGAACTAACTTCGAACCGTTGATGCAGAATTTGTTATTCGCCGAGGGAGACCTCTGGAAGCTGTTGAGGCAGCGAATGACGCCTACCTTCACGACCGGGAAGCTCAAAGCTATGTTCCCTCTGATCGTGGAGAGAGCGGAGCGGTTGCAGGCGAGGATGCTCGCTCTAGCGGGGCGGGGGGAGTCCGTCGATGCCCGAGAACTGATGGCGCGGTACACGACCGACTTTATAGGCGCCGTCGCCTTCGGGTTGAACATGGACACTCTCAACGATGACGACTCTTCATTCAGACGACTCGGGATCGAAATGTTCAAAATGAAGTATCGTGAAATCGCCGTCGTGGTCCTGAAAGAAATATTTCCGGAGACGTTCAGGAGCATGAAGATCATGACGCGACTCGAGAACGATATAAACGAACTTCTGGGAGAAATCTTGAGGCAGAGGAACTACAAGCCGTCCGGGAGGAACGACTTCATAGATTTGATGCTGGAATGCAAAATGAAAGGGACGATCGCCGGAGAGTCCATCGAGAGAACGAAACCGGACGGCGCGCCCGACACGGCCACCCTGGAGTTCGACGACAGCGTGATCGCGGCGCAAGTGTTCATATTCTTCGCGGCCGGGTTCGAGACGTCTTCGACGGCGACCAGCTTCACGTTGCACCAGCTCGCCTGCCATCCCGCCGCGCAGAGGAAGGCTCACGAGGAGATCGACAGGGTCCTAGCGAAGCACGGCGGTCAATTAAGTTACGAAGCGATCAAAGAGATGGTGTACCTAGAACGGGCGTTGAAGGAGGGAATGCGAATGTTTCCGGCGCTAGGGACCCTGACGAGGCGGTGCACGAAGTCCTACAGAGTCCCAGAGTTGAACTTGACGATAGAGAAGGGCACGAAGGTGATGATCCCGCTGCAGGCGCTGCACAACGACCCCAAGTACTTCGAGGACCCGCTGGAGTTCCGTCCGGAGCGGTTCGACGAGCAGGAGGGCCACGCGACTAATCGAATTTATATGCCGTTTGGAGGAGGGCCCCGAGCCTGCATAGGTAACACGACATGGCTCATTTGTTCCCATTACTTAGGGGGCGTCCATAAATTACGTGAGGGATTTATGGGGGAGGGGGTCGAGCAAAATCTCACCAAATCTCACGTGGGGGAGAGGGGTGGGGGTCTCGGCAAATCTCACGCATTTTTTTTACCGCAAGAAACAGTGTGAAATTGCAAGAAAACTGGGTTAAAATAAGTTTTATTTTTTAACTAAAATTAACTTAACTTTTAGGTACTTATTTTTTTTTGTTAAATTAAGTAAAACATGTTTCTCCTCTATTACTAAATTCGGAACAACCGTGTTCTTAAATATAACGAAACTAAGTAGGTACACCTCCCGCAGTCACGCATCTATACTTAAGTTTATTTTTTCTTTAAATGAATCATCTTGGTTATTCATAAATCCTACAAGTTTGCTCTGAGTGTGTGATGTGTATTGTATGGCAGGCAGTCGGCTGGGGCTGATGCAGTCGCTGGCGGGGCTGGCGGCGGTGCTGGCGCGGTGCCACGTGGCGCCGCCGCCGGGGGCGGAGCCCGGCCGCCGCCTGCAGGCGCACCCGCGCTCCACCGTGGTGCAGACCATCCGCGGGGGGGTGCCGCTGCTCTTCCGGGAGAGGGGGACGTCTGCTTCATCTTAGGAGCGTCGTGTTTTGTGTGCTTGGCGAGATATGGGATTTTAAAGTGAAAATAAAGTTATTTAAATATGTATGTATACAACCTATAATAAAGGATTTTAAGGACACAGCCGGAGCTGGAAGCCCAACTTCACCTCCTTCTTCCCCTCCCTTCGTTCCACTCTCCTTCAGGTCGGCAACGTGCGAGCAATGCATTTGGTATTGCAAGCATCTATGGGCTAAGGTAACTGCTTGACATCACGCTGGCCGTACGCTTGTTTGCCACCTCAGTTCCATAAAAAAAACAATCCCGAACATTAATAATAATAATAATTTAGCCCTTTTAACGTCCCACTGCTGGGCACGGGCTTCCCCTGAATGCGAGGGGGATTCAGGCCATAATCCACCACGCTGGCCCAGTGCGGGTTGGTGGATTTCACATGTCTAAGACATGCAGGTTTCCTCACGATGTTTTCCTTCACCGTGCATGTGATAATCATATTAAAGTTATGATTCACACATAGATTTCGAAAAATCGAGAGGTGTGAGCTGGGGTTTGAACCCAGGACCTTAAGCCCGCAAGACGCGTGACATCCCGAACATTAGATCATTAATATTCCTACTGTTCCCATTGATTTCCACTGGAATTCATAAATAAAACGTGTGGTACATTGCAGTTAAATCTACCTTATAACGGGACCGAATTTCGGAACGCATCCTACTGCTCCCGCCGCGGGCCTCTCGCCCCGACTCGCGCCCCACCATGATTTTTCCAGAACATTCGCGAACACGCGCCACGGCCGCACGTCGCCGTCGTAAACGCAAGCGGCCGGCTAGTTTTAATAATTAGCACTAGCTCTCTGTGTAATCCTTTTGTGTGATTTATATTGTCATCCACTAACCCACTGATTTTCTCAATATATTCAGTACTACAGTATCGTATGTGACTTTGTTTCCTCACGGCATACCGAGGCGGAACGACCACCCACACCACCTAGCCGGACACTCTTATAACCTTCAATTTAAATTTTATTAACTGCAATGTTTCCTATCCCGAACAGAACAGTTAGTGGAAATAAGTACTAATTTTCAAAGACTAACCTTATTCACCATTTAAATATGTATAACAACCATTGTTACCTACGAAATTTATTGTAAAAAATATCTTGATATGCTTCTTTCATTCATACTCGAGGAGGCAGTTGGCGAGCGAACACGAACTTCACTTCCGATCAGTTTTCGCGATAACGCACGAGGCAACCATGGTGGCGCCACCAGCGGGTGATTCGGTAGCTGACACCGAATTGGTTGCGCTACCAAGCGGACACCAGCTCCCCTAGACAAATGGCATGATCGCTAATCGAATAGAATAAAGAGACTTCACAATGTATGGAAATGTCAAACGTCGCTATGTGGATCAACAACAAGTTGCTATGTAGATCACGTGACTTATGTAATTTCCATACATGAAGCGTAGCGATTTGAAGGAACGCTTGTAGACCTCAGCCACTTGTCTAGCCCTTCAGGTGCGATACCCTCCATACAGCTCTATACATTTTATTGGTGGAGCAACTGGTTGCGCTACCACTGGTGTCCTCGTGCGATATATCACTTAGGGATGCGACATGTTTAATGAAACGAATTGTACAATAATTATACATATTTATTTATTTACAAACAATTATAGTATAAATAAATGCGTGAGACATTCACCTGGCAGTCTGCAGCGGACGGAACTAGTTCATATAAATACAACGACATAAAAAACCTCCACACGTTTGATATGTTACAACAGATATAAAACATTTAACGCACAATAATCGTATCTCGCTCTCTCTTACGTATTATCTATTGGTGGAAATGAGATGCGAGTTCGTCTTGCCTCTATGGCTGCGTATAAGGCATGTTCACACATGTATAATATTCCGCTCCGATCGCGCGATACGTATCGCCAAATAATCGCTAGTTCCGCAGTTCATACATGACATTACAATCGCAGTCGTATATCTCGCTCGCACTTTTAACACAGCGCCGTACAGTCCGTGAGTAAGAGCGAGAGGGACTGTATCATTATTCAATTTAATTAAATTCTTTATTAGTGTGATTTTTGGGTAGTACAAAAGATCTTAAAGCTAAAATATTGATGATCCTCAAAAATCTGACTTGACTGGCTTACACTTCTTCCTATCCAAGTTCATATTTTTCTTTTTTTTTAAGTATTGCTCGTCAAGGTTAATAGGTATTCTGCCATTGTCAAGTAACATATAGCAATAATAACGATTCAGAACAAAAAAGAACAACACCATGACCATCCACTTTAAAAACCAAAATGGAGGCCAATTATTATTAAATCAAATCATTATTATTTTATGACGACCTAAAATCCCATAATGCAATTTTTTTGTTTTTGTCCGAATCGCGTCATATCGCCTCAGAATAGCAATCGAGATTCGCTGGCGATACGGGATACGGACACGATCGAATCGGCATCATACAAAAATCTTCCCGTATCGACGCGACAATCACTCGAGCCGCGTAGAAATTAATTAAAATTAGTTTATTGTCTAGTTCGGGAGTCGACCCTGGTACCTTTACGAGAGGGTCCTCTAGCGTCTACTGACATTATTTTTACAACATTATTTTTTGTACGCCGGACGCCAGAAAATATAAAATATTTTTTTGGAAACTGGCAAGTTGTATGCAAGAGAAGTGTGCAAGTAACGGCGTCCGCCCTTGCATGCGACCCGTCTTCGTGGTGGAGGGGCGAGGGGTGTGCATTTAAAGTCAGCTGATTTTGTATCCATGTTAAAGGATTTTTTAAATAATTTTCATGCAAAAATCATTGCAATAACAAACTAATTTCATGTTTTGGGTTCACAAAAAATAATGTTGTATACGACATTATTTTAAAAGGAATGTTTGGAAACATATCGTACAGTATATACAAGGTGTTATTTAAATAACTAAAAACCTCAAACACCCCAACTATGTTTTCTTGTAATAAATTGATATGGCAAGTTATTATTTTTATCCCAAATTATTGCAAAATAAATTAGTAATTTAGACTCAGCGTGATTCAATATTGATTTTTTTTTTTAACTTTTTCAACATTTGTAATATCGACTTTACTCTCGATTCTGAACAAACTATTTTCAGTTTTTTTGTAATTTAAATAACACTTTGTATAGACGAGTGGCACGTCTAGTGTCTGGTGTCTGGTTGGTTACTCGGAGCTGCTGTCGGAGGAGCTGTCGGAGGTGTCCTGGGCGGGCGGCTGCGGCTGCGGCGGGGGCGGGGGCGGGGGCGGCTGAGGGCGGGGCGGGCGCAGCCACGCCTGTAGGGCGGGCGGCGGCCGCGACGCATCGCGCGGCGGGATCGACAGCTCGCCCAGCAGCTGCCTGCACACATACAACAAACACATTCATCACACATTCACCACATCATCATGATCATCATCATGTCAGCCAAAAGACGTCCACTGTTGGACATAGGCCTCCCCAAAGTTTCAGTTTCATTCAGGGAACATTTTTCAAGTGGGCTTTCGTGGCTAACTCCGAAACTATGAGGAATAGCGAAAAGTACTCAAAGGAGTCTCGGGGCCGATTTTGATTAAAACTAAAACTGCATCATTAGATTTTTGTAACATCTATTTTCATAACCAGGAATCGAACCCGTTGATTTTGTAAAAAAAAAAACAGACTGTATTATTACACCATTCGATAGTGTTGCTAATAAGGAACGAATTTTGGGAAGTAATTACATACGGCAAACTTCAATGTTTCGGGATTATTGATAAACCACCATGAGTGAAATATGATGTTAAATTTACATTGTATAGAGTTCAAGTATGGTGTGTGTATACCACAACAAATTACGAAGACAGAGATGTTCTTATTAGATTTCCCTATGAAACGACGCTTGACAATTTGCGCGGGTGAAGGCACGGGTGAAGGGGTGCAGGGGTGCCATTACAATCTACCGATCAATAGCAAAACTACTCGCTTCGTTCTATGTCGATGTTCGTACGTAGTTTAACTTTTTCACACTAGATGTCACCAAGTGTAGGATAATAAAAATGACGTACAAAGGGACGCCATCTAGTGTCGAATATAATTATATTTGGGATGCGAACGTTGGCAAGACGTGTGCACAGAACGAACGCCACCAGCACACTGACTTAAGCCACGCCTACTGTGATGACGTCAACGACTTAGTTGAACCACCACAGTGCCATTGCGGCCGAGTTGCTTAGACCCAATCCTTCTTAGTATTAGGATCATGGTGTATACTCACTCGACGTCGTCGTTGGTCCTCTTCCACGCGAAGAAGCCGTCGTCGAGGTTGAAGGTGAGGTTGCTGCGCATCACCACCTTCACGGGGCTGGTGTCGGCGCGAGGCTGGCCCGGCCCGGCGCGGCCTGGCCCGGCGCGGCCCGGCCCGCCCTGGCCCGGCCCGGCCTGCTCGCCGCTAGAGTTTGCGCGCATTGTGTACGATTCCTGTGGGGACAACACGATACACACGTTATAACTTTACCCAGGTGTAGTGCTATTCGAGATCTGGGTGTACACCATGACAACAAGTTAGTCTTTGACATGCACGTTGATTCCATCGTTAAAAAAAGCCTCTAAATCACTTGGATTTATAATGCGACTGTCTAAATGTTTTACAGAAGTTAAAACACTAAAAATTTTGTAGTGTACCTTTGTCAGGAGTCATCTCGAATACGTATCCCAAATATGGAACCCCCGCTACCTTAAATACATTGACCGAATAGAGAATGTCCAAAAGAAATTTATCAAGTATCTTTGTTTTCACCGCAAGATCCCGTACAAGTCTAATGACTACCTTAAACTTTGTAAGAAACACCATTTGTTACCGCTTATAAACCGTCGTGAAATAGCTGACTTTGTGCTCATACTAATGATATCGACAGCCCGGAACTCTTATCTAAAATCCACTTTAATGTACCTCATACGTCAATTCGTAACCACCCACCGCTACGGATACCAAATACTTCAACTAATTATAGGCAAAGTAGTTACATGGTGCGCGCCAGCAGAAACTTTAACAAATTATGTAAACAACACGATATTGATCCATATATTACCAGTGTGTCAACGGCTTGAAGATGCTTAAGCCGTAGCTTTTTTATTTAATAGGTTGTCATTTATTTCATTTATTTAATTTATAATTCTTGCATGCATTCTACTCAACTTTGTACTTCTCACATTTCATAGTTCTACTCAGTTACTATAAGTGAAGACTTGTGATTGGCTTTCCAGTGTATATACTATTGTCCTATGTTACGTTACTAATTAGCTGTAAGTTTTCCATGTTACTAAATAAATAAATAAATAAATAATAATGCTTCGTTTTTGTACAGCATCATCTATTTTCATCATGGTTGAAGGGCAACATACTACCGGACTATTGGGCATTGACTATAATTTTGGACATCAACTTTTTGTTTAAATATGGAGTATTTCAATTGAACTTTTGTGATTTGTAATTAAACTACAGGGTGATTTTGAAATTATGGGCATACTTTTAAACGGTGATTCTACACATGATTCAAAATATTCAGGGAATATTAATCAACAAATCAATTGATAAAAATTTATTGCCCAGGTAAGGTATGACAGTTAACTTTTCTTTTTTCTTTTTTTTTTTTTTTTTATAGGACTGCGGTGGCAAAAAAGCGTACGGGCCGCCTGATGTTAAGCAGTTACCGTAGCCTATAGATGCTTACAATACCAAAGGCATTGCTCGCACATTGCCGACCTGAAGGGGACTGGGATGGAGGGAGGGGGAGGGGGGTGGGCTTACGGCTGGTACTGGTTTGCTTATTTGCTTACTCTAACAATATTTTTTATCAATAGATGTTTTTATTATTTTATTTATCCATTTATTTCAGGCAACGATTGCCCATATTATAATTATGAATTCTCCTAAAGATAAAATTATTAATTTTCCTAAGATAAACAACGGCTTAGGAAAAGAAAAGTTTTGTTACCGGATCTTAGTCAAGACAAGGCAAGTAATGGCCGAAAGGTGTGGTGTTCAGGCGCTTTCGGGGGAGGCTGCCGTCACCAACACCATCAAATAATGGCCGGCGCACATAGAGCACGGCATGGCATGGCATTTTATTTTTTATCAATCGAATTTAATTCTTATCCAATCGAAATAAGGTATATATTTCAATGCTCGGCGATAGACTTTGGAACATCGCGGAGCATTTTCCCGACGCACCCGCTGGAGCACCTTATTTTGATTGGTTAAGACTGGGCAGGTAGCGAACGAGGCATTTTTGGAGGCTATCTCCTCTTAGACGAGTGGAGTAAAAATTTTGAAAAAAATATCACCGTATTTATTATACCCTCTTCTTTAAAAAACAAGTTTGAAAAATGTGAAAAATGCTCTTTTACTATGTGAAAAAAATTACCAAAATGTAGAAATTTTCAAATTTAAATTTCTATCTTCTTCCAAACGGCTGGGAATTTTTAAATAGTTTTTCCACCAAAAGATGGAGAAAGATAATACCTAAAAAATGTAAGCTTGATTTTGCGATGCAATCGTTTTTCACGTCACAATTCATGATTTTCCAAATATTCGCCAACAAAGTGGGCGGATCCGGTGCGAGGGGCGACGGGCGGCAGTACCGCGATGACTGTTGGACGGGGAGGTTGTGTCACTTTTCTACGCTCCAGTCGCTTCAATTATCGTGTATCTCTTTTTTATAAATAAATACGTAAAAATATTGCAGTGGTTTAGAATATTTTGTAGATAGCTAGCATTTGTTAGATTTTATATTTGTGCGCATTTATACGCCTTTGTACCTAAGTAGTTGTGATAAAGAGTTGTAATTTAGAACATAAATTACAATTCTTTGTTATTATATAAAAAAATACAATTGGATACAAATACAATTGCCTAAAATAATAAAAAAATTGAATAACATGAAAAAAAAAAAACCAAAATATAAACCTAGGATTCGATCCTACATACTGTCGCGCGTACACATTGACTCACTGAGCTATTTACATATTACTTGAATCGGCGAAATTATGAACTATATACTTCGTCATGCATTGAAAAATTGACGCCTGCTTCGTAAAGTGGTTTGACGTAGGCTGTTCGGCTCACTGCTTGCGTGGTTGCGGGTTCGATTCCCGCCAAATGAAAATTTTAGAAACTGACTTATGCGTTATTTTTCCTGATCCCAGGATTACGGGGATCGTCTCCAGGCCATTACGGTACCCATAGTACAAGCGTTGCTTAGTTTGGGACCATTCAGTTGGCGTATTAGTTTGTCAATCCAAATAATTTATAAAATGATTAAAATGTAATAAAACATGTAATAAATAGAAAAAAACAATATTATTACATATAAGAACAATATTATCACCAAAAAATTATTACATAGAATTGCCGAAGGTGAGGTACGAACTCATGGAATAATTGCTAATGCTTTACCACTACGCTAATGAGACATTGCGAATGTGGATGAAATTATTCACTAGCCCTATGATATACATTTTGTGCTATAGTTCTATGAGGAATAAATACATAAATTATATGCATTAAAAAATAATAATTTTGTGTAAATATTCTGATAAATTCTGCACCATTGAAAAATACCATTACTATAATAAATCCAAATATATTTAAATAACTAAATATGGTTGGATTTGAACCCGCGTCGTATGTAATTCTCTCTGTTTTATCAAGATGTCTAACTTCAAAATAAAAGAAAGTATTTTCAAAATCTGTTCACCCAGTCGCGAGTTCTGAGGTAATAAACATAAAAAAAATACAGTCGAATTGAGAAACCGACTTCAAAAAAGTTTGAAGTCGGTTAAAAATATCACATTAGAAAACATTAAAAAATGCAATATTCCACTTTGATCACCCAGGTGGTCAGAGGTTGTGTTGCAGGTTGTGTTGCAAAAGACTCAACGAGTCTTTTAGGCTTATTATTAGGGCTCGAGCCTTTTTATGAAACCTCGGAGGCTAAAGAACTAATTAGCCCCGAGCCTTCGCGGCGAAGAGGAGGCTCTCGGAAATAAAGCCTTTATTTTGAAGCGCTTTCTAAAGAGGCTTTGAGCCCTTTTTGATTTTAGCCCTTTGTGACCATTCTTGACTATACTTGAATATGCATGACTATTCTCAACAATAAAATTGTTGACCAGTATTGACCATCCTTGACTATTTGACCATTATTTACTATTTTGACCATTATTTACTATTTTGACCATTATTTACTATTTTTTACCATTCTCAACTATTATTGACTACTATTGATCATTTTTGACTATTTTTGACCATTGTTGAGTGTTTTTGACCATTGTTGACTATTTTTTACCATTGTTGACTATTCTCAACTATTGTTGACTACTATTGATCATTTTTGACTATTTTGACCATTATTGACTATTTTTTACCATTATTGACTATTTTTTACCATTCTTGACTATTTTGACTATCGTTGACTGTTTTTGGCCATTTGTGACCAATGTTGACAATTTTTAGCCATTGCTGACTATTCTCAACTATTGTTGACTACTATTGATCATTTTTTACTATTTTGACCATTATTGACTATTGTTGACTGTTTTAGGCCATTTTTGTCAATTTTTTACCAATGTTGACTATTTTTAGCCATTGTTGACCATTCTCAACTATTGTTGACTACTATTGCTCATTTTTGACTATTTTTGACCATTGTTGAGTGTTTTTGACCATTGTTGACAATTTTTTACCATTGTTGACTATTTTTAGCCATTGTTGACCATTCTCAACTATTGTTGACTACTATTGATCATTTTTGACTATTTTTGAACATTGTTGACTTTTTTTGCCATTGTTGACTAATTTTGACCATTTTTTACCATTCTTGACTATTTCGACCATTATTGACTATTTTTGGCCATTGTTGACAGTTTTTGACCATTGTTGACTATTTTGACCATTGTTGACTAGTTTTGACTATTTTTGACTAATATTGACCATTGTTAACCATATTGACCTTTTTTTACCATTGGTGACTATTTTTGACTATTTTGACAATTGTTGACTATTATTGACTATTTTGACCAATATTGACCATTGTTAACCATATTGACTTTTTTTTACCATAGTTGACTATTTTTGGCCATCGTGACCATTCTTGATTATTTTGACTATTTTTGACCAATGTTGACAATTTTTGACTATATTTTACTATTTTTGACGATTGTTGACCATTTTTGGCAAATGTTTACTATTTTTGACCATTGTTGAGTATTTTCGACCATTGTTGAACATTGTTGACTATTTGGGACAATTTTTAACAATTTTTGACGATTTTTGTCAAGTTTTGTCAATTTTTGTCAATTTTTGTCAATTTTTGTCAATTTTTGTCAATTTTTGAATTTTTTTGAAAATTTTTGAAATTTTTTGAAATTTTTTGAAAATTTTTGATTTTTTTTTAATTTTTTTTAATTTTTTTGATTTTTTTTTATTTTTTTTGACAATTTTTGACAATTTTTGACCATGGTTACCAATGTTGACCATTTTTGACCATTGTTGACAATTTTTGACCAATGTTGACTATTTTGACCATTTTTGGCCTATGTTGACTATTTTTGACCAATGTTGACTATTTTGACCATTTTTGGCCTATGTTGACTATTTTTGATCATTGTTGACTATTTTTTACTATTCTTAACTATTTTTGACTATTTTCGACTATTGTCATTTTTTGCCAATGTTGACTTTTTTTGACTATTCTTGACTATTTTTAACTATTTTTTATTCTTTTTGACTATTTTTGACTCTTTTTGACTATTTAAGACTATTTTGGTTATTTTTTTGCCAATGTGGACTACTTTTGACCATTGTTGACTATTTTTTAACATTGTTGAATATTGTTGACCAATGTTGACTATTTTTTTACCATAGTTGACTATTTTTGGCCATTGTTGACCATTCTTGACTATTATTGACCAATGTTGACTATTTTTGACAATTTTTGGCCAATGTTGACTATTTTTGACCATTGTTGACTATTTTTGACCAATGTTGACTATTTTTTGTCCATAGTTGACTATTTTTGGCCATTGTTGACTATTCTTGACTATTTGGATAATTTTTTACTATTTTTGACCAATGTTGACTATTTTTGACCAATGTTGGCAATTCTTGGCCAATTTTGACCATTTTTGCCCAATGTTGACCATTTTTGGCCAATGATGACAATTTTTATCCATTGTTGACTATTTTTGACCATTTTTGACCACAATTGACCATTCTTGTCTTTTTTTACCATTATTGGCCATTGAAATTTTTTGGCCAATGTTGACTATCTTTGACCATTGTTGACTATTTTTTACCAATGTTGACTATTTTTTGTCCATAGTTGACTATTTTTGGCCATTTTTGACTATTCTTGACTATTTGGACAATTTTTTACTATTTTTGACCAATGTTGACTATTTTTGACCAATGTTGGCAATTCTTGGGCAATTTTGACCATTTTTGGCCAATGTTGACCATTTTTGGCCAATGATGACAATTTTTATCCATTGTTGACTATTTTTGACCATTTTTGACCACAATTGACCATTCTTGTCTTTTTTTACCATTATTGGCCTGAAATGGTCAAAATTGGCCAAAATTTTTCAATATTGGTCAAAAATAGTCATGAATGGCCAAAATAGCCAACAATGGTCAAAAATAGACAACTATTGTAAGAAAAAATAGTCAACATTGGTCAAAAATAGGCAACAATGGTCAACATTGGCCAAAAATAGTCAACTATGGTCAAAAATTTTATACAATGTTCAAAAATAGTCAACAATGTTCAAAAATAGTCAACATTGGCAAAAAATTGCCAAAAACAGTTGAAAATAATCAAAAAGAGTCAAAGATAGTCAAAAATTGACAAAAATAGTCAAGAATAGTCAAGATTAGTCAAAAAGAGTCAAAAATAGTCAAAAAGATTAAAAAATAGTTAAAAATAGTCAAGAATAGTCAAAAATAGTCAACATTGGCAAAAAATGACAATAGTCGAAAATAGTCAAAAATATTCAAAAATATTCAGAAATAGTCAAAAATAGTCAAAAATAGTCAGAAATAGTCAAAAATAGTCAAAAATAGTCAAAAATAGTTAAGAATAGTCAAAAATAGACAACAATGGTCAAAAATAGTCAACAATTTTCAAAAATAGTCAACATAGGCCAAAAATGGTCAAAATAGTCAACATTGGTCAAAAATAGTCAACAATGGTCAAAAATGGTCAACATTGGTCAACATTGGTCAACAATGGTCAATAACAGTCAACAATGGTCAAAAATAGTCAATAATGGTCAAAATGGTCAAATACAATCCAGAAAGGTCAGGATAGTCAAAAATAGTCGAGCATGTCAAGAATAGTCAAGAATAGTCAAAAATAGTCAATAATAGTCAAGAATAGTCATGAATAATCAAGAATAGTCAAGAATAGTCAAAAACAGTCAAATACAGTCAAGAAAAGTCAGCATAGTCAAAAAGTCAAGAATAGTCAGAAATACAATAGGCTAGCCAGGAATAGTCAGCTATAAGGCGACTCCTTCTTATACTTGCGAAGACTTGGAAAGCTCACAACAACGGAGCTCCAAAAGAACTCCGAGCCCAAAAAGGGCTCGAGGTTTATTTAGAACTCGAGTCCTTTTTTAGCCTTGAAATATTCGGAGTCGTTTTTCTTCGACGAGCCCCATAGAAAAGCTCGAGCCTCTTTGAGAGGGCTAAAAGAACTCGAGTCTGTTGCAACACTATCTGTATATGCTGTGGGATTCGCTCGCACTCGTATCGTATCGTAGATAGCTCCCTCAGTTTTCTTTCCTGCGTTATTTGACCTATGTGATCGATTTGATAAAGAATAAGTTATTTGATTTAATAAAAAAAAAAGATCATGCCTACAATAATAAGAAATAATTTAGAAAAAAAAAACTACGGGATTCGAACCTTCGTCATCGTCATCGTCTTTCGGAATAATATCCAAGACTTTTCTACTGAGCTATTTATGATTAGCACTTCAGGGCGAAATTATGAACTTATTTGCAGTCCTATTACGTTGTGATAATTTGCGGCTTGGCTTGCGTTGAAATAAGAATACAAGCGACGCAATAAACGCGCGCTGTCAGAGCTGGCGCGGGGAGCGCGGGGTGCGCGGGGCGCAATGCGTTAGCTCCGCCCATTCAGCCAAAATTTCCAGCTCATGTCCCCACCTTAAGTATTAAATTCGATTGATAAAAAATAATATGCCATGCCATGCCGTGCTCTATGTGCGCCGGCCATTAGTTTTATGTTCTATTATTAACAAATATATGTATGGTAGTCTGTAAGGTTTGTATCCATGGGCCTAGTCGCCTGAAATAAATGAATATGAATAAATAAATGTAAATTAAAGTCAAAGTCAAAGTCAAAGTCAAAAGGTTTTTATTCATGTAAGCTCATTAGAGCATTTATAAATAGTCAATATAAACAATATTTTAGCGTTACCACCGGTTCGAAATGTTGCTTCCATTGAGAAGAGCCGGCAAGAAACTCAATGGTTACTCTTTTCAAAAGAATAATTGTATACATTTTCAAACAGTAACGCTACGTGAGCAGGCATGCATTAACACAGTGTGAGTAAAAAAAGAAAATAAGGTATTTAAATAAAAAATAATAAAAACTAGCCTAGAAAGCTGTGCATGCCTACTCCCACTTAACTGTCAAACCAAAAGGTGAATATTTAGAACGATTGTTTTGGTGTGATGCCTTCCGTGCTTAGGTCTTGTCTGTAAAAGTTTTGGAACAACGGTGTCAAGTGGAAAAGAAATTAGCAAGTGTATTGAAGTGTAATGTACTCACGTCGTCCCGGATGTAATCACCGTCGGTGTCGGTGTCGGTATCAGTGTCGGTGTCGGGCTGGTCGCGGTGTCGGCAGCGCGCCGAGTGTCGGTGCGTGTCGGCGGGCGGCGCGGGCGCGGGGTCGGCGGGGCGGCGCCGGCGCAGCGGCAGCACGTCCGAGTTGTTGCGACGGTACCGGGACTCGCCTGCACACACGCACACACACACTCACAATACAACTCTTACACTAATAATAATAATAATATCCTGGGACATTTTTACACACGGCTACCTGATTCCAAACTAAGCAGAGCTTGTACTCAAAACCAGATAACTGATATTACTACATATACTACTTTTTTATTTGTAAATACATACTTAATATACATATACACCCAGACTCGGGACATACAGACATGTTCATGCACACAAATGCATGTCCCGGGTAGGAATCGAACCTACGACCTGCAGCGTGAAAGGCGCCATCACGCCAACCACGCCAACGGGCTCGTCAATGACGTTCACTTTAAAAACAAGTAAACAAAAAACGACAAACGTCAGACTCCGATCAGAAAAACCGAAAGCAGTGCAGAGCTATAGGGCGATGACGTCACCGCCACGCGTGAGCCTCAGGCGACGCTCACTACGAAATCACCAAGCCAACTAGGCACTCGGGTATGAATATCAAATAATAATAAGTAGTGTCCGACCGAAACAGGATTTTCTGCCGAAACCGAATCTTCGGCATCTGTTTTAGGTTCGGCCGAAACCGAAACCGAAACCGAACCTTTTTCAGACAAGTTAGAAATCTTTTGTTTCCTGAAATTTGGCTTATTGTATACCCTTATAATGACATTTAGAAATGTTAGAATGTGTTCAATGAAATAAAAAACAATAATTGAAGTATTTGAAAATATAATTATTATTAATATTTTTTTTATTTTTATATTACTGCTCTGATTAAAATAAACACAAAATAACAATCATGTTAACACTTCTTGGAACAAAAAAATGTCAATAATCAACACTTACATTATAAAAAAAGAACCTCATTATTTGAGTATTGAGTAGCGACTGTAGCCTAGGGGTGAACAGGTTGGGCTAACAATCGGAAGGTCCCAGGTTCGATCCCCGGTGGGTCATGCACCAATGGATGAATTTTCATCTATGTGCATAATTTACAGTTCGCTGACGGTGAGGGAAAACATCGTGAGGAAACCTACCTATCCCTCGGGATTAGGTAATAGTCAGTTCCTGTATACACGGCGACACGGTTCACCACCTGTCACGTTGGGTTCTGACTATCTAGTGAAACGTGGGCTTTGAGTTGGTATACCTCCACAATGTGGTGGTGTATGGCCACTCAAGCCTCTGACTACCCCCGAACGGGGATAAAAATCATGACGTTACATTACATTACATTATTTGAGTATTTCGATTGCGTTTATAATCCCAACATGTTTAAAACTAAATTTAACATTAATTGAGATCATTTTAAATTTTAATTGCAGTTGGTTATTTAGGGTTTTTGTGGAATTTTCATATTTTTTTATAATTTAGGGTGGCAATCGTAATTGTAATATATTAAACCCACGTTTTCATTTTCTACTTAAGTAGATAGGTATGTCACGTTCAGATTGGGTCCCAAAAATATACGGACAACAGCAAATTATTTTACCAATAAAAAATGATGTATCTGAAGATCACACACAGCTAAATCAAAGCTGGTAGTTGATTGGGTAATTTAAAACCTCATCCAACTACAATAAACTTAAACAAATGTACCGTAACATAAGTAATAAATAAATGATGAATGTGTGAATAAAATATAATATAATATAACCTCTTTCTTTGACATACTTAATTCTCATCATTCATAAATCCGAGTGAATAACTCAACGGAAAGAACGTCAATGCTTAATAAAGGCCAATAAAGCGAGAAATAACACTAAACTCACAAAACAAAAACGAACTCTCCCGAAATCAACCGAGTGACGCGCGATAATTCACGAACGCATAGTTTCGGCGCGGCCGAAAGGTTCGGTGGGTTTTCTGCCGAAACCGAATCTTTGGTCGGACACTAATAATAAGTCAATGATTCCGCGGTCAGCCCACCACGTAGTGGGCCTGGGCCAATGCCTGGTAGGAGTGGGCGTTAATTCAACGAACGGCTTTTTTTAACTGTTAATCTTATGTTAACGAATTAACAGCTTTTTGTTTACTGCAAAACCCGCTAAATCTATCAACTGTGTCATTCAACGATTTTGGCAATGCGCTTTTTTTATTATCTCAACGAAAAGGTATTCAAAAGTCGCTAACGTAATCTGAAGCTGCTAACGCAAAACCAGCTAAAATTATCTATTTCTTCTGCGTTGAAAGAACGAATAGAAACGGAATATGCCGAGTGGACGCGAGGGCGCCTATGTGAGCGAGCGAGACGCCGCTAGCTTGAAATTGTACGAGCGAGAGTGAGAGATATCTATGTTTCTAAAGTCTGTTTCAATCAGAAAAAAAAACTTTGTAAACAAACCATCACTCAACACAAAATCGTCGATTTCACACTTATTTCGTTTTCACTACAATAAATTCTGATGTGGGAATCTTCGGAAATACTGTGGCCTTCATATTACACTCGTTTTAGATTGTAATTTCAACTAAAACACGTAAAAATTAAAGAACTTTTAAAATTGTATTAAGTTTGTTGTTTTTTTTTCCAATGCTTTAGTGAAGTGCCGATTTGTACTATATTGAATGAATGAAAAACAGATTCAAAAAAATGTAAAGGCAAAGGAATTCTAGGCCATTATGCCAATATGCCCACTGCATTTTCAGGTAGTTTTAAAAACAGAAATTAAGAAAATTCATTTAATTTTTATTTCTTACCGATTTGTATCTACTTCTATGTACAACGAGTGCAATTTGCAGTTTACACTATATTTTAATCTCAAATTTATTTTACTTAAATGTCTTTTTGACTGTATATTGAGTTTTTAACTTGAAATAAATAATTATTATTATGTTTCTCTGTTTTGACCACTCGGGCTAAACCTGGACCTTTGGAAGGCTTGCATGAGGACATGGGTCCATCACGTAGAGGCCCATAGAGATAAATTTGATGTTATTAGGTCATCATCATCATTTCAGCCAAAAGACGTCCACTATTGGACATAGGCCTCCCCCAAGGTTTTCCACAACGACCGGTCCTGTACCACTTGCATCCAGCGGTTTCCCGCGACCTTCACTAGGTCGTCGGTCCACCTTGTCGGGAGCCTACCCACGCTGCGTCTTCCGGTACGTGGTCACCACTCAAGAACCTTTCTGCCCCATCGGTCATCAGTTCTCCGAGCTATGTGCCCCGCCCACTGCCACTTCAGCCTACTAATTCGCAGTGCTATATCGGTGACCTTGGTTTGTCTACGTATCTCCTCATTTCTGATTCGATCTCGTAGAGAAACTCCGAGCATAGCCCTCTCCATAGCTCTCTGAGTGACCTTGAGCCTGCTTATGAGGCCTACAGTCAGTGTTATTAAGATTTTTTTTAAAATAATTTTGGGCCATAAAACTTGAGCATATTGCGCGCTCCTTTGTACTTATAGGCCCGCCCATAAGATCCGTAAGTGCAAGGGAGCGCGTAATATTCCAGCAACGTTTTATGGTCTCGTGTGCCACGAGCGTAGTTATAATCATAGTAAAAATTACCTCTTTTGTTTATTATTTTGTTGATTTATTGTCCAGCCCGTATTTATCTCGACTGTCGGCATCATACGTACTGATTATTCTAATAAATTAATTATTTTGTTTGTTGTAATTATTTACACACTATATTTTAATGCATAACAATAGTTAAAATCTAAGAAAAGCCCTATACTAATATTAAATTTATAATAAGTTTTATTATGCATAGGTTATTGATTTCATTTCATAACTATATTTCTATAAGTTGACGTAAAGAAGCCGATACCTTCTAATCAAGTTTATTCCATCGAATGAAAATAATCCATTCACTCATTTGTTCATATTCGTTATAGTATACAATAGGCACATCACTAAAACTATTTAAGCACTTTGACGTTTCTTTGTTTACAAAGTTTTTTTTTCTGATTGAAACAGACTTTAAGTTCGCTTGCTCCATGGCTCGCTGGCCGCTCTGTCTTGCCGAAACGAACAGGTTTTTGCTTGTAAACATTACAATCAAATTAGTTTGTTTGAGTGACAGTAAATATGAACCCTAACAGGTTTAAATAAAACGAAGATTGTGTAAATATTGTAAAAAAAATACAAAAAATAAAAAAAAAAAACAAAAAAAAACATAATATAAAAAAAATAAGATGATTAGATATGTATATAAAAAAATAAAACGATTATGTACATAAAATGAATTAAACTTTTAAATACGCCTGGTATATCCTTTTTCCGCCAGCCAGTCCTAAGCCTGGAAAAGTATGAAGGCAGTTTATTTCATTTAGATGACGACTTTTGATCATTAATTATTTAAAATTGACTGGTCACTCAAACAAGCTAACTTCAAAACACGAAAACATTGCTTTGGTTTTAGCAGCCTGCGGCGTAACGTCAGCTCTTTTTTCAATTTGAACAAAGTTTCATCTATTAACTGCTACGTTGCCGTTGGTACAAATCTGTTACATTAATGGCTTTTTTAACAGGTTAACATGATGAATTTAACGGCTTCGTTGCGTTAACCCAAAAATCGTTAACGACCCACCACTAATGCCTGGACACTTTTGTGGCAGTAGGTAGTGAACAGGCACGAGCCCCGGTCTCAAGGAAAACTAAACTTTAATTTCACCACTGTTAGATTTATTACTGCAAGCGAACTTAGTAGGACAGATACATACAAATCAAAAAGTATTGAAGAGCCTTACTAAATACTGTACACAACGTCATACCGCGATCTAATTGTGACATAGCGACATCTATTGAAACCTTCTTAACTAATTATGCTAGTACAAACAAAAAAACATGCAATTTCACTGAACAGGTAGTTTTGGTACACTCCACCAAGCCAACTAGGCACTCGGGTGGAAGCGGCTACCCCGCCGACAGGTGGCTAGTTGGCTTGGTGGGGTAGTATATGGCTTCGTGACGCTAGTGCCGCTAGTGTAGTGTACTCACCATTGAGATTTTAATTAGAAGAGACGTTCTTAGTAGATATCTCTATGAAACAACGCGTAGTCCTTTGCGCGGGATGGCGCGGGTGGTGGGGGTTAAGAAATGCGGGCATCTAAATAACGGTAAATAGCTGAACTACTCGCTTCGTTTTATGTCGATGTTAGTACGTAGTTTAACTTTTTGCACTAAATGTCACTAAGTGTAAGATCATGAAAAATAACGTACAAAGGGACGCCATCTAGTGTCGAATATAATTATATTTGGGATGCAAACGTTGGCAAGACGTGTGCACAGGACGAACGCCAGCAGCACACTGACTTGAGCCACGCCTACTGTGATGACGTCACCGGCCGAGTTGTGCGATGTTTAAGCAGCGCGGCCGAGCTGCTTAGACCCAGTCGTTTTAGTAGTAGGTTCATGGTACTCACCGACGGGCCAGTCCTCGCGGGCGCCGCTCTGGTCCATGCTGTCGTCCAGCAGCGGCGCGTCTTCCGCGGACTCGGCCGCCGACACTCGCCCTTCACCCGACTCGCGCTGCGACGACCTGCACCACGTTGTACGTTATATAATATAAACTGTTTCAAATACTATCACCCTGTATATCATACAGGGTGTACAGGGTACGTGTAAATCGGAACCTAATAGGAATAGCGAAAATGCACTAAGGAGTCTCGACGATGAAAACTCATCATAACTCGTCATTAGATGTTTGAAAAAATAACATCCCCGACCATAGCCTGTTAAAAAAACTTAAATTTTAGTTGTTGTTCTAAAGATGATACGTCATGCGTCGGTATGACCAATGACGTCATTTGGCGCAACATTTGTCGTAATAAAAAAAAGAAAATACTAAATGTGCTTATGAAATGAGAATCCGTAACGAATTTAGTTGAGAATTCAGATTCATAGAGCTAAGCAATCTATAACATACAGTGCAAAAATTGTTGTTCTACGACAAAAAATTACGAAATTATGACCAAATTACTAGCGAAGTTCGCGCGCGGTTGCTGTGACGTCACGTGGGCACACACAGCACGTCATCAAGCCAATCGGCTATGTGACGTAACACGTGCAGGCCGCACATTATATAAAATGTGTTATAAAATCGCAACGGGTGGACCGATTTCGATGATTTCAAAATTATATTGATGAGAAAGCTAAGTGTTAACTATAGTGTTGGTTTTAAGTTGACTTGTCGGCCCAGTAATAATTCCCTTTGTCGAAACATCCCCGTTGTTGTGTGTGAGAGCAGTAGATACACACCTGTCGTCTGTGGGCACCCGCTTGCTGAGCATGGCCAGCAGCTGCTCGCCGGTGGAGATGGCGGCGGGCGGCGCGGGCTCGGCCGCGGGCGCCACCACCATGCGCGCGCGCTTGCGCTTGCGCTTGCGACCGTGCTACGGACATGCCAGGACAATGAATTATATTATACCATCACGGTCAATGACACAGCTTATATTCATACTAAATGGCGTTCAAAATGCTGTTACCAAAACACCAAAATATACAATACGTTTTCCCCAAAATGTAGCAAATTTTAAAACTATGACAACACCGTTACCGGCAGTAATTATGTTAAATCGTGTGGCGGCACCTCTGACCGCATAGTACGTAATGACGTTATTTTATGAAAAAATATATTATATAAACGGGGTAATTGTTTTCCAAAAAAAAATGGGAGGCCTTTGCCCAGCAGTGGGACACTTACTATGCTAAAAATTTTTTTTTTTTTACAATAATTGAATCTAATCTCGATACCCAACAATAAGTTTTCGGGTCGGACAGGGTTTTCTTAACACACTGTATTAAATGTAAATAAATCAGGGCAAGCAATAACAGGCAGCAATTAATTAGTTCGGGCACAGTGGAAGTACAAACAGTGGGCGGACGAGGTGTTATTGACAGAGCAATCGTGCACGCTCACCTTGAGCTGCGGCTCGGCGGTGGCGAGCGGCTTCACCTCGACAAAGTCCTCGATGATGATCTTCTTGTCGACGTCGGGGTCCTGCCCCGCGCCGCCCGCGCCGGCGGGCAGCGCGGGCGGCGCGGGCGGCGCGGGCGCGGGCGGGGCGGCGGGGGCGGGGGCGGGCGCCGCGGGGGCGAGCGGCTCCTGGATCACAGGCAGCAACGGCAACGCGTCCGGCTTGCGTTTTCTTTGGCGGTGCTTCATCAGCTAGGGGAATGACCTTGCCGAATAACTTCTAGCTTCTAGGGTGGAGCCACCCTGTAGCCAATTGACTGCAGCTCGTATACGAGCTCAAAAAAATATAAAGTGTCAATTATAGCTGAATTCTATACGATGAGTATGAGAGCCGGAAGCTCAACCCCCCTTCCCTCCCCCCTCACCTTCAGGTCAGCTATATGCGAGCGACGCCTTAGGTAATGGAAGCATCTATAGGCCACAGTAACGGCTTTACATCAGCGAAACGGTCCATGATGATCTGATTTTAAACCTACCACATAAGTACCTTTACAAAAAGCCTTCAATTTCACCAAACTTACACGCCAACTGTATGGTCTTAAACTAAGTAGCGCTAGTACTATGGCTACCGTACAATGGACTGGGGGCGATCCCAGTGACACCCAGATCAGGGCAAATTCCGAAAAAGCCGTTTCAGGACATTGGCGGAAATCGAAAACGCAACCTCCCGATGCAGTGAGGCGAGCGGCCTACGGTCGAATCATTACGCCAAGTGGTCGTCGTGGTTTTTTTTGGACTTTTGTTTTCTTTTGAAAAGAGTAACCATTGAGTTTCTTGCCGGCTCTTCTCAATGGAAGCAGCATTACGAACCGGTGGTAGATTCTGTTGTGACTATTAACAAGTGTTGGCATATTTTGATTTTTGAATTTGATTATCTATAGTGTTCTTCTAGTAGCTGAAACTGCACACTGCACAGTAATAATGTAATAACGCGAGCGTGTAGGACGGCGAGGTGTGGAAGTGGATGGGTGCTCACCGGCTGCGCGTTGGGCGGCTCGTCGATTTCCATCTTGTTGAGCACCTTCTGGTGGGCGGCGGCCCCCGCCCCCGCCCCCGCGCCCGCCCCCGCGACCGCACCCCCTCCCCCCTCCAGCTCCGTCACCTTGTTCCGCTCGAACACGCGCCCGTTGTTGATCACCTGCGCACGAGAAGGTAAACTAGTTTATAGCTGTGACTTCACAACATAGACAGCTGTTGTTGGGGTACAGCTGGCGGTGCTTGCAGTGGATGTTCCCAACCATAGAGAATATAGACAGAAGAGATGTTCTTAGTAGATTTCTCTATGAAACAACGCGTGGAAATTTGCGCGGGATGGCGCGGGTGGAGGGGTTTACAAATGGGTGGCATTTAACAGGATACCGCCCCCCCCCCGATTATTTCTATCTACCGGTCAATAGCAGAACTACTCGCATCGTTTCATGTCGATGTTAGTACGTAGTTCAACTTTTTCGCACTAGATGTCACTAAGTGTAGGATGGTAAAAGAGACGCACAAAAGGGTCGCCATCTAGCGTCGAGTACAATTGTACAATTTGGGATGCGAACGTTTGCAAGACGTCTGCACAGGACGAACGCCGACAGCACACTGACTTAAGCCACGCCTACTGTGATGACGTCACGGGCATAGTGGAGTGTTGGGGCCAGGGTGCTTAGACCATGTCCTTTCTATGAGTGGTCCATGTCCCCAACACACACACACGTGACACACGCGACTCACCTTGACGTTCTTGTCGTTGAGTATGGTGACGAGGTCCCGCACGAAGCTGTTGTTGGGGTACAGCTGGCGGTGCTTGCAGTGGATGTCCACCTCCAGATGTTCTTCCGTGCCGTTCATGAGCGTGCGGACTATCTTCAGGATGAACTTGTTCTTGGTGCGGTTCTTGCTGACGCTCCGACCTGGTGGGTTCCACGCCGTGAGATTGGGAACACATGATATGACGCCGTTACGAGACGTCACGACGCTATCAGAAGGGTATCGCGAAGCTAGCATAAAGGCGTTGCGAACCCTTTTTAGAGGCGTCTTGACCCTCTATTAAAGGCGCCACGAAGCTTTTATAGAGGGGTTTTCAAGCAAGATTTTCATAAGGGCATCGCGTAGGTTTCATAGTAGCGGCTTGACACCTGCATAGAGGCATCTTGACGCTTTCATAGGGGCGTCCCGACGCTGTCATAAGGGCGTCCCGACGCTGTCATAAGGGCGTCACGACGCTGCCATAAGGGCGTCCCGACGCTGTCATAAGGGCGTCGCGACGCTGTCATAAGGGCGTCCCGACGCTGTCATAAGGGCGTCCCGACGCTGTCATAAGGGCGTCGCGACGCTGTCATAAGGGCGTCCCGACGCTGTCATAAGGGCGTCCCGACGCTGTCATAAGGGCGTCCCGACGCTGTCATAAGGGCGTCCCGACGCTGTCATAAGGGCGTCGCGACGCTGTCATAAGGGCGTCCCGACGCTGTCATAAGGGCGTCCCGACGCTGTCATAAGGGCGTCCCGACGCTGTCATAAGGGCGTCGCGACGCTGTCATAAGGGCGTCCCGACGCTGTCATAAGGGCGTCCCGACGCTGTCATAAGGGCGTCCCGACAATGTCATAAGGGCGTCCCGACAATGTCATAAGGTCGTCCCGACGCTGTCATAAGGGCGTCGTGACGCTGTCATAAGGGCGAACCGATGCTGTCATAAGGGCGTCCCGACGCTGTCATAAGGGCGTCCCGACAATGTCATAAGGGCGTCCCGACAATGACATAAGGGCGTCCCGACGCTGTCATAAGGGCGTCCCGACGCTCAAATGCGATGCGAGCTCCTGTCCATGCACTCGTATTAACTCGGCTCGACTCGGCTATAAGAAAGAGATAGATAGCTAGGTACCTCGTTTCCGTCCTCGTTTCTTGTGATGTTTGTTCTTGTGCGAGTGCCGCCGCACCGTGTTGCTGTCCGCACCGTCTATAGTGTTCGTGTTCGAGTCCGAGTACGAGAGTAGCGAGCGAGAGATCCGCCTGCGGGAGAGAGACGCCGTTAATCAATCGGAGGTTAAGCAACGCTTGGCAAGGTCAGTCAGAGATGGGTGACCGTTTAGTGGTATTGAAACTGAGCGTCTCCGTGCTTCGGAGGGCACGTAAATAGTCAGTCCCGGTTGTTGCCATTGTCGTTAAGCCTTGTCAGAGGCAGGCGGCTTGAACAACTCTGACACCAGGTACCAGGGAACCATACGATAAGAAGAATACTGATGAGGGAAGGAGACGTACCGTAGTCCTCGTATTTTGTTCAATCGTTTCTCTCGTTCGGCGTTGGCGTGGTCGGGCTCTGAGAACAATACTTAAGATAAGTCCCAGGAGTATGGAGGTTAGGAACTAGTGATGAAGAATATTTGTTTATCATGGCGTCGCTAAGACTCTAAGAAAATCTTGGCATTTCTTTTGGAAACCACGATTTAGGCACGGGTTTGCTTCCCGTGTCGTCGTCGACAGATTATAAAATTAGATAGGAACCATATTTGGACTGGGTGGATAGATATTTTATTATTATTCCACAACTAGAAGATAAAATAACATTTATAAAAAAAAACATATTTTACATAGAAAGTGGATAATGGGCGGCCTTATCACTAATAGTGTTCTCTACCAGGCCACCTTTGGATGGAGAGGAGAGGAGAGGCGGGGGAGTGGTTAATGAGGATTAAAAAGTCGCAGGGTGGCGCTACTTTGGTTGGCGCGGGCGTTTTCGTGACGCTGGCAGGGGTGAAGTGCCAGAGCGACATTTGGTGAGCTGAATAGTGTTTGCCCTCATTGACGGGCCCGTTAGCGTGGTTGGCGCGGAGGCGACTTTCACGCTGCAGGTCGTAGGTTCGATTCCTACCCGAGACATGCATTTGTGTGCATGAACATGTCTGTATGTCCGGAGTCTGGGTGTATATGTATATTAAGTATGTAATTACAAATAAAAAAGTAGTATATGTAGTAATATCAGTTATCTGGTTTACATAGTACAAGCTCTGCTTAGTTTGGGATCAGGTAACCGTGTGTAATAAATGTCCCAGGATATTATTATTATTGGAGTAGTGTAGGCACTGACCGGCGAGCTGGAAGTTGTTATCCTCGGTGTAGTCGATGGTCCATAGCTGGTTGTCATCGGGCAAGCAGGGCGCGGCCACCACGTCGCTGGGCGCGGCGCGCGGCGCGGCCAGGCACAGGCGGCTGGCCGCGTGCTGCAGCTGGCCGGACGGCAACCGCGTCCAGCGCTGCTCGCGGCCCGCGCCGCGGCACGGGGACAGTATCACCGGCCGCGACGCCTCCGCCGGCTTGTCGCGACCGTACTGCACCTGCGCGTACGTGAAATAATCGATTTATAAATTAATCGATTGTTTTTTTCGTACAATCGATTTTCGACGAATCGATGATGGTGCGACGATTTAAACACCTTTGTGGGTAAAACGTGGTTACAACGAGCCCGAGACGGGGACGCGTGGAAGAAAAAAGGGGAGGTCGTTGTCCCAAATCTAAAGACTATAAAAGAAGATTTTGAAAATCGATTTTTCAATCGTTTATATAATTTTCGATTATTTTAGTATTTTTATTGTTTATTGGGTAGGCCTCCCACAAGGTGGACCGATGTCTTGGTGAAGGTCGAGGGAATCCGCTGGATGCGGGCAACGCAACACCGGTCATTGTGGCGAACCTTGGAGGAGGCCTATGCTCAGCAGTGGACGTCTTTCGGCTGAGATGATGACGATAATGATGAAATCCTGCCATGTGCCATCCTGCCTGCTCGGTACTTGTACCTGTGCGCAGTTGAACTCGTCGCGCAGCTCGCCGGTGAGCGAGAAGGAGAAGTACTGCGTGGCCTGCAGCTCGGGGTGGCAGGGGTACTGTACCTGTGCGCAGTTGAACTCGTCGCGCAGCTCGCCGGTGAGCGAGAAGGAGAAGTACTGCGTGGCCTGCAGCTCGGGGTGGCAGGGGTACTGTACCTGTGCGCAGTTGAACTCGTCGCGCAGCTCGCCGGTGAGCGAGAAGGAGAAGTACTGCGTGGCCTGCAGCTCGGGGTGGCAGGGGTACTGTACCTGTGCGCAGTTGAACTCGTCGCGCAGCTCGCCGGTGAGCGAGAAGGAGAAGTACTGCGTGGCCTGCAGCTCGGGGTGGCAGGGGTACGCGCCCAGCGCCGCGCCGTCGCCCTCGCGCTGCAGCGTGTACAGGCACTGCGCGCTGCCCACGTTGCGGAACCTACCACAACCACACCGCTATCATGCATACGGCATGCGGCAATAATTTTGCCACTGTTGCTGCCAGCGAGCCTGTTGCCCCGCGGCAGAGTTAGGCAAAATTTAATTGCAATTAATTAATTGCAAATTGCAGGTGATGTAACAATTAACAATTGATTGTGATTTGTTCGCGATTGACAAACAAATCAAAATTAATTGTTAATTGTGACATCACCCGCAATTTGCAATTAATTAATTGCAATTAAATTTTGCCCATCTCTGCCCCGCGGCATGTCGTCCCGAAGGTACCGAGCGTGGCCCCTACGTGTGCACGCGCATCACCGAGATAATGGCTTCATCATCATCATGCTTGACGGGCCCGTTGGCGTGGTTGGCGTGATGGCGGCTTTCACGCTGCAGGTCGTAGGTTCGATTCCTACCCGGGACATGCATTTGTGTGCATGAACATGTCTGTATGTCCGGAGTCTGGGTGTATATGTATATTAAGTATGTATTTACAAATAAAAAAGTAGTATATGTAGTAATATCAGTTATCTGGTTTCCATAGTACAAGCTCTGCTTAGTTTGGGATCAGGTAACCGTGTGTAAAAAATGTCCCAGGATATTATTATTATTTATCACGGTGCAGAAGAAGCGCACGCAGCGGGCTAACCGAAACCACTATAGCACGGCGGCAACAGGGCTGAACTTCCTGCTGCTTGCTGCAGTGCCGACCACCCCAGTCCACCTGTCCCGCCTCCATTACACCTTGAAGGTGGTAGAGCCGAACTGTAGCCAATTGACTGCAGTGACTCGACCGGGATAGTACCACCCTCTCACAGAAGCTCAGCAGTAACGAGTTCATATTAGTCACATATCTGTCAACTTAGTCAAGTGACATACGTCCGTTAAAGCCCGCCACATACATACGGAAATCCGAATCGGAATCCCGTTTCGAAATATCGAATCGGGGTTTCCGAACGCGATACGTCCATACATTTGGATGGATTTACTGCGTTCGGAATCCCCGATTCGATGTTTCGAAACGCAATTCCGTACGGAAAATTCCGTATGTATGTGGCGGGCTTAAAAGTCAGTGTTTTCTAACCATAGATTTTGATAGTTAAAAAGTTGCAACCGTTGGAGCGCTCTGAACTTCTGAATGGCAGAATTTTGACAACCCAAATGTCACTCTGAGGCTTACTTTAGAGCAGAGTTCCTCAAACTTTCGGCTCCACGAACCCCTGTTAAAGTTTCCAGGTGACTGCGAACCCCTTAATTAACTAATTAAACCCCCCTGTCCCCCAAAGAAAATAATAAAATTGACTGTTGAAGAAACCCCCTCCCCCCCAAAGAAAATAATAAAATTGACTGTTGAACAAAATAAGGTTATTATTTCAATAAAGGGTAACAACTAAAATGCCAAAAGAAATATCTTTTTAATATTAATGTGATGGGTGTGCTTGTTTCTTGTCGTAAATGGAGTCAATTTTACGAGTAAATTTGGACAATTTTAACAACTCAATTTTTTTAATCTTGTCCTCGCGAACCCCCTGCCGTCGAATGGCGAACCCCTAGGGGTTCGCGTACCTCACTTTGAGAAAACCTGCTTTAGAGTGACACTTCTATAGTCAAATTCTGCCGTTCCGTAGAACGACCGACGTCAGAGTGAAAAGTTGCAACCGGAGCGTAGCCTCTGAACGCGACCCTGCGCGACTTTCCATACTCTTTGCCAAATGAACAGCGTTCGGCGGCGCGGACTCACCTGCCATAGCCGTAGACATCGCGCACGGGCACGAACTTCTCCTTGTAGATGTTGTCCAGGTACCATTGGAAGCTCTTGCACTGCAGCTTCTCGCGGAGCACCTTCCGGTGCGTCACGTCGCCTATCTTCGGGTTGTTCTGCGACCATAAACAGCGGTTAGTGATAGTGACCCACTACAGCCCCCATAACCAAGTGTGTGTGTGTGTAAGTACTCACTCTGAGATCAGGTCGATGCAAGTAGAACAGCTCCGCGTACTCGTCCATCCAGACCTCGGCCATACGCGCCGTGTTTATACCTGGACATACAGACATTCCCATCACTGTTGTTCCTTACTGCTAAGCTATATAAGGCGCTATTCACATAGCGAGGCACAGCAGACACTGCGAGGCATCAGTTACGAAGACCATCCCTTTCTATGTTACGAGCGCGCGCGAGGCAAAGGGGACTGTGGTGACATTATCTGGTCATTTCACTGGTCACTTCTGCCAATGTTAAAATACTAATGATCCCGAGGTCGGAAAGAAAGAGAGATACTGTCTGAACTGTCAAGTGTTAATGTCACCCCATTGCAACGTGCCGACGCCCAGCCCACCTAGCCAAGTGGCTTCGTCTGCAAGCGTTTCTACAAATCGCTACGCTTAAATGTATGGAAATTACATTACAAGTCGATAAGTGGATCACGTGACTTATGTCATTTCCATACATGAAGCGTAGCGATTTGTGGAAACGCTTGTAGACGAAGCCTTAACTAGGGGGGCTTGATGCAATAAATTCTGGATGCCCCCAATGTTATACCCCGCTAGGGAACTGCTTCCCCAAAATAAACGTTGGGAAAGAGGCAGACTGCTAGGCAGATGGTCTGATGACATCAGACGAGTGGCCAATATATGCCGGCTGGCCAAGTACAGGACCGAAATGACGTGGAAAAGCTGCCTATATTTTACAGCGGTACTATGCGATTAAAATACGAATAGGACCGGCCTAGCGCCATGTTGTGACGTCACAACTGCAACTTGTACAAGCGCTCGGCGAACTTCACTCATAAGTGTGCTGTATTTATTTGAGTGAAGTTAGCCGAGAGCCCGTCTGTTCTTATTTTAATCGCATTGTAAGAAGAAATTTACCTCCAAATTCATAGAACGTTATGATCGACTTGCAGTGGAATTACAAATCACATTTGTTCCTAAAAATGTTTTCACCATTGTAAACTGGCGAAAATCTCTATGAATTTCTAGATAGCGCGAGTCTCGCTGCCTCGCATAGCTGCTCGAGGCAGCCTCGCAGCGAGGCCAGCAGCTGTCTGTGGCGGTGTTGTACTGACCGTGCGTGTCGGAGTTGGCGGGCATGCCGTACGGGTGGAAGCTGCGGAACACGTGGCCGACGCGCGAGCACGGGATCGTCTCCAGGGTGCCGCCGCCTGACACACAACACACAACAACGTCACAATACCTTACTAACTCATGTTCACCTAGTACCTAACTATCATACAAATGAAAGAAAATTACAGAAATGTACTAGATGTTAGGTCTAGGCCCGTGTTAATAAATCGATCTCAAGATTAAGATCGAACTTAAGATGCTACTTTGACAGATGTTCCATACATTAAACGTCAAAAATGTATATTAAGATCGATCTGAACTTTGAGATGCATTTATACGGGCCTTAGGATGCAAACATAGTACAAGGAAACCAGGTATTCTCGTACAACGTAGTGTGCCTGGGCACTCCTGTGGCAGTAGCTCCCACTACGTTGTGGACGGACCGCGGAATCATTGACTTATTATCTATTGATATTTATACCCGAGCGCCTAGTTGGCTTGGTGGTGTAATAGTATGTGTAATGTGGTGGTGATGCTGTATGACTCACACTGCCATATCCTGAAGGACATCTCGAGGTTCTCGCCGCCCCAGCCGGCCATTTGCTCGTCGTACGCGCCCAGCTCCCAGAAGTACGCGCGGTTCATCGCGAACAAACCCCCCGCCATGGTCGGGGACCTGAGACACAGGTGGACGTCTTTACCAGTTGACGGATGGGTTACAAAGTGCGCCCATCTTAAATGAGGGAAAGTGCGCCTAAAAGTGTGCGAAAGGATAAAAGGTGGTGGGTATTTTAATTTACGGAAAATCTGTCTGTCTTAAAGTGTACCTATCTTAACTTTGCCTCCTGCCTATTTTGCTGTGGCACTATTACGTGAGATTATTAGGTTAGAATACAAGAGATTATTAAAGTTCTGGGACGATATAAATTGTCACCGAAAAAGAGGCAGGACAGGCGCACTTTACTTTCCGTAATTACAGATAGGCATAGGCACAGGTTTCAGATTGTATTCCTTATTGTACCTTATGCCAGCGGAATTTTCTTCGAAATGTATTTAGATCTTGGGAGGTGTGAATCTTGATAAAGGGTCTGTGATAGTGGCATACTCATAGCCAGCTGCGATCACTGATCGGCAAACGACGACGACGATGATGATGATGATGATGATGATGATGATGATGATGATGATGATGATGATGATGATTATGATGCTGATGATGAGATACTAATCAACGCTTGGCAAGATCAGTCAGAGATTGGTGACCATTAAGTGGTATTTCGAACTGAGGGCACGTGAACAGTCGGTCCCAATTGTTGTCACCTAGACAGGGGCCATCCATTAATTACGTCACACGAATTTCATGATAATTAGACCCCCCCCTTGTCACAGCTGGTCACATTTGCGAGACTCCCCCCCTCCCTGTGTGACATCACATATTTTTTATAATTTTCAGAAATTTTCAAAATTTTTCGTTAAAAAATCAAATTTTAATACTTAGTTATATTAGATTTTTAAATGTGACGCCACAAAACTTAGGACCCCTCCCACCCCCTTGTCACACAATGTCACATTTCGTCGACCCCCCTCCCCCTTTACGTGTGACATAATTAATGGATGGCCCCACAGCAGCTTATGCGGTTGACACCAGGTTGGCCAGTCACCATATGATAAGAGGAGTGTGTGGTACTGACCAGGTGGGCGCGATGTCGGAGCCGCGTCGCTTCTTCTCTCGTTCTGGCACGTCCACCCACGTGAAGTGGCCCATGAACGAGAAGCCACCCACCTGCCGGACAACTGACGTTAGTTGGACCACTTGGGAACATTGTACTACTCGACCAAGCCAACTAGGCGCTCGGTTTCCCGCCCGCACTGCCATCGCCTTGTTGTGCGGGTGACGTCACTTCTTAGGCGCCTAGTTGGTGCGGTGGTGTAGTACGATTGGACTACAGTGGTAGGTTATACAGGATGTTTCACAAGTCCGAAATAATGATTAAGGTATACCTTAGTGGCTATGTAGATGCTTAGTGTACACAGACTATACATAACAGTCATTTTTTCTGAGTTATGGGTCTTTAGTGATGCGGCCTTAAGACACATTGAATCGCTCAAAATAGTGTGAAATACATTTACGAGTTACAGCCACCGATATGCAAAACTTGTTTGTTAAAATTTTGCATAGTTCTTGAGATATTTTTATTTTAACTGGCCGGAAAAGAGGATTTGCAAAAATATCACCATTTAATTCTATTCCGGGTACTCATCCAAACCACCAAGTATTATTTCTCACTTTTGGAACACCCTGTATAATAGTTAAGGGAATTTAAAGATTACATTACAGTTGTCAATAAAGAGGAGAACAGTCAAAATTATACTGCAACAACTGACAAATTTACTACAACAATGGAGCAATTTTTTTTTAATATGTTAGTTATAACATTCAACAATGTAATTGATGGAATCAGGCGTAACTTTGCGGAAATCCATTGTTAAACAATTATAGAGAGGGACCCACCACTCACCCTCGGAATTGTCAACCTCCAATATTATAAACCAAATGAATTGATCGATAATAGAAGAAGCCAACAAGACCTAACTCCCTGTCAGTCGAGAGTATGTATTCAACAATGTGTACTAACTACTGGATTAAATTAACTACTTGTATATTAACCTCGTGTTACCACACCGAGGAAGAAAGATCACATAGGCCCGTTTTAATAAATCGATCTCAAGATTGAGATCGAACTTCAGATGCTGTTTTTGACAGATGTTCCATACATTAAACGTCAAAACTACATCTTAAGATCGATCTCAAATTTGAGATGCATTTATTAATACGGGCCATAATGTACTGAGTAATAGTAGACAGAGCACTCCGATAGCAAGAGTATGTATACAAAATATAAGCAAAATTGTCTACATTCCCAAAAAATAATAAAAATTTTATTTCAGTCAAATGGGTACATGTCTTGGGTTCGATTCCAGATATTGCCTTCACAAAAAGCACAAACAGCGGTTTTTTTAATTATACGGTAGCTTAGCAATGTTAGATTAATAATTGTGTTATTTCCATCACCGTTTATTAATTTTAGTTCCTAGTTTATTATTTTTATAATCGCATTATATTATTTAAATTTCCTCATGCTTTGTTAGACGTTTCTCAATCTTCCATGCCCATTACTCAAGCTCTTTCCAAGGCTTCACCCGGAGTCCTTACTAAATAAATGTTATTCTCAAACTTTTTCAATTACTAAGCAAGTTGTTTTCATTCCGATTATCCAAGCGCCAAACTGCAACCGTTTCTCAAACTTCGCCGGTCCTCTTGTTTAACTGTCACCATTAAATTACTACTCCACCAAGCCAACTAGAAGTTCGGATGGAACGATACTTCCCCGCCCGCACACCCGCCACCGCCTGCGGCTCCCCGCCCGCCACACCTCTCGCACACCGCCACTGCCTTCATGTGCGGGTGACGTCACATTTGACAGACCTAGTTGGCTTGGTGGAGTAGTACAGTGTTTCTCAAAGTTTTTTCATGCCCATCATCCAAGCGTATCCAATATTTCTCAACCTGAAACGTATTGTCGGTCCCCTCGGCCTTGAACGTGGAGGAGTCAATGACTTCGATGATGGGCGTGATCGCGGTGTCGCGCTTGTGCTTGATCCGCTGCAGTAGTGGACGCAGCCAGTCGGGGAACACTTCGCAGTGCGCGTCCAGGAACACGAGCACGTCGCCGCGGGCTGCGCGCGCCCCACGGATCCGCGCGCGTATTAGACCCTCCCTACGTGTCATTTAAAAGGGTTACCAGGGGGCTTACCACAAACTCTTATCGCCATTCAATTACAGGAACGCTTTAACGTTTCAGCGACTTTTAGTGCAATGACGTACCTTATTGTATATACGTATATACGTATATACGTATATACGTATATACGTATTTTATCTGATTCTCTCGTATGCATTAAGTAAGTGAGAGCGACTCGGTGCTACATGATCCGTAAAAAAAGTCATATATTGTCGCGCGTGCGAGCCTTGCTGTTTAGAATATCCTATTTAATTAAACTCTTGTTAACACAGATTAATGGTTAAGTACTTTAGAAGTACAGCAAGTAAATGGTTTATTATTTTAGTGATCACCAATACGTTATAAATATTTTAATATTTTATTATATGCTTTTTATTTGAAATTGAATGTAACGTCACGACTTTTATCCCCATTCGGGGGTAGTCAGAGGCTTGAGTGGCCATACACCACCACATTGTGGAGGTATTAACCAACTCAAAGCCCACGTTTCACCAGATAGTCAGAACCCAACGTGACAGGTGGTGAACCTTGTCGCTTATTTGAAATTCTTTATCTTTTTGATGTTGTCTATTGGGAATGTAAACATTATTGACTTACAAATAAGACCCCAAAGAGACAGACGCAGCACCCGTGGAATAATATGTACAACTTCACTAAAAACGGTGAGAGTAATACACACTACATTCAGCCAAAAGAATCAGCGTTTCTACACAAGTTCAATAAATAAAATCACATAATTAAAGATTACGCCGTGAAAAACGATAGATTTTAACCCAGAAAAGAAAATCACAGACATCACTAACACACAGACAAAAGTATAATACAGATAGCGAACACATAGACCCAGCAATAGAGGAGAAAATACAAATAAAAGTACTACAGACTACAGAAGGACCTCACGAACTGAAAAAAGAAATAATTCTCGAAATAGCGCAACAAAATGTGCATTTGCAGGCCCGCTGTTTAAAGTATTGTGCGACATTCCTCCTATATTTCAAACAACTCGTCAAATGTCCGGAGAACAGAGTATAACCAGTGCAAGTATAAGTGCAAGCGTGCTTCAACAGACCACGACGGAAAGCACGCGATCCTCGACAAGACTAGATGGTGCAGCTGTTTGTGGTGTGTCAGACTTGTGGACTTTTGGAGACTCACGGTCAGACTGACTTGACAGACAAGTTTAGACATAAGACAAAAATGGGCGTAGACTTGACTACTGTTCGATTTTCTGATGTTTTTTGACAGATCGATAAAATATGTCCCACTTTAGCCACTTAAAATAAAGCTGTCAGATGTTATTAATTATATTCGTTTATCAAGAAGTGGCTACACGTAAATTAAAAATAAAGAAAGATATGAGTGACAATGACATGGGAATTTAAAATGAAAACCAGCCTTTCTCAACCTGACACTCCAAAACTACCGCACCACAATAAGCGACCGTGGCGCACGCACCAGCGGTTCTCAAACTTGCCACGCCCACGAGCAACAACCTGAAACGCGGTGGCGTCGAGCACGCTGTAGTAGAAGTTATTGGACTCTATGACGTCGATGATGGGCACGACGATCGCGTGCGGGCGCTGCTTGGTGGCGGCGAGCAGCGGCCGCAGCCAGTCGGGCTGCACCTCGCAGTGCGAGTCCAGGAACACCAGCACGTCGCCGGCCGCGTAGCGCGCGCCCGCCAGCCGCGCGCGCGTCAGACCCACTCTGCGTCACACCAAAATGTCCCACCCATCGTATCATGGTGCAGCGATTTTTTTTTTTATAGCCAAGGATGGCACCTTGGCAGACGGTCCACGTGATGGTAAGTGGAAGCGGCCGCCCAGGACATCTGCAACTAAAGTGGAGCAGACGCGGCGCCGACCTTTTAGGTACATGTAAACATGCCCTTTGAAGAACCCCATGTTGTAGTGCAAAGGAAAGACTTCAGGAGACTTCACATCTCGCTACCAACAGATGGCGTTGAGTGCACGCTCCATCCTGAATCGCGGTATTAAGATTCACGTGCACATCAGTATATGTTCTAGACCCCGACAACAACTATGAGGGCGTAGCGGCTGATCCTGCCGGCATACTAACCCGTTTGGCAGGAAGATCTTCCCTTTTCCGCTAAAATGGCTATGGTGGATGGTGATATGATGGTATATCCCCAGTTCTGTTGCCAACTTCTATGTCTTCTTCTCTGGATTCTAACACCGTTAAGATACTCCTGTCATGCTCGTGAGAACTGTATACGTTTAGTCTAAGTTTAATTTTGCGTCAAGAGAATTGAGGCCACTGTCGCCTATGTAACAAATCGTGGATGATTCGTGAATATGTAAAAGTATTTACAGCAATGAAGGGCTATACATGACAGATATTTTCTAAAAGAATACAACAATCTAACTAAACCCATAACAGTGAATTTTAATGAGTAATTTTAGTTAACAATACATGACATTAATTACCACTTATTTCAAAGTACCTAAGGCCGGAGTCAGACCACGGCATCTAATAGTATAAGTTTTGACAGTGTTGTCGAAAATTAAAATCAATACTATTTCGATGTTGTCAAAATTTGTACTGTGTTTATACGATCGCTAGGACTGGGACTGGGTACTCGATAGTCGTTAGCGTCTAGCGAGCGTAACGTAAAGCCGTCACGTAACTGGGGCCCTATTTCAGACCCGAACTATCTGCTTCCTTCGGTCGTTATTTTGACACTCATTTACTATGGAAAAGTGTCAAAATCCGTTGTCCGAACGAAACGGATGATTGCTTTCGCACCGGGTTGTACTACTCCACCAAGCCAAGTAGGATCTCGAATATAAATATGAAATGATAATAAGTCAACGATTCCGCGGTCCTTCCACCACGCAGTGGGAGCTACTGCCACAGGAGTGCCCAGGCATTGGCCCAGGCTCACTACTTTGTGGATGGCGGAATCATTGACTTATTTATCATTTGATATTTACACCCGAGCGCCTAGTTGGCTTGGTGGAGTAGTAACAGCAGCCCTGGTTTTATTTTCCCAAACTAGCTATACACATTTGAAGACTACTCAACATTCTAGCGAGAGCCACCACTACAAGCGCCCCAGTCCATCACCTCGAAGACGCGCGGGTCCCCGGGCTGGTAGACGAGAGTGTCCTGCTCGATGACGTCAATGAGGGGGGTGACCGCCCGCGTCTTGTTCCCCTTGATCCTGTGCAGCAGCGGCCGCAGCCAATCAGCGAGCACCTCGCAGTGCGAGTCCAGGAACACGAGCGCGTCGCCAATGGCCGCGCGCGCGCCCGCCACCCGCGCTTGGGTTAAACCTATCCTGGGAGGCGTGGGTTGATGTACACGTCTTAGCCGCGGAAGCTGTACCTTCTCGCTGACCTATTAAATACTCCCACCGTGAAAGACCACCCCCCCTCCCTCTGTCCCGCTCCCCTTCAGGTCGGCAACGTGCGAGCGAGCCTTGGGTTGCTATTGCAAGCATCTATAGCATCCTTTCCCAAAGTGAAGACTCTACACAACGCCCCTATTTTTCTGGGTCTCTTACCGCCCCCCTTTAGGCCTGCAGCGCCCACAAGGGGGCGTTTCGCCCACTTTGGGGAAGGATGATCTATAAGCTTTGGAGAGGACTATGCTCGGAGTTTCTCTACGAGATCGAATCAGAAACGAGGAGATACGTAGACAAACCAAGATCACCGACATAGCCCTGCGAGTTAGTAGGCTGAAGTGGCAGTGGGTGGGGCACATAGCCCGAGGAACTGATTGTCGATGGGGCAGAAAGGTTCTTGAGTGGCGACCACGTACCAGAAGACGCAGCTTGGGTAGGCCCCCCACAAAGACCGACGACCTAGTGAGGGTCGCCGGAAACGGCTGGATGCAAGTGGCACAGGACCGGTCGTTGTGGAAAACCTTGGGGGAGGCCTATGTCCAACAGTGGACGTCTTTTGGCTGAAATGATGATGATGATAGGAGGTACGTGCATTTGTTCGCCGGCCGCCGCCTTGGGAAGTATATTAAAAAAACTTTCTACTGGATTATTTTGCCGTACGCGTCTAATGACCTAAATTTCATTTCAATACCTGCTTAAGATAACATGTATTCGATAATAAATAATTTCGATAACTGCTATTTTTACGATGAATGAAAATAGGTCAACTACCTATTTATGGCCACTAAAAACGTAACTATTACAACGTTCTCGTAAGTGCTACTCCGGTAGAAATATTTTACTTACATTCGACTTCTAACCACTGCTGCCTACCCAAAACGACTAATCTGAATAGTTATAAAAACGACGTAAAAGACGACTAAATGAACGAACACCATAACTACCCTATATCAATAGGCCCACCACCAATCTCGCAATAATACAACATGTTAAGAAAACCCTGTCCGAGCCGAAACCGGTAATAAGGTTCCCCAATCACATGACCAAATAAAATAATAAAAAAAAAAAAAACATGATAGTAAACATATTAATGAACATTTAAAGTGCCAATTTTTTTTGCCTTTTTCCCACATAATGTAGCTAATTTTAAAAATATGACAACACCGTTACCGGAAGTAATTATGTTAGATCGTGTGGCGTCACCTCAGACCACAAAGTATGTGATGAGGTCATTTTATGAAAAAATAAAATTATGTTATCGGGGTATTTGTATTACAAAAAAATATGGAAGGCCTTTGCCCAGCAGTGGGACACATACTATGCCAAAAAACTGAAAAAAAAAATTTTGAATAATTAAAAAAAAAAAAAAAAAACAAATTTTTTTTTTTACAAAAATGGAATCGAATCTCGATACCCAACAATACGTTTTCGGGTCGAACAGGGTTTTTTTAACATATTGTATATCTTTGCTCGCTAAAATATTCGCGCAAAGACAGTTTGTTCGCGATAAGGATAACGTAGGGTTCGCGCACAGAGTAAAGACTAAAGAAAGAGGTGCCCTTATTAGATATACGTATGAAAAAAAAACGTGGTCATTGTTTTTTCATTTTCATTGTTCTATCTACCGGTAAATAGTTGAACTACTCGCTTCGTTTTATGTCGATGTTAGTACTAGGCCGACCACTCGGCCGAGTTGCTTAGGGCCAGTCCCCTTAGTAATTGGTCCATGGGTTCGCGTGAAATAAGAATAGGACGGGCTCTCGGCTAACTTCACTCATATAAGTACGGTACTAAGTACTGTACTTATGAGTGAAGTTAGCCACGAGCCTGTACAAGCTGCAGTTATGACGTCACAACATGGCGCTAGGCCGGTCCTATTCTTATTTTAAAGTAGCGACGCGATACTTCAAGGAATATCACGCTGTTTCATTCACTATGAATGAAGAAAGAGATGGAGCGACTCGGTGGGACAAAATACGATTTGTCACATTCTACTGTCCAGTTAGTACAGTCGCTTGCACGTCTAATGTGACATTTCCAACTTAGGCTCGTTTCAATTAAGGCCTTGGTTGCCTATTAAATGCCATCGGCCGCTTACAGCGTCACGCGTACGCCCGTCACAATGCTTACTATAGAAATGTACTGTTGTGGTCTCCTTCACACGCCGACGTCACTATAGTAACATTGTGACGCGGCGTACGCGTGACGCTGTAAGCGGCCGATGGCATTTAATAGGAGACCACGGCCTAAGAGAGCTCAGCTTATGCTGAACAGTAACCTTAGGTTCGTATTAAAAGCATCTCAAAGTAGAGATTGATCTTAAGCCCCCTCCCCCTCTCCCCTTCAGGTCGGCAATGTGCGAGCAATGCCTTTGGTATTGTAAGCATCTATAGGCTACGGTAACTGCTTGACATCAGGCGGGCCGTACGCTTTTTTGCCACCGCAGTCCTATAAAAAATAATAAAAACTGCAGTTTTGACGTTTATATGAAACATCTGTCAAAAACAGCGTCTTAAGATCGATCTCAACTTTGAGATGCATTTATAATACGAGCCTTAGACGTGCAGTCGACTGCGCAGTGTCCTAGCGACGGTGAGAGCGGCGATGTGTTGTCTCACTCACCGGTCGGGCAGGCGCAGTATCCGGATGAGGTCGGGCGGCATGCGCGTGCGCACGTAGTGGCTCAGCTTGCCCTTGAGCTCCGGCAGCGTCGAGTTGTCGTCCACCAGGATAACCTCCTTCAGGTACACGAACGGGGACGACCTGTCCTGCCCGGGGTACCCTGCGGGGGAGGGGGCATTTATTAGTGGCAGAGCAACGCTGTAGCCAATCGACTGCAACTTATATACGGGCTCGACCGGAGCACTACCACCCTCTCACAGAAGATTGGCGTAAAGCAGCTATGCTATACGATGAGTGAGAGAGCCGGAAGCCCAACCCCCCCTTCCCCTCCCTCCGTCCCACTCCCCTTCAGGTCGGCACCGTGCGAGCAATATCTGCTATTTTGAAATATTAAAACTTGTAATAATAGATTGCTCAGTGGCTGGAATTCCGTTATCTCTGCGAGGCGGCGGCGCGCGCGCTCGCGGCGGCTGGTGGCTGTGATGAGCGAGATGGCATATCTTAATGACCGTAATATTATTTTATAAAGCGCATCGGTACACCATCAACACCTTCAATATTTACCGACGTAGGTACCTACAGCGTCGTAGCGTGCGCGGGCGACTAGGTATGCGAGCGACGAAACATTAGCCGCTGCATTGTGCTTTATTTTATACTGTTCTTAATTCTATTATATTAAATATAAGTAACATAATGTATTTTATTTATTATATACTTACTTAATATATTCTTCGCACGTACCTATGTCTTTTTACTATTTTATTGATTTTATTAAGTAGATATATGTATATTTTTATTAGTTCTTTTCTCTTGGGTAGCCAGTGGCCTTTTCTCTTGGGTTTGGCTGAAAATCAGCGCTGGTGGAGTCTCGTACCCCCCAGCACATGCTGAGCCAAATACCTTTTCGGCACAGTTCGCGCTGACCCCTTTTTTTTTCTGTTTCCTCTGTCTATGTGTTGCGAGTGTGTCGAATAAATGTTTTCTTTCTTTCTTTTCTTTCTTTCAATATCTTTGGTATTGAAGGTCGCGGGAAACCGCTGGATGCGAGCGGCACAGGACCGGTCGTTGTGGAAAACCTTGGGAGAGGCCTATGTCCAACAGTGGACGTCTTTTGGCTGAAATTATGATGATGATAGGGGATTCATAAATTACGTCACACGTAAAGGGCCCCTAAACGTGTGACAAGGGGGTCGACGAAATGTGACATTGTGTGACAAGGGGGTGGGAGGGATCCAAGTTTTATGACGTCACATTTAAAAATCTAATATATCTAAGTATTAAAACAGAAATTTGAATTTACTACGAAAAAAATTGAAAATTCTGAAAATTGTAAAAATATGTATGTTACGTCACACAGGGCGGAGTCTCGCAAATGTGACCAGCTGAGACAAGGGGGGGAGGGTCTAATAATCAAGAAATTCATGTAACGTAATACGTATATGACCCCAAACGCTGGCGTAGTACGCTTGATTACCACCTGTCCTATAAAAAAAGGTGTATTGACTCACCAACATTCATGATCCTGCCGGTCTGGCGGTCCACGAAGTTGGCCTGCCGGAACCAGGGCTGGTCGCGGCGCGCGCTGTTCAAGACGCTCCATATCGTGCGCACCACCACGGAGTACGGCTCGTTGTGGAAGATCAGGATCACGGACGCGGACGGCAGCTCCGCGTCGTACACCACGCGCGAGCACGCCGGGTTGCGGAAGTCTGCGGGGGGGGACCAGGGGGCTTACCACCACCTCTCATAGCAGTTTTGTTTAAACGTTTCAGCGGCCATTTGTGCAATGACGTTTCTTATTGTCATGACAATAAGGTACGTCATTGCACAAAAAGTCGCTGAAACGTTAAAGCGTTCCTGTAATTGAATCGCGATAAGAGTTTGTGGTAAGCCCCCAGGACTTGATCTGAAGGTAGAGCCAAGCTGTAGCCGATTGACTGCATCTCGTATACGGGCTGGCTTGACCGGGATACTACCACCCTCTCACAGAAAATCAGCGTAAAGCAGCTATTACAGCTGCGTTTCGTACGATGAGTGAGAGAGCCGAAAGACCAACCCACCCCCCTTTCTCTCCCTCCATCCCACTCCCCTTCAAGTCGGTAATGTGTGAGCAATGCCTTCGGTATTGCAAGCATCTATAGGCTACGGTAACTGCTGAACATCAGGCGGGCCGTACACTTTTTTGCCACCAGAGTCTTATAAAAAATAATAAAAAATGTACAGCTTTGACGACTGTATGCCGCAGTGGTTAGTTACTACCCTACCAAGCCAACTAGGAGCTCGGATAGAATGCGGCTTTCCCGTCACACCTCCCGCACACCGCCACCGCGTTTTAGTGCGGGTGACGCGACATTTGACAAGGTGCCTAGTTGGCTTGGTGTAGTAGAGCGTAAGCTGCTCGGCTCACTGCATCGGGCGGTTGCAGATTCGATTCGCGCCAGAGGCAAATCTCGTTTTTATACATTTTATGAATAAGGATCTTTCAGCGCAAAGGACTTCTGGCGAGGGGCGTGATATTTGTTACAGAAACTTATTTTGTTTCCGTAATTCTTACTACCTACTGTTAATTAAACATTAACAAAAAATACACTTGTGCCGACCGCGACCAATTAAAGTATTAATTATTATGTGTAACAACCAATATGTAATTAGCTGCAACATGTGACCGGGTCATGTGAATGATAAATGGATGAGCCAATAACAGGGCGCGCTAATACCCCAGGGCCAACAGAGTCAACTTCACCAAGCCAACTAGGAACTCGGATGGAATGCGGCTTCCCCGCCCGCACACCCGCCACCGCCTGCGGCTTCCCGCCCGCCACACCTCACGCACACCGCCACCGCCTTGCAGTGCGGGTGACGTCACATTTGGCAGGTTCCTAGTTGGCTTGGTGGTGTAGTAACTGCTATGACCCTTACGCAAAACATTGCCAGGAAACATGCACGCCCAGGCCCTAGGACCCCTGTTCTCACAAGAAATGTGAAGGTCCGTTACGTAACCCGTACATTGTGCCCGTACTAAGGCAGCATGACGAACTATGGTCATAAAGATAGCATCAAATTTAGTAGTTTACTAACTGTAATATGATTATCACTTGTTTACGGTGAAGGAAAACATTGTGAGGAAACCTGCATGTCTTTAGACATGTGAAATCCACCAACCCGCACTGGGCCAGCGTGGTGGATTATGGCCTTAATCCCCCTCGCATTGAGGGGAGGCCCGTGCCCAGCAGTGGGACGTTAAAAAGGGCTAAAAAAATTTTATTTTTTTGTTTACTTTATGTTCCAACAGAATTAATTCCCGCTAGGGACAAATTCGGGTAACGGCCTTTTCGTAATTTGCCTTGGGATCGCCACCAGTCCATTGATTGGTCCATAGTACATCCCTTCAGTTGGTGTGTTAGTCTGGGGATATTTATTTACCCATTTAATTGGAACATTGTTGCTGGTTATATGTATGGCTTAGATAACTTAATTTATCTCCTCTTAGGGTGCAAGATCTGTGGGAGTTGATTCCTTGTTAATAGTATAAACTACTGATTCAATATTAAACTTTATCCCATGCTATAAACTACAGGCATCTTACGGCTCTTCGTTTATCATGGTATTTGTGGTCTGCATAATTTTTGAGTTGGTATCAGATTTTAATTAAAATTGCTGCTTGCCCGTTTCTGCAAAAACATGCAATTCTTAACACCTACTTACAATGAACATTACCTAGATTCCGTTGCTATCGGGTACGCACTACGCAGCCGGCATTAGACGCGCCGTTTAACTTTCCTTGATAACATTAATTGAGAGCTGGTTTCTTTACAACTATGAAATGTACTGTATAATTCCCGATTTGCATACTATGTAGTATTATTACGACTATGGAGAATTTTTATGAATAAAATAATGGGAAACTTTGGTACAGATACACATACTTACTTGAGTAATATTTAGATAAGGTATCTATAGGTAACCAAAATCAGAAGGGCCACAGGGGTGACGGATGTTTTAGGAGTCATGGACAGGCTGAAGTGGTGATGGATCGGACACGTTTACAGATCCCCCGTGTCCAAATGGACAAGGGAAGTGATATCCTGGTACCCCAGGGATTGCAAGAGGGCGAAGGGACGGCCACAAAGAAGATGGGAGGATGACCTTCCAACAGGATGGCGCAGGAAAGCCAGAAATAGAGAGGAGTGGCGTGCTCTGGAGGAGGCCTATGTCCAGGCAGGACAACCTGATCGTGAACCGCCGGTGTTATTTAATGCCAGATTGTAATAATTTAGGTTTCATTATTAGATCAGCGAATAAAGGCTATTATCATTATTATCTATAGGTAGGCAGGTACCTACCTACAGACACTTAAAAAAAAAGACATTTAAATGTAAAAAAAAAAATGTCACGACTTTTATCGTCATTCGGGGGTAGTCAAAGGCTTGAGTGGCCATACACTACTACATTGTGGAGGTACCTATTAAGTGAAATCAAAGCCCACGTTTCACCAGATAGTCAGAACCCAATGTTACAGGTGGTGAACCTTGTCTTCGTGTATACAGGAACTGACTATTACCTAATCCCGAGGGATAGGTAGGTTTCCTCACGACAATTACATTTAAATAATGAAATTTACAATATCGGACAGATTCCTCAAACACATTGGGACCAAAATACTGGTGCAATGTTGGTGCAGTGGTCCTCTGCCCACCCTTTGGAGTTTGCAGACGTAATGGTGTTTTAAAATATTTCATTATCAAGACAAAATGCAGTCTCGGAGTGAATTGAATATTAATTAATATCTAGCTGGCTGAGTAACTAGAAACAGTAAGCAGTTAACAACCCCGTTATTTGCAGTAATATCACTGACCTAGGTAGAAACTTTCACTAAAGAAAAATTTTAATTGCATAGGAAATAATTTTCAAACTTTTCCTACATAGTTTTCACATGTTTTAGCCTTTCTAAAAGTGTTTGAAAAGGCCAAAGACGTGAAAAGTAATTTTTCTGCTTATATATTATGCTGTTTTTTTGAGGAATTTTGTTTTAAAACACTCACCACGCAATGTTCTGTTGTAAGATATTCTGTCACTTAGGTATACGTTAATAGCTAGTTTCTTCTCGGACTCCTCGCCGAGCCGCTTGTCCTCGCCCACCAGGTGCGCGGCGGCGCCCCCGTCCCCGAGTCCTGGGACTATTCTAGCCTCATCTTCCAGGATTTGTCTCTCGTATTCTGCTTCTATCGGGTCTAGGCGGTCTAAGAAGATCGCTCGCGCCGACCGCCTCCCGCCTCGCCATTGCTCGAACAAAGTCAATATTGTCACCACCAGAACCACGAGTACACCTACTTTGATCGCTTGGTAACACTTTCTCACGGGAAAATACACCATTTTCTGTTTATTTCCAACGGAAACCACCGCATCGGGCGGCTATCAGCGAGCGACTGATTTTGACGTTTAATGTCAACCATGTTTGTTTACAGTTTAACTTTTTAAAACAGGAAAGGCAAACGTAAACACGCTATTCAGCCTAATCTTTATCGGAAACTATCGAGTTTTTAGTGCACGTTTTTTTTTTCTAATATCCGATTTCGAGATCCGAATTCATTATTTTTATGAATATTTTGCAGTTAATTTATTTGTAGCGTAGTTATAGATTCTACGTTGGGAGTCTAGTCTACCTACTGGGTACATAAACTATACTTAAGAAACCGTCTACGGACTACTACACCATCGTACAATAAAACCCCAGAAAACCCGGACAGAAAAAAGGCCTATCATCGAATGTAATTGCCGGCCTGTTGATGCCTCAGCGTGTGTGGTGTTTAGCGTACGGCCAAAACCGGTAACAAATAGAGGTGCGGCCGGACGCGCCACACACGTCCGGCCGGGCTTTCAGTCCCAGATCCGGCCGTCCAGGCCTCATTGTGTATGCTTTGCATAACAAGCGATAACTCCGGCAGGCCAGGCCAGCCTTTTTTCGCTCCAAAAAAATACTGTTTCAAGGTGGTTTCAGCGGTACCTCATTAAACAATGCGCCAGCGTAGCGCGGTCATGAAAGCATCTACATATCCTCTTTGAGCATCTAATCTACCTACTCGTCGCGACGACCACCTAGTCCAGAATCCACCAAACCCAGAATTACGAAAATGCCGTTTCCGCCAGAGGGCGGGGCGGGAATCGAAATTCGAACCCTCCGTTCCATTTACTGCGCCAAGCGATTCTCTAGTAACACCGCGGCAAAAACGGCGACAACGGCAACGCTATGAAAGCCGTAGTAGGAACGGTGGTTATTAGAAAATAAACCAAATTTATATTAATAAAATTGTATAATATTATAAGTTACATTGCACACTCATTATAAAACCGTACACGCGAAAACAATTTATTGGAATGTCAACATGATCACACAAGTAATACATTTACATACAAAAGATACTCAGTTTTGTTAATAAATATAATTTATTAGATACCTATCATGTCCAAACAGAAAAATAAGCTATCGTAAACGCAGCCAGGCGCAGACGTAGGTCGCAGTCATAAAAAAATAACGGTATCGTAATGGATTTATTATTTTTCCGTTTGGACCATACATATTCTTAAAGTCAAACTCAGAATCAGATTTACTTAAAATAAATTAAACTTATCATACAAATAATACATCAGAACGCAATTGTTTGCATCTCCCTCACGCGAACAATGTATGAGCGGGATGCACACAACATAAAGTGCTACTTATCCTATTGTTCGTGTCACTAGCGATCAAAATGAAGATCATGGATCATATAATTGAAACACCACGGCGTCGAAACGCGCCGCTTCACACTCCCAGCGTCAAGCGTCAAAATAAAACGAAACCCTACTATTTTCATTTAATTTTAAATTTACATACTCGTAAGCTACCAATGTCTATAAAGTAGGTGACTTTATGTTGACGCTTCACCCCTGAAGCGTCACGTTTTTTCGCGACCGCTTCGCCTCGCCGCCTTGCAAAGCGACCTTCACCTTTTGATACATATGCCTTCCTATACAAGCCTAACCTCAACTACTTGCCATCACTATTAACATTCCGACACGCCTCCCTAAAATACGCGTCCAGCGAGCTCTGCTGCGACTTAGACAGCTTAGCACCTTTCATATCCAGCACCTTGTGGAACTCAGCGAGGGTACAATCAGGCAGGAGCTGCAGGAACTGCCCGACGAACCCCTCCAGGTGCCCGTCCAGCGGCGCCATCACCAACTTCAAAATCATCTCCCCTTTCGTCATCAGCTTTATCACCACTTTAGTGTACGTGGCCGGGGCGGGACGCCGCACTTCAGACCCTAGCGAAGGCAGCTCTAACAACGCAGTTTTTAGCATATGCGTATCTAACAACAGCTGTTCAGACCCTACTGTGGATATAGGCTTACATTTATATATATTCTGAATGAATTTCGGTATAAAAGAATTGGCGAATCGTATACAGAACTGGGTGAAATACTTTCTGGATGATGACAAGTTGTCGCGGAGATTGGGTATCGAGTTCTTGAGGTGCATTATGATTTGTGTGACGTATGAGCTCTGGTCGCCGACGTTGTCGAAGTGCAGCCAGGATATCTTGGCCATGGCCTGCAGCGCGGGGTCGCAGGCCAGCTCGAGGTCGTGGACCAGCATCTGGATGCAGTTGCTGATGATCTTGTGGAACAGGTCCTGTTCTGGAGCCAGGTCGATCTTGTCCGCGAGGCCGGGAGCCACCTTCTCCTTGAGCTTCTGTTCCAGGTGGATGGTGGTCTCCAGGCAGTACTCCGAGGTCGTGATGACGCTGGTGATCTTTGATATTTCTTGTTTTGTGAATCTGTGGAGTAAATTACACGCATGTTTTAGGCCCGTGGAGTAGCAGCTCCTATTAGATGGTCACTATAGTCTCACCGCAAGCGCTGCACCGCGCCTTAGGTACGCGAGCGGCGAGACGGCGGGGCTCATCGCTCGCGCCGTCCGACTCCCCCACCCGTCATCGCTCTCGCCTTCCCACTCCCCCACCTCCCCGCGCATACCTAAGGCGCGGTACAGCGCTTGCGGTCAGACTATAGTACTCAATATTTTATTCGTTATTTCCAGCATGGAAAATCGCAAAACTAATTTGAAACATAGCCAGACAAACACGCAATTCGCAAACTGTATGGTCCCAAACTAAGCGACGCTTGAACTATAAGGTATACAATGGTCTGGGAGCGATTCCAGTATCAATCAGACCATGGCAAATTCAAAACCTTTAAATTTATTTCCCAATAAGTTGAGACCATGCAGTCAATAAATTAGGATTTTTTTTTTATAGTACTGAGGTGTCTAACAAACATACGGCCCGCTGGATATTAAGCAGTTACCGTAGCCTATAGATGCTTGCAATACCAAAGGCATTGCTCACACGCTGCCGACCTGAAGGGGATTGGGACCGAGGGTAGGGGCGGAGGGGTAAGGAAGGGGTAATAAGTTATAATAATATATTTTTTTTTTTTTTAATTTTTAATGGTTGGGGGAAGTATTGATATTGATACTGAATATCAGTATCAGTAGTTGTGTTGTATTGGAACAGGTCGTTCTGACCTGGTATCGTTGTTATCATCGCGCAGCAGCGTGTGCAGGTTGGTGACGAGGCTGGGCACCTGGCCCAGCAGCAGCCCGCCCCCCGCGCCCCCCGCCGCCCCCGCCCCCCCGCCGCGCGGCAGGCTCGCCTGCAGCACCGTACTCGCGTACTCGCGCAAGTATTTTTGGAATACACCGGCCAGCTCTGGGAAGAAACCACAAACATTATTTTCGATTATTTATTTTCCGTTCGCACTTAGAAAGGCACGTTAAGCTGTCGGTCCCGGCTATTTTTGGTTCAGTCGTGTCGGACTCCGCCTTGAAAACTTACACACGAAATTAGCTACTAGCTCATACGAACAAAAAAGTCCAAACGTCAATACCACGCTCGAAGATTATTAAAAAAATCGACCCATAAGATATATTGAGACCTAAACATAACTAATAGTAGAACTACTTAACTTAATATTAGAAGCGAAATATCGATTCAGGCACATAGGAATAGTGCATTTTTGAAAAAAATCTTATTATGTTAAATGTATTTTTATTGCTCAATGTACTCCTGGGCAAAGCCCTACCCTTTACTTGCCCTATCCAGGGCTAGCAATACATTAATAGAATTGACAGAAACAAAGGAACAGTTAGATATTGGAAACACCTTTAGAAAGAGGCCAACAACAATGATAAAGGCTCTCAAGAAGGTTGGCAACAACCAACAAAGACGGATGATTTTTATTAGCGTTTTATTAACGTTTTATAAGCATTTTGTAAGGTTGTTGTTTGTGAAGTGGCGTGGTGTTGCAGTGCAGTAATCTCAGGATGGTGTGGTAAGTGTTATTGTTAGTCGCGACTCGCGTGTAGCGCGTGGCCGGGCGTGCGCGCGCACGTGCGAGCGGACCGTCAATATACCGTCAATATTGACTAAACGCACGCGAGCGGCACACGCCGCCCGCGCCGCCCACCACCCGCCGGCCACGTGAATGACACCCTCCCCGTCCCCAACCCCTCGCCACACACATCTACACTTATACATAGTGAATTTTTCAAATGGGTGTGTATGGCCAAATCCGAAACTATGAGGAATAGCGAAAAGTACGCAAAGGAGTCTCGGGGCCGATTTTGATCAAAACTAAAACTGCAATGTGTATGGGTGTGTGTGTGTGTGTGTGTGTGTGTGTGTGTGTGTGTGTGTGTGTGTGTGTGTGTGTGTGTGTGGCTTGGGGCGCGTGTGTGTGGATTGGGGCGCGTGTGTGTATGGGTGTGTATGTGTGTGTGTCACTTACCGAGCATGGGCTCCCCGGTGGAGAGGCGCGCGCACTGCACGAGACACTTCTTGTAGAACAGGAACAGGTCGGCGCAGCTCGCGATCACCGCCCCCGCCCCCGCCCCGGGACCACCCGCCCCCGCCGCCCCTCCCGCCGCCCCACCCGCGGGGGGCGCCGCGCTCGACGCCTTCGCATCCTGGAGGGGGTAAGGGGGGCAGTTGAAAAAAGAACTTTTTTGCAAGTAGTTGACATTTCTGTTATAATTTTCTAAATTTGAGTTTGGGGGTATATTACACTTAGCCAAAGGCGTTCGTTCACATGCTTAGTACATAACAAAACGAATAAAAAAAATCTGGGTTGAACAAAAACAGGAAATTTAATATTAAAACTATTTAAAACGTGTTTAAATCATTGATTTAAATCAGAATGAATAAATCACCGTGTTTAAAACATGTTTTAAATGATTAAAACATGTTTATAACAAAGTGATTTTTTCGTAACAACCTTGAAAAAAATATAGCGCGATGGGAGTCGCAAAAGCTATAACCAAAAACCCGGACAAGGGCGACTTGGGCACGAGTCCTGAGGGTTCTATAGAAATTCTTACCACCTATTTTACTCCCTTAGGGGTGGAAATCTCCAAAATCCTTCCTTAGGGCATGTCTATGCTACAAAAAGGTACCTACTGCCAAAATGTCATGTTTCTAACACCAGCAGTTTGGGCTGTGCGTTGTATTGACAGACAGACGGACAACAAAGTCATCCTATAAGGATTTCTTTTGAGCTACAGAACCAAATATGGTCACATACCAACTGCTCCTATCCTTTTTTTACACGACTGTTTTTATTAATACTTTGCGGGTTCCAAGACAACCAACCTGTTCCCCGGGACTCGTCGAGGGTCCAACCTTGTCGTCATCGTTGGACACTGTCGATCCTGGCTTACAGGAGTAACAGTGGGGGGAACATTTTAGTAATACCTGCAGGAAGCGGTCCATGAGGGAGCGCAGGTTCTGGTCGAGGCTGGTGATGTACAGCGACAGGTACGGCTCGAAGCAGCCGCCGATCAGCCCCACCCACGCCGACCCCCCTCCACCCGCTCCCACTCCCCCCGCTGCCCCCGCCCCCCCTCCCTCCAGCGACAGCTCCGCGTCCCCCGTCGGCTAAAGATTATTAGCAATAGGCAATCCACAAATAATTTAGATAATTCACTATACAGGGTGAATTTGAAATCATAGGCATCCTTTTTAACTATGACTCTGCACATGATTCTGAATATTTTGGGAAGATAAATAAAAAATCTATTGTAAAAAAATATTGCTCGAGTAAGAAAATTGGCAAACCAGTTAACTGTTATATCTTACCGGGGTAATAAAATTTTATACCTATTAATTCTATTCGCGATACTCATCCAAACCCCGAAGTATTATTTCGCACTATTGAAACATCCTGAATAGCCTTCATACAAAAACCTTGCAGAGTGTAGTTCATGACGTACTTCTTTATTGTCTATGTCGAAGCTGCTCTTCTCGCCGCTCGCGTCCGCGCTGTCCGCGCCCAGCTCTGTACCTGACCACCACACAATAATAAATAATTGTAACAATTAGGGCTGGAAACTAGGGGGCGTCCATAAATTACGTGAGGCATTTAAGGGGGAGGGGGTCGAGCCAAATCTCACTTATGCTGCGTTCCATTCACCGTAATTTTTATTGTTAGTTTCGTCCACAAAAAGTGTTAAAAACGATAATAATGATCACTTTCAGTACAAGTTGGTGCGAGTGGAACGAGATTTGTGATCGAAATTAACAAAATTAACAGTGAATGGAACGCACCACAAATCTCACGTGGGGGGGAGGGGGCGGATCTCGGCAAATCAAACGTGATTTTTTTACCGCAAGAAACAGTGTAAAATTGCAAGAAAACTGGGTAAAATTAAGCAAAACATGTTTCTCCTCAAGAAAATGGCTTTTGAAAAATCTCACGTGAGATTAAAGGGGGAGGGAGGGGGTGGTGGTGGTGGTGGTGGTGGTGGTGGTGGTGGTGGTGGTGGTGGTGGTGGTGGTGGTGGTGGTGGTGGTGGTGGTGGTGGTGGTGGTGGTGGTGGTGGTGGTGGTGGTGGTGGTGGTGGTGGTGGTGGTGGTGGTGATGGTGGCAGGCGGTAGTGGTGGTGGGTATACCTGTGAATCTCTTGTGCAGCAGCAGCTCGAAGTTGTACGTCTTCTGTATCGCGTAGAGCAGCAGCTTCACGTCCACCTCGTTGCGGCGCGCCGCCATCAGCGAGCTCAGCTCCGCGCGCGTTATCTATCAACACGTTATGTTACGTTACGTTATGTTACGCAGAAGTACCAAGGTAATCGACATAGCCCATAGGATTGCAAAACTTAAGTGGTAATGGGCAGGGCATATTGCTCGTAGAACGGATGGCCAATGGAGCCGAAAAGTTGTCGAGTGGCGGCCGCGCACCGGTGCGCTAGGCGTGGGTAGGCCTCCCACAAGGTGGACCGACGACCTGGTGAAGGTCGCGGGAATCCGCTGGATGCGGGCAGCGCAACACCGGTCATTTTGGCGAACCTTGGGGGAGGCCTATGTCCAGCAGTGGACATCTTCCGGCTGAGATGGTGATGATAATGACGTTATATGGTTCATTTTGCAAACCGTTATGCTATATGGTTGAGCTTGTAAACTGTTACTTCAACTGACTCGTTTTAATTTTAGACTCGACAATTGAAGCCAATAAATGACAAATTTTGCTAATCTTTGATGGACTTATTCGGTTGATGATAGATGAAAATATTTCCTTGTTTCATACTTACTTAGCAATATTACTTAGCTATTATTTGTTTAGTAAAAAATCATAAAACAAAAGTTGTTGTTAATGATGTCAGTAATACAGTCCTGGAAGGTTGTTATGTTAGTGTTTTACCTACAACCCTCTGTAACCGGTATTTGGAACTGGTTCTTAATTTGAAAAGAGATTCGCTCTTATTGGTGGACTTTATTCTTTTCGTCTCTTGCTTGTCCCCTGGCAGGTCGTTGACCACTCGTAGTGCACTGACCTTGCAGAAGTGAACCCTCTACCGGTATTTGGAACCGGTTCTTAATTTGAAAAGAGATTCGCTCTTATTGGTGGAGTTTATTCCTTTCGTCTCTTGCTTGTCCAGGTCGTTGACCTGCACCACTCGTAGTGCACTGACCTTGCAGAAGTGTTGCGTGATCCGCTCGCTGAGCCGCCACGCGTGCGGGAAGATGTTCGCGAGCGAGTCCTCGAACGCGAGCAGGTGCCGCTTGAGCCACGCGTAGCGCCGCTCCACGTGGGAGATCCACGCGCACTCCTGCTCCGCCGAGAACAGGTGCTGGTACTCCTGCATCAACACCACACGGTCTAGTCACGACCACGTGGTCTAATTCTGACCACGTGGTCTAATACCGTCCACGTGGTCTAATACTGTCCACGTGGTCTAATTCCGACCACGTGGTCTAATACCGTCCACGTGGTCTATTACGGACTGCGTGGTGTAGTAGATCACGTGGTCTAATTCCGTCCACGTGGTCTAATGTTGTCTACGTGGTCCATTGCGGACTGCGTGGTGTAGTAGACCACATGGTCTAATTCCGATCACGTGGTTAAAGGTCGTCTACGTGGTCTAATACCAACCAGGTGGTCTAATGCGGACTGCGTGGTGTAGTAGACCACATGATCCAATCCCAACCACGTTGTCTAATTTCGACCACGTGGTCTAATACCGTCCACGTGGTCTATTGCGGACTGCGTGGTGTAGTAGACCGCACGGTCTAGTGGCGAGTGCAGTGTATGTATAGTGCAGTGTACCTGCAGCTGCGCGGCTATGAACCACTGCAGAAGATCCTGCTGCACGCGCGGCTCCAGGATGTCCACCACGCCGCACGCCTCCGCCAGCGTGCGCTGCGACACGCCGCTCTTGCTGCCCGCTGCCACGACACAATACAATACAATACATAAGCGACTGTAGCCTAGGGGCGAACACGTTGGGCTAGCAAACAGAAGGTCCAGGATCTATCCCCGGTGGGTCATGCACCAATGTATGAATTTTCATCTATGTGCATAATTTACAGTTCGCTGTCCGTGAGGGAAAACATCGTGAGGAAACCTACCTATCCCTCGGGATTAGGTAATAGTCAGTTCCTGTATACACGGCGACAAGGTTCACCACCTGTCACGTTCTGACTACCTGGTGAAACATAGGCTTTGAGCTGGCTTAATACCTCCACAATGTGGTGGTGTATGGCCACTCAAGCCTCTGAGTACCCCCGAATGGAGATAAAAGTCGTGAAGTTACACTCATACAATATACTGGGTGTAAGAGAAACGCTCTGGAAAGCGACTCACTGGTGAAGGCCTCCTTGAAGTCAGCGAGGATCTGCTGCGCGAGCTGGTTGCGGATGGCGTGCACCTGGTCGCGCAGCGCGCTCAGCTCACGGATCTCGCGGTAGCACTCAAAGTGCTGCAGCACCTGCACACCGACACACACAACCACCATCACACACTTCTTCTTATCGTATGGTTCCCTGGTACCTGATGTCAGAGTTGTTCAAGCCGCCCGGCCTCTGACAAGGCTTAACGACTGCCTAGATGATAACAACCACAATCAACTTTTAACGTGCCCTCCAAAGCACGGAGACGCTCAGTTCAAAAGCCACTAAATGGTCACCCATCTCTGACAGACCTTGCCAAACATTGCTTAATCAAACACTTCCACTGCCAGACATGCCCATTAACGTCCATATATCCCATTCCTACGCCTCTCGCATCTACTGCAATGCAAAATATGTCAAGGCACCAGTCTACCTCGCCAGACGTGTGGTCGTTGACCGACTACATGTGGTCGCTCATTGTCGCCATTTCTAAGATCATTGTGTCTGTCTGTGAGCTATTTTGACGGTATAGTGTGAACCAGAGGGTTGTTTACATGCCAAAACAATTTTCTCGTAATTTACTCTGGTTTTAGTGTAAGTGAAGTGGAAAATTTTAACTAGACGCATGTTTAAATGAGGAGGTAATTTTTTTTAACAAAACCGTCAATGCCACATACCTCCATGATGGCCTGCATGGGCAGCACGACCTCCTTGTACTGGCGGCTCTGCGTCATGGTCCGCAGCGTGTCCACACCCCCCACCAGCATGTGGAGGTGGTTCAGCGCAGTGATGGCCGCCGTCAGGTTGGACTTGGCGCAGTCCAGCTGCTTGATCTCAGATGTTATCTCGCGGACCATGGACTCGCTGCGTTCTGCTTTCTTGTTTATGTCTGCTACCTGGGAACAATAAATAAATACCATTATGCTTGATTGCACTGTGTAGGAGGATGCTGTCAAAGTCAAAGCATTTATTATGTTTAGGCCTACGGGGGCACTTACAAATGGATGGCTGGATTTACTATACAGGGTTATTGGTAAAACACTAACAACCTTGCAGGGGTGTATTACTGACATCAAAAACAACAACTTTTGTTCTATGACTTTTTACAAAACTAAAAATCACACTCTAAAATGTATGAAAATAAATATGCTCATCTAGAGAATAGCCGTGGTACGTTTAGGTACTTATGGGGAAAGTGGAATACAACCACGTATACCATGGCTTTCCTCTAGATGAGAAAAAAAAATGTTTTCATACATTTGAGAAAATGTTTTTTTGTTTTTTTTTTTGTTTTGTTATAAGTCATACAACAAAAGTGCTTGTTTTTGATGTCAGTAATACGCCCCTGCAAGGTTGTTAGTGTTTTATCAATAACCCTGTATTTAAAATACCCATAGGGTCTGCATGCACACCTAGGCAATACATGTTATAGATTTGAGTCAGACTCTTTAAAATGAGACAATATCATTTTTTTCACATTTTCATTCTGAATATTACAAAACACATAAATTTGTTTTCTTTCATGACTGCCAGGTGGACTGACAACCTGCAAAAAGTGGCTAGCACAAACTGAATGCAAAGAGCTGAAGTCCAAGCTCTATGGTGAGTATTCCAGTCCAGTCTAGAGGAAGCCTAAGTCCAGCAGTGGAGGGCAATAGGATAATCATGAAGTGTCCACCTGTAATGCCAATTCAGCGATGCACTTCTGTGCGTCCAGCAGTGCCTTCTGTCCGGCGTCGCGCTGCTCGGCCTGCGCGCGCACGAGCCGCCGGATGTCGTGCTCCACGCCGGCCAGGTGGAACTCGCAGCGCGCCGCCGCGCTCTCCACCCCCGACAGCGACTGCTCCGTCGGGAACACCCGGTTTATGTACGCCACTGCATCGAACTGCCGTCAACAGAAAGCCGTATTATGGACAGATTTTAAAACGGTTTAACTCAACAACTAAATGACTGTTATAGATATTAGAATGACAAACGGAACCCATAGGTACTCAATTAAAAAGATCCCAGAACTCGTTTTTAGATGGCAAAATATGGTTTTCAGAATAGCTTTTCAAGGTACAAATTACTGAGTCTTTTATAGCCATTTGGTATTTTACATGTGTCTGTAGCTAATAAATACGGCTCCTTATGATCCTTACTATGGTCCTCTATAAATAGAATGTCTTCAAGGAAGTCTATCTTCGATAGTAAACCAGTAATTATATAAACTTACTTCGGCACCATCAAACTGCTCAGTTCCTCCCATCATTTCTTCAATCCGACTCATCACGGAGCTCGGGAAGTTGATCGGGACCTCCGGCCCGATGTCTTTCTCGTCTAATAAGTCCGTAGAATCCATTATATTAGCATTTTTTTATTGAAAATAAACTAAAATAACATCGCCACTGATCAGAATTGATTCACATACGTAAACAAACGTCAGCGTCAGTCAAAATTCAATCTGTCTTTCTGTCAACGTCAAAACGTCAAATCGATATGCCGGTGCCACGGACAAGATTATATTTAGGGAAAACCATGAACGTAATACTATTCCAAAGAGGATTACTATTCCTTGGGGAACACAAATAATGACTTGCTAAATCGAATCGAGTCGATGAGTCGTGTGGACATGAACAACAATGAGGATCAGTAATAGGTCAACAAATCAACTCATAACCAACACTAACAGTTAAAACTAAGCTTTCTTATCAATATAGTTTTTAAATCATCGAAATCGGTCCATCGGTTGCGATTTCCTAACACATTTTATGTATCCAAAATTTATCGACGGGCGGTAAGTGCGGCCAGCGCGCGTGACGTCACCGGGCTCGCCTCGTTGATTTCGCGCTGCGCCCGGTTTCCCGCTTGCGCCGCCATTCACTATTTTAAGTGTTATTCATTCAAATTACATGCTGTAAAGGGCCATATTGATCTATATTAAATGCACAATGTATTTAAGGTACTTAATTGGATAAGGATTAATGCTGTATTGCTTAAAATCGCTTCGTAAATAAGCCATTATTTCTCGTAAAAAGTAAAGGATAAAAAATGGTTATTGTGGGTTATCCCTAAGAGATAGACATAAATACCATCGCGGACTTTTTGTATACCTTTTTATGGTGTACAATACTGTAGTACATTATTTTGATCTATCTCGTAGGATTCAGCCAGCGTTTGCAATGTAAGCCAAAAAAAATGTATTTATTTACGACATCACATTAGAAACCTCTAAAATTATCAGTGTTTCTCTACTATATTAAGCATGTATTATACATAATAAACCTTCCTCTTGAATCACTATCTATTAAAAAAAACCGCATCAAAATCCGCTGCGTAGTTTTAAAGATCTAAGCATACATAGAGACAGACAGACAGAAAGCGGGAAGCGACTTTGTTTTATACTAGGTATGTAGTGATAGTGAATCCTTAGGTAGGGTGATGGGTAATGTTATAATATTATGTTAATAATAGATTATAAAATAATAATAATAAATATCGCCAGACTTACACACCATCTGTATGGTCCCAAACTAAGGGGGCGTCCATAAATTACGTGAGGTGATTTTTGTGATTTTTCGACTCCCCCTCCCCCCTTAGTGAGATGTTGTGAGATTTTGGTCGACCCCCTCCCGCCCCCTCTAATTTTTCAAAAGCCATATTCTAGCGGAGAAACATATTTTATTTAATTTGACCCAGTTATCTCGCAATTTTACACTGTTTCTTGCGGTGAAAAAAATTACGTGAGATTTGCCGTGACCCCTCCTCTCCCCACGTGAGATAATTTTTTTTATAGGACTGCGGTGGCAAAAAAGCGTACGGCCCGCCTGATCTTAAGCAATAACCGTAGCCTATGGATGCTTACAATACCAAAGGCATTGCACGCACATTTCCGACCTGAAGGGGAGAGGGATGAAGGGAGGGGGAGGGGTGTTGGGCTTTCGGCTCTCTCACTCATCGTACGAAACGCAGCTGTAATAGCTGCTTTACGCCGATCTTCTGTGTGAGGGTGGTATTACCCCGGTCGAGCCAGCCCGTATATGAGCTGCAGTCAATTGGCTACAGCTTGACTGTACTACCACCTTAAAAATGAAATTGTTTTTTTTTTTAATACATATTGATATTGATGATATTGATTATTAATAATATGATTATTTGTTGAGTTTCGGCTCGACCCCCCCCCCCGCCCCCCTTAAATGCCTCACGTAATTTATGGACGCCCCCTAAGCAACGCTGATACTTGGCTACCATACAATGGACTGGGGCGATTTCAGTGACAACCAGACCAGAGTACATTACGAAAAGGCCATTTCCGAAATTTGCCTCTGGCGGGAATCGAACCCACAACCATCTGATGCAGTGAGCCGAGCGGCCAACGCTCAAACTACAGCGCCAAGCGGCCGTCAAAAATAAACAGGAATAAAAATAATAGTCAATACGATAAACACCTAATCTACCTACTTTAGACAGGATATTACCTACCTTCCTAGGTATCTTATATCTACGTAGTACTTTGGGTAGGTATTACACTTAAGATACACCAAACCTTTACATGCTTAACCTAGTGTTAAAATAATGGGTTTGTTTGTATAAGTAATATTCATAACAGAAAAGGTAAGTGTACCTTTTCAGTTTCCAACCACGTATCTCGGCGCTGGTGTATTTTAAATTATTGTCTAAGTAGTCGAAAACCATGAACGTATCCACTTTTGGAAGGTTATCTTTTTTAGCTTGCTCAAAACCGTCTTATAATTTATTACCCATTTTGAGTTTAGTGGCTTAGAACACGCTGCGCGCTAACAAAATAACCGAACCAGTCCAGTGACGTCACAGCAAACGCGGCGGCCGGCGCGGCCCGGTCAGGAAATTTCGTTAGGAAATTAGTCGTATCTTCGTCAATTTTTGTCGTAGACCAAAAATTTTTGCGCTGTATGTTATGGATTCCTTAGCTCTATAAATCTGCAGTCTCAACTAAATTCGTTACGGTTTTCCATTATTTGTGTCCGTCTTAGACCATACATGGTGTACGTGTATCCCATAGATTGTAGGATTGTTTTTTAGTATCCGAACGCTACCTTATGAAGGTTTTTTTAATTCTAGCAACAATCATAAATAAATTGACAGTTTGTTTCCATTGTTCGGGCCATTTCCGTTTCCCAATGTTTCGTGCTTTCGTGAAGTTTCATCCGAATTCCGCATAATTCCGATAAAATGTCGTCCGGTCCAACCGTATTTTTTTTTTCAAACTGGCTAGTCCGTTTGTAGTTTGCTTTTCTTTCACATACAATGTTTTCACTTTTTAACAAGTACTAACTAACAGTGGTTGGCTTGAATACCTACTTGCTTCTCATCTTATTGACAAGTTGCATGCAGTCAATTTTTTGAAATCATTTGCTCATTTAATTGCTCAGTAAATTTTGTAATTTACCTATTTGCGAGCTTGCAATGTTGTCTTCGTGCCGTGCTTCAATGGAAACGCGCACCACACCTACGTCAAGCAGAGCAAATCAATGGTGCGTTCCATTCACTGTTAATTTTGTTATTTTCGTTATTTTTGTCCACAAATCACGTTCCACTCGCACCAACTTGTACTGAAAGTGATCATTATTATCGTTTTTAACACTTTTTGTGGACGAAAATAACAAAATTAACAGTGAATGGAACGCACCACAAGTGAGCGGCGAAACGTCTGACTGATCCATCGCGCGACCAACACCGTGTATTGTTTTTCAGTTATTTGAACGCGCTCGTGGCGTGCTGTCGCTGAATTACGTGGGCGACACGATGAACGGCGCGCCGAATCTGCCGAAATAATCCGTGTGTGTTCAGTTTACAACATTTTTGTATATAAATATAAACAAGTGTCAGTGTTGTGGAGTGACCATGGCTCGTCTCACCGAGGAGATGGTCATCGCCCGGTCCAAGCAGTCCGATCTGACCGCGATCAAGAAACTGAACTGCTGGTGAGTTAATGACTCAGGGTTACTCGGCAATAGGCGTCGTAGACAAAGAAATATTCCAAAATGTTGCCGTCAAACGCTGTCGCAAGTCGGGATGTCGGTTTTGTAGTGATTTTCGTAATGTGAAATCGTGAACGGTGCAGCGCACGGAGGCGTAACGTTAACGTATTTGTTTGCGCTTAATGTGGTACGGTTCATGGTCTCCAGTTTATCATAATTTCATTATAACCGAGCTGTGTTAGTAATTCATTGCTCTTTCACTTTTACGCTCTTAAAAAAATATTACTGTCATTATGTACTTATGAAAAGGTATCACAATTTGTTCTATAACCGTAGATTTATTGCTTAAAATGTGCGTTATGAAGAGATGAGAGAGTAAACTATTAAGTGTGATGACTCGGAGAAGCTACTAAGCTACGTTGATAGATCCAAGTCTTTGTACTTAGTTGGAACTCTGTTAAAACTTACTGACTTAAGTAATATTGCTTATATTTAATGTAGCCTTATATTAAGTTATTGTATACCACCTACTTGATTATGTGGGTACTTTTATTTTAGAAAATCCTAAAACTTCCATAAACTTATGAACTTACTGGAACTTTTTGTTGTTTGTTTGTTAAACATGTTAGTACACATTGTCCGCTGTCAAACAATGTGATTCATCTTCTAAATATTTAGAGGAAAGATTTTGTATCTCTTGATAATGCATTTCATAGTAAAACTTCTCATGTTATCAGTATGAAAGTCTTTCAACGTTAATATTCCTACTCAATATCAATACTTACTCAATATGTAGATATTCAGTGCATGACAAATAAGACACTTCAGACGTCTCATACATACCTACCTTATTTCGCGTACCTACCTAACTCCTTCAGGTCCTAAATGGTAACTTTCCCAATAATATAATGGGCTATTTGTCAAGACCCTTTTTCTTGGGAGAGGCTAGTTGCTAGTTTATTCTAAGCTAAAGCCTGGCCCCCCTTGTTCCTATGGGCTCTGAAACCCATGGCTCCTTTATCCCATGGACTCTGGCTATGGGGAATAGAGATAATCTTCCAATAAGGATTCTATTCCTTCTAGCATATTTTATTTCATATATCTAACTATTGTCTGTCTTTTGTAACTATTTTTTTGAGCATGGAATGATGCAATACCAGCTATTATAATGCCTCAAATGATGATAAGTACTCTTTAAATCAACTGTATAATGATCATTGAGTCATCTAGATAAAGGTAGCATCATGTTTACCTGTCTATAAATTGCAGTATTTTAACCATCTTCCTGTCTCTGTGGACGTGAAATTCTTCTTCATACAAATCTCGTAGCTGTTCTGTTTCGTCTGAATCACGGTTGATCAATACGCAGTTCGTCTGACACGCGTTTTGTGTAAATAAATCCTTGTAAAAACAAACTGATCATACACCTACTCCACATTATACCTACTTACTATTCCGCTACAAATAAGTAGGTATCAATGGTCCAATTAAAAAACTTTGTAACTGTTCAAAATGGTCACTAGTTAAACTGAATGAAAACGATTATTAGCATAAATCCTTGATACCTATAAAGTAGGTGTAACTTAACGTGTGTAATAAATTGAATATAAGACAAGTTACCATATTTGAATTTACCTACTTGTAGGTACACTGTGTCGGATTAGATCTCGTCGGCACGCACGCACGGCACGCAACGAAGTTCTCTATTGATCCTCTACTGTTATCTGGAGGGATGTGAAGACGTGGAGGAAAATGTGGGAGACCATTGCCCAACAGTGGGATAGTAAACCGATAGTCGGCGTGTGCGCAGTCATTGTAGACGAAGTTCTATGGGAAGATCTATCAAATTCCGTTAGGCACCGTGTGCGAACCATAGTTCAAATTAAATGAATACAATGATTGCCGCCAGTTACAAAATAGTTATATTATTTCCCATAATCTCGGTCACAAGGCTCAGAATCGCGGGCGCTGTCTGCGCGCGCGCACCAACGGTAAACAAGTCTATTGTCTCACAATTACCATGCTCGGCATCGACAAATAGGGTGCACTGACTCATGCGCATGACAGTTTACATTTGAAGAGCCCTTTTATGCTTAATGTCGGCCCAGTTGACTCCACCTTCGATTCCCATATTGGTGTTTTTGCGCTTGCTGCCCTACCCACATAGGTACTCATTTGGTAAGCGAGAACGGAGGGCTTATGAACTACTAATATAAATTGTAAAAGGAGTCAACAAAACTTTTTAGAAGAACTGACGAAATATTATGTACTTCTCCACCAAGCCAACTAGGCGCTCGGGTATAAATATCAAATGATAATAAGTCAATGATTCCGCGGTCCGTCCACCACGCAGTGGAAGCTACTGCCACAGGAGTGTCCAGGCATTGGCCCAGGCTCACTACGTGGTGGACGGACCGCGGAATCATTGACTTATTATCATTTGTTATTTATGCCTAGTTGGCTTGGAGGACTAGTAGGTACACCTACTAAACCTTCAGCTATTTATATAAGTCTTATATTATATGAGGACAACACAGCAGACAATGGTGACACAAACCTGTTCACAACAATTAGATGTTACATACGATTCAGTCATGAAATATCACGAAACTGTGTCACTGTAAGAATTTGCATATTAGCTTGTGGTTACGCAATGTATGACGGAATAGCTCTCGTCTCTTTGTGGATGTAAAGTCACTAAAGAAATTAACATCATGGACCAACTAATATGACCCACCTGTATTATATCGCTGCCCACTGCCCACTGCTAGGTATACTCCTCTTTTAGTTCGCTCCAAATATCTATCTATCTCGTGATATTCTCATCATAACCTAACTTATCAATCCTTAACTTTAACTTAACTTTAACTTTTAATCCTTTACCTCCTTAACTTATAAATAAAATCATCATTCTTAACTCCCTGCCTGCGTCTGTTTTTCCGAGTGCGTACAACCCAAATCTCTTTAAAAGTAGGGTGAACAGGCATCTTCTGGGTGCGCTCGCTCCACCGTCGACCTCATCTCTGCCCCTACGGCAAGTTTGAGGTCAGAGAAAGTCCATTTTTAATTTAAAAAAAAATAATCTTGATTCTGTTTATATGGTTCTATCTTGCTGCTGAACAGTCCACACTTCACCGCTCGGTAACAATCTTGCCTTTACATAATATAGTCTTCTTTCCACCACCTGTTGGCGGTTCTTCTTGTGTTTCCGTCACGTCATACGTCCATCTCAGTATTCTCAGTTCGGCTGAGTGGAGAAGTTTCTCGTCTCCGTCTTCGCCGCCACCAGCGACTGAGATTTCCAATAGCTACCATAGCAACAGAAACTGAACAGTAGAACTGATGGCCGATGGGGCAGAAAGGTTCTTGAGTGGCGACCATGTACCGGAAGATGCAGCGTGGGTAGGCCCCCACAAGTTAGACCGACGACCTAGTGAAGGTCGCGGGAAACCGCTGGATGCAAGTGGCACAGGACCGGGCGTCGTGGAAAACCTTGGAGGCCTATGTCCAATAGTGGACGTCTTTTGGCTGAAATGATGATGATGATGATCCACTGTCGATTCGATTTCGTTTGCGACCGCAAAAAGTGTTTACAAAAACTGTCTGCAAGTTGTTGCTCATTTCAAAACATGGACCGCTTTTTGCTAACTTGTTTGTTTGGATGTTTTATATTTTGAGGTTGTTAACATTCGTAGTATTGTGTCAAGGCTTCCTATCTTGATATGGAAGAGCTGAGCTACGTATAAAGTTTGCAATTGCAATTTTCATTGATAGTTTTGCAATACCGTGCCTGATTTTGAAAAACCTGATCGTTGCATTTCGGGGTGACATCAGGAACTACTTCGGGGCTCCATTACACGGGTCCGACTATGGTTGTTATATGGAATGTATTGCCTGAGCGAAAGGGGCTACGTGACCAGCACAAACGATAGAGCTATGTAGCGCCTCTCCTTGGGCAAATGCTCATCTCATCAACTACCCCGCGTGGGTAACTCCCGTTCGGGAGGACTAACGTCAGGAAAGCTAGGATGCAGAGGAAGTGGCTATATTCTGGTCTAATAAATTAGATTTTTTTAAAAAGAAGACTATAACTAATATTTCTATTCACACCAAGATACAGACAAAGCTATAAATACTGATAAACTCAACACGCATTCTCTGAATCAAATCTACTAATTAGATTATGCGCATGCCCATTGTGCGTGGTGCGTTGCGTTGTTCTAACAAGTAGGAAGTCGTCATTGCCTTATGTTGCGACATGACGTCACTTGAGGCGAGGATATACTTTTAAGGAGTATCTGCCTTATTTCCATGCACGTATTGGGCTTAAAAGGAATTAACTTTCATTTTGTCCTAAATACATACATACACTCACGCCAGTATCCCGCGGGATAGGCAGAGACTATTGATTGCCACATGCAACGATTTTGACACATCTCTTTTGCTGCATCCACATTCATACATCTGATGCACTGCCCTCGGTTGAGGGTGCTACGGACGTGACCTTTCTGGAAGAGACCATTAATTTGTCCATCATTAATTTCATGATCATTTATTTGTCCTAAACACATTTAACTATGCCAGTAGATAAGTAAGTACCTACATTTGGCAATTTTAGACCCATAATAGTCAAGAGGCAATCAAACGGATGAACATTTCATTGAAAAATTGAGGGCCGCGTAGGTACGTGACAGGGGGTGGTTTGAGAAACTGATGTACTACTCCACCAAGCCAAGTAGGAACCTGTCAAATGTGACGTCACTCGCACAAGAAGGTGGTGACGGTGTGCGGGATGTGGCGGGCGGGAAGCCGCAGGCGGTGGCGGGTGTGCGGGCGCTGAAGCCTAATTCCATCCGAGTTCCTAGTTGGCTTGGTGGAGTAATACCTATTTAAATTTTAAAAATATCTCGACAATACAAGTGAATGGACTCGAGTGATCTAATTGGAGAATTTGATTCACGCTTGTGACTCAATCGGCGGAATCAGCGCTATTTCAGATCATGTCACACTTCACACACTTACACCTGCTACGAAACACAATTTTGGTTCTACGAGAGAGAATATTCCTGTTTGGTCCACTATTGGGCATGGTCCTGTTCCTCTAGGAACCGATTTTATGGCAGGTGGTTAACTTATTACACTTGCAGTAGTTCTAGCTAAGTTTTTCTACGTTAGCGACGAGTCGCTAGTCGTATTAGATGGTCCTTCTCTCGTGTTAATTTCTTTAGGAGCTTCTCTTTCTTAATTTATGAGGGCAAACGAAACAAATATCATTTCCAAAGTGTCGCACACACAGTAATTAATTAATATGATCACAGCGGAAGCACAAACCAGTTGAATAAGATGATTTTAGAAAGTAAAAGTAAACGAATTGACCGGCGCGTGTGCGCGGCGAAACTTTACATTTGAAAATGCAAGTAATTGCCAAGTGCGGGACGGATCTTACGATCATTATGCCCTTCACTTGCAGCACGCGGGCCAAGAATAATGAATCAACGAGCTTTTACTCCATCGGAGGATTTATCGTTGCATAGGACTAGAGAATAAAATCCCGAGCATGGTTTTCAATCCCAGGATTACGGGGCTTTTGATGCGTAATCCCGGGATCCCGGGATTAGACTATGTGGTTTCTAATTGGGCTCAAATAAAAGAAAAGAAAAAAAAAGCAAGAACCATACTCTTGTAAGAAATAAAAAAGACAAATCAAAAATACCTACTTACCTATTTAGAATTTCGAAAATACAACCGCAGAAATATCAAAGCATCCAATGTTTGACTTCTTCTTCTGCCTGCTTCGTAGTTTATTGCCAACATAAGCAGCAGCTGAAAACGCTCGCTCAGGTTCTACACTGGTTGGAGGAATAGACAATAGATACTTATATGCTGTTTCTAAGTGATATCCATGAACACCTCCATTTTCAAGCAGGCTCATTTCACGTCTAATACTAAACTAGACCTGTTTGTGGCAATCTCGAAAATCCCGAGATTTGCCAAGCGGTCGGTATCCCGGGATTGTATTCTCTACATAGGACCTACCTTTGTACCGACTCCATTTTTGCGTGAATCTAAGTAAAGACAACGCAAAATTGATCAACTGTCACTGATTCGGCTATGGTTATAATTCAATATTCAAATTCCCTGTAAATACCGTCATCATCATCTGAGTGGTGGCAAGGGCGCTTGCCCACTTGCGTGCGCGCTTACACAGCCTCTATATGGCGTTGATGCGGTGGGCGACGACCTTGAGGTAGAGATGTTGCTTCAGTGAGAAATGCTGGGTTTTTTGATTAGGCCTTTTGTACCGCCAGATTAAACTAATAATCTGTATGTTTGATGGAAATCGGGATCTGCTGAAGTTCTCAAGAGCATAAGCATTGACGGGCCCGTTGGCGTGGTTGGCGCGATGGCGACTTTCACGCTGCAGGTCGTAGGTTCGATTCCTACCCGGGACATGCATTTGTGTGCATGAACATGTCTGTATGTCCCGAGTCTGGGTGTATATGTATATTAAGTATGTATTAACAAATAAAAAAGTAGTATATGTAGTAATATCAGTTATCTGGTTTCCATAGTACAAGCTCTGCTTAGTTTGGGATCAGGTAGCCGTGTTTAAGTAATGTCCTAGGATATTATTATGTCCCAGGATATTATAAGCATTATTAAAATGTTCCTTTACGTGTCAGACTAGACTCATATCTCAGTTTGTTTCTTCGTGCGAACTCAGACGTTACTGGGTGACCTATTTACGGGGACACGCAGGTTCCCTAGTTGACACATCTGGATTTGGTACATTTACTAAGAAATACGTTACCTGAAACTCCTCTGTGTGTTGCTGTTGTCTATGTGATACAATTCAGTAAGCCTATTATTAGTGACTGAAATTGAAATAAGTATATTTTTACGGTAGGTAATTATTTTTAGGTTTATTAAATTCTAACCAATTTTGTTTGTGTGCGATATTCTGAGGTCTTTCTACGTAAAGTTCTTCGCAGAAAAAACCAGATGTTTTAGTTGTTTGAGGAACTCTATTCTCTACCTACCGTTTAGCGGGTACTTAAGATATAGATAGCTATCAGATAAGACTATTACATAGTGTTAACATCATATCACATAATAGTCGTGTAAGCACGCTATCACTTACTGATTAGAAAAGTGTCAAGGCAAGATAAACAATAACCTAACAAACAAGTTATGGAAAAATAGGTCTCAGGGTGTCTAGGACAGATGGCATGCAGACAAGTCAGGGAGGCTAAAAGCTGTTCGCCATATGACATCTGGAAGTATTTTGTTTGACCAGAATGTAGTCACGTCTATTACTACTCCACCAAGCCAACTAGGAACTCAGATGGAATGTAGCTTCCCCGCCCGCACACCCGCCACCGCCTGCGGCTTTCCGCCCGCCACACCTCCCGCACACCGTCACCGTCTTTTGTGCGGGTGACGTCACATTTGACGGGTTCCTAGTTGGCTTGGTGGAGTATGTACGTACTGAATCGTCTGTAGCAAGTCCTCTCTAGTAGGGATGCCCACGCGAGTCAGTTATAAGATGAGTCATTGCCTTGGGAGAGGCTTCATTCACTTGTTTGTGCTGTTCTCGCACCGCGTTATTACCTAGGCTCATTTTGCAGACCAAACTTGGATACAAGTCTATAGGATAAAGAAATGAGTCGCTATTGAAAAGATCTTGACATTCCATTCCATTATTGGACAATTACTGAATCAGAAGCATTAAGACTGGCTCCACCGTGACCTCACCGTGACCTCACGGTTTCACTCACTCACTCGTCGCAGTGTGAGTCACTCGAGGACGGTACAGCGCTAGTTTAGCGCAGACTTTAATTAGGCTTCAAGGTAGCGAATATTTGGTTAGATTGATACCTTTTTAAGTAAATGACTGCTGTTCATAATAAACCTAATTATTACTACACGACTGTTGTCCTCAAAAGGATAGGCAGGGATTGAGCTAATTTCCTTGCAGTGCAATCAATATTAATTAGTCATTTATTAAGTATGCTTATGTGGCTTTACCATTAGCTTTACGTTACCCAAACTAACAATGTGTCATACTTTTACGATAACGCTAATGACTAGTGACAAGCAATGGTGTGATTTCGTGGTAGATGTACATTATGCGGGCTAAACTACACGTTACCTTTGTTTACGTGGGGAGATCCTCATTATACCCGTTATGCCGGTCTCTTACCGGCTACAACTCCACGGTGGAACTTTCCCGCTGTGTGATAGGGTCACGGGGACTCTGGCGCATTCTTCCAGGATCCCACCAGCGGCTGTCCTAAACTATCCCATCTAGTCCAGTGGGGCTACTCCGAAATACGAAACAAAACGTTTTGGCTGACGGACGGTACGCTTTCCTACACTACGAAAGTGTTTGTGATCCAAAGTTCGAATTCTATAGCCGTGATTTGACGTTTCTTCTTTCGTAGACCCTACTCCGAATGAATCCGGAATACTTCCGAAACGCTTTCAAAGTAGGAAAATGTAACATCTGTCAGTCGAAAAGTTTCGGGTCCTATTTCGGAGTAGCCCCAAGGACCTCAACAGTTCAATATTCTGTGTATTCACTTTTACATGTTCAACATAAAATATAAGCGGACCTTGCCCTTGTAATATCGCCAACCGTTATGCCTGAAACAGCGTTATAAAATTTTATATCAGCTTTTCGCCGCCCCGAGCCGTTTCAAAGTGCCTTTTATAAACCCCGCGGCGGGGGATCATTTAATAATACGCTTATGCCGGTAATCTACTTCTCTATACCATATTTATATGCCAGGGTCGGCTAATGGCCGCGGATAGTGGTAATGAAGCATAATTAACACCCTTAAGGGTGGGCAATTAAGAACTCTCATAACAGTCATAACTTTTGCAAGGTTTAGTTCCACATACTTGGGGCATGTACTGGGGGCTTACCACGAACTCTTATTGCGATTCAATTACAGGAACGTTTTAACGATTCAGCGTCTTTTTGTGCAATGACGTACCTTATTGTCATGACAATAAGAAACGTCATTGCACAAATGGCCGCTGAAACGTTTAAACAAAACTGCTATAAGAGGTGGTGGTAAGCCCCCTGGTTGGTATAGGAGAGCCATAACAACGGTTGGACACAAAGACATTGCCAAGAAAGAGGGAGATATTTTATTCATTTAATTACCATCGTAGAGACAGACTCCTACGCGGCATGAAACAGCCATATTGTCGTTATACCATAATGTGCCTGCCTACTGCCTATTATAGCATTTACAAGGACGTGGACGATAATCGATACCACTCACCTATGTACCACCAAGGTAGCATTACACTGTGGTAGTCTATTCATCATATCGAAACCCTTCAACAATTCTGCCTGGAACAATATTTGTAATATAATTGGCTGCTTGATAGTAAGCGTCCTGACGTGCCCTATAGTGAGCGTCGTGGCGCCTGATACTCAGCGCCGTGTGATGCCTTGGAACGTCACGACGACGTCTGATAAGCTGACGCTTGACGCTTCCAGAAGAGTCTCCCTAAGCTTTTTTAATTGCATCCCGACGCTTTCATACCAGGCGGCGTCCCGGCGCCGGCGCTCTTGTATGCTCTTTAGGAATATCAGTAATTCGCAGTCCCCTTATAAGTAGCGGCATTCTACGATGGCCGATTTGACATGAGGGGGGAAGAAAATGAACCTTATTATAACGGAATAAGAGTTGCCGTTTTAAAAAATAACAATGTCAAAAAATGAATGCATAAATGAATTTTATTCCGTTATAATAAGGTTCATCCTTTTCCCCTCCCACATGTCAAACCGGCCATCATAGCATGCCGCTACTTGTATTATCACCGTTAGTTGTTACATCTGCACCGTGTCGTAGAACTAGCGCTGGCCGACGACCCAACCAACTATTCGGCGCTTGGCTCGCACCCAACCCGCCCCGACCCACTTATGAACTGACTACCCAACTATTATTTTTACATTGTAAATTCATGGTATTGATAGGAGACTTCAGAGACTGGAGAGGACAAAGAACAATATGACAGATCTTATGCTGCTTACATAGAAAGACGATGGATCCTCAGGAAATGCTAAATTGCCTTGTCAATGAATCGTCTACTCGCTAAAAGGTAAATCTCTGTGTTTGGTGGAGACGAAATCGTCTTACAAAAGTACATAAGTAGGAGAAATATTGTGGTCCAAGTGCCTATTGGTATGTCTTTATTTCTTATGGCTTAGTTTCTCTCACGTCTATGTAGCAAATGTCCAACTATGCGAGACGTCTATTAGAGTCACTGCTATAACATAAGAAAAAAATTAAGAAAAAATGTAAAATGACAATTTGCAAGTGCCCCCGTAGGCCTAAACAAAATAAATGATTTGAATTGAATTGAATTTTAATTTGAATTTGAATGGAATTGAATTGAATAAAGATACTATTTATCAAAAGTACGAAATGGTTTCCGAAAACTTGCAAAAGGGAGTTCAACTTTAGTTGCAGAAGTTTGATATGACAGCGTCCGCGTCCTCTAGAAAACATAAATAATAATAATTCATTTATTATCAGGCACATATGCCCATAGATATATACCTTACAGACTAACATACATATATTTTAAAATAGATCATGTAAATACGAGCGGCATGCATTATTACATCGTTTATAGAACAACACAAAAGAAATGAAGCGTCATGGTGCTCAATACCATCGATCGGTGGGTGTTGTCCACGACACAATTTGTATAATGGAAGTCGGACTAACACTGCAACGGCCTCGCCTTCGACACTAATCACCCGACATCATTTATGTTTTATATCCGACAAACTCTGATATAACAATAGAACTACAATTATTAAGAATCATTAATTTTCGGTAGACATACCTACCTCTTGAGATAAGTCATACATGTATGATACGGCTAATAGAGTTAGCGTGCAACACGAACATACTATCATGACTCCAGCGCGTCAAATTGATAGACAAACCAGCTTTTGCACGCTGCGTCTGCGCTGGCGATTTGACACGCCAGTTACGTGGCGTAGGTGTGCGCTTGTTATGTAAAAATTGAATATATCCACCAGTTTGGAGAAAGCGGGCATATTCTCCTTTCTCAATAAAGAAATATCCGCAGATACTAATCCACCAAGCCAACTAGGAACTTGGATAGAATGCGGTTTCCCCGCCCGCATACCGACCGCACACCAGACACCGCCTTGCTGTGCGGGTGACGTCACATTTGACAGGTTCCTAGTTGGCTTGGTAGAGTAGTACACACACACCCACTGTACGATCCCAAACAAAGCAGCGATGACACGGCGCCCAGACGGCAAATTACGAAACGATCATACCTATTTCCGATTTTTATTCGATGAGACTCGATCCCGCTACCACGGTGCAATGAGCTGAGATGGATCTAGTTGTCCACAACTGTCTAAATCTGATTAGGTACTGTACTGGTAACTAAATAAATGGCTGGTAAATCTCGGGACTCCGTGTGACAAAAAAAAAAAAAGCAACTAAAAGTAAAAAGCGACTGTAGCCTAGGGGTGAACAGGTTGGGCTAACAATCAGAAGGTCCCAGGTTCGATCCCCGGTGGGGCATGCACCAATGGATGAATTTTCATCTATGTGCATAATTTACAGTTCGCTGACGGTGAGGGAAAACATCGTGAGGAAACCTACCTATCCCTCGGGATTAGGTAATAGTCAGTTCCTGTATACACGGCGACAAGGTTCACCACCTGTCACGTTGGGTTCTGACTATCTGGTGAAACGTGGGCTTTGAGTTGGTTAATACCTCCACAATGTGGTGGTGTATGGCCAAACAAGCCTCTGGCTTACCCCCGAATGGGGATAAAAGTCGTGACGTTACATTTATTTTATTTTTCCGTGTGACATTTGACGAGACTGGACCTCATCATCATATTAGCCGAAAGATGTCCTCTACTGGACATAGGCCTCCCCCAAGGTTTTCCAAAACGACCGGTCCTGTGCTGCTCGCATCCAGTGGACCTACCATAATGAAAGGGAATAGGCTGAGGACTTTTCAATCGCAATCCCATAGTTAGGTACTAAACTGTGTTTAGAACTTAAACCACTTAAGAAGGTACTAAATGTTCAATCAACTTCACTGTCACTACCACCACTTCACAAAATAGGTCGTATATCATATCACAAAGAAATTCAAAGTCTATTACAACAACAATAGGGTGGGTTTACAATGAGTAGTGTGTGGAGGGTGTATGGGGGACGTCGCGCGATAGCACCGCCCGGTCATCGAACCCTGAACTAATTTGCCTAATGAGGCATGTTAGCTTTTACGGGGGCGAGTATTGGATTGGAACATTGTTATAGGAACAACAGCCGAATACTTAAACGAAACTTTGTTGGTACTTAAGTCCCTCAAATTTGAGTGGATGCACTGGGGACGATCCCGGTAACATCTCGATAGGTAATTACGAAATTGACTCCAGATAATCAGACTGAAGTTTGAGAGATCATTTATTTAATTTTACTATTATTTAGATTTTAGTTATTAGGGCGCGGTTAGATCTTGGATGGGTGACCGCCAGTCATATGATAAGACTAATCATTTGAGAAAAACCTCAAGTTACTTATTTAAATTTAAATATTTATTAATCACATCTTACCAAATTAAAATTCATGTCGCGTGCATTCGTGTTGATTCCGGATATTTGTGAAATTCCTGCGCGTCGTATTCATAGCACTAGTGTTGACTGGTGTTAAGTGTTAACTACGTTTTGACATCGCTTTTGGTTTCCGTAAACCATCAAAACTTGTAGCTGTAGCATGTTATACGGTCGTTACAAAAACTAGTGTGATATTAGTATGTCAAATTACCGTATATAATAAGCCCGTACCGTCCGTACCGTATAAGTCGATATGCGATGACATATGCGTACTTGCTTACGAACCTATCATGTGAAGCAACGTGAGTTCCCTCCTTCTTGTGAAATAGACCAATAAAATTGACTTCAGTTTGATAAGTGGGGCTTGTATCATGACTATTGATTGACTCATGCTGGTATCTGTACCTAAGAAATAGAACTTCGCTTCGGTCTATCTAGTATAAGTGCGTATTTAGTCCGCTGCAAGGCGCTGCTATCAGCTAGTGTCTTAATGACTTTATCTGTAAATGCGCATTGCATAGCTCCTTGCAGATGGACTCTTATCAACTCGACTGCAAATACTGAACTATTTATAGTAATGTCAAGTGAGTACACTCACCCCTGCGCCAGCGCATCGCCAACTAATAATAATGTGTTAAACAGAACCGATGAAATCTTGTGATTTGCACCTTACGTTTGGAGATAAATCAAATTGGAACGAGTGTTTTGTAGGATTGTTATTATCTTGTATCTCCTTGAAAAAAGCCATAATATTAGAATAACTATCTTGCTCTTCCTTCCGATGCCTAGTTATATGACTCGTCCTCTACGTTCTAGCTAGACGGTACGCCGCCAACGCAGGAATAACCACAGACATCTTATTACATATACTTAGATGATATAATGTATGTTACTCTATAACATAATACCGTCCACGACCGCACGCCACAGTGTAACTATGTACAGTAGATCAAGATATTATTTTTCAAAGATTGCGGCACAGCAAATGGAATATTGTGTTAGTGTTAGGTTCTCGTCCCGGCTGTCATTCTCGTGTGTGATGTAGTTGTTAAGTAGACAGTCAGAAATCTGAATAATTTAGACAAGCAAGATACTAGTAGGTAATCTAGACTAGGAAGGTAAGTATCTATATTCCTGACAATTGTGTCTTGAACTCTTATACATAGGTACATCTTGGGAACGATTCTAGGAATTATATTTTTCTTATGATGTACTGCGAATAAGTTTCCTGCTGTAATTCCTTACGCTATGATGTTACATATAGCAGCGCACGCGCATCGAATGCCAATTACATCGATAGAGTCGATAGTCACGGATCGAGTGGGGCGACCTTGCTTTGTGTACCAGGAATTATGTATCGATGCCATTTGCGGGCATTGGGATCGATTATGGCGCAATAAAATGAACTAAATCTTTGTCTTTCGCAGGGGTGATAATCTAGCTCTGTTGAAATAACACTGCACAAGACTGATATTATTATTACCTAACATTTTATAACAAATATTTAGGTACTTATGACATTGATTAATGAAATGTTTTGTGGAAATGTAGATCAACTGTTTGAAATGAATCGATGAGATTTTTATAATTCCATTCATTCATTACCTAAATGCCACGTTTCAAATGAATGTCTAGAACTCAGGCAGTTTATAAAATTTAATTATAAAATTGTGGCTGTATGAATTGGAATCCGATAAAAACCCGTTAATGAAGCTGTACATTTTCTTAAATCCCCACCCCTTCGACTGCTTAAGTGTACCTATGCAGGCATCTCCGGAGAGATCATATTACTCATGAAGGCTTTACTTCGTGGAAACCAACACGGTTTGGCAGTGGCCTGTTTAGTTACAAGAAGATGCGTTTTTAAAGTGCCATAGACGAAGAGATTTGTTGACGACGCTGTCGTCAGTGACCGTCTTCAGTCACGTAGTCACGTCATTACCATTACAAGATATGTATTTGTCCACAGGGGGGCGGAGCTTGGAGACGTCAGCCTACTGCGACGGATGCCCAACGTTGAAGTTCTCGCACTCAGGTAATTATTGAATTATACACGCTAATGTCCTTGCTGTTATGATGTCTTATATTACCTACTATCTTGGAACCTACCCACCAGCAGCAACTCTATTTCTACAGAACCAACCACTTTAATTTTCTTTCAGCTTGAATTAAGCAACATAAAAATACTTAAGTACCTAAAACTTTTTGAAATAGTATTTTGTGAATATATTTTGTATACAAAACCCAGTTTCGTCCAATTGATCCACATTGTATGTCGGTCACGCACACCGTCCATTCAATGTGTTAATACACAGCCCCGCGGCTATTGATTTCTTCTTCACTGTACATAACAATTTATTTATTTGTTACGCTATGCTCGGCGGTTTTTTATTCTTGTATTATTGTTATTCAACACGCAATGATAGTGAGCATATTGTTAGGGGGATTATACATTACGCCGCCATTATTGTATATCCAAAAAGGTCATTTGAATATTACATGCACTTTTTAGGCTCTTTATCAAATGATAGACACAATAACCTCCATTCTAGCAGCCATGTTTTATAGAGTAGAAAAAGGCGGATGTAAGTGAAAACTGCCTCCGTTTCCCGATAGATTCGAATGCACAATGTAATTTGATTCGTCTCACCCTTTCACGGACTGGTTGGGATGATTTCGAAAAGTAGTGCGGATATTTAAGTGATAGCCACTCAATTATGCTATGTTTATGCTCGCAAATATCCAAAATAAGAATTAATGAATGAAATGAAGTTTAAAGGAAAAAGGGATTAAGGTCATTTATACGAGTAAATTCACTTTGATAAGATAGCAAATACGTTGCGACACTTTTTAGGGTTCCGTACCCAAAGGGTGCCAACGGGACCCTATTACTAAGCCTACGCTGTCCGTCTGTCTGTCTGTCTGTCTGTCTTGTCTGTCTGTCTGTCCGTCCGTCTGTTTGTCAGCGGGCTGTATCTAACGAACGGTAATAGCTAGAAACTAGAAATTTTCACAGAATGTGTATTTCTGTTGCCGCTACAACAACAAATACTAAAAATAAAATAAAACTTAAAAATAAAGGGGGTCCCCATACAATAAACTCGATTTTTTGTCGTTTTTATTTATAACTCATAAATTAAACAATATATAAAGAGAAAACTAACATTTTAACCATGAGTGATCATTATGACAGCTTTTACATAAATTGTTGAAAAAAAAGAGAATTGTAATGCTACATTTTTGACCCATAAATAAGTTTTAAATTAAAAGTACCAGTCACAGTAGCGCCATCTAGCTAAACTGATTTGTACAACGCGTTTACGGCCTCAAGTTTCGAATGTGTATGCAGTATTAAACTCAGAGTATTAGCTAGATGGCGTTGTAGTAAATATTTTTTTAGAGAATTTATTTGAAATACTAAAAATTAAATTTAATTTATACGGTGGTATGGAACCCTGTATGTGCGAGTCCGACACGCACTTGGCCGGTTTTGCAATATTTGTGTTCAGTTTGTTATCTTATTAAGGATTTCAGTCGGCTCATTGTCGTTATTGTTTGATTATCATAACAATGACCATTGTTTTGTTGTCATTCAGATGGATTACAGGACACTGTATTATTGATCATTATGACAAAATATGTACCTACCTATATGCGTTAGAAATATTGTTCCAAACAGAAACCCCTATCTCCCGCCATTTACTATTAAATATGTCTAATACTTTTTAAGTTAGAGGTCGTCCATAAATTACGTGAGGCGACTTTTGGCGTTTCTTTTTTCGATCACCCCCCGTGGTGAGATGTCGTGAGATTCGGCTTGATCCCCTCTCTCACCCCTAATTTCACGTGAGATTTGTATAAAGCCATATTTTAGTGGAGACACATGATTTACTTAATTTAACCCCCTCTTTTCTCGCGATATTACCGAGACTCCCTCTACCCCCCCCACTCCCTAAATGCCTCACGTAATTTATGGACGCCCCCTTACTGTCATATTTAGGAACACAACTATTAGTTTACTATCTGTGAACCCACCCTCACAGACAGCGTTGTGGCCGACAAAATAAATAATCCTAATGGGATTTGATACAGCCCGTCTGGCGATAGCGAGGTGTCGGGTGTCCTCCGCTAGAGGTCGCGACCCGGCTCGCCGTTTCCTATTACGTCTTGTTATTATAGTACTGTCTGCTACATTATATGGGAAGATTGGGAAGCATAGAAGCATATGGATGTTCCATGTTTGAATTTGTTTTTTTTTTATATTGGACATTTAATCGTATACACTGAAACGGGCAGAGGGCTACTATCGACCACCAATGGTAGACGCTAGTGGCTAGCGAGTGTAAAACGCATGCGTGGTAGAGCTACTAAACAGTGACTCTAACAGACCTTCATGTAATTACAAGAGACATTGTGGTTACCGGTTCTGAGAACGACTAGTTTTCCCCTAGTGCGTACAACGTGCGCGCACGCACCGCCCGTCACGCTGCTACGTCACGCTGTGGCGCGTGACCATGTGACCTGGGATAATAACCCCTACCTACTACACCAAGCCAACTAGGCGCTCGAATGGAATGCGGCTTCCCCGCCCGCATACCGCCCGCACACCCGCCATGGCCTGCGGCTTCCCGCCGGCAACCCCTCCCGCACACCGCTACCACCTTGCGGTGCGGGCGACGTCACATTTGACAGGCACCTATAGTTCGCGACAGGTCGAGATGACATTCGGGTAATGAGATTTTTGCAGAATAAATCCGAATCAAAATTAGCAGGACCCGCAACGCAACAAAATAATTTAATCTAATAACTTTGTGGGCGATTTTAATTGTTTATCGGGTCCTGCTAATTTTGATTCGGATTTTATTCTGCAAAAAGCTCATAACCCGAATGTCATCTCTACCTGTCGCGAACTATAGTTGGCTTGGTGGACTAGTACTATAGATACATTACTTTAATTCGTTTGAACGGCACAGGACATTAGGTACTAGGTAGGAGGGTAGGATGTTCAAATGGAATTAACATTTAACTCAGTTCTCTTTTAAATTCATTCAATTCCATGCTGCCGCAATCACGGAACCGATGGCAAGGACGGTGGACCAATCGGACCGTAGCGCGGCAAACATTAGCCAATCACGCGCCTTCGTTATCACGTTACACCAATCACGGGGGTTCGGCCGTTAAACTTTCAAATTATGCTCTTTTGCTGTTGTTGTAGCCTGTATTGCGTGGGTGTTAGGGTTTGTTTTTACGTGTTCTGTATTTCGGAGGTGGTTTCGAGCTGTTAGCCTTGTCTTGCGCATCGCGCCGGAACTGAAAGATGATCGCGTGGGCTATGCAAGGACCTCCCGTCTATCCTGGGCTATAAAACAAATAGATATCCTGTGACATTTTTGTACACACGGCTACCTGATCCCAAACTAAGCAGAGCTTGTACTATGGAAAGAAAGAAAGAAAGAAAGAAAACATTTATTCGACACACTCGCAACACATAGACAGAGGAAACAGAAAAAAAAAAAGGGGTCAGCGCGAACTGTGCCGAAAAGGTATTTGGCTCAGCATGTGCTGGGGGGTACGAGACTCCACCAGCGCTGATTTTCAGCCAAACCCAAGAGAAAAGGCCACTGGCTACCCAAGAGAAAAGGACTAATAAAAATATACATAAGTATATCTACTTAATAAAATCAATAAAATAGTATAAAGACATAGGTACGTGCGAAGAATATATTAAGTAAGTATATAATAAATAAAATACATTATGTTACTTATATTTAATATAATAGAATTAAGAACAGTATAAAATAAAGCACAATGCAGCGGCTAATGTTTCGTCGCTCGCATACCTAGTCGCCCGCGCACGCTACGACGCTGTAGGTACCTACGTCGGTAAATATTGAAGGTGTTGATGGTGTACCGATGCGCGTGTGCGTGATGCGATGCGTGTATGGAAACCAGATAACTGATATGACTACATATACTACTATTGTTTGTAAATACATACTACTCCACCAAGCCAACTAGGCACTCGGGTATAAATATCAAATGATAATAAGTCAATGATTCCGCGGTCCGTTCACAAGTTGGCTTGTTGGCGTAGTAATTACACCCAGACTCGGGACAAGCAGACATGCTCATGCACACAAATGCATGTCCCGGGTAGGAATCGAACTTACGACCTGCAGCGTGATAGGCGGAATCTAAACCAACCACGCCAACGGGCCCGTCAAACACCATGAGATATGAAACACTATGAGAGGCCACTCTTATTGGTACGAATCCAGTCTCGTTAAAACCGTTTTTTTTTCTAATTTTCAGTATAAACAAAATCCGGACCCTGGACGACTTCGCCGGGTGCCGGCGGCTCCGGGAGCTCTACGTCCGGAAGAACGAGATCGGGGACCTCAACGAGATCCGGCACCTGCGCCGGCTTCCGGATCTCACCAGCCTGTGGCTCGACGAGAACCCCTGCACGCAGCATCCGGAGTGAGTGACGAGTTACTACCCCACCAAGCCAACTAGGAACTCGGAAGGAACGCGGCTTCCCCGCCCGCACACCTGCCACCGCCTGCGGCGTCCCGCCCGCCACACCTCCCGCACACCGCCACCGCCGCAAGGTGCGGGTGACGTCACATTTGACAGGCGCCTAGTTGGCTTGGTGGATTAGTCAATCGATTCGATTTCACGTATCTAATGCAAATGAGTTCATGTTTGGTTGCGAGTTTTCCATTTTCCAGTTGCGAGTTGGATATACGATGTCGAGTTGCGAGATTGCAATAAAATGGAATTAGGTACATGCCTACTAATATTTATTCGTTGTTTTCCAGATACAGAATGACGGTCCTGCGGAATTTACCAAATTTAGAGAAACTAGACAATGTGCTCGTTCAACCGGACGAGGTATGTCCTTTACACAGGCCCCCGAGTCGCTTAGCCATTGAACTGCCATTGTAGCGTTCTGCTATTCTGACCGACCCTGTGTTTGGTCGGTTGATTATGACCGACCAATCAGAGGGACGGTCAAAGCAAAATGCTACAATGGCAGTTGAATGGCTAAGCGACTTGGTGCACAGTACACAGATGCCTTGAGGCTTTATTTACCTGCATTATCCTCAACGACTTGACTGTTCCGTCAGGTCCAAGAAGCCATGCGTCGCGGCGCCTACATACCTGACTCCGACGACGAGGGATACCCACAACAGGTAACGACATTAAGTATTATTATTTGCCTATAAATAGTAGTGAGTAAGAACGTAGAAATATACACCTCCTTGCGGGTTTCATACGCACATACCATGGACCAATTACTAAGGGGACTGGCCCTAAGCAACTCGGCTGAGTGGTCTTCCTAGTACTAACATCGACATAAAACGAAGCGAGTAGTTCAACTATTTACCGGTAGATAGAACAATGAAAATGAAAAAACAATGACCACGTTTTTTTTCATACATATATCTAATAAGGCACCTCTTTCTTTAGTCTTTACTCTGTGGCACATACCTATGAGGTCCTTTCAAAATTACACTCGAATATTTTGGTACTCGAAGTTTAGAGTAAGTATATCAAATTAGATAGAAGTGCGAATTTCTCCAACCCGTACTATTCGGTCTGCTGGAGGCCCCAATCCCCCAGGACCTCGTGGACCTCGACATGTTATCAGCCATCCCTTAAGCGAGCATTATAATTATTATACAATTTGCTGAGCGCTAGATGAACTAGTGTGCTAAAATTGGATGGTCTAAAGGCAGTTAGTGATACAAATCTAGTACGATTTACAATAAAGAATTCATGAATATAATATAAGAGCCCAGTTGGTTCGCAATGGGCAATTGCTAAGAGACTCGAGTTTGCCCATTTTGACCAAAGTACCATCGCCGTTTGGGCTGCATCTGCCTACCCTCTCGGTAATACCGTGCGTTTCCTCCTCCAGCAGGAGACATACGGTCAGTACCGGCGGGCGCGGTCGTGCGAGTCCAGTCCGGAGCGCGAGCCCGAGCCGTACTACTCGCGCGCGCCGCTCGCGCCGCCCCGCCACGACCAGGTACGCGCGCGACATTACCCGTCTTTTATAAACGACACGTCTATGACAGACAGACAGACAAAAATACGTCCTTCAGTGATGCTAAGGGAGAGGCTTCGTTAGTGCGATCCGTTGCGCAACGCATCGCATCGCGCTAATGAGGCCTCACCCTAACACACGCCAAGACAAAACTTTTGTCACCAGTGGCATAGCTTGCCTTAGACGGGCCCTGTATCAAAATTTGTTGGGGTGCACTGATGAAGGGTAAAAAAAAAATCACACACGTTCGGGGCCCCTGTAGCCCGGGGGCCCCGGATCATTTATATGACTGATACGGCGGTAGCTACGCCCCTGATCTCGCGTCTTGTCTTGTCTGTCCCTTCTGAAGGACGTATTTTTGTGGGTTTTAAATACATTTTTGAGATAATTAGTTTGTCGTGAAAATTTCAACATGCGCATGTCTTTGTCAAGGAATATTGTCTTTTATTGTAATTAACATTGAAGGAAATAACTTACTTTTGTTTAGAAACCCTGAAAAGTATCTCCATTGGAATATGTTGCATGTAACTGGAGTGTGCGCATGAAATGTGTCTTATTTTTATTATAAAAGAGATTTAATTTAAAACTAAATTTTTATATGACATTACTTTTGTTGGTCATTTTAATAACTATTATTAAAAACGTGTCGCTGTAACATTATTATTATTACATGTTTAAATACGTATTTGTTTAATACTATGTTATCAGTATTTATTTAATTAATGAGCTGTTATTCTTAGCATGTGTCTTGAATCTTGATAAACAGTGTTGGTATACAGAGTACGCGTGATATCTGTTTATTGCATATTAATAGGACATTAGAGGGCGTCTATAAATAACGTGAGGCGTTTGGGGGAGGGATGTGGTAAAGTCGAATCTCACTCAATCTCACGTGGGGGAGAAGGCAAATATCACGTAATTTTCCGCAAAAAAAAGTGTAAATTGCGAGAAAACAGTTTTCTCCACTAAAATATGGCTTTTGAAAAATCTCACGTGAGATTAGGGGGGTGCGAGGGGGTTGAGACAATTCTGACGACATCTCACCAAGGGGGGGCGGTTCAAAATCGCCTCACGTAGTTTATGGACGCCCTTACATGGTGGCCCTGTGACGTTAATGTCCTTCCAAAAGGACATTAACTTTTTAAGTCCGGTGTAAAGGACAATACTCTGTATGCCAACAGCATATTGTATCGTGTGTATAATACAGTACTAATGTGTGTTGATGTCGTCGGGTACTAACGCTAGGGCAGCGACAGCTCGGAGGCGGGCGGCGAGCCGGCCGAGCCGCCGCGCGCGGACCCGCTGCAGGTGAGGACTGAGGACTGCCCTCGATTGTTCGTATCTACACCTTGAAAGGGTCACTTATGGCGGGGCTCGCCGTTCGAGCGTTTTGGCCGTCTGGACTGGTCAAGAGCGTACTAATAGCTAGTTTACATTGGTCAAGCTGGCGACCGAGTCCAATGTAAACGCAAGGGCGAGTAAACTGGGCCGAGTACTGGGCGAGTCGAGTGGTCTCGCGCGGAGCGTAGTTGCTCGGCCCAGTTGTTCCCCACCACCTATTTTACTCGACTCGGCCTGCCTACTCGCCCAGTGTAAACCGTCGACTCAGTCCGAAAGCGAGTTGAATGTTACATAGACCAACTGGGCCCAGTACTGTTACCAGCAGCTACTGGGCCCAGTTACTTTACCAATGTAAATGGTGGAAGGCGAGTCGAGTAATGCCCGAGTAACTGGGCCCAGTTTGCTCGGCCGAGCTGCTGGAGTAATGTAAACTTAGCTTAACCCCGCCCACTTTTTTTGCGAAATTATCGAAAATAATTCATTGTGACGTGAAAAACTATTGCATCATAAAAACCGACTTTGATTGTTGATGTATTATCTTTCTCCATCTTTTGGTTAAAAAAATAACTAAAAATTCCAAACCGTTTAGATGGAGATAGAAATTTAAAGACGATAACAGCTTCGCTTTGATATTTTTTTTTGTGACAGTGAAAAAGCAAGTAGCACTTTCCTGCTTAAAATTTAAAGATGAAGTTTTAATAAATATTGTGATATTTTTTTCAAAATGTTTACCCCACTCGTATAAGGGGGAATAGCCTCCAATCACGCCTGTTCTCGGCGAGCCCCGTGTTAAAATAAATTCCCGGTCTTTTGTTCAGCTGAAATTTGACATACTAGAATACATTCTTCTTATGTATCATGCTTTACTAAAATAAATAACATATTTGTGTTTTTTGGTTTGTTTGAAGTTATAATTGGAAATTAGTTGTTTAAGTTCTGTTTTTATTTTCGTTTTTAAGTACATTCTCAATTTGTCTTGTCTGTGGTATCTAGAGTCCGCTGTCGCCGTCGCGTCGCTCGACGGTTGCGGCGACGTCGCCCGACTCTGACGAGCGCTACGACCACCCCGCCATGACGCGCTCGCACTATGACGTGAGTATACCTACTCCACCAAGCCAACTAGACACTCGGGTATAAATATCAAATGATAATAAGTCAATGATTCCGCGGTCCGTCCACAACGTAGTGAGCCTGGGCCAATGCCTGGACACTCCTGTGGCAGTAGCTCCCACGTGGTGACGGTCTGATTTGGTCGGATTCTTATAGTCAGAGGAACATAGTGATAGCTCTATACTGCTCTGTTGGGAGTCTGACCAAATTGGAGCGTCTGTTGATTTTAGACCACTTAGTTAGTACCATTTTGATAGATCATGCTTCAAGCAGGGTTTGTTTTCATTACTATTAACAGATCCATATTTTCTATTAACAGTCATATCAAAGTATTTTGAAAAAACCATAAATAATACCACCGTAGCCGTAGGTCTGACTATAGTGTGTTTGATGAGAATTGGTTGTTGACGACATAATTAAATTGTACTGATTCAGTCATTATCTATTCTAATTAAATACCAAAATATTGATTCGTGTGCCAGTTCTCATCAACGTAACTACCAATATTCGTTCAGAGTTTACCAGTGGTTGTAATTCACTCATCACCTCACAAAACACTACTGAGGATCGTTCCGTGTGTCTCGACTATCAACCCTAAACCGTGCGGCGTAGAGTACATTTTATCACGTCATACTGTTCCCTGCGCCGCGCCGCGAGTGTCACGGCAATGTGGACCTTACGCGGTAGGTAATAAGGTGTGACGTTGCAGCCGCGGCCGGCGCGGTCCCCCGACGTGGGCTCGTTGCGGCACAGCCTCTCCGCGCACAGTGTCAAGGTAGTAATACTAGTACACCAACACACACATAATGTTGGGTCCAATGTTGGCCCACAATTGACCTAAACAAAGACGACCTGCGACAATATTTGAACCGTTCTTTGTTTTGACTGTCCTACGCATGGACCAATTACTAAGGGGACTGGCCCTAAGCAAGTCGGCCGAGTGGTCGGCCTAGTACTAACATCGACATAAAACGAAGCGAGTAGTTCAACTATTTACCGGTAGATAGAACAATGAAAATGAAAAAACAATGACCACGTTTTTTTTCATACATATATCTAATAAGGGCACCTCTTTCTTTAGTCTTTACTCTGTGGTCCAACGATATCGACTCGTCATCGAGAAAACGTCCTTTAAGCGCGGTACGGAATGGCTTACCGCATACCTCGCCCGAGCACTCAGTTGTGACGTAGAAATGCGTAGACATCATGTCATAATATTTGCGCTCGGGCGAGGAATGCGCGGCATATGGAAAAAGAAAATAAATTACGTGAGATTTGCCGAGACCCCCCCTCTCCCCCGCGTGATATTTGGTGAGATTTTGCTCGACTCCCTCCCCCCCTAAATGCCTCACGTAATTTATGGACGCCCCCTAAGTTTGGTTGTAAGTCAGTTTGTCAAACATTGGCCCAACACTGGAATCCTACATAACATAACGCATTGCTTCGCACACAAACACATTGCTTTGTATGAGTATGTACTATCAATCACAGTACTAAACACTAAGGCATCCTACACACTGTCGCATGTCGCGAGCTCGAGAACCAAGCTGTAGCCACTTGACTACAGCCTATGTACGGGCTAGCTCGACTACCACCCTCTCACAGAAGATCGGCGTACAGTAGCTATTTTAGCTGCGTTTCGTACGATGAGTGAGAGAGCCGGACACTCGACCCACTCTCCCCTGCCCTCCCTCTGACACTCACCCTTTCGGTCGGCAACATGCGAGCGATTCCTTTGGCATTGCTAACTATACCTAGGCAATGGTAACTGCTTAACATCATGCGGGCCGTACGCTTGTTCGCCGCCAAGTTGTATAGTAAATAATAATAATAAATAATTTAGCCCTTTTAACGTCCTAATGCTGGGCACGGGCCTCCCCTCAATGCGAGGGGGATTCAGGCCATAATCCACCACGCTGGCCCAGTGCGGGTTGGTGGATTTCACATGTCTAAAGACATGCAGGTTTCCTCACGATGTTTTCCTTCACCGCAAGCAAGTGATAATCATATTAATGTTATGATTCACACATAGATTTCGAAAAATCCAGAGGTGTGAGCCAGGGTTTGAACCCAGGACCTTAAGCCCGCAAGACGCGTGCTTAACCAATCGGCTACCACTGCTGCTACACTGTATAGTAAATGCTATAGAGTATTGTATAGTATTGTATGGGGTGCGCAGGAGTACACGTACGCGTCCAACGGCGAGTGCCGCTACGTGCCGGCGCGCGCCGCCTCGCCGCCGCACTACGACCGCGACGCCTGCCTAGAGAAGACCGACAGGTACCCACTACTACTACACTATTCTATACGTGTGCCTATGTGTGTGTTATTAGGGTTCCGTACCCAAAGGGTGCCAACGGGACACTATTGCTAAGCCTACGCTGTCCGTCTGTCTGTCTGTCTGTCCGTCGGTCAGCGGGCTGTATCTCACGAACCGTAATAGCTGAGACTTGAAATTTTCATAGAATGTGTATTTCTGTTGCCGCTACAACAACAGATACTAAAAATCTAATAAAATTTAATAGTAAAGGGGGTCCCCATACAAGAACTATTTTTGACGTTTTTATTCTATGGTGGAACGGAACCCTTCATGTGCGAATCTGACACGCACTTGGCCGGTTTTTTTCTTCATGTAAACAAAAAGTAGCCGTGTTGCTTATGTTTGGTTTTGAAAATGTTCACCAACGTTTGAAAGATAAAGAATATTTCCGATTTGAAAAATTAAGACTGTTCAGCAACTTGTTGGACACTTTAAGCGAAAAAGTGCCTTGCTTCAAATGATGTCTCTCGTTCAGGTCGGAGTCCTACCAGCAGATGTCGTCCCGGTGTCCCGCGGACCCGTGGGAGCAGGACCGCTCGAGTGCGAGGGAGAGGCACCTCGACAAGGACCGGGAGCGCGAGCGAGACAGAGAGTACCCGTCAGCCGTGATGGCCGAGCACAGGGGATTCACCAGGAGACCGGTCGCTAGAGTATGTACAAATTCAAATCATTTATTTTGTTTAGGCCTACGGGTCCCTTTCTCTAATCTGTGCTACGGGGCAGAGTTGGGAAAAATGTAATTGCAGTTAATTAATTGCTAATTGCATGTGATGTCAATTGCAATTAACAATTAATTGTGATTTGTTCGCGATTGACGAACAAATCAAAATTAATGGTTAATTGTGACACCACATGCAATTAGGAATTAATTAATCGCAATTAAATTTTGCCCAACTCTGCTATGGGGGCGCTTACAAATTGTCATTTTACATTTTTTGCTTAAATTCTACCGCCGGATCGGAAACGCGACCTCGACTGAGAAGATCCGGCAAGAAACTCAGCGGGCTTGTCTTTTTTACATTGTTGTTTTTTAATCGCCATTTACTTATTTTAATACATAAGATGGTAGAGCCAAGCCAATTGACTGCAGCTCATATACGGGCTGGCTCGACCGGGGTACTACCACCCTCTCACAGAAGATCGCCGTAAAGCAACTATTACAGCTGCGTTTCGTACGATGAGTGAGAGAGCCGGAAGCCCACACACCACCCCTTCCTCCCTCCTTCCCATTCCCCTTTAGGTCGGCAAAGTGTGAGTAATGCCTTTGGTATTGCAAGCATCTTTACGCTACGGTAACTGCTTAACATCAGGCGGGCCGTACGATTGTTTGCCACCTACATTTTACAACCTCCATTTTTATTTAAAAAAAAACATGTGTTACCAGATCAGAACATTGAAATACGTCAGTCAATTCAATTCTTATCTCGAAAATACGCAGTTTTTTTAAGTATGATGACTTTAATGTTTGTGTCAGAATTCGAACCTGCTATCGGCGGTGTTGTGTCTGGTGAAGGAGCTGGACTACCCGAGCCTAGAAGTCGCTGAGATGGCCGTCAGGTAAGTCCAAGTGTCACCCATCACACTTGTATCCTAGTCTAACAATCACCCATCACATGTCTTAAGTTCAATAATCACCCATCATCACAAATGTTTCAAACTATTACGTCGCCCGTACATAGCAGTCATAGCAGGCACTTACATCGTGGACTTCCGCCACTCGCATCCATCAGTTATCACGGCGAGTGATGTCATCACGAGCTGTGTTAGTCCAACTATCACCAATGCTTATCTACACTAGTCGAACTGTCACCAATGGCGTATTTATACGAGTCTAACTGTCACCCATGCATATCTATACTAGTCCACTATCACCCATGGCGTATTTATACTAGTCCAGCTGTCACCCATGGCATATCTATACTAGTCCAACTGTCACCCATGCATATCTACACTTGTCCAACTGTCACCCATGCATATCTATACTAGTCCAACTATCACCCATGACGTATCTATACTAGTCCAGCTGTCATCCATATCGTATCTATACTAGTCCAGCTGTCATCCATATCGTATCTATACTAGTCCAGCTGTCACCCATGTCATATCTATACTAGTCAAATTATCACCCATAAAATTGTAATTGCAGGTGTCGAATGGACGAGCTAGCGAACAGCCAGTGACAGAGCGCCGACGCGGGCCAGTGAGCGCGCGCGCGCCCGTGACGTCACCCGCCGCGTGACGTCACGCACACCTCGCGACACGCGGCCGCAGGGGACGCGGGGGCAGAGGAGGGGGGGAGCCATGAGCCGTGGGCCAAGAGGGCGAGCTGGAACCAGTTTCAACAAAGTATTGTGCGAGGAGGGCGTAGCCTTATTGGAGGAAATAAATGCGCTTGTTAACGCATGTTCAATTCAGTGGAACTTTGGATGGGTGACCGAATTGTAACGTCTCTGCTGCGGAGGGCTAATATCGAAATCTCGGCTGATATTCTTACGTTTATAGCCCGGCCCGTATTAATAAATCTATCTCAAAGTTGAGATCGATCTTAAGATGCAGTTTTGACTTTAACGTGAGGTTAGAGATACATTTTTTCCCATAAGAATATAACATATTCACTTACATGAGAAATGTATGATTAAAATAGTAAGATGTTTTGACGTACAGGTAGGTTCGCGAGTGCAAACAAAAAAAATATATATTATTTTATGTGGTACCCCACATAAAATAATATATATTTTTTATTACAGTAAATATCACTACACAGTCATTAGTTGTTATGCGCATTGAACAAGGAAGCGAAATTTGCACGGATCAAGCGCAGCTGGAAGTGTCATGTACTAGGGTCCGTCTTGTTTGGAACATCTGTCAAAAATAGCATCTTAAGTGGTAAAAATCTTGAGATCGATTATTAATACGGGCCTTAGACCCTCGATCTGGGAGTCCAGCATGGATTTCGAGGCAAACTACAACCTTCCTGCGTGAGCAAGGAATATGACAGTGCTCGGTCGAGGCAACGCGTTAGCCTCGAGGCAGCCTCGCCTCTCCGTGGGTACACGGCTATTCCATGAAGCGAAGTTTAAATTCACGGTGTTATTGGACAAGTGATAAAGGTGTTTTTTAAGAAAAAATATGAAATACATAAGGGCCTGCCTACACCACAAGAGTTGCAGCGTTATGATAGAAGCAAAGACTCCAATAAACATTCTCTAGTCATTTTTATATCAAGAATAAATTCGTGAGTCGCTTCGAAATACGCATCAAAATGAAATATGGAGTAATATTATATCTGCTGGGATTAATAATAAAAAAAAGCTGAGTATGTTCATGAATTGCAAGAATAGTAGTATCTACCGCGGGTCTATGCTCGCTGGTCGCTAACGTCTGCGTAAAGTATTCCAGCAGTAGTAGGTACTACCCGATTATCTTACCAAGAATTATTTTCCAATAGTCTGAGCAGTTGTAAGGGGGCTTCCATAAATTATGTGAGGTGATTTTTTTAATTCTTCGACCTCCCCTTCCACCTTGGTGAGATGTCATGCGATTTTGCTCAAACCCCCCCCTCCCCCTCTAATCTCACGTGAGATTTTTCAAAAACCATATTGAAGGGGAGAAACTTTTTTTACTTAATTTAACCCAGTTTTCTTGCAATTTCACACTGTTTATTGCGGTAAAAAAATACTACGTGAGATTTGCCGAGACCCCCTCTCCCCCAATGAGTTTTGGCTCGACCCCCTCCCCCCCTAAAGGCCTCACTTAATTTATGGACGCCCTCTAAGGCCATACTTACAAATATATTACGTACACGCCACCGACTGTAGTGAACGTGTAACTCGTGGTAGACTTCTGTACATTCAAGTACTTATATTTACGGTATATTCCGAAGAATATTGAGTGGAGTACTTTGAGTGCACTCGCGTACAGACTATTGTGTAGTACTCGAGTATTATGAGTACAGTTTGGATAACGGTACAGTGGAGTACTTTTAGGCTAGTATTAATAAATGCATCTCAAAGTTGAGATCAATCTTAAGATGCTGTTTTTGACATGTTCCTTAATTAAACGTCAAAACTGCATCTTAAGATCGATCTCAACTTTAAGATGCAGTTATTAATAGCTGAGTATGTTAACCCGATTGATTACTTGAAGTACTCTCCGTACCGCGGTCGCAATTGTGATAATAGTACTATTTAATAATATCGGCAAATATCCAATTTCAATAATACACAATAATAAGGTGTGTCACAAGTCCGAAATAATACTTTTTGTAATAATCAGTAACTGATATTTAATTTTGATGTAATGTAACGTCACGACTTTTATCCCCGTTCGGGGGTAGTCAGAGGCTTGAGTGGCCATACACCACCACATTGTGGAGGTATTAACCAACTCGAAGCCCACGTTTCAACCAAACAAACAAACATCGTGAGGAAACCTACCAATCCCTCGGGATTAGGTAATAGTCAGTTCCTGTATACACGGCGACAAGGTTCACCACCTGTCACGTTGGGTTCTGACTATCTGGTGAAACGTGGGCTTTTAATTTTGATGATCAGTCAAAAAGGACTATGTAATAAGGTATCTGTTTCTGTGATGCAGGCTATTTACTTTAAAATATTTGACACAATTGTTGCGTTTCGGCCACAGATCTAATGATCACTAAGTGGCAGCGGCCATCGAACTTCGGTTCGAATTAGTTTGGATGTCCAAATGTCTATAAAACCGTGCAAACTGCATTTAAAAGGGGAGGTCAGTAATAATCAATATCATAATAGGTAAATTATTCGCACAGTACTCGAGATAAATGAAATAAAATATAATAAATTAAGTGTTATTTTTTATTTTGATTAATCATGCATATGTGTTAGTGATATTTCGGACGTGTGAAACATCCTAATGTAAATAAATTTCTAGTAATGTCACTACTATAATAAGCTTTAATTTAATAATAATAACATACTGGATAAACCTCTCAGTACAGGCGAATGTGTTATTGGAATTGGAATTATAGAATGTATAATTACAATCTTGAATAGATCTGCCAGTTCATATTAGCGCAATTTACGCCGCGTAAATTTTTGCGTAATATTTGTTTCATAAAAATTCAGACTCAATTGCGTCGCGTCGTAGTGTGGCTAATATTGTATGTAACGTAACGTAAATTTTACGCAGCGCAATTTACGCTAGCATCCCTGAGCTGACTTGGTAAAAGATATTAATTGCAATTTTATATTTATATGATTTTGTATAGAAGAAATAATTTTTATTTTATTTTTATTGTAAATAATTTATATAATTATATTTTTTTCTAGTAATTAATGAATTTAGTGTCGGTGAAACAAATGTTTGATCCCTAACTAAGCAACGATTGTACTGTGGATACCGTGCAATGGACTGGGGCCAACCCAGTGACAACCAGACCAGGAAATAGCTTTCGACCACTCGATCCAGTGAGCCTTTGAGCTCAGACCACGCGGTCAACAAACTTTCTCCACTATAATGGATTGTAATTGTACAGTTTATAAGCGAATTGTCCGAACCCGCTGCAATTAATTTAAATTAATAATGTAATGATCGCATAGCAGTAACTTTAACTATATTGTAATAAAATTAACTTGCCGTAACCAAGTGTGGTGTTTTATTCATTTGCTTAGTTTAGGTAAGTCTGGCCAACGAGAGGCGATCTGTGACAGCAAGTCACCACTCACCAGTAAAGATGTGATAAACGGCTTTATATTAAAAGCACGTTGTTACACTTGTGCTTGTCTTTAAAAGTCGTTGTAAAAAGAGCTTTTCTGCTTTTATAAATTATTTAAAAAATCGTCCGGCAATAATCCGACAACAAAAGCAAAATGCTTACTAAACGTAAGTTCAAGCAAAAAGCCAAAAACTTATCCGCTGAAAAATGGATGGTAAGTCTTATGTGCATGGAAATATGGTTGTTAATCTAATATAATATATTATCAATGCTTTTTATGGGTAAAGAAATTAGGTTCAATTTAATATTGATTTGAGCTATATTGTCATACAAAGAAGGTTACTTTTTGTCAGTTTTTGGAATGTCCTTCTCTTTCTTGCCGTCATTGCTTAAAAGCAACACGCTTTAATTTGTAAGCGCGCTTGGGCGCTTACTTAAAAAAGCGAACTTTTCAAACGGCTTTTCGTTTAAGCACCCACTTCTACTCACCAGTGACAGCTTGCATGGCCTAAACGATTTGAAAAGGTGACCCAAATTCCACTAGTAAAAAAATACAACTTCAGAGCGCTGATCGAACTTCGGTCGTGTCATAGTTTGTGGCGGTGGCATGCCATCATGGACTTGAGAGTAGTATGGAAATGTCCGTTCCCAGAGTTCAGAAATTCAGGTTTTGTCTACCTGTGTTGTAGCCAACAGTTTGTCTGACAGTTTCCGATATTACTAGCAGCTAGCAGGCAATTTTCTCCCTCTGACACACGGACTCGAATCCTTGCCAACCTTTTGCCGTCAGTTAAGTGCCATAAACGTGTTGGAAATCGCTTCGAGAGAGAAACCCTTGGAAACGAATTTAAATCCCTCCCGGTAGCCGGTAACAGTTAAAACTGAAACACCAATAACCAACCAAATATATAATAACTATAAATAAATAATAAATACAATAGAATGCGGTCTAGCAGTGGTCGTGTCCGCCGAACACCTGCGCGGCGAGGTAGTGCCGCAGCGCGCGCCAGTAGCCGCGGCACAGCGCGCACAGCGTCGTATCACGCCCCTTACCCCCACCACCCACTCCCCCTCCTCCTCCACCCACGCCTCCCCCGCGCCGCTCGCCGAGCCGCGCGTCCAGCTTGTCGTCGAGCTTGTTGGCGAGCCTGGTGGTGAGCAGCTGCTCCACGCTGCGCACGCGTCGCATGGTTGGCGGAGCCTTCAGAACGGAGAGCCTTTTCGCTTGCGAATAGAGCTGGAGGAAATGTCTTGGGTCAGTGGACAAGTAACTAGCATATAATGAGCTTATTATGCTAAGCATACACGACGGCATTAGTCTAAAACACTCAGTGTATACACGAGTGTCTGTGTGTCGACCACCGTGACACCTTGTTACAGTTGTAGTGGCGGTGTTGATACACTAAAGGTGGGAGTTCGATCAACGCGGCAAGACAGCAGACGTCAGTCGGTCCATACAAATTGTGGCGATGACATGTGCCGCGACGGCAGACGCCATTCAATTCGCGACGGCAGAACTCGCACCTTGAAGGTAGGAGTTGGTTGCGGGCGGCAGTTGTCGCTGTCAGTTTCATACAAAATTGTCACGATGACATGTGCCGTGACGTCACGACGGCACCAATTTCTATGGAATTGACGTGTGCCGCCTACCGTCTGCCGTTCGCAACCAACCTTGAGTGTCTAGTGTCGTTGTGTATCCTTAAGGTAGGAGTTCGATGCAAGTGGCAGACGGCAGACGTCAGTTGATCTCATAGAAATTGTAATGCCGCCGTCTGCCGTCGCGGCACATGTCATCGCCACAATTTGTATGAGATCGACTGACGTCTGCCGTCTGCCGCTTGCATCGCCGCTTGCACCTTTAGCATAACGTTCGCTAGAGCCGCTGGTTGGCAGCGTCTTCGTATAATATTTGTATCACGATTTCTTGGTTATTAGGGTGACCGATAAGGGTGCTGGACAAATTGTTAAACAGTTTATGGCAAACATAATAATTTATTTATTTAATTTATAAAATAAACGTCACGACTTTTATCCCCATTCGGGGGTAGTCAGAGGCTTGAGTGGCCATACACCACCACATTGTGGAGGTGTTAAGTCAACTCAAAGCCCACGTTTCACCAGATAGTCAGAACCCAACGTGACAGGTGGTGAACCTTGTCGCCGTGTATACAGGAACTGACTATTACCTAATCCCGAGGGATAGGTAGGTTTCCTCAAGTGTTTTCCCTCACCGTAAGCGAACTGTAAATTATGCACATAGATGAAAATTCATCCATTGGTGCATGCCTCACCGGGGATCGAACCTGGGACCTTCTGATTGTTAGCCCAACGTGTTCGCCCCTAGGCTACAGTCGCTATCGCCTCTGACTACCCCCGAATGGGGATAAAAGTCGTGACGTTATATTATTATTATTATTATTTAATTTATAAAATCTTTGTGATAGTTAGACTAGTCATTTAACTGCTTGTTAAATAGATACGAACCGTCTTTATAGAGATTTTTTGTCATTTTACAATGGTTTTGCAAAGCATTTCTAGGAACAGAAGTGATTTGTAAGTCCATTCATAACTTTGTTTAAATTAGGGGGCTTTGAATTACCATCACATTAGTACTGGAAAATGTTATGTAAAAGTACTAATATTACTAAGAAAGAAGGATACTGCTAGTATTTCAAGCGGCCAGCACAGAGCACCGGACATAAACTCACGTGTATAGGATCCTCGAGATCGAACCGGCACCAGTCGTCGCACACGCTCGCGCCGGACCCGCCGCTGTGCTGCACCACACTGCGGAGGAGCACATACCTCTCACTGCTAGTACTAGGACTACATGATCATAGAAGACGTCTGCTGTAAAATTATTCAGACGAATGATACCATATCTTAGCGATATTAAGTGGGTAGGTCTTGTTTTATTCGGCAGTGCGTCTCAGTGTAGGTATTTCAGGAAAATATAGATCTCTGATATAATTTTATTGTGATTAAGGTGATACTACCTTACTATATATTAAAATCATGTTTAGTTCGGCATGTTACATTTTCTTAAAGGTGAGTTTATAGGTACTTGAGCATGTTGTAACAAAACATTTAAAAAACGGCGAATGCTCGATGTTCTGTTACAAAACATGTAAATGCTCAAGTCTATACCTTTACGATGTAGAAGCTCCTGCTTGCTTACTATAGAAATGTACTGTTGTGGTCTCCTTCACACGCCGACGTCACTATAGTAAAATTGTGACGCGGCGTACGCGTGACGCTGTAAGCGGCCGATGGCATTTAATAGGAGACCACGACCACGACCTAAGCTACCTGTAGCGACTTCACATCTCGCTACCAACAGATGGCGCTAGTTGCACGCGCCAATACAAAAATGGAGTCCTAAAACACGCAAGCAACATTCCCGAGGCACGCAGCATATATACGAGACCCCGACAACATCCATCGGGGCGTAGCGGCCGACCCCGCCAGGCATACCACCCGCCTGGCCCGGAAGATCTTCCCTTTACCGCTAAAATACCTTTCCGTGGCGACATTAGGTCGTGTTCTGTTGGGCAGCGCGTCGCAGGGCGCGATATCCAGGTCGCAGGCGTTGGTGACGGCGCGCAGGCGCACCCCCCGCCCCCCCGCCGCGCGCTGCACCCCGCCCCCGCCCGCGCCCGACTCGGCGCGCTCGCTCACCACCGTCTCACACCGGCGGACTGACTGAAACAAGCAAAGGGTTACACTCATAAGTGGTATATTTCAGCGATGATATTTTGGCTCTACTGAACATGCGAGCCTTGGTGTAATTCGAGCCAGTACTACTCCACCAAGCCAACTAGGAACCTGTTAAATGTGACGTCACCCGCACAGCAAGGCGGTGGCGGTGTGCGGGAGGTGTGGCGGGCGGGAAGCCGCATTCCATCCTAGTTGGCTTGGTGGAGTAGTACACCACGCTACACAAATGCCCGCGACGCCTCCTTCCGCGCATGTGCAAGCTGTGGAATAATCTCCTTCTGAAAGTCGTTCCTAGCACTACAACATGGGGTTCTCCAAAGGGCATGTTTACAGTGCCTAAAGGTTTGGCAGCTTCATCTTCTTCTTTTAAGTTGCAGATGTCCTGAGCGACGGTTATCACTTACTATCAGGTGGACCGTCTCACAAAACCCAGTGCTAAAATCGTCTTGAAGATATTTCCAAAACGTTCACTACCGACCTGTATAATGTTCTGTCTGTTCAGCTCAGGCTCGGTGGACACGAGCTTGTCGGACACGGACACGGGGCTGGAGGAGGGGAGGGCGCGGCGCGGCGCGGGGGCTGCGGGGGGAGGGTGCGGCGCCTGCGCCTGGGCGCGCGCAATGAACAGCCGGTTCAACTCGTCCAGCTTCGTCATTATTATCTTGTAGGTCTTGCATTCATCTATCTGGAAGATTCGAACGAGACCGTGGACCATTCGACCGAGAACACTATCTTCTTCGATCCTTGGACGCTGATCTCCGTCGAAATGTTCGGTCTGGTACCGTTTTGTAAAGTGTCACAAAGCATGCAACGTAAGCCGCAACTACCACAAACACCACTAATTGAACCATCCAAACCTACTGCACGACTGCCTCGTTGGAGCAGTGCATTCTAAAGCGTGTCCAGCGGTCATGAGGTTGAGGTTTGAGTACTAAGCGTTATTAAGAAATAAGGAGATACGTAGACAATCCAAGGTCACCGACATAGCCCTGCGAGTTGGTAGGCTGAAGTGGCAGTGGGCGGGGCACATAGCCCGAAGAACTGATGGCCGATGGGGCAGAAGCTTGAGTGGCAACCACGTACCAGAAGACGCAGCGTGGGTAGTCCCCCCACAAGGTGGATCGACGCGATAACCTAGTGAAGGTCGCGGGAAACCGTTGGATGCAAGTGGCACAGGACCGGTCGTTGTGACCTTGGGGGAGGTATGTGCGTGGACGTCGTTTGGCTGACATGATGATGATGATACCCTATGCTTGTCCCGGCGACGCAGGTCCTTGGTGCTCTGGCTGCTGGAGGACACGTCGCTGGTGTCCGTGGAGGCGCGGTCCCGGCGCGCGGTCAGCCGCTCGCACAGCTGCGCGACGCGCGCGATCTGTTGCTGTTGCTCGAGCATCGCGCGCTCGCACACCGTGCGGAACGCGCGGAACGAGTGCGACGAGTCGCGCTTGCCGACCGCGCGGGCGGACGTCAGCTCGCGGGTTCTAATGCTACCGTCGGCGACAGCTGGACGTCTGGGACAATTTAGGCAATGCTGAGCTGGATATTCCTATTTACTACTCCACCAAGCCAACTAGGAACTCGGATGGAATGAGGATTCCCGCCCGCACACCGCCACCGCCTACGAATTCCCACCCGTAAGCCGCTCGCACACCGCCACCGCCTTGATGTGCGGGTAACGTCACATTTGACAGGTTCCTAGTTGGCTTGGTGGAGTAGTAGCACACTTGTCGCAGTAAGAGCAAAGGAAAATGAGGCCTGTCCTCAGGTAAAGAATCCTGATCAGACAGTTAATCAAAGTGGACTAGACTATAAGCTACAATGACATTGGGAAAGTGCTGACTAAGACACTGTCTTCCTGTAGATCGTAAGTCAGACGACAGGAGATACCACCATGGACCATAGGTAGGTACTAATATTCAGCGATGGAGTCACCACCAGGTATGGTTTTGCTATTTCTTAATTGTTGTGAAAAGCGTTTGAAATCTGCTTATAATAGTATACTACTCCACCAAGCCAACTAGGAACCTACCAAATGTGACGTCACCCGAACAAAAAGGCGGTGGCGGTGTGCGGGAGGTGTGGCGAGCGGGAAGCCGTAGTCGGTGTGCGGGCGGGGAGGCGCAGCATTCCATCTGAGTTCCTAGTTGGCTTGGTGGAGTAGTATCATCTGGTATGTATGTCGTCGGCTCACCGATGTGGCCGGTGCTTCCGTCTGGCGTAACTGCCGTCCGAGAGGCCCGAGTCGTGCGAGAAGCGCTTGGCGTGGGGCTTGGCGTGCGGCTTGGCGTGCGGTTTGCGCTGCGTGCTGGAGCCGCTGCTGCTGGCGTCGCGCGCCGCCGCCGCGAGCGCCGGCTTGCGGCCCGCGCCGCCCGCGTCCACTACCAGTCCACTGATGGACAAAATGTACCAGAAATGTTAATATCGTAGACATTACAATTGAGTTGATAATGTGACTTTAAAGGTGCTATTCGGAAGGACGCGGCAGACAGCAGACGTCAGTCGGCCTCATACAAAAGTAATGCCGTCTGCCATCGCGGCAAATGTCATCGCCCGTCTGACACTGCCGTCTGCTGTCTGCCGCGTTCTTCCGAATGGCACCTTCAATGTAGGAGCTCGCTCAACGCGGCAGACAGCCGACGTCAGTCGGTCTCATATAAATTGTAATGACGTCTGCCGACGCGGCACATGTCATCGCCACAATTTGTATGAGAGCGACTGACGTCTGCTGTCTGCCGCGTTAAGCGAAGTCATACCTTTAGAGATAAAAAATATTTCGTGTAACGACTTACAATAGCGTAGGTATGGAAAATAAAGCTGGGTAAATGTCGGCTGGAGAGCGCTTTCATTATTTCCATGCTATAGTGTGACACTAGTTTTGTGGTGTCTACCACTTCAATTTCCCCTACGGTGACCCCCCTCCCCTCCCCTTCCCCTTGAATCTCCCCTTTTATATCGTCGATCAATCTTGCTGCTGGACGACATAGGTACACTTCTACCTTTCAGGTTGTCCACAAAACCACATCAGTCTGAGAACATTACACCAGATTCGTAGTATACCCTTACTTATCCAACACCCTTACACGTCCTATGCTAGTATACTCTCTAGAAGATTCGTAAAACGTACCATTGCAGCCGCGTCTCCGGCCTGGAGGGGCGAACTCCTCCTCGCATGAACTTGTCGAGATCGATGATGTCAGCGGGCTGCGCGTCCTGCGCCGACCAAGATGCCGACGACGACTGCACCGACATGATCACTTCACCACACTCGCACAATTCACCTGGTAACCAGACAACTCGTGATATTCCATCTGGTTCCATTAGCTGGAGAAAGGCCTTTGTACACGGACACAATATTGATCTAAATCATCAGCTGGATCTCTCTGTACTGGATATAGGTAGTGGCGTAGCTTGTCTTAGACGGGCCCTGTATCAAAATTTGTTGGGGGCCCCCCAACAAATGACGGCCCAATGGCCCAAATGAAGGTTAAATAATTTACACACACTTTCGAAGCCCCGTATCATTGATACGGCTGATACGGCGGTAGCTACGCCTCTGTCTGGATATAATGCCTTACATACGTCAGTTTGTTTGGTATTTAATTCTGTCGGAAGTCGTCACTGCTGGACAAAACTAATCTAAGTCCTCGACAGTTATGGACTGAAGTACTGCTTACCTCAGATCTTCGAGGTTGGCTCTGGGGGCTGGCGCCTCTGGAGACCTTGTTCTCCATTCCACCGCGGCGCTCTTTGACTCGCGTTGTCACACGTCACTTCTACCACCAAAGAGAATGTCATGACCATAGACCGTGACATCGGCTTTGTCACACGTCACTTCTACCATCGCTTCCCTCCAAAGAGATTCCATGCTCTATTTCGCATCTCTTTGTCTACGTTCCCTTCCTTTCTCGCTGTTTCCGTCATTTCCACCTGCTTCCATGAGTACTCCTCGTTGTCCATGTTGTGGAGAGATAGGTTCCGACATTACGACGGTGGTATTTTGGTCAGCAATGTAATAGGGGGCGAGTGCCGTTATACCAGGCACACCCCCTCAGTGCGAAAGAAATTAAAGCTATAGTACACCATGGTAGTCCACTGTGAGTTGGCGAACTTCAACGTCTTTTCGAAAGACCTGCAGGTTTCCTCACGATGTTTTCTTCCACCAATCAGCAAGTGATAATCTTCCATGGACCAGTTACTAAGGGGAATGGCCCTAAGCAAGTCGGCCGAGTGGTCGGCCTAGTACTAACATCGACATAAAACGAAGCGAGTAGTTCAACTATTTACCGGTAAATATTATAATGAAAATGAAAAAACAATGACTTTTGTTTCATACAAATATCTAATAAGGACACCTCTTTCCTTAGTCTTTACTCTGTGTAATCTTCAGATAAATGCATAAATGATCGCTGTAATCTCCTTGATCCAATGACCTAAGAGAGAAAGGACGAGCCCTATGTGACGTCATCTGTAGCCAAACACGAGCACACGACCGTCCAAAATGGCGCACAGCAAAAAGTGTTGTACTTTTAGTTAGTCGATAGTATCCATATCGATATACCTAACGATCAAGTCGCGGGAAAAGTGCTGGGTCCTGATTAGGTAGGTTCAGCTATGCTGGACTAAATCAAATAAGGCAAAAAAGGGGGGAGACAAATCTGTAAGGCTCAGGTCAATGTCAAGCGTGTACATTAACGACACAATGGAGGCGGGTGCATTTCCAGGGTGGTATGGCTGGATCGTCTGGTTCTTCTGCGCAGGCACATCACTAGAGCACTCACTTGGGTTTATCCAGTTCACACAACACAATTACACAATGGATTGAGTAGATTTAGTGCGATTAAGGTTTTTAGACACAGGAGGCACCGCGACGACGAGTGTACCAAACGAGTCGGTCAGTCAAGTGTCATGAAGGGGGGAAAGAGACCGCAGCACAAATATCACGTTAATCGGGGGTAGGCAGTACAAAATTATGTTTTTATTTATGACTATTATGTTATTTTATGGCTCTGTGGAGCGAGTCACCCTCTTCCCTCTAAAATGGTTGTGCAGAGTGACGCTGCTGCTCAAGTAAAGTCATTTTCACATGGCAACTCTTCGGGGTTCGCAATTTAACGTTAGAGACCACCAGAATTTAAATGTCTCGGCCTTGTTGGCGCCTCAACTTTACCACGAAAATATGCACGTGTGGAGAGCCTCATGCATACACGGCCATCATCCCTACCTACCACTGCCCAGTGTAGCAAAAGCGTAAAATTAAAAATCGTCAAATTTATCAGCTAAAAATCTTGCGAAATCGGGAGATTTTGAATAAACTCTATTTTAACTTATTTAAGCCGTTTTAGCAAATCCCACATTTAATTTTAAAATGTTCACCATCCATAAATCAACTTGTTATCTCTGTCGCGCATCTTTATGTTCGTGAGTAGTGATGACAAATATTATAAAACAAATTTAAGGCGGCGCAGTCACGCACCTTCCAAAACAAAAATAATTTCTTTGTGGTCACCCCGGGGTGACGGCGCGGCCCAACGTGTAGGTGAATAGAATTTGTATCGATAACTTTGAAACAAAACTTATAAGAACAGCACTACGTTTTTATGTAAACATATCAAATATTTGTTAGTTCTATTTTATTTGAAAATATGAATTCGAGAGTACGATTATAGGCGGGAACTCAATTAAAAATTAATATAATGTACACGAAAGGTATTTTCACACACTATAAATACACTTAAATATGAAAATAACACAACTAACCTGAAAAATGACAATCCTTCGAAATTCTTTAGAGAATCAGAACTGCATGCCCTAACGCAACACTAAACTATATTGATTTTTCCTTAATAATCCTAAATAATATAATAAAGAGTCACAAAATACACACAGTTCAGCGTAAAATTTAAAATAATTTGTATAAGACGCTGACATGACAGATGAAGTACTAACCATAGTGACCCGACCATAGCCGACAACCCAATATGGGGGTCCAAAAAGGCCCTCAGGGAGGCGGCTTACTGACGGAACTAACCAAAAACTTCCAGAAAAAAGAAATATATGACATATACTGTACTGTTTTACATAGCTAAATTGTCACGAGTAAGAATGAGACAGATATGTTTTCGTTAATGTGGTCCATATTTGCATCAAATATGTATACCATAAACAATAGCTTCGTATCTGCTAATAATAAATCTATGCCTTGATCCCACCTTTCCATGGATGTATTAGCTTGGTCTAAGCACCTTTCTGATTGAAATGTTGTCTCTGGGCCCCTGCGCAGAGTCCTCCCTGTCCTCTGAGTGCCATTTGGCCGAAAACCCTTCGAAAAAAGAAGAAAACTATGACAGCAAGAACAAAAGAAAATTTCGGACATGACACAATCAAAATTACAAGTGAAAATATGAAAAATATATAATTTGCCAGTGGAACATGATGTAGTGGTGTGCAAGCAAGCTGACGACCGTGATTAGAAACACACAAATATGATTGAATCAGGCAACGGGATCTGGTGGTTGGTCTGTTTGCTGGTGCAGGTTGGTTGACGTTACTCGCACTACCAGGGGCGTAGCTACCGCCGTATCGATACGGGGCCCCCGGGCTACAGGGGCCCCGAACGTGTGTGATAATTCTTTACCCATCATTCGTGAAAAATGTTACCCTTTGGGCTCCCCAACAAATTTTGATACAGGGCCCGTTTAAGGCAGGCTACGCTACTGCGAACCACGGTGAGTTTACAACGTGATGCTCGAGCTAGCGGGGCGGGGGAGTCCCCGTTCATTATATCACTGTTTACTTTTGACCATTTGTTACCTACTTCATCATTTCCGCCCCTACAATCAAGGATAATTCGTAGGTATTCCTAATAAGTTACTTTGATTATTGCGTAGGTATTATATTTTGTTCTTTTTCTGCTTTTGTTAATTTGATTAATTATGTACGATTTTCTACCTTTACGTCTATCAATCATCTCATGCGTGAGACGCTCATAGCCCAGTTGCAACCACTGATCGGTAAACGATCGGAGGTTAAGCAACGCTTGGCAAGGTCAGGCAGAGATGAGTCCATTTAGTGGCATTTGAACTGAGCGTCTACGTGCTTCGGAGGGCACGTAAAAAGCCGGACCCGGTTGTTGTCATCTAGGCAGCAGTCGTTAAGCCATGTCAGAGGCCTTCGGGCGGCTTGAACAACTCTGACACCAGGTTGGCCACTAACCATACGATAAGAAGAATCTCACGCGTACATTAGACGACCGCTTGGCGCAGTGGTTCGAGCGTTGGCCGCTCGCCTCACAGCATCGGGTGGTTGCGGGTTCGATTCCCGCCAGAGGCAAATTCAGAAACGGCTTTTTCGTAATTTATCCTGGTCTGGATGTCACTGGGATCGCTCCCAGTCCTTTGTACGGTACCCAACATTGTTTGAAACATTACAGTTCGTGTGTTTATCTGACGATTTTTTATTTATGCATTCTACGGAGGTAGGCAGATAAGCCTGTGGAACCAAATCACAGAAGATCGGCGTAAAGCAGCTATTAGGGCCTCCGCAGACTTGCTACTTTTAGCATCGGCGATCGGCGATTTTGATGCTGCGTTTCGCTCGTTCGCGCTCGAAGAAATGCGACGCAGCATCGATACGCCACAAAATCGCCGGTCGCCGATGCTAAAAGTAGAAAGTCTGCGGAGGCCCTTACAGCTGCGTTTCGTTCGATGAGTGAGAGAGCCGTAAGCCCACCCCCCTACCCCTCCCTCCATCCCACTCCCCTTCAGGTCGGCAAAGTGCGAGGAATGCCTTTGATATTGTAAGCATCTATAGGCTACGGTAACTGCTTAACATCAGGCGGGCCGTACGCTTTTTTGCCACCGCAGTCCTATAAAAAAAATATAGTAATCTGTGGTAATAGTACTATGACTACGTCCTTACATATAAGTCTGAATAGCGAGGTGTTCCGTGGCAGGTGGTGGGTGCTCTCGCATGCAAGAAGAAGTCGTCGTGCCGTCCGCCCCGCTGCCCCGGCGGCTGCAAGCCCAAGTACTGGTGACCCCCCCCCCCTCGCGTGTACGGAGCCTCCTACCAGGCCACCGGCCCGCTCGCTGGACGAAATATGGTGAGCAGATTCTATTGACATCTCGAGGATGCTCTGAGAAGTCTTACCTCTGTAGGTACCTACGTCAGAAACTTATTTGCAAGACCACGCCACTAAAATACAAAACTGAATGATTTTCAGCACACTTATCAAATACATATTTTTTATTGAAATGCATGGAGCCTCGTGTCCAATGCAATTAGTTATAAAGAAATCATCATACCTACTCGTATGTTTTTGAGATAATACAACGTATGTGGGACCCAGCCTACTATAGTTTTAGCTTTAGATATACCTAGAATTAGTAAGTCTAGCTAGGCGGTTCCCAGATGCTTAACCTCGGCACAGCCGGTTGCTCCCGTTTCACCAATTTGGTTTCCCAACAGTGGGAGTGGGCGCTATCGGTGTGGTGGTGGCTGGTCCTGGTGGTGCTGAGCGCGGCCGGCGCCGGCGGCTGCAAGAAGAAGACCATCTGCCGCCCGCCGCCCGGCGGCAGGCCCGGCTGCGGCGGTCGCGGCAAGACGTGACCCGCCGACATTAGATGACCGTTTAGACCTGCCGCCCATCATACAGCGGCAAGTCGTGAGCCGCCGACATTGGATGACCAATTAGACCTGCCGCCCATCATGCGGCAAGACGTGAGCCGCCGACATTGGATGACCATTTAGACATGCCACCCATCATGCGGCAAGACGTGAGTCACCGATATTGGATAACCATTTAGACCTGACACCCATCATGCGGCAAGACGTGAGCCACCGACATTGGATAACCATTGAGACCTGCCGCCCATCATGCGGCAAGACGTGAGCCGCCGACATTGGATGACCATTTAGACCTGCCACCCACATACAGTGGCAAGTCGTGACCCAGCGACATTGGATGACAAACTAGACCTGCCGCTCATCATCCGGCGGCAAGACATGAGCGGGTAACATTGGATGACCATTAGACCTGCCACTCATCGACCGGCGACAAGAACGACCCGACAGAAAGCCCGGCTGCAGCTGCCGCGGCAAGGCGTGACCCGATCATATCGAAACAGGATTATGGACAGACCAAAAGGCTGGTACCACTTATTTATAAAATTACTATCTGGCGTGTCTTGCGATATGAATTTAATTTCTTTCTTTTTTCAGATGTGTATACGACTTTCAATATCTCAACTACCAAACCAAAACACAACAGTCCACTCGGGCCTGTAATCCAGTGATTAAAGACTTAACAGTCCGGAACAAATGCCCCTGAGACTTTGTTTTCAAAGTCTCAAGACTAAACCCAGAACATATTGTACAGATATAACAGATTGTATATTTGTAACCTTAGTTTTAATAAATGAAAATAAAAAGAGAAACTTTTTTGGATGTTTTTATTTTTGCTTAAAAATAATGCTCCTTACACGACTAAACACTTCAGTAGTTCCTGAAACAAAGAAAGCAGACTTTAAGTCCTTGATGCCGGTATTTTAAAAATCATGAAGCACAACCCTGATTAAATCAGACCATCCAAACAAGTTCCATTACACAGACACATGGTGTTCTCAAATTTCCCAGTTTAACTTTTTAGGGTTCCGTACCCAAAGGGTGCCAATGGAACCCTATAACTAAGACTCCCCTGTCTGTCTTTCTATCTGTCTGTCAGCGGTCTGTATCTCACGAACTGTAATAGGTAGTTGAAATTTTTACAGAATGTGTATTTCTGTTGCTACTACAACAAATACTAAAAATATAATTTTTTTTAATTAAGCTGTATACATACAATAAACTTGATATTTTTGACGTTTTTATTCTACAGTACGGAACCCTTTATGTGCAGGTCCGACACGCACTTGACCAGTTTTTGTAATAATATCAAAAGAGATTTAGTACAGGGGGCTTACCACAAGCTCTTATTGCGATTCAATTATAGGAACGTTTTAATGACGTTTCTTATTGTCATGACAATAAGGTACTTCATTGCACAAAAAGTCGCTGAAACGTTAATACGTTCCTGTAATTGAATCGCAGTAAGAGCTTGTGGTAAGCCCCCGGGTCTGAGAAAGGCTAGGTTTCTAGTCAGATTTGATTAGTCTGTATGTAATCTGTACGCCCACCAGTACTTCCAGTTCACCCACATTCCCTCTGCACTATGGTAAGAAATAAAATGGTTTTGCAATGCGTATGTCTAAAAATCTTTACAAATTCCAAGTGTACTAACTTAGTCAATATCCCGTCCTTCTTGGTGAGCCTGACGATGCAGTCGTCGGACTCCCCCATCCGGCGGATGGCTCCGCAGATGACGTACATCTTGGAGGTGTCGGCGGCGCGGCCGGTGGCGGGGTCCACGTCAGCGATCACCAGCTGCACGGACGCGTGGTCCTTGGCGTGGATCAGACGGTTGCTGGCCGAGCTGGAATGGAATTGAACAATGTGTCAGGAAGGTTGAGCGAGGAGTGTGGTGGGAGAGTCCTATGTCCAGCAGTGGTCAGCAAGACTGATGTTGATCATGTTTGTGTTTTACAGGGGATGGGGATAGTGGCGTATGGAGGGTGTATCGTTAGGAGTGCTGAGAGATTACACTTATAGTCTGATTTTTAATTAGACGAAGCAAACTGACAGCTAAAAATGTCCCTTTTCTATGAATTTGAACCTTATTTGTTCTATTTATATCGAAAAGTGACATTAGCACCTGTCAGTTTACTTCTTCTAATTAAAAATCAGATTATTGATGATATTGTTTTCGTAATTTTGTCTTTTTTATTATACATCTGTATATGGCCAAAAACAAAAGGTTTTTATTCGGCTACTTCTGGTCTCCGACCGATGGTTTAGTGGCGGTTCAAACTTTTCTAGGACCATTTGTTTTTTTTTTCCTGGTATCAGTTATATTTATACACCGTATAATGTGGCCAAATATAAAGGTTTTTAATCCTTTGATTGCCACATTTTTAGTCTAAGTGGTCTAGAAATGATCATATTAACACTCGCAACAGACTAAAATACACTTTAGTGCGAGAATGCTACTTTTTTGACTAGGTAAAGACCAACCAGCAATTCAAGTAGCCTGGTCGATTATAAACAGGTGGGATATGTTATGATGTAAAAGTAGGATTTAAAACCTTTGGGAGCGATGGAACAACTCGTATCATGTTTTGTAATTATTACATATGTGGATAACAAGCCCACAAGTCGTAAGTCGTTAGGTACGTATGCGTTTTACGGTGAACAATGTGGTCAGAACAATGAAAATAACCTAACTTTATCCACTCACCATTTCCTCGGGCAGTACAAGTCTACGAATTCACCGGCGTCGTTCTGCATGTTGTATGTCTGTAATTGAATATATAACGTCACTACACGTGATATTTATGATACAAAACACGATATTTCTAATAAAATATCAATAAACTAACCTAATGTGCACAGTAGTCACGGAAATGACAGAAGCGAAAGAAAGAATAGACAAAAGATGGTGCCGGACGAATTTTTTTATAAGCATGAAATGAGGCTTTTAATCTCTAGAATTATTATGAAAACATTATTGTATTTAGTTCGATGTAATTCTATAAAAGTGTACTAAAAATAAATAGTTTTTAATTAATTCAATGTGGGTATATTCTTTTTATAAGATTTTATAAAATGGTGACGTATTTGTTTATGATATAATTAATAGTTCCGCTACTCGATATTAGATGCCGTTAATAACAGTTTTATTCATCCAAATTACTTACCCACATATTTATTTCATTTAAAATGTAGGCGCAGAGATTAATAAAAAAGTGCCATTACAATGATGTATTATTTTAGCAGAGTACTTCCTCATTTTCCCACATTGCAATCACTAGACTTGTGACTTGTGTTCAGCGCACCACTACATACAGCGAAATTCACACATCTGTTGGGCCGCCACATCTGTCGGAATGTCGAATCGGGACAAAACAAGGAAGTTTTAAGTCTCTAACACCTGGAATGCGGACTTGGCAGCAAAAGTGAAGCCGACAGCGAGATACCATACTGAACGTTGTTTCCTTTGCCAACAAGAGTGACCATAATATTTTGAAATTTTGAGAACGTCCCCATGGACATCTAGTGAAAACGTGCTTTTGTTCCGAGATTGTTATGATAGGAAAATAATAAAATAAGGAAAAGGATGTTTATTTTCTTAAGAACATGAGTAGGTACAATAAATTAGTCTGCGGTGGCCAAACCACACGAGTGCCTGTCTGTATCTTGGCAACCTAAATGAAGTTACAAAATAGTATTTAAGATCGTAGATTTTGCCACTTTGTAATATAAAGTAACATGACACTTCACACGCTTGGACGTTGTTTAGGCTCTCCATATCTATGGTTTTTCCTATACTTATGTTTCCTATACTTACTCTTTTTCTATGCTATAAAAGGTACCTACTACTGTTAACATGTTATGTTTGATTTGGGCTGTGCAAGTTGTGACAGACGGACATAGAGACAGATAGACGGACAACAAAGTGATCATATTAGGGTTTAGTTTTTTTTCCTTATTAGGTACGGTACCCTAAGAATATCCAACTAATTAGACCATAAGACAAAATTAAAGGACAATGGGCAAAATTGTATGGGACTTGGTCCAAATATACACCACTGACGTAACCCGATAGACCACTAAATACTGAGTAACTTTTACAAAGACAGATCAACAAAATAAGCTGTCAGTAAAAAAAATATGGGTAGTTTAAAAAACTATTTTTTTTTATTTCACCCTTAGTATTATGTTTATACATTTTTTTCGAAAGGCAACAATACAAATACTCTTACTAACATTAAATAAAAATAAAATAAGCTGTCAGAAAGCAAAAAATGCCGTGAAAAATATTTTATTATTATTTTTGTTACCTGATGAAAAGTGAACAACAACAACAACAGCAGCATTCTTACGTATTTTCTGATGTTGCGCTTCTATAAAATAAATAAGCAGGTACCTTCTATGCGTTACCTTACTTTTTCACTTATCATCAGGTAACAATAATAATAATAAAATATGTTTCACGGCATTTTTTGCTTTCTGACAGCTTTTTTTATTTTTATTTAATGTTAGAAAGTGTATTTATATTGTTGCCTTTCGAAAAAAATGTATAAGACATAACACTAAGTGTGAAATAAAAAAATAAAAATATTCTTTTAAACTACTCATTTTTTACTGACAACCTATTTTGTTGAACTGCCTTTGCAAAAGTTACTCAGTATGTAGTGGTCTATCGAGTGACGTAGGTCTCGGAAGTGTTGGACATTTGGACCATTTTTGCCCATTGTCCTTTGTGCTAACGAAAAGGAACAGTGAGGGCAGGGCATTTTCTTTTAAAACTCCTTGTGTTAAATTAGGGACATAATCTGTCGGCTTAAAATGCTTGCTGCATATGACGGAATTTTGGGTAATTTTTCTGTAGCCAATAGGTATTTGTTGTAACCAATTTACACGCCTGGGATCTGTAAAAGACAACATTGTTTTTTTGTTTTTTATTGCTTAGGAGTAATCGGGAAGTGTAAAGTCAAAAGTCGTCCCGATTTCAAACAATTTCAATCGACAAACCATCGGTCTCGGCCTTTATTTTATATTGTCCATCAAGGGTTGCAATGCTGACCGCGCTGTGGAGCCCTGGAGCTGCGCTGCGCCGCGCTTTCGGCCATCAACAACGCGCCCAGCAACACACTCATTACAGACCGTGGCAGTAATGTACTATTAAAAAGTAACAAAAGGGTAAAGGAAAGGGGCCCCGAGAATTACATTGCCTGAAAGGGTTAATCTGGCCCTAGACGTGCGCGTTCCTCGAGCGTGTGAACGACGCGAACGCCGTGTGCGAGCCCGGCGAGCCGTGACAACGCGGCGTGAGCGTCGCGTTTTACCAGCGTGTGGTCTGTCGCGCGTTGCAAATGCGACCGACTTCAGAAAGTAGCGATGTAGTCGTGCGGCAACGAAAAGCGCGACTTTATCGCTGCAAACAGTTCCCGTGGACGATATTCCTCAGTTAACACAGACACATAATAAGATTTATATTATAGTCCTTTTTACTAGCGAAATTTATGTCACCCGAACATCTAAAATGTACTTAACGTGGAAAACATAGTTACCCACTTACCTATGTTAAGATAATCCTTAATTCGGATAATATTCGCTTTTACACCCTTCCATTACGCATATTCTACCCATTTATATGAGAAAATTCAGCACAATCCTCTAGATTTAAAATTAGCTGAAAATGTCGTGTGTCACGCAAATTGACGTTCTGTGTTTCAAGTTTTTAATTTTATTTCTGCTACGATTCCTATAGACATCACGGAACTGACAATTACAAGCGAATTATTAAAGAAGGTAAGTACTTATTTCCAGATATTTATTTATATTTGAAATTTTAATCTTAGGATATTCTTATACTTTACCATAGGTATTTCATTAATCGACTTTATTGTTTATTATTCTTAACATGAAAATGTACCAAGTTTAAGGTGATCGAATAAATATTAACTGGCAACACAAGGGATGAAAGGTTGTACTGGGCTTTTTGGCGGGAAGTGGAAAAGTCATGTTGTCATTTTTGTTTTAATTTCCAAAACTTGTGTTTTCGTGTATTATAGTGTGTAATATTGGTGGAATATTAACCATTATATGGTTATAAATGTGCGTGAGTGTGGGCAATTGGAACAAAAGTGATGAAACATGATTTTCGGCTTCTCACAAGAAGTCTAGTAATTTGTCAGTAAAGTATCCGCCACTTTACTGATAGGGTTTGGGGGGGTAGAAATAAGGTAGTTATAAGGTAGATTTAAGGTAGTTATAAGGTAGAATTAAGAAAAAAATGTAATAAAAGTATACTGATGTTAGGCTCCAAAGGGCTAGTTCCCAGGGGCCGTAAAACTAATCTCATAAAAAAAAAAAAAAAAAAAAGGTTGTACTGGAGGCTTTTTGGCGGGAAGTGGAAAAGTCATGTTGTCATTTTTGTTTTAATTTCCAAAACTTGTGTTTTCGTGTATTATAGTGTGTAATATTGGTGGAATATTAACCATTATATGGTCATAAATGTGCGTGAGTGTGGGCAATTGGAACAAAAGTGATGAAACATGATTTTCGGCTTCTCACAAGAAGTCTAGTAATTTGTCAGTAAAGTATCCGCCACTTTACTGATAGGGTTTGGGGGGGTAGAAATAAGGTAGTTATAAGGTAGATTTAAGGTAGTTATAAGGTAGAATTAAGAAAAAAATGTAATAAAAGTATACTGATGTTAGGCTCCAAAGGGCTAGTTCCCAGGGGCCGTAAAACTAATCTTTTAAAAAAAAAAAAAAGGTTGTACTGTTAGAAAGGGAAAGAAGGCGCAGTTATAGGTATCTGGCTCGGACCGGTTTTTATAATGCGTGCATCGTGGGCGTTAAGTCCGTCACATAAGGATTATTCTTGATTAAATGAATGGAAAATAAAGTTTGTAGTCCACAGTCATGTTCAATGGTATTACGTCGATGGGACAAAGAGATAGGTACATTCTTAATCTAAGAATCGGGATTCCGTAAGCTTATTACACACATACCTACGTTTATTTCCGTTCGGAAAATTATAGCACTCGAAATTTCTCAATCAAAGACATTTTGATGCGTATTAGGCCCGCCACATACATACGGAATTTCCGTACGGAATTCCGTTTCATAATATCGAATCGGGGTTTCCGAACGCGATACGTCCATACATTTGGATGGATTTACTGCGTTCGGAATTCCCGATTCGATATTTCGAAACGGAATTCCGTATGTATGTGGCGGGCCTTATAATTTTATTGTTCACCAGAAGATTTTCCGTGTCGGCAATACCGTTGCCAACTTATTCTCAGTTTTTTTATGTTACTAAGGTGGCAAACAAGCGAACGGCCTGCCTTATTTTAAGCAGATACCGTAGCCTATAGATACTTGCAATAGCAAAAGCATCGCTCGCACGTTGCTGACTGTTGCCGCCGTTGAACTTCCGGCTCCACCACTCATCGTACGAAACGCAGCTGTAATACCTGCTTTACGCCGATCTTCTGTGAGAGGGTGGTACTACCCTGGTCGAGCCATCAATTAGTAGGAGATACCATGGAGGAGGAGATACCTACTATATTAGACATTCATTTATGCACTGTGTCTCTATCTTGGTACCTAATGTCTCCGGGCTGGCTCGACCGGGGTAATACCACCCTCTCACAGAAGATCGGCGTAAAGCAGCTATTACAGCTGCGTTTCGTACGATGAGTGAGAGAGCCGAAAGCCCGACCCCTCCCCCCCCTCCTCTTCGGGTCCCTCCCCTTAGGTCGGCAATGAGCGAGCAATGCCTTTGGTATTGCAAACCATATTTTGGTAGGCTACGATAACTGCATCAGGCGGGTCGTATGCTTTTTTGCACCGCAGTCCTATAAAAAAATATATGAAAAAAAACGGTTTTTTAACTAGAATTATTTTCTTCGACTGTTAAATAGGTACGTCGTGGCCAGTTATCTATCATCAGTGGCGTCTGTGGCCAGGTATAGGAAAGTAGGGTACGTACCTAGTTTTACCCTAGATATCTAGTATATCGGGCCCGTTAGCGTGGTTGGCGCGGAGGCGACATTCACGCTGCAGGTCGTAGGTTCGATTCCTACCCGTGACATGCATTTGTGTGACATGTCTGTATGTCCGGAGTCTGGGTGTATATGTATAGTAAGTATGTATTTACAAATAAAAAAGTAGTATATGTAGTAATATCAGTTATCTGGTTTCCATAGTACAAGCTCTGCTTAGTTTGGGATCAAGTAGCCGTGTGTAAAAAATGTCCCAGGATATTATTATTATTATATCCTTCACCTAAGGTAAACATATCCTATTCTACCTATCCTATTTAGCTACACTACCTGCCTATCTAGGTATCTACTGGGTGAAATCGAAATCATGGGCAATATTTTAAACGGTGATTCTACACATGATACAGAATATTTAGGGAATATTAATCAACAAATCAATTGATAAAAAATTATTGCCCAAGTCAGGTATAACAGTTAAATTGTTTGCTTATTTGCTTACCCAAGCAATATTTTTTACCAATAGATTTTTTTATTTATTTACCCAAAATACATATTCTGAATCATGTGTACCTAGGTAGAGTCATATTTTAAAATATTGCCCACGATTTCGATTTCACCCAGTAGGTATACCTATGTAAAAACAACGTAATTTTTACATTTTTCCCATCACCATAATAAAGGCTGCCCTTTCCATAACATTTATTCAAAATAACGCCTTACCGCAATGATATAGAGCTAAAATTAAGCCAAAGCATTCCTAATTCGTCTTTGGCGCCACCCAGACAACGCTTCGCCAACGAAAATAATGAAAACATTTTCAGAATATATTCAATTCTAAGAATTTACGCCTTATATGACTCTAAATAAAGTCCAGAATTATTTATATCGCGCACGAATAGTAGCAAACGCATACCACATCCACTGAAAAGTCAATACTGAACTGCAAAACTCTGTTACGAGAATTTTAACTTTAACTTTGTATATCAAAGTTGTGTTTCGTTTGTGTAAAACATGGTGGTTGCGACGTTGTCAAGTCGCGTTGGCGGGCGGTTTTGGCGCCAGACCGGCCGGCGCCATCTTCACGCATTTTCGTTTTCGAGGCACCGGCATTGAGTTCGCGAAGCCAGTTTCCGGCTCCGTGGTATTATGTCGGCTAATTTACGGTTATGGCGGAGTAACTTGGCCAATAATATATTTGTGGCTATTCTGCTACGCTTATCTAGAGTTGAGTGCTTTTGGCAAATCTTTGCAAAGGTATTGATGAAATTCGGAGAATGACACCAATTGTATGGTCCCAAACGAAGCAACGTAATGCAATAGTCTAGGATCGCCCCAGTAAGGCACAGACTAGGGCAAATAACAAAGTATTTTTTTTACTTTTTTCTTTTGAAATCAAAACATGAAAGATAAATAAAATAAATAAACTCTAGGACATTCTTTTACACACGGCTACCTGATCCCAAACTAAGCAGAGCTTGTACTATGGAAACCAGATAACTGATATTAATACATAGGTATACGTGGTACTTTTTGTTTGTAAATACTTACTTAATATACATAATTACACCCAGACTCGGGACAGTTATTTAAGAAGCCTTTTAGATCCAAAGCTGAAGTAGGTACAATGCAATCTGTCCCCCAACAATAACAGTCGCGAAGATAGAGATTTATCTCGCAACATAAAAACATGGCTCCCTCCCCGGAGTTGTAAATCATTCTCACTATTCGCTTCAAGGGAAGAACGTAGTTTGTTGTCAAGTGATTTCTGTAGCAAGCAACTACGTAGCGTTCGCTATTCGCAAGCGTTTACGTACATATTTGCTTGTGAGGACTGGTCCATCAATTTCCCTCGTTGCAACATTACTGAATAAATATCGCCAGATTTAGGTCCCAAACTAAGCAACACATGTAAATTGTAATGTGGGTACCGTACAATGGTCTGGGGGTCATCCCAGTGACACACAGGCCGTTTCCGAAATTGGCCTCTGGCGAGAATTGAACCTTTTTTTGTTGAAAGGAGTTACCGTTGAATATGCCGACTCTTCAATTTAAACAGCATTCCGAACTGCTGAACTTTGACTTTATTAGCCCCCGGGAATAAAACGATTCGGGTATCCAGGATATTTTTCCTCAGATAGCCCTTAAGTTCTTTGGACACACAGTCGGCCGAGACCCAGATAGTCTAGAGAGGCTGATTACCACTGGAAACTGGAACTGTGTCGAAGGAAAGAGAGGCAGGGGGCACTCACCGACGCGATGGACGCACACCACTCCAGAGGCGACAGGGGCCTTGCAGTCAACCACACGAATGGCGCAAGACCAAAGAAAAAATGTAAAATGTAAATGTAACGTCACGACTTTTATCCCCATTCGGGGGTAGTCAGAGGCTTGAGTGACCATACACCACCACATTGTGGAGGCATTAACCAACTCAAAGCCCACGTTTCACCAGATAGTCAGAACCCAACGTGACAGGTGGTGAACCGTGTCGCCATGTATACAGGAACTGACTATTACCTAATCCCGAGGGATAGGTAGGTTTCCTCACGATGTTTTCCCTCACCGTCAGCGAACTGTAAATTATGCAAGACCAAAGAAATTGGAATAAATAGAGTTTTTGACAAGAAATGGTGCGCTAGGGCACCCCCTGCGCAAGACAGACAGATCTGGAGACAGCTGGTGGCATAGCCACACCAAAATCGCGTCCTTCAGTCATGAGGATACGATAAAGAAGAAGAAGGATATATTTGCGGCGCCACATCGCAGGGGGAAGACATGGTGTTCATCAGAACGAAAACTGATTTTTAATGTCTTTCTCTCTGTTGTCGTCATGAACGTAATACTTAAAACTTCCTTGGTTGTCGTATGTTACTGCTAGGGGATGACATGATAGATGCCGTCCACCCACTCTAATCAAGCGACATCTGCAGGGCTATCCTGTAACGTCATACTCACTTCGCACGCGTGAATTTTTTAGTGAAATAATAATAATAATATCCTGGGACATTTAATACACACGGCTACCTGATCCCAAACTAAGCAGAGCTTGTACTATGGAAACCAGATAACTGATATTACTACATATACTACTTTTTTATTTGTAAATACATACTTAATATACATATACACCCAGACTCCGGACATACATACATGTTCATGCACACAAATGCATGTCACGGGTAGGAATCGAACCTACGACCTGCAGCGTGAATGTCGCCTCCGCGCCAACCACGCTAACGGGCTAATGTCAAATTTCAATACAGAATTTGACATATCACCTGCAAATTCACGCGTGCGAAGTGAGTTTGTCGTTACAGAATAGCCTAGCAGGTGAGCTGAAACTTGTTTGCTCCCCTAGCCAAGTGGCTTCACCTACAAGCGTTTCTACAAAACGCTACGCTTAATTGTATGGAAATAACATAGTGACGTGATTCTACTTATCGACTTGTAATGTCATTTCCATACTTTTAAGCGTAGCGTTTTGTAGAAACGCTTGTAGACGAAGCGACTTGTCTAGGGAGGCTGATCGGTTGGATTTAGTTAAGTGTCTCGGAGGTCAGAGGCAATTACTAAGTACACTCCACACGAGAAAGTACATTGCTACAGTTGTATCAGCCGGATTATCCGGCGGGGGTGGGCAGCGATGACAAATGGCGAGCGAGTGCTATTAGCCACGTCATAACCGAGGGTGGCCGACCACTCAATTTGATTAATACACTGTTTAGATAAGTTGGGCCTCGATTTGGGCTACTGCATTCGCAATAGTTAGGTATACTCGTTCGCCGGCTCATCTCAGTACAAGCATCATTGCTGAGGTGGCCATAAATTACGTCACACGAATTTCATGATTTTAGACCCCCCTTGTCACAGCTGGTCACATTTCCGAGACTCCCCCCTCCCTGTGTGTCGTCACATATTTTTACCAATTCAGTTCAAATTTCGGTTTAAATACTGAGATATATCAGATTTTAAATGTGACGTCACGAAGCTTAGGACCCGTCCCACCCCTTGTCACACAATGTCACATTTCGTCGACGCCCTCCCCCCTTTATATGTGACGTAATTTATGGATGGCCTCAAACCGGGGTGGTAGATTCTGCCTGGGGCTCATATTAATAAATGTTTCTCAAAGTTGAGACCGATCTTAAGATGCTGTTTTTGACGGATGTTGCATACATAAAACGTCAAAACTGCATCTTAAGATCGTTCTCAACTTGGAGACGAATAGGATCATAAGTGGTTTTTGGGTTACATGAAGAATCATTATTGATTTGATATCAAACGGAATATCTTATAGGTGAGAAAAATTGGGCGTGAATCCAAAGACACTACTATCAAGGAAGAGGGAAACACGTGACTGTCCAAAATATTTGGTCTTACTAAACCGAGTCCGTGGACACAGTACGACTCAGTCGCACGCAGAAAATAATCATGAAATACATGTTAGTACTGGCTTACTGGTGAATAATGACTTCTTCATCCCACTAATATTATAAATGTGAAAGTTTGGATGGATGTATCGATGGATGGATGTTTGTAACTCAATCATGCCAGAACGGCCGAACGGATCTGGATGAAACTTGGCACAGAGATAGATTATAGTCTGGAATAGCACATAGGCTACTTTTTTATTTTTTAATTATGCGCGGACGAAGTCGCGGGCGGAACCTAGTGTATCATAATTGCGGATGCAATAAGATGTGTGCATTTCGCTGCATGTAGTGGTGCACTGAGCACAATTGTGTGATGGCGATATTAGAAGGTGACATATCTGTTAAAATAATTCATCAATGGGTACGTCTAGAGTGTACATCAAGCTCACGCGATCGAGCACTCAGTTTTCACGTCGGAAGACATAGACATACCTAGTGTCATAACATCAGTGCTCGGGCGAGGCATGCGATGCATCTGGACGCACCAAATGCATGACACAGTTTGTCAACCAATTAACATTACCTATGTGAAGTCAACAACTGACTCCACTTTTGAAATAGATACTTAAGTACATGATATACAGCTACAAGCTACTTAAGGTTCGGGTTCGTCCCTCGCTCACCTCAGCAGTGGGAGTAGCCGGGTAGCAGCCGCGGCCAATCACAGCGCCGGCCAACAGGTGGGCGCGCGCCGCCATCTTTGATGGCCGCGGGAAATCGCTTTAAAATGGAGCCTGTTGTAATTTTGGCTGACTTTTTAGCCCTTATGTTTCGATAATAGGGCCTAGTTTCGCGTACCAGCCCTTGATCCCTAAGTTATATATAGATAGGTAGGTACTATTTATCTACCTCTCCAGGATTTTATGTGGATGGTTGTGACTCATGTATTATTGAAATTTGGACAAAGAGTATGGACTTTTGGACGACTGAGCGGTCTGGTTCGAGCGCGACCGTGAGCCACTCGGCAAACTGCACTAAAGACCTTCTTCCTCCAAAATAGATAGTTATGATGGACTTACACTGGCATTACAAATCACTTTGTTCATGAATGTTTTTTAAAACCATTGTAAACTGGCTAAAATCTTTATGTTGGCGGTTTATTATAATCAACACTACTTATACAGAGTGGTGACGACATAAAGATAATAACTGAAACCACATACTGGGTATCACGCTAGTAGGTCGTACGTACAAAAAATCTAATTATATTCAAAGGTATAGCCATGGGATTGCTTTTTTACTTTTACCATTTTAATTTTACGCCTACAAATGTACCGCAAAATACACCGAAACCCAAGCGATGTTGCCATGCTCGTACCTACTTACAGGTCAGTTTATGAGGTCAGTACCTAGATGATTATATTATAAAGGATACTGTGTTACGTTTAGATTATGTTCGCATTTAATTTGTGTGAAAATTTTGTTTTTTGAATTTTGAGGTATACCTAATTTGATGATTCAAAGATTCAAAACGTTTATTTTGTTTAGGCCTACGGGGGCACTTACAAATTGTCATTTTACATTTTTTTCTTAAATTCTACTGCCGGATCGGAAACGCGACCTCGACTGAGAAGATCCGGCAAGAAACTCAGCGGGCTTGTAATTTTTACATTGTTTTAATTTAATTTTATTTTTTAAATCGCCATTTACTTATTTTAATACAATGTATTTTGCTAAACAATAGCTCCAGTGTGCTGCCCTGCGAAATAAGCAAGGCAAGACACGCTACACTTTAACATGACACTGTTATTAACGAAGTGTATTTGAACGATCAGTCCCAAGCTGATTTATCTTCCAAGTAATCCGAGATTTTATAGTACCTATTGTGATTGACTAGTAGGGATCGTATTTAAATTTATTGTCGTAATGTCGTGTGTAAACCACCCTGTGTTTGAGACTGCATCAGGTGCTTTTAGCGGGTTTGATTCTCGTCGCCGCAAAACATGGATTGAATTGGCCTTTTCGTAATTTCTAAATGCGGTCGACCGCTTGCCGTGGTGGTTTGAGCCTAGGCCGCTCGGCTCACTGCATCGAGTGGTTGCAGATTCGATTCCCGCCAGAGGCAAATATCGGAAACGGCCTTTTTGTAATTTGCCCTGGTCCCCAGTCCATTATAAGGTAGCTATAGTACAAGCGTTGCTTAGTTTGGGCCTATATAAGGTAAGTTTGATATCCTCTCCTCTGATTTTGTATAACAGCACCCCTTTTCGCCCTTTTTTTACCTACTACATACTACCTTGATTCAGACTACCTATTCATACGTTATTTTTATGACCTACCTACCTACATGATTAAACCAAATTGATTTGATAAGCAAAAATAAGTTCTAAATCTGATCTATTTTCGATTAAAGTCGAGAAAAACCATTTGTAATTTACTCACAATTTTATTCAAACAAAAACACTTATCCCCTTTTAGGCATACATTTGACTCATCAACCAGATGGTTAGTATCGAGTAGTTCGGTGTCCAATGCTGGGTGTCGTCGGCGCGGTTGCACCAGCTGCCCGTACACACGCACGCATGGAAACGCGCGAACAGGGAAATACCGCGGGACAGCGGCAGCAGCGACGCCATTGGACTTATTATACAGCCGTTTCTGACATCCTGTGAGAACAATACAAGCAATCTACAGCAGTTATTGCCATACATTTTAGGGCCTTATCCCACTGGTGCGAGGAGCTTGCGAGCGGGGTTACCACGAAATCAAACCACCCAGTGGGATAAAGTTCTTAGCATTGGTAACGATTGTAGAAACATCAATATGGCTGGAGAGCGAGGGCTGAGCCCGTGGGCCCTTATGCGGGCGTGGTTAAAGATACAAGTGTGATTACTGTGATTATTTTGGCAACATTAATGCAAGGTAAATGCCTGACATCCACTTAGTCACACACCACCCAGCGTCGGGGTTGCACGGCTGCACGCGCGCGCGCGCGTCTATATCATCACTTTCTTACAACACAGCTCTGGCAGTCAGGTATAGTTTTATGTGCTGTTTTTATTGCCCTATGTTCATGTATGTCGTGTGTAGCGTAGTGTGATAGCGCTAGCGTAGCGTCCGTGATAGCGTACAGCTAGCGTCATCTCGAGCTTGGCCATCCGCTTGCTGCCGAAGTGCAGGCCGGTGGTGGCGTGCCGCTTGTTGCGGCAGGTATTGTTCGTGTATGTCGTGTGTAGCGTGGTGTGATAGCGCTAGCGTCCGTGATAGCGTACAGCGAGCGTCATCTCGAGCTTGGCCATCCGCTTGCTGCCGAAGTGCAGGCCGGTGGTGGCGTGCCGCTTGTTGCGGCAGGTATTGTTCGTGTATGTCGTGTGTAGCGTGGTGTGATAGCGCTAGCGTCCGTGATAGCGTACAGCGAGCGTCATCTCGAGCTTGGCCATCCGCTTGCTGCCGAAGTGCAGGCCGGTGGTGGCGTGCCGCTTGTTGCGGCAGGTATTGTTCGTGTATGTCGTGTGTAGCGTGGTGTGATAGCGCTAGCGTCCGTGATAGCGTACAGCGAGCGTCATCTCGAGCTTGGCCATCCGCTTGCTGCCGAAGTGCAGGCCGGTGGTGGCGTGTCGCTTGTTGCGGCAGGTGCGCTGCGTGTACACGCCGCTCAGGTCCGTCCACCGCACCGAGCAGCCGCCCGTCCACCGCCCGAGCAGCGAGCGAGGCTCGCGCCGGTCCGTCTTGTAGTTGTTGCTGGCCACGCCAACAGGACAGAACATACACCAAGTCAACACAAAGTCAAAACATAAAAATAAAATAAAATGTAACGTCACGACTTTTATCCCCATTCGGGGGTAGTCAGAGGCTTGAGTGGCCATACACCACCACATTGTGGAGGTATTAACCAACTCAAAGCCCACGTTTCACCAGATAGTCAGAACCCAACGTGACAGGTGGTGAACCTTGTCGCCGTGTATACAGGAACTGACTATTACCTAATCCCGAGGGATAGGTAGGTTTCCTCACGATGTTTTCCCTCACAACTTCAACAACATTCAACATTGTTATTCATTTAGGCTAAATAAAGCACGAGCTATACTAATGGTGGTAGAGCCAAGCTGTAGCCAATTGACTGCAGCTCATATACGGGCTGGCTCGACCGGGGTAGTACCATCCTCTTACAGAAGATCGGCGTAAAGCAGCTATTACAGCTGCGTTTCGTACGATGAGTGAGAGATTCGGAAGCCCAATAATTGGCTACAAGTTTGGTTCTACCACTAATGTACAGGTTATCCTCGGATAGCATAGTACGTGGGTATAGCTGATGGCATATTGATGATTATTCCGTACTCTATGGTACATTATCTGGGCCTCCCTCGACTGACTCTATCAGTCAGACTCATGAACCTAATACTAAGGGGACTGGGTCTAAGCACCCGGGCCCGGAGTCTTCCGGCTGGGGTGCTTAGGCCCGTGACGTCATCATAGTAGGCGTGGCTTAAGTCAGTGTGCTGTCGGCGTTCGTCCTGTGCAGACGTCTTGCAAACGTTCGCATCCCAAATATAATTCTATATCGACACTAGATGGCGTCCCTTTGTACATAATTTTTAACATCCTATACTTAGTATCATCTAGTGCAAAAAGTTAAACTACTTACTAACATCGACATAAAACGAAGCGAGTAGTTCTGCTATTTACCAGTAGATAGAAATAATCGAAGAGGCGGTATCTTGTAAGTTGCCTCCCAATTCTTAACCCCCACCACCCGCGCCATCCCGTGCAAAATTCCACGCGTTGTTTCATAGATAAATCTACTAAGAACATCTCTTCTGTTTATAATCTCTATGGTCAGACTCTACCAACCGCTGTAAGAATTTTAAGCAATAGGTTGCCATACTTGACAGCATCTCATCTCACATCATCCCACATCAGACGAATGCCGCGCCCGAGCACTCAGTTTTGACGTCGGAACGCATAGACAATGTCATAACATGGTGCTCGGGCGAGGCATGCGAGACTTCTGGACGCACCAATTGGTTACTCCACCAAGCCAATAAGGAACCTGTCAAATGACGCGAGGTGGTGGCGGAGTGCGGGAGGTGTGCGGGCGGGGGAGCCGCATTCCATCCGAGTTCCTAGTTGGCTCGGTGGATTAGCATGAAGGGCAGCTCACACGTCCATATACCGGCAGTACTTGCGGTACCGGGCGATCTGCCCCTTGGCGCTGGGGTCGACTGGCACCAGTGGGATGAAGTCGCCCGCGAACGCGTCCGCGCAGTACGCGTTCTCAGGGATCGCTGGGATGTCTAGGCCACACACGAAGCACTGGAAAGTACACAGAACATGTCATATTTCTCCTCTATTTTTGGAACGGTAGATAAAAGTAGACGGTTCGTATTTTATCGTTCGGATTACTTGGAAGATAAATCAGCTTAGGACTGATCGCTCAAATACTCTTCGTTAATAACAGTGTCATGTTGAAGTGTAGCGTGTCTTGCCTTGCTTATTTCGGAAGGCAGCACACTGGAGCTATTGTTTACCAAAATACATTGTATTAAAATAAGTAAATGGCGAATTAAAAAATAAAATAAAATTAAAACAATGTAAAAAAAAGACAAGCCCGCTGAGTTTCTTATCGGATCTTCTTAGTCGAGGACGCGTTTCCGATCCGGCGGTAGAATTTAAGAAAAAATGTAAAATGACAATTTGTAAGTGCCCCCGTAGGCCTAAACAAAATAAACGTTTAGAATTTTGATTTTTTTTATAAAGCACAAGGGCCAACAGATCCTTCAACAATATTTGGGTAAAGTCACCGTGTTGATTCTTTGTCAGACTAATTTTAGTCTGTAATTGAATTTTCTTTATAATATGATCGTCTTTGATATGTATCCGGCGATAACCATGATAAATACAAATGTTTTTTAAGGATCAAACAGTTGGTGCGAGTATAGGTATACTAGCTGTGCCTCGCGGCTTCCCCGCGTGGAAATTGGATTAGCCTATGTCTTATTCCAGAGGGCCTACTCCTTTACAAACGAAAACTAAATTTCGGACGAAATTCGCGTATTTCCTACTACGTTTCTCATTCATTCCGACATTTCTTATGAACGAAAATTGTTTGACATCTTCGTCGTCGTCGAATCTAAACGTCAAACAATTTTCGTTAGTAAGAAATGTCGGAATCTATGAGAATCGTAGTAGGAAATACTCGAATTTCGTCCGAAATTTCGTTTTCGTTTGAAACAGAGTAGGCCCTCAGAGCCTACACTATCTACGTTTCAATTTTCATTAAAATCGGTTTAGAAGCTATACGGTTTAGAGATACGTGGTAACAAACATTCACACACACTTTCGCATTTATACTATTAGTAGGAAGTTGCTGTGACCTTTGCAACGACAGGATGGTTCTCTGTAGGGAACCGAGCCTGCGACGTGGTCGTGGTTATCTCGGTCGTGGTCGGCGTAGGACACGTCGGCACCGAGTACTTGATCAGAGTCTCGTTGAAGTCTTTCACTAGGTCCATCTCGTACTCGTACGTCAAGTTAGCAATGATGTCCAAGAGCGCGTCGATGTTGAACACCATTGTTGTTGATGTGGGTTTTGTTGTTGCTGATTGTGTTTTTGTTGTTGACTGATTTTGTTGACGTGCTACGTTTATGTAGTCGTATTCGATCTGGGGGACAAAAGAAAAGACATTATATAATACTTATAGCTATTGCAGATGCAAAATTATATACAGGGTATTAGGTTGGACGATATACGGGACATAAGTATCGAGCCCTTGGTAATTCAGCTTACTAAGTTAGCTTACTAGCAAAATATAATTAAAAACCAGCCAAGTGCGGATTCGCAAATAAAGGGTTACGTACCACCGTAGAATAAAAACGTCAGAAATATCAAGTTTCTTGTATGAGACCCCCTTTATTTTTTTATTTTTTTTTTGTTGTAGCGGCAACAGAAATTCAGAGAAACACATTTACCTATTAAGGCTCGTCAGATACAGCCCGATGACAGACAGACAGATAGAAAGACAGACAGACAGACGGACAGCGTAGGTTTAGTAATAGAGTCCCGTTGGCACCCTTTGGGTACGGAATCCTAAAAACCATAATTTAAATGACAAAGGTATCTTAACGAAATGTTGCAAAATGTTTCGCAACGTGGGCTGGTCGCTGGACCTACGCTCGGTAGAACAAACTTGAATGACGTGTATGAAACACCTAACGTTCTACTCGTATAAGGCTCGTATTAATAAATGCATCTAAAAGTTGAGTTCGCTCTTAAGATACAGTTTTGACGTTTAATGTGTGGAACATCTGCCAAAAACAGCGTCTTAAGATCAATCTCAACTTTGAGATGCATTTATTAAAACGAGCCTAATATTAAGTATGTCACGCGTAGGTATTTCGATCTAAGGTAAATGAAATTTAGGTCTTCTGATATGTAACCTAGACAGTCAAAACAGTGAAACCTAGCGGTGCGGTGGAGGTTGAATAGAAGTAACTACTACTACTAGTAGTATTGTAGTAGTAGTACTACTACTACTACTAGTACTACTAGTAGTAGTAGTAGTAGTAGTAGTACTACTACTACTACTAGTACTACTAGTAGTAGTAGTAGTAGTAGTAGTAGTACTAGTAGTAGTAGTAGTAGTAGTACTAGTACTATTACTAGTAGTAGTAGTAGTAGTACTAGTAGTAGTAGTAGTAGTAATAGTAGTAGTACTAGTAGTAGTAGTAGTAATAGTAGTAGTAGTAGTAGTACTGTAGTCTTCTTTTATAAGTAGCTCACAGAACGATTGATGGTAGTGGTGTGTGGAGTGCTGATGGGCGGCACCTCCCTGGTGACAGTGGGCCAGGAGTCACTGCCATCGGTCTTGTGGTCTGGCCCTCTGGCACCCTGCAGCTTCAGCATATAGTCGTAGATATCCGTAAAGTTGTTTTCAGCAGTGGTTTCCACGTCGGCCGGCCAGGGTGTAGCTTCCACGTTGATATTGCGACCTGCTAGGATATCCTTGATGGCTCCTGTGGAGGTAAAAATGCTAATCTCGGGACTCCGCTCAGGTCAAGGGGATCAGGCCTTAGGGACCTTAGTCCATTGGGTAATAATCTACCAAGCCAACTAGGCGCTCGAGTGGAATGCGGTTTCCCCGCCCGCACATCGCCATCTTTTTTTTTTTTTTATTGGACTGCGGTGGCAAAAAAGCGTACGTCCCGCCTGATGTTAAGCAGTTACCGTAGTCTATAGATGCTTACAATACCAAAGGCATTGCTCGCACATTGCCGACCTGAAGGGGAGTGGGATGGATGGAGGGGTAGTGGGGTGGGCTTACGGCTCTCTCACTCATCGAACGAAACGCAGCTGTAATAGCTGCTTTACGCCGATCTTCTGTGAGAGGGTGGTACTACCCCGGTCATCGCCCATCGCCCCATCGCCTTGTTGTGCGGATTACGTCACATTTGACAGGCGCCTAGTTGGCACAATCCCCTATCACATTGGTAAGGGGGCGTCCATAAATTACGTGAGGTGATTTTTGAGATTTTTCGACCCCCCCCCTCCCCCCCTGGTGAGATTTGGTGAGATTTTGCTCGACCCCCTCCCGCCATCAATGCCTCACGTAATTTATGGACGCCCCCTACGTACCTATAATAACTATCAGCCAAGAGGGGTACGCGGTACGGAGCCAGTTTGCTTATCACTTCGAGGTAATCGTTAATCGTGAATCTACCAGGAATTCAGAATCATGAAGTGTTTTTCCTGAATTTGTGTTGCCCGACAATCTGCTGGGTTTCCTACGACGTGATCGAAGTACCTACTAAAATAAGGCATGTAATTAACCCGACTTCTGTTGATGAGTTGTAAAATCGGTGGCTGAGTTAATAAATTTGGTGGCGACTTATAAATCAGTAGGACAAGTTCATGATAATTGATGTTCTTTATTTAGGTGCTGTTGTAAAGAAGACGAATTAGTTTATTTGAAGCTTTCTTATTTTTCTGTGGTTTAGTTATAAAATTAGAAGTTAAATTCTGTGGCCAAATAAAAAATCTGCGGCTCGATTTAAATTCAAAGCTTACCTTTAATTTCCGCCAGTCTCGAGTTGCCTGGCGTCCGGGTGGGTTGCGTTCCGTATATCTCGGTCACAGTAGGCGCTGTCGTCTGCTCTAAAATAATTCAAAAAATATATTTATGTACCAGACAAACGCACTAATTTAATGACGGTCCAAAGTAAAATATTGTACTTAGAAATGGCAATAGATAATAGAAAAACTAAATGTGGATCAGTGCTCCTCTGCCTACTCCTTCGGGGCTAGCGATATGGTATTTTAATGTCGATATACTAGTAGTAGTCAGTTCCTGTATACACGGCGACAAGGTTCACCACCTGTCACGTTGGGTTCTGACTATCTGGTGAAACGTGGGCTTTGAGTTGGTTAATACCTCCACAATGTGGTGGTGTATGGACACTCAAGCCTCTGACTACCCCCGAATGGGGATAAAAGTCGTGACGTTACATATACTAATCCACCAAGCCAACTAGGAACCTTTCAAATGTGACGTCTCCCGCACCGCGGCGGTGGCGGTGTGCGGGAGGTGAGGCGGGCGGGAAGCCGCAGGCGGTGGCGGGTGTGCGGGCGGGGAGGCCGCACTCCATCCGAGTTCCTAGTTGGCTTGGTGGAGTAGTAACGACAGTCTGTCATAGTACTTACCAGGGCACCATAAAGATTCAGAGTACCTTTGTAATCGTCTGCTGTGGTGTCAGGAGTCCGTGTGGGCTGGGTCCCGTACCTCCGGAACCCATCCAAAGGGTCGACTATTTCAGCTACGGACAACTTGGGCATCGTTGTATGGCCTTAAAATTAATTAAAACGTACTTATAGCAATAATCACGGTTCCAAAGTAAGAAACGCGCGTATCGCACGCTGGGGACGATCCCAGTGACACCCAGATCAGGCCAAATGTCGGGAATTCGTCCCTATCGCCAGCCTGAACCAATCGGCCTCGCCAGTGGCTTGCCCAGACGGGCCCTGTATCAAAATTTGCTGGTGAGCCCAAATGAAAGGTAAAGATTTTCACAGATGAAGGGCTTAACGAATTTTCAGACAGGTTCGGGGCCCCTGTAGGCCGGGGCCCTGTATCATTGATACGGATGATACGGTGGTAGCTACGCCCCTGGGCCTCGCCTACGCTCAAACCACTATTAGGCCAAGTTAGAGACATGGGATCAGGGCCGGATTTAGGGGAGGGCATTCGGGGCAACTGCCCCGGGCCTCCACAAAAGAGGGGCCCCCACAATAGACTCCGAAAAAGCTGACTCCGAAAAATACAACTGTCATAAAATTTTCAAAAATGTAAATTTTAAAAAAATAAGCAAAACCGTCGTATCAAAGCTATCTCTCCTGAGCATTAAAAGTATTTAAAAGTGAAGTGATTTACTTCAGGAACTGGATTTCAGCGAAATCATCAACAATTTTTTGGTTCGGAAGCTTCCGTTCGTTAACGCTTAAATTTAATTTCAGATAATTCTTGTTTTTGAATATATTGATTGTGCGTTGTTCCAAAAATTCACTTGGTTTCACAATAAATTATTTATTGAAAACCTCGACTAAAAAATTGATCATTTTATTTGGAAAATAATTAGAGGCCAGGGGCCTCCACTTTTTTGTTGCCCGAGGGCCTCCAGACCTTTAAATCCGGCCCTGCATGGGATGCAAGTCTATACTATAGGCTAAGTCTAAGCCATCTCCATCACACCTTCCTCATCATATTCGGTGTACTCCCGTTCCTCGCCCCTCTCCCCGGGGTACAGGTATGCGGAGTACGCCTGCCGGCAGTACGCCAGCGATACGCCCGCGAACAGTACGCCCCACCGCACCGCCCACATGCCGGGGAAAAAGGGAAGACCGCAATTTAAAATACTTTAATTTATCGCATCCCTGGGTCAAACTAAAATTGGAAATAAATAAAAGTGTATTTGATGACGTCTGTCATTTGTAATAGACATGAAGAGTAGAGCATAAAGAAATGGATTAGGAAGAAGGATGCTATGGAAAGAAAGCAACTTACTTTCACAACATACAATCAAATCAACGTACATCAATCAAGCGACTGTAGCCTAGGGGTAAACAGGTTGGGCTAGCAATCACAAGGTCCCAGGTTCGATCCCCGGTGGGGCATGCACCAATGGATGAATTTTCATCTATGTGCATAATTTACAGTACGCTGACGGTGAGGGAAAACATCGTGAGGAAACCTACCTATCCCTCGGGATTAGGTAATAGTCAGTTCCTGTATACACCGCGACAAGGTTCACCACCTGTCATGTTGGGTTCTGACTATCTGGTGAAACGTGGGCTTTGAGTTGGTTAATACCTCCACAATGTGGTGGTGTATGGCCACTCAAGCCTCCGACTACCCCCGAATGGGGATAAAAGTCGTGACGTTATATTTATTTATATTTTACAATCAAATATCGGCGTTACAGCGCAAATAATTTGACACAGTCCCCCATCCCCCTCCCCTTCCTCCGTCCCACTCCCCTTCATGCCTTTGTTATTGCAAGCATCTATAGGCTACGGTAACTGCTTGACATCAGACGGGCCGTACGCTTGTTTGGCACCTCAGTACTATGAAAAAAAAACACAATCACTGAAACGAATTCTGTCGGATTTGGACGGAGTAGTGTTGTGCGTCTCTGTAAAACATTAAATTGCTTGGAAAGAAAGAAAGAAAGAAACATTTATTCGATATACTCGCAACTCGCAACACATAGACAGAGGAAACAGAAAAAAGGGGTCAGCGCGAACTGTGCCGAAAAGGTATTTGGCTCAGCATGTGCTGGGGGGGTACGAGACTCCCCTAGCGCTGATTTTCAGCCAAACCCTCCTCCATATGAGCATGGCAAGCATGGCATGTTGTATGGGTCACCCTTTCCCCAATATGGCCTAGTATATGGTCTAAGCCGTCACCATCACCAAAAAAATAGTTTGTAAGGTAGGTATGTATCTGGGCCTTTGTCGTCTGAACATAAATAAATAAATAAGGACCTATAGAACTTAATATGCCCTTACTTTAGTCTAATTCGTTGATGGGCTTCACGTAGCTAACATATTTCTTAAATTACATTACCTACTGGACTAGAATTCTATATAAATATAAATATAACGTCACGACTTTTATCCCCATTCGGGGGTAGTCAGAGGCTTGAGTGGACATACACCACCACATTGTGGAGGTCAACTCAAAGCCCACGTTTCACCAGATAGTCAGAACCCTACGTGACAGGTGGTGAACCTTGTCGCCGTGTATACAGGAACTGACTATTACCTAATCCCGAGGGATAGGTAGGTTTCCTCACGATGTTTTCCCTCACCGTCAGCGAACTGTAAATTATGCACATAGATGATATGTCTTTAACTTTATATCTAGGTTTATAACAAATAGTTTAAATTAAGAAGATATTATTCCCCTTTATAGAAGTTTATGATGGACTTACACTGTACACTTACAATTCACTTTAATTATTCCTAGAAATGCTTGGTATAAAATCTCTTTAAATTTGGTGGTTAATAATAATAATCCATTTATTTTCAGGCACAGAAGCCCATAGATATATACCTTACAGACTAACATACATATAACTTAATGGATGATACATAGTCACTATGTCTAGCAAGTAGCCACTAGCGGACGAAACTCATCATAGGGTATCTTAATCGTAATAAAATCTAAGATTGATTCGATTTTGTTCTAGATAGTGAAAAACGCGCATGGCGGATGCACCACGGATGCACCAATATCAAAACCCCTCATCATTCCTCTTTAAAACGACACAGTGTGCCATAACAATTTGTGCACCAATTAAAAGTCCCTCCTAACCACTTGGGTGGGTCGTTATTGTTGTAACGAATTAGAATATCTGTGATCTGTGCACTTCTTCATCGAGTTGAATTATGTTCAGGGACTGATGACTTGTTTGTGGGTGTTCGGGTTGATGACATTGAGTTCGACACCTACTTATTGAAATATATCACAAATAATAATATCTGTCTCGAATCCCTTTAACGTACGATGTCTTAGATCATAATCGCAATATTAAACATAGTTTATTTAATTAATTATTATGCTAGCTAGAACCTGAATAGCTTAAGTAGCTATAGCCAGTAAAAGCATGTCAGTTTATTTCAATAACTTAACGTAAGTCTCGTTCCAATTGATCAGAGGTCCAGCTGACCAGTTACTGTATAGGAGTCGGGTGGTGATATTGATATCCTGTCGCAAACATTAAATGGTCCCAGGATGATACACCACTTTTCATTTATTCATTAGCATCGGTAGTGCGACCATTCATTCATTCGCTCTTTTACATCATCATCCATTTTCTCTCATTAAAAATGCAGAAAAAACTTGACCAAGAATTTTATTTCTAAAAAAATATATCTGGGCCTATCACCTCTTATAGCAGTATTATTTTAACCTTACAGCGAATGACGTTTCTTATTATTATGACAATAAGGCACGTCATTGCACCAAAAGTCGCTGTAAGGTTAAAATAATACTGCTAGAGATGGTGGTAGGGCCCCTGAGCTCCGCTATTCCTTTCGTTTGTTTGAAATCATACCAAGGGGTTTGAATCCCTCGACTGTACCGCGAGTCCCCCACTCATCCCTCCATGATCCACCCCTGGAGATGCATAACATTTGTTATTTTAACCATTAACAGCGCTATAATTGTCCCCATGGTTAGCTGCGCAGCAATACCATTGTTTTTACAAGGGAAGTGACTGGCGTTAACTGTTCAATGGCGGTTTCGTATGCTGCAAAATAGTTCGCAGTTTTTTATGAGAACAATTTGGAAATGATGTTGCATGAATATCGCTGACTGAATCACCACCTGTATGGTCTCAAACTAAGCTACTCGGTTACGGTGAGGGAAAACATCGTGAGGAAACCTACCTATCCCTCGGGATTAGGTAATAGTCAGTTCCTGTATACACGGCGGCAAGGTTCACCACCTGTCACGTTGGATTCTGACTATCTGGTGAAACGTGGGCTTTGAGTTGGTTATTACCTCCACAATGTGGTGGTGTATAGCCACTGAAGCCTCTGACTACCCCCGAATGGGGATAAAAGTCGTGACGTATATTTCATTTTTCATTTCAGGTGCGTGCGCCGAGCAATCAGTTTTAATGTCTGACCACATAGAGATAATATCTGATGGCTTCGGCGCGGCTTCTTGTGGCTTGTAAACGCGGCCATGAGTTGCGTTCGGCGGTGTCATCTTTTTTAAATTAATAGCTACCAACTTTTCCAATGCCAATGAATGATCCCCCACAATGACCAAGTGAATGATTCATCAGAAACTTCATCCAAAAAGCATCTCCAACAACAATAGCGCGCTCCCCGACGCAGACAGAACGAATCACTTTTTCTACATAAATATTAATATGAACAATAAAAACTTTACGAGCTTCCCCAGGAATAGTTCGGTTACAAATTGATGCCAAATCTTGGGGTGACCACGCTATCAAGATTTCGGCTATACAGGGTGTATTAGAAATCATGGGCATCGTTTTAAACAGTGATTCTACACATAATTTAGAATATAATAGGGAATATTAATCAACAAATCAATTGATCCAAATGTCTAGCTCAGGTAAGGTATAATAATTAACTGGTTTGCTTATTTGCTTACTCGAGCAATATTTTTATCAATAGAATTTTTTATTTTTTTTTCCCAAAATATTCTGAATCATATGTAGAATCACTATTTAAAAGGATGCCCATCATTTATAATTCAGCCTATATAATAATAATAACCATTTATTTCAGGCAACGATGGCCCATATTATAAATACCTTACAGACTAACATATGTACATATTATATTAAAATTAACTTATAAATTAAGTACACGTCACTGTATGAGTATATTTTAAGAACATCGATGGATGAATTTGTTGATAATATAATAAATACATATTAATATAATAATTTTTATAAACCACACCCGTCGGCGTCGTGCTACAGTTTGGCATTTAAATATGCACGTCCCAAAACCCATGGACCCATGTCCTCATATTAATTCAGTATTTGTCCTAGATTTTAGTATTAGTATTTATGGTCACACTACAGCATGTTAGTTGGCCCCTCGCGGATCCGGCGGCAGTGACGTCACGCCGGAAGCGCGCCGCCGGAAGCTGCGAAATCTGCCGCCACTCGCGCGCCGTTTGTTGTGCCGTGATCTCGCTAGTTTGGGGAACTTGTAAACTACCTACTTATAGTCAAAAGAAAATGGCGGAGTTGGCCGATTGCCTCAAATTCATTGTCATTCATTCAATTCATTTGTTAGTTGGCTTCTTACTTTACTTTTAATTATAGGTATTCATGCAAGAGAAAGCTTGCTCGCACGGATATGTCGATCCGAAGATATACAGCACTCCAAATGCCAACTTCTTCACCTCACTGTCAATCTATTAGTTCCATGCATCGAATATAAGTGCCTCAAATCGCGGCATTTCTTTTAAGGCTGTCCACTTTTGCGTCACGTACCTACATACATTTCTGGACCTCCAACTCTTCCAACTTGCTTGCATAGAAATGGTGCCTAATCCTCGTTATACGATTCAGAACGATTTTTAAATATATTTTTTATAACATAAATAATATTTGCGTATGGAACTAAAGAGCCGCAGCTTCACATCCAAAGAGCCGCATGTGGCTCGCGAGCCGCAGGTTGCCGACCCCTGCCCTAGTACTTTTAATATGGTTAGGAAAGATAATCGTGGAGTGGAGAAGAAAAAGATCCCCCCCCCCTGAAGATCTTTTGGGGTTGCTACGGTTAGTGGCTACGTCTACATCAGGAACATGCCGCGCCCGAGCACTCAGTTTTGACGACGCAATACATAGAAAACGTCCTAACTTGAGTGCTCAGGAGAGGCGTCTGGACGCACCAAATCAGTTTTTCAGTCGCAAATCTCTTGCCGGGAATAGATGAGATACTAGCCAGACTGCTAGCCTAGTTGAGTTGTCAGAAGTTGTAGATTATGGCCTGAACCCCCCTCGAATTAAGGGGGAGTGTCGTTTCAATGCACCTGCCGAGGTATATAGGCATGATGATGTAGCATCGACGATGCTATGCAGCCTGAAGTACTGTCAACTGGGGGTCTAATAGCGACAATCTGCAACATTGCAGAAATTCTGCAATAGCAATTTCATTTCATTTTTCCGACTCTCCAGCAGAATCCGCGAAATATTCGTGAAACGGTCACGAATGACGTAAAATGTGTGACTATTTTACAGAATTTTTGCGGAATTGCTAAGAATTCTGATAGAAAATCAGAAAAATGAATTGCATTGGCAATGTTTAGCGTCGTTAGTAGCTCCCCTGTCCTTAAATGTGCTTTTATGAACATGTAGTCGTAGAGTGATGAAACCGTTAAGGGCCTCCGCAGACTTGCTACTTTTAGCATCGGCGACCGGCGATTTTGTGACGTATCGATGCTGCGTCGCGTTTCTTCGAGCGCGAACGAGCGAGACGCAGCATCAAAATCGCCGATCGCCGATGCTAAAAGTAGCAAGTCTGCGGAGGCCCTAAGATCTTCTTCATCCTCGTTCCCTCAATTCTGTGTATCGTGACTAGGTATTGCGGATGCCTTGCCAAATGTCCCGGTCGTTTGCGCTGTGTACCGCCTTGTTAAATCTGCCGCCTACAACGCTTTTTATCGTATCAGACCATCTTGTATAGTCCTTCTAAGAAATATTCTCCGTTAAGATCCACGGAGGCGTATACGTAGTTAATCTGAACTCACAAATCTCAAATAGCCACAGCACCGTATGTAAAAAAGTATGTAAATATGCGGAGCGGGGTGTTCAATGAGTCGGAACGCGCCCCACTCGATCGGAGGGGAGGCACTGATTTATCGCCGCGACTGACACGCTCTCGTCTGCGATGGGGTAAGGATCGGCTAAGTATCTTTGTGAAAAAAATTACAATATGTATACTGCTTTGTTAGTCTTTATCATACAGATATAAGCTAAGAATATTTTCCTTACCAAGGTTGGTGAAAGTTAGAAATGTTGTTGTTTTAAGGCGCTTAAGCCAAGCATCTTCTGCTTATCGTATGGTTCGTGGCCAACCTGGTGTCAGAGTTGTTCAAGCCGCCCGAAGGCCTCTGACAAGGCTTAACGACTGCTGCCTAGATGACAACAACCGGGACCGACTGTTTACGTACCCTCCTAAGCACGGAGACGCTCAAGCCAAGCCAAACTGACGGAAGCCAAGCTGTAGCCTTGTCTGCAGCTCATAGGTATTACGATCTGGCTCGACTGGGGTAGTACTACCCCCTCACAGAAGATCGGCGTAAAGTAGCAATTTATGGTGCGTTTCGTAGGATGAATGAGACAACCGGAAGACCAAACCCATTCCCATGTTCGCATTCTACCCAAGCCCAACTCCCCTTAAGGTCAACAAGCTAGCGATACAAGATTCAAAGATTCAAAACGTTTATTTTGTTTAGGCCTACGGGGGCACTTACAAATTGTCATTTTACATTTTTTGTTAAATTCTACCGCCGGATCGGAAACGCGACCTCGACTGAGAAGATCCGGCAAGAAACTCAGCGGGCTTGTCTTTTGTACATTGTTTTAATTTTATTATATTTTTTTAATCGCCATTTACTTATTTTAATACAATGTATACCTTTGTTATTGCAAGCATATAGGTAACTGTTTAACGTGAGGCGGGCCCTTAAACTTAAATAATAAACAACGTTAATAAACAACGCTTAAACAAGGAATCAATCGGCCCCGCCCTCCGGTGTCACTCAACGAAAATAAACTGCCCAAGTATTTGGCGACGTAACGGAGCGTTAACCGGCGGGCGGCGAGCTCGGGCATGGGGCATGGGGCAAAGGGCCGTAATACCATTTAGATCCTAATACGTATTTATGTTCCTTTTGATCTGATTATACTGAGAGCAGTGGCGACATTTGGCTTGATGGGAGCAAGATCATAATTCGGCTTTTAAAGTAATTTGATTTGGAGCGCTCAGGTCATGGACCGGAGTTGCTGGGCGGAAGCGATCGCCATTATCATGAATTTAACTATCGCTAAGAATTCACATGTTGACTATATTTTTAGCATAATTATTTAGAGTATGGGGCTATAGCGACGCTATGCAACATTGCAGTAATTCTGCAAAAGTTATTCATTTTTCTGATTTATTAGCAGAATCCGCTAAATTTCTGTGAAATTGTGACAAATGGCGTAAAATGTGTGACTATTTTACAGAAATTTTGCGGAATTTCTAAGGATTCATCGAGAAAATCAGGAAAATTAATTGCATTGGCAATGTTGCATAGCGTCGTTATTAGCCCCATGACTTGTGATTACTATACCCCATTTATTATAACATTAGAAATAAGAGGCTCGTAGACGCAGGGATCCAAAACATTTTATTTCAAAGTCAAAACAACTTTTATTTAGAGTGGTTACATTAAAATTGTTTTCATATAATACAATGCTAAATACTTCGATAACCAAAATAAAAGTACTTTTTATACTATGTTTTATTTATAATAACATCGTATCACACAATATAAACTGACAACAAAAAATTAATGAAAAAATAAATGATGGTGAATGACTCAATGACAAACACTGACAGGAAACTATTTACGTCAATTTCATAGACAACATAATCCGACAAAATTAGAAATACCCTGCTGTCATAACCTCTGAACGGATTAGGTAACATTTTAGATTTGTTAGGATTATAGTGGAACGAAACACGTTCCCGGTATTATTCACCCCTGCTTCTTTTAGGTTTTTAGCATTGACACTTAATTTTAAATTGGACTGAAATGATAATATTTAAATGAAAGACAATTTATTTTATAATACAAATAATTAAAATAATTACAGTTAGGTGTGACAAGCTGGTATATAAATAGATAATAATAAATTCGACGTGAATCATAACTGTAACATGTTATTTGTACTTTTGTTACAAAGTGGACACTAAAAATAACCTTTTTTAACTTCTGTCTAATGCTATAACAAATGGAGTATAACAGTGACAAACAACTTGAAATTTGCCGAAAATACCTAGGTACTGGTCTAGGTATTTTTTATTTTATTTTCATCTTTAGGTAGGTAGGTAGGTTTCATAGGTAGGTATATAAAAACCAGACCAATGCAAGTAGGACTCGTGTACAAGCTTATTAGAAGTAAAATTTTAGAAAAACGCTGAAAAATAATTATTTTATTTGTAATGACTAGCATAAATACTAAGGCGCATGTCTCTAGCTCCATAAAATATGGGTATTTGTCTTCTGGGTACTGATACAGTTTTGTCGTATCCCAAGGGAACACCAAAGTCTGTGCAGTGCCTATCACCCTGCATCTAAGGGCTTCCCTAGCTGACCGCTATCTTATTTTATTGCCCTGTTAATTAGCCCTGCGGTGTCCAGTTATACTTTATGGAAGAGCATATGGGGTCGTTAATAAACGTCTGAAACTCACCAGCCCCCCTAGCCAAGTTGCTTCGTCTACAAACGTTTCTACAAATCGCTACGCTTCATGTATGTAAATGACATAAGTCACGTGATCTACTTATCGAATTGTACTGTCATTTCTATACATTTAAGCGTAGCGATTTGTAGAAACGCTTGTTGACGAAGCCACTTTAACTTTAAACGGTATCTAACACGGTGGGTTCTATGACGAAGGGATATCTGGGATCTACTCATCTTCCAGGCGTTACCATGACTAGTGATGGGATGTTCTCGAGAACATTCTCACCCTCGGAAACTTACTCGTGAGAATTTTTTATTTTGGGTGACGTTATCCTAACTTTCAATCTTAAAAACAATTAAAACCACCATACTTGCATGTTTAATAAGGTTTATGCCTAGTTTAACATGCTTCAGAAGATAAATTCTCGAAAATACTCACGATTAAGTTTCCGAGGGTGAGAATGTTCTCGAGAACATCCCATCACTAGTTGAGACCATGGATAAAGAGATCAGTCACCAGACTCCGTTCAATGGACCACGCATCACAACATCGAGATCCACCCTCGGATGAATCACCGCGAACTAAGAATACGGTTTAATAATAATATCATCCCTTCACCATTGCGGAGGGAATAAAATAAAACTTTAATAGTTCCAGTAATGACGTCCGCGTGGCGCAGTGCATCGGGTGTTGCGGATTCGATTCCCGCCATAGGCAAATTTCGAAAACGGCCTTTTTGTTATTTGCCCTGGTCTGGGTGTCGCTGGGATCGCCCCCAGACCATAGTAGCCATAGTACAAGCGTTGCTTAGTTTTGGACCATACAGTTGGTGTGTAAGTCTGGCGATATTTATGTATGTTATACAGGGTGAATTTGAAATCATGGGCATCCTTTTAAACTATGACTCTACACATGATTCAGAATATCTGGGGCAATAAATAAAAAAATCTGTTGATGAAAAAATATTGCTTCAGTAAGCAAATAAGCAAACCCGTTAACTGTTATTCCTAACATGGGCAATAATTTTTTATCAATTGATTTGTTGATTAATATTCCCTAAGTATTCTGAATTATGTGTAGAATCACCGTTTAAAAGGATGCCCATGATTTCAAATTCACCCTGTATTTATATTCAACCTTAGATCCAGTGTAATAATATTGAAAATGTTCTCGCAAGCATTTTATAATTTGAAATAAATTGAAATTGAATATTATTCTGAAATGCTATTTACAACCTTAATTTCATTCAAGATAAAGTTTTGAGTTGCAGGATGTGCTTATTAAATTAATCCTACCTACTTTGTGTTTTGTTCCATGTCTGGATACAGATAAGGACCATATTCGATTGATAAGTGGTATCCATGAATTTTATAGGCTATCCATAAGGAAAGTTATTTATTAGTTAAATAATATATTTTATAGGTTTATCGTCTTTCTCAACTCATATAAAGTTGAGCAATGAACTAAGGCAGCCCTCTGCAAGCCCGAGAAGGGTGCCAACCATAACTATCGCAGCGAGAGTTACTAAAACTATTTGTTAGTAACTATGTAAATGTAACGTCACGACTTTTATCCCCATTCGGGGGTAGTCAGAGGCTTGAATGGCCATACACCACCACATTGTGGAGGTATTAACCAACTCAAAGCCCACGTTTCACCAGATAGTCAGAACCCAACGTGACAGGTGGTGAACCTTGTCGCCGTGTATACAGGAACTGACTATTACCTAATCCCGAGGGATAGGTAGATTTCCTCACGATGTTTTCCCTCACCGTCAGCTAACTGTAAATTATGCACATAGATTATTGATTCTATCATAAAAACAAAATTATAACCAAACATCCAACTTATATTATCATCCATAATAAGTAACATGCGTCGACTTCAAAATCCAGTTAGTGTAATAAGACACGTTGGTGAAAATCGCCAGTTTCACCTCGCAGTCCCTGGGCTTCACTGCCAGGATCCCCACGACCTTATCCCTATAGAAAATTGGTCCAAATTCATGTATAAAACAATCATCATGGTCGTTCATATCGATGCATATGAGGCTGTCATCCAGTTCAACCCCGTAGCTCTCGAAACATCGGCTGAAGTCTACGATTTTCACGTCGAACTTGACGAAGTCATTCGTGAGGTACAGCCTCCGGTCCATGGTGGACACTGTCTTCCACACGCTGGCTTCAGCTTGCGTGACTTCGTTCTCATCGAACACAGCTGGCTTTAACGAGAAAGGGTAGAAGTCGATGTTGAGTTTGGCGACAGCGATGTCGTATTTCGGTGTCGCGTTGCTGATGTTGAACTTCTCGTGGAGTCTCCAGAAGAGGACTGGGTATGTGTGCGTGATGTTGCGGATGAAGTCGTTGTAGATCAGGACTCGGTGGGTCGTCCCGTGCCGTCTGGGGAGACGAGCAACAAAACATAAATAAAAAAAAATAGGGGTAGGGGTAGGAGTAGGAATAGGAGTTGGAAGTTGGAGTTAGAGTTGGGAGTTGGGAGTTGGGTCTTGGGAGTTGGGAGTTGCGAGTTGGGACTTGGGACTTGGAGTTTTCTGCGCGAACGAAGTCGCAGGCATTACATTATCACCAGTTGGTGATAATGTAATTAATTAATATTAATTATTAACATTATCACCAGTTGGTGATAATGTAAATAATTATGGTATTTGCTTGCTCACTTTTGTTTTTACGGAGCAATATCCAATTTCTTTGGAGTAAACGAACCGACAATTCATTTGGATGGCAGATTGGTTAGTTAAGCGTTCGTAGTACGTGGTCAGTGGTCACCTGCAGTGTGCCGAGGTGACGACCCACTTGACGAGCACGACGCTGGCGAAGCACGCGAACGACCAGAGCTTGGTCGTGTTCCTGGTGATGGCGGCCACGTACGGGAACCGGTCCGCCAGCATCTGGGAGCTGTTCTCACTCAGCGAGATCACCCCCATGTCCTTGGTGAACCTGAGGACATTAAACCACACCATTCCGCCGCGTATTCACTAGGGGACACTTGTCCCGCCACTAGGGTTCACTAGCATTGTTCACTAGGGGACGGTTCACGGTTGTTCGCTAGGGGACATCGCCCGATATCGCAGGCGACATCTACGTGTCGCGGGACACGGTGCGTGTCGATGCTCCACGAGTGTCGACCTTGCGCGACTTCGTGTAAAATCGTGTCACCTGACAGCATTTGAGTAGTGTGGACACGTGTCGCTGTGTTCCGCGACAATCCTCGACTATGGCAGTAGTACTACCTCCTTGGGCGACATCTCGACCAAATGTGGACGAGCGAACTTCGAGCGACAGTCGCACGTAAATGTCCCGCGACTGCTCGCGACATGTCGCTCGACGTTGTCTCCTAGTGAATACATGGCTATGTAGCTACCATCTCGCGTGTAAAAATGACGCTGATGACATTTTGATTCCAATAAGGGGGTGGAACAGTAGGATAGCTCGGGCATGTGCTCAGGCGCGAGCGGTACTATTTTCTCCAACTTGATATGATGGGCAAGATCAGAGAGAAGCGACGCGTTGGAAGACAGAAATCGTGGCTCTGTAATATCAGGGAGTGGACCGGCATCGCCAGCGCAGAACACCTCTCTTGGCAAGGAATAGAAAGAAACAAAGAAAAAACTTTATTGCGGCAAGCAAAATAAATACTAATAAAAAAGAGGGTCTAAGGTCTAAATAGAGAATATCGCCAGACTTGCACACCACTTGTATGGTCCCAAACTAAGCAACGCTTGTACCATGGCTACCGTACAATGGACTGGGGGCGATCCCAGTGACACCCAGACCAAGGTAAATTACGAAAAAACACTCCCCTTCCGGTCTGCAAAGCGCGAGCAATGCCTTTGGTATTGCAAGCATCTATTGCGCCGTACGTTTGTTTGACACCTCAGTCCTATATAAAAAAGGTCTTTTCTGAAATTTGGGGAAGCGGGAATCGAACCCGCAACCACGCTCCTGCGTCAAGCGCTCGTCAAGTGTGTATGTGAGGCGTATGGAAGCATGTTCAGTACGTTGGTGACCTGTAAACTCCCCCCACTTGGCCGAAGTCCCTCTTCCTGTCCTCCACCGTGATGTCGGTGGCGAACTTCACCATCACGCAGACCGCCATGATGGCCATAACGATGAGCACAGTCAGCACGACGCACGCGAGCTTCATTGCCAATTTGGTGAAGTGTACTGCAGGATTTTTTTGCAGAATTTTGGTGCTGATTTCTGTTAGATTTGGCGGACTGTCAGCTGTCAAGAGAAGTACCTAGTTTATTGACCATAATGACCTAGATAGTTTCGTTATTTTTTTTAGATCTATGGTTAATTTTGCTTATAGGTGAACTGCAGGGCTATTACGTATCTCAGTTGACAACTGGGGGCTTACCACGACCTCTTATCGCGATTCAATTATAGGAGCGTTTTAACGTTTCAGCGACTTTTTGTGCAATGACGTACCTTATTGTCATGACAATAAGAAACGTCATTGCACAAAAAGTAACTGAAACGTTAAAACCATACTGCTATAAGAGGTGGTGGTAAGCCCCCTGGCGTCAGTTGTACACCGAACTTGGATGGTAAATTAGAATGACAACATTGGTATTACGTATTTCGGTGAATGGATATCAAGGTACAGTGAGTTTAGAGGTTAGCCCTGCAAGAAATACGTAATACCAATGTTATGTCATTCTAATTTACCATCAAAGTTCGGTGAACAACCGAAGCCAGTTGTCAACTGAGATCCGTAATAGCCCTGCTGGATAGTCTCTCGCATGGACCAATTACTAAGGGGACTGGCCCTAAGCTTCTCGGCCGAGTGGTCGGCCTAGTACTAACATCGACATAAAACGAAGCGAGTAGTTTAACTATTTATCGGTAGATAGAACAATGAAAATGAAAAAACAATGACCACGTTTTTTTTCATACATATATCTAATAAGGGCACCTCTTTCTTTAGTCTTTACTCTGTGGTCTCTCGTTCGTTAGGAGAATAAAAAAAACCAACCGACTTCAAAAAAACCTGGATCACTAAAAAGCCTGAAATAATATTTCTATTACCACCTCTGCCTAACCCTTCGGGAAAACCAGACGTGATGGTGTGTTATCGAGTATTTGGAGTCGGTACTCCAAATCGGAATCGGAATACTCGATAACACACCATCACGTCTGGTTTTCCCGAAGGGTTAGGCAGAGGTGGTAATAGAAATATTATTTCAGGCTTTTTAGTGATCCAGGTTTTTTTGAAGTCGGTTGGTTTTTTTTTATAAAAATAATTTTATTTCACGATTTTTAGTGGCGCCATACCAATGAACATTTTGGCATATTAAACCGTATGAAGTAAGCCCAACAAAAGGTAACTCCTGTAAATCTTTGAGGAATTCCCTCGACTGTCTATTGTCTCCATCATCGGACCTGTAATGGCACTTATAACCCATATGGGTGCAAAGTTCTCTCCAATACAAATTAATCAAGCCCAAACACCAGGTAATTGCTGTAAATCGTTAAGGAGTTCTCTCGACTGTCTTTTGGCTCCATCATCAGACCCCTAAAGACAGTCACAACCCATCTAGGTGTAAAGTTCTCATCAATACAAATTAATCAAGCCCAAACACAAGGTAGCTACTGTAAAACGTTGAGGAGCTCCCTTGACTGTCCCTGGTCTTCATCATCAGTCCCCTAATGACAGTCACAACCCATCTAGGTGTAAAGTTCTCATCAATACAAATTAATCAAGTCCAAACACAAGGTAGCTATTGTAAAACGTTGAGGAGTTCCCTTGACTGTCCCTCGTCTTCATCATCAGTCCCCGAATGACAGTCACAACCCATCTAGGTGTAAAGTTCTAATCAATACAAATTAATCAAGCCCAAACACAAGGTAGCTACTGTAAAACGTTGAGGAGTTCCTTTGAATGTCCTTCGTCTTCATCATCAGACCCCTAATGACAGTCACAACCCATCTAGGTGTAAAGTTCTCATCAATACAAATTAATCAAGCCCAAACACCAGGTAATTGTTGTTAATCTTTGAGGAGTTCCCTCGACTGTCTTTCGGCTCCATCATCAGATCGACTCCAGACCTTCATAAAATAGTAGTGCTTTAAAATACTTAATGAAAAAAATTACAAACGCACTAGTCGCTCCTACGATTTTCGAAGGTTCCCCTCGATTTCTCTGGGATGCCATCATCAGATCCTGGTTTCCTTATCATGGTACCACCGCTGGGATATCTCCTTTCCAACAAAAAAAGAATCATCAAAATCGGTTCATAAACGACGAAGTAATCCGCGAACACACATAAAAAAAAAAATATATATATACGGTCGAATTGAGAAACCTCCTCCTTTTTGAAGTCGGTTTAAAAATGAGCTCCATCTCCAAGTACCTAGTTCCAAATCAAGGGTTCCGTTACTACCTTCCACCTCCGTCACCAGTCCAGCTGGATGGAAGCCTTATTGTATTGTCATCACAATAGACACCATTATAAATGGTTATACCCATAGATTTAGGAGCTACAGATGGAGTGCATAGAACACAAAAGTGAGGCTACCAAAGCAAACACAAAACAAAAAATCGAATACAATCTCGCCTTATAACTACACAACTTTACACGCACACAGATGTATGTGCCCCTAGTGCCGCTCATAGAGTAAAGACTAAAGAAAGAGGTGCCCTTATTAGATATATGTATGAAAAAAAAAAGTGGTCATTGTTTTTTCATTTTCATTGTTCTATCTACCGGTAAATAGTTAAACTATTTGCTTTGTTTTATGTCGATGTTAGTAATAGGCCGACCACTCGGCCGAGTTGCTTAGGGCCAGTCCCCTTAGTAATTGGTCCATGGTGCCGCTCCTAGTTGTCACGCACACATTAAATGCGACCCGGCTTCACATCGTTTGTTACCAAGACTACATCTGCCTTCTTCTATTAATCTGTAATCTGTAATATGTTTGTTTTCTAGTGGTGGATTAATAAAGAGTTATCTATCTATCTATCTATCATTATTGTCAAGATTCATGATGATACTCCAATTTAAGAAGTGGGTGAAATTCAGCTCCTTAGCTTACATAGTATTCCACCAAGCCAACTAGGAACCTGTCAAATGTGACGTCACCAGCAAAAAAGCGGTGGCGATGCAAGAGGTGTGGCGGGCGGGAAGCCGCAGGCGGTGGCGTGTGTGCGGGCGGGGAAGCCGCATTCCATCCGAGTTCCTAGTTGGCTTGGTAGAGTAGTAGTTAAGGGCAACCTAATATGAGGATGGTAATAAAAACGGCGGTGGTATTCATCATCATCATCATCTCAGCCGAAAGACGTCCACTGCTGGACATATGCCTCCCCCAAGGTTCGCCATAATGACCGGTGTTGCGCTGCCCGCATCCAGCGGATTCCCGCGACCTTCACCAGGTCGTCGGTCCACCTTGTGGGAGGCCTACCCACGCTACGCTTTCCGGTGCGCGGCCGCCACTCGAGAACTTTACGGCCCCATCGGCCTATCGGTGGTATTGATTGAAGCTTTATTTGACCAGGTCAGGGTTAGTCCCGTGGAGGCGGCTGCAGCTCACCTGGGGCCCGTTCTGCTGGAACCGTATCCCCTGCTGTTGGCGTATAAGGGAGCGTCCATAAATTACGTGAGGTGATTTTTGTGATTTTTCGACCCCCCCCCCCCCCTCCCCCCTTGGTGAGATGTCGTTTTGTAAGATTTTGCTCAACCTTTTCTCTCTCCCTCTAATTTCAACACTGTTTCTTTGCGGTAAACAAAATTACGTGAGATTTGCCGTTACCCCCCTCTCCCCAAGTGAGATTTGGTGAGATTTGGCTCGACCCCCTCCCCCCCTAAATGCCTCACGTAATTTTTGGACGCCCCGTAACCCCCATAGCCCAATTACTTGAAAAATCTTATCTCTAGTTTTTTGCATTTTGATACAAAATACAAAAAAATAATTAAGTATACTTACCTATAAGAAGAGACAACGGAATATGGTGACAGAGAAGGTAAAAGATAAATATGAAATAAAAGTACCAAAAACCTAGTTTGTGCCAATTCATAAGTGCTTTCGGTACCTAAGTGACCTTAATTATGATGTGCATTTTTCTACATGCGAACATACAAACACACCGACTTCTTTATACTATTTGAAATGACAGCTGCAGTTTGCGATAGCACTGGTAGTAATGACCCTGCGACTATTATATTTTATATCCTGTTTTTTATTATTATAGACAAAACATAATAGACAAAGGATTAATTGCGACGCGCAGTAATAAGTGTCAATATGAATTTATTTGGTTGGTAATAAAACAATGCTTTCTTTGTGCCGTCCGGTACGGTGTGGTGCCTCGGGCGGGTATATAAGCCGCGTGCGCCGGAGTGCGGCATGTCCGTCCAGTGACTACCCAGAGACCACACACCCACTACTCCACTATCAACATGAGAGCTACCCTGGTGAGTGAACAGCAAGTTAACACTTTTCTCATTAAAGATTACTTACTAGCCATGGGAGTTATCAGACCCTCTAACTAAGGGTGATATTCCGTTCGTTGAATATTTTTGTCCAAGATTTCTTTGTTATTTTCATAGTTAAGAAAAATAATATTGAAATTTGAATCTTTTTGCGTAATTAAAAATCTTTGATCAAATATTGGTGTTGCTAGTACATTGGATGAAGACATCCAATTTATTTGATTAAATGTACATTGGAGAAAGATATTTGACGAGTGAAATACCGGCTGGTAAAGTCTGGGGACGTCCATAAATTCTTCTTCTTCTTTTTCAAAATATCGCCACCCAATGCTGAGTGTAGGTCTCTTCCATTGCACTCCACTCCTTTCGGTCTTGCGCTTTCCGCATCCAGGGGCTCTACCACCACCTCTTATAGCAGTATTGTTTTAACGTTTCAGCGACTTTTTGTGCAATGACGTTTCTTATTGTCATGACCATAAGGTACGTCATTGCACAAAAAATCACTGAAACGTTAAAACGTTCCTGTAATTGAATCGCAATAAGAGTTCGTGGTAAGCCCCCAGGTCTTTCCTGCCACCTTCACCAGATCGTCCGTCCATCTCGCTGGTGGCCTGCCCACGCTTCTGCGTCCAGTACGAGGTCTCCACTCCAGTACCCTTTTTCCCCATCGGTTGTCCGTTCTACGGCACACGTGACCCGCCCACTTCCATTTCCTGCGAGCGATAACTTTGGCTATGTCGTCCATGAATTACGTGAGACATTTAGGGGGGACGGGGTCGAGCCAAATCTCACGTGGGGGAGAGGGCGTCTCGGGAATTCTCACGTATTTATTTTTATCGTAAGAAACAGTGTAGTCCATAAATTACGTGAGGTGTTTTTGAGGTTTTTCTTCGCCACCTCCCCTCTTGGTGAGATGTCTTCAGATTTTGCTCGACCCCCACCCTCCCCCTCTAATCTCACATGAGATTTTTCAAAAGCTATATTTTAGAGTATAAACATGTTTTACTTAACGACGGCTCCTTAGCAGAGCTCTATATTCACCCGTATCCTATCTACGCAGTTGTTCGCTATCGCCGTGACGATGATGGGAGCAGCAGCGCCAGCGCCGCAACAGAGCGGCTCATCGTTCTCTCAAGTCAGCAAGGGTGGCAACGTCGGTTACACATACGCGTCTGCTAACGGAACCGGTTTAGGAGACGCCGCCTCGAGTACCATGACCGACGGCGACGATCTATACGCCAACAGCAAGGGGTTGGCCTCCAGCAGCAAGTGAGCCGCAGACGCCTCCACGGGATTAACCCTGGCTTGGTTAAATAAAGCTGTAATCAATACCTAAGCAGTTTTTATTAACTTCCTTATATTAACACCCTGTATCTATGTATTGGGATCTCAGGATTCTTTAATTAAATTTACTATATTTGATAGAGAGGTTTGATCCTTATGATTGACACTATCGATTAATGCCATAAAAGTTCAGAACCTATGTTATTATTTCGGATTTCAAACGGTTCGATCCCGAGTGTGGCAAGCGAGTTATCGAAAATCTTTGAATGCAGATTTGTTTCTTTTAGAAAATAAAGGAATGTTTCCAGTAATCCGAGTTGGTGGTCGCATCGAAGCTTCCGATGATCATAAACATCCAGTTCTTCTACATTCGTCTAATCATTTAACGCGCCTAATGTTCGAGTATGAGCATAAAACACACTTGCACGCCGGCCCACAGCTGCTGCATTCATTTATGCGTGAAGGTATTTGGCCTATAAACGGTAGACATCTCGCTCGCCGTACTGTACACAACTGTGTGGTATGCAGGCGTCTTCAGGGTAGGACTATACATCCTATGATGGGAATGATGGGAAATCCACGAGTTACTGCCGATTATCCATTTAATACTGTCGGAAAAGACTTCGCAGGTCCGTTTAACATTATTAATCGAAAGGGGCGTGGAGCAAAGGTGATTAAATACTATCTATGCTTGTTTATAGGTTTGAGATACAAATGTATACACTTAGCGCAGCCATACACGGACAGCCCGCCGACTGCTTGACGCCAAGCAGTCGCGAGCTGTCGACTGCAACCAACTGCAATAGAGCTGTCTGTTCCGACAGCAAAATGCAGTCCGTGTATGACGGCGCTTAGAGGCCACTAGACTTGAACAAATGAGACAGCATTTTTGGATTCGCTGGCAGAAAGAGTAGGTACTTAATAGAATGACAACATCGAACCAAATGGCGAACGAACACTTCAAGACTTAAGGTTGGCGATTTGGTCTTGCTCCAAGAGGATAATTCCCATCCACTATGCTGGCGCCTTGGTCGAGTTGAAAAACTACATCTTGGATCAGACAACATAGCCAGAGTGGCAGAAATAAAAACTACCAAGGGCTTCTACGACGCCCTCTAACTCGGCTTTGCCCTCTGCCTTCGAAAGAAGAGCTAAAGTGTTGAAACTCTCCTACTGCAGCCTTTCAACGTGGGGAGCATGTTCACGCTTGACATTCTTAATATGTTCAACATTCTTGGTTATATATTTTATTAATTTGGAAACTCTAAAACTTTGTTTAACACTTTGTGATGTTATTTGACACACAACTATTTTGCTACTATTAAAACCACCAACGAAACTTGAAGAGTATTTTATTATTTATCATGACAATAAGAAACGTCACTGCACAAAAAGTCGCTGAAACGTTAAAACAATACTGCTATATAAGGCCTAGGCCGCACCGCGGTTATATCCGCGCTGTTAAAACCGCGTCCTATGGAATCATATGAACCGCAAGTGCGGATAGGTTCATATGATTCCATAGGACACAGATTTAACGCGGTTTTAATAGCGCGGATATAACCGCGGTGCGGCCTAGGCATAAGAGGTGGTGGTAGGGCCCCTGATTGCGAATAAATACATATCGATTCCAAAGTTCAAAACCGTGTCTATTCACCCCGTTTTAAAGACTAATACCACTTGCTGGCTCGGAAATCAAATAGTCAGGCGACGTGGATGACTGTTGGCCGCCGAGCGAAGTGCCGCGTCCGTCCGTTATCGTGAGCGCGGCCATAAACCAGGGCGCGGCGCTTCACACACACGCGCCCGCCACCAACACCGTGGCTAAAACCTGAGCACAAGCATTAATTAACACCTAGAAGAAGAGGCTCTCATGTAGTTACATAAGCACCTGCTTTTCTTTGCCAAGAAATTGCAACGTTCCCCAACTTTCATCGTAGGGCTGAGAGGTGAGTAGGGGGTGGCGGGCATAGAGTGCTGCCACTGACAGACAGAGTTGATACTTACCTAATCTCCCGTACAAATTAGGTACCTACCCACCGAACCTAGCGGAAGTGTTCGGTAGGTTTATCTCTGTACAAACCTACAAGTAAAATAGAATAATATGCCTTCTTCAAATGTGCGTCCGAGGCAGGCCTCAGTCACTCTGTGGTTTCGGTCGAACTAGCTCCGATCGGTTCGCGTACAAAGTCTGTACGCAATTCAATATGGCTGCCGCGCTCCTGGCGTGAACACGCGCTATAACGTTTCGCGCGCTTTTGGTTGGTCGCTCGCGTTGGAATTATTATTTTAAAATTAAAAATGACGAGCAAGACGAACTGTGGCGTATATGGCTGTCTAAATAGTTATAGAAACTGCAAATTGACATTTTTTTCTTTGCCAGCTGATTGTGAAAGGTAATTGAAGCTAATTGAAGTTTTATTTTGTTATTTAGATATAAAAAGAAGCTCATAGTTCAGTGCAGTAGACGTTATTTACAAGAGGTAGGATCGAATAGTGGAATTGAAGCGAAAATATGTAATTTGGAACAGAATGAAATGACAGTTTTTTACGGTTATACCACGTTATACCTACTAGCATCGATTACGGAATACCTACCTACCTTAATTCCTTTCATAGTTGACGAGATCCATCGTGTTGCCAGTTTTTCTACTTACCTATATTCGTATTAGACACTTACCTAAGTCGATGTAAGTAGATACTAGTTGCCGTAGCGTTTTGTGAGCACTCGGCCACCGGCGGAAAAAGCGAGTGAGAGAACTATAAATTCAAGGTTAACGGTCATAACTCAATGAGCGACTTGCACTTGCTGTTGCTTGATATTCTACTATGCATCCATGCTATGCTATTGCGTATTGTTCCCATGCTATTGCGTGCTGTTATATGCGCTAATTAATTTACTAAAACATATTAATTTCACCACTCCAGGTCCATGCTTCCCTTCAGACTACATTTTTAAATTATTTGTTAGATTTCGCATTTATGCTGCCATTAAATTTAATAACCGCTATTTTAAAGACAAAAAATATCGAAGGCATTACATTAAAGTGCAACAACTGTAATTTTTTAAAATGTATAGTTTTAATTAACATTTAAATACAAAAATGTTGGTACTATTTTATTTTTATTAATTGTGACAACCCTACCGATTGAAGGTTAAGTAGCGTGCAGCAGCGTGCGGCAGCGGGACGGCGAATTACATACGCTAACGCGTTGCGTCAAGGCACAATTTAGATTGCGCGCGGTCGGGCACGGCAAGTTTAGGTAATAATAATAATTTAAAATGTCGGCTTTCTTCAAGATCAAAGGAGTGCAACTTCTGTACTCCTTATCTATTCTGTGTCCGAGGCCTGTATTTGGTGTTCGTGTAGTGTAGGTAGGCAGCCACCTGTGCTGTGCTTGTTGTGACTACGAGCACGCAGACACATCAGGAGCCATTGAGACAAGCAAAGCCCATCGGATGTTTATACCCATTATTGGCTATCTCGCTCTGGACTGATTTTAATTTCCAGTACAAGAGTGAGGTAGAATAACCCTACGGACCATATGATAACACACCTAGTGAAAATATGACAGGTAACATACCTGGCGACGGACTGGCGACCGTCGCCAGTCCGTCGCCAGGTATGTTGCCTGTCATATTTTCACTTGGCTACGGGGTTGGCGACGTCACCATGGCTATAAGGTGTGTATGGCCCTACTCCTGAACCACATCCCATAGAGAGACGGCAGTAGCTCCAAGTAAATATCGGAATCAGATCCAGAAACAACGAAACACGATGTAATAGAATATTACCACAGATATAGGCAGTGGTTTTGAACTATTCGTCGAAGTACCAAATATTATCAAGTAGTATTCTTAGCAGGGATTGCAGGACTCACCAGGACGAGCTTCATGTCGGCAAGCGGAGTGTCGGCATGTACTTGAGGAGTGTCGGCGTCGGTCGGGAGTGTCGGCGTGTACTTGTGGAGTGTCGGCGTCAGCTGTCTGCCTGCACCAGTCGCTCGCTGCTATTTATATAGCTAGGTCTGTTCTAGTTACCCCGCGCTAATAACGATTCAAAGAAAATATATTTAGTATTAAAAAGACCGGTTAGAAATAGCATTTGATTAGCTATCTAAATCTAACAGCAGTAAGAATTCTAATTATTTCTTAATCTATTTCAATTTGTAGTACCTACATTGGTAGTACCTACGTAGGACCAGTTTCAAGTAGGTAGGTAATACCATGTCGCCTTTATTCCGTCCGAGAGGGAGTGAGCAGAACTGAACCGGCCAGTGCCTGAGAGTGAACTGGCCAGTGCTTGAGGGTGAACCGGCCAGTGCCTGGAGTGAACCGGCCATCCGGCCAGTGCGAATGATGGCCGCGCGCGGTCGGCGCCCCACATGCGCCCGCGTTACACGCCTCGCGAGTCGCGAACAACGACACCGGAGTAGTAGGTATATAAAATAAAAATAAAGTAAATAACATTTTTTTATTTATATTTATGAATGAAGTAACATAGGTATGTTTTAGGTGCTGCGCAGGTACGAGCAGCTGTGTCCACAATACAGTTATTTGTTTAGATGCTCGGGTTCGCGCGTAGGCCGCTCAGCTCTCTGCATCGGGTAGTCGCGGGTTCGATTCCCACCAGACGCCGGTAACGACATTTCTGTAATTTGGCATAGTCTGCGTGTCACTGCGATCGCCCCCAGTCCATTGTACGGTATTCATTATACTAGCGTTGGTTTGTTTGGAACCATACATTTGGTGTTTAGTCTGGCGATTATTTATTATAGCGTGGAGGTAGTAACCTCCATTCAATGGACGAAAATGCATAGAAGGTGACTCTTAGCGCCGCCATACACGAACTGCATGTTGCCGGTGCGGTCGACTGCAACCAACTGCAATAGAGCTGTCGCTTCCGACAGCAATATGCAGTCCGTGTATGGCGGCGCTAAGTGTATACATTTGTATCTCAAACATATAAACAAGCATAGATATTATTTAATCACCTTTGCTCCATATCCCTTTCGATTAATAATGTTAAACGGACCTGCGAAGTCTTTTCCGACAGTATTAAATGGATAATCGACAGTAACTCGTTGATATCCCATAATTCCCATCATAGGATGTATAGTCCTACCCTGAAGACGCCTGCATACCACACAGTTGTGTACAGTACGGCGAGCGAGATGTCTACCGTTTACAGGCCAAATATTTTCACGCATAAAGCAGCAGCTGTGTGCTGACGTGCAAGTGTGTTCTATGCTCATACTCGAACATTAGGCGCGTTAAATGATTAGACGAATGTAGAAGAACTGGATGTTTATGATCATCGGAAGCTTCGATGCGACCACCAACTCGGATTACTGGAAACATTCCTTTATTTTCTAAAAGAAAAAAATCTGCATTCAAAGATTTTCGAAAACTCGCTTGCCACACTCGGGAATCGAACCGTTTGAAATCCGAAATAATAACATAGGTTCTGTACTTTTATGGCATTAATCGATAGTGTCAATCATAAGGATCAAACCTCTCTATCAAATATAGTAAATTAAATTAAAGAATCCTGAGATCCCAATACATAGATACAGGGTGTTAATATAAGGAAGTTAATAAAAACTGCTGAGGTATTGATTGAAGCTTTATTGATCCAAGCCAGGGTTAGTCCCGTGGAGGCGTCTGCAGCTCACTTGCTGCTGGAGGCCAATCCCTTGCTGTTGGCGTATAGATCGTCGCCGGCGGTCATGGTACTCGAGGCGGCGTCTCCTAAACCGCTTCCGTTAGCAGACGCGTATGTGTAACCGACGTTGCCACCCTTGCTGACTTGAGAGTACGATGAGCCGCTCTGTTGCGGCGCCGGCGCGGGCGCTGGCACGGCGCGCGCTGCTACCATCACCGTCACCACGATAGCGAACAACTGTGCAGATAGGTAAGACACTGGTGAATATGGAGCTCTGCTAAGGGGGCGTCGTTAAGTAAAACATGTTTCTCCTCTAGAATATAGCTTTTGAAAAATCTCACGTGATATTACAGGGGGAGGGTGGGGGGCGAGCAAAATCTGACGTCATCTTACTAAGAGAGGAGGTTGTGGAAAAATCTCAAAAATCACCTCCCGTAATTTATGGCCGCCCCCTTTGTCCCTGTTTCTTACGATAAAAAAAATACGTGAGAATTCCCGAGAACCCCTCTCCCCCACGTGAGATTTGGTGAGATTTGGCTCGACCTCCTCCCCCCTAAATGTCTCACGTAATTCATGGACAAGAATGCAACGCAAGAAATCGAAGTGGGCGGGTCACGTGTGCCGTAGAACGGACAACCGATGGGGAAAAAGGGTACTGGAGTGGAGACCTCGTACTGGACGCAGAAGCGTGGGCAGGCCACCAGCGAGGTGGACGGATGATCTGGTGAAGGTGGCAGGAAAGACCTGGATGCGGAACGCACAAGACCGAAAGGAGAGGAGTGCAATGGAAGAGACCTACACTCAGCATTGGGTGGCGATAGGTTGAAAAAGAAGAAGAAGAATTTATGGACGTCCCCTAAGGCTGGTATCACTCGTCAAATATCTTTCTCCAATGTACATTTGATCAAATAAATTGGATGTCTTCATCCAATGTACTAGCAACACCAATATTTGATCAAAGATTTTTGAATTACGCAAAAAGATTCAAATTTCAATATTTTTTTTCTTAACTACGACAATAACAAAGAAATCTTGGACAAAAATATTCGACGAACGGAATATCACCCTTAGTTAGAGGGTCTGATAGCTCCCATGGCTAGTAATCTTTAATGAGAAAAGTGTTAACTTGCTGTTCACTCACCAGGATAGCTCTCATGTTGGTAGTGGAGTAGTGGGTGTGTGGTCTCTGGGTAGTCACTGGACGGACATGCCGCACTCCGGCGCACGCGGCTTATATACCCGCCCGAGGCACCACACCGTACCGGACGGCACAAAGAAAGCATTGTTTTATTACCAACCAAATAAATTCATATTGACACTTATTACTGCGCGTCGCAATTAATCCTTTGTCTACTATGTTTTGTCTATAATAATAAAAAACAGGATATAAAATATAATAGTCGCAGGGTCATTACTACCAGTACTACCGCAAACTGCAGCTGTCATTTCAAATAGTATAAAGAAGTCGGTGTGTTTGTATGTTCGCATGTAGAAAAATGCACATCATAATTAAGGATTCAGGAATTTCAAAATGGCGGGGGGTTGGTTCTGAATTTTTTATACGGGGTTTTTATTGTTATAATTATATTTAAGTTGATTTCAAACATTGTATCGTATCGTATATTTCATTACTTGTCATTGGCAGAATCATATTGGGCTTGACCCAATGGAAAGAGGCCATTAATAAAATAAAATAAAAAAAACATAATTAAGGTCACTTAGGTACCGAAAGCACTTATGAATTGGCACAAACTAAGTTTCATATTTATCTTTTACATTCTCTATCACCATATTCCGTTGTTTCTTCTTAAGTAGGTACTTATACTTAAGTCTTTTTTAGTATTTTTTGTAAAAAGGCAAAAAACTAGAGATAATATCTTTAAAGTAATTTGGCTATGGGGTTAGGGGGCGTCCAAAAATTACGTGAGGCATTTAGGAGGGGAGGGGGTCGAGCCAAATCTCACCAAGTCTCACTTGGGGGAGAGGGGGGTCTCGGCAAATCTCACGTAATTTTTTTACCGCAAAGAAACAATGTAAAATTGCGAGAAAACTGGGTTAAATTAAGTAAAACATGTTTCTCCACAACAAGCAGTCGGCGGGCTGTCGCGAGCTGTCGGTGCGGTCGACTACAGCTGACTGCAATAGAGCTGTCGCTTCCGACAGCAACATGCAGTCCGTGTATGGCGGCGCTTATTGAAAGTGACAACTAGTTTGAACCTACAGTGCGTTTACAATTATTTTACCTCTGACATTTACCTTATTTATTTATTTTTGAAAAATGTAGTCTATATTTTGTCTGTATTAGGTTTTTATAAGTCATGTAGCCTGTAGAATAGAGGCTAATCTACAGTTCATGGTCTAAAAGGCCAAGTTTAAAGGCTGACTTTGCGGTTTACAAAAATAAAATGAGAAACGTCAGAGGTAAAATAACTGTGAACGGAGACTAACTACTTTATTTATAACAAGCTGTGTATTGGGTTTTAATTTTTTCGCGCGGAACCCTAATTCGATCGGCTCGATTATGTACCCTCCGTCTACATATCAGTTCCGTATATCGACAGGAATACCATTTGTAATGGAGCTGTATCTTTTATTGTATCTCAGCATGTCAAATGGGGAATTTATCTGTGTGTATCCTCCCTGATTGGAGATTGGAAACTTTGAGTCGCTCGTATTAATAAATGCATCTCAAAGTTGAGATCGATCTTGATGCAGTTTTGACGTTTAATGTTTGGAACATCTGTCAGAAACAGCGTTTTAAGCCCCTCCATTAATTACGTCACACGAATTTCATGATTTTTAGACCCCTCCCCCCTTGTCACAGCTGGTCACATTTGCGAGACCCCCCCCCCCCTCCCTGTGTGACGTCACATATTTTTTATAATTTTCAGAAATTTTCAAATTTTTTCGTTAAAAATTCAAATTTCGGTTTTAATACTTAGATATATTAGATTTTTAAATGTGACGTCACAAAACTTAGGACCCCCTCCCACCCCCTTGTCACACAATGTCACATTTCGTCGACCCCCTCCCACCTTTAACGTGTGACGTAATTAATGGATGGCACCTAAGATCGAGCTCAACTGAGATGGATTTATTAATTCGATCCTAGTATTCAGTATTCACCGAGTTCGCGGGAGAACGACAGTCGACAGCGTCGATTCGATGTCGTCCAGAGAACAATAATAATTAATAGTGTTAATTGTAATTGCTGCGACCATAAACAAAGGCATTACAGTTGAAAACTGTCGATCCAACCACACAAGTACAGACACGCACTTAAGTGCACGCTGATATGTTACTCTGGTAGAAATAGGACCTGCTCAATTTCGCTCTTAGAAAGAGTTGAGTAATCGCGATGCTTGGCGCAGTGAGAGTAGCCCGCTGGACTCACTGCATCGGGTGGTCGGGGATTCGATTCCATTCAGCTTTGCATAGTTTGGGGCCATACAGTTGGTGTGATTGTCTGGTGATATTTATATGAATCGAAAATGTAAAACTTTTTTAAAGGTGGTAGAGTCAAGCTGTAGCCAATTGACTGCAGCTCATATACGGGCTGGCTCAACCGACCACCCTCTCACAGAAGATCTGCGTAAAGCAGCTATAACAGCCGCGTTTCGTACGATGAGTGCGAGAGTCGAAAGCCCAATTCCCCTCCCCCTCCCTTCATCCCTCTCCCCTACAGGTCGGCATTGTGCGAGCAATGCTTTTGGTACTGCTTCACATCAGGCGGGCCGAACGCTTTTTGCCACCGCAGTCCTATAAATAGAAAAAAAAACCCATGTTACTTAAATATTAATTAATTCCAAATAAATAAAATAAAAATGTAACGTCACGACTTTTATCCCCATTCGGGGGTAGTCAGAGGTTTTGAGTGGCCATACACCACCACATTGTGGAGGTATTAACCAACTCAAAGCCCACGTTTCACCTGATAGTCAGAACCCAACGTGACAGGTGGTGAACCTTGTCGCCGTGTATACAGGAACTGACTATTACCTAATCCCGAGGGATAGGTAGGTTTCCTCACGATGTTTTCCCTCACCGTCAGCGAACTGTAACTCCAAATAAAACATTATTAATACTTTATTTAATTATTATAGGATGCCTTGATCATTCCAGGAGTAGGCTACTTATTGGATTTGAACCCGCGGTAGCAGGCAGACCCCTTGAATCATTGGACCACTGAATATTGGACACGACTGAATTCATTACGATAGTAATTTTAATAAAGCACTTGTGTACTGATCTGTACAGCAATCAAGTTATTGCTAAACTACTCCACACCCTCGGCTTTTACTGTAATAAAAATATTCATAACTCCATCCTCCCCTCTCTTTCCAACGCGCCACAAACTTGGTACATCGGAGAGTGACAGAAGATGCGGCAATTTATCAAAATTTCGCCGAGGGTAAGATATTCATCTGTATTAGCGACAAGAATTTTGCGTCTTCATCCCTTGTTGCCATTTGGGGTGCTCGAATTAAATGGGCGGCAGTTTGCGCTTTTTTATTTTAGAGCTGTTGGGTAATGAACACGAAATGAATAATCAATGATGGATGGAGTGATGTTGTAATTTAAAGTAACCTAATTTATAATTTCTTTGTTTATAGTACAGACTTTAGTCATACCCACGTAACGTAGTATTGTCGTTGTCATTTTAATTATATGTCGGTATTATTTGCATTGACGTCGATGTAAATAATACAAGAAAAGTCGATTAAAATGTTGGGCTCCATCAAGTCTACCGGAAGTTGGATGGAAATTTAAAAAATATTGTCTATGCTAATTGTTGTTTTATTACCAGATGTTTAAAATGTCGTATTTTAGTTTATCTACTCGACAAGAGATGGCGCTATTACAAGCTATGTTATTATTCTTGTGTACCTATAAATAATTTTGTAAAATCGTACTTATTTTACCACCTTTTCAGCTAGTTTACAATGGTTTTACAAACCATTTCTAGGAATCAAAAGTGATTTGCAAAGCCGGTGTAAGTCCATTTTAACCTTCTATATATTTGGGGATTATTCTTCAATTAAATTAGTAATTACCTACTAGAAATACTAATAGGATACGATACGCAGGATACTGACAGCTTAAAATTAGGCGGGCCGTATAAAAAAATCTGGCTTCTTCGTCCTTATATTGTTCTGTTTCATTATTTATAGCTATATTTTTTTGAACTACTAAAACATTCAACCATTATGCCACAGAATAGAATTATGCTACATTGATTAAATTTCTTACGTAAAGGCTGTGCTAAAAGTTTATGACGCCTGCAGATAGAATCCGCGTTTTAGCAAGTCAGCTCGCCACAGATTGGATTGGATTAATGCCGTATAACCCCGCTGCAGTAAACGTAGAGCATGTTTATAGGAGTTATGTAACTATGGGTGGTATAGTAGAAGGGGATGTTCCAAGATTTATTTATTTTGTAGCGTAATAACTTTAGCCCTTGTATTGAAGTTGAGTGACAACACCATCTAGCGGTATGAAATTTAAACTTCTAAATTATTATATTTTTTATTTTCATTAAATTATTCCCTAATAATTAATGTTTTATTCGCATTGTAAGAATATTCTATTAGCAGTTCTACCTTTCTGCTTATACATACGAATACGAAATTATAGGGATCTGTTATTAACTCCCAAGATACCTACTAATTTATTAGGAATGTTAACAGCGGAAGTCATTGACAGTTAACAAGATTAGATCGATCGGCGCCGCGCCCCCGACGACCTCACGCGGGAGAAATCAACACAGGTATCTGCAAGTAGCCAACAACTTGCCATACATGGCACTGAGCTCAACAACATTTCTCACTTAAGCAATAAACAATGAAATAACAGTCTTAACTTAGCAAAATTGAACGAAAATAACGATGACTCAAACTTTGTTCTCAATTGCGCGAAATCAGACTACGTGAGGCGCGTGAATCACCCGCCTCTAAAAATCAATACTGAGCGCGCAAGATGGATTTTTATTTAGCATTTTCTAACCACAAATACATGATTCATATATAAATTAATATACTTTAGACGTTTCAGACTTCAGTGATACTAGTTTCAGTTGTAATTAAAAGTTACAGCGTTAATTACGGGCTCTAAATTAAATTAACACCGCCGTGAATGTAGCCGCAGGTAATTGCTGCATTCGGTCAAGAAGTCGCCAGATGGCGCAGTAGTACTCGTGATGTTGTTACATACCGTATGGGCGTGTGAGTGCTTGTGTAAAGAAATAAGTGTTTTGTGTTGTTTTGAGCGCTAATGGAGTAAGAAAACGGTAAGAAAATTGATATAACTATTCAATCTATAACATGCAGTAATCGCAGCGCCACCGACTTTACAGAAAACTCGTAGGAAACAAGAATTCTTACATCTGTCCGATCGACGTATAACCCGACCGAATTTGGGTCGCGACTTTATCGATGCACCTCCTACGGTGTCCGTCGTTTTCGATTCGGCAGGGTTATATTCCCGCCATCTTGTGAGTTGAGCTTTTAGGATTTCGTATAAATATATCGATCGAAAGCTTAATGTAACCTAATTCCTTCTTAAACTCGTTCAGTAGGAAGCGTACTGTATGTTAATATGTATAAATTAGTGGTACGCTGAGCACAACACGTAGAATTAGGTCGTAAACATTTGTTGACATAATGCTACTTGGTATTTGGGTGTAAGAATCTTGTTAATTTATCGAGTTTTTGGGCGGAAGCCGTTCAATATCAGAGCAGGATGCTTCCCCGTCGCATATGGGTCCTGTAAACGGTAATCTTTAATTGGTAATAATGTTTGGTAGCGCTAAATACTGCGGCCTTGCGCGAGGCACCTACATACCCAGAGTGACATCAGTATTTTAAATAGAATTTACTAAAGAATACTTTGTTTTTGGACGCGATTACCGCAACCGTAGACTATTTGCATCGTAACAACCTGTTAACATTGACTTAATTATTATTACGTGGTCACCTTTTTTTAGCACTAAGTAGTACCTAAGTCTAGATAAGTGATAGCGCTAAATAATAGAGGTACCTACTTACTTTCAATTTCTTTGTAATTGATTAAGGTAGCTATACCTAGGTGCCTAAGTAACTAACATAAGTAATCGTGGGTAGATAGGTAATAGGTAGGTACCTAATTTTTATTTTTTAATCTATGGAAACAAAACTAAGCAAGAGCAAATTGATTCAGCTATAGGTAGGTAGGTAGTTAACCAAAGATAAACATGCAAACACATTAGTAAACCATTATCATTGAGGAAGTGTTACCTGCCTATACCCACATAGGTAGATTGTGGTGACCACAATCAAATAAATAATGAATTACAAATAAATTGTTATCATTATTTAAATATGTACCTACCTATTTATTAATTGTTTAATTGGGTAGGTAGGTAGGTATAATGATTAGAAGAAGGAAAATATAAATTTCCTGATCTGTGGTCTATTTATTTAATCCAATTAAATATTTAAATTGTTAGTCCTGCTCATATCATAGAATACACTGAAAGTTACCATCGCGCCTGTATTCCGCAAAGGGGTAGGCAGAGGTGTACTGAAGTGCACCCACATTTAACCGATAGTATTTTAGTCACAATTGCCACGCACGGGATTGAACCCACGACTACCATGCAATGCGTCGATCGGCCTACGCTGAACCCACTATATCGCCATGGTTTACGATACCTTAGGGCCTCCGCAGACTAGCTACTTTTAGCATCGGCGGCCGGCGATTTTCTGACGTATCGATGCTGCGTCGCGTTTCTTCGAGCGCGAACGAGCGAGACGCAGCATCAAAATCGCCGATCGCCGATGCTAAAAGTAGCTAGCTAGTCTGCGGAGGCCCTTAGGCGGCTGCCATTGAAAGATAATACATACAAACTTATAAATATGCAAAGTACAAAGATAGTTGCGTTATCAACGGACATAATACATAATGTAATCAGTACTATTATATAAATATTATGTATATTGAATGCACACTCGATGCTATAATTAGTATCCTCATTGTTAGCTCCATATAAGGAGATATGAACTCTAGACGTGACATGTCGAGCGATAAATTGGTCAACTGGTTGACACACAAGTATAAATTCAATTAAATATCTACAGGCTAATAACCCATGCTTCGACGAAACATGGATCCACGAAATAGGTAATAGGCATTCGGCGAACTGAATTCGGCGTTCAATAGCGGGGTCTAGAATACATGCCTGCCCCGCGAGGCTGCTAACCCACATGCCGCGCGTGGCACGCGCAGCAGCCTTGCCGTACAAGGCAAAGAGCAAGCCAACTTGCACTCTAGACAGAGAAGGGTATACCCGAGAAATCAGTTACATAGTTACATTATCATTCTGTCTCATGGCAAACTAGGCGAGGCAAATGACAGCGTTCGGGTGAGGCAGAGCGAGCATTTGCCTCGCGCGCGTCATCTCAAACTTAGATCGATAAGATGCTGTTTTTGACAGATGTTCCATACATTAAACGTCAAAACTGCATCTGATCGATCTCAACTATGAGATGCATTTATTGATACGAGCCTTAAGGCCGAATACTCAAAAGCTACTCAAATGCTTAAGTCCCACTTAGCAGTTTGAGACGTCGTTATCTGTATTTTTTTGTATAGAGCGCGTCGAAGTTAAGCAGGGGCCTTACCACCACCTCTTATAGCAGTTTTGTTTTAACGTTCCAGCGGCCATTTGTGCATGACGTTTCTTATTGTCATGACAATAAGGTACGTCATTGCACAAAAAGACGCTGAATTGTTAAAACGTTCCTGTAATTGAATCGCAATAAGAGTTCGTGGTAAGCCCCCAGCTCTCAAATTTGAGTAGCGTACGAGTATACGGCAGTTAGTGAGGCATAGCTGCCTCGCTTGTCATGCGTGTTGTGGACACGCCTAATCACTTGAATCTCGGGTTAGCTATGAAAGCTACTGTTTCGTAATACCTTCCTGGTGCTATTCCCGGCTGCCCTATATTTGCTACAATTGTGCGTTTCTCGAACATTAACGTATTTACTGCGTCTCGGTCGATGCCTGTAATTAACTAAATGTTGGGCGAACAGTTGTGCACGCAGACTACTAAAACTACCGAGACAGAATTACACTAGACTGCTTTTACAAGCGTACCGCCCGCCTGATGTTAAGCAGTGACTGTAGCCTATACAATATAGATGCTTGCAATACCAAAGGCATAGCTCGCATGTTGTCGACCTGGGGTTTGGGCTTCCGGCTATCTCACTCATCGTACCAAACGCAGATTTAATAACTACTTTACGCCGATCTTTTGTGAGAAGGTGGTTCTACCTCGGTGGAGGCAGGCCATATAAGGGCCACCGCAGACTTGCTACTTTAAGCATCGGCCATCGGCGATTTTGATGCTGCGTCTCGCTCGTTCGCGCTCGAAGAATCGCGACGCAGCATCGATACGTCACAAAATCGCCGGTCGCTGATGCTAAAAGTAGCAAGTCTGCGGAGGCCCTAATAGGTATGAGCTGTAGTTAATTGGCTACAGTTTGCAACTACCACCAACGGTTCGATGGGCAATATGGCCAATAGAACAACGTAGTAATGGCGCATACAGGTAGTACCTAGTATTTTTTGTCTTTGACCCTACTGGACATCCTGCAACATGATTAACATGACATGACATGGTTGACATGGTCCTCCCAATAATCTCATAAAAGTGATTTATGTATTTATATAACTAGAACGGTCACTGATCAATTTTACTAATTATCATAAAACACAAAGAATGCGGTTACGGTGAGGGAAAACATCGTGAGGAAACCTACCTATCCCTCGGGATTAGGTAATAGTCAGTTCCTGTATACACGGCGACAAGGTTCACCACCTGTCACGTTGGGTTCTGACTATCTGGTGAAAGGCGGGCTTTGAGTTGGCTTAATACCTCCACAATTTGGTGGTGTATGGCCACTGCCTCTGACTACCCCCGAATGGGTATAAAAAGTCGTCACGTATATTTCATTTTTTACAAAGAATGTATGTAATTAGCGAAAGTGACTAGTCCATACTATGGAATCCATACCAATAATGCACTATCCCACCTGTCTTCCTCGAAGGCATACGTCACTGCAGTGCACACATCTTTCGCCCTCGGGAGCTATACACCTCAAGTCGAGGGTTATTGGACCATAGTTCATCACCCAGTGTCAGTCGTGAAGAGACCATATCCCGTCAAACGGTCAGAAACGCTGGCCAAGCATAGTGGCGCTCCATTATCGTAATTGGGTCACCGCTATGAACTGCACCGATGACACTGGTACTCAACTGATCGATGACGTAACGACCATCACACAAGACATGAGCGGGAGCGGAGCGGACAGCGTGGCTTACCCAACTCCAGAAGAACAGGCTGGTCTTTGCAAGCAGAACTTACAAATTGTTACTACTCCACCAAGCCAATTAGGCGCTCGGGTAATATCAAATGATAATAAGTCAATAGATGTGTCCATATGGCGCGCATGCCTCACCCGAGCACTCATATTATGACATTACGTCTATGCGTTCCGACGTCAAAAGTGAGTGCTCGCGCGAGGCATGCGCCTGATGAAGACGCCGCCAATGATTCCGCGGTCCTTTCACCACGTAGTGGAAGCTACTGCAACAGGCGTGCCCAGGTATTGGCCCAGGCTCACTACGTTGTGGACGGACCGCGGAATCATTGACTTATTAATCATTACGGGCCCGTTAGCGTGGTTGGCGCGGAGGCGCCTTTCACGCTGCAGGTCGTAGGTTCGATTCCTACCCAGGACATGCATTTGTGTGCATGAACATGTCTGTATGTCCGGAGTCTGGGTGTATATGTATATTAAGTATGTATTTACAAATAAAAAAGTAGTATATGTAGTAATATCAGTTATCTGGTTTCCATAGTACAAGCTCTGCTTAGTTTGGGATCAGGTAACCCTGTGTAAAAATGACCCAGGATATTATTATTATTATTATAATTTGATATTTATACCCAAGCGCCTAGTTGGCTTGGTAGAGTAGTAAACCTTCCAGTGCCTCTTCACTGCTAGAGGTTGGCTGTAAACTCCACACATTCTTCTCTATTCCTTGCCACCCGAGATCTTCTCACACCCTAATATTACGTAGCCACGATTTCTCTCTTCCAACACGTCACTTCCCAATCTTGCCCATCATAATAAATTGGAGAAGATAGTACCGCTTGCGCCTGCCGTGCGTGGTCATTGTTAGATCTAGTAGGGTCTTCAAGGGCAGTATTCCCCAGATATTCACACCAACTGTATGATCCTAAAGCAACGCTTGTATGGGTACTGCACAAACGACTGGGTTATCCCTAAACCTACAAAGGCAAATTACCAAAGGATTTAAATGATGAATCAAGGTCGTAATCGAGGAATCGAATCAAGGTCACCCGTTGCAGTGAGCCGAGCAGCCTATACTCGGTACACTAGTGTGCAATAATACTGTTTACTATTCAGCGTAATCGCATAAGCTGCTACCTTGAACTGCGTCACAATCGTGCCGCGATGAAGGTCGCGTCCTCAGTCTGTCTAGAAATTTTGACGATAAACCTAGCTTGCAAATAGTTTAGTGGAGTTTTCGACAACATAGGGACGCTGGTTCGATACCCAGTACCTCAAAAATGCCTATAAGGTGAAATCTCTACACAATAGTCTTTTTCCATTTGCTAGAAACACATTCAGTTTCCTTGTGGAGGTCGAGAAGGATATCTAAACGGTTTGCATTTTTGCAGCGACAGCTTCACCAGCTAAAGTAGCGTTAAGAATTTTAGGGTCAAAGGCCAGCCACAATGTAGCACCAACGTTTGACCAAACTGAGCAATATCTTCACTACGCCTTGGGCCCAACCTTGGCCTGGCCGCGCGCCAGATCGATGATCTCATCTTGAGCTCAGTTGATTCATGTGTGTTACGAATCATTTCACTTTCGGCGGGGGATTACTATGTTCACGCTGACCCCGGCGCGGGCGGGTATGGGTAGCGTATGGGTCTTAAAGAGGCTATTTACATCGTGTGTTCTGCGAAGAGACAGGCATTGTGTTACCAATGTTGGTGTTTTGTCCCAAAATGCTGGATGCCCTACATCTCTTCTTTCACAGATTTCTTCCTTTTCTTTCTAAATAGCTAAGCTAGCTCTTTTCGGCGTGCGTTTGGTGAGCGACTTTATGGCTCCGGTACCAATCTGGATAAATGTTAGTGAGTAATCACGGTGCAACTCAACACTTTGAGTACTTGAGCGTATGCGCTGGCGGCAGGACCTACCGTAGATGGTCCCTGACGCCTCGCAAGGGGTTACCAGGTATAGTGTGCCTGTTTTTATAATCCTCAGTGTTGGTGGGAGAGGCCACTATAATAAATCTGAAAGCAGAAATATGGGTCCTGTTTTTAAATAGGAATTATTGTTGTGGTCGAACTAACGACGGGCCTATTCTCCGAATGGTCATTACTACAGCTAACGACCATGATTCATTGGAAATAGTCATAAATATATTTAATCAGCTGTGTACCAATCACAATATCGACCTTATTACCATGCGCATAGCGAATAAGAATCACAACGTCCGAATTATACGATTTCCAACCGTAAAGTTTTGGTATAAGTTTTAAAATAGATATTTTAATGAGATATAGTAACAGATGATTTGAAGATACAAATGATTTTGCAGCTAAAGATTGAAGTTTTATGGTTTAAAATGGTATGGGTAGTGTGGTCTGAATATTTAAACTGTTTGTTATGTCCGTCATTACCAAATTAGGTGCTGATGACAAGATAGCGATGATTATTGTCGTTAAGACCTTCCTATCCAGCCATATAGAGATGAGTGACGTCCAGCCCTTACTAGCCAATAATGTAATCTAGCCGGCTTGATTGCTAGATACTAGCCTCTGATAATACCCAATTTGGCTTTAAGTAGTACGCCTTGCAGAAAACAGGTTAATATAGCATTCCACCGGGATTGATTTTCTTCTTGCCGTTATTGATTTTAAGATTTATCGGCTAGAAATCCGAAACCGACAACTTCTTTAGGTAGCGACGCTAGTGGGATCTCGGAGTGCAATTCGCCGTCTGTGTGAATACAACAATACGAGAAATTTAATTCGAAATGATAAATAGACAAGAAATAACTGCGATATCTTTGGCCAATGATGACTCTATTGGCTATTTGATTTCATTCAATCGAAGTGAATCATTTATTTACGGAAATCATCTCGGGAAGTGACGCAAAAAGTTCCTCTTGCTACAGATTCATTAGCTGATGACTAAACAGGCTTGTGGCTATATTCATGGCGTTCAGCAAGCCAATACTTGCCGTCCACTGATCGCTTGAATGGAAGAGGTGTGTGGCAAGCCTGGCTAGGGCTGAGCTGGAATTGGGAAACGAGAACAACGTTAGGACGAACACGTCTAGTGGATAGTGGAACATTTCACCGCGTGAGAAATGACTTTGTCGTTATAGAATAGTACCGCTGCAACCGGGTGGGGTGCAGGGTCCATCAGAGAATTTCTCGGATATTTCTCGTATGTCATTAGCTACGTCCAGAAGTGTCACATGCCGCGCGAGGAAAATTTTCCTCGCCAAGTTTGACTTGCCTCACGTGAGGCAAATGCGCGCCCTGCCTCACCTGAGCACTCACATTTGCCTCGCCTAGTTTGGCAGTCGTGAGACAGAACGATGTCAAACGTGTCAAACTGATTGATCGGGTATACCTTACCCTGTCTAGAGTGTCAGTTGCCTCGCCATTTGCCCCGCGCGGCATGCGACTGAGGCAAACGTCGTGCTTCGCGAGGCATGTGGGTGAGCAGCCTCGCGCGGCATGTGCATGTTGTAGACACGTCTAAAGAGATCGCCTGTGCTGTTAGCACAGGCAGCCGTGAGAAGAAACGCGAGATAAATCGAGTTTGTCTCTTTCTCTCCTATGCATTAAGTTATAGAGAGAGCGACTCGGCACGACATAATGCGTGATAAAAGTCTTTCTTCTGCAGTCCACGGTACCCATAATACTAGTTAAGTTAAGGACCGTACAGTTGGTGTATATCTTTGGTCCTCTCAGTTTTATCTGGCGTAATTATATGCGCGTGCACATGGTCATATTTTGTCAACAAATGCTTTGAGACCCCGTTTATTTTTCCTCAACGTAATGTTATTATGACGTGTCAGCAGCCAACCGTGACCTTATAACAATTATTTGCGGTAAATGAGTAATAGTTATTCATGTATTGAGCTGGGATATGTAGGTGACGGTCAGAATAACATGTTGGATTCACAGAATCTTCTGAGAATTAAAAATATCATGATGTATTACCACCTACCATTCTTATTTTCCATCTGATGTCATTGTGTCTGGTTGAGGCCGATGGAGGTCTGTGTTTTCCAGTTAGGGCCACCGCAGACTTGCTCCTTTTAGCATTGGCGATCGGCGATTTTGATGCTGCGTCTCGCTCGCCGCAGACTTGCTACTTTTAGCATCGGCGATCGGCGATTTTGATGCTGCGTCTCGCTCGTTCGCGCTCGAAGAAACGCGACACAGCATCGATACGTCACAAAATCGCCGGTCGCCGATGCTAAAAGTAGCAAGTCTGCGGAGGCCCTTAATAGATGGCTACCCAGCATTATAAGTTAAGAATTATGACGGCTGTTTCATGCGTCCAGATGCCTTGTATGCCTCGCCCGGGCACTCATGACGTCAAAAATTAGTGATCAGGTGCGGTATACGCTAGATGTAGACGCAGCCAGTCAATTATCAAAATGGAACAATAATAACATATTTACTCGGAATGATTCGCTTGACACACGCCGCGTGACCGCCATTCATAACGTGACGATTGCGTCATCTCATCTCCCGTGGTATACCTATAAATTAAATATTTTCCATTGATGTTGTAAAGAATTTTAACTTCATGCTCGTCCGCAAACTTGCTACTTTTAGCATCAGCGATCGGCGATTTTGCGACTGCATCGATGCAGCATCGCGATTTTGCGACTTCCTGCGATCGAACGCAGCGACTGCTCCGATGTTGATCCGGTAGCCTGTAGTCAACATGAAAAATCGAAGCGACCGGCATCCGCAAGTGTGCGGGGTGTAGCGTTCAGTCGCTGCGGTGACCCTAAATAACGATCTCCTTATCGTATGGTTAGTGGCCAATCTGGTGTCAGAGTTATTCTAGCCGCCCGAAAGTCTCTGACATGGCTTAACGGCTGCCCGGCTGTCTAGATGACGACAACCGGCACTGACTTTAACTTGCCCTCCGAAGCGCGGAGACGCTGAGTAAGAAATATCACTAATGGTCACCCATGTCTGGCTGACCTTGCCAAGCGTCGCTTGACGCAGCTATGAACGTCTATTCTAAATTAAATAACGTCGATTTTTCATAAAAATAACCTTGTCACCCACGTGTATTCGAGATCACCTTAAAATGGCCTTATTGGGTATTGATTGTAGGAATGGCGAATTTACGAACGTTTTGTAACAGTTACGTAACAGTCGCGCAACGGCCGGGAAAGTCCGTTGCTCTTACAATTGGCAACAAAATGATTGCCGCCTTTAGCCAGTTGACAATGATTTTACCAAAATATAAAATACTAGCTTTTGCCCGCGACTTCGTCCGCGCAGAATATAAATTTAAAAATTCAGTTTCCGTTTGCTGGAACCCAAATCCCGTATCCCGTATCCGTATCCCGTATCACGCATCCCGTATCCCGTATCCCGTATCCCGTATCCCGTATCCCGTATCCCGTATCCCGTATCCCGTAATCCGTATCCCGTATCCCGTATCCCGTATCCCGTATCCCTATCCGTATCCCGTATCACGCATCCCACATCCCGTATCTCGTATCCCGTATCCCGTATCCCGTATCCCGTATCCCGTATCCCTATCCGTATCCCGTATCACGCATCCCACATTCCGTATCCCATATCCCGTATCCCGTCTCCGTATCCCGTATCCCATATCCCGTATCCCGTATCCCGTATCCCGTATCCCATACCCCGTATAATTTTCAAAAACTATTATTATTATTTTTTTAAAAGACAATCACCAATTTTCTTAATTCTAACTACAAAAATGATGAACTTCCATACAAACTTTCATCCCCTATTTTACCCCCTTAGGGGATGTATTTTCAAAAACCCTGAAATTAATATTGTTTATCTTTTAAAAGTCACCTAATCACCAATTTTTATAATTCCAACTTCAAAAAATGACGAACTTCCATACAAACTTTCACCCCCTATTTTAACCCCTTAGGGTTTAAATTGTCAAAAAAAGATGAAATTATTATTTTTAATACGTAAAAAGAAACCTAAACACAAATTTTCATTATGCTAACCTCGGAAATGACGAACTTCCATACAAACTTTCGTCCCCTATTTTACCCCCTTAGGGGTTGAATTTTCAAAAACGCAGCAATTCAAGTTTTTTATTTTTAAAAAGGAACCTAAACACCAATTTTCATCATTCTAACTTCAAAAATGACGAACATCTATACAAACTTCCCAACTAACTTTCATCCCCTATTTTAACACCTTAGGGGTTGAATATTCAAAAACGCCGAAAACCATATTTTTTATTTTTAAAAAGGCACCTCATCACAAATTTTCATAATTCTAACTTGAAAAATGACGAACTTGCATACAAACTTTCATCCCCTATTTAACCCCCTTAGGGGTTGAATTTTCCAAAATCGCTTCTTATTGCTTGTCTACGTCACAAAATATATCTACTATCCAAATTTCATGTCTCTAACTTCAGTAGTTTCGGCTCGGCGTTGATGAGTCAGTCAGTCAGTCAGTCAGTCAGTCAGTCAGTCAGCATCTCCCTCTTTATATATTAGTATAGAAGTATAGATATAGATAATAGCTTAAATATAGAGTGATAGCTTTTGCCCGCGACTTCGTCCGCGCAGAATTGAAATTAAAAAAAATCGGACCCCGGATCCCGTATCCCGGACCCGGATTTTGTATCCCGGATCTCGTTACTCAGGTTCCGTTGCCCGGATCCTGGATCCCGTTTTCCGGATCCCGAATCCCGTATACCGAATATCCCGGATACCGTTCCCAGATTCCGTTAGCTAAATCCCGGATCCCGTATCCCGGATATCACGGATCCCGTATCTCGTATCCCATATCCCGGATCTCGTTTCCTGGATCCCGTATCCCGGAACTCGTTACCCGGATTCCGTATCCCTGATATCACGAATCTCATATCAAATATCCTGAATTTCTTATCCTGGATCTTATTTCCCGGGTTCCGTATCCTAGATCTCGTTTCCCGGATCCCAGATTCCGTTTGCCGGATCCCGGTTCCGGTACCCCGGATATCACGGGTCCCGTATCCCATATCCCGGATTTCATACCCCAGATTTCCTATCCCGGATCCCGTATCCCGGATCTCATTTTCTTAGTCCCGGATCCCGTTTTTTCAGATCCCAGCTTCCGTTTGCCGGATCCCGGATATTTTTTTATTATAGGACTGCGGTGGCAAAAAGCGTACGGCCCGCCTGATGTTAAGCAGTTACCGTAGCCTATAGATGCTTACTATATAAATATTTTCCTTAAAGTATAACCAGATTTTTTTTATTATAGGACTGCGGTTGCAAAAATACGTACGGCCCGCCTGACGTTAAGCGGTTACCGTAGCCTATAGATGCTTAGTATATAAATATTCTCCTTAAAGTATCGACCTATATTTTTTTATTATAGGACTGCGGTGGCAAAAAATCGTGCGGCCCGCCTGATGTTAAGCAGTTACCGTAGCCTATAGATGCTTACTATATAAATATTTTCCTTAAAGTATTAACCAGATTTTTTTATTATAGGACTGCGGTTGCAAAAATGCGTACGGCCCGCCTGACGTTAAGCGGTTACCGTAGCCTATAGATGCTTACTATATAAATATTCTCCTTAAAGTATCGGCCTATATTTTTTTATTATAGGACTGCGGTGGCAAAAAAGCGTACGGCCCGCCTGATGTTAAGCAGTTACCGTAGCCTATAGATGCTTACTATATAAATATTCTCTTTAAAGTATCAACCTATATTTTTTATTATAGGAATGCGGTGGCAAAAAAGCGTACGGCCCGCCTGATGTTAAGCAGTTACCGTAGCCTATTGATGCTTACTATATATATTTTTTCCTTAAAGCATCAATCTATATTATTTTTATAGGACTGCGGTACCAAAAAAGCGTACGGCCCACCTGATGTTAAGCAGTTACCGTAGCCTATAGATGCTTACTATATAAATATTTTCATTAAAGTATCAACCTGTTTTTTTTGTTATTATAGGACTGGGGTGACAATAAAGCGTACGGCCCGCCCGATGTTAAGCAGTTACCGTATATGATGATAGATGCTTACTATATAAATATTTTCCTTAAAGGATCAACCTACATTTTTTTATAGGACTGCGTTGGCAAAAAAGCTTACGGCCCGCTTGATGTTAAGCAGTGACCGTAGCCTATAGATGCTTACAATACCAAAGGCATTGCTCGCAAATTGCCGACCTGAAGGGAAGTGGGATGGAGCTTTTGGCTCCCTCACTCATCGTACGAAACGCAGCTGTAATAGCTGCTTTACGCCGATCTTCTGTGAGAGGGTGGTACTACCCCGGTCGAGCCAGCCCATATAATATGAGCTGCAGTCAATTGGCTACATAAAAAAAGTTGAAATCCATATTTTTTGATACGTAAAAAGAAACCTAAACTCAATTATTCATTCGTGTTATTTATTTTCCTCGGAAATGACGAATTTCCATATGAACTGTCATCCCCTATTTTACCACCTTAGGAGTTGAATATTAAAAAACGCCGAAACCCATATTTTTTATTTTTAAAAAGTCACCTAAAACCAATTTTCATAATTTTAACTTGAAAAATGACGAACTTGCATACATACAAACTTTCATCCCCTATTTAATCCTCATAGGGGTTGAATTTAAAAAAAACGCCGAAACATTTTTTTTAAAAAGATACCTAAACACAAATTTTCATTATTCTAACCTCAGAAATGACGAACTTCCATACAAACTTTCGTCCCCTATTTTACCCCCTTAGGGGTTGAATTTTCAAACACGCCCAAACCCATATTTTTTTATTTTTAAAAAGACACCTAAACACTAATTTTCATAGTTCTAACTTGAAAAATGACGAATTTGTATACAAACTTTCATCCCCTATTTAATCCCCTTAGGGGTTGAATTTTCAAAAACGCTGAGACCCATAATTTTTTATTTTTAAAAAGACACTTAAACCCCAATTTTCATAATTCTAACTTGAAAAATGACAAATTTGCATACAAACTTTCATCCCCTATTTAATCCCCTTAGGGGTTGAAAGTTCAAAAATGCAGATTTTTTTTATTTATAATACGTAAAAAGAAACCTAAACACAAATTTTCATTATTCTAACCTCAGAAATGACGAACTTCCATACAAACTTTCGTCCCCTATTTTACCCCCTCAGGGGTTGAATTTTCAAAAACGCAGCAATTCAAGTTTTTTATTTATAAAAAGGAACCTATACACCAATTTTCATAATTCTATCATCAAAAATGACGAACATCTATACTCACTTCCCAACTAACTTTCATCCCCTATTTTACCACCTTAGGGGTTGAATTTTTCAAAAAGCTGAAAACCATATTTTTTATTTTTAAAACTTCACCCCCACACCAATTTTTATAATTCTAACTTGAAAAATGACGAACTTGCATACAAACTTTCATCCCCTATTTAACCCCCTTAGGGGTTGAATTTTCAAAAATCGCTTCTTATTGCTTGCCTACGTCACAAAATATATCTACTGTCTAAATTTCATGTCTCTAACTTCAGTAGTTTCGGCTCGGCGTTGATGAGTCAGTCAGTCAGTCAGTCAGTCAGTCAGTCAGTCAGCATTTCCCTCTTTATATATTAGTATAGATTAAAATATAACGTCACCACTTTTATCCCCATTCGGGGGTAGGAGGCTTGAGTGGCCATACACCACCACATTGTGGAGGTATTAAGTTAACTCAAAGCCCACGTTTCACCAGATAGTCAGAACCCAACGTGACAGGTGGTGAACCTTGTCGCCGTGTATACAGGAACTGACTATTACCTAATCCCGAGGGATAGGTAGATTTCCTCACGATGTTTTCCAACGCCGTCAGCGAACTGTAAATTATGCACATAGATGAAAATTCACTCATTGGTGCATGCCCCACCGGGATCGAACCTGGGACCTTCTGATTGCTAGCCCAACGTCCCCGCTCCTAGGCTACAGTCGCAGTTATTTTACCGAGCAATTCTAAAAACAAAAGTGATTTGATTTGTAATGCCCTAATGCCAGTCCTTCACAACGTTCTATGACACCAATATATTTTGGAAATGTGTCAAAATTCAACAGAAACGGATTATTTTCCAGTTCCGAATCGGATTAGTCAGATCCTGTTTACACGGCGACAAGTTTCACCACCTGTCACGTTGGGTTCTGACTATCTGGTGAAACGTGGGCTTTGAGTTGACTTAATACCTCCACAATGTGGTGGTGTATGGCCACTCAAGCCTCTGACTACCCCCGAATGGGGATAGAAGTCGTGACGTTATATTTATTTATTTATTATATTTTCCACCAACGTATTGCGAACCTTGGGGGAGGCCTATGTCCAACAGTGGACGTCTTTCGGCTGAGATGATAATGATGAACGTATTGCTTTGCTTTCGTACCGGGTTTGTCATAGCATCCCTGGGACTTCCTCATCCATAGTCCTAGCGTTGCGTTAGTCGGTGTATTTGTCTGGAAACCTCTGAGAAAGTAGATCGGCTTCGCGTTTCCAGTTTCCTAATATTTCTTTGGACTATCTTCATAAAACATCCGGCCAACTGTTTTAATAACACCTTGTTTGGCTCACAGATTTAAAATTGCATAGCACGTCTGGTGGCGTATTGCGTCAGATATGGCGGCCGGTGGGCGAGCCCACGCCGCTATAAGGTTAAGCGCTAAGGGCTAGAGGTAGGGTTGACGCATTTGGCCATTGTCATTGCGAAACCAGTGGCCCCCAAGTCGAGTAGCCATTGAACTGCCACTAGCATTTTGCTATTGAGACAGACCTTCTCGGTCGATATATCGTCGGCCATCCGTTAGGGCCACCGCAGACGTGCTACTTTTAGCATCGGCGATCGGCGATTCTGCGACTATGTCGCTTCTGCTGCTTCGTGTTTTGGATACTCTACAGTCTCTCGCTGTCTCTCTACAGCCGCAAAATCGCCGATCGCCGATGCTAAAAGTAGCATGTCTGCTGTGGCCCTACTTTTGCCCTCAAAATGACCACAAGATAATTTGGAGACCAGTGATTTCTTAATGGACAGTTGATGGAGACTCGAGGCTCGGGTGGCATATCATTATTTTACAAATTGTTGTGAGAAACAGGAAAGAAAAAGCTGATTTCTTTAGCAATCTTTTGGTCCCACTATTGGCCACAATAGAATCCGAAGCCTCTGTAAATGCCTCTCTCTTGTACTACACCAAGCCAACTAGGAGCCTGTCAAATGTCACGTCACCCGTACAACAAGGCGGTGGCGGTGTGCGGGAAGCCGCGGGCGGTGGCGGGCGTGAAGGCGGTATGCGGGCGGGAAGCCGCATTCCATCCGAGTGTCTAGTTGGCTTGGCGGAGTAGTATGCGATGCTATGACCAGAAATGTGCTACAGATTCTGACACGTGGAGACTTTACGTCCTTGACTGACTACAGGGGGCTTACCACCACCTCTTATAGCAGTTTTGTTTTAACGTTTTAGCGGCCATTTGTACAATGACGTTTCTTATTGTCATGACAGTAAGGTACGTCATTGCACAAAAAGTCGCTGAAACGTTAAAACGTTCCTATAATTGAATCGCAATAAGAGCTTGTGGTAAGCCCCCTGGTAGCTGTGTGTACAAAAATGTCCCAGGCTATTATTATTATTACTTTACGTCCTTGACTGATTACAGGTAATTTCTTTAATGATTAATAACATCACCTGCTAGTGACAACCCTATGTTATAATTATCACAGAGAAAGTGGTATCGCGTAGGCAGGTTACTGAATGAACACATTTTTGTACCACGTCATCGTGTCACATTGTCACTTCTGGCGACATAATGACGGGCTGGGTCTTAATTACCAGTAATTTATTGGTACTAGTGCCAAGCTATAGCCAATTGACTGCAGCTCATATATGGCTCGACCGGGGTAGTACCCTCACACGGAAGATCGGCGTAAAGTAGCGATTGCAGCTGCGTTTTGTACGAAGAGTGAGAGAGCCGGAAGCCCAAACTCGCCCTTACTATCCCTCTGTCCACTTCAGGTCAATGTGCGAGATATGCTATGATGTTGCAAAAAATTATAGGCTACGGTAACTGCTTAACATCAGGCGGGCCATACGCCATAAATAATGGCAAACTGAACAATGCTATCTTGGGTCGCTAAAGACTAGTCTCCTGGGAAACGTGATACAATTATCCCACATCAAAAACAAACATGATAACAACAGAACAAATACTAAAAATCGTTATCATACTCAGATTTATGATAACAACGATATCGGTCAACGGAGTTCAAGAGATAGCGAATTACTCCAGTGAAAGTACATTTGCACATTGATGAAAACTAGTGTTGCAAAAAAACAGAAATTTTTAAATGAAAACAGTTTAAAACGTGTTTAAACCCTTGTTTAAAACATTTATTTAAAACAGAAGGGAGTAAAACATTGGTTTTAAATGTTTAAAACATGTTTTAAACACGGTTTTTAAAACAAGATGATTTTTTCGTAACAACCCTGATGAAAACGTTCCCAAAACAAGTTTCATTATGACGCATAACGTTTGGACAGGAGAAGGGCTAATTATTAATTACCACCCGGAAGGCATGCTATGAAGGAAGCTTGCCGGCGCCAACTATTTTAGTAACCGTAGTTTACACAGTATGTGGGTTACCGGGTTGTAGCCGAGATAAACTTATTGCGAGACTCCATCCTGTTGCAATGCATCTTGTGACATGGCTGTGTGTATTCAAACATTTCAAACCTTTTTACCCGACTACGGCGGAGGGTTATGATTTTGACCGGTATGTATGTATGTATGTGCATCTGTTCCCACATAACTTCCAAACGACTTGTCGTAATTTGACAAATGAGGTATCGTTAGAAGCGGCTTAATGGCGCGCTGGTTACAGGCTATGTGACGTCACATAAAATTGCATACGGCGCCCTCTAGAGGACATAATGTCATGAACTAAAAAAAAAAAACATTTTTTAATGAAACCGTGTGGGGTATCAAATGAAAGAGCTTGATGAGCACATTTCAAAAATATATATATTGTTACCTATAACTCGAAAATAATTAAATAAAAAGTAAGTTTAAAAACTAAAACCCGACTACTGAAAAACCGCGCTCTAAAAAGTATGAAACAAGAAAATATTCTCATCTAGAGGATAGCCGTGGTCCGTGTTCATATGCCATTTGGTCCTAAAGGACTTACACGGACCACGGCTATCCTCTAGATGAGAATATTTTCTTGTTTCATACTTTTTAGAGCGCGGTTTTTCAGTAGTCGGGTTTTAGTTTTTAAACTTAGTTTTTATAGTCGCGAAGATTTCGGTATATCTGGTTCTGGTGTAAACTCTAGGCTACTACTCGACCAAGACAACTAGGAACCTCTTTTTTATGGGACTAGGCTACACACTCCCACCACTGTTACTCCTGTAAGCCAGGATCGACAGTGTCCAACGAGGACAAGGTTTGACCCTCGACGAGTCCCGGGGAAAAGCTAAGTTGTCTTGGAAGTCTAGTATAGTCATCTATGATCAAAAAATATTATAATTCCGAAAGTACATCCACATTTCGGCCGATGGTACCTGGCAACTACGTAACTTCAGAAGAAAAGTAGTACTTATACACTCCATTCGAGTTCCTAGTTGGCTTGGTGGATTAGTAGGTCACAGATTAGTAGGTCACAGATTGCTAGCAGCCCAGTAGAATAATTTAGATTTATGAAGGTTGATGGGAATACTTATAACCTCATCCGCACAGGGCAAAGTCAGACACAATTCCTTTGAAAAGACTAGTCTAGATCTTTTTTATGGGACGGCGGTGGCAAACAAGCGTACAGCCCGCCAAGCAGCTACCGTAGCCTATAAATGCTTGCAATACCAAAGGCATTGCTCCAAAGTTGCCGACCTGTAGGGGAGTGGAAGGAAGAGGGGAGTTTGGCTTCCGGCTTTCTCACTCCTCGTACGAAACGCAGTTGTAATAGCTACTTTACGTCGATCTTCTGTGAGAGGGTGGTACTACCCCGGTCGAGCCAGCCCGCAGCTGCAGTCGATTTGACGTTATAACTTTTGTCCATCAACATTTATCAGTTTGCTACCTACCAACGTCACCTCGGCCAATTTAACAACGGAACAGTAGCTTTTATTGTCGCGTGCCAATATCTGCGCTCGCGCATGATGGACGACACGTGCGCGCTATTACTCACGCCGCTCGCCGGCGCGCGCCGGTGACCCCGCTGTATGTACCTACTGTTCATTATTTAGCAGAGTTGCAAAAAGACAGGAAATTTAAAATGAAAACTGACTAAAACGTGTTTAAATCAGAAGGAATAAATCACCGTGTTTAAAACAAGGTGATTTTTTCGTAACAACCCTGCTATTTAGTATCTCTGAGGCACGTAACGTAACGTAACGTCACCACTTTTATCCCCATTCGGGGGTAGTCAGAGGCTTGAGTGGCCATACACCACCACATTGTGGAGGTATTAACCAACACAAAGCTCACGTTTCACTAGATAGTAAGAACTCAACGTGACAGGTGGTGAACCTTGTCGCCGTGTATACAGGAACTGACTATTACCTAATCCCGAGGGATAGGTAGGTTTCCTGACGATGTTTTCCCTCACCGTCAGCGAACTGTAAATTATGCACATAGATGAAAATTCATCCATTGATGCATGCCCCACCGGGGATCGAAACTGGGACATTCTGAATGCTAGCCCAACCTGTTCACCCCTAGGCTACAGTCGCTCTGAGGCTCTGAGGCACGGTATCTATTTATTATGATGGACCAGTCAAGCGGGGATTACATTATCCAATTTGCAGAGTGCTAAACTAGTGCTGGATTGGATCACTATCTGTCTTTAAACCATACAATTTTAGCACGCTAGGTCACACTAGCTCCGCAAATTGGATAATGTAATGCCCGCTTCAGTATTGACGTTTTGCGCCTAAGGAGCAAAATAGATAGGTAATTGAAGCGTGAAACCTGGCGGTCAAAAGGTACACCCCCCTACTCTTTCTAAAGTAATAGACGAATTTCCTTTTACCATATTTCCCGGGAACACTTCCAAACTGTTTAATTTGTAACAAAAAAAATCTAACCTAAGTACCTACTCCTCATGTTCATAGCGGCCAGTTTGTGATGTGAGGCAACATACTATTTGTAATGCTTATTGATATTTTCAATCGCTGAAAATCTGATTAGTTGATTTGATAGCGTTTGTAGGCTATTGCTCCTGATGAGATGTTGACCCGTTGACCACGTGGTGTAGTAGGATCTCTTATCTATCATGTATAAAGCCGGAAACCCACCGCGGTGCACGGAGAGGCCACGCACACGGCCACGGCTACGTTTTGCAAGAAAATGTATGGATGACGTTATTTCGTGCGTAGCCTCTCCGTGCGCCGCGGTGGACACGGTGACATACATTTTCGTGCAAAGCGATGCTTGACCCACGTGCGTAGCGTGTGCGTGGCCTCTCCGTGCGCCGCGGTAGGTTTCCGGCTTTAAAATCCGCTAAAACACATTCATACTTATGGAAATCTATGCAAACCTCTCAATTATCCAAACTACGACAATAAGAAACACAATGCCGCCCTTATCCGGCATCTCATATTTTAATGCGGACATATCTATGGCGTTGCCAAGAGAGCGGGTCCCGGGTCCCGGGCGGAGGCTCCAGGTTATGTAACGGGCTCCAGCGCGGCGGCAGACGGCTGCCAGACGGCGCCGGCCCGCCTGGCGCCGCGACCGAGACGGCTATAGCACTTTAACTCTCGTCCCTTTCGTCCTCAGACTGTTGGCGCCCAGCAAGGGACTCTACAAGGGGACGATATAGCGTTTTGATTTGTTTAAATTTATTGCAATTGTTATATTTTTTATGTGATTGAGAGTTGGAGAGATAAGTTTGGTGTTGTGGAATTGAAGGGGGTGGAATAATGTTTTAAGATATTGTTTGGATAAAAGCGATGAGGTTTCGAAAGGAGGAAATCGTAGGATTATTATTTTAAAATAAGTAAATTGCTAGTTTTAGTACTTGCTTAAATTTTAGGACGCATGCTTGATTTGTATAGTAATTGAGTAGATAATAGAGAAATAAAATAGAAATCTACATTTTTTAAACTTTAATTTACTCTGTCTTAAATGTTTCTTAAACTAATCTATTTCTCTTCTGTTCTCAGGTATATGATAGAGACTGAAATGTAAAGCAACTGTACACACGCCATATCGAGTGCCTTACACAACATACGACTAAGTGCCTATTTTGAAACAGAAAATAGACGTTTAGCACAACGAACGATACGAAGACGATTGACGAAGAATTGGTAAGTATTTATATTTTATAAGTGGTATCAGTGGTTATTTTTGGAACAAATAATACAAAAAAAATACCTAATCAAATAAGCTTTGTCTGCGTGACTTTGCTGTCATGCTGATATTAATAAGCGAGGATAGAGCTATCCCTTTTATCACCAGTGGGGGCGATCAGCTTAAGAAGATAGTTTTGCTAACCATGCTTCTAGCGCTATGGCTCCACGGGCCAAGCATCTACATAACAAACGGCGCAAACACCTAGTATTATTTATCATACTATATTTGGACTGGGGTTTAGTATCAGACTTGCAAATATACTGTGTAGTCATTCTGACTCTTCCCAAAGAGAAGTTGATTGTAGAGATACTCTTGCATATGAATCATGGACCAATTACTAACGGGACTGGCCCTAAGCAACTCGGCCGAGTGGTCGGCCTAGTAATAACATCGACATAAAACGAAGCGAGTAGTTCAACTATTTACCGGTAGATAGAACAATGACAATGAAAAAACAATGACCACGTTTTTTTATACATATATCTAATAAGGGCACCTCTTTCTTTAGTCTTTACTCTGTGATATGAATGCTCCGAAGCACCCGGGTCACTTTTACTTTGACGACCTATTCTTCATAACTTCATGTTTAAAATAATCTGCTACGAGTTCACCCCTAAGTATCGATACAATCTGTTAATTGGCGCAGTAAACACGCGGCGCGTGCCCACAAGTGTTTTGATACAGCTCGTGTAGATGCGGCTCGATAGAATATCTATTATTCGAGAGGTATTCTTTGTCTTCACGAATGTGCAGCATTAATGAATGTATCTCAAAGTTGAGATCGATCTTAAGATGCTGTTTTAACGTTTTTAAAACCGCATCTTAAGATCGATGTCAACTTTGAGATGCATGTATTAATACGAGCCTTAGAACTTGCCTAAATCTCGCAGGATATTATAAAAACATCTTTAAGTTTCGTAACCATTACATCTTGAAAGCACTTTCCAAGGGCCAGCTGCGATTTTAAAATAATCAAGATAAGTCATGAACTTAAAGGTCGTATTAACATAAATGTCTTGGAGAAGATAAACATATACATTTTGCTATTTTTCATGAAAGGGTCACTGACAGACCCTAAGGACTCTGTTCTCAAGTGAAATGTATTTTCTGTGCACCACAGCAGGGCGCCGAATCACATGGAGTGCGAGCGATTTGGCGAATAAAAAAAAAATAGACAGGATTTTGCACCCTCCATGTTTTGGAAACATGCTTTTAGGCAAGCACAGTCAACATAATATCGTCTACATATAAAACCTCATCATGGCAACCCATCACCATTTTCTATGGTCGGCGAAATATTTTTTTCATCCAATAATCCAAGTTTTTCGGCATACACTTCAAACTCTCTCAACTCTCTTGGTGGAGCCAAGCTGTAGCCAATTGACTACAGCTCATATACGGGCTGGCTCGACCTGGGCAGTACCACCCTCTCACAGAAAGGCGTAAAGCAGCAATTACAGCTGCGTTTCGTACGATGAGTGAGAAAGACAGAATCCCAACACCCCTCCCTCCGTCCCACTCCCTTTCAGGTCGGCAAAGTGCGAGCAGTGCCTTTGGTATAGCAAGGATCTATAGGCTACGGTAACTGCTTAACATCAGGCGCGCCGTGCGCCGCGCCGCGCTTGATTGCAACCTCAGTCCTATAAAAAAAAACTCATATCTCTTTTAGTACATACATCTTTGATCCTCTTGTTATCTCTCAGTGTGGTTATCTAATTCAATATCAATAACATAACCTCCTGGAAGGTGCATACTCCATCAATGATCCCAAACACTTCAAGCCTAAAATGTAACGAGTATCCAACGCTCGAATCGAGTGCGCTCTCGGTTACCGCAATACGGTTAAGAGACGGTAATTGGCGATAGGGTTGCCTGTTACAGCTATGTCTAGTAAATATAGGTCGTTTTCGCCACACTGCATTAGGCAATACCCCAAGTCTGTCATTTTTTAAAATTTCCATTTCATTACGAAATCATCAGTCATTAGTGCCAAAAATGGATAGTCTGAGAAATTGCTTTAGTTTTTTTCAGTATTTTTTGGAATTCTTGCTTGTGTACAAATGTAAACACTAATAAAGATTAAAAAAACAAGATTCACTTCACTATATTTTTTACTTGAAATATTCAAAAACAAATATTAATCTGCTAGTTACTAAATGAAACTAGTTTGTAAAAGACGCGCGACAAGTGACAACCCTAATTGATTAGGTCGTGAGAGTCAACCGTTGTCATAATATTGACACTACGAATTGATGGGTTAGAACCGAATGTTTGGATTGTGTATTTGTTGCAAATTGTGGAAGCTTCAAGGACTGAAATCGCTTCTCAAACTTTTCCTTAGAAATGCACCGCATAATAATGATCGTCTAAAATTGAAGCTTAGAGTTGCAGTAACTGTTACACTTTAAATTTCATATTCACCACGCCTCGCAGTTTATCCGATAACTACCGGATCCTGGATATCTTTTTTCTCATCAGTATTTCCGTCTGTAATATGCTAGTCGTGTAATGAACATTTCCAATATCTATAATCATATTAAAATCGCCTACATCGTTTATGTCAGTGTACACATGAGCTCCCGCGTCAGCCGCGATGTCATTCCGTTGGCAAAACATCTAACCCTTCGCGTCGACACCCATTACTTCTGTGCCATCAAACCGCTCACTTCGTTGCACAAATATTCATAATTGTCCATAGCGTTGTTACGTTACGGGGTTACATTATCTATTAAAGTTAAAGTTGTATCTTCAATTTTAGATCTGACGCGTTTAAGGTTGGATTTTGCTTACGGTAGGCTCGAATTAGCATTCTTTTGTCGGGTCAAAGTGGCCGCAGGTGTATTGTCAATCCTCCCCTTTGCATATTGTTTGATCGAGTTGTCTACTGTATAATTCCATCGTTAGAATCGTTTGGGGTAGATATCGCAAAAAAAGTTTTATTGAACTACATCGACATTAAATCTTGTAGTGACATGATAAGGAGATTAATAACTCCAGTCCCCATAACGGCGCACCATCGGAGCCTTCGCCCCGATACGAATCAATAAACAAAATCACGAGCGCCGGAAATCCGAGCGGAGTCCGAGATGCATTTCCATCTTTCACCGTCTTTTCACCCTCCGAAAATCATCCCTAAAGTTCGTTCCCCCATCTCTGGTCTCTGCGAGTGCGTAAGGGATGGCAGATTCGCACGGCGCATGCGCGAATCAACCCCTCATGAGCTTCGGAGAAGGTTGATAGTGCTAGGCGCGAGATCCTGGCGCGCTGCCGGGGTCGCGGAACATTCCTCCGTGGACCGTCCACGGAGGCGGAGGTCCCGCTCTCTCACCCCCGGCCTACAACCACTGCAATTCTGCACAACACTCACACTTGAGGTGCACCGCTGGGCTCTATCATTGGACCCGTCTTCTTCCTATAACATACCCATTGCACAATCACAATTCAATCTCAATTCTTCCTTTGTTGAAAAACCTTCAAATTCTCGAATTAACAATACCGATTCGACCAGGGTGTGAGAGAGCGAGAGGGCAAAGTATATTTCTAAAGTGGGAACGAGACGAAACGATGGCACGCCGGTCCCGAACGAGGTAAGTGCCACTTGTACGGCCACGTGTTCAAACTTTTAGTTTTCAGTTTCAGGTGGTTTGTGAACTCACCGTTCGCCGTTGTTTCGTCAAAAGGCATTGTTCGGCTTTCAGTCCTCATTTCCTGTTTCTACCCTTGTATTACATACATTTTATTGATTCTAAAGTCTACCATGTCTACTATTGTTAATGTCTCTTCAATGGGTGCCTAGTATCCTTTGTTGCACGTCTTTATACCTATTTCTGTTTAAATATCTGTTTATTTAACTTCATTTGTGGTTTTAACCATGTCAGATAGTTCCTCTATTAATATAAATGTGGCTTTTGAATCCCTATAAATTTCAATAACAAACTCTTTCAGTTATTTCTTCTGGTCTAGTATCAATTTCTATGCCCCGTATTCTCTCCCCGTGTTCTCGTAAGAGAACAGGAGTTCTCTTTATAATGTTTCTTTCTGGAGACTCCTTAAGGTACGACTTTTGAAGTTCTTTTTTCCTAGGCTTTTCCCCATTTCTTTTGATATGGCTTAGCTTAGTTAGCTCTTAATTTACCCATGTTCAAGTTTCCACCTGCCTTTTGAGATCTAACTAGAACAGGTGTTCTGTTTGGATCTTAAAGATCCGTAGATGGGAGTTTGAAAACCTTCGAAATATGGCCTAACCTGACCATTTTTTAAAGATTTTCAGGCTTTTCACTGCCTAGTTCAAACGTGGTGAAAAATCTCAGCAACATTATCGTTGCTAATTGTTACAGCACAATTCTTCATCATTATTCTCACAGTCTATGATTTCGGTTTCATCTCTAATATTAAACAACCTACATGTTTGTTCCCTTCCAAATTAGTATAATTAGCGGGCGCGCTTGCATCCACTGCCTGTGATTACGTCTCGTTAGTTGCCGTTTCAAGGCCTCCTCCCGGTTCGATTTGTGTATCTTTCAATTAACTTGCATTTGGTAGAAGCTTCAAAACAAATTGTTCAGTAGAATCTTTGTATTTACTGGCATTCGAAATGTGCTCTCATCTTTTTTGCGTAGGATTTTTCTAGTTCAATGTTGGTTTATCTAACAATATTATACCTACAGTTTAAAGTATGTATTTTCGTTTCTCTAGACTAGAAGAACCGGAATCATTTTCAGATTATAGAATAAAAAAGAGCTTATTTGATCCTACGCATCTCTTGTTGTGTATTACTCGTTATCTCATTCTTGTCATATTACATTTGTTTTATTATAAACACTAACGTTCTTTTTAAATACATTCAGCATATCAATAGACTCGTGAATCTCATCACCGTTACGAGCAGTGACGTATTTTTTATCGCCCTGCTAATCACTAGATTACCTTCTACTACGCTCGATTGACGTCATCTGTCCATATCTAATTCAGTATCCTTTCATTATGTCTTTCTTTGCATATAGTTCATTAGTTCCAATTTTATCGTCACCGCGGGATAGCGAGGTGCCCCGCGGCGCTGATCGCTCCGTCTGCCTTCCTTCATTTATTAAACTTGATGAATGAATGATAATTAGGTTGGCTCGTTTGGGATTATCTCGTCCTGTTTAAGAAGGGGGAAATTCCTGTAGTTTCGTTTCTTTTACAATGTCATCTTTGTGTTCAGATTCTACAAAGTATATTGTAAATTAAGTTTCATAGTGTTATCAAATCATTAATCAGAGTTTTGGTAAAATCTACTGTGTCTCTAGTGGGGCGTACCCCGAATATCTTGTTTACTCGCATTTTTGCTGTCTGCGCCTTTGAGAATGATAAAAGACGATGACTTGGCAACCATTCATTTTCTCGTTTATAGTTTAGTTGTTTCTATGAGTAATAGAAATGTGGTTTTCCCGTGGTCATGATATTAATATTTCTTTCCTCCTTTACGACTTTTACGGATTTTCTTGTCCGTCGTTCATTATCATTTCGCGATCTTGATCTCTTTATAAAATATACAATCTAATGTATTAAATTTGTCTGGTTTAGAGTGATGTGTTTATCAATAGTAGTTGGGGCGGACTAGTCCGAGCGGCAAGTGGCGTCACAAAACCAAGTTTATGTTATGTTGTAAAACGCAAATTTACGCCCACTGCATGATAATTCTCAAGTCCATATACGTAAATCATGAAGTTGATCGAATTGTTATAACTACTAAAATCTGCGTGATCAACTTACGCAGATTTTAGTGGTTATAACAATTTGATCAACTTATTTTTCATCGTTAGTCGCTTGGACCCTATTGAATTTCTTCGTGTTTCTACACGTCTAAAACTCTATAATCTTCGCTATTAATGTTAATTGTTATCTAATCCTCAAACAAATCATCCCCTGTATTAAAATGACTAACATGTCACCCCCACCCTCCATCCGGTCCCCTAATTCGCTAATAGAAAAACAGAACTATCGGATTTCCCGAGTCGGACACCGTGACGACTTCCGGCTCGACACCGGAAGTGCGATATGGCGGCTATGTAGTGATAGACAAATGTACATTCATCTTAGCGCATCTTTTATTTTTTGCATCAATAGTTTCTTGACTTCGTTTCTGTCATATTTATAGTAACTAATCATGGGCGGAACATTTATAGTGGGTTTATCTGGATTATCTTCAACGGAGTTTAAATTTATTTCGGGAAGCACTGCCCACAGGTATCCCTGAGCTTACTTGAAATAGTGATCAAAGTAGGTAGTAACATCCAAGTTATTTTTGGCATTGTGATTTGTGCTTGCACGTTTTGCTATTATTATGACCGATTACAATAGATCTGTAGTTATAACGTCAGATGCTTCAGTTCTCACAATGCGTTTGGTCTTGTTTGGCGGATCTAGATTGATGATGCCTAATATCTAGAATTATTTCATTATTAACTAAAAATGTATTTGTATCATGTTTAGCTCAGAAACCTTAAAATACCACACCCAACTCCCAATTCCCTATTTCACCAAAATCATCTCCAAATATGGACTAGACAACGGCACTCCGGCGCCAGACTCGTCGGCGCCGGAGTTTATCGATCTCTCCCCCTTGTACTAAGAAGGGGGGGACAACACTTGCGCAGATCTTGTTTGCTTAGATTCCCTCAGATTATAGATTTTCATCTTCATTATGTACTTAGTCGGCTTTACGAGCTCTTAGTTTTATTGTTTCGATAATAATATTAAGAACTTTGATTAGTTTATTATGGTTATCGATAGCTTGTTAGGCAATTTTTTATTATATACTTCTTTTAGATACTTGTAGGAGATTATAAAAATTTCGATTTACCTTTTGCCACTTGTAATTTAATTTTATTATTCTCGTCTTATACTAGTTTTTATGTTACGTATTGAACTTGTAAGGATGCATTGTATTTATACAAAGAGTACTTACTATTATTAGTCTCGGTTGTAATTAATAAGTTTATCATGGAAGGGTTAACATTTCCTGCCGAGGCAAGGTTATCTATTTTGGTTTTTACTTCGATTGTGTCCTCATGCTTTCCCATCTTTGTAGTTTCTTTATGGTAATGTATTTAATGTTGGACAATTGTCTTAATTCACTTGCAGCTAGATAATTACATAATTTGCATAAATTTTTTGTAAAGTTGTAGTTCAATTCCGATAGCTACTATCTTACTATTGATAAATTGGATTCGATTTCGGAATTACATCTCTCCTATCTTTATCGACATCTCCCATGTAACCGAACACTATAATAGTGGCAGTGTCTGTTCTGTATCGCTTGTCAGGGCTGTCGCGGTCAGTGGTCGCTGTCCACATGTCACGCGACCCTATTGTTTGCACCCCTTGAGATTGTGTGCTCTTATTTGTTGATCAATCTGTGTTGCCATCATTTGATCTGTTTGTTGACAGTTGAATTTTGTTATTTGAAAAATGTTGCTTATTATATTATCTGGTGGATGGAATACATCAAAATATACCAAAATGGGTGAATATTATTTTAACTCTGATGATCATTCGTTTATATTATCTGATGCTCCACGTGGTAAGGTGTACGGAGTGACTGACAACTGTTGCGTTTTCAGGAATTGCCTATATCAAATAGACGATGATCAAATAATGATCGTATGTTTGACATTTTTAACTCGTTACGAATTATTACTATGAGGTATTTTTTTAAGATTCATTGTCCACCGTCACTTTCCCCAATCATATCTCTCTATTGCCGACAATACAAAAGCTAGCAAGTAAGGTAACATGGGAAAATAATAAACTCTTTAAGGAAATTTCACCACAAAAGACTGAAAACAAGATTTTCCACAACTTCCTCCAAGTTCCAAAAGTACAGTTCCTTTCAGCCCTCGCATAGCAACGCGCGCGACGCCGCGGCGCCTGAAACACCCGTCCCACGCTCCGATGCTCCCGATGGCTCGGTTAGACGCTCGTGTTTGGAATTATTTTGACGTTCGCCACTCGATCGGAAAAGTGGGGTTGGGCAAGTGTTAAGTTCTTTGTGCATTACTCGTTTCTGAAATGGAGAGTGATAAAAGTTATAGATATATCAATGGTACCTTTAAGGTGTATATTTCTATTGAACACAACATTCCTGGCACCGTATTGTACCGCAAAAATATTCATCATAATTATCGCCAGCCCTTCGCGTAGTGTAAAACAATAAAATCGTCCAAATACGCCCGACTAACTCATATTAAGTTATATTGAACTATTAAAATTCCGCCAAGCGTTGCTTTACGGCGAGCAGGGAACCGTCTGATGCCTTTTTATGCAAAACTGTATGCAATAACTCTCCCGTTATGACTATGGGCTTTTTAATGAGTCCATACGTATTTGCAAAAACGTCGACGGCACATCCGAACCCCTAAAGTTGTGGTATTAAGGTTGATGTTTAAGTGTTCAGACGTGCTTGGAATTCCATCGCGTAGGCTTTTATTGCTATTCGGTCTAGTTGCTGAGGGTGTCTAGTTCTTAGTCATATTAACACTAGTCGAGCCTGACATTTTTATTTCTTCCTTTAACCCTTCTTTATTTACATACTTTAGCTAGATTTAAGTTCTTCATGTATTTATTATCTGAAAGCTTATTTAAATTGCGGTCGTTTAGCATTTCGTACATTATCGTCGTTGCAATTCACAGATGCTGACCGCCAGTCTACAGAAATAGACTTGTAAAAATTACTCTCAAGTCGATAACCGGAGTTAAATATTTGAGCTGCTTGGTCAGATTCATAGTTGTGTAACGTCTAGACCAGATTTCTCTAAAGGATATTGTCCATCGCGGTATGGGTCTGCAGTGCTTGGCCGCCACACACTCCCACTTCTTCTACTACTTCTGTAGTCATGATCTACAATGGTATCTAATACATCGTGATTCGACCCTTAGCTAGTCCAGGATAATCCTAATTCCCTTATCTAATTGCACCACCTACCAATCCAATGGAGAAAAACCACGATCTTATCTGAAAGGGACCTATTATGAATCCGGACCACCTGTTTCGTTCGTTCGTGATATTGACACTAATTTACTATGAAAATATGTCAAAATTCGATGCTCAAACGAAACGGATTATTGCTTTCGTAACGGGTTTGTGATAGCAGAAATAGCATCTTGCAATTTGAATAAACAAAATTATGACTGCATTTAAAAAGTGTTTAATAAAGCTTTTAAAATTATTATTTCTGTAATATTTCTAGAGTGTCTGCCGGAAGACAAAAGCCACATGTTTTTAAACATGTGTTCAAATTATAATAGGATGGTATTTATTCAATTAAATCATGTGGTTTTAAGCCGAGATTCTTTTGTGACATGACAGTTATGAGGCGGCTGTATATCAGCTGTGGCTCTTATAACAAGTTTATATGCTCGTTGGTCGCTAGTCGCTAGCGTATACGTAGAAATTGTACGGAAGGTATATCTATCACCGTTCACGCGAAGATCGGATACGTGATGGATTTCAAATATAACGTGACAGCATGATTTTTCAATGGCGATACGATTACGATAGGTAAGCTTCGCTGCGATAAACTCACATTCAGAAGAAAGCGAGAACGCTTACTGCTACCCATAGGTTTTTTTTATTAACGTACATTGATGTATAATTTTAACATTGCAATCACTAGACTTGTGCTCAGGACCACTACATGCAGCGACATTCACACATCTGTTATCGCACTCGCAATTTGAAATAAAAAATGTAACGTCACGACTTTTATCCCCATTCGGGGGGTAGTCAGAGGTTTGAGTGGCCATACACCACCACATTGTGGAGGTATTTTAACCAACTCAAAGCCCACGTTTCACCAGATAGTCAGAACCCAACGTGACAGGTGGTGAACCTTGTCGCCGTGTATACAGGAACTGACTATTACCTAATCCCGAGGGATAGGTAGGTTTTCTCACGATGTTTTGCCTCACCGTCAGCGAACTGTAAATTATGCACATGATAATTATGAAAATTCATCCATTGGTGCATGCCCCACCATTTGACAATCAACTTAAAGGCATTTTATTGCGTATTATTCACCAAAAGATGAGCTGATTGGCAATATCGAGCAAAAGCAATATATGTTTTCATCATTATTTTCCGCAAACGACTGAGTTGTACTGTGTCCATGGACTCAATTTAGTAGGACATACAATTTGGGATTGTCAAAGTCTGCCTCTTTTCTTGATAATAATTTTGTATATTCTTCTCTATTTTTCTTGGACAACTCTCATCCCGTCATTAACCTCTGCTATAAATACGGATCTATTCATAGTACGGCACAGGTGATGGCGCGCCATGTGCGCGCGCGCTGGTGTTATGGTGTGTGTTATAGCGCGCTGCCGATGACCGATTTATGTTTTATAGCGAAATACATGTTATTCAACATGGAAGGAAGTGGCGTTTCAGTTTGTACTAGTTTTACGAGGAAACTTATCCCCAAACGTAAGTTATGATGGATTTACAAAACACTTTTGTTTGTGGAAATGCTTTGTAAGACCATTGTATACTGACTATAAATTTGGTGGTTATTTTTTATTAATATTCCCCGGAGTGTGTGTTATTGAGATCTGCCCCTGTCCATTGTGTGTTAGTCCTCTGATAGTTGACGACTGTTTGGCGCAGTGGTTTGAGTTTGGCCGCTCGACTCACTGTATCGGGTGGTTGCGGGTTCGATTCTTGCCAGAAGCAATTTTCGGAAACGGCTTTATCGTAATCTGGGTGTCACTGGGATCGCCCCAGACCATTATATTGTAGCCAAACTACAAGTGGTACTTAGTTTTTGACCATGCAGTTTGAGTCTGGCGATATTTATTTACTTAATCAATTTAACGGCAAAATTATTTCGTCAACTTTTCCGACTCCTAACCAAGTGCTTTCTGGTTGTTGTCCAGGTACCAACTGATCTGTTCTCACCGCAAGCACCGGCGGGCGCGTGACGCAGCGTGCGCGAGCGCATCGAGCACGCACTCCACGACAACTGGCGGCGGCTGACCGCGCCGAGGCCTGTGAGTACCGCACTATACTAGTCCACCAAGCCAACTGGGAACCTGTCAAATGTGACGTCACCCGCACCGCAAGGCGGTGGCGGTGTACGGGAGGTGTGGCGGGCGGGGAAGCCGCATTCCATCTGAGTTCCTAGTTGACTTGGTGGAGTAGTATATCAATCCTCTGCTGGACGTAGTTCCAATGAACGCCTCAAAGCATGGTCTTTGGATTTCTTCCTCTAGTCGCTACAAGCTATCCTGCGTATATCGACGCTCCAGTCACATTACCCTTTAGCTCTACACTACTTTTAGGGCGTAGCAGCACTTAAATCCCTTTTAGACCGGTGTGTACACCTCTGCAGTCCCTTTCAAAATCTCGAAAGCGAGGGTATCCTACAATTATCGCTATCCATTTTTTTTCATTGATCTAATGGGTCATGTTATGTGGGCAGGGTTCGTTCCAATCCCGTCCGCGGAACAACTCGCTCAGCCAGGAGCCGAGGCAGAGGCGAGGCAGCGCGTGCTCCTTGGACCTCGAACAGAGACCCTACAACACTGCCACCATACACAGGTACACACATGCAAGAATAAGGTAGACCTATAAGCCCTGTAGAGACCGACTTGCCTCGGAGGACATGTCTAGCTGACAATACTTGGCTGCTCCACCAAGCCAACTAGACACTCGGGTATAAATATCAAATGATAATAAGTTAATGATTCCGCAGTTCGTCCACAACGTAGTGGGCCTGGGCCAATGCCTGGAGCACTCCTGTGGCAGTAGCTCCCACTAGCCTGTAGTAAGCTTAAAATGCTAATTAACTGGGCAGTTCTTGGAAGCTGTGGGGGGATTCGGGTCTTCAATTAAACACACTTGTTATACCATTCTTCTATTTCTTTAGTATTACATTATAAATTCTGTTAGCACATCGTACATGCTTCGTGCTTGTTCTACCAAAGACAATCTAAAACAGTTGCCACTAGGCATACTTTAACATTATGTCAATGTACTAAACTATCTCTATGATATTAAGTTACATACATACATACATACATATACTCACGCCTGTATCCCAAGGGGGTAGGCAGAGACTATAGATTGCCACATGCTACGATTCTGACACACCTCTTTTGCTTCATCCACATTCATACATCTTCTCATGCACTGCCGTCGGTTGAGGGTGCTACGGACTTGACCTTTCTGGAAGAGACCATTAATCTGGTCGTAAAAAGTTCTACTTGGGCGCCCTCTTCCGACGCATCCACTCACTTTCGCTCCGTATATCTCTTTCGTCAATCGACTTTCACTCATCCTTTCTACGTGACCAAACCATCTTAGCATACTCTTTTCGATCTTAGTCACCACATCATCCTTCAGCTTGCATCTCTCTCTTATCACACTATTCCTTATACGGTCAGCAATGGTGACTCCACACATACTTCGATATTAAGTTATAGGTTGCATTACATATTCCAACATAAAATAATGTTGCATTAATTGTTTCATGTTTTTATTCCATAAGCTATGCCCAAAGAGCGTGACTCCCACGACACACATTTTATTTTTTCGTATTTATGTATACCCGAGTGTCTAGTTGGCTTGGTGGATTAGTCTCCTTAAATATGGTGTTGTATATGTCTGTGTCTGTGTGCAGAGCGCGTTCGTTGAGCAAGATGGCAGCGCTGTCGCTGAAGATCTCGATGGAGGGGGGGCAGGTAGTCAAGACCATCCAGTTCGAGCCGGCCACCACCGTCTACGACGCGTGCCGGATCATCCGCGAGAAGATGGAGGCCAGCACCGGTGACCGTGAGTACCTACCATCAACTATAAAAAAAAGTCTAAATATGGTGTCGCTCTTATTAATAAATGCATCTCAAAGTTGAGATTGATATTAATATGCTGTTTTAACAGATGTTCCATACATTATGGACATGATGATCTACAGAATTTCCAAAACTTATTTGAGCGCAACAACTATGACCGACTAAGAGGCCATCACTTAAAATTTAGTACCAGCTTCTCAAACAACAATCCCCACAAGCACTTCCTGAGCAACAGAGTGGTTAGAGCGTGGAATAAGCTCCCAGTAGACGTTGTATCAGCTCAAAATGTGAACCAGTTTAAGAACCGACTCGATAAACACCTGAAAGAGAAAAGCTAGAAGAGAACAACAGGATACAGGCACCTATCAGTTGAATCCACTGCCTGCCTGATAATAAATAATAATAATAATAATAATTAAACGTCAGTGCAGTGCAGTGCAGTATCTTAAGATCGATCTCAATCTTGAGATCAAATTTATTAATACGGGCCGACACAGGATGTGGAGGATGTCCAAATAAATTATTTATATTTAAGTGTTCATGTATCCATGAACACAGCCACAGCCGAAACCAAAGGGAATGGTTTGCGTACACAAGCTATCAGTTATGTCATTATGTCCATGCAATCCGTCGTAAAAATTAATTGCCGAGGATCGCCGCTCGCCTCTTCTAGACGCACCTGATAGCGAGAAATGCTCAAAGAGTGTTTGGGGCCTATTTTGATGAAAACAAAAATTATCAATAGATTTTTCAATCAATTGGGGGTTAAAGCAGTGATAGATAAGTTTTAACCTGTAAGTTTCTAATTATACATCAACATCAACATTACATAAGATTCCAAGAACCTTATTCCTAAATTTAGTTTACCTATAACGAAAACTCCTCTATCTCTCTCCAACAGCAAAAGAATACGGACTTTTCCTCGCGTCAGAAGAGGACAACAAGAAAGGCATTTGGCTAGAAGCGTCAAGGAGCTTGGACTATTACATGCTGAGGAACGGCGACCTGCTGGAGTACAACAAGAAGACCAGGAACTTGAGGGTCAGGATGCTTGACGGTGAGTTTACAACTGTATAGTGTAAGAAATAAGGTGCAGATTTAAGCTGTGGGTGACCAGCTTACAATCTTCTATATTTGATATTATTATGTACAACAAAATAATAAAAAAAAAAAACAAGAAAAAATAAGCTATAGGTACATTACCTAATAAAAATCGCCCAACAATCCCCCTCCGATGTCAGGCGGCAGGGTACCCAGAACGCTGGCAGCATTGCCGCGTTGGATGGCAATGCTGATATGCTGACCAAAATATGTGCCAGCGCTCTGGTCGCCTGAAGTCTCCACCAGACGTTTGGAGATCTCTTTAAACATTCGGTAAATGCTCTGCTACAATAAAGATTTTTCTTTAAATTCTAACAGATTTTAGACTTGTATTTGACATGCATCGGAATACGGAAAAAATGTATGGCAAATAATCTTAGCCTCATTTGTTTTATGTTCGTACGATTCGCTTGCTTTTCAGCATTTACCGTAGGCTATAGATGCTTGCAAAGCGAAGGCATCGCTCGCACGTTGCCGACCTGGGAGTGGGACGGAGGGATATAAAGTGAAGAGGCGGGGAAAGTTGGGCTTCCAGCTCTCTCACTCATCGTATTTACGTCTATTTTCTGTGAAAGGGTGTTACTACGCAGGTCGAGCCAGCCAGTATATGAGCTGCAGTTGCCTACAGCTTGGCTCTGCCACCATGTGAATTCACTGATTTTAAGGATAGATACTTTTGGCTGAAATGAAGGATAGATTCAGTGGTTGGGGTGTACGCCGCTCGGTTCACTGCACCGGTTGGTTGCGGGTTCGATTCCCTCGTCTCCACCTGGCGATGGGTTAACGGATGGTTGTGTTGCAGGTACCGTGAAGACCCTGCTAGTGGACGACAGCCAGGTGGTGGCCAACCTGATGGTGGTGATCTGCACCAAGATCGGCATCACCAACTACGACGAGTATGGACTGGTGAGTACACCATTACACACATCTACGACATCATAAGGCTCGTATTAATAAATGCATCTCAAAGTTGAGATCGATCTTAAGATGCAGTTTTGACGTTCAATGTATGGAACATCTGTCGAAAACAGCATCTCAAGTTCGATCTCAACCTATGAAATAGCAATACATAGGAAAAAACGAAAACACCTACCCCCTTATTCATAGAAAGTTATGATCGACTTGCAGTGGAATTACAAATCACATTTGTTCCTAAAAATGCTTTTCAAAACCATTGTAAACTGGCTAAAATCTCTATGAATTTGGGGGTTGTTCTTTATTTGAAGTCTGTTAAAAATTGCTTCTTTGCCCGAACGTCCACAAACCTATATGGGCAAAACAACGTTAGCCACAGAATAAAACGATGAGGACAGTTTAGAATAATTACACATATTTTACACTATAATCGTAGATACAATGTGTTTCGGTCTTTGGGTCATGTTAGACATAGGCCACCCTCATGGTTTCCCACAACGCCCGGTACCGTGCCACTCGCATCCAGCGGCTTCCCGCGACCTTCGCTAGTATTCAATGAAACTCAAATCATACTTAGGGCAACCGCAAACACGCTACTTTTAGCATCGGCGATCGGCGATTAAGATGCTGCGTCTCGCTCGTTCGCGCTCGAAGAAACGCGACGCAGCATCGATACAGTCGCTAAATCGCCGGTCGCCCTTAATCAAAACTTATATTCACAATCTGCCACTGGTTCGGAATGCTGATTCTACTGAGAAGAGTCTGCAAAACGCCATAATTACTCTTCAATGTATAAAAGATGGTGGTTGGGCTTCCGGCTCTCTCACTCATCGTACGAAACGCAGCTTTAATAGCTACCTTTCGCCGATCTGTGAAAGAATGGGGTCAAGCTAACCCGTATATGAACTTGGCTTTGCCACCAATAACTGGTAACTGTTATGATATGTATGATGTGTGTATAGGTCCGGGAAGATCAGAAGGATGAGCCGGACCCGTGCGAGAAGCCCAACTACGGCACGCTGACACTCAAGCGCAAGCACCAGGAGAAGGAGCGCGACGCCAAGATGGAACAGCTGCGCAAGAAGCTGCGCACTGATGACGAAGGTGACCAACCACACTCTACCGGGCCCACCCTCCCATGTCCTCTCCCGGACACTCTCACACGGCCCACAACCTCTCCCGTACCTGCTAGCCTCGCCTCGCCTCCAAATACTTTGGGAGATCGCAGTCTTGAGCCCATAACACCGGGACCAGGACGCCAGGCGACGTCGCCGGCCACCTATCCAAACAATTTGTATGGACTGGCGACGTCGCCAGTCCGTCGCCAGGTGTTTTATCTCCCATACATGTAAATACGAATAGTTTGCTACGGCTGGCGAGGTCGCCATGGCAACCCGATGTGTTATGGCCCTTACGAACGCGGTCCCAAAGATTATATAGTCACCACGGTACCGTTTTTCGTTATTGGGTACGGAGGCAATAATAGGCGTGATTAACTTGAATTTTGACACGATTCCGTTGTAAATTATGTCAAACTTAGGAATAAACGAAACGAATGGTCAGGGTTCGTAGTAGGGCAGATGCCAACACCAGTATACTGGGGTATACCGTTGTTTTCATATAGTTGTTGTGTGTTGAGAGTGTGTCAGTAGAATGTGTGTGTGTTGGTGTGCAGTGAACTGGGTGGAGCCGGCGAAGACGCTGCGCGAGCAGGGCATCGACGTGGCGGAGACGCTGCTGCTGCGGCGCAAGCTGTTCTTCTCGGACCGCAACGTGGACTCGCGCGACCCCGTGCAGCTCAACCTGCTCTACGTGCAGGCGCGCGACGCCATCCTCGACGGCACGCACCCCGTCACCATGGACAAGGGTCAGTGCACACTACGGAACCGACCCAGCTAGGCACTCGGGTCCTTCCACAACGTAGTGAGCCTGGGCCAAGGCCTGGCCACTCCTGTGGCAGGTGGAAGGACCGCGGTATCATTGACTTGTTATTATTTCATAATTATACCCGAGTGTCTAGTTGGCTTGGTGGATTAGTACTACCATTGCATTATTGTTCAGACGGACAATATCTTCGGAAGATGCCCAGATCTCTTGGGAGGGGCCTGGGGCCGGGGTTTTACTACTTGGGTGACCAATGTGCCAAGAAATGTACACAATCTTGGTCGCTCAAGAATATACCTTTAACACTTCATTTTAATACGCGGAATCTATGGTTCTTCACATGAACCTAATACTACATCTCTATGGTTCTTCAGCATCACCCGATCGAATCAGATGACATCAGATGAGCTAGTTTTTGCCCCCATTTCTCAGTAAATTGACCACTACTTTACTCATCTTATTTTAGCGTGCACGATAGCATTAGCCAAAGCCAAAGGCCTTCATGTAATTGTTGCATAAAAATACATGAAAATGTATTTTAACGAATACGAAGCCATAACGACATAATAAACTTTCCATGGCTCCTTTATTCCAACTCCGGAGAGCCTAGGCTCCCCCATGATCCACTTGGAGGCTTTGAAGTTACTTCATACCCAAGTTGAAGTTATATAATAAACTTTCCATGGCTCCTTTATTCCAACTCCGGAGAGCCTAGGCTCCCCCATGATCCACTTGGAGGCTTTGAAGTTACTTCATACCCAAGTTGAAGTTATATAGATGGTCTGAAAATGCTTTGTAATTTGAAAGAGATGCATATTTATGGCATGTTTACAGGTCCCTAAAAGGTCGGCGCCGCGTCTGCTCCCCTTAAGTTGCAGATGTCCTGGGCGGCGGCTTCCACTTACCATCAGGTGGACCGTCTGCCAGTGTGCCATCCATGGCTTAAAAAAAAAAAAAAAAAGGTGTTAATTCAGCCGTCGATAATGCAAGGTATTTGTTGCAGCGTGCGAGTTCGCGGGCATTCAGTGTCAGATACAGTTCGGCGATCACCGCGAGGACAAGCACACCATCGGCTTCCTCGAGTGAGTACCTCCTACATGTAACAACACACTGATATAACATTGAGACCAAATTGAGCATCTCCGTGCTGCGGAGGGCACGTAAAATGTGGTCCCGGTTGTTATCTAGTTGTTTACTGGCTGAATTAGTGTCAGAGTTGATGTGCCTGTCTTCTGACATGGCTTAACGACTGCTGTCCAGATAACAACAAACGGGACCGAGTTTTCACGTGCTAACCGAAGCACGGAGACGCTCACTTTGCCACTAAATGGGCACCTAACTGCCTTTGATCTTGGTGTAACTTGAATAGTCCCCAGTCCATTGTACCGTAGCTTATTACCCCACCAAGCCAACTAGGAACCTGTCAAATGTGACGTCACCCGCACCGCGGCGGTGGCGGTGAGCGGGCGGGACGGTGGCGGGTGTGCGGGCGGGGAAGCGCAGCATTCCATCCGAGTTCCTAGTTAGCTTGGTAGAGTAGTAGTTTGGGAGCATACAGACATGTTCTGTCGATTTTGACGAGCCCGTTGGCGTGGTTGGTAACATTCCGCCTGTTACGCTGCAGGTCGTAGGTTCGATTCCTACCCGGGACATGCATTTGTGTGCATGAACATGTATGTCCCGAGTCTGGGTGTAATTATGTATCATCATCATCATCTCGGCCGAAAGACGTCCACTGCTGGACATAGGCCTCCCCCAAGGTTCGCCACAATGACCGGTGTTGCGCTGCCCGCATCCAGCGGATTCCCGCGACCTTCACCAGGTCTTCGGTCCATCTTGTGGGAGGCCTACCCACGCTACGCTTTCCGGTGCGCGGCCGCCACTCGAGAACTAATTATGTATATTAAGTATGTATTTACAAATAAAAAGTAGTAGGTATATGTATTAATATCAGTTATCTGGTTTCCATAGTACAAGCTCTACTTAGTTTTGGATCAGGTAGCCGTGTGTAAAAGAATGTCCCAGGAAATTTATTTATATTCCCCCAGCCTGAAGGAGTTCCTGCCGGCGTCGTACGTGAAGGTGAAGGGCGTCGAGAAGAAGGTGTTCCGCGAGCACAAGAAGCACGCGGGTCTCAGTGAACTGGACGCGAAGGTGCTGTACACCAAGAGTGCCAGGGACCTGCGGACCTACGGCGTCGCCTTCTTCCTTGTCAAGGTACGGCTTAAGGCCCCGCTTCCCCACCGCGCGTTTCCGCCGTCTGGATTGGTCGAGAGCGCACTAGCCCCGCCCACTTTTTTTGCGAAAATATCGAAAATTATTAATTGTGACGTGAAAAACTATTACATCACCAATATCGATCTTAATATTTTTTGGTATTATCTTTCTCCATCTTTTGGCGAAAAAATAATAAAAAATTCCAAGCCGTTTAGAAGGAGATAGAAATTTTAAGACGAAAACAGCTTCATTTTGATATTTTTTTTCACATAGAAAAAGAGCATAAAGCACTTTTTTCCTGCTTATTTTTTAAAAGATGAGGGTTCAGTTAATACGGTGATATTTTTTTCAAAAATTTTACTCCACTCGTCTAAGACGAGATAGCCTCCAAAAATGCCTCGTTAGCTGCTGTCCCCGTCTTAAGGGACTCCGGCCAAGGGCACTACACACCCGATACGTTGTTACTGAACACTAGCTTTTGACCGCGGCTCCGTCCGCGCTTCTGATTTTTATTCTGCACTAATAGTTAATAACAATAACGTGAATTGAAATAACTCAAAACCAGAATACGTATTTATTTTTACCAAACAAAATGTTTGTAGATCTTACATCTATTAGTGTTGCGTATGTACATTCACTATAATGTTACAAATAAGTATATTTCCGCAATACATTCCTCTGCTCTGCTAAATGCACTATACATAAGCATGTAACGAATGTAACGTCACGACTTTTATCCCCATTCGGGGGTAGTCAGAGGCTTAAGTGACCATCTCCTTCTCCTTCTAGTGCCGTCTCCTACCGGAGGTTAGCAATCATTAAGGCTATTTCCACTTTCGAGATCGCAGCTCGGAATAGTTGTGGTGTTGTCTTGTCGAACCACTGTCGTAAGTTCTTCAACCACGATATCCTTCGACGACCAGGCCTTCTTCTGCCGTCGATCTTACCCTGGATTATGAGTTGGAGGAGCTCATACTGGGTACCGCGCATAATGTGACCAAAATACTCCAACTTCCTTCTCTTTATAGTCTTCAGAATCTCTGTGGACTTCCCCATTCGCTCAAGTACGGTGGTGTTTCTCACTCGGTCTGTCCAGGAAATTTTCAGCATCCGTCTGTAGACCCACATCTCGAATGCCTCCAATTTTTGTGTTATAACCTTTGTTAAAGTCCAGGCCTCGACGCCGTATAATAGAACCGAGAACACATAACACCTTGCGACCCGAGTACGAAGGGCTACACTTAGATTTCGGTCACAGAGAACTTTTTTCATATTTGAAAAGGCGTTCCTTGCTTGCTCGATTCTGCATTTGATTTCAAGGCTGTGATCCCCTTTGTCGTCAACCATCGCACCCAGGTACCTGTATTTGTTGACCCGCTCTAAGGTGTTATTATTTAGAAACAAGGATGTGTTCGGCTCTGGTGTTCGGCCTATAATCATGTACTTTGTCTTCTTGGAGTTGATATTAATGCCATACACAGCGCTGGCAGAGGAAACAGTATTAACTATGTTTTGAAGACCTTCTAGACTGTCTGCGATCAAGATGGTGTCATCCGCATATCGAATGTTATTGAGATAGTAGCCATTGACCGATATTCCTTCCGAAATATCATTGAGAGCCTCGGAGAATGATAAGTGACCATACACCACCACATTGTGGAGGTATTAATCAACTCAAAGCCCACGTTTCACCAGATAGTCAGAACCCAACGTGACAGGTGGTGAACCTTGTCGCCGTGTATACAGGAACTGACTATTACCTAGTCCCAAGGGATAGGTAGGTTTCCTCACGATGTTTTCCCTCACCGTCAGCGAACTGTAAATTATGCACATAGATGAAAATTCATCCATTGGTGCATGCCCCACCGGGGATCGAACCTGGGACCTTCTGATTGCTAGCCCAACCTGTTCACTCCTAGGCTACAGTCGCTGTCGCTGTCGCTTTTGTAAATGCACTATACATAAGCCTTGCGAATAAAATAATCTAAATAGTGAAAACCGCATTAAAACCCGTTGCATACTAAACGGATAGACAGACGCTAATAGTAACTTTGTTATATACTAGAAGTTAGTACGGTCGCAGTTCAGTAATAGCATTATGATCGATGTATTTATTTATTTATTCAGATACAAACAGTCTCATTACATGAATGCTAATGGTTCTGTGTTAACAAAAAGACCTAAAGTATCATGCATTAATTAAACATATTAGGTGTTATTACAAAAAAGTTAAACTCATTTATAAGGCGTGTGTAGTCAAATTACCCGCGTGAGTACCTATAGATATAACTCGTTTATCTTCTTTATCATAACAGGGACTAACTTTAATAATAACTGAGACCAGTGCCTATATTACTTCGACTCTTACTACTAAAAATAGGTATACTTGCCTTATGTATGTGATAAGTATAAGAGCCTGCTTTAATATATAATATAATAACACTAACTTAACTCATGCAACATCACAACTTCAACAGTGCCTTACTTTTAAAAGAATTTAATTTCTCCAGGAAAATATCAATACCACATAGTCTTGTGTTGTATAAATCAGGGCTGCGACTATTTCTTAATGTCATTGGGGCTGCGTATAAAAAATCTGTACTTAGCATAGTTGGTACGGCCGAAACTTACATGAAAATTGAATTGTTTATTGCGTGAGGACATTCGTGGCACTTTATAACTAACTTTTTCTAAAAGGCTGGGACAATTTAAATGGTTATTGATGTTGATCTGTTCGTACGTACCAGGAGAAGATGAAGGGCAAGAACAAGCTGGTGCCGCGGCTGCTGGGCGTGACCAAGGAGTCGGTGCTGCGGCTGGACGAGAAGACCAAGGAGATCCTGCAGACCTGGCCGCTCACCACCGTGCGCCGCTGGTGCGCCAGCCCCAACACCTTCACGCTCGACTTCGGGGACTACAGGTACACACACACACACACACGCACACACACACACACACACACCCACACACACACACACGTACAATACGGACGCTCGCTCTCCACAACACACTATAGTACGACATACAAGAAAGAAAGAAAGAAAGAAAGAAAACATTTATTTGGCACAGCACAAAAGACACACAACACGGTTTAAATAAAACAAAGAATATATATAAACAGACAGAACAACAAAAAGGTAGAAACAAAAACAAAACACAAACAGAAGAAGACGAATGTGTCTCATGGCTGGACCAAATACGCTTAACCCCTCGAGTGATGCGTGCACATACGCATGTGCATAAGTTCAATAGAAAATGTACTAACTTTATTTTTGGATCATTCCACGGGTTAAGGACGACCTTCACCCATCGACTTACCGGAGCAACCCTAGATTTTATCAAATAAATTATGTTTCTGAACATAATATATTTAGGATAAAAAGCAGGTGAAGGTCGCTCCTCAGTGTATCTTAGACCACTATGTTGCCAGCTACATGTTGATGCAACTAAGTTTATAAACAAAATATAACATGAATGTGTGGCTATAGTTCAGTCAAGATACCATCAGAATCAGTGCCACTGTCACGCAAACATGGAAACGAGACTTTGGATCATCAAATACAGTTCTTCTAAGGGCCATAACACACCTAGTAGCCATGGCGACGTCGCCAACCCCGTAGCCAAGTGAAAATATGCCCTTATTGTATGGTTAGTGGCCAACTTGGTGTCAGAGTTGTTCAAGCCGCCCGAAGGCCTCTGACAAAGATCGAATAAAGTGCACAAGCATTTTTTTATAGATGAATTTAAATGCAATCTTGAATTTTCTGTCTGCTGGGAGTCTTGGCGTTACCAGTAGATAGAAGTAACCCCCTCATTCCGAGTACTTTCGGGTAGATTACCCTCGTTGACCTGGATGAGTGTGTCTGAGTGTCTGTCTGTGTTTCCAGCGACCAGTACTACTCGGTGCAGACGACGGAGGCTGAGCAGATCCTGCAGGTGATCGCCGGCTACATCGACATCATCGTACGCAAGCAGCGCGCCAAGGAACATCTCGGCATCGAGGGCGACGAGGGCTCCGCCATGCTGGAGGACTCCGTCTCGCCCTCCAAGTGAGTCCATCCCACAGAGAACATAGACAGTAAAGATGTTCTTATTAGATTTCCCGATGAAACGACGCTTGACAATTTGCGCGGGTGGAGGCACGGGTGAAGGGGTGTAGATAACGCCTACTTTGCCATTTCACTACCGGTCAATAGCAAAACTACTCGCTTCGTTCCATGTCGATGTTAGTTACGTTGTACGTAGTTTAACATTTTCACACTAGATGTCACTAAGTGTAGGGTGATAAAAGAAACGTACAGAGGGTCGCCATCTAGTGTCGAATAGAATTATATTTGGGATCCGAGCTTTGGCAAGACGACTCCACAGGACGAACGCCAACAGCACATTGACTTATGCCACGCCTACTGTGATGACGTCAGTGGCCTAGTTGAGCCATGTAGCCGAGTTGCTTAGACCATGTCCTTTCTATGTCTGGTTCATGGTCCATCCACAGCACCAAGGAACACAGCCACTGTTGGACATAGCCAGGGGCGTAGTTACCGCTATATCAGCCGCATCAATGATACGGGGCTCCGAAGCTACAGGGGCCCCGAACGCGTGTCCAAATTCCTTACCTTTCATTTGTGAAAATTCTTTAACCTTCATTTGGGCCCCCTAACAAATTTTGATACAGGGCCCGTCTAGGCAAGCTACGCCACTGATCGCAACTCCAAATTTAAAGAAAATTGTGTTTCTTATTGGGACGAAATTACCACCGGCAATGTGGGTGCACTGTCTGCCTACTCTGGCAGTACAGGCGTGATGTAGTACAGTGTGTAAGGGTTTGTTCTCGTGTGCAGGGCCAACATCATCCAGCACGACACGTTCAAGTCCGGCAAGGTGAACACTGAGTCGGTGGCGAAGCCCGCGGTGCACCGCCCCGGCGCCGAAGGTAATCGAACTATATCACGCATTGTATATTCTACATTGTGATTACGATTGGTATACAGGATGTAACAAAAGGGAGGGACAGTGAGAAATGGGTGAACATTTAGTGGCACTGTATGGTTAGTGGCCAACCTGGTGTCAGAGTTGTTCAAGCCGCCCGAAGGCCTCTGACAAGGCTTAACGACTGCGGTTACGATGTCTAGATGACAACAACCGGGGCCGACTTTTTAACGTGCCCACCGATGGAGACGCTCAGTTCGAATGCCACTAAATGTTCACCCATATCTGACTGTCCCTCCCTTTCTGTTACACCCTGTTTACCAATCACCATGTTAGAAGAATAAGAAGTCTAATACAATTTCCGACTACGCGGACAGAACCGTTGAAGACTTATTTGGTTGCAGAGTATTTCCCATTGTTTACTCTCTGTAGTTATACAACAATACAACATTATTTGCTATGTACCGAAAACTTAAAATTAGTTTGTTCAGAATCACCAGGGGCTATCGATTTTTTTATATAGTGATGTTACATTTTGTGCCGAAAATTAAAATAAATCAGCTGAATCTAAATTCGCAGTCATTGGCTCGGAAAGGGCAAATCAAGACCACCTCGCCCCCCGCACAAGCCGCCCTGCCCCACGCCGCTAGGAAAGGCAAAATGCGGGGGCGGACACTATCACTTGCATACTTCTCTTGCGTATAACTTGGTTTAAAAACTACGTTGGTTTTATTTTTAGGGGTAAACTATTGAAAAGAAAATCCTTTTGGGGCGTATTTTTGGCTATATAAAAATAATGTTGTATATTTTATTTGACGCATTTTTTGCACTTTTTTTTGTTTGTATTGCATTTGTATCTATGTTGCATTATGATCCCCACTGCACAGGGCTGCTATTACAAACCCGGTATGGAAGCAAAAATTCGTTTCGTTCTGACTTCGAATTTTCATACATTTCCGTAGTAAGTGGCAAAATGACGAACTTACGAACGAAACTTAACATTACTTAAATGTGTCAACCATGTTTAAAAGGTTTAGTTAGTTCCTTGATCCTTAGTCAATTGAAATTAATTAGAATCGAGAAGACCAGACAAAACGCGAGATAAATAGTTTTTGTCTCATTTCCTCTTATGCATTTAGCAAAAGATAGTGATCGGTGCGTCATAATGCATGACAAAAGTCTTGTCGCGTGCGCTAGCCCTGCAGGACTTGATTCTCAGCCCTGCAGGCCTAGCAGCTAATCAGTTTTGTCGTAGACATGATGTCATAAAATGATTGCTAGCACACGCGACAAGACTTTTGTCACGCATTATCACGCACCGATCGCTCTCTCGTGCTAAATGCATAGGACAGAATGAGACAAAACTTTTTATCTCGCGTTTTGTTTTGTCTTCTCGATTCCAATTAATCCATCAATTTAAATCGGCAAAGCAACACAAGATGAACGAAACCAATTAAAACATGGTTGAAACAGTTATGCAATATCTGTGCTGGGTTCGTAATGTACCCCCTAGTATGTGAATGGTTGTAATTCCAAGTGTCCACTGGCAAGAAATCTTGCACAAGTTGACTTGCGCAAGCGACTTCCAACGTGTAAACGCTCGCGCAAGTAGACTTCTGCGACTTGCCGAACTTGCTGCAAGTCCCACGTGTACACGGTTGTGTAAACTTGCAGTCAGTGGAAACGTATGCAAGTGACTTCTGCAAGACATTGCGGAAGTTACTTGCCAGTGGACACTTGGTATAACGGTGTGGTTGTTGGGCGGGCGCAGGCGCGAAGCCGTTCGCGGTGGGGCACATGACGGGCGCGCAGCAGACCACGGTCTCCGGGCAGGTCATCACCGGACACGCGCCGCCCTCTGTCAGTATACACCGCTTTATTATTACTTTACTTTGCCTCTTCTTATACACTACATACGTATTAATATAACCATAGATGTATGAAAGCACGCTCTAAGTATTCAACTAGAACTCATATTGAATCTATTAATTTAACAAGAACCAAAGACAAACTTAAACCAGTTTTCTGGGCATGACTGTCTTCGTCTTCTTATCGTATGGTTAGTGGCCAACCTAGTGTCAGAGTTGTTCAAGCCGCCCGAAGGCCTCTAACATGAAGTAAAATTTTAATTACAAAACGATATGTTTCGTAATAACATGTTTGTGTTATTTCCTGTAAATTTTCTAAATTACTTATTGACGTGTCATACAAGAAATTACAGATAACGATAACGGCGAAGTGGTAACAACCATAGGGGCTCGCGCAAAACTTTCATAAATCTATGGACACAACATTTTAATTAGCGTTTCAGTACTCAGCCGTAAATGTAAGAATATACGTATATTGCCTAAACTAGAATTATTTGTCTAAATTGTATTATCGTTTGTTACATGCTACTTTTATCGGATAACTTGCAGTCATCGAAATGGGTTGTGTAGGTATATAAATGTTTTGTGTGTATAAGGGCCTCCGCAGACTTGCTACTTTTAGCATCGGCGACCGGCGATTGTGTGACGTATCGATGCTGCGTCGCGTTTCTTCGAGCGCGAACGAGCGAGACGCAGCATCAAAATCGCTATCGCCGATGTTAAAAGTAGCAAGTCTGCGGTGGCCCTAACATATGCTTATCTCAGGAGAAAATCTCCATAATTCTCTTCTATTTCGATATAATGCTTAGGGGTTTGTATGTGAATCGAGAAAAGTACCAGTGTGTATATGTGCTGTGTGTGATGCAGGCGACTCAGACGCAGCAGAGCCGCGTGACGGCGGTGCTGTCGGAGCCGCAGCGCGCGCTGCTGTCCACCATCACCAGCGGCCGCGAGGTCATCAAGCACACCGAGGAGGGGCTCACCAGGGTCTGTACCCCCACACTACACTCACACTATACCCTCCAGTACACTCACCCTCCTGCCTTAGAGTATTTAACAACTGTACTATAAATACCCTTCTGTTGCCTCTTTTCAAGAAGTAGGTAGAAATTGTCAGAAACAGCCACAGTCAGCTACCTAAATGATATTATAATTAATTAAATACATACTATATTTGTACGCCAAAAGGCAAAACATAGTGCTACATGTAATTCAACCTGAAACATCAATTCTTACATATGTTGGACAAAAAAAATATTACTATTATTTACAGAAACACAATTGTCATTGCCATTTTGTCATTGCAATTGCAATTGTCATTACCATTGTCACAATCCTAGAAAACTATATAACATTAGGCCATTCGTCCACGGCACTACGCAAAAAACTCAACCCACTAGTAAATCCCAGAGTTCCATACAAGAAAAAACACTCAATTACGCGATGCAGGAAAATTTATCGAAACCAGTGCGCAACCAGCATGTTAAGTCGTGCACTACTAATTAATTTTTAACCAGTTTCGTTTGAGTAGCGTCGTGTACGCCATAAAAATACTTTAATACTATTACATTCTAGCAACTCATAAGAAACTTCTTTTGAGTAGCGCCGTGGACGAATGTCCTTAGTCTTACTCAGATTAAGATAATGAAGTGGGTGTTGTTTCGTCCCAATTGACCACTTATAACATTTGGTAGTCCGATGTAATGTAACGTCACGACTTTTATCCCCGTTCGGGGGTAGTCAGAGGCTTGAGTGGCCATACACCACCACATTGTGGAGGTATTAACCAACTCAAGCCCACGTTTCACCGGATAGTCAGAACCCAACTTGACAGGTGGTGAACCGTGTCGCCGTGTATACAGGAACTGTACTGTGTAGTCCGATGGTTCTATTATTTTGTACATCTGATATTTTGTACTATCCATACTCGTTAGTAAATGTGTATTCGGTGTGTGTCAGGCGTCGCTGCCGGCGCTCGGTCAGGACGCGGCGTCGGTCAAGTGGAAGCAGGTGACCATGGACACCAACAAGCAGGTGGTGACGTCACAGATCGCCGCCATGAACGCTGCCACCGCGCAGGTCGTCACGCTCACATCAGGTAACACTTCGTAATGACGTCGCTATATCTAGTTACTGAGCTACCCTGACACTTGACCGGTAACATCGATTCTCCCCCCCAGGGTCGACGGAGGAGGTGGACCACACGGCGGTGGGCGCGGCCATCACGACCATCACGTCCAACCTGCCGGAGATGACCAAGGGCGTGCGCATGATAGCCGCGCTGATGGACGACGCGGGCCACGGGGACTCGCTGCTGGACGCCACGCGCCGCCTCTGCACCGCCTTCAGCGACCTGCTGCGAGCCGCCGAGCCCGAGACCAAGGAGGTGAGATACTAACTAGTCATGGACAGACGGCCATCACACACAACCTTTGAACTTGTCATCCATTTACAACAGACTAACGAAGCAAATTTGTTTAAAAAAAAAAACGAGCCCGTGAAAGGTCAATGCGCGAGATCACCATAGCAAAGTATTTCACAAAACGTCACTCCAAAAAAAATACTTTCTTAGTATTTTTTTTTCCTAATTGATTTAGGATAAAATTTCTAAATATTATGTAGAGGTAATAGTGGTAATACCAACTGTAAGGGCCTCCGCAGACTTGATACTTTTAGCATCGGCGATCGGCGATTTTGATGCAGCGTCTCGCTCGTTCGCGCTCGAAGAAACGCGACGCAGCATCGATACGTCACAAAATCGCCGGTCGCCGATGCTAAAAGTAGCAAGTCTGCGGAGGCCCAAAAATGTACAGCACCTCTGTCTAACCCTTCGGATAAAACACGCGTGATAGTAAAGTTTCAAATATTAAACTGCAATTAATATTTCCAGCCGCGCCAGAACCTACTGAACGCGGCCTCCCGAGTCGGGGAGGCCTCCACCACAGTCCTCTACACCATCGGCGAAGAGACGCAGGAAGACAAGCAAACACAGGTAACGCCCAGCGCTGGGCACCCGCCCACGCCCACGCCCACGCCCACAGACAGCCGTAACCACAAAAAGTCGTATCTCTACCGTAAACTCAACTATTGTTACGACAACTTCTATAAAGTATTCTTCGGTAAAGAAAAAGATAGTTACGATTCAGATTTCGAGATCGTTCATATTGGTAATGGTAATGTGAAGGTGGAAGATGAGGGGATATATGAGGATGTGGACACCAGTCGCAACTGGGGGGCGCTGGACGTGATCAAAGAGGAGTCCGATAGCGATTATTATAGGAGCATCGATTATTGCAACATGGTATTTAAATCTAAAGATACCGATTATGAGAGCATAGTACAGAGTTGTGAGGGTTATTTGGATAGCAACAGCCCTAAGTTGTACCCTAAAACGATATCAGATAAGATTTATAACTTCAAAAAGGACTTCTCTAATCATGATTATGTTAATGTTGACTTTATGTCTCAGTTGAGTGAGGACAGTAACTCAAGTCTTGATCAATCACAAGCGAGCCTTAATTCTAAGTCGAACTTAGGTTCAGACAAATCTAACCTCGACTATACGATTAATACAGACTTAAATAAGTCTCAGTCAGATGATAAATCAAATCTAAGTACCGGTAAGTCAAATTTAAACCATGACGTAAATATTAACTTGGACAGGCGCACTAAAAACGATATACTCAGACAACGTTTCTTCCTCTCGGATAATATCGATAAAAACGATATCAATGACAAATTCAATCGATACGCCAAAAAAATCGAGTGCCACAGCATAGTCAATGACGTCACGAAATCCGGGCCGGACGTCCGGGTCTCCGGATCTCTGAACATGAAACTGTTCAACCCGGATCGATATAACAGAGTACTAACTACTACGGAAACGTTTATGGAATCGGCTGAAGCTAGTTTCACTAAAAACGAGATATCTAAGTTGAGGCGAGATGGCTTCGAGAATTTCGTCAAGAAAAGCGAGAAATATTACACGACCGAGACCCGAGACAGACATACAGACGTATTAAATAACAGTGTTCCCCAAAAAGGCAAGACAGAGATTCGAATAGTGTATAATCCGACGTTCAAATCGACTGGCGATAGCTATATCAAAGGTTTTTGTCAGTTCTGTAAGCGGAAATGCCCAAGAACCGATGATAAGTGTTGCAATCGATGCGTGTGCCTTGAAATAGAATTAAAACAGATATGGAAAGACAACTGGTTGAACATACTATGTTTGTTATCGATATTATTCATGTTCATTGCGTTGTTAGTACAGTGTGTTATGCCTAAAGACACGTGCGAAGCCGTCAATGGAACGGATAGCGGGAGTTGCTTCGAAATGATGTAGGCGTGAATCGATTCAGTAGATATCGATAATAATCTGATGGACATAAAAAAGGTCTTGTTTTGATGTAGAGATGCAGGAATAGCCTGGTAGTTATAGGTGCGAAAATCGAGAAGTTCCGCGTTCGATTCCTATCCCGGATATTAGAATATAGTCGTGAGACCTAGCTCAAGTATTTAGCTTAGTTGGAGGGGCTCACGGAACGACACATCACGACGTTAGTAATATTAAAAATAAATTCAAAGTACGCTCTATATTTAAGTTTATTATTTTCGGGTTATGGGTTCACAGTAATAAGTTCTTTTTTTCAAGTATCTAGCTATAAACTATCCCCCTTATTCATAGAAAGTTATAATCGACCTGCAGTGGAGTTACAAATCACATTTGTTCCTAAAAATGCCTTTCATAACCATTGCAAACTGTGCAAAATCTCTATGAATAAGGGGGTATATGTATTTTTTTTTAATGGAATCTATTAATCAAGTATTCGGTCACCAATCCAAATGTCTGCCCTATTTAAGGCAGCTTAACGGGGTCTTGTTAACTATCGCTCCCTTTACGATAATGAATATCGGCTAGTCTAAAAGAATCTCAATATATTGCTAAAAGTCTGACATCACAAGAGTACTTAGTACTAGACTGGTTTTTATGTTTATGAACTTTTGTTCTATAAATACAAATAAGTTATATTAATATATCTTCAGACCATGTCTATTTAATAAATACTTAAAATGTATTTCTCCATCATACAGTTATATATTTCGTCGTTAAAACACACAGTAAATGAGTTCTTCCCTGTGAGGATAGCTCCTCAAAGTGAACGTCATCATGGAAGTTTTATTATTAGTAATTTTAATGACGAATAACAAAATAATCTCATTATTATTTAGCACTCTAGACTCCCCAGGCGAGAAGTATTCAAAACATATTGCACATAATTCCTTACAAAATCAAAATTATTTACACGAATCTATTTTAATATTTAATGATTTATTTTGCTGTGGACATGTTCCAAGTTCCTAAGTTCGGTGGTAGTTGGTACCACGGTGCGAATGTATTAAATCTAAATTATAAAGACACGAGTGTAAGGAAAGACTGCGTTAACGCGATTCATTAGTGCTTAAGTTGCATGGCAATGTAATGTATGATCCATATTTTCAAGGCCATCAAACAATTTTATTACATAATTTCAAAGATAAATTCACTCGTAAAATTCGGCTGTCAACTAAGTTATGAGAAATTAAAATATGAAGCAAAAATAAGGACCAAATATTATTACTTTGCCCTTTATATGTAACCTCGCAAGAATATCGATAGAGCTAATAATAAATAAACGCCTAACAACTGCTTATAAAATCATCCAGTCAGTCCGTCCGTCCGCCCGTCCGTCCATCCGTCCGTCCGTCTGTCTTTCTGTCTGTCTGTCTATTCGTCCATCCATCATTGTGGGAAAAAAATCTTATGGCTCTGACAATCATGTCAATGGGCTTTTGAGTATGGATCATACATTCGAGTGTCCGGTTTCACCAAAAGTTAAACAATCGCTAACTAATCGTTAGTTTGGTTTAATCTTGTCAAAGTCTACTAATTGTTTCGGTAAATGTGTCGATTAGAGTTGAAAATTTACACTAACTAGGATGTTAGTCGTTAACATTTTTGTCTATGGTGTAGACTGCGGTGAAATTGGATTGGTGCCATTTGTTTATCGGTATTGTACAACCTCGCTGCTTACTAAACATTAATATAATCACTAATATCTGTTCCTATATTTGACTGAAGCTTATTTACCTGTCTTTGTAAATAAATATCATCATGTCAATTTTATTAATTCCAAATATCTATATTCTATAACACAAGCGTTAATCGCTTAGTGGTTAGAAGGGCTCGTAACCGAGAGGTTCCGGGTTTAACTCCATCTTAGCCATTAAATTATTGACGTGAAACTAATAGTAATGTGAAAAAAAAAATATGGTCGACATTTTAACCATAACTAAGACAAGCGAGTTTGTAAATCCATAAACATTATTTGTTAAGTTTTTAATTGTGTTCGTTAATTTATTTCTTTTTTGTTAACAAGTAATCTTAATGCTTACTAATCTAGTCCTTAATTTTTGTTGATATAATTTTTCTTTTTAATCTATGCATTAAGGTTAATTGGCAGCTAGGGTCGTGTCAATATTAACTTGCTATTAACTGAAAGTTAACTACTTAATAATATTGTGCAACCGACCCTTTATTTTTTTGTTAAATTTTTGATATTAACTTTTTTTATTTTAAATATTGGGCTCTGGATTATTTCTGTACTAAATATTGTACATATTTTATTGTGTCATTCTTTTTTTAAAGTAATATATTTTGTCGACTAGTAACGTTTATAATAAACTTTACGCTGTTTCTAAAATATTAGTAGGCAGTGAAACTAAAGTTCAATTATAAAAACCTATGGTTTTTTATATATTTAACTAATCGACATCGTATATTTTATCAGTTAAATAATAGTACAATCCTATACACAAAACTAGCCTTGTTGTAAATGTATATACAGATCAAAAGTATAGTTATGTGCATAGGAATACAGACTATTTTGCCATCACAAAGTACAATCACACTTGCCATTAGTTTGTATTATTTTATGATAGGCGGGCGTCGAGTCTCAGTCGAGGTGAGTTAAGTATCGATCAGTTAACAACGGTTTAACTATACATTGTGATACATACCCTAACATTCGACTCGAAACTCGCCTACATTGTAAGATATATTTTTTAATTAATTTTAGTACAATCGCGAGCAGGGAAACTGAACCACTAATATCATTAAAAATAATCTCACATTGAATCTTAAAATTTTTATAACATATTTTTGCGTGTTAAAAATATGATGTTTTAGCTTTCAAAAAATTACTGATTTCCGCGGAGCTAATTAAAACGAATGAGTTACTTCTTAAATGAGAACAGAAATCGAATCAAAATGTAACGTGTACTTTAACACAGTGTGTGGCACAAAACCATACTTTGCCAACTGGTCACTGTATCCGTTAATTAACCTAGTATAATGTGAATTAAAACATAATTCAAATGCCTCAATAATCCGATAAATCGTTGACAGTATAAAAAAAAACAATGATCTAATATTTTTTTCGTAATTTCTAGTCATCGGTATTGTATTACGCTATCACTAAGAATATAGGTGAAACAGCGCGTAAAATGCAAATTACATAGAATGGTTCAGTTCCTCTGCCCGCCACTGCACTCTGGTTGTGGCCGCCCCTCACTGCCCTTTTATATTGGTTATTGGTTATTTTTGTAGATTACATTTGCTTTAACAAAACAACGCGTATTTTTATTTACGACTAACCGTCTATAAAGTGAATGTAGATGCAAAAATAACTAATACATCCCCCCCAGACCTTGGAGGAAGTCTCCGGACTGCCGTGACGGTGCGACTTGCCACTGGCCAAAGTTACACTGAAAGTTTTAAATGAGAAATTCATGTTTGACACAAATCCGGTACGGAAGCAGTAAATCAGTTTCGTATTAATTTTGACACAATTCCGTAGTAAATTAGTGACAAAATCACGAACGAACGAAACAGATGGTTCGGGTTCGTAATAGGCCGCCTAGTACATCATTATATCTTTGGTGGGCTATTATAGTCATACTAAATTCATAGTGATTTTAGTTTACAATGGTGTTGTAAAGCATTTTTAGTAACAGATGTGATTTGTAATTCCACTGCAATTCGATCATTACTTTCTATGAATTTGAGGGTTTATATTTGACCTTGTTTCCGGGACTCGTCGAGGGTCAAACCTCGGCGTCTTCTACAGATGCACAGTGTGTGGCGAGCCTAGTCCAAACATGAAGCGAACGACAGATATAGTTGTCCTAGTTAGTTGATCTAATTATGAATGGGAGCTCGCAGACAGCGGTCAACGACCTGTACTACGATTTTTTACATTCGTTAGTCGCTTGCGTCTACGTAAAATGATGTTTACAGTGCACCTATCGACTATTCCTAGATAATGTTCGTTAATTCGTTACTGTCACTGATAGATGGCGTTGATATAAAAAAAGACAAGATATTTAGGTGACATCTTTCTATGATGATATAAAATATTTAATGGCGGCGTCTTCATCAGGCGCATGCCTCGCGCGAGCACTCACTTTTGACGTCGGAACGCATAGACGTAATGTCATAATATGAGTGCTCGGGTGAGGCATGCGCGCCATATGGACACATCTAATGACTTGTAGTTCGCTGGATATGAAGCGTAGTTTTAAATAGTCCGTCGTCGCAGACTTGCTATTCTTTTACAAATTACTTTCTATGATATGAACAATATCAAGCAATCGAAATGTGCGAAATAGTAGGCAGTCGCTTGAAAACTCTGACAGAAAATGATCTCACCCTTAGGTTGCCGATAGTCCCACTAGTTAGGTATCCGAGGGCAGATGGCAATCGCTCCGTGTGGATATCAGTAATCAGCCAAATCGGGGTAGACCATAGACATGGAGAAGCTAGACAACGCAATTATTATACGCATTAGATAGTATGAAAACCGAGCGTGCCATCTTTTTTATACCTACGATGACCTCACCCCAGCCATTTAGTGATTTGCTCAACGTAAACAGAATCGTTTCAATCGTTAAGCATCAGTGAGCTAACAATTACGACTAAATCGATTCGATGATAGAGGAATGAGAATATAAAACTAATAAGCGCAACAAGTTTGCACTACGGTGCAAACTTTCGGGCACGTTTGGTCGTATAGCTTGCGTTGTCTAGCCTCTCCATGTCTGTGTGTTATACCGACCCTTCATAATGGGCTAAGGCTAGGATGAAGCTGAACGTTTTCCCTTGTAGGACATCCTGCTGTCGCTGGCCAAGGCGGTGGCCAACACGACCGCGGCGCTGGTGCTCAAGGCCAAGATGGTGGCCGGCGAGTGCCGCGACGACCAGCCGCTGCAGAACACCATCATCGCGGCCGCCACGCACTGCGCGCTCGCCACCAGCCAGCTGGTCGCCTGCGCCAAGGTACCGTCACCACACGCGACCATGACCAGTCGCCATTGGTTCTAGTTTTGACACAGATTATTTCATACTTTTAAAACACTCAGGTCGAATGTATGCTTTGGAACACGGTGGTCCAAAGCATGGCTCGAGACTTGACACGTGACATGACATGACATGATCATAATGTCATCTCATCTCATCTTAATTTAAAAACACGACAGTAATGGATTGCTGGCTGCTAAAACACGACAGTAATATTTTGCTGACCGCTAAAACACGACAGTAATGAAATCCCAAACAACCGGCGCTTTTTTTGTAGCGCAACAACAACGACTTTGCTAGAAGAAGGTTTGCAAAATAATGACAACATTATAAGAATTTTTGCGTAAAAAAACTTATAATAATAATATCCTGGGACATTTTTGTACACACGGTTACCTGATCCAAACTAAGCAGAGCTTGTACTATGGAAACCAGATAACTGATATTACTACATATACTACTTTTTTATTTGTAAATACATACTTAATATACATATACACCCAGACTCCGGACATACAGACATGTTCATGCACACAAATGCATGTCCCGGGTAGGAATCGAACCTACGACCTGCAGCGTGAAAGGCGCCTCCGCACCAACCACGCTAACGGGCCCGTCATACATTGAAAGTTAGGTTTAGTTTAGTGATGGTGTGTGTAGTACCATAACACTGTACATGTACGGTGCAGGTGGTGGCCCCGACGCTGCAGAACGCGGCGTGCCGGTCGCAGCTGGTGAGCGCGGCGCGGCAGGTGGCGGCCGCCGTGGACAAGCTGGTGGCGGCCGCCGGCGCCGCGCCGCCGCCCGCCGCGCCGGCCGTCGACAATCTGAACGCAGCCGCCGCGCGCGTCTCCGATGAGCTCGACCGACTGCTCGCGCACTGCGACCTTGGTCAGTACACTACACTACACTTGACCGACAGAAAGTATTTCTCTAGCATTTTTTAAGGTTCCGTACTCAAAGGGTGCAAACGGAACCCTATGAGCACAGTCTACGTGCTATTAAGACTCCGCTGTCTGTCAGCGGGCTGTATCTCACGAACCGTAATAGGTAGAGGGTAGAAATTTTCACAGAATGTGTATTTCTGTTGCAGCAACAAATACTAAAAATAAAATTTAAAAATAAAGGGGGTGTCCATACAAGAACTTTGATAATTTTGACGTTTTTTGCTTCTAAATTATTTCTTTGACGTTAATCTTATATATATTTTACGGTGGTACGGATCTTTATGTGCGAGTCTGACACGCACTTGGCCAGTTTTTCTGCTACTTTTTATCTGTTCTTCTACTAGGAAAAGTGTCCCTCTTCCTCCACAAATTTAGAAAGTGGTTATACGGAAGGATCAGGTAGTTCACGAGTTCATCGATACAAAACAGACAAAATAAAGTCCGCTGCCACACAAGGCTTAAACACACGAGCGAGACTTGCCGTCGACATCGACTCGTGCAGTTGGCTCTGTTGGCATGAAATTTTTCATGACATACTCACGCCTGTACCCTGCGGGAGTAGGCAGAGACTATTGATGGCCACATGCTACGATTTTGACACACCTCTTTTGCTTCGTCCACATTCATACATGTTCTCGTGCACTGCCGTCGGTTGACGGTTTTTTTTTAATCTTGTATTATCGTCGCTCACTGACCCCCAAATTTGCTATAGAGTTCTTACCCAATTTACAATGGTTTTAAAAAGCATTTCTAGGAACAAAAGTGTTTTGTAATGACAGTGTAAATCCATCATAAATGTCTATAAGTTTGGGGGTGAGTGTTCGGATGACCGTTTTCGAGCTACAACGTGTGTAACGTGTGTGTCGGCGTGTGTCGGTCAGATCGTCGGTCGGCGCCGAGCGTGGCGGAGCGGTCCGTGGAGTCGGTGATGGCGTGCAGCGAGCGCGTGGCGGCCGCCAGCGACGCCGCCGACATGGTGCGCCACGCGCGCCTGCTCGGCCAGGCCACCGCGCATCTCATCACCACCATCAAGGTACACACACACCACACACAACACACACACACATACACACACACCAACATACTATCTACATACACTCGCGTACTTCTTTTATTGATGGTTAAGTAAACACCGACCCACACTGGGCCAGCGTGCTGGATTATGGCCTGAATCCACCTCGCATTGAGGGGAGGCCCGTGCCCAGGAGTGGGAGGTTGAGTACTTGGACCTAGTTAAAGTGATTACTATTAGTGATTGTACTTGTGTACAGTCGGAGGCGGAACAGCAGCCGTCGGACGCGCAGCGCAAGCTGCTCGCTGCCGCCAAGCTGCTGGCCGATGCTACTGCACGCATGGTGGAAGCTGCCAGGCAGTGCGCCACATCGCCACAGGTACGACATCGTCAGACTACTAACACACCAACTGTATCCTTCCCTCCAAACTCAAAATCCCCTTAAATTACGGTTTTGAATTTAAAAAAAAATACCCACAATCCCAATGGGTTTATGTTTCAATTATTATTTTTTTCATAAAAAAAATTGTAACGTGAGGTTATCCCGTGACAGTGGTATAGATTCTCACTCGTCACTTTTGCTAATTCGTCTCTTTGTCTATCAGGTCACTTTCTGCAACACGTCACTTTGTGTAACTAGTCACTTTTCCGACTCGTCTCATGGTTTAATATTCATTTGTTGCTCCCGTAAGCCCCTTTAACTAAGCCAAATACTTATCTTCTTCCAACTCCTATTCCTTATGATTAAATTCGTGCGGGTTCCAAGACAACTTAGCTTGTCCCCGGGACTCGTGGAGGGTTAAACCTTGGCGTCATCGTTGGACACTGTCGATCCTGGCTTACAGGAGTAACAGTGGGAGTGTGTGGCGGGCCTAGTCCCAAAAAGCTAAATACTTGTTTGTACTTATAATTAAAACTAGCTTCGTCCGCGCATATTAGTCCCACGGGAACATACTATCGGGATAAAAAGTATCCTATGTGTTAATCCAGGTTATAAAGTATCTGTGTTCAAATTTTCATCCAAATCCGTTCAGTAGTTTTTGCGTGAAAGAGTAACAAACATCCATCCATACTCACAAACTTTCGCATTTATAATATTAAGTAGGATGTGGCATTGTGAATAACCAATAGTAATGTATTACTGTACTGCGCAGGACCGGTCAAAGCAAGACGCGCTGCGGCGCGCGGCGGAGGAACTCCGGTACATCACCGTGGACTACGCGCAAGGACAGGACATCGTGGGCTCGCAGGTCGCGAGACTACAGGTACACACACACACACACACTGCCTGCTGCCTGCTGCCACTATACCTCTATCACCACCTCCATCATACACTACCTTTGATAAGTTTACGACTCGTTTGAGCAGGCTAAAAGTTGCTACTTGCAAAAGTGCAGGACCAGGAACATTTTAAAGCACATGCTTGCTGAGTTGCAAAAAAAAAAACAGGATATTTAAAATCAAAACGGTTTAAAACATGTTTTAAATGTTTAAAACAAGGTGACTTTTTTCGTAATTACCCTGCTTGCTTTCTTGGTCATTGGACGTATAAATTCCCAGTTTAGGGCTCAAGTATTACATACTAAATCCTTTATAGAATACTTTTTTATTCTGAGAGTTTCTCGCGATCGTGATGCTCACACAATTTCTCACAAGGCTTTGATCATTTGTTTAACCAGCGTCTATAAAATATAGTGCTCCCGAATATAACACATAAAGCTCCACACGGGCGGGCTGTCAGTTAGGGACACCGCAGACTTGCTACTTTTTGCATCGGCGATCGGCGATTTAGTCGCTTTTAGCATCGGAGCAGTCGCTGCGTTCGACCGCAGAGTCGCCAAAACGCGACGCAGTCGCAAAATCGCCGATCGCCGATGCAAAAAGTAGCAAGTCTGCGGTGGCCCTTAGTGCTAGTTACTATAATAATAATAATATTTATTACCAAAAAGACATTACCATTTACAGAGCAGGCAAAACACCCCACACTAGGCAATGCCGGTCTTGTGGGGGGTTTTAAAGAAATAATAATAACAGTTTGGTACAGAAAAGACCAAAAAGGAAAGAAAGAAAGTACGGTAAAGAAAAGAAACATAAAATTTAAGAAAAGGAATAACACAATAATTGATTAAAGAATAAACAAGTAAATGTTGAATATGTTTGTGTAGGAGAGCGCCCGGCAGGCCGCCTCCAGCGCCACGCAGCTCATCACGTCAGCGCACAACGCGACGCAGCACAACACTAACAAATACGCTCAGGTTGGTCACTACATTACAACATGATGTCAAATTATATAAACCAGTAAAGTTATGCGTATCTATTCTGCTAGTCCTAGGGTGTTTGCACTACATAGGGTTCTTCAAAGGTTATGTATACATGTCCCTGAAGGTTGGCGCCGCGCCTACTGCCCTTAAGTTGCAGATGTCAGCGCCCTAAGTCGCTTGACGACTGCCATTATAATGCTATCTGTAAACTAATCGGAAAATACTATTAACATTGTGTCAAAAATCCATAGTCTGATGTAGAATAGTAGTCAGCTGTTTAGCTATTATGTGGTAGAATCACCTATCAGAGAATAGAACAAGGCCCTTATTCTCTATCTTGATTGGTCGGCCAGAATTTCAAAGCGGTAGTTCGATAGCAAGGAGACCACGAACTTTACGACGATTAAAGTCGTTGGCAATAGCAATATTCCGTTGCTATTGGTAGACAGACTTCGAAATCCGCTATAATTCAACAACTTTCATCATATTCGACGCTATTTTTTTATAGGACTGCGGTGACAAAAAAAGCGTACGGCCCGCCTGATGTTAAGCAGTTACCGTAGCCCTTATATACGTGCAATACCAAAGGCATTGCTCGCACATTGCCGACCTAAAGGGGAGTGGGACGGAGGCAGGGGGATGGGAGTTGGGCTTCCGGCTCTCTCACTCATCGTACGAAACGCAGCTGTAATAGATGCTTTACGTCGATCTTCAGTGAGAGGGTGGTACTACCCCGGTGGAGCCAGCCCGTATATGAGCTACAGTCAATTGGCTACAGCTTGGCTCTACCACCATTAGATTAGTTGTTATAAATATTGTTGTGTTGTGCAGGAGACGCTGGTGGAGGAGTGCCGCACGCTGGGCGAGCAGATCCCGCGCGTGGTGGATGCCGTGTCCAGCGCCGCCGCGCGCTCCGGCCAGGCCGCCGCGCAGCTCGACCTCATCTCCGCGTCGGAGGCCTTCCTGCAGGTAACCAACACCTCCTCTACTCACATGCTAGCCTAGTACTTCACACGAACATTCTTAAATGTTTGAAAGCCAATTATTCAGCACAATTATGGAATAGAACAGAATAACGCTCATCCAGAGGCAATCAACAAACCTTGTCCTTAAAGTATTTTATCAACTTTATCTATGAGAGATTTACAAAAAGTCGCGTCCAAATGTGCCGAACGGCGCGTTCGAACAGTCATCTGATCGATCGGGCGAGACTGCTCGGGGCTTGTGGACGCACTATATAAAGGAGATGGGCATTCCTAAGCCAAATTTGTATTGAATTGAGTTATGGCTTAAAAAATTGCAAAATTGTTCTATTTCAAAATGTAAAAATATCACCCCAATTCAATTGCTAGAAAATGAGATATCTAAAAAATAAGTAATGTTCCCAAATAAACTGAATATCGATTAAAACTATTCGTAAATAATCGAATGAGTTCATGAAATAAAACATAATAATAACGTTAGAACCAGACGATTACTTCAATCTAAGTACTTAAAAACATTAGAACTATCATACTAAAATAATAGTTCCAAATAATAAACATTTTACATAATAAAGATAAATCTTAAAATCGACTAACGATTACACACTGCTCGTTTCGTATCGTTCGTTAGGCTCCAAAGGGCTTGTACCCAGGTCCGTAAAACAAACTTTAAAAACGAATCGTTTGTTATTGCTTACGCATTTTGAGTGTTTTTCCCATTTTTTGATATTTCCTCCTTCCTCCTTCCTTTATCTTGCCCATTTTGTGAAGGAAGTGTGTTTATTGTGTTTGAAACATAATGCGGACCTTTCGCACATAAAAATCAGCAGTTTACAAAGGTATACATAACCTCACTTTTACTTAAGTTAAAATGAAACTTATAAATCGGCTCTCAGATTTTAAGAATCCGTAGAATTTTCAGTGATAGTTTAATAATTATATTAGCTAAACAATTGGCACCACTTTCATCTTTTTACAATCTTGGTACAAGATTGTATGAAACCGTGCCGGTCTCCTTTAATTTGAAATGACAATGTGTGTTTGTTCCCCACCAGCCGAGCGGGCACGTGGTGTCGGCGGCGCGCGGCGCGCTGCCGACAGTGTCGGACGGGCCCACCGCCAAGCAGCTCGCCGACACCACGCACCAGTTCACCGCCAGCTGCGTCGACCTCAGGTAACTACCGCTTCTACTCATGTAGGTACACGACATATCTATAGATATTTCTGTTGACTCCATGGACCAATTACTAAGGGGACTGGCCCTAAGCAACTCGGCCGAGTGGTCGGCCTAGTACTAACATCGACATAAAACGAAGCGAGTAGTTCAACTATTTACCGGTAAACAGAACAATGAAAATGAAAAAACAATGACCACGTTTTTTTCCATACATATATCTAATAAGGGCACCTCTTTCTTTAGTCTTTACTCTGTGGTTAACTCATACATTATTACCATGGCACAGATAATAAGATAATACATTATACTGGGTGTGAGAGAACCATCACCGGCGAATATCACATCATAAAAAGTATGTGAAAGCAGTTAAATAAAATTGTTTTTGCTAAAGAAAACCTTAAGTAGGTCAAATAAAATCGCTAGGGGTTAACGAATATCAATGGGTAGGCATTATGTTGCCTCCCGCGCGCCCGTGATCCTGAGTTTTACACGCTGTGCTTCTGCGGGTTTGCATAATACCAAATTACATACAACAACTTTTTTTATTGGTTTTCGATTATGTTTAGATATAGTATAATAATAGCGTTCGGATTTCGGGAGTTTTTCCCCATACACCCAGTATACTATGCCGTCGTACTATGTATAGTTCGCGACAGGTCGAGATGACATTCAGGTTATGAGCTTTTTGCAGAATAAAATCCGAATCAAAATTAAAATCGCCCACAAAATAATTAAATTATATTATTCTGTTGCGTTGCAGGTCCTGCTAATTTTGATTCCGATTTTATTCTGCAAAAAACTCATAACCCGAAAGTCATGTCGACCTGTCGCGGACTATAGGTAGAAAGAAGGAACAGAAATAAATACTTTATATCGACCAGAAAAATCAGTGACATAATAGTGTAAAAAATATACAAAAATACACTGGTTGGTGGTCGTCGCAAATGGTCCCAATTTAGTATGCGCTGGTTGATGTGGCCGTTTGGCAATATACCCAATGTACATGTGCAGGTCGGCAGTGGGTCGCGCGCGCATCTCGTGCAAGGGGCTAGAACTGGACGCGGCGGCCGAGATCATACGGTCACTGCAGGGGGAGTTAGACGAGCTGGAGGAAGCCGCGCGAGCCTTCGAGCTGCGTCCGCTACCCGGGCAGACGGTAAGCACTTCATCATCATCATCATGTCAGCCAAAAGACGTCCACTGTTGGACATATGCCTCCCCCAAGGTTCTCCACAACGACCGGTCCTGTGTCACTTGCATTCAGCGGTTTCCCGCGACCTTCACTAGGTCGGTCCACCTTGGCCTATGCTGCGACTTAAAAAAATATTATTTTCATGGAAGCGCGTGAGGACATTATAATTAGGCAGCGGTGGCCAAACTAGACGGGTGCTTGTATCTTGGCAATTTATACTTACACTACTTTTGTCTGTAAAAAAAAAAAAAAATTTTTTATACATATTTCGAACGAGAATCGAATACTGAATACCCTCCTTCAATACATCCCTCGTCGTACCTCACAGATCAAATCAAAAGTTTTTTATTCATGTAAGCTCAATAAAGCGTTTATAAATAGTCAAGATAAACAATATTTTAGCGTTACCACCGGTTCGTAATGTTGCTTCCATTGAGAAGAGCCGGCAAGAAACTCAATGGTTACTCTTTTCAAAAGAATAATTGTATACATTGTCAAACAGCAACGCTATGTGAGCAGGCAGGCATTAACACATTGTGAATAAAAAAAAAACAAAAACAGGTATTTAAATAAACAAAAAAAAAAAAAAAAACTGGGCTAGAAAGCTGTGCATGCCTACTCCCACTTTACAGTTAAACCCAAAGGTGAATATTTCGAACTATTGTTTTGGTGTGATGCCTTCCGTCCTTAAGTGAAAATTTAACAAACCTGAAAGTTAAGGAACAATGATGTCAAGTGGAAAACACACTATGTACAGCCTATTTAGTTTTCCCGCTACTGTGAGGCTAGCGCACGCGGCACGACAAGACTTTTGTCACGCATTATGTCGTACCGAATCGCTCTCTCCCTTTCTTAATGTAGAGGTGAGAATGAGGCAAAATAGATTTATCTCGCGTTTTGTCTTGTCACGTTCGGCTGTGCTACTGTGCCTTTGCCTCCACACATCTGTATGTTGGTGTTGTTATTTGGTGCAGGGTGAGTGGGCGGGGTCGACGATGACGACGTCCTCTCGCTCCGCGGCGTCGTGTACGGCGGCGCTGGTGTCGGCGGCGCGGCTGGGCGAGGCGGCGGGCGCGGGCCGCGCGGCCGGGGACCTGGCGGCCGCGCTGCGGGACTTCACGGCTGGCGTGCGCGCCTCGGCCGCGCTGCATGAATCCCAACCACGCAGAGACAGGTCAGCACACATCACATTAGAGCAAATGCCTTGACATTTGTCAACTCAGCTGTATTGAGTCACATGAGTCTTGTAGTGTGTATACGTACATATTTTTTGCTGTCCCTAGAGTCCTTAATTCGCGTCAGCATATAATATAATAATAATAATAATATCCTGGGACATTTTTTACACACGGCTACCTGATCCCAAACTAAGCAGAGCTTGTACTATGGAAACCAGATAACTGATATTACTACATATACTACTTTTTTATTTGTAAATACATACTTAATATTCATATACACCCAGACTCCGGACATACAGACATGTACATGCACACAAATGCATGTCACGGGTAGGAATCGAACCTACGACCTGCAGCGTGAAAGTCGCCTCCGCGCCAACCACGCTAACGGGCCCGTCAACATATACATAAAAAATTATAATTATATGAATTAAAAAATCTTGTATTACACGGTGCACGCACATTTCGCTAATATTGTTCCCAATGAAGGAGAAGAGGGGAGATTTCGAGAAGGGTGAGAAGAGAGGGTCTCGATGAAGGGAGAATTCAGGCCGCAGTCGACCACGCTGACCCACTGCGGGTCGTCCAATTAGCTTTAATATGATTATCACTTGCTCACGGTGAAAGAAAACATCGTGAGGAAACCTGCATGTCTTAGAAAATCCAGCAAATTTTCGAAAAATATATGAATTGCACCAACCCGCACTGAATCCCCCCGTATTGAGGGGGCCTGTGCCTAAGAAATAGGACAGTAAAAGTTAATTATTATTTTAAATGGGGCGCTTACTCTACCACCCATAGAAAAGGCAAAAAAATATTATCATAAAGACATTTATTTTGATATAAGACATTTCTAGTGATCCTCAAACTAGGCATGAGCCTGTATCATGCGGCCAAGGAGTTGTGGGTAACAGCTATGTATGTTATGTGAGGGGTGTGTATGAGTGAGTGTGGAGGAGATGTGTAAGGGAGAGGGTGTGTGTGAAGTGTGAGAGGAAAGGGTGAGTGTTGAGTGTGTGTAATAGGTACATCCATAGAAGAATGATCAGGATTCCACATGGTTCTAGTAACTCGATGTGTGTGTGTGTGTGTGCAGGGTGATATCGTCGGGGCGGCAGGTGTTGACGTCATCGCAGCTGCTGGTGCAGTCGGTGCAGCGCTACATGTCCTCCAGCGAGCAGCTCGACACCGCCAACATCGTCAGCATCGCCAAGGACATCTCGCAGGTAAATTTCAAAGGCAATTGGCAAAGGGCGTATTTACAGGTCCCTATTCAGGTTCCATTTACCATCAGGGACCGTCTGCTAGTGTGCCATCCTTGGATATAAAAAAAAATCGGCGGTTAAACCTGCTGAACATCAGGCGAACAGGGGGCTTACCACAAGCTCTTATTGCGATTGAATTACAGAAACGTATTAACGTTTTAGCGACTTTTTGTGCAATGACGTACCTTATTGTCATGACAATAAGAAACGTCATTAAAACGTCGTTAAAACGTTCCTATAATGAATCGCAATAAGAGCTTGTGGTAAGCCCCCAGTACGCTTATTTGGCACCAAACAAATATTTTAGCAGTAATGTATTGTGTGGTGGTGTTCAGGGGCTGGAGCAGACGATGGAGGCGATCCCGTCGCACACGGAGCTGGATGAGGCCATGGAGAACATCAACGAGACGCTGCACATCCTCGACCTCGGCGAGTTCCCGCCGCCCGACAGGACCTATGGGTGCGTTCACACACACCACACCACACCGCGGCCGCTGGCTTGTCATGTGGACGCGACAATATCTTAAGGATACTTCACCTGTCTGTCAATGTTTTTAGGGTTCCGTACCCAAAGGGTGCCAACGGGACCCTATTACTAAGCCTACGCTGTATGTCTGTCTGTCCGTCTGTCAGCGTGCTATATCTCATGAACCGTAATAGAGAGTTGAAATTTTCGAAGAATGTGTATTTCTGTTGCCGCTACAACGACAAAAACTAAAAATATAATAACATTTAAAAATAAAGGGGGTATACAAGAAACTTAATATTTTTGACGTTTTTACTTGGCCGGTTATTTTATAGGTTTGATTGAGGAACAGGAATAGATTTATTGATTGGATTGACCCCGTTGCCAAGGTTTCGTACTTATTTTGCATTCGAAAGATGACTGGCATTTGCAGCGGGTTGCCTACGCGACTGAAGTTACAGACTAGGTAATTCGTACACGACGCTACTGAAAAGAAACACGTTAGTAGCGCGCGACTCGACATGCTGGTCGCGCGACTGGTGTCGAGGTACTTGTCTGCGTCGCGTACTGGAGTGATTTTTTTGTTTTTTATGAGGTCTGGGGAGTTAGGGGCTATGCACACGGGCAACTTTTGCGGCAACTAGCAACTCGCAACTAGCTGTTTTCATATAAAATAATCGCGGGAAACACGGAAACTGTTGCTGCAACTGGCAATTGTTGGCTGCAACTGCCAAAAAACTAAATCAAAATCATTTATTGTGGTACATAGGTTAGGTTGGGTTAGTGATGCTTTACGTCCAGCTAAGACCAGCCTCAAAGGCGTACAATATTATTATTATTTTATTACCATTAAAAAGTTGATAGTTTCGGCAACTTAAGTTGCTCCGTGTGCATAGCCTCTTACTGACCAGTCGCGTTCCTTTTGAGTAGCGCCGCGGAGGACCTTAAACGCCAAAATAAAAAGTACGTTTTCCCTGGTAGCGAGCTGCAGTCGGAGCTGAACGCGGCAGCCGTGGGTCTGAACTGTACGTCGTCGGGCGTGGTGGCGGCCGTGGAGCGGCCCGCCGAGCTGCCGCCCGCCAGCCGCCGCTTCGGGGACGCCTTCAACCAGCTGCTCGCCGTCTCCATGGAGATGGCGGGGCAGACCGAGGTACTGTACTATACACTACACTACACTACACTACACTACACTACACTATCCTATCACTACACTACCACTACACTACCACTACACTACCACTACACTACACTACACTACACTACACCACACTACACTACACTACACTACCATTACACTACAATACACTACACCACACTATCACTACACTACCACTACACTACACCACACTACACTACCACTACACTACACTACACTACCACTACACTACACCGCAATACTCTACCCGATCGCGTGTCACGGGCACCTACGCATGTGCATAAAAAAAAAGATCTTTAGTTGTGATGTTTTTTTATTGTTTATTGTTTTTACCTGGCCATCGCCGTTGAGGTCGACCCAGGAGAAGGTGGCGAGATAACCTGGACACTTTTATGGGAAAGACGTGGCCGGAAAATGCCATGGACAGAGTGGTGTGGAAAGAAAAAGGGGAGGCATTTGCCTAGGAGTGGGACAGCCCTATAGGCTAATAAAAAAAATAAAAAATTGTTTTTACACTGCCTTTATACCATGCCACTAATATACTAGCTATCAGTGTATCTCGGGTGCAGTGCAGTGCATTGCCACGGGCCATTTCTTTCGTTTTCCCTTTCATGTTCCTTCCCAGAATTTAAAGTCTAGGATTCCAACCACGGCTCGCACCTCTGGATTTTTGAAATCTAAATGCGAATCGTATACATTTCCATATCATTATCGCTTGCTTACGGTCAAGGAAAAAGTCGTGAGGAAACCGACATGTCTAGAAAATGTAATAAATTTTCGAAAGACAGGTGAACTCTACCAACCAGCACTGGGTCGGCGTGGTGGATTATGGCCTGAACCTCCCTACTTTAAGGGGAGACACGGTAATTTATTTTTGTACCTCCCCCCAGGACCGGGAGACGCAGAGCGTGATGGTCCACTCGATGAAGTCGGTGACGGTGAGCTCGTCCCGGCTGCTGGGCACCGCCAAGGCCGTAAGCCAGGACCTGGCCCGGCCCAACGCCAAGAACCAGCTGGCCGCCGCCGCGCGCGCGCTCACCGACTCCATCAACCACCTGGTGAGTGACACTACCACCCACCATCAATCACACTCACTACCCACTTCACATAACAAGGCCGTGAGCCAGGACCTGGCCTGGCCCAACGCCAAGAACGCCAAGTAAAATAAAACTCAAGTTTATGCATAAGTCAAGCACAGGAAATACCCTCCTCAAACCAATAAATTCAGTACTAAAGTGGCGGATACATTACTGGCAAATTACTGGACTTCTTGGGGGAATCCGAAAACCATGTTTCACCACTTTTGTTCCAATTTGTCGAGCACTTAGAGCAGTGGTTCGAGCGTAGGCCGCTCGGCTAACTACACTATTCGATTCCTGCTAGGGGAAAATTTCAGAAACGGACTTTTCGTAATGAGAATCAATACTAGGTCAACAAATCAACTCATACTCATAACCAACACTATAGTTAAAACTAAGCTTTCTTATCAATATAGTTTTGAAATCATCGAAATCTGTCCATCCGTTGCGATTTCATAACACATTTTATATAATGTGCGGCATGTGCGTGTGACGTCACACGGGACCGTCGGATTAAAGGCGCGCTGTTCCCGCGCCGCTTACAAAGCGCGCGTAATCTCGATGACGTCACAACAACCGCGCGCGAACTTCGCTAGTAATTCGGTCACAACTTCATCAATTTTTGTCGTAGAACAACAATTTTTGCTCTGTATGTTATGGATTTCTTAGCTCTATAAATCTGAGTTCTCAACTAAATTCTTTATAGCTCATTGGCCCTGGTATGGGTGTCACCACAGAGTAAAGACTAAAGAAAGAGCTGCCCTTATTAGATATATGTATGAAAAAACGTGGTCATTGTTCGATCTACCGGTAAATAGTTGAACTACTCGCTTCGTTTTATGTCGATGTTAGTACTAGGCCGACCACTCGGCCGAGTTGCTTAGGGCCAGTCCCCTTAGTAATTGGTCCATGGGTGTCACTGTGTGGATGATGTATAGTTTGTGTGTTGTGTGCAGGTGGACGTGTGCACGGAGGCGGCGCCGGGGCAGAAGGAGTGCGCGGCCGCCATCCGCAGCATCGAGAGCACGCGGCCGCTGCTGGGCGAGCCCACGCACGCGCTCTCCGAGCTCGGCTACTTCGCCTGTCTCGACTGCATCGTGGACCAGAGCAAGGGGCTCAGTAAGTATCACTACTGCAACACACTATAGTACGTTTTTTTATACTTGTCCTATTTGGTAAGCAAAGATGGCGTCCAGCGGGGCGATTGCGTAACTTTTTTGTCAATGTTTCAATTGGTTTCGTTCATCCTGTATCAATTATATACGAAACCAATTGAAACATTGACAAAAAGTTAAAAGTACTATACACACTTTTAAAATTACTGTATGAGTACTGATCAACTCATAACGAACGCTATAGTTAAAACTAAGCTTTCTTATCAATATAATTTTGAAATCATCGAAATCGCTCCATCCGTTGCGATTTCATAGTATAATGTGCGGCATGTGCGTGGGACGTCACACGTGATCTTCGGATTGAAGGCGCGCCGGCCCGCGCCGGCGTTCATTACAAAGCGCGCGTGGTCTAAATAACGTCACAACAACCGCGCGCGAATTTCGCTAGTAATTGGTCACAGCTTCGTCAACTTTTCTCGTAGACCATACATTTTTGCACTGTATGTTATGGATTTCTATAAATCTGCGTTCTCAACTAAATTCGTTACGGGTCTCCGTTACTTAACCATTTCTTTTGAATAGCGTCGAGTAACCGGCCATAAAAACACTAGTACTATTACATTTTAGGGGGAGGGGTGGAGGTCTGGTCTAATGGGTTTGTGTGTGTGCAGGCGAGGGTATGACGGGCATGGCGGGCGCGGTGAAGCGCGGCGAGCAGGACGTGTTCGCGCGCTCCGTGGCCGGCGTGGCCGCCGCCGTGCAGGGGCTGGTCGAGTGCACCGCGCAGGCCGCCTACCTGGTCAGTACGACACGCAGCTACAATACACTACAATACACTACACTACGCTACACTATACTCATGTTCCCTCACTAGCGGCCACTTAGTAGTTTAATACTCGCCAGCGTTCCGCTCACCGAATTATATCCCTTTAAACGGATTGTAATATCTATAGCAGAGTGATTCTAATTATGTTGTCGACAAATTACGGCTAAAGTTGATTTGACATAACTCAAAATATTTCACTGTTAACAATAGATCCAATGTTCCAATTTAGGGCCACCGCAGACTTGCTACTTTTAGCATCGGCGATTTCGATGCTGCGTCTCGCTCGTTCGCGCTCGAAGAAACGCGACGCAGCATCGATACGTCACAAAATCGCCGGTCGCCGATGCTAAAAGTAGCAAGTCTGCGGAGGCCCTTATATTACCTTCTCTGTGATATGTAACGAAACTGAACTATTCCAAAAATTTGATTAGTAATTACCAATTTCTATTTGTATTTTACTCACATGTAAGTTTTGTTATTCGATTATATCAAATTGGTAATAAAAAATACTGTAAAAAAGACAAGTCAGTCCAAGTTTCGTGCCAATGTCGTAATGAGTGTGTGTGTGTGTGTGCAGGTGGCAGTGTCGGACGAGACGAGCGTGGCGGGCCGACCAGGCCTGGTGGACCAGGCGCAGTTCGCGCGCGCCGCCGTCGCCATCGACCAGGCCTGCCGCGCGCTCGCGGACCCCTCCAGCAACCAACAACAGGTCAGCAATCATCACTTTATCATCATCATCATGTCAAAAGACGTCCACTGTTGGACATAGGCCTCCCCTAAGGTTTTCCACGACGACCGGTCTTGTGCCGCTCGCATCATCCATCACTTCACTCATCCATAAATGAAATCAAATCATTTATTTGTGTACATAGATTCTATACATTACGGTGTTACTTACGAATACGGCATACAAAATTTTTATTAAATTATTCATTAATATTTCCATTACAAATTTAATATACAATGAATGATAATATTGAGAAAATATAATAAAATAAATACAGTCCATAACGATTATAATAACTAAGCATATACTATTATTGTGTATTTTGTTTCCACTGGGACAGTATGAAAATAAGTTATGGTGGAATAAAGAATCTCACATACAAACATACATACATACATGAACCCTAAACACATATACACTCTTTTTTTTTTGGGCAGTCGTGTAAAAACTGAAACATGGGAAATACAAGGAAACTTGCTGAGGAAGCATTAGGTCTCTTTGTGAAAACAATTTTTGAATCTAATATTTTTAATGCTGATCGACTTAGTTTTAAGTTGGGATCATTTCATTGTACCGGAAGATTAATATCGTGACGGCAAAAGTTGGTCAAATTGAATCAAACGTTCTATCATACAATTTGTAAATAGAAACTATCAAAGAACACAGGCGAAGACGCTATCTTTAATTAAATAAATATCGCCAGACTTACACACCAACTATATGGTCCCAAACTAAGCAACGCTTGTACTATGGCTACCGTACAATAGACTGGGGGCGATCCCAGTGACACCCACCCCACCCAAACCAGGGCAAATTCCGTTCAGTTTCCGAAATTTGCCTCTCACCCGATGCAGTTAGCCGAGCCAACGCTCGAACCGCAATCAAGCGGCCGTCATTATCTATGATGAGCTATTGTTTACCAAAATACATTGCACAAAACAAGTAAATAGCGATTTAAAAAAAACAATGTAAAAAAGACAAGCGCGCTGAATTTCTTGCCGGATCTTCTCAGTCGAGGTCGCGTTTCCGATCCGGCGGTAAAATTTAAGGAAAAAAATGTAAAATGAGAATTTGTAAGTGCCCCTGTAGGCCTAAACAAAATAAACGATTTGAATTTGACGGGCCCGTTGGCGTGGTTGGTAAGATTCCGCCTATCACGCTGCAGGTCGTAGGTTCGATTCCTACCACGGGACATGCATTTGTGTGCATGAACATGTCTGTATGTCCCGAGTCTGGGTGTATATGTATATTAAGTATGTATTTACAAATAAAAAAGTAATATATGTAGTAATATCAGGGGGCTTACCACCACCTCTTATAGCAGTTTTGTTTTAACGTTTCAGCGGCCATTTGTGCAATGACGTTTCTTATTGTCATGGCAATAAGGTACGTCATTGCACAAAAAGACGCTGAATCGTTAAAACGTTCCTGTAATTGAATCGCTATAAGAGTTCGTGGTAAGCCCCCAGTTATCTGGTTTCCATAGTACAAGCCCTGCTTAGTTTGGGATCAGGTAGCCGTGTGTAAAAAATGTCCCAGGATATTTATTGATGTACTGTGGTATAGGTGTTGTCCGCGGCGACGGTGATCGCGAAGCACACGAGCGCGTTGTGCAACGCGTGCCGCGTGGCCTCGGGCCGCACGCACGAGCCGCAGGCCAAGCGCCACTTCGTGCAGGCCGCTAAGGACGTCGCCAACTCCACCGCCGCGCTCGTCAAGGAGATCAAGGCGCTCGACACCGACTACAGCGAGGTACATCCCACTACACTACACTACACTACACTACACTCCACTCCTTCCTAGCCTTATCCCAACTGCCCCCAGAGACCCAATTAGTGGGTAGGACTCATAGACCAGTTACTAAGGGGACTGGCCCTAAGCAAGTCGGCCGAGTGGTCGGCCTAGTACTAACGTCGACATAAAACGAAGCGAATAGTTCAACTATTTACCGGTAAATAGTAAAATGAAAATGAAAAAACAATGACCACGTTTTGTTTCATACAAATATCTAATAAGGGCACCTCTTTCTTTAGTCTTTACTCTGTGGGTGGGACTATTGTAAACCGGCCATGCCAACAGAGGGGCCACTTGCCGGCTTCGCTGTTTGTTCTACACTTCACCCGGATCCAAGACCTTTTCTAGACATTTTCGTCGTATCTTCATCGCGCTCATACAATTCGTGACGCTGGTAAACGCTAAACGACGCGGTGCAACAATACACAATGGGGCGTGGTGCGGGCGGAAAAAACTAGCTTAGAGGGCGGTAAATTGGCAGTTTACAACCCCCTTTCAAAATGTTGATCCGGGGCTGGTGTCTCTATAACGCTTACGCCTTCTTTCGATATTTTCTCGCCCATCTTCTTATCGTATATGGGTAGTGGCAATACTTAGTGTCAGAGTTATGACAAGACTTAACGACTGGTGCCTAGATGACAACAACCGGGACCGACTTTTTACGTGTCTCCGAACACGGAGACGCTCAGTTCAAATGCCACTAAAAGGTTACGTTTCTGACTGACCTTGCCAAGCGTTGCTTAGCTCCGATAGTTTACCGATCAGTGATCGCAGCTGGCTATGAGCTCATTTGGTGGGCAAGTGATGTAATTGGGTGTGTGTGGTACAGGCCAACCGGGCCCGCTGCGCGGCGGCGACAGGCCCGCTGCAGGACGCGGTGCGCAGCCTGTGCCAGTTCGCGGACAGCCCCGAGTTCGCGTCCGTGCCGGCCAAGATCTCGCCGCACGCGCGCCGCAACCAGGAGGCCATACTCGACTGCGGCAGGTCGGTTCTGACACCCACACACACACACACGCACACACAGCCGAACCCATTAGAACACACACTCTGAATTACTAAAGCTGCTTCTACTGGGCTCAGAATTTCTCAGGCTCTGCGTTCAGAGGCTACGCTCCGTTTGCAACTTTTCACTCGGCCGCGTTCAGGGGCTCAGGGTGCAATTGTCGGTTGTTTTTCAACTCGCTCGTAGGTGCGGAACGACTACCCGTTGTTTCATGTTGTTAGAATCTCAATACTTCTATAGTTTTTCGAAAATATAAAAAAAATATCTTCCATGTAGATAACGAATCAAATTATTAATTAAGGAGTCAAAATAAGTTCTAAAATAATTTTTGAACCACCGACAACTGCACCTTGAGCCCCTGCACGTGGCCGAGTGAAAAGTTGCAACCGGAGCATAGCCTCTGAACGCGGCCCTGCGCGTATATCCACTCAATACAAAATCTATACAAAAACAATGCTTTTGCTTTCCATGCCGCCCCCGCGCGGGTGATGAGGGGCGGAAAATTATAATTTTTAGACTTCGATCGAACTGATTTTGACCGTAAATGTTTTTAAAAACCCCAATGTTAATGACTATGTTATACCGTGTAATACCCCCCAGGAGCATAATATCGGGGTCGTGTTCAATGCTGGAGGCGGCCAAGGCGCTGGCGCTGACGCCGCAGGAGCGGTCGCAGTGGCAGCTGCTGGCACAGCACAGCAAGACCGTCTCCGACAGCATCAAGAGCCTCGTCACCAACATCAGGTACTATCGCACCGGCGGAGCGAGCGCAGTGCCAGCTGCACCAGTTCTATGACCATGATCATACGCTTGCTGACCGAATATCGGCCACGGCGATTAGCCAATTGACTGCAGCTCATATACGGGCTGGTTCGACCGGGGTAGTGCCACCCTCTCATAGAAGACCGGCGTAAAGCAGCTATTAGGGCCTTCGCAGACTAGCTACTTTTAGCATCGGCGACCGGCGATTTTGTGACGTATCGATGCTGCGTCGCATTTCTTCGAGCGCGAACGAGCTAGACGCAGCATCAAAATCGGCGATCGCCGATGCTAAAAGTAGCTAGTCTGCGGAGGCCCTTACAGCTGCGTTTCGTACGATGAGTGAGGGACGGAAGTCCAACGAAAACAGCTCACATTGATATTTTTTTTATTCACAGTAAAATAGCAAGGAGCACTTTTTCCTACTTAAAATTTAAAGATGAAGGTTTATAAATACTGTGATATTTTTTGAAAATGTTTACCCCACTCGTCTATGAGGAGATAGCCTCCAATTATGCCTGTTTTCGGCGAGCCCGCTCTTGAGTGTGTATGAATGTAATGTAATGTGTGTGTGATGTGTGCAGGGACAAGGCGCCGGGGCAGCGCGAGTGCGCGGCGGCGCTAGACACGCTGGGCCGGCAGCTGCGCGAGCTGGACCACGCCGCCATCCAGGCCGTGGGCCAGGACCTGCAGCCGCGGAAGGCCAGCACGCTGCAAGGTACGTACACTTCCAACCACCGACCAAGAGTCCGCTAACAATCCCAATAATATTATAAATGTGAAAGTTTAGATGGATGGATGGATGTTTGTTACTCAATCACGCCAGAACGGCTGATTGGATCTGGATGAAATTTGGCACAGAGATAGATTATAGTCTGGAATAGCACATAGACATTTTTTTTTATTATGCGCGGACGAAATCGCGTGCAAAAGCTAGTAATATTATAAATGTGAAAGTTTAGATGGATGGATGGATGTTTGGTACTTAATCACGCCAGAACGGCTGAACGCATCTGGATCAAATTTGGCACAGACATAGATTATAGTCTGGAATAGAACATAGGCTACTTTTTTTTATTATGCTCGGACGAAATCGCGGGCAAAAGCTAGTTAACAATATATCGTAAATTCTTGGCGGGTAACATGTTGTCTGTCATCTATTAGACATGTCCATAGCCAAAGACGATTTACGATGATAGTGACCAGTTTGCTTTCACAACTCGGGGCCCAGGGGGACTATTCCAAACCCGGTACGAAAGCAATAATCCTTTTAGGGATGCGAATCTTGTCAATTCCCGTCCGTAATTTAAATCAAGTCAAGTCAAGTCAAGTCAAAAGGTTTTTATTCATGTAAGCTCATTAGAGCATTTATAAATAGTCAATATAAACAATATTTTAGCGTTACCACCGGTTCGTAATGTTGCTTCCATTGAGAAGAGCCGGCAAGAAACTCAATGGTTACTCTTTTCAAAAGAATAATTGTATACATTTTCAAACAGTAACGCTATGTGAGCAGGCATGCATTAACACAGTGTGAGTAAAAAAAGAAAATAAGGTATTTAAATAAAAATTAATAAAAACTAGCCTAGAAAGCTGTGCATGCCTACTCCCACTTAACTGTCAAACCAAAAGGTGAATATTTATAACGATTGTTTTGGTGTGATGCCTTCCGTGCTTAGGTCTTGTCTGTAAAAGTTTTGGAACAACGGTGTCAAGTGGAAAATGGGCGGACCAGTCCCCGCAAGCAGCGCCCGGAACCCGAGCATGACTTGAGCAGCGGCATCACCCTCCTCAACCATTTTAGAGGGAAGAGGGTGACCCGCTCCACAGAGCCACCGCAAGCAAGGACATTAGAGTGAGCATGACCGATCCATTACCGCAGTGACATAGTTCAACAAAGCTAAGTAAGCGTACGGCAAGATAACATCCGCTACAATTGACATACAAATGCTTGTCAATGGCTACATGATACATGATTTCCACAACTTAAAAAGGTGGTAATTGTGACTAATATGTCAATAGCGCTAAATTAAGAGAAGGAAGAGGAAAACAATAAATAAATAAGGAATAAATCAAAACAAGAAATTCTGAGGAATTATTCCCGTTCCGGTGGAGCTGGACCAGCACCTAGCCAAGCATCTTTATCTTTCAAATAATCATCTAATGTGTAGTAAGCCCGCTTACGAAGCGTACGCTTTACACAAGTTTTGAATTTAGTTTCACTAAGACTAAGTATGTTTGGTGGTATTTTATTATAAAACTTGACACAGTATCCCATGAAAGATGTGTGAACTTTCGCAAGTCGAAAGCGCGGTTGATCTAATTTGTTTTTATTTCTAGTGTTATATCGATGACTCTCACCTAACTTTTTAAAGAGATGTAAATTTTTCCTAGTGTACATTATGTTTTCATAAATGTATTGGCATGGTACAGTCATAATGTTGATTTCCTTAAACCGTTCCCTCAAGGAGTCGCGACTTCCTAAATTATAGATGGCCCTAACGGCCCGCTTTTGTAAAATAAAAACAGATTCGATGTCAGCCGCCCTACCCCACAATAATATACCATACGACATGACACTATGAAAGTAACTAAAATAAACTATTCTCGCGGTGTCGATATCGGAAAGTTGTCTAATTTTCCTAACAGCGTAGGCGGCGGAGCTGAGCCGCTTCACGAGAGCTCTTATATGTGGGCCCCACTGTAATTTGGAGTCGAGCGTAATACCTAAGAAAACAGTATCATTAACGAATTCAAGTTTTTCTTTATTTAGTACTACATCGCATTCATTACTTCTAACATTAGGTAATGAGAATCTTACACATTTAGTCTTGTTACTATTCAATGCTAAATTATTAGTATTGAACCAGTTATGGACCTGAAGAATAGCATTATTCACGTTGTCCAAATTATTTACATGTCTACCTACTTTAAAAATCAAAGAGGTATCATCGGCAAATAAAACTATCTCTGCCCTACTTTGTATTATATGCGGAAGGTCATTTATATATACTAAAAACAGAAAAGGACCCAAAATGGATCCTTGAGGAACTCCCATTTTAACTAGAGAGCCTAACGATTTAACACCATTTATTTGAACGTTTTGTTTTCTACCTACTAGGTAAGATTTTATAAGTTTGAGCGCCCTATTTCTAACACCGTAATGTTCCAATTTAAGCAAAAGTATTTCATAATTGACGCAATCAAATGCCTTTGAGAGGTCACAGAAGATACCAATAGCATCCTGTGAGTTCTCCCATGCGTCGAAGATATGCTTGATTAAGGTGACACCGGCGTCGATAGTACAGCGGCCTTTGGTGAAACCATATTGTTGATCATGCAGGATGTTATTTGCGTTGAAATGATGTAACATTTGAGTAAGCATAATCTTTTCAAATATTTTGCTAAAAACTGGCAAGACGGATACTGGTCTATAGTTGTTGGGGTCTTTACTATTACCGGATTTAAAAAGGGGTATTACTTTACTGTATTTCATTAAATCCGGGAAGACTCCCTGATCAACACACTTGTTAAAAATCAAAGCTAAATATGGCGCCACAGTACCAATGATAGTTTTACATGCTTTTACTGACATTCCCCATAGATCTTCAGTTGGTTTAATTTGTATGTTACTGAAGGCTTTAACAATAGACCGATCGTTAATATAATCGAATTTAAATTCTACAGGACAAGTGGCTATGTTATCTTTAAGAAGTGAGAGTGAAAGTGAAGGAGAGCAGTTTAAAAATTCTGTTGTTTTTACAGGGATGTTTGTAAAGAACGTTTCGAATTCCTGTGCTACATCTTCATTTGAACTAATGAGACCACGCGAGGTCTCTAAAGTGAAATCTGTATTGCGTTGTTTGGTTTTTCCAGTTTCACTGTTAACTATATTCCAGGTGGTCTTGATCTTGTTATCTGCAGATATAATTTTTTGTCTAATGTGTATCGTTTTGGCCGCCTGGCATACTTTCCTAAACAATTTAGAATAATTTCTAACATACTGAGTAAAAGCTGCATTTTGAAGCTGGGCCTTCTGTTCATAAAGCTCAAATAGCCTTTCCCTACTCCTACGTATCCCTAGGGTGGCCCAGTCACTGAAGGTAAATTTTGGTTTTATTGTCTTTGTTTTAATAGGAAATCTATTATCAAATTCTGTATGTATAACTGCAAAAAAGTCTGCGTAAAAACTATCAGGATCATCTAAGTTATAATTGGGAAAACTTAATTTGGTAAACAAAGTAGTATTATATTTTTGTAAGTTCCCTGATGTTACATTCCTACATTTAATTTTTATGGTTTTTATAGGTATGGTAGAATTAAAGGTGACCGTTTGACCACTATGATCTGACGGCAAATGGCAAACTATTGCTGTATCTAAATATTTACAACTACAGAATACATTATCTATACAAGTGGCAGAAGTAGAAGTTACTCTGGTCGGTTCGAAAAAAACGTGAGCTAAATTGAATGCTTTAAAAAGGCCTAACAGTCTATCAGTATAGCTAGTTTCTTCTAAAATATTAATATTAAAATCACCACAGACTATAATAGACTTATTACTTACAAAGATTTTTTTTAACACATCTTCCATCACAGATTCAAATATACTAAAATTCTGTATGTTTGGGGGTCTGTAAACACATACTACAATGTGCTTATCCAGCTCAACACAGGAAATCTCAATAATCTGTTCGACCGAGAGTCCTACTATATCTTTACGTTCTTTTGACTTAATAATATTTCTAAGTAATATTAATGTACCACCGTGAAGCCTGGACTTGCGGTTATAACAACTTATGACCGTGTAGTTTTCATAATTTATTAACATTTGATGCTCATTAAGCCAATGCTCGGAAATACAAACAATATCATATTGTGACTTTTCTAAAAATAATTCAATTTCTAATGTTTTTGATAAAAATCCCTGTATATTCTGGTGAAATAATCTTAGCGTTCCAGGCCTCTCTTCCTTCCTATAATTTTCGCACGTTTGTGAGACGCCAGGGATACTAGAATGTACCTCTATTGTCGGCCTCGGAAGTTTAAACAGTCAATCACAGCATTATTCGAATAACTAAATAATACTGATTCGTCTCCTATGCTAAGTTTTGTTGAATCTACAACAGCGTTAATATTATAAGCTATCAGTGTAGCAATCTTTTTTCTATCATTCTTAGGAAGATACATATTTTCCTGGGTCAGTCTAAAGCTACTTATAAACCTATTTGTGTCAAAAAATAAAATATTGTCATTATACCATGACAAAGTAAACATTAAATTATTTAAATACTGAATGTATTTATTATGTCTCTCTGACAGATGGTAACAGTAAGGGAGGGCACACAACATGAGCCTCCCCATGTTAAGTTTTAATAAGGTGTCAACACCATCTACAATGTCCTTTTTTCTTAAACCAAAGCTATTACCTAGTAATAACACTACAGTAGTTTTACTATCAAGTTTTGTTTGAACAATTTTTTCTATAAGTAAGTTATAAGGGAGGTTTCTAAAGCAATAAATCACGAATAAAATGACCTAAATTGTTTCATTCCTTCCACTCGACACCACCAAAACGACACCACCGGTGGTGTCGTATGGAATCTCTAGTCCATACGACACCACCGACTATTAGTGAGGTTACCTACATACAAAGTTGTTGATATGAAAACTCCAATTAAATTCAAGCAGTTTCATTAATGAGGTATGTCATTTGATAAAGTTTATATTTATCTGTTAGTTTAGTTTATATTTATTTCATAAACTCTGTTTTATTAATTATCGTTTAACTATAGATAACTTGAAATAATAACTTTGGGGTCGGATCAATGTATGTGATGTTGTCTGATATTTATTTATTTATTTTAATGAACTGGGAGCTGTTTGTCAAAAATACGCGTTTCTGGACATCACTAGGGTGGTGTCGTATGGACTAGAGATTCCAAACGACACCACCGATGGTGTCGTTTTGGTGGTGTCGAGTGGAAGGAACGAATTGTTTCATTCCTTTTGAGTTTGTTTTGAGTCGCGATGTGGACGAAGGTCGTCAGTGTTCGGTCGTAAGTAAGTTGCATTTGTGCAGGGTACACGGAGCAGATCGAGAACAGCGTGACGGAGATGCTGGAGCGGCTGGAGCCGCTGCGCGCCGCCGCCACCAGCGAGGCGGAGCACCTCGGACACGCCGTTGTACAGCTGGTCAGTATACTCGCTGGGGACCACACGTACTGCACACTGGACACTGGACACTGGACATACACACCCTGGGATGCTGTTGCGAACTAACAAATCAAGAGGGTGCTGATTCTGTCGGTACCCAAACATAACTGAAGTACTTAAGGGTCATTTACACGAGTAAATTCCCTCTGATATGACAGTCCACAGTCGCTCGATAGAGTTGGCCCACGTTGCGAAACTTTGTCCCATATTTTTGTTAAAAAAAAAGTTAAATAAATATCGTCAGACGCTGTATGGTCCGAAACTAAGCAACGCTTGTACTGTGGCTATCGTACAATACCCATACGGGCATATTACGACAAGGCAGTTTCCGAAATTTATCAACCACCTGATGTAGTGAGCCGAGCATCCTACCCACGAACCACTGCGCCACGGGGTTTTCAAGTTTTCTCCATCATTTATTAATTTGTGTTTTTTATTGGTATATTTGTTACGTGCAAGCATGAAACCAATTTCAAGTAACATAGACTCATATGACTCTATAATCATAGTTATGAAAAACAATAATTCATAAAATGTCATATAAATTTTATCAATTATCAAGGGCTATCAAATATAAATAAGTAAGTGCCAATTGCTTTTATCCCTGTGTGCAACACATAGTCCGTAACATTGAGCAATGTATTCACAACAGGTCGAGATGACATTCGGGTCATGAGCTTTTTGCAGAATAAATCCGAATCAAAATTAGCAGGACCTGATAAACAATTAAAATCGCCCACAAAATAATTAAATTATTTTGTTGCGGGTCCTGGTAATTTCGATTCGGATTTTATTCTGCAAAAAGCTCATAACCCGAATGTCATCTCGACCTGTCGCGAACTATAGATCTAATCGAGTCGTTCCGCGAGCACGGCCAGCATCCGTCACTCGTGGATCCTAACACGGTGTGTTGGTTGTGGCAGGTGTCGTACGCGGAGCCGCTGGTGGGCGGGTGCGTGGGCGCCGCGTCCAACATCACGGAGTCCAGCGCGCAGGCCGCCGTGCTGGAGCACGCGCGCACCGTGCTGGAGACGCAGGCGCTGCTGGTGCAGGCCGCGCAGGCCGCCGCCGGCAAGCCCCGGGTCAGTACACACCATGGACCTATTACTAAGGGGACTGGCCCTAAGCAACTCGGCCGAGTGGTCGGCCTAGTACTAACATCGACATAAAACGAAGCGAGTAGTTCAACTATTTACCGGTACATAGAACAATGAAAATGAAAAAAACAATGACCACGTTTTTTTTTCATACATATATCTAATAAGGGCACCTCTTTCTTTAGTCTTTACTCTGTGGTACACACGGTTAAAGTCAAAGTCAAAGCGTTGATTTTGCTTAGGCCTACGGGGGCACTTACAAAATGACATTTTAAATTTTTTACTTAATTCTACCGTTGGTTTGGAAATGCGACCTCGACTGAGAAGATCCAGCAAGAAACCCTGCGGGCTTGTCTTTTTTACATTCATGGTTAGGCACTCAGGTCCCCGATGAAAATCAGCGCGAAGTTTATGCGTGGCATTAGGCTGATCTGGGAACCTATTTGGTCCACACATTCATTACTGTCTTCTTTTTTTGTATTTTCTTCTATTTAAAAAGTCTACCTATACGATAAGAAGAAGATAGATACTTTACGGCGATGTTCTGTGAGAGGGTGATAGTATCCTGGTCGAGCATGCATGTGTGTTAAATGTGTGTGGTGTGCAGGCGGTGAGCGTCCACGAGGAAGTGAAGTCGCAAGTGTCCCAGTCGCGCGCGGCGCTGACGGAGCTGGTGGGCGTGGTGCGCGAGCTGGGCGTGGCCAGCGGCGCCGCCGCCCCGCTGCTGGATGCCATGGCCAGGACCATCGCACGACTCACCGACCACAGGTAACAACATCACCATCACCAACATCATCACCGACACCAACACTACCATCACCACTGCTACTGCCACAGTTTATACGTAGCTCACTGCATCGGATGGTTGCAGGTTCTATCCCCGTTAGGCTAATTTCGAAAATGAACTTTCGTTATTTACCCTGACCCTCTAGACAACTGGCTGTCGCCTACCAGCGTTTCTGCAAAACGCTACGCTTCATGTATGGAAATGACATAAGTCACGTGATCTACTTATCGACTTGGAATGTCAGTTCCATACATGAAGCGTAGCGATTTGTAGAAATGCTGGTAGACGACGCCAGTTGTCTAGAGGGGCTGATCTGGGTGTCACTGGGATCGCCCCCAGTCCATTGTACGGTAGCCAAAGTATAAGCGTTACTTAGTTTGGGACCATACAGTTGGTGTGTACGTCTGGCGTTATTGTTTTTATTTATCATCAAACATTATCATGATCCAAGAATCATACATTTAAAATGTCCAGTGGGGCTACTCCGAAATACGAAACGAAAGGTTTTGGCTGACGGTTTGACATTTTCCTGCTCCGAAAGTGTTCCGGATTCTTTCGGAGTAGGGTCCACGAAAGAAGATACGTCAAATCTCGACTATCGAATACGAACTTCGGAGTGTAGAAAAACGTACCATCAGTCAGCCGAAACGTTTCGTTTCGTATTTCGGCGTAGCCCCACAGAACTAACGTGTAGAAATGTAATTAGACAACACATAGGGCCTACTCGCTTACAAAAGACGTCAAACAATTTTCGTTCGTAAGAAATGTCGAAATCAATGAGAAACGTAGTAGGAAATACGCGAATATCGTCCGCAATATCGTTTTCGTTTGTAAGCGAGTAGGCGCCCTGCTGGCCTACTCCGAAATACGAACCTAACGTTTCGGCTGACGGATTGTCGTGATTTGACATTTCTTCTTTCGTTTTTCTCTACGATTTGACATTGTTTTGATCGTAAATCGAATCCGTACTTCGGACGATCCGTCAGCGACGTATTTCGGAGTAACCCCCCTGGTTTGGAACAAATCAAGTTACAAGTTGATTGCAAGCGTTTCACCAACTGTCTGCCTATTTATTTACACTCGAACCATCGCTAGAACTCGGTCAGTGAGTTCGTAAAGTCTGCAAATAGCGCGTCTGTCCGTCGCCGCTATATATAGCGACCAGCTGACTATCAGCGCGGTTAAGGTCACACAACGAGGCAGGGTAGCTTCACGCTTAGTGGTATAGGGGTAGGCAGGAGTAGCTCATCACCAGCTAAACACCAACCGAGAACAACCTTTATAGAGATTTTGAGCCAGTTAACAATGGTTTACCAATCATTTTTAGCAACCCCCAAACCCTATCAGTAAAATCAAATTACCAAAATTTTTGGGGACACCGAAAAATCATGTTTCACCACTTTTGTTCCTTGCCAACAATACCGCACATATAATATGCACAACAAGCTTCTGCCCGCGACTTTGTCCGCGTTAGCTTTAAATCCCTCAGGAACCTGACATTTTTCCGGGATACAAAGTAGCCTATGTTCTGCTCCAAGATCCTGTCTATCTCCATACCAAAATTTATCAAACTTGGTTCAAAATTATTTATTTTGTTTAGGCCTACGGGGGCACTTACAAATTTACATTTACATTTTACATTTTTCCTTAAATTCTACCGCCGGATCGGAAACGCAACCTCGACTGAGAAGATCCGGCAAGAAACTCAGCGGGCTTGTCTTTTTTACATTGTTTTTTTTTATAATATCGTCATTTAAGCGGTTTAGTCGTGAAAGCGTAACAGACAGACAGACAGAGTTACTTTCGCATTTATAATATTAGTATAAATATATAATTAATATTAAACCAACATTACGCATTTATAATTCAGATAAAGACATCACCATAACCCTTTTCCACTTCTCATCAAAAACTCCATATTATTTCCGTCGTACACTTCACGGGAGTAATTAAAACCCTTTGAAGTACCCGTACTTGAGTAATCCTTGAATTACGATCCGTGAAAGAAAACAGCGCACTCCAGTGTCCATTGAGCGGCGCACTTGGGAGCGTGCCAGCGCGCCGCTTGTAGCGCCGCGATGGATGCGACGATGACCTAAGTCTGCTATAGCTAGTGAACTTGTTTACATTGGTAGGAGGGTACCCTGACCAACAGACGACTGAATGAAATGAAAACAAGCCAGGGTTGATGCACTTTTTTCACATCAGCTGATGCAGATTTTAGTAATTTTCTCAAAAAAAAAAAATTCTAAAAAATCCTGACCATCATGATTTAAATAATTCTCGACAAAAAAAACACGCAGTTGAATTGAGAACCTCCTCCTTTTTGAAGTCGGTTAATAAATACACATATTGACTTTGATAAAGTCGCATTCGAAAACAGCATGTATCATACGCCTCGCCCCCTCTGCGGTCATGTCAGGACTCGAATATCTGCAATAATAAATCAGCATCGATTAATGCCGATGCTGATGCTCTGCGGATGTTGATGTTTGCAACAACTGATACAAAACTTAATTTTATATAAGCAAAGCTTGTACACTCGCCTGCACCAATGAACATTTTTGGCATAAACTGAGCCCTTAGTCAATAATAAGCAGAATGCAGCTTATGCTGGAAACATTCCATGGAAAGTGCAGCCGACTGTACGGGTAGGTACCATACAATGGGGCGATGTCAGTATCACCCAGACCATTACCAGCAATATGACAAAAATACCTTTTACAAATTTCGTCCTGACGTCATCCTTTCGGTCTACGCTCAAAACAGTCTAGACTTCCCCTTACCCCATCTGAGTCAGTCTCAAAGCATGCAAACAGTAACATCCCAGTCGCGTGCGCATGTTTACGCACGGATTACGTATGAAGCAGTGCGGTAGTCTGACTTAATGTACTTATAATATTATTTGTGTTCAGTGAAGTATAAAATAATTCGTATTGCGTGGTTGGTTCTTGAAGTGAATACCCAATGTCAGAGGCAAGGTAATAGTTGTATTGATCACCGCACGATGACTCCATAGACTGCTTAGGAATATGTTCATCGTACTAGTAAGGTAGACCCACTAGTTGTATTTCGGAGCGCGTGTAGCAATGAAGTGTGAATATTAGCGATCAGACAAATCGGGGGAGACGGGAATTTATCAGAGTATAAATAATAATAATTTAGCCCTTTTAACGTCCCACTGCTGGGCACGGGCCTCCCCTCAACGCGAGGGGGATTCAGGCCATATCAGAGTATATGAGTACCAGTAGTATGTATACCTGGAGTCCTGAAATACAGGGTTGCTTAGTTTAGGCTCCAGTCCACTCCATAAATAATTTTAAGTTAATACTTAAACTCTGTTTAGAAATAAGCTTTAGTTATGATCCTACTCTTTGTTAAACTACGTAGCTTTTCAAATAACGTGGAAAAATAAATTCATTTATTATTTATTATTATTATTATATGACACATAAAATGATGTTGCATGCCGGTTGTAAAAACAACAACTCAAGCACGCTTCGTCATCATTCATTGTACAGTGTTTTAGCTAATAAAATTTGATTGTTTCTAAAAGCTAAGAAGAACAGTGACTAAGCTATGTACTTCATTGGTCAGTAGCCTAAATATACCGCCGATTATAAGTTTCTAGGTTTGATTCCTGGGTCCTTCATGTGCTTACCAAGTCATGTACGTCTTTAAAAAACTATGGCCCAATAAACCCTCTCATTCAGAGAGTGTCAGTAATAATGGTAATAGGCTCCCCCTATACTGGGAGTTGGGACCGAAAAACCAACGGCTACATGTGGTATTGCAGTGCATCTCTGTCTACCTCTTCGGAGCATACAGGCGTGATGGTGTACTATATAGTTTAAAAGTTTTCAAACTCAAGGTTAGTTTCTGGAAGCATCGTATCGTAAAACTATTTTAATCGGCTCCACTTTTGACAAAATAAATCTTTGACGTGCCTAATTAATGGAGCGAGGTCGCGATATGAACACCTCGTCTAGTGGTCTGGGTGTACGTCGATTCACTGGACGCGGGTTCGACCCTTGTGCGTTAACATTTTGGGATTGGTCTTTCATAATTTGTCCTAGTTTTACTGGGTACAACCCCAGTGCATTGTACGGTAGATAGTACAAGTGTGGCTTAATTTGTGACCATATCGTCTGGCGATATCTATGTATCTGTCGCCGCCATCTGGTTTAATACGCCATTCAATAGACGTCATGGTCACCCTAACAATATTCACAAATGTCATTCACCCAAGCAGCTAAGCAACTTTCAGCCACTTTATTAAATTGCATTCAACAATTTGCCTAGGCGTCTTTTAGCCATTCTATTCAGTGCCGGCGTTTAATGAACGTCCTAGCCGCGCAATTGAATGGCGTATTAAACCAGTTGGCGGCGACATATCCATACACAACTTAAAATGTCTGAATTGGTGTAAATGTATTTGTTATATTGAAATTGCTTTCAATCTTTTAAAACCAAAGTTTAACGAGATACAGCCTAAACCGGTGGATATACAAACATGCAATTTCGCACAGGAGTTTGCTATGAAAGGATTTATAAATAACTAGCTTCTGCCCGCGACTTCTTCCGCGTTAACTTTAAAATACCACAGGAACCTGAAATTTTTCCGGCATAAAAAGTAGCATATGTTCTGCTCCAAGGTCTTGACTCTCTCCATACCAAAATTAATCAAAACTGGTTTAGCGGTTTAGTCGTGAAAGCGTAACAGACAGAGTTACTTTCGCATTTAAAATATTAGTAGAATAGATAAAGCTCCTTATTCATAGAAAGTTATGATCGACCTGCAGTGGAATTACAATTCACATTTGTTCCCAAAAATGCTTTTCAAAACCATTGCAAACTGGCCAATATCTCTATGAATAAGGGGGTTAGGTTATAATAGTAGTATTGATAAACCTTGTTTGAAGTGGTGTTGTATTTGCAGGATGTCGCTGATCGGCAGCTACGACGAGACGGACTCGTTCGTGGACTACCAGACGCGCATGGTGGGCGTCTCCAAGGACATCGCGCGCCTCGCCACCGACATGGTCAGTACAAACCTTTACATTACTCGCTATACTTCACCTCTTCCTTGAATTACGGCCCGGACGGGACGGACGGACGGACGGGCCCGTTAGCGTAGTTGGCGCGGAGGCGACTTTCACGCTGCAGGTCGTAGGTTCGATTCCTACCCGTGACATGCATTTGTGTGCATGAACATGTCTGTATGTCCGGAGTCTGGGTGTATATGTATATTAAGTATGTATTTACAAATAAAAAAGTAGTATATGTAGTAATATCAGTTATCTGGTTTCCATAGTACAAGCTCTGCTTAGTTTGGGATCAGGTAGCCGTGTGTAATAAATGTCCCAGGATATTATTATTATTATTATTATTAATTCCGGAATGAGTAGGGGTAACGGTCCCTACGTCTACCCCCCTCTTCTCCCCTCCAGGGGGTAACCGGCTCTCTCGCTTATCGTAAGAAACGCAGCTGTAATAACCACAGACATGGAGAGGCTTTTACAGTTCCCTGACGGTGAGGGAAAACATCGTGAGGAAACCTACCTATCCCTCGGGATTAGGTAATAGTCAGTTCCTGTATACACGGCGACAAGGTTCACCACCTGTCACGTTGGGTTCGGACTATCTGGTGAAACGTGAGCTTTGGGTTGGTTAATACCTCGACAATGTGGGGGTGTATGGCCACTCAAGCCTCTGACTACCCCCGAATGGGGATAAAAGTCGTGACGTTACATTTCATTAGCTACGTCCAGAAGTGTCACATGCCGCGCGAGGCTGCTCACCCACATGCCTCGCGAAGCACGACGTTTGCTTCAGTCGCATGCCGCGCGAGGCAAATGGCGAGGCAACTGACACTCTAGACAGGGAAAGGTATACCCGATCAATCAGTTTGACACGTTTGACATCGTTCTGTCTCACGACTGCCAAACTAGGCGACGCAAATGTGAGTGCTCAGGTGAGGCAGGGCGCGCATTTGCCTCACGTGAGGCAAGTCAAACACCGCGAGGAAAATTTTCCTCGCGCGGCATGTGACACTTCTGGACGTAGCTATTTAATTCCATGGAGAGGCTAGAAACCTGAAAACCAAGCGTGCCATCTTTTAGAAACTTAACGATTACGTTTTAGTGATTTGCTCAACGTAAATAGAATCTTTTTAATCGCTAAGCGTCAATGAGCTAACAGAATTACGACTAAATCGATTTTAAAATCGATTCGATGACAAAGGAATGAGAACACAAAAGTTATAAGCCCGTCAAGTTTGCACTACATTGCAAACTTGCGGCACGTTTGGTCGGACGGTTTGCGTTGTCTAGCTTCTCTATGTCTGTGGTAATAACTACTTTACGCAGATCTTCTGTTATGAGCTGCGATCAATTGTCTACATCTTGGCTATACCACAAATAAATTTATTTCTAACAATTTCTTGTTGTGTTTGTTAGACGGCCAAGTCAGCAACGGACGCGAGCCGACTGGTGCAGCTGGGCAGCGAGATGTGCGTCAAGTACGAGCAGCTGGCACAGGACAGTGTCGGGGCCTCCGCCACCACGCCCAACGGAGACGTCGCCAACAGGTCAGATATGTATACTACATCCAGGACATGTCCCCTCGCATCATGAACAAATACGGCGTAATCTGGATTGAAAACATTTTTTGTTCTATGACAAAAATTTACGAAGTTATGACCAAATTACTAGCGAAGTTTGCGGGCGGTTGTTGTGACGTCGCATGGGCCACGCGCGCTTTGTAGTGAATGTTCAAGCCGATCGGCCATGTGACGTCACACACACAGGCCGTACTTTATATAAAATGTGATATAAAATCGCAACGGATGGACCGATTTCGATGATTTCTAATTGATATTGATAAGAAAGCATAGATAGATAGATAGATAACACTTTATTGTACACCAATCGAACAAATACAAAAACAACAATGACAAACAAAACAAGAAACAAATACAGTGTACGATGGGCGGTGTTATCGCAAGCTGCGATCTCTTCCAGACAACCTTTGGATGGAGAGGATTCCTTGTTTCAAACAGGGTAGTAGCTAGCGGTGTACCTACTAAGTATAATAAAATAAAAAGGGAAACATATAACATATACCTAAAAACTAAATAAAAATACTTAAATAAGAACATACATAACAATATAAAGATAATAAATTTATAGGATATTTAATGAATAAATGAAAAGATAATAAAAAACGATAGTGATAAGTGAGAGCTAGTAATGATTCCCATTGGCAGGATCCGCGTGGCGGTGGTGGAGCTGGGCGAGGCGGTGTCGGAGCTGATCCGCGCGGGCGGCACGTGTCGGCTGTCGGCCGTGCCGCACAACCAGCGCGCCGTCGCCGACAACGCCAAGATCGTCAACGAGAAGGTCAGCTATGACGACAATATTACTACCTAACTACCTAACGAATTGGTAATGGGTAGCTTGTGCTCTTTGCATTTCCACTAAGGGTAACTTGGGTGTATCAAATTTAAAACTAAAGGTACCTATAGTGCGCGACAGGTCGAGATGATATTCGGGTGATGAGTTTTTTGCAGAATTAAATCAGAATCAAAATTAGCAGGACCCAATAAACAATTAAAATCGCCCACAAAATTATTAAATTACATTATTCTGTTGCGTTGCGGGTCCTGCGAATTTTGATTCGGACTTTATTCTGCAAAAAGCTCATAACCCGAATGTCATCTGGACCTGTCGCGCACTATACTTGGTGTAAAATCAGACCTTGTATGGGAGCAACTAACTCGAAGAAACTCTTCAAAAAGAATATTTTCCTTTAGTTTGCCGTTTGAGGTTACTTCCCAGAATATTATGATCTTTAGCGACACTCTCAGCTGGTGCTATTGCACCGCTTTTTTAATGATTCGCTTCGGTTCTCGTCTAGGATTATTATTTTCTTATTTAAAAATATTTTTCAATATTACCCTGTATGATTTTTTTGAATAAATAGGCGGGTATTGGTGTATGATAATTGGTCGACATGTTTATGTTCATGTGTGTCTATGCGTGTGCGCAGGTGGTGGGCGTGCTGGGCGCGCTGCAGGCGGGCGCGCGCGGCACGCAGGCGTGCATCGACGCGGCCGCCACCATCGCCGCCATCATCGGCGACCTCGACACCACCATACTCTTCGCCAGCGCAGGTACCCACCCACCACACACTACCCACTACCCACTACCCACCGCTACTGGTCACAGCTCCCCCCACTCATCCGTAACCACTCACAACCACCGCAACTATATAACGGGTCGTTTTATACTGCGCTAGTGGCGGATCGATTGATACTGCGCATGTGGCGGGCCGTTCTACTGGGTGAAGAAATCGTGGGCAATATTTTAAACGCTGAATCTACACATGATTCAGATTATTTAAGGAACATTAATCAACAGATCAATTGATAAAAATTTATTACCCAGGTAAGGTATAACAGTTTAATGGTTTTCTTATTTGCTTACCTGAGCAATTATTTTTATCAATAGATTTTTTTATTTGTTTTCCCAAAATATTCTTAATCATATGTTGAGTCATATTAAAAAATATTGCCCACGATTTCGATTTCACCCTGTATACTAGAATTACATTGTACACTGCGTCTTCCGGCTATCTTCGACCTTGAGTAACACTGATCCTCGAAGGCCTATGTTTTTAGGCCTATAAAGTTATTTCTTCGGTCACAAGTTTATTCTGTTCACTTTATGGTTAACGTGATGTAATTGTATGTGATCTGCGCAGGCACCCTCCACTCGGAGAAGGAGACTGACACCTTCTCGGACCACCGCGAGAGCATCCTGAAGAAAGCCAAGACGCTGGTGGAGGACACAAAGAGCCTGGTGGGCGGCGCCGCGGGCTCGCAGGACCAGCTTGCTGCTGCCGCCAACAGCGCCGTCTCTACCATCGGTCAGTACATCCCCTCATAGCAGGTACTACAAGACTGGTGGAGGTCACAAAGAGCCTGGCACAAAGGATATTAGTCACCATTGAATCTTAAATGGAAGACGTAATGTTAGTTAGGAGGAATTGGTTCCTAAGATTGATCCTTTCGATCGGTGACATAAAAATAAAGAATGTGCAATTTTTCACATTTCAACTCGCGGCTCAAGCAGGTGATTTATCAAAAGATTCTGAATAAATACATAATAAAGGAGAATGCCCATGGGCATTATCCTTTCACCAGACTTACACACCAATTGTATGGTCCCAAACTAAGCAATGCTTGTACCATGTGACGTGTATGATCCCAGTGACAGTGACACCCAGACCAGGGCAAATTACGAACAGGTTGGCGCAACCACCTGATGCAGTTAGCCGAGCGGCCATCGCTCGAATTTCTGATCGTCAATGCAGTTTTTTTGTTAGCCTATAGGGCTGTCCCACTCCTGGGCAAAGGCCTCCCTTTTTTCTTCCACCACTTTGTCCATGGCAATTTCCGGCCACGTCTTCGCTACAAAAGATTCCAGGTCATCTCGCCCATGGACTAATTACTAAGGGGACTGGCCCTAAGCAACTCGGCCGAGTGGTCGGCCTAGTACTAACATCGACATAAAACGAAGCGAGTAGTTCAACCATTTACCGGTAGACAGAACAATGAAAATGAAAAAACAATGACCACGTTTTTTTCATACATATATCTAATAAGGTCACCTCTTTCTTTAGTCTTTACTCTGTGATCTCGCCACCTTCTCCTGGGTCAATGCAGTTTAACTTTATTTTTTGAGTAACATCGTATACGAGTTCCTCTCTGTGTGTGGTTAGTTTGTCTCACCTTGTCCATGAGTAATAAATACTCTGGTGGTGTGTTGTGCAGTGCAACTGTGCGAGGTGGTGAAACTAGGCGCGATGTCGCTGGGCTCTGGCAACCCGGAGCCGCAGGTGCTGCTGCTGCACGCGGCCCGCGCCGTGGCGGCCGCGCTGCGCGACCTGGCCGCCGCCACCACGGCCGCCTGCGGCAAGCACGTCGCGCACCCCGACATGCAGCGGCTCAAGCACGCCGCCAAGGTACGTACCACACACGATACATGTACACTACACGCCAGCATATACTCGAATACTACTCAAATTATACAGGTATACCATGTGACCATTAAGCGCCATACACGCGACTGCACACGACAGCTCTAGAGCTGTTGGTTGCAGGCGACAGCTCGCGACTGCAAGGCGTCGAGCAGTCGGCGGGCTGTCGCGAGCTGTCGGTTGCAGTCGCGAGCTGACAGCTCGCGACTAGCGCTAAGTGGCATTTGAATTGAGCGTCTCCGTGCTTCCGGGTACGTAAAACGTCGGTCCCGGTTGTTGTCATCTAGGCAGCAATCGTTAAGCCATGTTAGAGGCCTTCGGGCCGCTTAAACCTTAGGGTAAAAAGAAGATTATACAGGTTATTTACTTTTCAAAGGAGCATGGATGACGGTATCCTAAATAGCGTGATAGGAACTATAACGGGATTGAAACATTGACAAAAAAGTCACGCAATCGCCCCGCTGGACACCATCTTTACATACCAAATAGGACAAGTATAAAAAAACTTACTATAAAGACCCGTATTCACAAACATGTATCACAGTGCGCGCTGACGTACAGCCCATTGAGTAATATTAAACTTTCTAAAGAAAGATCTTCCCTTACTCAAACAAGTATTTTTATGAACTCGGGCCAAAGACTTCAGTAGCGTTATTTCCTAGTTATGAGTATTGTTCATGTTCTACAAAATTGTGTTACCTAAATAATTTGAGTAATGTTTGAGTATTCGGCCGCTTGATAACACTTAACAACGTGATTTGAGATTGAAGATAAAATATTCTTTTTTTTTTTTAAATATGTTTAGTACACACGACAACACAATCAACTATATCATGTTTATTTGTTCGGTGACGGATTTTGATGTCGTCTGTACATGTGGGCGAACTGTCATGTGTGTCAATGTTGGACCTTTAACGGCGTTATTCCACCAGCGGCTGTCGGACACGACGAAGCGCTGGAGCGTGCCACACCGGCACACCATCCCCAGACAGAACCGACGACCGATCAGCCTCGCCATCCGGACCGACTACAACTCGTGCGATTCCGAAACAGATATCTTCCAATCCGATCAGGAGGATGAGCTGATCAAGCTCCTCGACTACTCCAGTCAGGACGATGACGTCTCTCCGACTATCTTCCACGATAACTGCGAGGAAATCATCGCTTATATTGAAAGTCTATTAGAATCTCCACCAATCAGAAGTTCCAAAAACGATAATTTGAATGAAAAATACAATATGGCCGCCAGGAACAGCTTAGTTGATATGGACTGGCGTGTTCTCAAGTACGGGGAAAATATACTCCTCGGGGAAGTGAAGAAGCTAGTCGACTTAACAGTTAACGTCGGTGACAAAGCCGAAAATAAACGTAAAAGGGATGTGCTGCAACGAATGAAAGCCAATAACGAGTTGGATAACGAAATGAAGCGGATATCGCAGGTTATCGAAGATCTGGATACCGAAATTAATATAACAATAACTACAGAAGTCACTGAAGTACCGAGCAAGAAACCGAAACTCAATGACGTGCCTAAATTAAAAAGTCCAGTTTTCACACTGAAGAAAGTTAAACCTATCCATCTAGATATACATACCCCATCTCCCGAGGCCACTGAAGCTGTAAAACAGCTATTGAGTCCTGAGAAACAGAAAGGAGAGTCTGAAATAGAGATAGTGAAGCCAGATGTTGTCGCCAAAGACAGTGACGTCAGCACAATGACCAGGAAAGTAAGAATGGAATTGTGGAGAATGTTCCAAGACGACACGGTGTGGTGGAAAGCGTTAGCCAAACGGAATCTGGAGAAAATGGAAGAAACGAGAAGGGAATTGGAAAGATTCAGCGGCCATGAACTAGTGTTGGGCGAATTCCATGATCAAATAGATAAATTCGAGAAGGAAAAGCATAAACTACAAACTTTCATCGAAGAAGTCGATCAATCCAAAGCCGTCAACAAAGACTTGGAATACGATAAAAAATACGAAGATATCGTGTTAAAACTAATCGAATTCGCTAAAAAGGACTTTATTTACAAAGGCTTCGATCCATTAATCGAGAAATTGAAAGCGTTATCGAACATTAAAATCGATCGCAGAAAGAAACCAGCAAACATCGAAGATATACTCAACATATACACACAGATAGACATAACTAAGTATACATACGAAGAATTGTGTCTACTGGAGCGGTATTACAAGGAAATCATTCGTAAATACAAAAAAGATTCGCATAACAAAGAGAATATTGAACAAAAAGTATCTAAAACCGTTACATCACACACTGAGTCACAGAAAACACGTAATCGTGTGGAAATTTTCGATTTAACTCGCACATACCCGATAGAATACTACGCTAACAACTGGTGGCGTATCTACGAGGACATACTCAAGAATCGCGAGCAACAATTCGGTTCGATCGACAACTGGTGGCAGTTTTACGAAGATATACTCAACAATAAAGACACATCAGCTGAGGATCTGAGGAGGATTAAAGCGATAATGGAGTTGAGATCGCCGAGGAGACCGAATAGTCGGATGGAGGAACAGTTGAAGATGCTGGATGAGATTCAAAATGATAGATTCAGGGAGTCGGAGGCGGTGACGAAGCGGGACGACAGCTCGGTATAACAGCTAAAGTATCGGTGCGCACGCGACGCATGGTGTTCATCCGCTTAGGTGTTCGTTCGGGGCTGTTTTGGAGTCGCGGGTTCGGAGCTTTGGAGACCACACTTCACTTCACTGTTTTTTTGTTTTTTATTTGCACGCGGTAGGGCACTTGACCACAGTAGGTACAGTAACCATTTCGTCATAAAACAGTTTTTTAATATGAAATGGAACACTTAATTTTGGTCATAATGTCAAAATATAGTGATCGTTTCGTTATACACAGTTTTTTAACACGAAAAACATAGATTCATTTTAGTTTCCGCGAGGACGTGCGCGAAAATTTTTAAATCTATGGCTGGAACAGTTGTATATACATTATTTATGGTGACTTGTTATACCATAGTGTTTTAAAATATGATCAAGTTGAACTTTATCTGTGATTGATCAGTGATACAAGATGATTGCATATTCAGTGTTATTGACAAAATATCTTGCAGTGGCAAGATGCTATCAAGTATTGGGTAATAGATTGTTTAGAACTAAATTGTAATATCTAATGTTAGGTGTCAAGAGCCCTATATATTCGCTTTATATTTATCACTGTTGTTATTACATAAGCTAAGGCTGAGTGTACAAGTATCCTATCCCATCTAACTTTCACATTTTTAGTTCATTTTCATAATCACTTCTGAAATTGGCAAATCATACTGCGTGGGAGATAGGTTTAAATTATATCATATGAATGAAAATTATCATTTTATTCTATTTATCAAACCAGCTCATGCCCTAGTGCAGTAGTTTCTGAGACAGTATCTCACATACATACATACAACTTAAAAGATTAAGAATGTTCAGCGGCTTATGTTGCCGACTGTCCCTAACCTACTTAGGGCCGAGTTTACCAACACACTGATGGACTGTTAGAACAGTAACCAATTGTTTGATGTACTGGTAGCAGTCGTTTACAGCCTAATAATATTTTTTTTGTAGTTTGAGCTTAAACTGCTCGGCTCACTGCTGGTGCGGGATCGACTCCCGTCGAGGCAATTTCGGCAATGGACTTTTCTGTATTTACCATAGTACAAGCGTTGCACTTCTCAGCCTTAGTTATATCAACTCCAGACTAGCCCGAATCGATCCAAACATTCGTTAACGCTTGCCGTTGTCACGTGTCATCACTCGCGCCGTGTGAGCGGTCCAGCACACTTCTGTCCTTGTCTATGTGCGCATGGCGTGTGTTTATTGGTCCGTTTGCTTTACCCCTAGTGTTGTGATATTCATCTATATCCCGAAGGCGATATCTGTGTCTTTGATGGCCATAGAAAAAGTATGAATATTATTTTTTTATAGTGATTATTGTAATATAGTGTTGCCATCATATCAGGCATACTCCTCACCAATGCAAGAGGGATTCTGGCGTGCAGACAAACTCATACGTCTCTAGAAGCCATGCAAGTTCAGAAGGTTTTTGTTTTTGTAGGAAAAACCCAGAGCTACTTCGTTTTCAAAGCGTGTGTAACACTTTCCTATCTCTGTTTTATTATTGTTAGTAAAACTAATTTAAAAAATGTAATACAATATTCTAGATCCTAGGTATTTGCTAGTACTAGGTATGGTTTAGTGTCATTTGGTGCGTCCAGATGCCTTGCAAGCCTCGCCCGAGCACGTTATGACATTATGAATCAAAACTGAGTACTCGGGCGCGGCACGCGGCTGATGTAGACGCAGCCATCCATGGCCACGCGCGTCACGGTAGTCGGTGTCGAGGACGCTTCTCATACAGTGTGTAACATCAAAACCACAAGCTTTCATCCGCCAACGACACAGCTTTTAAAGGTCCAATACTGACGGTTCAAATATATATTTTATTATCTTTGTATATTGCTCAAGACAGACCCAATTAGTTTTTATGACTACCCCTAAAATATACTGACTTACGACTGAGAGAGATGAAGCTATAATGAGAATCAAATCAAATCAAACGTTTTTTATTCATGTAAGCTCAATAAAGCATTTATAAATAGTAAAAAATAAACAATATAATCACTACATTAGAACAGTAATCTAATCTACTACTAATCTATGATTCGCAGTCTCTTTTTCTCTTATAGCTTTATCCTCCTCGGTCGGACCTATGATGTATTCTGAGATTTAGGCATAGGATTTATGCATTTTTAATTGATTAAAAACCAGTTGGGCCTAATAGTCTTGAGTAGTATATTCTATATTTATTATAATCTATGGTGTTCATTGAAAGCTTATGGGTTTCCCGCTATGGCATGGAGCTTGTATCGACCGCACCCATGGGGTATGACGTCATCATTTAAAACAACCTAATCTTAGTTGGCAACCCTAAGCTTTTAATATTTCATGTTTTTGTTACAAAATAATAATGTTTCATTAATATAAACTCATTTGACCATAGACTAGATATCATGTTTTTGTAGAATGATGTTCAAAATAGTTGTAATCTGCTCTATGGTCATATGGGTAGGGTGGACAGTCTCTCCGGTGTCCATGAGGTCATTTTCAAAGATCTTCACGTCAAACCCAGCTATGTATTGAAAACTAAAAAAATAGTCCTTTCCTTTAGTTTGTCATTTGACATTGATTCCCAGAACTTGATCTTTGTAAGTGAGGTCATCAGCTATTGCATACAGGCTGTTTTTTTCTTTTACCATCTGGATTCTGGCAAGGGAAATAGATTTCTCAAAGATCTAAGACACATAATTTATTATCAAGATCAGTGGCGAGACTCCTTTAAGCGTTTTTCGCTGTTCCTTATAGTTTCGGATATAACCATCCACACCCACTTATGAATTAACCCTGTATAACTCTGCAACAAATTCGATTCTCAATTCGATTATATTTTTTTTATTTATTATCGTCCATACATACGGAGCGTCTGTCACCCAGCCTTTGAGTATACTAACCTTTTCACCAAATAGTTATTTATGAGTGCAAAGTTGTGATGTGGTGATATGATGTCCAGGTGATGGTGACCAACGTGACGTCACTGCTGAAGACCGTGAAGGCCGTGGAGGATGAGCACACGCGAGGCACGCGCGCCCTGGAGTCCACCATCGAGGCCATCTCGCAGGAGATCGAGGTACAGTGCCCTGAAGCTGAATTTGACAACCCTGTATTAAAAAAAAAAAAAAAAAATTTTGTCCTTTAACGTCCCACTGCTGGGCACGGGCCTCCCCTCAATGCGAGGGGGATTCAGGCCATAATCCACCACGCTGGCCAAGTGCGGGTTGGTGGATTTCACATGTCTAAAGACATGCAGGTTTCCTCACGATGTTTTCCTTCACCGTAAGCAAGTGATAATCATATTAAAGTTATGATTCACACATAGATTTCGAAAAATCCAGAGGTGTGAGCCAGGGTTTGAACCCATGACCTTAAGCCCGCAAGACGCGTGTTTAACCAATCAGCCCTCAATCAACCCTGTATTATACAGGGTTAATTGAATAATACATATAACCTCTTACAGGCATCCTAACGTCATACTTAACGACTTAACTTTGTCGCAAGTTTATAAATAAGGGTTTATAATTTGTTGCGGGGAAGAAACGCGATATATGCGGAGATCACCCCTCTCCCCCACATGAGATTGGGTGTGGTTCGGCTCTACCCCTGCCCCCTTAAATGCCTCACGTAATAAATGGACGCCCCTAAATAAACACTACTACGAATTCGGTAATTCATATTTTTTCTTTATAGGGTAACGGCACCCAATATTGGCACCCCCCCAATTATTGGCACTTTTGAAGTTATCTTTAAAAAATAAGAAAACTAAACATGGAAATAGTGTTTTTTTGTTAAAAGTCATATATTTCACAGTTTTTCACATCTACCTAGTTATTCTATCCGCTGAACTAAGAAATCCCGTAGAAATATGTATGGACAATAATTGGTGCAGGGTGCCAATAATTGGGGGTTTTACCCTACAAAAAAAAGATTGGTTGTTCTAAATATCAAATCAAACATTTTTTATTCATGTAAGCTATATGTAGCCTTTATAAATCGTCATTTTTTTTTTAAACCAATATTTTTGCGTTACCAATTAGTAATCGTACCGTTATCAATTAGTAACTGTACCGGTATCAATTAGTAACTGTACCGTTATCAATTAGTAACTGTACCGTTATCAATTAGTAACTGTACCCGTATCAATTAGTAACTGTACCGTTATCAATTAGTAACTGTACCGTTATCAATTAGTAACTGTACCGTTATCAATTAGTAACTGTACCGTTATCAATTAGTAACTGTACCGGTATCAATTAGTAACTGTACCGTTATCAATTAGTAACTGTACCGTTATCAATTAGTAACTGTATGACATAATGATTTAGTTGTACCGTGTATAATGTGTGTGTGGTGTCGGTGGCAGGTGCTGATGTCGCCCGCGGCGCCCAAGTCGCTGGCGACGCCCGAGGAGTTGATCCGGTGCACGCGGCAGATGACGGTGGCGACCGCGCGCGCGGTGGCCGCCGGCAACGCCAACAAGCAGGACCAGCTCACCGCCGCCGCCAACCTCGGTCGCAAGACCGTCGTCGACCTGCTGGTCGCCTGCAAGGTAGGCTACACGATACTGATGCTCTATGACTGCCATGTCAAACTCAAAGTTACTGGTGGGCCAAGAGCATGGAGACTACAGAAAATCTTAACGAAAAAAATACTAATATAGGACAGATGGTTTTTAACACGCTCGCGGGCCGCATTATCTGGCTGTTTAAAATTGATTCGGGCCGTAGGGAAATGGTTAGTGGGCCGCACGCGTCCCGCGGGACGCATGTTTGATATGACTGCTCTATGATGATAGGCTAGGACCTACTGATAGTCTATTATGATAGGCTAGCTATAGTCTGATTTTTAATTAGACTAAGTAAACTGACAGGTGCTTATGTCACTTTTCAATATAAATAGAACAAATAAGGTTCAAATTCATAGAGCAATGACAATTTCAGCTGTCAGTTAACTTCGTCTAATTAAAAATCAGACCATAGATGCTAGTCGACAATCTCAAAAATCATACGAATTTTCGCGAAAATGGTTATTAGTTACATCACTACTAGGCATCCTGCTCTAGAACAATAGGGGTAGGCTAAGGTGAGAGGACCCACTTTTGGCTGATGGTATTATAATTATATTGCGATTTCTGACATTTCCAGTACTCTAGCCTTAGGTAGTCCAATATAGTGTTTAGATTCTTGTAAGAAACAGGATCAATTGGCATCAAAATGGTATACTAGATTGCCCATTTACTTGCTGACTGTATTTTTTATCTGTAAATGCAAGTCAATGTTCTCAAAAAGATAATGACAGTCTCCTAAAAACATTGCATTGTAGCTACAAGGGTTCAGGTACCAGTCCTTATTGCCCCTTCTGAAATCCAATCCGTATGTGTCGATTCGCATACCCTGTATACGTGATGATGTGTGTGTCTATGTGCGTGGCGTGTGTCTATATGTGTGTGTGTGTGTGTGTGTTAGGGCGCGGCGCACGGCGCGGAAACGTCAGAGCTGCGTCAACACACGCTGGAGTGCGGGCGCGCGGCGGGCGAGGCCTACCGAGCGTTGTTAGTGGGCGTGCTGGAGGCCGCGGGGGCGGGCGGCGGCGGCGCGGGGGCGGGCGCGGGCGACAACGGTGCGCGCGCGCGCTTCCCCGAGCTGTCGCGCCGCGTCGCGCACACTGTCGCCGACATCATCGCCACCGCAGAGCAGCTCAAGGGTATGCTACACTACGCTACATTATACACACAATACAAATACATACACTACACACAATACCATGCAATGCAATATACATACAACAAGATACCATGCTCCAACACCGATCGACACTAACTAGCTCAATATCGATCACGGCGCTACTTAAAGACACGAAACTGGTTAGTGATTCAAATTACTAACTAATTAGTAACGCTAGTCGGTGGGTCGGTGGTTCATACGCGGCGCTACTAAAGGAACGCGACCGGTTAGTAACTCCCCGAGCTCCATACAAGAACAAACAAAACACAATCACTTAGGGCCTCCGCAGACTAGCTACTTTTAGCATCGGCGATCGGCGATTTTGATGCTGCGTCTCGCTCGTTCGCGCTCGTAGAAACGCGATGCAGCATCGATACGTCACAAAATCGCCGGTCGCGGATGCTAAAAGTATCAAGTCTGCGGAGGCCCTTAAGTACGCGCCGCAGACTAGTTTCTTCACCAGTCGTGCGACCAGCATGTCGAGTCGCGCGTTACTAATGAATTACTAACCAGTTAATTTTGAGTAACGTTGTGTACGCCATAGAAATACTAGTGCTATGACATTCTTGCAACTCATTAGTAATTGAAGTTAGTAACCAGTTAGTTTTGAGTAGCGCGGTACCACGATCGCGGAGCTGGGCGGAGCTAAGAGGAGCGGACCGTGAATTGGCCAATCACAGTTCTTGAAATCTCCATGCATCAGACATCGCGCACTGTTATTGGCCAGTTCACGGTCACACCCTAAGGCAGATGATATAAAGTGTTATATTTGTGTGCAGGGTCGGACTGGGTGGACCCTGACGACCCAACTGTGATCGCCGAGAACGAGCTGCTGGGCGCCGCTGCGTCCATCGACGCGGCCGCCAAGAAGCTCGAATCACTCCGCCCCAGGAAGCCCGTCAAAGTACAGGTAACATCACTCATTATCATCATCATTATTTCAGCCAAAAAACGTCCAATGTTGGACATAAGCCTCCCCAAGGAAAGACCGTCAAAGTACAGGTAAAATCACTCATGATCATCATCATCTCAGACAAAAGTCGTCCACTGTTGGACATAGGCCTCCCCAAGGTGTCCCACAACGACCGGTCCTGTGCCACTTGCATCCAACGGCTTCCTGCAACCTTCGCCTACACCACTATTCACTATCAACTTGTGTACATACATACACGCCTGTATCCCACGGGGGTAGGCAGAGACTATTGATTGCCACATGCTACGATTTTGACACCTCTTTTGCTTCATCCACATAGGGGTGTAGCTACCGCCGTATCAGCCGTATCAATGATACGGGGCCCCCGGGCGACAGGGGCCCTGAACGTGGGTGAAAATTCTTTACTCTTTCATTTGGGCCCCCCAACTAATTTTGATACAGGGCCCGTCTAAGGCAAGCTACGCCACTGTCCACATTCATACATCTCCTCATGCACTGCCGTCGGTTGGTGCTACGGACTTGACCTTTCTGGAAAATACCATTAATCTGGTCGTGAAAATTTCTCCTTAGGCGCCCTCTTCCAACTCATCCACTTACTTTCGTCAGTCGACTTTCACTCATCCTCCAAACCAAACCATCTTAGCATACTCTTCTCAATCTAAGTCACCACATCATCCTTCAGTTTCATGAACCATTCTAGTACTTCTAAATCGTCAATGATTTCAAGATAGTTATAATTTCAAACGTTAAGAACTTCTTTATGACATGTTTTGAAAATAATATGCAAGATAGCTGAAGTGTTGAAGACATTATGCAAGAGGAGCACGCAAGTGACGCCGTTGGTCGTTGAGATATGTTTGATATTCTTGGTTGTATTTTATATCACCCGGGAATCAAACATATTACCCATCGATCACGGCACGGACATCGAACCTGCGGAAGAAGAATAAATAAAATGTTTTCTATTCTGTCTTTATTGTGTTCTTTCGTGTATAAGTTGAAATAAATAGTCTATAAATAATTGTATTGTTTTACGTTTGAGGAAAAATTAATCTTAATATTGAGGTACTGTATTTTGCTATTTCATATCAACGATCTCGGGAGTTTCATATTGTGTTATTGCCTGTTCAAATAGCGTTGCAGTTTGAAAATATACACCATTTTTATTTTCCTTTTGGAAAGAGTAACCATTGAGTTTCTTGCCGGCACTTCTCAATGGAAGCAACATTACGAACCGGTGGTAACGCTAAAATAAAGATGTTAACGATTCATAATTGCTTCCTCTAGATATAGCTATGGGTTATATATAGCATACAGAATGAATAAAATATTTTGACTTTGTAATGTGGCGATAAATTCGTATCGTGTTGGGGTGTATACTAAGGGCCATAACACATCGGGACGCCACACTGTAGGCTGAAAATCGGGTTTCGAAGACATAGAAACTGAAATTATGGTATGTCACTTTTTTGACTTGATATAGATTCAGTTGATCAATACTATACTACAAAATTAATATGAGACAATAGAATGTAAAAATTAACGAGTTATAATTTTTTTAAGAAAAAATTGTATGGAGATGACATGAAAAATGAGGATATCTCTGGAATCGCATGGTTGGCCGTTATATCCTTACACACAAAAATAGTACTATTTTTTTATGATTTTTTGACATACTTCATATTGCGGTACCACTTGCGATTTTTTTTTAAAAAATCGTCGAAATTTTAAATTATTTTTTTTACATTAATGGCCCGTTTTAATGCTTAAATGCTTCAAAATCAATCAATATCAATCAATTTTATTTACACCATAGGCCAAAATAGTCTAAGATATCATAAAAAATGATTTTCAGACCTAAGTGGAATATCTCATAACAATAAAACTAGTAATAATTCCAGGATTAAAAACAGTTGTACTAAACTAAATACTTAATCTAAACTTGTTCATCACCATCAGATCCCACTTTGGAATCAGGCTTTACAATAGGCATTACATCTAAGAACTCTATGGGAGGTTTCTGATCCTGAAGGTTAAGTAAGTCTAGAGTGTATTTAAAGTATGTCTGTCTCTTATGGGTATCCAGTCTCGTTCTTATCGAAGTTATAAGAAGATCAGAAGAGAGGATAAGCATATTGAGGAGATCATCGTTAGATGCTTGCCTGCTCTTCTTCTTCGCATTTATATTCAACAACAGATGCAATATTTTATGACCATCACGTTTCAGAAGCATTGCTGCTGAATATGCTAATTCAATAGGGTTATAGTTCAGTTTTTTGAAGGAAAACAAAGAAGTTGTCATGAATGAAAAAACTAGAATGGATAATGAAATCCAGGTTTTAAGCATATTTATGACCTCTTTGATTCTGCTAAAATTAAATGGTGTGTGAGATACCATATGGACGAATCCGAAACCCTGATCATCTACGTATTGTCGTCCAGTGCAGTTCAATTTTTTGAAGGAAAACAAAGAAGTTGTCATGAATGAAAAAACTAGAATGGATAATGAAATCCAGGCTTAGGTTCCTTCAAAACACCAAGAAAATGAGGTTATTAATGATGACAATGATAAACGGCAAAATTTGTACGTATCTTTCTGAAGCCAAATCAAATACAGCCTGCTACCTGTGTTTGGCCAAGCCTACGGAAATGAATAACTTAAATACTGTTTCGTCAAAAACCGTGTGTATGAGTTTGAGTTATCATCACTATATGCCCGCATTAATGTGATTGAATGTCTTGTACCTCGATTTCAAGAAGTGGTCTACGCGAGGAGAAAATCAAAAGAGATATTACAGACAAGGAAAAACTTATCCAAGATAGTTTTTTAAGATGATCTCAATCTTTTGTTTGACATCGTTAAGCAAGGATCAGGCACTATTAACGATGGAAACTTAGCACGAAGGTTTTTTGAGTTTCCTGACAAAACTGCAGCGGTCACTGGATTAGATGAAGACCTGATCCGCACGTTTGCTGTGATTCTGCAGGCTATCACATCTGGAGGGGTTATAGATGTGCCTAAATTTAAAGAATATACCAAAATAACCGCGGAAAAATTCGTGTAACTATATTATTGGTATTATATGTCGTCGACCATCTACAAGTTACTTATTCATGGAGGAGATGTAATAGCAGAAAATGCCATTGTTCCAATTGGGAGTCTTTCGGAAGAAGCTTCAGAGGCACGAAACAACAATTTTAGGAGGTTTTGAGAATACCATTCGAGGAAGAAGAGCAGGCAAGCATTTTATTTATTTATATTTATACTTTAAATAAACTCTAGACTTACTTAACCTTCAGGATCAGAAATCAGAAACCTTCCATAGAGTTCTTAGATGTAATGCCTATTGTAGAGCCTGATTCCAAAGTGGAATCTGATGGTGATGAACGAGTTTAGATTAAGTATTAAGTTTAGTTCAACTGTTTTTAATCCTGCAATTATTACTAGTTTTATTGTTATGAGATATTCCACTTGGTCTGAAAAAAATTTTTTTGATGATAACTTAGATATTTTGGCTATTGTGTAAATAAAATTGATTGATATTGATTGATTTACACATATTGGAAGCATTTAAGCATTAAAATGGGTCATTAACGTAAGAAAAAAAAATAAAAAATTTCGTCGATTTTTAAAAAAAAAATCGCAATTGGTATTGCAATATGAAATATGTCAAAAAATCACAAATAAATAGTACAATTTTTGTGTGTAAGGATATAACGGCCAACCTTGCGATTCCAGAGATATCTTCATTTTTCATGTCATCTCCATACAAATTTTTCTTAAAAAAATTATAACTCATTATTTTTTACATCCCATGGTCTCATATTAATTTTGTAGTATAGTATTGAACAACTAAATCCATTTCAAGCCAAAAAAGTAACCTATCATAATTTCAGTTTAAATGTCTTCGAAACCCGATTCTCAGCCCACAGTGCGCCATGGCGACGTCACCGGCTACGTATCCAAACAATTTGTATTGATGGCGACGTCGCCAGTCCGTCGCCAGGTGTTACATGTCATACATTTCAATACGAATTAGTTGGCTACGGTGGCTGGCGACGTCGCCGTGGTTTCCCGTTGTGTTATGGCTCTAACGGCCGAATACTCAAAGGCTACTTAAATATTTAAGTCGCACTTAGCAGTTTGAGACGGCGTTAACTGTAATTTTTTGTATGGCGCGTCAAAGTTAAGCAGCTCTCAAATTTAAGTTGCGTACGAGTATTCCGCCGTAAGTCATGCAGTACAGTTGCCGCTAGGGGTGAAATTAAAAATGATTCGATCATTTCGATCATTTGATATCGATATTCGATGCAGTCGAAACTTGTAGAATGCTCTGTTTGTTTGTTGATATGAATGTGAAATGTGTGACGTGTGTGTGGTGTGGTCAGGAGGCGGACGAGAGCCTGAACTTCGACGAGATGATCCTGGAGGCGGCCAAGTCCATCATCACGGCCACCTCCGCGCTGGTGCGCGCCGCCTCCGCCGCGCAGCGCGAGCTCATCGACCAGGTACTGTACCATACCGATATTCATATGTATTTAATTCTTCTTTCGCGTCAACAGTTCTACTATTGTTAGACCTTATTTACGAGGTAGGTATTTACAAAAAAATGCTTATGATATTTGTAATTATCTTGCAAATTCGATTTTGCTGCGCCGGCAGAGTTGTATGAGATTTCATTACTGTCGTGTTTTTAAATTAAAATGAGATGACATCACGATCATGTCATTTTTGATCACTATACAAACCTTGGTCCGCAATGAGTGTACTGCTGGCCACGCTATGATGGCCTCAAGCTAAGTTTAGCTACGCTCTCGGCCTTCAAGCTTGGTCATCATTGCAGTGCTTACTGACCGCGCTGTGGTGGCCTGGAGCTCGCTTCGCTGCGCTCTCGGCCATCAACACCGTGGCCAGGAATACACTCATTACAGACCGAGGCAGTAATATACTATGTTAAAATTGTGACGTGTATAGGTGGCCCGTAAAAATAAATTAAACACCTAACAAGTCAACATAAAATTTTATTAAAAGAAGTACAAAATGGATGCTTAGTAAAAACAACAATGTTGGAAATACCGATCTAATGAAAAAAACTCGACTACGGGTAATTCCGAACTAACCTAAATTATAATTCTAGATTGTGTTGGTAACACCGAACTAACAAAATAAAAGGTTCTCAGGGCGTGGTTCTTAAGCCGGTCAAAATTGCAAACACTTAGATTCTGGGGCGAGACAGGCACTTCCCTGGCCTAGCCGAATGACGCGACGTGGAGCTCGCTGCTGCAGAAGAGTATGCGCGCCCAGCGATCGCCGTCGAGCGTAGGTTCACCGCCAGAGACGTGGCGAAGGTGACCACGGGTAGAAAACGGCCTGCAGGCCGACCAGGAACCAGGAATGAGGCAGCAAGGTCCGGCGTCTTCAGCCGGAACGTAGAAGTTGAAGCCGGCACGTAGAAGCGTAGCCGGAGCGTAGAATCCGTAACGTAGAACCGTAGCGTAGAACCCTGGAATCAGCGATTTCCAGCGTGTGACTAGCTGTCCACAGCCGTACTCCTCTGATTGTGACGTGAACGGCGTAAGCAAAGCGAGAAGTACCTAGTGCGCTTGTTGAAGGTGTGTGTCACAATCAGATCGGAGTTTACAGCAAGTGGCAGTAAGAAAAAACACAATTACAACATGAAAATGCTAACGCCAATGAAAATACAATGCAGCACAGGAGTAGATGCTAGCTAATTGTTGATGGAAAAAACAGCTACATGGAAATCACAATACGATATGTAACGGCTACGTATTACAATTTCAAATGGATGAAAAAAAACGGTAACCGGCGGTTAGCTATATTTGCTGGCAAAACAATTAAACACTTACCCAATATCGGGGTTTATCACTACACAGATCTTAGATAAATAACTTAAAGAAAGTATTTATTCGTTACATTGGAATTAAATTATCACCACTTATTTGGTGAAAGAATTTAAATAAATAGCGAACAGTGTCGCGTTGAAAAACTTGCACGTAGAAATGACGAAGCGAAAAAAGGTCGCAGGTGAGTGAATCAGCGTTTATATATGCTCGCAACTCACTCTAAGCCGCTCGCGAAGGACCGAGATCATTCTGTCGATGCGTTCACAAAACGATAAAATAAGGTTCGTTCGATAATGAGTTGACTAAAACGTAAACGAAAATATTGTTGAAGTAATTGTTTTATGCTCGTTTGAAAGTAATGATGTTTTATTTATTACTAAGCTATTTATAACAATAAGAAAATAAATGACTGCTAATTAGAAATACTAAAAGAACTTATCAAGGTTCGATGCGACAACTTGTTTATTTTTTAACGAAAGTTTTATGACATACCCTCAATACGGGTCTGTCAAAAACAGTGACGTTACAACGTTACAAAATGTCTGCGAGTGTGTAAGTAGACGGTGTGTGTGTGTGTGTGTGCAGGGTAAGGTGGCGCGGCGACCAACGTCATCATCGGACGACGGGCAGTGGTCCGAGGGCCTGATCAGCGCGGCGCGGCTGGTGGCGGCGGCCGCGCACTCGCTGGTGGAGGCGGCCAACGCGCTGGTGCAGGGCGCCGGCTCCGAGGAGCGGCTCATCAGCAGCGCGCGCCAGGTGGCCTCGTCCACCGCGCAGCTGCTGGTGGCCTGCAAGGTGAGTCCTGGCTCCCCCCCACTCGCTGGTGGAGGCGGCCAACGCGCTGGTGCAGGGCGCCGGCTCCGAGGAGCGGCTCATCAGCAGCGCGCGCCAGGTGGCCTCGTCCACCGCGCAGCTGCTGGTGGCCTGCAAGGTGAGTCCTGGCTCCCCCCCACTCGCTGGTGGAGGCGGCCAACGCGCTGGTGCAGGGCGCCGGCTCCGAGGAGCGGCTCATCAGCAGCGCGCGCCAGGTGGCCTCGTCCACCGCGCAGCTGCTGGTGGCCTGCAAGGTGAGTCCTGGCTCCCCCCCACTCGCTGGTGGAGGCGGCCAACGCGCTGGTGCAGGGCGCCGGCTCCGAGGAGCGGCTCATCAGCAGCGCGCGCCAGGTGGCCTCGTCCACCGCGCAGCTGCTGGTGGCCTGCAAGGTGAGTCCTGGCTCCCCCCCACTCGCTGGTGGAGGCGGCCAACGCGCTGGTGCAGGGCGCCGGCTCCGAGGAGCGGCTCATCAGCAGCGCGCGCCAGGTGGCCTCGTCCACCGCGCAGCTGCTGGTGGCCTGCAAGGTGAGTCCTGGCTCCCCCCCACTCGCTGGTGGAGGCGGCCAACGCGCTGGTGCAGGGCGCCGGCTCCGAGGAGCGGCTCATCAGCAGCGCGCGCCAGGTGGCCTCGTCCACCGCGCAGCTGCTGGTGGCCTGCAAGGTGAGTCCTGGCTCCCCCCCACTCGCTGGTGGAGGCGGCCAACGCGCTGGTGCAGGGCGCCGGCTCCGAGGAGCGGCTCATCAGCAGCGCGCGCCAGGTGGCCTCGTCCACCGCGCAGCTGCTGGTGGCCTGCAAGGTGAGTCCTGGCTCCACTGCCACTGGCTGCTGCCTGCAGCTGTGTAGTCCCGCGTGTGACCCCCCTCCCCCTCCCCCGGCAGGTGAAGGCGGACCCGTCGTCGGAGTCGACGCGGCGGCTGCAGGCGGCTGGTGCCGAGGTGATCCGGTCCACGGACAACCTGGTGCGGGCGGCGCGGGACGCCATCCAGACGGAGGAGGAGCGCAGCCTCGTGCTCAACCGCCGCATGGTCGGCGGCATCGCGCAGGAGATCGACGCCAGGTACATGACGACGCACACACACACACACCACCCACACAAATTAGAAAGAAAAAAAATTATTTGGCACAGCACAAAAGTTACAGTACAGTTTAAATAAAACAAACAATGGATAGTCAGAACAACAAAAAGTTAGAAACAAAAACACAACAGAAGAAGATGAATGTGTCTCACGGCTGGACCAAACAGGTTCCCAGATCAGCCTAATGCCAGATATAAGCTTGGCGCTGATTTTCATCTGGGACCTGGGGGCTTACCACAAGCTCTTATTGCGATTCAATTACAGGAACGTATTAACGTTTCAGCGACTTTTTGTGCAATGACGTACCTTATTGTCATGACAATAAGAAACGTCATTAAAACGTCGTTAAAACGTTCCTATAATTGAATCGCAATAAGAGCTTGTGGTATAAGCCCCCTGAGTGTCGAACGGATGCCGAAATTCACATACAATGTTACAAAAGTACTCCAAACGAGAATGCCGTGGCCAAAAAAAAATAATTGCCTGAAAATTCGTATTCAATCCGTTGATTCAACTTGTCTCCTCCACACCTTTTTCAGGTAATTTTAACTACGAATTTCTTGTTTGGAATACTTTTGTAACATTTTATATTAATTTATTCTGTTTTAAGAACTTCTGTAGCAATGGCGTCTAGGTTACCGTCTTCATCGAACTAAAAATGTTATATTAGTATTCACAAGTGTTTTGTTGGGCTATTAGTGGCACCGATGCGATCGCATGCCATAAAATATTTTAGGTACTGCGGTATATATGTATGTTTTAGTATTAAGAAATTTGGGTACATCATCGAAACAATTTACATACTAAAATTAAATATAACTCATGTTTAACCTTTTTTATAATAACACCATATAAGGGCCACTTGCACCATCGATCTTAAATATGTTTGAGTTTTAATTAAACTACATTTATGATTTCAAACAAACATGTTTCTTGCACTAAAATATTTAGTGCGCTTATTTTGGTGCAAGAAACATGTTTGTAGCACAGTTGCAAAAAAAACAGGAAATTTAAAATGAAAACTGTTTAAAACGTGTTTAAATCATTGTTTAAAACATTGATTTAAATCAGAATGTTTTAAATGATTAAAACATGTTTTAAACACGGTGTTTAAAACAAGGTGATTTTTTCGTAACAACCCTGTTTTGTAGTAAATCAGAAATGTTGTTTTAAGATGTATGGTGCAAGTGGCCCTAAGAATGGGTATCTGTATGAGTAGTGTTTACCAGGTCGGAAGTACTCCGCATAGAGAAAGAGTTGGAAGAAGCGCGCGGGCGGCTCACCGCCATCCGGCAGGCCAAGTACAAGCTCAAAACCGGCGACACTTCCGCTTCCGGCGACGACACCGACACCGACGGCGCCGCACACCACAGGTACACACCCCCACACACCATCCCGGACATGCCACCCCGTACATAACACCCCGTGCATGCCACCCTGTATACACCCCGGACATGCCACCTCGTACATGACAACCCGTACATGCCACCACGTACAACACCCCGTACATGCCACTCCGTACACGTCACCCCGAACATGCCTCTCCGTACATAACACCCCGTACATGCCACCCTTTATACACTCCGGACATGCCACCCCGGACATGCCACCCCGTACATACCACCCCGGACATGCCACCCCGTACATACCACCCCGGACATACCACCCCGGACATGCCACCCCGTACGTACCACCCCGGACATGCCACCCCGTACATCCGTACATGCCACCCCATACACACCACATTTAGTACTTTGTTAAAAGCCTTTGTCTAACCGCGCATTTTGTTACAGATTCAAATCTCCCACGTCCAGCTTCGTGAACACGACGTACAGCCCCAACAGCACGTTCACCCCGCACACTACCTTGAACACGACCCTCAACACGAGCCTGAACACGACCGTGAACTCGAGCCACCTGAGCTCGCACATCAGCCAGCTGAACCAGTCGGTGCACGGCCCCCCGCCCCCCGCCGCCCCCCCCGCGCCCAGCCCCCCGGCGCACGCGCACGCGCAGCCCAAGAGCCCCACCGGACACTCATACAACCAGACAAACAACAGGTAAAACATAGTGTCAGTTCAAAGGGAAAGACCAAAGGAACTTAAAAAACCGGCCAAGTGCGTGTCGTACTCGCACATAAAGGGTTCCGTACCACCGTAGAATAAAAATGACAAAAATATCAAGTTTCTTGAATGGGGACCCACTATTAAGTTTTATTTTTATTTTATTAGCGGTAACAGAAATATACATTCTGTGAAAATTTCAAGTCGCTACTTATTACGGTTCGTGAGATACAGCCCGCTGACAGACGGACAGACAGACAGACAGACGGACAGCGTAGTCTTAGTAATAGCGTCCCGTTTGCACCCTTTGGGTACGGAACCCTGAAAAGTGTAATGGAAGGATGGGATGAATATAACAGTACATTAAATTATATCAGTAAGTTGATGGGGATAACCCATGGACCAGTTACTAAGGGGACTGGCCCTAAGCAAGTCGGCCGAGTGGTCGGCCTAGTACTAACATCGACATAAAACGAAGCGAGTAGTTCAACTATTTACCGGTAAATAGTAAAATGAAAATGAACAAAACAATGACCACGTTTTATTTCATACAAATATCTAATATGGGCACCTCTTTCTTTAGTCTTTACTCTGTGGGATAACCTCACATTACTGGTAACTTAACAGCTACTCACGTTATATGTTTGTGTACAGCTACAACCAGACATCGAACAGCTACAACTCCAGCTACAGCTACTCGCAGGCGCGCGACGAGAAGCACCTCCCCGCGCAGAGCCCCACCAGCCCCACCTTCACCAGCTTCCGGCCGCACGAGGACACGCCCAAGCAGGCCTACGAGGGATTCACCACACGGTAAGAATAATAGGAGTGAGGGGGGAGGTGGGTGGTGTTGCAAACATATTTACTCACTCGACACATACTTCAATTAGTAGGTTTTAGATAGCAGAGAGAGTGGATAGGAGGGATTTCCGACTTTCTGGAAGTTTTGATCAGAATTGCCCAAATTTGATCAAAATTGCCCATAATTTAGAGAGAGATACTAGATAGGGGGATTAGTAGGGATAGTTTTTCCGACTTTCTGGAGGTTTTGATCAAATTTGCCCACTGGGCAACTTTGCTTAAGATCATTGTACATGTTTGTATGCTGTCATTATTGGATAATTTTGATCTTAGCTTCGTATTTACATTTGTTCAGAATTGCCCGTTGGGCAACTTTGCAGCCGATGTCATTATAGATGTTTATTTGAAGGATAATTTAGATCTTAGCTTCGTATTAAACTTAGTTAAAAGTTGGGCAATTGCTCGAGATACCTGCCACTAAAGGATATTTGAGCCCTAGCTTCATTTTTCTCACATGGCTAGTAGTTGACGGGAATTGCCCTGGGAACTTTTTAAAAAGTCGCTAGAAATCCAATTTTAAATCAATATTTAGTTTGATTATGGAAATTACCGTTTGGGCAATTTTGATTTATTTTGGGCAAATTCGCAAGAAGTATTTATTATTATTAGTTTGTATGTTGACAATCAAATGTCAAGTTCTCAGTTTGCCATTACGAAACTTAACCAAGTGTTGCCTGAATTGGACCATAATTAAGTACCAACTTATAACACATGAGTGAATATGTTACAACCCAACCTCAAAAACATACATTAATATAATTTCTAATAACTCTACGAAAACCATTAATTTAAAACCTAACACTTCTCTTTCACGCGGCCGTCGGACACGTAAAGATGATTTTATATTAGTTTAATACTTTTAAAGTGCCTTCACAAAAAACTTATGACACGTGCCTGTTTAAATATAAGTTATATATTATTAGAGAAATAAGCTTATGTATGGTTGTGCCTCGAAATGGATAATTTTTAAGGTACTTATACACTTTTTCGAAGTATTATTATAGTGTAGAATAAAACTACTAAGTTTAAGCTTGGGCAATGTGGGCAATGGCTGGGCAAAAACAAAAACCAATGTTCTACATTTTATTTAAGTATGGTTAATTAATTTGGCCGATTGTTTTATATAATACCCAGTCAGTGTCGATATTAACTACATTCTGGCTATATCTCTATTCTATCTACATGCTAGAAACTAGAAGCTTGGGCAACATTGACAATGCCCGGGCAATGTGCATAATATCTCTTAAATCTGCAATATTATCGTTTAAAAATATAATTAACTATATTCTGGCTATATCTTTATTCTATCTACATGCTGGAATCTAGAAGCTTGGGCAATATTAACAATGCCCGGGCAGTATGCATAATATCCCTTAAATCTGCAATATTATTGATAAAAAAATATAATTGTTATAGTTATTATGTCCAATGCTTGGGCAATGTTGACACTTCTAAACTATTTTGCCATAGGCCCACCACAGACTGGAATTCTTCTTATGGATGTGAAACCTAGATCTTAATCTAGGCTTACCCCGTATTAATAAATGCATCTCAAATTGAGATCGATCTTAAGATGCAGTGATAACGTTTAGCGCGATATTACACTAGGCAACTATGGTCGCGCCACCAGTGGGTGATTCGGTAGCCGATACCGAATTGGTTGCGCTACCAAGCGGACACCAGGTGCGATACCCTCCATACAGCTCTATACATTTTGTTGGTGGAGCGACTGGTTGCGCTACCACTGATGTCCTCGATATAGCCCTTAATGTATGGAACATTTGTCAAAAAAGCATCTTAAGTTCGATCTCAATCTTGAGATCGATTTATTAAGGGTCTTAGAGCTATCTGTAGTTCAACCGTGCTGTCTCTGACCGTGTGATTCTCCGCAGAACTACTCCGAATGACAGAACGATGAGTCAAAATAACGAGTAAGTCGACACACACTCGCTTCGACTGAGCTTCCTTGTGTATATGTTACGGATTCTTGCGAGGAAATGTGTTCGTGAAACTAAAACTATAACGCTTATTTTCTCCGATAGGGTCGTCAGGTGTACTGTTTTCGTTGGCAGAAGTGATGGTTTTGTGGTCCTGAATACCCGGAATAAAAAAAACTTTGAACCTTTACAAAATTACTTAGTTTTCTGTCTTTAATGCAAGTAACTGAATTTGAGAAAATTAATATCAATGTTTACAGCAGTCGATGATATTGCCAACAACAGAGTTTGAGGAGCACTTGGTCGGTATTAAGTGAAACATAAAAATTATGGTATTTCTAATGGATCTCACGGACTGCTTCATCGAAAGTTAGGCTTCGAACACGTTCGCACGATTTGACTACATAATACAGGGGCTAAAATTATTTTTTCTGATTTTCTAGCAGAACCCTTAGCAATTCCGCAAAATTTCCGTAAAATTGTCGCACATTTTACGCCATTCGTGTCCATTTTACGCAAATTAGAAAATCAGTAAAATGAATTTTAACCCCTGTTTGGAAGGAATAAATTAAAGAATTAAATAGTTTCACGATAACATACACCTCTCGTGAACCGTAACATATACGTACACAGTGTAAATATGTGTGTTTCGTGACCCAAGCGCTTGCCGGAACCCGCACGAGGCCCCAGGACCGTGCCTGGCTGACAGACTAGGGGCCCACAGACGATGGACTATGTCCACTTACTTAGTCCACTGGTCTACATGTGGGTTATGCTCAAATCTAGCGGAAAGCCATACAGTATTTATATTTACTATTTCGACTCCATCCGTCGTCTGTGAACCCCCTAATTACTCCGCTTGCGAGCTTCCAAGCCAATTCGCTTGAAAATTGTCACTAATTATTGAAAAATGCTGAAAATGTTTAAAATTGTTTTATTAAACGTTTTATGTAACTTTACGGTTGAGCTCATTGACTCATCATTGCAAAGTGTACAATAATGCGGATGTATGTCTTACTCTGCTTACCCATCAATGATGATACCGTGAAGATACCTCGCTCCTAAGGCCTCCGCAAGCGGTCCGTCCGTACATCGTTCTGTGCATCAAATGTTACTGTATCGCTTCGTGACGCGTTGCACGTTACATGTTACGCGGTGTAACGTGCGGCGCCGGTTGCTGCAGCATGCGTCCCTTGTAGCAGTTGCTGTAACATTTAACATGGCCATGATGGTGTTCGAATGTTTATTTTCTTGGAGGGGAGTCTTCCCACGGATGAACCGATTTACTAGTTAATTGGGATAGTTCTCATAGATTTTTCGCCATTTTGTGTAAAGTTTTTCAATAATATTTTTTACTGTTGGCATCACGCCAAAATCAAATATTTAAAGCTCTTAAAATCTTGTAAAAGGTGTATTGTTAACTTTGAAACTGATGGTATAGTAACAATACCTCATACTTATTCTAAATTACATTCTGTGGTTCAGTTTGTGTGTCCTGCAACATATCTTGTAACATCTTGAAAACAACTATGTTCGTACAGAAATACAAGCTAGACCAGTTAGACGGGCCCGTTGGCGTGGTTGGTTAGATTCCGCCTATCACGCTGCAGGTGGTAGGTTCGATTCCTACCCGGGACATGCATGTGTGTGCATGAACATGTCTGCATGTCCCGAGTCTGGGTGTAATTATGTATATTAAGTATGTATTTACAAACAAAAAGTAGTAGGTATATGTTTCCATAGCACAAGCTCTGCTTATTTTGGGATCAGGTAGCCGTGTGTAGAAATCGGTTCATCCGTTCGAAAGCAATATTTAGTGGAAGTGCGACAGCGAACTTGAGAACGTCGAACGCCATCACTAACCAACTCTAAAACTAAATCTTCCCGTAACCGCATGCGCTTAATAACAAGGACGAGCGTCGAGGAGGCGGTGGTGGTGAGAACGCTGCGGCTGCCCGAGGTGCGCTCGGCGCGGCTGGTGGAGGGGGGCGCGGGGGCAGCGGGGGGCGCGGGGGGGGACACCGTGTACTACCGCAGGGAGCGGGCCCCCCCGCCGCCCCCCAGGCGCGTCTCGCTACTTAAGTATGAAGATGCCAGATCGTGACATGGTTCGTGCTACTTTTTTTTTAAATTTGTTTTGTGTGGGGTTGCCGGGGGTGGGAACGAGTCGAGGGGGGTTTAAGGTACACGTGTTATGATCGGTTTGCTTGCGTTTGTTTAAGAGATACTTTTGTAGTGGTTACGAAATGGGTCTCTGTCCTCTGAGGTCGGAATCGTGTAAACGATGCATTAAGTGTTGGAAGCATCTTTAGGCTACGGGACTGCATAATATCAGGCGGGCCGTACGCTTATTTGCCACCTTAATTATACATACAATTCGTGACGGTGAGGGAAAACATCGTCAGGAAACCTACCTATCCCTCGGGATTAGGTAATAGTCAGTTCCTGTATACACGGCGACAAGGTTCACCACCTGTCACGTTGGGTTCTGACTATCTAGTGAAACGTGGGCTTTGAGTTGGTTAATACCTCCACAATGTGGTGGTGTATGGCCACTCAAGCCTCTGACTACCCCCGAACGGGGATAAAAGTCGTGACGTTACGTTACATTTACATTACAATTATACATAGAAGATATCATTGTGCTATCGTTGGGAGGGTCAAGTGATTTCAAAGCCCTAGTCCTAATACTTTTCATTTTTGGATTTTTCGTCATTTTTTGACACACGACACACTCTTTGCATTTATAAGCGTTTAGCGATTTAGTAAAGACAAGCCTTCTGAGTTTCTTGCTCGATCTGTTCAGTCGAAAACGCATTCCTATGTTGTAGAAAGGGAAAACACTAAAATAAAACATATTGTAAGGGCTAAACAAAAAACGATTTGAATAACATAACATAGACGTTACGACTTTTATCCCCATTCGGGGGTAGTCAGAAGCTTGAGTGGCCATACACCACCACATTGTGGAGGTATTAAGCCAACTCAAAGCCCACGTATCACCAGATAGTCAGAACCCAACGTGACAGGTGGTGAACCTTGTCGCCGTGTATACAGGAACTGACTATTACCTAATCCCGAGGGATAGGTAGGTTTCCTCACGATGTTTTCCCTCACCGTCAGCGTACTGTAAACGAACTGTTACGATTTGAATATATAATCAAATACATTTCAATTGAAACCTGGCAACCCCATAACCGTGGGGGTAGAGGAACGGACACCATGTGTTTAAACAATGTACACCACCACTGACTGGAGGGGGGTATCACCAAGTTTAACGGTACGAAGGTTAGAAGGAGTTGATAGGAGGTGTACTGTGATATGTGTGAGTCGGAAACTGATGTCCAGCAGTGGACGTATTGATGTAATAAGAAAAGAGGTAGATAGGTTACCTATACAACAAAAAGTGTTAAAAAACCGTGGTCAATGTGGTAGAGCCGAGCTTGTAGCCAATTGACTGCAGCTCATAAACGGGCTGGCTCGACCGGGGTAGTACAACCCTCTCACAGAAGATCGGCGTAAAGCAGCTATTACAGCTGCGTTTCGTACGATGAGTAAGAGATCCGTAAGCCCACCCCTCTCCCCCTCCCTCCATCCCACTCCCCTTCAGGTCGGCAATGTGCGAGCAATGTCTTTGGTATTGTAAGCATCTATAGGCTACGGTTACTGCTTAACATCAGGCGGGCCGTACGCTTTTTTGCCAACGCAGTCCTATAAAAAAAAAGGCACGAATGCCCCGCACACGCGGGTAGCTGCGAGGGACTGGATTACATTGCTTGTATATCAACCAAGTGTTAAAATGACCAATGGATGTAAATGTGCAAAACAATACTGTTAGTGACGTGGATCACGCGAGACTGAGCACAGATTTGCCAATTAGCAAAGTTTTGATGTGCATTTACGGAGCACGTAAAACCTATCTACCTTTTTAATTGATTTGGTGCGTTTAGAAAATTCGCATGCCTCGCCCGAGCACTCGTGTTATGACAATATGTCTATGCGTTCCGACGTCATAAATGAGTGCTCGGGCGCGGCATGCGCCTCATGTGGACGCAGCTAATGTCTTTGGATGATAGTATTTATGGAAAGATGAGTATGTGTGACTGTCTAATTAGAAATGATGTCAGGAATGAATGTGCCAATTGAGACAGCAACTGTCGGTTAGCACTGGAGAAACATTAACAAGAATTTATATTGCTGTCTTTGTTTTCTGAGAGCAGAAGATAGAGACGAAATATAAGGAGATACTAAAACTGACATTTAACTTGTTTTGTTTGGTTGAACCTCGCCTCACTAACCTTCTGATAATAATAGTTAACGCATGGCATGTCGGTGTGGGTGTCCTAATCTTCCGCGGACTGTCTGTCGGGTCCGTTTCATCACTTTCTGTTTAGTCTTGGTGTTTATTTACTAATTGGAGAACAATATTAATGATTAAGTTAGCAATTTGTCTTGAGGTATTTATTGGCATTTTAAAAATATAAAAAGAAATTAAATGGAAAAGCAAGTATGTAGTATATTATTTAAAATTGTCCCCTAATACCCTAATGGATAGAGCCTTTGTAACCTTAAGGGTCCGGGTTTGACCCCATCCTGGCCATGAGCCAACACTGTATCATTTGGAGGAGCTAAACTTTTTCTAAAACTTTTTTTGAATCAAATTGCAAAATATAGTTCAAGCTTTTGACTCGAACATTGTTATAAATGCCAATAAACCTCAAGACCTAACCCTACCCCCTCTCCAACTAAAACTAACCACCAATTAACGCCACTAATTCTAACATTCCAGCTACGAGACGCGCTTGTACGACACGCCGCGACCAATCAACGAGTACTCCAAGACCGAGCGCCAGGAGACCAGCCAATACGAGCACAAGGAACACAAGTACGGCTACGAACCACCCAAGACCCCCCTCAGCCCCAAGTTCAATGCACGAGAACTCAAATTCGACGACAAACCCGAACCAATATACTCCACGTTAAAGAAACCCTTCGACGGTGTAGGGCAAACGTTTTCAGAACACCAGAAATCCACAGAAGCAATTCCCGGAGGCACCAAGCAATCTGAATTCAAGGTCATCAGCGAATCCTACCAGAGTTACCCCAAAACCGAGATTAAGTCCGAGTTCCGGGAAGAAATCAAGTCTCCGTTCACGTCAACACCCAAATTCTCGAGTGACCTAGTGAAGACTGTGACCCCAGACTATGAAAGAATAGCCTCACCTTACGGCGGGCCGAATTACATGGAGGAAACGACCACTGAAGTCAAAGAAATACCGAACGGAACCCAGAAAATTACGACAACGAAGATCTATAGCTCCTCCCCAGTCAATCTCACATCCACCAACACTAAATATGAGCCGATACGACTGGATGGCATCGACGAGTTATCCAAGTCATTCGACAATGATTCTAAGTACAGCACCCTAGATTCAAGATTCAACACGCTGGATTCTAAGATGAGTTCTGACACGAGTCGGTCGTTCATGAGGCCCTCGGAGTTCCAGTCTGAGTACCAGAGTGTGAGTAAAGTGAAGCCGGATCTGAGCAAGGAATTGGAGGGTCTGGATAAGAAGTTCTCGAAGCAGACGATAACTTCTGAGACCATTGAAAGGAAGTCGGTGATGACGAGCTCTCATAAGTCGGAGTCCAGCTCGACGGTGACGAAGAAGTTCGGGAACTTTTGAGGTGCGTGTGCGTGTCTGAGCTTTGATTACCGTGGGAAATTTTTGACCATTTATAATTACCATGGCGATTTTTTTGTATTTTACAGTATTTCGATAAGAACTTGCTTGGGACTAGCTGGAATATGCTTTATTAAAGATGTTTCCATCGTTAAAATGCATATTTCAGGCGCTTTAATGGAGCAGTTATTAGAAAAAAAAATACCATGGTATATTGTTGAAAGTGAAAGTTTCCCGCGGTAATACAAGATCGCCTGTTCTCGTATGTTGGCAAAAACTCTACGCATGTTTAAAAGGACTCACTATTTATATGAAAAGTAATTAATTAATTATAACTTTGTTATTAAAATTATGAATTTGAAGTTTTTGAAGTGTCCGTGTCTTATAAAAAGTTGTTGTATATTAACATTAATATAAAAATAAGCTAAAACTAAGTGCAACTATTTAAAATAAATTTAAGTAATTTTCTTTCACCATTTTCTACTAATTTAGTAGAAATTTAACTTACCTAATTTGGTGGTTAAATTATACTGATTGGTATTTGTCTAGTGACATTTCACACGTGAGATGGTAGAAAATATGCGGAATTATGAAAAGAATAACGTATTTGAAGCTCGTATCAATAAATCGATCTCAAATTTGAGCTTGAACTTAAAATGCTGTTTTTGACAGATGTTCCATACATTAAACGTCAAAACTGCATCTTAAGATCGATCTCAACTTTGAGATGCATTTATTAATACGGGCCTAGGAGAGTTGTTATAACCGAGGTGCTAACCTTTATTAAACATGAAACTGCGCAGTGTCTTATAAAACTGGCCTTATTTGATGTTGGGAGAGACCGTTCAATTATTAACGTTATAGCCATTAATTGTTATTGCGGACTGGGTGACAAACACACCGGACTTAATACACCATAGAGACTCGAGACTAGCATGGATCTTGAGGACTCTAATTCGAGACTAAAATTGATCCGAGGAAAATCTTATCCAATTAGTCTTATCTTGAGGACTTTAATCCAAGCCTCTAGAATTATTCCTAAGACTTCTTATTTTGCGGACTTTAATTCTGGGAGAAGTCTTATCTTAGAGTCTTAGTTTGGGGATTCCAATTGAAAACTAACTAAAGCCTGTCTTAGGATCGAAAAATTCACGAGTTTGTATATTGTTGAAATTATATAACTTTAATTCAAGCAATGATCACTAGTAGTCCTGTTTTAGCCGTTCTAGCTAAGCTAAGAGCGGGCTCAGATCAATCATGTTTCATACCCACGATGAGAATCGAAGCTGGGACCCCTGAATTTTTTCGCGATAAAGCAAAAATCATATTGTTATTAAAATCAATGTCTGTAAAATTCCTGTAAGAAGTAGAACATTGTTGTGTGGTGTGTGTGTCACTCGGCGCCGCGGGCGGGCGCTTCGCCCTCAATTCACAAAGTGCTAGCCCTTCGGGGACCTTATAAGCGATGCCTTCATCACTCGAGCCGTCAGTGCCGTTACATAGATATATCCAAGGTCTTAATACAATGCACGATATTTTATGGCGGCTCAGTAAATGCTAACTAACTAAATAAATAAAATAACTAAATAAATTGATATGGCAAGTTATTATTTCTATTCATAAATTATTGCAAAATATATTAGTAATTTCCGGTATTAACCATGAACATTTTAGACTTGGCATGATATAAATATTGATTTTTTTTTGGGAATAAAACCTTAATTCTGAACAAACTATTTTCAGGTTTTTTGTTATTACAATAACACATTGTATGTTGTTGGTTATTTATCTTAACGTAGGTAAGCAAAAAAAGTAATATTTTAATGGTAGGGACATCATCTTTAGCATTTACTGAGGCGACTTATAAAATACTGAGCACTATTAAATTAAGATCTATAGAATGTTATATCGATTAACAATGGAATTACAAAACACTTTGAAGTGCGTTGTACGGCCATTGTAAATTGATTTAAATTTATATTTTGGGGATGATGTTCGGTTGGTCGTTATGTGCCTTTAACGTGTGTGTGGGGGCTGTATATAACACTATATACATATACATAGCTGATATAATACATTAGGGTCTGTTTCCACTGGTTGTCTCGATAAAAACTCAGAATTGCATCGAGTCATGTGTGCTCATAGACAAAGAAACTGTAATTTAAAAAAGTGGATTATTATAAATATATACCATAGACAGTTTTACATCCAGCCCCTAAGAAATTAATTTGATGTGCCATTCGTGTCGTATATTTATTAACACTGTATATACTTACTTATACATAATAATATATTAATATTATATAACGTAAAATACATTAACTAGAATTTCTCGAAGTTTTCATGACCATTTCAAGTGATTTAAGATCTCAATACATTCACGCCAAGCTGTAGCCAATTGACTGCAGCTCATATATGGCTGGCTCCACTGGGGTGGTACCATCCTCTCACAGAAGATCGGCGTAAAGTAGCTATTACAGCTGCGTTTCGTAGTGGGATAAGTACGTAGCAGTCTGAAGCCCAATCACCACCCCCCGCCCTTCCCCTCCCTCTGTCCAACTACCCTTTAGATCGGCAACGTGTGAGCGATGCTTAAGCATCTATAGGTTACCTAATTGTCATGAAAACGCCGCGAAAATCTCGCGACCCTTTTTCATTCCCAGATTGGGAACAAAATCGGATCGTGTGTGGCCACTTTACCTAAAGTGATCGTATGGTGCAATCGTAACTGTTTAATATACTAAAAATATATGAGAAATTAATATTAAGAAGTATTCTACTAATATTTACTAAGATTAATCGCATTGTAATATTGTATTTTAAAAATTTAATCAATAAACCCAATACTCATACGTTGATAGTATGTCCCCATATTGCGGTTTAAAATCTTAAAAATAATATGCAAACGCTATTAGTGTATTTGTGCTTATAGGGAGTTCTAAAATGATAATGGGGATGCATCTCACAAAAAAATCGAGTACAAATGTATAGTAATGTGTTATCAAAAATAACCTTTCTGGAAAATGTCCAAGAATTCTTGGAAAAAAACAGAGTAGTTTGTTTTTATAACTATGAAAGCATTTTTTAAATAAATATAACTATTATTATGTTTTTCTTTATAGCGTAGTGCTGGTGTCGACAGGAGAGGTGTCCTGATTTAAATAACAGCAAATTATTAACAAATATTTAATAAGAATACTATTTATTATGTATTAAATTCCTTCGATTGCATTAAATTGACTTGCTTAACTCTGTAGGCATTAGTTTTATGAATAATAATGTTAATTAATACCATTTAGGTACTAATATTATGTATATTCAATTCTATATTCGATTGTCGGTTATTGTATCCGACAACTATGAAATGTAGAATGTAAAAATAACTAAAATGTCGGTTAATTCTGACACTTATTTTAAATAACCTTAATTTGATGCAATCTGTTTCTATTTAACGTGCCTTATGTATATCGCAGCTTGGAAACTATATTTTATATTATAATTATTATATTATACTACAATTATTACTATAATTAGGAGTATAGGTGCCCCGTAAGGCTATACGTCCACTGAAGGTACTGTAACACCAATTCTAATAGAATAGACATTATATAAATGTAGAGATGTACTATTATATACCTATTTACAATATACGCCCTTATGTAAAAATATGAGCCAATTTTGCAGACTATGAAAACGGCATCTGTTGCTTGCCAATTTGTGAATATATAAAAAAATACATAAGGAATTATATAAAATTGAGTATGTAGTTGTTCAATAGATGTGTCCATATGGCGCGCATGCCTCACCCGAGCACTCATATTATGACATAACGTCTATGCGTTCCGACGTCAAAAGTGAGTGCTCGCGCGAGGCATGCGCCTGATGAAGACGCCGCTGTTAAATAGTATTGTTGTAGCGAGGGCGATATTTATTCGAACTACAGTTCGTGTCGGGCTAAGTCGTGTCTTATTAACTGTAGTTATGAATGTGTCTATTATATACTTATTTACAACGTTCAGAGTGTACCAGTAAATATATATTTCAAATACGTCGAATTAAGAACCTCTTTTTGAATTATTTTTTTCGCAGTTGTCGGTCTTTTAATGGAACCGACAGATTAGTTGTCGGTTTAGTTTTTGGAAGTGAAGTACCAATTGTATTAATGTATGAACATTTGTATTTTCTCACTCTGAACTTTAATAGTAACGTGCTTGTAAATCCATACTAATTATAATTACATAATACAATATATAAATCGTAGTTTTTGATACTATAATTATATAAAAAATAGTTATTAAGATATTCAAGTACATATAATCTCACTATACAGTTAAACCAAATTCTCTGTTAGTATTTTTTTACTAATTTTGATTGTTTTATTTAATTATCGGTTTGTTAATATTTGAAATTTTATGAATAGCGCGTAACGTCGGTCGCATCGCATCGTCTCGTGTTAGGGCATTGTATGGTGTATCTGTGAATGTAATAAACATGGAACTAATAATCATGGCGTTTTATTTATATTTGAGTTCCTTTAAGTGCTCCCCAGACATTCTATTATCCACAGAAACAGCAACCCTTTCTAATTGATAGAATTACTTGGTCGACTCTGATATGAGCATCTTGCAAACGGATGGATCGATTTCGATCAAAGCTAAGATTTATCTAAATAAATAACTATCGCACCATATAAGCACTTGAAATCGGTACATCCGTTTAGAAGCTACGATGCGATCAACAAATAAAAAGAGAAAGATAAAGCACGGCGACGTTCCAGCTATCATCATCATGTCAGCCAAAAGACGTTCACTGTTGGACATGTCACCCCAAGGTTTTCCACCACGACCGGTCCTGTGCTGCTTGCATCCAGCGGTTTCCCGCGACCTTCACTTGGTCGTCGGGCCACCTTGTGGGGGCCTACCCACGACGCGTCTTCTGGTACGTGGTCGCCACTCAAGAACCTTTCTGCCGCATCGGCCAGCTTGGCAGAGGGGTTGGCGAGCACAGTAAAACTTATTTTCAGGTTACTGAGAACTGCTGCCCATTCTCTGATTTTAGTTTCCTTAGTCGCCTTTTACGATACCCACGGAAAAATGGGGTACTATTACATTCCAGAAATCACATAAATAAAACCAGAAATACCGATTCAATGTGTTTATTTAAACTTACATCAAAACATAACAAGTATCAGTCGGCAAATAAACTGCTTCCAACTAGCACCCTGCAATGAGCACGTGTCTACATATAACCGATAAGCTCTCACAGAATAATAGAGCCCTAAGAGGCCGTCACTAGTAAAAGTAAACCACGAACGTAAATACATACCTGGACTGTTCACTACTGCACAAAAAACGAGCCGAGCGAGAGGCCCTAGTTGGGACCGTGTCCCTCTCATTTCGAGTTGCCATGCCAAAATAATATTATCGTTGGGTAGTGATTGTTAGTTTTTAAATCAAGCAAATAAATCAATTTATTATTTATCGTGACTATTGTTTTATCATATAAACAATGGTCACGATAAGTACTAAATTAATTTATTTGCTTGATTTAAAAACTAACAATCACTACCCAACGATAATATTATTTTGGCATGGCAACTCGAAATGACAGGGACACGGTCCCAACTAGAGCCTCTCGCTCGGCTCGTTTTTCTGTCGAATTGTCAAGGTATAATAGACCTTAAGGCAGCAGAATAAAGTTGAGTTTCTTCTTAACCAGTGATAAATCCTTCATTATACATCCGTGAAGTAAACCCACAATATGGAGAAGGCTTTTGTTTTGCTAGTCGGACTTTGTAAACTTTAGCCTTGAACATGAAGATTATTTATATACAGATTGTAAACCAAAACTGACAGGCTTTCATAATTTGGTCTCATTACAAAAATTGTAACGGCTTACAGACAGGCTTTCACTTTATCGCTTCAACATACATTAATATGGCAACACTGCACATTTTATGACAACTCACAACCATTAAAATCAACTGCGAGTTTAACGGCCGAATACTCGCACGCAACTTAAATTTGAGAGCTGCTTAACTTTGACACATACAAAACACGACAGTTAACGATGTCTCAAACTGCTAAGTGGGACTTAAATATTTAAATAGCCTTTGAGTATTCGGCCGTAAGGTTGCTAGATTTGGTGCAACTTCGTCGCAAGTCTATTATTTTAGCTGTAAACTAAATCAAGACACGCGCTCATTAAGATTTTAGCCCAAATGGTGTCGATGCGCTCATCGCAATTAACTTAAGTGCAGTTTCATAAATCCAAACACAAAATATTTAATATTTATTGTTTTTGTTCTCACACCACACGCCTACGATATCTACACACCAACATACAATTCACATACTATTATAAATATACATTATACTATCTTGCTAACCGCCGAATAATCGTACGTTACTTAAATTTGAGAGCTCCTTAACTTTGACGCGTCATACAAAAATGACAGTTAACGACGTCTCAACCTGCTAAGTGGGACTTAAATATTTAAGTAGCCTTTGAGTATTCGGCCGTTATTGTGCTTAACGAAGCTAATGGCACCTACAGACACTGGTCTGCGCAAGCGCGGCGTATGAGGGGTCCAAAAGACCCCCGAGACCCCCTCACTACCAAATATTTAGGGGGTCACATTGACATTTTATATTGTCAAGATATTTTAAAGTTTATTGCGGCCAATAGAGACCCATTTAATTATACAAATAATATTAGACTCAAATATTAAAAGGAATTATGAAAATTTGAGATCATGTAAGATTTCGACCTCCAAATTTAGCGAAAAATACTTAAGACAATACAAGCTTAAAGTGAAATGAGAAAAATATTTAAATACATCAGTCCAGTGACTAAAATAAAATTACAACATCAAGTGCACTTAATGAGAAACAAAATAATAATAATATGTAGAGAGAAATTTACACATTTTTGAGATAAATGTTACGAATTTTTAATTCACATAACAAAAAAAATATATAAAGTTTTTCTCCAAAATATAAAGCTATAATTATAAAGTCGTTGAAAATTAATTATGAGAGTTAAACTCAACAAAATTACTTAAAAAGTGAATCATAATATGTTAAGAAATAAAAATATGAACAATGAAAATAGCATTGTTAAAGAACTTTGGAATGGTGCAAGGAATGCTGATACTAACATACAATAGTTTGTCAAGACACGTCTGAAGATATAACACCCTGTTTCTGGAACTTTTATCGTTTGAGGGGCAGTGTACCGGGTAATATGGCAATAGGCTCGCCCCCTTATGGCCGGCGCACACTGAGAACGGCACGGGAGAGCATTTTATTTTTTATCAATCGAATTTAATACTTATCCAATCGAAATAAGGTGCTCCAGCTTCTGTGCACCAGGGTCGATCACCGACCGTTGAAATATATACCTTATTTCGATTGGATGAGTATTCAATTTGATTGATAAAAATTAAAATGCTCTCCCCTGCTATCCCCAGTGTGCGCCCGCCATTATTGGCACCAAAAGAGCATCGGCGAAATGTTGGTACATTGCAACCCTGTTACCCCTCGGGGAGTACAGATGTGATCATATGGTGTTATTTAATACTGGTCAAAATATGGTATTTGTAATCCATCATACAAAAATCCAGTTTGATTTGACAAACGTTCCGATACGTGTTCAAAAAATGGAGGGTTATATTCCGACCACATAAAATGTACTTACATTGTTTATCTAAAGCATTATCTACAGACTATAATAATTATATTAAGTACTTAGAGATTAAAGTGTTCATCAAAAAATATTGGATTTTGATTAGGTACCTTTGAAATGGCGATTGTAGGGTATAAAAATACTTTGGAAATCCAAATTAAAGCGAAAACGACTAAGAGACCATTTATAATGATGACCCCCACTGGTACAACCAGTAGTATGACCCCCACTGATACACCCAGTAGTATGACCCCCACTGATACACCCAGTAGTATGACCCCCACTGATACACCCAGTAGTATGACCCCCACTGATTCAACTAGTAGTATGACACCCACTGATACACCCAGTAGTATGACCCCCACTGATACACCCAGTAGTATGACCCCCACTGATACACCCAGTAGTATGACCCCCACTGATACACCCAGTAGTATGACCCCCACTGATACACCCAGTAGTATGACCCCCACTGATACACCCAGTAGTATGACCCCCACTGATACACCCAGTAGTATGACCCCCACTGATACACCCAGTAGTATGACCCCCACTGATATCCCAGTAGTATGACCCCCACTGATACACCCAGTAGTATGACCCCCACTGATACACCCAGTAGTATGACCCCCACTGATACACCCAGTAGTATGACCCCCACTGATACACCCAGTAGTATGACCCCCACTGATACACCCAGTAGTATGACCCCCACTGATACACCCAGTAGTATGACCCCCACTGATACACCCAGTAGTATGACCCCCACTGATACACCCAGTAGTATGACCCCCACTGATACACCCAGTAGTATGACCCCCACTGATACACCCAGTAGTATGACCCCCACTGATACACCCAGTAGTATGACCCCCACTGATACACCCAGTAGTATGACCCCCACTGATACACCCAGTAGTATGACCCCCACTGATACACCCAGTAGTATGACCCCCACTGATACACCCAGTAGTATGACCCCCACTGATACACCCAGTAGTATGACCCCCACTGATACACCCAGTAGTATGACCCCCACTGATACACCCAGTAGTATGACCCCCACTGATATACCCAGTAGTATGACCCCCACTGATATCCCAGTAGTATGACCCCCACTGATACACCCAGTAGTATGACCCCCACTGATACACCCAGTAATATGACCCCCACTGATACACCCAGTAGTATGACCCCCACTGATACACCCAGTAGTATGACCGCCACTGATACACCCAGTAGTATGACCCCCACTGATACACCCAGTAGTATGACCCCCACTGATACAACCAAAATGACCCCCACTGATACAATCAGTAGTATGACCCCCACTGATTCAACCAGTATGACCCCCAAAAATTTAAAATCATTATAAACGTGTGTTTGTGCAAGATTTAAACTCGACAGGTACAAAATTACTTAAATCTACGTAAAGCTATAATTTTATTATTTTTTTAAACAAATACTGGCATTTAGAAAGCGGATCCCCATTGACCTGTTTAGACAAAGGCGGCAGGCGTCCGCACTTCTTGTAATAAATAGGCGTTAGCGTAGGAATTATATTAAAATCGATGGAGAGAAAAACAGATAAGCTTTGTATGATAGAGAAATGGCACTCTCAAATGTCAGTAGTACGTAACCCGTGAGCGAATGCCGTCGATATTTGAACAGGCCTCAATGGGGATCGCAGTACTGAAGAAATATTTTTTTATCTAATTATAATTTTGTAATATATGTTCGTTGTTACATTTCTCTTATAAATAAGTATTTATTTACATAGTGTATTTCACGTAAGGTTAATAACTACTGTTTAACTGAGTTGGACCTTGAGATAGGGTTGTTTTAAGGAAGAGGGGAGTGGGACAGAGGGAGGGGTTGGGGGTTGGGCTTCCGCTACAATAGGGGGGCGTCCATAAATTACGCGAGGTCATTTTTGAGATTTTTCGACCCCCCCCCCCTCCCCCCTGGAGATTTCGTGAGATTTTACTCGATCCCCTCCCTCCCCCTCTAAATCTCACATAAAGTTCAAAAGCTATATTCTAGAGGAAAACATGTTTTACTTAATTTAACCCAGTTTTCTTGTAAATTTATACAATTTTTTTTTGCCTCTAAATGCCTCACGTAATTTATGGACGCCCCCTAGCTACATTACACCGATATCCTGTGACATACTGTGTTAGTATAATACATTACTTAATTCCTTGGCCATATTAAATAAAATTAATTATGTACATTGATCATGGCATTGTATAGGCAGTTGCAATACATAACGAGTGTCCTAAGACACGGCAACCCATCCAATTCTCGGCCTAGCTAGCACGCCGTAACGCAACTTCAATATGCTTGTCGAGTAATTATACAATAAAAACTATATAATATGTTAAGAAAACCCTGTCCGAGTCGAAACCGGTATTTAGGTTTCCCAATCACATGACCAAATAAAAAAATAAAAAAAATTTATGATAGTAAACATATTAATGACAATTTAAAATGCCAATTTTTTTTGGCTTTTTCCCCCAAATGTAGCATATTTTAAAAATATGTCAACACCGTTACCGGCAGTAATTATGTTAGATCGTGTGGCGGCACCTCTGACCACAAAGTGTAATGACGTCATTTTATGAAAAAAAACTATGTAAACGGGGTAAATGTTTTCCAAAAAAATAAGGGGAGACCTTTGCCCAGCAGTGGGACACCTACTATGATAGCCAGCCATTTTTTTAAGATTTTTTTTACAATAATAGAATCTAATCTTGATACCCAACCATACGTTTTCGGGTCGGACAGGGTTTTCTTACCACACTGTAAAACGATTCATTCATTAATACCAGCTTAAAGGGTAAATATTTTTGATTAATTCGTGAAAAAAAGTTTTTGCATGATATGGAATGTGCTTAATGTTATTATTACATTATACAACAGTACACATCACACTAACCGTATAGCCATCCTTCTCATAATCGTAACGTATGAGTGAGATAGATATACTTTTAGATGTGTCTGATTTAGTCGTTATTTGTAGCCAAAACAAGCTCTACTGTATGTGGCATCGCAGCTTGGTAACGGATGAACCGATTTCGATGCAGTATGTATTTTTCGATAGCTGGTTGGCGAGATGGTTCTTAGCTTTTTATGGAATTCGGAGATTAAAAAAAAAAAGAATTTTGCTAGTAAATAATTTCTCGTTTATGTGATATTTCTAGTAAATATTAAATCTATTTTCTTTGAAATAGCAATTATTAGTTCAAATAGAGAATAAATGATTATTAATACTTATAGGAAAATATTTTTGATAATACGGAAAAACATTGAATTTAGATTAATTTTAACGACAACGCACGCCTATCAAGATTCATAAATACAAACAACTAAGTGTCAACGAATTATTGCAATGTTTTATTGAAAAAAAAAAACAGCTATAAAATACTTTATTACCTATCATATTTACCATTTTATATACAGTCTATATTTACGAAACTTGATAGACATCACCATCATCGACATCAAAATCGCCTTCATCACTTCTGTATAGTTATAATAGAAATAAAAAGTTTGACAACCACTGTCATCAATTCAACATTGAACGACAACTTTGAGAATCACTGTTGATTGTGCTTACCGATGTAATTATTGTACTATAATCTCGAGTCTGGCCTATCGTCTGGTCTCGTCGTATTGTTTCACTAATTCGGGTATAGCGTTCGGTTCGACGGGCACTTTTTGCATTAATTCTGATAACTTACTCACGTAACTCAGTTTTCTGAAGAATTTTGAACTGAAACATAGAAAGTTACATTATATGACGGGCCCGTTGGCGTGGTTGGCTAAATTTTGGCCTTTCACGCCGCAGGTGGTAGGTTCGATTCCTACCCGGGACATGCATTTGTGTGCATGAACATGTCTGCATGTCCGGAGTCTGGGTGTATATGTATATTAAGTATGTATTTACAAACAAAAAAGTAGTATATGTAGTAATATCAGTTATCTGGTTTCCATAGTACAAGCTCTGCTTAGTTTGGGATCAGGTAGCCGTGTGTAAAATAATGTCCCAGGATATTATTTATTATTATGAAGACCGCTTGGCGCAGTTCGAGCGTTGGCCGCTTAGATCACTGCATCGGGTGGTCGCGGGTTCGATTCCCGCCAGCGCAAAATTTCAGAAACGGCCATTTCGTTATTCACCCTGGTCTGGGTGTCACTGGGATCGCCCCCAGTCCATTGTACGGTACCCATAGTACAAGCGTTGCTTAGTTTGGGACCATACAGTTGGTAAGCCTGGCGATAGTAATTTGTTTACATATCATTACGACTCTCAGCTGAACGGAGACAGCAGGAATATCGCTGAACTTATAGGGAACTAGCTTCTGCCCGCGACTTCGTTCGCGTTAACTTTAAATATCCAGAGGAAGCTGACATATTCCGTGATAAATAGTAGCCTATGTTCTGCTCCAAGGTCCTGTCTATCTCCATACCAACATTCATCAACATTGGTTTAGTGGTTATGTCGTGATAGCGTAACAGACAGGCAGAGTTACTTTCGCATTTATAATATTATATTAGTATAGATCTATTTGATGCCTATGGCGACTATGCCTATATAGCGACTGTAGCCTATGGGCGAACACGTTGGGCTGGCAATCAGAAGGTCCCAGGTTCGATCCCCGGTTGGGCATGCACCAATGGATGAATTTTCATCTATGTGCATAATTTACAGTTCGCTGACGGTGAGGGAAAACATCGTGAGGAAACCTACCTATCCCTCGGGATTAGGTAATAGTCAGTTCCTGTATACACGGCGACAAGGTTCACCACCTGTCACGTTGGGTTCTGACTATCTGGTGAAACGTGGGCTTTGAGTGGACTTAATATCTCCACAATGTGGCGGTGTATGGCCACTCAAGCCTCTGACTACCCCCGATTGGGGATAAAAGTCGTGACGTTATATTATTTATTATTTTATTTTATTTGATGCCTATTACTGCGTCTTCTTCCTAGCCTTATCCCATTATGAGGGGTCGGCTTTCAGTCTACCCTGATTCGGCTGATCACCGATATTTACACGGAGCGATTGATTGCCATCTGCCCTCCGAGACACAACTAGTAGGACTATCGGCAACCTAAGCGTAACACCATTTTTGTCAGATTTTTTCAGGCGTCTAGCTGCCTGTAACGACTGTCAAAGATCTTCAAGTGACACCCGGGACAGCCAGCTTAACGGGACCTCCGAAACACGGAGGTCAGATGTTATAATTCGGACACCCATCCAAGGCCCAACCGTATCGAACGTCGCTTAGCGCGCCGATGTATCGGGCGTCTTAGACCCGTATTAATAAATAGCATAGTTATCATCCTAGTATACTCCTAATATTATAAATGCTAATGTAAGTGTGTGTGAATATTTGCTCCACGTATCTCCATTACTACTAAACCGATTTTAATGAAATTTGAAACGTAGATAGTGTAGGCTCTGGAATAAGACATAGGCTAATCTTACACATCAATTTCCACGCGGACGAAGCCGCGGCGCACAGCTAGTATATTACAATGTTCGCGCTCACCTTACAAACGGCTTGGTCAGTATCACGAAGGACTTGAGCCAGAAGGTGGGGTGGACCAGATACAGGTGTTTCAGACTCTTGCGCAACCTGCAACATTACAACTATACTGTACCTTCTGTTGGTCGTCGGTGGTAGAGCAGATGTGTACCCAATTGACTGCAGAACGGGGTAGTACCACCCTCTCACAGAAGATCGGCGTTAGGTAGGTAGCTGCGTTTCGTACGACGTGTGAAAGAGCCGGAAGCCCAACCGCCCGTCCCCTCCCTCTCCCCACTTCCCTTCAGGTCGGCAACGTGCGAGCGATGCCTTTTGGTATTGCAAGCATCCATACAAGGCTACGGTAAATGCTTAGCAACAGGCGTATCCAAGGACCTTTTAATAGAGGATAGACAAGTTGAGTTTTTGGTTAAGAAGAAATTCAACTTTATTCTGCTGCCTTAAGGTCTATTATACCTAGACAATTCTTAGACAGAAAAACAAGCCGAGCGAGAGGCCCCAGTTGGGACCGTGTCCCTGTCATTTCGAGTTGCCATGCCAAAATAATATTATCGTTGGGTAGTGATTGGTAGTTTTTAAATCAAGCAAATAAATTAATTTATTATATATCATGACTATTATTTTATCATATTAACAATAGTCACGATAAATACTAAATTAATTTATTTGCTTGATTTAAAAACTACCAATCACTACCCAACGATAATATTATTTTGGCATGGCAACTCGAAATGAGAGAGACACGGTCCCAACTGGGGCCTCTCGCTCAGCTCGTTTTTTGTGCAGTAGTGAACAGTCCAGTATGTATTTACGTTCGTGGGCGTATCGTACACTTCTTTGCCGTCAAAAGGTACGATTTCGCAAACGCGGCAGACGGAAGACGTCAGACGTCAGTCGGTCTCGAACAAATTGTGGCGATAACATGTGCCGCGACGGCAGACAGCATTACAATTTGTATGAGACCGACTGACGTCTGCTGTCTGCCGCGTTCGTCGGAATCGTACCTTTAGTTAGACAAATAAAAATAGCCAGCGGCACCACTGGCCGAGTTGACCACGGTGGGCGTTGGGCGGTAGTTGGTGATTGGTGGATGTTGGTTGGTAGTCAGTGGGCGGTGGTTGGTGGATGGTGTGCGGTGTAATACCCCCCTCTCACCTCCTGTCGATGAGCTTGTAGCACTCGTGCAGCCAGTGGAAGGAGGGCAGGCGGCGGCGGCCCGCGCTGCCGTGCAGGTACACCAGCACGTACTCGTCCGTCACCAGACGCTCCAGGGTCCAGATCACGTACCTGATACAACAACTAGTGAAATGATATGTACACTGCGAAGTTATTGGGTGCGTCTAGATGTGGCGAGCAGTGCCCGAGCAATCAGTCTTGACGTCTGACCACAACGGCATTGTGATGATAAATAAAAACTAATAGATGGGGAGCTGTAGAAGGATTTTCTGGATATTAAAGGCTCATACTGGGTGGAGGTTCTTATCAATATGGAAGCTATCTCCCTTATCTTAATCTGACGCGCTCGAGTAATTTTTTTTTTTCAATGTATCATGTCGGAGCATGTATAGTATCAATATCTGACACGCTTGAGTACTTCCATGTCATTGCTTTTTTTTATATTTGAAATTATCATGTGGGCGCTTTCCCCACCGCTGAAAGTGGAAACATCTAGAACAATGTATTCTTCCTATCATGTAATCTACCGAATCTAATAGGTTTGGGCGACGCCGGAGTAAATCCACAATTAGCACGCTGGGCTCCCGGTCCATAAAACCCGACTACTGAAAAATCGCGCTCTAAAAAGTATGAAACAAGAAAATATTCTCATCTAGAGGATAGCCGTGGTCCGTGAGCATAGGTGTTTCGAAGATATCCTCCGAGTAAGGGTGCATTTCCACTCACGCGGAACGGACCGTGAATTGGCCAATCACAGTGCTCGAAATATCCATTCCGCTCTTGGTCCATCACAGTTGGCCAATCACAGTCCGCCGCTCCGCTCCGCCCAGCTCCGCATCAAAGGAAACGCACCATAAGGCGTGTGTACTCACAGGAAGAGGTTGTCCATGACATAAGTATAGTCGGGCCGCGCGGTGTCGGGCAGGTGACACGCGCTGAACACGATGAGGGCCGCGCCGCGCGCGTCGTACCCGCCGTGCGACACCACGCGCTTGTACGGCTCTATCACCTGCCGGGGTCACGGGGGTCAGGGGGTCACGGGGTCATGGGGTCAAGGGTCATAGAACTGGAGTTATTGGCAATAACCTCCAAAAACAGCACTGAATTTTATAAGTATTGGAGGTCAAAATGTCGGATCATAACGTGCCCGTTGGCGTGGTTGGCGTGATGGCGCCTTTCACGCTGCAGGTCGTAGGTTCGATTCCTACCCGGGACATGCATTTGTGTGCATGAACATGTCTGTATGTCCCGAGTCTGGGTGTATATGTATATTAAATATGTATTTACAAATAAAAAGTAGTATATGTAGTAATATCAGTTATCTGGTTTCCATAGTACAAGCTCTGCTTAGTTTGGGATCAGGTAACCGTGTGTACAAAAATGTCCCCGGACATTATTATATTATTATTATTATATATGCCTATCTCTTTAATTTTGTCTGTGTTGTTCCTTTTTGTTTTGTGCTGTGCTGAATAAATATTTTTCATTTCATTTTCATTTCATTAGGGACAAAAGGGTCACAAGAACTTTTGAATGAGGTGTAACAGTTTATGTGTGGGGTCATAAAGCCCTACCTTGCTTGGGGTCATTGCCTTATCCACAATGTGTTAATACCTGCTCACTCAGCGTTGCTGTTTGAAAATGTATACAATTATTCTTTTGAAAAGAGTAACCATTGAGTTTCTTGCCGGCTCTTCTCAATGGAAGCAACATTACGAACCGGTGGTAACGATAAAGTATTGTTTTTTTTAATATATATTTTGACGATTTATAAATGCTACATTACATATAGATAACATGAATAAAATTTGAATTTTGAATTTATCGCAAAGAATACATCTTCCCACGCGTTTTATCTTGTAAATTCTATAGGGTAAGAGGGTCACAAGATCTCATGAATGAGGTATCACAGTATGTGTGTGGGGCACAGAGTAAAGACGAAAGAAAGAGGTGCCCTTATTAGATATATGTATGAAAAAAAACGTGGTCATTGTTTTTTCATTTTCATTGCTCTATCTACCGGTAAATAGTTAAACTACTCGCTTCGTTTTATGTCGATGTTATTACTAGGCCGACCACTCGGCCGAGTTGCTTAGGGCCAGGCCTGCTTATTTCGCAGGGCAGCACACTGGAGCTATTGCTTACCAAAATACATTGTATTAAAATAAGTAAATGGCGATTTAAAAAATATAATTAAATTAAAACAATGTAAAAAAGACAAGCCCGCTGAGTTTCTTGCCGGATCTTCTCAGTCGAGGTCGCGTTTCCGATCCAGCGGTAGAATTTAAGGAAAAAATTTAAAATGACAATTTGTAAGTGCCCCCGTGGGCCTAAACAAAATAAACGTTTTGAATCTTTGAATCTTTGAATCTTAGTAATTGGTCCATGGTGTGGGGTCAAGCCGTGACCTGGTGGGGGTGATACCTTCATGTCGCAGGTGGCGTGGCCGCCGGCGCGCGGCACGCTGACCCACGCGCGCTCGTTGCTCAGCTCCTCCGCCGCGGAGTATTCCGGGATGGGGTCGCTGCACTCACTCATTGTGTTCGTTGACTTTGACCTGGAGGGGGTCATATACAATATGTTAAAAAAACCCTGTCCGACCCGAAAACGTATTGTTGGGTATCGAGATTAGATTCCATTTTTGTAAAAAAAAACTTTTTTTTTAATTTTTCAATTTATTTATTTTTTAATTTTTTTGCATTGTATGTGTCCCACTGCTGGGCAAAGGCCTCCCATATTTTTTTGTAATACAAATACCCCGTTTACATATTTTTTTTTTTTCATTAAATGACGTCATCACATACTTTGTGGTCAGAGGTGCCGCCACACGATCTAACATAATTACTTCCGGTAACGGTGTTGTCATATTTTTAAAATTAGCTACATTAGGTGGGAAAAAGGCAAAAAAAATGGGCACTTTAAATGTTCATTAATATGTTTACTATCATGTTTTTTTTTTTTTTAATTATTTTATTTGGTCATGTGATTGGGGAACCTAATTACCGGTTTCGGCTCGGACAGGGTTTTCTTAACATGTTGTATATTATAAATTGACATTTAATTAGAATTACTTATTTATGACATTTTAACTTAATGATAATACAATATTTTAGTTTTATAATTGCATGTATTTAATGAATTATTATCAATATTATAATTTTAATTATTTGCATACCATTTCATATGGTGAAATGTGCCGAGCTTATATTAATTTAAGATCTTATATTGCACGATGTTTCAAGCATAATAAATCATTCATTCATCCATATTCTTATCGTATGGTCGGCGACACGGTTCACCACCTGTCACGTTGGGTTCTGACTATCTAGTGAAACGTGGGCTTTGAGTTGGTTAATACCTCCACAATGTAGTGGTGTATGGCCACTCAAGCCTCTGACGAACGGGGATAAAAGTCGTGACGTTACATTACATTACATGGTCAGCTGCCAACGGTGTCAGAGTTGTTCAAGCCGCCTAAAGGCCTCGGACATGGCTTAACGACTGCTGCCTAGATGACAACAACCGGGAAAGACTTTTTGCTAGCTCGGAAACACAGAGTTCAAATTACCCATCTCTGACTGACCTTGCCAAGCGTTGCTTAACCTCCGATCGTTTACCGATCAGTGATTGCAGCTGGCTATGAACGCCTCGAACTATGGGTACAATAGTCTGAGAGCAATCCCAATTACCAGACCAGCGGACCTAAGGCGGTCGCTATGCAATATTGCTAATGAATTGAATTGCAATTCATTTTTCTGATTTTCTGAGGAATCCTTAGCATTTCCGCTATATTTCTGTAGAATAGTGACACATTTTACGCCATTCGTGACAGTTTCACGGAAATTTAGGGGATTCTGCTGGAGGGTTGGAAAAATGAATTGCTTTAGCAGAATTGCCGCAATTCATTTTTGTGACGGCCTTAGCCCCCCAGGGCAAATTACGAAAAGGCCATTTCCAAAAGTTGCCTCTGGCGGGAAATAAACCCGCACCCACCCGATGCAGTAAGCCGAGCGGCCTACGCTCGAACCACTGCGCCAAGTCGTCAGTAAGTCAGTGGTTTTTTTGGGACTAGGCCCCCACACTTTACCACCACTGTTCTGTTATCAGAGACTGCACTCCCAGAGGATGTGATGTGCGGATTAGGGGCCAGGGGCCATCCATAAATTGCGTCACACGAATTTCATGATTTTTAGACCCCTCCCCCACCCTTGTCACAGCTGGTCACATTTGCGAGACTCCCCCCTCCCTGTGTGACGTCACATATTTTTACAATTTTAATTTTTTTTCAAAATTTATCGTTAAAATTTCAAATTTCGGTTTTAATACTTAGATATATTAGATTTTTAAATGTGGCGTCACAAAACTTAGGACCCCTCCTAGGCGAAGGACTTGTAGCGACTTCACATCTCGCTACCAACAGATGGCATTGAGTGCACGCTCCACGATCCTGAATCGCGGTATTAAGATTCACGTGCACATCAGTATACAGGCTGCATTTTTCAAGTGTGCTTTCATGGCCAAATCCGAAACTATGCGGAATAGCGAAAAGTACTCAAAGGAGTCTCGGGGCCGATTTTAAGGAAACTTTAAACTTTGCCGTATATCATTACTTCCCAGGATTTGTTCCTTATCAGTAACACTATAAAATGATGGTGTAATAATCTGTGTTATGTTTTTTTTTTTTTTTTTTCAAAATCAACGGGTTCGATTCCTGGCTAGGATTATTGATATTTCAAAAATCCAATGATGCAGTTTTAGTTTTCATCAAAATCGGGCAGTCGAGTATTTTCCGCTAGTCCTCATAGTTTCGGATTTAGCCATGAAAGCACACTTGAAAAATTCACCCTGTATATACGAGACCCCGACATTAATCTTCGGGGCGTAGCGGCCGGCCCCGCCAGGCATAACCACCCGCCTGGCCGGAAGATCTTCCTTTTTTCGCTAAAGACTAATTTCAGCCAATGCGTGGAGTATGCGGTACGTACACTCTGGAGCCCTCATCGTCGCTCAACTGCAGCTGCTGGTGGAGGGGCTGCGGCGGCGGCTCCGGCAGCGGCTGCTGGTGCTCGGGCTCCGGGGGCTCCTCCTCCGACTCCATGGAGCACGCGCTCACGCTGTCCAGGCTGCATCTGTCGTCTTCCGGGGGCTGCGGAGAGGGCACGCCGTCACACCAGCCTTCTAGACAAGTGGTTTCGTCTACTAGCGTTTCTACAAATCGCTACGCTTAAATGTATGTGAATGACATTACGAGTCGATAAGTAGATCACGTGACTTATGTCATTTGCATACATGAAGCGTAGCGATTGATAGAATCGATTGTAGATGAAGCCACTTGGATAGCAGGGCAGGTCCCTTCTGCTTATTTCATATATTACCATTCTATCGGAAAAGGATTCGTCCCTTTCGCAAAATGTGCCATTCCAAAAATGTCTCGTTCGTGATGACTACTCTTTTTTAAATAGCCTATTAACTGTCCCACTGCTGGGCAAAGGCCTCGCCTTTTCTCTTCCACAACTCCCGATCCTGAGCCAGTTGCTGCCATGTTCCACCCGCAAAGTTGACCACATGATCCCTCCACCTTCGCCTCGGTCTGCCTCGACGTCTGCGACCGTCTTCCTGCGTCCAGGTTGTGACACGATATGCCCATCTCCGTGGGTCCTCACGCGCGACATGGCTGGCCCAGTTCCACTTCAGATTTGCCGATTTCTCGCCCACGTCAAACGTCAAACGTAAGGACGCGCTCACTTTGGATGCGTTTTCGTCCGAATTTTACTCGTGCTTACACGTACGAACAACACGAATGATCCCAACCTTCCAAGTACTACGGGAGTGCGCACACTGGGTGCGGTTACTTACACGTACGACCAACTCGCACCCAGTGTGCGCACTCCCGTAGTACTTGGAAGGTCGGGATCATTCGTGTTGTTCGTACGTGTATGCACGAGTAAAATTCGGACGAAAACGCATCCAAAGTGAGCGCGGCCTAAGACTCCTACGAGCGAAATATCCAGTTTGCGAAATTTCCCGTTAGCGAAATGTCATCGACATATTTTGACTAACATGATGATGAAGGCCGTAATCATAAACAATTGACTACAGCTCGTATACGGGCTGGCTCGATCGGGGTAGTACCACCCTCTCACAGAGGATCGGCGTAAAGCAGCTATTACAGCTGCGTTTCGCACGATGAGTGAGAGAGCCGAAAGCCCACCCCCCCTTCCCCTCCCTCCATCCCACTCCCCTTCAGGTCCGCAATGTGCGAGCAATGCCATTGGTATTGCAAGCATCTATAGGCTACAGTAGCTGCTTAACATCAGGCGGGCCGTCCGCTTTTTACCCACCGCAGCCCTATAAAAAATACTACAAAAACAATCGCACAATGTTGTTCAAAGTCGGCTAAATTATTTTCGCACGCCCATTTATCGACGCGAACGCATTTTTTGCTTGAAAACAGTTTCTGCGCAATTGTTTACAAATATTACCGTGGGAATCATTCCATGTTTTGCAATTAGAGTAGGAACGATCACGAGGAATTAATGTTTACCGGTTTCATAGTATCACTATTTATGTCTCGCACTTTATTATGAAGACAGAGAGGGATGGACTGCGTGACAAAACCTTTTGATACATTTTTGATTTTGATTGATGGGCCCGTTGGCGTGGTTGGCTAAGATTCGGCCTTTCACGCTGCAGGTCGTAGGTTCGATTCCTACCCGGGACATGCATTTGTGTGCATGAACATGTCTCCATGTGCCGAGTCTGGGTGTAATTATGTATATTAAGTATGTATTTACAAATAAAAAAGTAATATATGTAGTATATCAGTTATCTGGTTTCCATAGTACAAGCTCTGCTTAGTTTGGGATCAGGTAGCCGTGTGTAAAAGAATATCCCCGGATATTTTTTTTTAAACAGGTATTTAATTTACCCCACGAAAACATTTCGGGTTAGGGTATCGGTTTACCGGTTACCGGTTAATTGTATTGTGACGCAACAAAAATGCTTTTTTACCCTACCTTTTTTTGTTTGTATGGATCATATGGATGCAAGTTGCACAGGACCGGTCGTTATGGAAAACCTTGGGGGAGGCCTATGTCCGATAGTGGACGTCTTTTGGCTGGCATGATTCTTATTTTATTTATAGGTCAGAGGTGGAAAAGAGAGGGGGTGGGGGCTGAGAGGGGGTGGGGGTGAATAGGGGGGTGGGGGTGGAGAGGGGGTGGGGGGTTGAGAGGGGGTGGGGGGTGAATAGGGGGTGGGGTTGGAGAGGGGGTGGGGGGTGAATAGGGGGGTGGGGTTGGAGAGGGGGTGGGGGGTTGAGAGGGGGTGGGGGGTGAATAAGGGGGTGGGGGTGGAGAGGGGGTGGGGGGTGAATAAGGGGGTGGGGGTGGAGAGGGGGTGGGGGTGGAGAGGGGGGAAAGGGGGAGGAAAGGGGGATGCTGATGCCCTCACCAGTTGTATCTTCCTCCGGCGCGCGGCACTGGCAGGGCTCCGGCGGGGCGCGGGCGTGTGGCGGAGCGCCACGCTGCCGCTGTACGGGTCCAGCAGCGCCTGGTACGCGGACCGGTCCTCCTGCGTCGACGTCGATATCACGTCCGGGGACTCCAGCTCCTGGGGGCGTCACCTGACTCAGTTAGGACGTTCGTACACTACGCTACTCAAAAGCACAGAACAGTAGAACTAATCCTAAATACGAAACGTTTCGGCTGACGGGTGGTACGTTTTCCTACACTCCGAAAATGTTTCGAATCCGATAATCGTGATTTGACGTTTCTTCTTTCGTGGACAATACTCCTAAATAATCCGGAACACTTCGGAAACACTTTCGGAGTTGGAAAATGTACCATCTGTCAGCCGAAACGTTTCGTTTCCTATTTAGGAGTAGCCCGACTGGTTAGAGAATAAAATGACTAACTAATTAGTAACGTTAGTCGCGCGTGGCCCGCCTACGGCGCTACTCAAAACTGCTTAGTAAATAAAATTACTAACTACTTATCGCTTGACGACCGCTTGGCGCAGTGGTTTGAGTTTTAGCCGCTCGGCTCACTGCATCGGGTGGTTGCGGGTTCGATTCCCGACAAATGCTCTCTCACTCATCGTTCGAAACGCAGCTTTGATAGCTTCTTTACACCGATCTTCTGTGAGAGTTTGCTACTAACCCGGCCGAGCCAGCCCGTATATGAGCTGCAGTCAATGTAAATTACGATTGCGTATCGCTCCTCATTGGCCGTGGTATATGTAATGTAATGTAACGTCACGACTTTTATCCCCGTTCGGGGGTAGTCAGAGGCTTGAGTGGCCATACACCACCACATTGTGGGGGTACATATTAATCAACTCAAAGCCCACGTTTCACCAGATAGTCAGAACCCAACGTGACAGGTGGTGAACCTTGTCGCCGTGTATACAGGAACTGACTATTACCTAATCCCGAGGGATAGGTAGGTTTCCTCACGATATATGCATATATATTACATATAGCTTTTGCCCGCGACTTCGTCCGCGCAGAATATTAATTTAAAAAATTCCGTTTCCGTTTTCTGGAACCCAAATCCCGTATCCCGTATCCGTATCCGTATCCTGTATCCGTATCCGTATCCTGTATCACGCATCCCACATCCCATATCCCGTATCCCGTATCCTGTATCACGCATCCCACATCCCATATCCCGTATCACGCATCCCACATTCCGTATCAGGTATCCCGTATTCCTTACCCCATATCCCGTATCCCGTATCCCATATTCCGTATCCCGTATCCGTATCCGTATCCGTATCCGTATCCGTATCCGTATCCGTATCCGTATCCGTATCCGTATCCCGTATCCCGTATCACGCATCCCGTATCCGTATCCGTATCCGTATCCGTATCCGTATCCCGTATCCCGTATCCCGTATCCGTATCCCGTATCCCGTATCCCGTATCACGCATCCCACATCCCGTATGCCGCATCTCGCCTCCCGCATCCCATATCCCGTAACCCGTATCCCGTATCACGTATCCCATATACAAAATCCCGTATCCCATATCGCGTATCCCGTATCCCAAACCCCGTATAATTTTCAAAAACGCTTTTTTTTTTTTTTTAATGACACTTAATCACCAATTTTCTTAATTCTAACTACAAAAATGACGAACTTCCATACAAACTTTCAACCGCTATTTTACCCCCTTAGGGTTTAAATTTTCAAAAAAAGATGAAATTATTATTTTTAATACGTAAAAAGAAACCTAAACACAAATTTTCATTATGCTAACCTCAGAAATGACGAACTTCCATACAAACTTTCGTCCCCTATTTTACCCTCTAGGGGTTGAATTTTCAAAAACGCAGCAATTCAAGTTTTTTATTTTTAAAAAGGAACCTAATCACCAATTTTCATAACTCTAACTTCAAAAATGACGAACATCTATACAAACTTCCCAACTAACTTTCATCCCCTATTTTACCACCTTAGGGGTTGAATATTCAAAAACGCCGAAAACCATATTTTTTATTATTAAAAAGACACCTCAACACAAATTTTCATAATTCTAACTTGAAAAACGACGAACTTGCATACAAACTTTCATCCCCTATTTAACCCCCTTAGGGGTTGAATTTTCCAAAATCGCTTCTTATTGCTTGTCTACGTCACAAAATATATCTACTATCCAAATTTCATGTCTCTAACTTCAGTAGTTTCGGCTCGCCGTTGATGAGTCAGTCAGTCAGTCAGTCAGTCAGTCAGTCAGTCAGTCAGCATTTCCCTCTTTATATATTAGTATAGATATTGATATGGTGTATGTACTTACGTTATGCATTCCCATCCCGCTGGACAACTCTATGGGCAGCTCAAAGTTGGGCATCGCGCGTAGCTGTGACGGCGACTCGCACCACTCCGCCACCTAGTGGACGTATGACACATACAGTCCAAGCCACAGACCAATATACCATAGACGCAGCACAGCTGAGCGACCCGCTCGCATAGCATATGCACTAGTACTCCACCAAGCCAACTAGGCGCTTGGTTGAGGCTTCCCCGCACACTGCCACCGCCTTGTTGTGCGGGTGACGTCACATTATGGCCGGCGCACACTAAGGACGGCATGGCATGGCATTTTAATTTTTATCAATCGAATTAAATACTTATCCAATTGAAATAAGGTCTATATTTCAATGCTCGGTGATCGACATCGTAACAAGAGAAAATGCTCCGATGTCGATCACTGAGCATTGAAATATAGACCTTATTTGAATTGGATAAGGGGCCATCCATTAATTACGTCACACGTAAAGGGGGGGAGGGGGTCGACGAAATGTGACATTGTGTGACAAGGGCGTGGGAGGGGTCCTAAGTTTTGTGACGTCACATAAAAAAATCGAATATATCTAAGTATTATAACCGAAATTTGAACTTTTAACGAAAAATTCTGAAATTTTCTGAAAATTATAAAAAATATGTGACGTCACACAGGGAGGGGGGGGAGTCTCGCATATGTGACCAGCTGTGACAAGGGGACGGGAGGGGTCTAAAAATCATGAAATTCGTTTGACGTAATTAATGGATTATAGTATTTTGAGTATTAAATTCGATTGATAAAAATTAAAATGCCATGCCATGCCGTCCGCGTCCCCAGTGTGCGCCGGCCATTAGACAGGCGCCTAGTTGGCTTGGTGCAGTAGTACCAATGCATGTATGCAACAACTAAAGAATACTAATCTTCTTATCGTATGGTTAGTGGCCAACCTGGTGTCAGAGTTGTTGAAGCCGCCCGAAGGCCTCTGACAAGGCTTAACGACTGACTAGATGACAACAACCGGGATCGATTTGTTAGGTGTCTTCCGAAGCACGGAGATGCTCATTTCAGATACCACTAAATGGTACTGGTACTGGAAAAGATACTCACTCACAGACATTGAGAGGCTAGACAACGCAAACCGTCCGACCAAGCGTGCAAAGAAGTTTGCACTGCAGTGGAAATTTGACGCGCTTATTACTTTTTACCCGACTACGGCGGAGGGTTATGATTTTGACCGGTATGTATGTATGTATGTATGTATGTGCATCTGTTCCCACCTAACTTCCAAACTACTTGTCGTAATTTGACAAATGAGGTATCGTTAGAAGCGGCTTAATGGCGCGCTGGTTATAGGCTATGTGACGTCACATAAAATTGCATATGGCGCCCTCTAGAGGACATAATGTCATGAACTAAAAAAAAAAACATTTTTTGATAAAACCGTGTGGGGTATCAAATGAAAGAGCTTGATGAGCACATTTCAAAAATATATATATTGTTACCTATAACTCCAAAATAATTAAATAAAAAGTAAGTTTAAAAACTAAAACCCGACTACTGAAAAATCGCGCTCTAAAAAGTATGAAACAAGAAAATATTCTCATCTAGAGGATAGCCGTGGTCCGTGTAGGTCCTTTAGGGCCAAATGGCATATGAACACGGACCACGGCTATCCTCTAGATGAGAATATTTTCTTGTTTCATACTTTTTAGAGCGCGATTTTTCAGTAGTCGGGTTTTATGTATTCTCATTCCTCTGTCATTGAATCGATAAAAAAACCGATTTAGTCGTAATTCTATTAGCTTACTAACGTTTAGCGATTAGAAAGATTCTGTTTACGTTGAGCAAATCACTGGGGTGAGGTCATCGTAAGATGGCACGCTCGGTTTTCATACTATCTAATGAACTTACGTTGTCCAGCCTCTCCGTGTCTGTGTACTAACTAGTAAAGTACTAACTACGACTCACCCCAGTATGATACTCTTCATTCCCACTAATATCCACTGGCTGAGACTTAGGGGTACTTTGCAGACTCACTTTCCTAGCTTCAATGAACTTTATCACCTTATCCTCTGCCCTCTGAGGGGTCCCAGCATCCCGTATCTTGGGAACGATCTTCCTTCTCTCCACAATCCTGGCTACGTCTGGAGGCGCAGTGAGGTCCAACTCTTGGCTCTCAGCCGTCATGTAGTTCTCAGTGAAATACAAGTTATTTTTCGACGTATTCCGCTGCGGACTGTAGAATTGCAAGTCGCTCTGCCGTTCGTCTTCAATGCTGGATAAACTTAAGTCTTTTTCGTCATCGACTTTGAACACTTTCTTCGGGATTAAGTCGGGATAATTCTCGTCTGGGGTCATTAACGGATGATTGGTGGTTAGGGTTAGAGTTGAACTGAATTTCGGCGGACTTATGCCGAGGTTTTTCGGCCTCGGCGAGTCTAGGTTTAATTCCGACATTTTCGATATGAGACTGTCGTTCAGGTGTAGGTCTGGGTTCTGGAGTCTCAAGACTGGCTCTAGGCTCGTGTCGCGGTCCTCGTAGTCTGAGAGGACCGAGTTGGGGGTCCCGAGGGAGCGGAAGCTCTCGGAGCCCGTGTCCATCTTCTCGTCAGATGAGGGTGATGTTAGTTCGTCTTCATTTAGCCGTAGGGACTTGAAATCACTAGAACAATATCGACGTACAGTAGCGGCATTTTACGATGGCCGGTTTGACATGTGGGGGGGGGAAGAAAATGAACCTTATTATAACGGAATAACACTGGCCGTTTAAAAAAATAAGAATGGCAAAAAATGAATGCGAAAATGAATTTTATTCCGTTATAATAAGGTTCATCCTTTCCCCCTCCCACATGTCAAACCAGCCATCATAACGTGCCGCAGGTATAGTTAAAATTGATAGATAAATATGTACAGACACCTACTTAACTTCACCAAGCCAACTAGGCATCTGTCAAATGTGACGTCACCCGCACAAAACCGGCCAAGTGCGTGTCGGACTCGCACATAAAGGGTTCCGTACCACCGTAGAATAAAAACCCGACTCCGGCTCTCCCACTCATCGTACGAAACGCAGCTGTAATAGCTGCTTTACGCCGATCTTCGGTAAGAGGGTGGTATGGGTATCTATATCTAATTTGGATTTGTAGCGACTTCACATCTCGCTACCAACAGATGGCGTTAGTTGCGCGCGCCAATACAAAAATGGAGTTCTGAACCACGCAAGCAAGATTCCCGAGGCACTTCGCATATATACAAAACCCCGACAACAACCATTCGGGCGTAGCGGCCGACCCCGCCGGGCATACCACCCGCCTGGCCGGAAGATCTTCCCTTTACCGCTAAAGATTAAAAGTACATCTGAATCCTATTACACTGTCGGGAATCGAATGTGGGAAATCGTCAGCAAATTCCACTCAATCACTGAGGCAGTTTCGACAATGCATTTTTAGGTAGGTACCTAACTATGGTGAAGTGAAAGTGTATTTAAAACAATGGTGTAGTGGAGTGGAGTGTGTACCTACTTTTCACGCACGCTATAACTTTCTACATGGTTCCACCTTAATTGGGTATGACTTGATGCTTTTAATGGTTTGTAATATCCGCGATAGTTCGACGTGGCTTTAACCCACCAAGCCAACTAGGAACTCGGATGGAATGGCTTCCCCGCCCGCACACCCGCCCCGGCTGCGGCTTCCCGCCCGCCACAACCGCCGCCTAATTGGCTTGGTGGAGTAGTTATAGTGGTTTATAAGAACAAGTCAAAATATTTCAGTCTTTTGTAATTGCTTTTCGCTAGAGTGCTCCGACTAGATAGCGGCGGCGCACTAGTAAAATGCGACAACTGATACTACACCGAATTCGGCGTAATTCAATATATATGACTGCAACCAATGTATGTAACTGACGTGCCGCGACAATAGTATATTGCCGCATTTTCAGGAAGTATTTTTCTTAGGCCCATATTAATAAATACATTTTAAAGTTGAGATCGATCTTAAGATGCAGTTTTGACATTTAATAGATAGATAAATAGATAAACCTTTATTAATCCACCACTAGAAAACAAACATTTATAAATTATTACATAATTTACACAGAAAGTGGAAAATGGGCGGCCTTATCACTAAAAGTGATCTCTACCTTACCTTTAATGTATGGAACATCAAAAAAATAGCATCTTAAGATCGATTCCAACTTTGAGATGCATTTATTAAGGCGTAAAGCGCGCGCGAATATATCAGAAAATCAATATTCACGATTTAATTAAAAACCTGGCACCTTTGACATTTTCGAATTCCATTAATAAATAGTCCTTAATAAGATGGAATATAACTGGTTTGTATGAACCTTTGCACTTAAAATACAAAAACAATGTTAAATGTTAATATTATTAATCCACCAAGCCAACCAGACACTCGGGTATAAATATCAAATGATAATAAGTCAATGATTCCATGGTCTGTCCACAACATAGTGAGCCTGGGCCAATGCCTGGGCATTCCTGTGGTAGTAGCTCCCACTACGTGGTGAACGGACCGTGAAATCCTTGACTTATTATCATTTGATATTTATACCCGAGTGGCTAGTTGGCTTGGTGGATTCGTAATTAATACCTACTGAATCAAAGATCCACCAAACCAGTTTACTTTTTCATTGTTTTGCATTACTTCTGCATTTTATAAAATGACATCATCGGTAATACCCTCGGTAAAACTAAGCTTGGCTATACTGAGTGTATGGCCGTCCCTCACATGAACATATTACATGAGCAAGACAACTATATTTTTATAGTTGTCGCAAATTTATAGTCAATAGGATGAGCTACCCGTATACATATTTATTCGGTAATAAGCGATATAACATCAGCAAATTAATCGTGGTAAAAGCCCACCTACCTCTTCAAGGGGAAACGCATATGGTAGAAATAAAACCACTCAACCCCCAGCTACTTTAAATACTTATCAATGTAGAACAATGATTCAATAAAATTCACAAAATAAAATGAAGGTAGATGGTTCAAAATAATGTCAAGGCAATGCGTTGCGTTGAAACTAGTATTATTATAATATTAATAACATTGCAACGACACAATAATAATGCAGAAATTTCATATAATTCCCAAGGATATAATAAAAATATTGAATACCTGCCTAGGACTATTTTATTGCATAAAAAATTGATCCAAAAAGCATTTTAGTGGGAAATAATAAACTTACCTCATTTGTGATACCGTAATCTTGAATATATTGTATTTTTTGCTACTGAAACAGTGGTAATGTTTATATAAATTTTATTTTTCCCATCCAAATCAGACTACAAGCAAACTACATTCACGCAAGTCGTTTGACAGCAAAATGACGTTTCGTTTAGGGAGGAGCATCGTATCGTAAACCAACTTCGTTTTATTTGTAGACGCGTTCGGTTTCATAAAAATAAGGAATGAATAATTTAGGATTCAGTAACTAACTTTGAAAACCATAAATAAACAACGTACCTGCTAATTAATATGTTTTCACTTGATTAGTAATTTGTTTACGACCATAATAATCTTTGTACTAAGATTAATTGGAAGATTTTCAGATTTTCAGTAGACTTCAGATTTTTAGTGCCCGTGAATAGTATTGTATTTAACTAAGTATTCACGGATTTTTTATCGCAAAGCCAACCGAGACGACGCTGATAGATAGATCACAATTCACAATTCAGAACAAAGTTACTTACTTAATGTTTTGCCACAAAAAGAAAACTTACAAACAAGCTATTAAGACATTTGAGCATTACACTGAATGACCAACACAATGGCTAATTTCAGAGAATATACCTTACAGAACTGAAAACACGTAACTAAGTTGACGGTTAACTGTTATGCCGCTTTCTTCACTTATCGTCAAACTTTTGATCGATACTATTGTTTCGTGGTTTGGTTTATGGAGTGAGAATTTCGGGTTTTGAAAATGGGTAAGCATTAAAACTAAGTTGTAAAAAATTGCATGATGTATCTATTATTATGAAACTAGTAGATATGTCGTCATTTACATAACTAAATCAGCTTACTTAGGATAAAATATCAAAATGGGAGTGAGAGAAAATAGATACTGTGCTCTTTCGGTTATATCATCTACCGACCCACAAGAAAGCTAGCGTGAAGGCTTGAACGTATATAAGGTATTAGGATTCCTTCTACATAATGAGGTGATCCAGATCATTGCAAAGGAACTATTAGTTTAATAGATACAAGATGGATAATTTCAATTAATTCGCTAATAAATGAATAGATTAAGGTAAAATAACAAATCGCGCGTACCGAGCACGGCTGAACATAGAGCTCCTCTTTTCCTCATGACAACTTGGTAACTACAACCCATACATTATTTTCAAAAACACAACTAACGGGAACTCGCTAGTAGTCATTATGTTTGTTGAAATTAGCCGCGGAAGCTTGTACAATTGACATAATATTTGACTTCTTTTCGTTTCAACCAGGTGTCACCTATACAATGTTTTCTAAATATTCAATGATCGAAAGTGTATTTCTAGGCCGCTATGGTTATTAAAATTGTAGTAAGGAGTTAGATCTCGATGCGCAAGGTTGGCCTACAGGTAGGTTGGTTGTTGATCTACAGGTAGTGTGAAATTGTAGGTGACGTGAAAATGGTACAAATGCAGCTTGGTGTGCTGGGTTTGTTGGTGTATCTAGTGGTTCCTGCTATTTTTGCTGAAGATGTGAGCTGTAAGTATTGATCCATTCTCTAGATTCATTCAGACCCAAGTGTAATAGAGATCTAATGTTCCGATTATGTGCGCTTGCAAACTTATTCGTAAAACGTTTGTTACTATTGAAAGCAAGTCAATTGTTATGTTCCGATTGCAGAATTACTCTTCAGATAAAACGAAGGCTGAATCCAGATATTTTCAAAGCTGCATTCACTTGTGCATTCCTTAAAAAGCAACCAGCCAAAATATTCACTATTTGGCATAATTAGCGATAAGGTTGGAACCTTATCACATATTTTGTTATGCAACTGTTTTAACTTCGACTCATAACACTGTTTTGTCTAGATCAAGCGTGTGTGGACAAATATTCAAGGAAGGGCTACCAGCCCTGGCAGGAATGGTCAGATCACTACACATGCCACCGATACAGATGTGAAATACGGGATGGAAAATACTTCATTGCTGCTGTTGGGTACTAAAATCATTTGCTTTCAAGTTTCATTGAGAGAATAGTCGAATACAGTTCTGTGAAACAAAATAATTTCTTTTCAAAATTCCCTCTAAACAATAGGTACGACTAAAGTACACATTCTCCAAGACCTAGGAATCTAACTCAGGGCCTCATTATTGCCTTATTATTTTATGAGTACAAGACAAACGTTGCAGTAATCTGTCATATATTTTCAGTTGTAGGAAACCAAAAATACCAGAGAACGCGCTAGAATGCCACGAGTACATTGAGGATGAAAACGTCGGTACGTATATCATAAATTATTCTATAAAATCATTAAGTAAACATTAACACTTAACCATAATAATGCATTTCCAGAGTTCCCAACGTGCTGCGCGCGACTGAGGTGCGTTGTGGAAATAAACGGAGAGAGAATTGTACAAACCAGAGGTCAGCCTGGAGAGTTATTCCCAGACAAGTAAGTTTACTAAAAAAAGGAAGAATACCAGTATTTTTTAACAACTCAACATTTCGTTATATACCTAACGTTTGTATACCTAACCTACCCATATTTTATCATGATATTTTTTTGTTGCCTAAAGAATACTCGAGTAAATTAATGAATTCCAGACCTTGGAAGGGTCAGCAAAATGAACCCAACCCAGCGATTGTCGGAATGGGTGGAATTCAGCAGAACACCGTCGGCGGTGAGCCTCAGGGTCAGCCAGCTCCTGGAATATTTAACAGCAGAGGCGCAGGCAAGCAAAGTAAGGTGTTATTAGCTATTGATTACGCCATTCTATATCTGGCTTGTATCAATAGGTTGTAATACCTATGTAAGGGCATACCAACAGTGTTATTACCTGTTAATGTTCCCGTTTGCAGAGTAGTCCTGCGGGTCTTAATAAAAACAGTACAGCAGGGCTATTCTGTAACGAGAAACTAGTTTTACAAGCGTGAATTTTCTGGTTAAATTTCAATACTAAATTTGACATTTCAACAGCAGGTTCACGTGTGAGAAATGAGTTTGTTGTTACAGAATAGCTCAGCAGATATTCGATTTTTTTATAAGTACATAAAGCATTATTTTAAAATTGTTAGAATCTGCAGGCCTGCTACGGCTTACCGTGACAAGACAAGCTGTGTTAGATTTTCACATATTTTTAAATAGTAATATTCATTTACATAACTAAAAAGACAAAAAAAATAATTTACTCCGTGCAAAAAATCTGTCACGCATCTCTTATGATGGTCGTTGCTTCGCTTAAGCTTTCAAAATATATAAAAAGAATAAGCTATTTTCCGCTTAACTAATTCTTTATTAATAATGAGTAGACAAAAATAGATAAACATCCGTATTTTATTAATATAGCCAACGATATTCCCGACAGTGGATGGCAACGATATTAACGGACGGCGCTACGTAGACCCCTACCCCAGCCAGCAGATGCAAGAGTCACCGCGAAAGAAGCGCTCTACTATTTACCCATTGTTTGACAGAGCTTACATAAGAGAATCGGGCGCCTATCATCCACATCACGTCAAAATACATGGTTTTACTCCTGAAAAATACACATCATATTTTTCCAGCGGCGTTAAAAGTATGCCATATCCAAAATTATAATACGTCGTAAAAATGTATGTGTTTACCCTCAACAAATGTAATGTAGCAAATTTACGTATGTAATTAATTTTTACCATTTTAATTTTAACGTTGTTTTGTTTTTTTTTTGTTAATTTAATAATACGCATCTAAGTTTTGTTATAGTGTAGTTCTGTTGAGATAATTTGATTAAATGATTCCTGATTACTATATTTTCATTATTATTGTTTAGTTAGCTTTGTAAATGTCATGTACATAAATATGTTTTGAAAAAACTTAATACTTAGCTGAGAAAATATTATACAGAACCATGCTAAACATAATAATAATTTTACCTACATTCAATTAATCTTTTAATAAATAGGTAAGCCTATTCCATACCTATATTATTATTTGAAGCACAATAATATTCTGGTATCTCTGTCATACTTGGAAATATTACATTCCGATATCTTTCCTACACTAAAAGTTCAAAATGTCTGCAGATGTTTTATTATTTCATTCCCATAATAATTAAATAATGATGTCCAGATAATAAGTAAACCAATAAAATTAATATTACGTTGTCTTAATATCAGTGACTTTATTAAAAGAATAAACTGTATTATTATACGCAAGAAATATGTTTTTTTCCCCTTAGAGACCTTATTCTGTTGAGTCAGGCCCAATGTGATTCTGCCAATGTTAACGTACTGGAACAAATTTATGTTAGTAATAGAAGAACAGTTTACTATGTATTTTCGATTTATTATTCCTTATTTATGAGGAATATTAATTTACCTCATATAAACATTGATTAAACGTACTTTTAACACGTGGATGTTTTAAAATCAATGTGTGAGCTAAAACAAGTTTCGGACTCTAGATAATTTAATAATTGGACTGGGGTGACGTTATCTGTCATTTCACTTTTGTCAATGTCACTACAAATACTAAAATATTTTCGTTAGGTCGAGAGACTTTCCGCCTGCATTGTTAAGTATCAATTCAAAGTCACCCCACCTATCGCAAAGTGGCGCCCCGTCCCAGTTTTGTGTATTATAATCGCTCGAAACCGATTGTATTGTAATAACTTTGCATAGCTTTCCCCTCCCTAGCATATTGACATATGGTGCGTTCCATTCACTGTTAATTTTGTAAATTTCGTTATTTTCGTCCACAAATCTCGTTCCACTCGCACCAACTTGTACTGAAAGTGATCAAAATTATCGTTTTTAACACTTTTTGTGGACGAAAATAACAAAAATTACGGTGAATGGAACGCAGCAAAATAAGTATGACATTTGTTGTTTTTGTTTGGCAGTGACAGCTGAAACAATTTGGATTTCGTTTCACCCACATTATTTTATTTACCAAAAATCTAACAATTAAAATAAATTTAAAAGATATTCTTGTAGTAAACAGTGAATTAAAACTAAAACATTACTTACGGTTCATAATTTCGACGATATCAAGTGATAACCATTGATTATTTACGAAAATTGAGAGACTTTACCCGTGTCGCAGTTCGAAGTTTATTATTGGTGTTGTTATTATTATAATTGAGTGATAATGGTTGAGCCGGAGAAGCCGTTCGCTTGTACAATACCGGAGTGCGGGATGACGTTCACGAATGAGGACCACCTGCACGTACACACCAAGAAACATGATATGGTGCTCCAACTGGGCTCCGAGCAGAAGGCTGCGTTTGTTGGTAAGGATCGGAAACAATACTGATTGCAATGCCCTGAATTTAGGCTTTTTGACTGGCTACCGCCTAGATCTCCCTAGTTAACAGTGTGATTGGGGCCTTTTAGGAAGTTTGACTTTTAAAACTCACTGAATGTTTTATAGGCAGAGGTCTAGGCTTTTCACTGGACTCCTTGCGAAGCATGCTTAGATATTTAAACAAAATTGCAATTTTGGCCTCTTCTACGAAAATGAAACTGCTACGAAGGTGCAATGTTTTTTAAATTTAAAACAAATAATTTAAATTCATGTTCAGTTAAATGTACAAGAAGAATATCCATATAGGTACAGTAGAGTGTTGATTATTCGAACGCCGGACAACCGAAAGGCCTCTTAAGAGAACTGCTTGCTCAAGGCCACTCTCCCCTGCACTCGTGCCTGGTGACGTGTCGCTTAGTATGTAACCCATCTGTGTTGTGATTGATGCTCGATAAGCAGCCATCCATTAATTACGTCACACGTAAAGGGGGTCGACGAAATGTGACATTGTGTGACAAGGGGGTGGGAGGGGTCCTAAGTTGACATCACATTTAAAAATCTAATATATCGAGTATTTAAACCGAAATTTGAATTTTTAACGAATTTTTTTGAAAATTTCTGACAATTATAAAAAACATGTGACGTCACACAGGGAAGGGGGGAGGCTCGCAAATGTGACCAGCTGTGACAAGGGGGGGGGGACAGGTCTAAAATCATGAAATTCGTGTGACGTAATTAATGGATGGCCCCTAATCAATACTCTACATACAGTTCGATTATCCGAATAAATTGGTTTTACGAACACCAATGTCCCCTAATTCGTTCGGATAATCATCTCTCTACGGTTAATCAATTTAATAAATGTTTTAATAGACAAGACATCACATACTAATTCAATGTCTGCACCCTCAGCTGATCAGACCCCGACCCCGACGAGGTTCATCAGGAACTGCGAGGAGGTGGGGCTGTTCCAGGACCTGCAGAATGTGAACCCCTTCGATGAGGGCTTCAAGAGAGCCATGGACGCTAAGTACTTATTGTTTTATCAAAACACCAGCCACTTGCCTTAAATCAAATAAAAACAGCTCATAAACGTGCTGGCTCGACCGGGGTAGTACCACCCTCACACAGAAGATTGGCGTAAAGCCGCTATTACAGCTGCGTTTCGTACGATGAGTGAGAGAGCCGAGAGCCCACCCCTCCTACCCCTCCCTCCATCCCACTCTCCTTCAGATCGGCAATGTGCGAGCAATGCCTTTGGTACTGTAAGCATCTATAGGCTACGGTAACTGCTTCAAATCAGGCGGGCCGTACGCTTTTTTGCCATCGCAGTCCTATAAAAAAAAAAACAAGATACAATGTTTCGAACAAGAAGTGATGTGAGGCCGGTTAATACTGCGCTTTACCATGTACATACACACTTACACATATATACGTACAATGTACAAAACTATGCCAAGCCTTGCTCGTGGCGCGTCGCACACATGTATATAAAACTGGCCTCAATTTGTTGTTCACAACGTTGTAACTAGCCTTCTTTAATTGATCTGAGTCCTTGCATGTCTCTAAAATAAAAATAGATTGTCTTATGCTTTTATGCACATATTTTGCTATATGTAATAATAATAATAATATCCTGGGACATTTTTTACACACGGCTACCTGATCCCAAACTAAGCAGAGCTTGTACTATGGAAACCAGATAACTGATATTACTACATATAATACTTTTTTATTTGTAAATACATACTTAATATACATATACACCCAGACTCGGGACATACAGACATGTTCATGCACACAAATGTATGTCCCGGGTAGGAATCGAACCTACGATCTGCAGCGTGAAAGGCGCCATCACGCCAACGGGCTCGTATATGTATTTTCAGATATCGTTTAGATTCATCAAAAGTTTGTTAATTGTTTAGAAAATATACTTAGGAATTTTAACGGCGTTTCATAGGGCTCATTTAAGAATTCTCAGATAACTTTTATTTGCCAATTGACGCTTTGACAAATGTTCTACAAAACTATCAAAACATCAAATTTATTTGGTGAATAAATGCTATTTGACGATTCTGAAACAAGGCCTTTGTAAAATTACACAAGAAATTGGGCTCCTGTTTCTTCCTTGTGTATGACGAGGTCGGCATTTGTGCCTTGTGTACCTTATACACAGTCCTGTCTATATCATCATCATCTAGCCGAAAGACGTCCACTGCTGGACATAGGCCTCCCCCAAGGTTCGCTACAATGACCGGTGTTGCGCTGCCCGCATCCAGCGGATTCCCGCGACCTTCACCAGGTCGTCGGTCTATCTTGTGGGGGCTACCCCCAAAGTCTACAGCTAAGCTAAATAATATAATTCCAGACATGGAGTGCTATCCCTGGAAGGTGCCATAGCGAGCTCATCATCATCAGACGAGCTCCACACGCCGCAGATGGTGTTCCCGTTGATCGACGCTGACTCGGCCCTCTACAGTACCACTAATAATCAGAGAAATATCACCATAAGCAGGTAATTCATGTGGCATTGTTGAATCCAATTCATTCTTGAATCCAAGTCACATTCTTGAACCCAATTCACTTAGTTGAATCCAAGTTAATTTTTGAAAGCAAATCACATAGTTGAATCCAAGTCATATACATACAAGTCATGTTGTTGATTCCAAGTCACTTAGTTAAATCCAAGTCGCATCGTCGAATCCAAGTCACATTGTTGAACCCAAGTCTCTTTGTCGAAACCTAGTTATTAAATTTCACCTAAAGGTAGGTATGCGATTTCTTCAAGTGATGGTTTTTCGATGATTGCAGCCCGCTCGGCTCACTGGCTCAATTACGATGATTTTGACTATCAAAAGTAGTTTCTCTGAGTGCGTGCGGCAGTCTTTTAATGCGAATATCAGGCATCAGTCACGTCAGGGGAGACTGGAAGCCGACATCACAGATATTGGAACATAGTTTAGAGCAGTGGTGGGCAAACTTTCTAAATGGGGGGCCAGAAAGTTTAAGAATTTTCAGAGGAGGGCCAGAATTATAGGAAAAATGCATTTTGTGTTGAAACTTTTAATCATATAAAAACCGCGAACCGCAAACCACGACCCCGGGACCCGCAACACAATCATGAACTACGCGGCTAGTCTATCTGGCTCCTTTACCTATGCGTCTATTATTCTACTAAGTAGAATCTACTTTATACTTCTGAACCGTCAAAATATAATTATCGCGGGCCATATACTATTCATGTCGAAGGACCGTCGGCGGGCCGGATTAAATGCTCTCGCGGGCCGGAGCTGGCCCGCGGGCCGTACTTTGCCCACCACTGGTTTAGAGGAAGTTAACACTATATTTTCCGATTGTGGTCGTTCACAGATCATCAAGCGACGAATCCGGTGCTATCAAAGAATTCGAGACCACGACAATATCAAAACTAACCAATGAGGTTACTACCATTAGCCGAGTAGTCGGCAAGACAGACGATAAGCAGGAGGATAAGAAGAATGACTCCATCCGCAAAGACTCCGTTTCCTACACTAACAACGTCATCAAAATACATAGCAACCTAGTCCGGAAGGATAGTGTCGATAAAAACCCAATACAAACCTTAATATACGAAGACACAGTGATAAAAGACAGTAATATAGTCTCCAAAGACACGTTCACAGAGAAAATTAATGATATACCACCCATCATGAGTCAGAAATCATTAGATTTCATTGTTGACAGTCTAAACGATTTCAGTAGTGATGATAATCTGAATAAGTCTAATAAAAGAAGCAAGAAAGATGATGACGATTATGAAGTGATAATAAAATTGCCAAATGGGAAGCAGGTGAGAATGAGAGCGGTCGATGAAGCGACAGAGAAGGTGAATGCGAAGGAAATATTAAAGAAAACGTTGACAGAAAAAGTTGAGACACAAAGGAATTTGCAGAAAGTCAATATAGTGCCTACAGTGCCTAGTGTGGTGCCAATAACGACTGGAACGTTAATACCTGTTACTCTAGTGAGTCCAAGTAACAATTTGATACCAAAATTACCGATAACTCCGTTAAAAGTGGGTAAAATGTTCGACAAAAAGCCGGTGAAGAGAAAAAGCTTTAAAAGTAATTCTAGTCTGAGTGAAAGTGTTGTAAATGATGAAACTGTCGCTGATAGCAAAACACACGTGAAGATGAATAGTCTACCTAGGAAGATGGACAGCAAGAGTGCTGCTTCCAGAAGATATAGGTATGTATGATGCTTTACTAGGCTAGCGGCCGAATACTCAGTCACTATTAAATCCAAGCCACATTATTTAATCCAAGTCACTATCATATCCAAGTGAAATGGTTTAATCGAAGTCACTATCAAATGTAATGTAATGTAATGTAATGTAATGTAACGTCACGACTTTTATCCCCGTTCGGGGGTAGTCAGAGGCTTGAGTGGCCATACACCACCACATTGTGGAGGTATTAACCAACTCAAAGCCCACGTTTCACTAGATAGTCAGAACCCAACGTGACGTCACTACTTATCAAATACAAGTGAAATAGTTTAATCCATGTCACTATTAAATCCAAGTTAAATTGTTTAATCCAAGTCACTATCAAATCCAAGTGAAATAGTTTAATCCAAGTCACTATTAAATCCAAGTTAAATTGTTTAATCCATGTCATTACTAAAACCAAGTCAAATTATTTAATCCAAGTCACTATTAAATCCAAGTTAAATTGTTTAATCCATGTCATCATTAAATCCAAGTCAAATTATTTAATCCAAGTCACTATTAAATCCAAGTCACAAGAAAATACCTACTAGTCAAATTGTTTAATCCAAGTCTCAATTAAATCCAAGTGAAATAGTTTAATCCATGTCACTATTAAACCCAAGTCAAATTGTTGAATCCAAGTCAATAGGTGGACCGACGACCTAGTGAAGGTCGCGGGAAACCGCTGGATGCGAGCAGCACAGGACCGGGCGTTGTGGGAAACCTTGGGGGAGGCCTATGTCCAGCAGTGGACGTCTTTTGGCTGAAATGATGATGATAATATCAACAGGGCACGATTAAAAGAGACCGCGTCGCGACAAGCGCAAGAGAACCAACAGTTGAGGGAGGCCAACGAGCGACTCACCGCCGAGAAAGCGGTACTCAAGATGGTGATTATGGAGCATATGAAGAGGTGTTCACTGGCTGACGACCTGAGTAAGTATATTACTGTGTAACAACCACTACCATAATTGATGGAATCAGGCGTCGCTCAGTCGCAGCCCAACCATCCTGAGGATGCCGCGTTTAGAGGCGAACACGTGTCGAATTTATTTTAGATTCGCTTTGTCTGCGGAGAATTGCTAATTGTTAGGGTCCATGACTCATGACAGACATACTCTCGACTGACAGGGAGTTAAGTATTGTTGGTAAAAAGTAATGTAACGTCACGACTTTTATCCGCGTTCGGGGGTAGTCAGAGGCTTGAGTGGCCATACACCACCACATTGGCCATTGGGCATTGGCATTAGTCTTGTTGGCCTCTTCTATTATCGATCAATTCATTTGGTTTATAATTTTGGAGGTTGACAATTCCGAGGGTGAGTGGTGAGTCCCTCTCTAAAATTGTTTAACCGCTACCATACCATACTATACTATATCCGTTTGACGGGCCCGTTAGCGTGGTTGGCGCGGAGGCGCCTTTCATGCTGCAGGTCGTAGGTTCGATTCCTACCCGGGACATGCATTTGTGTGCATGAACATGTCTGTATGTCCCGAGTCTGGGTGTATATGTATATTAAGTATGTATTTACAAATAAAAAGTAGTATATGTAGTAATATCAGTTATCTGGTTTCCATAGTACAAGCTCTGCTTAGTTTGGGATCAGGTAGCCGTGTGTAAAAAATGTCCCAGGATATTATTATTATTATTATATCCATAGCCATAGTCTGATGGGGTCGGCCGCTACGCCCCTATGGTTGTCTCTTATATACAGAATGTCCCATAGATTTGCCACATGAAGGGAAAGTATCTTAAATACTGTAGATAGAGAATTTTACTGAATGAAGACTTCATTTTTATTTTAAAAACAATACGAACTGCATTCAAAGATTTTTGAAAACTCGCTTGCCACACTCGGGAATCGAACCGGCTAAAATCCGAAAAAATAACATCCTGTACTTTTATGTCATCAGTCGATAGGATCAATCATAAGGATCAAATCTCTCTAACAAACATGGTAAATTTAATGAAAGGAAAACCATGATATGATACCAAAAACACATATACACTCCTTTTTTTTGGGCAGTCGTGTAAAAACTATGAATGCAGTTCGTATCGATTTTAAAATAAAAATGAAGTCTTCATTCAGTAAAATTCTCTATCTACAGTATTTAAGGTACTTTCCCTCCATGTGGCAAAGTTGTGGGACACCCTGTATACTAATGTGCCTCGTGAATCTTAATACCGCGATTCAGGATCGTGGAGCGTGCACTCAATGCCATCTGTTGGTAGCAAGATGTGAAAACGCTACAACTTCATTCTAGTATTTTCTAGCGTTAATGGTTTCTGAGTATGTACACTAACTTAACAAAAAAAATCCTTTTCATTCCACACATTTGACATTCCACTCTTGGGCAAGGGCCTCCCCTCAATGCGAGGGGGATTCATGCGATAATCCACCACGCTGGCCCCGTGCGGGTCGGCGGGTTTCACAAGTATGGTCCCAAACTAAGCAACGCTTGTACTATGGGTACCGTACAATGGTCTGGGGGCGATCCCAGTGACACCCAGACCAGGCCAAATTACGAAAAGGCCGTTTCCGAGATTTGCCTCTCGCGGGAACCGAACCCGCAACCATCCGATGCACGACGGACGTCAAATATAAACATTATTTGTTTTGTTACAGGAAATATATTAGAAAAACTGAAAAGTTCTGGCTCAAATGTGTAATAAATTGAAAGATATTTCACGAATACACCATACGATAGTATGGTCCCAGATCTTTTATGGAACCATACAATGGACGAGGTCCCAGTTGCACCCAACTGACACTTGAGTTGGACTGCCGAATCTCGTTCAGCAGGGCTAGCACACACGCCAAGACAAGACTTGTCACGCATAGTCCCGCACCGATTCGCTCTCTCTCATGGACCAATTACTAAGGGGACTGGCCCTAAGCAACTCGGCCGAGTGGTCGGTCTAGTACTAACATCGACATAAAACGAAGCGAGTAGTTCAACTATTTACCGGTAGATAGAACAATGAAAATGAAAAAACAATGACCACGTTTTTTTCATACATATATCTAATAAGGGCACCTCTTTCTTAAGTCTTTACTCTGTGCTCTCTCTCGTTCTTAATGCGTAGGAGAGAAAGGGACAAAACTGAATTGAAAAAAAAAAAGTAACGTCACGACTTTTATCCCCATTCGGGGGTAGTCAGAGGCTTGAGTGGCCATACACCACCACATTGTGGAGGTATTAACCAACTCAAAGCCCACGTTTCACCAGATAGTCAGAACCCAACGTGACAGGTGGTGAACCTTGTCGCCGTGTATACAGGAACTGACTATTACCTAATCCCGAGGGATAGGGTAGGGGAGGGGGGAGGGTCTAGTCACAGTCGGCTGTGCTACCAGTGGAGGTTAAAAGAGTGTAGTGAGTGAGAGAGAAGAGTGAGTATCTATTCCAGTTCTGTAAATCTTTTCAAAGCGTGAAAAATATGTTTTTGGGGATTCAAGATGGTAGACAAGCACAGACAAATATGCTATAGCCATCCATAAATCACGTCACACGTGAAGAGGGGGAGGGAGTCGATGAAATGTGACATTGTGTGACAAGGGGGTGGGAGGGGTCCTAAGTTTTGTGACGTCACGTTTAAAAATCTAATATATCCAAGTAATAAAACCGAAATTTGAATTGTTAACGAAAAAATTGGAAAATTGGAAAAAATATGTGACGTCACACAGGGAGGGGGGAGTCTCACAAATGTGACCAGCTGTGACAAGGGAGGAGGGGTCTAAAAATCATGAAATCCGTATCACGTAATTTATGGATGGCCCCATAGACGCTGAATAGTTTGACCCTCACCTAACATGCATGACCACTGTACTTTTTATATGACTAAGGTAGCAACAAGCGTACGGCCCGCCTGATGTTAAGCAGCCCCGACTGGCCCCTTTTGACGATTGCATTCTCATACATGGTCGACGTAAGCGGCGTCTTGTCTTATTAGTCTGTGGAGACAAGTCACAAACCAGAGTTGGGCAAAATTTAATTGCAATTAATTAATTGCAAATTGCAGGTGATGTCACAATTAATTTTGATTTGTTTGTCAATCGCGAACAAACTCGGAAGTCATGACAAAGTTTCATTCCAGTATTTTAAAATTGATATTTTTTATTAATTTTATATCAGTCGAGTGAGTTATTTATTTTAAATTGTAATTTATTTTCGTTATTCATTAAATATAGAATTGATTAATTTAATATTGTCTTTTATTACTAGTAGCAACACCATTTTAATTGTCTTCTTTATATAACTATAAGGCGACACAAGCATACGGCCCGTTTGATGTTAAGCAGTTACCGTAGCCTATAGATATTGGTAATACCGAAGGCATCATTCGCACGTTGCCTAGGTACTCGATCGTCAAGTCTTTGATTGGTCATATCTTAGAGGGAGGGGAAGTGGCTTTTTGGCGGCTGTGAGGGGGTGGTACTACCCCGTGGTGGTATTCCAAAAGGAGCAGACAGAAAAACACTTCTATGTTATAAATAAACTAGCCGTGCCCCGCGGCTCTGCTCGCGTGTAAATTGATGTGTAAGATTAGCATGTCTTATTCCAGAGCCTACACTACCTCCGTTTCAAATTTCATTTAAATCGGTTTAGTAGTTATGGAGATATGTTGTAACAAACATTCACACACACTTTCACATTTATAATTTTAGTAGGAAGTAGGATAGGATGTCTTCTTCCTAGCCTTAGGGTGCGTTTCGATTGAAGCGGAGCGAGGCGGAGCGGGGCCGAGCGGACCGTGAATTGGCCAATCACAGTGCTCGAAATCTCCACTCCGCACCAGTGGAAACAGTGTAAGCGGGGCGGAGCGGAGATGAGTGGACTTTCGAATAAAACAAATGAACACGCGGCCCCGAGCCGGACAGAGCGGAGTCGAGCAGGCTGTGGTGCCGAGTGGTGGGCACGAAGCGGAGCGGAGCGGAGAGGAGAGGAGAGGAGCGGAGAGGAGCGGAGCGGAGCGGAGAGGAGCGGAGCGGAGTTGAGCGTTCTTTCGAATAAAACAAATGAACACGTGGCCCCGAGCCGGACAGAACGGAGTCGAGCAGGCTGTGGTGCCGAGTGGTGGGCACGAAGCGGAGCTGTGCGGAGCTGAGCGGCGCTGAGCGGAGCAGAGCGGAGCTGAGCGGAGCTGAGCGGACTTTCGAATACAATATATGAACACGCTGCCCCACTCCACCTCGCTCCGCTTCGCCGCGTTCCGCCCCGCTCCGCTTCAATGGAAACATTTGCCAGTTCTCACTGCTATTCTCCGCTCCACTCCGCCCAGCACCGCTCCGCTCCACCCCGCTCAACCCCGCTCCGCCCCGCTCCACTTCAATTTGCCACTTTTCACTGCTCTTCTCCGCTCCACTCCGCCCAGCTCCGCCCCGCTCCGCCCCGCTCCGCTCCGCCCCGCACCGCTTCAATGGAAACAGTTGCCACTTTTCACTGCTCTTCTCCGCCCCGCTCCGCTTCAATGGAAACGCAGCCTTATCCCATTATGAGGGGTCGGCTTTCAGTCTACCCTGATTTGGCTGGTCACCGATATTTACACGGAGCGATTGCCATCTGCCTTCCGACAGAGTTGGGCAAAATTTAATTGCAATTAATTAATTGCAAATTGCATGTGGTGTCACAATTAACAATTAATTTTGATTTGTTTGTCAATCGCGAACAAATCACAATTAATTGTTAATTGTGACATCACCTGCAATTTGCAATTAATTAATCGCAATTAAATGTTGCCCAACTCTGCCCTCCGAGACCCAACTAGTGGGACTATTGGCAACCTAAGGGTAAGACCATTTTAGTCAGATTTTTTCAGGCTTCTGACTGCCCGTAACGACTGTCAAAGATCTTTAAATGACACACGGGACCGCCAGCTTAACGTGCCCTCCGAAGCACGAAGCTCCGAAGTAGGATAGGATGTAAGGGGGCGTCATTAAATTACGTGAGGCATTTAGGGGGGGAGGGGGTCGAGCCAAATCTCACGTGGGGGAGAGGGGGGATATCGGCAAATCTCACGTAATTTTTTTTTACCGCAAGGATCTGTGTAAATTTGCGAGAAAACAGAGTTAAATTAAGTAAAACATGTTTCTCCGCTAGAATATGGCTATTGAAAATTCTCACGTGAGATTAGAGGGGGTCGAGCAAAATCTCACGACGTCTCACCAAGGGGGTGGGGGGTCGAAAAATCACCTGACGTAGTTTATGGACGCCCCCTAATGGGATGAAATGAAACAATCACTTTATAACAAGGTCTATAATTATGGCCCTTTCATGTATTTGACAAGAAAGGATCTGAGGCTATATAAACTTAAATTAAGCTTATGATCTTATTGTCAGCTTAATCAGCTTCCATTTCATATTTGATGTAGGCTCGTATTAATAAATGCATCTCAAAGTTGAGATCGATCTTAAGATGCTGTTTTCGACAGATGTTCCAAACATTAAACGTCAAAATGCATCTTGAGATCGATCTCAACTTTGAGATGCATTTATTAATAGGAGCCTACAGATTTAGATTTGAGTTTGTCATTACAGAATAGTACTGATAATAAAATAACATTTTATTATGATTAAGATATAACGTAAATTTAAAACGGTTCAAACAAATAATCAGTAAGAAGGATTCGAACTAATTTCCAAAATCGATTTTTTTTATATTAATTTCAATGTTAAAATGTATACAATAATAATAAATAATAATAATTATTGATAAACTGGTTAAACCATCGTTTGAAATGTGAAAATATAACTGACATGCGGGCCACATTTCAAGAACTGTGTCACAAACGAACTAGATAACTTCGTCTACAAGCGTTTCTACAAATCGCTACGCTTCATGTATGGAAATGACTTAAGTCACGTGATCTACTTATCGACTCGTAATGTCATTTCCATACATGAAGCGTAGCGATTTGTAGAAACGCTCGTAGACAAAGCCACTTGGGCTGGATAAACTAACCGCTCCTATAAAGATTTTTAAGTCAGGTTACAATGGTTTTAGAAAGTATTTCGAGCAAAATTCGTTTAAAACACAGTTCAAAGTAGCCTTCACAGCGATAGACTCAACAATGGCCGACTTAAAACAAGCGTTCAGCTTATTAGTACAAAAATTAAGGTGCACATCTCAATTCTAATTGGGTAAAACGATGTTTACAACGCTTGCGCGTTTTAGGTTAGCGACGCGCCATCTAGTTTCAGTTACAGTAAACAAGTTGTAGATTTATTGCTAATAGATGGCAGTTAACACGATTTCACCCAAATAAATGTTAGTTTAAAATTAATTAATGTAAATACATGCTTTATTCTAAATATACCGTCGTGTTGGGCGTCTCAAGCAACTTGTTCAAGATATGTTATCGTTCTAATTGACTGAATCCATCAGAACAGCTAATAAGTAGTACTAATATGCGTGATATGCATAAAATTTAGAAAAATCGTGAAGAAAGAAGAATTATTAACTATATTCTGTATTGGATTATATTTTTAAACAAAAAAAAACATTTCATATAAACTAACGCCATCTAGTTTAAAATACTTAAAACAGTAATTAACTTTGCGTCCAATAGATGGCTGCAGTTTCATCTTTATGTACGGAGTATTATATTTTGTTAAAAATATAATCCAACACTACAATGCGTTCTTATAATACTAATTAAATTAAAGCGATCGATTTTTTAAACTTTAAAGTTAATATTAACAGGGTTAGTATTTTTTTTTAATAATAAAAATCTCTAAGCTCATACAATTTAAGTTGCGTTGCTTTTGTTAGTTTTTTTTTAGGCAAAAGGGTATGATAATTATACCTGTCTGACTTATAATCTTTTGCGAATTTTACTTTACCCAATTATGTTATGAAAATCTAGAATTAAAAAAAGACACTCGTCCAAATTAAAAAGTAGCTATATATTTCTATCTTTCTCATGTTCATAATGAGTAAATAAGACAGAAGTAATTTTAGTTGCATACCTTTCGATACACCAAAAATATGTCAGTCCCGCTAACACGTTACCAACATGAGAAAAAAAGCAATATACAACGTGTTTCAATTCTGCGAAATAATACTTCCAAGTTTGGATGAGTATTGGAAATAGAATCAAATGGTATAAAAATATTGAAATTAGAACACTTTTTTTTTAAATATATTTTCGAATTAGTACAATCTTGACCCTTCTGCCTCTTTCTAACATACAACCCAAATGAACATGTTTTGTTCCAGCATTCCATTTGAGGGCACGGTGTAAGCCTGACTAAGTGCAGTGTCATGCTGTTGGCACACACTTATCTGTAAATAACCGAGTGGCTACCAACTGTCAAACTACAATAACAGACACCTTATACAGGATAACTGGTGATTCCACGTATTCTTTATAAGGTGTTATAGAGGAGCTACAATGCAATGAATCTGGGCCCTGAATGTTACTTTTTCGTAAACTAACAGAATATTTTATAGCCTTCCAATTTAATATTTTGTATCGCAAACTGAACAGCGCCCCTATCGGACGGAATCAAAAACTTTCAGTTATCCGTACAAAGTGGACAAATACGCAGATTATAAAGTATAGTTAGCTTACGAGAGAAAATACAATACGGGCATTGATTCCTCATTTTGTTCTACTAAATCTAGTAGTTTTCGTTATTCATTCAGATTAGTTAAAATTTAGCTATTCAATCACACCCAGTAAGAAACACATCGAAATACCAGTTACCCTGTATAGTGAGAGCCTGTTTCACAATCGCCGATAATTTTTATCCACCAAATATGGCGTTTTGAAAGTTTTCCATACAATATCTATCATAACGCCATATTTATTTAGTGGATAAGAGTTATCTAAAGATAAATCGAATTTTAACTGTCACTCTGTTTTAAAAACTGTGTTTGTGTTCTACGTTTTAGTTCCAATTTTGGCCACGGGTACCTACAGATAATTTTGTTCTGGTACCCATCATTTATAATGTCGCTAGTGTAGCGATATTTTTTTTTAAATAAAATGTAACATGCAATGATTGTAATGCCATAAGTTTAATAATAATTTGTAATGTTTTGCATTGTAACATGTTTTGTTTGGAATCGTTTGTAATCCAGAACATTACAAATTATCGAAAGAAAACATTACTTACGGATATAAGGTACCTATATTAAGAATTACTTTAATATACAGAATGGTTATTGTTATAAAATTTAACAGCAAAGAATATCTATGATACCTCTATTGTAACATGTTTGAACGGCACAATGGTTTAATAAATATGATTCTGTTCAACTAAATCTAATGATAAAACTATTCAGCTCATTATTGTTTATTTACTTCAGGCTTTGTAACTACCAGGCATTTATAACGTTTTGCTATGAAACCTTTTAAAAAACATATAACGAATAATTCAATTATTTTCTGTTTATTCTAATAATTATCTATCTGAACAATATTTCACGAATACGCGAGTATTACCTAGGCAAAAATATAAAAAAGAACTATTTTAACTAGCTTTTATTTTATTAAATAATTAATAACAATCTTTGGGAAGTATAATAACAATATATTTAAGTATATATTTTTTTATTTGATGTACATATTTTATTTTATGCTTTGCACTCGATATAAGACGTAGCCTACGTTAAATATGTCTTAGTTATGATATTTAAAACAAAAAAAAGTATAAATTATTTGACTTAACTATTTATTAACGCAGCTGTCTATTTAGAAAAAAAATATCTACCATAAAAAAAAACAATCTGAATTAAATTAGCTAGGTTTTATCCATTTAGAATTTTAGTTCATTTTATTTTCTATTACCCTTAACAGTTTACAGCATAAATCATATCTAAGACATTTAATTAAAATTAATTAATTAATTTTTACTCATTTAATCGTATTGCACCGATACCTAACTTTGAATTAATTTTATTTTAAAAAATCTCAGCGCGTTTAGCTGGCTTGACGGACATTTTGCTAAACACGTTAGCGCGACGGAAGCTGTCAAACGTCAAATTGGATAACTCATTTGTTTATCTGCTATATTTAATCTTCTATACAGGGTTATTGGTAAAACACGAACAACCTTGCAGAACTTTATTTGACATCATAAAGAACAACTTTTGTTATGATTTTTTTCTAAACAATAATACATTTGACAAAAAATCACGCTCTAACTTGTATGAAACAAGAAAATATTCTCATCTAGAGGATAGCCGTGGTCCGTTTAGGTCCTTTACTTTAGGGCAAAGTAGCACTGTTTTTGTTAACGTTACACGAGCGCCTTTTGACAGCTGTCAATTAGACTGTTAAAAAGGTTAAGTACTTATACTGCACATACTCGTGTAGTACAATAACTTGTGAATCCGTTTTGACGTCTCACAACTCCGAACGACGATAACGTTACTATAATCGCTATTTTAATAACTATATATCTAGCAAAACGATCAAAATATATTATTTTTTGTACCAACCGTAATCATTTTGCTACGCTATTAATATAATTTAACTTAATTTTAATGATTAAAATGTATTTGGTGTTTAATTTCATAAAATTATTTGTTTATTTTACACTATTATATAAGGCTCTGCTTACCCCGGCGCGGCGGAAAGCGTGAGCGTAATATTATAAAACTTTTGCGACTATATCTAGCATACTTCTTTTCTATAATTAAATCTATGTCACCCGTATTATTTTGTTTAAATAAACACACTAACAAATGGGAATAAAAAGGAAAAAACACTAGCAATATAATGTGTTGCTAATTTCATAATTAAAAAAGAAAAGACAAAAGAAAAAAACTATAAGTCATAACTAATGTCTCGAATATTTTTTCAGTAAATTATATGTCACATCACTTTGTTTGTAACATAATAGTGATATGACAAAATCAGTATCGATAACATAATAAACTATAAAAACAAAATCAATCAACGCTAGCTTAGGTAACATTTTCCGAAGACCGTTTAAAAACACAACCGTTTGTCAAATACTATCTCCAAAACTGATATCACTTAATCGATGCACCTAACTATAACTACTCGTCGGCAGTACTCGCTAGTCTCTTCCCAATTATCGCATATCTTTCTATCTACAAGGTGCCCATCACTAAATAAAGTGCAACTATGAGCAAATATTTTATTGGTCAATATTTGGACCAATTAGAAGCGTTCGCGGGTATTAGTAACTCGAAAACCCATGGGTAGATGGCGGTAGTGTACTTTATCTACAATAACAAGATCTGTTATATGCTTATTGATACAACTAATCATTCTCTGTTGATCCTAACTAAGACTTCTTAAAATACTCTTTATTTTCCCGTTTTTAAGGATTGTTAAATCTGTGTAACTACCGCCATCTATCGTTTTAGCAATCAAACTCACTCATCACCAAACTATCGATCTATTCGCATCACTATCACTGAGCGGTATGTACATGCTAATATTGGAAAACGTCTTTATTAGATCTCAGAGCATAATATAATGAATCGCTTTAGATGAAGTAGAAACGTGCTTAGTTTTAACACCACTAAAGCTGTCTGTTCGGACTGCGGCGGTAATCCTGCTGTAATCTGAACAGCCTTGAATCCCACAAGGGTTTGCCGAAGCTTATTCGAAATACCTATTTTTTTTTGTTGTTTTAAAAAGACAGATCTCTTTGTAAATTGAATCATTCCTCCAATTATTTGAGGATCCCAAAGTGTTATATGGGCAATGAATAACTATTATAACATGATACGTCTTAATTAAAACATTAGTTTATTTATCTTAAAAATGTATCAAGCTAAGCATATTTTCATCCGGCTCAACGTGATTTTAAATTTCAAATTTCGAACGTGCTGTGAAAACTAAGCACCATGATTTTATACTACGCTACTATTGGACGAAAAATGTAATTAAATTTCAACTAGGGTAGGGCCCGTTCGGTACAGTCGATTGATTGTGTTTTATCGATATATTTCTCGATTTGTGGTTGCACATCACTAGTGAACAATAGGGTTGTCGCGATTGTTTTTTCTCAATATTTGACTTCATTTTAAAATTAATTCCCCAAGCACTTTATCCGTACAGAATTCAGTTTATCATCACTAAATCATATTATACTAAAACTACGACTAATATACATCCTTTTCCCCAAATATATTATAAGACATGAAAAGGACAGGAATATAGTGTCATCTGTCTTCAATATTGAGAAAAAATACACAATCCACACCTTATTTATTTATTTCAACAACCTTTACTTATTTCCTATAAAAACCTAAATTAAGGGGGTTACCCTCACCTCAATTGCGAGTCAGTAGTAGACCTAAAATGGATTACCCTCATCCTCTATATCTATGGAAAACGACTAATTTGGGTCTGCTACTGGGTCACAATAAAAGGATATGATAAGCCCCCTGGCAGGTCTATTCCACAGGGTTGCCACCTAAATGCAATCGCAATCTCAATCCCAATCGTTTTAACTCATAATTTTGTCATAGATTTCCAGCTGTAAAATTACTATCAATCTGTCATTGAACTGTCAAAATAAAAAAAGCACGATATCATGTAACTAAGGCTCGTAATAATAAACCGATTGAGATCTAACTTAAGATGCTGTTTTTGACAGATGTTCCATACATTAAACGTCAAAACTGCATCTTAAGATCGATCCCAACTTTGAGATAGATTTATTATTACGGGCCCAAATTCCATATTTTTACCATACTCTATCAACTGTCAAAATACAGTCCTGTCAGAGCAGTTTGCCGCAAAACTGTCAATGTGACTGTCAGAATGTTGTCAACAACACAATCTCGACCGCACCGTAGGGCTGTCTCTATGCCTACTTCACCTGAAACATGCGCATGCGAGCAGTGCGAGCAGGGCCAATGTTGGGGCCAGTGTTGGGGCCAGCGCGAGCGCCGCGTTACACATGTCTTCCTCGCAGAAGCACATGTGGCCAGTGCCAGTACTTTCCATCATACACACGTGGTCCACCATGAACAGATTGATTTGCAGCTGAGATGTGCACGTGCGCCGGACCACTTCGTACGCTGGAAAGAGAGAAGATAATGGATCAAGATCGTTGAATTCAGACCAATTTTCTTTATCTTCTTTCAAAATGATAATATGATCAAGAAATCCCTCACTTCTATTTCAAAACCCCTCATCCCTATTTAATTTTTTTTTTAGGGCCGCAAAAATATTATAGTTTTTTTATGAGACTGGTGTCAAACAAGCGTACGGCCCGCCTGATGATAAGTAGTTACCGTAACCTATAGATCCTTGCAATATCAAAGACATTGCTCACACTTTGCCGACCTGAAGGGGAGTGGGACGGAGGGAGGATAGGGGGGTGTTGGGCTGCCGGCTCTCTCACTCATCGTACGAAACGTAGCTGTAGGTGCTTGACGCCATCTGTGAGAGCGTGGTACCTACTATCCCGGTCATGACAGCCCATGTGCCCACGAGCCATGAGCTACAGCAGTCAATTGGCTACAGCTTGGCTTTACCACCATTAAATGGTAAATTATAGTGTTCGTGAAAAATAGGTAAATAATAACATCTATGATGGTAATGGTACTCACGACTCTTAGAGTAGCGCACCATCTTGACGCAGCAGCCGTGGCAGGTCTGCAGCGGCGGCTGGTCCCGGGGCAGCGCGGTGTAGTTGAAGGGGTCCTTGCAGCGGGGGTCCGTCCAGCTGTCACACTCGTAGCAGTATATCGTGCGGGCTGGCGACGGAAACCAACCTCATTAACCACCTTCCAAATACTCAGTTTTAGGACTGCTTCAGTTCGTTATCCAGAACTTGTATGGACTGACGAATGGGCTGAACAGGAGGTCTAATATCAACACTATGCAAAATTGCAGCAATTCCGCAAAAGCAATTAATTTTTCCGGCAGACTCCGCAAGATTTCCGTAAAACGGTCACGAATGGCGTAAAATGTGTGTGGCTAATTTAGCGGAATTACTAAGAATTCTGCTAGAAAAATTGAAAAATGAATTGCATTGCCAATGTTCCATAGTGTCGCTGTTAGCCCCCTGTTCAGTCTATTCATCAGTCCATCCAAATCTCATGCAATATACCCAATTTTATTGACTTTGCAATAGCTCCTGCACCTGCTGGGGTCAAGTCGATGTATGACCCCCAGCAGGTGCCTTAATAATTACTTTCTCGCAAAGAACCTCTACGTGTTGGACCCATGTCCAAGCCTTCTTAAGGTTCGGGTACATCCTTAGCACCTAGTGGATCAGGATTTAAGAGTATAATGCCAGATTCTCAAAAATCCAGATGAGTCTATCACTATCTTGGATCTCAAGTCCCGAATTAATAAATGCATCTCAAAGTTGAGATCGATCCTAAGATGCAGTTTTGATGTTTAATGTATGGAACATCTATCAAAAACAGCATCTCAAGTTCGATCTCAATCTTGAGATCGATTTATTAATACGGGCCTAAGTAAGATCGCAATAAAGACATCAGTGATTTGATATAGAAATATTTAAAACACCACTTACCGACCATAGCATTAATCGATTCCAATCCCGTACCGAGGAACGTAAAAATAAAAGCGAAAAGCATATTTCCAGCGTAGTATAATTGCCTAGAGCTAGTGGGTCAAGCTAATGCATGCTCAAGGCTGCCACTACTCGCCATCCGTGTCAAGGACCGTTGTCCTTGTGATACATTCCGAGGTGCATAATGCATGAAACAATTTGAAATTGCATGAAATGGTAACTTAATTAGCTGTGGCAAAGACATCATCCAGATAGATAACTACTAAAATGTGATACGGGCAAACAGCCGAGGCTCGTAGTAATAAATGCATCTCAGAGTTGAGATAGATCTTAGGACGATGTTTTTGACAGATGTTCAATACGTTAAACGTCAAAACTGCATCTTAAGATCGATCTCAACTTTAAGATGCATTGATTGATATGAGTCTTAGTGGTACTTGAACGTTTGATTAGCTTTTGAGTGTAACTCTTAAAGATATGATTAAAGTTGCTACGCGCGTGCCGCACGCAACGTATTCCGGTTGCGTAGCATAGATTTTAATAGAACTACGTGCAATATCAGGGTTGGTAAAACGAACTCGGTACGAAACCAATGATCTATTTCATTCGGGCTTCGAATTTTGAACTTTTGAAACATTAACGTAGTAAAATTATTGTCAAAATTACTAATGAACGAAACAAATGCTCCGAGTCCGTTATATGGCTATCCGACCGACTGTGTTACAAAATAAACTAATTGAGTTAATAAGATGCAGTGCAACCCTTCATGTATTATGACTTATTAGTGTTGTGACATTGGATTTATCGATACTTTTAATTCTACCCATAACATGCGACTGCGGGGTGAAGTGAAGGCATTAGTTATTGTTAGTTGTGACCTACATTAACTTATGACGACAATTCAAATAAATAGGCTAGTCTTTTCTCTCTTTTGATCTTCGATTTTACACTAACATAGATTGAACGTATTCGCAAATGCTGATTTATGAACTAGCCGTGGATGGGATTTCCATACAAACTTTAATTTCCCTTTATGAAAGATTTTAAGAAAGCCTTCCTTAGTGCTCATCTAAGTTATATTTAATGCTTCCAGGGGCCCTACCACCACCTCTTATAGCAGTATTATTTTAACCTTACAGCGACTTTTTGTGCAATGACGTACCTTATTGTCATGACAATAAGAAACGACATTCGCTGTAAGGTTAAAATAATACTGCTATAAGAGGTGGTGGTATAGGCCCAGAGCAGACCACTGGCTTAGGCTATGCGTTCTCTGTCAATCATTGTTAGAATTTAATAGATAAAAATAAGATATTTAAAAATAGTAATCTGAAGCACTCCAAACCATAGAAGAGTCGAGTTAGTTGTGACTACTATTAATTCTGTTATTCGCTCTCAGTGTGATCTAAAACTGCCTCTTTTACTCCGAACGTCATATTTTTTATGTGAACGTCACATAACTCTGTTTTTAGAACGCAAAGCGGGTTTATTTCGAACCCGTCCCGATAAATGCCGTCATAACGGTCCCATTATAGTTGATAATGTCAGTAATTTACTGCGACAATTGGGCCATATTAATTATGCTTGCGAAAATGATGCACAGTAAAAAACTAGTCAAACAGAAAATGAGATCAGCCAATCGACTCAGAGCTGCTATTACGAACCCGGTACGAAAGCAATACGTTACGTTCGGTCTTCGAATTTTGAATTTTCTCACATTTCCGTAGTAGGGAGTAAATAGTGTAAAAATCACCTATAAATTTATCGAGAGATGGATTTAAAGTGGCAGAAGATAGAGATGTCATGTATATTTTTTTAGTTTAATATGCTGTAATTGTCTTATTAAATATTAGACATTTATGCAAGAAAATAGAAAAGACTCTCTCCCCTACTTTCTTCCACTTTTAAAGTTAAAATAAAAGCATGTGGAAAATGTTGCTGTGAAATATACATTTCGTGCAATATAATAAATGACTTACCGTAACGATATAGTTAATAACCACAGTAAAGACAATGATTTGGTAATAAATCTACATAAACACACAGGAGTTTCGACATTTATTAAGACATTATTCACGTAGCCAAAGAAAAAATTGCAAAAAATAGCGGCAAGCAGTAGCAATAGAATTTCAAAATGAAATAGGTTCCTAAATCTATTCATTTTCAACCCAGTCTACGACATTGTCCCGATTTTATATCGATGTAACGACGTTTTTCTTGTAATTTTGATATTTCTGAAGTATTTTACAAGCCTACAAATCTACTAGCGAGGTGTTTAGCTTTCAAATGCTTTTATAAAGCTCGTGAGTACATGGGAAAATATTTATTTGTTGATTAAAAAACAGTACTTACTTTGGCATTCCGCCTGAACAAGGGGGCACAGAGTTAGAGCCCATAATGCTGAAAATCCATGCTTCAATTAGTAAAAAAGAAAAACATATAAAAATAAAAATTAGAAAAAAATCTACACAGTTATCTAGATAGAAGAAGTTATACACAATAGATTGAATATCCTGTAAATAACTGAAAAATAGTGATGTAACATTTCATTTAATGGCTGTCTGTAGACTGGGTTGTGCAATTTTAAACAAACATGAAAAAAAAATTGTTATACTCAAAAAAGTTATCATTTTATTTATCCAATTAGAACTACTTACTGCAAAGTAAGTTTTTGTGAAATGTAAAGAAAATATCAGGGATTTATGATGACTTTTTACCTGTCGATAAGTTTAACATTGTATGAAATGAAATGATTTGTTATACTTATTGTTACTTGGTAATTTCCACATAATATTTTATATGTAATTTTGCAATTTGATGCTCAGTTATTCACAGGAGTAGAAATATTTGTGTTATTTTTCATTTTGTTACAGTTAACCTAACTTTGTATTGTCTATGGTGACTAAAAAGTTGTTACATGCACATTTCATTCCTCGTAACATGATCAACACGCATTCCCGTGGGCACTCCAACAATAATTATCGAGCTGCGAAAACATCGATATTGTCCCATCACTACACAATTTAATATTTATAAAAATATTACATCAAAATTAACTGAAGCAAAGACATTTTAGATAGATTTATGGAAAATGATACGATTTTCGATTTTTTATGATTTAACATAAAATGCATTTAATTAACTTGATTTTGTCAGTTATGTTCAGTACAGTAATAATCAGTACTACCAATCACACAGTCAACAAGATTCCGTGAATGAACATTATCAAAAATAGTGATGTGACAACACATATCGATAATATCGATGTATTCGCAACCGCACGAACACGACACATAATCTAAACGACAGGAACACCTATACACATGGTACGTGACTGCGCTTGTTACGTCATCGTCATTACCGGTCCTTATGCACGAGTTGGACTTGACTTGGTCCACTCCGAACCAGGACATCAGGAGAACTGGAATGGAAACGGTGAATAATTATAAGAAAAATAGTTACAAGTAAATAAATAATAATAATGCCTTTTAAATACACCTATATTTTAATTGTTTTGAGTAGGGTTGACGTTGGTCCAGGATTTTTGTCACCAGGGCGGCGCCACATTGGATTGGGCTGACATTGACATTTATCAATTTTGAGTCTGGCTCTCCAACATCGCGATATGTATTTGTAGTGACACTGACAGAAATAAAGTGACAGATAAACGTCAGTCCAGTCCAATTAAGCGATATTTGTGAGTTGTTTTTTTTGCTTGTAGCTAAATTTGCCTAAAAATAGTATGATTATATTGCGACCAAGAGACAGCTAAACAGTTTTTTATTTAAAAAAAGATACAAAACGGTTAATTTGTGTATGTAGCAACAGAATCAATACCATTAGCTATTCAACTATTCTGTGTATTTACATGCACGGAGTATGGTTTTAAATCACTCTGTCGTTAAAGATTTACGCCACGTATAACGACCATTCAACCATCAGTTTGTTATCCCGTCAAAAATAGTCGCGGTGTCGAAATATTTCGGAAAATCATGTCTGGAGCGGCGCGACGCATTCGATCTAATAATATCGGCCAATGTCCTCAAATAAATTGAGTTGCTAAATAAGCAAGGTCTTGGGCCAGGTGGTATTTTTGCGTGCCAATTTGTGGTCACATTTACGTCATAACTATGGAGCAATACGCTGCAGGGCGAGCATACGCGCCAAGACTTTATCACGCATTCATGACGTCGTCGTACCGAACTGCTCTCTCTTACTTAATGCGTAGGAGAGAATAAGACGAAAAACTTTACTTCGTGTTTTGTCTTGTCACAGCCAGCTGTGCTACCATCACTCGAATAGTCTTCTGTTTAGATTATTAATTTATTACTGATTTTTCAGTTAAAGCAATTTCGTTTCATATCGGTGGCAGATTGATTCATAAAACTTTTTATAACAAATATTGGTGCTTCTTTATTAGGTAATTAAACTTAAAGTAAATAAATACACCTCATGAAATTTATATTCAAGTTTAAGTGTTCTTTAAAATAAATCAACTATAAATAATTACATCAACTCATTGTATTAAATATTTAAAAAAGTCCTCAGTAGTTCAATAATAAGCTCGCCTATTTTTATGAGATGCCTATCATCGACGAAATTTAACAATGTCACCTTCGGCGTCACATATACAGTGGGTACATTTTTTATACATTACCTACTTAATGGATTAGCATGATGTTTTTAACAGACATGTCTATCAATATTAAAAAGCAATAAAATATCAAAACAGTAAAGTTGCTGCTTCACCAAATCGTAAACTGTTGCAATGATTTATAACCTACTTTATCGTCGTTATAACAACGATGTCGTAAAATTCATACATTCAGCTCCAGTAAATAAAAGGTGTTGTGCTGATTTTCGTGAAATTAACAATAAAAAATTGTTGGCAGACTTTTTTAAACAAAACCGGTGTCTGGTTCATCATAGAAGATAATCGATAAATTAATGCATGGCACCGTCATAAAGCAATCTTAGAGGGATGTAGAAAGAAAGCATGGAAGAGGAATTTTATCTACGAGCCGTTGCAGATCACTTGGCAAGTTGAGTTTGAGCAGCATACTCGGGTCACTGTATCAGCTGGTTACGGGTTGGAATCCCATGAATGGAATGGTTCTATCGTAATTTGTCCTAATCTGGGTGACACTTAGATAGTGGCAGCCCATTGTATGGTACCCATAAAATAATGTTGCTTTGCTTGGGACCATTTTGCCAAGTTAGTCTGGCGATATTTATAACAAAATTAATTCTAGAACAGATTCCTCATTAGCATAAAATTCTACGCAAACAGTGTTATGGTCAAAACCTCGATCAAAAACTGTAGGTATAAATACGTTATATAATGCATAGGTTGCAGCATCTACTTATTGACTGCGGTCCACAATTATTTGGGTTAACGACTAAATGGGACAAAGCTGCTGTACGACATTCTAAATTTCTGTACACTACCTCTTTTCCAAAGGGGTAGGAAGCGAGTAAGTAAAATGATGAGTAATTTCAGTGCTTTATTGAAGTCAAATTAATAGCAACAAGCGATTAAGCTTATTTTAGGTATTGTTACGCGTTATCAAAATTATTCTGGTTATCTCTGTATAAACAGAGATAACCAGAATAATTTTGGTCGAGGACACATTTTAAAATAAAATTTAAAAAAAACGTTTCCGTAAGACGCAGTGATGTAACCTCATGCATCATGAAAATATCAAAAACATTAACGCCGTCGTAAATCCCACCGTACGCAGTATTTACAAAACGACTGACATCAAAGAAGAGACTATTTTAACCTTAGTTCATTGTCCACGGAGCTATTCCTGTGAACCTGAAGTAGGGAGCAATACTACGGAATGCAGTTGTATTGTGACCTTGTAACCCTATTGTGTAATTGCAATTGATTTTCAGAAAACTTTTAATATTTGGCTGATTACGATTTTTTTGTTTTTGTTTTTGAATTAGGAGAAAATTCTATAGATGAATGCATATACCTACGGGCATCGGTATATTTAAACATTATTGACAACCGTGGTTAACTGATGGATAACAAACTGATTCAACATCAAAAATATACCTAAACAGAAATTATTTTGAGTTTGAAAAAAAAACCTAACTATGAACTTAGTGAAATATCTCACAAAGTTAAAACGTAAGCAAGGACTTTGTGAACCTTTTTGAAGATAAAAATATGTTGGTTTGTCAATATTGGGAGATCTATCAAGATTCTCAGTAGTGGCTTTTTAACACCTAACATTTGTTTAAGATCAATAAATAAGTAAAAATACCAAATTACCTGGTACAGGAAATATCCAGCGCATCTTTTTCAATTTTCTTCACTCGCCAATCGCTAACGTCTTCTACTTGCCACGAACATCGCTACTTCAAATATACATCAACTTCAAACAACTTGATTTAACTGTACAGTTTGTTTACAAGAGATAAAAGTATAAATATAATTAATTGCAGATAAGTTAAGTCAATAAAGTATAAACTATGACATTAAATCGGTAATAAATAACGAATAAAATGTAGTTCATTACTCACAAGCCCACTGCAAATCGCTAGTAAACGGTGAGACTCGCCTAGTGCTCTCATTTAGTTAATATTATTATTTCGATAAACCTAGTGCACTTTGGGCTTAGATAAAGACACAATGCACAGTCTCTGGGCATAGCGAGTTTGAGAAAACTCAAGCTGAACGAAAAGATAACCGCATTATGAAATCATGTAGAAAAACACAGGCATTCAGAGACCGCTATACGGTATTCATTCTGCACACGTTTGATTTTTATTAAGAAATTGGTTTTTATTCTAAATTAGAAATTATTTTTAAAAGGAAATTATTTATTTAAAATTAAAATTGTATAGAAAAATAACGTTGATTCCCACACTAGGCTGAGCCTGTCCTGTGGGAACATTACTAATTCATTAGTCTAAATGAGGAATCTCTGCCCATTTCTTTAAACAATCTGAAAAACTTGATAAGTAATACAGTTCGTGCCCACGACATAGATAATTCAATGAGTGAATTCTGTAGTTTTGAAGATAACTCAGTAGGTTATATTACTTACGCCAATCGGGCTAATTCAAATGACGTAAGTATAATTGAACCCAATTATTTGATATCAGTAGGCACGACAACAAAGCAACATGATATGTATTCCTACACAATTCTATTTTATTTATATTTTATTACGAAATTACTTCATTAAGGTAAGTATGATCAGAAAAATATTGAACTGTCGGTTATTAGCAAAAAATACAGTTGAACATTATTTTTATCGATATCGATTATTTAAAAAAATATAAGTCAAGCTCTATTATTGATTACGTAAATTGACAGTTTAATTGGCGGGAATAATGTATTTAAAAAAAGAAGATTCGTGTGATTATAGGTTAAATATCGGCATTTAAAGATATAGTTAAAAATCAACATTATGTAACAGAAATAACGTAGTTAAATCAAAATGGATGTAAAATTATTATAGGGATGATTAGAAATGGCAGTCGTGAGTGGAAACCTGAAAAAATCTTACTACGGTAGGTACGCGGCAATGCGCGGACATTATTGATTTTACGTACCGCTACGTCCCATGCGATTATTTACTAAAACACTGCTCAATTATTCAATTTACACTGTAATATACAATAATGAATAAACATAAAAGCATTGGATTAATGCACATTAGTGTAACATCATATTGAAAAAAAAAACAATAAAAAAATATTCGCGAACTTCATGAAAGATTTAGGATTATTTTTAACAAGACTTTTTATTTAATGAAAAAAAAAACCTCAATTATTATTGGTGATATAATTTTAATTACTTATTATAGAAGGGTAATAAAAATTCACTTAATGTTTTTTACCTTTGAACCGTATGTTATAAATATGTAATAATCATAATTACGAGATTATTATTATTATTTGTGTATTTTATAACGATTTGTATGAATTTAACGGGTCCATTTTACGTGGGACACTTCCACTGAGCGGCGCGCGGCGACATACTGACTGGGATACCAGCGCTTTCTTTTAATTTCCCAATTTTATTTATGGAATGCGGTATTGACCAAAGACATCACAAAGTGTGTTTAAAATATCGAATAACTACAGGAGATAGCGGGTCGAATTACTTAAAAGATTGAATGCAAGCTGGGTCACAAAGGGTAGGGCACTTGAAGCACTAAATCGCAGATAAAATAATCAAATTTTATTTATCAGACCAAAAATTGTAAATAGGAGTTCGCAGTCTAGTTTTATCTGTAATGTAGTAATAGCCTCTCTTCCCATTAAATTAATACCATCCGATAAAACGCCCTGTAAATGATAATTAATAGCATGCATATTTTTTTATTTTTTTTTATGAGGATGGACAACTGTGTACAGTATAGCATTTAATGGCATTTTTTCCCAACGAGCAGTGGAAATTTAATTAACTAGCAACACTGGCGGCCCGGCATTGGCTATGCGCTAACGCTATGCGGAAAAAGAAGAAAATCTACCATGTTCTTTATATTATGTTGTTATTGGCACCATTTATTTAAATAATTAATTATTATTATTTACACGTAACCTTTTAAATTAGAATTTTTAAGTTTTTGGTTAAACATAAGTACCTATACAGATTTTACGTAAGTGCCTACTTATTCACGAAATGTTTAAAATAAACAATCCCGCATGTTATGTGTTACTTACTTCTTCATTGATGGTGGAGTCATGTTGTAGCCAGGCTGGCTCGCCCGGGGTACTACCACCCTCTCACAGAAGATCGGCGATACGTTTCGTCAGATGAGTTAGAGAACCGAAAGCCCAACCACTCCCCACTACCCCTTAGGTCGGCAACGTGCGAGCGATGCCTTTGGTATTGCAAGCATCTATAGTTTACGGTAGGTAACTGCTTAACATCAGGCGGGCCGTAGCTTTTTAACTTATTCGTTTTTAAGGCCTGTAGCTCGAATCAAAAATTATAGTTATATTTAGTCTGTCGTCACTAGGTATCTCCATAATAGCTACCGTATATGTTTCGATATTATTATTTCGGACTTTTGAAATGCCCAGCAGAGCTATAGGTATACCGCAAGCGCTGTACCGCGCCTTAGGTACGCGCGGGGAGGTGGGAGGGTGGGACGGCGAGAGCGATGACGAGTGGGGGAGTGGGACGGCGAGAGCGATGAGCCCCCCGTCTCGCCGTTCGCGTAACTAAGGCGCGGTACAGCGCTTGCGGTATACCTATAGCACACACGCCAAGACAAGACTTGTCACGCATTATATCGCACCGGGTCGCTCCCTCTCTTTAATGCAAATAACAAACTATTCCACCAAGCCAACTAGGAACTCGGGTGGAACACGGCTTCCCCTCCCGCACACCCGCCACCGCCTGCGGCTTCCCGCCCGCCACACCTCCCGCACACCGCCACCGCCGCAAGGTGCGGGTGACGTCACATTTGACAGGTTCCTAGTTAGCTTGGTGAAGTAGTAAGTAGGCCATCTATTGTTTAAATTTCAAACTATCTATGCAGTGGAAAGAAGAGTTTTGTTTAGTCTATGGGATAGTGAAAATACAGTTAATTTTGCACCCTACATCCACATAGTTAAAGTTGTACCTAGAATCCGTGTCGAGGAAACCATTTTAGTTCTGTGCGGTATTTGTAGATGTCGCTATATAAAAATATAGCTACAAGTACCTCGTAATCGGGTTAATATGAAGATACTTTAGATATTACTATACCTAAATCACGACGGTGAGGGAAAACATAGTGAGGAAATCTACCTATCCCTCGGGATTAGGTAATAGTCAGTTCCTGTATACACGGCGACAAGGTTCATCACCTGTCACGTTGGGTTCTGACTATCTGGTGAAACCATCGACGTAATACCATTGAACATGACTGTGGACTACAAACTTTATTTTCCATTCATTTAATCAAGAATAATCCTTATGTGACGGACTTAACGCCCACGATGCACGCATTATAAAAACCGGTCCGAGCCAGATACCTATAACTGCGCCTTCTTTCCCTTTCTAACAGTACAACCTTTCATCCCTTGTGTTGCCAGTTAATATTTATTCGATCACCTTAAACTTGGTACATTTTCATGTTAAGAATAATAAACAATAAAGTCGATTAATGAAATACCTATGGTAAAGTATAAGAATATCCTAAGATTAAAATTTCAAATATAAATAAATATCTGGAAATAAGTACTTACCTTCTTTAATAATTCGCTTGTAATTGTCAGTTCCGTGATGTCTATAGGAATCGTAGCAGAAATAAAATTAAAAACTTGAAACACAGAACGTCAATTTGCGTGACACACGACAATTTCAGCTAATTTTAAATCTAGAGGATTGTTTACGCCGTTTTATATATAATATATTAATTTTATTTATTCATCGCTCACACCATTATGTAGCGCCATCTTTGGGATTCGTATGTAACCTTTTTGGTACAACTTCGTCTCACGAGATGGCATTGCGCTGCGATGTCTCGGCGACATCGCCCGACGTGCGCCATATTGCTCTGGCGCGCTCAAGAGTCGCCTTCGCGCCTTCGTCGCAAAAACACGCGTTTTGTCGTGTGTCGCACCCGCATTGTTCCTAGAGTCTTCTAGCAGCATAAATCGCATCGCCTATACCTATCTTCATGCCTGGTTCTGACACGCTGTCAGAAGACCAGTTTTTTATCGCGTCTCATCAGCGTCGGATGATTGACGCGCCGCACGCGCCGTTGTTTTGTGGACTAGCAACCGTAAGCCTCAGAGACTTTACACCAGCAGTGTTGTTCTGTGCCGTGAATAACCAGAAACCGCCTGCAGCAGCCGCCATAACCCAGGAGTTCGAGTTTGCCGATTTGGTGAGTACGTTTTCCCTGATTTGGTGCTCTCATTTTGGTGTGAAGCCTCTTATCTTTATATATATATCTACCCGCTAACCTGCCCTGGTCTCCAGGACAGGCGATCCACATTTTTACGTGGTTGTTAACATTCGCCCCACCATAAAAGTTTGGTCCAGTTCGAACCGGATTTGACCGGTGTTCCTTGATATAATCTATTCGCTCTCTGCTATCGTCGAAGTTATAATTTACCTTTATAGGCTATAATCTCGCTAATCCATATAAAAACGGCTATTCTTTAACCTTTTTATACGCATTTTACCTATTTTCTATATAAGTGGGTAGGTATCTACTTACCTCACTTCGCATCGCAAATTGTTTCTACAATTATTAGTTATCTAACTATTCGCTCATATTCGCCAATTGTATATGTCTATATGCATATTTCTATAATATATTTGCGTTATGACTGTGCTACTTACGTATTTTCTATAATTTACTAGGTAGGTACATACTATTGCGCAGGTACTCGATACTTATTATCGCATTTCTCTCGCTAAACTTACGTATTTCTACCTATTCTATCATCTACTGTTCGCATTACAATTATATTTGTTCAATAATACCTATCTATTTAGCTAGGTATATCATTTTGCTCCAAATCTCATTTTGGCCATAAGTAAGTAGGTACGCGCACTACGCGCTTCGTCGCACGTACGCCACGTAAGTACATCGTCGCTTCGCTTCTCAAACGTTCGCTCGCTCGCTCGCATTCAAAATGGCGTCCGAAGCTGAACTAAAAATTATCATCGCTAAAAAAGAGGCAATATTCGCGCGTATGAACGCTTTATACACAACCGCTACAAAATTGTCGCCTTCCGACATTGATACGCGAAGTAAGCAGGAGTTTCTTGCCGCCTCGGCAAATATAAGTGGCTTATATAGCCAATTCAACGACCTCTGCGATAAACATAACATCTTATTGTTAGAAGAGGATCCCGATTACAAACTTAATTTTAATAATTGGGAAGCCTTTGAATCTTTGTATTCGTTTGTCCAACATACACGCTCAGGTTTACTGCCTCGTCACGATGTGTCCGCGGGTATTAAATCCACATATGACACTTTTACTACTTGTCGCTTAGCCCCGCTAAACCTCATAGGTTTTTCTGGTGAGCCAGAAAGTTGGCCACTCTTTTATCAAAATTTTAAAACGAACGTCCATGACAATAAACAGCTCAACGACGCTCAACGCGTTCAGTACCTAGTAGGTAAACTAACTGGAAACGCCCTTAATGTCTTCGCGGGAATTATTCCCAACGAATCCAATTATCGCACGATTTGGAATTCTTTAATCGCTAAATACCAAGATAAACGTTCGCTAGGATCTATGTACCTAAATAACATTCTCGATGTAAAACCTTGTTCTGATACACCCGCACAATTAAATAATTTTATCGAACGCGTTCATTCATCTTGGTCCGCTTTAAAACAGTTAAATATTAACGATTTAAATGACTTTATTTTTACGCATATCGCTTTTAAAAAATTGGATTCTCAAATAGTAAAAAACTTTGAATTATCTGTTCGCGACAAAGAGGTCCCTTCCAGTACCGATCTAGTAGACTATATCCGTCATCACATCAAAGTTCTCGAACGTACCACTGTCGCTCGACAGAACGTTTCAAAAACGCAAGGGTCTAATTCTGTTGGTCGCTCTGCGACATCGAAAGATTCGCATACATTCGCTATTACTGAAAATAACGATAATAAACCCGCTTGTATTTGTTGTAATACTTCGCAACACGTTCATTTATATGAATGTGGTGCATTTAAAAAATTGCCTGTAAAGGATCGCTTTAATTTAATAAAAGACAATAAACTATGCATAAATTGTTTTAGTCCGCAACATAATACATTTAATTGTCGCTCGCATAATGTTTGTAAACAGTGTCATAAAAAACACCATTCGCTATTGCATTTTGATAATCGTCCGAACGATTCGCATTCTAACGACAGCCAACAGAATTGGCGCCCTCCGTCGGATCGGCCGACCGCTACCGCTGCGCGCGCAGCTAACGCCACTAGCGCCGCCACGACCGCCGATCGCGCACGACCCGACGAGCGCTCGTCTGTGTGCATGCACACGCATACCGAGCCATCGCTTGCGCCGCCCGCGACTTCTTCGCGCGCTGCCGAGGAATGTACGAGTTCTATAACTTTGCATTCTTGTAATCAACTCGCACGTAATAAATTTAATAAAACAATTGTTTTGCCTACCGCTCAAGTATATGTTCCTAATAATGGAAAACGCTTTACTATACGCTGTTTAATTGATTGCGCTTCGCAAAATAATATAATAACGCTCGCATGTTGCAATAAATTAAAATTAAATATTAAACCGCTTGTTAATTCGTCCTTGAAAACTGTAGGATCGATCTCCGCGCCTATTAAAGGTTACGTTTCGCTTACGATTCAATCGCGCGTTTCTGACGCTCAATATAGTTTGATGTTGCTAGTGGTTGACCATATCACTGATCAGCTACCTACTCGCACTATACCTGCATCCATTATGGATCATTTTAATAATTTACCGCTCGCTGATGATTGTTGGAACGCGCCCGGGAATATTGACGCGATTCTCGGTGCTCAGATGTTCGCTTTCATTATACGCGGAGGTAAAGTGATACCGCCGCTCGCGCAGTCAGCTGATTATTCGGATACCGCTCGCTCCGCACCGCACGCTCTCGAGACTACTCTTGGCTATATTATCATGGGGGAGATACCCGCTTTGAACTCTGATGGTGTAGTCTGGTCCTTCGGTCCTTTAATTAACAATTTAGATTATGATTTAACTAAGTTCTGGGAGCTTGAAGAGGTACCTTCTATAAATGTTTTAAGTCCCGAAAATCACGACTGTGAGAAACTTTTCGCAGCTACCGTAACAAGAATGTCTTGTGGTCGCTATAATGTGTCGCTGCCCTTTAAGGGCGATCCTAAATCTTTAGGTCATTCCTTTATTATCGCTCAGCGCCGCTTCTCAGCGCTCGAACGTAAATTTAATGCTCTTCCCGCTTTACGTCAAGCTTATAATGACGTCATTGCTGATTATATAGATAAAGGTTATTTGTCGGAAATACCTTATTCTCCTACCGCTTTAACTGAAGGATACTTCATTCCGCATCACGCTGTTGTGCGTCCTGATAAGGTGACAACAAAAACTCGCATCGTTTTGGACGCTAGCGCCAAAACTGATACCGGCACATCGCTTAACGATTTGTTGCACACTGGTCCGAATCTACAGGCCGATTTATTTTCACTTCTTTTAAATTTTCGCTATTTTAAAATTGCTATCACCGCTGATATACAGCAAATGTATCTTCGAATTTTTCTTACCGAAACTGACCGCAAGTATCAAAAAATATTATATCGATTTAATGATATCGAACCGCTTCGTATTCTTCAATTTAATTCCGTCGCATTCGGTCTTCGGTCAAGTCCATTTTTGGCTATGCGCACAATCCGTCAGTTAGCTGAGGATGAACGCGCTCGCTTCCCTCTCGCTGCAGAGGTTGCCACTCGGGAACTGTATATAGATGATCTTACGACATCTGTACATTCTGTCGAGGATGGCATTCGCTTGGCAGACGAGTTACTTGCTTTATTTAAGTCTGGCGGATTTAATCTTGTCAAATGGGCAAGCAACTCGCCTGAACTTCTCGCTCATTTGCCCGAGTCTCATCGCGCTTCTATTGAATTTACTGACGATAGTGACACGCTGAAGGTATTAGGCTTAAAGTGGCTACCTACCACAGATATGTTTTCGTTTTCTACATCCGCATCATCCGCAGGTAACACTAAACGCGCTATACTTTCGACCATCGCTCGCTTATTTGACGTATTGGGATTTGTCGCTCCTGTCATACTTTATGCAAAGCTCTTATTACAAGAACTTTGGCTCGCTAAAATTGGTTGGGATGAGGAGCCCCCAGAGTCCATCACTAATCGCTTCAGTCAATTCAAAGAAGAATTATCTCTTTTATCTACTATACAAATACCTCGTCACTTAGGTATCGCTGCAGGCTGCGTTGTACACCTGCTCGCCTTTGGAGACGCTAGCATGAAAGCTTATGGCTGCGTTATTTATTTACATGTAACACATCCTAATCGTGACATATCCATTCATTTGGTATGTTCAAAGTCTAAAGTAGCTCCATTAAAAACTATTTCGCTAGCAAGGCTCGAATTATGTGCCGCGCTTCTTCTCGCTAAACTTGTCAACCAAGTTCATAACGTCTTTCATGCTCGCTATCCCATTGAAGATATATTCGCATTTTCGGATTCCACCATCGCTCTGTCGTGGATTCATTCGTCGCCGCACCGGTGGCAAACATTCGTTGCTAACCGCGTCTGTAAAATTCAGGAACTTCTGTCTCCTGACCGCTTCTTTCACATCGATGGGGCATTGAACCCTAGTGACATTGTGTCACGTGGTATACTACCCTCGCAATTAATTAATCACCCGCTTTGGTGGCAAGGTCCACCTTGGATCCGTCGTCCGATCGCTGAATGGCCGATCGCGCCGTTTGAGCCGTCTCGCGTTGAAGGTGCTATACCTGAAACAAAAAATACGGTTACACTTACCACTATATCCGATCTGGATACCTCGACGTCGCCTCTTCTTGAGCTCGCTGTCCGGGTCTCCTCCTGGAAAAAATTGTTACGCATTGTCGTTTACATTTTACGTTTCACTCGGAAATTACCTCGCTCGCCCTCGGTTCAAGTTTCGGAACTTGAAGCCGCAGAGATCGCGATTCTTCGCGCTTTACAGTTAAAATACTTTAATAACGAAATTAAAAATATAAATAAAGGAAACTTACCTTCACCCGCGTTACGTAAACTCGATCCTTTTGTGGACGACCACGGATTAATTCGCGTTGGTGGTCGATTGAAGAACGCTAATATACCTTTCGAAAATCGACACCCAGTCTTACTTCCCCGCCGCGATCATATAATTGATCTTATAATTGACGATTGTCATCGCTCCAACTGCCACACAGGTTCGCATTTGTTTATGTCGCTATTACTCCAAAGTTATTGGATCATTTCTGCCATAAATATTATTGAACAAGTATTCCCTGGTAAAGATGGTATCACTCGAGTCGCTTTAGTTCGTACTACTACTGGAACTTTTAAGCGTCCAGTCGTAAAATTATGTCCTTTACCTTCGCAATAATTTGTACTTTTAATTTAAATCGCATTAGTTTATAGCACAGTTATTCCGTACTTTATATTATTTACCTACTCCATAATTATATCCGCTCATTTAGACTTATATTCTAACAGTTAACGTCTCTACTAAATATCCGCATCTTTGTCTAACTTTCACTTTTTTGAAACTCCTACGGACTTCCAAGCCGGGGAGAATGTTTACGCCGTTTTATATATAATATATTAATTTTATTTATTCATCGCTCACACCATTATGTAGCGCCATCTTTGGGATTCGTATGTAACCTTTTTGGTACAACTTCGTCTCACGAGATGGCATTGCGCTGCGATGTCTCGGCGACATCGCCCGACGTGCGCCATATTGCTCTGGCGCGCTCAAGAGTCGCCTTCGCGCCTTCGTCGCAAAAACACGCGTTTTGTCGTGTGTCGCACCCGCATTGTTCCTAGAGTCTTCTAGCAGCATAAATCGCATCGCCTATACCTATCTTCATGCCTGGTTCTGACACGCTGTCAGAAGACCAGTTTTTTATCGCGTCTCATCAGCGTCGGATGATTGACGCGCCGCACGCGCCGTTGTTTTGTGGACTAGCAACCGTAAGCCTCAGAGACTTTACACCAGCAGTGTTGTTCTGTGCCGTGAATAACCAGAAACCGCCTGCAGCAGCCGCCATAACCCAGGAGTTCGAGTTTGCCGATTTGGTGAGTACGTTTTCCCTGATTTGGTGCTCTCATTTTGGTGTGAAGCCTCTTATCTTTATATATATATCTACCCGCTAACCTGCCCTGGTCTCCAGGACAGGCGATCCACATTTTTACGTGGTTGTTAACATTCGCCCCACCAAGGATTGTGCTGAATTTTCTCATAAAAATGGGTAGAATATGCGTAATGGAAGGGTGTAAAAGCGAATATTATCCGAATTAAGGATTATCTTAACATAGGTAAGTGGGTAACTATGTTTTCCACGTTAAGTACATTTTAGATGTTCGGGTGACATAAATTTCGCTAGTAAAAAGGACTATAATATAAATCTTATTATGTGTCTGTGTTAACTGAGGAATATCGTCCACGGGAACTGTTTGCAGCGATAAAGTCGCGCTTTTCGTTGCCGCACGACTACATCGCAACTTTTTGAAGTCGGTCGCATTTGCAACGCGCGACAGACCACACGCTGGTAAAACGCGACGCTCACGCCGCGTTGTCACGGCTCGCCGGGCTCGCACACGGCGTTCGCGTCGTTCACACGCTCGAGGAACGCGCACGTCTAGGGCCAGATTAACCCTTTCAGGCAATTTAATTCTCGGGGCCCCTTTCCTTTACCCTTTTGTTACTTTTTAATAGTACATTACTGCCACGGTCTGTAATGAGTGTGTTGCTGGGCGCGTTGTTGATGGCCGAAAGCGCGGCGCAGCGCAGCTCCAGGGCTCCACAGCGCGGTCAGCATTGCAACCCTTGATGGACAATATAAAATAAAGGCCGAGACCGATGGTTTGTCGATTGAAATTGTTTGAAATCGGGACGACTTTTGACTTTACACTTCCCGATTACTCCTAAGCAATAAAAAACAAAAAAACAATTTTGTCTTTTACAGATCCCAGGCGTGTAAATTGGTTACAACAAATACCTATTGGCTACAGAAAAATTACCCAAAATTCCGTCATATGCAGCAAGCATTTTAAGCCGACAGATTATGTCCCTAATTTAACACAAGGAGTTTTAAAAGAAAATGCCCTGCCCTCACTGTTCCTTTTCGTTAGCACAAAGGACAATGGGCAAAAATGGTCCAAATGTCCAACACTTGCGAGACCTACGTCACTCGATAGACCACTACATACTGAGTAACTTTTGCAAAGGCAGTTCAACAAAATAGGTTGTCAGTAAAAAATGAGTAGTTTAAAAGAATATTTTTATTTTTTTATTTCACACTTAGTGTTATGTCTTATACATTTTTTTCGAAAGGCAACAATATAAATACACTTTCTAACATTAAATAAAAATAAAAAAAGCTGTCAGAAAGCTTAAAATGCCGTGAAACATATTTTATTATTATTATTGTTACCTGATGATAAGTGAAAAAGTAAGGTAACGCATAGAAGGTACCTACTTATTTATTTTATAGAAGCGCAACATCAGAAAATACGTAAGAATGCTGCTGCTGTTGTTGTTGTTCACTTTTCATCAGGTAACAAAAATAATAATAAAATATTTTTCACGGCATTTTTTGCTTTCTGACAGCTTATTTTATTTTTATTTAATGTTAGTAAGAGTATTTGTATTGTTGCCTTTCGAAAAAAATGTATAAACATAATACTAAGGGTGAAATCAAAAAAAATAGTTTTTTAAACTACCCATATTTTTTTTACTGACAGCTTATTTTGTTGATCTGTCTTTGTAAAAGTTACTCAGTATTTAGTGGTCTATCGGGTTACTTCAGTGGTGTATATTTGGACCAAGTCCCATACAATTTTGCCCATTGTCCTTTAATTTTGTCTTATGGTCTAATTAGTTGGATATTCTTAGGGTACCGTACCTAATAAGGAAAAAAAACTAAACCCTAATATGATCACTTTGTTGTCCGTCTATCTGTCTCTATGTCCGTCTGTCACAACTTGCACAGCCCAAATCAAACATAACATGTTAACAGTAGTAGGTACCTTTTATAGCATAGAAAAAGAGTAAGTATAGGAAACATAAGTATAGGAAAAACCATAGATATGGAGAGCCTAGACAACGTCCAAGCGTGTGAAGTGTCATGTTACTTTATATTACAAAGTGGCAAAATCTACGATCTTAAATACTATTTTGTAACTTCATTTAGGTTGCCAAGATACAGACAGGCACTCGTGTGGTTTGGCCACCGCAGACTAATTTATTGTACCTACTCATGTTCTTAAGAAAATAAACATCCTTTTCCTTATTTTATTATTTTCCTATCATAACAATCTCGGAACAAAAGCACGTTTTCACTAGATGTCCATGGGGACGTTCTCAAAATTTCAAAATATTATGGTCACTCTTGTTGGCAAAGGAAACAACGTTCAGTATGGTATCTCGCTGTCGGCTTCACTTTTGCTGCCAAGTCCGCATTCCAGGTGTTAGAGACTTAAAACTTCCTTGGGTGAAACGTGGGCTTTGAGTTGGTTAATACCTCCACAATGTGGTGGTGTATGGCCACTCAAGCCTCTGACTACCCCCGAATGGGGGTAAAAGTCGTTACATTTCATTTTTTTCGTCCAACCATTTATTTTACTTTTCACATTAAATAATGTTAACTAATAAACAATCTTATTACTTTACATTATGGTTCACTATTCTATATGATTATCATAGATTTGACAGATAAGCCTTATTGTGACGCAATAAGATTTTTTATTTGAAATTCAAAAGTCAAAAGTAAAATATAGTTGGACGAGGTATAGTAGTATGTAGTTATAAAAAAAACTCACTAATTCGTATCGCTGTTTCACGTTGGAATGAAAGGGATGGAATCATGATAGGGTATACAGATTCCTCCGTCATTGGACCACAAATAAAATACATAAATAATATACAAACAATAGCATTTATTCAATAGAATATTATTGTGAAAAAAATCACACTACTTTGACTAATATTAACAATACATATAATGTATACTAATATTTAAATCACATATTATGTAATTAACTTATCCTTACTCGTAACCTAGGTGTTATAAGTTCTCAATTGCCACGAGACTTATACAGGGTTATTGGTAAAATACTAACAACCTTGCAGGACTGTATTACTGACATAAACAACAACTTTTGTTCTATGACTTTTTACAAAACATAATACAGTTAACTAGCAGTTAATAAGCAGTGATAGCCGTTTGGTTAAGCACGCGTCTTGCGGGCTTACGGTCGAGGGTTCAAACCCCGGCTCGCACCTCTGGATTTTTCGAAATCTATGTGCGAATCATAACTTTAATATTTTTAAGTATCATGATATTAAGTGTCATGTGCTTACGGTGAAGGAAAACATCGTGAGTATACCTGCATGTCTTAGAAAATCTAACAAATTTTCGAAAGACATGTGAAATCCACCAACCCGCACTGGGCCAGCGTGCTGGATTATGGCCTGAATCCCCCTCGCATTGAGGGGAGGCCCGTGCCCAGGAGTGAGACGTTAAAAGGGCCAATATTATTATATAACACAGATAACAAAAAATCACGCTTTAAAATATATAAAACAAGAAAATACTCTCATCTAGAGGATAGCTGTGGTCCGTGGTCGTATGCCACTTTGCCTAGGACTTAAGACGATACAAGAAAAAAATGAATTTTAGTTTCGGGGTGTGGCTAGCGTCGCGTGAGCTGCCGAAGGATATATCCCTCTCGCTTAGCTAGGACAGAACAGCTATGGAGTAGACTATAGTATAGTTATTTTTTGAAGGAACAATATTGTTTAATTCGTACAATTAAAATAATATGTCCCAGTGCACCTTTTAAAATAGATGAAATGGATGAAAATATTCAAATATATTTTTTTCGTTTTATATGGGATTTTTATGTCGAGTGTATTTGAAAAAAATAATTTAATTTCTATGTTGTTTTTATTGCTGAAGACAAAGTAAGTCAAAAGAAGACAAACGATACCTACAATATGCTGATAGATACGTATAACAATATTTCGATCGTATAATAGCCTATAACCAGCGGACGATCCAGACGCGTCCAACGATATCTCATTAGTCAAATTATTATGATAAAAATAGTTTGGACGTTATACGGGAGCAGATGAACATACATACATATCGGTCAAAATCATAACCCTCCGCCCACCGTAGTCGGGTAAAAATGTACATACTCTGTGTCAGTGACTGACTGCCGGATATGAGTATCTTTTTCATGTTTCGTAGGCAAAGGAATACTTTGGTACTTAACTTCGATGCCGATCATGAAGTCATCAGCGGTGTCATAATATTTTTTTTTACCATATTTAATATTTTTTTAAATTTAATTTTCAGTTTTTATTAATTTTATTGATTTAACCATGCATTTATTTTTTGTTTATCTTTTTATCTTTATTTTTTTATCTATCAAAATCACCCTTAGACTGGTTACCGCCACAGGTGACAAGAGGGCTGGCTCTTTCCTTGCTCAAAAAATTAGCTTGAATACAGGGAGGACATGCAGCCAGTATCCCACGCGGACGGTATTTGTTTAATTAGGGGTAGGTTTTTATTTTATTGTATTTTATTTTAATTTATGTTATATTATATTGTATTTTAATGATAAAACATGAAAAATATTTTTTTTTTTTTTTTTTTTTTTAATTTAATTTTACTTTTATTTATTGTTTTATATTTATTGTGAAATTATAATAATTTTAATAATCAATATTGGACTATGTCTGAAACAAATACATTGAATTGAATAATTTAAATACAAAAATTATCACATTAACTCGTTAAATCACGGTTTACACCCGCTAGAACGAAAAAGATCCTAACATGGTAGGTAGGACCTGAGGGTTGGCCAGTTAATTACTTAAAATACACTATATTTATTTCAAGAAAACATTCATAAGATCTGAAGGCGTCGGACTAGCACATAAAGGGTTCCGTACCACCGTAGAATAAAGACATCAAAAATATCAAGTTTGAGACTTGATATTTATTTTTAAATGTTATTATATTTTTAGTATTTGTTCTGCACCGGCAACAGAAATACACATTCAGTGAAAATTTCAACTCTCTACCTGTTACGGTTCGTGAGATACAGCCCGCGCTGACAGACGGACAGACAGACAGACGGACAGCGTAGGCCTAGTAATAGGGTCCCGTTAGCACCCTTTGGAACCCTAAAAAGTAGCCTATGTTCTCCGCCAAGACCCAGTCTATCTCCATACCAAAATTCATCAACATTGGTTCAGCGGTTTAGCCGTGAAAAGGTAACAGACAGAGTTACTTTCGTTTATAATATAATAGATTGAATAGGACGGACAAACATTTTCCTATCCATATCTGTAATGTTATTTTTTACGATAATTTATTGATGTATGATATATTTATTACTTGCCCATCCATACCTACAACAAACGCAATAAACCGACTCCATTGTTTTGACAAGCAATGTATTCCCACTGTCGGCCCAAGACCATGCTGCAAGTATATAACAGTAAGCGAAATAGGGAGTTTTTACAGAAATGACACGAATAACTATGAAATGACAAGAGATGACACAAAATGACAAGAGATGACACAAAATGACAAGAGATGAAAAGAAATTACACAAGACAAGGAAAAGCAAACGAAAATCACGCTGCAGTGCAGGTCGTAGGTTCGATTCCTGCCCAGGACATGCATTTGTGTGCATGAACATGTCCGCATGTCCCGAGTCTAGGTGTAATTAAGTGTATATTTAGTTTGTATTTACAAACAAAAAGTAGTATATGTAGTAATATCAGTTATCTGGTTTCCATAGTACAAGCTCTGCTTAGTTTGGGATCTGGTAGTCATGTGTAAAAGAATTTCCAAGGATATTTATTTATTTATCATAGGCGTCGGCGGACTGTAAATACTGTACTGTACCTGTAATGTGGCACGACCGTAATATTTTTTCGTAATATTTTTTAAAAAATCCTTCACAGGTCCGACGTCGAACAAGTCCGAGCGGACACTGACAATACAAAGTTAGAGAGAGACATGGTTAGTTCAAGTACTTAAAATGTGAGATGGCGATATTGTGCGCGCGCTCGGAAATAAACAACGTAAGCGCCAAACCACATTTACTTGAATTAAAAAAAAACTACTTCATGAATTAAAATATGGTTGAAGGGTAGTTTAGATATCATTATTTGCTATGTTTTAGAAATAATTTCGTGATCTAAATCGTAAAAACATCGTGGTAGTAAGGAAAATTGTAAATAATTAGAGCTCATTTCATAATTTTTTTTTATCGAGAAAATTTCATCAAATCGTGATTTGGATTTAAAGATACTCAAGATAATATAGTCAAAAATCATACATCTAAATATAAGATTCCTAGTCCACATACTTACTTAAAGAAAAAGTAGAATAGAAAATCAACCAAATTTCGAACCCTCCTCTTAAACGGTTGTTAGTGTTTTAGCAATAACCCTGTATATTAATCATCTTACTGAATCCTTTAAAGGGCGATATTATTATAGTATTATCAATACTATTTATTATGTAAATAAACATTTATTAATCATACAGGATGAGTTCGAATTTATGGTCAATATTTTAAAATATATACATAAATAGCCCAAAACAGAGATATGTAGAGAAATAAAGGCTTTGGTACAGAAGTGGGACGATTAACGGCTACTAACAAAATCTGAATATTGTACGAACATCAATCAACTAAGGGGCCATCCATAAATTACGTCACACGAATTTCATGTTTTTTTTCCCTCCCCCTCCTCCTTGTCACAGCTGGTCACATTTGTGAGACTCCCCCCTCCCTAGTGTGACGTCACATATTTTTAAATTTTCGGAAATTTTGCACATTTTTCGTTAACAGTTCAAATTTCGGTTTTAATGCTTAGATTTTTAAATGTGACGTCACAAAACTTAGGACCCCTCCCAACCCTTGACACACGTCACATTTCGTCGACGCCTCCCCCCTTTACGTGTGACGAAATTTATGGATGGCCCCTATTGGTAATGGAAATAATTACAAAATAAACCTTATATTTTTACACCAACTGCTTGGTGTCATATAAACGTATGTAGACGCGGTAGGTATAGCGGATCATTTGATTACTAAAGTAGCGGCACGTTATGAAGGCCGGTTTGACATGTGGGAGGGGGAAAGGATGAACCTTATCATAACGGAATAAGATTCATTTTCGCAAGAATTTTTTGACATTATAATAAGGTTCATTTTCTTCCCCCCACATGTCAAACCGGCCTTCGTAACGTGCCGCTAATATAATAACCAGTAACGTGTAACTTATACAGATTTTTAGCCAGTTTACAATGTGATTAAAAAGCATTTTTAGGAACAAAAGTGATTTGTAATGACAGTGTAGCTTGCTATTAACTTTGGGGGTAAATTTCATACATTTTTTATCGCAAGTTGTTGTGGCTTAACAATCATCAAGACCTGTCTATGACGGTCCCAGGTTCGATATCCGTCTCACACTTCGCTATATTAACATAATACCACCTAGGTCGCAGGTATAACCTTACGAAATCACAGCTAACATGAACCTCTTATACTTTAACTGTTATTAATGTCGCTTGGGCGACAATATTGCGCGACACTTGTCGCTTGTCGCTTAATTCGATCAATTCCTCACATTTTTAAATCTCCTTTCTATAAGTTGTTTCTTTACTAGCTAGTAAATATACTCCGGCCAGCGAGAAGCGATACAATAATGATAAAGAAATGATTATTATATTAAATTTGTTGTTTTTATCGTTTCACTTATAATTAACACTAACTGTGCCCATGACGTCACACGCGTGGAATTTAACAAAAAAATGTTTTTTAATGTTTGCTAAAATAAAAGTAGCTTACGTTACTCCTTATAACATCAGCTATATGCCCAGTGAAAATCGGGAAAAACTGGTCGGTTTCGGAGATTAACCGGATCAAAAAATTTATTGTAACTACCAACCGTTATATACTTTCATATGCATTTATTAAAAAGCTGTTATTTTTACATTACTAACAGACACTTCAATTTTATTTATTTCTATAGATAATGCTTTCCGTGACAACGTGAATCACGAACTTATAAAATGACTTGTAGTCGGATATTATTACTATTTCCTATCGCTTCTCGTTGGCCGTGGTATAGTAATGAACACCTTATATACCTCACTTATATTACTATTTAATAGTAAATAACACTTTAGTTAGAACATAATTACTACTTTTGATGCATTGCAGCGCGGGGTGAGGCGCACTGTTGTCGGCCTACCACTTAAAGCTTATTTTTATTGTTATTTACACATGACGTGACGTGATAGTGATCGGACACGATATTTGTTACTTGTTAGTATTATTACGAACTTCTGATACACCCTGTATAAACAGCAATGCTCAACTTTACTGGTAGAGCCAAGCTGTAGCCAATTGACTGCAGCTCATGGACTAGCTCGACCGGGGTAGTACCACCCTCTCACGGAAGATCGGCGTAAAGTAGCTATTACAGCTGCGTTTCGCACGCTTTTTCGCACGCAATTCATATGGCCGATAACAGTACCTTTCACCCTATCAATATACTTAGTATTGATCGTCTCGTATTACGATTACGTTACATCAATCGTTGTCGAATCAGCGTGTGTTGTTGAATATTTTTTTTTTGCTGGGTGTTCTAATGTCGGACTGACGACATGTCGGACCGATAAACACAATGACATGGAGAGGCTAGACAACGCAAACCATCCAACCAAGCGTGCCCGAACGAAGGTTTGCGCTAAGTGACGCGCTTATTACTTTTGTATTGTCATTCCTCTGTCATCGAATCGATTTAGTCGTAATTGTTAGCTCACTGACGCTTAGCGATTGAAACGATTCTGTTTACGTTGAGCACATCACTAAATGGCTGGGGTGACGTCATCGTAAGGTATACAGGGTGTAAGTGACAGCCCTCCACATACTGACAGGGTGAATTCAGGACCTTATTTTGAATCATATTCCACTTGATTTTTTTCCGAAAAATGATCATTTTTTAATAGTTTTTTTCAGTTACCAAGAAAACCAGCAAAGGATGTTGAACTCCTCTTAAGAACGACGCGTGAATCACGTGGTGCGAGCGCGTTCGACGGCAAGCATTGATCCTGTGGCGGGGAGGGCGGCCGTTCGCTACGTGCGTTTTGCCAGCGTATCGATACATTGCGTATAAGCTAATAAATCAAACCGTGTTTATTGGGGTACCATAAAGTTCCTGAACTAATTTCATGTACCGATCATCTTAGCGTGATATACAGAAATCACCCCATCAGTATGTGGAGGGCTGTCAATTACACCCTGTATAAAAGATGGCTCGGTTTTCATACTAACTAATGAACTTGCGTTGTCTAGCCTCTCCATGTCTGTGGATAAACAGTTGGGACTGGCAAAATGTCGGCCCGATAACATGTCCACAGTTACTCTTGACCCTTGTAACCAGAGATTTACCTAGCAATACAACATTTAGATGTCAGCAACACTCGCCTGGACGTGCGTGCGGCACGCACGTGCGACACGTGCGGTGCGTGCTGTGCGTGCGGCGCGTGCGACGCGTGTTCATATGATGTTGCAGCAACGGCAGTAGCGCGGGCGCGCGCCGCCCCCCCCCGCCGGCGGCGTCACGGGCGCGAAGTACGCGTGCACTTTGATGTTGGGCAGGTGATTCTGGTACCATACGTTACACGTTATCGTTATGTTACGTAGTACGTAGTCGTATGTACGAGGCGCTCATAGCCAGTTGCAATCACTGATCGGTAAACGATCAGAGGTTAAGCAGTGCTGGACAAGGTCGGGCAGAGATGGGTGACCATTAGCGGCATTTGAACTGAGCCCCTCCGAGCTTCGGAGGGCCCGTAAAAAGTCAGTCAAAAAAATAAAATATCAATATCTGATACGCTTGAGTATTTCCATGACATTGCTTTTTTACATTATTTTGAAATTGTCATGTAGACGCTTCCCCCACCGCTGAAAGTGGAAACATCTAGAACCATTTATTCTTCCTATCATCTAATCTACCGAATCTAATAGGTTTGGGCGACGCTAGAGTAAATCTAAAGTTTGCATCATGGGCTCCCGGTCCATTATAAGAACGCTTATTTGTTGCCTTAGTTATAAAAAATATATGGTGATGATCACTCACCCTCAGTTTCCTGATAGCGTTCCTGCTGACCATCTGGCAGTCGTAGAGCTCTATCAGCTGCAGGTTGTGGCACGCGATCAGGTGCTCTAGGGCTCCGTCCGTCACCAGGGGGCAGTTGTCAAGACCTGGGGGCAGAAGTTACAATGGTAAAGAGCATTTCGCCTTTGAGCGCCTTTGAGGCGCTCATAGCTAGCTGTAATCACGGTAAACGATCGAAGATTAAGCAACGCTTAGCAAGGTCAGGCAGAGATGGGTGACCATTTAGTGGCATTTCAATTCCGTCTCCGTGCTTCGGAGGGTGTTCCTTCTTGACAGAGGTGGTGGAGATTTATAATAAAATTATCTTCGAGTTTGTTGGTGGTTTTAATCGTAGCAGAAAATTAGTGCGTAATAATAATAATAAAAAAATAACACATAGTGTTGCAACAAAGTGCTGGAGTTGCCAACTTAATAAAATATATGACCAAGAATGTTGAAAGTATAAATATGTCAAGCGTGAACAGAGGGCACGTAAAGTCGGTCCCGGTTGTTGTCATCTAGGCAGTCGTTAAGCTTTGTCAGAGGCCTTCGGGCGGCTTGAACAACTCTGACACCAGGTTGGCCAATAACCATACGATAAGAAGAACTTCACACTGAAGCCTCCGACCAGCCGACACATGTCGGCGGCTTCAGTGTGTATTGCGCTTAAAGGTTGTAAGCGGCAGACAGCAGACGTCAGTCGGTCTCATAGAAATTGAATGCCGTCTGCCGTCGCGGCACATGTCATCACCACAATTTGTATGAGACCGACTGACGTCTGCCGTCAGCTGTCTGCCGTTTGGAATGAACTCCTACCTTAAGACTACACAAGGCTATCACATAGAAAATACGGAGAAACACATAGGCAATGCATTCACGGCGCTAATCAAAGGAAATGTAACTGGGGGCTTACCACGACCTCTTATCGCGATTCAATTATAGGAACGTTTTAACGTTTCAGCGACTTTTTGTGCAATGACGTTTCTTATTGTCATGACAATAAGGTACGTCATTGCACAAAAAGTCGCTGAAACGTTCAAACGTTCCGGTAATTGAATCGCGATAAGAGTTCGTGGTAAGCCCCCTGGTTAATAATAAAAATTACTAACTAATGGAGTTCCGTAACGAATTTAGTTGAGAATGCAGATTTATTGAGCTAAGAAATCCATAACATACAGTGCAAAGATTATAGTTGTAGGACAAAAATTTACGGAGTTATGACCAAATTACTAGCGACGATCGCGCGCGGTTACGTTTGTTGCGCGGTTGTATAACATATCCAAATTTGCGAACCGATTAAAATATTTTCCTGAAAAATTCCTTTTTAAACCGACTTTTCTGTTTCTACAGGGCGCTATAAAAACAACCCTCAAACTTGAGTATCAAGCATCACTTACCGAGTACTGTGAGGTGTTCCGCGGCGCACGGCGACATTGATAACTGCTTGATGCCGTAGTCTGTTATCAACTCACAATGAGACAGAGTCTGTAATACAAACAACGCATTTCTAAACTCATAAGAAAATAATTGCATAGTGATAGCAGATTTGTTATGGGGCTATGCACACGGAGCAACTTTAGTTGCGGAAACTAGCAACTTAGTTGCCGAAACTATCAACATTTTAATAGCATTTTAGCAGTTGCAGCAACAGTTGCCATAATTGCCGCAATTGTTTTATATGAAACCAGCTAGTTGCGAGTTGCCAGTTGCCGCAAAAGTTGCCCGTGTGCATAGCCCCTAAGCAGGCGTCTTGCGGGCTTAAAGTCCAGGGTTCAAAACCCAGCTCGATCCTCTGGAACTTTCAAAAGACATGTGAAATCCATCACTGGGCCAGCGAGGTGGATTATGGCCTGAATCCCCCTCAGATTGAGGGGAGGCCCGTGCCTAGGAGTGGGACGTTAAATGGGCTAATATTATTATCATAAGGAAAATATTGTATAGGAGAAAAAAGCAATACTCACCAATTTCTCTAATCTAGGACATCCCATAGACAAATGGACTAGGGTGGTGTCTGTGATCAGAACGCACTCTTCTAAATCCATGCGTTCCAGTAGTCTGCAACTCTGTGGACAAACATACACACGCCTTTAATAGGGGTAGGCAGGGGTGGACTGTGGTGCACCCACATTTTGATGGCATTGTAGTTCCAATGTATAGGGGGTAGTCGCATTGAGGGGGAGTCTGTTCCCAAGCACTGATATTTCACTAATAAACAGGGTTTAAACGCCAGCTCCAGTGTCACGAGGTCGCTGTAAGGTACAGCGGCATGGCTCACTCACCCTGGCGAGCGCCTGGAAGCCGGCGTCGGTGAGCTGCGTGCACTGCGCCAGCTCCAGGGTCACGAGGTCGCTGTAAGGTACAGCGGCATGGCTCACTCACCCTGGCGAGCGCCTGGAAGCCGGCGTCGGTGAGCTGCGTGCACTGCGCCAGCTCCAGGGTCACGAGGTCGCTGTAAGGTACAGCGGCATGGCTCACTCACCCTGGCGAGCGCCTGGAAGCCGGCGTCGGTGAGCTGCGTGCACTGCGCCAGCTCCAGGGTCACGAGGTCGCTGTAAGGTACAGCGGCATGGCTCACTCACCCTGGCGAGCGCCTGGAAGCCGGCGTCGGTGAGCTGCGTGCACTGCGCCAGCTCCAGGGTCACGAGGTCGCTGTAAGGTACAGCGGCATGGCTCACTCACCCTGGCGAGCGCCTGGAAGCCGGCGTCGGTGAGCTGCGTGCACTGCGCCAGCTCCAGGGTCACGAGGTCGCTGTAAGGTACAGCGGCATGGCTCACTCACCCTGGCGAGCGCCTGGAAGCCGGCGTCGGTGAGCTGCGTGCACTGCGCCAGCTCCAGGGTCACGAGGTCGCTGTAAGGTACAGCGGCATGGCTCACTCACCCTGGCGAGCGCCTGGAAGCCGGCGTCGGTGAGCTGCGTGCACTGCGCCAGCTCCAGGGTCACGAGGTCGCTGTAAGGTACAGCGGCATGGCTCACTCACCCTGGCGAGCGCCTGGAAGCCGGCGTCGGTGAGCTGCGTGCACTGCGCCAGCTCCAGGGTCACGAGGTCGCTGTAAGGTACAGCGGCATGGCTCACTCACCCTGGCGAGCGCCTGGAAGCCGGCGTCGGTGAGCTGCGTGCACTGCGCCAGCTCCAGGGTCACGAGGTCGCTGTAAGGTACAGCGGCATGGCTCACTCACCCTGGCGAGCGCCTGGAAGCCGGCGTCGGTGAGCTGCGTGCACTGCGCCAGCTCCAGGGTCACGAGGTCGCTGTAAGGTACAGCGGCATGGCTCACTCACCCTGGCGAGCGCCTGGAAGCCGGCGTCGGTGAGCTGCGTGCACTGCGCCAGCTCCAGGGTCACGAGGTCGCTGTAAGGTACAGCGGCATGGCTCACTCACCCTGGCGAGCGCCTGGAAGCCGGCGTCGGTGAGCTGCGTGCACTGCGCCAGCTCCAGGGTCACGAGGTCGCTGTAAGGTACAGCGGCATGGCTCACTCACCCTGGCGAGCGCCTGGAAGCCGGCGTCGGTGAGCTGCGTGCACTGCGCCAGCTCCAGGGTCACGAGGTCGCTGTAAGGTACAGCGGCATGGCTCACTCACCCTGGCGAGCGCCTGGAAGCCGGCGTCGGTGAGCTGCGTGCACTGCGCCAGCTCCAGGGTCACGAGGTCGCTGTAAGGTACAGCGGCATGGCTCACTCACCCTGGCGAGCGCCTGGAAGCCGGCGTCGGTGAGCTGCGTGCACTGCGCCAGCTCCAGGGTCACGAGGTCGCTGTAAGGTACAGCGGCATGGCTCACTCACCCTGGCGAGCGCCTGGAAGCCGGCGTCGGTGAGCTGCGTGCACTGCGCCAGCTCCAGGGTCACGAGGTCGCTGTAAGGTACAGCGGCATGGCTCACTCACCCTGGCGAGCGCCTGGAAGCCGGCGTCGGTGAGCTGCGTGCACTGCGCCAGCTCCAGGGTCACGAGGTCGGGGCAGCGCGCGGCCAGCGCGGACAGCGTGGCGTCCGACAGCCGCGCGCAGCCCGACACGCACAGCCGCCGCGTGCTGCCGCCCAGCTTCGATATCGACTCGTCCGACAACATCTTAACACAAACACGTACTGTACCTATACCATCACCTCTTATAGCAGTATTATTTTAACCTTACGGCGACTTTTTGTAATTTGACGTCCCTTATTGTCATGATAATAAGGGTCATGACATTACAAAAAGTCGCTGTAAGTTTAAAATAATACTGCTATAAGAGGTGATGGTAGGGCCCCTGATTGCAGGTTCAATGATAATGGAGATCCGTAACGAATTTAGTTGAGAATGCAGATTTATAGAGCTAAGAAATCCATGACATACAGTGCAAACAATTTTGTTCTATGACAAAAATTGACGAAGTTATGACCAAATTACTAGCGAAGTTCTCGCGCGGTTGTTGTGACGTCACATTGGCCACCCGCACTTTGTAGTGAATGGCGGCGCGGATACAGCGCGCCTTCCAGCCCATCCGGCCGTGTGACGTCAGGCGTGCCGGCCGCACATCATATAAAATGTGTTATATAAAATAGCAACGGATGGACCGATTCCGATGATTGCAAAATTATACTGATAAGAAAGCTTAGTGTTAACTACAGTGTTGGTTTTGGGTTGATTATTGATGCATTAATACATACCTCGCAGCCCTGAACGTTGAGCACCTCCAGATCGGGGCAGTAGGTGGCCAGGCACGACACAGCCCTGTCGTTCACGTTCTTGCAACCTGTAGACGTTATGAAGGTTAAGAAATAGATGAGTAACCATATTTCATAATTAATAATAATATTATATCCTCAGATACAGTTAATTCTCCACTTGATTGGTTACTATTTGTCTAATAAATAAATGTATACAAGATGTTCTGTAAACTACATGAGATACACGACAGCTAAATGAATAAAGAAAGAACACATAATTTATTGTATAATTGAATTAACTTGAATAGAAAATTACTAATTCAATTTCAAGTTATTGCAATAACATGTTATTGCAAATATATTACTTACAATTTAATTGCAATTACAAGTAATTCCGATTACATGTAGTTATCAAATACAAAAATATATTCAAATTAAATATTTTCATACATAACATATAATTAAATAATTATAAACTAAAACTAACCTACCCCATGTGGTTGAATTAATATCCAACAAAAGTAATAAAATTACTAAAAGTATTACCAAAACAGTTCCTTAATTTGAAAATAAACTCATACAATGTTATTGCAATTACAAGTAATTCCGATTACTTGTAATTGAATTCATGTTCAAAAAAGAAATTGCAATACGCCCGACAATGGTCCTTATATTAATTTTTTATTGCCTATGAGGGCACACGGACCGATCCACCTGATGGTAAGTGAAAACCATCGTCCAGGACTTCGGCAACTTAAGGGGAGCAGACGCGGCGCCGACCTTTTAGGGACCTGTAAACATGCCCTTTGAAGAACCCCATGTTATAGTGCCAAGACTTCAGGAGGAAGATCATTCCACAACTTGTACTGCGCGGGAGGAATGTGTAGTCTATTTTTTTGTTTTATTTAAATTGTAACAAAAAAATGTAACGTCACGACTTTTATCCCCGTTCGGGGGTAGTCAGAGGCTTGAGTGGCCATACACCACCACATTGTGGAGGTATTAACCAACTCAAAGCCTACGTTTCACTAGATAGTCAGAACCCAACGTGACAGGTGGTGAACCTTGTCGCCGTGTATACAGGAACTGACTATTACCTAATCCCGAGGGATAGGTAGGTTTCCTCACGATGTTTTCCCTCACCGTCAGCGAACTGTAAATTATGCACATAAAGTCTGTTTCAATCAGAAAAAAAAACTTTGTAAACAAAGAAACGTCAAAGTGCTTAAATAGTTTTAGTGATGTGCCTATTGTATACTATAACGAATATGAACGAATGAGTGAATGGATTATTTTCATTCGATGGAATAAACTTGATTAGAAGGTATCGGCTTCTTTACGTCAACTTATAGAAATATAGTTATGAAATGAAATCAATAACCTGTGCATAATAAAACTTATTATAAATTTAATATTAGTATAGGGCTTTTCTTAGATTTTAACTATTGTTATGCATTAAAATATAGTGTGTACATAATTACAACAAACAAAAGAACTAATTTATTAGAATCATCAGTACGTATGATGCCGACAGTCGAGATAAATACGGGCTGGACAATAATCAACAAAATAATAAACAAAAGAGGTAATTTTTACTATGATTATAACTACGCTCGTGGCACACGAGGCCCTAAAACGTTGCTGGAGTAGGGAATATTACGCGCTCCCTTGCACTTACGGATCTTATGGGCGGACCCATAAGTACAAAGGAGCGCGCAATATGCCCAAGTTTTATGGCCCAAAATTATTTAAAAAAAAAACCTAATAACACTGACTGTAGGCCTCATAAGAAGGCTCAAGGTCACTCAGAGAGCTATGGAGAGTGCTATGCTCGGAGTTTCTCTACGAGATCGAATCAGAAATGAGGAGATACGTAGACAAACCAAGGTCACCGATATAGCACTGCGAATTAGTAGGCTGAAGTGGCAGTGGGCGGGGCACATAGCTCGGAGAACTGATGACCGATGGGGCAGAAAGGTTCTTGAGTGGCAACCACGTACCGGAAGACGCAGCGTGGGTAGGCTCCCGACAAGGTGGACCGACGACCTAGTGAAGGTCGCGGGAAACCGCTGGATGCAAGTGGCACAGGACCGGTCGTTGTGGAAAACCTTGGGGGAGGCCTGTGTCCAACAGTGGACGTCTTTTGGCTGAAATGATGATGATGACCTAATAACATCAAATTTATCTCTATGGGCCTCTACGTGATGGACCCATGTCCTCAAGCAAGCCTTCCAAAGGTCCAGGTTTAGCCCGAGTGGTCAAAATAGAGAAACATAATAATAATAATTTATTTAAAGTTAAAAACTCAATATACAGTCAAAAAATATTTAAGTAAAATAAATTTGAGATTAAAATATAGTTAAAACTGCAAATTGCACTCGTTGTACATAGAAGTAGAAACAAATCGGTAAGAAATAAAAATTAAATGAATTTTCTTAATTTCTGTTTTTAAAACTACCTGAAAATGCAGTGGGCATATTGGCATAATGGCCTAGAATTCCTTTGCCTTTTTACTTTTTTTGAATCTGTGTTTCATTCATTCAATGTCGTATACATCAGCACGTCACTAAAGCATTCGGAAAAAAAAACAACGAACTAATACAATTTTTATAAATTCGATGATTTTTACATGTTTTAGTTGAAATTACAATCTAAAACGAGTGTAATATGAAGGCGACAGTATTTCCGAAGATTCCCACATCAGAATCTAATGTAGTGAAAACGAAATAAGTGTGAAATCGACGATTTTGTGTTGAGTGATGGTTTGTTTACAAAGTTTTTTTTTCTGATTGAAACAGACTTTAGATAAAAATTCATCCATTGGTGCATGCCCCACCGGGGATCGAACCTGGGACATTCTGATTGCTAGCCCAACCTGTTCACCCCTAGGCTACAGTCGCTACCGGAATAGTCGGAATGTGTAGTCTATTTTTTTGTTTTATTTAAATTTATGTAATATTGTTATTTTTGTGTAATTTTGAGCTGTATCAATTTTTTTTTCTTGTCCCCCGTGTGTACGGGGATGTGGTGAGCAAGACTAATGGGGCACTGACCTCTAGGGGCACTAACCTCTGCATATGAAGCTCCTCAGTTTGGGGCAGCCCCGAGCCAGCGCTTCGACCCCATTCTCAGTGATTGACTGGCACCATGACACATTCACGTGTGTCAACATCTGAAATACAACATTGACTTAAAGCTCGTATTAATAAATGCATCTTAAAGTTGAGATTGATCTTAAGCCGCTGTTCTTGACAGATGTGACAGATGTTCCAATCCAACGTCAAAACTGCATCTTAAGATCGATCTCAACTCAACTTTGAGATGCATTTATTAACGAGCCGAGAAATAAATAAATACTTAATAAAATTAATATACATAATTTCACCCAGACGAAATGACAACATTTAATGTTCTTACCGGACATCCATCTGATAGCGCCTTTAGAGATATGTCTGTGATGCTGGGACAGGAATCTAGGTTTATTCTGAAACAAATAATTTTAAACAATGAATTAGTGTAACAATTATTTGCACTTGATATATTGTGAAACAAGTATGTAAGGATCGTAGCAAGTGGAAAGAAGTGGTCTCTGCCTACCCCTACGGGAAACAGGCGTGATTATATGTATGTATGTATGTATATTGTGAAGAAAATACTGCACGTTTTTCAAGAGACATGTTTCATTTGCCAACCCGCACTTGGCCCGCATGATGGACGATGGGCCGAGTTTTTTGTTATAGAACTGCAGTGGCAAACATGCATCCGGCCCGCCTGATGTTAAGCAGTTACCGTAGCCTATAGATGCTTACAATACCAAAGGCATTGCCCGCACATTGCCACCCTGAAGGGGAGAGTGGGATGTAGGAGGCGAAGGGTGGGGCAGTTGGTCTTCCGGCTCTCTCACTCATCGTACGAAACGCAGCTGTAATAGCTGCTTCACGCCGATCTTCTGTGAGAGTGTGGTACTACCCCGGTCGAGCCAGCCCGTATTTGAGCTGCAGTCAAGTAGCTACAGCTTGGCTCTACCACCGACAATCCTCCTCGTATTGAGGAGAGGCGTGCCCAGCAGTGGGATAAGTGGGTTAAATATTATTAAACAAGCGGTTACCTCTGTAGCTTGCTACACCTCCTGCCCAGAGCTTGGCACGACTGGTCTGTGATCTTCTTACATTTGTTCAGGTTCAAATCTTCGATGTTCGGACATGACTGTTGGGAAAAATAGTCAAGTCAGGATTTTTTTGCAACCAAGCCGGAAGGCGGGCGCCACTTTTGATCAGGTTGACATTCATACTTGAGAGTAAGGCCCGTATTAATAAATCGATCTCAAGATGGAGTTCGAACTTGAGATGCTGCTTTTGACAGAAGTTCCATTCCATACATTAAACGTCAAAATTGCATCTTAAGATCGATCTTAACTTTGAGATGCATTTATTAATACGGGCCTAACAGTCACTCCCTGCAACCTATCCATATTTATAGGAATGCGGCGGCAAAAAAGCGTACGGCCCGCCTGATATTAAGCAGTTACCTTAGCCTATAGATGCTTGCAATACCAAACGCATTGTTCGCACATTGCCGACCTGAAGGGAAGTGGAATGGAGGGTAAGGGGGGGGCTTTATTTGTAGTGATACTGACAGAAGTGTGGCAGATAACTTCAGGCCGGAATTCCGTTTCGGAATATCGAATCGGGATTCCGTAAGCATATCACACACATACGTTTTTTCCGTTCGGAATAATTCCGGACGTACAAGCTACCATTCGGAATTCCGCAACGGAAAAATTTCGAACGGAAAAATTCCGTACGTATGTGATACGTCCATACATTTGTATGGATTTACTGCGTTCGGAATCCCGATTCGATATTTACGGAATTCTGTATGTATGTGGCGGGCCTTAAACAAAATAATACCTGTGCCAATGTCTTAATGGAGCCGTCGCCGATGCTCTCGCAGCCTCGCAGCGACAGCTGCCTCAGGAACCCACCACACCGTTGTGAGATATTCTCTATAACCGGACCCTACCGACAAAAACGCGTGTATCTTTAAAACGGCTTAACCGATTTCCATCAAAACTAGCTCAAAACCATCTTAGTGTTACCAGCTACCAAACGTATCAGAAATCATTGAATTCTGCTCACATGTTTGGAAGATACGCTTCCACAAACAGATAAATGCGTAAAAATTGTCACATCAGGAGAGACCAGAGACGAAAATGAGAAGGAAGGAGTTTTCTCCTCTTACGTTACTCAACAAGATTAGGAGGATCTTACTGATGCTTAAGGTGATACAAATGTTCAACTGGGTGGGTCTAAGTAAATGGTTTGATGAAGCAGCTGGCTTATGTGCAATATAAAGTATACAACATTAAACCTCATATGGTCGGGAATAAAATGGCTTAGCCGATTTACTTTAAATGTTACCAAATTTTGTAGAAATCGATTTCAAAATATGAAATTGTCAACCTTAATCGTAAATGTTCTCCATAGCAACTGAACAGATTTACGTGAAACCTATACCAGAAAAATTGTCAAGACTTGTCTAAGAATCCGTGGATCCAAGATTTAATATTAGTCATTTTATTTAAAAAATAATCAATAATAACCTTAAATATGCGACAAACGTCATGGGTCATCATGACTTGGACTGCAAAATATTCGTCGCAGATCCGCGATGGCGGCCTCCAAAGCTGGACGTGCGCGCAAATTTTTGCGTGAAATTCGTAAAAAAATTACGTCTTCTTAGCATTTTATGAATTAAATCACGTTTTAAATAGTTTAAATATAATATTGAACATAATTTTTAGGATATTATATGATTACAAATATTTTTAAATTAATATTTATGTCAGTGACGCGTTTTGTTGTCATCATAGATTATGAATAATATAGAATGATGAATAGGTATATGATTAAAAAGCATAATCGTCCTCTAAAACCGCTTACCTACTTTCTAATCTTATTGTCTTGCCTAACAACAACAACAGGTTGGGCTAACAATCAGAAGGTCCCAGGTTCGATCCACGGTGGGGCATGCACCAATGGATGAATTTTCATCTATGTGCATAATTTACAGTTCGCTGACGGTGAGGGAAAACATCGTGAGGAAACCTACCTATCCATCGGGATTAGGTAATAGTCAGTTCCTGTATACACGGCGACAAGGTTCACCACCTGTCACGTTGGGTTCTGACTATCTGGTGAAACGTGGGCTTTGAGTTGGTTAATCCCTCCACAATGTGGTGGTGTATGGCCACTCACGCCTCTGACTACCCCCGAATGGGGATAAAAGTCGTGACGTTACAATTCATTTTTTCATATTTTTTGTCTTGCCTATGATATCTTTTTATACCACTGAGTTGCTAGACAAACTTGTTTTTTTTTTGGCGGGAAGTGGCGAAGTGCAACATTGAAAATCTATATTATTATAGGTAGGTACTTTTAAGTTGGACTAACCACCGTTTGGTGGGGTAGTACCACCCTCTCATAGAAGATCGGCGTAAAGCAGCTATTACAGCTGCGGTTCGTACGATGAGTGAGAGAGCCGTAAGCCCAATCCCCCCCCCCTTCTCCCTTACCCCTTCCCTTCAGGTCGGCAATGTTTACTATATGTTTAGTTTTATTGAGCATCAGGATTAAGTTGGGAGACCGGAGTTCAATGCTCTACATTACTAAACCATACATCAAATAAACATCACAGCTTCTTAGGGATGGGTCCAAATTTAATAAGTCGCTAAATTTGCAGTGCTAAATTTATTTAGTGTCATCACCTGTTAAATATTTTTTTAGAAATGTAACGTCACCACTTTTATCCCCATTCGGGGGTAGTCAGAGGCTTGAGTGGATATACACCACCCCATTGTAGAGGTATTAACCAACTCAAAGCCCACGTTTATACAGGTGAATTTTTCAAGTGTGCGTGGATGGCCAAATCCGAAACTATAAGGAATATCGAAAGGTACTCAAAGAAGTCTCGGGGCCGATTTTGGTGAAAACTAAAACTGCATCATTGGATTTTTGAAAAAAACTAAATTCGTAGCCAGGAATCGAACTAGTTGATTTCGAACTAGTTGAAAAAAACCACTTACTCTATTATTACACCATTCGATAGTGTCGCTGAAAAGGAACGAATTCTGGGAAGTAATGACATACGGCAAACTTAAAAAAAACTGTGTTTTTTAATAAACTGCTGCATATTTTCAAGTTGACTGTAATAAGTCATACGTACATTACCTTTACCTTGTTCGAAATTATGCTCAATATTTTTATTTATTTACCTTCGCAGCGCAGTCATCTTCATAACATTATGTTCTAATTACAAATTTTCGATCATTTTTGAACAGTTAATCAGTTTGGGTTTAATAGTTAGGTAACTTAAGAGAAATTAAAATACTATTTTGTTTAAAATTAGCTCTTTCCTTAAGTTTACCGTAAAAACAATATTCGTAGCCAGGAATCAAACTAGTTGATTTAGAATAAAAAACCAAATACTGTATTATTACACCATTCGATAGTGTCACTGAATAGAAACGAATTTTGAGAAGTAATTACAACTTCTCAAAATTCGCATGTGTGTGTGCATAATTTACAGTTCGCTGACGGCGAGAGAAAACATCGTGAGGGAACCTACCTATCCCTCGGGATTAGGTAATAGTCAGTTCCTGTATACACGGCGACAAGATTCACCACCTGTCACGTTGGGTTCTGACTATACAGGGTGAATTTTTCAAGTGAGCGTGGATGGCCAAATCCGAAACTATGAGTGATATCGAAAAGTACTCAAAAAAATCTCGGGGCTGATTTTGATGAAAACTAAAACTGCATCATTGGATTTTTGAAAAAACAATAGTCGTAGCCAGGAATCGAACTAGTTGATTAAGAATAAAAAACCACATACTGTATTATTACAGCATTCGATAGTGTCGCTGATAAGAAACGAATTTTGAGAAGTAATTACAATTTTCATCAAAATCAGCCCCGAGATTCTTTTGAGTACTTTTTGATATCACTCATAGTTTCGGATTTGGCCATCCACGCACACTTGAAAAATTCACCCTGTATAGTGAGAACCCAACGTGACAGGTGGTGAATCTTGTCGCCGTGTATATAGGAACTGACTATTACCTAATCCCGAGGGATAGGTAGGTTTCCTCACGATGTTTTCTCTCGCCGTCAGCGAACTGTAAATTATGCACATAGATGAAAATTCATCCATTAGTGCATGCCCCAACAGGGATCGAGCCTGGGACCTTTTGATTGTTAGCCCAACCTGTTCACCACAGTCGCTTGCAGTGCAATTGTTATCCCGAGATTCGAGTCTTTATGATTTTCCCTGTTTTCGGAACAATACACACTTAGGTGTTGTAATTATTATGTATTGTTCCGAAAACTAGCAAAGTGGAAGCTCGAAGAACCCCAGCGAGACAGTGGAGCACATCTTGCTTCATTGCCCTGTATTTGCACGCCAAAGATATGATGCACACACAAACATAATAAAATTTGTACGGAACCCTCAGAGCACGAGTCCTACTTGCACTTGTCCGGTTTTAATTTGTAATGAGTAGCCCAAATACAAATTTTCATATCTCTAGCTTCAGAAAAATTGGGACGCCTATACAAACTTGCACCCCCTATTTTACACCGTTAGAGGTGAAATGATCAAAAACGCTGAAATTACTATTCTTAGTTAATAAGAAGCCTAAATACAAATTTTCTTGTGCCTAGCTTTAGAAAAATTTGAACCCCCATATAAACTTCCACCCCTTATTTTACCCTCTTGGGGGTAGAATTTTCAAAAGCGCTGAAATTACTATTTTGTATTTGTATTAGTAGCCTAAATAGAAATTTTCATGTTTCTAACTTCAGAAATGAGGGAATTCCATACAAACTTCCACCCCTTATTTTACCCCCTTAGGGTAAGAATTTTCCAAAATCCTTCCTTTGCTCTTCTTTTACGCTATGTAAGGTACTTACTGTCCAAATTTCATGTTTGTATCACCAGCGGTTTGAGCTGTGCACGTTTTGACGGACGGACAGATAGACAGACGGACAAAAAGTGATTCTATAAGGGTTCCGTTTTTTCCTTCTGAGGTACGGAACCCTAAAAACTCACAAAACGAGGCGTTTTGTGGAGCAAGTATTTTATTTTTAATTATACCATATATTATTATTATCATGGAGCTGCTCCAGACCCATGGCTCTGGCTTGAAAATCTTGACCTTACATGAAAATTAGTATTTCGGCTACTCAGCCTACAAATACAAATATTCATGTCTCTAGCTTCAGAAAAACTGGGACTATCTATAGATACTTTCTCCCCTTAATTGTTGAATTCTCAAAAATCCTTCCTGTGGTCTTCTTCTACGCTATAAATAGTTACAATTTCATGTTTCTAACCCAAGCGGTTTAGGCTGTGCACGTTTTGACAGACGGACAGATAGACTGACGGGCAAAACAGTGATCCTATGAGGGTTGCATGCATGCCCGGCATGCGTTGCATTGCCACTCCATCCGTCCGTCATCCTCCATCAATCCATCAGTCAAATAAGGTGTAACCTTTTCCAAAAATGTGCGCGTACTAGGTCGCAGGCACAGCTAGTAACTAATAAGGATTAGTACTACTTTTATTTCAGTTATTACCCGATGTTGTCAACAATTTTTCTTGTTTGCAGTTATTTAGAATTTTAAGTTGTTTTAATTTTACTTATTTTGTCCTATAATATTAAACATTTAAATTATGTACTAGTCTTTTTTAAGTAGTACTACCTATTACCCAGTGTTGGGCAAAATTAAATTTCAGAACAATTAAAAATTAACAGTTAGTGAGCTTTTATTTACTATATCAACAAAATAACAATAAAAAAGATTACAAAGAAAAAATAACCTACCTACCTATTAATAAAAATGTAGTACTTAAATTGTACTTAAGATTTAGTGAAAATTTTCCTTTACGAAGTTACCCTTATACGACTAAATAAAAGTAGGCAAGATACGAATTTAGTATATGAGTCACTTCTGTTTTTGATTTATCATGTCGTCTTTTTGATGTATCGTGGCGTATCGAAAATTCTAAATTCAAAAAATTCAACTCGCGGTCCTACGACATTGTTTGAGCAAAAAGCGGTCAACCTCGAGCTGTCAGTTGCAATGGTTCCAGCCTTAAATATAAGATTACCTCAACATCTCTTTGAAACTCGAAAAGATCAATCCTCTGCCAATTTGAGCCGTCCAGAGCCAATATGTTCCATAGTTTTGACACCTGTGAAGTCATAAGTCATATGATACTCCCATATTAAGGTTATACAATCTAACATTGTATAAACTGAGTGTGGGGGCACCATTATCAATGTAAAACGATACATTGTAATGTACTTGAATTCCAATTACAAGTTGAATTACAAGTTACAAATTACTCAGATAATATTATTTGAATTACATGTAATTGCAAGTACATAGTACAATTACAAGTAATTGTAATTACTAGAATTACATGTAATTGCATTTACAAAATCCTATGTAATTGATTTGATATTAAGGAAACTTGTAATTGAATTACGAAAGCAGTTGATTACTTCTTTCGAAAGACGAATGAATATTAAATAAATAAATATCGCCAGACAAACACACCAACTGTATGGTCCCAGACTATCACCCAAACCAGGGCAAATTATGAAAAGGCAGTTCCTGAAATTTGCCTCTGGCGGGAATCGAACCCGCAACCACCCGATGAAGTGAGCCGAGCGGCCTACGCTCGAACCGCTGTTACGTGTAATAGATAGGGGTGATGTTTATGTGATTCTCAATCGATCGATTTTAGTGGCGTTTAGAGGTCTGCTGCTTTTTTCAGCTATAGCTGGATCCATGATTCCTGGTATTACTCCACCAAGCCAACTAGGCGCCTTTCAAATGTGACGTCACCCGCACCAAAAGGCGGTAGCGGTGTGCTCTCGGTGTGGCGGGCGGAAAGCCGCAGGCGGTGGCGGGTGTGCGGGCGGGGAAGCCGCATTCCAGCCGAGCGCCTAGTTGGCTTGGTGGTGTAGTACGTACTCACCTGTGCGCATCGGCACAGCGAGACTACGTCCAGGTATGAGAGGATCCGCAGTATCAGCTCCTTGGGAAGCTTCTTGTTTATGTGGTTCTCGTCCTCGCCCGAGAAACGAGCGATCTGGGAACAAAACATGCTCATATATAATTCGTTCATATGAGCTAGTCTAGTGGGAATCTGTGATTTCAAGTAATTGAATGCGTTTCTCTACCGTATCGATACGCAGGGGTAAAACTAATATAAGCACAATAAATTATGGATAACACGTGACGAAATAACACTAAAACGTGACTTAAAAATAGCAAAAAGTAACCCTTTAAAATAAGTAAAAGCCATGGACCAGTTACTAAGGGGAAAGGCCCTAAGCAAGTCGGCCGAGTGGTCGGCCTAGTACTAACATCGTCATAAAACGAAGCGAGTAGTTCAACTATTTACCGGTAAATAGTAAAATGAAAAAACAATGACCACGTTTTGTTTCATACAAATATTTAATAAGGGCACCTCTTTCTTTAGTCTTTACTCTGTGGTAAAAGCGCCCTAAAAATGGAATGCATCGGTTTTTTTTCTTTTTCGACACCATTCATCAAGTCTCTTTGAGGCAAGTTTGAGTACAGAAACTATGGTACCTAAGTTATATGGTTAAGTTATGCCCGCTGCATAAGGTGCCTGCTTGTAAACCCGGTCTTGTGACGTTTCTGTACTAAAATTTCAGTTGGCCTCGAAGAGTATTTTGATCATGGTAAGAAATAGGATCGTTTGGCAACAAAAAATATTTCGAGTTAACTAATCCTTTTTCAGTACAACATGTATGGGAAAAGTTTTTGGCGATTACTGTCATTTCTAGTACTCAAACCTTGAATGGTCCGATAGTCTTATGATCCCTACATGAAATACGATCGATGGGAATAAAAAAAATATTTTGGTATTTTAGCATTTTTCTCGCTGACTGTCCATTTTTTCCAAAATCTGTGAATGCAGTTCAGAATATCTCAAAAAGTTAGGGAAGGTATCCTAAGAACGTTTTCGTGTAACTATGACGGTTCAAGTAGCTGCCCTTACTGCCCCGTCTCAAAAATCCACCCTGTATAAGCATGGCTACAGAACATAATAGGTCTATCTAACTAAACACTAGCCTGCATTGTACAAATTGGCGCGGACGGGCCCGTTGGCGTGATGGCGACTTTCATGCTGCAGGTCGTAGGTTCGATTCCTACCCGGGACATGCATTTGTGTGCATGAACATGTCTGTATGTCCCGAATCTGGGTGTATATGTATATTAAGTATGTATTTACAAATAAAAAAGTAGTATATGTAGTAATATCAGTTATCTGGTTTCCATAGTACAAGCTCTGCTTAGTTTGGGATCAGGTAGCCGTGTGTAAAAATGTCCCAGGATATTATTATTATTAATAAGCCCCACTTTATTCAATACCCAGTAACGCCAGTCGTATCCAGTATTGCTCACCTATATTGCTAATTTTATTGCTACATTTGTGTGGGAAGTAATTCATCCTACTAGTAAAGCTCAAATCAGATTGTAACTGAATGAAAAGCTATCATAACAGTCTTAATTCTATTATTACACTGACTAAACTTAACTAAACTAAATGTATGGACACCCCCTCTCTAGTTAAACCTTTCATTATTAATGAGAATTGCAATTACTTGTATTTGAATTACAAGTAATTGTATTTGTAATTAAATTACAAGTAACTGTAATGCCCAATATTGCCACATGATAGAAAATGTAAATAAGAAATCTAATGTGTTATTTATGGTAAATAAAAATAAAATAAGTATGTTACTTATTATTACATACATGTTATTTATGTGCTAAGATTACACATTTTACCAGTATAATGGCATACATAATTTGTCAATTAAAATAATGTATACAAGTTTTCCTTGAATAATAATTTATTTATGACTACTCTCTGCGGTTTTCCAATGTATCTAAGGCCTCATTCACACAGTGACAGCAGACTATGAACGTCAGACCTAACACGTTTTTTTATAAATTTTGGCTGTATTTGTCGAGTGCCTGAATATGGTCAAAATTTAAGGAAAAATGTGCAGGGCTTTGTCGTATTAAATATGCTTTACTTTCAGTAGGTAACAAATGGGGAACTGGATAACAAATCCAAGAATTTCAAGAATCATGGGGTATTATTTTTTTGTGACTAACACCTTATGTTAAGCGGTTATTGTAGCCTATAGATGCTTGCAATACCAAAGGTGCAGTTAGTGTAGGTACATTTGTTTTGGTATTTTCTTATCTATCATACAAGCAACGGTATCGACTGATAAATGCAGTGATTACTGCGTATAATTTAATTATTACGTTTTTAAAACAATCCTTATTTATAACGGTGCAATTCGCGGGTTGACTGCCCGCGTGTAGAGGTCATTTACACTGACCTAACAAAGGGAATCAAGAACACAGTAAAACGTGCAATTAATTAAAAAAACATATAAATAATTTCGTAAATAACAAACGCAACGTGATAAAAACACATAAATAAAGATAACGCGAACGCGGCAATAACAAAAAAACTTAAAAATAGAACACCCATCACTACAGTATATTTACGAGAATTCAACAAACTTTTCGTTAAAAATACAGTTTTTAGTTGGAAAAATTACACTGTGAGGCGACAAGAACAAAGGATAAGCCCTAGAGGGCCCATGTCAGCTGTTTTTATCGAAACGAAAACACAAACAATGACATTATTATCGATTGGAAAACTCACCTCGAATTTATTCCTTCCGGAATAACTCATGCTCGGGTACGGTGTTACTTTAGCCACAATTTATGATTTCGAGCACTTTATTAATCACGATAACAAGGTGAGAGCAGCGCAACACGAAACAAATATGGTGGAAAATTATTATTTGATTTTTCGCAGACCGAAAGCACAGAAAAGTCCTTCATCCGTCCATCCATCAGCTGCGGACTGGGTTGCCAGGTTTAATTTTCTTTTCTCCCACCCCCGTAAAAATATTAGTGGTAGGTAAATATTAGTCTTTACAAATTACAAGATTTTAGGTAATATGATTCATAACAAATATTGTTGAAGAATAGAAAAAAAGTTATAGTCTGACTATAAATCAGATGACTTATATGCTAGATTAATGCGTTATCACTTTTTATAATGTAAAACTTTAACATATAAAGTCATAAAACAACCATATGATAAATTCAAATCAAAGAATTTAGTGATACAAATTAATTACACGATGACATTTATTTTTGCCTACTTGGGGTAATTTCTTTTAATTGGTAACATTAATAGCGTTCCAGTACAACTTGTTCACAATAAAAGCGTATGCATAGTATGGTTTTGTCCTTGTTGCTCTCGCGTGAAAATCTTCACTTCACAGCTTCTCAGCGTGAACCTGTTCACTCCTAAGAAAGTTTGGCAATACCTACTAGATGGCGCTGTAAACCGTAATTACAGTTTGAAGGTGGTAGAGCCAAGCTGTAGCCAATTGACTGCAGCTCATATACGGGCTGGCTCGACCGGGGTAGTACCACCCTCTCACAGAAGATCGGCGTAAAGCAGCTGTTACAGCTGCGTTTCGTACGATGAGTGAGAGAGCCGAAAGCCCAACCCATGTGTGAGCAATGCCTTTGGTATTGTAAGCATCTATAGGCTACGGTTACTGCTTAAAACCTGGCAGGCCGTACGCATTTTTGCCACCGCAGTCCAATATTTTTTTTACATAGGTTTTTAAGGAAATACCTAAGCGACAAAGTTAATAATAAGCAAGTCTTTATAATAAAAAAGGTATTTTATTTCGCCAATTAAATTCTCTGTGGCATCTTAATACACATTTATTGCAAAAAATGCAATACTTAAAAAATAATAATAAATGCATGCTATCATCATGCTATTAATTTTACAATAAATCATATTTTAATATTCTTCTGTAAAATTATCTCCACTTAGCTAAGGTAGATTATTGGTTAGTCGAATAATACTTATGTTTTATTTTTCGAATAACTTCATAATATTCGCTATGAAAAAATCCCTAGAAAAAATAATTCTACTAAAATATCAGTTCAATAAAATTATCATTAAAAATAACTATTAATTAGTATAGATTGTTTATACAGATTACAGCAGAGAGGGAAGAGAGATATGATTAATGACACTAATTAACAAAATACTATTAAGTACTTCTAGCAAGGAAGTTTTAAGTTCATGACTTCTAGTAGTAGAAATAACTTCTTATTGACATTTAAAACACCTCCATCTAGCGGTCAAATAAAATAACTAATACGTTTATACCTGGCGAAAACAGATGTCGCTACTTAATCTTAATAAAAGGGTCGGCGATCGGATTTTCGATCTTCTCAAACGGGTAATAAGGATGTGTTTGCCAGAACGACGGTATCGTGTAGCGTGTTTGCGAGTCGTATTGGTTTATCGATTCGATTTCATGATCTTGGAGTTGAAAATCGAATATATCGATGTTTTCTGATAGTCTTTTAGGGCTTATTGTCTTCGGGATTGGTACTATGCCTCGGTCGACCTGAAAAAAAATTAAAAAAAAGATTAGAATTCTTTGAACCTTGATTTTGATCCCTCTTGCAAAAAATAAATTCAAAATAATAACAATATCGGCAGACTACCACATCAACTGTATGATCCCAAACTAAGCAACGCTTGTACTATGGGTACCGTACAATAGACTGGGTGCGATCTTAGCGACACCCAGACCAAGGTACATTCATCATTTCAGCTAAAAGACGTCCACTGTTGGGCATAGGCCTCCTCCAAGGCACATTACGAAAAGGCAATTTGCCGAAATTTGCTCCCGGCGAGAATCGAACCCGCAACTTCCCGATGCAGTGAGCCAATCGGCCCACTCTCAAACCCCTACAGCAACAACACCCGTACAACAAACAGTCAACAAATAGATAATTATAGTAGCGGCACGCTATAATGGCCGGTTTGACATGTGGGAGGGAGAAAGGATGAACCTTATTGTAATGGAATAAGATTCATTTTCGCATTCATTTTTTGACATTCTTATTTTTTAAAACGGCCAGTCTTATTCCGTTATAATAAGGTTCATTTTCTTCCCCCCCCCACATGTCAAACCGACCATCGTAGAATGCCGCTACTATAGAAGAAAACTCACTTCCCATCTTAACACGACCTGAGGGGTCGTCTTTCCATATTTCTTAGCGATCGCCACCAGTGTGGGATCGTCCATCTTCGGCCCCGGGAACTGAAGCCCGAACCTCGCGACCAGGGAGCCGAATGGACTGTAGCCCATCACTACAATACCTTGAGACTTGGCGAATGAGACTAGGTCTTTCTGGATGATTTGTGGATGTATCTGTAAAACCATAAGCCAAACTTGATAAAACTGGCTAGATTTTTTAAATAAAATATCACACTATTTAGTGATAGCGACTGTAGCCTAGGGGTGAACAAGTTGGGCTAACAATCAGAAGGTCCCAGGTTCGATCCCCGGTGGGGCATGCACCAATGGATGAATTTTCATCTATGTGTATAATTTACAGTTCGTTTACGGTGAGGGAAAACATCGTGAGGAAACCTACCTATCCCTCGGGATTAGGTAATAGTCAGTTCCTGTATACACGGCGACAAGGTTCACCACCTGTCTCGTTGGGTTCTGTCTATCTGGTGAAACGTGGGCTTTGAGTTGACTTAATACCTCCACAATGTGGTGGTGTATGGCCACTTAAGCTTCTGACTACCCCCGAATGGGGATAAAAGTCGTGACGTATATGTATGTATGAATGTATGTAGTTTATGTAGGAAGTAGGTTCATGAACTTACTTCGACTTGCAAAGCAACTGGTTTAATGGTGCCTTCAGCAAGCACCCTTTTAAGTTCGTCTAGGTTGAAATTAGACAGCCCTATTGACTTGGCTAGGCCAAGTCTCTGAACGTCCTCTAGTCCCCGCCAAGTCTCCATAAAGTCCACGTCAGAGTGGGTGTAGTCTTCCTGTAAATCAAAGGGATAAATATTGGTGCATTTATGATAAGATTTGATATGATTTGATATGATATGATATGATATGATATGATATGATATGATATGATATGATATGATATGATATGATATGTTATGATATGATATGATATGATATGATATGATATGATATGATATGATATGATATGATATGAGATTTGATATGATTTGTGCGTAGATCATGGCCCCATAACTTAGAGCATTTGCTTAATTCAGTTAAGAGTTTGATTTACATGACAAGAGATGGCAGTAGTACAATCGTGGAACGAAAAGGTTAACCACCTTAAAAAAAGTCTACTTTTGCTTGCACGAGTGCAAGAAACAGAAATGCCAACATTCCAGTGCAAGGGGTGCTGTCAACATTTTAATGACATTGTCAATTTATGATGTTTCAACACCTTAATAACAATTACGAACATTGAACTAAGTCTGCTAAAATCTTGGCTAAAATCCACTCGTATTAATCGGACGCGAAAGCAGGCAGCCATAGACGATCTCTTACTGTCTATGCCAAAATAGAAATGCAACTCTTGGCATACTCGGCTGTTCGAGCGCCATCTATTAGCGACTAGACGGGATGAAAAGAAGAGCCATCTAGTGGCACTCTTTTGTAATTGATGACAAATAGTATCCCTAACACAATAAGTAAATTAAACAATAAGTACCTAAGCGACTGTATTATAGATTGAGATTCACTGAACTTAGGTTAGGACCTTAGGACCCTAGCCTTTATTTTTTTAATAATGAGAGGGCCTCAAATTGTAAAGCAGTGCTTGTTGTAACGTACATTAAGCCCAATAGGCCAGTGCATCAGATACAAGTCGACGTAGTTGAGGCCCAACTTCTCCAAAGAGTCCTTAAGCGCCAGCGCCACTTGCTCCCTTTTGTGGTGGGTATTCCAGAGCTGGAAAATAAACAATTACAAAAATATAGTATAAACCCCCGAACTTCTTCTTATAGTATGGTTCCCTGGTACCTGGTATCAGAGATGTTCAAGCCGCCCGAAGGCCTCTGACAAGGCTTAACAACTGATGCGTAGATGACAACCGGGACCGACTATCAACGTGCCCTCCGAAGCACGGAGAAACTCAGTTCAAATGCCAATAAATGGTCACCCATCTCTAACTGACCTTGCTAAGCGTTGCTTAACCTCTGATCGTTTACCGATCAGTGATTGCAGCTGAATATGAGCGCCTCGAACTGATCAAAGGTATTAATAAAGTCAATCTCGATGCTAAGAGTGAACTTCAGTTCGCTTTTAAGATTTAATATTCTACAGTCGCTTGCATGTATCAGGCCAACTGGTTAGTAACTCCCAGAGCTCTATAGGTACAAGAAAAAACAAAACACAAACACTCAAGAACGCAGCGCAGACAAGTTTCTCGACCAGTCGTGCGACCAGCATGTCGAGTCACGCGCTACTAATTACTAAGCAGTTTCTTTTGAGTAGCGTCGTGAATAAGCCGTCATAGAAATACTATGGTCTGATTTTTAATTAGACGAAGTGGGCTGACAGGTTTTTATGTCACTTTTCAATATAAATAGAACAAATAAGGTTCAAATTCGACATTTTCAGCTGTCAGTTGGCTTCGTCTAATTAAAAATCAGACCATAGTGCTATTACATTCTAACAACTCATTAGTAATTTAAGTTAGTAACCAGTTTATATTGAGTAGCGTCGTGGACGAATGGCCTTAGAGCTATGTCCGCCAACGTGTAGGTCCATTAATTATTTAGTAGTTTTTAATTTGGGACTAGGCCCGCCCCGCACTCCCACCACTGTTACTCCTGTAAGCCAGGATCGACAGTGTCCAACGATGACGCCAAGGTTTAACGCTCGACGAGTCCCGGGGAAAAGCTAAGTTGTCTTGGAACCCGCACGAATTTAATCAAAAGAAAGGATAGGAGGAGTTAGAAGATTATCCCCTTCCCTCGATTACCTTAGTAGTTAAAAAGATATCTTCCCTCTTTATCACCCCCTCGTCGATCTTCATCCTCAGAGCCTCTCCTATTTCCGCTTCCGTGTCGTAAATAGACGCGGTATCAATGTGCCGGTACCCAGTGTCGATGGCTTGAAGCACCACATCGCGAACTTCCTTGTTTTTGGGTTTTACCACGCCGTTCTGTAAAAAAAAACTTTACTTCATGGTGGTTTTTGCTTTTACATTAAACTAGTGTCAAAAATTATTGCTTACTCATAAGTTACGACACTGAACAAGATGACAATTCCTGCAGTTCTGTTAGTTTATTCGTGTACCAACAGAAACAGTATTGGTGGTAGAGCCACACTGTAGCCATTTGACCGCAGCTCATATACGTGCTGGCTCGACCGGGGTATTACCACCCTATCACAGAAAATCGGTGAAGTAGCTATTACAACTGCGTTTCGTACGATGAGTAAAGATGTGATAAACGGCTTTATATTAAAAGAACGTTGTAACGTATGTGCTTGTTTTTAAAAATCTCTGTAAAAAGCGCGGAAGTGCTTTTCTGCTTTTTACTTAGTTTTCTGCTTTCTACTTTTTTATTGCTTTTGTGCAATGAACTTTTAGATAGCAAAAACTTATCTGCTGAAAAATTGTTAGTGAGCCTTATGTGCATAGAAATATGGTTATCAACCTAATATAATTTAGTGTCAATGTTTTGCTTTTTATGGGTAAAGAAATAAGGTTCAATTTAATAAAATATTGATTTTAGCTGTATTTTCATAAAAATAAGGTTAGTTTTTGATTTTTTTTGGAATTTCTTTCTCTTTCTGGCCGTCATTGCTTAAAAGCCGCATGCTTGTGTTTGTAAGCGCGCTTGTGTGCTTACTTAAAAAAACGAACTTTTCAAACGGCTTTTCGTTTAAGCACCCACTACTAACGATGAGTGAGTGAGCCGGTAGTCCAACCCCCCCCCCCCTTTCCCCTCCCTCTGTACCAATCCTCTTCAGGTCGGCAACGTGCGAGTGATGCCTTTGGTACTGCAAGCATATATAGGTTTAATGTCAGGTAGGCCGTACGCTTGTTTGCCATCCATCTTAGTAATATATCAAATTACCTGATCAAAGCCGAGGTACGTGCCCAACGCGATAGCCGGCATCTCTCGGCCATCCATTAACTTCAACTTGGGCACTTCAACCGCTGAGCACATCTGTCAACAATGATAACCAATAAGATTGTAATTAAACAAACATCGACATTATTATTACTATCTTTCATTAAACACGCTTGTTTGTGCAAATATTTGGCGTAGATCATGGCCCTATAACTTAGAACATTTGCTTAATTAATAGTTTGATTTACATGACAAGAGATGGCAGTAGTACCTACGTCGCTCAAGCAGCTAGAGAAGCAAATTTCCGTTTATTTACTCGTTCACGAAGCTCAGTGGTCTGAGCGACGCCTATTCGTGTTCGGTCAACTCGGGTTCAAGTCCTCACTGATGCACAAATGTCATAACAAATGCATTTACATAATATCAGGGTGCGCTGTACGCTTGCATGCTTGAGTAATACCTCTATCTCAGTTAGTATAATGTACTCTATGGCGTAGATATTACGAATTTACGGAATTTACAAGGCCTGTCGGCGATCAGAAACAGAACTAATTGTGTAATGACGACGTATTATTATTATTGTATGTTTGACAAAGCCAGACTGTATGATGATGTAATATGTTTTTAGCTTCGAAGCAATTTAGGTACAAATAGTATAAGGTAAAAATTCGCATGAAGTTGCCAAAGCTTGTTAACTCAGTACCACTCAGGTATACTAGATGGCGGTGTGCAAATAAAACAGCATTTATAATGCATGAACTAGATGGCGCTACTAGGTCATAATTGAAATAACTTTTTGTAGTTCCGTGTTTTGAAAAATGTAAGCACTAATTCCGTGCATTTAATTAAAACGGTTGCATAATTAATTATTCGTAAACAAACCGGTTATGGATATAATAATTACCGACGGATAGGTAATTATGCAAGGTCAGTGATGCGACCCTTCACTGGTTAGTTAGTTGCTTATGTTTACTTAACTAGGTACTTCATAAAACAGTTTGTTTCATGAAATGCTGCCAACTCGGGAGATTTTTCGCCTTTTAGGCTATCGAAGGGTGTCGGGTCGGACCCACCAAAAATTGCGATTGGCTACTAGGTAGGTATAGTACGGAAATTGGAAAGACGAAAAACGTCGGTACTACTACTCCACCAAGCCAACTAGACACTCGGGTATAAATATCAAATGGTAATATGTAGTAATAAATAAGTCAATGATTCCGCGGTGCGTCCACAACGTAGTGAGCCTGGACCAATGCCGGCACTCCTGTGGCAGTTACTCCCACTACGTGGTGGACGGACCGCGGAATCATTGACTTTTTATCATTTGATATTTATACCCGAGCGCCTAGTTGGCTTGATAGAGTAGTACCTTAAAAGCCTGTTCCGGTAGTTGTAACCTAGTCAGTCACTAAGCCATGTCAGAGGCCTTCGGGCGGCCGAAATTTAGCCACTAACCATACTATAAGAAGATTGTTCGATAACTTACCGCCCCGCAAAGAAACAAGCCGGCACAAGCAAACACAATCATTTCGATACTAGTGTACTCAACTTGGGGTCAGTATTGCGTTCACGACGCTATATTTATAGACAAAATGCGTATACATATTGAGCTTACGTTACCTTAGAGACGTATACAGCGCCAGACGTGGTCAAATGTGGAACTAATATTTAAAAGATGATCTTCTTATCGTATAGTTAGCGGCCAACCTGGTGTCAGAGTTGTTCAAGCCCCCGAAGGTCTCTGACAAGGCTTAACGACTGCTGCCTAGATGACAACAACCGGGTCCGACTTTTACGTGCACGAAGCACGGAGACGCTCAGTTCAAATGCCACTAAATATATTTAAAGTCTAATCGTAGGATATCTTATTGTAAAAAGTGCTCGTTGAAATCGGTGCAGTAATTTTTTCCTCGTGCTCAAACATACAGAGAAACAAGACAAGAATCCCAAATACCCTTGATTTGGCTTCAGAGACCTTCTATCCAGTTCATAATTACTTATGTAGATAGAAGTGTAACCTTATAAAGATAAAAACAGGGGTCAACGACATCTTCAGAATTATTCAGTAATTAGCAGAGGTCATGTCATGTTAACAAGATAAAAAAATTTTATCTCTCATAAATATTATTGTAATTACTAATAATTATTCCAACGTAAGTACTTACCTAACGTCATATCATAATAGACATAATTAAGTACATGTTATTGTTAGTACCGCAAGGTATAATTTTGTGAAAAGCTCAAATTGGGTAGCCAATTGGCTGCAGCTCATATACGGGCTCGATCGGGGTAGTACCACCCTTTCACAGAAGATTGGCGTAATGCAATTACAGCTCCGTGTCGCCGTTAGCCGGAAGCCCAACATTCGTGTCCCACGTACGTCCCACATGTCGTAACGTATCTTCAATATGTTTGAATCTCGCAGGATGAAGATTATCATATTTTTTCTATAACTTTATAAAGCAAGATCGTATCCAGTTTAACAAGTTTCGTAGTGACTGTTGTTTGAGAAGTTAAATTTAACTTGTTTTCGAACGGGTAATACTTGTACTACTCCACCAAGCCAACTAGGAACCTGTCAAATGTGACGTCACCCGCATAAGGCGGTGGCGGTGTGCGGGAGGTGTGGCGGGCGGGGAGCCGCAGGCGGTGGCGGGTGTGCGGGCGGGGAAGCCGCATTCCTTCCGAGTTCCTACTTGGCTTGGTAATTGGTTTCGAGTTAGAAAGCTATGATCGACTTGCAGTGTAATTACAAATCAAATTTGTTCCTAAAAATGCTTTTCAAAACCATTGTAAAATGGAAACGGTGAGGGAGAACAACGTGAGAAAAACTACCTATCCCTCGGGATTAGGTAATAGTCAGTTCCTGTATACACGGCGACAAGGTTCACCACCTGTCACGTTGGGTTCTGACTATCTGGTGAAACGTGGGCTTTGAGTTGGCTTAAAACCTCCACAATGTGGTGCTGTATGGCCACTCAAGCCTCTGACTACCCCCGAATGGGGATAAAAGTCGTGACGTTATATTTATATTTATTTTTATTTATATGTAAAATGGCTAAAATCTCTATGAATTTGGGGGTTAATGTAATATAAATAGCGCCAAACAAACACACCAACCGTATGGTCCTAAACTAATCAATGCTTGTACTGGGTACCGTACAATGGACTAGGGCCGATCCCAGTGACACCCAGACCAGGGCAAATTACGAAATAGCGTTCACAAATTAGCTCCGACGGGAATGGAACCTGCAACCACACGGTGCAGTGAGACGAGCAGCCGCGTGACGGTGTACACACAAAAAAATGACTCAATAAAAGTAAAATAGAATATTGTCCGTCATTGAATGCTTTTTAGGGTTCCGTACCCAAAGGGTGCCAACGGGACCCTATTACTAAGCCAATGCTGTCCGTCTGTCTGTCAGCGGGCTGTATCCCACGAACCGTAATAGATAGAGAGTTGAGATTTTCACAGAATGTGTATTTCTGTTACCGCTATAACTACAAATACTAAAAATAAAATAAAATCTTAAAAATAAAGGGGGTCCCCATAGAAACTGGATATTTTTGACGTTTTTATTCTACGGTGGTACGGAACCCTTTATGTGCGAATCCGACACGCACTTGTTATTCATTTAAAAAGCCTAAAAAAATAAATAGAATCCCGCTCTCACTTAAAAAGTAAAAGTATCTTTTTAACTTTGTTCTTTTTTTATTCCTTCAAATATCTTGTACACGGCACATGCGCGTTTATTATGCCCATAACAACAGAACTGAGCGAGGCGAGTTTACGTTTTTTTTTCTTCTTTTTCTTAAAAAACCGGCCGGATACGTCGGAGTGTTGTTTATAAACACGCATCGCTTTTTTTAAACGGTTGATTATTTGGTATGATCGGAAAAAAAAATTTCAAGAAAGAAAGAAAGCAAGGAAATAAAATCTTTATTGCGATAAGCAAACACATCGTAAAAAAAAATCATAAATATAAAATATATAATAACATGGATTCAAATTAGTTGGTAATTCAAATTGTTAGTTTGTTTGTTTTGAGAAAATCTAGATTGACAGAAGCAGGAACCGTATCTAGTCCTATATACGGTTCCTGCTTTCGATTAGCAGACCGCGGTACCAACCTCTTTACATATTTTTTTTAATATCCTGTTACCACAACACCAAGCCAACTAGGCACTCGGGTATAAATATCAAATGATAATAAGTCAATGATTCCGCGGTCCGTCCGCAACGTAGTGAGCCTGGGCCAATGCCGGCACTCCTGTGGCAGTAGCTCCCACTACGTGGTGGAAGGACCGCGGAATCATTGACTTGTTATCATTTGATATTTATACCCGAGTGTCTAGTTGGCTTGGTGGTTTTGTAACTGTCCCACTGCTGGGCAAAGGCCTCCCCTTCTGTCCTCCAGAACTCACGATCCTGAGCCATTTGCCGAAACGTTCTGTCCGCAAAGTTGTCCACATCGTCTCTCCACCTTCGCCTCGGTCTGCCTCGACGTCTCCATAGCTTTTAACAAAAACAATATATAGTACTTACCTAACGTCATATCATAATAGACATAATTACTTATTGTTAGTACCGCAAGGTATCATTTTGAGAAAACCTCAGATTGGTGGTGGAGCCAAGCTGTAGCCAATAGACTGCAGCTCATATACGGGCAGGCTCGACCGGGGTAGTACCACCCTTTCACAGAAGATTGGCGTAAAATGGCTATTACAGCTCCGTTTCGCCGTTAGCCGGAAGCCCAACATTCGTGAAATGAAATGAAATTTATTCTACTTACTAATCCTACTTACTTAACTTACTTTAGCATATTTGCTAAACATTGTTCACTGGAATATTTAACTCTAGTTCTTCTTTCTTTTTCGCTAGTGTCAAGTAAGAAATTACATGAATAAACACACAATAATAACAATACACAATAAAAAAAACAAGTGACCATCCACTGGAAAACCAAAATGGAGGGAACTCATCTGTATTACTTAAATTACGTGCAACATTCAAATCAAATCAAATCAAAAGGTTTTTATTCATGTAAGCTCAATAAAGCATTTATAAATAGTCAATAATAAACACTATTTTATCGTTACCACCGGTTCGTCATGTTGCTTCCATTGAGAAGAGCCGGCAAGAAACTCAATGGTTACTCTTTTCAAAAGAATGATTGTATACATTTTCAAACAGCAACGCTATGTGAGCAGGCAGGCATTAACACACTGTGTTTAAAAAAAATAGAATTGGGTATTTAAATAAAAAGAAATAAAGCAAGCCTAGAAAGCTATGCATTTTTGACAACTCACTTAAAATGTTATAAATCAGTAGGTACCCACTTATTTTATTAAATGACTGATAACGTTTAAATACTTACTTACATCAAATGAATGAATAATATAATGTTTTTTTACTTCATTAATATTGAGTTAGATCTCAAATATACCTACACAATTTTCTAGCAGAAGCCTTAGCAATTACGCTAAATTATGTTTTTCTACCATACCTACTGCTTATGTTTTACAACTACAGGTAAAATAGTGGGTACTTTAGCATAACTAGGGGTTTCCACAACTTCAATCTGTGTATTGATAAAACAAAATACATTTTTACGATATCAATAAAAGAAAAACCGGCCAAGTGCGTCTCGGACACGCACATAAAGGGTTCCGTACCAACGTAGAATAAAAACGTCAAAAATATCAAGTTCCTTGTATGGGGACCGATCCCCTTATTTTTAAATTTTATTTTATTTTTACAATTTGTTGTGGTAGCGGCAACAGAAATACACATTCTGTGAAAATTTCAACTCTCTACCTATTACGGTTCGTAAAGACCGCCCGCTGACAGACAGACAGACGGACAGCGTAGGCTTAGTAATAGGGTCCCGTTGGCACCCTATGGGTACGGAACCCTAAAAACGCAATACTTGAGCTAAACTATATTGAGTTAGCTGGCTAAGCTTACTTGCGAAAATCATATTTTTAAATACCTTATAAAGATATTATTTGCTTGTTTGTTCAAATGCGTTGTTATTGTTTTATGGAACAACTAGCTTCCACCCGCGACTTCGTCCGCGCATAATTTATCCCACGGGAACATACTATCGGGATAAAAAGTATCCTATGTGTTAATCCAGGTTATAAACTATCTCTGTGCCAAATTTCATCCAGATCCGTTCAGCCGTTGTGCCGTGATTGAGTAACAAACATCCATCCAAACGTTCACATTTATAATATTAGTACGATGATCCGATTCAGAAAATAATTTCATTGATGAAAAACTACATATTACAGACTAAACCTCGAAACCAATTTTGGTATAGAGATAAACAGGACCTCGGAGAAGGAAGGGATGAGTTTGTATGGAAGTCCAATCCTACCATCCTACTAATATTATGCGAAAGTATGTGTGAATGTTTGTTACCACGTATCTCCATAACTACTAAGCCGATTTTAATGGAATTTGAAACGTAGATAGTGTATACTCTGGAATAAGACATAGGCTAATCCAACTACCACGCGGGGGAAGCCGCGGTGCACAGCTAGCAGGCTATATTTTAATTTTCCACGCGGGTAAAACGGGGCGGATAAAACCATCAATAACAATTGACAAAGCCGGCCAGAATCTGCAAAAATAATCGCCTTTTTCTCGACGATTTTTTCACCAATTGTACATACATCTGAAATCTAAACACAATTGTGATGTTGACAATCATTCGAGTGCTATGCATTGTGAATAACGGACCGTAGCTGGCTAGAAAATGATTTTAATAATACGTATATTTTGCTGTTTCTCGGCCGTTCTAGCTGGATCCTCAAGTGATGTCAAGGAAAATTACAAGGATCAATGTAAGATGATATCTATTTATAACTAACTAACTAACTTGACGGGCCCGTTAGCGTGGTTGGCGCGGAGGCGCCTTTCACGCTGCAGGTCGTAGGTTCGATTCCTACCCGGGACATGCATTTGTGTGCGTGAACATGTCTGTATGTCCCGAGTCTGGGTGTATATGTATATAAAGTATGTATTTACAAATAAAAAAAGTAGTATATGTAGTAATATCAGTTATCTGGTTTCCATAGTACAAGCTCTGCTTAGTTTGGGATCAGGTAGCCGTGTGTAAAAAATGTCCCAGGATATTATTATTATTATTAACTCCTGCCCGCGACCTCGTCCGTGTTAAGTTTAGAACGTCCTGTAGTTAGTTTTTTGATAACCAACCAGGAACCAAACACTTTTCCGGGATAAAAAGTAGCCCATGTTCTTCTGCAAGGTCTTGTCTATCTTTATACCAAAATTCATCAAAATTGGTTTAGCGGTTTCGCCGTGAAAGCGTAAGAGACAGACAGTTACTTTCGCATGTATAATAATAGTATTGATTCCAACCAGAAAGTTGGACCCCCAGTGATGAGAGCGTGACAATATGTACGTCATTAAGGTTCGTATTGAAATGCATCTCAAAGATGAGATAATAATAATAAATAATATCCTGGGACATTTTTTACACACGGCTACCTGATCCCAAACTAAGCAGAGCTTGTACTATGGAAACTGGGGGCTTACCACAAGCTCTTATTGCGATTCAATTACAGGAACGTATTAACGTTTCAGCGACTTTTTGTGCAATGACGTACCTTATTGTCATGACAATAAGAAACGTCATTAAAACGTCGTTAAAACGTTCCTATAATTGAATCGCAATAAGAGCTTCTGGTAAGCCCCCTGATCCCAAACTAAGCAGAGCTTGTACTATGGAAACCAGATAACTGATATTACTACATATACTACTTTTTTATTTGTAAATACATACTTAATATACATACACACCCAGACTCGGGACATACAGACATGTTCATGCACACAAATGCATGTCCCGGGTAGGAATCGAACCTACGACCTGTAGTGTGAAAGGCGCCTCCGCGCCAACCACGCTAACGGGCTCGGCGATCGATCGATCTTAAGATGCAGTTTTGACGTTTAATGTATGGAACATCTGTCTACAACAGCATCTTAAGATCGATCTCAACTTTGAGATGCATTTATTAATACGAGCCTAAGTCTAACTAACAAATGGTGACCATTTAGTGGCAATTGAACTGAGCGTCTCCGTGCTTCGTCATCAAGTCAGTCGTTAAGCCTTGTCAGAGGCCGCCCGGCTTGAACAACTCTGACACCAGGTTGGCCACTAACCATACGATAAGAAGAAGAAGATCTTGGGTCTTGGTGCTAACATGTGTGAACTCCACAGTCTGTACGGATCCTAGGACCATGAGGAAACACAATGCCTATACTGAATGGGCAGACGCGTACTCCTGCTCCAGACATCGCTGCCAGCCTGGTGGAAGGAACCTGGCCATATACACCGTTGGGTATGTACTTCCACCCTCTCACAGAAGAGCGGGGTAAAGTAGCTATTATAGCTGCGTTTCGTACGAGTGACGTTATTGTATGTACTCTTTTTAAGTCTAACTATAGACTATCTAATAGTAAACACCCCATTCAAATCGGTCTAGTATGATGACGTTGAACCAAAATCGAAAATGCTAAGAAGATATTTCATTTAATTTGACATTTGACGGGCCCGTTAGCGTGGTTGGCGCGGAGGCGCCTTTCACGCTGCAGGTCGTAGGTTCGATTCCTACCCGGGACATGCATTTGTGTGCATGAACATGTCTGTATGTCCGGAGTCTGGGTGTATATGTATATTAAGTATGTATTTACAAATAAAAAGTAGTATATGTAGTAATATCAGTTATCTGGTTTCCATAGTACAAGCTCTGCTTAGTTTGGGATCAGGTAACCGTGTGTACAAAAATGTCCCAGGCTATTATTATTATTATTATTTTCACGATCTTTGAGGACGCCTATTTTGCGCTTATGCTATGGGTTCCTCCAATAGCGGCGCCATCATATAACGGCCGCACTGGAACACTGGCAACGTAAACAGGTAGCGGTCTAGGAAACCGCGCCATTTTGTTTACATAACCAACGTTCTAGTTACGGCCGCTATATGACGGCGCCGCTATTGGAGGCCCAGCGCTTTAGTATTTGGCCGACAGTGCTCATATATCGAGCAACGACTATTCCTTCATTTTCACTACTCATTCAGGGACCTCATCGATATAACACCAAATACCGGTCTAAGTTTAAAGTACCCATAGATTTAGGAGCTACAGATGGAGTGCATAGAACACGAAAGTGTGGCCACCAAAGCAAATACAAAACAAAAAGCGAATACAATTTCGCCTTATAACTACACAAATTTACACGCACACAGATGTATGTGCCCCTAGTGCCGCTCCTAGTTGTCACGCACACATTAAATGCTACCCGGCTTCACATTGTTTGTTGCCAAGACTACATCTGCCTACTTCTATTAATCTGTGAAAGTACCTATTTATTTTTAGCTGCAAACGAGTGGAGGCTCCGGAATCAGCGATAGAGTGCGAGGAAGTGGTGGAAGACACCAACATGCAGTTCCCATTCTGCTGCACCAGACTTCGGTAAGGATTGGAACTTCAGAATTAAAATGACTTCAATTCACTTTTTAAAAATGTATGGCTTTCATCGTGGTAGTCAATGTATGTATGTATGTATAACGTCACGACTGTTATCCCCATTCGGGGGTAGTCAGAGGCTTGAGTGGCCATACACCACCACATTGTGGAGGTATTAAGCCAACTCAAAGCCCACGTTTCACCAGATAGTCAGAACCCAACGTGACTGGTGGTGAATCTTGTCGCCGTGTATACAGGAACTGACTATTACCTAATCCCGAGGGATAGGTAGGTTTCCTCACGATGTTTTCCCTCACCGTCAGCGAACTGTTAATTATGCACATAAATGAAAATTCATCCATTGGTGCATGCCCCACCGGGGATCGAACCTGGGACCTTCTGATTGTTAGCCCAACCTGTTCACCCCTAGGCTACAGTTGCTTGTGGTAGTCAATGATTTTGCCAATAACTGAGTTTGATGGCAGAATGAATATACTTTAGCCAGGACTGTAGCTTAAAGTGGGAAATGGCAGCTAGCGCCATCAAAAGATTATGGTTTGACGGTTCGACTATCCACCTTCTCCGAAGCAGTTCGTTATAATTTCTCAATTGACAACTTTGTCAACCTCCGAATAGCGTGAAAAAGAAGCCTAGATTCAGGAGTGTGTGGAATGGTCAATGGTGGATACAGGCTGAAAGAAGAAAAAAAGTAAGTTTAAAAACTAAAAAAAAAACTAAAAAACTAAAAAAGTATGAAACAAGAAAATATTCTTATCTGGAGGATAGCCGTGGTCCGTGTAGGTCCTTAAGGGCAAAATGGCATATGACCACGGACCACGGCTATCCTCCAGATAAGAATATTTTCTTGTTTCATACTTTTTAGAGCGCGATTTTTCAGTAGTTGGGTTTTAGTTTTTAAACTTACTTTTTATTTAATTATTTTGGAGTTGTAGGTAAAAAAATATATATTTTTGAAATGTGCTCATCAAGCTCTTTCATTTGATACCCCACACGGATTTATTAAAAAATTTTTTTTTTAGTTCATGACATTATGTCCTCTAGAGGGCGCCATATGCAATTTTATGTGACGTCACATAGCCTATAACCAGCGCGCCATTAAGCCGCTTCTAACGATACCTCATTTGTCAAATTACGACAAGTAGTTTGTAAGTTAGGTGGGAACAGATGCACATACATACATACATACCGGTCAAAATCATAACCCTCCGCCGTAGTCGGGTAAAAATCCATTTTACTGACAAAATTATAGGGCCTGGCCAAGCCTTCATATACTTGAGGCAAAACAGTTAGGGGGCGTCCATAAATTACGTAAGGCATTTAGAGGTCGAGCAAAATCTCACCAAATCTCACGTGGTGGAGAGGGGGGGGTCTCGACAAATCTCACGTTTTTTTTTTACCGCAAGAAACAGTTTAAAATTGCAAGAAAACTGGGTTAAACTAAGTAAAACATGTTTCTGCTCTAGAATATAGCTTTTGAAAAATCTCACGTGAGATTAGAGGGGGAGGGAGGGGGTCGAGCAAAATCTCACGACATCTCACCAAGGGGGGTCGAAAAACTCAAAAATCACCTCACGTAATTTATGGACGCCCCTTTATTGATAACTACATTAAAGTCCATTCCTCCAGGTGTTTAGTAGTGGTCCGAGGAGAGGTCTGGACCAGGGTGCTGGGCCAGCCCTGGGAGACGCTCCCAGCGGCGCCCTGGAGCCACATGTACAAGATGAAGAAGCCACCGCCTGGTGATACCGCCTTTCAGCCAAAGTAAGTCTTTCATTTTGAAGAATCTAGGCTAGAATACATTATTGGCCCATGGAGTAAACCCTGCCCCCCTAGCCAAGTTGCTTCGTCTACGAGCGTTTCTACAAATCGCTACGCTTAAATGTATGGAAATGACATTGCAAGTCGATAAGTAGATCACGTGACTTATGTCATTTCCATACATGAAGCGTAGCGTTTTGTAGAAACGCTTGTAGGCGAAGCGACTTGGCTAGGGGGGCAGGGGATAGTAACTCTTTTAATCATGGGGCTATTTCACCCTTTAGCAGTAGACCAAGATACAGGCACTCGCCTTGGCCACCGCAGAATATTGTATTGTACTTAGGTTCTTATGATAATAAACATTTTTATATCTTTACTCTACCCATAGCCTTTACCCATCAGGCTGTATCACTTTACCCATGAAACAAATACACCTTTACCCATGGTAACAGAATTCCATTGCAGCAGCTATTTTAAAATGTTTCCATGGGGGCTAGTACTCAAAATCATGAGTCCAGTATCATTTTGCCCATGGGGCTTGTACCCTCCAAGCGTAACCATTGAGTTTCTTGCCGGCTCTTCTCAATGGAAGCAACATTACGAACCGGTGGTAACGCTAAAATATTGTTTAAATATTTATAAATGCTACCTCTAGCTGTGCCTCTAGCTTACATGTTTTTTTTTTTACTTTTTACTTGACATGAGCTCATGGAGTCATATTCCATTCCACCCAATCTGGAACGATCTAAAAACTTCACAATTATAACCCTCAGGACAGGAGACCAGGGCCCTATCTACGAGTTAGCGGAGCCCGAAGCTGAGGGGACCAGAGAGAAGGTGCTCCGAGCCGGCAAGAAGTCCATCCCGGATAGCACCGACTGCAACGAAGTGATGATGCCTCGGGCTGCCCCGCCGCCCGACATCGTGGTAATGCCTAGGGATGACCATCAATACTACAGGCCCCCCTAGCCAAGTGGTTTCGTCTACAAGCGTTTCTATAAATCGCTACGCTTAAATTTATACAGGGTTATTGGAAAAACACTAACAACCCTGCAGGACTGTATTACTGACATCATAAACAACAACTTTTGTTCTATGATGACTTTTTACAAAACAAACAATAATACATTTAACAACAAATGTGACTTTAAAATGTATGAAACAAGAAAATATGCTCATCTAGAGGATCTAGCAAAGGGGAATCTAACCACGTACCACAGCAATCCGCTAGATGAGAATATTTCATTGTTTCATTAATTTTAGAGCGTGATTTTTTGATTATGTTTTGTAAAAAGTCATAGAACAAAAGTTGTTGTTTATGATGTCAGTAATACAGTCCTGCAAGGTTGTTAGTGTTTTTCCAATAACCCTGTATAATGACATTACAAGTCGACAAGTAGATCACATGACTATGTCATTTCCATACATGAAGCGTAGCGATTTGTAGAAACGCTCGTAGACGAAGCCACTTGGCTAGGGGGCTGGATACGTCTATCTATGTGGTCTACGGGCTGGTATAGCTGGAGGTGGTAGACGATGGTGACATCGTGAGGAAATCTGCATGTCTTTCGATAGCGTGTGAAGATCTCCACACAGGGTCAGCGTGATGGAATGTGACTTTAATCCCTCTCGCATTTACGATCGACGTAATTGTGCACTGCAGTGCAGTGCTTACCCCTTTGGGGTAGACAGGAAAGGAGGGATTGGGCTAGTGATGGGATGTTCTCAAGAACATTCTCACCCTCGGAAACTTACTCGTGAGTATTTTCGAGAATTTATCTTCTCAAGCATGTTAAACTTGGCATAAACCTCATTAATCACGGTGGTTTTAATTGTTTTTAAGATTGAAAGTTAGGATAACGTCACCCAATATATAAGATTCTCAAAAATTCTCACGAGGTAGTTTCCGCGTAAGTTTCAGAGGGTGAGAATGTTCTCGAGAACATCCCATCACTAGATTGGGCACAGCTCGCAGACATCTGTTGCGGTAGAACAATCCAATAATGAAGATATTCAAGCCTAGTTTCTGTTGTCATTTCACCGATTTCCAGACGATTCACCATTTCGCTAAAATTGCGATCAGATCGGTCTTACCCAAACCCGAAGTCGGGACTCAAACATATAACCGTGATCAAGGTTGTATTTACCCATTTTCACGTATTTGTCTGTTTCACAGATCGCATTGTCAACAAACAGCGAGCAACAGAAAGAGCGCAAGAAGGAGAGTACCAGGTCAGTTGAGCAACATGTTGGTAGAGACAAAGGTTTAGCCAACTCATTGCAGCTCATATACATGCTGGTTCGACTGGGGTACTACCACCCTATCAGAGATCGGCGTAAAGAAGCTATTACGATCGACGATGTTAAGCTCTCTCTGTCCCACTCCCCTTTAGGTCGGCAACACGCGAGCAATGCCTTTGGTATTGCAAGTATCTACAGGATACGGTAACTACCTAACATCAGGCTAACTACGGGCCGTATGCTTGTTTAGGCAATAATTATCACAGTAATCGAACCAAGATCCTCTCAGAGGGCGATATTGACACAATACTACTCCACCAAGCCAACTAGGCACTCGGATGGAATGCGGTTTCCCCGCCCGCACACCCGCCACCGCCTGCGGCTTCCCGCCCGACACACCTCCCGCACACCGCCACCGCCTAGCGTTGCTGGTGACGTCACATTTCACAGGTTCCTAGTTGGCTTGGTGGAGTAGTAGTTATATAACAATATGATTGATTGATGATTGTCAGTTCGTGTATACACGGCGACAAGGTTCACCACCTGTCACGTTGGGTTCTGACTATCTGGTGAAACGTGGGTTTTGAGTTGGTTAATACCTCCACAATGTGGTGGTGTATGGCCACTCAAGCCTCTGACTACCCCCGAATGGGGATAAAAGTCGTGACGTTATATTTATTTATTTTTTATTTTATTTTTTATGATTGCAGGCACAGAAAGCGCAAGGCTCCAAGCAACCCATACTTCGAGGATGATCACCGCGAGGCTGAAGTGAACGATTTGGAGGATACTGCCCTCTCTATGTCCACTGAGAAGGTGAGGTTCTCCATACGATTATCAGCCCCGGATCTGGGGGGGCGGGCTGGCGGGGGCACCCGATGTTCCTATACAAGCATAAGGTTGCGGGCTCGATTCCCGCCGAAAGCAAACAGAGGGCCTACTCTTTTACAAACGAAAACGAAATTTCGGACTAGTTTCGTTTTTCGTTTAGCTTCCACGACGACGAAGACGTCAAACAATTTTCGTTCGTAAGAAATGTCGGAATCAATGAGAAACGTAGTAGGAAACACGCGAATTTCGTCCGAAATTTCGTTTTCGTTTGTAAAAGAGTAGGCCCTCTGAAATGGCCTTCTGTTTGCCCTGGTCTGGGTGTCACTGGGATCACCATTCACCCCAGTCCGTTGTACAGTTGCTTAGTTTGGGACCATACAGTTGGTTAAGCCTGGCGATATTTATTATTATTAAGGTGATACAAATGTTCAACTGGGTGGGTCTAAGTAAATGGTTTGATGAAGCAGCTGGCTTATGTGCAATATAAAGTATACAACATTAAACCTCATATGGTCGGGAATAAAATGGCTTAGCCGATTTACTTTAAATGTTACCAAATTTTGTAGAAATCGATTTCAAAATATGAAATTGTCAACCTTAATCGTAAATGTTCTCCATAGCAACTGAACAGATTTACGTGAAACCTATACCAGAAAAATTGTCAAGACTTGACTAAGAATCCGTGGATCCAAGATTTAATATTAGTCATTTTATTTAAAAAATAATCAATAATAACCTTAAATATGCGACAAACGTCATGGGTCATCATGACTTGGACTGCAAAATGTTCGTCGCAGATCCGCGATGGCGGCCTCCAAAGCTGGATGTGCGCGCAAATTTTTGCGTGAAATTCGTAAAAAAATTACGTCTTCTTAGCATTTTATGAATTAAATCACGTTTTAAATAGTTTAAATATAATATTGAACATAATTTTTAGGATATTATATGATTACAAATATTTTTAAATTAATATTTATGTCAGTGACGCGTTTTGTTGTCATCATAGATTATGAATAATATAGAATGATGAATAGGTATATGATTAAAAAGCATAATCGTCCTCTAAAAACCGCTTACCTACTTTCTAATCTTATTGTCTTGCCTAACAACAACAACAGGTTCGATCCCCGGTGGGGCATGCACCAATGGATGAATTTTCATCTATGTGCATAATTTACAGTTCGCTGACGGTGAGGGAAAACATCGTGAGGAAACCTACCTATCCATCGGGATTAGGTAATAGTCAGTTCCTGTATACACGGCGACAAGGTTCACCACCTGTCACGTTGGGTTCTGACTATCTGGTGAAACGTGAGTTGGTTAATCCCTCCACAATGCGGTGGTGTATGGCCACTCACGCCTCTGACTACCCCCGAATGGGGATAAAAGTCGTGACGTTACATTTCATTTTTTCATATTTTTTGTCTTGCCTATGATATCTTTTTATACCACTGAGTTGCTAGACAAACTTGTTTTTTTTTGGCGGGAAGTGGCGAAGTGCAACATTGAAAATCTATATTATTATAGGTAGGTACTTGACACTGGCTATATGCGACAAGAAAAGCCAAGACAAAAAAACATGCGTACGGTCCGCCTGATGTTAAGCGTGTTTCAGTTGATGTTATTCATACTACTTAATATTAGTAATACGAAATTATTTTTGTTTGCTTATTTTTAAGTTGGGCTAACCACCGTTTGGTGGGGTAGTACCACCCTCTCATAGAAGATCGGCGTAAAGCAGCTATTACAGCTGCGTTTCGTACGATGAGTGAGAGAGCCGTAAGCCCAAACCCCCCCCCCCTTCTCCCCTACCCCTTCCCTTCAGGTCGGCAATGTTTAATGATTAAGTTGGGAGACCGGAGTTCAATGCTCTACATTACTAAACCATACATCAAATAAACATCACAGCTTCTTAGGGATGGGTCCAAATTTAATAAGTCGCTAAATTTGCAGTGCTAAATTTATTTAGTGTCATCACCTGTTAAATATTTTTTTAGAAATGTAACGTCACCACTTTTATCCCCATTCGGGGGTAGTCAGAGGCTTGAGTGGATATACACCACCCCATTGTAGAGGTATTAACCAACTCAAAGCCCACGTTTATACAGGTGAATTTTTCAAGTGTGCGTGGATGGCCAAATCCGAAACTATAAGGAATATCGAAAGGTACTCAAAGAAGTCTCGGGGCCGATTTTGGTGAAAACTAAAACTGCATCATTGGATTTTTGAAAAAAACTAAATTCGTAGCCAGGAATCGAACTAGTTGATTTCGAACTAGTTGAAAAAAACCACTTACTGTATTATTACACCATTCGATAGTGTCGCTGATAAGGAACGAATTCTGGGAAGTAATGACATACGGCAAACTTAAAAAAAACTGTGTTTTTTAATAAACTGCTGCATATTTTCAAGTTGACTGTAATAAGTCATACGTACATTACCTTTACCTTGTTCGAAATTATGCTCAATATTTTTATTTATTTACCTTCGCAGCGCAGTCATCTTCATAACATTATGTTCTAATTTCAAATTTTCAATCATTTTTGAACAGTTAATCAGTTTGGGTTTAATAGTTAGGTAACTTAAGAGAAATAAAATACTATTTTGTTTAAAATTAGCTCTTTCCTTAAGTTTACCGTAAAAACAATATTCGTAGCCAGGAATCAAACTAGTTGATTTAGAATAAAAAACCAAATACTGTATTATTACACCATTCGATAGTGTCACTGAATAGAAACGAATTTTGAGAAGTAATTACAACTTCTCAAAATTCGCATGTGTGTGTGCATAATTTACAGTTCGCTGACGGCGAGAGAAAACATCGTGAGGGAACCTACCTATCCCTCGGGATTAGGTAATAGTCAGTTCCTGTATAAACGGCGACAAGATTCACCACCTGTCACGTTGGGTTCTGACTATACAGGGTGAATTTTTCAAGTGAGCGTGGATGGCCAAATCCGAAACTATGAGTGATATCGAAAAGTACTCACAAAAATCTCGGGGCTGATTTTGATGAAAACTAAAACTGCATCATTGGATTTTTGAAAAAACAATAGTCGTAGCCAGGAATCGAACTAGTTGATTAAGAATAAAAAACCACATACTGTATTATTACAGCATTCGATTGTGTCGCTGATAAGAAACGAATTTTGAGAAGTAATTAAAATTTTCATCAAAATCAGCCCCGAGATTCTTTTGAGTACTTTTTGATATCACTCATAGTTTCGGATTTGGCCATCCACGCACACTTGAAAAATTCACCCTGTATAGTCAGAACCCAACGTGACAGGTGGTGAATCTTGTCGCCGTGTATACAGGAACTGACTATTACCTAATCCCGAGGGATAGGTAGGTTTCCTCACGATGTTTTCTCTCGCCGTCAGCGAACTGTAAATTATGCACATAGATGAAAATTCATCCATTAGTGCATGCCCCAACAGGGATCGAGCCTGGGACCTTTTGATTGTTAGCCCAACCTGTTCACTACAGTCGCTTGCAGTGCAATTGTTATCCCGAGATTCGAGTCTTCATGATTTTCCCTGTTTTCGGAACAATACACACTTAGGTGTTGTAATTATTATGTATTGTTCCGAAAACTAGCAAAGTGGAAGCTCGAAGAACCCCAGCGAGACAGTGGAGCACATCTTGCTTCATTGCCCTGTATTTGCACGCCAAAGATATGATGCACACACAAACATAATAAAATTTGTACGGAACCCTCAGAGCACGAGTCCTACTTGCACTTGTCCGGTTTTAATTTGTAATGAGTAGCCCAAATACAAATTTTTATATCTCTAGCTTCAGAAAAATTGGGACGCCTATACAAACTTGCACCCTCTATTTTACACCGTTAGAGGTGAAATGATCAAAAACGCTGAAATTACTATTCTTAGTTAATAAGAGGCCTAAATACAAATTTTCTTGTCTCTAGCTTTAGAAAAATTTGAACCCCCATATAAACTTCCACCCCTTATTTTACCCTCTTGGGGGTAGAATTTTCAAAAGCGCTGAAATTAATATTTTGTATTTGTATTAGTAGCCTAAATAGAAATTTTCATGTTTCTAACTTCAGAAATGAGGGAATTCCATACAAACTTCCACCCCTTATTTTACTTCCTTAGGGTAAGAATTTTCCAAAATCCTTCCTTTGCTCTTCTTTTACGCTATGAAAGGTACCTACTGTCCAAATTTCATGTTTGTATCACCAGCGGTTTGGGCTGTGCACGTTTTGACGGACGGACAGATAGACAGACGGACAAAAAAGTGATTCTATAAGGGTTCCGTTTTTTCCTTCTGAGGTACGAAACCCTAAAAACTCACAAAACGAGGCGTTTTGTGGAGCAAGTATTTTATTTTTAATTATATCATATATTATTATTATCATGGAGCTGCTCCAGACCCATGGCTCTGGCTTGAAAATCTTGACCTTACATGAAAATTAGTATTTCGGCTACTCAGCCTACAAATACAAATATTCATGTCTCTAGCTTCAGAAAAACTGGGACTATCCATAGATGCTTTCTCCCCTTAATTGTTGAATTCTCAAAAATCCTTCCTGTGGTCTTCTTCTACGCTATAAAAAGTTACAATTTCATGTTTCTAACCCAAGCGGTTTAGGCTGTGCACGTTTTGACAGACGGACAGATAGACTGACGGGCAAAACAGTGATCCTATGAGGGTTGCATGCATGCCCGGCATGCGTTGCATTGCCACTCCACCCGTCCGTCATCCTCCATCAATCCATCAGTCAAATAAGGGGTAACCTTTTCCAAAAATGTGCGCGTACTAGGTCGCAGGCACAGCTAGTAACTAATAAGGATTAGTACTACTTTTATTTCAGTTATTACCCGATGTTGTCAACAATTTTTCTTGTTTGCAGTTATTTAGAATTTTAAGTTGTTTTAATTTTACTTATTTTGTCCTATAATATTAAACATTTAAATTATGTACTAGTCTTTTTTTAAGTAGTACTACCTATTACCCAGTGTTGGGCAAAATTAAATTTCAGAACAATTAATAATTAACAGTTAGTGAGCTTTTATTTACTATATCAACAAAATAACAATAAAAAAGATTACAAAGAAAAAATAACCTACCCACCTACCTATTAATAAAAATGTAGTACTTAAATTGTACTTAAGATTTAGTGAAAAATTTCCTTTACGAAGTTACCCCTATACGACTAAATAAAAGTAGGCAAGATACGAATTTAGTATATGAGTCCCTTCTGTTTTTGATTTATCATGTCGTCTTTTTGATGTATCGTGGCGTATCGAAAATTCTAAATTCAAAAAATTCAACTCGCGGTCCTACGACATTGTTTGAGCAAAAAGCGGTCAACCTCGAGCTGTCAGTTGCAATGGTTCCAGCCTTAAACTAAACATCCCCATGCTTATGGCACTATCTAAATAGTTATAATAATCATTTATTATCAGGCGACTAGGCACATAGTTACATACCTTACAGACTAACATACCTACATATATTATTAAACATAAAACTAATTTGATGGCGTTGGTGACGGCACCCTCCCCCGAAAGCACCTGAACACCACACCTTTCGGCCGGTACTGCTCGTGCATGAAAGTGGACAGCTTTTCAGTGGGGACCAAGACACACGCCTTGAAACTGGCGTTGTGTCTCGAACCCAACATCTGCACTCTTAATGAGACATTGCTCTTCAATTATCAACAGCCTGCTGAACTATCGGAAGAAAGATTCTACGCGAATGCTTATGGTGTGACGCAGAAAGTTCCACATAAGGTAATACCTATCAGCGTATATACCTATTACTAGGCTGTAATCCCTGAAGGGGTAGGCAGAGACACTGGGTAGGTACACTCAGACCGAGTCAATAGAGAACACATGTTTTTATGAAACGGACGCCTTCTGTTATGGCGGCTATAAAACACTTAAGTTATGAAGACCGCCGAGACCTAGTAAACCGGTTTTATTCACGTCACTTCTTAATTTGAACGGATTCTATCCACCGCCATTTTGATAGTGGTCCGTTTCATACACTTTGCGAACCATAGAATCTATAGATTAGTATGGGAGATACTACTCTTAAAACTAAGTGGTTATATTCTTGGGTACACTCCACACACATTTAACCGATGGTAGGTTACACGTAACAAGAGACGACCCTATTCCTTACATTTCTAAACTGGGCTGCTCCTTAAAAACCAGATTCAATTTCCCAACCCTGGACCTTGTAAACTAACGCCATGATTAAAACCACCAGATCTGCTAACAGAGGGATCTGCTCCCAAATGGGTGGTGAATCCATGGGGACGATTGATTGCCATTTAAGACCCCAATATAACTCTTAAAAGAAGAAAGGGGGCGTCCATAAATTACGTGAGGCATTTATGGGGAGGAGGGGGTCGAGCAAAATCTCACCAAATCTCACGTGGGGGAGAGAGGGGTCTCGGCAAATCTCGCGTAAATTTTTTTACCGCAAGAAACAGTGTAAAATTACAAGAAAACTGGGTTAAATTATGTTTAGTTTTTAAACAAAACTTAACTTGAACTTTTTTTTGTTAAATTAAGTAAAACATGTTTCTCCTCTAGAATATAGCTTTTGAAAAATCTCACGTGAGATTAGAGGGGGAGGGAGGGGGTCGAGCCAAATCTCACCAATTCGAAAAATCTCAAAAATCACCTCACGTAATTTACGGACGGCCCCAAAGGGAGGGCATGTGTGTTAAGTTCTTCTAAAGGGAAGACCATCCAGAAAAGGTTGGGCATCAATGTAAAACTATTTCAAATTTTCAGTCCCATCACCAAGTAGGGTGGACAGAAATACCGCAGAACCAATGGAATGAACACGACCCTTCGATGGACCAAGAGAACAGGGTGAGTAGACCAGCCCCTAGAGACAAGTGTTTCTACAAGCGTTTCTACAAAACGCTACGCTTCATGTATGGAAATGACATTACAAGGCGATAAGTAGATCACGTGACTTATGTCATTTCCATACATGAAGCGTAACAATTTATAGAAACGCTTTTAGATGAAGACACTTGGCTAGGGGTGCTGAACTGTTGCCAACCGGCAAAATATCTTCAAGAATACTTCTTAGCGCCGCCATAGACGGACTGCTTGAAGCAGTCAGTCTATGGCGGCCCCGTCTGCTCCAAGCAGTCCTTGTGCAGTTGTGTTTGTATTTGTTCGCTAACCGCTTGAAGCGGTCCGTGTATGGCGGGTCGAGCTGCCGACATCAACCGCACGCCAACCTCATTTTTAGATGCGACTGCAACTGCTTGAGCGGTCCGTGTATGGCGAATGTCAATTTTGTATTGAAACTGCAGATCGCTGCCGCGACTGCGTGAAGCTGGCAGTGCCTGCTCCAAGCAGTCCGTCTATGCCGGGGCTAATGCTTGGGATACACGGCGACACTCGACACTCAGTGTATCTCAGTGTCGCGACATCGCCACTACAACTGTAACAAGGTGTCGCGGTACACACGCAGACACTCGGTGTTTTCGTGCATCCCAAGCTTTAGTCTGCTCCCAATTGGTATTGGAGTTTCAGCCTGACTAGTCTGGTCACCGATATTCCCACGGAGAAACGACTATAGTGAGACTACCTAGTCTAGGAGTCTTATAGTCTTATAGTGGGCGTCCATAAATTACGTGAGGCATTTATGGGGGGGAGGGGGTCGAGCAAAATCTCACCAAATCTCACGTGGGAAGAGGGGGTGGGGGGTCTCGGCAAATCTCACGTAATTTTTTATACCGCAAGAAACAGTGTAAAATTGGAAGAATACTGGGTTAAATTACGTTTTTTTTTTAAACTAAACTTAACATTATCTTTTTTGTTAAATTAAGTAAAACATGTTTCTCCTCTAGAATATAGCTTTTGAAAATCTCACGTCAGATTGGAGGGGGAGTCGAAAAATCTCAAAAATCACCTCACGTAATTTATGGACGCCCCCCTAACCAACAGATTCTAAAGACACATCATTTCAGGATGCTGCATATCATCAGACGGAGTTCGCACCCTCTGAGCCTGAGAAAAAAGACGACAGGCCATCTAACCTCCAAGCCTTAGTAGACGCGATCGGGACTCGAATGCGGGACATCGAGAACGTGGTCCAGAGGATGAGCGAAAAAGTCCATCAAGCTAAGCCTGTGGACGCTATGAGCAAGGAGAAAAGGTAAGATTGTCCGAAACTAATGCCTAGATCTCTTGCATCTAAGACTACTATTGAGAATGATATCTCCTAACCTCTTATCTCTTGGACTGGAAGCGGAGAGGTTATGCCTTTCAATAGAAGCGGGGAGGGTCTTATATCTTTCCACTGGACGCGGGCAAGGTCTTATATCTTTCTACTGGACGCGGGCAGGGTCTTATATCTTTCCACTGGACGCGGACAGGGTCTTATATCTTTCCACTGGACGCGAACAGGGTCTTATATCTTTCTACTGGAAGGGGTCAGTCTTATATCTTTCCGCTGGAAGGGTTGAGAGTCTTATATCTTTCCGCTGGAACGGGTGAGAGTCTTATATCTTTCCGCTGGAAGGGGTGAGAGTCTTATATCTTTCCGCTGGAAGGGGTGAGAGTCTTATATCTTTCCGCTGGAAGGGGTGAGAGTCTTATATCTTTCCGCTGAAAGCGGGGAGAGTCTCATCCGTTTAAATGGAATCGGGGAGGGTCTTATTCCGTGACATGAAGGTAGGGGGATACCTTCTTGACAAAGACGTTGGAGCATTCAACAGTATTCTTACCGTTGTCAGAATCGTATGCCAAACTGAGTGCTACCCTCAAAGATCAACTTTAAGTAACCAATGTAAACACTGTTCGTAGGGCCGCCACAGAGCCTGAATCAACCCCACATAAGCACCACAGGGCTGATAAAGAGATGAAAGATTACGGGAAAACGAAACGGCCGGGCCCAGACGGGGAGCATTACAAACGGTTAGTTAGTACCATAAGGTCAAGGGCGTACCTAAGGAGGGCAGGGTCCCCTCCATAGTATTTCAAAATTTTCATTTAGAACTCAAATTTGAGTCGTACCCTTACTCTGTCCTTTCATCATCATCATCATTTCAGCAAAAAGACGTCCACTGTTAGACATAGGCCTCCCCCAAGGTTTTCCACAACGACTGGTCCTGTGCCACTCACATCCAGCGGTTTCCCGCGACCTTCACTAGGTCGTCGGTCCACCTTGTGGGGGGCTACCCACGCTGCGTCTTCCGGTACGTGGTCGCCACTCAAGAACCTTTCTGCCGCTTCGGCCATCAGTTCTTCGGGCTATGTGCCCCACCCACTAACTCAGCCTACTAACTCGCAGGGCTATGTCGGTGACCTTGGTTTGTCTACGTATCTCCTCACTTCTGATTCGATCTCGTAGAGAAACTCCGAGCCAAGCCCTCTCCATATCTCTCTCCCTCTCCTTGTCCTTTACGCCGGCCACATACCTTCAAGTCCGCGCAATTTCAGAAGTGGCCAGAAATTGGCGCAAGTCTCTTTTCCCACACACGCTCAAGTATACTTGAAGGTGTGTGGCTGGCATTACCTACAGGAAATTCCTCCTCTTAGGCCACATGTTCCTATTCCCCCCCCCCTCCCTCGGGCTGAAAGCTTGGTGCGCCCATACCTAGAATCGCCACCATTTTGAGGTTGAAACTAAAATATCCCTATCTGTTATCTATTTTTGTCGTAACTTGTGGACATACCATGAGCTCATGTACTCTGGTCTTTTAGTTTCTCAGTGCGCAACCGCGGAAGCAAGTACTTGCACGGGACGACTGACGTCACTACCGACCAGCCCTTATTCGTCGAGGACACCAACATGAATGGGTACTTTAGCGACGCGAGTAACGGTCTCTTGAGAAGAGCCAGCTCGCCCAAGGTACCTCCAATATAAATATGAATGTGTAACGTCACGACTTTTATCCCCGTTCGGGGGTAGTCAGAGGCTTGAGTGGCCATACACCACCACATTGTGGAGGTATTAACTCAAAGCCCACGTTTCACCAGATAGTCAGAACCCAACGTGACAGGTGGTGAACCTTGTCGCCGTGTATACAGGAACTGACTATTACCTAATCCCGAGGGATAGGTAGGTTTCCTCACGATGTTTTCAATAAATATCTTCTCCTTCTTGTATGGTTAGTGGCCAACCTGGTGTCAGTTGTTCAAGCCGCCCGAAGGCTTAACATGGTTTAATGACTGCTGCCTAGATGACAACAACCGGGACAGACTTATTACGTGCCCTCTAAGCACGGAGAAGCTCAGTTCAAATGACACTATATGTTCACCCATCTCAGGCCGACCTTGCCAAGCGTTGCTTAACCTTCGATCGTTTACCGATTAGCGATTGCAGCTGGCTTTGGGCGATATAAATATCGCCAAACTTACACACCAACTGTATGGTCCCAAACGAAGCAATGCTAGTACTATGGCTATCATACAATGGACTAGGAGCGTTCCCAGAGACCTTCTTGCCGAGCCAAGCTGTAGCCAATTGACTGCAGCTCATATACGGGCTGGCTCCACCGGGTAGCACCACCCTTTCACAGAAGATCGGCATACAGTAGCTATTACAGCGTTTCGTACGATGAGTTAGTGAGTCGGAAGCCCAACACCCACCTGATATTGCAAGCAGCTAAAGGCTACGGTAACTGCTTAACATCTATCGGACCGTACGCCTGTTTGCCACCTCAGTCACATTATAAAATGGTATTTTCAGGAGCCTTCCGCCCCAATGTACATGGCTCCAGTGGACACCCGCCGCAAAGGGTCAGCGCACATAACAGTAGCGTCCGACGCGTCAGAAGATGACAAGAAGAGAAAAAAGCATGGCCACAAGAAGAAGAAGAATAAGGGCGGAAAGGGCCACAAGAAGCATAGAGCTAAAGAAGAAAAGAGGAAACATTTCAGCAAAGTCAGTTCCGTGGAGATAGACAAAAATGTAGTGTCTCTGGAGGACAGTAGCGCTCTTGGTAGTAAATAGTTATAGATGGCGGTAGTGTAGCTTGGACCATGCAGTTTTTTTATGGCTCCGCTTTTCGCATATAATAATAATAATTTAGCCCTTTTAACGTCCCACTGCTGGGCACGGGCCTCCCCTCAATGCGGGGGGGATTCAGGCCATAATCCACCACGCTGGCCCAGTGCGGGTTGGTGGTTTTGGTTGGTGGATTTTTTTTATGACATGCAGGTTTCCTTACGATGTTTTCCTTCACCGTAAGCATGTGATAATCATATTAAAGTTATGATTCGCACATGGATTTCCAAAAAATCCGGAGCTGTGAGCCGGGGTTTGAGCCCTGTGGCCCGATTCACGTAACCAAAACCGTAACGATGTCTCAGCGATATAGTCGTTGATAGCCTTTTCGTAATACAAAAAGGCTATCAACGACTATATCGCTGAGACATCGTTACCATTTTGGTTACGTGAATCGGGCTACTGGACTTTAAGCCCGCAAGTCGCGTGCTTAACCAATTGGCTATCACTGCTTTTCGCACTGAGGAAGAACTTTGGCTAGGCCTAAATACCTCCCCAAACCCTATCAGTAAAGTGGCGGATATTTTAGTGACAAATTGTATTTGAGGACTAACGTTAAAACAGGATAGTGGAACAACTATTTTAGACAACCATATGACTCCCTCTTTTTGGTAATGTTATTAGAGTACCTATACAGGGTGTTCCGTAGCCCATGCGATAAACCGCGCATGGCGATAGCTATGGACAGGACCTACCGAAAAAGCAAAACAATAATTCTAAAGCACCTTTAGTTTTCAAGTTATTTCAGATTTACTAAAAACCCCAAAAATCTCCACTTTACATCAATGTCTGTTGTGTCATGAATTACTTTTTTTTTATAATAATAATCTTGAATAATTAGACCGACCAAAATTAAAATATATTTTACAAATACATTAGCCAACATTAATAAAATTGTATTTAATTTCTTAGAAAATAAGTTGTCTCCAACTTTGGGCTTAGTTGTTGATTTTCTTTTTGTTTTTTCGGTAGTTCTTGTCCATAGCTATTGCCATGCGTGGTTTGTCGCATGGGTTGCGGGACATCCTGTATAATATTTCATAATTGATAAACTGCAAGCTTCAAGATACACTATAGCGCGAATTTTAATAATTTAGTATTAATAAGACGGTTTTATTGATAAATGGCTGAGCACTTAGTTCTAGCAGAGTTGTAATGTTTTACAGTTTTCATTTCCCCAGAACATATATAACTATACAAATATAACGTCACGGCTTTTATCCCCATTCGGGGGTAGTCAGAGGCTAGAGTGGCCATACACCACCACGTTGTGGAGGTATTAACCAACTCAAAGCCCTCGTTTCACAAGATAGTCAGAACCCAACGTGACAGGTGGTGAACCTTGTCGCCGTGTATACAGGAACTGACTATTACCTAATCCCCAGAACATTCTAATTGTTTAGTAAGTATGTACATAAGATATCTCCTTCTCGCTCTTACCTATGTATTGCTAAGCCATGTATCGAAGTTTTTTTTTTCTATAATAAAGATGTTTTATAAATTACGTTTTTTTTATTCAACTCATTGCTAATTAATTTTCCAAAATTGCGGATTGTTTGTTTTCCATTTCGATGAATATTTGGTGGGCAGGGGGGGAGAGGAGGGGTCTTGTGTTTGTGTGTGATATCATTAACATAATTTATGGATTTCATTAACTATATTTTATTTACACATAAAATGCTTAAAATTAAACAAAGTAATATTTTAATAAAAATGCAATTTATACTACATAATTATTTATAGTACTGTATTTTAAAGTGCTTACTAAGTAATTTCAGTGGATAGCAAAGTCAGTTAAATGCAGTGTAACAAGAGGTTCAAACCGGCAGTTATAATGAGTATTTACCAAAGACCTTTATTAAATATGCTGGACTGGAAACATGTAACTGAATATTGATTTTCAAAAAATTACTACATAATTATGTTATTTTTATCCACTATCCCAATGACCATTTTATCAATGGACTTTCAGCGTGTGCGTAGCAAGATTGTATTCGAGAACTAATGTTAAAATGGGATAGTGGAACCTTTATTCAGTAAATATTTGAGATAACTCACCATTGCTTGCAATGTGTACTTGTCTGCCATTGTATATGGTACAGCCAGTCCAGTGTATTTAATAAAGGTCAGTAGTTTTACTATCTTGCTATTTCTTTGAGCATATTATTGTTGTTGTTTTGAGTGATAATTAAATTATTGTAAGTTTTCGATCACAAGCTTTTCAGTTCTGTACATATCTCCGATGGTGACCTGAAATTAACATAAAGCAGTTTACTGATATGTTTATTGTACAGTGGACTACTATATTTAAACAATTATAGAGAGGGACCCACCACTCACCCTCGGAATTGTCAACCTCCAATATTATAAACCAAATGAATTGATCGATAATAGAAGAGGCCAACAAGACCTAACTCCCTGTCAGTCGAGAGTATGTCTGTCATGAGTCATGGACCCTAACAATTAGCAATTCTCCGCAGACAAAGCAAATCCTAAATAAATTCGACACGTGTTTCGCCTGTAAACGAGGCATCCTCAGGAAAGCTGGACTGCGACTGAGCCCCTCCCCTCCCTCCCTCCCTCTCTATAATTGTTTAACAATGGATTTCCGCAAAGTTACGCCTGATTCCATCAATTACTATATTTAGGCATAGAATACTATATTTATAAAAATAAGTATTCTATGTAAAAAACGTGGACTGAGCTTATGCATGACTTGCTACTTTTAGCATTGGCGATCGGCGATTTTGATGCTGCGTCTCGCTCGTTCGCGCTCGATGAAACGCGACGCAGCATCGATACGTCACAAAATCGCCGGTCGCCGATGCTAAAAGTAGCAAGTCTGCGGAGGCCCTTAAATCTAGAAAGAGATAGCGCGATGACGCTTTCGAGGACTGACATAAAGTTGCTGAGAACAGATACCGGTGGAGGGGGATGGGAGAGACCTCTGCCCAGCAGTGGGACAAAACTTTTTGTCTGTTTGTTTGTTCAGGTTAATATACATAACGGCTGGACCCTACCCCTTCAAGGATTAGGATTTGTGGTGTTCAGGCGTTTTCGGGGGAGGCTGCCGTCACCAACACCATCAAATTAGTTTTAAGTTTAATAATATCTACATATGTATGTTAGTCTGTAAGGTATGTATCTATGGGCCTAGTAGCCTGAAAATAAATGGTTATTATTATTATTAGGGTGCGTCCATAAATTACGTGAGGTGATTTTTGAGATTTTTCGACCCCCTCCCTCCTCCTATAATCTCACGTGAGATTTTTTAAAAGCTTTATTCTAGAGGAGAAGCATGTTTTACTTCATTTAACCCAGTTTTCTTGCAATTTTACACTGTTTCTTGCGTTAAAAAAATTTGCGTGTGATTTGCCGAGACCCCCCTCTCCCCCACGTGAGATTTTGCTAGACCTCCTCCCCCCCTAAATGCCTCACGTAATTTATGGATGCCCCCTTAGAGTAAAAATAGACACATGATAAAGTTCTCACCTGTCTCTTGATAATATTTAAATTTTCCTTGGCAAAATCATATTCTTTTTTAATCATTTTCTTGTCAGACAGTTGCTTGTGGTCTCTGAACGCATCTCTCACTCTTCTTACTGCATAGGCTCTGGAAATTAACAATTTTGAAAAATGATTTACCTTCAGAATAGTTAATGATAATCTTCTTCTTATCGTATGGTTAGTGGCCATGGTGTCAGAGTTGTTCAAGACGCCCGAAGGCCTCTCACAAGGCTTAACGACTGCTGCCTAGATGACAACAACCGGGACCGACTTTTTACGTGCCCTCCGAAGCACAAGCAGTTAATGATAATATGATGTCAGATAGGTGCATATTAGAAAGGACAGGCAACGATAATTTATTAATGATGTTCTTGTTGACTTATCATCATCATCATCTCAGCCGAAAGACGTCCACTGCTGGACATAGGCCTCCCCAAAGGTTCGCCACAATGACCGGTCTTGCGCTGCCCGCATCCGGCAGATTCCCGCGAACTTCACCAGTGGCTCGATTCACGTAACCAAAACCGTAACGATGTCTCAGCGATATAGTCGTTGATAGCCTTTTCGTTACGAAAAAAGGCTATCAACGACTATATCGCTGAAACATCGTTACGATTTTGGTTACGTGAATCGGGCTACAGGTCGTCGGTCCATCTTGTGGAAGGCCTACTTTGTTGACTATTCAGACTTTATTCGTAATTTCAAATTCAATAAGTGGGGTTGTGATTTCATAACATACCTGAAGTTATAGTTAGTAAACTTCTGTGATTCCCTGATGAGGGATTTGTAAATTGACAAAACCTGCACTTTCGTCACACTGGACATTTTTTATATTTTTCACAAGAAATTTTCCAATTTCCAATGCAATTTCACCGATTTGTAAATAAAATTGCGTTCCGTTTTGGTTAGAGTTATTTGTGTTCGGCGTTCATGACATACGGTCGGATGAATGACATTCGTGATGACAAGATTATGTAAAGGAAAAACCATAGGGAAAAACACTGGAGAAACCGTTGAAAGAAACACAAATGATTTGGAAATGGAATGATGAAGATGAGTATGATAATATTTAGTTTTTAGTGGTATGAATACAATATTGTGTAGTAAAGAAAATGTTTAAATACGATTACTCAATCAAGAATGAATTTATTTATTTAGGTAGTAAAGTAGGTTCTGCATGTGAAGTAACGTGATTATGTAAGGATTGCCATAAACAAAGGATTCTGACAAATTGGTAAGATTTAGGTCTTTTTACCCGACTACGGCGGAGGGTTATGATTTTGACCGGTATGTATGTATGTATGTATGTATGTATGTATGTATGTATGTTTGTATGTATGTATGTATGTATGTATGTATGTATGTATGTATGTATGTGCGTCTGTTCCCACCTAACTTCCAAACTACTTGTCGTAATTTGACAAATGAGGTATCGTTAGAAGCGGCTTAATGGCGCACTGGTTATAGGCTATGTGACGTCACATAAAATTGCATATGGCGCCCTCTAGAGGACATAATGTCATGAACAAAAAAATAAACATTTTTTAATAAAACCGTGTGGGGTATCAAATGAAAGAGCTTGATGAGCACATTTCAAAAATATATATATTGTTACCTATAACTCCAAAATAATTAAATAAAAAGTAAGTTTAAAAACTAAAACCCGACTACTGAAAAATCGCGCTCTAAAAAGTATGAAACAAGAAAATATTCTCATCTAGAGGATAGCCGTGGTCCGTGTTCATATGCCATTTGGCCCTAAAGGACCTACACGGACCACGGCTATCCTCTAGATGAGAATATTTTCTTGTTTCATACTTTTTAGAGCGCGATTTTTCAGTAGTCGGGTTTTATTACCCGACTACGGCGGAGGGTTATTTAGTTTTTGTACAACTAGGTAAATAGGTAATCGATAATTTCACTGTCTTGTCAATTCAATTTTGTAGACAACAATATTATAATACCAGGTGTATAATTCTTTAATTTCTGTATTTATTACATTTTAGCAAAATACCTACTATTTTAGTCGTTTTGTATAATTATGATTGGTGCGTTCCATTCACTGTTAATTTTGTAAATTTCGTTATTTTCGTCCACAAATCTCGTTCCACTCGCACCAACTTGTACTGAAAGTGATCATTATTATCGTTTTTAACACTTTTTGTGGGCGAAAATAACAAAATTAACAGTGAATGGAACGCACCAGATATGGCAGCATCATCAACTGTCACTGTCAAAAGTCATAAGTTAATTTTTACAAATGGCCGCTACAGTTATGACGGCTGTAATGTGTTAGATAGCACTTATTTAGCAAAAATCATTCATTTTATTTTACGCTAAGTGTGGTTACAGTGTGTATAACATCCTAATTAGATCTACAGTCGGTGTATAGTTTTATGTCTTTGCCCAGCGATATTCAAAGGTATGTAATCTAATGTTGAACTTTAGTTATGTTCGATCTACTTTGTTTACTTATTTATAAATGCAATTTGCAATCTGTAAATTAGTTAGAAGCGTGTCCGAAGGTTTCATAAACTGTTGCTAATGTAATAAAGTCCAAATGAACACTTCACGTTTATATTTCCACATATTTTATGTTAATAATTATATTTTTTTGTGCGGTAACTTGGGATCATCATAAATTATTCAAAAGCTGATGGTTTTAATTGTATTCTTGCTTTTTTATCGTGTAGATACACGATAAAATATCGCAGCAATACACTGTATAATAATTATGTATTTCAAGGTGCTTTGTCACTTATACCATGACATTATTTTAAAAGTTAAGTTATGAATCATTTGGTCTGTCATAAGCAACATTTTACTACTGAAATATGCTACTTTACCTTTTATTATTTCTATAAATAACTAGCTTTTGCCCACGACTTCGTCTGCGCAGAACACCGATTTTCATCATTCTAACTTCAAAACTGACGAATTTCCATACAAACTTTCATCCCCTATTTAACGCCCTTAGGGGTTGAATTTCAAAAAATCCTTTCTTAGTACACCTCTAACCATCAAGACAAATACACCCTCCAAATTTCAAGTCCCTACGACCAGCGGTTTAGGCTGTGCGTTGTCTGTCAGTCAGTGAGTTAGGACTTTGATTCTTATATATTTAGATATCAAACGATTTTGTACCTCATCCAAATACTTCAGTAACGCAATACACAATGTATTGGTTGGTTAAATGTACTTTCACTTAGGCACTATATTTAGACAAGGTTAGACATGAATAGAATATCTAAAACTAGTTGATACCTAGATATCCTTTCACTAATTTTAAGATCATTATCTTTTTAGACCTATTATGGTCACACACACACACTACGACCACTTGGCACCCGACCAGCACGCCTTGCCTCGTGTTGTTAGTATTCTTTATACTCAAATTAAACTCAACAATTTTTTATTCATGTAAGCTTTCATGTATTAGCATTTATAAATCGTCAAATTAGCAAAGAATATTTTAGCGTTACCACCGGTTCGTAATGTTGCTTCCATTGAGAAGAGCCGGCAAGAAACTCAATGGTTACTCTTTTCAATAGAAAAAGAATAATTGTATACATTGTCAAACAGCAACGCTATGTGAGCAGGCAGGCATTAAAACATTGTGAATAAAAAAAAACTGAATAGGTATATGAAATTCTACGGACATACGCTCACTACATCAACATAGCCTCACCGGATCATCTCGTTCGCAAGCTGTCTACGTGCTGGTCGGGTGACGAGTGGTTGTAGTGAGCTGTGACCTTTAAAAGCCTAGTATGACCACCTTAAGCAACAAAAGATGACTAACACTTAACACTAAGTAATAAATAAATATTGCTAGGGTTGCCAGGTGCCCCTTATTTTCCCAGTTACCCTGTTTTCCAGGCTATAATATAAGAAACCGTAATTCTCAAAATTAAATACAGGGTACACAAAACTCCTGTACTTTTGGGTGTGGATGCAGTAGCAGGGTACTACTCACGAACGAGTAGTATGAACATTGAATTGAGCTGATTTAGGAACAATATGGTTAAGGAAATAAAAGTGTTGTTAAGTAATAAAAGTTGATATTTCCTTGAAACATAGGCATCTTGGAATCAGGGTGGCCGCGCATGCATCTGCTGTGTTCCGATAGATTTAAATTATACTTAGTTTACTTTAAATTCAATTGAACCAACCTACTAGGACCTAGTAAGGTATAGTATAGGTATAGAAAGATAACTCTTTATTAATCCACCACTAGAAAAACAAACATTTAATAATAATAATAATATCCTGGGACATTTTTGTACACACAGTTACCTAATCCCAAACTAAGCAGAGCTTGTACTATGGAAACCAGATAACTGATATTACTACATATACTACTTTTTTATTTGTAAATACATACTTAATATACATATACACCCAGACTCCGGACATACAGACATGTTCATGCACACAAATGCATGTCTCGGGTAGGAATCGAACCTACGACCTGCAGCGTGAAAGGCGCCTCCGCGCCAACCACGCTAACGGGCCCGTCAAAAATAACAATAATAATAATATAATATTTATAAATAATTACACAATTAGGCCTAGTAAATAGGTAAGTAACTAGGTATATTCTCATTTCACCTATCGTTCGGTTGGTCACGAATGAGTCAGTTCAATTCTCCATTGAGTCAGTGGGTCAAGGTGATTAAGTAAAGTGTATAATTTTGTAGGTGGTAGAGCCAAGCTGAGTCAATTGACTGCAGCTCATATACGGGCTGGCTATACTGGGGTAGTACCACCCTCTCACAGAAGGTCGGCGTAAAGCAGCTATTACAGCTGCATTTCGTATGATGAGTGAGAGAGCTGGAAGCCCAAGACCCCTCCTTCTTTCCCACTCCCCTTCAGGTTGGCAAAGTGCTAGCAATGCCTTTAGTTTTGCAAGCATCTATAGGCTACGGTAACTGCTTAGCATCAGGCGGGCCGTACGCTTGTTTGCCACCCCATTCCTATCAAAATATAAATTTAAAAAAAAATACTCTCCTGTAAAAAAACCCCATATTTTTAACCAACTTCAAAAAGGAGGTTCTCAATCCAATTGTATGTTAATTTTTAAGACATAATTATCTTGATAATGTAGAACCCATATACATACAGCTCAGTAGCAGTTTTATAATAGCGAATGGATTCTATGATAGTATAATACCCCTCATTGAAACTGACACCTATATTGATTAAATCCTTCGAATTAAATCATAATAACGATGTGTAACAAAATGACGCCATTTCTATTTAAAGTGAATTTAGATAATAGGGACAGTAACAATGGACAACCGGATGTGCCTAGCTTCTGCCACTTTGCATAACTGATAACTTATAACGAGCTGGCGTTAGGTTTCATACACAATAGTACATATTACTACAGGCTTTTTATATATAACTAAGGCGGAAAACAAGCGTACGACCCGCCCGATGTTAAGCAATTACCGTAGCCTACAGATGCTTGCAATACCGAAGAAACACTACTCAAAAGCTTAAGCGCTTAATACCAACAATCATTTGATAAATATAGGTAATTGATAAGTTGTGGCCATTGTGGTCAAATAAAAAAAAAGGTGTCTTAGTGTGGTTGACTATCTATTTGATAATTATCGAATAATTACCACCGTCGAGCTCATCTTTGCCCCTGCGGCATGATTGAGGTCAAGTGCAAGCCCATTTTTAATAAAAAAAAGAAAAATAAAATTATTATTACGACAATTATCAAGAGACGTATTTATCTTTGGTACCGACGACCTAGTGAAGGTCGCGGGAAACCGCTGGATGCAAGCACCACAGACGGCCTACTCTTTTACAAACGAAAACGAAATTTACGTTTCTCATTGATTCCGACATTTCTTACGAACGAAAATTGTTTGACGTTTAGATTCGACGACGACGAAGACGTCAAACAATTTTCGTTCGTAAGAAATGTCGGAATCAATGAGAAACGTAGTAGGAAATACGCTAAATTTCGTCCGAAATTTCGTTTTCGTTTGTTAAAGAGTAGGCCCTCACGACCGGGCGTTGTGGAAAACCTTGGGGGAGGCCTATGTCCAACAGTGGACGTCTTTTGGCTGACATGATGATGATATTTATCTTAATGATAATGTTAAGCCCTGTATAATTGTTTGTTTTAGCTCTGATACATGGATGACAAATGGGATGATGAAGAGAGATACTATCAGTCAGAAAGAGACAGCGATGACAGCCCGCTATTGTCCCGCAGGTAAATAATTTATAACCGACTTGCTTCCGCCCGCGATTTCGCGCATAATTTATCCCGAACATACTATCGGGATAAAAAGTATCCTATGTGTTAATCCAGGTTATGAACTATCTCTGTGCCAAATTTCGAACACACTATCGGGATAAAAAGTATCCTATGTGTTAATCCAGGTTATGAACTATCTCTGTGCCAAATTTCGAACACACTATCGGGATAAAAAGTATCCTATGTGTTAATCCAGGTTATGAACTATCTCTGTGCCAAATTTCGAACACACTATCGGGATAAAAAGTATCCTATGTGTTAATCCAGGTTATGAACTATCTCTGTGCCAAATTTCGAACACACTATCGGGATAAAAAGTATCCTATGTGTTAATCCAGGTTATGAACTATCTCTGTGCCAAATTTCGAACACACTATCGGGATAAAAAGTATCCTATGTGTTAATCCAGGTTATGAACTATCTCTGTGCCAAATTTCGAACACACTATCGGGATAAAAAGTATCCTATGTGTTAATCCAGGTTATGAACTATCTCTGTGCCAAATTTCGAACACACTATCGGGATAAAAAGTATCCTATGTGTTAATCCAGGTTATGAACTATCTCTGTGCCAAATTTCGAACACACTATCGGGATAAAAAGTATCCTATGTGTTAATCCAGGTTATGAACTATCTCTGTGCCAAATTTCGAACACACTATCGGGATAAAAAGTATCCTATGTGTTAATCCAGGTTATGAACTATCTCTGTGCCAAATTTCATCCAGATCCGTTCAGCCGTTCTGGCGTGATTGAGTAACAAACATCCATCCATCCAAACTTTCACATTTATTTAGTGGGATTAGTGGGATGGGATTTATAACAGATTAGCTTAATACCTACCCCTCACTGTTTATGGTACAATCACTGATCGGTTTACGATCGGAGGTTAAGCAACGCTTGGCAAGGTCACTCAGCGATGGGTGACCATTTAGTGGCATTTGAATTGAGCGTCTCCGTGCTTCGGATGGCACGTAAAAAGTCGGTCCCGGTTGTTGTCTCTTATAGGCAGCAGTCGTTAAGCTTTGTCAGTGGCCTTCGTGCGGCTTGAACAACTCTAATACCATACGATATACGAAGAAGACTAGTCAATAAGCGCCGAGCAGCACGCCAGAAGGCAGTTTTGACGTCGGACCACGTAGAAATAACGTCATTACTTTTAGTACGGGCGCAAATGCTCGGTGCTTGTGGACGCACCCAATGATAGTCCAAGTGGACTGCATTTATTGAGACTATTAGAGCCTGGCTGCATTGCGAATAAAACCCGCTCGGTTTTTTTCCGCAATTCTGTAACCCATGGAATCATATTGATGTATCCGCACTTGCGGTTTTAAAACCGCGCAAATAAAAACCGCGCGGTTTTTATTCGCAATGCGGCCAGGCTCTTACAGATTGGAAAATTAAATTAACATAACATAATCAATCAATCAATTTGAAGTAATTACTGTGCCTTATCATAAAATAAATCTAGTTCAGTGTGCTAAGTGAGCATCGAGTTAAATAGTTTGATCGCTCTGGGTGTGGGTGCCGCGGCAGATCGGCGCGCGCGCACGCCGGGGGCTCCGCTAATAGAACTATTAAGGAACTATTTACTAGACGGAACCGTCGTCCGCGTCGACGCGGACCAACTAAGTACTATTACACCAAGCCAACTAGGAACTCGGATAGAATGCGGCTTCCCGCCCGCATACCGCCTGCACACCCGCCACCGTCCCGTCTGCCACGCCTCCCGCACACCGCCACCGCCGCCGCGGTCAGTTGCGGTGCGGGTGACGTCACATATGACAGGCTCCTAATTGGCTTGGTGGAGTAGTACCTACGCACTAGAGCACTTAATTTCGAGCGTATGCCGGTCGGTTTACTGTATCGGATGGTTGCGGGTTCGATTCCCGCGAGAGGCTAATTTCGGTGGCCGCGCACCGGTAAGCGTTGTGTGGGTAGTCCTGACAAGATGGACCGACGGCCTGGTGAAGGTCGCGGGAATCCGCTGGATGCGGGCAGCGCAACACCGGTCATTGTGGCGAACTTTGGGGAGGCCTATGTCCAGTAGTGGACGTCTTTCGGCTGAGATGATGATGATGATGACATTTAAGTAATTTACCCTGGTCTGGGTGTCACTGGGATCGCCCCCAGTCCATTGTACGGCACCCATAGTACCTATATTTAAAATGTAACCTATATTGGATGGGGAAGGAAACCAGAGGCAGAAGGGGAGCCTTCCTAAGTTTTACTCTGCCGAGGATTAAGTTGCATCCCTTTAGTATTTATAAACGGCTTTTTATGCTTTCGTCGCGGGCAAAGGCTAGTATAAGGTGCATTCGGATAATTTCGAAAGTCGGAAAATGCCGATATTATTTAGCCCGATTGACGGAATTACCAAACTATGCAATATATTTTGCTGCGTTTGGTAGAAAATTGAAATTGTCAGAATTCCCCGACTTTCGGAATTATCCGAATGCACTTAACTATTTTGGGTTTGGAAAATAATACATAACAATATTTTTTTCACACATTTTATTAGCTCTTTGTCCAGACTCCAGAAGCGGGACATTTGAGGGCTAATTATTGATATATTTTCAATATATATTTGCTTGTTTGCATATCACAGCAGAAGTGCATTGTAATAGCACTTTAAATGCTATTATATTCTATAAAGTGAGAGTTGGATCGTAATAAATAACAACATTTTTTAACACATTTTATTAGTTACTAGCTGATGCCCGCAGCTTCGCCGCGTGGATGTTGGTTATCGCGACCAAAACTTGACAAAATATATACTAAAACCTTCCTCTTCAATCACTCTATCTATTAAAAAAAACCGCATCAAAATCCGCTGCGTAGTTTTAAAGAGTTAAGCATACACAGGGACAGACAGAGGGAAGCGACTTTGTTTTGTACTATGTAGTGATAAAGGCAGGTAGTTTGTATTGTCTGTCAAACCTCTTGTATTCACTTCTTCTGACGTAGGATACCTTCTTCGGTCATTATGCGGTATAACTACCCTCAGTTCCAGTGCTATTAGTAGTACACATCAACGTACCCCGTGTATTCTTATATTCGGTACCTTCAATCACTTTCACCAGATCAGCATACTGGGGGATATACTTTGAGAAAAGATATGCAACATCGTTCGCATTTTCGGGAACATGGTCATAAACTGTTTCCGGTGGCATATAAAACAGGAAAAATCTGTGGTCACAGCTCTAAAGACGGCTCTCACACGATCCTCACCGTTGCAATTGCATAAAGTAAACTTCAGGGGTTTGGATACTTGATTGTAGTTCTCGACTAGAACAACTGCTACTCGGATACCTTCACTTGCACTTGCAGTGTCACGTATGCTGGCATATGATGCGTTAACACTGTCGGGACACGTGCAAGAGTTATTCTTTTCCACGTGGACCCTCGTACATCTCCCTGGATTCGATGAACCGGAGTAAAAAGTGGACGCAATAAACCAATCACCATTAAACGTGTCCCACTGGTCCGAATTTATTGCGACAATCAAAGGCAGGAGAATTATTTTCCACATGTTTGGACCCGTGTATCCACGTGTGAAATAACACTGTTAATGAGTAAAGTTCTAACTTCTAAAAATGTATCAATGCTCGATAACTTTTGACTGGTGATAAGCTATTATTTCATCATGCGGTCTGGCGTGTGTGACCTTTTAGAAAAAAAATACTTATTCTATTTAAAGGGCCAGCCGCAGTTGTAATCTAGCGGCCCACAGAGGAAACATCGTGAGGAAAACTGCACGTCTTGCGAAAGACTTCTAATTTTACCAACCCGCACTGGGCCAGCGTGGTGGACTGTGCCCCCCTCGCATTGAGGGGAGGCCTGTGTCCAGATTCCAGTTGTTAGTCATTAGAGGGATTTTTATTGATAAATATTTTCTATTTGCTTGCTTGCATATCACAGCAGAAGAGCATTGTAATAGCACTTTAAATGCTACTATAAGCAGGCGTCCATAAATTACGTGAGGTGATTTTTGAGATTTTTCGACCCCCCCCTCCTCCCTTGGTGAGATTTCGTGAGATTTTGCTCGACCTCCTCCCTCCCCTTCTAATCTCACGTGCGTTTTTTCAAAAGCTATATTTTAGATGAGAAATATGTTTTACTTAAGTAAATTAACAAAAAAATTAGTAAAAGTTAAGTTAGGTAAATTTTGTAAAAAAAAAAACCCAGTTTTCTTGCAATTTTTCACTGTTTCTTGCGGTAAAAAAAATAAACGTGAGATTTGCCGAGACCCCCCCTATCCCCCACGTGAGATTTGGTGAGATTTTGGTCGACCTCCTCCCCCCCATAAATGCCTCACGTCATTTATGGACGCCCCCTAACTATATAAATTGGGCGTTGGAAAATAATAAATAACAACAATTTAAAACCCATTTTATTAATTACAAAGTCTGTGAGTTCGTTTTGTATGTCAAACCTCTTGTATCCACACATCTTCTATAGTTACGATAGCTTCACAAAATATCTCTGCTTAATGTACTCTCCCACTATCAGTGATATTACTGGTACACACCAATGTACCCCGTTTATTATTATATTCCGTACCTTCAATAGTTTTCACCAAATCAGCATGCTCTGGAATATTCTTCGACAGAACACTAGCAAGCATCTTCAGATTTTTTTGAGGATTTTCTTTAAAAAACACCGACGGCGGGGCATAAAGGAGACCGTATTCTGAGTCCAAAGTTCTGAAGACATGCCTCAAGTGATCTTGACCGTTGCAATTACATACCACGTTCAATAAACTTGATACTTGATTAGAATTTTCGACATATTCCACCGGTATTATCCATTTGATATCTGTGTTCGCGAACACGAAGCTCATGTCGAAATATGATGATATTTTACCATCGGCGCAAGCGCATGTACCGTTTCTCTGTATAGTTAACATGACACAGCCTCCCCTACCGACTGGAGGGAAGGTAGCGGCGAAATACCACTCACCATTCAAACTGTCCAGTTGGTCTGAGTGTATTGTAATAATTAGAGATGAGAGTATTATTTTCCACATTTTTAAAAACGTAGTTCTTTACGCACTTGTGAGGTGACACTGTTTTGTGTGTTCAAATTTTATCAAAGCTTGATAACTTTTGACTTTTATGATAGACTAGTGTTCATACGCCGCTAGCGTGGGTTCGACGATAAAAACATCCTGTATTTATTACCATAGCCTATAGATGCTTGCAATGCCTGACGGGCCCGTTAGAGTGGTTGGCATGGAGGCGCATTTCACGCTGCAGGTCGTAGGTTCGATTCCTACCCGGGACATGCATTTGTGTGCATGAACATGTCTGTATGTCCGGAGTCTGAGTGTATATGTATATTAAGTATGTATTTACAAATAAAAAAGTAGTATATGTAGTAATATCAGTTATCTGGTTTCCATAGTACAAGCTCTGCTTAGTTTGGGATCAGGTAACCGTGTGTAAAAAATGTCCCAGGATATTATTATTATTATTATATGCCTGGCATTGCTCTCGCACGTTGCCAACCTGAAGGAGAGTGGGATATAGGGTGGAAGGCAGGGGTTTGTGCTGTCGGCTCTCTCAATCATCGTACAAAACGCAGCTAAAATAGCTAGTATACGCCGATCTTCTGTGAGAGGGTGGTATAACCCCGGTCGAGCCAGCCCGTATATGAGCTGCAGTCTATTGCTCTAGGCTCTACAGCCTAGATACAGCCGATAGAACCCACTTTTCGTTCACTTTTGATCAGGAATAACATAAGGTGGTATACCTTATGTTATTCCTGGGGGCTTACCACAAGCTCTTATTGCGATTCAATTACAGGAACGTATTAACGTTTCAGCGACTTTTTGTGCAATGACGTACCTTATTGTCATGACAATAAGAAACGTCATTAAAACGTCGTTAAAACGTTCCTATAATTGAATCGCAATAAGAGCTTGTGGTAAGCCCCCTGAGCGAAAGTATGTCCCGCCCACAGAGTAAAGACTAAAGAAAGAGGTGCCTTTATTAGATATTTGTATGAAACAAAACGTGGTCATTGTTTTTTCATTTTACTATTTACCGGTAAATAGTTGAACTACTCGCTTCGTTTTATGTCGATGTTAGTACTAGGCCGACCACTCGGCCGACTGGGCCAGTCCCCTTAGTAAATGGTCCATGGTCCCGCCTGATTTTAAGCAGTTACCGTAGCCTATAGCTGCTTGCAATACCAATGGCATTCTCAGTCAAACTCACAATCAAACACTGATATATTATTATATTAGTATGAATCGTTTTATTCAGACCACAGGAAACTGAATTTGATAAAGGACTTTAGGTATCCAATAATGCAGTTTGAGATTACATGCGACTGATAATAGCTACGGTACTGAAAAATCAAGGGCTGCGTCACTCAGTACTGAGTACTGCGTACATCACGCGCATGCCGCGCCCGAGCACTCAGTTTTGACGTCGGAACGCATAGACGTAATGACATAACATGAGTGCTTGGGCAGGGCACGCGAGGCGTCTGGACGCAACAGATGACGTTTGTTATATTCGAACTTTATTGAATAATTAATGTCCGAATCTGTAAATACTTAAGAAAATATTGGTATAGATTTCATATATATCAGTGAGCCGTTGTGGAGAGAATTAACAATTTTTGTGAAAACAACATTTTTTTACTAGTTTTTTACAACATTTGGTAACACACTGAGAAAAAATAATACGACAACAAAATGATTTTTGTAGTTCCTAGTAGTCTTTTTAGTGTCTTTTACTAAACGTTTTATATTTACAGCAAATGTTTTATAAATGCGAGACATTACATAAAACATTTGTTGTAAATACAAAACGTTCAGTAAAAAATATTAAAAACACTACTAGGAATTACAAAAACCATTTTGTTGTCGTAAAATTTTTCTCGCTGCATTTAAACATAAGTTACAAAATACATTTTATTCCGGAGGGTCTCAAGTTTAAGTTCCAAAACGGCCCTGATGGGTGTGTCCAGCCTATAGTCTAAGATTCGAGTCATCGTTTTGACCTAGTCTGCGTAACCACATCCCATCCAATGTTTATGACTTTAGTCTTGTGACTAAAGGTAAATTACTAATGAATTTGAAGGTATTACTATTTTCCTGCCCATTGTTTATTAATTCGTGGACTTTGAGTTGGTTTAATAGCTCCACAATGTGGTGGTGTATGGCCACTCAAGCCTCTGACTACCCCCGAATGGGGATAAAAGTCGTGACGTATATTTCATTTTTTTTTCAATTGTTTTTTAATGACTGCTTGGCGTAGTGGTTGGTGTGTTGGCCGCTCGGCTCGCGTTATCGCGTGGTTCCCGGCTCGATACCTTTATCACTCACATAGCGTTGCTGTTTGAAAATGTATACAAATATTCTTTTGAAAAGAGTAACCATTGAGTTTCTTGCCGGCTCTTCTCAATGGAGGCAACATTACGAACCGGTGGTAGCGCTAAAATATTGTTTCTAGTTGACTATTTATAAACAGTGTTGTTACGAAAAAAACATCTTGATTTAAACACCATGATTAAAACATGTTTTAAACATTAAAAAACAGTGTTTTTTCTCCTCCTGTTTTAAATCAATGTTTTAAACAATGATTTAAACATGTTTTAAACAGTTTTGATTCTAAATTTTGCTGTTTTTTTGGAACTCTGTTTATAAATGCTTTATTGAGCTTACATGAATAAAAACGTTTGACTTTGATATTCAGATTCGGATTACCGTCAGAGGCAAATTTCGGAAAGTTAGCCGAGAGCCTGTACAAGTTGCAGTTGTGACGTCACAACATGGCGCTAGGCCGGTCCTATTCTTATTTTAATCGCATAGTAATATGGTATCGTATGGTTTATCGTATGGTTAGTGGCCAACCTGGTGTCAGAGTTGTTCAAGCCGCTCGCCTCTGACAAGGCTTAACGACTGACTAGATGACAACACCCGGAACCGACTTTTTACGTGTCTCCGAAGCACGGAGTCGCTCAGTATGCCACTAAATGGTCACCCATCTCTGCCTAGCGTTCCTTAACTGTTTGTTTGTGTCGCAGGTATGATAGCCGCCGGCACGAGGTGTACAGCCCTCGCCTGGACGAGAGGCCCCGCCGGTCCACGTTCAGCATCCTAGCGAAAGTGATCCTTTTCTGCTCGGCCATGATATTATTCTGCGTGTTGATGTACATACCTGTTTATTATAAGGCTAGCGACCAGGTTACTAAAGGTAAATATTATCACACCAGAGGCCCTACTCTTTTACAAACGATAACGAAATTTCGGACGAAATTCGCGTATTTCCTACTACGTTTCTCATTGATTCCGACATTTCTTACGAACGAAAATTGTTTGACGTTTAGATTCGACGACCACGAAGAGGTCAAACAATTTTCGTTCGTAAGTAATGTCGGAATCAATGAGAAACGTAGTAGGAAATACGCGAATTTCGTCCGAAATTTCGTTTTCGTTTGTAAAAGAGTAGGCGCTAAGGGCCCTAAAGCGGGCATTACGTTATCCAATTTGCAGAGCACTACCCCCTTATTCATAGAAAGTTAAAATCGACCTGCAGTGGAGTTACAAATCACATTTGTTCCTTAAAATTCCTTTCATAACCGTTGCAAACTGGGCAAAATCTCTATGAATAAGGGGGCTAGACTATTGCTGCAGTGCGCGATTTTACTGGAATTGGATCACTAACTGTCTTTAAACCAGAGTTGCAAAAAACAGGAAATTTTTAAATTAAAACTGTTTAAAACGTGTTTAAATCATTGATTTAAAACAGAAGGAATAAATCACCGTGTTTAAAACATGTTTTAAATGTTCAAAACATGTTTTAAACACGGTGTTTAAAACAAGGTGATTTTTTCGTAACAACCCAGCTTTAAAACATCCGAATTTAGCACATTAGCTCACCCAGCGCTCTGGAAATTGGATAATGTAATGCTCGCTTAAGTCGCTTAGCCATTGCCATAGAGCTGCTAGAGTGATCGACCATCTGATTGGTCAGCCGACTTTGTCTCTGTACTCCTTGACTTTGTCTATGTCTCTCCCCGATTTCTGTGTCTCTGTTTGATCCGGCTAATCTCCGAAAAGGCTGGACAGATTTTTGACGGGACTCACTGCCAGATGGCTGATGTTATAGGGAGTAACTTAAGCTACATTTCAAATGCCACGCTGACGAACTCGCGGGCATAGCTAGTAATAATTAATCCTACTACTAAACACTGGCCTCCTCTTAATGCGAGAGGGGACCACAAATCCCAGTGGTCATCAAGGTTGGTTTTATTCCAGGAATAGTCGACGGCTGGTCTATCCAAGCTAACCGGGACACAAAAATATATGTCCGACCGAACAATATAACGACCAGACACGAACCAAAACAAATATGCGACAAAAACACCAAAAACAAATTGTTTTTACTAATCGTCGTTTGTTCATCAACCGTCAATTTCAAACAACGAATCGCCATCCGACAGACCTGGGGTAATTATAATAATTACCTGGTAACATCGAAGATATACAAGGCTGTCAAACAGAAGTATATTAACTACAATTTCACGTACGATTTGTATCCAGAAACTAAAGCGAATGAAACTAGAATTAAACGAGATATATCCGGTTATAACCGGTTATTACCAGCGCTGGCTGAGGCGTTGCAACACAATTTAGATAATGGCAACACTAACACTAATACTGAGGCCTCAGAGAAACGGTTCGACGACGAAATGTTGCCAGAGTTTGACATGAACGAGGAAATTGGCGAACCAACTGAAGCTACATACGATTATTATGACACTAATATAATGAAAATAGCGCCAAATGGCTACGAAGATAGCCCGGATGTAAATAAAGTGTTAAACATGTTGAAACGTAACAAGAAATTAACGAAATTGAGGGAGGAGATCAAATATAGCAGCACCGAGCCGGATTTCAAGCTGGTTTTCTTATTGGGGTTGCCAGCTAATGACAACGATACCAAGATTCAGGGTAAAATTGAGGAGGAAGTGGGTAAATATGGGGATGTTATACAGGAGGGTTTCATTGATTCGTACAATAACTTGACCCTCAAGTCCATCATGATGCTAAAGTGGATAACGAACAACTGCGGTAATGGCGGTGAGTAGGTATCATTTGACATTTTACTAGTTTTTTATACAGATTGACAGGTAAAAGATTGTACATATTGAAGGACACAATAGTTAATGGTCATATGTAACCAATAAAAATATAATAAAAAGATAATATAATATATTTCTTAACTACATAGTAAATTTCAACGAAAATAGTGTAGTAATTTTCTGAAATATGGTCACTGATTCGTAGGGGTGTGGCGTGCGCGTAGTGATGGGATGTTCTCGAGAACATTCTCACCCTCGGAAACTTACGGAAACTTACTCGTGAGAATTTTCGAGAATTTATCTTCTGAAGCATGTTAAACTTGGCATAAACCTCATTAAACGTGCAAGTATGGTGGTTTTAATTGTTTTTAAGATTGAAAGTTAGGATAACGTCACCCAAAATCAAAAATTGTCACGAGTAAGTTTCCGAGGGTGAGAATGTTCTCGAGAACATCCCATCACTAGGTGCGCGGGAAAGATGCGATCAAAGGTCACGCGAGTTCAAATCGCTGATTGTAATTTGAACTGCGACGCTCGGCGCTCGGGTGTCCGTACTTAATTTTTTAAAGACAAATTATTAGGTTAAATTTTAAGTACCAATTTTTTACATATTTGGTATCAGAATCGAGTACTGAACACCCTCCTTCAGTATTTTACCAGTCATATATACATAACATATAACGTCACGACTTTTATCCCCATTCGGGGGTAGTCAGAGGCTTGAGTGGCGATACACCACCACATTGTGGAGGTATTAACCAACTCAAAGCCCACGTTTCACCAGATAGTCAGAACCCAACGTGACAGGTGGTGAACCTTGTCGCCGTGTATACAGGAACTGACTATTACCTAATCCCGAGGGATAAGTAGGTTTCCTCACGACGTTTTCCCTCACCGTCAGCGAACTGTAAATTATGCACATAGATGAAAATTCATCCATTGGTGCATGCCCCACCGGGGATCGAACCTGCGACCAGCCAGCCCAACCTGTTCACCCCTAGGCTACAGTCGCTCCGCAGTCAGTCGCGAGCCGTTATCTTAATGATATTTACGTTCGTTTCAGTCCGTTACATCCTGAAGACGGACGACGACATGTACGTGAACGTGCCCAACCTGGTGTTGAACCTGGGCAACCGGTCGCGGCAGTTCGACGCGCGACCGGCGTGGTCGCGCGGCGCAGAGTACCTGCTCATCGGCGACCTCATCTGCGGCGCGCGACCAGTCCTCGACACTAACAATAAATGGTCAGTATCTTGATGCGTAAAGTCTATAGGACTGAGGTGGCAAACAAGCGCAAGGCCCGCCTGATATTAAGCAGTTACCGTAGCCTATGGATGCTTGCAATACCAAAGGCAGTGCTCGCACTTTGCCGACCTAAAGGGGAGTGGGAAGTTGGGGGGGGGGGGGGGGGGGCTTCCGGCTCTCTAGCTATCTAGTGAAGTAGGGGTCAATCGCTGATAAGTTCATAATAAAAAGAAAAATAATTCCCCACTTTCCATGTAAGGGGAGGGTAATAATAACAATATTAGCACTTTTAACGTCCCTTTTAAAATAAGCCGGTATTTAATAAAACTATATTTTATTTTAAAAAGCGAGTTTGTGAAACAATTTTAACAGATTACCCCTTTAAAATAAAACTAGGTTTACCCCATGACCTACCTTACCCCTTTAGAAATTATACCAAATATTTCCTTTGCCAGGTTTAGCCCTCGCTACATGTATGGGGGTAGAGTTTACCCCAAGTATTTGTCGGGCACTGGGTACGCTCTGTCATCAGACGCCGCTAGCGCCCTCTACGAAGCTGCTCTAAGAACCAACTACTTCCATCTTGAAGATATATTTATTACGGGTAAGATAGCCTATTAATTGTAATTATACTTCCTACATTTTCTCCCAGTGATGTTAAGTTACAGTCTACCCCATTGACTGTTTGATAGCGGGCAGGAAACCGGGCGGTCTTTACCCAAACCACAAAGTGCCCCAAGTGGGTCGTCTAATGGGTATCTAGGATTTTTGCCCCTGAGGTGGCGCCAAGTTGCAATGGGGTAACATTGGGTCTTGACAGGTCTGACAGTCTCTGTCTCCGACCTCGCAATAATTTGTATTTGTTGTGACACTGACAGTAGTGAAGTGACAGATAACGTCAGTCCAGTCCAAATTGTAATCTGCGCTGGTAGCATAACCGGCCGTGGCAAGACAAAATGTGAGTTAGATTGATTGTGTCTCATGCTCTCCTATGCATTAAAAATAGAGAGAGGGACTCGCTGCGACATAATTCGTAACAGAAGTCTTGTTTTGGCGCGCGTGCTAGCCCTGCTGTTATATGTTCATTAAATAAATAACTCAAGCGACTTGTGTTGAACATTATTGACGCCCGAGTGTTTTGTGCAGGAATGTGCGCGGGGCGCGCGCACCCCCGCCTCACCCCCCGCGACGACCCGCTGTTCTCGTACCAGGCGGCGCGCGGCGTCAAGCTGGTGTGCGCGGCGCACGCGCACGTCACCGCGCACCGCGTGCGTCCCGGCACCATGTACTATCTCAACAAGCAGCTCAAGACCGAGGCCACGCAGGATGAGTGAGTACATGCCCTTAGGACGGTGTTAATTTATTCTGAGAGCGATATTTGAAATTACAATATTTTACCATAAAGGATATTAGGGTTATTCTCCAAATAAATTTAAAGATTTGACAGAATACCGGTCAAAACATCAAATTTATATGGAGAAGAATGTTTATCACTTTTAGCTAAGGACTGTGTGACTGGCCCTTGTAATACTTGTTATTTATTATTTAATTATAGTTTTTTGAACGTGTTTTCTAAATATTTTTCTAATGCTGTGTACCTAAATACTTTTTTTATCAATTTATCGTATTTTATACTTTATTATCACCACATATAGCTATCAACATCATTAATATGTAACGTAAAATATTCTCAAAAATTACTCCGCCGGGAATTGTATCTATGCGGTGGCACCGAGCAGTCTTCAAATTTGATTTAATTGTATTCACAGCTAAATATCCTGTTACAGGTGCGAAAGAATCTGCCTAACAAAGGTAAGACGGGACCGTCTCAAACCGAAAACGCCGCCCAAACGGTCTAAAGTCAGGAAACTAGTTAGACTAAAGCAATAACCGCCTTAGTAGATATACCATTTTCATAATAGTGCCATACATGTGTCTGTTTTGGTGATGTCTGAAACCTAAAAAAAACACTAACATCCAAACCAGAGGCTCCCAGGCATTATAATCGAATCGATATGGGACATGTATTCGGGATCTTTAAACATCGTTATTTAGCCAATTTTAAAGTGATTTTGAAATTTTAAGACGTAATTCAATGACTAACCGTTAATTAAAGTTTTAAGTTCCCGAATATTATCCGATATCGATTCGAATGATTTAAATACCATCCTGCTATACACCAAATGTTATTTCCCTTGTAAACTAACTGTGTACTTAAATGACTATCCACATATATCAGGGCCGTGCCCGGGACGTGAATGGACCGTGCTCCGTCAGAGGCTCAAAATATCTGTGTGTACATTTTATATGAACTCGTTCACGGTACCTCCACGTCCAGGGCACGGCTCTGAGATGTGTGGATAGTCCTTTATAGTCTGTGTATTTATCATGCGGTGCTGCGGGCTTAATAGCGACACTATGCAATATTACAGCAATTCTGCAAAAGCAATTCATTTTTCCGACTATATATAAATAAAATTATTTATCTATAGAATATACCACCGACTCTCCAGCAGAATCCGCTAAATTTCCGTGAAACGGTCACGAATGGCGTAAAACGTGCCACTATTTTACAGAAATTTCTCGGAATTGCTAAGGATTCCTCAAAAAATCAGAAAAATGAATTGCATTGGCAATGTTGCATAGAGTCGCTATTAGCCCCCCTGTTGTGGGCACTGGAAGCGTTAGTTTGTGGCGCTGGTGTACACCCTCTCCATGGATCTATGTAACTAACAGGGTGACACAAAAAGCGAGCTAGTGATATGCTCGTGGGACAGTGTCCCTTGTGGGTACCCACGGGGTGGATGGTATTTATCATGGTAACTTGGAGTGAAAGGGACACACTCCCACAAAAGCTGTCGCACACGGCTCGTTTTTCTATGCACAGAAGTGTTTAAGATAATACCTTGCAGGTCAATAAAGTACAATGTCATATTACCCAAAATAACATGTGTGTGATCCAGTTACTTATAGATCCATGACCCTGTCCGTTTGTTATTGTCTTGTGTAAATAATGTTCATATAATAATAGTTTCAGTGAGATTATTAATAAAATTCGTAGTGGGTAAATATTATTCGAATAGTTATCAAAGGTGAATGGGAATGGGTAACTTGATACAGCACTGGGGTAACCTTTAAATTGCCCATTGTCCTTTACCCCTAAATTTATAGAATGTTATAAACAATTTACAATTGCTTTACAAATGTGTTCTAAATGCCTTGTAAAGCCATTGCAAATGTGACTTTCAGAATTTATATAGTGTTTTAAAGCGCAATTCCTTTTACTCATTCTGCCTTGAATTGTGTAGCATATCGATCAAAACAGCGAATATTCCCTGAAAAACTTCTGAAAATGTTTGAATATTCGTTATTATATTGGTGATTCGGCTGCTATTACCGCTGTTACGGCATTCGCGTTCATTAGTACAATTTATAATCCTGCCAGCTCAGCAGCAGCTTTGATAAGACGAAATTGGAACTAATCATAGATTAATGCTGGTTTCCGAGAAGCCATTCCGACTAGATGGATGCGCACTAATAAAATTCGGCAGCTGATACTACGCTGTAGTCGGCGTATTTCATTACATCTGACAGCAACAAATGTATGAAACTGATATGCTACGACGATAATAAGTTGCCGCATTTTTTATAATTTTTCTCTTAGTAGGGTATCAAGTTAAAGACGCGCGCGATATATACTTTTATAAATCTATGGAACTAATATTGATTTTTGTCTCATTCTCTCCTGCGGGTTAAGATAGGGACTTGCCGCAGTCCGCGAGCGACTTCTACTGGCTGATTCTAACTTAGTTTATCCAAAGAACAAAAATATTTTGAAATATCGAATCTCATTGGCCGAGATAGTCAGCTTATAATTTAACTACTAACGGGTTTATTTTAGGCTAGTATTACAATCGTGTTAACTGATGGCAACCAAATTAATATTGTAATGTTTGCGAAGTGACATGTTACGTGCCATAGCTGTCACTATGTAGATCATCGACTAGAGACGATGGACGCCATTTTTTTTGGTTGAATTAGTACAGTATAGCGCCTTATGCACCACACATTGCGCGCCCAGGAGGCGACACTGATCGAATACACCTAGTTCTTATCTTTGCTAATAGATGGTAGTTTTTTTGTATTTAATAAGATGTACCAGCTTATATTATTGTTATTTTAATTGTTTCCTATTTAAGTAAATGCTTTTTATATTTATTTAGACGAATTTGGGATTAATTTTGTCCCCAAATTTGTCAGCATGACTTTAATAGTAGATATAATTTCTTCATATTTCCTTATAAGTGCAACTTGTTTAAACGAAAGTGGGGTCATAGATGACCCCATCGTAGTTTGCATGAACCCATAGTACAATATTATGCTATAATCTGTAGTACTGTAGTTATACGTTTTCTAGTTGTAGGACTGTAAATAAAGATGGGCTCTTTTGCGGCGCATCTTATATTTCACTCGCAAATCGTAAGTCTGAGCGAGACGCCAGCAAAATGAATCGCCTTTTATTAGTGCCATTATTGAGGTTAGCGGTGGCACTAGTGTTTTTACAAAACTGTCAAAAACTGACATTTTCGTAAAGACGTTTAAGATATTTTATTGGTTATGGGTTGGGTGTGTTCGTCGCTTTGGTAGTTTAGCAATTGCAACTTTAATATAATGTCACAATAATGCAACAATTAAAGTCTGTAAAATCGTGGCTCAAATAATATTACTTTTAAAACTCATGAGTAATTTGACAGCTGGAAATGTCACTTTGACATCTGTCAAAGAGAACTTCGATCGGCAACAGCGTCAATTTGGCCTTTATTGCACTGGCGCTTTAGAATATTTTTTATTTTATTTTATAATGTTATTAAGATTTTATATTCAGGTTTTCTAAATTATTATTTTTATTAAATTCTGGCCAAGTTATTTTAGCGTTGTTCGGATCACACCGAAGGTTGATCATAGCTGTCGATCCTGGATTACAGGAGTGACAGTGGTGGGAGTGTGTGGTGGGTTAGTTGTATATGAAAATGTTTCGTCCGCCTTGAAACTCATTCTGTACGTTGGTAGAATTGTTATTGTCAATTGTTTGTTTGTATGATGTTACCCCTCGATCTCGTCAGTGCGAAAGAAGGGGATCCATGCTTATAATAGGGTAACACAACCCATACACTGCCGTGTAGCTTTAAGCTCGCTTTCAATGTGACCACGATATATCTTCTATGTAGCTTTTAGTGTGCCGTTTTTACAAGTACTCTGATTTGATTGAAAGAGGCTGCATTTTAAGAGGTTCACTTTCACATTTTTTTCTTCACTTCATTACATTTTTTTTCGTTTTGCAATACACCATGCAATTTGAGCTTACTTTTAAGTTTTTTTGCGTACCGTTTTTCATCACTTTTTCTCGTCCATTTCAGATGAAGCAACGGCAACATAGATTGTTCGTTTTGTATAAATTCCTACAACTGCTTGTTACCAAGGAATGTACATGATATAAAGTATTACTTATTAGATAAATTGCATATGAAACGTCTTAAAGACGGCCGCAGTGGGGGCGGAGATGGAATTTAAGGTCTAAAATCTAATCAATCAAGTATTTATTACACTGCCACAGACTATCCGACCGGATTGTTAGGCGAACAAAAAACAATATTTATTTACTCAATTGTATAGCAATAGCCCGGGTCGTTTTTGTTTTAGAAATCAAGTCTTTATTAATATGACAGGCTTTATTAATATGAAGGTGGTAGAGCCAAGCTGTAGCCAATTGACTGCAGCTCATAAACGGGCTGGCTCGACCGGGGTAGTACCACCCTCTCACAGAAGATCGGCGTAAAGCAGCTATTTCAGCTGCGTTTCGTACGATGAGTGAGAGAGCCGTAAATGAAATGACAGTATAATTTTATTGGATAATGGTTGGATAATCTGATCTTGAGTGTTGAGAGCTAAAGGGGGCGTCCATAAGTTACGTGAGGCATTTAAGGGGGGAGGGCGTCGAGCAAAATCTCACGTAATTTTTTTTACCGCAAGAAACTATGTAAAATTGCGGGAAATATGGGTTAAATTAAGTAAAATCTTTCTCCACTAGAATATGGCTTTTGAAAAATGTCCCTTTAACAATTTAAAGGGGGAGGGAGGGGGTCGAGCCAAATCTCACGAAATCTCACCAAGGGGGGAGGGGGGGTCGAAAAATCTCAAAAATCATCTCACGTAATTTATGGACGCCCCCTAATAGTAAATACTAATAAATAGACTCAAAGTCAGAATGAAATTTTAAATAAACTCCTGCGTTTGTGTGCGATTATAAAGTGGGTCGAAGACCGAAACAGGTCCAAATATCAAAAGGCTGAACATAGTGGTTTAATAAATTTATTGCATTTATTGATGCAATAAATTTACCAAAATGGGATGGACTGATTATCTTTTTTTCGATTTCCGTAGGAATTTATTATATTTCTATATATTCTATCTATATCTATTCTATTCTAATCTATTTTTTTTCTATAGTGATTTTGTATATAACCTTGTCGTTGGTTGCCTATTTTATTTTGCTCAAATGCTTATTTCTTAATCGCGCTAGTCAAAAACGTCCTATTTTTTTTAGCATATCGAAATTTAGAATTTTAACTAAGCTGTGTGGCTTGTCCTCGCTTCGCTGCACACAGATTGCTTGTACGTGACTCTATGGTCACAAAATGTCAGGAATTTTGACAGGTCAAAGTAATGTGTCAAAGTCGATTTAACTAGAGAAAAATAAACTAATAAAATGTATGTACAAATTTAATCTACATACGATGTATGTATGTACAGTATGTACATTGTTACATAAATATTCTTTATTTATACATTTGTATAAGTATTGTAAAGAGACATAGTCTATGTCACAACCAACAAAACTTTTTTCTCAAGTACTTTCAGTTGTGTTATTGGATGACCTGTCAAATGGTACATCCACATGTAGACTAGGCGAAGGTCAGTCGTGTGGACGCCAATTCGTATATATTTTTTATTAATATTTGACCTACTTACATCAATTATTGTAGAACAAAATTTGTTTATGTATCAGTATTATATTAAACCGACAAATATTTAGTCTAATTCGATCGGCTTATGTTTTATAAAACTAAAATATGCACATAATAGTCAGATGACATATTGTGTCCGTTTCTGACAAATTTAGTCGAAGCATTAGATTTGTTTTTTTATTGACACGATGGGACAGAATTTGTGACAAGTTATGTCAGGATCGTGTGTGGCTAGCCTTGCGAGGCTTGTATGGGTTGTGGCCCTAAGGGGTGTAGGTTTTAAAATTGAATCCGTGGGGGCATACTTCCACTCACTAAAGGTCGCTTCATTGCAGTGGGGTCACGGTATCTGTCATTAAACTTCTGTCAATGTCACTAGATATACTATTTATCGCGAGGTCATGAGAGAGACTGAGAGACCTGTCAAGTGCCAAAGTTACCCCATTGCAACTGTCAATGGCCAATGTTACCCCATTGCAATGTGGCGCCGCCTGGTGATTAAAAAATCCGGGATACCCCCATTATAATTCTATTTTTTTAAAATTAAATTAAGGGTGATTTCTCTTTGGTATTGGTTTTGAGTTCGAAGGATAGTTTTATATATATTTAACAATTCCAGCTTTATTCGTTTGTCTTGCTAATAAAGCTAGAATTTATATTTTATAATGTTTTGTATTTTGGATTTTAATATCCTTAGTTTATTTCGGGATTGTTACGTACTGATATTATTTGCAATTTTGGCAAATAGAGCATGAAATAAAAAATACAATGGTTGCGCCTATAAGAGGCCTGTGGCGCGCACACGTCTCATTTAGACGCACCCAAAGAATAGTAAAAACGTAAACATGATTGATCTGTATTTAATTTTGTATTATTAGAACAAAAAAGTAATCAGTTTAGTATTTTAGTTTGTTTTTAGAATTTTAGTGTATTTTATGATATCATAAATTAAAAAATAGGTCCTAATGTTGGGCACGGGTTACCCCTCCACGCGAGGTGGAAGTCATTCAGGCCATAATAAGATTAGGACCTTGGCCAAGCGCGGGTGGGCCGGTCCAAAATGTTTTAATTATTTTATTTTTTTATTTATTTTTTCAGAATTTTCTATGTTTTCCATTGAACTTTAACACCCTCCGTATTGCAAGATTTATAAGTGCCATAAAAAGCAAGTTTTATAAAATATATCAGAATATTATCGGTCAGATAGGGTGAATGAGTCAGTTACTAGCCCAGTTTTACTTTTAACAAATAAAATAGATGTTTACAAAAAATGTAATTAACAAAGTACATGAATGTGAAGTTTTGTTTGTTTTTACAATGAATTTTAACGAAAAATAATTTTATAACATAATATAATAAATGAAAATGCAGCTTTACAATGTTGTTAAAAATATTTACTTTCAAATTTTTATTTATGTGACATGCATAATGATTTGATCACTTTAGGCGCTTACTACACATTGATATTTAACTAATCTAATTGGAAAATAAGATAAACGCAACAAATTCCGTCATTATTTGTCTATGTGCAATAAAAACTGCAATATATACTTTTTACGAACCTCTCAACGTATTTTGGTGTTTTTAGTTTGTTTTGTATACAAAGAGTTGTTATTCAAAGTACGTGCATGTGACAAATGTTATTAGAATGTAAGCGAGTAAATATCATATGTGCCTACTGGAAATTGTTATGTAAGTTGTATAAAAGGGTAGTTTAATAAATTTGACAGTTAAGGGTTGAGGTTAGTATGGAGCACGTCATTTAGGTATATGGTATTAAGTTCAAAATCCGTCCAATAGAATCGCTACTAAAAAATGAAGCGATGCTATTGGTTGTTTTTTTTCTAGAACGCTTCGATTGGCTTTGATGAGATACATATATAAATAGCGTGCTTTATACTTCGGTTGTGTTAATATCATATCATTTGATGTCGTTAGTATCATATCAGATGAGATATAAACGTATATACGTAAATGTGTGTGCGTAAAATATCAATTTGTTAAACATATCTGATGGTACTACACCACCAAGCCAACTAGGCACTCGGGTATAAATATCAAATCATAATAAGTCAATGATTCCGCGGTCCTTCCACCACGTAGTGGGAGCTACTGCCACAGGAGTGCCCAGGCATTGACCCAGGCTCACTATGTTGTGGACGGACCGCGGAATCATTGACTTATTATCATTTGATATGTATACCCGAGTCCCTAGTTGGCTTGGTGGACTAGTATAATTTGACGTCCGCAATAAATCATAATTTAAAGTGCAATAGTATTCTTACTTGTCAATTGTTTATGATATGTTTGAGTTTAACTCGTATTTGAAAAAAAATACTGATCTCACAAGAAAAATTGGTTTAATATTTTTATGGATCTGAACACTGTAGTATTATTCAAACACTGTTATATTGCTTATAAGTAATTATATAGAGTAGAAAAATACATAGGTAATTTACTTCGAAAATGGTCTTGATTTAGTCCAACATGTTGAGCGATTTGTTGTATGATCAGTCACATATTTACATAACTTGTACATTATATGTCATAAAAAATGAGAGCCCGTTTTATATTCTATAGTTATAGCTATATAATACGTAAATTAAATTATAGTAAGACTACTCGATTATGTGATCTGTTACTAAAGCTATGCCACCAAAGCTAGCAGAGTGGGGAAAATACACCAAAAGTTTCGCTTCATTCCTAACTCCACCAAGCCAACTAGACACTCGGGTATAAATATCAAATGATAATAAGTCAATGATTCCGCGGTCCTTCCACCGCGTAGTGGGAGCTACTGCCACAGGAGTGCCGGCATTGGCCCAGGCTCACTACGTTGTGCACGGACCGCGGTCATCATCATCATCATCTTATTATCATTATCATCATCATGTTATCGGATCATTATCTTATTATCATTTGATATTTATACCCGAGTGTCTAGTTGGCTTGGTGGTTTAGTACTTAGAAAATAAAGCGTTCCTATTGGACATTTTTTTCATGCTTGCTCATACAGTTTTAGTGGATATCTAGCCTTATAGAAGTTATAGATTGATTAGAGTATAAGCAACTTCCAATATTGCGTAGCCATCAAGTAATGTAAATATTTATCAAAAATATTAATTATTAGGCGCTGTGATATGCCTTCAAATACATAAAAAGATCTTTAAAAAAGTTTTAAAATATGTCATTATTTGGGTAGTTGATAGGCGTGGTTCAATCTGTTTACACCAAACAATTATTTGCCTGTTCTTATAATTTTGAAAATTATGAAAAAACTGTAGGCAGAAGCCATTTTTTTTAAATGGTAATAAAAAGCTCTTTCATTGGTTTTTATTGTCATTTTTAAATGCATGTCCGATAACAGGTTGTTCCACCACAAATTTAAATTGTATGAAAATCAATAATCTAATGAAAGAGATACGACCCGTATTATAAATGCATCTCAAAGTTGAGATCGATCTTAAGATACAGTTTTGATGTTTAATGTATGGAACAGCTGTCCAAAACAGCATTTCAAGTTCGATCTCAATTTTGAGATCGATTTATTAATACGGGCCATAAGTATTATGAGATTGGAATGTCAAAGAAATTAATGATTGTTGAGATGTAAATATAGTGTTCCAGATATTTATAATGTTATATACGATTGGTATTTTTTCACGATATTTCAAAGGTTTATTGTTAACGCTTAGCCCTACGCATAGTGTTCTGGAATGTGATCATTTTATAATAAAAATATTATCAAAATTAATTTCGTTTTTATTTACAAAAATCCTGTTTTAGTTGTGTCGAATATAAATGCTTGGCTAAACAGAGAAGTTGTAACGCAATGGTAGTACAAATTTCAAATTTTAGCGTTTTAATGATTACAATAAAATTAAAATTGTGGAAAGGCCTGGAAGCCTGCAGATAGGTACATATTGAAATAAAAAGTGAGCGTTTAAGTATGACTTAAAGTGTTTATTGTTTCATAAAAAAATCTGCACAATAAACTGGTAGGTACACAAATTATAAATGTGTCTTAAGAAATGGGTTAGTAGGTAACCACGTTGCTAAAATAATTTCATAAAAAAAATACAGTGAACATAATTACTGCAAATCTAATAGTAAATAATAGACATTATTATTTATCTACTTTAAATTACTGATACAAAAGAAATATGTTTTTATTTACAACCGAAGTCGCAAATCATGGAGTTGATGAACGTCCTCGCGATGGACGGGGCGCGGTACGCGAATGTCTCGATCTCGTAGATGTTGAGATCAGTCAGATCTTTAGTCAGGAAGTTGGATGTTGGACGATCTGGAAACAAATAAAAAAATATTTAAAAAAAATCTACATTTCCTATTGCTCGTTGGCAAAATATGTCAAATGTTACGTTGCCGATAAAAGGTGGTTTTACCCTATTGAAAAAAAACTTGTCATGTTACCTACTTGCCCACATAAAATGTAGGTCTCGTAAAGTTATACCCCCAAAATAGAAATGTATACTTACACTCTTCATACAAATTACTTATGTTCCTAGAAATGCTTTTTAAAACCATTGTATAAAACTGGCTAAAATCTCTATAACTTGGGGGTAAATCTTGCCGGGATGCTAGGGAGCAGGCGTGTATGCAGATATGCATACGCGCCTGCTCCCTAGCCAAGTTGCTTCGTCTACAAGCGTTTCTACAAATCGCTACGCTTCATGTAAGGAAATGACATTACAAGTTGCTTGACTTGACTTGTTTACCACGAGGGTACATACGTCTACCAACTTGGACCAGCTTGGTAGAACTGGCTTCCCTTGAGGCGACTGACCCCCAGATCGATCAGTAGATCACGTGACTTATGTCTTTTCCATACATGAAGCGTATCGATTTGTAGAAACGCTTGAAGACAAAGCCACTTGGTTAGAGGGGCTGGGTTGCTTACCACGTCGACTCACCTTTGGGGTTAACGTGGAAATTGGGCAGAGCAGTCACCTCGGCGAACACGTACGCCGAGCACACATCTACTGCGCGGGAGTTGGCGTTCGGTATGTTGATGGTAAGGCGAATGAGCGCTGCAATACAAATATCATGGCTATAGCCGATTAGAGGGTAGGCAGAATTACAAAAAAAACACTTCTAGCTACGCTTGTGCTATGGGTAAGTACCAAAGAAATTGGGTAAGTAGGTACAGTGCAATGTACCGGGGCAATCCCAGACACCCAGACCGGAGAAAATTACGAAAAGACCATCCGAAATTTGCCACACGGAAATCAAGCTTTAGTTTGAGCGCCTCTCACTGCATCAACCGTGGTTGCTGGTTCGATTCCCGCTAGGACAAATTTCGGAAAAAATCTGAAATGGTTGATAACATGCCATTTTTCCTGATCTAGGTGGAACTGGGATCGGCCCCAGTCAGTTGTACGGTACCATAGTACAAGCTTTGCTTAGTTTGGGACCATACAGTTGGTGAATTTGTTTGGAGACATTTATTTTATTTATTTATTAGTTTGTTAATATTGATTTTATACTATCGCGATACGGATAGTACCTAATACCCCCGTCAGTATACTCACGGTATGTCCCCCTGATGTGGTAGCTGTAAGAAGTGTCCTCTCGCAACGAGTAGTGTTGGACAAGCGTGCGCTCCGACTCGAAGTCCAGCTGTGGGCAGTCGATGCCCAGCACCACTGTGTCCGTGGCTACGTTGAAGCTATACGCAAAAAAAAACGCTATTGAAAAAGGTGGGAAGTCTGCCATCTCGTTAAGCTAGCGTGGTGGACTGACCCGAATGTCCCTCGCATAATTGAGGGGGTGCCCGATATATGGCAATACTCTCACCCCTATTATTAGGACCAAAATACCATATAGGTATTAAACCGAGAGAATTTTACTATGTATCCCACGATATACATTTACATAGCCCAAGGTCCCCTCTCTATTTCCCCCCACAACGGAGGTCGGCAAGCATCTAGGTATAGCCAACATCAGGTGGAAATGTAACGCCTGCAAAATTCCATCAACTAAATCGATTCTTCCGACACTTCTAGTCAAGATCGGCGGTCGCTCGCCGGACCTATATTCTTTCGTTTATCTCCTAACCTCATGTTCTTTTAAAAGTATTTTTACGTCTTGGTGCATGTTGCATTGTGAATGGGGGCGTCCATAAATTACGTGAGGCATTTAGGGGGGGGGGGGGGTCGAACCAAATCTGACCAAATCTCACGTGGGCGAGACGGGGGTCTCGGCAAATATCACGTAATTTTTTTTTACGCAATAAACTTTAAAATTATCTTAAAACTGGGTTAAATTAAGTAACACATGTTTCCCCCTAGAATATGGCATTTGAATAATCTCACGGGAGATTAGAGGGGAGGGAGGGGGTCGAGCCAAATCTCACGACATCTCATCTCAAGGTGTTCCTAAATTTATACTTACAAGAACGCGGAAACGAAGCATAGATCATGATTCCTTATAACCAAGTTCCTCTCAATGTATGAGGAGTTGAAATACGGGGTCTCGTAGCGGAACTCCTCGATGAGGTACTTGGCAGGCAGCGCGCCCTTCACGTCGCGGCTGCATTTGGAGTTCGCTGATAAATTGTCGCGGATGCATTTGTAGTCTTTCAAATTGCAAGGCCGGACGATCTTGAGAGGGTCTGGAAGAAATGGAAAATGATGTGCTGATCGGTGAAGGAAATTAGGAAAGCTTGAGTTAGTATCACAGAGTAAAGAGTAAAGAAAGAGGTGCCCTTATTAGATATTTGTATGAAACAAAACGTGGTCATTGTTTTGTTCATTTTCATTTTACTATTTACCGGTAAATAGTTGAACTACTCGCTTCGTTTTATGTCGATGTTAGTACTAGGCCGACCACTCGGCCGAGTTGCTTAGGGCCAGTCCCCTTAGTAAGTCAATATCGACCACTTTGGGAATCCCTGGTTTAAATAAAGCGCTTTTGTCGTGAGTCAGGAAGAAGATATAGCACTTATGGTCCCTCCCCCTGTATCCAGAACTAAACCTATATTTACGACTGTGTTCACCAAAATACTAATGAGGCATTAGATCACTAAGGTACCAGGTTGTTTGATATAAACTGGTAAACAATCGCTAACTGCTTTAACGGACCGTTAGTGCGTTGATAAACTCTTAAAACATACCTGCCAAACAAGAGCTTGCTAGTAAAAGTACAGCAAATATTCTGGTCGCCATTTTGTCGACTGTTGTCCACGAAATCTTAAACGACACTGTCGGTAGCGTAATACTACAATTTGTAGTTTCTAGAATATTATTTGGAGTATTGATTTATTGTATTGGAACAAGTGTTCAACCCAATTTAGAATTAATTATTTATTACTTGGAATTTATACACTAGCTTTACCTGCGGCCATGCCCTCAAAGACCAACGACTTTGAGGATAATAAGTAGCCTATATACCTATCTACGTACCCTGAAATGTGAAACATGTAATGGATTTATATACTGGCATTCTTCTTCTTCTTATCGTATGGTTAGTGGCCAACCTGGTGTCAGAGGGTCTACTCTTTTACAAACGAAAACTAAATTTCGGACGAAATTCCCATATTTCCTACTACGTTTCTCATTGATTCCGACATTTCTTACGAACGAAAATAGTTTGACGTTTAGATTCGACGACAACGAAGAGGTCAAACAATTTTCGTTAATTAGAAATGTCGGAATGAATGAAACGTAGTAGGAAATACGTGAATTTCGTCCGAAATTTCGTTTTCGTTTGTAAAAGAGTAGGCCCTCAGAGTTGTTCAAGCCGCTCGAAGGCGTCTATCGGCCGACCGACCGACCTTCTACCGACTTTTTACGTGCCCTCCGAAGCACGGAGACGCTCAGTTCAAATGCCACTAAATGGTCACCCATCTCTGAGTGACCTTGCCAAGCGTTGGTTAACCTCCGATCGTTTACTGATCAGTGGTTGCAGCTGGATGTGAGCGCCTCAATACTGGCATTACAAATCACTATTGTTTCTAGAAATGCTTTTGTAAAACCATGGTATACAAAAGCTTTTAGCTAATACTAATAGCTAAAAGTCTCAATAAATTTGACTGCATCTCATATACAGGATGGCTCGATCGGGGTTAAACCACCCTCCCACACAATATCGGCGTAAAGTAGCTAGTTGCGCTTCGTACGCTGAGTGAATCGATCATGTTGACAATGGGTGATGAGTCAGAAGTCTAACCCCCCCTTTCCCTCCCTCTGTCCCGTTCTCTTTCGGGTCGGTACCTAACGTGCAAGTGATGCTTTTCGTGTTGCAATCATCTATAGGCTACGGTAACTGCTTAACATGACGTGGGCTGTACGCCTGTTTGCGTCATCGCATTATTGAAAACTAACTAAAATTTAGTATAATAAGAAGTAATTTACAGCTGTAATAATTTATTTTGTTATTTGCACTAATTTTGTTTTTCGGTATAATTTGCGTCAGAATCAATAAATTAGGTATTAATATTGACTTTACTGAAGTATGGTTCGCGTATTAATCATTATATTTGTTTAATACAACTGTTTACTATGTGCTTGCGTATTAACGTATTGGGTTATCAGATTAAATCAATAATACTTTATTATTGAGTGAGGCAGGGTGAAGGAAAACATCGTTTGGAAACCTACCTATCCCTCGGGATTAGGTAATAGTCAGTTCCTGTATACACGGCGACAAGGTTCACCACCTGTCACGTTGGGTTCTGACTATCTGGTGAAACGTGGGCTTTGAGTTGGTTAATACCTCCACAATGTGGTGCTGTATGGCCACTCAAGCCTCTGACTACCCCCGAACGGGGATAAAAGTCGTGACATTAAATTAAATTTTACTATATTATATCGATAATGGATAGTAATAATATTCGCAAATACCATCACCTATATTCCCCGAAGGGATAAATAAATAAATATCGCCAGACTGACACACCAACTGTATGGTCCCAAACTAAGCAACGCTTGTACTATGGGTACCGTACAATGGACTGGGGGCTATACGCAATACTTCACCTGTCACGCTGACGTAGGCGGACAGAGATCATCATGGCGGATTCGATATACGTAGTTTGGACTTAATTAATAAATACATTAATATAAATAGTTGTTTTTAACTTAATAAAACATGGTGGCAGCGTAAATTGAGCACCATGGCAGATGCATCGCTAATAAGTATCGTCGAACAACAAACCGTGCTCCTAAAGTCTATGCAGGAACAAATCGCAAGACTTTCTCAACAACCTCCGCACATGCCTCAAAACATTAACGTTCCATGGCCGTCAGCAGTAAATATAAATATAGATCCGGAAGATGCATTTAAAATATTCGCATCCGCATGGAAGGACTATTGCCGTGCTACTGAAATGGAGAAATGGACGGCAGAACAAGAATCTCGAAAAGTGAGTATTCTTTTCAGCGCCATTGGGGAGGAAGCTCTTAAAAAATATGGAAACTTCGGCCTGACAGACGTTGACAAGGATACTAAATCATGCGAAGAGATACTGACCCTGATAAGTACAAAAATGGTTCCTAAGAAAAATATCATTTACAATAGATATGTATTCTGGGGTCGGAATCAGAACAACTCGGAATCATTTGATGTTTTTTATGCCGATTTGTGCAGATTAATGGAAGACTGCAATTATGGCACATTTAAAGAAGAGATGTTGCGAGATAAAATTGTCCTCGGAATAAAAGAGGTCAGTCTTAAGAAAGAATTACTAAAAAAAGATAACCTAACATTAAAAGATGCTGTCAATCTATGCCGTGCAGCAGAGGCCACAGACAAACATATGAAAGAATTATCAGTGTCGACTACCTCGGAGATAAGGAAAGTGGAAGAAAAGACACCATTGAAGAAAGGGAAATGCAAGTTCTGTGGAAATAATCATATATTTAAAAAAGAAGTGTGCCCAGCATGGGGAAAATTATGCAACCACTGTAAAGGAAAAAACCATTCGGAATCGGTGTGCAAGAAGAAGAATGAGGTCAAAGAAGTGAAGGACGACATGTTAAAAGAAGACTCTGACACAGATACAGAATTTACAATCAATAAAATAATGAATAAAAAGAATAAGAATTTAGCTGAATGTATTCTGCATTTGAAATTAAACGATGTATGGATACCGACATCTTGTTTACTGGACACAGCAGCGGACGAGTGCCTAATTGGTCGAAGGAATGCTGAAGAAATGTTTGGAAAAAAATATGTGCAAGAAAAAATTAGACCATCAATCAAAACACTCTTTGGCTTTGGAGGGAATAATATCATGATACATGGTGAATTAGACATCACAGTAAGAACAAACATTAAAAACAAACAATCAAACAAATATATTGTCACTTTTCAAGTTGTACACAACACACACATTCCCTTAATATCGTGTAAAGCTTGCACACACATGGGGCTTGTTAAATTTTGCAAGGAAGTGCAATGTAACTATTCCCTGGATGATACTCATAGGATATTAAATAAGTTCAGTTCAATATTTGAGGGCCGAGGAAGCTTTGAAGGTGAAGTGGAACTCGAAATTGACGAGACGGTCTCACCCGTGATCCAGAAAGCTCGCCGGGTCCCTGTGGCCTTGCGCTCCACACTAAAAGACGAACTAAAGAGGTTAGAAGAGGAAGGAATAATAATAAAAGAAGATAATCATACAGACTGGGTAAGCAATATTTTAATTATAAAAAAGAAAGATAAATTTAGGATATGCTTGGATCCAATTCCACTCAATAAAGCTATAAAGAGACCTAACTATCAATTTACCACGGTGGAGGAAATTCTACCGGAGTTAGGAAAGGCTAAAATATTTTCGAAATTTGATGTTAAAAAAGGTTTCTGGCATCTGAATCTCTGTGAAACAAGCAGCAAACTCACCACATTCTGGACACCCTTTGGTAAATATCGTTGGAAGGTTCTACCATTTGGCATCTCTTCAGCTCCGGATTATTTTCAAATAAGAATGAGTGAAATGATTCAGGGGTTAAATGGGGTAGAAGCGCTGGTCGACGATTTGCTAGTATATGGGATTGGTGATACAATGTCAGAGGCTATCATAGACCACAATAAAAATCTTGAGAACTTCCTCATCCGATTGGACAAATATAATTGTAAACTTAATAAAGATAAAACTGAAATTCTGCAAACTTCTGTAAAATATTATGGACATATATTTTCTAATAAAGGTCTTCAGCCAGATCCATCTAAAATAGAATCAGTCTCTAAAATACCAGTTCCAAAGAATAAAAAAGAACTACAGAGATTCCTAGGAGTAATAACATATCTTAGTAGATTTATTTCAAACTTAAGTGCCGAATCCACATATTTAAGAACCTTGACTCATGATAAATCTGAGTGGGTTTGGAATTATAAGGCACAAAAAGAATTTGATAAACTTAAGTCCATGATCAGCAACATAGAAACATTAAAATACTATGATAAAAACGAACCACTGATAGTGGAATGTGATTCCAGCGAAGGGGCCTTAGGTGTGGCACTGTTCCAGAAAAATCAACCAGTTGCATATGCTTCACGGTGCCTCACCCCAACTGAAAAGAAATATGCTCAGATAGAGAAGGAGCTTCTGGCGGTAGTCTTCGCTTGCACGAGGTTCGATCAGCTGATTATTGGTAATACAAAAACAATTATTAAAACAGATCACAAACCTCTATTAAACATATTCAAAAAACCTCTTCTTCATGCTCCAAGGAGGCTTCAATCCATGCTATTAATGTTACAAAGATATAGCCTTGAGTTGCAATTTGTTTCTGGAAAGGAAAACATTATGGCAGATGCCTTATCTCGATTCTATTTAGACTGCAAAGACATTGATAAGTCAAAAGACATGAAGATATTTAAAATTATAGAGAAAATAAATCCATTGAAAAACTTACCAATATCAGACAATTGTATTAAAGAAATTGAAAATATAACTTCAAAAGATCAAAATTTATTTATTCTCAAAGACTTTATCCAACATGGCTGGCCACAATACATTAGGGATGTGCCAGATGCTCTTAAAATATATTATAACTTTAAAAGTGAATTAACAGTTTACCAAGGCATCATACTTAAAAATCAAGCCATTTTAATACCAGAAGAATTAAGAGCAGAAATGTTAAAGAAATTGCACAAAGCACATTCAGGAATTGAAAACACATTAAAATTAGCTAGAGATGCCATATTCTGGCCATCAATATCCAATGATATTCGAGAAATGATTAAATATTGCCCTACATGCATCAAATATCAACCAAGCCAACAAAGATTAACTATGCAAAGTCATAAAGTGCCAGAATACCCATTTCAGATAATTTCTATGGATGTATTTTTCTTTAATGAAAATGGTAAACAAATTAAATATTTAATAACAGTTGATCACTACTCTGATTTCTTCGAGATAAATAAACTTAAAGATCTGTCTGCGAAACCAGTAATTGAAGCATGTAAAAATAACTTTTCCCGACATGGTATTCCAGAGCTAGTAGTCACAGATGGGGGCACTAACTTTGTAAATCAGGAATTCGCAGATTTCGCCCATAAATGGAATTTTACACAAACAACTTCATCTCCACATCATCCCCAAGGGAATGGTAAAGCAGAGGCTACAGTCAAAATTGCAAAAAGACTATTACTAAAAGCCTCAGAAAATAAAGAGGACTTCTGGTATGCCCTACTATGTTTAAGGAACACCCCTAACAAATTGAACTCCAGTCCTGTACAACGTATATTTTCACGCAGAACAAGGGGATTTTTACCGGCTTTACAAGCATTATTGAAACCAAAGGTGGTAAATAACGTTCCTGAAAATATCATAACTAAAAAGGAACTAGTCAAGAATTCATATGATAAAAGGGCCAGGAAAGCAACTACATTAGAAATAGGTCAACCTGTTTCAGTCCAGATACAACCATCTTCTCAAAAAACTTGGACTCCGGGAATAGTTGCAGATGTACTTTCTGATAGATCATATCTAGTTGATGTTAATGATACTACATACAGACGAGATCTCTCACACATTCGTCCTCTTTCACCAAATTTAACAAACACACAAATTCCCACTGACTTACACACTCCTGATATTATTAATGATAGTGTGAATTTTATGAATACACAAAAGGAGGGTGAAAACAATGTGTCTCTTCCTTGTTCTTCTCTAATTAATACGGAGTCTACTTTAGAGTGTTCTGATTCTCAGGTCATCTTGCCTTCTACTAAAAAAATACCTAATTCTCCTTCTGTTGTACAATCACCTAACCCTGTCAATCACGACAGATTTCCTAAGAGAGAAACAAGGAAGCCTTCTTATCTTAAAGATTATGTTTGTTAACCAATTGGATAATTATATTCTTGTTTGTTTATGGACAGATTGCTTGATTAAATTTGTACCTACTTAAATTTATAATCTTTAGGGAAATGTCATGCCTACGTACAAAGCTATTTGTAATTGATTAGTGTCCCAATGTAATTAGCATGTAAGCTCTCTAATAGAAGTTTGTACTTATTACTTATTTTCTATAAAAGGTGGCATGTTGGAATGTATCTGTACCTACGTGAAACGTAACGCAATACTTCACCTGTCACGCTGACGTAGGCGGACAGAGATCATCATGGCGGATTCGATATACGTAGTTTGGACTTAATTAATAAATACATTAATATAAATAGTTGTTTTTAACTTAATAAAACACCCAGTGACACCCAGACCAAGACAAATTACGAAAAGGCCGTCTGGAATTTGCATGGGAATCGAACCCGCAACCACCCGATGCAGTGAGCCGAGCGGCCTGCGCTCAAACCACTGCGCCAAGCGGTCGTCAAAGGGGTCTAAGGTTTGTAGGTCATATGAGCTGATTAAATGAATTTTATTTTTTTATACAAAGGTGTCTACAGGATATGAAGTCGTTGACATTTTTCAATGATCATAGTAATGTGGTAGTGTACCTACTATGCAATTAAAATATAATATAAATAATATCCTGGGACATTTTTTACGCACGGCTACCTGATCCCAAACTAAGCAGAGCTTGTACTATGGAAACCAGATAACTGATATTACTACATATACTAGGTACTTTTTGTTTGTAAATACATACTTAATATACATATACACCCAGACTCGAAACATAGAGACATGTTCATGCACACAAATGCATGTCCCGGGTAGGAATCGAACCTACGACCTGCAGCGTGAAAGGCGCCTCCACGCCAACGGGCCCGTCTAATATGAATAGGACCGGTCTGGCGCCATATTGTGACGTCACCACTGGAATTGGTACGGCTCTCAACTAACTTCACTCACAAGTACAGTACTTAGTACCGTACTTATATGAGTGAAGTTAGCCGAGAACCCGTCCTATTCTTATTTTAATCGCTTTGTAGGTATCTATCAAGGTTGTAACAAATAAAACCAACACAATAAAGGCTTAAAAATCATTTTATTCGTAACTATCATACATTAATAATCAATTATTAATAATAAATTTAAATACAGCAAGTAATTACTTGTATGTTCGACACCGCGGCACTCATACTCAAGCGTTTATTATTTAAATGCACTTCTTATATAACGCACTCGATTATACATAAGGTATATAATATAAACTATTAGACAGACACCCTTTTAACCGCCTTTATATAGATTTTTACACAGTTTAAAATGGGTTTATCAAGCATTTCTGGGAATAAAATTGATTTGTAATGTCATTGTAAGTTCATCACAAAACAGTAGGTTTACAGAGAATGATTAGTGCTTTATATTGCCATTGTAAATTGATTGTAGTCGTCTATAAAATTAGGTATAAAGTTAAGATGGACTTATACTGACATTACAAATTACTTTTGTTCCTAGAAATGCTTTTTAAAACCATTGTATACTGATTAAAAATCTCTATAAATTTGGCAGTTAGAGAAAATGTGTTATTTAAAACCAAATCTCGTTTTAAGATTAAAAATTTACGTACTTATCATAGTTTCGTTACGAGTAGGAAAGTTATATTTTATGTAAATGCTAAAACAAAATTTGTTTTAAAATATCTTACAATAACAAACCCTTAAAACATTACTATCGCTTGTTCAGAAACAAAATGTGTAGTGTACTGCTCCACCAAGCCAACTAGTCACTCAGGTATAAATATCAAATGATAATAAGTCAATGATTCCGCGGTCCTTCCACCACGTAGTGGGAGCTACTGTCACAGGAGTGCCGGCATTGGCCCAGGCTCACTACGTTGTGGACGGACCGCGGAATCATTGACTTATTATCATTTGATATTTATACCCGAGTGTCTAGTTGGCTTGGTGGTGTAGTACAATATATGATCTAAAGGTAACTTATAAATTGGATTCTAAAAAGTTTTGACAATAGTGAAATATACCTTATTTACAATCAAGTGCTGTATTTTAATAATTTAAAATTACATTATGCATGTTTTGTTGCATTGATAACTGTAAACATATATTCCAATAATTAGGAAAACATCCCATCGTTAGGAATAATAGAAACGACAAACAATTACTTGTTAATAACAAACTGGGAATGTAATTCCAACGATTGGGAATTTATTTCCCATTGATGGGAAATTACCCATATAGTGGAAAGTTAGGAATACAATGCGAGTTTTCAACGACAAAGTATTTTAACGAGAGCTATTCCTATGAAACTCAATACATCAAGAATCGAATTAATAAATCGATCTCATGATTGAGATCGAACTTAAGATGCTTTTTTTGTCAGATGTTCCATACTTTAAACGTCAAAACTGCATCTTTAGATCGATCTCAACTTTGAGATGCACTTATTAATACGGGCCTAAATTGTTAAAACAAATAACAGTATTTCGAATTAACTTATTAGGTACAACAATTTCATTACATTCCATGTAATCCCTTATCCATAATACACAATCTTTTTATATGCACAACACATCATAACACACTTTTTGGAAATACAATTAATGCAACAAAACATTGTATAATATAATTTGTCACACATACATCAATACTTTGAAATAAAACGTGTAAAGATAAAAGCAGTAATCATGGAATTGTTTTAAGACTAACTTGATAACGTCAAGAGGCTACGGAGGCGGTATTTTCTGGAATTGTTGTCTGTTTGTTTGTTTGTTCGCCTGAAAACTTCAGGATATATCACAATATAACTTTGTCATGATGATAACTTGTTAGGATAATCATTATCCCAATAAATGGAAGACATTCCAATAAATAGGAAAAAAAAGACGAATTTTCGTTCGCCAGAATTAATAAAAAAGTGTTACAATTAAAAATAAAATCAGAACTAATCTACCAACATGAGATTCTTATGATTTCAAAGCATTGATGCATGCTAGTTAGCAACATTTTCAATACAATTATTTAGGGAAAATAAATTTACTTCGATAATGGCGCCACTGTCTATGCAGAACTGTCAAAATCAACGTCACTTAAATACTGACAGTGTTAGTTCCTTTTTTCGCCGCCGGTTTTTTTTTTTTACCTAAACAAACGTATTTTTTCGCGGTAATTTAAATATATTACACAAGTATACAAATTAGATAAATAGTGTTACAAAAACAAGAAAATAATGGCTTACAACGAAAGTTAAAGCGTTACAAAGAAATAGGAAATAAAATAAAAAATGTAAAGTGATGAGTTTTATTATTTATTATTATAAAAACGTTTTGTGAGTTACCATTTATTATTATTTATTAGAGAAATGAAATCGACAAGTAACTACGTAATAACTTTGGAAGTTTAGACAGAGTTCGATAGCGACTCGATGGAAACGCGAACGCGATTGCGACTGAGTCGCGTTTATAATAAATATCATCACACGAATCGTCTCCCAAACCACTTGCCGTCTAAGGGCGATCCCAGTGACACACAGACCAGGCCAAACTACGAAAATACTCACCGCAACTCTTTGAGAACTGCTATTTTAATTGCAAACGCAAAAATGATATATCAGTACCACAATTTTACCTGGTCCGGTGGCCAAAACACAAACTAAAATGTTATTACTCTATCGATATAGACGAAACTGTCAAATTTTGACATTACTCTATCGGATAGAGTAATGTCAAAATTTGACAGTTTCGTAAGCGACCCTTCTGGTGCGTTCCATTCACTGTTAATTTTGTAATTTTCGTTATTTTCGTTCATAAATGTCGTTCCACTCGAACCAACTTGTACTGAAAGTGATCATTATTATTGTTTTTAACAGTTTTTGTGGACGAAAATAACAAAATTAACAGTGAATGGCACGCACCATTCGCGGACCAGATTAGTCTATGGTACTGTAAATGGGACTTAAGTTTGAGTAGCGTCTCGTACTCAAATCCAACTCAGTTTCAATCACATTCCGTCCTAAATACTCCCCACACCGCACTGGGGGCTTACCACCACCTCTTATAGCAGTTTTGTTTTAACGTTTCAGCGGCCATTTGTGCAATGATGTTTCTTATTGTCATGACAATAAGGTACGTCATTGCACAAAAAGACGCTGAATCGTTAAAACGTTCCTGTAATTGAATCGCAATAAGAGTTCGTGGTAAGCCCCCTGCTCTCACAAGTGGATCGTTTCAATACCACGTTAATTTGACTTTAAATCGCTTTATACATTCTGCGCGCACGCATAGATAACTAGGCAACACACAGGGGCCCTAAGTCGTTTGACGCTATGACACGTACAACACTTATATACTCTGATTTTTATTTGCTAGACCAAAATGACAGCTATTTATGTCAAACGTAAAATTAATTAGATTTGTTCATCATGAATAGTGTTGTTTTTATTATGATTCTGGTTCTAATTAATTCAATTTTATTTACTAAAGAATAACAAAAACCAGAAAACTCATTAAAAAAACAAAAATATAAATTGACATTTATAGCTGTCATTTTAGTCCACGTAATTAAAAATCAGAGTATAGTTCGTGTAACGTTAAGTTTCGTCTCCTTCTAATCCGAATATCAATCGGGAGCTATTAACAAGTTCCCTCCCTCATTGGCTGTTGTAAAACAAATGTCTTTTCATACCCCTCTTTGCTGAAAATATTTTTTCCTCCATACTCGACTACAATCGCATTACAAAACACTGTAATTCTAAAATTGGTTTGCAAAGCTGTTGTATATTAAAATGACTATTTTGGGGATAATCTTTCTGTTCATAATTGTATAATACCGAGACCGGAATCAGATTTTATTAGAATTATATCCGAATGTTATACGGTCGTCCGACTATCGGATCCAATCGGAACTGCTTTTATATTTTTTTAATTATGTTAAAAGGCGAATTACTTTTAGATTTAATTCTAATTTAACTTTGTAATGACAAAATATTAATTCTTTCAAATAATCTAGTATTTATATTCCGTATCATGATTTCATTAATTTAGCCAGACACAAACTTACCTTCAATGTTTGTAAAAACGATGACGCGATATTATTTCAACCAATAGGAGGGCGTGAAACATGGCGGGGTGCCTTCCTATTGGTTGAAATGAGACGCCACGCCATTATTATTTACAAACATTGTTAGTTCTATAAAAGAAATGCTACTTCATTCAATATAGGCCGAGACGAATAAACGAAAATACTATAAATGACGTCATATCCAATAAAAAAATAACATGATTATTGTATGATTAGAATTTTAGTTCAAAATTCTTTTTTAGAGAATCGAGAAAATTTCAAAAATAACTTTCCTGTCCACCCCTTGATCGTGATAGCATGATAATATGGATTTTAAACAAACATTATCAATCACAGTACATTTGACTATTTAAATAGCCAATATTTTTAACGGGCTACTTATTCTGTTTTGTCACAAAATTCATTATTGTTAAAGTCAATGAGAATGAGACCAGGCGCCCAAGTCGTATAGCCAGTGCCATTGAACTGCTACAGTGATCAACCTTCTGAGGGCTTACCACAAGCTCTTATTGCGATTCAATTATAGGTACGTTTTAACGACGTTTTAATGACGTTTCTTATTGTCATGACAATAAGGTACGTCATTGCACAAAAAGTCGCTGAAACGTTAATACGTTCCTGTAATTGAATCGCAATAAGAGCTTGTGGTAAGCCCCCTGATAGGTGGGTCAGAATCAACCGACCAGAGGGTCCATCACTATAGCACAACGCCACAATGGTGCCACAATGGCTAAGCGACTTAGGGCCTAGTTACAAATCCTTACTGACGTTATTTATAGTCTCAACTGAGAAGGACAGAGCTATATGGAAAAGCAGGACAGGGCTAGTGCTCTGCTAGTGTATCTCTTTTCTTTTTATAGCTATGTCCCTCTCTGTCATTCTGACCATGTCTGTAGCAATGTTATATTTAATTAGGCATTGAAAATGCAATTTTAGCGTTCCTAACAAGCGCTTCATACCATAACAATAGCAAGAATATACATGCTACAGCACGAAAATGCTATTAGTAGCAATATTGGAAGATTACATAAATGCTTGACCGTTTGAAACTCCGGCCCGTATTAATAAATCGATCTCAAGATTGAGTTCGAACTTAAGATCCTGGGGCCCTACCACCACCTCTTATAGCAGTATTGTTTTAACGTTTCAGCGACTTTTTGTGCAATGACGTTTCTTATTGTCATGACAATAAGGTACGTCATTGCACAAAAAGTCGCTGAAACGTTAAAACGTTCCTATAATTGAATCGCGATAAGAGGTCGTGGTAAGCCCCCTGTTCTTGACGGATGTTCCATACATTAAACGTCAAAACTGCATCTTAAGATCGATCTCAACTTTGAGATGCATTTACTAATACGGGGCTCTGTTAAGAATTGACAGAATAAGACCCTGTTTCAGAACCCTCATCTAAATTCTAAGCCCAGCACACACTAGCTAGAGAAAGACATGACACGATTTTACATTTAGACAAGAATAAAAAGCAATGAAAGGACATTGACAATCTATGTATGGATGTTGGACCAAGTTTTGCCCAGAATGAACACATAGTGCATTTTGTTCCATACGTCAATACTAACCTATAAACCGAAGCGCTCCAAATTCTGTTCCGGGAGTCAAGAGAAAAACAAGTTTTTCGTTGTGAATTATGTATGGAAAAAATGAACTTGAAAACAAAAAATCGACTATTTGTTTATTATTATTGATAATAAACTAGGGGAGAAAAGGTGAGGCCTTTGTCCAGCAGTGGGGCAGTCCAATCAAATAAAAAACTAAAAAAAACTAGACAAAATCCTACCTAAAATCATAAAAAAATCCCAGGGTGTTTTTTTTTTTAAATTATTTTTTTGTTAAGTAAATTGATCTAGGAAACCATTTGGAAACACTCCCATGTCTGGGCAGCACTTGTTTCAAACCCTGTCAATCTCCTTTTATCTGTATTATAATTAGCTAAGTTATATTATTCTTCGCTAAATATAAAATTCTCCGCCGTCAACCGTGTAGACTGAGCTTTAATTTGAGTACTAATAGCATGTATATTCCAGATTGTACTCAAACATTACATTGAAAGTATAAAAAGAAGCATTGCCCTCTACGGAGGGACGATATGCCATAGACTAGTCACCCCACCTCGGCCCTAAGTCGTTTAGCCATTGAACTGCCATTGCCATTGAGTTGCTATAGTGATCAACTCTCTGTCTGGTCGGCATCTGATTCTCGGTCACTATAGTAAAACGCCAGTGGCGCCACAATGGTTAAGCGACTCAGGGCCTACGGGAGGCGTGCCCAGCAGTGGGCAACAACGCCGCCGAAGCCCAACATATACAAATACACTCGTAGCAAACTTTTTACAACAATGACGATATATCATACATGACATTCTCACCGACAAATTTATAGAGCTTACAATGGTCTTAAAAAGGGTTTTGTAATGCCAGTGTAAGTGCATCGTAAGTTTCTATAAATTTGGCGGTTAAATTTTGGGACGAAAATTGATTGGTTTTTGTCTAAGATGGTCGTCGGACACCTGACAGAGAGGGACAGCTATACAAAGTATAACAATTTTTCAAGCTGTTCAATGTTATTTTTTGTACTGGTATTATTGGATCACATTATTTTTTTAACACTGAATGGTGCAGTCTGTAAAATCAGTTATTAATTTATTGTATACAGGGTGAAATCAAAATCGTGGGCAATATTTTAAAATATGACTCAACACATGATTTAGAATATTTTGGGAAAACAAATAAAAAATCTATTGATAAAAAAATATTGCTCGGGTAAGTAAATAAGCAAACCATTTAACCCTTATACCCATGGACCAGTTACTAAGGGGACTGGCCCTAAGCAACTCGGCCGAGTGGTCGGCCTAGTACTAACATCGACATAAAACGAAGCGAGTAGTTCAACTATTTACCGGTAAATAGTAAAATGAAAAAACAATGACTTTTGTCTATCTGTATCTCCAGAACGGATGTACCAATGTCAACGCAATTTTTCTGGTTTGATAGCTGGTATAGAGATCTTTGTATCCGGCCTACTGTCTTTTAGTTAATTACACACATAAAAACACAATAATTTAAGTAATCGTGAACCTTATTAAGTATTTAATAATATAATCTAATCAATTTTCGTTCCAAAACACAATTTCTTATATTCAATTACATTTTGATTTTACAATCTTTAACGGTGCGCGCTTTGCAATCCCACGATTTGTTCAAACCAAGTCAGTATTTCACCATCTTCATTCTTATAATAATTTGTACAATATTTTAATATAAATGAAGGTTTATAGACTAAATTGAAGTATAACAATATATACCACAGGCAGCGAGAGGTGATACAAAAATGAAATCATTTTTTGTTTTGCTTATTATGCTTTCCGACATAGAATGAAGCGCAAATTTATAAGAGCCGTCCGAATGTTGGCAAGCCAACGGTGACCCAATTTAAACATTATTAACGCTCCGTATCGCTACTCGTCGGCTATAGTTTAGTCAAGATTTGTTACCCAAGGTTTTCCAATATTAAAATAATAATATTGTGAAATATTAATATTTTATTTAAATGCTGCAATATTAAAATATTGTACAATTTGTATATAACATTTTATAAATATATCATGGTTAAATTAGTATAATATCCGCGGTATACAGGGTGGTGTCACAGATGGACTGAGTACAGCACTAGAATGTTTTTATTTTGTCAGTTTACAATATTGCTTGGAATGTATTATTATTGGTCGGTTGAGAAAATCATTAATTGTCTATGGGAAAAAAAGCGGTAAAGTTCAGACCTAGGACTTTTTAACCACTGGACGTGGAACTTCGGATCCAAAACGCTTTCAGAGTAGAAAAATCTACCATCCGTCGGCCAAAACGTTTTGTTTCGTATGTCGGAGTAGCCCCATTGTCTTTAAAAAAAAATTGATGTTTTTTACGACTCAATCCTACCAATATTATAAATGCGAAAGTAGGTGAGTGTGTGTGAATATTTGCTACCACGTATCTCCATAACTACTAAACCGATTTTAATGAAATTTCAAACTTAGATAGTGTAGACTCTGGAATATGTCAAAGGCTAATCTTACATATCAATTCCCACGCGGGAAAAGCCGCGGGACACAGCTAGTAACTGCCTAAATATTTGGGTACCTTAACTCAGTCCACCTGGTATTACATTCCTTGTCACCCAGCGTGTGTGTCTTGTATAGTATTGTGTGTGTATTGTGTATTGTATAGTGTTCAGTGGTCAGTCTGCGTGGCGCGTGTGGTAGTGCGCTACGTGGCGGACCCCCCGCCGCCCCCGCCAGACCCCCCGCGCACGTGCTCGTCGCGGTGCTTGCTGATGTACACCTGCGGGGACACAACATTAGGTTTAAATATTTTTAGTTTTCAAAAATGTAGGCTTGCATAACGATCCTTATGCCCGTATTATTAAATCGATCTCAAAATTGAGATCGATCTTAAGATGCTGTTTTTGACAGATGTTCCCATGGACCAATTACTAGGGGGACTGGCCCTAAGCAACTCGGCCAAGCGGTCGGCCTAGTACTAACATCGACATAAAACGAAGCGAGTAGTTCAACTATTTACCGGTAGATAGAACAATGAAAATGAAAAAACAATGACCACGTTTTTTTTTTTTCATACATATATCTAATAAGGGCACCTCTTTCTTTAGTCTTTACTCTGTGGATGTTCCATACATTAAACGTTAAAATTGCATCTTAAGATCGATCTCAACTTTAAGATGCATTTATTAATATGAGCCTTAGGCGTATTTAAAGACCTCTTAAGTATGTTTAGGCGACTAATCATACAGCCCTGTTTTTAAATTAAGATGTCATGGCATGTTTCATTTCAACTATTCCCATTTTTTAATAAAGCACTATGCAATCTTTGGTCCGCAATTACTGTACTGTTGGCCACGCTATGATGGCCTCAAGCTAAGCTTAGCTACGCTTGGCCTTCAAGCTTGTCCATCAAGGGTTGCAATGCTGACCGCGCTGTGGAGGCCTGGAGCTGCGCTGCGCCGCGCCCTCGGCCATCAACACCGCAGCCAGCAAACACTCATTACAGACCGTGGCAGTAATGTACTATTTCGACGTTCTTGGAAATTTAACTTCTATTATGTTTGTACGGAGCCCTCAGGCCGCGATTCTTAAGCCGCGTATTCATTAGGGGACAGATGTCCCGCGACACGCGTTGTTAAAGATGTCCGGCGACGTTGGGCGACGTCAACTGACGTCACCGGACAGCATGACGACCCGTTAGCGTGGTTGGCGCGGAGGCGCCTTTCAAGCTGCAGGTCGTAGGTTCGATTCCTACCCGGGACATGCATTTGTGTGCATGAACATGTCTGTATGTCCCGAGTCTGGGTGTATATGTATATTAAGTATGTATTTACAAATAAAAATGTAGTATATGTAGTAATATCAGTTATCTGGTTTCCATAGTACAAGCTCTGCTTAGTTTGGGATCAGGTAGCCGTGTGTAAAAAATGTCCCAGGATATTATTATTATTTATTATTATTATCATATCTCGTGAACTTTTTCGTTCACATTTGCTGCCATACATGACGTCCGATGTCGAGTGACGTCGACTGGCTTTATTCTCATTTAACAGAGCTATATTTTTTGTCTTTGAGGGAGCGAGCCTGGGGGCCTACTCGCTTACAAACGAAAACGAAATTTCGGACGAAATTCGCGTTTTTCCTACTACGTTTCTCATTGATTCCGACATTTCTTACGAACGATAATTGTTTAACGTTTAGATTCGACGACGACGAAGACGTCAAACAATTTTCGTTCGCAAGAAATGTCGGAATCAATGAGAAACGTAGTAGGAAATACGCGAATTTCGTCCGCAATATCGTTATCGTTTGTAAGCGAGTAGGCGCCCTGTATTTTAGAATGCCGTTCTATAGTAGTGATGGGTGTGCTAGGTGTGGTGCGGCGAGTAGTATCGTTACCTGCAGCAGCCTGCACTTGCTGACGGAGAGGTGCTTGAGATGCGGCTGCATGCGGTCCTCTCCCAGCGCGAACGTGAACGCGACCATGCAGAACACCGCCGCCTTGCGCACCGCGCTGTTTTGGTGATCAGCCAACTGTAACATGTAACGTCACGACTTTTATCCCCATTCGGGGGTAGTCAGAGGCTTGAGTGGCCACACCACCACATTGTGGAGGTATTAACCAACTCAAAGCCCACGTTTCACCAGATAGTCAGAACCCAACGTGACAGGTGGTGAACCTTGTCGCCGTGTATACAGGAACTGACTATTACCTAATCCCGAGGGATAGGTAGGTTTCCTCACCGTCAGCGAACTGTAAATTATGCACATAGATGAAAATTCATCCATTGGTGCATGCCCCACCGGGGATCGAACCTGGGAACTTCCGATTGCTAGCCCAACCTGTTCACCCCTAGGCTACAGTCGCTGTAGCGTAGGGATCAGCCAACTGCACAATAATATCACCAATAAATACAATTCCACGACCGTTCTTCGGGCACGTATCGAGGCATGGGGACGTCTTCGTGGAACGACTCGTGCAGGGAAATGTCGAAGGGCACGTGGCAGATTACCTATTCGGTGGACCGACCAAGTTAAGGCTGCAATGAGAATCAATACTAAGTAAACAAATCAACTCATAACGAATACTATAGTTAAAACTAAGCTTTCTCATCAATATAATTTTGAAATCATCGAAATCGGTCCATCCGTTGCGATTTCATAACACATTTTATATAATGTGCGGCATGTGCGTGTGACGTCACACGGGACCGTCGGATTGAAGGCGCGCTGTTCCCGCGTCGCCGTTCATTACAAAGCGCGCGTGGCTCCAATGACGTCACAACAACCGCGCGCGAATTTCGCTAGTAACAGTCACAGCTTCGTCAATTTTTGTCGTAGACCAACAATTTTTGCACTGTATGTTATGGATTACTTAGCTCTATAAATCTACGTTCTCCACTAAATTCGTTACTGGTTTCCATTCCACGACCGGGCACGTATCGAGGCATATATATATATTTTTATGGGACTAGGCCCGCTACACATTCCCACCACTGTTACTCCTGTAAGCCAGGATCGACAGTGTCCAACGATGACGCCAAGGTTTGACCCTCGACGAGACCCGGGGACAAGCTAAGTTGTCTTGGAACCCGCACGAATTTAATCAGAAGAAAGGATAGGAGGAGTTGGAAGAAGATTATCCACTTCCCTCCATAACAAAGCGGGAGACAATAATAACAGTATAGGCTGGTAGCCACAGAAATAAGACTGGCATCGTATCGAGGCATGGGGACTTCTTCTTGGAACGACTCGTGGTGCAGGGAAATGTCGAAGGCAAAAGGGCACGCGGCAGATCACATGCGGTGGACCGACCAAGTTAAGGCTGCAATTGGCGGCCCCTTCTATGAGTGTACCAGAAGAGCAGTGCGTGAGGAGTGGCGACGAGTTGTCGAGCGTGCTTAGTGATGGGATGTTCTCGAGAACATTCTCACCCTCGGAAACTTATTCGTGAGTATTTTCGAGAATTTATCTTCTGAAGCATGTTAAACTTGGCATAAACCTCATTAAACGTGCAAGTATGGTGGTTTTAATTGTTTTTAAGATTGAAAGTTAGGATAACGTCACCCAAAATATAAGATTCAAAAAAATTCTCACGAGTAAGTTTCCGCGTAAGTTTCCGAGGGTGAGAATGTTCTCGAGAACATCCCATCACTAAGCGTGCTACTAACGCCTAAGTGATGACCACGACCACGCTGCCAAGAGTGTTCCGACGAAGAAGACGACCGATTGTCGCAGTGGTTTGAGTGTAGGCCGCTCGGCTATATGCACTACTCCGGGAACGTTTTATGGCCTCGCGTGTCACGAGCGTTTGGACCGACTACAGTCGTTCTGTGTGTTAGTGTATGTAGTGTGTAGTGTGTGGTGTGTAGTGTGTAGTGTGTGGTGTGTAGTGTGTAGTGTGTAGTGTGTAGTGTGTGGTGTGTACCTGTCCGACGCCCTCCATGAGGCTAGCGACGAGCTCGTCGGTGAGCTCGTGCGGGCGCGCCTTGGCCACTTCCGCGGCCAGCTTCAGCGCGCACAGCGACGTGGGATACCCGCGCGTGCGGATCACTGGTTTCAGCAGCGCCAGCACCTGTATATCAACACACACGGGGTCAACGGGGGGTCACCACTCCATTTTTATAGGACTCATGTGGCAAACAAGCGTCTAACCGCGACAAAACCTTGGGGGTTAAGGGTAGCAAACTTTTTTTTTATGCGTTTAACGCCGACTTTAAATATTGTTTTATGTTGGCATCACTACGTAAGAAAGAACATACAGGAATGGAAAATAAAAATATTTGGTAGTGACATTGAAGCGCGCCAATAATTTGACAGGTGAAACTAGGTGAAAGGGGTGCGCGTAACCTTGATAAATTGCATAATTCGCACGGCAATTACTTAACGCATGCGCAAAAGAGACAAAAAGTGCAGGCTAGATTAATATTATTTAAATATAGATTTATTTTGTTTATACTACGCGGCCCAAAAGGTTGAGCAGTTACCGTAGCCTATAGACGTTTGTACCGACCTGGTGCGCGGGCAGCGCGGCGGCGATGTGCGGCATGCCCGCCTCCACGGCGCGCATGACCTCCTTGCTGAGCGCCTCGTACGCGTGGATCAGCTTCAGCAGGATCAGGTCGAAGTAGTCCTGCCACTGCGGCCGCGTCTCGGCGCGCCGGCACAGCCAGATCAGCACCTTTACAGCCTCCGCGGCTGCGCGCTCCTGTGCCGAGCCCCACCCTGTATACGATACACCAGCTATATGTTACAACTGCAGCCCCACCATGTACACGATACAACAAGTACATCCTACAACTGTGGAGCCCCACCATGTACACAATACAATAAGTATATCCTACAACTGCGGAGCCCCACCATGTACACAATACAATAAGTACATCCTACAACTGCCGAGCCCCACCCTGCACATAATACACCAGCTATATGTTACAAGTGCAGCCCCACCATGTACACGATACAACAAGTACATCCTACAACTGCGCAGCCCCACCATGTACACAATACACCAGCTATATGTTATAACTGCGCAGCCCCACCATGTACACAATACAATAAGTACATCCTACAACTGCCGAGCCCCACCCTGCACATAATACACCAGCTATATGTTACAACTGCAGCCCCACCATGTACACGATACAACAAGTACATCCTACAACTGCGCAGCCCCACCATGTACACAATACAACAAGTACATCCTACAACTGCGCAGCCCCACCATGTACACAATACACCAGCTATATGTTACAACTGCAGCCCCACCCTGCACACGGTACACCAGCTTGTTACAACTGCAGCCCCATCATGTACACAATACAAAAAGTACATCCTACAACTGCGCAGCCCCACCATGTACACGATACAACAAGTACATCCTACAACTGCGGAGCCCCACCATGTACACAATACAACAACTATAAGGACCTGAATAGGTCACAATCCACCACACCGGCCCTGTTACGTCTTCGCCTGCACCCGCGGCCGTTTGGGACCGCGAGGAGGAGGCTCGCGCTCCGAAGACGCCCGAACACACCTTTTTTTTACCTCGTCCGACCGTGCACCGCACTCATATTGTTGAATACAGAAAATTATATTCAATCAAGAAATATCAGCATTTTTACTACCTACCTACTACCAGTCCACATATCGAAGCAGAAACAGGGGGGTTACTCCGAAATACGTCGCTGACGGATCGTCCGAAGTACGGATTCGATTTACGATCAAAACAATGTCAAATCGTAGAGAAAAAGGAAAGAAGAAATGTCAAATCACGACAATCCGTCAGCCGAAACGTTAGGTTCGTATTTCGGAGTAGGCCAGCAGGCCCAGGCGGGTCAGTGGATTTCACATGTCTTCCGAAAATGAAGCGGGCATTACATTATCCAATTTGCAGAGTGCTAAACTAGTACTGCAGTGCGAGATGCCCATACGATCGTACTAGATTGGATCGCTAACTGTCTTTAAAACATACAATTTTAGCATACTAGCTCACCTAGCGCTCTGCAAATTGGATAATGTAATGCTCACTTTAGCTGCATTTTCCAAGGCAGGTTTCCTTACGGAGTTTTTCGTTACCTTAAGCAAGTGATAACCATGTTAAAGTTATGATTCGCACAAACATTTTGAAAATTCCTAAAATTCTATTTTTTTCTGTTCTATAAGATAGATTACACGTTTTCTAAAACATGAAATCAATAAAAAGGCTTGGTAGAAGTGTGGCATGGTTACCGGATGTCTGTTGTCCGCTGGCCGCATTCTCCGTATTCTCCTTGTCGCCGGCCGCCTCGTCCATAGACAGCGCCGCCAGCGCCACTCGCACTATATTCCTAACGACAATAACACCAGTTGTATATAACCACCAACTGTACCAATGAAGATCATTTTAAGGTCGACAAATCAACTCAAAACCTATATTGTTATAATAAGCTTTCTCATCAATATAATTTTGAAATCATCGAAATCGGTCCATCCGTTGCGATTTTATAACACTTTTTAAATTATGTGCGGCCGGCGCGTGTGACGTCACACGGCCGGGTCAGCTCGAATGCGCTCTATACTCGCGTGGGGTCATTCACTAAACAAAGCGCGAGTGGGCCTTATGACTTCACAGTAATTTGGTCATAACTTCGTCAACTTTTGTCGTAGAACAACAATTTTCCATTCCTTCCACTCGACACCACCAAAACGACACCCCCGGTGGTGTCGTATGGAATCTCTAGTCCATACGACACCACCGACTATTAGTGAGGTTACCTACATACAAAGTTGTTGATATGAAAACTCCAATTAAGTTCAAGCAGTTTCATTAATGAGGTATGTCATTTGATAAAGTTTATATTTATCTGTTAGTTTAGTTTATATTTATTTCATAAACTCTGTTTTATTAATTATCGTTTAACTATAGATAACTTGAAATAATAACTTTGGGGTCGGATCAATGTATGTGATGTTGTCTGATATTTATTTATTTTAATGAACTGGGAGCTGTTTGTCAAAAACACGCGTTTCTGGACATCACTAGGGTGGTGTCGTATGGACTAGAGATTCCAAACGACACCACCGATGGTGTCGTTTTGGTGGTGTCGAGTGGAAGGAACGAAATTTTCGCACTGTATGTTATGGATTTATTAGCTCTATAAATCTGCATTCTCAACTAAATTTGATACGGATCCTCATAAGGGGATGAATTAACCTCGTCGGAGGCAATCGCGCGGCTTGAACAAATTTGACACCAGCTTGGCCACTAACCATATGATAAGAAGGATATAGTATCGGATGTAGGTAAGTCGAGGGACATTAGCAGTTCAAATTTCGCGTTTTAATACCTAGATATATTAGATGTAAATGTGACGCCACGAAACTCAGGATCCCTCCCACAATGTCACACTTCGTAGACCCCCTCCCCCTTTACGTTTGACCCCTACGCAATAATAATAATAATATCCTGGGACATTTTTTACACACGGCTACCTGATCCCAAATTAAGCAGAGCTTGTACTATGGAAATCAGATAACTGATATTACTACATATACTACTTTTTTATTTGTAAATACATACTTAATATACATATACACCCAGACTCGGGACATACAGACATGTTCATGCACACAAATGTATGTCCCGGGTAGGAATCGAACCTACGACCTGCAGCGTGAAAGGCGCCATTACGGCAACCACGCCAACGGGCTCGTCAATAAATTGCCTTTGATAAAAAAATTCAAAGTCGCTCGATAGAAACTATTTATTTATTTATTGCGTGTGTAATGCATGGTAGTGTATGTGCGTTATTTACTTGAAGTACTCCTTGGGCTTGGCGCAGTCGCCGTACTTGAGCAGCTCGTGCGTGGCCAGCAGCAGCCGCTCCCACTGCTCGGGCGGCGCGTGCGCAGCGTCCAGCTGGCACAGCGCTTCCAGCACTTCCGGCTCGCGCAGGCCCGCTGCGGATCGGGGACAGATTTAAACACGTGTTGAACATGCGTCTAGTGACTAGTCTCCTTGAAAATGTGACTAGAGGTCGCAGGGCGGAATCGGAGGCACGGGGGATCAAGTTAAACACCTTTTGAACGCGCGTCTAGTCACATTTAAAATAAGTAAATGGCGATTTGAAAAACCAAACAATGTAAAAAAAGACAAGCCCGCTGAGTTTCTTGCCGGATCTTCTCAGTCGAGGTCGCGTTTCCGATCCGGCGTTAGAATTTAAGAAAAAAATGTAAAATGACTATGTATTTCTAAGTGCCCCCGTAGGCCTAAACAAAATAAATGCTATGACTTTCCAAGGAAAGGTCACAGGTAGAAATCAGTGGGGCTACTCCGAAATACGAAACGAAACGTTACGGCTGACGGATGGTCCTTTTCCTACACTACGAAAGTATATCGGATCCGAAGCTCGGATTTGATAGTCGTTATTTCACGTTTCTTCTTTCGTGGACCCTACTCCGAAAGAATCCGGAACAATTTCGTTGTAGGAAAATGTACCATCCGTCAGCCGAAACGTTTCGTTTCGTATTTCGGAGTAGCCCCCCTGAGCCGATCACGCACATAAATCAGAGATTTTAAATAGAAGCCAACATTATCTCGGGATTTACACAGGGGCGGATTTCTCTATAGGCCGGGTAGGCTCGGGCCTAGAGCGGTAAAATTTCGGGGGCGTTAGAACTTGGCAAAATTCACAAAACTCGCAAATAAAAACGGTCCTCATCAGTATTTAAAGGCACTGATTGCGATATTTTTTTCTTAAGACTTTCGTTATTTTTAGTTTTATTTTTTATACATTTATCATTAATTTTTTCATGCTTTACGGGGAGTAGGGGGGCGGAAATCTTCCATAGGCCTAGGGCAGCTACTGTATCAAATCCACCTCTGGATTTATCTTTGATAAATTTTATTAACATCGTACGTACAATACGATAAAGAAAGAAATCCGAGATTTGCCTGTTAATAAGTTTAAAACTATAGTTAAAACTAAACTCTGTCAAAAGGCCTATTACAAAATCTCGGATTACTTGGAAGATAAATCAGCTTGGGACTGATCGCTCAAATACACTTTGTTAATAACAGTGTCATGTTAAAGTGTAGCGTGTCTTGCCTTGCTTATTTCGGAAGGCAGCACACTGGAGCTAGTGTTTACCAAATTACATTGTATTAAAATAAGTAAATGGCGATAAAAAAAAAAAACAATGTAAAAAAGACAAGCCCGCTGAGTTTCTTGCCGGATCTTCTCAGTCGAGGTCGCGTTTCCGATCCGGCAGTAGAATTTAAGGAAAAAATGTAAAATGACAATTTGTAAGTGCCCCCGTAGGCCTAAACAAAATAAACGCTTTGACTTTGATTAAAATAAGAATAGGACTGGCTCTCGGCTAACTTCACTCATATAAGTACAGTACCAATTACTGTACTTATGAGTGAAATTAGCCGAGAGCCTGTACAAGTTCCAGTTGTGACGTCACAACATGGCGCTAGGCCAGTCCTATTGTTATTATTGTTATTTTAATCGCATAGTAGGTACTATTTTGGTACAGTTTCGGGACATTTTAGACACTACACGAGTTCTACAAACAATGGTTTATACAGGTTGAACTTGAAATCATGGGCATCCTTTTAAACGGTGATTCTACACATGATTCAGAATATTTAGGGAATATTAATCAACAAATCAATTGATACAAAATGTATTGCCCAGGTAAGGTATAACAGTTAACTGGTTTGCTTATTTGCTTGCTCGAGCAATAATTTTTTTTCAATAGATTTTTATATTTATTTCCCCAAAATATTCGGAATCATGAGTAGGGTCATAGTTTAAAAGGATGCCCATGATTTCAAATTCACCCTGTATAATTCAAATACCTAACATCAATGAAGTATACTCATCATCATCATCATCTCAGCCGAAAGACGTCCACTGCTGGACATAGGCCTCCCCCAAGGTTCGCCACAATGACCGGTGTTGCGCTGCCCGCATCCAGCGGATTCCCGCGACCTTCACCAGGTCTTCGGTCCATCTTGTGGGAGGCCTACCCACGCTACGCTTGCCGGTGCGCGGCCGCCACTCGAGAACTTTTCGGCCCCATCGGCCATCCGTTCTACGAGCAATGTGTTATACTCACATTTTGTAATAATATATCCGTTCTCGTCCGTCTCGTACGGCCTTATCTTGTCCCGTCCGAGGTTACTGGAGTTGTAGTCACTGTAAATAATTAATAATATTAACTCCTTTATCGTTCCACTCCAGAGGACGGGCCTCTCCTCAATGCGAGGGGGATTCAGGCCATTATACACCATGCTGGCTCCGTGCGAGTTGGTAGATTTCATATGATTTGAGTTATGCCGTTTTTGACAAGAGGCACTGATATCTGAATGCAGTTTTCTTTAGCTCTCGACGACAAGGTTACTTAGAACATATTCTTCATCTCTTATATCGATGACACCTTAAATATCAACCCTGAATGTCCAATAACTAGCGGGTAAATGCAAGTGAATGAATAATAAGGTAATTACCCGTGTTGGTAGTCGAGTGTAGTGTTGGCGTGCGGCACGGGCGACGACTCCTTGGTGCTGCCCGCCTCCGAGCTGTCCGCCGACGCGCCGCCGCCGCACGCGCCCGACCTGACCACACACCACACACATTATACACACACCACACACCACCACACACACACACACACCACCACACACACACACCACTGTTACACCTGCCCCCTAGACAAGTGGTTTCGTCTACAAGCGTTTCTATAAAACGCTACGCTTAATTGTATGGAAATGACATTACAAGTTGACATTACAAGTCGATAAGTGACATTGTGTGACAAGGGGGTGGGAGGTGTCCTAAGTTTTGTGACGTCACATTTAAAAATCTAATATATGTAAGTATTAAAACCGAAATTTGAATTTTTAACGAAATTGTTTGAAAAGTTCTGATTTTTTAAAAAAATATGTGACATCACACAGGTAGGGGGGAGTCTCGCATATGTGACCAGCTATGACAAGGGGAGTGGAGGGGTCTAAAAATCATGAAATTCGTGTGACGTAATTTATGGATGGCCCTCAAGGTGTGACCCTCGACATTCAGATGTGTGCCTCGAGTCTCTTTAACAATTATTAATGGACAATGAGGAAACCACTGGTCTCTGATATTATGTTCGTGAATTGTAATGTAATATAACGTCACGACTTTTATCCCCTTTCGGGGGTAGTCAGAGGCTTGAGTGGCCATACACCACCACATTGGGGAGGTATTAACCAACTCAAAGCCCACGTTTCACCAGATAGTCAGAACCCAACGTGACAGGTGGTGAACCTTGTCGCCGTGTATACAGGAACTGACTATTACCTAATCCCGAGGGATAGGTAGGTTTCCTCACGATGTTTTCCCTCACCGTCAGCGAACTGTAAATTATGCACATAGATGAAAATTCATCCATTGGTGCATGCCCCACCGGGTATCGAACCTGGGACCTTCTGATTGTTAGCCCAACCTGTTCACACCTAGGCTACAGTCGCTCAGTCAGTCGCAGTTCATGAATTATTCATTGTAAATCTTAAGCTCTGGTTTCCCCCGATAGCGGCCGCCATACAACATGTTAAGAAAACCCTGTCCGAGCCGAAACCGGTAATTAGGTTCCCCAATCACATGACCAAATAAAATAATAAAAAAAAAAAAAAAACATGATAGTAAACATATTAATGAACATTTAAAGTGCCAATTTTTTTTGCCTTTTTCCCACATAATGTAGCTAATTTTAAAAATATGACAACACCGTTACCGGAAGTAATTATGTTAGATCGTGTGGCGTCACCTCAGACCACAAAGTATGTGATGACGTCATTTTATGAAAAAAAAAAAAAATTATGTAAACGGGGTATTTGTATTTCAAAAAAATATAGGAGGCCTTTGCCCAGCAGTGGGACACATACTATGCCAAAAAAATGAAAAAATAAATTTTGAAAAATTAAAAAAAAAAAAATAAAAAAAAAGTTTTTTTTCACAAAAATGGAATCTAATCTCGATACCCAACAATACGTTTTCGGGTCGGACAGGGTTTTTTTAACATATTGTATAACGGACGCAAAAAGACGGCCGTCTTTCCGGTGACAACATGTGGAAAGTTCCATCATCGCCATTTCGTTTACATAGCCAACGTTCTAGTGACGTCGTTCACCGCTATATTACGGCCGCTATATGACGGTACGGTCTCCTAAGAAAACAGGGCTGCAAGCTATGGGTTCCTCCAATAGCGACGCCGTCATAACGGCCGCACTAGAACATTGGCTACGTAAACAACGGTTTGTTTACGAAGCCAATGTACTAGTGCGGCCGTTATATGACGGCACCGCTTTTGGAGGAAACCAGCGCATCAGCGATCGACATGTTGTCGACCATTTGTCCGACCGCTATGCTTTTGATATGAAGAATTCACGAAGATAAAATTAGATACCAGTGGTTTCGCAATTGACAATTTGTTAAAACACGCGAGGCCCAAAACAAAACGGGATTTTGAAACAGGTTTTTTGATTAGAATTTACTTCACAATTAGTAATTACGTACCTACTTGTTAACAAATAAGGGTGTTAAATGACTTTACTTAAGTAAAGTCTAGTTCTTAGGGCCACGACAGACATGCTACTTTTTGCATCGGCGATATAGTCGCTTTTAGCATCGGAGCAGTAGCTGCGTCCGACCGCAGAGTCGCCAAATTGCGATGCAGCATCGATACAGTCGCAAAATCGCCGATCGCCAATACAAAAAGTAGCATGTCTGCAGTGTCCCTTATCATTGATCGTGTATGATCAATTTTGGGCAACAAGAGACACGAATTGATAATGTAATCCCCCCCTAGTAAGATAATGAAACTCACGCGTTGTAGTGTCCGTTGGGCACGCCGTTGACTCCCTTGTTGGAGAGAGTGACGTCGGACATCTGACTGATGCCGGAGTCCTTGCTCGACATGTGGTTGCCGCACTCCGCTGCAACAACCAATCAGATAATAAACAACCGGACCAGTGCGAGTAGGACTAGCGTTCTGAGGCCTCCGCATAAACATATTAGGAGTTGAATGGTCAAAATCACAGAAAATTTTGCTTTTTATTTGTAATGCCGTGTGTCCACTGGCAAGTAACTTCCGCAATTTCTTGCAGAAGTCACTTGCCGACGTGTTTCCACTGACTGCAAGTTTACACAACCGTGTACATGTGACTTGCAGCAAGTTCAGCAAGTCGCAGAAGTCCACTTGCGTGAGTGTTTACACATTGGAAGTCGCTTGCGCAAGTAAACTTGTGCAAGTTTTCTTGCCAATGGACACACGGCATAAAGAGTAGCCTAAATACTAATTTCGTGTCTCGACCTTCAGGAAAAAAATTTACCTTTTACGCCTTGAGGCATGGAATTTTCCAAAATCCTTCCTATGCTCTTCTTCTACGCTAGGTAGCTACTGTTAAACAATCATGTTTCTAACACCGGCGGTTTAGGGCTGTGTACATCTTGACAGACAGACGGACAGACATATAGACGGCTGAACAAAGAGATAATATAAGCTCCTCCTGTAGTTTAGTGTAGCTTAATTGTAGTGTAGTGTGGTGTGTTAGGGCTCAAACGCACTAGCAGTCAACCGCTTTTCCATTTTAATATTTACAATCGATTATGATCGTACGCACTTAACCGCCACAAAATGACCTTTAAAATTAACCGGACTAATGGATCGCCTAGGCGGCCAACCGCTAGTGCGTAATAGTACGAGATACGCTTAAGGACGACCTTCACCCATCGACTTACAGGAGCAACCCTATATTTTATCAAATAAAATATGTTTCTGAACATATACCAATCGGGTTGCCGTAAAAAATATGGCCATGGCTATGATTAATTAAAATTATATAAACCATATTTTTTAACAATTTTCAACGACTTGCTTGCCAAATGAAAATTATATCAAAATGAAGGCAATTTTATTGCGAATACAGTGTATAGTGTTGCTTGCGAAAATCTAGTCAAGAATAACGGTAGCCGGGCATTGAAATAAAAAAAAATGAAATTGAAAAATTGATTAACAGAGAAGCATTGCGCATCCCAGTACTATTTCATGCGATAGAGGAGGATGCAGTACAACAGCTGTGCGCGACGAAGCCGTGCATGCTTTTACCTTTTTATTTTTTTATCCTTGACCATATTCTTTATAAAGAAAGAAAGAAAACATTTATTCGACACACTCGCAACACATAGACAGAGGAAACAGAAAAAAAAGGGGTCAGCGCGAACTGTGCCGAAAAGGTATTTGGCTCAGCATGTGCTGGGGGGTACGAGACTCCACCAGCGCTGATTTTCAGCCAAACCCAAGAGAAAAGGCCACTGGCTACCCAAGAGAAAAGGACTAATAAAAATATACATGGCAATCCTATTGGTATATGTTCAGACACATATTTTATTTGATAAAGTCCAGGGTTGATCCGGTAAGTCGATCGGTGAAGGTCGCTCTTCAGTGTATCTTAGACCATAAGGGCCCTAAGCGTAGTGTAGTATACTGACCGTTGGCGTGCTGCGCGGTGTACGTGTGTATCTCGGAGGTGGTCTTGCGGATGCGCGAGTACACATCCTCCGCGCTGGCCGCACCTCCCCCTCCCCCTCCCCCTCCCCCGCCGCCCGACCGCAGCGGGCTGTCGCTGCCGGCTGCGTCAACAGAACCTACTATTACATACACACGCCTGCGTGCCCAAGGGGTAGGCAGAATACAATGTGTTATTGAAACAACAAAAAATCTGAAAATAGGGAATCGAGACTAGAATCTCGATGACACAATTTTTTAATGAAGGTTTTTTTTTTTAATGCAATATTTATATCATGTCGAGTCTAAAATGGTCATGGTATTAAACCGAAAATTACTAGTATATTTTTATATATAGAAATAATAACTTGCCATATCAATATACAAGAAAAATTACTTGGGGTGTCTCGAGGTTTTTAGTTATTTAAATAACACCTTGTATAGTACCCATAGAGTTTTGGTATAATAGCAGCATACGAGGGAGATAATTTCAAAAAAAGCGTGTAGTCGAGGTTAGAATAAACCGGTAAATGAATAGATTAAGGTTTTTAGAGAACCGCCCCTTTCATAACCGGTATTTACCGGTACCGGAGAACGATATCTTACGAGCCCTAGAAGCAAATAGCGCCACATAGAAATATACTATTTTACCGAATTTTTGCGGAATAGCTAAGCATACTGATAAAAAATCCGAAAAATTGATTGCCTTTGCAGAATTGCTACGTGGCGCTGTTAGCTCCCCTGTTAATTAATCCTTCATCCGATACTCATACATATCATCATCGTCATTCAGCTAAAAGAGGTCCACTGTTGGACATAGGCCTCCCCCAAGGTTTCCCACAACGCCCGGTCCTGTGCCACTTGCTTCACTATGTCATACATACATACGTAAGAATTATTGGAGACTCTTTTGAGAATCTCTGTGTACTCACTGCTGGACGTCCTCCGCACGTGTTGTTGAACGACGCCGTTGACCAGCGCCTGCGTCTCCGGCGGCAGCTCGCTCATCAGCGCCGTGAACTGGTCATGAACAGGTCACAGGTCATGAACTGATCGTACAGGTAAACAGACAGGGGATTGGTTCTGGTTATTGTGTACTGCTGTATCAGTGACTATACTTCGTCCAACCATTGATTTTACTTTTGACATTACAGAATGTCAAAGAAAAAATAATCTTATTACCTACTTTATATAATGTAATTGTGTAATTTATAATTTCTTCTTCGAATGTGAGAATAATTTGAATTGTTATTATTATTTTATATCTATTAACACTATTTAAGGCAACATTACTAAGACATTATGGATGTAATGCATATCTGAAATAAATTGAATTGAATTATGGTTCATCTATCTATATTATAATACAATTAACCATAGATTCGACCGTTAAGCCTTATCATAACGCAAGATTTATTTTTCTTTGACATTCTTAAATGACTAAAAAGTAAAATAAATGGTTCGACGAAATATAGAATTGATCAATTCACAGGTGACTCCGATGACAAACGCCACACTTATTTGGTAGATAAAGGTGGATTGAAGATTCAGGAACAGCCCCCTTAGACAAGTGGCTTCGTTTACAAGCGTTTCTACAAAACGCTACGCTGAAATGTATGGCAATGACGTTACAAGTCGATAAGTAGATCACGTGACTTATATCATTTCCGTGCATGAAGCGTAGCGATTTATATAGGGTTATTGGTAAAACACTAACAACCTAGCGTATTATTGACATCAAAAACAACAATTTTTGTTCTAAAACTATTTACAAAAAAAAAAAAAAAACTTTCTAAAATGTATATGAAAATTTTTTTTTTTCTCATCTGGAGGAAAGCCACGGTACGTGGTTGTATTCCACTTTGCCCTAAAGTACCTAAACGTACCACGGCCATCCTCTAGATGTGCATATTTTCTTGTTTCATACATTTTAGAGTGTGATTTTTTGTTCATTTTTGTTTGTTTTGTAAAAAGTCCTAGAACAAAAGTTGTTGTTTTCGATGGCAGTAATACGCCCCTGCAAGGTTGTTAGTGTATTACCAATAACCCTGTAGAAACGCTCGTTGAAGAAGCCAGGAGCCACTTATTGAGCGTGTGTAGTGTGTGTACTGACCGGCACCGGGTTGCAGTCGTAGAGGCAGGCGAGTGCGCGCCGCGCGCACTGACGCACGTCCGCCGCGCGCGGGTCCGCGGCCAGTACTGACACCTTCACCAGCGCGCGGCCAGCCACGCCCGACGCGCCGCCTGAGCACAAAAAAAGTCCCGTCAAAATCGATCCAGCCGTTTCGGAGATTTGCAACAACAAACAGACAGGTATTAGTTAGTGACGTGGGTGGTCGGGCCCGTTAGCGTGGATGGTTTAAATTCCGCCTATCACGCTGCATGTCGTAGGTTCGATTCCTACCCGGGACATGCACTTGTGTGCATGAACATGTCTGCATGTCCCGAGTCTGGGTGTAATTATGTATATTAAGCATGTATTTACAAACAAAAAGTAGTGTATGTAGTAATATCAGATATCTGGTTTCCATAGTATTAGCTCTGCTTAGTTTGGGATCAGGTAGCCATGTGTAAAAAATGACCCAAGATATTATTATTATTATATTGTCATTCCCAGTATCTGTCAATGTCATATGCTACAGACGGAACCAAAGTAACATGTTGACAATGTTATTAATTGTTGACAACACTGCTTCTTGCACTGGAATGTTGGCAGTTCTGTTTCTTGGACTCCAGCAAGCAAAGGTCGACTCTAAGGTGGTTAACCTTTTAATTCCCCGACTGTATATGTAGTAATATCAGTTATCTGGTGTCCATAGTACAAGCTCTGCTTAGTTTGGGGTCAGGTAGCCGTGTGTAAGAATGTCCCAGGATATGTAGTGTGTGTACTGACCGTGCAGCGCGTGCGCAAGGCTGGCGGGCGTGCAGTAGTCGTGTGCTAGGTCGGCTAGGAACCGCAGCGCCGCCGCCTTCGTCTTCGTCGTCGGGGCTGTTGCGCCGTCCGCCAGGAACCTACATCACAATACACAAACAATATGAAAAAAAAAAAAAAAAAAAAAAAAAAAAAATCTTCTCTCCTTTAATAATTAGCATCGTCTCAATTTTTTTTGTTCAGATTTTATGTTATATTTGTTAATAATTAGTATTCTTCTGCTTATTTTTTTAGATTTGAATTTGATATTATGAAACTGATGTCTCCATCATCCTTATCCAAGAAGAAGATTTAGACATAAATTCCTTTAATTAGTAAAACATGAAAAAATACTTCTACACTCTCCAGTTTTATAAATTCTTGAATGTTATAAATTCAATGAGAATAAATTCTTGGCGGTTACCACAACCGCCATAAATTAATTAAAGAATTCAAATAAATAATGGGAATTGTCCGTTTTTCAAAATCTCTTGCCGATTTAAAAACCGTTTCGAGGAAAAGAGTTGCTATTCATATTTATCTTCTAAATTGCTCTGAAACTCTGGAGAGTCTTAGAGGTATGTATTTTTTATAATAATTTAATAATTAAGATTTCACTGATATACTATTAGAGGCCAGTGGTTTCACAATGGACAATGGTTAAGCGACTTTAGCCTTGATACTGGACGTACCTGAATATGTTGTGTAACTGCAGCTCGGCGGGGAAGCACTCGTGGATAACATCTAATGTCTTCATGATCTTGCTCTGCACGGAGCCCAGTATATCCGTGCCTAATTTCATCAGTAATCTGTCCACAAAGTATAACAATGAGAATAAATACTATATTAGCGACACGTTATGGTGGCACTTTTGACATGTAGAGGGTGGAGAAAATGAACCTTATTATAACGGACAGTTTTAAAATTTAGGAATGTCAAAAAATTAATGCTAAAATGAATCTTAATCCGTTGCAATAAGGTTCATCCTATTCCCCCCTCTACATGTCAAAAGTGCCACCATAACGTGCCGCTAATATAGGTCAACAAATCAACTCATAACCAACATTTTAGTTAAAACTAAGCTTTGTTATTAATATAATTTTGAACGACTGTAGCCTAGGGGTGAACAGGTTGGGCTAGCAATCAGAAGGTCCCAGGTTCGAACCCCGGTGGGGCATGCACCAATGGATGAATTTTCATCTATGTGCATAATTTACAGTTCGCTGACGGTGAGGGAAAACATGGCGAGGAAACCTACCTATCCCTCGGGATTAGGTAATAGTCAGTTCCTGTATACACGGCGACAAGTTTCACCACCTGTCACGTTGGGTTCTGACTATCTGGTGAAACGTGGGCTTTGAGTTGGTTAATACCTCCACAATGTGGTGGTGTATGGCCATTCAAGCCTCTGACTACCCCCGAATGGGGATAAAAGTCGTGACGTTACACACACACACACACACACACATAATTTTGAAATCATCGAAATCGGTCCATCCGTTGCGATTTTATAACACATTTTATGTTTTGTGCGGCCGGAACGTGTGACGTCACACGGCCGGATCGGCTTGAAGGCGCGCTGTAGCCGCGCCGCCATTCACTACAAAGCGCGCGTGACCCATGTGACGTTACAGCAACCGCGCGCGAACTTCGCTAGTAATTTGGTCATAACTTCGTAATTTTTTGACGTATAACAACAAAAAATGCACTGTACGTTATGGATTTCTTAGCTCTATAAATCTGCATTCTCAACTAAATTAGTTACGGATCCTCATTAGACGCTTCTAGATGACATAAAACTAATGAGATTCTCTCCACACTACCATTGTTGCTCCTGTAATCTAGACAAGTGGCTGACGTCTACAAGCGTCCGTTCAAAGCGCTACGCTTCATGTATGGAAACGACATAAGTCACGTGATCTACATAGCAACTTGTTGTTGATCTATAGTCTGATTTTTAATTAGACGAAGCAAACTGACAGCTAAAAATGTCAGTGTTCTATGAATTTGAACCTTATTTGTTCTATTTATATCGAAAAGTGACATTATCACCTGTCAGTTTACTTTGTCTAATTAAAAATACTATACATAGCGCCGTTTGACATTTCCATACATTGTGAAGTTTGTTCTATTCTATTCGATTAGCGTTCATGCCACTCGTCTAGCCCTTCAGGATTGATAGTGATGTTCAGCCAACATTTGACCTTCGAGTTCCAGGGGACCTGAGGACCTGCAGTACCTGAACATGAGCTGGTACAGCCAGTCCTTGAGCTGCTGCCAGTGCACGAGCAGCAGCTCGCACACCGCGTCCAGCAGCAGCGAGAACACCTTGGTGTGCGCGTCCACGAACATCTTGTTCAGCAGTTCCGTCAGTCGCCGCAGCTGCTCGTCCGTCAGCAGACGACCGCTGTTCAGGTAGTTGGCCTGGAACATGGACAAAAGACATATACGGGCTGGCTCGACCGGGGTAGTACCACCCTCTCACAGAAGATCGGCGTAAAGTAGCTATTACAGCTGCGTTTCGTACAATGAGAGAGCCGCAAGCCCAACCCCCCCTCCCCCTGCCTGCAGCCCACTCCCCTTCAGGTCGGCAATATGCAAGCAATGCCTTTGGTATTGTAAGCATCCATAAGCTACGGTAACTGCTTAACATCATGCGGGCCGTACGCTTTTTTGCCATCGAAGTCCTATAAAAAAATACTAAGAGGATTTGGTCTAAGCAACCGGGCCCTATGACTCAACTAGGCCCCTGACGTCATCACAGTAGGCGTGGCTTAAGTCAGTGTGCTGTCGGCGTTCCTCTTGTGCACACGTCTTGCCAACGTTCGCATCCCAATTATAATTCTACTCGACACTAGATGGCCACCCTCTGTACGTCTCTTTTATCACCCTCACTTAGTGACATCTGGTGTGAAAAAGTTAAACTACGTAGTAACATCGACATAGAACGAAGCGAGTAGTTTTGCTATTGACCGGTGGATTGAAATGGAAAAGTAGTCGTTCCCCCCTTCACCCGCGCAAATTGTCAAGCGTCGTTTCATAGGGAAATTTAATAAGAATATCTCTACTGTCTATTGTCTTTGTGGGATGGACTCACCAGATGCATGAGGCCATCCTTGCGCTCGGTCCAGTGCGTGCAGGCGCACAGCGCGATGATGTCGTCCGCGGGGGGGGGAGGCGGCGGCGACCCCTCCCACCCCAGCCGCGACGCCGACCCCGACCACGACACGCTCTGCACACACACACACTCATTATTACAGGCTCCAGCTAGATACATAGATGGACTCTATCGAAAGCTCTGGAAACATAGACGGACTCTTTATGCACACTATGTATATTTTGCACACTTTTGATACACAGACGAACTCTTTCATGCACACTTCTAATACATAGATGGACTCTATATTGCGCGCTTTATATACATAGACGGACTCTGTATTTTACGCTCGACATACATAGATGGACTCATTAATTGCATACTTAATATAGATATACGCGACGTGTACATAAATTCAATGCATACAAAAAAGAAAATTTTAGACTTGTAACGAATATTCGGTTACTATTCGGTATTCGGCCTATTCGGCTACTTTTATGCTATTCGGCCGAATACCGAATATCTACATACTATTCGGCCGAATACCGAATACCTAAGAATATATTGTTTTATTGAGATAAATGGTACAATGAAAGAAAATATTGATTTATTTTTATATTTATCTGGAGGGATGGATGGAAGCGGCGTCTAATAGAGATATGTTGAGTGTATTGGGGGAGACCTTTGCCCAGCAGTGGGATAATGTAGGTTAAAAATATATTATAAAAAATCTCTTATAATCATTAAAGTAGTCACAGGTTTATAGTCAACTTTTTTAATACAAAATTTAACAAAAGAAAACAATGAAATAAATGTCGTTGACTATGCATTTGAATTATCGGTAATCAAAATTTAGAAGCGATAGATTATAATGCAGAAGGACCAATTTTTATGAATTTTCGCGAAGTAGTTAATTGCAAGGAATTTTTAATGGTTAATTGTAACTCAAGTAAGTACTTCTTTTTCTCGTAGACCATCCCAGCTTCAGGGAAAAGACGCTTTGAATAAACACTACTTCCTTCCCTTCCTTCCACACACCGGCCGAATACTTTTGCCGAATATTCGGCTATTCGGCCAGGAAGCTCGCCGAATATTCGGTATTCGGCGTATGGCCGAATATACAATTTGTTGCAAGTCTAGAAAATTTATAATTAAAAGTTTCGTTATTTTTAATTTCGTTAGTCTTCACTTTTTTACATTTGAATGATCATGTCTTTGGCTAGGCCATAGACACCCCCAAAACCTTATCAGTCAGGAGGCGGAGTCAAGATTTAAGCCGCGTATTCGCTAGGGGACATTTGTACCGCGACCTTGTCGTCCGACACAAATTCTACGTCGCGGGGGACCTCGCAGGGGACATCTACGTTTCGCAGGACATGTCGCGTGAGCGTCGACCTTGCGCAACTTCTTGTCAAATCGCGTCTCTCGGTAGTCGCCCGACTGCATTAAGTAGTGAGGCCGCGTATCGCTCTGTGTTCCGCGACTGCCCTCGACATTGTCGCAGGACAGTCGCACGTAAATGTCTCGCGACAGCTCGCGACATGTCTCTCGACTTTATCCCCTGGTGAATAAGCGGGTTAATTGGTGTGTCAACAGGATTATCACTGGAATGAGTGAGAGAAAGGTGAGAAGTGTGCACTCACGTCGTGTCGTCGGTAGGAGTCGAGGCTGCGCTCGGAGCACACGCTGGACGCCTCCGAGTCGTCGTCGCGGCCCCCACCGCGCGTCTCGCACCCCGACACGTCCTCCGGACTCTGAACCAACACACGGACACACACACCATATTATACACATTGTCATACTTGACAGATAGTGTCTGACATGCCTAACTGGTTTACCAATTGATTGTATAGTGTGCAATGAAATGAACAACAGTGTTGTGACTGTTGTTTGACAGCAACAGTAATGTGACAATACGAGTTAAGTGTAATAATGCAAGTGTAGTTTAGTGTAGTGACATAGCAAGAGTAATATGACATCACATTACAGAATTATTTCGTTTTAGTTATTGTATTCATTGCGTATTGAAGATTCTCTCTGGTGTGTCATCTGGAATGGTATGTTATGTCATCGTATTATAAATAAATAAATTACAAATTAAGTGTATCAGTGTAAATGTAGTGTCTAAATGCAAGTAGTGGGACAAGGTTAGTGTAGTATGACAGTGTATGTGTAATGTAGAGTGTAGTGTAGTGTCACAATGCAGGTAGTGGAACAATGTAAGTGTAATATCACAGTGTAAGTGTAGTACGACAATGCAAATGCCTTGTGAGTCACACTCAACATCACAATTATACTGTCACAAGTTGTGACAGTATGATTGTGATGTTGAGTGTAGTGTGGTGTAGTTTGTTCCGTGTGACAGTGTAAGTGTAGTGTACTGTCACAATGCAGGTATTGGAACAATGTAAGTGTAGTGTGACAATGCGAATGCCCTGTGACTTTTTAAGTGTGACGTAGTGTGCAGTGTAGTGTGTGGCACTGACCCGGAGCGAGGACTCGGCGTCCCTGGTCTGCTGCAGCAGGCGCAGCGTGGCGGCGGGCGCGCGCGACGGCGCCGTGCGCTCGGCGGACTCGCGCCGCCGCGCCGCCGACCCCACCACGCTGCTCGACCTACCACTCCTGCAGGGGGGATTCAATATTATTGAGGGCTTATACAGAAGTTATCATCATCATCATCAGTTAAGTCAAATGACGTCCACTGTTGGACATAGGCCTCCCCCAAGGTTTTCCACAACGACCGGTCCTGTGCCGCTCGCATCCAGCGGTTTCCCGCGACCTTCACTAGGTCGTTGGTCCACCTTGTGGGGCCTACCTACGCTGCGTCTTCCGGTACTCCGGTATTCAGTCAAGTCAAAGTCAAAGTCAAAGCGTTTATTTTGTTTAGGCCTACGGGGGCACTTACAAATTGTCATTTTACATTTTTTCCTTAAATTCTACTGCCGGATCGGAAACGCGACCTCGACTGAGAAGATCCGGCAAGAAACTCAGCGGGCTTGTCTTTTTTACATTGTTTTTTTTTATCGCCATTTAAGTATTTTAATACAATGTAATTTGGTAAATAGCTCCAGTGTGCTGCCTTCCGAAATAAGCAAGGCAAGACACGCTACACTTTAACATGACACTGTTATTAACAAAGTGAATTTGAGCGATCAGTCCCAAGCTGATTTATCTTCCAAGTAATCCGAGATTTTGTAATAGGCCTTTCGACAGAGTTTAGTTTTAACTATAGTTTTAAACTTATTAACAGGCAAATCTCGGATTTCTTTAGGAAGTTTGTTGTAGAAGCGTATGCATTGTCCTACAAAGGAATTACTTATTCTGTGGAGACGAGTTACATGTACGGATAGCTTGTGTTTATTCCGTGTGTTTATCGAATGAGCATCGCTCCTTTTTTCAAAGTTGTTGTCATTTTTCTTAACATAAATTAGGTTTTCATAGATAAATTGTGACACCACGGTTAGAATATTTATTTCTTTAAATTTTTCTCTGAGGGAGAATCTAGGAGCTAGGTTGTAAATAGCTCTTATAGCTCTTTTCTGCAGTACAAATATAGAATTTAAATCTGCAGAGCACCCCCAAAGCAGTATGCCATACGACATTATGCTATGGAAGTAACTAAAATAAACAATTCTAGCCGTGTCTACATCAGTTAAGTGCCTAATTTTTTTAACAGCATATGCCGCAGAACTCAATTTACTTGATAATTTTTTAATGTGAGGACCCCATTGCAATTTTGAATCTATGGTGATTCCCAGAAAGACAGTTGACTCCTCAACGTCCAACGCTGCCCCATTCAGTCGTATATTGGTTCCTATTTGTCTTACATTAGGTGTCGAGAACTTTATGCATTTAGTTTTGTTCTCATTGAGCAGAAGATTATTTACATTGAACCAATCTACAACTTTAGCGAGTGCATTGTTCACATCGTCATAATGTAGAAGCTGTCTTTTAATTTTAAATAATAATGAAGTATCATCAGCAAACAACACAATCTCGTGATTATTGCCTACATGATATGGCAAATCATTTATATAGATAAGAAACAAGAATGGTCCCAGTATTGAACCTTGAGGAACGCCCATAGAGACCACAGAACCTGGTGATTTTTCACCATTAATAGCGACCTTTTGAATTCTATTGCTCAAATATGAAGTCAAAAGGTCAAGAGCCTTGTTCCTGATACCGTAGTGGTGCAGTTTCCTGGTAAGTATTTCATGATGGACGCAGTCGAAGGCCTTAGACAAGTCGCAGAATACACCTAAGGCATCCTGCGAGTTCTCCCAGGCACTGAAAATATTTTTTATTAGTTCAATACCCGCGTCTACAGTAGAGCGATTCCTTGTGAACCCAAACTGATTGTTATGAAAAATATTGTTGTCATTAAAATGACGTAATAATTGGTTCAAAACGATTTTTTCAAATATTTTACTTAACGTAGGTAGTATCGAAATAGGCCGAAAATTAGTTGGATCAGTTGAACTACCTGATTTAAAAATAGGAATTACTTTACTGTGCTTCATTAGATCAGGAAATACACCATTTGTCACACAGCCATTAAACACAGCTGCTAACTTGGGTGCAATAATGTCTATAAATGAGGAAACGGTTTTTACAGAAAGCCCCCATAGGTCTGCCGTTTTTTTAACATCAAGACTTTTGAAACTATTTACAATGTCCTTATTACTAACAACTGAAAATTTAAAGGCTGTGTCACATTCAGTTACACTTTGTTTAAGTACAGTCTCTGCGGAAGTGGGAGACGATCTTAGAGTTTTGGTTGTTAGAACAGGAATGTTGGTAAAGAAATTCTCAAACTCTGTCGCTACTTCCAAATCCGCTTTTACATCTGTGTTGTTTATTATCAAATGAAAGTCTCTGTCACGCACTATATTTCTACCAGTTTCACTGTTGATAATATTCCAAGTCATTTTAATTTTATTTACAGATGTTTTGATTTTATTTTTCAAGTAAATTGATTTCGCAGAGGAACAGGCTCGTTTAAATAACTTAGAATAGATTTTAACATACTCCCAGAAAGTGGGGTTATGATTATATGATTTTTCAAAATAAAGGTCATATAACTTCTGTCTGCTTTTATAGATTCCCGGAGTTGCCCATTCACTAAAATTAGCACGATCACCAAAAGATATTGTTTTTGGTTCGAATATTTTATTGAATTCATCACTGATGAGATGGAACAGTGAGTTATATAATATATTTGTGTCACTGTGAGTAGGCAACCCTGGAACTTTTTGTATTAAATTAGTTCTTAAGAGTTCTAGGCGGCTATTATTTATTGGAACAAAGCTAACAGTTTTTGTTTGGGGTTTGTTCATTTTCTTTGGAAACACTGCTAGTTGTCCACAGTGATCAGATTCTAATTTATTTATAATTGAGTTATCTATTGGTTTTAAATTTGTGAATATATTATCTATACAAGTTGCACTAGTGGCGGTTATCCTAGTAGGTTCCAAGAAAATATTGTACATGTTATGACATTTAAAAAGTAATTTAAACTTATCAATTATTGGACTACATTCCAGTAAATTAATGTTAAAGTCTCCACAGATAATCATTGTCTTGTTTGATTTGGAAATTTTAAATAAAAGGTTCTCCATACATTTTTCAAACTCATCATAAGGTGAGCATGGAGGCCTGTATACGCATACAACAAGGAACTGCTCAAGCTCAATACTGGAAGAAGAGAACTCAGAAGTACTGCATCCAAACTGCAGTTGTGCAACTTGTAAGCTAGTCCGTCCAAATGCTCGTGACACACGCACACAGCTTCCAAAGACAGGGGCAATACTGGGTGTAATGCCAAGTGTCCACTGGCAAGAAATCTTGCACAAGTTGTCTTGCGTAAGCGACTTCGAATGTGTAAACGCTCGCGCAAGTAACTTCTGCGACTTGTCGAACTAGCTGCAAATCCCACGTGTACACGGTTGTATAAAATTGCATTCGGCAATTGACTTCTGCAAGAAATTGCAGAAGCTACTTGCCAGTGGATACTTGGCATAAGAGAAATACTCGCGAAAACGAACAGGCGAAAGTGCTGGTAATTACTGATACGCTACAATGTGAAAAATACTCAGGTTTCCGGTTCTCTCACTCATCGTACGGAACGCAGCTGTAATTGCTACTTTACGCCAATCTTCTATGAGAATGTGGTACTACCCCGGTCGAGTCGTTAATTAATTTTATAAAATCATTTTAAATCAAATGGTTATGGGTATTTCATTGTGTTTAGATAGTGTAATATCGTTTTGTCTTCGGCGGCGTATCCATTACACCCAGTATAGCAGGAATCCCCAAACTATTTTGGGCAAGAGACCCCTTTTCCAAAATAAACTGATACCCCCCCATAGCCAAATTAGTCAGTCAGTGTTCGTTTATGTCAACCCCTGGGAAAGACCCATTGGGAATCCCTGCAGTATAGGATAGTGTGGCGTTATGTGGGGCGGTGGTTACCTGGTGGGGCTGGTCTCCCGCGAGCCGGCCAGCGAGCGCGGGATGCCGGAGGGGCACGTGGTGTGTGGTGTAGTGTGGTGTGGGGCGGTGGTTACCTGGTGGGGCTGGTCTCCCGCGAGCCGGCCAGCGAGCGCGGGATGCCGGAGGGGCACGTGGTGTGTGGTGTAGTGTGGTGTGGGGCGGTGGTTACCTGGTGGGGCTGGTCTCCCGCGAGCCGGCCAGCGAGCGCGGGATGCCGGAGGGGCACGTGGTGTGTGGTGTAGTGTGGTGTGGGGCGGTGGTTACCTGGTGGGGCTGGTCTCCCGCGAGCCGGCCAGCGAGCGCGGGATGCCGGAGGGGCACGTGGTGTGTGGTGTAGTGTGGTGTGGGGCGGTGGTTACCTGGTGGGGCTGGTCTCCCGCGAGCCGGCCAGCGAGCGCGGGATGCCGGAGGGGCACGTGGTGTGTGGTGTAGTGTGGTGTGGGGCGGTGGTTACCTGGTGGGGCTGGTCTCCCGCGAGCCGGCCAGCGAGCGCGGGATGCCGGAGGGGCACGTGGTGTGTGGTGTAGTGTGGTGTGGGGCGGTGGTTACCTGGTGGGGCTGGTCTCCCGCGAGCCGGCCAGCGAGCGCGGGATGCCGGAGGGGCACGTGGTGTGTGGTGTAGTGTGGTGTGGGGCGGTGGTTACCTGGTGGGGCTGGTCTCCCGCGAGCCGGCCAGCGAGCGCGGGATGCCGGAGGGGCACGTGGTGTGTGGTGTAGTGTGGTGTGGGGCGGTGGTTACCTGGTGGGGCTGGTCTCCCGCGAGCCGGCCAGCGAGCGCGGGATGCCGGAGGGGCACGTGGTGTGTGGTGTAGTGTGGTGTGGGGCGGTGGTTACCTGGTGGGGCTGGTCTCCCGCGAGCCGGCCAGCGAGCGCGGGATGCCGGAGGGGCACGTGGTGTGTGGTGTAGTGTGGTGTGGGGCGGTGGTTACCTGGTGGGGCTGGTCTCCCGCGAGCCGGCCAGCGAGCGCGGGATGCCGGAGGGGGACGTGGTGTGTGGTGTAGTGTGGTGTGGGGCGGTGGTTACCTGGTGGGGCTGGTCTCCGGCGAGCCGGCCAGCGAGCGCGGGATGCCGGAGGGGCACGTGGTGTGTGGTGTAGTGTGGTGTGGGGCGGTGGTTACCTGGTGGGGCTGGTCTCCCGCGAGCCGGCCAGCGAGCGCGGGATGCCGGAGGGGCACGTGGTGTGTGGTGTAGTGTGGTGTGGGGCGGTGGTTACCTGGTGGGGCTGGTCTCCCGCGAGCCGGCCAGCGAGCGCGGGATGCCGGAGGGGCACGTGGTGTGTGGTGTAGTGTGGTGTGGGGCGGTGGTTACCTGGTGGGGCTGGTCTCCCGCGAGCCGGCCAGCGAGCGCGGGATGCCGGAGGGGGACGTGGTGTGTGGTGTAGTGTGGTGTGGGGCGGTGGTTACCTGGTGGGGCTGGTCTCCCGCGAGCCGGCCAGCGAGCGCGGGATGCCGGAGGGGCACGTGGTGTGTGGTGTAGTGTGGTGTGGGGCGGTGGTTACCTGGTGGGGCTGGTCTCTCGCGAGCCGGCCAGCGAGCGCGGGATGCCGGAGGGGCACGTGGTGTGTGGTGTAGTGTGGTGTGGGGCGGTGGTTACCTGGTGGGGCTGGTCTCCCGCGAGCCGGCCAGCGAGCGCGGGATGCCGGAGGGGCACGTGGTGTGTGGTGTAGTGTGGTGTGGGGCGGTGGTTACCTGGTGGGGCTGGTCTCCCGCGAGCCGGCCAGCGAGCGCGGGATGCCGGAGGGGCACGTGGTGTGTGGTGTAGTGTGGTGTGGGGCGGTGGTTACCTGGTGGGGCTGGTCTCCCGCGAGCCGGCCAGCGAGCGCGGGATGCCGGAGGGGCACGTGGTGTGTGGTGTAGTGTGGTGTGGGGCGGTGGTTACCTGGTGGGGCTGGTCTCCCGCGAGCCGGCCAGCGAGCGCGGGATGCCGGAGGGGCACGTGGTGTGTGGTGTAGTGTGGTGTGGGGCGGTGGTTACCTGGTGGGGCTGGTCTCCCGCGAGCCGGCCAGCGAGCGCGGGATGCCGGAGGGGCACGTGGTGTGTGGTGTAGTGTGGTGTGGGGCGGTGGTTACCTGGTGGGGCTGGTCTCCCGCGAGCCGGCCAGCGAGCGCGGGATGCCGGAGGGGCACGTGGTGTGTGGTGTAGTGTGGTGTGGGGCGGTGGTTACCTGGTGGGGCTGGTCTCCCGCGAGCCGGCCAGCGAGCGCGGGATGCCGGAGGGGCACGTGGTGTGTGGTGTAGTGTGGTGTGGGGCGGTGGTTACCTGGTGGGGCTGGTCTCCCGCGAGCCGGCCAGCGAGCGCGGGATGCCGGAGGGGCACGTGGTGTGTGGTGTAGTGTGGTGTGGGGCGGTGGTTACCTGGTGGGGCTGGTCTCCCGCGAGCCGGCCAGCGAGCGCGGGATGCCGGAGGGGCACGTGGTGTGTGGTGTAGTGTGGTGTGGGGCGGTGGTTACCTGGTGGGGCTGGTCTCCCGCGAGCCGGCCAGCGAGCGCGGGATGCCGGAGGGGCACGTGGTGTGTGGTGTAGTGTGGTGTGGGGCGGTGGTTACCTGGTGGGGCTGGTCTCCCGCGAGCCGGCCAGCGAGCGCGGGATGCCGGAGGGGCACGTGGTGTGTGGTGTAGTGTGGTGTGGGGCGGTGGTTACCTGGTGGGGCTGGTCTCCCGCGAGCCGGCCAGCGAGCGCGGGATGCCGGAGGGGCACGTGGTGTGTGGTGTAGTGTGGTGTGGGGCGGTGGTTACCTGGTGGGGCTGGTCTCCCGCGAGCCGGCCAGCGAGCGCGGGATGCCGGAGGGGCACGTGGTGTGTGGTGTAGTGTGGTGTGGGGCGGTGGTTACCTGGTGGGGCTGGTCTCCCGCGAGCCGGCCAGCGAGCGCGGGATGCCGGAGGGGCACGTGGTGTGTGGTGTAGTGTGGTGTGGGGCGGTGGTTACCTGGTGGGGCTGGTCTCCCGCGAGCCGGCCAGCGAGCGCGGGATGCCGGAGGGGCACGTGGTGTGTGGTGTAGTGTGGTGTGGGGCGGTGGTTACCTGGTGGGGCTGGTCTCCCGCGAGCCGGCCAGCGAGCGCGGGATGCCGGAGGGGCACGTGGTGTGTGGTGTAGTGTGGTGTGGGGCGGTGGTTACCTGGTGGGGCTGGTCTCCCGCGAGCCGGCCAGCGAGCGCGGGATGCCGGAGGGGCACGTGGTGTGTGGTGTAGTGTGGTGTGGGGCGGTGGTTACCTGGTGGGGCTGGTCTCCCGCGAGCCGGCCAGCGAGCGCGGGATGCCGGAGGGGCACGTGGTGTGTGGTGTAGTGTGGTGTGGGGCGGTGGTTACCTGGTGGGGCTGGTCTCCCGCGAGCCGGCCAGCGAGCGCGGGATGCCGGAGGGGCACGTGGTGTGTGGTGTAGTGTGGTGTGGGGCGGTGGTTACCTGGTGGGGCTGGTCTCCCGCGAGCCGGCCAGCGAGCGCGGGATGCCGGAGGGGCACGTGGTGTGTGGTGTAGTGTGGTGTGGGGCGGTGGTTACCTGGTGGGGCTGGTCTCCCGCGAGCCGGCCAGCGAGCGCGGGATGCCGGAGGGGCACGTGGTGTGTGGTGTAGTGTGGTGTGGGGCGGTGGTTACCTGGTGGGGCTGGTCTCCCGCGAGCCGGCCAGCGAGCGCGGGATGCCGGAGGGGCACGTGGTGTGTGGTGTAGTGTGGTGTGGGGCGGTGGTTACCTGGTGGGGCTGGTCTCCCGCGAGCCGGCCAGCGAGCGCGGGATGCCGGAGGGGCACGTGGTGTGTGGTGTAGTGTGGTGTGGGGCGGTGGTTACCTGGTGGGGCTGGTCTCCCGCGAGCCGGCCAGCGAGCGCGGGATGCCGGAGGGGCACGTGGTGTGTGGTGTAGTGTGGTGTGGGGCGGTGGTTACCTGGTGGGGCTGGTCTCCCGCGAGCCGGCCAGCGAGCGCGGGATGCCGGAGGGGCACGTGGTGTGTGGTGTAGTGTGGTGTGGGGCGGTGGTTACCTGGTGGGGCTGGTCTCCCGCGAGCCGGCCAGCGAGCGCGGGATGCCGGAGGGGCACGTGGTGTGTGGTGTAGTGTGGTGTGGGGCGGTGGTTACCTGGTGGGGCTGGTCTCCCGCGAGCCGGCCAGCGAGCGCGGGATGCCGGAGGGGCACGTGGTGTGTGGTGTAGTGTGGTGTGGGGCGGTGGTTACCTGGTGGGGCTGGTCTCCCGCGAGCCGGCCAGCGAGCGCGGGATGCCGGAGGGGCACGTGGTGTGTGGTGTAGTGTGGTGTGGGGCGGTGGTTACCTGGTGGGGCTGGTCTCCCGCGAGCCGGCCAGCGAGCGCGGGATGCCGGAGGGGCACGTGGTGTGTGGTGTAGTGTGGTGTGGGGCGGTGGTTACCTGGTGGGGCTGGTCTCCCGCGAGCCGGCCAGCGAGCGCGGGATGCCGGAGGGGCACGTGGTGTGTGGTGTAGTGTGGTGTGGGGCGGTGGTTACCTGGTGGGGCTGGTCTCCCGCGAGCCGGCCAGCGAGCGCGGGATGCCGGAGGGGCACGTGGTGTGTGGTGTAGTGTGGTGTGGGGCGGTGGTTACCTGGTGGGGCTGGTCTCCCGCGAGCCGGCCAGCGAGCGCGGGATGCCGGAGGGGCGGCGGCGCGCGCTCGTCAGCGACACGGGCCCGCTGCGCGACGACGGCGACGACGAACGAGATGTAGCTGTCACACAACACACGTACCAACTACTACTCCACCAAGCCAACTAGGAACCTGGCAAATGTGACGTCACCCGCACGAGGCGGCGGTGGCGGTGTGCGGGAGGTGTGGCGGGCGGGGAACCCGCATTCCATCCGAGTTCCTAGTTGGCTTGGTGGACTAGCATTAACACTTCTTATCGTATGGTTAGTGGCCAACCTGGGGTCAGAGTTGTTCAAGCCGCCCGAAGTCCTCTGATATTGCTTAAGGACTTTTATTTGGGACTAGGCCCGCCACACTCCCACCAATGTTACTCCTGTAAGCCAGCCGTCAAGAACTATAGAAGTTATGGCACTGTGACAGACCGAGACGGACGGACTTATATTTTACCGCCCTAAGGGTTCCTCGTAGGACCTACGGAACCTTACAAAGGGTATAAAGGTGTAGATATACTCACGTTGCGACTGCGACACACCAGGCCTGGACCGCGAGCGGCCCACCACCCGCTCGGGGCTCGGCGGCACGCCGCTGGACGCTACCGGAGACCGCTTGGCGCGCGCTGCCACACAACCAACCATTAATATCACCAAACTCACACTAATTGTATGCTACCAAACTAAGTAATGCTCACGGACTAACCAGCCTTTGGTCAGCGCACTACATCGACCACATAACCAGTACACGACTAATGGGCGTTTTTCCACTAGCCGGCACGGCGATGGCTTTTTGCGCAGTTGTCATTAGTCAATGACCAGTTGTCATTGGTCACTGACTAATAACAACACCGCAAAAAGCTGTCACCATGCAGTTGCTGGTGCTGTGCCGGTTATTGGAAAAACGGCCAATACCTATTAATTAACAATGCAAACTTTTTCAATTAAGGTCAGCGCGGGATACTGAATGCTCATTGGTCCGGACAAGGTCACGGTAAATACAGATCAATCGTCACTGGCCAAACATTAGTGTGCGTGGATTTATACTAGACCTGCGGAAACTGTACTGTACTATAGTGCGGAGTGTGAAGGGTGGTTCGTCCGTGGTAAATTGTATGTATTAAGATAACATACCTTTCTTACTATACTACGCAAACATTACAACCGAAAATTTTATACATGGAATTGCTAAAATAAAAATAAAACTATTTTTTGTCTAAATTAATTAGATTCAACAATAATTGTACCTTGTTGCGCCATCTCGCCCTCTTCGTGATCGCATAATAAATAATCAGTATTATATAATATTATACAGGGTTATTGATAAAACACTGACAACCTTGCAGGGGCGTGTTACTGACATCAAAAACAACAACTTTTGTTCTATGACTTATTACAAAACAAAAAAAAAATACAAAAAATCACTTTCTAAAATGTATGAAATATTTTTTTTCTCATCTAGAGGCAAGCCATGGTATGTGGTTGTATTCCACTTTGCCCTAAAGTACCTAAACGGACCACGGCTATCCTCTAGATGAGCATATTTTCTTGTTACATATATTTTAGGGTGTGATTTTTTGTTATTTTTTGTTATATTTTTTTGTAAAAAGTCATAGTACGAAATGCTCAGGTATGCGTCGTCTATATCTTATTGGTCAGTGGGAAACCTGCATGTCTGAGAATCATATTTTCGATCATACTAGCCATCGTGGACAATGGCCCGAACCTCCGAGCCCAGCAATAAACATTAAAATGGCGAATTATTTTAACATAATTTATTAACATTCCATATTGATTCACATAAATTACATAATTATTAATAATACTTGAACGGGGTGGTGGCTGTACATGAAACGAGAATATTTAAACTTGTTATAACAAAGTACACCATCACGCCTATATTTCCCTGGAACGGGTAGGCAGAGGAGTAGTGTATACCCACATTTCATCGATAGTATTTTAGTCACAAGGGGGGCGAGCTTATTGCCATACCAGGATTCGGGCTATAGTCCACCGCGCTGGCCTACGAGTTGTCGAATGTAATGGTGCTCCCACACTGCTGTTATAAAATGTTTACTAACATTTTCTAACACTAATATATCTCCTACTTGAAGGATTGGCCCAGTATTGCCATAAACAGGGAGGAGTGGAGGAAGGAAAGGGAGACCTTTGCCCAGCAGTGGGACGACACAGGTTGATTAAAAAAAAAAAAAAAAAATTTACTAAAAAATGTTGGGAATTGTCACATTCTGTTAGGATTTTAGGAATTTTTACGAACATTATTTAACATGAAAACATTTTTTTATGTTGCGATCAAATATTTGTTAACAAAATACATTTTATTACATACTAATGTTAGTAAACATTTTATAACAGCAGTGTGGGAGCACCATAGCACGTCTTTCGAAATACGTGCATGTTTCCTCACGATGTTTACCTTCACCATTCAGCAAGTGATAATAGTTGGAAATGAACTTCGCACTGGAAATCCGAAAATCCCAGAGATGTGTCCCGTGGTTTGGATTCAAAGCGTGCGTCATACTAGAATCACTTATCACAGGAGAACTGGTAGAGTCGTGACAAAAATGCACGCCCCTCCACTAAACGTACTTATTTAAATGTGTGAAAATAAATATTCTTGCAACGCTTTACTTAAAGAACAGGGGGCTTACCACAAGCTCTTATTGCGATTCAATTATAGGAACGTTTTAATGACGTTTTAATGACGTTTCTTAATGTCATGACAATCATTGCACAAAAAGTCGCTGAAACGTTAATGCGTTCCTGTAATTGAGTCGCAATGGGAGCTTGTGGTAAGCCCCCAGGTATTATCTATGCTAAAGAACCGATGATGTTGACGAGGTTGTATTGCGTTTATACACTATGTAAATACATTGGAGGCGCGTGCATTTTTAGTCTGAAATACCTCTAATATAAATAGTAATAAATAATATCGCCAGATTGACACATCATCTGTATGGTCCCAAACTAAGCAACGCTTGTACTATGGCTACCGTACAATGAACTGGGGGCGGTCCCAGTGACACTCAGACCAGGGCAAATTACGAAAACGCCGTTGCCGAAATTCACCTCTGGCGGGAATCGAACCCGTAACCACCCGATGTATTCAGCAAAGCGGCCTACGGACTCGTCAAATAATATAATATAATGGCAACAGCTCGCCCCCAATTAAATAAAATGGCACCGAAATACCTTAGGCGGCATCTCTGCCTACCCCTTTTAATCAATCAATTTTAATCAATAAATCAATCAATTGTATTTTTTATAGGGTAATACAGGCGTAATGGTGTGAGACAGTATACTCGATCGTGAGTGGCGGGTAACCGTCAAGTCGTGCCGAGTCTAATGGAGACACAAGTTACATAGCAACCCTACTATATAATATTATAAATGTGATTTTTGTATGTTTGTTACTCTCAATCACGCAAAAACGGCTGAACGGATTCGGGTTGAAATTTGGCACATAGATAGCTTATTACCTAGATTAATACATGGGATACTTTTTAATGCCGGAATTTTTTTTGGTTCCTGTGGGCTTATCAAAAACCCAATTCTAATGTCAACGCGGACTAAGTCGCGGGCAGCAGCTAGTAACATAAAGCACTGATGGTTCAGTGGTCAAAGGCACGCTGTGAAGTGCAGGTTCAGACCTCGACTAGCATCTCTAGAATTTTCGGATTTCTCGAGCGACTCTCTCATTAGAAATGTTTTAGTCTAAAAATGCACGCTCGTCCACAAAATTGATGTTTGGTCCACAAAATTTGTAATATCAAAATAACAGGTTTTAACTAAATACATATGAAAGTATATACGGTAATTACCTATAACAAAAAAAAAAAACAATACCAAAAAATGTTTGGCTGTCTGGATGTTTGTCCCGGGAAATCTTCGAAACGGCTGGACCGATTTTGACGGGACTACACTGGCAGATAGCAGATTTTATTTAAGAAAAATAATTAGGGTTCCGCGTAAAACATAAAAAACCGCAGGATTAAACACGGGTAATATTTTTCTAAATTTCACGCGTATTCGCAAGTATCGCAAGTCGAGGGCATTGTTAGTTGCTAATAATCTTTAAGTAAAGCGTTGCAATAAGTATTTATTTTCATATATGTATTTAAATAATCACGTTTAGTGGAGCGGTGAGCAATTTTAGACAGAAACATTTCTACAGTAGGTATGGTATAGTGTGTCGTGTGTGTATGTGTGTGTGTGTGGTGTGTGTTGTGTAGTACTCACGCAGCGAGGCGGTGCCGGCGGCCATCTTGGCGCGGCTCATGTGCGAGTAGAGCGCGCGCGCGCGGGCGCGCTGCGCGGCCGCCGCGTCCACAGCAGACACGGACCGCGCCGCGCCGCCCGCGCCGCTCGGCGAACGATCTAACAGATACAAGGATCAATATCAACCCGCTAGCAAGTGGCTTACGGCCGAATACTCAAAGGCTACTTAAATACTGAAGTCCTAATTAGCAGTTTGAGACGTCGTTAACTGTAATTTTTTGTTTGGCGCGTCAAAGTTAAGCAGCTCTCAAATTTAAGTTGCGTACGAGTATTCGGCGGTTAGGCTTGTATTAATAAATGCATCACAAGATTGATATCGAACTTGAGACGCTGTTCTTGACGGATGTTCCATACATTAAACGTCAAAACTGCATCTCAAGTTCGATCTCAATCTTGTGATGCATTTATTAATACAAGCCTAACCGCCGAATACTCGTACGCAACTTAAATTTGAGAGCTGCTTAACTTTGACGCGCCATACAAAAAATGACAGTTAACGACGTCTCAAACTGCTAATTAGGACTTCATTAATACGAGCCTAACCCCCTTATTCATAGAGTTTTTAGCCAGTTTACAATGGTTTTGAAGAGCGTTTTTAGGAACAAATGTGATTTGTAATTCCACTGCAAGTCGATCATAACTTTCTATGAATAAGGGGGTAAGTCTTTAATATCTTTAATACCAAAAATGTAGAATTTTTGGACGCGTCTACAAGCCCCGATCAATCATATGATATGAATTTACGTCTACGTGGTCAGACGTTAAAATAACCCGCCTCACCTACCTAATCTCGTATCCACGATTAAAATAAATCTCGAATTGCTGCATTTGTTCTCCTAGCGTTGCAGTGTTTAGAAAAATGCTTTGCACTATATAAATGGAATAACATTGTGTAAATCATGAGGCTCATGTTTGATTCGATGCGTCCAGCCATGCCTCGCCATGTTATGACATTATGTCTATCCGTTCCGACGTCAAAACTGAGTACTCGGGCGCGGCGTGCGTCTGATATAGACGCAGCCATTTATCATACCCATGTCTGTGCCCATGTCGTTCAATCGACACGGAATCTAATCAGTTGAACAAATGTTTTTTCATACTTTTAAATTATTACTCACCTCTAGTCCACCTTTGGTACAAGTTATTTAGCTTAGTTTAAGGGGCCAATGGAACATCTTGTGATAACCTCATAGGCGACGGATAGACGTTCAGTAAATACTGTGGTCCGTCACTATTTATAAAAAACCGTGGTCCAAACTGATCGTGGAGGCTAGTCTACTGATGGATGACAGTATTTACCACGAATTTCAATTCCGGAATGACAGTTTGTGGTAAATACTGACATCCATCAGTACACTAGCCTACACGATCAGTTTGGACCACGGTATAGTGTCAGTACGCGTCGCGAAAGCAATAGAGTGGACATGTCTTCTGAGATTGCGGATTAAACCAAGCGCTAAGGTAATATCCATACAAGCTTTCGTTTTTCATTTGACGTCTGCACTGTACGAACTACGTCACGATACTGACGGAATAAATACTGAAAGCCTAGCCTGCCTGTTTAATCCGTCAATGGAATGACATCCATCATTCTTTAAAATACTGATAGACCACAGTATATACTGAACGTCTAGCCGTCGCCTTCATGTTACAAATATTTTTTTCCGACAAGAACAAGTGAGTCGATGTATCCATTTGCTGTCAAATTTGATATTCCGATTCAGCAAGGCATTTTATGGTCAGGCGTAATATCAGACCGTACCTCTCATGGCGACGGGTATATGTGATATGGGAGGCCTCTCCTGCGACGCCCTGCGTCTACGCAGCGAGTTGGTCCTACTTATCCCACACACTAAGTTCTCAGTCGACGCTATAGTTCAAATATCCAAACCATTTGTATCCGTACGCAGCGTGAGGAAATTAATAGTATGTTAGTATTTGTGAAATTAAAATAACAGTTTTATATAATCTGTGGGTTTAGATTGGAATGTGTTATTTATTTATATTTATACAATAAACAATATTACTAGACATTAGTCATTATAATAAAAAAATGTACTTAAAACTATACATAATATAACAATATAAATATAATATAACATTCGGCCGTGGCCGAGACTGCGAATGACTTTTTTTTCGTTATGTTGGCATCACTACCCAAGACCATAGAGTAAAAAAAATTGACAGGTAGTGACATTTTGACATGTCATTTCTCGGTCTCGGCCGAGATAAAAAAAAAACAGGTCTCGTGCGATCTCATATTATAACATAAAAAAAACATGGTCATAAAAATATCACAACGATAAAATTATTAAATTGAGTTCAATAACGAAGTATTTTAAGAATTTAATTCTGAAATACTAAATATAAATATTTCATATTCGAGAGGTAACTAAAACCAATATTAACCTTTTGCTAACCCCCTCTCTCTAACGCAAGGGGGATTCAGACCATAGTCTTACCCGCTTCTAGTTTATACAGGGTGTTTCAGTAGTGCGAAATAATACTTCGGAGTTTGGATGAGTATGAGACATAGACAACGGTATTTTTTTTAATCGTAATTCTATGGTTTTTTTTTTCAATTGCTTCAATATTAGTGACAATTACTACTAAATGCAGTTTTACACTATTTGCTACGCCATTGAAGTGTTTTAAATGCGCAAAACAAAAGTCTCAAATACTCAAAGGCCCATAACTAAAAAAATATTATAATTACGTATGATTTGTATTCACTAGGTATTTACATATCAGCTACTGTATATGAACTTCAAATTATCATTTCGGACTTTTGAAATACCCTGTATATACGGGTGTAAGAACCAAATGAGAAGTACATGTGTATCACTTATCTATGGTTGGTCCTGAGGTAGACGCGCGGTGCGGGGGCGGGGTGGTGGTGGCCATAGACAATCCCACTGCTGTAGTCTGCCCCTCTCCCCTCTCCCCCGCACCGCACCCCTACCTCAGGCACCGACTCAGTAAAGCTTTATGCCTGGAATGCAAACTAAATATTATTTAAAATCTTTTCCAACAGAATTGTCTATACAGGGTGTTCCAAAAGTGAGAAATAATTCTCGCCGGTTTCGATGACGATCGAACGTAGACTTAAATGGTATAAAATTTGACCGAATCACTTTTTTATATTTACTTTCCGCCAATTTCAAAATACATCAATAACATGCATATTTTTTCAATAATTTTATCGTATATTAACAGCTGATAATGTGTCCTAAGCTAGCTAGGATGCAAACAAAAAAATTATGACAAATATTCGAAGGCCCATAACTCAGAAACTATTATAGTTACGAATAATCTGTCTTCACTAGACATCTACATATCAACTACCGTATACGTATCTAAACTAATAATTCTGACTTTTGAAACATCCTGTATAATATTGGAAAATAGATGTTGGCAAGAACAAAATTATTGTAGGTAAAATAAATAGGTCAATTTGGCAATAGCCAATGGTTATATTGCGAATTGGTTGTATTATGGTATTGGTCTTTATGAACCTAACGGAATGCAAGTACTATAAGTCTATTATAAGTACTATAAGTATAGTATAAGTGAAGGTGTCAAAAAAGATGGTATTTACCTGACACGCTCGCTGATGGACTTCTAGGACTAGTGATTGCTCTTCGTTCTGTAACAAAACGTACCACTTTAAATACATACTACTGTTGGCAACCCAACAACCAATAGAATAATCTGGCAACACTGTTATTAAGTTGGACGCGTCTATGTAACCGAAGTTCGGATTCGATAGTCGTGATTTCACGTTTCTTCTTTCGTGGACCCTACTCCGAAAGAACCCGGCACAATTCCGAAACGCTTTTAGAGTTGGAAAACGTATAATCAGTCAGCTGAAACATTTGGTTTCGTAGTAGGCGTCTTGTTTTCGTTGTCGAGCCGCGGCTCAACCCCGGGGTTGAGAGAAGCAAAACGTAATTTTTTTTGGATGATGCGTCCACCGTTAGTGTCTGCACCGGCTTAAAATATTTTTTTAATCTTGGCATCACTACGTAAGAACATAGAGGAATTTAAAAAAAAATTGGTTGTGACATCTTGAAAATACATTGAAGCGCGCCAATAATTTGACAGGTGAAAGAGAAAAAAGTGAAAGATTGATTAATGGAAAGTGACATATTTGCGAAATATTTTTTTAATTTGTACTAGCGCGGCCTGAGAGGTTAAAAGCCAGTATATGATTATCTGGTGGCTTACCTGTTCCGACATGGTGCAGGCTATCGACGCTGCCGATGTTCCGTTCCCGCTCGATCTGCTTCTGCGCAGCGGAATCAAGCCGCGCGAACAGCAGCTCTGCGTCTTCCGGGAACTGACGCTTGTACGCGCCGTACGCTCTGCGTACAACACACACATTCAACACACTTTATGTATAGTACGTGTTTTTATACTTGTCCTATTTGGTTAATTATATACGAAACCAATTGAAACATTGACAAAAAGTTAAGCAATCGCCCCGCTGGACGCCATCTTTGCTTACCAAATAGGACAAGTATAAAAAAACGTACTATACACATTTGATTATTCAGAATCAATAAATCTCCTCTTAAATTAAAAATAAACAGCTGATCGTATTTGGATGAAATTTGGCACATAGATAGGCATTACCTAGTTGCATGGAATAGTTTTATCCCGGAAAATAATTAGGTTCCTGTGGGATTAAAAAGAACGAATTTCAGGACGTTCTAAAGTCAAGGTAGTAACGCTAAAATATTGTTATTTTTTTTACGATTTATAAATGCTTTATCTATTATACTTTTATGCGGCTATTGTAGCGCTTTTTAAACCGCAGCTTGTATGATATAATAGCTCCAGTGTACACCTATCTTCACTTTACACCCAGTATACTAGTCTGACCGCTACCGAAGTGTCACTCCTTAGATGTGCGCGGGGAGGTGGGGAGTGCGCAACTAGGTATGCGCGGGGAGGTGGGGAGTGGCCAACTAGGTATGCGCGGGGAGGTGGGGAGTGGATTTGCACCCCCCACCTCTACGCGCATACCTAAAGAGTGGCACAGCGGTAGCGGTCAGACTATGGCCGTGCTCACTTTGGGCACGAATTTTCATCGTACGTCGACGTATGATCGTCGTCGTACGAATTAAGTGCTCACATCGGATACGTTTTCTTCCGTCAAATAGGTTGCAGAACTGCGCGGTCTCAACCCGAGATGAGCGGTAACGCACGAACGCGTTTCAAATCCCAGCAGGTTCGGATTGATTTCGGACATCGGAACTATACGTACCTACACGTACGACCAATTCGCACCCAGTGTGCGCACTCCCGTAGTACTCGGAAGGTTGGGATCATTCGTGCGTGTTCGCACGTGAACGCACGAATTAAAATTCGGATGATAACGCATCCAAAGTGAGCACGGCCTATAGGTAGTGTGTTGTTTATTGTCACCTGCGTCCGTTGGTGCGCGCGGCGCTGTCTGCGTCGACGCACGCGCGGCGGATGGCGTCGCGCACCGCCGCCTGCTGCTTCTCGATGGCGGCCGGCGCCCACCGCTCCAGCATCAGCACCAGCACCTCGCTGGCGACATCACAACGCATCAATACACACTCTTATACAACGAGATCAGACCACTGGTGGTAGAGGCAGTTGTAGCCAATTGACTGCAGCTCGTATACGGGCTGGCTTGTCCGGGGTACTACCACCCTCTCACAGAAGATCGGCGTAAAGTAGCTATTACAGCTGCGTTTCATACGATGAGTGCGAGAGCCGGAAGCTCAATCCCACCCTCCCTTTTCCCCTTATCACTTGCCGGAAAGTGGACCGACGACCTAGTGAAGGTAGCGGGAAACCGCTGGATGTAATTGGCACAGGACCGGGCGTCGTGGAAAACCTTGGGGAAGGCCTATGTCCAATAGTGGACATCTTTTGACTGTCATGATGATGATGCTGTTTTACCACTGGCGTAGTGTTGTTGATGATGATGATGATGATGTGTTACTACTGGTGTAGTGTTGTTGATGATGATGATGTTGTGTTACCACTGGTGTAGTGTTGATGATGATGATGATGATGTGTTACCACTGGTGTAGTGTTGTTGATGATGATGATGATGTGTTACCACTGGTGTAGTGTTGATGATGATGATGTGTTACCACTGGTGTAGTGTTGTTGATGATGATGATGATGTGTTACCACTGGTGTAGTGTTGTTGATGATGATGATGTGTTACCACTGGTGTAGTGTTGTTGATGATGATGATGATGTGTTACCACTGGTGTAGATGTTACCTGAGCGTGGAGCGGATCTCCTTGGACTTGTGCGAGGTGAGGTTGGTGACGAGCACGGGCAGCAGGCGCGGCGAGTGCACGTGCAGCACCACGTACCGCACGCACACCGTGCCCGCCGACGACACCACCTGACCATCACATCCATCACATCACATCACACATCATATCACACACCATGTGTTATGTCAAGGATGAAGAAAATAATGAAGAACTCGGGGAGTCTTTGAATCTTCTGTAAAATGAGGATCCGTAACGAATTTAGTTGAGAATGCAGATTTATAGAGCTAAGAAATCCATAACATAGTGTAAAAAAAAAATTTCTACGACAAAAATTGACGAAGTTATGACCGAATTACTAGCGAAGTTCGTGCGCGGTTGTTGTGACGTCACGAGGGCCACGCGCGCTTTGTAGTAAATGGCGGCGCGGACACGCCTTCAAGCCGATGATGTGTTATAAAATAGCAATGGATAGACTCCGATGATTTCAAATTTATATTTATGAGAAAGCTCAGTGTTAAACCTAGTGTTGGTTTTGAGTTGATTTGTCAACCTCGAAATGATCCTCATTATTTTTACATAAACAAAAAAAAACACGACTGCCCTGTAAAAACACGAGTGTGACATAACGCGTGACAAAACTCTTGCCTTGCCGTGTGTGCGAGCCCCAGGGGTGTGGGACGATTAAGTGCGATATCGCACTAGGCAACCATGGTGGCACCACCAGTGGGTGATTCGATAGCCGACACCGAATTGGTTGCGCTACCAAGCGGACACCAGGTGCGATACCCTCCATACAGCGCTATACATTTTGTTGGTGGAGCGACTGGTTGCGCTACCACTGGTGTCCTCGTGCGATATAGCACTAGCGGCTAACAAAAAGACATTGTAATTGGTATATGCCATGTGTACAGGGTGCTCACCTTGGCTGCGTTCTGTATAAGGTTGATTAGCTCCTGGAGGATGTACAGGCTGAACTGCTCCAGCTTGTTGCGCAACACCTTCGCCATGTGCGCTATTGTTATACACGCCTCGCGCACCACCTGACACAACACAACAGATGACTATAGTGTACCACCCTGTATACAGGGTTAATTTTTCAAGTGTGCGTGGATGACCAAATCCGAAACTATGAGGAATAGCGAAAAGTACTGAAATGAATCTCAGGGCCTATTTTGTTGAAAACTAAAACTTCATCACTGGATCTTTGAAAAAACAATATTCGTAGCCAGGAATCGAAAAAGTTGATTTTGAAAAAAATAATACATACTGTATTACTGTAATACAGTGTGGTTATTTTTTTCAAAAATCTAATGATGCAGTTTGAGTTTTCATCAAAATCTGCCCCGAGACTCCTTTGAGTACTTTTCGCTATTCCTCATAGTTACGGATTTGGCTAGCCACGCACACTTGAAAAAATCATAAGTACACAATACATGAACTAAGGTGGTTATTAGTGAAAGAGCCCATCTGCAGCCGATTAACTGCAGAAGATCGGTGTGAAGTTGCTAACACAGCTGCGGCATACCACCCTGTATAGACACGAGCTAAGGTGGTTATTGGTGGTAGAGCCAAGCTGTAGCCAGTTGACTGCAGTACATATACGGGCTGGCTTGATCGGGGTGGTATCACCCTTACAGAAGATCGGCGTAAAGCATCTTTTCCCAAAGTGGGCGATAACGCCCCCGTGCGAGCGCTGCAGGCCTAAAGGGGGGTGGTAAGAGACCCAGAAGAAAAATGGGGGCGTTGTGTAGAGGCTGAGGGGGCGATTTGTAATTTCATCTAGCTAGTGGTTTTTAAGTAGGTGAAAAAATTAGGGCGCAATTTTTTTTTTTTTTTTATAGGACTTCGGTGGCAAAAAAGCGTACGGCCCGCCTGATGTTAAGCAGTTACCGTAGCCTATGGATGCTTACAATACCAAAGGCATTGCTCGCATATTGCCGACCTGAAGGGCAGTGGGATGGAGGGAGGGGGAGGGGGGTTGGGCTTGCGGCTCTCTCACTCATCCTACGAAACGCAGCTGTGCTACTTTACGCCGATATTCTGAGAGAGGGTGGTACTATCCCGGTCGAGCCAGCCCGTATATGAGCTGCAGTCAATTGGCTACAGCTTGGCTCTACCACCTCGAAAAATTAAAGATCGAAAGATTTTTAAGATTATTTGTGTAGATTTATTCTCAAAGTGGGCAGTATACAAAATAAGTTTGGGAACCACTGGCGTAAAGTAACTATTACAGTCTGTCTACTGTCTGTCTGTCAGTACGGTCACTAGCTACTCCAGCGCCCACCGGGGGCGGCACCATTAGGCTGTACCGTGGAGTAGCTGTGGGCGTGACGTCATAGCCCTCACCTGACTCCTCAGATCCTTGATGACGACGAGGAAGGGCACGGACATGTCCTTGAGGTGCGCCGCGAACTCGTTGGGGTACTGCGCGTGCGCGTTCGCAGTCAGCAGCGACCGGATCTTCTTCAACTGTACAACATTACATAACGATTAACAAAACAATGGAAAACAATTTATGTAATCCAGATCAGGTATTTTTTTCCACCAGATCCCAACCTCGCTCGTCACAGCTCCCAACCTCCCTCGATCCAGCGACCAACATCGCTAGACACGGTTCTCAACCTCGCCTGACACAGCTCCCAACCTCACTACACACAGCTCCCAACCTCGCTTGACACAGCTCCCAACCTCACTTATACACAGCTCCCAACCTCGCTACACACGGCTCCCAACCTCGCTCGTTATAGCTCCCAACCTCGCTCGTCACAGCTCCCAACCTCCCTCGACCCAGCGACCAACATCGCTAGACACGGTTCTCAACCTCGCCTGACACAGCTCCCAACCTCACTACACACAGCTCCCAACCTCGCTCGTTATAGCTCCCAACCTCGCTCGACACAGCTCCCAACCTTACTACACACAGCTCCCAACCTTACTTATACACAGCTCCCAACCTCATTACACACGGCTCCCAACCTCATTACACACGGCTCCCAACCTCATTACACACGGCTCCCAACCTCATTACACACGGCTCCCAACCTCATTACACACAGCTCCCAACCTCATTACACACAGCTCCCAAGGGCTTCCAACCTCATTACACACGGCTCCCAACCTCATTACACACGGCTCCCAACCTCATTACACACAGCTCCCAACCTCATTACACACAGCTCCCAACCTCATTACACACAGCTCCCAAGGGCTTCCAACGGCCGTTTTTCGATTACACGGCACGGCACCGGCGACGGCACAGTGACAGCTATTTGCGGGGTTTTCATTGGTCAGTAACCAATGACAACGGGTCACTGACCAATGAAAAAGCTGCCGCCATGCCGTCGCCGGTGCCGTGCCGTGTAATCGAAAAACGGCCAACCTCGTTACACACGGCTCCCAACCTCATTACACACGGCTCCCAACCTCATTACACACGGCACCCAACCTCATTACACACGGCTCCCAACCTCATTACACACGGCTCCCAACCTCATTACACACGGCTCCCAACCTCATTACACACGGCTCCCAACCTCATTACACACAGCTCCCAAGGGCTACCAACCTCGTTACACACGGCTCCCAACCTCATTACACACGGCACCCAACCTCATTACACACAGCTCCCAACCTCATTACACACGGCTCCCAACCTCATTACACACGGCTCCCAACCTCATTACACACGGCTCCCGACCTCATTACACACGGCTCCCAACCTCATTACACACAGCTCCCAACCTGATTACACACAGCTCCCAACCTCATTACACACGGCTCCCAACCTCATTACACACGGCTCCCAACCTCATTACACACGGCTCCCAACCTCCTTACACACGGCTCCCAACCTCATTACACACGGCTCCCAACCTCATTACACACGGCTCCCAACCTCATTACACACGGCTCCCAACCTCATTACACACGGCTCCCAACCTCATTACACACAGCTCCCAAGGGCTACCAACCTCGTTACACACGGCTCCCAACCTCATTACACACGGCACCCAACCTCATTACACACAGCTCCCAACCTCATTACACACGGCTCCCAACCTCATTACACACGGCTCCCAACCTCATTACACACGGCACCCAACCTCATTACACACGGCTCCCAACCTCATTACACACAGCTCCCAACCTGATTACACACAGCTCCCAACCTCATTACACACGGCACCCAACCTCATTACACACAGCTCCCAACCTCATTACACACGGCTCCCAACCTCGTTACACACGGCTGCCAACCTCATTACACACGGCTCCCAACCTCATTACACACAGCTCCCAACCTCATTACACACAGCTCCCAACCTCATTACACACGGCTCCCAACCTCATTACACACGGCTCCCAACCTCATTACACACGGCTCCCAACCTCATTACACACGGCTCCCAACCTCATTACACACGGCTCCCAACCTCCTTACACACGGCTCCCAACCTCATTACACACGGCTCCCAACCTCATTACACACGGCTCCCAACCTCATTACACACGGCTCCCAACCTCATTACACACGGCTCCCAACCTCATTACACACGGCTCCCAACCTCATTACACACGGCTCCCAACCTCATTACACACGGCTCCCAACCTCATTACACACGGCTCCCAACCTCATTACACACGGCTCCCAACCTCATTACACACGGCTCCCAACCTCATTACACACGGCTCCCAACCTCATTACACACGGCTCCCAACCTCATTACACACGGCTCCCAACCTCATTACACACAGCTCCCAAGGGCTACCAACCTCGTTACACACGGCTCCCAACCTCATTACACACGGCACCCAACCTCATTACACACAGCTCCCAACCTCATTACACACGGCTCCCAACCTCATTACACACGGCTCCCAACCTCATTACACACGGCTCCCAACCTCATTACACACAGCTCCCAACCTCATTACACACAGCTCCCAAGGGCTTCCAACCTCGTTACACACGGCTCCCAACCTCATTACACACGGCTCCCAACCTCATTACACACGGCTCCCAACCTCGCCACAGCACCGCTAGTAGCTAGTACTGACCGCATCGACCCGTTTCTCCCAGTCGGCAGCTCTATCCCCCAGCAAGGCGGCGGAGTGGCGGCACAGGTCGTCGAGGCCGCGCACGCCGTAGATGGCGGCGGGCGCGGTGGCCGCGAACGCTGCCTCGAACGCCTCGCTCGACACCGCGCCTGCCTCGCCCACGCCCCCACCGCCCCCGCCCGTGGCGCTCGATACTGCGCAAGAGAGGCGTGATATCACAGACGTAGATCTAAATAGATGCCGCAAATGTATGTACTGATCGTGCCAAAAGGGCATTGCTTATTCAGTCCGGGCTCCACCGCTGTCGGTGCCGGACGTCTACGAAATTTAAAAAAAAACTGATAATAATTCAGTGGAGTAAAATGACAGCTATAAATGTGAATTTATATTTTAATTGAATCTATTTTTTAATGAGTGATCATGTTTGTTATTCGTTAGTAAATAAAATTGAATTTATTGGAACCAGAATCATAAAAACAACATTATTCATGATGAACGGATCAAATTAATTTTAAGTTTGACATAAAAAGCTGTCATTTTATTCCACTGAATTATTAATTAGACTTTAGTTGTGCCGTATTGAGCTGTAAAAATTCCACAAGAAAAGGTGACCGAGATAAACGGCTCTTGTGACGTCACAGTAGGTAGAAAAAAGTGGCTCGCTTGGTATTCATACAAAATGTGGGACATGGGTCATCTATTTAGATCTATGTCTGTGGGTGAAATAGTACATTGTTCAGCGAGGGATAAAAGCGAAAATTTAAACGATCGAAAAAGTTACGTAATTTTGTAGTTAGGTCGTAGCGTAACGTAGTAGTTACGTTACGTAGTAGCGTACGTTCTAATCACGTAGCATATTTCATTGGAAAGCGAGTTGACGAAATAATTAGTCAATCTAAACTAAAATTATAAATGCGAAAATATCTCTGCCTGCTAGGTTTTCATGACTAAAGCGCTAAACCAATTTAGACGAATTTTGGTATAGAGATAGACATGACTTAGGAGAAGCACATATGCTACTTTTTGTTGCAAAAATAAAACGTGAAGGGGGTGAAATAGAGGATGAAAGTTTGTTGACCAATCATGACTAAAGTTTTTTTAATTATTAAATTAGTATGGAGGTAGATGCAAGCTTAGAAAAAAAAATAGGCTACACGAAGTACACTACACAGACGAAGTCGCGGGCACCAGATAGTATTAGGGTGCGTCCATAAATTACGTGAGACGTTTAGGGTGGTGGAGGTATAGCCGAATCATACCCAATCTTACGTGCGGGCGAGGGGGGGTCTGCGAGAAAACTGGGGTTAAAATAACTAAAACATGTTTATCCACTAAAATATGTCATTTGAAAATACTCACTAGAGATTAGGGGGATGGGGGGTTAAAGCCAAATCTCTAGACTTCTCACCAAGGGGGAGGGAGGGTCGAAAAATCAATAAAATGGCCTCACGTAATTTATGGACGCCTTATTCATGCAATAGTGCTTATCCAGTTGCAATCACTGATCGGTAAAACATCAGAGGTTAAGCAATGCTGGGCAAGGTCAGGCAGAGATGGGTGACCATTAGTGGTATTTGAACTGAGTGTCTCCGTGCTTCGGAGGGCACGTAAAAAGTCGGTCCTGGTTGTTGTCATCTAGGCAGCAGTCGTTAAGCCTTGTCAGAGGCCTTCGGGCGGCTTGAACAACTCTGACACCAGGTTAGCCACTAACCATACGATAAGAATAAGTGCTTATAAAATGTTTCAGATAGATATTATGGAGGGTACTTACCACTACCCGCACTGGTGATCTTGGTTGGCGGCGGCGGCTTCCGACTAGCCGATGGCAAGCTATACAGCCCAGGAACCGTCCTTTTAGGCGGTTCGCACGCTGTTTTGACGATGCGCAACCAAATTTTGATGACGGGTAACCAATTTTGATGACAGGTAACCAAATTTTGATGTAGGTTACCAATTTTGACGACGGGTTACCAATTTTGACGACGGGTAACCAAATTTTGATGACGAGTTACCAATTTTGACGACGAGTAACCAAATTTGACGACGACAACCACTCGCCAAAACCGATGGATTTTGTTACGATTGATATTTGAGCAGCGTGTGCGTGATATAGAAGTGGTTTAATGTTGATTGATGAATGGTTACAGAAGTTGGTGTGCGGTTACGGGCCGTTCGTTCCGGTTAGTCGTCCGTGATTGGTTAGCGGTGATCGCCCGGTGTGGTACATGGTGAGAGAGATATGGTTTATGTTAGTTCAAGAAAATATTGGACATGCTTTAGAAATCATATACAAGATTTTTTTATACAGTGCGCAAATTTTTTATTGTTGTTTTATATCGGTAATAGAATGCATCGCCCTTAAATATTGTTTTTTCTATATTGTTACTCTACTTAACAAAACAGGTATCTACTATAAATTTGCATCGAAACATTTTGCGTAAATTTTTAATATTGTCATATTTTTTGTAAAAAATACACATACAAAATACGTGTTTCTTAAATTTTGTTCATCTGTAACGTATCAAAATTTGCACACTGGTTAAATATTTTTCCTGTAAGTATAATAAATTTAGGACCATATTCTGCATATGTATTTTTTCATTCAGAAACTTTGTGACAGACATCACAAAAGCGAAATTTATAGTCATATTATTATCTAATCGAAATCTGTTCTGATCTAGTTTCCTGTACTCTACTCTTCACAACCTTACAAGACCTTACAAGACAAGGGGGATATACTGACCTGGTGTGGACGCCCCGGAGCTGTCTCCCTCCCTGCTCCTGGCGGAGGTGGGTATCGTCATGGTGCGCTTCACCGACCGCGTCACAAAGTCCGGCTCGTCGGCGCCTTGGAACGCTGTATATAATTGATAAATGGTGAATAAATAATAATAAATATCGCCAGACTTACACATCAATACTGTATGGTCCCAAACTAAGCAACGCTTGTACTATGGCTACCATACAATGGACTGGGGGCGATCCCAGTGACACCCAGACCAGGGCAAATTACGAAAAGGTCGTTTAAATTTTTGTCGTAGACCAAAATTATGTTTGCACTTAGTGATGGGATGTTCTCGAGAACATTCTCACCCTCGGAAACTTACGGAAACTTACTCGTGAGAATTTTCGAGAATTTATCTTCTGAAGCATGTTAAACTTGGCATAAACCTCATTAAACGTGCAAGTATGGTGGTTTTAATTGTTTTTAAGATTGAAAGTTAGGATAACGTCACCCAAAATAAAAAAATCTCACGAGTAAGTTTCCGAGGGTGAGAATGTTCTCGAGAACATCCCATCGCTATTTGCAGTGTATGTTATGGATTTCTTAGCTCTATAAATCAGCATTCTCAATTAAATTCGTTACGGAACTACATTACAAGGAAAATATACGTTGTTGTTTCATTCAATGAAGACTACTACGACGAGAATCGAACCCGCAATCACTCGGTGCAGTTCCGAGCGGCCTACACTCCTAGACCACACAGTCAATTAAATGTGGCTAAAGGCACAAACGACGTCCACTGTTGGACATAGTCCTCCCCCGCGGTGTCCCACAACGCCCGGTCCTGTGCCACTTGCATCCAGCGGTTTCCCGCGACCTTCACTAGGTCGTCGGTCCACCTTGTGTGCCTACCCACGCTGCGTCTTCCGGTACGTGGTCGCCACTCAAGAACCTTTCTGCCCCATCGGCCATCAGTTCGGGCTATGTGCCCCGCCCACTGCCACTTCAGCCTACTAACTTGCAGGGCTATGTCGGTGGACCGACGACCTAGTGAAGGTCGCGGGAAACCGCTGGATGCGAGCACAGGACCGGTCGTTGTGGGAAACCTTGGAGGAGGCCTATGTCCAACAGTGGACGTCTTTTGGCTGACATGATGATGAAAGGTACTTACCAGTGGGTAATAACAGACCCGCTTCTCTCGCCTCGTCGAACTTCTGTTCAAGAAGCATGAACTTCTGTGGCGGCAACAGTTCCTTCTTCTTTAAATCCTGTCTTAATCTTTCACCTGGAAACCGAAAAGCATTACAAAATCATACAATATGTTAAGAAAACCCTGTCCGACCCGAAAACGTATTGTTGGGTATCGAGATTAGATTCTATGATAAGAAAAAAAGAAACTTTTTTTTTTTAATTTTTCAAATTTTATTTTTATTTTTTTTCCATAGTATGTGTCCCACTGCTGGGCAAAGGCCTCCCATATTTTTTTGGAATACAAATACCCCGTTTACATAAAAAAAAAAACATAAAATGACGTCATCACATACTTTGTGGTCAGAGGTGACGCCACACGATCTAACATAATTACTTCCGGTAACGGTGTTGTCATATTTTTAAAATTTGCTTCATTTGAGGGAACAAGGCAAAAAAAAGGCAAATTGTCATTAATATGTTTACTATCATGAATATTTGATTTATTTTATTTGGTCATGTGATTGGGAAACCTAAATACCGGTTTCGGCTCGGACAGGGTTTTTTAACATATTGTATAAGTAATACAGGTTGGTCAAAAAGTGACAACAACAAAATTACATTACTCACATCCAAGAGTAATCAAAATACAACTCCACCAAGCCAACTAGGAACTTGGATAGAATGCGGCTTCCCGCCCGTCACACCTCCCGCACACCCGCCACCGCCTTTATGTGCGGGTGACGTCACATTTGACCGCCGCTAAGTTGGCTTGGTGGAATGGTACCTCATGGAAGGTTGCGAATTTTTCGTAGTTTTTGATTGTAAAAAATAGAGGATCGAACGTAAATGTGGTATATTTGGACTCCTAGAAGTGAGAAATCGTTTTTTTTTTGTACTACTTACTCCACCAAGCTAACTAGGACCTCGGATGGAATGCGGCTTGCCCGCCCGCACACCCGCTACCGCCTGTGGCTTCCCGCCCGCACACCGCCACCGCCGCCTCGTTCGGGTGACGTCACATTTGACAGGTTCCTAGTTGGCTTGGTGAGTATGTCACTAGGTTTTTTTATTATGGAGCTTGGGGGAGTTTCTAACCAGAGGGACTAGCCAAGTGTTATGAACGCTAATCGAATCGAATAGACTTCACAATGTATCGAAATGTCAAACGTCGCTAGATATATAGATCAACAACGAGCTGCTATGTAGATCACGTGACTTATGTCATTTCTATACATGAAGCGTAGCGATTTGAAGGAACGCTTGTAGACGTCAGCCACTTATTTCGCCCTTCAGTTTCGTTTATTTTTAGTAACGCCTTGGACGAATGTCTATAGCGTGGTGGTGGTAGCGTGCACAGAGTAAAGACTAAAGAAAGAGGTGCCCTTATTAGATATTTGTATGAAACAAAACGTGGACATTGTTTTTTCATTTTCATTATACTATTTACCGGTAAATAGTTGAACTACTAATAAAAAATAAAATAAGCCTTTATTGCTGTACTTTTGCATAATATAACATTTTACTAATTGTCTCGGCAACCGGTTCTCCTTACAGCTTGTCCTTCGACAAAGGCCTCCTCTAGCGCTTTCCATTTATCCCTATCCTTTGCCGTGCGTGTCCATTCTGGACCAGCTATCTTTTTTATGTCGTCCTCCCAACGTTTGAATTGTCTACCGTTATTCCTTTTAGAATTATTATTTTATTTATTTTATTTTTATAGTTGAACTACTCGCTTCGTTTTATGTCGATGTTAGTACTAGGCCGACTTGCTTAGGGCCAGTCCACTTAGTAACTGGTCCATGGTAGCGTGTGTGTACTGTGTAGTGTGTGTAGTGTGTAGTGTGTACTGACCGACGTGTCTGTAGACGTCGACGAGCAGCTGCATGGCGGCGTCGCGCACGCCCGCGCCCGGGTCGCCCGCCAGCGCCGCTAACGCCGGTACTGCCGCCCGCAGCTGCAGCTCTGCCGCGCCGTGCCTATACACAACATACACACATTAGTATCACACACACAGTACACACAGTAGCAGAGAGGGTCACTGTACTATGCTATTTAAATAAGAATGGGACTGGCCTAGCGCCATATTGTGACGTCACAACTGGAATGGAGATCCGTAACGAATTTAGTTGAGAACGCAAATTTATAGAGCAAAGAAATCCATAACATACAGTGCAAAAATGTATGGTCTACGACAAAAATTGACGAAGCTGTGACCAAATTACTAGCGAAGTGCGCGCGCGGTTGTTGTGACGTCATTTAGACCACGCGCGCTTTATATAATAATGAACGGCGGCGCGGGAACAGCGCGCCTTCAATCCGACGGCCCCATGTGACGTCACACGCACATGCCGCACATTATATAAAATGAGTTATGAAATCGCAACGGATGGACCGATTTCGATGATTTCAAAACTATATTGATAATAAAGCTAAGTTTTAACTATAGTGTTGGTTATGAGTTGATTTGTTGACCTATTATTGATTCTCATTGGTACAGCTCTCGGCTAACTTCACTCACAAGTACAGTACGTTATATGAGTGACGTTAGCCGAGAGGCCGTCCCATTGTTATTTTAACCGTGTAGTAGTGTACTCACACGTCGAGAAGCGCCTGTATGCAGCGGATGACCTGTGTGACCTGTGCTCCTGAGGGTCACTGTACTGTACTCACACGTCGAGCAGCGCCTGTATGCAGCGGATGATCTGTGTGACCTGTGCTCCTGAGGGTCACAGTAGTGTACTCACACGTCGAGCAGCGCCTGTATGCAGCGGATGATCTGTGTGACCTGTGCTCCTGAGGGTCACAGTAGTGTACTCACACGTCGAGCAGCGCCTGTATGCAGCGGATGACCTGTGTGACCTGTGCTCCTGAGGGTCACTGTACTGTACTCACACGTCGAGCAGCGCCTGTATGCAGGGGATGACCTGTGTTACCTGTGTGACCTGTGCTCCTGAGGGTCCCTGTACTGTACTCACACGTCGAGCAGCGCCTGTATGCAGGGGATGACCTGTGTTACCTGTGTGACCTGTGCTCCTGAGGGTCCCTGTACTGTACTCACACGTCGAGCAGCGCCTGTATGCAGGGGATGACCTGTGTTACCTGTGTGACCTGTGCTCCTGAGGGTCCCTGTACTGTACTCACACGTCGAGCAGCGCCTGTATGCAGGGGATGACCTGTGTTACCTGTGTGACCTGTGCTCCTGAGGGTCCCTGTAGTGTACTCACACGTCGAGCAGCGCCTGTATGCAGCGGATGACCTCCTCGCGCGCGTGCGGCGCCTTGTGTTGCAGCGCGGTGGTGAGCCGCGCCAGCAGCGCACGCGCACCCGCCGCCCGACTTGATGCCAGCGCCGACACGCACGTGCGCGCCGAGTGACGCACCGCCTCCTTTGTGTCCGCTAGCCTATCACAACCAAACATGCACTAAACATTTTAAAATGTAACGTCACGACTTTTATCCCCATTCGGAGGTAGTCAGAGGTTTGAGTGTCCATACACCACCACATTGTGAAAGTTTTGAGCCAACTCAAAGCCCACGTTTCACCAGATAGTCAGAACCTAACGTGACAGGTGGTGAACCTTGTCGCCGTGTATACAGGAACTGACTATTACCTAATCCCGAGGGATAGGTAGGTTTCCTCACGATGTTTTCCCTCAACATTTAAGCCACCTATTCACTAGGGGACAAAGTCGAGAGACATGTCGCGGGACATATACGTGCGACTGTCCGGCGACAATGTCGAGGGTAGTCGCGGAACACAGAGCGATACGGCATTTGAGTAGTGAGGACTACTCAAATGCCGTCGGGCGACTGTCGAGGGACACGATTTTACACAAAGTAGTGCAAGGTCGACGCTCCGACATGTCCCGCGACGCGTAAATCTCGCCTGCGATGTCGGGCAATGTCCCCCACAACGTCTCTCGACACGAAGAATTCGTGTCTACAGAACGTTCTAAAGTTAACGCGTGCGAAGTCACGGGCAGAAGCTAAAACTACTTCCTGCTAATATTATAAATGCGAATCACTATAACTACTAAACCGATTTTAATGAAATTTAATACGTAGATAGTGTAGGCTCTGGGATAGGACATAGCCTAATGTACATCAATTTCCACGCGGGCGAAGCCGCGGGGCACAGCTAGCAGATATAAGACACAAACAATAATTGACAAATTGATGTCATGCCATCTTTATGATCCATTGTTATAATCGGATATAGGTAATGACTTGAGATGCGCATGACCGACTCTACTGGCCCGTGACGTCACTTCCTGTTTACAGTTTCCTTGAAATATGATTTGTAGAATCATATTTGTTACTGGCTCAAAGGTTCTAACACTTTTCCGAAGATTTTTAGGGCCGCCACATACATACGGAATTCCGTTTCGAAATATCGAATCGGGATCCCGAACGCAGTAAATCCATCCAAATGTTTGGACGTATCACATACGCACGGAATTTTTCGTTCGAAATTTTACCGTTTCGGAATTCTTAATGGTAGCCTGTGCTTCCGGAATTATTCCGAACGGATATAAACGTATGTGTGTGATAAGCTTACGGAATTCTGAAACGATATTCCGAAGCGGAATTCCGTTACGGAATTCCGTATGTATGTGGCGGGCCTTAAAGGGAGCTTTAGGGGATCCGTGGGGTTCATTCATAGTAGAATTTCTTAGGGCTCCAACGTTGACAAGGTTGGGAAATGCTGACGTAACATGGGGTACATACCTGTCTATGATGTGTGGTAGCACTGTGGGCACGTAGTGTGAGAACTCCGGGCCCATGCGCTCCGTCAGCGCCGTCAGCACCTCCAGAGCATTCTGTGCCACCTGATAACGAATACATACATTAGTTATAAAAATAACATACATACATACATACATATACGTCACGACTTTTATCCCCATTCGGGGGTAGTCAGACGCTTGAGTGGCCATACACCACCACATTGTGGAGGTATTAACCAACTCAAAGCCCACGTTTCACCAGATAGTCAGAACCCAACGTGACAGGTGGTGAACCTTGTCGCCGTGTATACAGGAACTGACTATTACCTAATCCTGAGGGATAGGTAGGTTTCCTCACGATGTTTTCCCTCACCGTCAGCGAACCTTTCATTACTGCTGAACCGATTTTAATGAAATTTGAAACGGTAGTTAAGTGTAGGCTCTGGAATAAGACACAGGCTAATCTTACACATACATTTCCACACGGGCGAAGCCGCGAGGACAGCTAGTATGAAATATTTCTTACGATATAATCCCAATATAGTCTTTACTAAGGTCTTCACTAAACTTAAACAATTTATAAGCAATATAAAAGCTTGCTGACTGAGACACAGCTCGTAATATACTGTATGTTAATATGTCAGTGAGTCCGTATTACGACGGGTTCGATACGATATCGATAGACAAGAACGATACAGAGGGCCCAATCTTTTACAAACGAAAACGACATTTCGGACGAAATTCGAGTATTTCCTACTACGTTTCTCATTGATTCCGACATTTCTTACGAACGAAAATTGTTTGACCTCTTCGTTGTCGTCGAATCTAAACGACAAACAATTTTCGTTCGTAAGAAATGTCGGAATCAATGAGAAACGTAGAAGGAAATATGGGAATTTCGTCCGATATATCGTTTTCGTTTGTAAAAGAGTAGGCCCTCAGACGCGGGATGGTATTAAAAACCGGCCAATTGCGTGTCGGACTCGCACAAAGGGTTCCACCGTAGAATAATAGATTAATTTTTCTTTGACATTATAAAAATGTCAAAAGTAAAATAAATGGTTGGACGTAGTATAGTAGTTAGAGCGTTCGTATAACTGCTATATGATTCATTACACTGTCTTCATCATCATCATCATCAGCCTATAGCTGTCCACTGCTGGATATAAGCCACCCCCAATTTACTGAGCTCGGTCTTCAGCTCTTTGCATCCAGTTTTTGGCAGCCACCTTCCGCAGGTCGTCACTCCACCTGGCCGCAGGGCGTCCTACACTACGCTTGCCTTCTCGTGGTCTCCACTCAAGAACTCGTCTACTCCAGCGGTTGTCGGATCTTTGGGTAACGTGACCAGCCCACTGCCACTTCAGCTTGCTAATCCTACACTGTGTTATCATTATCAGAATACGGCCGTCTCCGCGGCATGCAATGGCGCGTGTCGCGTGCGCGCGCGCCGGCACCGCGGCGCGCCAATCAGACTGTGCGATGCATCGTCGTGAGATGGAAGATATTATGCCACACTATATTTTAGGGCCCTTATTAAAATCAATCTCAAAGTTGAGATCGATCTTAAGATGCAGTTTTGACGTTTATTGTATGGAACATCAGTATGTAGTCACTTGGCTACAGCTTGGCTCTACTGCCATTGTCAAAATCAATTTTTAGGGTTCTGTACGTCAAAAGGAAAAAACGCAACCCTTATAGGTTCACTTTGTTGTCCGTCTGTCTGTCTGTGTCTGTCAAGACGTGCACATCCCAAACTGCTGGTGATAAAAACATGAAATTTGAACAGTAGGTAAATTTTATAGCGTAGAAATCATGGACAAGACATAGAAAGGACTCGGTCTAAAGCAACCGGGCCCTATGACTCAACTAGGCCGCTGACGTCATCACAGTAGGCGTGGCTTAAGTCAGTGTGCTGTCGGCGTTCGTCCTGTGCAGACGTCTTGCCAACGTTCGCATCCCAAATATAATTCTAATCGACACTAGATGGCGCAACTCTGTACGTCTCTTTACCATCCTACATTTAGTGAAATCTAGTGTGAAAAAGTTAAACTACGTAGTAACATCGACATAGAACGAAGCGATAATTTTGCTATTGGCTGGTAGATAGAAAATAGAGAAGTAGGCGGTATCTAACACCCCTTCACCCGCGCAAATTGTCAAGCGTTTTTTCATAGGGAAATCTAATAAGAACAATTCTACTGTCTATTTTCTCTATGGTAGAAATCTCTCTCTCTTTCTCACCTTGAAGTTGCCACCATTGAGCCAGTGTATGAGCGAGTCGAGCAGCTGTGCGGCGAGGTCGTGCGTGATCTCCGGCTCGCGCCGCACGAGCGCCACGAGCTGCTCGCCGAGCTGCTGGCGCAGGCGCAGGTCGGGCCGCGTGAGCAGCGGCAGCGCCGCCTCCAGCGACGTCGGCTGCGGGTAGTGCGCCATCTGACGCACGGGGGGGGGGGAGCTTTAATAACTCGAGCCCCAAATCCATAGAAAGTGCGCACACTGGCGGACGGCAGGGGAGAGCATTTTAATTTTATCAATCGAATTAAAGGACTTATCCAATCGAAATAAGATATGAATAAGATATAACGAAATATGATCGACCCCGGAGCATCTCGGCGCAGTTTTCTCGGTGCACCGAAGAGCACGCTGGAGCTCCTTATTTCGATTGGATAAATCTTAAATTCGATTGATAAAATTAAAATGCTCTCCCCTGCCGTCCGCCAGTGTGCGCAGGCCATTATGATCGACTTGCAGTGGAATTAAATCACATTTGTTGCTAAAAAATGCTTTTCAAAACCATTGTAAATGGCTATGGCTATGGCATTGGCTATAATCTCTATGAATTTGGGGGCTATTCTCTAAGCACCTCACCAGTTCATACTAGAATTGGGTTGTTGCGGTCATCGGCTGATGCATGCTGATGCTCCGCGAACTACTTCACCGAGCCAACTAGGCGCCTGGCAAATGTGACGTCACCCGCACGACAATGCGGTGGCGGTGTGCGGGAGGTGTGGCGGGCGGGAAGCCGCAGGCGGTGGCGGGTGTGCGGGCGGGGAAGCTGCATTCCACCCAAGCGCCTAGTTGGCTTGGTAGTGTAGTAATATATTCCCGAGTACAAAAGCTCAATCGACTGGCGTCTAAAATACGCGCGTACAAATTTTACTTAGAGCCCTATCGCACGAGGACACCATTGGTAGCGCAACCAGTCGCTCCACCAACAAAATGTATCGCACCTGGTGTCCGCTTGGTAGCGCAACCAATTCGGTGTCGGCTACCGAATCACCCGCTGGTGGCGCCACCATGGTTGCCTCGTGCGATATCGCGCTAATGTAAAACGAACTTTATTCACTTCTGGACTGGGCTTCAACACCCATTGGGAGCAGTAGCAGAATCCTTAGCAATTTCGCTAAATCTATGTAAAATAGTCACATGTGACCATTTCACGAAAATGCGGATTCTGCTAGAAAATCGGAAAAATGAATTGCTTTTGCAGCATTACTGCAATGTTGCATAGCGTCGCTATTGGCCCCGCTGGTCTATGCTCAAATCGTTACCGGGGTGTTAGATATTAGATAGGATATTAGAGCCACCACAGACTTGCTACTTTTTGCATCGGCGATCGGCGATTTTGCGACAGCATCGCATTTTGGCGACTCTCTGCGGTCGGGCGCAGCGACTGCTCCGATGCTAAAAGCGACTAAATCGCCGATCGCTGATGCAAAAAGTAGCATGTTTGCGGTGTCCCTTAGAAAAATAATCATAAGAAGAAAGGGATGATAATGATATGATGCGTCTCACTCACCCTTCAGCAACTGATTTCACTTGACAAACTCTTCCCTGTTACAAGCAGGAATAACACAAGTCCAGCTTAACACTATCATCTCATATAACCCGAGTTCTCTAACGCCGCTGCAGTTCACGAGAGGCGAGGAGACGTTCACAGATTCAACGCGCACAGTTCACAGATTCAGCCCACACAGTTCACAGATTCAGGCCACAGTTCACACGATAAATGTATAGAAATCACAGATACAGGTAAGCACTAATCACATAATTCTTTTTTAATGTCGTTCACTGATGATCTGAAACAAAAAAAGTAAAATGTAAATGTAACGTCACGACTTTTATCCCCTTTCGGGGGTAGTCGGAGGCTTGAGTGGCCATACACCACCACATTGTGGAGGTATTAACCAACTCAAAGCCCACGTTTCACCAGATAGTCAGAACCCAACGTGACAGGTGGTGAACCGTGTCGCCGTGTATACAGGAACTGACTATTACCTAATCCCGAGGGATAGGTAGGTTTCCTCACGATGTTTTCCCTCACCGTAAGCGAACTGTAAATTATGCACATTGATGATTTATTTATATTCTTAAACGTAATCATATCTACAGTTAGATTCAGTCATATACCGGCTGGCTCGACCGGGGTAGTACCACCCTCTCACAGAAGATCAGTCTAAAGTAGGGAGCCGAACACTCCCACCCCCTTCCCTCTGTCCCAATCCATATCGGCAAGGTGCGAGTGATGCTTTTGATATTGCAAGCATCTATAGGCTACCATAACTAAACATCAAGAAGGCCGTACGCTTCTTTGCCACACCTTGTATAAAGCGAGTGTGCAACCAGCCTAATCTCACAAACTATGCAGTGATTTATGAACTTTATAAATAGTTTCTTTGATCATTTTTAAATCCGTAGAAACAGTGTGTAAGCTCCTTATGCCAGCCTTTAATAAATGGATATTGGATATTGAGAATGAATATTGTTGCGCTCATAGCTAGTGATGGGATGTTCTCGAGAACATTCTCATCCTCGGAAACTTACTCGTGAGATTTTTTTATTTTGGGTGACATTATCCTAACTTTCAATCTTAAAAACAATTAAAACCACCATACTTGCATGTTTAATGAGGTTTATGCCAAGTTTAACATGCTTCAGAAGATAAATTCTCGAAAATTCTCACGAGTAAGTTTCCAAGGGTGAGAATGTTCTCGAGAACATCCCATCACTACTCATAGCTAGCTGCAATCAATGATTGGTAAACGATCGGACGTTAAGCAACGCTCGGCAAGGTCAGTTAAAGATGGGTGATCATTTAGTGGCGTTTGAACTGAACGTCTCCATGCTTCGGAGCCACCAACCACCGGTAAGACCTTGAAAAAGGACATAGGCTACTTTTTGTTGCGAAAATACCACTTTTCATCACTCATACGCGGAAAGTAGGTCGAAAGGTGCCTGAAGAGCCGACAGAAAGTGATACTTTTTAGGTCGGGCAAATTCGTTGACAGAACAGGCACAATCGTATATCCAGATATACGATTGTGCCCGCTCTGACAACGATTCTGTCAAATTATAAAAAAAATACGAGTTCTATTTTCACATTTCTATTGAACCATGTTCCAACCAAAGAGAATGTAATAGTTCCAACCTTCTTACAACCACTAAAAAAAAAAAACAAAATGACGGGTAAGCGGCGATCCTATCTTCATTTTTTTTTATCGAGTTGTAGTTGTATAGCTCACTCATTTTTTGTTTAGCTACTTAATTTATGTTTTTATTTTTACTTTCCTTGTATTCGTGATGAAAAGCACAGTGTTTATCTCGAGTTAAAGTAACTTATTATTGGTCCCTCGAACTATTAGCGCCCTCGCCCCCATCTCGGGACCAATTTATAAGTTACTTTGCCCCTCGGATAACAATGTACTATTAAACGGGTGAAATAGGGGATGAAAGTTTGTATGGGAGACATTCTACGCAGACGAAGTCGCGGGCACCAGCTATGGTGCGGTAGCGAGGTTCACAGGCTCGAGGAAAGCGCACGCCCAATGTAGGGTCAGCCTTATCCATAAATATGACCTTGACCAACATCACAGACTAACGTAGATAATGCTAAGCGAATTTCTTTACCTACATGTTCTGATGACGACATCATGCGTGATATAACACTATCAATGTTTACACAAAGACCCAGTGAGGTATTAACCCAATGTCCCTTGTACACATGTAATTAAGGTCTAGAGTTCAAACACTATAAATAAATGTGTAAAGTTAAATTAAATGATAGGTTAAAACTCATTGTAACTATAGCATTGGTTGTTGAGCAAGTTTTTTTTTATAGGACTGGGGTGGCAAACAAGCGTACGGCCCGCCTGATGTTAAGAAGTTACCGTAGCCTATAGATGCTTGCAATACCAAAGGCATTGCTCGCTCGTTGCCGATCTGAAGGGGAGTGGGATGGAGGGAGCGGAAGGGGGTATTGGGCTTCCGGCTCTCTCACTCATCGTACGAAACGCAGCTGTAATAGATGCTTTACGTCGATCTTCTGTGAGAGGGTGGTACTACCCCGGTCGAGCCAGCCCGAGCTGTAGTCAATTGGCTACAGCTTGGCTATACCACCAAGCTACAAATTTACGTAAAACAAACAAGTACAAACTAAGTACAACTTAAGTTACAAACTTTCATCCTCTACTCTTAAATGAAGAACTTCCATACATACATTTATCCAATATTTCACCCATTCCTGAAAATGCTGACACCAATTTTAATATTTTAAACTTCAAACATGATTTATTTATTTATACTCATAAATGCGAAAGTAACTCTGCCCATCTGTTACGTATGCTTGACTAAACCACTAACCAATTTTGATTAATTTTGGTATAGAAATAGACAGATCCTTAGAGAAGGACAGGCTACTTTTTATCCTGGAAAATCGTTTTTTCTGGGATTATCAACTACAGGACATTTTAAAGTCAACGCAGACGAAGCCACAGGCAGAAGCTAGTATAAAATATTTGTGTATGTTATCATACATGAAAACTACATTACAATATACCTATTAGGCATTATCTTTGACAATTGAACGTGAATTTTTAGAAATGCGATCATTATCACAGATAAGCACAATATTTTTGTTTTTATACAAATTTATAGCAAGTATATTTGGTATAGGTTACACAATAATCATTTCAATAGTATAGCAATGATCCAGAAGCTGTTTTTTTTTTAAATCCAGCACAATTATCTCGTTAATAATAATATTAATCAAAACCAAGTCTATTTTGCAACTAGGTAGTATATTAACAAGGTTGGTAATCAATGAAACCTGCCTTATAAGCCAGTAGATATGTCATTCACAGAGCTATATTAAGACAAAAGTATGTGTAATATTCCCCGGAATCTGTCACTGGAATTGCCCCCAGTACATTGTATGGTAGCCATGCTACAGTGCAAATGTTGCTTAGTTTGGGACCATACAGTTGGTGTGTTAGTCCGGCAATATTAAGTATTAAGTCCAGACAGTCACTTGTAATATTCTAACTTCAAGCATTACTATGACGGGCCCGTTGGTGTTGTTGGTGTAGATTCTGCCTTTCACGCTGCTGGTCGTAGGTTTGATTCCAACACGGAAAATGCATTTGTGTACATGACCATGGCTGCAAGTCCCGAGTCTGGGTGTATTATGTATATTAAGTATGTATTTACAAACAAAAGTAGTATATGTAGTAATAACAGTTATCTGGTTTCCATAGTACAAGCTCTGCTTAGTTTGGGATCAGGTAGCCGTGTGTAAAGAATGTACCAGGATATTTATCTATAATAATAAGGCAAGTGATAATCATATTGAAATTATGATTTGCATAGATTTCCAAAAATCTCTGGGGTGCATGCTGGGGTTTCAAATCGGGACCTTAGGCATAGACTTGTGTAATTGCCAATTGGCTATCACTGCATTTAAGCTCTCTGTAAATTGGGAGAATACTACCACTGGCGAAATGTGGCTGGCATATCAACCTACACCTTTAAGGACCACAGGTGTGATGGTGTAATTATATTATAACTACCTTCTGCACGCGACCACATCTGCTTTAACTCTAGAACATTTTGTAATTAATTTTCTGATAATCCCACAGGAATCTAATATTGTTCAGGGATGAAAAGTAACCCATATCCTTCTCCAAGGTCCTGTCTATCTCTATACCAAAATTCATCAAAATTTGTTAAGCAGTTTAGATGTGAAAACGTGACAGAGTTACTTTCTCATTTTAAATATTAGTATAAGTAGATACTATATGTTAGCACACCTACACTTTCCACATAATAAGTACGAATGTTGTCTAAACAACATGAGATATCAACAAGGTCATATTGATATCAAGTACTATTACAAGTTCAGAGTATAAGTCATCCTATTGACTATTGAATGTTTTCACCCTGATTCACAACATTACAAGTCTGTTTGTATGCAAAATCTTTCCTGTACATTGCACGGGCCATGATGTCATCGACGTCTCGCCAATTGAGGCTACATGGATAAAAATTAACTTTCAAAACGCCTATACAACTTCTAGCATTATCCTTCATTACAACGTAATTTAAAGCAAGGATATTATTGAATGTTGTGCATAAATATGGTCGAAAACCGAGGTTATTGGTTTAAAAGGCAACAAAATTGAATAATTCGGAATATCAATGAAAACTGCAAGATGTCTTTTGCTATGCCAACTGTCAACCGAAAGGAGAGACAGGCTGTTTGATTACCGTTGCAACGATGAAAATACATGTTATTAACACGTTTTCTACATAATAATGGCTTTGTTACCTTATATATCCCGATCGGCAGTGAAACAAAGCACTATATGAGTATACCGACGCAAAAATACCAATAAAAAATGTCATTACCAAGTATAGATGCGACCTTTAGAAACAAAAACTTCCTGGGCCTACACTAATCAACTAATTACACGCACAGTTCGCAGAACAGTAGTTATTTAACACTAGAAATAGCAAAATAATATCACCATGATGAATTTTACACAATATTTTCACAGGTAAAGGGCCTCACCATTTCAAAATCACTTGAAAAATTCAGCGATATCGCGCATGTCCGACGAAAATTTACATCACGTGACCTGTCATGGCGTCTCAATAACTGGTGATGTGAAGAATCGATTATAAAATTTGATAATGAGATTTGATTTTTCAAATCATCGCTTAATCGATTATGAAAAATAATTAAACTTTATGAAAAGATAATATTAATTCAATCTCATCATTAAAATCATTTTATTTGGAATATTTTATTTTATATTTTATTTGGAATATTTTATTAACTGGACAAATTTACATAATTATATAAAAATAATTTCCAAATATAAATAATGCTCCCCACTGGTAACGAGAACACGGTCCTAGTTACCGGCGGTCAAGGCTCCCAGGGAAAGGAACCTCCTAACAATGCAAGCCGTCTCCGAGACTGCCTTCTGGATCTGACCCTTATTATTTGACTAAAAATACCACCACTTACAAACCCAATAATATTGCAAATTACACATTTTCTAATAATCCATTGAATAATTAATGGACTATTTGAAAAAAAAAATAGTATTAAATTAGCAGTTGAATTGAATTACCTCGAAATGATTATCGATTATGAACAATAATCGAAATCCCGCATCACTATCACGTTCTGGTGTCTATGGATGGTTGAGAGCAAAAAATGTAAATCTATGGTGCACAGATCCTAAAAGCCAAGATTCCAAGTACCTACTCAAGGAATACTCTTTTTTACTTTAAACAATAATATAAAATTGAAGATATTAAAAACAGCAATGGGAAAAAATAAAAACAATTTTATAAAAATTATTTAATTTCGAAGAATTTCGATGTTAATAACATTCATGGTGTCTTGACACTTATTCAGATGGCAGCGCTGCAGGCTTGACTTATGCAACCATGCCAGGTTTTTGGCGGGAAATGGAAAAGTGATGTTGTCATTTTTTTTAGTTTTAATTTCCGAAACTTGTTTCCTTGTATTTTAAATGTGTAATGTTGGTGGAATGTTAACCAGTATACGTTCATAAATATGCGAGAGTGTGGGCAATTGGAATAAAAGTGGTGAAACATGATTTTCGGGTTCGCCAAGAAGTCTGGTAATTTGTCAGTAGGTACCTACAGTTCCGCCACTTTTCTGATAGGCTTTGGTTTAAAAGCGCTAAAATACCTATTCAGGAATAAAAACAGGAGTCATTGCGTCACCAATTTAATAAAATATGAACCCAGGAGTCATTCTCCACCACATCGGACCGAAGCCGCCGCATTCATCACAGTATTCATCAATGTCCTCGCTGCACGGTGGCCTACCTTTACAGCTTTTCAATATTCTCTTCACACAGCTGCAGACCCCATCAGAATCTAAGGTATGGGGTCTTTCACCCATAAGGAACCTCTTACCTTCATAACTTGCTCCTGACTGTTCTTGGCTCTCAGTATTAGGACCCTGATTTAGCTGCATACGATGCATTTGAGGTTGGTTTCCATTCTGACTCAAATGAGGTGCATCAAAGTAGCTGGATGATGTCATTTGAGTATTTTCAGGAACTGTGTATGAAGAATTTCCTTGCATATTACTTGGTGGATTACTGGCATTAGGGTTCATTTGGTTAGGTTGGTTAGCCCCTAAAGAACTTTTGAAAAAGGCCCGGCCACTAAATCCGTCATAAGTAACGTCAGATTGTTCTAAACTCTTGTTAGGTTTCTGTGACGGACTGAATTCCTGATCGATAGTTCGTCTTTCTGCGTATGGATTAAAGAATTGAGGGTCTTGTTGAGGTGTTGGCCCGGCTGATACTTGCTTTGGAGTGCCTCCAGGTTGAAAACTTTGGTCAGGAAATCCTGGGGTTTGAAGACATGAGGTATTCGGATTAACTCGTAATGCATGGGGCATCTTACGAGGGGTTTGGGGCGTTGGAAATGGGCTTGATACAACTTGATCAGGAGGAGTCTGTCCTACATGAGGACCAGGTTGAAAACTTTGGTCACGAAGTCCTGGGGTCTGAAGACATGAGGTATTTGGATTAACTCGACATGCGTAGGGCATCTTACAAGGGGTTTGGGGCGTCGGAAATGGGCTTGATACAACTTGATCAGGTGGAGTCTGTGCTACTCGAGGACCTGTTATATGCTGCCCTGATCTTGGGCTAGCTGCAGAAGTCAAGGCTGACCGGTCAGGACTTCGGTCGAATTGACTTAGACTCAATTGAGGCAGTTTTGTACTACCGATGTCACTAAAATTCGGAGTTTGAAACATGCTTTTTGGGGTAACTGAGTGATTTTGACTGATACTTGGAGTATGCTGTACACCTTGCGCTGGTGAACTAAATATAGCACCAGAGCTAAGACCTCGGTAATCTTGATCAGACTGTCCTAAGGATCTGTCGTTGCTACTTGCGTAAGGGCTAGCCGTAGTCCTCGTTTGGGCAGGAGTGCCACTAACTGGTGCCAATTTTGTGGAGTTAATGCCAGCTCCACCGCGAAAGCCTTCGTAATTGATGGCTGATTGATCTAAGCTTTTGTTTACTGGTGGTGCAAAACTATGGTCTGATCTCGGACTTGGTTGCTGCATTTGACTTTCCCAAGCTTGAGGAGGTCTTGGAGATGCCGTGGTGACCCCCCTTTGAAAGGGATCGTGAGACTGGTCAATTAGATCTGACAGCTGGTAATAAGACTGTCCTGTTATATCTTTGGCAGTTGAAAGGCTTAACGTGGCGAAAGTGGATAAACTTTTCCTAGTGTGCTCATAACTTTTCAATTTGTCTACAAATGACGTAATTAAATCTAGATTATCTTCTATATCTAGTTTTTTTAGACATCTAGATATCTCAGATTTCATTTTACTATCGGTGGAACAACTGTGCCCTGATTTTTCAATATCGTACAATCGTTTTGAGAGGCTCATTGTTAATTGTTTACGTAAAGACTCGTTCTGTGCATCTGACTTTGGAGATGGTAGACTTTCGAAAAATTCTTCGACTTCTTTTTTCATTTTAATCTCTTCTACTGTATCTTTGATTGCTTTGATACTAGGTATCGGTATTTTTGATAGTTCACACATCAATTGATTTCTAACAATCAACGGATCCTGGTTCTTCAAACCTTGATCTCTATAATTCAGAAAGTACCTGACAACACCGTCGTGCACGTGCCGTATATACAGCTTTCTCACTTCGTCATCTCTATCGTAATTGTATTGAACAAAATTCTCAATGATGTCGTTTTTCAATTCATTGAATAGTGCTAATTTATCTTCTGTAGTATTATGTGGTTCTTTTAAAATCGTACTAACTGTATTCTTAAGATCTTCTTTATATTCGTGTTTAGCTTTTTCCTCTTCCATTAACGGTTTAATTAATTTTAGTTGTTCTATTAGATGACATTTTCTGGCAGGTATGCTTTCTTCAAATTTGGGCCCTGTCAGTAAATTTCGCAATAATTTGTCTAGCTCTTCATCTAATAATTCACAGTATATCATATCGTTGTCAAAATATTCAGGATTAGTGTTAAATTCACTTATTTTCATTATAATTCGTGTAGTTAGATTATCTCTTGTTACTTTGTTTTCTTCTTCAGTTGAAACTAGAGGTATTTCTTGACACCATTTCTCTACAGCTTCTATTATAGCATCGGCAGGTGTTTGGTAATTTAGCTTGGTACAACATGGGCTCTCTGGAGATGCAGGTGGACTGACCCAGTTCTTGCCTGCACTACTCGGGCCTGCTACTTGGCTAGTACCTAAAATACCTTTACTCTTTTTAGCTTTAACTTTAGACTCTTGAGTTTTGGGTTCAGTAGTCACACATTTCCTATTTGCGGCAGTCGATTTTAATGTACTTTGTAGTTGCTTAACAAACTCTTTTTTGTTATTTTCTTGTCCAGGTTGTAAAGGTAATTTATTTAGCCATTTTGTTGCTTCTTTGCCTATTTTGTCATTAGGTTTAGACTCTTTTTCCATTTCATGTATTCGTTTAGCTAGAGTTGTTATAATTTTATCTCTGTCCAATAACTCGGGCGTGCCAGTTGGTTCGTTAAGTGGTAGACTGTCAAACCAACTCTGTATCTCACACCGTGTTTTTACTTCTTCCACTTCATCAGAGACGGCTCTACCACAAGGTATTGGCACTTTGAACAAGGTGCTGTATAGTTCATTATATATTTGATCCTTTGTCACCGGCACAGCATTCTTATTTTGTGCATTTTGAGAATATTTATCGATTTCATTTCTAATTATTTGCCCATATTTCATTTTACTTTCATCATTACTATGGTCGAAGTTTTCCAAAATAAACATATTAGACACTTGATTTTTGTATATTTCAAAGCCTGGATCTATTCCTTGGTTGCTTTGATAAGGATTGGGTATAGACCCATCAATAGTAGTCTCTAGTTTATGTTTATAATTCTCACCGGCTGCGTTTGCTTTAGCAGATTGTTTTGCATCTAAAATTGTTTTAATTAAATCAGATTTAAGTTTATCTCTTTGATTCTGTAAGTCGGGATTCTGCGGCACATTTTCTAATTGAGTATCTATTTCATCTTCAAACATTTCTTGGTACAATAAATCATCGTTAAATACTTTTGGATCAACGTTTAGTTCACCAATGTTTTGATACAAATTTTTAGCTATATTATCTTTCATTGCTTTCACTGATTCTTTGTCACCGTGAATAGGCAATTTATTAGCAAAACGTTCTATAGCATCAACAACAACTTTTCCGGGATCTTTTAGACTTTTACTCCCATCACAACACGGTTCTTTACGTTCTTTTGGACTTTTGGGGGACTTGTCTTTTTTCTCTGAATTGACTGATGTTTGTGTTGCCGACAAATCAATTGGGTTAGCTTTATTATTAACTCGGTCTATTCTGTTCATCAATTGTTGTATCACTATAGGTAATACAATCTGCTGTTGAGAATCTAAAGGCAATTGTGATATCCATTTAGTTATATATTCACCAGTATTCTTATCAATGTTAGAATCATTAGGATTGGCAGCCTTTTTCACAGTTCTTTCAGACATTTTTTCAGCTAGTTCACTAATCATTTCTATCCTTTTATTTTGAGCTACAGGGTCGTTGGCTATAGACAAAAGTGGTAGATTTTTTAACCACTCGGATATCTCTTTAACATACTCCAGTTCTAAGCCGAACAATCTGACTGACTCGTCACCCGGCATGGGCACATCAATGAATCTGTTATACACTTGCGCTTTACAAAGCGTATTAGGATCTTCGTGTTCATGTATCATTTTCTTTATTTCTTTCAAAAGACGTGCAGACCATGCTTCTAGTTTAACTTCGTCATCTGCTATTTCTCTGCCGTTTATACGTATATACTGCTCGATAAATTCACTTAGATTTTGGTCTATATGTACACTGTCGTCTTTGATTGATGAATCAGTGTAAATAGAAACTGACTCTTCTATGGGACGAGCAGCAATAATCTTGTTCATTAGTTGCTCAACCATTAGTTGCTGATTATGTTTATGTTCAGGTGGTATTGGTAATTCATAAGTTTTCATTGATTCGCTTATAACAGACGATACAAATAAATCAAAGTCCATTTGTGAAGGATCTTCTAGTCTTTGGTCTTCGGCTTCAACTATGTTCCTAGCTAAATCATTAACAAAATTAACTCTTTTTTTATTACCTACAGTATTGTATGACGCAAGTATAGGTATATTTTTCAACCAATCAGAAATTAATTTAATGTACTCTAGTTCTTTGGCCAACTTTGATGGCAAAAAATCTTCATGTTGAGTTGATTTTGAGAGATTATCGTAGACTTCTTTTCGAGTTTGTGGTGTGAGTTTTCTCAACTCTAATTTGAGTAAGTGACTGAAAGCACCTCTAGCCATAGGGTCATCGATATCGTAATTATGTTCCATGAATTTCATGATGAATTCTTTCATTGTTTTATCCGGGTCTTGTGCATATGATTCGGTTTCATTAGTTGTATTATTGTGTGTATTAACAGTAGTAGGCTGAGGTTGCCTTCTTGCTTCGAAATATTCAGCTCTTTCACGTTTCATTTGCTGTACTTTGTCTTCTAATGTTTTATCTTGCGGTGTGTTTTTAATTCTTTCTTTAAGATTCTCACCAAGTATACCAATGTTTTCTTTCTCTTTTGGTTTTATAACGTTTTTCAACCAATCATTTATATCTCGTTCAATCTCACTATCCGGCCTTTTGCATCTGAGTTTGTCTTGTAAATTAAGAGCTAGATCGTAGACTTGTTTATTGCGGGCCGCTTTGTCTTTCTTTACATAAATCTCCGACGGTTGTTCATTCATCCATACAGATATCTGGTCTTCCAAAACGTCCATACCTTGCGGTATGAAGTCTTCATTCACCATTTCACTTTGCGTGTGTTTTATATTTCTCAAAGTCTGTCGACTTCCATGCTGAGGCCTGGTCAACTTGGGTGTGGGTAATAGCGCCAATTTCCTCAAAAAAGCAGTTACCAACGGTTTAGATGCGTTAATGTCTTCAAAGAAATCAAACCTGCAAAGCCATCTGAAAGTTATATATCTGAGAACCTTATCACTATCAGATTTGATATCTGGTGACAGTTGTTTGAGCTTTACTTCATCCATGATGTCACCGGCGAGATCGTAAATGAGCGTTTCTTTGTAGTTCTTATCTTCGTTGTACTGTTTTGGTAAAGTGTTTATCCATAATCTAATTAGATCGGCTACTCTGTTCATGTATGCAACCTCTTCAGCATTTAATTTGGGTATATCTTTCTTTACACCTGTTTTGGGGGTTGATGTCGCAGCGAAAGAATATTCTTTGGACGTATAAACAGACTGAATACCTGATAATGATGGCGTATGATAACTTACAGTAACTGTATTTGTATCCATATTCGCAGTAGTTTGAATACTTTCAGTATTGTTCTTTGCTACTTTTGCATCTGAAACTTTATTGATTTGGCTTAGTACAATATTGTTATGTTTCGTATTATTATGGTCGTTATTATGAAAGGCATCAACGTCTTCAATAATCGTACTTGAAATTTCTTCCTCTATATCAACCAACCTGGTCATTCTAAACGAACCCAGACAATCACTTACTTTCTCGATACGATTTATCAATGCATTCTGTTCTGTATTCTCACGTAGTTTAGGTTTGATTTCGGATTTGATTCGTATACTTATTATTCTATTGGCTAACTCTTCAGCACATCTGTTCAGGTATAAGATTTTATTTTTAATGGGCGATGAGTTTAGTGGCAGAGCTTCTAATACATCGAAAATTTTCCCTTTCAACAATAATTTATATTTTCCATTATGTAAACTCTCATTCAGTGTAGATTCTAAACGTTTTAAAATAAGTTCCGCTGTTTCAAATTTGTTAATATTATCTTCGCCATCTAAATTTGTATTTAACCAATCAATTATCTCTTTTTCATAAATATTTTCATCTACGTTGCGTTCATTTTCATTAGCGTCGACTGTAACTTCATTTTCTGACGTATTTGTGCCACTGTTTTGACTAGAATTACCTTCCTTGTTATTTAAATTATTGCCTTCATCAATTACAGTATTGCTATCAGTATTAACGAGATATTTAGTATTAAGTTCTTCTATCTTTAACCAAAGATTATCTTTCAATCCAGTTGTGAATTGAATTTTATCGTTTTCAGCGCCCGGAGACCACATCGGCAGATTTTTCAAGCAATGATCAATTTCAAATTTAACTTTAACTTCGTAATTATTTTGTGAGGCATCTACAGCAAGTTTGTATACGTTTTCGATTAGATTATTGATTACATTCTCTTGTGTTTGTTTGTCCTTGTCTGTCATAGCAGAATACATTGGCATGTCTTCTAGCCAATGACCTGCTATCTCTTTCAGATGCTCTTTGTAGAAACTTTTTTCAGGAATAACACTTCTTGTTGCACATAACCTCAATGCTGTTTTTTCTTTTATTTGTGTATCAGTACTTAATATAGGTATAGGGTTTTCAAATTTCTTATAAAGGAAGTCTAATCGGGAGAGGTCAGCTGATGTGAGATCTGTCTGTGCTTCGCGTACGTCGTTAGATTGACGAGTTATAAACGTTGGTACACGCAGCTTTGACAGCGTTGATGACGCCGAAATCTGAAATTTATTTGATTTAGGTTAAAAGGGTCTTCAAAATCAAAGTGTTTTTTCCATGTTGGCATGTTCGCCAATAAAGTGCTATGAGATGGAATCTAAAACCAGTTTAGAATGCTGCTCCCACTCAGAAGAGCCGGAAATATAGCTCAGTCTTTTCAATAGACAGGTTACACATACAGTCTCCGCAAGCAGCACCCGTACTAGACCAAGACTTGAGAAGTAGCAGTGAAATAAGATGGCTTCCGGCTCTCCCACTCATCCTACTTTACGCCGATGTTCTGTGAGCGAATAGTACTTACTATGCCAGTCAGTGAGTTGCAATCAAAAGCCAAAAGCGAAAAGCGAAGCCAAAAAGAAAAATACTCACTGCCTGATCGCGCACTTTAATGGGTGTAGTGGTCTGAAGAACTGATGGCTGTATGTTGGAGCTGATGCTGTGGTGGTCCTGGATATGATTGTCCCATCTCTGGCGCATCGTTGGACACTGTTGTTCATTACACTGGAAGCCAAATACCACTTGACATGGACCTACACTTTAGGCCCGTATTAATAAATCAATCAGAAGATTGAGATCCAACTTCAGATGCTGTTTTTGACAGATGTTCCATACATTAAACGTCAAAACTGCATCTTAAGATCGATCTCAATCTTGAGATTAATATGGGACTATGGGACTGGAGTTTCCGAAACAGATCCTCAGTCCCATAAAAAAGGCAGGTACTCACAAAGGGCGATCTGAACCGATCAGTGAAGTTCAGCAAGTTCCGCATGTATCTCACGTCCAGGTCCCTCGCCAGAACCGCCTGGATCTCCTCCACATCCCTGGTGGGGAAGTCTTCCAACCTCAACGGGTTCAACTTCGGCTGCATTTTGCGATTTCAAAGGATTAACTAAAGAAAATAGTACATGAAGAAGAATAGGTGAACACATCGTGAGGAAACCTGCACGTCTTTCGAAAGGCGTAAAGTTCCCCATTGGGTCAGTGTGGTGGACTATCGTCACATCCTCGCATTGCGCGTAACCATTATTTGCACTCTCCTCCTCAATGTAAGGGGGATTCAGGCCATAATCCACCTCGCTACAATGGTGTTTTACATAATAGACCCATCATACACAAATAGTTTAAAAAAACAGCAGATTTTATACCTACATATTAATAAATTCAAGCCATATAAGCCAGACCTTTTGTTAGAATGAGATAAATATACATTGTAGCAACCCCCAACCCCCTCTCCCCTCCCTCTGTCCCAATCCCGTTCAGGTCGGCAAAGTGCGAGCGATGTCTTTGATATATATGATAGATGCTTGCAATACCAAAGGGACCGCCTGATGTTAAGCAGTTACCGTAGCCTATAGAATCTATAGGCTACGGTAACTGCTGAAAATCAGGCGGACCGTACGCTTGTTTGCCACTTTAGCATACAAACAAATCACGGGCGCGCGGGCGCGTGCACCCGCGACGCTGGATGGCGCGCGACTAAGTGGATGTGGGGAAGTTACCTTGCTTTCATTTTGCCAAAATACGCGTGGTAAGAAGCATCTATAGGTATTATACATCTTTGTGTCGTTAACCCAGTGCTGATTGGCGAATTTCACCCGCCTTTTTTAAAGGTGTGTAGGTTTCCTTACCTTGACCGATGAACTCTTGGAGTAACTCCACAATCCTTCATTCCATTCCACCCCAACTAGAGTTACGACCTTTACATTATATTTTGTAATTTTCTATTTAGTTTTTTGGGGGTTTTTGTTAAATTATTGTCATTTTTATTTTGACTTCTTGACATATTATTCTTGACTTTTTGACATAGCATAAACAATGCCATAGCTAACGATTGCTCATTTTAAGGTTTACAAAAGAGGTCCATGCTTACAAATGTTCACCAAAAAAAAGGGGACTCAATTTGCTTGTTGGCCCTTCGGAAAAGGCAAGATCTTCCAGCTAGGCGGGTGCTATGCCCCAAGCTCTTATATGGGCTGGCTCGACCAGGGTAGTACCTCCATCTCACAGAAGATCGGCGTAAAGTAGCTGTTACAGCTGCGTTTCGAGTGAGAGAGCCAGAAGCCCGACCCACTTCCCCTCCCTCACACTACTTCAGAGCCCTAAGTCGCTTAGCCATTGAACTGCCACTGTCATTGAGCTGCCCTCTGATTGGTCGGTTGAATCTGATTCTGCAACGTGCAAGCGATGTCTTTGGTATTGCAAGCATCTGTACGCTACGGTAACTGCTTTACATCAGGCGGGCCGTACGCTTGCTTGCCAACGTCTGATTTGGTCAGATTTGGTCTTCCGGCTCTCACACTCATCGTACGAAACGCAGCTATAATAGCTACTTTACGCCGATCTTCTGTGAGAGGGTGGTACTACCCCATAAGAGCCGGCCTGATGAGCTGCAGTCAATTGACTACAGCTTGGCTCTACCACCTAAAGAACCGTCGTCTCGACGTCCAAGTTCTTTAAATTGGGAGTTACATTGTTCACGAATTCATACTTCTTTTTCTACTGACTGTCAGCCAATCTTTCTTCTTTTTGACAGAAAAACCAAAAGAACATTGACAGTCCCATTTTGACATTCAGAAGATTGTGCAAAATTCCAAATTGTTGTTTTTTTTATTTAAATTTTCATGTTGTAATCTGTAATTGTGCGAAATTTGTAAAATTCTTGCGAGAAATGTAAGTAGACTTATAATTGAACTATTTTAACAATTTGCTGATGCTTCTCACCTATCGCTCCGCTCGCTTGATCTGCGCGAGCGAAAAGAACGTTCGCTCGCTTAAGAGCTTATTACACTTGGCTAAATTCAGAAGCTTCTAAATATTTAAACAATTCTAGCTTCTGAATAGCTCGCTGAATGCGATTACACTTGCCTAAATTCAGTAACGACTAAATTAAGTAGCCTAAATTTAGTTAAGTGTAATAACCCCTTTAGCTGGGGAATGCTTATAGTCACATAAGAACAGGGGTGACCGGTAAATCTATTACTTGGTGACTCAAATTAGCTGGTCCTCTTTCTGGTGATCCAATCAGCCTTCAGCACAATTAGGTATACTACGTATGTACCTATAGAACTCTCATCATTTGTATAGAATAGTCACTCTGAATTCTCACCTCCACCCCGCGTCTCACCATATCTATCCAATGGCTGCGTCCACAAGCACAGCGAAGCGCTCTAGCAGTCAGATTTAACGTTAGACCGCGTTGACATGATAACTGATTTCCCGGGGCTTGTGGAGATACCTACACAAAACGCCACGCATACTTTGGCTATGTACACGAGTCGTATCGCGTATATAATGGTGGTATGTACTGTTATAGCAGACACCTATAAGCTTATGTACAAAGAAAAAAAAAACAAAACAAAAATAAAATGCCAAAAAAATATTTACCTACCTACCTATAGATATGCGCATACGCATATATCCCTGTTATGTTATGTTTAGTTATTAAGATCCACGAGAACCTCTCGACAAACTGTTTCACAGTTTGGCAGGATGTATGTAAGATACCCATGTATTTAAAGTGAGAAATAAACAAAATAAACATAAATAAATAATAATAATATCCTGGGACATTTTTGTACATACGGTTACCTGATCCCAAACTAAGCAGAGCTTGTACTATGGAAACCAGATAACTGATATTACTACATATACTACTTTTTTGTAAATACATAATATACATATACACCCAGACTCGGGACATGCAGACATGTTCATGCACACAAATGCATGGCCCGGGTAGGAATCGAACCTACGACCTGCAGCGTGAAAGGCGCCATCACGCCAACCACGCTAACGGGCCCGTCCGCCATAATAACGCCATGTATGGACTAAGCCCTCCACACACTCCCACCACTGTTACTCCTGTAAGCCAGGATCGACAGTGTCCAACGATGACGCCAAGGTTTGACCCTCGACGAGTCCCGGGAACAAGCGAAGTTGGACGCGATGTAATGTATGTATGTTGAACGCTATGTATGGAGTAGATTCCTGGCCCTCTAGCCAACTGGCTTCGTCTACAAGCGTTTCTACAAATCGCTACGCTTCATGTTTGGATATGACATAAGTCACGTGATCTACTTAGCGACTTGTAATGTAATTTTCATACATTTTAGCGTAGCGATTTGTAAAAACGCTTGTAGATGAAGCCACTTGACTAGGGCGGCTGCTAAGACAGAAGATATTCATGTTGTTTGAAGGCCAACAACCCACGGCGACGACTGGCAGCCTTGCTATAGGCCAGACGGGTGCTACTCATTCTTACGACTCCTGAAAATGACGGTATGTACCTTTACATACTTTGAAAAAACTATTTGAACTGTGATTTAAACCTTCAGGATACTTTGTTCAAAAATATAAGAAAGCGGTAGAAATTAATATAAGGAAAAATAATGTAAAATGACAATTTGTAAGTGCCCACGTAGGCCTTAACAAAATAAACATTTGAATTTTAAAGACCCTAGAAATGGATTCAAAACTCATTTTTTTTTTCATGCAAGCTAGATAGGATTCATAAAAAAAAACTATATTTTAGCGTTACCACCGGTTCGTAATGTTGCTTCCATTGAGAAGAGCCGGCAAGAAACTCAATGGTTACTCTTTTCAGAAGAATAATTGTATACATTTTCAAACAGCAACGGTATGTGAGCAGGCATTACAACATTGTGAATAACAAAATACAGAATTAGATTCCTCACAAGTCCCTCCTTCCAGCATATCCCCCTGGACCGTAGCTGATCTCTCTAGCATGGAGGGGGGCGAGGGTATGGTGGCGGTGGTGCGCGGGCTCCGCGACTCTGGGCTCGCGGTCACGCTGCTGGACGGCACCCGGGAGTACACGCTCATGCCTAATGCCAGTGAGCATCTGAACCTTCCACATTTTGATATTTGAAACGTTTTCGACACTCCCAAAGTCATTTTTATACCAATTGAAAATCGGTTATTTGCCATCTTCGTTTTTAGCCGTCAACATGGTCGTCATCGTCTGACGACTAAAGGTAGGAGTTGGATCAACGCGGCAGACGGCAGACGTCAGTCCCATAGAAATAGTATAGCCGTCTGCCGTAGCGGCACATGTCACCGCGACAATTTGTATGAGACTGACGTCTGCCGACCGTCTGCCGTCTGCCGCGTTGATCCAACTCCTACCTTTACAGATGGCCGACATCATGTCGATTGCCAAGAAAGTACGCTTACTAACAACTGGGTTTCAATCAGTAAAAATATTACTTAGACGGCGTCAAATACAAAAGAACCGCTGGGAACCGTTGGGAAGACCTTAATAGGTAGGCTTTTGTGGACTATAGGCTCACCACCGGTCATGTAAGTTGACAAACATAGACTTACAAAGGAAGAGGAAACAACACAGGTAGATGTTCCTTTATTCTGTCTGGTCTCAACCTTAAGGATGCCATGTTATATTCGCTAACCCGCACCGGGCCAGCGCGGTGGACTGTGGCCGGAATTCTCCTCGCATTGCCAGCAAGACATCTGCACAGGACGAACGCCAACAGCACACCGACTTAAGCCACGCCTATGTGATGACGTCAGGACTTAGTTGTTGAACCACAGTGCACAGTTGCTTAGACCCAGTCCCCTTAGTAATTGGTCCATGGTCTTCCCCTATTATTTACATTGGGACCCAGCGCGAAATGTGGATGCCCTGAAGCACAAATTTACCTACGCCTTCAGAGAACACACGTGGTGGTGTATATTAATGGAGTTTGGATCTCATAATGGACTTAATAACCCCATCCAGTGCTCCAAACGTCGCCTTCTCCGACCAGAGATGTAGCATCGTCCCGCGCGTCAAGGCAGCAGTCGACGCAGCACAACGCAGCATCCACAGATGCTGTACAAGGCAGTATCTACAGCAGGAACACTGGCGCCCAGGTCACGGATGGAAGATATGCTAGTATTTATAAGGTAATTTGGACTTAGCTATTTGAATCTGGTAAATTGCGTCTCCCGGTACGTGGTCTCCACTCAAGAACCTTTCTGCCCCATCGGCCATCAGTTGTCATCCAGCCCACTGCCACTTCAGCCTACTAACTCGCAGGGCCATGTCGGTGGACCGACGACCTAGTGAAGGTCGCGGGAAACCGCCGGATGCAAGTGGCACAGGACCGGGCGTTGTGGGACACCTTGCGGGAGGCCTATGTCCAACAGTGGACGTCTTTTGGCTGAAATGATGATGATGATATACTTGCTGTTATTTTGACAGTACAAACAGGCACTTCAATCTGATTTATTTGTATGTACCTATACATAATGAAGATATCTACAGACAAGTATACATTTCAGATGGCCCACTGCCACGTGAAACCGTCGTCGCCTCCTATAGAGCTGACCGAGTTCCCACCGCAGAGGGTCGCGCTCCACCGTGGTGAGTGACACCCCTTTGCAGACGTGCGCAGTGACATAGCACAATTCATTTAACTAGCTGTTCCCAAATTGTGGGATACCAGGGCCCTATTTAATAAAGCTGACAACTCGACATATATGTCAAAAACTGACAAAATTGTCGAATTGTCGCGCTGAGGCTGTTTAATAAAAGTGACAAATATGTCATAAATCGACAGGTTAATTCTTGAGAATTTGTCAGTGAAAAACGCGTTTAATATAATTCGACATATGTCAAAAAACCACAGTCAAATTATGAAAATTATGTCAACTTTTGAAATACTCGCAAATAATTTTGTTGACCATGACAATTTTGTCACCTGTAAGTTTTATTAAACAGATAAATTGTCGAATTGTCACTTTTTGACATATGTCGCACCTGTCGGATTGTCAGCTTTATTAAAATAGGGCCCTGGTGGTCAGACGCGGGGTCAGTGAGTAGTAACCTTTAAGCAGTAAGCAATCATTGCAACTCCGGTACTTTCCTGGATAGAAAGTTGAGAGTTACAAGCTAGATAGCTCTCCGGCCACCCAGCTGTAGGTCTTACGTAGATGCGTTTATAGGCGCTAAGCGTTTGCGTTTTGCGCTTGCGTTATGCGTTATGCGCATCGGGAAGTAAGCTCGAGAGTAAGCCACGCTTACTTCCCAATGCGCATAACGCATAAAGCAGCCCAGGGGCGCCGGCTTTTAAACAATCCCGTGGGTGCTCATGACGACTCGTTTAAAAGAGCTTGATCTCTTTCACAGGTCATGGAAACTTCGAAGTGGGGGGCGCTGGTAGCGGGGAGACATACATTCCCGTGAAGAACGATGGGAAATTCCGGGGTGGCATGAGCTGGCCTGATAGAGGTATCATAATAATAATATAATAATGTAGCCCTTTTAACGTCCCACTGCTGAGCACGAGCCTCCCCTCAATGCGAGGGGGATTCAGGCCATAATCCACCACGCTGGCCCAGTGCGGGTTGGTGGATTTCACATGTCTAAAGACATGCAGGTTTCCTCACGATGTTTTCCTTCACCGTAAGCAAGTGATAATCATATTAAAGTTATGATTAACACAGATTTCAAAAAATCCAGAGGTGTGAGCCAGGGTTTGAACCCAGGACCTTAAGCCCGCAAGACGCGTGCTTAACCAATGGGCTACCACTGCTGGAGGTATCATGATCATCATAATAATAATAATAATATCCTGGGTCATTTATACACTCGGCTACCTGATCCCAAACTAAGCAGAGCTTGTAGTATGGAAACCAGATAACTGATATTACTACCTAGGTAGGTATACTACTTTTTTGTTTGTAAATAAATGTAAATGTAACGTCACGACTTTATCCCCATTCGGGGGTAGTCAGAGGCTTGAGTGGCCATACACCACCACATTGTGGAGGTATTAACCAACTCAAAGCCCACGTTTCACCAGATAGTCAGAACCCAACGTGACAGGTGGTGAACCTTGTCGCCGTTGGGATCAGGTAATTGTGCGTAAAAAATGTCCCAGGATATTATTATTATTATTATTTGTCCTGGACTGGGATCGCCTCCAGTCTGTTGTCTGGAAACGTTAATTTCCATTCCATTTCCAGGGTCTGTCTGCTCCCCAAGACCGTCTCACGAGACGGATGCCTTTGCCAACTCGTTGAGGAAGTACCCGTGCGTGTCTCCTGAGCGGTCTTCAGAGATCGTCGAGAGGCTCATCAACTATACTCAGTCCAGAACTTGTAAGTAGAGTAAAGCTTTACAAGCGTTTGTAAACCTGCATGTCTAAGAAAATGTAAAAAAAAATCGAAAGACATGTGAAATTCACCAACCCGCACTGGGCCAGCGTGGTGGATTATGGCCTGAATACCCCTTGCACTGAGGGGAGGCCCGTTCCCAGGAGTGGGACGTTAAAAGGGCTAACATACGATACGTACTATCTTCTTCAACTCCTCCTATTATTTTTGTCGATTAAATTCGTGCGGGTTTCAAGACATTAGCTTTTTCTCGGAACTCGTCGAGGGTCAATGATCGGCGTCCTCGTTGGACACTGTCGATCCTTCTATTCATTAGTTACAATTGTGGGAGTGTGGTCCCATTAGAATCCCCAATAGCTAAAAAGCACCAAAAGACTATTGGTTGGAGAGACCACCCTCTAAACAGAGAGGGTCCAGCCTATATGCCAGTGGCGTAGCTTGCCTTAAACGGGCCCTGTATCAAAATTTGTTAGGGGGCCCAAATGAAGGGCAAAGAATTTTCACACACATTCGGGGCCTCTGTAGCCCGGGGGCCCCGTATCATTGATACGGCTGATACGGCGGTAGCTACGCCCGTATTAGATGACCATCCCAGCTAACAAAAAAATGCATTTAGTTTAGCTAATTACAAGCAATACCTGACAAAAAAATCTGATTTTATTTCAGCAAAAACCTACAGCATAAAGAACCAGACCTCCCCCCAACGGATTCCCGACTCCAACTCCTCCCACAACCTCAAGTGCTCCAGAGCCTCCACTCCAAAGACTCCCCAGCGGTATGACCCTGGCAGGGACAGGCCCAGAGGCGAGGAGTCACCCACACGAGACAGGGCTAAGAAGGCGGAAGGTGATGCTCCTGAGAACAGGAAGACTTACTACAGGAATTATGACCTGAAGTACTTCAGATATCCACCTAAGAGGGTGAAAGATAGTGCCAGGATGATATCTACATACGTAAGTTGCACACAGTCTGATCTTGCAACATCTGGTGTGCTTTTTGCGTCCATTGCTATCTCTGGTGGTAGAGCCAAGCTGTAGCCAATTGACTGCAGCTCATATCCCTAGTAGCATTACGACGTACGTCTTCGTCATAAAAACGTACATTTACGTCACTGATCCTAAATTTACCTCAGATTGACGTCTTTTTTTTTGTCGCCGACCTTATTTGCTACTGGGGAGTCTGATTTTGCAACATCTGGTGTGCTTTTTGCGCCCATTGCTATCTCTGGTGATAGAGCTAAGCTGTAGCCAATTGACTGCAGCTCATATACGGGCTGGCTCGACCTGGGTACTTACCCTCATAGAAGATCGGACTAAAGCAGCTATTACAGCTGAGTTTAGTACGATGAGTGAAAGTGTCGGAAGCCCTTCCCCTCCCTCTGTCCCACTCCCCTTCAGGTCGGCAATGTGCGAGGAATGCCTTTGGTATTGCAGGCATCTATAGGCTAGGGTAACTGCTTAACATCAGGCGGGACGTAAGCTTGTTTGCTACCTTAGTGACATAAAGTGACATAGTGACATAAAATTTTGTCATACTGACACCACGCTAGGCGCCCATGCCACAAGGTGGACCGATGACCTGGTGAAGTTCGCGGGAATACGCTAGATGCGGGCAGCGCAACACCGGTCATTGTGGCGAACCTTGGGGGAGGCCTATGTCTAGCGGTGGACGTTTGGCTGAGATGAATGATGATGATTCTGACAAAAGTAAAGTGAGAGATAACTTCACCCAGTCAAGTCCAGCAAGATCTGGTGTCCTTTTTGTGCCCTTTGCTTGATCAAGTACGTTTTGGACGGCAAACTTAGACTATAGGTTGAAATGATCCATTGCTTCAGCCCTACGGTCAGCCAGTATGTCCCCCCATCAAGGAGTCCTATGACAGTCTGCCGCCAAGATCCAGACGATTCATCGAACAGTTTGTAAGTCAATATTACACCAACTTCTATTTCCCTAGACTTAAGCGTTGGTGGAAGTTGTGGAAGATCTCCCTCGCGAAGTCTTTACTTTGCATGGCATGGGGTTCCTCAAAGGGCATGTTGACAGGTCCCTAAAAGCTCAGGCCTATGTCCTGGGCGATGGTTGACACTAACCATCTGGTGAATGTCTGGCCGTGTTCTCCTAGGGCCTAGGACCTAGGCTATAAAAACAGGAACTAGGTTATCTCCCAGCTTTGAAACCACATCGCTTCTATAAAGGGTGCTGAACCGATACCAGAAATACTAGAAGACGATTTACTATAATTAAGTTTTTCTTTATAACAACGGTATTAAATTTGTTTTTCAGAGTAACAACTCCGTGAATACGGAAATTCAAGGTAATTATAAGCTTGCTAGCTACGAAAACCTTAAAATATTATCTCCAAAAGCACTATCCATGTTGGTTAGTAAGAAGCAGTTGGATTGTGAATGCTAGTTTAGCTAACAGAGCTAAGTCTCTCGAGCAAAAAATTGAAGATCTTTTTTTATGCAATTCACGATCCGTCAGGCGCACGAGTTGAGTCCTCTAAAGGTGTTATTTCGATGGATGCGGCAGACGGCAGACGTCAGTCGGTCTCAAGGTGGGAGTTCGATCAACGCGGAAAGACAGCAGACGTCAGTCGGTCCATAGAAATTGAATGCCGTCTGCCGTCGCGGCACATGTCATCGCCACAATTTGTATGGACCGACTGACGTCTGCTGTCTTGCCGCGTTGATCGAACTCCTACCTTCATACAAATTGTAGCGATGACAATGTGCCGCAACAGCAGAAGGCATTACAATTTCTATGAGACCGACTGACGTCTGCCGTCTGCCGCGTCCATCGAACTCCTACCTTAACTCAGGCTCTTCTGTTGCAGCTGCCGTGAAAATGGTGTCCAGAGAAGTGGCCACCGTCCCGAGGCCTGTACCAATCAGGAGAACCGTAAGTATTTGATCATAGACTAGCGCAGCAGCTTTGTTCTTATACTAAACAACGGTTATACTATAGAGATTTTAATTACAAGAGACCTTCTTATATCTCTATGAAACAACGCGTGGTCTTTTTCCCGGGATGCGTGGCTTCTATCTACCGGTAAATAGCTGAACTACTTACTTCGTTTCATGTCGATGTTAGTACTAGGCCGACCACTCGGCCGAGTTGCTTAGACCCAGTCCCCTTAGTAATTGGTCCATGGGTAAGGGGACATTGGTCACATTGGTCCACAATGGGGACAATTGGTCACATTGGGGACATTGGTCTATGAACACCGTACGGCGTACGTACTGTAGTGTATTTTGGAATATAGTCTTTAAAAAACCGGCCAAGTGCGTGTCGGACTCGCACATAAAGGGTACCGTACCAGCGTAGAATAAATACGTCAAAAGTATCAAGTTGGTTGTATGGGGACCCCATTATTTTTAAATTTTATTTAAAAAACAATACACATTCTCTGGAAATTTCTACTCTCTACGTATTACGGTTCGTGAGATACAGCCCGCTGACAGACGGACAGACGAACAGACGGACATCGTAGGCTTAGTAATAGGGTCCCGTTGGCACCCTTTGGGTACGGAACCTAAAAAAACCAATAGAGGCCGGTCGGCCATTAACAAAATTAAAACGCCATACACTACAATAGTATAGAGATCATTTTATTGGTTCCTTAGTGATAGAACAATAAAACATCATCCATGTACAGTAAAGTGAATGGACCCAAAAGTGGTATCTAGGTGAGACAGATCCACAGTCCATATCTTGTTGCAGGTAGCCGTCCCTCTCTCACCTTCTACGTCAAAAGCAGACAGAACATCGGAAGGTGATCCCAATTTATTGGACAATTCAAAATCGACCCAAAAATCCTTTACTTTAAAGCGCAAATCTGTGCAGACTGTTAGTTTCACTGATTTAACCAGTTCCGACAACGATTTTAATGTTAAAAACAGTAGAAAAAGCAAATCGCAAGAAGAATTGAGAATGACAGATGATTATTTCAGAAGAAAAGTGTTGGCTATGTTCAAGAATGTTTCGTGTGATGCTAAGACGAAGGAGAAGCTTAAAGATGAGTGTTTAAGAAGATTATTGAACGGTAGAGCAGTTGAAAGAGCCCATGCATCGTACAATAGATGTATAGATACTATGTCAATTGCGTTTCCTCAAAACTTTAGAGAATTTGATGAAGAAATTATTGAGAATAGTAAAGTTCATCATATGGGTATCTATGATAACATTACTCAAGTATTTCACGCTGAAGTAGCTCCGTTCAATGTCAATGAGGATATAGATTGTGCAATCAAGAATTGGGTTGATGGTCTGCCCATCAACACAAAAGATTTCAGTAGCGATAGTGATAAGAGACAAATTTTAAACAATATGGCATCCAAACTAAAAGAATTGATTGTAATTAGATTCAGGAATGAGATCGCTAATCTGAAAACTGATATTTTGGAAATGATTGAAGAGGTACCGATTTATACTAATGCTAGCTGTAACAGGAATACGTATTTGAATAGATTAGTTGATACGTTATTGGAGAGAATAAGGACTACATTTATGAATCAAAACATTGATTGCGATAGCATAAATAAACGCGTGAAAACACCAGTAAGGCAATCACCTCCAGCAAAAGAATTTTCAAAAGAGTTCATAAGAGAATACCTTTCTGAGTATTTGCGTAAATCGAACGTAAATATTTCAGATACACAAATCCGTGATATAGAAAACGAACTAACAGATATATTAGCTAACGCCACTGATTCAGGAAACTACCAAGAAATGAAACATCAAATGAAATACATACTAACAGAGATTGGAAACTTAGCAGATCATCAATCTGAGTACTTTATAAATGTGTTGATAGACAAATTCAAGAAAATAACAATGACCAACAGTTACACTCAAATATACACAGTACTTCAAAACACAACAAATTCTAGCACTATAAATAACTCAGATTTTACTATCGAAGGAATCACTGAGGGAGATTTGAACGCAAACCTAGATTTATATATGAACCAGTTATGCATCCAAATAGATTATTGGTTGGCGAATCTAAACGTGAATCAGATGCAAGACAGAGGTTTCCGACAAGTAGTTGTACATGATTTAGCTGGAGATATTATCGATCGACACAAATATTTAGAATTGAATCCTGCAAGTAGAGGAACAGATCAAGAAGAAATAGAACAACTAAAGTATCAAATATTTAAATGGATCAATAAGTTAGTTGGAGAAGATAATACAGAAACTATACAACATGCTGAGGACTTGATGACGAGAATTAGAATGATCCCCGTCCCGATGCTAACAATACCTTCTAATACGGCAAAAGATATATCATCAAATCAAGGACAAGCAAGTACATGCCCTAGCCAACAATGTGAAACATCATATTCCAATAAATGCAATCCCAAACAAACGGTCGATGTTAGTTACATCGGTAGGAGGATGAGTAGTCCTGGTCAAATGACTTCCACTGCTAATATGAGGCAAGGAGCTATGGATCCCAGAATGAATAAATCAGCTGGGCAAGCTGGATTAGCTGGATCCAGTGGACTTGCATATAGTCTTACGGATAATGTCAGTCCAGCAGTAGGTGAAAGTAGAACAGAAACGAATGGTTTCAATCAAAGAGTAAGTCCACAGGTTTATCGTGGACCTCAAGGGCTTAAGTCTGACGTCAAGTCGACACTGGAAAGAATTACTAGTGCAATGCCACCGTTTCCTCAAATTAACCGTAATATAAGAGACAATGGAGGTACGACCCGTGGAACCAATATCAGTTTACCAGCTTTAGGGTCAAGTCCTGGTCCCAATGTGACAGGGCAGAGAGGTTTTACTGATAAAAGATTTAGTGGCCCAGCTGCAATCAATTCCGATTCTACTAAGCTGTATAGTAGCAATATAAACCAACAGATACCATTTGGACAAACCTCTAATGCAGCAGCATCACAATTAGCTAATTCAACAATGAACAACGTCTCTCAACCTAACTCTTCAGGCACTCAGCCCTCTTGCTGTCCTACACTAGATCCTACATCTCTATCAATCAAACGATTGAACGAAGAATTCGATGAGTATATTAAAAATTGGGTGCAAGAAGTACCGATAGTAGTTTCAAAGCCAGAAGAGCTACAGGTAGCCGAAAAAGCTAGGCTAGGACTCTACAATGGCATATGGAAAGCAATTACTAAGCTAAAATTTGAACGGACAATATTTTATAACCGCTTTTACTTTCAAGATATGTTGGATAATGAGCTAGAAGATCTACTTAATATTCTTCCGAAAACGCCCGAATTAGAAAAGAAGAAATACGCGCTAAAAGCTAAACTAGTAGAGAAGACAACGGATGCTTCCGAAAAAATGCTATCGATAGGTGAAACAGCTAAGTATAAGCAACAATTGGTTGAGAACGTTGAAAACAGTCTACCAACTGTTGATAAGACTGTCGAAAGTGATGCAAAATTGCATGAAGACCTGCAAAAACTGTGTATGGCTGAAACTTACATACTGTATATTAGATACAAAGACGAAGACCCAGTTCGAGCTAACGTTTATAGGAAGAAATTGCTGAACAACATTGAAACACTTATTGATGATATCAAAAAGCATCACGGGCAAGAGTTAAAAGATATTGATCCTGCGTTATACATGAATGAAGTAGTCAGTGCTTTGAATAAGGTACCAATTCCAAGTGACAACACTATAAGAGAAGAGGCTGATGAGATTCTATTAGGTCTAGAGATAGAGCAATGGTACTCGGACTTGCCGTTAGTTAAAAGTGATAACTATACAGTAGAACTGCAAAGGAAGAGATTGAGGGACGCTCTGGAAAAGAAAATACATGATTTAGAAAAAGAAAGAAACTTATCCGATTGCGTAGCATCCAAGGAACTAAGGCAGCACATTGGTAAATTTCTCGAAAAAGTTGGCTTACAAGACGGGACAGATATAAACTTTGTAACAGACGAATTAGTGAACAGATTAAAAAATAGACCCAGGGATGGAGTTAGAAAGAGATCGGTCGCGTTTCAAGAACCACAGGATTATCATGAATTTCAAAATAACATGCAATTATCTTCCACAATGAGACCTGAACAGATCGATGACTCAATTAGACGTAGGTCAGTAGGCTTCCAGGAACCTCAGGATTACCAAGAGTTTAGTAGGAACATGCCATTCTCCTCCAGTTTTGCTGGGCAGCCTATCGAAGATACTCTTAAAAACTCGCCTAGTATCCAGAACCCTGATGGACATTGGATATCTTTAGATGAAACTAGATTACCTCCATCCATGTCCCAAAACGGGTGGCAATCCTCACAATCATTACACCAGGCTCCTGCAGTACCATCAGCAAGTTATTCATCTCCGAAATCGATGCCTCAATCCTATACTAACATGCCACAATCCACTGGTCAAAATTCCAGTAAATATTTCCAAGAATCCAGTCAAGGATTCAGCCGGAGTGGATATGAAAAAATGGCAGCTTGTGGATTGAACCCACACGGCACATTTCAAGCAGTACCCGATGAGGTTAACTCTCAAACAGCTTCCACAGTACCTTGCGATAGTAAATATATGCAGGGGAACGCAGCTTCCTACAAGACAGGCAGAGAAGGACCACGAGAGTTTCAGAGCAGCAGTTCACAGCAGCAGAAAAATTCTAGAATGTATGCTATTCCTCTGTCAGGTCAGCCAATGGGGTACTGTATTCCGAAGCAATATTACAAAGAGATGTCACCAGGGAGAGCGAGAAAGAACTGCCAAAAACAAAGACCGGTAGACGGAGCTGGTAGGAGATTGGAGATGGAAGATACGGAATCAGAAGCAGAGACAGAGACGTGTAGATGCATGGAGCGGTGTAGACGGAGACCGCGTAGACCAATGATGGTCCCTTGCGGGGAACATGATGTGAAATGTCCGCAGTTAATACCTGTTAGATGCCCATATGCGTACTTTTTCCAATAACATAGGCATTATAGAACATATACAAGTTATTATATTTTTAGAATATTTGGGGGTTTACAAGGTATTTTTTATAACTTCGTTATATTCAATTATGCAGCTTTTAATTAAAATTCATAGGTGTTACGATACATTGAGATTTGTATAACGGTTTGAGTAATTTATTTAATAGCCTTGTGTTATCTTTTTAAAAATTATGTATATGTGTCTTCTAAATAAAATAGTCTTCACCTATTCACTTTCTGTTTTTCAATCACTTTGTTTAATTACGTATTTTAACACAACTATTTAAATTTCAGATGTTTTGATGAGTTGCGACCATCACTATTTTTTATCTGTGAGTATTATAACACTTGTTTATTAAAATAAAAATAATTCCAAGTATAAAAATTCGAATAATTGAAGTAGGTGTACAATTTCAGGCGACCGAACGAAGAAGAAAAGCGGAATTTTCAGGTTACACCAATGAACTACAAAACATGAAATACGTACAAACAGCTTTCAGCTTGACAGATATAGAACCTATGAGATCTAAACTTAACGAAAGAAGTTACTCCGAAGAAGAAATAGGTGAACATTCAAGAAGATTCAACAGACAAGAATTAAGAGAAGAGATATTAGAATGGATAGACGTATACAACGATAAATTGAAAGTGAAATTGTTGCGTGAGAAGATGCAGAAGTTAGCGGAAAAGTTAAAGAAGTCCGGCGAAGAAGAAAGGTTGAGAATGAAAATTGAGAAGTATTTAAGAAGAATACCTAATGCGTCAGACAGCGATGAAGACGAATCAGAATTCAGAAGAAAGCTACCGCACGATATTGTAAGAAGATTAAAGAAGTTATACACAAAATCAGAGGAAAGTAGCCTCAGTAGAATGGAGTCCTTGAAATTTTACAGCAATGTCAAAAGAGCTGTCAAGAATTGGGTCGTAAACATACCAATTAAAAGGCAAGACTTTTTAGGAAGACCTTTTAAAAGAGATTACTTATTTAATTATCTTAGTGGTAAACTAAAATCTGTAATCATAGATAGACCTGATTCAGATATAGAATATAAAAATGTGCTAAAATCTAGTATCGCTAATATTATGGAAAATTTACCCATTGACGATCGTAATAAGAAATGCAACTTAGCTGATGATTTGGCTAATGATATATTAAATATCAGTACAACGTTCCCTAATAGATATATTCAACCGACTGTCACAGAGCTTAAAGAATTTATATCAGACGAAATAATTTATTTTGTTGAAAAATCACACATTACTAATACAAAGAAACTGAAGTATTTAGAAGCGGAATTAGTTGATGCTTTGATTGGTATTAATAATATCGATGATGTAGTTATTGATGACGTTAGTAATATATTCAGAGATATTTGTAGAATACCTGTATATAAAGCTAGATATATGACTGATATCATTTTAAATGATTATAAGGATTATTTCTTCCGGCAAGATGACAATTTGGAGAAAATACCACCAAAAGTTTATTCAGTATATGAAAACACTACAAATATACCTAACAATAATGATAGATCATTTGTAAATCAACTGATTGATGAGATTTATGATTGGTTACATGATTTATCATTAGATATTTATACAAATAAAGAAAGTCTTAGCAAACAAATAATAAAAGATTTGGCCGAGAGAATAGCCAGAGGTGTAAGCAAAGGTGATCTAGATGTAATAGACAAAGAAGTAAATATCTGGACGGAAAAGGTTTTCAAAGGAAGACTGTATAGACATGTTGAGAAACAGTTAAAAGATAGGTTACAAAGTGTATTTTATGAAGAAATTGAAGTAGAAAAAGATCCTAAGCATGAAAGACTTGTGATTAGACGTTACGAAGATATAATTGACGAATGGATAGATAAAGTGCTTATAGATACTAGACAAGAAGGCTCTTTGTTTTATACTAGAAACGAACGTATCCATGATTTGGCAATAAAACTTTACAATATAAAGGCAACATTTAATAGATCTAGCGAAATCATCTCAAAAAAGATGCAAGATGAAATATTAGATTGGATGAAAACCCTACCTTTCAATAAACAGAATAATACAATGATGTCCGCAGCAAACTTAGTTAAAAACATAAAAGCTTGCAATACAAACGATATAGAAACAGCTGCAAAACTTGAAACACATCAATTAGTAGAAGCGATACTCGACTGGTTGAAGAAACTACCACTGTACAACAATAACAGTACTAAAAATAAAGAGATAATGGAACTAATTATGACTAAATTGGCTGATAAATTATACAACTCAATTAAAAACACTAATTTGGATCCCAATGTGGAAATAATAGAATATGTAAGAATGTTAGACACTAATCAGAACGATGAATTCGTTCAATACACATCTTTGAAACTCAAACGGTATTTACAGGAGCTTAATATTTTTGAAAATGTTTTACAACATGGAGGTCCGGAAGATCAGTTTTTGGTTGCTAATATTAATATTTGGTTGAAATATCTACCTTTTGATGCAAAACTTGTGAAGAACTTCGAGTCTCGCAAAATGGAGTTTGTTGGAATAATAAAACGTTTGAGATACTGGGGAGCTGACGATGAAGTTTTTAAAGTTGAAATTATTAAATTTTTAATGGGTCTCCCACTCACTTATAGAAGCGAACAATTTTATACTGAGGAAGCGATAAAACTGATACATAACTTGACTATAACTTTTGGTGATGTCCCAAGGAATATGGCGTATGGAAGTAAGGAAATTATCGAAGATACGGTAAAAGATTGGTGTAAAAAATTACCATTGACGACCGAATACAATCCTAGAGAATTACAGTATCTTATGGATAGTATAACAACACTAATAATCAAGCTTAAAGTAAATCCCGAAGGTGGTAATGAAGTAAATTTGCGAAGAGAAATAATTAAGAATCTTGTGAAATTTCCTTTAAAACCTGCATATCATTCAAATGATAAAATTCTACAAATAGCCAATAATCTAATTAAAATGTTAAAGGATATAAGAGAGAAAGCAAATAGTAATGTAGCAGTGTATGGACTGTCATTAAACAACGTTAATACAACAGATTTCAGCATACAAAGTATTAAGAACGACGATATTAAATCGAATTTAGATAATTACGCTAAGCAATTAGTAGGTCATATAAATGAATGGCTTCAGAATCTAGATGTTCCTAATGTCAGAGAGCAAAGCTTTAAAGAAGTAGTAATCAATGATTTAGCTGGAGACATCATAGATAGACATAAATACTTAGAAATGAACCCTAAAAGCAGAGGAACCGATGGAGAAGAATTAGAACACTTAAAATATCAGATATTTAAATGGATCAATAAATTAGTCGGTGAAGATAATCTTGTGACTATCGAACACGCTGCAGACTTGATGAATAGAATACAAAGTGTGCCTGCACCAATGCTAGTAAAACCACATGAGAAAACACTCCTCAGTCCAACAGACAGCATACAGTCAAGGTCATTAAAACAATCACAAAATAATGTTACAAATGTTGAAGATTATAAATTAGATAATTCTGTTAAAAGATCAGTGGAAACTGGAGCAGGGATATCTGGTGGCAGTTTTAAGGAACAACATGAAAATTCAAGACAATTGAGTAGTGAAGGCAATCTAGGACTAGCTTCTGCACCTATATCTGCTAATAAAAGTTCTCAGAACGAGATTTTAAGACAAGCAGCAAGCCATCCAAATGAATTAGGAAATAAATCTACTAATGCGGCTTCACAAACTCGTGCTAACACCTTACCAAAAATATTTGATAAATACCAGAAGATATTCATTGAGAAATCCAATGAGATAGTCAACGCAGCTATACCAAACGATAAAGGTTTAGCTGATATGGCAAAAACTGGGGTATACAAAGGTATATTAAACGGATTCTTTACTTTAAAATCAAATCCTGAGGTAGAAAACGATTACGCATGTTTTGAATTTATGCTTGAAGATAAAGTAGACGAATTGATAGATTTACTACCTCACACGACTGAGCTAGATAGTATTAAAAACAGTTGGAAGATTAGCGTATTAATAAACGCTGTAGATATGCTGAAAGAGATGCATAGTGTCACTGACAGACCCACTTTTAGACAGCAGCTTAAAAACAGACTAAATAGAAAGGCGCTCAAAGATTTAGAAGATAAAGAATGCTTTGGACTTCAACAAGGATTCCTAGTTGAAATGGCTAATGATTACATTCTAGAAACTAATTATAAACAAGACGACCCGATCAAATCAAACATTTATAAGCAGAGACTCATGAAGAAACTAGACGATTTTGCTAACCATGTCACAAAAAAACACAAATTGGGCTTCAAATACATAAACAGAGTCGCCTTAAAGCGATTAGCTTTGAAAGTACTAGACGAAGTTCCTATACCAGAAAATGATATCCTACAAGAAGAAGTTGAAGAAATCCTATTAGCTGAAGAGATACAGCAGTGGTACAAAGAATTACCCACTAACCCTTACCTGAACTATATGGATTTACTACTAAGAAAACGTTTGATAGAAATACTGGCTAAAAAACTTAACGAAATTGACAAGAACATGCCACAAGAAGATCCCTCGAAAGAGAGACTCATGAAACATGAAATGACAATGTTTTTAGAGCGGAAAGGAAAGTTACAACAAGACCAAGATTTGAAAATAAACTTCATGGTGGATGAACTGAATAATAGACTGAAAAATAGATGGATCGATAGACCAACGGAGTATGAAGCGTTTGATAAAGACAACCCTGCTAGTTCAACATTCGCTCGCTTCGAGAAGGATGATATTTTAGCGCCCGTTGAGGCTACTGGAGGCGATAGTACCGCTAACACTCAAAACTTTGACGTGTCAAATGATTATAGATCTCATACAAATATGGATGGAGTTGATAAATATCATAAATGTGCTCAAAACCCTCAAGCTAGAAATGCATATGGACCTAATTTGAGCCACAGCCCAGCTAATATTAGTGGAACAAGTCCCCATGATGGTTACTCAAATCAAGAAGCTAAAGCTGGAACAAATCATAACGAAGGAAATTCAGGATTTCGGAGTTATAGGAAAGAGACTAATCCTAAAGGTAATTATTAAAGATCATATTTTTGTAAAACTAATAAGTAGAAAGGCAACAAGAATGACTTTGGAATTGAAGTAAGCCCCGTGCAGAGTTTAACTCTGCACGGGAATCAGACGCGACTGAAGATAGAAGAATTGCGATTCAATTGCATACAATTTGCCAAAAAAAAGACCTAATGTTATACTTTTTTCAGGTTCAGCAAAGAGGGGAACTGAAATGCCGTCAGAAAGCGAGCGAGGAAGAGTGAGATGCAGATGCATGAGACGCAGCTATGTGTGTTACGACTGTGATGATGACTATCCTAGATTTGTGCCGTGTAGTTATTTTATTTGATGGTGTATTGTGATTTGTTTTGTGTTGCAATAAAAGAAGTTTAAAATATTTTGTAAAATTTTTGTGACCAAATTCTCACGGATTTTAATGTGGAGTCACTCTTCTCTTTTGTCCTTGCTTTAAGCGCCCTATCGCACGACGACACCAGCGGTAGCGCAACCAGTAGCTCCACCAACAATGTATAGAGCTGTATGGAGGATATCGTACCTGGTGTCCGCTTGGTAGCGCAACCAATTCGGTGTGGGTTATTGAATCACCCGCTGGTGGCGTAATCATGGTTGCCTCGTGCGATATCTCACGCTTGAGTAGAAGATATTGGGAGTTTCAAGTGCTGCATTATGCAGGATTTACACGGGTCGATTTCAGCCGCACGTCGAGAAACAAAATCCCGGATTTTATTAGTGTTTTTTCTAGTCGTGCGGCGGAAGTTGACCCGTGTAAATCCCGCATTATAAGCACAGCCGACCGTGACCAAATGCTAGATAAATAGACTTTCTCTCATTCTCTCCTATGCACTTGTCTGACAAAAAAACAAAACAATTAGAAGCAAATACAATTTTACTTTCAACAACACAAGACAATAACAAAACAATTAGAAACAAATACAATTTCACCTTCGACACCACAAGACAATCAGAAGCAAATACAATTTTACTTTCAGCGCCACAAGACAATCACAAAACAATTAGAAGCAAATACAATTTTACTTTCAACAACACAAGACACTCACTTCCTGAAATACAAATAACTGGGATGAGGACATTGCGCAGGACTGCACTTAGCGCACCGCTTCGTCGGATCATTGTTGCAAGAGTTACAGAATCTATTCCTCCTCTTAGTCGCACACTTCGTGAGCACCCTCTCCCTGCATCTGCATCTCACTTTCTCTTCCTTCCTCTCCCTTTCCCTCGAGAAAGGTCCGAAATCATCATCAGAGAGGATTATGGGCCTTTGACAAGGTCCCCAAAAGTCATCATCTTCGGGAAACCGCACAGAATTCCAATCGAAGTTGTCCGATTGTTTATCGTTTAGATTGTGGCCTTTCATGTCGTCCAATGACCCTAAACGAGTGACTTTTTCTTTGTAATATCTGCTTGTGCTAGGTTCTGGTCTGGGTCTCCGGTTTTCCTGGTCTGAGCTGGATATTAGTGGGGATTGGGGTGCGGTGTGGGGTTGGGAGTACTGTCCTCGGCACGTTGGTGAAGGTCGGCTGCAAGGGGACCTTGGTTCTTGGGACCCGTGGAAGTTATCACAGGGCGTTTGACAGGGCATCTGGTAGAATGAGTTGCCGGTTGAATCCCAATAGTATTCTTTTACTATAATCTGTTGAAAAATATTAGTTTTTGTGAATAGTTGAGCGTTAAGCCTACTAGTTGGGTTTAGGAGGGCAGGTAGCAGTTCTAACGTATCATCAGTAACAGCTTAATCAGGGTGAAATTGGAAAAAAAGGACGAGGGAAGAAGACTATCTCCCTTACATTATCTCAGTCTGTTCATAAGCAATTTTATGATTCCCAAAGAACGTACGACTCGAATTAAGACATTCAAGCCAACTGTGTATTATCTTTGATACCTCAGAAGTTGCAATCTTCTGAGTTAAAACTGATACTCACACATACGCAGAAATACTTTACTGATATGATACCTAAAATTAATTAAGAGACCTAAAGAAGAGTAGGATAGAGAGAGAAGAAGGGGTTGGGCTTCCGGCTCTCTCACTCACCGTATGAAACTCAGCTGTAGTAATTACTTTACGCTGATCTTCTGTGAGAGGGTGGTACTATCCTGTTCGAGCTAGCCCTCTAATGATGAGCTGATACACAATGAAATAATCTGTACCTCATCACTCCTATTAATATCTAAAACCAACCTGAGGCTGCACATCATTGTAACTCCCAGTACAGGGACTGAATGGCTCCACGCAAGGGCTCGCTCCATCCTTCCTTCGCCAGCCCTGTCGAGGAGACATCCCTGGACACGGAGACTTCTCAGCCCTCGGCGTACCACCAGCTACATGACATGACGGAGTTTCCCTTAACCTACTTGCAACAGACTTATAAGGCCTCTGAAAAGGCCCAGGACAGACAGAAGGGATAGACTTCATAGGGCCAATTGATCTGATGTCTGTCTGGCTCCCTGTGTTCATGCATGGACTAGGTGACGCGTCTCTGCAAGGCCGTTTGGCTAACTTAGATCTAGCTTGCTGAACTCTTTCTCTGATTCTGTCTAAATGTTCTCTGTCTTCTCTAGTGAGAGAGGTAGGAAATTGGGGAGTGAACATACAAGTATCTGGACAAGGTTTTGGAGGTTTAGGCCTTTCTTTTATCGCGTAATGACAAGGTCCCGGACATATTTCTGTACCATCTAGCTGTAATCTCGTTGATGCATCGAACTTCCTCGAATCTTCTGTGTTTTTCAATCTATCTATCAAATCAGCGGCATAATGATCTATGGCGTCTTTGCCTCCGAGCAAATGAAGTTTTTCAAGCCATTTTTTTATTTCTTTCTTCATTTCTTCAGTATAATCTGCATCGTTCAATTCTGCGGCGTGTTCTAAGTCGTGTAAGCGTTTTGCGAGTATTGAAATCATTTTGTTCAGTGTTGATTGTCCTGTGGGTGTTTGCTCTGCAAGCGGCAGTCCTCTTACCCAATCTGTTATAACTTCTTTCGATCTAACATGCTCTACTTCAGATCTCATGGATTCGTCGTTAGGTAGAGACACATTTATCAATGCTACGTATAAATCCTGACTGAGTTTGTTACTACAAAGCTGTGACGATGGATGCCTCTGTAAATAATTGTTACAGAACTTAGTCACTTCGTCGGCTATTTTCCTCCTCAATTTATTCCTCAGTTCCTCATTGTTAGAAGCGTAGTTTAAGTTGACGAAAGCGTCAGCCACTGCGTCTTTGAGCACTTCTAAGGATGTCTGATCTTCGCTCGTTAGTTCTAAACCTAGAGGCAATGTTCTAGATACGGCGTCTCTAAGCTGTTGCTTATAAATCTGACCGGCTAACTCGTTCTGTGTTTTCTGTTTGGCTTCCTTTATTTTATTTACTAATAAATCTTTGAATTCAGCCAACTGCTCGTCATCTATTGGTAAATAATGGCGTATTTTATTCAGTAAATTATCCATCTCATCTCTCAAAACATCTTCGTATAAAAAATCATCGTTCAGAATTTCAGGATTCAGATTTAGTTGACATATTTTCTGCAATATCTTATTGGCTAGACTGTGTTTCATGTTCCGTATAGTATCTTGATCTAGATTGTCATCAAATGGAAGGCTGTCACACCATTGCTCAATGAAATCGTACAACAAATTCGGAAGTTTCTTGTAGCCTGTTTTTGATTCGAAGCTGGCTGCTTCCATTTTGCTGGATTCAGTGGTTTGCACGATTCTGGTAAGCTCATCTATTTTATCATCTAAGTCAATTTTCTTAGAAGGATCGAGAGGGGCTTTTCGTAGGAACTTATTAATTTCATTCTGAATAGCTTGCGGACTCGCATTCGGTCCTAACTCTTTCAATCTGTTTAATAATTCAGATTTCATATTCTCGTATTGTTGCTTCTCTTCTTCGTTTTTGAACTTCATCGGTAGCGACTCTACCCAGTCCTCAAATTTATCTACAAATGCATCAGACGCTCTCTCTTTACCTGTAATAAAATGTTGATGAAACTTGTATTTGACAACAGTGTCTATTTAGTTACCGCCACCTAATATTCCTATTACTTCACGAATTTTGAAAATAAAAGTCGTTATATTTTTATATTCCTCAATTTTGGCGTTTATCGTTTAGGACTGATGAGACCTTTATCTTATATGAACCGTTCCGTCACAAAAGACTTATGTCTTAGGGAACTAATTGTAATACACTATTATTTCACTCTAGTGTTTTTGATAAAGATTTAGTGAAATGTAAGAGTATCACATTACTAATTCACTAATTAGTCACTCCGATTCAGCTAAATGCGTTGCTAGTGGATACGTCAAAAGTTTAATAGCCAAAATGAGGATCGACCCCGGACCTCTCGGTTAGGGTGTTGGCACCACTAACCACTAAGCTATAAAAGCTTTTTAACTCTGTCTCAGTAGATTAATCAGAACCTATTTTTAATTTTTCTCCATTCAGTACCTTTGTAATCAACCAACGAATCATTACTAGGCGTTATACTGTTATTTCGAGATATATTCTTCCTCCGAAGTGTATCCTTCCCACGGTGGCGTTTCGAAGATTTATCAAACAAAGGTATTCTAATACCATTGACCCTGTCCCTCAGCTCCGCAATCTTAGGCATCATCGGAGTTAAATCACCGACATCAAACAAGTTGTTCATCCATCTAAATACTTGATACTTCAAACATTCCAATTCCTCTTCCGCTGAAGTTTTCGCTTCAGGGTTCAGTTGTAGATACTTTTGCCTCTCAATTATATCTGCAGCTAAATCCTTAACCATAGTCTCTCTGTAGCTTTCATGGTTTAAATCTACAGGTAGCTCATCAACCCAAGTATTTACTACATCTAATACTCTATCAAAATATTCTGCAGAGTTGATACGATCTGATGTTTTTAATGTAGATTCAGCGAGTACATCATCATCATATACGATTGACAGTGAAGGTTCGTTAATCATTATTGGTGTTACTATACTATCTCTAGGTGTGGAACTGATCGGTGCTTCACCTCTAGCCGAAGGGGTCGGGGATGTCACCCCAGACTGTAAGCCCTCTTCTCGATTGAATTTAACGTTATATTTTTCTAGCAAACCTAATATTTCACCTTTCAAGTAACCTTTCATATCTTGCATTTGGCTCGAAGTCGCCGAGTATTGACTGTCATCCGCTTCATTGAATCGTTTAATAACACCGTTTATAAGCTCACTGGCATCACTTTCTTTGATCTTAATTTCTTTTATTAATTTGTCTAGAATTTTATTCTTGATAGCTTTATCTCCGCGTATCATTGCCAGTATATCTTTTGGTGAAAAATTCTCTAGTTTTTGTTTGATTTCGCTTATTTTATGTTGAGGTATGTTGATCCCTTCTTTGGCAATTGTATAATCTATATGATCTGATATGGATTTACTCAAATTTGAGGAGTCGTTTTTCACAGTGGATTTTGATCTACTCATTGATTTGTCTTCATCGAATAACACATTCTCATCGTTCTTTCTTGCCCGTTTTTTGCTTTCAACCTGTAAGCTGTAAACCATTTTCTTGGTATTCCTCCTATTTGCGATTTCACAATTTTTGATTACGTCTATAATTCGTTCGATGATGTCAATACTCAAATCACTTATGACACCTTTATGTAGATGAGTTTCTCTCGTTAAAAGATCAAAGATCTTCATCCTAACATCGTTTAAGTCCGATTTTATGTTTGCCAGAATAATATCTGCTAGTTTCTTTCTTAAATTGTTTCTTTTGCTTTTCGGTATCTTGGTTGGTGCGTCGTCGAGCGCGTTGGTTATTTCTTGTAGTATGTTTTCATGTATAATTTTTGCTCTACCTGTAATATGATTGTGTTTGTTTGTTTAACTTACACATTAAGATTATATTTGATTTCAGAAACTTGTGCAGAGTTTTCAGAATGTTTAAATTATTACCACGCACGATATGATTACGCTTTGATAAACATTATTTCAATGAGATGATTATTAAAATGTCTGATTATTATGCAATATGCCAGATTTATAATTTGTAATATTGTCAAGTTTACATTTCTCTTCACTGCTCCAGCATTGTCCTGTTTTCTTTTTATTATTATTTATTAAACCTAGTTATTTACCTTTTGTACGTCTGATAATATAATATGTCTCTCATTTCTTAAACGTTGTCACAATTACGAACAAAGATTTAAATATAAGCGCGTGCTTATTAATTTATTTCAATATTTTGGACAAGTGTAAAGAACATTTTATTTTTAGTTGAACTTTAAGGTCTCCAATTACTTTCTATTATGTTTTTGAATTTTAGCCTATTGTAAATAAACCTTAAGGTTTTGATGGATGTTTGTATCCTACAAATGTGAAAACCGGCAAACAGATATCAAATAATTTTGCATAATTGTGTAGTATGCTTACCACATCAAATACAACTATAATAATATACAATTCACCTGTTACATCCCTTCTCCTGTCCCCCTTTTGACCAACTTTCCCAGAAGCCGTCTTCGATCTTCCGTCTCCTTGGAGTTTTATAGATTCTTCTGACAATATTTCTAGTACTTTACTTTTAGCTTCTTCTTTGCTGTACTGTGGTTCTAAAGCTTTAATTAGTGCATTAGAGAGCTTAGCTTTCAGAACGTTTTTAGTGTGGGAACTTAACGGCAGTGGCGCGCCGTCTACAACGTCACTAACATCTCCTATTATTGAATCTCGTAGTTCATCCCTCTGATTCGAAGACATCCTACCCTTTAAATCATCTGGTCTGCGTTTCTGAGCGTAAGCTTTTCCAGATTTTGGAGTGTCTTCAAATGAATCTTCATCATCGGTTCCGCTGCCCATCTGCTGATCCACAACTTCAGATAAATCCTTACCTTTACCTATTAATTTATTAGTTACATTCCTAGATTCTTCTCCAGATATATTTGCGTCACGTAACAGCCTGTATACGTCGTCTCTGACGTCTTCTACGTCTCCCCCCTCTACTTGGTCAAGAATAGTGTTAAGCAGGTTAGATTCTAAATTTTCTCTGTCATCAATTTTAGCTTTAACTTTGTCCAAAGCCTTTTGTATATCTCCTTTTAATGATTGTTTGATTTCATGTTTCGTTTTCGAATCCAGTTGTCTGCCTCTCGAAGGCACATCGTGTGTTTTCCGAGGTAAAGATTCAGATATTTTTTCAGCTATACCTAATAGCTTGTTGGTTATGTTTCTAGCTTCTTCTCCAGGTATATTTGCGTTACGTAACAGCCTGTATACGTCATCTCTGATCTCTTCCACGTCTCCCCTCTGAATTTGATCGAGAATAGTATTAAGAAGCTTTGATTCTAAATCTTGTCTATCGTCGATTTTAGATTTGACTTTGTCAAATTCCTTGTGTATATCACCTTTTAATGATTGTTTGATTTCTTGTTTAGTTTTAGAATCCATTTGTCTGCCTCTTGATGGCCCAGATTGTGTTCTCTGAGCTACGACATCAGCTAAATCTTTAGCTTTGCCTATTAACTTATTAGTTACAGTTTTAGCTTGTTCTCCAGGTATTTTAGCTTCACGTAGCATCATCAGTACGTCATCTCTGATGTTTTCCACATCTCCTTGCTCTACTTGGTCAAGCATAGTATTAAGCAAGTTAGATTCTAAATTTTCTCTGTCATCTATTTTAGTTTTAACTTTATCTAAAGACTTTTGTATGTCACCTTTCAAAGTTTGTTTGATTTCTTGTTTCGTTTTGGAATCTAATTGTCTTCTCGATGGTCCAGATTGTGTTTTTTGAGCTACAATTTCAGCTAAATCTTTTGCCTTACTTATAAGCTTATTAGTTACAGTTTTAGCTTCTTCTCCGGGTAATTGAGCTTCACGTAGCAATTTGAATACGTCATCTCTGACTTCTTCCACGTCACCATCCTCTACTCGGTCCAGAATAGCATTAAATAGATCTGATTCTAAATTTTCTCTGTCATCTATTTTAGATTTTACTTTATCTAAAACCTTTTCTATGTCACCTTTCAAAGTTTGCTTGATTTCTTCTTTGGCTTTAGAATCTAATTGTTTACGTCTCGATGGGCCATCATGTGTTTTCTGAGGTAAAGCTTCAGATATTTTTTTAGCTGTACCTAATAGCTTACTAGTTATGTTTCTAGTTTCTTCTCCAGATATATTTGCGTTACGTAACAGCCTATATACGTCATCTTTGATGACTTCCACGTCTCCCTTCTCAATTTGATCAAGAATAGAATTTAAAAGCTTTGATTCTAAATCTTGTCTATCGTCGATTTTAGATTTGACTTTATCTAAAGCCTTTTCTATGTCACCTCTTAATGACTGCTTGATTTCTTGTTTAGTTTTAGAATCCATTTGTCTGCCTCTTGATAGCCCAGATTGTGTTCTCTGAGCTACAACTTCAGCTAAATCTTTAGCTTTACCTATTAGCTTATCGGCTACCGTTTTAGCTTCTTCACCAGGTATTTTTGCTTGACGTAATAACTTGTATACGTCATCTCTCACATCTTCTACGTCTCTCCCCTCCAATTGGTCAAGAATAGTGTTAATTAGCTTTGATTCTAAGTCTTGTCTATCATCGATTTTAGATTTGACTTTGTCTAATGCCTTTTGTATATCACCTTTTAAAGTTTGTTTGATTTCTTCTTTAGTTTGAGAATCTAATGGTTTGCTTTTAGATGGACTGGCTTGTATTTTCTGGGCTAATATCTCAGCTAAATCTTGAGCTTTAACTGTAAGCTTATTAGTCGTAGTTCTGGCTTCTTCTCCGGGTATGTTAGCTTTACGTAGCAGCTTGTGTACGTCGTCTTTGACGTCAGCACGATCTCCCACTACTTGCTTGTTCAGTAATGTGTTAAGTTGTGTTTCCAAGTCATTCCGGTTATCGATTTCAGCATTAACATCGTTTAAAGCATCATCAATGTGACCTTTTAATGCTTGTGTGATTTCTTGTTGTGTTTTAGAATCCAATGATCTACTTTTTAATGGCCCAGCCTTTATTTTCTGAGCAGCATCTTCAGATATATTTTGAGTTCTGTCTAATAGTTTCATAGTTATATCTCGAGCTTGTTTGTCAGGGATATTAGCATTACGAAGTAGTTTGTATATATCATCTGTGACGTCATCGACGTTTCCTACCGCTAGTAGGTTAAGCAAACTATTAAGTTTCGATTCTAAATCTTCTCTGTCATCAATTTTAATTTTAGCATCGTCTAAAACGTCTTGTATGCCATCTTTCAAGGATTGTTTGATTTCTTGTCTTGTGTTGGAGTCTAACCTATCTCCTAGACTACCTAGTCGATCCTTCGCAAAACTTTGAGCCCTAACAGCGGCAATACCACTGCCTTCAATTTTCGACTCTCTATTTTTATCTATGTCTGTATCATCGATTCTATCTAGTTTTTTTCTTCGTGCTTCAGAAAGTTGCCGCATTTTTTCTTCTGGTTCCGTTTTGACCTGAGATTTCAATCTTACATCATCATCACGAGAGACGCTTGATGACACAATAAGTTCCTTTTTAACACCGGAATATGAAGGTGCTGGCGACGGCAAGTACTCAGAAGAAGGTGCAACTTTAGATTTTTCCCTTCTAGGTACTTTAGGTAGATTCGAATATCTTCTTAAACTAGCCAATACTTTATCTAGTGGACCTTTCCCTTGTTTAGCTTGTTGCAACGCATCTTTGAATCTCGCGACAGCCGCTTTATCATTGGGATCAATGTTATATATCTTCAATTGTTCTAAGAGCTCTTCCGATAACGGTTCGTCACCCTTCATCGATCTTTTTCTCAGAACCTTCATATCTCCCGGAATTTTTAGTTTCTTTGCTGCATCAACACCTGCCATATAACTGCTTTTTCTCCTCTTATCCAATATTAAAACATCATCAGGAACAAACATATTGTCTTCTAGCTGGTAATTTATTGAATTTCTGAATTTCGATGGTTCAGCTTTGCTAAGCCTTTTTTTGTGAGCCATATTAGAGTCTTGACATTTGAGCGCTAAAGTCATATCTTTAGCTTTATCGAGTAGATTTTGAGCAACTTTTTTAGCCTCCTCTTCAGATAAATTAGCCGCACGTAGCTCATCATAAATTTCTTTTATCAAATTATTTTCATTTTCTCCTTTTCGTATTCCGTCTACTAATGAGTTTATTAGATTGGTTTTTAAAGCATCTTTGTCTTTAATATCACCTGTAGTATTATCTAAGATGCCGTCTAACTCTTCCTGTAGTGTTTTATTGGTTTCTTTAGGTATCTTTATTTTTATTGCTGGTTTTCCAGGAACGTAGATATCTTTGACTCCTTCGAATAATTTGTCAATCATTCTATCTGTTTCATCCTCTAGCAAATCGTCTTCAACTTCGTAATGTTTTATTTCGTCTACATTTTTTATCAGCATATCAGCTAGTTCATCCTTCAATTCCTCTTTCATATCAGAAGGGAGATCATCAGTAACGGCATCCGCTAAAAAAATATCAATTTCATTCAATACTAAATTTCTCTTGAGTTTGTCCTGCGCAGTCTGGCCTTCACCAATGTCACTGAGCTTTCTTTTTAACCAATCAGACTTATTGATTTCTTCACCTCCTGTGATTTTATGATCATAAATTTGATTGGCTAATTCTCGACACAACTCTTTAATTTTCTCTGGATCTAAGTGACTCAATTCCGGTCGATTTTTGATCCACTTGTAAACCTCTTGGTATATTTTTTCGACTTCTTCCTCGCGGGTTTTGGGTGGTATTACCATTACGTTATCTCCTAAAAACTGTTTTAATAGTTTATTAGTCAATCGCTCAAGAGTTTCTGGATCTTTAATATCTAAAACGTTTTTAAGAAAAGCTTGAATAACATTTCTCATTTCCTCGACTACATTTGCGTCGACTCCTTTCGCTTGTAGTTCCCGTAATTGCTTAGCTAGATCATCAACAGCTTTACTATCCTTCATAAAAGGAAAATCTTCGTCTAACCAATTATTTATTATAGCTACATATTCATTTAACGGTTTCACGATATCTTCAGGCGTTATAATATCCTTTGGTAAACTGACCAAATTACCAATCAGTTTATCTGCCATCTCGTTTAGTTCTTTCTCTTTATCACCTTTAATATGCACAGGTAGGTCTTGAAGCATATCTTTGATAGCATCTCTAAGATTTCGAGCGTACTCATAATTATTTTCAGGCCTATTGAAAGCTATAGGTTTAAGTTTATTAGTAAAATCATCAGCCAGTTTATTTTTATCCATGTCTCTATTAAATTTTATATCATTTACCCACTGTTTTATCGTATCTGCGAACTTATTCGCTCTTTTAGGTAGTTCTTGTAAACTGACTAACTTATCAGTCAACTTATCGGTCAACTGGTTTATCGTGTTTTGTTTGTCACCTTTAGTATCAATCGGAAGGTCCTCGAGCATATCATTTATGACACCTTTCAATTTATTAGCATACTCATAATCATTTTTAGGACTATTCAAAGCTATGGGTCTCAGTTTATCAATAAAATCACCAATAATTTTATCTTTATCAACGTCTTTCTTAAAATCAATATCATTCACCCATTTTTTTATTGTATCTGCAAACTTATCAGCTTTGTCCGTTATTTCCTTCACTTTATCGAAAATATTTTTTTTAGCTAGTTCTGGTAAACTGACCAATTTCTCTATCAACTTATCACCCAACTGGTTTATCGTTCCCTGTTTATCCCCTTTATTATCAATCGGAAGGTCCTCCAGCATATCATTTATAGCTTCTTTCAATTTCTTAGCATAATCATAATCATTTTTAGGTCTATTAAAAGCTATAGGTCTCAATTTATTAATAAAATCACCAATAATTTTATTATTATCAACAACTTTCTTAAAAGCAATGTCGTTCACCCATTTTTTTATTATATCTGCAAATGTATCAGATTTATCCGTTATTTCCTTCACTTTATCGAAATGATTTTCTTTAGGTAGTTCAGGTAAACTGACCAATTTATCTATCAACTTATCACCCAACTGGTTTATCGTTCTCTGTTTATCCCCTTTAGTATCAATCGGAACGTCCTCCAGCATATAATTAATGACTTCTTTCAATTTCTTAGCATAATCATAATTATTTTTAGGTCTATCCAAAGCTATAGGTCTCAGTTTATCAATAAAATCACCAATAATTTTATTTTTATCAACACCTTTCTTAAAATCAATGTCGTTCACCCATTTTTTTATTGTATCTGCAAATTTATCAGCTTCATCAGGTATGTCCTTCAGTTTATCCAAAAGATTTCTCGCCATTAGATCCTTGAAAGCATCTTGTGCAGCTTTGTTATCCGGTAACCATATAGGCAGTTTGTCCATATACTTTTTAACTTCATTCATAACATTATCATTATAATAATCATCTTGAGGTATATTTTTAAATACTTCAGCTAGCTCTCTGCCTATTCTTTCTCTTGCGGCGACATTTTCCGGGGTATCACCAGCTCTGACTGGAAGTTCTTTGATCCAAGCTAACACTTCATCATTGACCTTTTGATCATAGCCTTGAGAATCTTTAGAGTCTCGCCATTTCTTATCATAGCCTTGAGAACTTTCAGTATCTGGTTTACACAAACATATCGCCTCATCTCTGCTAGTCTTCCCCTTTCCCGGTATTACGTCATCAGGTAGACATTGACAGAATTTGGATGCTGTTGGTACCGATGGTGATGAGGTCCCGGCTTCAGATTGAGGAAATTTGACGCACGCACACGCCAGCGGTTTGCGGCAAAACTCACAGATCTTTCGGCCTTTAGGACAGTCTTTTCTGCAAGTCTGGAAATTAAAATAATGGTGATTTTAGTTATATAAGAAGACTAAACAGTCACTGACGTTCATGGAGCCTGTCTTCAAGACCCAATGGACTAAAGGGGTCTAAAATAAAGGAGTCCTCGACCACACACTTCTATTCGGACCGACGGGCCCGTTGGCGTGGTTGGCGTGATGGCGCCTTTCACGCTGCAGGTCGTAGGTTCGATTCCTACCCGGGACATGCATTTGTGTGCATAAACATGTCTGTATGTCCCGAGTCTGGGTGTATATGTATATTAAGTATGTATTTACAAATAAAAAAGTAGTATATGTAGTAATATCAGTTATCTGGTTTCCATAGTACAAGCTCTGCTTAGTTTGGGATCAGGTAGCCGTGTGTAAAAAATGTCCCAGGATATTATATTATATTATTATATTAATTCCGCCAGAGACAAATTTCGGAAACGGCAGTTTCGTAATTCGTCGGTCTGGGTGTCACTGGGATCGCCCCCAGTCCATTGTACTGTACCCATAGTACAAGCGTTGCTTAGTTTGGGACCATACAGTTGATGTGTAAGTCTGGCGCTATTAATTTATTTATATTCTGATCCAGGACTTAGATTTACTAGTAACAATGTTTTAACTTACACTAGCCTTAGATTCAGACGATGTGGACGGTGATTCCTTGGAGGCAGAGGGTGCGGCTGACCGAGGGACAACCATTTTGTTTATATGAGATTATGTAAAGTTGGCAAAACAAAATGGCGGCGGTAACTCATAGCCAATGATAGCGGGTCAGAGCTGCCAACATTATCAAATTGGTGCGTTCTTTTTTCGATTAAAATTTTTAAATAATTGGGGCGTTTATTTTAAACTTTCTGAAAACTCCTTATAATGGTAACACATAATAATACCTATCAGCGTATTTTAATACAGTACTATAGTCTGGGGATAGTACTGAGTATACTATAGTATCTGAAGTTAAATTATAATAAAACAATTTACCTTGCTCATCAGCATCATTGGATTCGTGACTCTGAAAATAATAAAATCAAATGTTTTTCTTATTTAACTGTGATGGAAAACAAGCGTACGACCCGCTTGATGATAACCAGTTACCTTAGCTTATACATTGTGTTAAAATAAGTAAGTAAATGGTAAATTTCATTTTTTTTTTCATTTTTCCATTGTACAAGCTTTGCTTAGTTTGTGTGCTAGTCTGGCGATATTTATTATTTCCATTCTGTCTGCAGTGTGTATTTTTGCCATATTCAAATTCAAATCATTTATTTTGTTTAGGCCTACGGGGGCACTTACAAATTGTCATTTTACATTTTTTCCTTAACTTCTACCGCCGGATCACAAAGTGACCTCGACTGAGAAGATCCGGCAAGAAACTCAGCAGGCTTGTCATTTTGACATTGTTTTATTGTTAAATCGCCATTAACTTATTTTAATACACTGTATTTTGGTAAACAATAGCTCCAGTGTGCTGCCTTCCAAAATAAGCAAGGCAAGACACGCTACACTTTAACATGACACTGTTCTGACATTTGAGCGATCAGACCCAAGCTGATATCTTCCAAGTAATCCCAGATTTTATAATAGGCCTTTTGAGAGAGTTTAGTTTTAGTTATAGTTTTAAACTTATTAACAGGCAAATCTCGGATTTCTTTAGGAAGTTTGTTGTAGAAGCGTATGCATTGTCCTACAAAGGAATTACTTATTCTGTGGAGTCGAGTTACATGTACGGATAGCTTGTATAATTATTTCGTGTATTTATCGAATAAGCATCGCTTCTTTTTTTCAAAGTTGTTCACATTTTTCTTAACATTAATTAGGTTTTCATAGATAAATTGTGACACCACAGCTAGAATATTTAATTCTTTGAAATTTTCTCTGAAGGAGACTCTAGCAGCTAGGTTGTAAATAGCTCTTACAGCTCTTTTCTGCAGTACAAATATAGAATTTAAATCTGCAGAGCACCCCCAAAGCAGTATGCCATACGACATTATGCTATGGAAGTAACTAAAATAAACAATTCTAGCATACAACTTGCCCTATGACCTTTAGTGCTAAAAGTATAAAAAAACGTCTATTACGTACCGACGGATCATAATGATAGTTCTTCCTGTGCTGGTTGTATCTGCTTTGTATCTTAGGACACAACTGTAACAAGAAATTAAGATTTATAAGCGTAGAGTACAAAAGTTAAAATGTGTTGCAATCTCTTTTTATTATGTGAATTAAGTGGCAAACAAGCGAACGCTCGATGTTAAGCAGTTACCGTAGCCTATAGATGCTTGCAATGAGGAGTGGTAGAGAGGGAGGGGAAGAGGGATTGGGCTTGATGAGCTGTTTAGTTTGGTGCCACCGTCACTTTTCTATCATCGCACCTTTCGACGCTGGGAGAGATTTCACCCACATCACCTGGATGCCTGGTATCCTAGAAATGTACTGCATCGCGAGCATCCCGCGCACGTGCAACTTGTGGAGTGTATTGCACTACAACATGGGGTTCTTCAGAGGGCGTGTTAAAGGTCCCTAAAAGGTCGCCGCGTCTGCTCCTTAAGTTGCAGATGTCCTGGGCGGCGGCTTTCACTTACCATCAGGTGGACCGTCTGCCAGTGTGCCATCCTTGGCAATATTAAAGGACTTATTAGAAGTTGAATTTTCGAAAACGCTGAAAATTATATTTTTTATAATTTTAAGTGCGGGCGGCAGTCGTAGAATGGGAATATCATGGACCTAGCACATTAGGGGCGACTGGGACATAGGAAGGCTAGAAGAGTACTGACCACGGGCCTGTCATCGCAGATCTGTTGCAGCGTGTCCTTGATGTACTTAGCGAGGTTGTCCAAATACCTCACGTCCGTGACGCGGTCGTGTCGCTTCCGGTAGAGGGAGCTGTTGCCTTTCAGGTAATCGTATGTTGTGTTGATCGGGCTGTCTTTATTTCTGAATCATAGACAAAAAACTTGTTATAGACATCCGTAGACAAACCATCATTACAATTTAACGCCATCAGTCACCCAATTTTGACCATTCGTCAGCCTTGAGTGACATATTTTGGGTGCCAATTGTCAACAAATATGTCTCCCAACTTTGACCAACACTTATCTAAAATCGACCAAATTGGCACCCAAAATATGTCTCAATTGTGACTAACTGTCATCCAAGATCGAACAACTGTAACCCAATTGAGACCGTCTGTCAGATAGGGAGGGGGGAGCGTTGGACTTTCTACCTCCCCCACTTATAGTACGAAACCCAGCTAAAATAGCTACTTTACGCCGACGCCTCAAAATATTCAATCTCTCCCTCACTTCCTATGTCTCCTATCGCCAGAAAAGGACAGCCTGTAACTCCGTTCCTTTCTCACGCCGGCATTGTCGTTGCTTCTATCTTCGTTCCTCGTCCGCGTGTATGTCTGTATGTTCTTAGATTTTCTCTCTCGTCTGTTCGTCTGCTCCTCCGACTTGTCTTTTGGTAAAGAGCGCATGCTTTTTGAAATTTTTGAAGGCTTTATTACTGAAAATGAGGAGACATATGTGATTTTGTTTCTAGAGCCAGACAAGCGTAGAGCCCGCCTGATTATAATAATAATAATATATCCTGGGACATTTTTTACACACGGCTACCTGATCCCAAACTAAGCAGAGCTTGTACTATGGAAACCAGATAACTGATATTACTACATATACTACTTTTTTATTTGTAAATACATACTGAATATACATATACACCCAGAATCATGACATGTTCATGTACACAAATGCATGTCCCGGGTGGAATCGAACCTACGACCTGCAGCGTGAAAGGCGCCATCACGCCAATAACGCCAACGGACCCGTCAAAAGATCGAGAGATCGATCTTAAGATGCTATTTTTGACAGATGTTCCATACATTAAACGTCAAAACTGCATCTTAAGATCGATCTCAACTCTGAGATGTATTTATTAATACAAGTCTCAATACTCACAATTCTTCGCTTGAGTGTGTTTGATGAGTCTCTCGATGAGATCAGCTGATATGGACCTGCTGGGCAGCAGGCTGGGGTACCTCCTCAGAGAGTACACGAAGGGATCTGTCTGGCATGATACCCGGCTGAACTGGGCAGCGCCTGGAAGTAAAACTACCTTCATCCTACTTCCTACTAATATTATAAATGCGAAAGTGTGTGTGTGAATGTTTGTTACCATGTATCTCCATAACTACTAAACCGATTTTAATGAAATTTCAAACGTAGATAGTGTAGGCTTTGCAATAAGACATAGGCTATTTTTAAATATCAATTTCCACGCGGGCGAAGCCGCGGGGCACAGCTAGTAATCTATACATATAAAATTCAAAGTCCTGACTGACTGACTGATATATCAAACCGCTCTGGTCCTAGCGACATGAAATTTGGGGGGTTTGTTCTTTGTCAAGTGTAGGTATCCTCTAAGAAAGGGCTTTACGATATTCCACCCCTGAGGGAATTAAATAGGGGATAAACGTTTGTATGGAAGCCAAGCGGCCTTTATTTTGGACAATTTTAAAAGTTATTTTACTGATTGAAGTGCTACTCCTCCCGCTTTGCAACGGAGGGAAGTGGATAATCTTCTTCCAACTCCTCCTATCCTTAATTTTGATTAAATTCGTGCGGGTTCCAAGACAACTTAGCTTGTCCCCGGGACTCGTCGAGGTTCACACCTTGGCGTCTTCGTTGGACACTGTCGATCCTGGCTTACAGGAGCAACAGTGGTGGGAGTCTGTGGGTCTAGTCCCAAAAAATAATTACTTACTTCTACCAGCCCACCTCAGGTTATTCCTGAAAGAATACTGTGTCCTGATTAAACCAGAAGTCAGTTCGCCATTGTCAATACCTCCTATTTCAAAATTGCCTTGCACTGAAATAAAAATATAATAACTAGGTAGGTATGCATCCAATAAACAGTTGTAGCGACTTCACATCTCGCTACCAACAGATGGCGCTAGTTGCACGCGCCAATACAAAAATGGAGTCCTAAACCACGCAAGCAACATTCCCGAGGCACGCAGCATATATACGAGACCCCGACAACATCCATCGGGGCGTAGCGGCCGACCCCGCCAGGCATACCACCCGCCTGGCCGGAAGATCTTCCCTTTACCGCTAAACAGTGATAGGCGATTGGTTAAGTACGCGTCTTGCGGGCAAGGTCCAAGGTTGAAACCCCGGCTCGTACATCTGGATTTTGTGAAATCTATGTGCGAATCGTTACTTTTATCACTTGCTTATGGTGAAGGAAAATATCGTGAGGAAACCTGCATGGAAATGTAACAAATTTTCGAAAGTCATGTGTAATCCACCAACCCTCACTGGGCAGCTTGGTGGATTACGGCCTGAATCCCCCTCGGATTGAAGATCCCCCCCCCTCTCCATCTGTTCCACTCCCCTCCAGGTCAGCAACGTGCGAGCTGCGCCTCAGGTATTGCAAGCTATAGGCTACGATTAAAGCTTATCTATAGCTATATTAACCGCATAAAACTAAGAAGCCAAACGATTTGTAGAAACGCTTGTAGACCATTCCATTTCTTTAGGAGTTCTTCACCCCTCAGGGGATGAAAGTGGAGACTTACTTCGGTTAGGCTGTGTCCTTTGTGGTGGGAATTCTGCCAGGCTGACTGGGGGGGAAGTGGGGTTCATTCGACAGTGGGCCAACTGAAACAAGCAAATTTTCAGTATTGGGCTGAATGACCAAATCACATCAAGAATATTTATTGACGGCCAACAAAGTACATAGGTATTGCGAGAAACTATAGGCTACCGCTACGGTAACTGCGTTAACATCAAGCGGGTTGTATGCTTGTTTGTTGCCCTAGTATTTCGTCGACCGTTTGGCACAGTGGTTTGAGCGAAGGCTCGGCTCTCTGTATGAGGTGGTTGCGGGTTTGATTCCCGCCTAAGGCAAATTTCGGAAAGGGCCTTTTTGGTAATTTGTGCTAGTATGGGTGTCACTGGGATCACCCCCAGTCTATAGTACGGTAACTATCGATAGTCTTGATTTGACGCTTCTTCTTTCGTGGACCCTACTCCGAAAGAATCCGGAACACTTCCGTAACACTTTTAGTGTAGGAAAATGTACCAGAATAGGAAAATGTGACCTCACTGATTCTGTAGTTTTCATGATACCTACATCCGTCAGGGTATCATGCACACTAGAGCCCGTATTACCTAATAAATCGATTTGAAGACTGAGATCGATCTTAAGATGCAGTTTTGACGTTCAATGTATGGAACACCTATCAAAAACAGCATCTCAAGTTCGATCACAATCTTGAGATCGATTTATTAATACGGGCCTACTCACCTGATAACTACTAGCGTATCTATCGTCACAGATCTGCACTCCCGCATGGATCTTCAGCCCATCGTAACTACTGTATGTATTTGTTTCGACTGAAGACTTCGTTTGCGGCAGACATTGATTCTTCATCGCTGAAAGTTACAGAATTTGACCGTTGAACCTTATGACGACATGGCGTCTGAAAATTGACCGGTTCCACTGACCGTTTGCTCTGGCAACTGCATGTGCCCACTTAGTGCTGTCTCGGCTACTGAAGTTAATAATAATAATAATAATATCCGGGGACATTTTTTTTACACACGGCAACCTGATCCCAAACTAAGCAGAGCTTGTACTATGGAAACCAGATAACTGATATTACTACATATACTACTTTGTTATTTGTAAATACATACTTAATATACATATACACCCAGACTCCGGACATGCAGACATGTTCATGCACACAAATGCATGTCACGGGTAGGAATCGAACCTACGACCTGCAGCGTGAAAGTCGCACCCGCGCCAACCACGCTAACGGGCTCGTCCAAAAAACCACCAATCCACAATGGCTTTAACACTGAGCGTATTGCTTCACTCAACGAGGGTGGAATTAGGGTAGCTCCACCCTCTGACCACTATAACTTCCCTGTGTACAAACGGACTCCCCGAATAGAGGCAGATGACAATCAAAACGTTTCTTTTATTTATGAGACAGTTTAGCTATTCCTGGGGACTTGCCAAAGTCGACCACGAACCTTAGCCATTTTCCATTCTAGGCTGAGGTAGCGACTGCTTAACAGCGTGACATCATCATCTCTACACCCTCAGCTCTTCATGTTGGAAGCTCAGAGAACTCTTACCCAGAACCGTATTACCTTGAACTCTTGGCTCGTGCAACTTCCTTACCAGCGTGACAGAGATCCAGCTTCACGCAACACCATATTTCAGTGTCACTGCCGTCCATGGTAGAAGTTCATGGTCCATGGTAGAAGTTCAGAGAAGTCAGAATAATAGCCACTTCCACTCTTGGCTGGCGAGCGTCTATTCATCAGGGTATCAGCAAGGCGTACATTATGAGGTCTATTTGTCCCAATGACCTTAGCCGTCTATGCTGGCTATTTAAAATTGGGAATAGGCCCGCCACACACTCCCACCACCGTTACTCCTGTAAGCCAGGATCGACAGTGTCCAACGATGACGCCAAGGTTTGACCCTCGACGAGTCCCGGGGACAAGCTAAGTTGTCTTGGAACCCGCACGAATTTAATCAAAAGAAAGGATAGGAGGAGTTGGAAGAAGATTATCCACTTCCCTCCGTTGCAAAGCGGGAGACAAAAATAACAGCCGGAAGGAATGCTGGAAGGTAATTCCAGAAAGGCATTCAGGAAGTTAGTGGCAAGGCACATTGCTCGTAGAACGGACGGCCGATGGGGCCGAAGAGTTCTCGAGTGGCGGCCGCGCACCAGAAAGCGTAGCGTGGGTAGGCCTCCCACAAGGTGGACCGACGACCTGGTGGTGGTCGCGGGAATCCGCTGGATGCGGGCAGCGCAGGATCGATCATTGCGGCGAACCTTGGGGAGGCCTATGTCCAGCCGTGGACGTTTTTCGGCTGAGATCATAATGCTGGAGGCTTAGAGAAGTCTTACCTAGAATCTTAGCCACCTTCCGGCCCTGGCTGGCGCAGCGTTTGCTCATGAGCGTGACAGCTAGCCCGGCGTCACGCAGCCCGTGCACCACCGCGACCATACCCTCGCCGTTGCCGTCCATGGTGGTAGCTTTAGTTTCTTGGCAGGGGTATAAACTGAGGGGAGTATATAGGAAGATAAGAGTTATTGGTGGATGAGCAGGGTGCGTTTCTACTGACGCGGAGCTGGGCGGAGTGGAGCGGAGCGGCGAACTGTGATTGGCCAATAGTGATGGGCCAAGCGCGTAGTGGAGATTTTGAGCACTGCGATTGGCCAATTCACGGTCCACCCAGCTCGCGTCAGTGGAAACGTATCCTTAGGCTATTTGCGAGCTAGTGTATTTTTTTCTTATCTGTATCACCTCACTACTGATAATCTGATGTTAAGCAGTTACTGTTGCCTATAGATGCTTGCAATACCAAAGTCATCGCTCGCACGTTGCCGACCTGAATGGAGTGGAACAGAGGGAGGGGAAAGGGAGGAGTTGGACTTCCGGCTCTCTCACTCATCGTAGAAACGCAGATATCGGAAACTGCCTTTTCACAATCTGCCCTGGTCTGGGTATCACTTGGATTCCGAGTCCATTGTACAATACTCATAGTGAAAAATTTGCTTAGTTTGGGACCATACAATCGGTGTTATAATCTGGCGTTATTTACTTATACTCACAGTCATTTTGAGGAGTCGCAACACTGAAAAACACAAGTCGGGCCTGAAACAGCCCTGCCAATCTTCACCGAGGGGCACTGGCCTGCACACAAAACCAACATAAGTGCTACTTAAGTAGGAGTACCTACAGTCCTCTTTTTATCGTATGGTTCCCTGGTACCTGGTGTCAGAGTTGTTCAAGCCGCTCGCCTCTGACAAGGCTTAACGACTTAGATGACAACAACCGGGACCGACTTTTTAAGCACGGAGACGCTCAGTACAAATGCCACTGAACGGTCACCCATCTCTGACTGACCTTGCCAAGCGTTGCTTAACCTCCGATCGTTTACCGATCAGTGATTGCAGCTGGCTATCAGTGCTTACAGTAAGTCAGCCTACCTGCCGTTGCAAATATAACCGGCCTTTATTCAGACTCCTAGCTAGAAAAGGTGCTAGGTAGACCGAATTCAGGGTTTTTTCTGCCATTTGCTTACCTATGTATAAAACATTTGTACCTAAGCCTTAAATAGAGCTACTTAAGTAGTAGAGTATTTATCTACTACTTACATTATAAGAAACAGTTAATTTAAACGTAAAATCTAAATAACACATAAATTTTAGTAATAAAAAAAATGTAGATGAAATTCTAAACTTTTGATTAGTGTTCTGACATTTCTGATTCCTTTGGTAATATTCTGTCATGCACTGTCATGTTAAAAAGATTTTACGGTGAAAAGTAGGAGGTTGGCATGGTTTGGGCATGTCATGAGAAGAGATGAAACCATGGACCAGTTACTAAGGGGACTGGCCCTAAGCAAGTCGGCCGAGTGGTCGGCCTAGTAGTAACATCGACATGAAACGAAGCGAGTAGTTCAACTATTTACCGGTAAATAGCAAAATGAAAATGAAAAAACAATGTCCACGTTTTGTTTCATACAAATATCTAATAAGGGCACCTCTTTCTTTAGTCTTTACTGTGTGGATCAACGCATGTAACTATTTATAAGTGATGAATAAAGCTTGAGTGGCGACCACGGACCGGAAGGTGCAGCGAGGGTAGGCCCCCACAAGGTGGACCGACGACCTAGTGAAGGTCGCAGGAAACCGCTGGATGCGAACAGCACAGGACCGGTCGTTGTGGAAAACCTTGGGGGAGGTCTATTTGTCCAGTGGACGTCTTTTGGCTGAAATGATGGTGAATAAAATTACCAAGAAAAAAGGATACAAGTGACTGTCCGAAATAGTATGTCCATGGACACAGTAGGACTGAGTCGTTCGGATCTAGTGATTGCAATGTTATGAGGTACCATATCAATGCCAGTAATACGCATAAAATTTAGTCGTGCCACCCATCAAATTACCGACCTTGAGCGCCATTGCTTAACCGGATCAATGCTACGTGGTCTATTAACGCGCCGTGACAATCGTAATATTGTCGATTGCGTTATAAAAACAATTTATTAGCAAATGAACAATTTAAAAATTGCGTTAGCAAGTTGCAAAATAATGCCTAGAGAATAGCTTTCCCTTGTGGTACCAGCCCCCCTAGCCAAGTGGCTTCGTCAACAAGCGTTTCTACAAAACGCTACGCTTCATGTATGGAAATGACATTACACGTGGATTATATTATTTTCATACATGAACCGTAGCGATTTGTAGAATTGTTTGTAGACGGTGCAACTTGGCTAGGGGGGCTTGTTAGACTCCACTCCTAGTCTGGAGGTGGTAAACAAGCGTACGGCCCGCCTGATGTTGAACAGTTACCGTAGCCCATAGATGCTTGTAAATACCAAAGCATATAGCTCGCACGTTGCCGACCTGATGGGGAATGAGAAAGAAGGAGAGGTTTGGGATTCCGACTCTCTCACACAACTTACAAAACGCAGTTGAAATAGCTACTTTACCCCAATCTTCTGTGAGAGGGTGGTAGTGCCCGCTCGAGCTACTGTTACTCCTGTAAGCCAGGATCGACAGTGTCCAACGATGACAAGGTTTGACCCTCGACGAGTCCCGGGGACAAGCTAAGTTGTCTTGGAACCCGCACGAATTTAATCAAAAGAAACGATAGGAGGTGGATCAAGATGATCCACTAGCCCAGACTAGTTAGTATATTATGACGTATGTAACGTGTAATCGTATGTTTTAGTTCAGGATGTCTGTATGACTGTATATTGAAGTGTTTATGTGTTTTTAGTTAGCAAATAAACAAACAGACCACGTAACGCAACGTAATAATTTCAAACAACGACTAGTTTTGGATGTTAGGCTTGTCATCCAGTTACTTTGATGTATTATTACAGATATGATACCCCGTAACATTGCAACGGCCGAATAGCAGAGTTGGGCAAAATTTAATTGCGATTAATTAATTGCAAATTGCAGGTGATGTCACAATTAACAATTAACTGTGATTTGTTCGCGATTGACAAACAAATCAAAATTAATTGTTATTTGTGACGCCACATGCAATTAGTAATTAATTAATTGCAATTAAATTTTGCCCAACTCTGCCGAATAGTCTAACGCAACTCAAAGAAAGCCGCTCAACTTTGACGCTCCATAAAAATTATAGATAACGACGGCTCAAACTGCTAATTGGGACTTAAAATCTGAGTAGCCTTTGAGTTTGGACGTGAATTCTCAAACAAACATCACACTATTTTTTGTGACTAAGGTGACAAACAAGCGTACGGCCCGCTTGATGTTAAGCAGTTACCGTAGCATAGATGCTTTACCAAAAGCATCGCTCGCACGTTGCCCTAAAGGGGAGTGGGATAGGTATAGGGAAAAGGGGGGAGGGCGATTGGGCATCCGGCTCTCTCACTCATCGTACGAAACGCTGTAATAGATTACGCCGATCTTCTGTAAGAGGGAGGTACTGTCCGTTCTAGCTAGCCCGTATATGAGCTGCAGTCAATTCGCTACAACTTGGCTCTGCCTATAAACCATTCTCCCAGACATACAAAGGATTTTAAACACAAAACATCTCTTTGTGTTTACAAAAGATAAGTGAACACAATAAAACCATGTTTAACATCTGATGACCCTAGCCGGTTCGTACAAGGTGAGTGAGTCTGCTAGTCCACAAGGTCAGACTATTCTCACGTTTTACCTAATTACTTACCAGTGCGAATTATATCATTGTAGACCAAAGACGTAGGCATTACACGTTTATGCATTGTTTAGGGTTATATCGCACGAGGACACCAGTGGTAGCGCAATCAGTCGCTCCACCAACAAAACATAGAGCTGTATGGAGGATATCGCCTGGGTCCGCTTGGTAGCGCAACCAATTCGGTGTCGGCTACCGAATCACCAGCTGGTGGCGCCACCATGGTTGCCTCGTGCGATATAAGCGCGATACGATGTTAGTGAACCACTGATTCAGATTCACTGGGTCCGGACAACGGGCACTCAGTCGCTTTGCCATTGAACTTGTATTGACGCTCTGATTAGTCGGTTGATTCTGACCGACGGTCGGCCGACGGTCAGAGAGTCGATCACTCTAGCAGCTCAATGGCAATGGCTACGGGACTTAGGGCCGGAATCGTGTAGACGGGTCAACCCAGTACAGGTTGGCATTCATCTATCAATCCGGCACCCGACCAGCACCGCCTCGTCGGTCGGCGTTCACTAACTGAACCGGAAATAAGTGGACCACGCGCTGACCACGCGGCGTTCACTCGTTGTCCACGCGCGGTCCACTGGTTGATCACGTGATGTTTATGGTGTAAAAGCTGCGTCCGCCCGCGGACCACCTGTCCACAAGGAGTGGACGCCGAGCGGCGAGGCGGTGCTGGTCGGGAGCCGAGTTGATAGATCAGTGCCGACCTTGTCAGTTTGATGCCCTTTTTACCCGACTACGGAGGCGTTATGATTTTGACCGGTATGTATGTATGTATGTATGTGCATCTGTTCCCACCTAACTTCCAGACTACTTGTCGTAATTTGACAAATGAGGTATCGTCAGAAGCGGCTTAGCGGCGCGCTGGTTATAGGCTATGTGACGTCACATAAAATTGCATATGGCGCCCTCTAGAGGACATAATGTCATGAACAAAAAAAAACATTTTTTAATGTAACCGTGTGGGGTATCAAATGAAAGAGCTTGATGAGCACATTTCAAATATATATATATTGTTACCTATAACTCCAAAATAATTAAATATGAGAATATTTTCTTGTTTCATACTTTTTAGAGCACGTTTTTTCCGTAGTCGGGTTTTAGTTTTTAAACTTTTTTTATAAACTAACTGGACTGGGTTAAAACTACTGTCCACCCGAGCCCAGTTAGGTACAGGTCAGCGCTGGACTGGGTTACTGGACTATCGCGACACTATCATCAAACAAAACATGGAAGAAACATGGAATCCTCTCCATCCAAAGGTTGTCTGGAAGAGATCGCAGCTTGCGATATGACCGCCCACTGTACACTGTTGTTTGTTTCTTGTTTTGTTTGGCATTGTTGTTTATGTATTTGTTTCCACTGGTGTACAATTAAGAGTTATATATCTATCTATCTATACAGGCTGACTGGTTAAACACTGTACATATTGAAGGACATGATAATTTATGGTAACATGAAACGTTTAAAAAAACAAAATTTTAAAAATACCAAAGAACTACAGAGAAAACCTTCATTAAATTAATGTGCTAAAACTCGGAAATAGTGGACACCGCAGTGCCTCGCTTAGAACGCTAGTGCTAATGACACTAATGACACTTGATAGGTACGTCAAATTAAGGAGATACGATCCTGACCACGCTTATTGTTTTGAATGGATAATTAAAGATAATAATAATAATAATAATTCAGCCCTTTTAACGTCCCACTGCTGGGCACGGGCCCCCCCTCAATGCGAGGGGGATTCAGGCCATAATGCACCACGCTGGCCCAGTGCGGGTTGGTGGATTTCACATGTCTAAAGACATGCAGGTTTCCTCACGATGTTTTCCTTCACCGTAAGCATATTCATTAAATTAATGTGCTAAAACTCGGAAATTGTGGACACCGCTATCGCTAGTACGCGTGTTCTGCTCAAACGGAGTTAATGACACTTGATAGGTACGTCAAATGAAGGAGGTACGATCCTGACCACGCTTATTGTTTTGAGTGGATAATTAAAGATAAATTAGGCAAATATTAGGCATCTATTTTTTTTACATAATTAGAATGAGAATCGAGTACTGAGCACTCTATATCAATATGTAAAGTGTTCAACCAGCCTGCCTGTATAAACGGCGCTTTAGATGCAACAATAAGGTGATGATCTGGTGCAGTTCGCAGGAAAGACCTGGATATCATTCGCACAAGACCGGAAGGAATGGAGTGCTATGGAAGAGACCCGGGGCCCTACCACCACCTCTTATAGCAGTTTTGTTTTAACGTTTCAGCGACTTTTTGTGCAATGACGTTTCTTATTGTCATGACAATAAGGTACGTCATTGCACAAAAAGTCGCTGAAACGTTAAAACGTTCCTGTAATTGAATCGCGATAAGCGTTTGTGGTAAGCCCCCTGCATTCAGCATTGGGTGGTTGAAATAAAACCGGCCAAGTGCGTGTCGGACTCGCACATGAAGGGTTCCGTACCACCGTAGAATAAAAACGTCAAAAATATCAAGTTTCTTGAAGACCTATGAAGACCCCCTATTATTTTAAAATTGTATTTAGTTTTTAGTAGTTTTTGTTGTAGCGCGGCAATAGAAATACACATTCTGTGAATTTCAAGTTTCTACCTATTACGGTTCGTGAGATACAGCCCGCTGTCTGACGGACAGACGGACTGACGGACGAACAGCGTAGGCTTAGTAATAGGATCCCGTTGGCACCCTTTGGGTACGGAACCCTAAAAAGAGAAGGAAAAGAAAAAAAGATGCAAAATACTGCGCTTATTTTGGTAATATGAATGCAAGGTCAGAAACGATTTCCGATCTCCGACGGACATCGAACCCGCAACCTCCCAGTGCAGTGAGCCGAATGGTTCCCTCACACCACTAGACCGGGCGGTCGTTATCTGTCGGAACTATTTCACTTGATAATTGACCTTATTCGGGGTCGACAACGACCGTTGAGCCGTTATACAAATAAACCGATAACGGCGATCGTTTTAAAATAACGGCCGTTAACGTGTTTTAGTCATCAAGGTTATATTGGCGTTAATTATATTGGCATTTGGCAATATTCATGCTTACTAAAATAAGTAAAAGTAATTAATTAGTAGTGGTCCTGCCTCGCAAATGCAGTTTAGTTAAATTTGAACCTAAAACCTAACAATAACATGAATGATTTATAAGCTTAACAAGCGTACGGCCCGTTTGATGTTAAGCAGTTACCGTAGCCTATACATGCTTACAATACCAAAGGCATTGCTCGCACATTGCCGACCTGAAGAGGAATGGGAAGGAGGGAGGAAAAGGGGGGGGATGTTGGGCTTCCAGCTCTCTCACTCATCGTACAAAACGCAGCTGTAATAGCCGCTTTACGCCGATCTTCTGTGAGAGGGTGGTACTACCCCGGTCGAGCCAGCCCGTTTATGAGCTGCAGTCACTTGGCTACAGCTTGGCTCTACCATTCAGTGCTAGTTTAGTTGGTAGTCTAATCTTACCTGATAGCTACCTATACAAGTATTTTCTTTAATTCTTGCACTGGAATCGAACCACCAACCTTCAACTTCGGCTCATTGAACCCGACCACACCGTTACGCTTCGAACATTGTGGTTTTTGTGGCCGCCGTTTGTCAATACCTTTGGCGGGGCCCAAGCGGGAAAAAAACAATGCGAAACTTAAAACCATTGACATTGCAAAATTGAAATAGTTCGACGGGTCCGTTCGCGTGGTTGGTAAGATTCCACCTATCACGCTGCAGGTCGTAGGTTCGATTCCTACCCGGGACATGCATTTGTGGGCATGAACATGTCTGTATGTCCCACAGAGTCGCTATTAAAGCTGCGTTTCGTATCGTACGATGGGTGAGAGAGTCGGAAGCCCAAACCATAAGTCCCTGTCCGCTTCAGGTCGGCAACGAGCGATACCTTTGGTATTGCAAGCATCTATAGGCTCCGATAATTGCTTAACATCAGGTGGGCCGTACGCTTGTTTGCCACCATAGTCTTGCGATACCGAAAGTATTGTTCGCTCGTTGCCGACCTGAAGGGGAGTGGAACGAAGGGAGGGGAAGAAGGGGGAGTTGGGCCTCCGGCTCTCTCACTCATCGTACGAAACGCAACTGTAGTAGCTACTTTAAGCCGATCTTCTGTGAGAGGGTGGTACTACCCCGGTCGAGCCAGCCCGGATTTGAGCTGTAGTCAATTGGCTACAGCTTGGCTCTTCCACCATTAAATATCATCTCTGCCACTCCCTCATGGATAATAGTCGTGTTGTATGTAATTATTATAACAATAAACATTGAATGCACTTTCGACAAGTTAATATCGCGAAACGAATCGCGTGCGCACAATCTTGATTCATTTAACATTTTACCAACTTAATAACAACTATTTATCAGTTGGTAAACTTGACAATTCAAATGCATAGCCAGTATTCCTTTGTGATAGAGTCCAAAATCGCTGACAATGTTTGTTCGAGGCTGTAATCGCGTAACGACATTCCTAGCTTGGTTGAATGCGGCTAACTTCAGTGTGTTTGAAGCTGTGGAGAGAGACGGTCGCGTATTGTTCCCGCATAAAAATAACACTAAAATTGTTATTTTCATTGAATGTTAACGACTTTATCGTTTGAGTTTTGTGAATTAAGACATTTCGAACCTTATGAAGTGAATTTAAATGCATATTGAAGTGTCAAACAGTTTTAAATGCGTATAAAAGTTGTGATATCCAAACAATGATTCGTTGAGCATAATGGAAGACGTATACACAATTAAAGTTAAAACAAAACCTGATACCAGGAACTTATATCCGTCGGAGAGGCGGTATTCTGCGTCTACTGTCTCTGGATTAGCGTGGGTGCACATAGCCTTAGCGGCTACATCGTTCCTGCTAGCCTGTCTAGCGTTAATCAACTCCAATTCTGACATTGGAATCTCCAATTCTAGCAATGGAACGAGAGACTCGGAAATTTCGAAATTCGAAAACAATGGAACGTCAGAAATAAGTTTAAACGCTTCGAAATTCGAAACGAATGACAACGAACAATCAGTTAATGATTCTATATTTGAAAATGGATTTATGGAATCTGAGAATGGAATCTTAAATGATTCCAGTTTAAATCAGAATGGAACTAATACTGAATACAATAGTAACTATATGCTTGTGTTGGCACCAGGTTTGATTACTATATTTGGATTGGCCGCCGGCGTTGCCAGCTTCTTTGCATCTATAAAATGGTACATAGACCATAACATTATGTGGCTATTCATAATGTCTACACTATCGACCATAGTGTCTTTTATATCTTTCACTATGGTCGTTGTGTGGTTCATAACTTCAGAGGGAGATATCACAGAATTCTATAAAGATAGAGACCCATTTAAAGAATATTACGTTGTTAAACACGCTGATGTGTTAGTTAAAAACGAATCTCATATGGTTGTAGCATTAAACACACCAATTAAAGACGAACAACCAAGTATGTTCCCAAAACATGTGCTATCAATAAACATATTGATTGCAGCGTTTCTGGAGTTATTGTGGTCTATATTAAGCGTCAAAATATCGTATAAGGGCATGAGAAATAACTACAAGGAAGACGTAGAGAGAAGAGGGAACTGCGTATCAGTGGTAACAAAAATCAAAGGCAATGATACAAGGATACCAAGAAACGGTCAAAGTAAAGATTTTGATAATATACCGAGTAAGAAGATAAAAAGAATATTCCTAGCGCAATCAGACAACGGTTTCTATTTGAAAAATCAGCAAAAAACGAAGCAAAACACAGAAACGAGCTCAGAAATATATAAAGAAAGAATGATGAACTTTTTGAACCGTTGCGCGGAAGGAGTTTCTAACCCAGAAATGAGGACGCCGAGCGTGCAATCGGAGTCGATATTAAACCCGATTCCTGAGGGAACGAGTATCGATATAAATATCCAGGAATCGATTGAGAAACCGAATCGAATGACGCCGGTGAGTTGGGGAGATACGCCCGATCATACAGTTTACAACCAGAACACACTGAATTTGGATAAGATATTCAGTTTTAAACAAAATGCAGCTAACAGTGATACTAGGAGCGAATGAAATGTAAAGAGATATACGAAACCCTATTATATACGACGATCTAGGCCCCAAGGCTTCTATTTCCAACCAATGGAAAACCAGTACCTAGTAGTACTATAATACCTATTATCTTTGTGATCTATATCGTAAATCGCAAATTCTTGGCGGTCGACATATTGTCAGCAAGAGGACTGCTAAGCAACGCTAAATTGGACTCCAGGAAAATGAACTCTAATATGTTAATATGAATTGTACCATTGTCTTAAAATGCGTTGGGAATATTGTTGATTCGTTTCAGAGGACCTACCTACTGTTTTACAAACGAAAACGGAATTTCGGACGAAATTTCGCGTATTTCTTACTACGTTTCTCATTCATTCTGACATTTTTACATACGAAAATTGTTTGACGTCTTCATCGTCGTCGAATCTAAACGTCAAACAATTTTCGTGTGTACAGATGTGTATTAAAGTCCTAGGTGCTATATTTAAAACGATATTATTATTATACCGATATTAGGGCAAGCCTATTCTTATAACCAGATACTCCTAGATTCGTGGCGGTCGGCAAGTTGTCGAACAGAGGACTGCTAACAAATGGCCTACAACAAGCCGACCGCTAGGCATTTGCGATTTAAAATAAAGAATTAACGAAGATAACATTAGAGATGGTCAATTGGCAATGGACAATTATTTGGTGGAAATGCATAATTGTTTAGAGACATGAGGCCAAGAAAGTAAACTGAAATAATACACTCCCGGGATTAAAACCTACTATATTTTGTAGGTATAGTTTGTAATTGTCAGAATGGATTATAAAGTGCGTGAAAATCCAGTGTAAATTGGAAAGTGAATTTAGAAATTGTGTTTACGCTTTGATGTAAAGTTGTTTTAATTACTAGCATTAATTACTTAAGTATTAAGTATTACTTATTACGTAACTGTAATTGTATGATACTACATCACGACTGTATTCTTTGAAGGGGTATGCAGAGCTCTTCCGCACTGATATTATACCTATGGTATTTTCATATTTTGGTTAGGTATAACATTATTGAAATTGATATTATGAATATAATAATATAAATACGAATATCGACAGACAAACACACCAACTGTATGGTTCCAAACTAAGCAACGCTTGTACTATGGGTACGATACAATGGACTGGGGGCGATCCCAGTGACACCCAGACCAGGGCAAATTACGGAGAGGCCGTTTCCGAAATTTGCCTCTGGAATCGAACCCGCAACCACCCGATGCAGTGAGCCGAGCGGCCAACGCTCTAACCACTGCGCCAAGCGGTCGTCAAGTCTATTAGAAATAGGTACATTTTGTATAAATGTAAATGTAACGTCACGACTTTTATCCCCGTTCGGGGGTAGTCAGAGGCTTGAGTGGCCATACACCACCACATTGTGGAGGTATTAACCAACTCAAAGCCCACGTTTCACCAGATAGTCAGAACCCAACGTGACAGGTGGTGAACCTTGTCGCCGTGTATACAGGAACTGACTATTACCTAATCCCGAGGGAGGTTTCCTCACGATGTTTTCCCTCACCGTATTATTTTGTATTTGTTTGTCTTTTTATAATCTACACTGCTTTGATTGATCACCGCGCAGTGGTTCGAGCGTAGGCCGCTCGTCTCACTGCATCGGGTGGTTGGCAGTTCGATTCCCGTCAGAGGCTTCGGAAACGGCCTTTCCGTAATTTGCCCTGGTCTGGGTGTCACTGGGATCGCCCCCAGTCCATTGTAGGGTAGCCATAGTACAAGCGTTGCTTAGTTTGGGACCATACAGTTGGTATGTTACTTTCGATATTCATTTATTATTTATGTGAATATTTTGCTTCATGTTTACTACGTTTAAAATTCCAAAGTCGTTGGCAATCGTAACGAATTTCCGTTAAATTCGTCAGTAACGACTTTAGCTTTAACATTGTAATTTACATAAACACACGTCTTTTGTAAATATACAAATTACAAGCACGATAAGAATCTCATTTACAATAGGTATTACAATAATATACCATCACGCCTGCATCCCTGAAGGGGTAGGCAGCGGTGGACTAGTTTAGGTATACATATTATGTAGTAATATCAGGGCGCCTACTCGCTTACAAACGAAAACGATATTGCGGACGAAATTCGCGTATTTCCTACTACGTTTCTCATTGATTTCGACATTTCTTACGAACGAAAATTGTTTGACGTCTTCGTCGTCGTCGAATCTAAACTTTAAACAATTTTCGTCCGAAATTTCGTTTTCGTTTGTAAGCGAGTAGGCCCCCAGTTATCTGGTTACCATAGTACAAGCTCTGCTTAGTTTGGGATCAGGGGGCTTACCACAAGCTCTTATTGCGGTTCAATTATAGAAACGTATTAACGTTTCAGCGACTTTTTGTGCAATGACGTACCTTATTGTCATGACAATAAGAAACTTCATTAAAACGTTCCTATAATTGAATCGCAATAAGAGCTTGTGGTAAGCCCCCAGGTAGCAGTGTGTAAAAAAATGTCCCAGGATTTATTAATGGCAATAGGCCTACAATGGCCATAGGCCTACAATGACAATAGGCCTACCTAGTCCCTCGACGGCGAAATGTAGGTGAATAAATAAACCTCTGCATATCCCTTTGGGGAACAGTCGTGAGGTTGAATTAAAACAATGTCAAGTTACCGCCATGACACTTAAGTCAAGGCGAGTATGTTTAATGCAAAGAAATGGTTTAATGTCACCATTTTGGGATTTAATGAAACGAGTAAGGCACACCCCCGACTTGCTACTTTTAGCATCGGCGATCGGCAATTTAGTCGCTTTTAGCATCGGAGCAGTCGCTGCGAGAGTCGCCAAAACGCCATGCAGTCGCAAAATCGCCGATGCAGAAATTAGCATGTCTGTGGTAGCCCTAATACCTCAAAGAAATTACCAAGAACCTCTCCCTAGAGGTGAATGTCCAAAAAATTTTGTCTAAAAGAAAAGAATAACATATCTAAAATGATAGTTATTAATTATATAAATATCTTAGTTTTAGTTTATGACTGCGATTTTTATACTTTGTAATAAAAGTGATACTCAACATATTTTGTTTTTTTTATACAACATGTTAAGAAAACCCTGTCCGAGCTGAAACCGGTAATTAGGTTCCCCAATCACATGACAAAATAAAATAATTTAAAAAAAAAATACATGATAGTAAACATATTAATAAACATTTAAAGTGCCAATTTTTTTTGCCTTTTTCCCACATAATGTAGCTAATTTTAAAAATATGACAACACCGTTACCGGAAGTAATTATGTTAGATCGTGTGGCGTCACCTCAGACCACAAAGTATGTGATGACGTCATTTTATGTTTTTTTTTTATGTAAACGGGGTATTTGTATTACAAAAAAATATGGGAGGCCTGTGCCCAGCTGTGGGAAACATACCATGCCAAAAAAAATAAAAAAAATAATTGAAAAATTTAAAAAATTAAATAAAAAAAAAGTTTTTTTTTACAAAAATGGAATCTAATCTCGATACCCAACAATACGTTTTCGGGTCGGACAGGGTTTTTTTAACATATTGTATATACTACATCCCTACTTCTAGTACTAGCTGTTGCCCGTTTCTATCTACTGCATTGGTGGCCCATTTTCAGTGATCCAATTTTTTTTTTCAGTTGGAAGACACCCCAACGACTCATTTAAACCCAAAATTATGTTCTACGAAAATTAATAGTTTCTAAGTTATTATTTATTCATGTTTCTTCCTAAAATTCCTACTTAATTAATGTGAAACTCTCTAGAACTAAAATTATTGCACTAAATCGAATCAAATTTTGGTGTGGAAGTATGTACTATAGACATGTATCGTACGTTTTTTATACTTGTCCTATTTGGTAAGCAAAGATGGCGTCCAGCGGAGCAATTGCGTAACTTGTTTGTCAATGTTTCAATTGGTTTCGTTCATCCTGTGTCAATTAAACCATTGAAACATTGACAAAAAAGTTACGCAATCGCCCCGCTGGACGCCATCTTTGCTTACCAAATAGGACAAGTATAAAAAAACGTACTATAGCTAGCAAGTATAAAAAAACGTACTATAGCTAGCAAGCAAAGAGCCATTTGTGGAATTACTTCCAAATGATAATACGGTTTTAGACCAAACATTAAAAAATCATAACTTATAAACTATTAATTTTCACGGAATGTTGTGGGGTTTAAAATACATCCATGGGTTTAAATGAGTCATAGGGGTATCTTCCATCTGAAAAAAAAATTTGGACCACTGAAACTCGGGCAACCTGTATAATAATAGGGTTTAGACCATGGACCAATTACTAAGGGGACTGGCCCTAAGCAACTCGGCCGAGTGGTCGGCCTAGTACTAACATCGACATAAAACGAAGCGAGTAGTTTGACTATATACCGATAGATAGAACAATGAAAATGAAAAAACAATGACCACGTTTTTTTTCATACATATATCTCATAAGGGCACCTCGTTCTTTTGTCTTTACTCTGTGGTTTAGATTCACTAAGTTAGTCCGAATCGTGTCCCACCAATAGAAGTGGGTGCTTAAACGAAAAGCCGTTTGAAAAGTTCGCTTTTTTAAGTAAGTGCCTAAGCGCGCTTACAAATTTAAGCGTGTTGCTTTTAAGCAATGACAGCAAGAAAGAGAAAGAAATTCCAAAAAAATACAAAAAGTAACCTTATTTGTATGACAATACAGTTCAAATCAATATTTAATTAAATTTAACCTTATTTCTTTACCCATAAAAAGCAATAATTTATAATACATTATATTAGATTAAAAACCATATTTCCATGCACATAAGACTCATTATCAATTTTTCAGCGCGTAAGTTTTTGGCTTTTTGCTTGAACTTATGTTTAGTAAGCATTTTGCTTTTGTTGTCCGTTTATTGACGGACGAATTTTTGTTTAATTTAAAAAAGCAGAAAAGCACTTTTACAACGACTTTTAAAAACAAGCACAAGCGTAACAACGTGCTTTTAATATAAAGCCGTTTATCACATCTTTACCCACCAAAACTCCATTCACTCCAAAAACCCCATTGGAAGCATAATGAGAGCAACTGCCATTACATTTTCATGGGCGAGTGCCCGTTAGAATATTTATTTTTATGAGAAAAAGTAAATTTATAATAACTGATCAACTACGCGCGCATACACTCGCCTGTCTGTAAGTGCTATATCGCACGAGGCCACCAGTGGTAGCGCAACCAGTCGCTCCACCAACAAAATGTATAGAGCTGTATGGAGGATATCGCACCTGGTGTCCGCTTGGTAGCGCAACCAATTCGGTGTCCGCTACCGAATCACCCGGTGGCGCAACCATGGTTGCCTCGTGCGATATTGCACTAATATGCAGCTGGGGCGTGGAGCGAACAGGTAAGCGAGACGGCGTTACTGCCTGTGGGAAAAAGATGGCATAATGTCGCTAGTGACGGTCGTGTAACGCGCGATACCGCCGATCGGGACCACCCTCTCACAGAAGATCGGCGTAAAGCAGCTATTACTCCCCTTCAGGTCGGCAATGTGCGAGCAATGTCTTTGGTATTGCAAGCATCTATAGGCGACGGTAACTGCTTAACATCAGGCGGGCCGTACGCTCTTTGCCACCGCAATCCGCGCACGCCGCGTTTGGAACACTTTTTATTATTTGATCGAAGATCTGCTGGCATTATAAAGGTAAATAAAATAAAACAACGATAATATTAAAAATAACTTTATTTTTTCCACAAAAACGTGTAAAAATATCCGTACGTTTGTACAATTGTGTAAAACATTAAAAAATACTTAGTTATAACATGCCAAAGTTATGGGCATTGGTCATAGTCATAAGCGAGGATAGCAAGTGTGTCCTAAGTGTGCGTGTTTAAAACACATGTTTGTGTACGAAATTATGTTGCCCGGCTACGCGTCGTCTACGGCTTATTGGTCTGTTGGAGAGCTCACTATTATTAATAAGCCCTTTTAACGTCCCACTGCTGGGCACGGGCCTCCCCTAAATGCGAGGGGGATTCAGGCCATAATCCACCACGCTGGCCCAGTGCGGGTTGGTGGATTTCACATGTCTAAGACATGCAGGTTTCCTCACGATGTTTTCCTTCACCGCAAGCAAGTGATAATCATATTAAAGTTATGATTCACACATACAACATGTTAAGAAAACCCTGTCCGAGCCGAAACCGGTAATTAGGTTCCCCAATCACATGACCAAATAAAATAATAATAAAAAAAAAACATGATAGTAAACATATTATTAATGAACATTTAAAGTGCCAATTTTTTTTGCCTTTTTCCCACATAATGTAGCTAATTTTAAAAATATGACAACACCGTTACCGCAAGTAATTATGTTAGACCACAAAGTATGTGATGACGTCATTTTATGTTTTTTTTTTTATGTAAACGGGTTATTTGTATTACAAAAAAATATGGGAGGCCTTATCCCAGCAGTGGGACACATACTATGCCAAAAAAATGAAAAAAAAAATTTTGAAAAATTTCAAAAAAAAAGTTTTTTTTTTACAAAAATGGAATCTAATCTCGATACCCAACAATACGTTTTCGGGTCGGACAGGGTTTTTTTAACATATTGTAGATTTCGAAAAATCCAGAGGTGCGAGCCAGGGTTTGAACCTTGGACCTTAAGCCCGCTAGACGCTTGCTCTGATTATATATTTACAAAATTAAAACCTGATTGTAAATAGCAGCATGTCAGCAGCTTATGTACTTGTATTTGTACTTAATACTAAAATTACTCAAAAATAGTACTTATAGACTAAAAAACAATAGTTTTTCGTAAAATTATTAAGGCCTCACTTTTATAGTTATCGTGTAAAATTAACGCCGAAAGTGCGCATGAGTTTGAGAACGGATACAGTCATGCACAAAAGTATTTACGTATTGTTAAACATTTATTTTTTATCTTTGAATTTTTTCAAGCTGTAATTGTGGAAATGGAGTGATTGATGTGGTACAAAAAAATATACGCCGCCCGAGGACAAAATATTTTTGTCCGATTTTTCATCACTACCTATGAGAAAAAGAAAAAGCTACATGTAACTCTACATACTCGAAACTATTATATGTATGTATAGACATTGGATTGAAAGTACCTATACTATACTTAAATAAAACACAAATAATATATCATCACTATCACTACTCGAACTCAATTTTTAATTTTTATTTGCAATAACTTAATCTTACTAAACCGAGAAAAAAGAAATTAAAAGAATAATGTACATGACAGTTTTTTTTCAGCGCGCGTTGCATTCATTGCATTTACATTCTCTTTGGTTGCCGCGTAACCCTAACCGGCCAGTAACTTCTTCATACATTAAGCGTTCTATTTTTTTTCCACATTCAATTCAGAAGCACGAACGCGGACCAATCAGAAGAGAGAAAGTAAAACTCCCATCTTTTAAAGGCAATTGACGTTTTTCGAATTGGTGTGATGAAAATAACTATTGTGCGCGACTGTATCTTTGACAAATATCTCATTCTCTTTTTATTCAGGCGTGTGGCGCATGACTAAAAGGAAGGCCTTACGAAAGGTGGGTTGGTTGAGTGAAGCCCACTAGTGGGCCAGTGGGCTTAAGTTAGTGGCTCATCTGTGAAATAGACATGCTCTAAGCAATCTAGTGCTGTGAGCCGCTTCGCTGGGTCGAAGATCAGCATGCCCTGAAAATAAAGATAGCGATTAAATTAACCTTTTTCATATGACCACTTCTGGAAAAATAGCTTCCTAAAATGACCATTACTGGAAAAAATAAAAACGTAACGTAACGTCACGACTTTTATCCCCGTGCGGGGGTAGTCAGAGGCTTGAGTGGCCATACACCACCACATTGTGGAGGTATTAACCAACTCAAAGCCCACGTTTCACTAGATAGTCAGAACCCAACGTGACAGGTGGTGAACCTTGTCGCCGTGTATACAGGAACTGACTATTACCTAATCCCGAGGGATAGGTAGGTTTCCTCACGATGTTTTCCCTCACCGTAACCTCCTCTACTTTGGAAAATATTGTTTTTTTTTTAAGCTGTCGTCAATACGTTGAATTGTAGTTTACGGTGAGGGAAAACATCGTGAGGAAACCTACCTATCCCTCGGGATTAGGTAATAGTCAGTTCCTGTATACACGGCGACAAGGTTCACCACCCGTCACGTTGGGTTCTATCTGGTGAAACGTGGGCTTTGAGTTGTTTAATACCTCCGCAATGTGGTGGTGTGTGGCCACTCAAGCCTCTGACTACCCCCGAATGGGGATAAAAGTCGTGACGTTATATTTTTTTATTTATTTATTTTGTAGTTTACCTTGATCAACTCCAGCGCATGCGGATGTATTCTGGGTATAACGTCGGCCAAGTCCAGGGGCTTGTAGTCTGGGAAGCTGTCGGGCAGTATCGATATATTGTCTGGCCATTCCTGCCGCGGCGGCCGCCCTATCAACCTGGAAGGAAATGGTAGAATTTGGTAGAAAACTTAGATTTCCCTATGAAACAACGCTTGACAATTTGCGCGGGTGAAGGGGTGTTAGAGAGCGCCTTCTTTTCTATATTCTATCTACCGGTCAATAGCAAAACTACTCGCTTCGTTCTATGTCGGTGTTAGTACGTACTACGTACTACTACGTACTAACACTAGATGTCACTAAATGTAGGATGGTAAAGAGACGTACAAAGTTGCGCCATCTAGTGTCGAGTAGAATTATATTTGGGATGCGAACGTTGGCAAGACGTGTTCACAGGACGAACGCCGACAGCACACTGACTTAAGCCACGCCTACTGTATCGTAAACCAACGGGATCGGGGGCCCGACGGCACAAACCCCGTGCGATTAAATTGAAACAACTAACCTGGTAATTGTGTGGTGTATAGGTATTTCGGTGATAGGGTCACGTACAGTCAGTCTAGTCTAGATTGGGGAAAGGGGCCCCTAAAGAGGTGGTCAAAATTAGGTTAAATGCAAGGGGGATTTACGGGGCTTCGAGATATATAAATAAACCTGGTCCAGTGAACCCAACAACGCCAACCATCCACCGCGTGGCTGCAGGAATCTAGGTACTCCGCGTGACGCATCACTACACCAACTTAATTGTTTTGTTCGAGCCGATTTCCACCACACTCGCGAGCTACGCGCGTCAAAAAGCCACTAAACGTTCAATATTAACCATTAATAAGCGCGGGCGCAATAGCCAAATTTACTCGCGATAAAACAATAATATCGGCGACCGATCGATATTCACCGTGGCTAGAACAGGACTGCCGCGGCGGGTCAGCCGGCCGTGCAACATAATCCACTATACGCGGGGGGTGGATTTATAATAAATCTACCGCCAACTAAAAATATCAAAAAATTTACTTTCTATTCCGAACACCTACTGTGATGACGTCAGCGGCCTAGTTGAGTCATAGGGCCCGGGTGCTTAGACAGTCTCTTTTCCATATGTCCTCCATGGTAGAGCCCAAGCTGCAGCCAATTGACTATGGGCTAGCCCAACCGGGGTAGTACCACCCTCTCACAGAAGATCGACGTAAAAAGCAGCTGCGTTTCGTCGTGGGTTTCTACCCAACCTCCCTCCCCTCTTTTTGGCCTGGTGGCCCTGGTGGCCCTTTGTGTCCCGTATTGTACGACACGTACCTGAATATGGAGTGCAGCTGGTCGGAGTCGGACGAGCCCGGCAGCAGCGGCTTCCTGGTGTGCAGCTGCGCCAGCACGCAGCCCGCCGACCACACGTCCACGGCCGTGTTGTACGACGCGCCCAGCAGCACCTCCGGGGGCCGGTACCACAGCGTCACCACCTGGGGACGGGCACCCAGTGAACCAGTGATCCAGAACCAGTGATCCAGTGAGTCAGTGATCCAGTGAGTCAATGATCCAGTGAGTCATTGATCCCGTGAGTCAGTGATCGAGTGAGCCAGTGATCCAGAACCAGTGAGCCAGCGATCCAGTGAGTCAATGATCCAGTGAGTCAGTGATCCAGTCTGTCAATGATCCAATGAGTCAGTGATCCAGTGAGTCAGTGATCCAGTGATCCAGAACCAGTGAGCCAGTGATCCAGTGACCAAAAACCAGTGAGCCAGTGATCCAGAATCAGTGAGCCAGTGATCCAGTGAGCCAGTGAGCCGAAGAAAAAAGGAATCCACAACCACTTTATGCAGTAGTCGGGCCTAGCAGCACCTCCGGGGGGCGGTACCACAGCGTCACCACCTGGGGATGGTGAGCCAGTGATCCAGAACCAGTGAGCCAGTGATTAGTTTGGGATCAGGTAGCCGTGTGTAAAAGAATGTCCCAGGATATTAATTTATTTGTTTACATACCACACTGGTCAATTTCATATCAGTGTCATAGGTCTTGGCGAGCCCGAAGTCGGCCAGCTTGACACGGCCGGATGACGTCACGAGCAGGTTATGCGGCTTCAGGTCGCGGTGGACGATGCGATGGGAGTGCAGGAAGTCTATGCCTGATAGTATGTCGTAGGACATACTCTGGGGACAACATAACAAATATACACTGGTCATTTGACGAAATCTTACTGATGTTATAAATGTTAAAGTAACTCTGACTGTTACGTTTTCGACTAAATCAATTTTGATGAATTTTGGTATGGAGACAGACTGTTTGTAATGACAAAATAACAGTTTTTTTATAAATGCATATGAAAGTATACAGGGTGAATTTGAAATCATGAATATCCTTTTAAACTATGAGTACACATGATTCAAAATATTTTGGGAAATAAATTAAAAAATCTATTGATAAAAAAATATTGCTCGGGTAAGCAAATAAGCAAACCAGTTAACTGTTATACTTTACCTAGGCAATAATTTTTTATCAATTGATTTGTTAATATTCCCTAAATATTCTGAATCATGTGTAGAATCCCAGTATCCCACAAACGTAAACTCGTCGACATGTGCATTCTGCCCGTTCTAACCTACGGTGCTCAAACATGGTCACTTACTGAGCTACAGAAATCCAAACTCAAGGTTTGCCAACGAGCAATGGAGCGCAGCATACTAGGTGTAAAACGGACGGACCGCGTCAGAAACACCACCCTGCGCTCCATTACTCGGATCACTGACGTGGGCGAGAAAACCGCAAAGCTGAAGTGGGATTGGGCCGGCCACGTGTCACGAATGGATCCGCAAAGGTGGGCAAATCGCATCAATACCTGGACGCCCAATGATGGTCACCGACGTCGTGGCAGACCACGGCGAAGATGGTGTGACGATTTGAACACCTTTGCGGGTAAAACGTGGCCATTACAAGCCCAGGATAGGGACCTATGGAGACAGAAAGGGGAGGCCTTTGCCCAGCAGTGGGACATTTAATAGGCTAAAAAAAAAAAAAAAAAAAAAATGTGTAGAATCACCGTTTAAAAGGATACCCATAACAAAAATATAATTTTATAATATTTTGTGTCCGTCTGGATGTTTGTTCTGGGTAATCTCCGTAACGGCTGGACCGATTTTGACGGGACTTTCACTGGCAGATAGCTGATTTTATAAGGAGTAACTTTTATTCCCGAAAAATTATACCTAGTATTCATTAAGTAAAACGCTGTTATTTTGTCATTATAAACAGACTATTTATTAATTTTTATGTATAGATTTACAGCTGGGTATATGCAACATGACAGGTAAATAGAACTCACCCTGATTCTGTTCTCGGAGAGCGGGCCGGGGGACCTCTTGAGGTATGACTCCAGGTCTTGTTCCACGTGCTCGAACACCAGGAACAGCACCAGCTGCTCGCGCTCCATGGACTGTCCACCGTGGCATACGTCCAGGAGTCTGCGGACACCAGAGACAATATTAACTATCCTTTTTGAGGTTCCCATAGGTGTTTACAGCTGCGTTCCGTACGATGAGTGAGAGAGCCATAAGCCCACCCTCCCTCCCCCTCCCTCCATCCCACTCCCCTTCAGGTCGGCAACGTCCGAGCAATACCTTTGGTATTGAAAATGTCCATAGGGTACAGTAACTGCTTAACATCACCTTAGTAACATAAGGGGCCATCCATAAATCACGTCACACGTAAAGGGGAAGGGGATCGACGAAATGTGACATTGTGTGACAAGGGGGTGGGAGGGGTCCTAAGTTTTGTGACGTCACATTTAAAAATCTAATTTAGCTAACTATTAAAACCGAAATTTTAATTGTTAACGAAATTTTTTATTTTTTCTGAAAATTTTAAAAAATATGTGACGTTACACAGGGAGGGGGGGAGTCTCGCAAATGTGACCTGATGTGACAAGGGGGGGAGGGGTCTAAAAATCATGAAATTCGTGTGACATAATTAATGGATAGGCCCTTAAGGAAAAAAAGGTATATCTTAAACGTTTCAGCATTCCAATAATCGTCATTCGTTGGTCGTCTTATTTTCAGCCATTCATCATCATCACTTCAGCCAAAAGACGTCCACTGTTGGACATAGTCCCCAAGGGTTCCCACAACGGCCGGTCCTGTGCCACTTGCATTCAGCGGTTTCCCGTGACCTTCACTAGGCCGTCGGTCCACCTTGTGGGGGGCTACCCACGCTGCATCTTCCAGTTCATACCTGACAATATTAGGATGTCTATAAGCTTCCAGCTGCCGCAGCAGAGCTATCTCCCTCAGCGTGGACAGTGGGATCCCATCCTCAGTGAGTGCCACCTTCACCTTCTTCATAGCAACGATCTGGCCACCGTTGTGGAGATCACGTGCTTTGTATACTGTGCCGTACGCTCCTGGAATAGAAGATGGTAGTATGTGTATGAAATTAAAAATAAAAAAACTATTTTTTTATAAGCTGAATAAAGACAGAATGAATCCATAATTGGTATTACTCAGTGTAAATGATAATCATGATCATGATTAAGGTTAAATTTTTTTGAGTTACTAATGCTGCGTTCCATTCGCCATAATTTTTGTTATTTTCGTTCGTAAAAACTGTTAAAAACGATAATAATTATCACTTCCAGTACAAGTTGGTTCAAGTGGAATGACATTTATGAATGAAAATAACAAAAAATTACATCGTCTGGAACGCAGCATAAATGTGTCATGAGCCACTAAACCAATTTTGATGAATTTTGGTGTTGAGATAGACAGGACCAGAAAAGAAATGAAATAAAAAATGAAAAGAAATGAAAATGAAAAGTATATTTCATCAACTTATGGTATTAAGTTTAATAGGGTTTGGAGTCTCTATTTAAGCAAAAAGTTGCTCGTGTTTGAAGACTCCGCTCTTCCGTACAGGTACAAGTGACCATGTTATGTGATTGATTGAAAGTTAATAAAAGTAAACAAACTAATAACAAATTATAAAATATTATGCAAATAAAAAGGGAAAAACAGAGGTGTGCACGCACGCTTGTGAGTATGTGTGTTTGTGAGTGCGTGTGTATGTAGGACCAGGACCTTCGAGAAGGACATTGGCTACTTTTTGTCGCGTTAATAAAACTTAAAGGGGGTGAAATAGGGGATGAAAGTTGGTATTTAGGCTCTGAGGCCAATAATTTCTCAATTACTTACTTTGTTTTTATTTATTTATTTTAGTATGGAGATAAAAGCTTACGAGAAAACATTAGGCTACTCGAAGTACAAATTCTACGCAGACGAAGCCGCGGGCACCAGCTAGTATTCCATAAAAACATGCGTGAAATTTTTGTCACCCAACCGGCCATGTTATGTTTAGGTTATCTATAGAATTTATTGAAAGTAAAAGGTCTACCTGTTCCAATAACATTGAGTTCTTCATATTTCTTTGCATTTTGAAATAAAGCGCCGACATCGCTTATTGACGCCACCGGCGGCGACTGCTGCGATGTACTTGCCCCGGACATAATTACACGTTGTTTCCACAAGAATAACACCAAAAACTTTTTAAATGTTGATCGTCACTCAACTCACTTAACAAATAGTTAATAATTTATATTTTGTACAAGACACGTGTTGATAAACTTTCAAAGTTGTTTTAATAATTTGCTGTCAAACTTCACAATCACAGAAGTAAAAAAAGTTTTTGCTGTGCTGTCAACTCCTTAGCCAAAAAAAAGCGCTGGGTAGATTGCGCTAAATGACAGCTGACCTGACACTACAAAAGTTCAATTTTATTATTGTTTTAATGTCACTATCGTGGCAAACAAGCGTACGGCCCGCCTGCAGGACCATTACATATCTCAGTTGACAACTGGCTTCGGTTGTACACCGAACTTTGATTGAAACTGAGAATGACATAACATTGATATTACGGATTTCCTGCAGGTCTACTAAACTCACTATACCTTAATATCTATTCATCGAAATACGTAATACCAATGATAAGTCATTCTCAGTTACCATCAAAGTTCAGTGTAGCCAGTTGTCAACTGAGATATGTAATAGCCCTGCAGGTGCACCATAGATGCATGCAATACCAAAGGGATTGCACTCACTTTGCCCAACTCAAGGGAAGTGGAACAGATGGAGAGGAAGGGAAAGGGGGTTGGGTTGGCTCTCTCACTCATCGTACGAAACGCAGCTATAGAGCGGGTGGTAGAGCTATAGTCAATTGGCTACAGTTTATGCAATTGGCTAAGCTAACAACTACTTACTAGATTTCGCCATAGAGTATATTTTTATGATTTCGCACTAGGCGCTGAAACGCGCTGTAGAACAAAAAAAGCGCTAGATCTGGCACTAAGCGCTAAGTTTGCAGCACTGGTTTGCTGGGAAATGTCACTTTGATGTTCACTGAACCAAAATCAACCACCTGTTGTATAATGCGACTAATTTGAGAAGTATAGCATCACTGAGTCTTTGGGCAGCAATGATATTGCATTTTTATTAGTTGGGTTATGATTGCGCTGTTCAGTTGCGCCATCTTGTAGTCATTTTACACACTACTAGAATATTTATGTTCTACTGGGTGTAGTATGTTAGCAAAAAACTCAATAGATGTCACTATCCGAGTGAAAGCTTTGAAAAAAGGTGTACAGAAAATTATTGGAGGCACGGCTGGCAGTGTTCCGGCCAAGAAAAGGTCGTGCTAGAAAAATTTAGCGTATTCGAAGTGATTTTAGGCTGGCTGAAGTTAAAAAATAAATAATAACTAAAATACACTTAAAATATTATAAAAAAATAAAAAGAACAACTCATACGTTGTTCACGGGCTCGTCCGGGATTTGAACCCGGGACCTCTCGCACCCGAAGCGAGAATCATACCCCTAGACCAACGAGCCGTGTTAGAACATGATGAAATTATTGTTTATTCAATATTAGCTATGACGTCATAACATATTATAAAATTTCGCTTTTGTGTGACTTTCAATGACTATATAGGTACCTATTATTTTGAGTAATTTTAAAACTAATACTTTACAGCCTAGTAAAATGATACTTTAAAATTAAAAAATACACTTTCTTTTAGTAATTCACATGACTAATTAAAAAAAAAAATGTATCATAGGAAGTCAACATGACACATTTTTTTAAGAATTTATTTTACATAATTAAACCAACAATTAATTTAAAAATTAAAGCAATTTTAGCACCAAAACAAGATGACCATACACCTCAAGGCGTTTTAGAAAGTCGGCGCGCGAAAGGAGAAAAAAAAATACCGCTATATACAGACGCTACATGACATCTCTATCCGACTCATTCCTTTCCACAACATCCGTATACGCTGTCCTCTTTTCACATAGGAACCGAAGTGAATTTCAAGTCGCGCCGCGCCAGTTGACTACAGACAGTGTTGCGCGCGCATGTTCGAATAAAATGGCGGCCAATACGAATTAAAATAGTAAATACAATTTACTTTAAAGCCAAATTAAATAACTTATCGATTAATTATCAGTGGAGTGATGTTATTAAATATTACTTAATTATTTCCGTGTAAAATTTAATGTGGTGCGGACGGAAATAGCGTGTGTTAGTGTGTAGAACAAAAATGTGAAAGTTACTTCGTGTAAGAAAACAGTGGATCTTTTTTACGTGTTATCCTACATTATTACTTGTTTCTACAGCTGTTATTCCACTTAAAATTAGGTGAGTGATGTTCTTAATCCTATTGATCAATACTTATAATCTTATTTCATACAAAATACCTACCTATTACACGCAACTTTTACGACTTTTAAAAAGTTACCTGAGTAAGTAGTTAGGTACCCCACAAATAATCAATCAATAGCTCAGGTTCTTCACGTACGTACCTAGCTACAATATATCTGGTGTTTCGCGTAAAGCACTCTAAAGAGTATAGTAACGAACGAAGCACCCTAATAGTAGGAAATTAAATAAAGTCGAACATAATTAAAAGTAAAGGAGCAAGTTAGTTCTCAAATATTCTGTTGTATAGTGTATATTGTGATCAAAAGGAAGGAGAGGATAAAAGGGGAAGGGAAGGATTCTATCCTCCATGATTCCTCCCTTAACAAATATGTTACCTACTAAATATCTAGGCATAGTGTAACGAACGAGAATATCATTTAATAAGGTAGGTAGGTATCTAGTGGAGTCTCGCTCGACTTATCGCCAATTGCTCCTAACCGTTCCTTCACGCCTGCCTCCTATGTGGGTGAGCAGGAACATACATAATACATTATACAGGCGTTTTTAACATTCCGTCAACGTAACCAAGCGTGAACCATAAATGAGATAAGAAATTTTAGTTTTTTTTTTGGACTAAAGCCGCCACACACTCCCACCACTGTTACTCCTGTAAGCCAGGATCGACAGTGTCCAACGATGACGCCAAGGTTTGACCCTCGACGAGTCCCGTAGACAAGCTAAGTTGTCTTGGAACCCGCACTAATAGGGATAGGAGGAGTTGATAATCTTCTTCCAAGAAATTAAAGATAGGCGAGGACTCCTCTTTTACGTTGGGAAATCCTTATGGATACCCCCACGCCCTGGGGGAGGCGTGCGGGTTATGCCGAACTAGAGATGTGCCGAGTACAGCCCGACTCGAGTACTTACTCGAGTACTTATTTCGAATCCTAAGTCGGGTACTCAAATAAATAGAGGTGCATTCAATAATTTGTTTATTATCCCACTGTACTGTATTAGTGTTATATATTTAAAAAATGTCGGTGATCAGCCAAATCAGGGTAGACTGAAAGCCGACCCCTCATAATGGGATAAGGCTAGGAAGAAGAAGATATATTTTCTAATTGGAAAAACAGGTAATTATTACTACATATTTAATCTTCAGACTTTATACAGGCTTTTTTAATTTGCTGTAACAGTTGTAGTTTTTTAGAAAATACGTTATAAATCTGGGCTCTCGCCAAAATTTTCGCCATTTTCGCCAATTTTCAAGAGTGCAAGTACAACGCAATAATTAGATGTGAAACTCGGACGTTTGAGTGGTTAGTGGTTTGGTAATACATAATACAAAAGTACTAGAGTCCTATTAAGTACTCGAGTACTCATTACAAGTATTCGAGTACCTGTCCGAGTCCTCTGACTCGAGTACTTACTCGATTCTTTTTTTAACGAGTACCAGAATACTCGAGTACCAAAAATAGCGTACTCGGCACATCACTATGTCGAACTCTTACCGGCTAACACCCCACCACCGTGGTCCTTCTCCCGCTGTTATGGGGGGCCACAGGAACGTTGGCGGCTGGCGCATACTTGGCAGGGTATAGTCAAGCTGTAGCCAATTAAGACAGAGCTACAGTCAATTGGCTACAGCTTGACTCTACCATTAAGAATACTCTCCGAACCGTCTAAGATAATAAAATATAAAAAATAATATCCTGGGACATTTTTTACACACGGCTACCTGATCCCAAACTAAGCAGAGCTTGTACTATGGAAACCAGATAACTGATATTACTACATATACCTACTACATTTTAATTGGAAATACATACTTAATATACATATACACCCAGACTCCGGACATACAGACATTTTCATGCACACAAATGCATGTCACGGGTAGGAATCGAACCTACGACCTGCAGCGTGAAAGTCGCCTCCTCGCCAACCACGCTAACGGGCCCGTCAAAGTAGATAGTATGGAAACTCATTTTCATTTAAGAAGAGTTATATACCTACTTATCAACACTGCTCTGTCCTTAATAAACAAACGACTGGGCTTGGCAAGGGCACTAGTGACCCAAATGCTGTTTAACCGGCACTTGGAACCGGTCTGACTGACCGTCGCGTCGTCGCCTGCGTGCCGACGTTAAGGCGAAGGGTTAGCCGGTTTATCAAACATCTCCAAAGGAACCCTTAACGCGCGGACTCATTTTCAATGTCGCTCATATTTGCAATGCGATAAGGTTTGGATCGACGACTGAAGGTCGCAGGAAACCGCTGGATGCAAGTGGCACAGGACCGGGCGTTGTGGAAAACCTTGGGGGAGGCATATGTCCAATAGTGGACGTCTTTTGGCTGATTATGAAGGTTTTAAGGCTGAAGGCAGTGGACTGCTAAAAGCCCCTGGCGTACTAGATTTCGCGCCCTGGGCCTGTTGTCCGCCCCACAAAATAAAGCAAATAACAAATTGCACAAAAAAATCTCCCCCTCTAATTTCACGTGAGTTTATTTTTCAAAAACCTGTTTTAGTCAAAATTTAACCCCAGTTTTCTGGCTTAAAATTTCTTGCGGGGACAAATCGTGATACCTATTTGCCGAGACCTCCGCCCCCACGTGAGATTGGGTGAGATTCATCTCTACCCCCTCCCCCTTAATGCCACGTAATTTACGGACGGCCCCTTATACCTAGTCCAGTGCATGTGTGCGGCGCGCACGGGTGCACTCTCTTCCCCCACTCGCATAGTGCGACGGGACGGCTCCGAAACGACCGGGGAGAGGCGGCGCGGGAACGACGGCGACACGTGCTCTCGGAAACACGGAGACGCTCAGTTCTAATTGCCACAAATTCACCCATCTCTGACTCCGATTACCATTATAGGCCTTTTAGACGGTTTCAATCCAGCGTTCCAACAGGGGTGACCTTGCTTGTTGCCATCCATGTAGACAGCAGATGTACCTAATCCAAATTAAACACAAATCCGCGGATGGAAATAAAGGTCCCACCAAGGTCACTCCTGTTGGAACGTTGGATTGAAATCGTTTAGAAGGCCTATAATAGGCCGGCTTGACGGTTTCATCCGCGGATGGAAACAAAATTCCCACCAAGGTCACCCCAGTTGGAACGCTGGATTGAAATCGTCTAGAAGGCCTATAATAGGCCGGCTTGACGGTTTCATCCGCGGATGGAAACAAAATTCCCACCAAGGTCACCCCTGTTGGAACGTTGGATTGAAATCGTCTAGAAGGCCTATAATAGGCCGGCTTGACGGTTTCAACCGCGGATGGAAACAAAATTCCCACCAAGGTCACCCCAGTTGGAACGCTGGATTGAAATCGTCTAGAAGGCCTATAATAGGCCGGCTTGACGGTTTCATCCGCGGATGGAAACAAAATTCCCACCAAGGTCACCCCTGTTGGAACGTTGGATTGAAATCGTCTAGAAGGCCTATTAGTGATTACAGCTGGTTACGAGTAACTAGTTTCCGAGCTCGAAACGGATAGAGAACATGATTCGCACAAGAATTTAGCACAGCAACACTTATCATACCCGCATTTGTCATAATAATTGTTTTAAAAAGTGAAAACCTGAAAGCTACATTTCAAAACGTTGTCAGATTACGGTACAGGATGTGGTGTCTTTATGACTGTTTTAATGTTCTACTGCCAGTCGTAGAGTTTCCTTTAGGACGATTTCATTCAGGGGCTAAGCCTCGTCAAACACGGCCTGCTTGTAGCTGTCGGAACGGACAGCTCTAGAGCAGTTGGTTGCAGTCGACCGCATTGACAGCCCGCCGACTGCTTGACGCCAAGCAGTCGGAGGGCTGTTGCAAGCAGTCGGCGGGCTGTCGATGCGGTCAACTGCAACCAACTGCTCTAAAGCTGTTGGTTCCGACAGCTACAAGCAGTCCGTGTATGGCGGCGCTAATAGCGACGCTATGCAACATTGCCAATGCAATTCATTTTTCTGATTTTCTAGCAAAATCCTTAGCAGTTCCGCTAAATTTCTTTAAATCCTTATCACACATTTTACGCTATTCATGGCTATTTCGCGGAAATTTAGCAGGTTCTGCTAGAAATATAAAAAAATGAATTGCTATTGCAGAGTGGCTGCAATGTTGCATAGCGTTGCTATTAGCCCCCCAGATCATAGCTGCATTTCCTGGGTTAAAAAATTCTAAAAACTAAAATGCTTTTGGACTCAACCTCTTTACCATTACATGTTAGGGGGTGTCCATAAATTACGTGACGCAATTTTGCGATTTTTCGACCCCCCTCCCCCCTTGGTGAGATGTTGTGAGATTTGGATCGACCCCCTCCCTCCCTCTCTAATCTCACGTGAGATTTTTCAAAAGCCATATTCTCGTGAAGGAACATGTTTTAGGTACTTACTTAATTTAACCCAATTTTCTCCCCATTTTTCACCGTTTCTTGGGGTATTAAAATTACGTGATATTTTCGGAGACCCGGTCTCCCGTGAGATTTGGTGAGATTTGGCTCGACCCCCTCCCCACCCCTAAATGCCTCACGTAATTTATGGACGCCCCCTTGACGATGATTAGTTGTAACTGGTTAAAACCTATTCCGACTAAATAAAAAAAAAACGATTTGTTTACAATGCGACCATCCTTGACCAAAACCTAGTTTAATTTAAAAACGGATCTACAATACAGTTTATGAGTCACCGGCGACCAGGATGTCTTGCAACCAGCAGCCCGCCGGTTGTGCAACCATGTGTCATTCGTGAGCTTAACGATGTGTTACGACATACGGAAAGACCCGGCGTAGTGGTGTTTCGGTTGCGAAAATGTTCCAAATATCTAGTTACAAGCTAGAACCTTGTGTATGTCACTTACATGCTTAAGTCTTATTTTATTTTGTTTTATGTGACTATAAGGTGTCAAACGAGCGTACGGCCCGCCCGATGTTAAGCAGGTACCGTAGCCTAGATGCTTGCAATGCCAAAAGGCATCGCTCGCACGTTGCCGACTTGAAGGGGAGTGGGACAGAGGGATCAGAAGGTGATGTTAGGCTTCCGGCTCTCTCACTCATCGTGCGAATCTAAATAGGTACTTAATTTACGAGGAACTTTTGTAAGAGGGTGGTACTAGTAGGGCAGTCGAGCCAGCCCGTATATGGGGGCGTCCATAAATTACGTGAGGCATTTAAGGGGGGGAGGGGGTCGAGCAAAATCTCACCTAATCTCACGTGGGGGAGAGGGGGTCTCGGCAAAACTAACGTAATTTTTAAAGAATTAATTTTCTATCGGTAAAAAATAAAATTTTTTACCGCCAGTGTCAGTGTAAAATTACGAGAAAAATGGGCTAAATTAAGTAAAACATGTTTCTCCAGTGTCAGTTACGCCAGCAGTGGGATTTTTTTCTGCTGGTCTAATCAAAATTTGAATGATACAGATAATTAGTGCTCCATCTCGTGTAAATGTGCCGAAAATTTTAAATTTGTGCCTATAGCCGTTTTGGAGTTATTCACGAATATATGATCTTGCTGGCGTAACGTTACCGCAGCAGTGTGGTTTTTTCCTGCTGGTCCAATCAAAATTTGATTGATACAGATAATTAGTGCTCCATGTCGTGTAATTGTGCCGAAAATTTTAAATTTGTGCCCCCTAAGGTTTCAGAGTTATTCCAAATCTTGCTGGCGTAACGTTTTGCGAATTCCTGTATCTCAAAAACTGTTTGGCTCACAATCATGATTTTTCGTACACACATTAGTGTTAATTTGTGCCCATTTGTGTCAGTTTCATATTTCAATAAATCAGAAAGGTTCGGGTGTTATAAGATTTTTCCTAAAAAAACTAAAATAGCTCCTAGCTCTTAAACTGGGAAACCTAGAAACCAAATGTTAGTGCTAGCTTGTATTTCTTATTGATCCTAAGCATTTCTATAATGATCGTAAGCCTACTCCAAGGAATATACGATTTATTACGATTTTATTGCTATCTCGCGGTGAAATTATTTAAACCCTAAATACACGAATTTCTTATGTTCCGATTACTTTTATTAATATACAAAAATTAGTGCTCTACTTCAAATATACGTGTACGAAATATCAGCTCTGTAAACCTTATAATTAAAATGTTATTAATAAATAACCATCACGAAGCGCTTTCGGTGGTTAACTGACGGAATTGGAATGTATAGAAACAAGCGAACGCTCCGTACTTCAAGCTATCCTATTTCAATTGACAGCGTTGTAATGAGTACAGACGCGTACATAATACTTTGGAGTGTATTTATAAACTATTAAATAAGGTAAATAAATGTATAATCACAGGGTATGCTAAATTTGAATATGTAGGTACCTTACTTAATATTCCTTTTATGTTTCGTGTAGCTAAATGAACTCTAACTAATAACACCCAACAACAGTAACAGTATCTTCTTTTATATATTTCTAGAGATAAAAAATCGACGCTTATAAACAGCAATACGACTGAAAAATAATATCCATTCTTTAAATCGAAATCATTCACCATCATCGAGATATAAAACGAATGAACACTTATAAATATTAGTATTTTCAACAATTATAAACAAACACAACATCACTTCATTGACACAACATAAAAATATAAAAATAATGTAGGTACTTACATTAAACAAAAAAAAACTTGATACTAGAAATAATAAAAAAAAACTTATGGTAGTAGCACAGTACATACAGTGAGCGGACGAAGGGGTCTAGCTAGACAGGGGGCAAGGGTAGGTAGTCGAGTTTAACCTTTACAAAGAAAATATAAAAATAAATATTACTCATTCACTTTTCTACATAACTGTTAGCACACAGCCAATTTATTGTATACATTTAAGATGGTAGGCGCTATGTATCGGGCGGCCGCTTTTTTCAATTCATTTTAATTTGGTCGGTTAACCATTGAAAGTTTGTCATGGTGGTTTTTATTAATTATTTTATAATTATAAGGTTTACAGAGCTGATATTTCGTACACGTATATTTGAAGTAGGGCACTAATTTTTGTATATTAATAAAAGTAATCGGAACATAAGAAACTCGTGTATTTAGAGTTTAAATAATTTCACCGCGAGATAGCAATAAAATCGTAATAAATCGTAAATTCCTTGAAGTAGGCTTACGATCATTATAGAAATGCTTAGGATCAATAAGAAATACAAGCTAGCACTAACATTTGGTTTCTAGGTTTCCCAGTTTAAGAGCTAGGAGCTATTTTAGTTTTTTTAGGAAAAATCTTATAACACCCGAACCTTTCTGATTTATTGAAATATAAAACTGTCACAAATGGGCACAAATTAACACTAATGTGTGTACGAAAAATCATGATTGTGTGCCAAACAGTTTTTGAGATACAGGAATTCGCAAAACGTTACGCCAGCAAGATTTGGAATAACTCTGAAACCTTAGGGGGCACAAATTTAAAATTTTCGGCACAATTACACGACATGGAGCACTAATTATCTGTATCATTCCAATTTTGATTGGACCAGCAGGAAAAAACCACACTGCTGCGGTAACGTTACGCCAGCAAGATCATATATTCGTGAATAACTCCAAAACGGCTATAGGCACAAATTTAAAATTTTCGGCACATTTACACAAGATGGAGCACTAATTATCTGTATCATTCAAATTTTGATTAGACCAGCAGAAAAAAACCCCACTGCTGGCGTAATTCACTCGTTTCTCCACTAGAATAACGTGAGATTAAAAGGGGGAGGGAGGGGTCTAACCAATTCTCAATAAATCTCACCATGGGGGGAGGAAGGGGGGGGGGTGTGGGTCGAAAAATCACAAAAATCACCTCACGTAATTTATGGACGCCCCCTATGAGTTGCAGTCAATTGACTACAGCTTAGCTTTACCCCCAATTAATATTTTTTTGAGAATGAATAGAGGGGATATCAAGTCATCTTATGGACTCATTTGATCAGCATTCCTACTCATAGTAAACACATATATGCTACTTAAGACACGTTTGAATGATGATACGGTAAACGGAACTATGTAGGTCGCGCGGCTCCACCTGCGCGTGCGCACCGTTACAGCGCGGATGCGCCGATGTTGTGTGGAACAGCTGTTAGTTATAACATGATCGCTAAGAGCTGCGTAGGAGTTGGGTGTTGAGGCAGTTGATTGATGTTCTTTCCTTGATAGCCAATTGACTGCAGCTCATATACGGGCTGGTTCGACAGTGGTAGTAGCGGAAAGTAGCTACTTATCACTAGAAACCCGTATTGATAACGCAGAAATGCGTTCAAGAACCATCTTGTACGCATTTCTGCGTTGTCAATACGGCGGAAAGTGTAGGTACTTAGGTACTGAGCCCACGGCCTCTGTTTATTAGGACAAACCACGTCTCGCTCTTTTTTTGATAGGGCTGTCGTAGCAAAAAAGCGTACGGCCCGCCTGATGTTAAGCAGTTACCGCAGCCTATAGATGCTTACAATACCAAAGGCATTGCTCGCACATTGCCGACCTGAAGGGGAGTGGGATGGAGGGAGGGGGGTGTGGGCTTTCGGCTCTCTCACTCATTGCACGAAACGCAGCTGTAATAGCTGCTTTACGCCGATCTTCTGTGAGAGGGTGATACTACCCCGGTCGAGCCAGCCCGTTTATGAGCTGCAGTGTATTGGCTACAGCTTGGCTCTACCACCTTCTACCTTCTTTGGCAATGTCATTGCATAAAACACACTTCATTTTACGTTCAGGGGGCTTACCACAAGCTCTTTTTGCGATTCAATTACAGGAACGTATTAACGTTTCAGCGACTTTTTGTGCAATGACGTACCTTATTGTCATGACAATAAGAAACGTCATTAAAACGTCGTTAAAACGTTCCTATAATTGAATCGCAATAAGAGCTTGTGGTAAGCCCCCAGGAAGGCTATTGGTTATTATCTACCTATTTCATTTGCATAGTGTTACCAACCCTATATGCTATGGATTCGTGAGTGATACATTAGATTACAGTTACATCGATATTTCACGATCAGAGGTATGTAAACGTGGAAAGTTCGTTGACTTAAACGGGTCTTTTGAAGTGTCATGCAAATTTTATGAGTTCCAAATTCTTTAGTTAGAATACCTATGACGTTATCACTTCTTCACTTCTCATGGGGATAGGCTGAAAATCTCGGCGAATATTTCCAGTATAAGCTGAGCCCTCTTTATTAAAGACACCCCTCATGATATAGAGTTCAAAGCTTATACTGGAAAGTACTACTGACAGGCCTTTCTGGTATGCCTAGTTGGCTTGGTGGAGTCTTGATGTGGTACCTACCAATCTTATATCAATTGGTAACTACCTAAGGGCCTCCGCAGACTTGCTACTTTTAGCATCGGCGACCGGCGATTTTGTGACGTATCGATGCTGCGTCGCGTTTCTTCGAGCGCGAACGAGCGAGACGCAGCATCAAAATCGCCGATCGCCGATGCTAAAAGTAGCAAGTCTGCGGTGGCCCTAAGAAAAGTACAAATACTTCTCCACCAAGCCAACAAGACACCTGTCGGCGGGGAAGCCACATTCACCCGAGTGGCTAGTTGGCTTGGTGGAACAGCTCAAATCACTTTTGTTCATAAAAATATTTTCTAACAACATTGCAAATTGTCTAAAAATATCTTGGGGTAGTCTATCGACTTTTCATAATCGATCTACTCCATTACCTACTGACATTGTGGTAAGACCATGGACCAATTACTAAGGGGACTGGCCCTAAGCAACTCGGCCGAGTGGTCGGCCTAGTACTAACATCGACATAAAACGAAGCGAGTAGTTCAACTATTTACCGGTAGATAGAACAATGAAAATGAAAAAACAATGACCACGTTGCTTTTTCATTCATATATCTAATAAGGGCACCACTTTCTTTAGTCTTTACTCTGTGGGTAAGACCCAGATACAATAATCGATATGCTATGCATCCTTGCAGAAAATTCATGAGTCGCTCACGCGCGTCCCACTGCCCGGATCTGTGTAAACCACAAGTAGACTAGTCTATCATAGTTTAGAGAATTCAGATCGATTTGTAGAGTACGTTGTGTTAGTGCGTTGATAGAGTTTTCTCTAAGTAACTACATTACATAGCCAAGTGGTTATCACTGTTTTATCTATGCTATTTTATGGTTTGAAACTGTGCAACGCTTTTACTATGGGCTCCGTACTGGGGTTGACACCCAGACCAGGGCAAATTACGAAAACTCAGTTTCTGAACTTTGCTTCTTGCTTCATTTATAATACCGATCTTGTGGGCTTCAGACCCCGGCTCGCACCTCTAGACTTTTCGAAATCTATGGGTGAATAATAACTTTAAAATTATTATTACTTGGGTATACGGTGAAGGAAAACATCGTGAGGAAACCTGCATGTCTTAGAAAAAAAAAAAAAAACTACCAACCCGTACTGGGCCAGTGTGGTGGATTATGGCCTGAATCCCCCTCGCATTGAGGGTAGGCCCGTACCCAGGAGTGGGATGTTAAAAGAGCTAAAATAGTATTGTTGTATAATAAATAGCCCGAAGAACTGATGGCCGATGGCGCAGAAACGTTCTTGAGTGGTGACCACGTACCGGAAGACGCAGCGTGGGTAGGCCCCCCACAAGGTAGACTGACGACCTAGTGAAGGTCGCGAGAAACCGCTGGATGCAAGTGGCACAGGACCGGGCGTTGTGGAAAACCTTGGGGGAGGCCTATGTCCAACAGTGGACGTCTTTTGGCTGAAATGATGATGATGATACTGAGAGTCCTGTTTCGTGCAATTATTATGTTAGACGCAAGTTACCCACGCGCCAAATAAATAGAGTTATGTGTTTACCATTCAACGCGTGTCCGTCTGTCCTACTTAATTAAAATTCGCATCAATACATATTGTTTTGTAACTGTTATATGACATCGATACGTTTTGCAAATTATAATTAGGCAGTTACTATTCGTCGCATCTGGAATGTAAGGGGCCATCCATAAATTACGTCAAACGTAAAGGGGGAGGGGGCCGACGAAATGTGACATTGTGTGACAAGGGGGGGGAGGGGTCCTAAGTTAAGTGACATCACATTTAAAAATCTTATATATCCAAGTATTAAAACCGAAATTTGAACAGAAACCGAAATTTTTTGATAATTTCCGAAAATTGTAAAAATATGTGACGTCACACAGGGAGGGGGGAGTATCGCAAATGTGACCAGCTGTGACAAGGGGGGAGAGGGGTCTAAAAATCATGAAATTCGTGTGATGTAATTAATGGATGGCCCCTAAACGGTGGTGCTAATTTTGTATAAGAATAAATTGACGACCGCAGTGGCGCAGTGGTTCGAGCGTAGGCCACTCGGTTTAATGCATCGGGTGGTTGTGGGTTCGATTCCCGCCAGAGGAAACTGCCTTTTCGAAACCAAATTTTGGAAACTGCCTTTTCGTAATTCGCCCTGTTCTGGGTGTAACTTCGATCGCCCCCAGGTACGGTATACGTAGTACAAGCGTTGCTTAGTTTGGGACCATACAGTTGGTGTGTAAGTCTGGCGATATTTATTTACATAATTTAACCATACCTATTCTTGTTACAGGTACAATCAACAAATGTATCAACAGACTATAACTAAAACAGTTAAAATAAACTCGAAAGTGATGTGAGAGACCACCGTGATGTGACCGACAGGTGCACAATGTTAGTTTCCCGCCGAAACAAGATGGCTGCCGTCACAAGATGGCGGACGCGGAGCAGCTGGCTGCTGTTTATATTGTTAGGGGTTGTTAAAGGTGAGTTAATGAGTTAATGCTATTAGACCAGGGGGCTTACCACAAGCTCTTATTGCGATTCAATTACAGGAACGTATTAACGTTTCAGCGACTTTTTGTGCAATGCCGTACCTTATTGTCATGACAATAAGAAACGTCATTAAAACGTTCCTATAATTGAATCGCAATAAGAGCTTGTAGTAAGCCCCCTGATATTCTGCGCGAACGTATTTTGACATCACTAGGAACGACTAGTGAGCCCCCCCCCTCCCCCGGCACTCAGTTTTGACGTAGGGACGCATAATCATAGGTGGGCGTCCATAAATTACGTGACGCGGTTTTGGTGATTTTTCGCCCCTAGTGGTGAGATTTGGTGGGATTTGGCTCAATCAACTCCCTCCCCCCTTAGGTAAGTGAGATATTTCAAAAGCCATAATTTAGTGGAGAAACATGTTTTACCTACCTAATTTAACCCCAGTTTTCTCGCAAATTTACACTATTTCTTGCGGAAAAAATGTGATATTTCCTGAGACGACCCCCTCTCCCCCACGTGAGATTAGGCTCATCCACCCCTCAGCCCCCTAAACGAATCACGTAATTTATCGACGCCCCCTAAGGGTCACCGCAGACTTGCTACTTTTAGCATCGACGATCGGCGATTTTGATGCTGCGTCTCTGTCGTTCGCGCTCGAAGAAACGCGACGCAGCATCGATACGTCACAAAATCGCCGTCGCCGATGCTAAAAGTAGCAAGTCTGCGGAGGCCTTAAGTGCTCCGGCGAGGGATGCGTTGTATCTGGACGCCCCAAATGAATGCAAATTGGTAAAATATTTTTTTTAAGAATCAAAATTGAACAGTCGCGCTTTATTAACATGGCAACAGCGTCATTAATCTAATCTTCTGTAGGCAGATGTATTTAGGTTACTAGGTACCCAAAAATACTAAGACCTAACTAGAGTGTTTATCTAAAGACATATAAAAGTACCCAAAAATATCTCTCAAGTTGTTCATCACAAAGGACTTGCCAAGAGGCAGTCGAGCGGAGTCAAGGTCCACAGGTCATTTGCCCCTGCCTGTTGAGACCGATTAACTAGCGTGAAGATTTTTTTATTGGAAACACGTTTTTGGCCTCCTACAAATGAGAGAGAACTTTAAGATAAAAAGTCAAAAGTCTTTATTCATGTAAGCTCAAAAAGCATTTATAAATAGTCAAAATAAACAATATTTTAGCGCTACCACCGGTTCGTAATGTTGCCTCCATTGAGAAGAGCCGGCAACATCTAGGTTTATAACGAATATACCTAGATGATGTACCTAAAGGTAGTTTAAACGCATCTCAAAGTTGAGATCGATCTTAAGATGCAGTTTTGGCGTTTAATGTATGGAACATATGTCAAAAACAGCATCTCAGGTTCGATCTTAATCTTGAGATCGATTTATTAATGCGGGCCTAACTCACCAACTGTGTGGTCCCAAACTAAACAACGCTTGTACTATGGGTACCGTACAATGGACTGGCAAAGTGATACCCAGGCCAGAGCAAATTTCGAAAAGTCGTTTTTCAAATTTGCCTCTCACGGGAATCGAACCCGCAACGCTATGCGAACCATTGCGCCAAGCGGTCATCCAAATGTGTTTTAAATACACCAAAAACCTTCCGTTAAAAATAAGTCGGTTTTTGTTGGCAACAGGGGTTTGAACCCTGGACATTAAACCCGCAAGAAGCGTGCTTAACCAATCGGCTATCACTCGATTAGCTCCTAATAATATTCTGTAACAAACATTACCGGTGCGTATAAAAAAATGAAAGTCCCGCCATCTTGAAATGTGCAGTGAAAGTAAATAATTCCAATTACTTACTAAGAGCTTAGTGCCAACCACGTTGCTTTGGGTAATCAAATCATACCGTCACGCTAAGTCCCTGGCGTGGTAGCCAGAGAAAGCCGAATGCGGCCGTCTCCATGTTGCAGTAGTCGGAAATAATACATCCACCATATACTACTTCTATCATGCATACCAATCGTATGATCCCACTCTAAGCACTTAAGGCGCTCGTACAGCTGCAATCACTGATCGTGAGACGATCGGAGGTTAAGCAATGCTCGGCAAGGTCAGTCAGAGATGGGTGACCATTTAGTGGCATTTGAACTGAGCGTCTCCGTGCTTCGGAGGGCACGTAAAAAGTCATTCCCAGTTGTTGTCATCTAGGCAGCAGTCGTTAAGCCTTGTCAGAGGCCTACGCGGCTTGAACAACTCTGACCCCAGGTTGGCCACTAACCATACGATAAGAAAAATAACCTCTTATATACCTATATAGTACTATCGTACTTAAATGGGTATCGTACAATGGACTGGGGGCGACCCCAGTTACACCCAGACTAGGACAAACTGCCTATTATCCCTAAAGTAGATTTTTTTCTTCTCTTATTATTTCTTTTCAAGACAATTTGGTTTGTACCCGGCTTCATCTAGGGTCAAATCTCGGCGTCATCGTTAGGCACTGTTGATCCTGGCTCACAGGAGTAACAGTAGTGGAAGTGTGTAGCGGGAACAGACATGGAGGGGCTAGACAACGCAAACCGTCCGACCAAGCGTGCTCGCAAGTTTGCATCTGTGTGTCATCGTTAAAATCAATTTAGTCGTTATTCTGCTTCTGTTAGCTCACTGACGCTTAGCGATTGAAACGATTCTGTTTACGTTGAGCTTATCACTAAATGACTGGGGTGACGTCATCGTAAGGTATAAAAAAGATGGCAAGCTTGGTTTTCATACTATCTAATGAACTTGCGTGTTCTAGCCCATGGACCAGTTACTACGGGGACTGGCCCTAAGCAAGTCGGCCGAGTGGTCGGCCTAGTACTAACATCGACATAAAACGAAGCGAGTAGTTCAACTATTTACAGGTAAATAGTAAAATGAAAATGAAAAAACAATGACCACGTTTTGTTTCATACAAATATCTAATAAGGGTACCTCTTTCTTTAGTCTTTACTCTGTGGTCTAGCCTCTCTATGTCTGTGACTTCTATAATGTAAATAAATTCAATACAATTTGGCTTGTACCCGGCTTCGTCTAGGTCAGATCTATAGGCGTCATCGTTAGACACTGTCGATCCTAACTCAGGCTGTGAATTTGAATCTTCACGGTGCCCAAACCACTACCATAGAGAACATAAGAGTTTTCAACCCCAAGCGATCGTCTGAAATATGTCTTCATAACTAATTAACTTGGAATTTCAAAAAGATTACGTGTGTCATCAGCTCTGACGTAACAGCAGTGTCTCGAGAACAATAGCCAACGCTGGCAGACTGAGTTGCCACTTTCACTGCGCAGGCGCTGGAGACATGGTTGAACAAGTCGTGACGTGGAAAGCACTGGATCATTTTTAGGACACGTCTTAGTGTCTGGTGTTTTTTTATTTATGTTTATTAATTAATCTATGTACCTACTTTATTGTACCATGGAAGTCAGCTAAATTAAATATTGTCGTGTGCGCTTGGCTCCACAACAATTCTAATAAACTAGAACGTCTCCATTTCGGGAAAATTAGATGTGAATCTGAATACGTCACAGGCGTTTTTTTTAATATTTCGTTCAGTCCTTAATCTTAATTCTACCTCCGGATCGGGATGGACTGAGAAGATCCGGCAAGAAACTCAGCAGGCCTGTCTTTTTAACATAGATTCTTGTTTTTTTTTAATCGCTAAGTGTATTTTGGTAATCCTACCGCTGCAAATTATGACGAAACAAGGGGTAAATTGCAATCAAGAAAAAACCTATCCGTATTTTGTGCTCCAAGTTCGCTAATAGACGTATTTTTCTCATTCCAGGTTACGAAGAAACGTTCTCAATATCACAGCTATCACCAAAATCAGTGGCTGATCATCTGTCATCACAAGATATCCTCCTACAAACCAGTCAGGTAGAAAACATAGCATACAGAATAGAACCCAGTATCACAAATGATGATGAATCAGATGACACACCAGATCATTACATCGTCGCTCGATCAGCCGATCCGATCATCCGAGAATCGAGATCGATCAATATCGATGAAATACCAACATCGAATAACGAAATCGATAACCATATAGAATTGCATAACAAAAGGAAATACTATGACATACATCCGACAAAAACTGTGGAATACTTGCGTAACAGTGACGATGATGTGATCCTGTCTTCTGAAGGCTTCGGGGATAGGTTGGATTTCAGGTTTCCGGGGGAAGGCAAGAGGGTCCCAAAGGCGCGTGCACTGGCGCCGATGGGGCCCAGAATACGGGCTTCTGCAGTGCAACCCATATTTGCGACAGCCACCCCTAGAGAAGACGGCAGACAGAATAAGGATATCCAAAACATTATCACTGGTATCGTCAAGCTACTGAATGGGAATGTGAATGTTCAAGCTAACACCCAGCTTCTGAATGGACGACCACGCCCAATGGCCTCCAGAATCAATAACCGAGGACCTCCACGAATATCTGATGCTCCTCAGATACCAGAGTTTGATGGGCCACTGACCCCACCACCGGTGCCCTACCATCCAACTAGGTCGCCACCGCCCTACCCCTTTGACAGGCCACCTCATGTGCCTGTGAATCTACCTGAACAGATAGTCCCACCGCTAAGGCCTGGGTTTCATAGGCCCATGCCTCCGTGGCAGAGGCCTAGACCGAGGCCACCACCTGGTCGAAGGCCTAATCCTAATTTGCCTATGTATAAACCGAATCTTCCACCCATACCTGAGCTCCCAGAAGATATATTACCAGCAGAAGAAATAGCTAATGAAAATGAGACAACGCATTCAGAAAATGTCATACATAGTGAAGAACCTGAAATACAATCAGTAACTTTATCTAAAACTACTGAAGCTGAAAGAGAACCGGAAAAGGAAACCACAGTCACTGATACTACGTCAACAACAACAACAACAACAACCACTACAACAACTACAGAAGCACCAACTACTACTAGTACTACAACTACTACGACTACTACAGAAAAACCGTCAACTACGACAGAAAAGAAAATCGAGAAACCGAAAATCGATAAGAAAAAAGATAACCTAACTGAAAAAGATAAGGTCAAATACAAAATAGACGACAAGCCAGTTAATAAGACAGTTAAAAATGAAACTGTAGAACTAGTCACGGAACCGGTTCTAAATGTAACTGCGCCAGTTATCGAGCCGTCTATTCCTGAGGTTAAGACGAGTAGCACGTCCATTGCTAGTCCAACACCGACGGAAGGATTGATAAGTCACGTGAAGCCAGCCAGTGAAACTGCTACAGCAAGTATTATCGAGACATCGTCTATCAACTCACGGCCTTTACCAAGTAAGTTTATATAGTTTAAAGTTTTAAGTTATTCACTTTCACAAATGAATGGTGCTGTGGTAGTAATTTCAGCTCGGCATAGGCCGATGGGGCAGAAAGGTTCTTGAGTGGCGACCACGTACCGGAACACGCAGCGTGGGTAGCACCCACAAGGTGGACCGACGACTTAGTGAAGGTCGCGGGAAACCGCTGGATGCAAGTGGCACAGGACCGGGCGTTGTGGGACACTTGGGGGAGGCCTATGTCCAACAGTGGACATCTTTCGCCTGACATGATGATGCTGATGATGAGGCTTTAGGCAATAATACAGGTTGACCCCAGCAGGTGTTTTGAAGTTATCATAAAACGCCTCTGCGTGTGTAAGACCCTTGTCCCCACTCAAACATTCCAAAGTGGACACTGGTTTCCACTGAAGACGAGGGAGATTCAGGCTATAGTCATAGGCCATAGCGTGAATTTCACCACCTCGCGTTAATCCTTTATGGTTGTCCCATAACAGCAGGAAAATTTATAGACCCCTCCTCCCCTTGTCACAGCTGGTCACATTTGCGAGACGTCCCCCTCCCTGTGTGACGTCACATATTATTTAAAATTTTCAGAAATTTCTCAATTTTTCGCTAACAATTCAAATTTCGGTTTTAATACTTAGATATTCGATTTTTAAATGTGACACACACATCATGTCACATTTCGTCGACCCCCTCCCCCCCTTTACGTGTAATGTAATTTATGGATGGCCCCTAACCAATCTCAATTTTGGGCCTTAGTCTGCCCGCCCAAACTTAAGACATTCTTCATTTTCTTCCAGCATCCCAAGGTATCCCCTACCACCCTTACCGCCCCCGCCCCGGTATAGTCCTGGACGACACCGACTTCAAGCCTCACGGGTCCCGGTACCGGCCCGAAGCCTCGGTCATCACAGCCCCGGAGCCCCGGCCTCCAGGGTACGGGGAGATCTTCGACGTGACTCTATCTGCTATACAGGGGTTGGGAGAGAAAGGAGCTACTGGTAAGGCAGTTTAATATTAGAAAACATACAACAATGAATTGCTCTAGGTAATAGGGGATTCCCCCTCAATTCAAGGATTCGGGAAATGGCCCACCACGCTGGCTAAGTAAGTGCAGTCGTAAGTAAGTCCAGCTATACAGTCGTTAAGCCATGTTAGAGGCCTTCGGGCGGCTTGAACAACTCTGACACCAGGTTGGCCACTAACCAAACGATAAGAAGATGAAGTAAGTGCAGTTTGCATCTTTTCTAAGTGTAATAAGTGCTGGTTTCTTGATAATATTTATCTTCACAACTACACATTTAACCGTTGGAGAACTATGAATGAATGAATGTAACGTCACGACTTTTATCCCCATTCGGGGGTAGTCAGAGGCTTGAGTGGCCATACACCACCACATTGTGGAGGTATTAACCAACTCAAAGCCCACGTTCACCTGATATTCAGAACCTAATGTGACTGGTGGTGAACCTTGTCGCCGTGTATACAGGAACTGACTATTACCTAATCCCGAGGGATAGGTAGGTTTCCTCACGATGTTTTCCCTCACCGTCAGCGAACTGTAAAACCAATTGCCAATTGACTGCGGCTCATATACGGGCTGGCTCGACCGGGGTAGTACCACCCTCTCACAGGAGATCGGCGTAAAGCAGCCATTACAGCTGCGTTTCGTACGATAAGTGAAAGAGTCGGAACTCCGGAAACCCAACCCTTCCCCTCCCTCAATCCCACTCCCCTTCAGGTCGGCAATGTGCGAGCAATGCCTCTGGTATTGCAAGTATCTATAGGCTACGGTAACTGCTTAACATCAGGCGGGACGTACGCTTTTTTGCAACCGCAGTCCTATAAAAAAAAATATTGACCAGTTTCTTTTGGGTGGGGTCGTGTACGAGCCGCCATAAAAATACTAGTACTACATTCTAGCAACTCCGTAGTGAGGAAACCTACCTATCCCTCGGGATTAGGTAATAGTCAGTTCCTGTATACACGGCGACAAGGTTCACCACCTGTCACGTTGGGTTCTGACTATCTGGTGAAACGTGGGCTTTGAGTTGGTTAATACCTCCACAATGTGCTGGTGTATGGCCACACAAGCCTCTGACTACCTCCGAATGGGGATAAAAGTCGTGACGTTACATTTTACAACTCCTTAGTGATATAAGTTAATAACCTGTATCCTTTGGGTAGCACCGTGGACGAATCGCCCGTTAGCGTGGTTGGTAAGCATCCGCCTATCACGCTGCAGGTCGTAGGTTCGATTCCTACCCGGGACATGCATTTGTGTGCATGAACATGTCTGTATGTCCCGAGTCTGGGTGTTACTATGTATATTAAGTATGTATTTACAAATAAAGAGTAGTATGTGTAGTAATATCAGTTATCTGGTTTCCATAGTACAAGCTCTGCTTAGTTTGGGATCAGGTAGCCGTGTGTAAAAGAATGTCCCAGGATATTATTATTAGTAAATTCCCTTCCAGTCCATATTCAAAACGTGAACCTCCAAACGCATCACCACGACGAGATCATAATGACAGCATCCGGAGATGAAGGCTTCGTGTCGATTGACGGCAAGAAGACGTATCTGAACCTGTTCGACGACCCTACCTCCAGTGCTGCGAGCATCAAGCCGACGCAAGTGCAGAGTCTCCCGCATTCTGGTGAGTGGGCTTTGAAATATGAAAATATAGGGAAAAGATTTATTCAACACAGCACAAAGAAGAAACACACATACGAAATCAGAAGAGATAGATTTACAGAGTGATTTTTTCAAGTGGGCGTGGATGGCCAAATCTGAAACTATGAGGAATAGCGAAAAGTACTCAAAGGAGTCTCGGGGCCGATTTTGGTGAAAACTAAAACTGCATCATTCCAGCGCCATTCCATTCCGCCAGCGCTGACTTTTAGCGAAAGTCTCCTCATAATGGTCATCCGTAATGAATTTAGTTGAGACTGCAGATTTATAGAGCTAAGAAATCCATAGCATACAGTGCAAAAATTTTTGGTCTACGACAAAAATTGTCGAGGCATGGGCCAAATTACTAACAAAGTTCGCACGCGGTTATTGTGACGTCATCGGGCTCACGCGCGCTTTGTAATGAACGGCGGCGCGGGTACAGCGCGCCTTCAATCCGACGAAACGCGTGACGTCACACGCAAATTCTGTACATTATATAAAATGTGTTATAAAATCGCAACGGATGGACCAATTTCGATGATTTAAAAACTATATTGATAAGAAAGCTTAGTTTTAACTATAGTGATTTTGAGTTGATTTGTTGACCTATTATTGATTCTCATTCTATTTGACTATTACCTGGCTACCCAAAAAAAAACAATGAAACATCCAGCACAACATTTTGGAGATGTAGCTTCGTAAGGGTTCGGCCTTGCCTTCTTGGGGCCCTACCACCACCTCTTATAGCAGTATTGTTTTAACGTTTCAGCGACTTTTTGTGCAATGACGTTTCTTATTGTCATGACAATAAGGTACGTCATTGCACAAAAAGTCGCTGAAACGTTAAAACGTTCCTATAATTGAATCGCGATAAGAGGTCGTGGTAAGCCCCCTGAGATTATTAGGAATAGCAAAAACTACCCAAAGGAGTCTCGGGCCCGATTTTGATTTATAAATGTTTTAAAACCTTGCCTAATAAAGCTACAAATTCCAGTGCCCCCTCTTCCGCCACCCCCTCTGGACCCCACCCTGGGCACAGGGGAGGCGATACCAGCAGACGATGTACCACAACCACCACCGATCAGAAGACCACAGCCACATCCACAGGGGCATAGACCACAGCAGGGGTACCGGAGACCACAGCCTACTGTCCGGTGAGTTCCATAATGAAATCTGTTTTGATAGAATAATACATCACCTCGGAAGGTATAGCTAGAGATGGTGACTTAGGGCCTCCGCAGACTTGCTACTTTTAGCATCGGCGACCGGCGATTTTGTGACGTATCCACAAAGTAAAGACTAAAGAAAGAGGTGCCCTTATTAGATATATATATGAAAAAAAAAACGTGGTCATTGTTTTTTCATTTTCATTGTTCTATCTACCGGTAAATAGTTGAACTACTCGCTTCGTTTTATGTCGTTGTTAGTACTAGGCCGACCACTCGGCCGAGTTGCTTGGGGCCAGTCCCCTTAGTAATTGGTCCATGGACGTATCGATGCTGCGTCGCGTTTCTTCGAGCGCGAACGAGTGAGACGCAGCATCAAAATCGCCGATCGCCGATGCTAAAAGTAGCTAGTCTGCGGAGGCCCTAAAGTAGTAGAGCCAAGGGGGCGTCCATAAATTACGTGAGGCATTTAGGGGGGAGGGGATTGAGCCAAATCTCACGTGGGGTAGAGGGGCAAATATCATTTTTTTACCACAAGAAACAGTGTAAAATTGCAAAAAAAAACGGAGTTAAATTAAGTACAACGTTTTCCACTAGAATATGACTTCTGAAAAATCTCAAATGAGAATCGAAGGGGAGGGAGGGGGTCTAGTTAAATCTCGCGACATCTCACCAAGGGGGAGGAGGGAAGTCGAAATATCACCAAAACCGCCTCACGTAATTTATGGACGCCCCTCAAGCTGTAGCCAATAGACAAAAAAATATTACCTTAATTTCTGATCGAATTATCCAAAACAATTTGAATTATAGTCGCTATAGCTCATAGTCATAGTCGCCCGCTAGCGTGAGGATGACCTAGCGAGCTACTATGACTATGAGCTATAGCGACTATAATTCACGCTATCGACGTTGCGAAATTGTTTGCAATATTTTTGTTGAATTTTCTTTGTCATTATTAGGTACTATTTTATTTGTTTAGTGATAATCCGAGGTTAAGCAATGTTCGGCAAGGTCAGTCAGAGATGGGTGACCATTTAGTGGCAATTGAACTGAGCGTTCCCGTGCTTCCACGCACGTAAAAAGTCGGTCCCAGTTGTTGTCATCTAGGCAGCACTCGTTAAGCCTTGTCAGAGGCCTTCGGGCGGCTTGAACAACTCTGACACCAGGTACCAGGGAACCATACTACGACAGGAAGGAAGGAAGCATTTTCTTTTTAAACCGACTTCAAAAAAGGAGGAGGTTTCTCAATTCGACCGTATATATATATTTTTTTTGTTTTTTTTTTTTTTTTTTTTTTATGTGTGTTCGCGGATAACTCCGTCGTTTATGAACCGATTTTGATGATTCTTTTTTTGTTGGAAAGGAGATTTTCCGGGGGTGGTACTATGATAAGGAAACCAGGATCTGATGATGGCATCCCAGAGAAATCGAGGGGAATCTTCGAAAATCGTAGGGGCGACTAGTGCGTTTGTAATTTTTTTCATTAAGTATTTTAAAGCACTACTATTTTATGAAGGTCTGGAGTCGATCTGATCATGGAGCCGAAAGACAGTCGAGGGAACTCCTCAACGATTTACAGCAATTACCTGGTGTTTGGGCTTGATTAATTTGTATTGATGAGAACTTTACACCTAGATGGGTTGTGACTGTCATTATGGGTCTGATGATGAAGACGAAGGATAGTCAGGGGAACTCCTCAACGTTTTACAGTAGCTACCTTGTGTTTGGACTTAATTCATTTCTATTGATGAGAGCTTTACACCTAGATGGGTTGTGACTGTCATTAGGGATCTGATGATGAAGACGAAGGACAGTCAAGGGAACTCCTCAACGTTTTACAGTAGCTACCTTGTGTTTGGGCTTGATTAATTAGTATTGATGAGAACTTTACACCTAGATGGGTTGTAACTGTCATTATGGGACTGATGATGAAGACGAGGGACAGTCAAGGGAACTCCTCAACGTTTTACAGTAGCTACCTTGTGTTTGGGCTTGATTAATTAGTATTGATGAGAACTTTACGCCTAGATGGGTTGTGACTGTCATTAGGGGACTGATGATGAAGACGAGGGACAGTCAAGGGAACTCCTCAACGTTTTACAGTAGCTACCTTGTGTTTGGGCTTGATTAATTAGTATTGATGAGAACTTTACACCTAGATGGGTTGTGACTGTCATTAGGGGTCTGATGATGGAGTCAAAAGACAGTCGAGAGAACTCCTCAACGATTTACAGCAATTACCTGGTGTTTGGGCTTGATTAATTTGTATTGGAGAGAACTTTGCACCCATATGGGTTATAAGTGCCATTACAGGTCTAATGATGGTGACCATAGACAGTCGAGGGAATTCCTCAAAGATTTACAGCAGTTACCTTTTGTTGGGCTTACTTCATACAGTTCAATATGCCAAAATGTTCATTGGTATGGCGCCACTAAAAATCGTGAAATAAAATTATTTTTATTAAAAAAAAAAAACCGACTTCAAAAACCTGGATCACTAAAAAGCCTGAAATAATATTTCTATTACCACCTCTGCCTACCCCTTCGGGAAACCCGACGTGATGGTGTGTTATCGAGTATTTGGAGTCGGTGCCAATCTTGGTATGCCAAGTATACCTACTATAAAAGTAAGAAGATAGATTGGCACCGACCGCAAATACTCGATAACACACCATCACGTCTGGTTTTCCCGAAGGGGTAGGCAGAGGTGGTAATAGAAATATTATTTCAGGCTTTTTAGTGATCCAGGTTTTTGAAGTCGGTTTTTTTTTTAATAAAAATAATTTTTTAGCTTAGCTGGAGGGGCTAACAGAACTGTTAGTAATATGTCAAGTATTGCAAGACCGCTTGGTTCCATCGTAGGCTGTTCAACTCACTGCATCGGGTGGTCGCGGGTTTGATTCCCGCCAGGGGAAAATTTCGGAAACGGCCTTTTAGTACACCCCTCTCTTTACTGCGTCGAAGGTTAAAACGTAATAACTTTCAATATTATTTGCTACCTCAGGCATCCAAATAAGTTTGAGTACGTCCCGCGTCTAACCTAACATCCTGTATAAAGATAAAAACAACTGTTATTTTGTTCATGCATGCAAACAAATTGTAAAAGAATGGCTTCTTACACTTAATTACGATGACACGGAGGACATTTTGAAACCTCTCCGGTAGTATTACGACGTCCCTATGGATGTACCTATTATACACACACACACACACTCAACACTCGCCCTTCCCACTCACACTACACACACTCTCTCCCTTCCTTACACATCTTTCAAAACATCTCCGCCACACTCACTCATACACACCCCTCACACAACAGACACAACTCCTTGGCCTCATGATACAGGTTCACGCCTAGTTTGAGGACCACCAGAAATGTTTTTTATATGTGTGTCCTTTTATGATATATACATTTTTATGTCTTTTATGTCTTTATGTCTTTTATGTTCCAGAATTGATACTTGTATTGTGGGCGACGACTCGACGTGTGATCAAGCGCAGAATGAGAAATGTAGAACTGAATCTGGTAAGTTCTTTAATTTTGCAGGAAAAAAATTTTTATAATTTCACATACAAATTACATACTTTGATTTCAATGTGTCTGGAACACGCAGCGAATAATAAAAACGTCAAAAATATCAAGTTTCTTGTGTGGGGACCTCCTTTATTTTTAGTATTTGTTGTTGTAGCGGCAACAGAAATAGGTACACATTCTGTGAAAATTTCAAGTCTCTACCTCTTACGGTTCGTAAGATACAGCCCGCTGACAGACAGACGGACAGCGTAGGCTTAGTAATAGCGTCCCGTTGGCACCTTTTGAGTACGGAACCCTAAAAAACGTCATTAATATCAAGTTTCTTGTATGGGGACCCCCTTTATTTTTAAATTTTATTAGATTTTTAGTATTTTTTGTTTTAGCGGCAACAGAAATACACATTCTGTGAAAATTTAAATGCTCTACCTATTACGGTTCGTGAGATACAGCCCCGCTGACAGACGGACGGACTGAAAGACAGACGGACAGCGGAGTCTCAGTAATAGGGTTCTTATATTAACGATAACGATATCTTATATTAACGATAACGACCCATAACTTTTCAAAATTTTGTTCCTATCTCACCCCAATGGACCAGAGAATCTTGCTGCTCGCGTCTAGACCGTTCTTTTGGCGTATCACACGGCGGTGTATCTCTTTGTATCGCCCAGAAAAATGCAATAGCTCACCGTCCATACAAACTAATGAATGATGGCCGAAATTCGACCACGGGTGTGCTATAATATAAATATAGAGCAATGCAGTATTATATCAAAATATCACATGAATAAACATATTTCTTGTCCTGCAAAATTGAATGGGCATAGTCAACCGCCTATGTCACCATTGGAAAAATACGAAAACCACAATATATCTATAGTACATTACTATTACCAATCAAAAATAGTCACAAACACTATTTGCAACGAGTCAGTACCTAACATAATAAAAATTATAATAAAAGCTTCAGATGAGAAATCTAAGGGTAAAAAAAAATGGGCAATGTCGTCACCCATGCACCAAAAACATGTATGTAACTTTGCCCATCAACATGTCTTACGATATATGAGAGATTTTTGCATGCAATAATAGGTTTATATAATTAATTTCAAACATAATTATTAACGGTGGAAAAAAAATTACTTAGCTGGTGTAACTGCAACTACCACTTTTTGGTAATGTTTTTGACCGGTTTTTACCCGCGAAACAGTACCAACTTCTAAAATTTTTGACAAGCAACTGAAGTGACATCGATGTCATTACGTCACTTAGTGTTGTCAGAAAATGATGAATTGTCTACCACAGATAAAAAAAATACTCTTCACTATCGACAAATTTGTTTGGTATCGAGTTAAAAAAATGCACAGCTGGGCAAAGTCAAACCTCAAAGGCAAAGTCGTCAGGTTTTACGGTAGTCTCGTAGTCTCGATCATTGTTAATTATGAGCGTAGCATGGTATGAACAACTGAGTTTCTCCGAAATTAAATAGGAAATTAAAAGGTCATGGTAGGCCCCAGTTCTTTTTTACCGCGGGGAAATCCTCATGGATACCCGTATACCCCGGGGAGGCGTACGGGCTATGCCGGACTCCTACCGGCTAGAACCTCACGGTGGACCTTCTCCCGTTGTGTGATGGGGCCACCGGAACGCTAGTGCATACTTGCGCGACCCCAAAATGCCCCAGACTTTAAGCTAAGGGCGTGTCCCGTAGGTATATCGAGTTGCCAGTGCCGGGCGGGGTACGCGCGGCGCGGCGGGGGCGGGGGCGGGGGCGGGGGCGGGGGCGGGCCGTGCCGGCGCGTGGTGTCGCTGCAGCTGAGCGTGCGCGCCGACCGGCTGCACCGCGCCGCGCTGCGCTGGCGCCACGCGCTCGCCGACACCGACTCCGACGACTACCACCAGCTCAGCTACGAGGCAGTCCGGGCGGTCAGTACACACACTACTTGTTCAGTCGTACAGGAACCTTGACAGGTTTTCTGGCGGCTTGAACATCTCTTATACCAGGCCCTTACCCTTTACCACCTTACCCTCTTCATCGATTCATTTTAAGACTGCAATTGAGTCGCAATAAGAGATTATGGTAAGGGGGATACGATAGAAGAAGATAAAGGAAACGAATAATCAATTGATTATGGGTGAGAAAATGGTTTTGTGTGTGAGAATGAGACTGAGAGATTGAGATTAAGTGTGGCAATAAGAATGTGTGAGAAAATGGGATGAGCGAGAGGATAGAAATAGGTAGGTGTGAAAATAAATGTATGAACAAATATGGTGAAGAGCGTGAGAATGGGAATAAGAGTAAATAAGTAAGTAGAGTGTGACAATCAGAATGTGTAAAAATGGGACTGTATGAAAAATTGAATTACTGTGACAATTGTAATGTCAAAAAGAACGGGAACTGGTGTTAAGAATAGAAAGTATGTGACTATCAGAATGAGTGAGACTGAGAACGGGAATAAGTGAGTGAACGGAATGACTGCCCGAAAGCTCGAGAATAGGAATGCGTGACAAAATCTGTATGAGTTAAAGAATGAAGTATACGAGTGGGTGAGAGAATGAATGAAACAAGAATAAGTGAGAAATCATGAATTAAACCTTAACCCACGATCATCAGTCACCACCATAACAAGTAAACTTGTCTACAGATCGACTCAGCGTTCTCAATGACCCCGTTCTCCGATGACTTCGTGAGTGGGACAGTGAATTCACTGCACAAGGGCGAGGACAGCGCTCACGGGGTGTTTGTCAACTATACTATACTGGTGAGTAAATGAATGAAACGTTTATTCCGCGCAGACACTAAGAAAAACAAAAAAACAATAATAAAAAAGCAGACTAGTGTGAGTAGGACTTGCGCCCTCAGGGTTACGTACAAACTTGATAGAAGTTGAATTTAAAAAACGCTGAAAATTCGATTTTTTATTTGTAATTACTAGTAGCCTCAATACTAAAGTTAATGTCTCTAGCGTCCGAAAAAATAAGACTCCCATATAAAATTTCACCCTTAATGAACCCCTTTAGGGGTGGCACGACAGATGAGGGTGGGGCTTAACAGACGGACATATTGTCAGGGCTTTTTCCTCAAAACCTGACTTTTGGGGGTATTTTGGGTTCAATTTGGAGGAACGCAAGACGGTCATCTGGCAACACCGAAGTAATAGTACCAAAGTAGTCCACCAGCAACTGTAGTAAGTCAATGGCCATGGGGATTGTTCGGAGTTTTTTTTTAATCAATCGATCCCCACACCCTATACTCTCAACACACCCTACCCTCGACCCCCAGAAACCACGACCCCCTTGCCGCCCTAGAATGGCACAACGTCTTTCAGAAGTTGATGGTGTTGCATCTTTTTCAGATGCAAGAGACCCCAGAGACACAGAGGTCGACGATAGCGACTGAGATACAGAAGCACTTGCTGGGCGTCATCAGGCGGCGCTCGAACAATGTGGGCGCGTCAGCGTTGTGGGTGGACACCCCGGCCGGCAGTGTCCTGCCTTTACACGGTTAGTGATGTCTACGAGAATATTACTCAATATGTTAGTAGTGTCAACGAGTTCAGTAATGTTTTATGTCAACATGGGTATGAATTACTAATATTTTTGTGTCAACATGAGTTTTAGTTATATTTTCTTGTGTCGACAATTTATTTTCTCAAAAAATATGGGTATTAGTAATATTTGTCATGCATCAACAGGGGTAGTATTATATTTATTATTATTTCACGTAGGTATATTTTTCTTGTGTCATGAAAGTAAAAATAAGTCAACATTTTTTTATTTTATTAAAGTAATCCAAATTCAGCACTTTTGAATAGTGGCGATAGAATGTTTGTATCACTGGTTCGTAATGCTGCTTCCACTGCTACAAGGGTAACAATTATTTTAAACGAAGCTTATTATTTTCTATTGTTTCTCAGATGTGGACGAATGTTCGTCAGCGGATTTGAACGACTGCCATCAATTAGCTACCTGCATTAATACTTGGGGAGGATTCAAGTAAGCACACTATATAAACCAATTTTTAATATACATAAATAAATTTGTGTAGGTTCCAAGACAACTTAGCTTATCCACGGGACTTGAGGGTCAAACCTCGGCATCATTGTTGGACACTGTCAATCCTGCCTTACAGGAGTGACAGTGGTAGGAGTGTGTGGCGGGCCTAGTCCCATAAAAAAATACCGCTACACTAACACCAACTTTACGGTTCCAAACTCAGCAACGCTTGTACTGTGGCTATCATACAATGGACTGAGGGCGATCCCAGTAACACCCAGACCAGGGCAAATACCGAAAGGACTATTTCCAAAAGTTGCCCAAAAATAACTCCACCCCACATCGTTACTACTTTAAATGACTGAAAAAAAAAAATGTTTTGCCCACAGATGCGCTTGCCCAGACACAACGCTAGACGCGTCCCCGACCCCCACCAATGCGGGGAGGGACTGCCGATCCTGCGCAGCCTCCCACTGCAACGAGAGGGGCGTCTGTAAATACAATAATGGACAGCCCTATTGCAGGTAAGGCCTGTAACAAGTTGGCCCAAAGTAACAAGCTCGCCCAGATTTTGAAGTTTGTTACTATAATTTAGTATCATCAGTTATAGTAACTGGCAATATTGTTTCAGACGGGATAATCTGTTACACTTTTGCACAAGTTGACAAGTTTACCCAGGTTCCCAAGTATAGAATAAGTTAAGTCCTCATCTGAAATATTAAATTAAATAGGATTGGTTGTCTCGAGTTTGCCAAATAATAGGAAACATTTTAATCCATTTTCACGTAGTTATTATCATGTAATTCTAGGGTGTCAAGCTCACTACTTATTCAGATCTAATAACATAGCCGTTGTCAATGTTAAAATTAGTTAAATAAAACTGATTGAAAACGGGAAAGTCTGGACAAAGCATTCCTAGTCATGTCATGTCTTGTCTTCTTAGGAATTCAGGTTCATTCAGTTTCAATCGATAAAACAACACGGGATGTACGAAATAAATTGAAACATAATAGCTCCGTAATAGCCCTGCCGATGTTACCAAAATTCCACTCTTTGTCAAGATTGCCCAAAATTGATTATCAATGTTGTCGAGTTGGCCCTTATTGTCGGGTTTGCCCATATTGTCGAGTATTCCGATATTGTCGGTTTTGCCCATATTGTCAAGTTTGCCCAAACATGGTTGTTGTCGGCAGTTGTTCGTCGGGGTACTACGGGTCAACGTGTGAGGTGGACGGCGAAGTAGTGGGCGTGGCGGTGGGCGCTTCACTCGCTGCTGCGCTCGTCATAGCCCTCACACTCGCCGCGCTCATGTCCTGGAGGTCAGTAACACACTAGACGTTCATGGCCTATTTCAGCCCAGTCAAGTTTTCAATTAACGCGTCAGACCTCGCTAGTACCAAAGAACCTAATATTTTTTTTCATACATACATACATATACGTCACGACTTTTTCCCCCATTCGGCGGTAGTCAGGGGCTCGAGTGGCCATACACATTGTGGAGGTATTAACCAACTCAAAGCCCACGTTTCATCAGATAGTCAGAACCCAACTTGACAGGTGGTGAAGGTTTTTTTCATCCTACTAATATTATAAATGTGAAAGTTTATATAGATGGATGTTTGTTACTCTTTCACGCAAAAACTACTTAACGGATTTGGATGAAATTTGGAACACAGATAGTTTATAACCTGGATTAACACATATGATACTTTTTATCCCGGAAAAATGTCAGGTTCCTGTGGGATTTTAAAGTTAACGCGGACGAAGTCGTGGGCAGAAGCTAGTAATTTATATTTATTGCAGTCGCAAATGGTCTCGAGAACAGAAGGCCGCTGGTATGGGCTCCCCTATCTTCAACTACATGGCGGCTAACACCATCAAAACACCGCCAGTCGGTCAACCACCATACCAGGTCAGTTTCATCATCATCATCATTTCAGTTTCATTATTATCAGCATGTCAGTTTCATCATCATCATCATCATGTCAGTTTCATCATCATCATGTTAGTTTCATCATCATCATCATCATCATGTCAGTTTCATCATCATCATCATGTCAGTTTCATCATCATCATTATGTCAGTTTCATCATCATCATCATCATCATGTCAGTTTCATCATCATCATCATTTCAGTTTCATCATCATCATCATCATGTCAGTTTCATCATCATCATCATGTCAGTTTCATCATCATCATCATCATCATGTCAGTTTCATCATCATCATCATTTCAGTTTCATCATCATCATCATCATGTCAGCTTCATCATTATCATCATGTCAGCCAAAAGACGTCCACTGTTGGACATAGGCCTCCCCCAAGGTTGTCCACAACGCCCGGTCCTGTGCCACTTGCATTCAGCGGTTTCCCGCGACCTTCACTAGGTCGTCGGTCCACCTTTTGGGAGCTACCCACGCTGCGTCTTGTACGTGGTCGCCACTCGAAAACCAGTTTACTAACACCAATAACAGATGGCGCTGCACGAGCCTGAAACACGCTAGTGGAATTTTCATGATTTTTTTGTTTACAGGTGTCGATTGAAGAGAGAATGAGGTGGGCCCAGATAGCAGAGGCTATGGCTCAAGCTAGCCATTATGCGGTAAGTTGACTTTGGTGTTATTGTCTATGATGGGTTACTATACTGGGTGTAAGGCAAACGGTCCTGATAACGAAGACAGCTGTTATTGTTGGTTGCTGTTACTACTGATACTGATACTGATACATTACCACACAAAAAGGAGGCAAGAATTTTTTTTTTCACCTTTGGCTAGTAAAGACCATGGTTATTGCAAAAAAAAAAAATCTTTTTATTTTTTTTAGTGTTGTAGGGTAGGTACGTCTTGTGTTGCTGTTTGTGTGGAGCGTTTGCCTTACACCCAGTATACAAGGTGTTGGCCACTATACAGGTGCGCTTTACTATACAAGGTGTTGTCCACTATACAGGTGTTGACCACTACACATTGTGTGGTCCACTATACAGGATGTTGTCCACTATACAGAATGTTGTCTACTATACAGGCTGTACGAATTTTTCAAGTACTTTTGATAAAATGTGATACTTTTGTATTGTTAAGATATTTTTAAATATGTACTGTTGTTGTGTTCAGCCGGATGCGCAAGCGATGGCGACGCGACCGTCGTCAGCGCTGTTCGGGGGGTACCCCACACTGCCGCCTGTGCCGCTACCAAGGTGAATAACAAGCGATATAATGGCTGTAGTAATAAGTAATAGTTATAGTCATACTCATAGTCATGGTCATAGTCATAGTCATGGTCATAGTCATAGTCATAGTTTTAGTACTTGACAAGACTAACTCCGAAATTTATAGAAATTCTAGCCAGTTTACAATGATTTTAAAAAGCACTTCTTGTAACAAAAGTGATTTGTAATGCCAGTGTAAGTCTATCATAACTTTCTAGAAATGTGGGGGCTTGTTTCTAGTAAATACTTAACAACAGCGTCTGTTTATTTCAGGATGGGTATGCACGGCCATCACAACGGCACCATGAACACGGTGACTTCACGAGCTAACACTGCCGCGTCACACCATAACTTGTATGGTAAGTCCACGCACGTACAGGAGACGTCCACTGTTGGACATCACCTTCCCAAGTGTCATATGTCCTAGTTCTTCGTCACTTGTGACACTGTGACACTGCGACAAGTGTCATACGTACTTTGTGACAGTTAAATTAATTGATTAATGTTCATCCTCATTTTATTTAAACTTTTTTATATAGTTATTGGTGGTAGAGCCAAGCTGTAGCCAACCTTCTGCAACTCATATATGTATGAGCTGGCTCGACCGGGGTACTACCACTCTACCACAGAAGATGGGCGTAAAGTAGCTATGACAGCTGCGTTTTTTACGATGAATGAGAGAGCCGGAAACCTAACCCAACCATTCGACCTCAGTACCATACAAAAAAGTAACGTCACGACTTTTATCCCCATTCGGGGGTAGTCAGAGGCTTAAGTGGCCATACACCACCACATTGTGGAGGTATTAACCAACTCAAAGCCCACATTTCACCAGATAGTCAGAACCCAACGTGACAGGTGGTGAACCTTGTCGCCGTGTATATAGGAACTGACTATTACCTAATCCCGAGGGATAGGTAGGTTTCCTCACGATGTTTTCCCTCACCGTCAGCGAACTGTAAAGTATAAAAAAAACAGGATTTTTTTGTTACACCTTGTATATTCATATATCCCTCCAGCGTATACAAACCACATGGCGAGCGAGTCCACGGCGTCGGAGGCGTCCAGCCACGTGCAGGACAGAGCTGATCTCCTGATGCCCAGACCCAAGTCCAGGGCGAGGAGTATGCATGTAAGTCATATTATTTTTTCCTAGTTTTCATACACATTTATAATCCGAACTTCTCCGATTTTTTTTTTCATATTTTTGAAACATGATTTTTGTTTAGTTGAGTAAAGTATTTTTTTAAAATTACTAAAGCGGCAATTAAGTGCAAGGTTCGCCTGATGTTAAGCAGTTACCGAAGCCTATACAGGGTGTCTCAAAAGTACTAAATAATACTTGGGTGTTTGGATGTGTATAGAGAATAGAATTGGATATTTAAAAAAAAAATGAAATTCGAAAACTTTTTTCAAATGTATATTTTTCTGGATCTCTCGCTTATCGTACGAATCGCAGCTGCAATAGCTACTTTACGCCGATCTTCTGTGAGAGGTACTGCCTCGGTTGAGCCAACCCATATACTTATGAGCTGCAGTCAATTGGCTACAGCTTGACTCTACCACCTAGATTAAATTATATATAGATTAAAGGTGGTAGAGCCAAGCTGTAGCCAATTGACTGCAGCTCATAAACGGGCTGGCTCGACCGGGGTAGTACCACCCTCTCACAGAAGATCGGCGTAAAGCAGCTATTACAGCTGCGTTTCGTACGATGAGTGAGAGAGCCGTAAGCCCACCCCCCCTCCCCCTCCCTCCATCCCACTCCCCTTCAGGTCGGCAATGTGCGAGCAATGCCTTTGGTATTGTAAGCATCTATAGGCTACGGTAACTGCTTAACATCAGGCGGGCCGTACGCTTTTTTGCCACCGCAGTCCAATAAAAAAAAATATTGTGTACCAACATTATAATGCTTTACTTACATCGATGTTTAACACGTATTTTTTATGTTGGCAGAATCAAAACGGCATCTACTATGATGTAGAGTATGAGAATGCACCGGAAGCTATATACGGGACTAAAGGAATACCCCTCTCCACATACACTGTGAGCAGGGGACCCCCTTTTTACAGGTAGTAGACCATAAACTTATTGGGAATGTGGGTGTACAGTATTACACCACTGCCTACCCCATTAGGCGTGAATACTTTTGTAATTTTATAAAAAAAAATAAGCAAAAGAAAATTTGGCATAACGCCATCTAGTGGTCAGAAAGAGTAAGATTTTAGTTTTTTTTTTAGATTTTTACGTGTAGTCTTTTTAATGAGTCGTTAAAATATTTAATTCTACGAGAAAATAATATAATAGTAATTTTAAAATGTTGTGAATTTCTAAAAACGTATATTTTTATCTTAAAGATAAGAAAAAAATCTCAAAATTATATTAAATCGAGTAAAATAATTTATTTTAGGTATATAAATATTAAATAGATTGTTTTAATATTCAATATGTACATAAGACTGCTTTCAACGAATATAATAATAATACAATAAATATATTTTTAATCATTAAGGAAATAAAAAGAAATTATATCCATTTGTGTAAATTTAATAAAATTTGACTTCCATTTTTATCTTTACTAATAGGTACTTAAATGATTATCTAGGGGCCTAGGGCCTGTTTTAGAAGCGTCAGATAAATTATATCCAAGAAATAAATATGGCGTTTTGACAGTTTTTCTTACGACATATTTATTTGGTGGATAAAAGTTATCCGACGATTCTGAAAGAGGTCTTAAGTATAAAAGTATGGACTTATTTGATGGCTGCATTCCGCCAGTATCAATTAAATTAGTGGACTACTTTGCCTTCCAAATAAATTCTGTGATGCGACACTGGTCTGGTATTTATTGAGACTATAAATGCCTTAAAAACATAAATGGATTTAATTTTATATTATACAGGGTTATTGAAAAAACACTAACAACCTGCAGTCCTGTTATCATGTCCGTGGTTACATTCCAGTTGCTCTCTTTAGCAACAACTTTTGTTCTATGACTTTTTACAAAACAATACTACATTTAACAAAAAAACACGCTCCAAAAAGTATGAAATAAGAAAATATTCTCATCTAGAGGATAGCCGTGCCGTGGTACGTTTAGGTAACAGTCATAGAACATAAGTTGTTGTTGATGATGTTAGTAATACAGTCCTGCAAGGTTGTTAGTGTTTTACCAATAACCCTGTATAACTCTTTCCATTATACCGACCCAACATAATGGGATAAAATAAGAGAATGATTTTGACTTAGATTATATAAGTAGTTAAAACGTTAGTCAGTACCTAATATAATGTTTATAAAATATATTTTTTACAAAAATAAAATGCATTTAAATGTTGTAAAATTGTTGTCCTTACCTATTATATTCGTGTATTAAAATTATAATCGTTTAATATTTTTGTATATTAAGATGTATGTATTTGATTATGTATGTAATATTATTATGTAAAATAAATACAAGACAGTATTTTATGTTTTATTTGAGGTAAAATTATGAAATGTGTGCCTACCTTTTCATTTTTTTTAAGATTTGAACTATAGAGTCAGATGTTATGAATTTTGTTAATTCCTAAATTAGGTTTTGTCTTCGAACTAAAATAAAACAGTTAGAAACATAATTTAAATAAAATATTTATTCAATATAATTTAAATGCCCAGTTTATTAAATGCATCTATATCTGGCAATTAAAAATAAATTCACAAAAATATATATTTATAACTTAGAAATACTATAACTTATAACACGTTTGCTACAAAATTATCAGCACAGGGGGCTTACCACAAGCTCTTATTGCGATTCAATGATAGGAACGTTTTAACGACGTTTTAATGACGTTTCTTATTGTCATGACAATAAGGTACGTCATTGCACAAAAAGTCGCTGAAACGTTAATACGTTCCTGTAATTGAATCGCAATGGGAGCTTGTGGTAAGCCCCCTGGTACCCGAAAATTTAACCAATTTAAATAACATAATAATTTTTTTAACACCACATGAATTTTAAGAGATTTTTAGCCAGTTTTACAAAGCAAATCTGGAAACTAAAGTGATTAGTAATGCCATTGTAAATCTATCATAACTTTTTATAAATTTGGGGGTAAGATTATAACAGTTTTGTAACGACAGTGGCAACACCTGTGGGTGACACCGTTTGCGACGCTTGTAAGCAATCGATAAAACAGTACCTATAACTACAGCGCCATCTAGCGCGCGGGGTAGCAAACGCGTTATAACAAAAATCTTACCATTTTGTAGCAACAAAATGAAGATGTTTGATGAATTTAAATTAAAAATTATATTCACGATACTTATAAAAACATTAATACCATAAAATATGTACCTATTTTCGTAACAGGAATTATCTATGGCGCTACTTATGCAACTCTACCTAACTTTATAAAACTAATTATCTCACCTCACGCCCATGGTAACAGTTCCAATATAAGCTGAGCTCTGTCAATAACGGGTGTCAATAATAAAGAGAGCCCAGCTTATGTTGGTAATACCATGGACCAGACCGTACTAGATTAAGGGTGCGTTTCCACTGACGCGGAGCTGGGCGGAGTGGAGCGGAGAAGAACACTGCGATTGAAGAACACTGCGACTGGCCAACTGTAATGGGCCGATAGCGGAGTGGAGATTTTGAGCACTGTGATTGACGGTCCGCGTCAGTGGAAACGCACCCTAACAACCATGTCATTATACTACGAATCGTAATCCAAAAGCAATACTCGCGATATGTAGCTATTATTGACAGTGTCGTCCCCCCAAATCTAGTTTACTTCTTAAGGTAACAATTATTGAGCACGTTGTAATTGAATCTGTATCCTGATTCGCTGATGTCATCTGACACGAGGTTGTCGCTGTGGAAGTGCACGTAGAGGGGGCCGGGAGGGGTGGCTGAAACAAAAAACATCATTAGCTGCGTCTATACAGGGTGTCCCAGGACTTTGCCACATGGAGGGAAAGTACCTTAAATACTGTAGATAGAACATTTTACTGAATGAAGACTGCATTTTTATTTTAATAACAATACGAACTGCATTCAAAGATTTTCGAAAACTCGCTTGCCACACTCGGGAATCGAACCGGCGAAAATCCGAAAAAAAATCTGGCATCTGGCAAATTTCTGTACTTTTATGGCATCAGTCGATAGGATCAATCATAAGGACACAAATCTCTCTAACAAACATGGTAAATTAAATGAAAGGGTAACCATGATATCTTAACTCATAAGAATTAAAATAAGTTCAGATTATAATAAGTAACGATGTTATGGGTTTCCTTTCATTTTACTTACCATGTTTGTTAGAGAGATTTTATCCTTATAATTGACCCTATCTGTGACTAAGGTGGCAAACAAGCGTACGGCCCGCTTGATGTTAAGCAGTTACCGTAGCCTATAGATGCTTGTAATACCAAAGGCATTTCTCGCACATTGCCGACCTGAGGGGAGTGGGGTAGAGGGAGTGGAAGGGGGATTGGAATTCCGGCTCTCTCACTCATAGTACGAAACGCAACTCTAATAGCTACTTTACGCCGATCTTCTGTGAGAAGGTGGTTCTACCCCGGTAGGCAGCATTTTTTTTTACCGCAAGAAACAAACCATGTAAAATTGCGAGAAAACTGGGTTAAATTAAGTAAACCATCTTTCTCCACTAGAATATGGCTTTTGAAAACTCACGTGAGATTAGAGGGGAAGGGAGGGGTTCGAGCCAAATCTCACCAAGGGGGAGGGGGGGGGGGGGGTCGAAAAATAACCAAAATCGCCTCACGTAATTTATGGCCCCCTAAGTTCTAATACTTACAAGCAATGATCTGATTAGCCGCACTGGAGCCACAGTACTTGGACCCTCGGAGACCATCAGCAGTCTCCGCCTCGGGTATGAACAGGTAGTCCTCGGACTGCGAGGAGCCCTGCGTCACCGGGTTGATCTGACAATCCGTGTCCAGGTAGAGATTGTTCTCTTCGCGATAGGCCATCTCGAAACTGGCTGCTGTCAACCTGAAGGAAGCATTTCCTTAGTACTTAGGGCCATAACACACCTAGTAGCCATGGCGACGTCGCCAACCCCGTAGCCAAGTGAAAATATGTCAAAATATGACAGGTAATATACTTGGCGACCGACTGACGACGGTCGCCAATCCGTTCGCCAGTCACCAGTCGGTCGCCAGAAGGGCTAGACAAGTAGCTGACGTCTACAAGCGTTCCTTCAAATCGCTACGCTTCATGTATGGAAATTACATAAGTCACGTGATCTACATAGCAACTTGTTGTTGATCTAGGTACATAGCGACGTTTGACATTTCCATACATTGTGAAGTATATTCTATTCTATTCGATTAGCGTTCATGCCACTTGTCTGGGGGGGCTGGTAAGTTACCTGTCATATTTTGACATATTTTCTCTTGGCTACGGGGTTGGCGACGACTCCATGGCTACTAGGTGTGTTATGGCCCTTAGAGTAGGCATGCACAGTTTACTAAAAAAAAATATGGGATTAGGCCCGCCACACACTCTCACAACTGTTACTCCTGTAAGCCAGGATCGACCGTGTCCAACGATGACGCCAAGGTTTGACCCTCGATGACGCATAGTTTGCTAAGCTAATAAATCTATGTCGAGATTGAGATTGAACTTAAAATGCTGTTTTTGACAGATGGTCCGCATACGTTAAACGTCAAACCTGCATTTTAAGATCGATCTCAACTTTGAAATCTATTAATTCTGTAGATGAAAGGCCTGATGACGGTGAGGGAAAACATCGTGAGGAAACCTACCTATCCCTCGGGATTAGGTAATAGTCAGTTCCTGTATACACGGCGACAAGGTTCACCACCAGACACGTTAGGTTCTGACTATCTGGTGAACGTGGGCTTTGAGTTGGTTAATACCTCCACAATGTGGTGGTGTATGACCACTCAAGCCTCTGACTACCCCCGAATGGGGATAAAAGTCGTGACGTCGTGACGACGAAAGGCCTACGAAGAAAACAGAAGTCTATAAAGTAAGATCCAACTTACTTGACGCCGCAAACATCAGAAGTCCTCTTAAAGCAGCTGGCATAGGCCAGGTTGGCGATATACGGCCCGGCGCCTCGGTTGTAATTAAACGATTCGAAGGAACCTGATCTGTCTGGATAGAACTGGAGGCAGCCGGGAGGTGCTGGGGGAAACAGAACCTTGTTAGTATTGTATTGGATGCATTTTCTTCTACAGAATTTTGGGGTAAACAAAAGCAATCGCATGCAAAAAAATATTGGCAGTGGGCGGGGCACATAGCCCGAAGAACTGATGGCCGATGAGGCAGAAAGGTTCTTGAGTGGTGACCACGTACCGAAAGACGTAGCGTGGGTAGCCCTCCCACAAGGCGGACCGACGACTTAGTGGAGGTCGCGGGAAATATGACATTCATCATCATCATGTCAGCCAAAAGACGTCCACTGTTGGACTTAGCCTCCCCCAAGGTTTTCCACAACGACCGGTCCTGTGCCGCTTGCATCCAGCGGTTTCCCGCGACCTTCACTAGGTCGTTGGTTCAACTTGAGGACCTACCCACGCTGCGTCTTCCGGTACGTGGTCGCCACTCAAGAACCTTTCTGCCCCATCGGCCATCAGTTCTTCGGGCTATGTGCCCCGCCCACTGCCACTTCAGCCTACTAATTCGCAGGGCTATGTCGGTGACGTATACACAATATCAATAATCTTGAATTAAGTTTACTCACCAATCAAGTATTCATCTCTGTCAGCCGAAGAACTGAGCGGGGTGGATGGTAGAGACGACGTAATAGCCTCGAAGATACCATCACGATATTTACTGTAAAATAATGCCGTCATATTATTATTTTTTTAAAAACTGCCAGGTAGTCTAATGATACCCCATACATCCAAATCTGTTCAGCCGCCCCCCTAGCCAAGTGATTCGTCTACAAGCGTTTCTACAAATCACTTCGCTTCATGTATGGAAATGACATAAGTCACGTGATCTACTTATCGACTTGTATTGTCATTTCCATATATTTAAGGGGCCATCCATTAATTACGTCACACGAATTTGATGATTTTTAGACCCCTCCCCCCCTTGTCACAGCTGGTCACATATGCGAGACCCCCCCCTCCCTGTGTGACGTCACATATGTTTTACAATTTTCAGAAATTTTCAATTTTTTTCGATAATAATTCAAATATCGGTTTTAATACTTAGATATATTAGATTTTTTTATGTGACGTCACAAAACTTGGGACCCCTCCCACCCCCTTGTCACACAATGTCACATTTCGTCGACCCCCCCCCCCCTTTATGTGTGACGTAATTTATGGATGCCCCTAAGCGTAGCGATTTGTAGAAACGCTTGTTGACGAAGCAACTCGGCTAGGGGATGATACTTACCCCAAAGTGTTGAAGCACTCCAACTGGGTAACTTTGATCTTCCAAGTCGCTTGGGGTAAGTTGGGCTGTGTGTTGCGATCAGCTATCTTGAAGTTGATACGTATGGAACGGCTGTTCGTTGAGGCGTTCACGCGGACATACACTATAATAATAATAATAATAATAATAATATCCTGGGACATTTTTTACACACCTAGGCTACCTGATCCCAAACTAAGCAGAGCTTGTACTATGGAAACCAGATAACTGATATTACTACATCTACTACTTTTTTATTTGTAAATACATACTTAATATACATATACACCCAGACTCCGGACATACAGACATGTTCATGCACACAAATGCATGTCACGGGTAGGAATCGAACCTACGACCTGCAGCCTGAAAGCGCCATCACGCCAACCACGCTAACGGGTTCGTCAAATAAAAAAAAAACCTCTATTTAACATTACTAGTGTCCGCCGAGTGGTCGAAATTCGACCATTATTCATTAAAATTTTAAGTTTGGGTAGGTATAGTACGTTTTTTTATACTTGTCCTATTTGGTAAGCAAAGACGGCGTCCAGCGGAGCGATTGCGTAAGTTTTTGTCAATGTTTCAATTGGTTTCGTTCATCCTGTGTCAATTATATACGAAACCAACTGAAACATTGACAAAAACTTACGCAATCGCCCCGCTGGACGCCATCTTTGCTTACCAGATAAGACAAGTATAAAAAAACCTACTTTATAGGTATTTCTTTAATTAAAACCGGCCAAGTGCGTGTAATAATTTTATTTTATTTTTATTATTTGTTGTTGTAGCGGCAACAGAATTACACATTCTGTGAAAATTTCAATTCTCTGGCTATTACGGTTCGTAAGATAAATCCCGCTGACAGACAGACAGACATACAGACGGACGGACAGCGTAGGCTTAGTAATAGGGTCCCGTTGGCACCCTTTGGGTACGGAACCCTAACAAAAAGTACTGGCCGTGATGGTGTGTTATAGATTTCTTGGGGTCGGTGCAAATCTATCTTCTTACTTTTAAAGTAGGTAGACTTGGCATACTAAGATTGGCACCGACTCCAAATACTCGATCACGCCTGATTATCCCGAAAGGGTAGGCAAAGGTGGTAATAAAAATATTACTTCAGGCTTTTTAGTGCTCCAGGTTTTTTGGAAGTGGGTTTTTATTTTTAAGGGGCCATCCATAAATTACGTCCCACGAATTTCATGATTTTTAGACCCCTCCCCCTTGTCACAGCTGTCACATTTGCGACACTCGCCCCCTCCCTGTGTGACGTCACATATTTTTACAATTTTCAGATTATTTCGTAAAAATTAAAATTTCGGTTTTAATACATATATACTTATATTAGATTTTTAAATGTGACGTCACAAAACTTAGGACCCCTCCCTCCCCCTGTCACATTTCGTCGACCCCCTCCCCCCTTTACGTGTGACGTTATTTATGGATGGCCCCTAATGAATAATCCTCGTCCTTTTTTGAAGTCTGTTAAAAAGTACTTACGATGCTGTCCGTTATTGTCGCCACACAGTGGAGGCAGGATGTCGGAGTTGGCTTGCAGGTTGGTCACTTGGAAGATGTCGTTCCTGCAGGTGTACCCTGGACGCTGCGTCACATTCTCCACCGTATCCACCTGACAACAAATTATTTGTTTTTTTAGAGCCATAACACGCCGGGACGCCATGGCGACGTCATCAGCCCCTCTAGACAAGTGGCTGACGTCTACAAGCGTTCCTTCAAATCGCTACGCTTTATGTATGGAAATGACATAAGTCACTGATCTACATAGCGCTTGTGTGTCATTTCCATACATTGTGAAGTCTATTCTATTCACGCCACGTGTCTAGGGGCGCTGGCCAACTAATTCGTATTGAAATGTATGACAGGTAACACATCTGGTGACTGACTGGCGACGTCGCCATCAATACAAATTGTTTGGATATAGCCGGCGACGTCGCCATGGCGTCCTTCACGCTACTTCTAGGCCACCACTCTGTTTCCGCCCTGGGGGCTTACCACAAGCTCTTATTGCGATTCAATTATAGGAACGTTTTAACGACGTTTTAATGACGTTTCTTATTGTCATGACAATAAGGTACGGCATTGCACAAAAAGTCGCTGAAACGTTAATACGTTCCTGTAATTGAATCGCAATAAGAGCTTGTGGTAAGCCCCCAGGTCCACCCGCCATCATCCCGCCTAATCAAGTGTCCTGCCCATTCCCACTTTAACTTCGCGATCTGCATATCTACAACTGTCGTCCGACGGCGAAATTCAACGTTCGGTACCTATGCGTGCGGTCCAGAAAGTTATACAGGCTGACTGGTTAAACACTTTACATATTTCAATACATAATAATTTATGGTAACACGATAGGATTAAAAAAAAATATTAAAAAAATACCAATGAACTACAGAGAAAACCTTAGTTAAATTAATGTGCTAAAACTCGGAAATTGTGGACACCGCTATCGCTAGTACGCGTGTTCTGCGCGAACGGAGTTAGGGCCTCCGCAGACTAGCTACTTTTAGCATCGGCGATCGGCGATTTTGATGCTGCGTCTCGCTCGTTCGCGCTCGAAGAAACGCGATGCAGCATCGATACGTCACAAAATCGCCGGTCGCCGATGCTAAAAGTAGCTAGTCTGGGGAGGCCCTTAATGACAATTGATAGGTACGTTAAATCAAGGAGGTACGATCGTGACCACGGTTATTGTTTTGAGTGGATAATTAAAGATAAATTAGGCAAATATTAGACACCTATTTTTTTTACATAATTAGAACGAGAATCGAGTACTGAGCACTCTATATCAATATGTTAAGTGTTCAACCAGCCAGCCTGTATGAAAATAAACTCATATCTATCTCATGCTTACCGTGGTAGGCGGCGCTAGATTGAACGTCTCGAAGTCAATCCTCATTTGACAAACGTTATTATTGTTAATCTCTACGTTGTAGGAGCACTCCAGGCCCGACGACTCTCTGTTCAGCGGCGGGTTGATAAAGACCGCCACTTTCGTGTTGGTCCGGACGTCGCACGCGTTCACTGGAATAGCGACATCTAGCGTTAGTGTGGGGAAAAATCTAGCGTTTATTTGAAGCGCTTGTAGCCAGCTGTAATCACTGATATAGTGCGACCCCAAGCGCTGTACCGCGCCTTAGGTATGCGAGCGGCGAGACAGGGGGGCTCATTGCTCTCGCCGTCTCACTCCCCCACCCGTCATCGCTCTCGCCTTCCCACTCCCCCACCTCCCCGCTCATACCTAAGGCGCGGTACAGCGCTTGCGGTCGGACAATAGGCGAACGATCGGATGTTAAGCCACGCTTGGCAAGGTCAGTCAGAGATGGGTGACCACTAAGTGGCATTTGAACTGGGCGTCTCCGTGCTTCCGTGCGTCCCGGTTGTTGTCATCTAGGCAGCAGTTGTTAAGCCTTGTCAGAGGCCTTCGGGCGGCTTGAATTGCTCTAACACCAAGATAACTTCTGACCATACGATCGTTAATGTAAAGAAAAAAATATGCATCGTGACGCTGCTGTTATCCCCAAGATATTCCTAGTAGGTAAATAGGTAATAGTTTCTCTACCATAACCACTATATTTTGTATTTGAATTGTACTCACAAGAACAGCAAGTAGCGAAAACCCCGCAGAATCCAATCGCCTTCCCGCCTTGAGTGTTACATTGGTTCCTGGACAAACACACACCACCCGTGGACCTGTCAGTGCCTAGACATTGCTCCCCGTTGCCCACGGTGAAGATACTGGCTGGCGCCTGTCTGGGCGCTGAAACACGCAAGAAATCAAAACTGTTGTAGTGACATCTAGTATGACAGTTTGTGAACTGCGTCGTAACGTAAGCGTATCGTTCTACGCGCGTATAACGATACGCTTACGTTACGACGCCGTGTGCGAAGGGGGTTTGTCTGGAATTTATGTAATTTGCTTTGATAGTTCTATGATTAGTACCGTCATGGCAGGCGGGGGTATTTTGAGGCCCCCATTAAGACGGGGGGTTTTATGGGGGCCTCAAAATACCAACGTCATCGTACAGCGAAAAAGGATACACTAAGTAAATTTTTTTACACGCAATTTTCTAAGTTTTTTTTTTTAATTATAACGTCACTATCTATCCCCATTCGGGGGTAGTGGCTTGAGTGGCCGTACACCACGACATTGTGGAGGTATTAAGTCACTCATAGCCCCACGTTTCACCAGATAGTCAGAACCGAACGTGACAGGTGGTGAACCTTGTCGCCGTGTATACAGGAACTGACTATTACCTAATCCCGAGGGATACGTAGGTTTCTTCACGATGTTTTCCTTCACCGTAATTTTCTAAGAATTGCCATAAAAATTTCATAGGAAACTATGAATGAGATTCAATATTTAGTTAACAGTGATTTTTTTTTACCCGACTACGGCGTAGGGTTATGATTTTGACCGGTATGTATGTATATATGTATGTATGTATGTATGTATGTGCATCTGTTCCCACCTAACTTCCAAACTACTTGTCGTAATTTAACAAATGTGGTATCGTTAGAAGCGGCTTAATTGCGCGCTGGTTATAGGCTATGTGACATCACATAAAATTGCATATGGCGCCCTCTAGAGGACGTAATGTAATGAACTAAAAAAAAACATTTTTTAATGAAACCGTGTGGGGTATCAAATGAAAGAGCTTGATGAGCACATTTCAAAAATATATATATTGTTACCTATAACTCCAAAATAATTAAATAAAAAGTAAGTTTAAAAACTAAAACCCGACTACTGAAAAATCGCGCTCTAAAAAGTATGAAACAAGAAAATATTCGCATCTAGAGGATAGCCGTGGTCCGTGTTCATATGCCATTTTGCCCTAAAGGACCTACACGGACCACGGCTATCCTATAGATGCGAATATTTTCTTGTTTCATACTTTTTAGAGCGCGATTTTTCAGTAGTCGGGTTTTAGTTATTAAACTTACTTTTTTGTACATTCTAAAGGGCCCCAAACTCCATATGCCCAAGGGCCCCTGTATAACCTCTAAGACGACCCTGTTTAAGACACGGTCATCAAACAACCGACACAAGACTTTAGGGCCTCCGCAGACTTGTGATGTTTCGATGCTGCGTCGCGTTTCTTCGAGCGCGAACGAGCGAGACGCAGCATCAAAATCGCCGATCGCCGATGCTAAAAGTAGCAAGTCTGCGGAGGCCCTTAAACTACGACTCCGATAGTATGATGAAAGCCAAAATTTGTTTGGAAACTTTAACTGTAACGTCACGACTTTTATCCCGTTCGGGGGTAGTAAGAGGCTTGAGTGGCCATACACCACCACATTGTGGAGGTATTAACCAACTCAAAGCCCACGTTTCACTAGATAGTCAGAACCCAACGTGACAGGTGGTGAACCGTGTCGCCGTGTATACAGGAACTGACTATTACCTAATCCCAAGGGATAGGTAGGTTTCCTCACGATGTTTTCCCTCACCGTCAGCGAACTGTAAATTATGCACATAGATGAAAATTCATCCATTGGTGCATGCCCCACCGGGGATCGAACTTGGGACCTTCCGCTTGTTAGCCCAACCTGTTCACCCCTAGGCTACAGTCGCTTCCTAAAACTTTAACTGTACCTACATTGTACTAATACTTACTTCTGTGTACATATGCTGTGCTAAGCTGAGCTGCTACAAACAGCACAAGTATTCTGAACAGGTCTTGCAACGCCATCTTGTATCCGGGGCTGTAACAATACAAAAATCAATAATGATAATATCCTCCACTGTTTTTTTATAGGACTGAGGTGACAAACAAGCGTGCGGCCCGCCTAATGTTAAGCTGATACCGTAGGCTATACTGGGTGTAATCGAAATCGTGGGCAATATTTTAAACGGTGATTCTATACATGATTCAGAATATTTAGGGAATATTAATCAACAAATTTGATAAAAATGTATTACCTAGGTAAGGTATAACAGTTAAATAGTTTCCTTATTTGCTTACTCGAGCAATATTTTTTAATCAATAGTTTTTTTTATTTATTTTCCCAAAATATTCTGAATAATGTCATATTTTAAAATATTTCCCGCGATTTCGATTTCACCCTGTAGATGCTTGCAATACCAAAGCCATTGCTCGCACTTTGCTGACCTGAAAGGGAGTGGGAAGGTGGGAGGGGAACGGGAGGGGTTGTTGGGCTTCCGGATCTCTCACTCATCGTACGAAACGCAGCTGTAATAGCTGCTTTACGCCGATCTTATGTGAGAGGGTGATGTGGTACTACCCCGGTCGAGCCAGCCCGTTTATAAGTTGCAGTTAATTGGCTACAGCTTGGCTCTACCACCTTTAAATCATAATAATAATAATAATAATATCCTGGGACATTTTTACACACGGCTACCTGATCCCAAACTAAGCAGAGCTTGTACTATGGAAACCAGATAACTGATATTACTACATATACTACTTTTTTATTTGTAAATACATACTTAATATACATATACACCCAGACTCGGGACATACAGACATGTTCATGCACACAAATGCATGTCCCGGGTAGGAATCGAACCTACGCCCTGCAGCGTGAAAGGCGCCTCCGCGCCAACCACGCTAACGGGCCCGTCACCATGTCATGATGTGATGTCATGTCATCATGTCCTACTTATAACTTAAACTTATCTATAAACGACTGGAACTTGAGCAACGCTCGGCAAGGTCAGATAGAGATGGGTGACCATTAGTGGCTCAAACTGAGCGTCTCCGTACTTCGGATGGGACGCTAAAGTCCCCATGTCACAGACCTTCGAGCGACTTGAACAACTCTCATCACGCCACTAACCACTATAAGAAGGATAAAAAAAAGAAATATACGTCACGACCTTTATCCCCATTCGGGGGTAGTCAGAGGCTTGAGTGGCCATACACCACCACATTGTGGAGGTATTAACCAACTCAAAGCCCACGTTTCACCAGATAGTCAGAACCCAACGTGACAGGTGGTGAACCTTGTCGCCGTGTATACAGGAACTGACTATTACCTAATCCCGAGGGATAGGTAGGTTTCCTCACGATGTTTTCCCTCACCGTCAGCGAACTGTAAATTATGCACATAGATGAAAATTATCCATTGGTGCATGCCGAACCTGGGACCTGCTGATTGCTAGCCCAATCTGTTCGCCCCTAGTCTACAGCCGCTAAGTTTAAAAAACGCAAGTTAAAAAGTTTAAGTTCAAACTATACAAACCAGTTTCCCTCCATGCTAATTGAAATCGATAAAGTTCAGTAATTCAATTAAATAAACACGTTTTGTAGAGGTATGAGATACCGTTACAACTATATACGAAGGAGATTGAATTGAAATCACAGAGTAAAGACTAAAGAAAGAGGTGCCCTTATTAGATATTTGTATGAAACAAAACGTGGTCATTGTTTTTTCATTTTCATGTTACTATTTACCGGTAAATAGTTGAACTACTCGCTTCGTTTTATGTCGATGTTAGTACTAGGCCGACCACTCGGCCGACTTGCTTAGGGCCAGTCCCCTTAGTAACTGGTCCATGATTGAAATACACAAAACTTTCCCAAACTCCATTTTTGGGGTCCCATAGATGGTGGTAGAGCCAAGCTGTAGCCAATTGACTGCAGCTCATATATCGTCTGGCTCGCCCGGGATAGTACCACCCACTCACGGAAAATCGACGTAAAGTAGCTAAGATGAGTGAGAGAAACGGAAGCCCAACCCCCTTGCCCTCACTCTGTCCTAGTCCCATTCACGTCGGCAACGTGCGAGCGATGCCTTTGGTATTGCAAGCATCTATAGGCTACGGTAACTGCTTAACATCAGGCGGGCCGTACGCTTGTTTGCCATCTCAGTCCCATAAAAAAAAATCATATTTGGGCTAGCTCGACCGAGGTAGTCCCGTCCCTCTCACAGAAGATCAGCGTAAAGCAGCTATTACAGCTGCGTTTCGTAAGATGAGAGAGAGAGCCGGGAGCCCAACTCCCCCTCCCCCTGCCCCTCACTCTATCCCAGTCCCCTTCAGGTCGGCGAAATGCGAGCGACGCCTTTGGTATTGCAAGCATCTATAGGCTACGGTAACAGCTTAACATCAGGCGGACCGTACGCTTGTTTGCCACCTCAGTCCTATAAAAAAACCAGGGCGCACCAAGTCGCTTAGCCACAGAACTGCCATTGTAGCATTTTGCTGTTGTTACCGACATGCAGTATCTTTTGAATAACGCCGTGTACGAATAGATGTGTCCATATGGCGCGCATGCCTCACCCGAGCACTCATATTATGACATTACGTCTATGCGTTCCGACGTCTAAAGTGAGTGCTCGCGCGAGGCATGCGCCTGATGAAGACGCCGCCATTGGTCTAAATTTTATACGGAACCGCACTTTCAAAAAGCAATCACGCCCGGCCTATGTATGGTAATGACCAACGATGTTTAATATCAGTTCGTTCAACTTTACTCGGACCGGTTACTAAATAAACACACACGGATTTTATTGACCAATAGTCGTGTCCCGTTCGCTCACACTTGACCTGCTAATTTTCAAGGTTCTGTACCCAAAGGGTGCCAACGGAACCCTATTACTTAGCCTCCGCTGTCCGTCCGTCTGTCAGCGGGCTGTATCTCACGAACCGTAATAGGTAGAGAGTTGACATTTTCACAGAACGTGTATTTCTGTTGCCGCTACATAAATAAATACTAAAAATTAAATAAAATTTGAAAATAAAGGGGGTCCCCATACAAGAAACTTGATATTTTTGACGTTTTTATTCTACGGTGGTACGGTACCCTTTAGTGCGAGTCCGACACGCACTTGGCTGTTTTTTTATGTGACTACGTTGGCAAACAAGACGGATGGCAAGCAGTTACCGTAGCCTATAGAGGATATAGGGAGTGGGACAAAGGAAAGAGAGGGAGGGTTGAGCTTCCGGATCTCTCACCTCACCAGAGTCACCTCGCGTAAACCTTAACTAAGCGAATGTTAAACACGTACTATAGGTACCTACATAGAGTTACGGTACGTCAGTTAACCAATCAGTTAAAATAACGGCGACCTGTCAATAACTAGTTAGACGGCACACTGAGCATAATAACACTAATCTATAGATACCGTTCACCCAATGAATAAAACCAGTATTGGAATGTTAGTTTAATTCGTTTTAGACTTACGGCCGAATACTCGTACGCAACTTAAATTTGAGAGCTGCTTAACTTTGACGCGCCATACAAAAAATGACAGCTAACGACGTCTCAAACTGCTAAGTGGGACTTAAATATTTAAGTAGCCTTTGAGTATTCGGCCATTAGAAGGGTCTTTAATAAGCTTGGAGCTCAAAGCTGGGTTGCCCAAATTAAGGATTTTAGATGAAGGCCAAAACTGATTGAATTTGAATAAGTTGTACTATGGGTACCATAGTACATGGAACTCGGAGCGATCCCAGATCCCAGATCCCAGATCCCAGTTCCAAGTTCCCTGCTCTGGGGGGTAAATTATATAAAAGGCGCTTATTAAATAAGGACTGGGGGCTTACCACCACCTCTTATAGCAGTTTTGTTTTAACGTTGCAGCGACTTTTTGTGCAATGACGTTTCTTATTGTCATGACAATAAGGTACGTCATTGCACAAAAAGTCGCTGAAACGTTAAAACGTTCCTGTAATTGAATCGCAATAAGAGTTCGTGGTAAGCCCCCTGTGCTCGACAAATCATCTCTCAACATTCACGCATTTCATACTAACAATTACGATTATTAAGGTTATGTTTTGGAGTGAAACAAATAATAAAAAGCCCTTAGGGCCATAACACACCTAGCAGCCATGGCGACGTCGCCAACCCCGTAGCCAAGTGAAAATATGTCAAAATATGACAGGCAACATACCTGGCGACTGACTGGCGACGTTCGCCAGTCCGTCGCCGGTCGCCAGTCGGTCGCCAGGTATGTTACCTGTCATATTTTGACATTTTCACTTGGCTACGGACCCTTACACAGACAGACTTCAAACAGCATTGGACATGGACCAGTTACTAAGAGGACTGGCCCTAAGCAAGTCGGCCGAGTGGTCGGCCTAGTACTAACATCGACATAAAACGAAGCGAGTAGTTCAACTATTTACCGGTAAATAGTAAAATGAAAATGAAAATCAATGACCACGATTTGTTTCATACAAATATCTAATAAGGGCACCTCTTTCTTTAGTCTTTACTCTGTGGCATTGGAATTTAATACCTAGAAATATTATAGTATTCTGCGTGTTCAACGAATCTATTATTATTTTATTCGTGGTAAAGCCAAGCTGTAGCCAATGGACTGCAGCTCATATTGGGCTGTTTCAGCCAGGGTACTACCACCCTTTCACAGAAGATCGCCGAAAATTAACTAATACACATAGATTAATTTTAGTTTCCGCGGCGCTCCAACTAGATGGAGCATGCGCACTAATAAAATGCGGCAACTGATAATGCTCAAATTTTTGAGTAGTTCAGTACATCTGACAGCAACCATTGTATGAAACTGACAGGCCGCGTCGAAAATAAGTTGCCTCATTTCTGGAAATGATTTTTCTTAGTAGGGCGGTATCTAGTAAATCTATGCTAATACAGCTGTGTTTCATATGATGAGTGAGAGAGCCGTAAACTCGACCCTTTCCCTCCCTCTGCCCCACTCCCCTTCAGGACAGCAATGTGCGAGCGATGCCAATGATATTGCAAGTATCTATAGGCTACGGTAACTGCTTAATATCTGGCGGGCCGTACGATTATTAGCCGCCTTAGTCACATAAAAAAGCCTATCGAACGGGAACGAAGCTACTGATATTTTGTCGCACGGAATTTGAATTATTGAAGAAATATCACTGAGGGGAGTTTGGTGGATATAATATTTAAGAAAAATAGACAATTAATGTTCAAGGTACTAATAATACACTTAGCAAGTAAATGACGTGTAGCAACATGTAGGTCTACGATGTACTTCTGCCTACCCCTTCATGGAAATGATGCGTGATGATGTATTTATAATTACAATTATAATAATTAATTTATTATTGTGCCTCATCATCTGCAGCGGTTGACCCCAGCAGGTGCCTCACATAACATCAAACTTAATAAATAAACTTAACTTTATTTATAAATGTTTATTTTTTTGGTGGATTAATAAAGAGTTATCTATCTATCTATAACATCAAACTTATCTCTAGGGGCCTCTACATGTTGGACCCATGTCCCCACGCAAGCCTTCCAAAGGTCCGGGTTTAGCCCGAGAGGACGAAACAGAGAAATATAATAAAATAATAATAATAAAAAGGTACATACGTGCTTCTGCTGCGGTGATGGCGGCGGAAGTGGGGAAATTATGTAACTTGCTGGCTTTTATAGAGAGAGGTTGGCACTGACAGTGACCGCTACGAGCCGAGTGTATTGCAACACACGGGGTATGCGGTACACTGCATCAGATATTTATAGCATCGGAAGCTCAATCTTATTAGACTTAAAAAAACGTCCAGACTAACTTACTGTTTGGTCCTAAACTCAGCAACAAATCTTATACAGGTGAATTTTTCCAACGCCACAATGGTTTTCCTTTAATTTAATTTATCATGTTCGTTAGAGAGATTTGATCCTTATTACTGACCCTATCGATTGATGTCATAAGACACGTATAGTACGTTTTTTTATACTTGTCCTATTTGGTAAGCAAAGATGGCGTCCAGCGGGGCGATTGCGTACTTTTTTGTCAATGTTTCAATTGGTTTCGTATATAATTGACACAGGTGAACGAAACCAATTGAAACATTGACAAAAAAGTTACGCAATCGCCCCGCTGGACGCCATCTTTGCTTACCAAATAGGACAAGTATAAAAAAACGTACTATACGTAAGACAAGTACAGTATGTTATTTTTTCGGATTTCAGCCGGCTCGATACCCGAATGTGGCAAGCAAGTTTACGAAAATCTTTTAAAATAAAGGAATGTTTCCTTTGAATTAAACTTGCGACCTATCTAGTGTTTAGAGTATTCTCCCTCCAGGTGGTTTAAAAAATTCCACCTTGTATGTAAAGGGTTCCATTAAAATCTAAACCGACTTCGCATATCGTCGGGCTAAAAATCAAACTGCGTAACTCCGTTGGGGTTAATTTTACACAGGCAAGAAAAAACTGATTATTTATGTTATGGATAGGAATAATTTTAATTTTAATGTAACTATGAATTTATAGGTAAAATTGGTCAGGGAATTCAATGAATTGATTTATTTTGGAATATTCTAATTAATTTAATAAGAAAATGGACTTACGTATTCTTCTTCTATGTAGTTTTCAATCGCGTTTGGAGTTGCGAAGTGAACATGGACTTACGACTTATTATTTTTAGGGTTTTTTTTCCTGACATGCAGTTACGCAGTTTTAAAATTAAATATGATGCATTAGAGAAAAACTTTATTGAAAATAAAATAAAATAATCATTCAATTAAACTTTATTTTACTTATTTATAATAAGTATTTATTTATGGCATACCAATCAGTCTTAGACTTTCTTTTCTTAATAGGTACCTATTTAGGAACATCACAATATTAGCTTAACTAATAAACTTTATACAAATAAAAAGTAATACGGTTGAAGTCTCCAAGAGTTCTAGTATTATAGTTATGTATTTATGTATGGCACATTATTCAGTCTTAGCCTTTCTTTTTATCTTAATAGATACTTAGGTAAATCACAAAATTATCTTATTTAATAAACATAATAAAAGAATAACACTGTTCGTAACTAAGTCCTAGTAATAAATTATTTGGTTATCTACATAGTAGTTTTCTTAGCACAAGTCACTCTGAAACTTCTATCTATTAGGCACAATCAACTAGTAACAACAATACACTTATCTTTATATAGGTAATACAAAATTAACAAAAGACAATATTAAGTAGTATAAAAAAATAAGAGGTATGAGGATGAGGTTTTAAAAGTAAGGTAAGTCATCATAAAATTTATGATAATCTTTTTCTATGGTATCCTTCAAAGCCTGGAGATGTAAGTACTTATCTTTTTTATTTTCAGCCTTGTCGCGTATAATTGAGGAATGTCGTCCCATGGAACGTATTTTTTTTTTATTCTAATAGGGAACTCTTCCCAGACAGTGTTAGAGTATCTTAACTTGTAAACAATCTTACCATCAGGAACATACCTCAGAGCCCTTATATTAGTTACTGTAGGATCACCAGTCTTTTTTCCGGGTCGAATAGACTTGTAGAAAGTCAACGTCTTCTCAGTATCTTTAAAGAAATGATGATAAAGATATTCCACATCATATGGATTTTTCTTACAAGCCATCTTGGCCAGATATACATAGTCTGCTGGAACATTTATTTTTTTGTGTCTTATCGCTCTTTCTATAACAGAGTGCATACTATCGCACTCCATTTGCGTATGTCCCTTTTCAAGATACTTTTGAACAACATTTATCTTATTCTCCATGCTAAAGTTGAGCAAGGCATTGGACAATACTACATTTCTGTTTTGGTATGTACAGCCATCACTATACAAAATTAGTTCCTTGTCACTCTCTACTGAGTGTTGATGAATAAACTTACCCAAAGCAGTGACTATAATGGTAGAAAATTCATTACTTGTAAGTTTTCCTTCGGATTCATTCCAGGTGTAACAATATCCTTTGTTTCTTTTAACATCGTATAGAGTAAAATTGTGGACTTTGAGTTTTGTTTTATAGTAAAGTGCGGACACATTTGAGCGTGGACTTAAAAGCACAGACTGTAGATCCATAGTTAGCACTTCATTGTTTGAGGCAGTATCTTTTGCCAGTTCATTCCGTGCTTCCTCTTTCTTGTCCAGATGTATCTTGTAGTCACATTCTGTAGTATTTCCAGTTTTGAATGACTCACAAATATCGCACAAATCCTTTTTTGGCCGAAATAATGACAAATTCAGCTCTTCAAATACATTAGAAAAAGTTGCAATGCTTAAAGGTTCAACTTTTTCTCGTAGGCAGAAATCATCTTTATAGACTTTATATAACTGTGATTTTGATGTCCAAAGTGGTTCCAAGTACAATTTGGATGAATTTTTGCGACAGTAGTGAGATTCGAGTTTCGGCAAGGAATCAAAAAATCTTCGCAATTGTTTATGAGGTTCATCTTTGGCACTATTCCTTGTTACATTATTAGGTACGTTTTGATTGCGTATAATCCATTTTTTGATAGCCCATTCACCAACACACAAACTGTTTAGGAACATTTTCTTACATACCCGATATCTAGTCCCTTTGCTGTCGGAAAGATATAACTCTACAGAATTTTCTCGCCTTGATGATGTTCCCGCACATCTTTCTCTTTTCTTAAGTTTACAAACAGATGACATCTGAATGTACATTTTCTTTTCTTCCCAACTCATATTCCAAAATTTTTCAAAACAGATTTTTCTTTCTTCTTCGAGGATATTATCACATTGTAATTTTTTACCACCTTTTAAGCTTAGTTTGCAGTTGCACCTGTCTTTCATCTTTCTTTCACTCTTGGGCTCCATAAAATTCCATTTACCATTAATTTTCTTCTTTCCTAAATATGATTTTCCTTTTTCCCTTAGCTTCTTGCTTTTATTAGCACTCCAATCATGAGGTTGTCTCTTTTTTTGTCTTTTCCTTGGCGGTGGTTGAGATGTTGAAGAATCTTGTTCAGCAGTTTGGCAACTAGTTGAACATGGCAATGATACAGTGGTTACACCTTCAACCAAAGAAAATCCTTCAACTGTAGTTCGGCAATCTTCAATTGGGCACAAAACCACAGAGTCAGTTGATGTTTTGTCTTCTTTATCAGTTTCATATCCATGTACTGGAATTTCATCGCGCAATATAGATACACTACCTGTTGAACTGCTCACTGATCTTTTTCGAAGAGATCCATTATTATTTATAATAATATTGGATAGAGTACCGCTAAAGCATACCGCATCAGTATTTATTTCCTCAAATAATAGTGAAGAGTCTTGTAAACAATACGACCCTGGTGGCAAATCCTCTTGTATAACTATATAGGATGCTGGATCAATATCTGAATTTAGAAGTTGCTGAAATTCATCATAGTCTGGAGGGATAAGCTGTTGTGATTCACCATCTGGAGGGGTAAGCTGCTGTGCACCATAGTCAACATTTTGAAGTATTTTTATTATTCGGGAATTCTTTAACATTTTGCCTAATAAGTAGGTACCTGAAAAACCAAATAAAACAATGTTAATTTCACTAATTGAACAAACACGACTAGACTGATAAGTAGATACACCTGGACTCAGTAGGTACTTATTATCTATGCTTACATAAATAAACGTGACACGTTTGGGCATCGAACCCATTCACCTACTGACTTCACTAAATAACGAGGTTAGCTACCTACAACACTACTCAAGCAGTCAGTTTAAGATTCTTTTATTTATACCTATGCAAAGTCAAAACAAAAGCAGGCGGAGGTAGAAACTAGATAAAATAATACAAATTTTATGTAATAAAACCGTAACTCCACAATAAACAAGCGTATGTTTAGATTATAGAAACAAATAAAACTTCGTACCTAACTCCGACAAAATTTTGGAAGCAAATTTATCACATTTTGGCTCGTAATTTTGAGATTTCTTGTTATTTAATTGAAAGTACAATAACATAAAAAATGTTTAATTAAATACAATATTACTAAACAACAATTAACGTACCTTATTTCTCAAAATTGTGCGTGTCCTCCCCTTAGCGCAGGCGACGCCGTACTGAGCTTTGGAGTTGCGTATTATGCTTATTACAAAATGGCGGCGTGGAAATAGGTGTTTTTATTATTCACTCATAACAAATTAAACATTTTTTGTAGGACATACGGCGTCTTCCAACGGAAAGGTTATACAATTCTGTACTAGATAGCATCAAAAGTTTATTTTAGATTTTTTTGGAGTTACGCAGTCTGATTTTTAGCCCGACGAACATGATGAATGCGAAGCTAGGCTATAGCTAGGTCTTGGTGATGATGATGACAATAAATTATTATATTCTAAATCCACAAAAAGAGACTAGCGGCCGAATACTCAAAGGCTACTTAGATATTTAAGTCCCACTTAGCAGTTTGAGACGTCGTTAACTGTAATTTTTTTCCGCCGTAGAACTCATAGATTTATAAAAGTTTCGCTAATAATACTATGTAGAGGTACGTACATACTATAATACTTCGCTCCCACTGGAAGATAAACACAAAGTCGTTGCTGAACATTTAGTAAAAGCTCCTTTATAGAACTTATATGATGGTGGTGGATGGCTTTACAGTTCGCTGACGGTGAGGGAAAACATCGTGAGGAAACCTACCTATCCCTCGGGATTAGGTAATAGTCAGTTCCTGTATACACGGCGACAAGGTTCACCACCTGTCACGTTGGGTTCTGACCATCTGGTGAAACGTGGGCTTTGAGTTGGTTAATACCTCCACAATGTGGTGGTGTATGGCCACTCAAGCATCTGACTACCCCCGAATGGGGATAAAAGTCGTGACGTTACATATTTATGATGGTCTTAAATGATGACTTTACGCAGAATTGTTGATGAATCCGTTGGCCCATGTGCTCCACATTAAACTACAGACCGTCGCTCGCGTCGTCAGAAACAAAATCTGGTAATTGTGTGTGATATTTGATGTTTAAGGGCCACCGGCGACCGGCGATTATGCGACTGTATCGATGCTGCGTCGCGTTTCTTCGAGCGCGAACGAGCGAGACGCAGCATCAAAATCGCCGATGGCGGATGCTAAAAATTTTTGTTTATGTTTGTTCCATTGGTGTACAATAAAGAGTTATCTATCCATCTATCTATCTAAAAGTAGCAAGTCTGCGGTGGCCCTATAGTACCTACCAAATTTTGTAGAAAACACGTGTTTTCAACCTAAATTGTAAAATCTCTCCAACGGCCCAGATACTATGTGTAATCTGTACCAAAATAATGCTTTTTAAACACTGACACAGATTTCGATGAAAATCGTTAACCCACGGGGTGGTACTACCCTCTCACAGATTATCGGCATAAAATAACTATTTAGTTGCGTTTCGTATGACGAGTGAGAGAGCTGAAAGCCAAACCAGCCTATTCCTTTTTCTCCCTCAGTCCCATTGGGGATTGGGCTGGGTTCCATTTTTTCCTTTTGTAGTACGGAACCCTAAAAATGTAATTAACATTAGTAGGTACACATAAGTACTAGTTTCATTTATCATGCATAGCAATATGTTTGTTTTGATGTGCGTAAGTAATGGGTGGTCCAACATTCTTTTTTATTTACCATAGACTATAGAATAGGGTCATTGCTCTTATAGGAATCTCCATAAACCACTGACCATAATAAACTGACGCTTCATATCTATACTATAGAACCTATGTAATGGGCGAAAATGTCTAATTATGTTATCTAAATCGTCAGAATAAGGGCTCTATCTCACCGGGACGCCAGGCGCGTCGCCAGCCACCGTCGCCAACTAATTTGTATTGAATTTGACAGGTAATACCAATTGTTTGGATACGTGGCCGGCGACGTCGCTGGCTACCGTTGCCAATCATTCGTATTGAATTATGTCAAAATATGACAGGACTCTACTTACGGTCGCCAGTCCCGTCGCCAGAGGCCCTACTCTTTTACAAACGAAAACGAAATTTCGGACGAAATTCGCGTATTTCCTGCTACGTTTCTCATTGATTCCTACATTTCTTACGAACGAAAATTGTTTGACGTCTTCATCATCGTCGAATCTAAACATCAAACAATTTTCGTTCGTAAGAAATGTCGGAATCAATGAGAAACGTAATAGGAAATACGCGAATTTCGTACGAAATTTCGTTTTCGTTTGTAACAGAGTAGGGCCTCAGGTGTGATACAGCCCTAACACGCCTACGGTATAGTCCAAAACTAAGCAACTATGGGTACAGTACAATGGACTGGGGGCGATCCCAGTGACACCCAGACCAGGGCAAATTACGAAAAGGCCGTTTCCGAAGTTTGCCTCTGTCGGGAATCGAACCCGCAACCCGATGCAGTGAGCCGAGCGGCCTACGCTCAGACCACTGCGGCAAGCGGTCATCAAATTATGTCCCAAATTATGTATGTATAGTCCCAAATTAAATTTACAGTTCACTGACGGTGAGGGAAAACATCGTGAGGAAACCTACCTATCCCTCGGGATTAGGTAATAGTCAGTTCCTGTATACACGGCGACAAGGTTCACCACCTGTCACGTTGGGTTCTGACTATCTGGTGAAACGTGGGCTTTGAGTTGGTTAATACCTCCACAATGTGGTGGTGTATGGCCACTCAAGCCTATGACTACCCCCGAATGGGAATAAAAGTCGTGACGTTACATTTACATTAGCCCCAAATTTTCCATTCTAAGTGCTTGCCTACGGATCTTCTGCGCAAAATTTGACGCTTCTACCCCCACTGGTTTATGCATTGTTTATACGATGCCAATGAACGGCGCTGAAATTCAGATTCACTGGGTCCCGGACACTGGAATCGTGTGAACCCAGTAAGTCACTAAGTTTGAGGCACGGAACCCTAAAAAAGCTATGTTCTGTATTCAGCCATTATTGTTCATTCATTTTGTTTTTTTTACGATATATAAATGCTTTATCTAGCTTTCATGAATAAAAACATTTTGATTTGATTTGAGCCTTTGGATTTACTCTTACTTTTAAATAATAACTCTTCACTTAAGTACCTACATTGATATTCTCAATTCGCGTAACGGATGTTTTTAAGTTCTACAAAAAAACTAATCTAAACTGGTTATTTAACCGACAGCTCACGTATAAGAAGAGTTATGTGTTCTGGCTTCAACAACTTTCTTCATTGAGAAAGGTAATTCTTGTATTTTGGAACCGTTTTACGAACTTGAAGTTCCAACCAAATGGTTTTCTGGACTTAACCGTAACTACGTTTTTTTTTTAAATTAATAATGGGATTGCTCGAGAACATTCTCACCCTCGGGAACTTACTCGTGAGAATTTTCGAGAATTTATCTTCTGAAGCATGTTAAACTTGGCATAAACCTCATTAAACATGCAAGTATGGTGGTTTCAATTGTTTTTAAGATTGAAAGTTAGGATAACGTCACCCAAAATATAAGATTCTCAAAAAATCTCCCGAGTAAGTTTCCAAGGGTGAGAATGTTCTCGAGAACATTCCATCACTACTTGCTGCAAAAGGGCAGGGACAAAGATGAGGTCGACGATGGTGGAGGTAGCACCCAGAAGGTGCCTGTTCACACCCTACTTTTCAAAAGAATACTATTACTCTCCTACTTGCATAATTTTATTTCTTATTGTTGACATAAAATAGCTGTTAAGTCCAATCTAGTACCTCTGCGAGGCAGGGAGGCCGGTAGGCAGGCAGGCAGGCAAATTAATATCGCCAAACTTACACACCAACTGTATGGTCCCAAACTAAGCAACGCTTGTACTATGGATACCATACAATGGACTGGGGGCGATCCCAGTGACACCCAGACCAGGGCAAATTACGAAAAGGCCGTTTCCGAAATTTGTCTGCCGGGAATCGAACCCGCAACCACCCGATGCAGTGAGCCAAGCGGTCTTCAAATTCAAATTCCTGGAACTTTTCAGTTTCTTTCAATAATTGAATTCTCCCACCCCCCCTCATCCTCCCTCCATCCCACTCCCCTTTCAAGGTGGTAGAGCCAAGCTGTAGCCAATTGACTGCAGCTCATAAACGGGCTGGCTCGACCGGGGTAGTACCACCCTCTCACAGAAGATCAGCGTAAAGCAGCCATTACAGCTGCGTTTCGTACGATGCGTGAGAGAGCCGAAAGCCCTCCCCCCCTCCTTCTATCCCACTCCCCTTCAGGTCGGCAATATGCGAGCAATGCCTTTGGTATTGTAAGCATGTATAGACTACGGTAACTGCTTAACATCAGGTGGGCCGTACGCTTTTTTGCCACCGCAATCCAATAAAAAAAAATAAAAAAATATCTAAAGCACAAGTTTCTAATCCGTGGCATAAGTGGCTTCTCAAGAGTGGTCTTGCCCAACAGTGGGCCATAACAGTCCCATCAAATGTCCAAAATTGTCGTCGAATCGTATAGACAAGCACTTAACTGGACAAACAGATAGACGGACAAATATTGGGGCCAATGCACTGTAGAGAGACGACAGTACTATCGTACGATCAAGTGTTTCACGCTTACCCGCTTTGACGGGCCCGTTAGCGTGGTTGGCGCGGAGCCGCCTTCCACGCTGCAGGTCGTAGGTTCGATTCCTACCCGGGACATGCATTTGTGTGCATGAACATGTCTGCATGTCCCGAGTCTGGGTGTAATTATGTATATTAAGTATGTATTTACAAATAAAAAAGTAGTATATGTAGTAATATCAGTTATCTGGTTTCCATAGTACAAGCTCTGCTTAGCTTGGGATCAGGTAACCGTGTGTACAAAAATGTCCCAGGATATTATTATTATAATATTCTTGTATAGGCAGATATGTACTGTTGTGGATTCATAGCTAGAGTCTGGATTATACAATACTATTTGTGCCTGCGACTCCGTCCGCTCCAGCCGGTGGAGCCCTTAAATCTCAAAATAATCTGAATCTGTCTGTCTGCCATCAGTTCTTCGGGCAGCACGAAGAACTGATGGCCGATGGGGCAGAAAGGTTCTTGAGTGGAGACCACGTACCGGAAGACGCAGCGTGGGTAGTCTCCAAGGTGGACCGACGACCTAGTGAAGGTCGCGGGAAACCGCTGGATGCGAGCAGCACAGGACCGGGCGTTGTGAAAACCTTGGGGGAGGCCTATGTCCAACAGTGGACGTCTTTTGGCTGAAATGATGATAATGAATGATGTCTGTCCGTAGCTGTATGTCTGTATCTGTCTGTGTGTAACCTGTCTGTATTTCTCTGTCTTAGGTTGTCATAAATCTTCGAGCATTCTTCGAGTAATCTTCCTCAGGCCTATTATTTCCAATATCCAGTTATCTACGATCGTTTGCTAACCAATTATTGACCAATAACTATTATAAGAAACAATTATTTACCGTAAGTTTAGATAGACTTTCCAACATACATACCTGCTTCGAAAAATGCATTTATTACTAAAATTAAATATTTTTTTATTCATGTAAGTCAACAAAAGCAGTGATAACCGATTGGTTAAGCAGGCGTCTTGCCTGCTGGTTCTGGGTTCAAACCCCCGGCTCGCACTTATGGGTTTTCTAAATGTGCAAATCATAAATTCAATATGATTAGGCATCACTTGCTTACGGTGAAGGAAAACATCGTGAGGAAACCTGCATGTCTTCGAAAATCTCAAATTATCACCAACCCGCACCGGGCCAGAGCGTGGTGGATTATAGGTAATCCCCTAGCATTGAGGGGAGGCCAAAGAGTGGGACGTTAAAAAGGTTAATTATCCATTTTTATTTGTCCGCAGAAATGCAGTTTATAGGAACACGACTGTACATAACTGTAAATTGTATAAAAAAGTTCAATAAAGTAACAGTGGTTCATTCCACGCGCTAATTGATAATATCTACTAATGAATCACACTTTGAGTGTGTAATTGAACGCTTCTATAAATCTTTTATCGCTTCTATAAATATTTAGTCATGTTTTGACTGTTTCAATAGCTCGGACTAATATAATAATAGGTATTATTAAACAAACACACTAACTGTATGGTCCCAATCTAAGCAACGCTTGTACTATGGCTACCGTACAATGGACTGGGGGAACTCAGTGACACCCAGACCAGAGCAAAGTACAAAAAGGCCGTTTCCGAAATTTGCCTCTGGCGGGAATCAAACCCGCGACCACCCGATGCAGTCGAGCGGCCTACGCTCAAAACACTCTGCCAAGCGGTCGTCAACTCGTCTCGTATGTAGGTATTTATGAAAATACTTATCTATTTATTGTTTTTTCCCTAACAAAAAACATAAACGCGTGCATGCGTGGAAATCGTATTGACAACCAAAGAAAATATTAGAACAGTCACCGCCATCTATGTTTTTGCTCACGTACCTCTATCACTTGGGTATTTGGAAAGACTTTCACTTCGGACCTTTCACAGACTTTCCAGTCGTGCTTTTTCTTTACATCTAGTTCTAATACTCAATATCAGATGTCGTTATTATACAAAATGCATCATCACGCGTTTATTCCCTGAAGAGGTAGACACGTATGCACAAGTCAGAGTTGCAAAAAAACAGGAAATTTAAAATGAAAACTGTTTAAAACGTGTTTAAAACATTGATTTAAATCAGAAGGAATAAATCACCGTGTTTAAAACATGTTTTAAATGATTAAAACATGTTTTAAACATGGGTGTTTAAAACAAGGTGATTTTTTCGTAACAACCCCGTGCACAACTAAGTTAGCAAAGAAGCGTACGGCCCGCCTGATGTTAAGCAGTTACCAAAGGCATTGCTCGCACGTTGCCGACCTGAAGGGAAGTCGGACAGAGCGAGGGGAAGGGAGCGGGGTTGAGATTCCAGCTCTGTTACTTATCGTATGGAACGCAGCTGTAATGGCTTCTTTACGCCGATCGTCTGTGAGAGGGTGGTACTACCCCGGTCGAGCTAGCCTGTATACGAGCTGTAGTCAACTGGCTACAGCTTGGCTTTACCACCAAAATTTATTCTACCACTACGATAGATTCTGACGGATAAATAACTGCTTTGACATGATGGTAACGTTAACTATTTCTTGAAATATACGTCACGACTTTTATCCCCATTCGGGGGTAGTCAGAGGCTTGAGTGGCCATACACCAACACATTGTGGAGGTAATAACCAACTCAAAGCTATTTCACCAGATAGGCAGAACCCAACGTGACAGGTGGTGAACCTTGTCGCCGTGTATACAGGAACTGACTATTACCTAATCCCGAGGGATAGGTAGGTTTCCTCACGATGTTTTCCCTCACCGTCAGCGAACTGTAAATTATGCACATAGATGAAAAGTCATCCATTGGTGCATGCCCCACCGGGGATCGAACCTGGGACCTTCTGATTGCTAGCCCAACCTGTTCACCCCTGCTTCAGCCGCTATTTCTTGTTGTAACTAAAACTTAGTGGTTTAGTTTAGTTTAGTTTACTCACAATTAGTGGGTGAGGTAGACCCTCTGCTATAGCTCCCTCAATCAATGGCCTCAATGGCCTCAATGGTCAGCGTCTCAGATTAGGTTGTTTCAACCTCCAGAGTGCATCTGTGCATTTTGGCTGTGAGGAAGGAAGCCATCGGAATTGTTTGCGGGAGATTCTCAATAATACTGGGATCATGAGCATTACTGGATATGTTGCAGTGCAAGAGGGAATCCGAACAGTTGGGAAAATAACCAATATTTAAAGCTTAGATTAATGATTGGTTTCCGCGACTCCGCGCGCGCTATACCAATGGGTTTTTATTTTTATGTTACTAAGGTCATACGGCCCGCGTGATGTTAAGCAGTTACCGTAACCTATAGATGCTTGCAATACCAAAGGCATCGCTCGCACGTGCCGACCTGAAGGGGAGTGGGACAGAGGGGTTCCGGCTCTCACTTATCGTACGAAACGCAGCTGCAATAGCTACTTTACGCCGATCATCTGTGTCTAGCCAAGATAAGACTGATGTCACTCATTATCTCGCATTAAGTCACTGTCTCTTACTTAATGCGTGAGAGAATACGTCAGCAGGCAAGCAACACCAATAAAAATAACATACAACATGTTAAAAAAACCCTGTCCGACCCGAAAACGTATTGTTGGGTATCAAGATTAGATTCTATTTTCGTGAATTTTTATTTTATTTATTTTTTTACTTTTTTTTATATTTTAGTTATTTTAGTAAGTGTCCCACTGCTGGGCAAAGGCCTCCCATTTTTTTTTGGAAAACAAATACCCCATTTACATTTTAAAAAAAACATAAAATGACGTCATCACATACTTTGTGGTCAGAGGTGCCGCCACACGATCTAACATAATTACTTCCAGTAACGGTGTTGTCATATTTTTAAAATTTGCTACATTTTGAGGGAAAAAGGCAAAAAAAATTGTTTTTTAAATTGTCATTAATATGTTTACTATCATAAATATTTATTTTATTTTATTTTATTTGGTCATGTGATTGGGAAACCTAAATACCGGTTTCGGCTCGGACAGGGTTTTTTTTAACATATTGTAGACATTTAAATGACTTCCTTAAATGACCACACCACCTGCAACTTAGCCTCACAAATCCAGACTTATTGCGAACTGACTGGCAAGTGGCGGATCAGTCAGCCGACTCGCGGTATTAACATGGAGTTGTTAATACCACCCTATATTATTTTACTCGTAATACTCGCACCGCGGGGATTTTTGGATTAAAATAAATAAATATGGCCAGACTAACTCAGTTATAACATGGTCCTGAAATATGCTTATATGGGAACTCTACAATGGACTGAGAGCAACCCCAGTGATTACTTACCAGTCCAGCAGGCCGATTGCGTAACTTTTTCGAAAATGTTTCAATTGGTTTCGTTTATCCTGTGATAATGATAATAATAATAATAATAATATCCTGGGACATTTTTGTACACACGGTTACCTGATCCCAAACTAAGCAGAGCTTGTACTATGGAAACCAGATAACTGATATTACTACATATACTACTTTTTTATTTGTAAATACATACTTAATATACATATACACCCAGACTCGGGACATACAGACATGTTCATGCACACAAATGCATGTCCCGGGTAGGAATCGAACCTACGACCTGCAGCGTGAAAGGCGCCTCCGCGCCAACCACGCTAACGGGCCCGTGATGCTTTATCAATTGAAATTTACTGAAATCGGGACGGATCTGGACTTCACTCTTCCCGATTTCAATTGATAAAGCATCACAGGATGAACGAATCCAATTGACATTGTCGAAAAAATTATGCAATCGGCCTGCTGGGCAATTTACAAAAAACCTGTTTCCAGAGTTTGCCTCTGACGGGAATCGAACCCCAACACTGCGCTTTTGGCAAAAAGGTAGCAACCTTTGTCACATAAAAAATACGGATATAACGCGAACTATACTGAGAAGATCCGGCAAGAAACATTTTTTCCATCGGAGAGGTTTTTTTTCAGTTTCCAATCGCTTACTTAACCAAGAGTGTGTTTTGGTAAATAAAATAGCACCAGTAAACTAACCATCCTACTAATATTATGAATGCGAAAGTATAGTCCGCGACAGGTCTAGATGACATTCGGGTTATGAGCTTTTTGCAGAATAAAATCCGAATCAAAATTAGCAGGACCCGCAACGCAACAGAATAATTTAATTTAATAATTTTGTGGGCGATTTTAATTGTTTATCGGGTCCTGCTAATTTTGGTTAGGATTTTATTCTGCAAAAAGCTCATATCATCACCCGAATATCATCTCGACCTGTCGCGGACTATAAGTGTGTGTGTGTGAATGTTTGTTACCACGTATCTCCATAACTACTAAACCGATATTAATGAAATTTGAAACATAGATAGTGTAGGTCTGGAATAAGACATAGGCTCATCTTACACATCAATTTCCACGCGGCCGAAGCCGCGGGGCACAGCTAGTAAAATATATTTATTTCGTATTAATATCTCTATAGATATCCACACTGGTAATAAGTTAGGATTAAAATATGCATTCCTAGATAATATATTTCTTTTGAATTCTAGTACTTACACGAGTGCCTAGTGCTTGCTAGCTAGATTATTTCTGAGCGCAGACTTGCGTAATTTTACGCTACTCAGCGTAGCGTAATTAAACATTAACTACATTTCTTTGTAAAGTAAAAAATATCACTATATTATCACGCCAAATATATTTTTTATACAACTAAGGCGGTAAAAAGCTTACGGCCCACCTGATGTTAAGCAGTTACCGTAGCCTATAGATGCTTGTTATACCAAAAGGCATCGCTCGCACGTTGCTAACCAGAAGGGGACGAGGATAGTGGGAGGAGAAGGGAGGGGATGGGTTTGGGCTTCAGACTCTTACTCATCGTACGAACGCAGCTAAATTAGTTACTTTACGCCGATCTTCTGTGAGAGTGTGGTACTACCGCAGTCGAGCTAGCCCGTATATGAGCTGCAGTCTATTGGCTACAGCTTGGCTCCACCATCTAATGATATGTATGGTCCCAAACTAAGCAACGCTTGTACTATGGGTACCGTACAATGGACTGGGGGCGATCCCAGTGACACCCAGACCAGGGCAAATTATGATAAGACCATTGACGAAGTAAGTCTGGTAACATTAATACACTGGTCTGGGTGTCACTGGGATCGCCCCAGTCCATTGTACGTAGGGTTGCCAACTACTTTTGAGATTAAAAAAGTATCACATCTTTAAGTAGGGCAAAAATAAAGTATTTGAAAGAAAAAAAATGTATTTTTCAAAATTTTATTTATTTCCTATCTTTAAGACATATTTTTTGTTTTGAGAATTACTTGTTAACCAGTCGTATTGTTTTTTCCATTCGGATTTATATTTTTGTAAGATTTTTGATTTATTTATCTTAGTTTTTTTGGGGGAGTGATTGGTGTATCACTATCAGAGTTAATCGTCATTTTCAGCAATTTAAATGATTCAATTTACTTTAAAACAAATTCTTTAAATGAAAACATAGAAACAAACAATTTCGCCGATAGTAACGGTATGTAATAGTCCAGTAATTATCCATACAATTGTTTCATTTTACGCACCACAGTAATGATTGGATATAAAGTATTTTCAAAGTATGTGAAAATACTTTATGTAAAATGTACGACTTTTATCCCCATTCGGGGGTAGTCAGAGGCTTGAGTGGCCATACACCACCACATTGTGGAGGTATTAACCAATTCAAAGCCCACGTTTCACCTGATAGTCAGAACCCAACGTGACAGGTGGTGAACCTTGTCGCCGTGTATACAGGAACTGACTATTACCTAATCCCGAGGGATAGGTAGGTTTCCTCACGATGTTTTCCCTCACCGTCAGCGAACTGTAAATTATGCACATAGATGAAAATTCATCCATTGGTGCATGCCCCACCGGGGATCGAACCTGGGACCTTCTGATTGCTAGCCCAACCTGTTCACCCCTAGGCTACAGTCGCAGACTTTATGTAAAAGTATAAAGTAAGTATATTTATCAAAAATAAAGTAGGATACTTTATTATAAAGTGTGGTTGGCAACTCTAATTGTACGGTACCCATAGTACAAGCGTTGCTTAGTCTGGGGCCATACAGTTGGTGTGTTAATAAATGCATCTTAAAGTGGAGATCGATTTTAAGATGCTGTTTTTTACAGATTCATACATTACACGTCAAAACTATATCTTAAGATCGATCTTAACTTTGAGGTGCATTTATTAACATAAGGCTTAGTTTGGGACCATACAGTTGTTTTTTGATTTTAGAGTTCCGTACCCAAAGGGTGCCAACGGGACCCTATTACTAAGCCTACGCTGTCCGTCTGTCTGTCTGTCTGTCTGTCTGTCCGTCCGTCCGTCCGTCTATCTGTCAGCGGGCTGTATCTCACGAACCGTAATAGCTAGAGACTTGAAATTTTCACAGAATGTGTATTTCTGTTGCCGCTACAACAACAAATACTAAAAAAACAAGTTTAAAAATAAAGGGGGTCCCCATACAATAAACTCGATATTTTTGACGTTTTTATTTATAACTCATAAATTAAACTATATATAAAGGGAAAACTAATATTTTAACCATTAGCGATCATTATAACAGCTTTTACATAAATTGTTGACAAAAAATATTGTAAAGCTACATTTTTTTACCAATTAATTAACTTTTAAGCGACAGTAGCGCCATCTAGTCGCATATGTGTAAACTAAAATTTTCACAAAACGAATATCAACTACTAAAAATTATATAATATGTATACGGTGGTTGGTACGGAACCCTTTATGTGCGAGTCCGACACGCACATGGCCGGTTTTTTTTAAGCAGTTACCGTAGCCAAAGGCATTGCTCGCTCATTGCCGACCTGAAGGGGAGTGGGATGGAGGGACGGGAAGGGGGGTGTTGGGCTTTTGGCTCTCTCATTCGTACGAAACACAGCTGTAATAGCTGCTTTATGCCGATCTTCTGTGAGAGGGTGGTACTACCCGTGTTGGTGTGTTAGTCTGGCGTTATTATTATTATTTAAAACTCAGTCTACACTGTTGGATGCTAAAAAATCGACTTTTTAACATCACCTGTGTATATGAGGGCTCATTAGGCACGTATTGTATGCGCGACCACGGCCGCGAGATACGTGCACGCTAGTTTATTGTATGTAGGTTCGATTCCCGGGCCGATACGATGTAATGATCATAATTAATACTAATTAGTGCTAGCTGCAATCACTGATCGGTAAACGATCGGAGGTTAAGCAACGTGTAGCAAGGTCGGTCAGAGATGGGTGACCGTTTAGTGTCATTTCTAAGTGAGTTAGTGCTCATACCCAGTAGTTACTGTTCGGTAAACGATCAGAGGTTAAGCGAAGTCGGTCAGAGATGGGTGGCAATTTAGTGGCATTTGGAAGGTGTTTCCGTGCTTCGGAGGCGACGGTATAAAAAAAAAAAAAAAAATATCCTGGGACATTTTTTGTACACACGGCTACCTGATCCCAAACTAAGCAGAGCTTGTACTATGGAAACCAGATAACTGATATTACTACATATACTACTTTTTGTTTGTAAATACATACTTAATATACATATACACCCAGACTCGGGACATGCAGACATGTTCATGCACACAAATGCATGTCCCGGGTAGGAATCGAACCTACGACCTGCAGCGTGAAAGGCGCCTCCGCGCCAACCACGCTAACGGGCCCGTCGGCACCGTCGGTCCCGGTTGTTGTTCTAGACAGGCGTTAAGCCTTGTCAGAGGCCTTGTGGGTTGAACAACTCTGACACCAGGTTGGCCACTAACCATACGATAAGAAGAAGTTAATGGATGAATTTTCGTCTATGTGCATAATTTACAGTTCGCTGACGGTGAGGGAAAACATCGTGAGGAAACCTACCTATCCCTCGGGATTAGGTAATAGTCAGTTCCTGTATACACGGCGACAAGGTTCACCACCTGTCACGTTGGGTTCCGACTATCTGGTGAAACGTGGGCTTTGAGTTGGTTAATACCTCCACAATGTGGTGGTGTATGGCCACTCAAGCCTCTGACTACCCCCGAATGGGGATAAAAGTCGTGACGTTATTTTTTTTACTTAGTGCCTTATTGACTAATTTACTAACCATAGTTAGTAAACGAGAGGTGTAGGTTCACTTCGGCGATCGTCATGCCGATCTTCTGTGAGATAGTGGTACTACCCCGGTCGAGCTGCCCGTATATGAACTGCAGTGAATAGGCTACAGCTTGTCTCTACAACCAATAAATATTACAATATTTTCAATTGCAGCGTCCACAAGCACCGAGCAGGCCCGCCCGATTAATCGGCTCAGTTGGTTATCTGACGATATTTGTTTATGCGTCCACCTCTACATCTTCCGATTCCATCTTTCAGCCCCAACAGCTTATAATTATGTTACAATGTATATAAATACATAAGTATACAATGTACCTTGTATACTGGAGAAAGGACGAGTCACTCAAACGGTATTAAGCGACACCTGAGGCTTGCCGGTTGCACCGCGCTTTAACTATCGTTAAATCCTAACAAGCTGTCACTTAATCTTAGTACACAACATAACTAAACCAGTGGGTCTAGGTATGACATTTTGCATAGGAGTTTCTTATGAAACGTAGGTTAACACTAAGAAAGGATTATGTTTTAATTCATCCCATAAGAGACAAGGGGCCATCCATTAATTACGTCACACGTAAAGGGGGAGGGGGTCGACGAAATGTGACATTGTGTGACAAGAGGGTGGGAGGGGTCCTAAGTTTTGTGACGTCACATTTAAAAATCTAATATTTCTAAGTTTTAAAACCTAAATTTGAATTTTTAACGAAATATTTTGTAAATTTCTGAAAATTATAAAAAATATGTGACGTCACACAGGGGGGGGGTCTCGCAAATGTGACCAGCTGTGACAAGGGGGGGAGGGGTCTAAAAATCATGAAATTCGTGTGACGTAATTAATGGATGGCCCCTAAATTAGGGATGAAAGTTTGTATGGGTACTAGGCTAGTGATAAGAGTATGATAGGGGTGATGAAGAGGATGATGTGGGTACGCAAATACTAATTGTGGTATCCCTAAATCTCTCTGTCTCTCTCCCTCGTGATTGCTCTCCCTCTATCAATTATAAAAAAGTCGTGATTAATAAATATACGCGCTTTTATTGAATATTTAATACTAATAATGTCTGCAAACCTCTAAGAAAAGGCGTGATGTTATAACCCCAACAGATACAGATTTAAACTACAGTTAAATCTACTGAATAGTTAACAGCCAAGTAATTGGGCTGATGTGGCTAACATTTCCCTTGACTAACGTAACTACATTAAAGGTATGTAATATGATTTAATTCATAATCTAGACTGAAACTTGACCTAGTTATTAACCTGTCTAACTAGGTATATTTTTGGGTATGTTAAATCGCAAGTGTACTAACCATCGTCATCTATGACAAACTAATTGTAAAAAAAAAAACATTAGAAATTTTTAAAAAATGTAACGTCACGACTTTTATCCCCATTCGGGGGAAGTCAGAGGCTTGAGTGGCCATACACCACCTCATTGTGGAGGTATTAACCAACTCAAAGCCCACGTTTCACCAGATAGTGAGAACCCAACGTGACAGGTGGTGAACCTTGTCGCCGTGTATACAGGAACTGACTATTACCTGATCCAGAGGGATAGGTAGGTTTCCTCACGATAACCATACCATACCATAACTGTTAATTTTGTCTCCATGACTCTATGACTAGAGATAAACCTTTTATAAATTACGTTAGATTTGATTAGGACCACTTCCAGTCTGTATCGTAAAAAGTATAGACGTCAAAAGAAATTAACACAATTTACTATCTAATGAGCTTACCATCTGTCACAGCAGTTCTATATTTAACTTTCTCGAGAAGTGTAGTTTTGTTCGAAATTTTGAACAACAGTTTGGAATCAAATGTATCTGTGTAAATTACCTGTCAACGTCAAAAGTCAAAGCCTCCGACCAACCCATCTGTATGAGTCAAGATCCGTAAACACTTAATAACGTCACGACTTTCATCCCCATTCGGGGGTAGTCAGAGGCTTGAGTGGCCATACACCACCACATTGTGGAGGTATTAACCAACTCAAAGCCCACGTTTCACCAGATAGTCAGAACCAAACGTGACAGGTGGTGAACCTTGTCGCCGTGTATACAGGAACTGACAATTACCTAATCCCGAGGTATAGGTAGGATTCCTCACGATGTTTTCCCTTACCGTAAGCGAACTGTAAATGAAACACTTAACTAAAGATTAACTGATCTTAACCAATTACGGTGGAACTCTCCCCGCGAAATGACGCTACCATCCAAGATGGAAAAAGTTTGACCAACTTTTTGTCGCTATATTTATTTAGGCTATTAATTAAACACAAAATTACAGTCTTGGGTTGCGTAGAAAGGAATTGAACACCTAATTGACCTACTCTTAAGCATCATAAGTAGTAAAACTTAAAACATCTGACTAAAATTCGGGCCCGTTAGCGTGGTTAGCGCGGAGGCGCCTTTCACGCTGCAGGTCGTAGGTTCGATTCCTACCCGAGACATGCATTTGTGTGCATGAACATGTCTGTATGTCCGGAGTCTGGGTGTATATGTATATTAAGTATGTATTTACAAATAAAAAAGTAGTATATGTAGTAATATCAGTTATCTGGTTTCCATAGTACAAGCTCTGCTTAGTTTGGGATCAGGTAACCGTGTGTACAAAAATGTCCCAGGATATTATTATTATTATTATAAAGCGAATGAGCTTAGCGGTAAAGAAATGGGACTAGGCCCGCCACAGACTCCCACCACTGTTACTCCTGTAAGCCAGGATCGACAGTGTCCAACGATGACGAGGTTTGACCCTCGACGAGTCCCGGGGACAAGCTAAGTTGTCTTGGAACCCGCACGAAATTAATCAGAAGAAAGGATAGGAGGAGTTGGAAGAAGATTATCCACTTCCCTCCGTTGCAAAGCGGGAGACAATAATAACAGTATAGGCTGATAAACACAGAAATAAGTAGTGTCCGACCGAAGATTCGGTTTCGGTTTCGGTTTCGGCCAGTTTCGGCTCAAAAATCTAGTTTCGGCACCAGTTTCGGTTTCGGCAGAAAACCCACCGAACCTTTCGGCCACGCCGAAACTCTGCGTTCGTGAATTATCGCGCGTCATTCGGTTGATTTCGGGAGAGTTTGTGTATCGCGTTGCATCCGCCATCGTCAGCTGTCAGATCGCCGGCCGGTCGGGCGTGATTGTTTTGTGAGTTTTGTGTTATTTCTCGCTTTATTGGCCTTTATTAAGCATTGAAGTTCTTTCCGTTGAGTTATTCACTCTGATTTATGAATGATGAGAATAAAGTATAGTATATTATAATAAGGTTATATTATATTATATTTGATTGACACATTCATCATTTATTTATTACTTATCTTACGTACGGTACATTTGTTTGAGGTTATTGTTGTTGGATGAGGTTTTAAAATACCCAAACAACTACCAGCTATGATTTAGCTGTACATATTTTTTATTGGTAAAATAATTTGCTGTTGTCCGTATATTTTTGAGAATCGATCTGAACGTGTCATACCTATTTACTTAAGTAGAAAATGAAAACGGGGGTTTAATATATTACAATTACGATTGCCACCCTAAATTATAAAAAAATATGTATATCCCACAAAAACCTTAAATTACCAACTGCAATTAAAATTTAAAATCTCAATCTCTCAATCTCAATTAATGTTAAATATATTCTTAAACATGTTGTGATTATAAACGCAATCGAAGTACTCAAATAATGAGGTTCTTTTTTATAATGTAAGTGTTGATTATTGACAAATTTTTGTTCCAAGAAGTGTTAACATGATTGTTATTTTGTGTTTATTTTAATCAGAGCAGTATAATTAAAAAAAAAAAATACAATATAATAATATTATTATTAATAATTATATCTTCACATACTTCAATTATTGTTTTTTATTTCATTTAACACTTTCTAACATTTCTAACTGTCAATATAAGGGTATAAAATAAGCCAAATTTCAGTAAACAAAAGATTTTTAACTTGTCTGAAAAAGGTTCGGTTTCGGTTTCGGCCGAACCTAAAACAGATGCCGAAGATTCGGTTTCGGTTTCGGTTTCGGCAGAAAATCCCGTTTCGGTCGGACACTAGAAATAAGACTGATAAACTGGTGGTAGACTTGTTAAGCACCACGGATAGTAATTTGACTATTTGGACCTAGTGATGGGATGTTCTCGAGAACATTCTCACCCTCGGAAACTTACTCGTGAGAATTTTTTATTTTGGGTGACGCTATCCTAACTTTCAATCTTAAAAACAATTAAAACCACCATACTTGCATGTTTAATGAGGTTTATGCCAAGTTTAACATGCTTCAGAAGATAAATTCTCGAAAATTCTCACGAGTAAGTTTCCGTAAGTTTCCGAGGGTGAGAATGTTCTCGAGAACATCCCATCACTATTTGGACCTAAACTCGTGAACTGGTTATATACTATACCTAGGTACTTGATTCCAATAATATTCTTTTGAAGGTGGTAGACTCAAGCTGTAGCCAATTGACTGCAGGTCATAAACGGGCTGGCTCGACCGGGGTAGTACCACCCTCTCACAGAAGATCGGCGTAAAGCAGCCATTACAGCTGCGTTTCGTACGATGAGTGAGAGAGCCGAAAGACCACCCCCGCTCCCTCCATTCGACTCCCCTTCAGGTTGGCAATGTGCGAGCAATGCCTTTGGTATTACAAGCATCTATAGGCTACGGTAACTGCTTAACATCAGGCGGGCTATTTGTTACGCTTTTTTTCCATCGCAGTCCTAAAAAAAAAGTATGGCAAATTATTCGAGGACTTATTCGAGGACAGTGGTTAAACCGTAGGCCGCTCGGTTTACTACTTCGGGTGGTTGAGTTTGATTCCCGCCAGAGGCAAATTTCGGAAACGGCCTTTTCGTAATTTGTCCTGGTCTGGGTGTCACTGGGATCGCCCCCAGTCCATTGTACAGTAGCCATAGTACAAGCGTTGCTTGGTTTGGGACCATACAGTTGGTGTGTTAGTCTGGCGATATTTATTTATTTATATGCATGTAGCGATGGTGGGTCACACCCCTGAATGTTATTTTTTAATCCATAAAGCTGATGAATCTCTGAAATATACTTTTTAATTCCTGAAACGAATGCAAGTGTTTGTACGGCTGAAGTGAAAAATATTCAAAAAAAATGTTAGACCTGCTTTTTTCACTTATTTAAAAAATAGTGAATGGAAATATTTTGCGAACGCGCTCCGACTGTCGAGAGGTTGAGCTAGTGATGTGCTAACAATAAATTATTACATATTAATAAACCAATAATGATTGTATTATTTAATTATACAAGTTTTGTGTTAATATCGGTACAATTACCTACTTAGTTTGTTTAAAAAGAATATTATGGAATACATAAGAACATAAAAAATATTCTATTGATTGGGTGGGTCTACTACTGGGTGAAATCGAAATCGTGGGCAATATTTTAAACGGTGATTCTACACATGATTCAGAATATTTAGGGAATATTAATCAACAAATCAATTGATAAAAATTTATTACCCAGGTAAGGTATAACAGTTAAATGGTTTGCTTATTTGCTTACCCGAGCAATATTTTTTTATCAATCGATTTTTTTATTTGTTTTCCCAAAATATTTTGAATCATGTGTAGAGTGATATTTTATAATATCGCCCACGATTTCGATTTCACCCAGTATAAGCGCATACCGCGCCGGAGCACTCAGTTTTGACGTCGAAACACATTGATATATTGTCATAACATGAGTGCTCGGGCGAGGCATGCGCGGTATACCTATAAAATTATGGACGCACCAATAGCGAACAAAATAATTGTTTGTTGTCAATCCACCTACATTTAATCTATAATTTTCATTTTTTTCTTACAGTTTTAAAAAACCCTTTTTAATTTAACCAGTTTCATCCATGTTTCCATGACTTTTGACGTCTGACATTTGACTTGTCTGACGTTTTGAATACGTGTCTAATTTCCCTTGCTAATTATAACTCTAGTTTATCTCGTGTTTAATTTATTTGTAATAGCACGGTCGGTATCGATACCTATCGATATCGATATCGATAATATCGCCCCATCACTACCCTCTAATTTGAAGTGAATGCCTAAAGTTTGCGTATTTGTATATTTTCAGGAAGCAAGCTTTCATGCTATTACTTTTAACTGGAACATCACGCGTGCACTGAATAGGTACAAGCAGAGCACTATATTATAAGCCTACAAGCCGACTGATAATCGTTAGTAGTATCACCAAGCCAACTAGACACTCGGTTGGAATGCGGCTTCCCCGCCCGCACACCCCGCACACCACCACCGCAAGGTGCGGGTGACGTCACATTTGACAGGTTCCTAGTTGGCTTGGTCGAGTAGTTGGTTGGTCCTCTGCCTATCACTCCGGGGACTATGCGTGATAGTGTTTAAAACTTATTAGAAATATTTCAAATACTAGTCTAACAAGATATATGTTGGTTCCTGCTTCCACCCATACATAAATATATTTGTGTCTCATTTTTTGAGAAGATAAACATTCTTTACTGAACTTTGACAAAACAGAAAGGAATGGAGTCTCCGATGATGATAATTGAGATAATTTTATTACATTAATAATGTAGCTTTTTTATGGGACTGCGGTGGCAAAGAAGCGTACGGCCCGTCTGATGTTAAGCAGTTACCGTAGCCTATAGATGCTTGCAATACCAAAGGCATTGCTCACACGTTGCCGACCTGCAGGGGAGTGGAACGAAGGGAGAGGAAGAAGGAGGGTGTTGGGCTTCCGGCTCTCTCACTCATCGTACGAAACGTAGCTGTAATGGCTGCTTTACGCCGATCTTCTGTGAGAAGGTGGTTCTATACCGATCGAACCTGCCTGTATGAGTTGCAGTCAACTGGCTTTAGCTCGGCTCTACCATCAAAACCTAATATTTTTAAAAAGAATAAAAAATATAACATCATTAATTTTCTTCGACTCCACACCCATTTGTATTCTGAAAAATTTTACATCCGTCGGCTTGGAACCGCCTAGGGGTGTACCAATTAGCGACTTCCGTTCAGGCTGGGCCATTGTTGACAAGCGAGCAGAACGCGGAGGCGGCAACCCTAGCTGCCATTACTTTTTCTACTTGCTAAGTATAGTGTATTTCTTAGGATATTAAATAAAAAATAAAATAAATATCCTGGGACATTCTTTACACACGGCTACCTGATCCCAAACTAAGCAGAGCTTGTACTATGGAAACCAGATAACTGATATTACTACATATACTACTTTTTGTTTGTAAATACATACATAATACAGAATTACACCTAGATTCGGGACAATATCGGGGATATTATTTTGTTATTACAGGGTTATTGGTAAAACACTAACAACCTTGCAGGACTGTAGTACTGACATCATAAAAAACTATTACCTTTTACAAAATATAATACATTCAACAAAAATCACGCTCTAAAAAGTATGAAACAAGATAATATTCTCATCTAGAGGATAGCCGTGGTCCATGGTCGTATGCTTATAGATGACAATATTTTCTTGTTTTATACTTTTTAGAGCGTGTTTTTTTGCCATATGCAATTATTGTTTTGTAAAAATTCATAAAACTAAAGTTATTGTTTATGATGTTATTAGGGCCTCCGCAGACTTGCTACTTTTACCATCGGCGACCGGCGATTTTGTGACGTATCGATGCCGCGTCGCGTTTCTTCGCGCGAACGAGCGAGACGCAGCATCAAAATCACCGATCGCCGATGCTAAAAGTAGCAAGTCTGCAGAGGCCCTAATACAGTCCTGCACGGTTGTTAGTGTTTTACCAATAACCCTGTATTTCAGACTTCTTATGGAGATTCTAATAACAGCACAAGGCGCATGAGATACACTGAGTGCCGAGATCGAGTGTCGCGACACTGAAATAAACTGAGTGTCGTGTGTCGAGTGTCGCGACACTGATATACACTGAGATCCGTGTGTGGATTGTCGCGACACTGTGATACACTGAGTGTTGTGTGTCGAGTGTCGCCACATTGAGATACACTGAGTGTCGTGTGTCGAGTGTCGTGACACTGAAATATAATGAGTGCCGAGTGTCGACTGTCGCGACACTGAGATACACTGAGTGCCGTGTGTCGAGTGTCGCCACATTGAGATACACAGAGTGCCGTGTGTGGAGTGTCGCCACACTAAAATACACGGAGTGTCGTATGTCGAGTGTCGCGATACTGATATACACTGAGTGTCGTATGGCGAGTGTCGCGACACTGAGATACACGGAGTGTCGTGTGTCAAGTGTCGCCACACTCAGATACACTATGTGTCGTGTGGCGTGTGTCACGACACTGAGATACACTGAGTGTCGTGTGTCGAGTGTCGCCACACTGAGTTACACTCAGTGTAACTCAGTGTCGTGTGTCGAGTGTCGCGTCACTGAGTGACACTGAGTGTCGTATGTCGAGTGTCGCGACACTGATGTACACTGAGATCCGTGTGTGGAGTGTCGCGACACTGTGATACACTGAGTGTCGTGTGTCGAGTGTCGCCACACTGTGATTCACAGAGTGTCGTGTGTCGAGTGTCGCCACACTGAGATACACTGAGTGACGAGTGTCGTGTGTCGCGACACTGAGATACACTGAGTGCCGAGTGTCCAGTGTCGCCACATTGAGATATATTGAGTGCCGTGTGTCGAGTGTCGCCACATTGAGATACACTGAGTGCCGTGTGTGGAGTGTCGTGACACTGAGATACATTGAGTGTCGTGTGTCGAGTGTCGCCACACTGACATACACTGAGTGTCGAGTGTCGACACACTAAGATACACTGAGTGTGTGTGTCGAGTGTCGCCACATTGAGATTCACTGAGTGCCGTGTGTCGAGTGTCGCGACACTGAGATACACTGAGTGCCGAATGTCGAGTGTCGAGACACTGAGATACACTGAGTGTCGTGTGTCGAGTGTCGCGACACTGACATACTCCGAGTGCCGTGTGTGGAGTGTCGCGCTACTGTGATACACTGAGTGCCGTGTGTCGAGTGTCGCGACACTGAGTGTCGTGTGGCGAGCAACACATGCTGAGACCAGTAGTTTAGGAATGGACAGTTGCTAAGAGAACTGAGGCCCAGTCTCGTTAGCCTATTCAACTAAGCTTCGCGCTTGTGCTAACTCACGGCAATAGTGTAGGTAAGTTTTGTCGATAATGGGATTCGAACCCGCTACCTGTCCCCAATCCAAGTGGCTTCGACTACAAGCGTTTCTAAAAATCGCTACCTACCCTTAAATGTGTGAAAATTACATTACAAGTCGATAAGTAGATCACGTGACTTATGTCATTCCCATACATGAAGCGTAGCGTTTTGTAGAAACGCTTGTAGACGAAGCAACGCTGTAAAACTCTTGTAATCGGTGTTAGAGATATTAAGAAGTCTATAAAGAGCTCGCAGCTGTAATAGTTACTTTACAGGATCTTCTGTCAGAGGGTGGTACTACCCCGGTCGAGCCAGCCCGTATATGAGCTGCAGTCAATTGGCTTAGCATGAAAGTCTGACTAAAAGTCCTTTAAGCCAATTAAGCCAATTGACTGCAGCTCATATTGACGGGCCCGTTAGCGTGGTTGGCGCGGAGGCGCCTTTCACGCTGCAGGTCGTAGGTTCGATTCCTACCCGGGACATGCATTTGTGTGTACGAACATGTCTGTATGTCCCGAGTCTGGGTGTATATATATTAAGTATGTATTTACAAATAAAAAAGTAGTATATGTAGTAATATCAGTTATCTGGTTTCCATAGTACAAGCTCTGCTTAGTTTGGGATCAGGTAACCCTGTGTTCAAAAATGTCTCTGATATTATTATTATTATTATATACTGGCTGGCTCGGCGGCGGTACCACCCTCTCACGGAAGATCCTGTAAAGTAACTATAACAGCTGCGTTTCGTACGATGAGTGAGAGAGCCGGAAGCCCAATTTCGCTGCATATAGAGATGCGCGGAGCACAAGTTTAGTGAATAGAAGGTGATGCGACTAAAATAAGAATAGGACGCGCTCCCGGCTACCTCCACTCATACAACATGTTAAGAAAACCCTGTCCGACCCGAAAACGTATTGTTGGGTATCGAGATTAGATTCTATTTTCGTAAAAAAAAAAAAAAAAATATTATATTTTTTGAAAAAAAAATATTATATTTTTTAGCATAGTAAGTGTCCCACTGCTGGGCAAAGGCCTCCCATATTTTTTTGGAAAACAAATAACCCATTTACATTTAAAAAAAAACATAAAATGACGTCATCACATACTTTGTGGTCAGAGGTGCCGCCACACGATCTAACATAATTACTTCCGGTAACGGTGTTGTCATACTTTTAAAATTTGCTACATATTGAGGGAATAAGGCAAAAAAAAATATGGCATTTTAAATTGTCATTAATATGTTTACTATCATGAATATTTTTTATTTTATTTGGTCATGTGATTGGGAAACCTAAATACCGGTTTCGGCTCGGACAGGGTTTTTTTAACATATTGTGTAAGTACGGTACCAAGTACTGTACTTGTGAGTGAAGTTAGCCGAGAGCCTGTACAAGTTCCAGTCGTGACGTCACAACATGGCGCTAGGCCAGTCCTATTCTTATTTTAATCGCATAGCATCTACCATATTTGCTGAAATCATACATTTTCAAGGTGGTAGAGCCAAGCTGTAGCCAATTGACTGCAGCTCATAAACGGGCTGGCTCGACCGGGGTACTACCACCCTCTCACAGAAGATCGGTGGAAAGCAGCTATTACAGCTGCGTTTCGTTGGATGAGTGAGAGAGCCGTAAGCCCAACCCCCCCTCCCCCTCCCTCCATCCCACGCCCCTTCAGGTTGGCAAGGTGCGAGCAATGCCTTTGGTATTGTAAGCATCTATAGGCTACGGTAACTGCTTAACATCAGGCGGGCCGTACGCTTTTTTGCCACCGCAGTACTATAAAAAAATAAATAAATAAAAAACCTCCATTCAAGTGATTAGTTAATTTTTAGGGTTCCGTACCCAAAGGGTGCCGACGGGACCTCATTACTAAGCCTACGCTGTCCGTCTGTCCGTCTGTCAGCAAACTGTATCTCAAGAACCGTAATAGTTAGAGAGTTGAAATTTTGACAGAATGTGTGTTTCTGTTGCTTCTGCAACAACAAATACTAAAAATAAAATTTAAAAAAAAGGGTTCCCATACAAAAAACTTGATATGTTTGACGGTATTATTCTATGGTGGTACGGAACCCTATATGTGCGAGTCCGACACGCACTTGGCCGGTGTTTTTACTGAAGTTTCACACTACATTTTTAATCTCATAAATATGATATGTCGTCGTCACGCCTTCGCGATATTTTGTAGACGATGTTGATTGGTGCTTACTGTTGTGTATTAGTTACCATGGTAATAGAAGCCACTCCCATGGGAAATTATATTATTGGCCAATTAGGTAACGTAGGTAGGTATTATTTTTATGGGTGTGGTTACGTGCTTTAGGGGTAGCATTGGGGTAACTCAATAGGTATAAATATCGCCAGACAAACACACCAACTGTATGGTCCCAAACTAAGCAGCGCTTGTACTATGGGTACTGTACAATGGACTGGGGGCGATCCCAGTGACACCCAGACCAGGGCAAATTATCCAAAGGCCATTTCCGAAATTTGTTTCTGTCGGGAATCGAACCCGCAAGCACCCGATGCAGTGAGCCGAGCGGCCAACGCTCTAACCACTGCGCCAAGCGGTCGTCGTAATATTGGTAGTCATTCTTTATAAGTCAGAGGGCCTAATCTTTTACAAACGAAAACGAAATTTCGGACGAAATTCGCGTATTTCCTACTAAGTTTCTCATTGATTCCGACATTTCTTACGAAAGAAAATTGTTTGACGTCTTCGTCGTCGTCGAATCTAAACGTCAAACAATTTTCGTTCGTAAGAAATGGCGGAATCAATGAGAAACGTAGTAGGAAATACGCGAATTTCGTCCGAAATTTCGTTTTCGTTTGTAAAACAGTAGGCCCTCTGAACTGATATAAACTTGGCTCTAGGTAAGGTTCGTATTAATAAATGCATCTCAAATATGAGATCGATCTTAAGATGCTCTTTTTGACAGATGTTCCATCCATACATTAAACGTCAAAACTGCATCTTAAGATCGATCTCAACTTTGAGATGCATTTATTAATACGAGCTTAAGATCATTCGTCCTCGGCGCTACTAAAAATAAACTGGTTACGAACTCAAATTACAAATGAGTTGCTAGTATGTAGGTAATATCATAGAGAATATTATTATAGATCTTGTCTATGGGTAATATCATTAGGTTCTAGGTCGGGTCGGTTCACAATAAAATTCGTAAGATGTATTTTAATGTTTATTAAGAATCTGTAAGTAGGTACAATATCGTTATTTTTTTAGGTATTTTTACATTTTAATGATATTAAATAAAATACTTATACAACGTGTAACGGAAAGGGTATATCTATCCGAAAGGGGTGAATAGTGTGTGGTATAGAGTCTCTATGCATAGTTTCAGCTGGAAATAAATTTTCAAATATTTATTACCAAATGTTTGGTTTGGTAAAGTAATTGAATTCAAATCATAAAAAACGTGTCACAACACTACGAGGGTCATTTTATCCTTACACGTCACTCTTCCGCATATCGTTGACTTTGGTGCTAGTGATGTGCAAATGTAAATTGAAATTTTTGGTATTTTACTACTATGTATTAGAATGTCTCATATGTATGTAACGTGTAGATATAGGATTTTAAAACCCTTGCCGTCTAGTTTGTTGTCACCCAAAGAAGCCGTGCAATTCGTATGTATATACCCTTTCCGTTACACGTTGTATTATACTTAATGAATACAGTTTATTAAGTACCTAAGTTTACATACAGTAAACAAAAACAGACATACGTATATACCATACACATTAATCACTAATAGTACACCATCACGCAATACTGCCCAAAGGGGTAAGCAGATCTGCTCAGTGCATCCACATAAAAATTTCCGACGATGGTATTTCGGCCCTAATCTAAGGGGGCGAACTGATTGCCATTATAACGGGACTCACCCTTATGGAAAAGGATTTTCCGTCTTAGTTCAATTTGAGTTCACTTATAAGATAATCATAACCCATGATTAAGTATCACTTGTGAAGAAAAAATATAGTGAGGAAACATGCATGTCATAAAAAATCCAACAAATTTTCGAGAGACAGGTCTCAATCCCCCTCGCATCAAGAGGAGGCCCCAGGAGGACGTTAAAAGGGCTAAATTATACTTAATTTTTATAATAATAAATAAATAAATCCATTTATTTCAGGCAAGTGTACCCATATTAAATTACATTATTAAATTGAATTGCAATCAAATAAAAACTATTAAAAATTAATAATATTAATAAAATAAAAGAAAAAAAATAATAAAAAGAGAATAATAAAAAAAAAAAAAATAATAATAAAAATAATAATAATTAGGTTTAGTTTTAAGCCACCAATTATACTAATAATGTAACGTCACGACTTTTATCCCCATTCGGGGGTAGTCAGAGGCTTGAGTGGCCATACACCACCACATTGTGGAGGTATTAACCAACTCAAAGCCCACTTTTCACCAGATAGTCAGAACCCAACGTGACAGGTGGTGAACCAAGTCGCCGTGTATACAGGAACTGACTATTACCTAATCCCGAGGGATAGGTAGGTTTCCTATACTAATAAGTATTCGCTATTTCAACCCGTGGTCTTCTTAGTTAGAATAGGGTCATCTTCTTTGTAATCGTCGTTATCGTAAAGCTCATGCCCTTATCAGTTCTCCGTCCAGTCGTATCAACACACAGGGCAAGAAGAATGACAAGGGCACAGGGCAATACATCAAGCTTCAGAACACTCTTCATTTCTTCATAAATCCATAACTAAAAGTAATGAAACGCGTGTATCTTCCAAACGACTGAACCGATTTCCATGAATCATAGCTTAGTAACTGCCGTGGAATACCAGCTATCGAACTAAAAAAACAGTATCAAAATCGGTGTATCCGTTTAGGAGATAAAAACTTATAACAACTCGAATCAAAATAGAAAATAAATCGACTAGTGCTGCCATCTATTGGCGAGTAGCGTTATATTTGATGAAGATACAAGTGCTGCCATCTATTGGCGAATAGCAGTAAGCTTGTAGTTGTGTCTAGTGACTATAGATGGCGCGATTTTAATTCCGGCATCCTAAATGTGTTCAAATTGGGAATTTGACACAATATAAAATGCAGAAATTGATTTGATGATGGTTCATGACGGTTTTCTTGCTTGGTGACGTTATCTGTAAGAAAGTCGATAAATATTATTGCCTATTATTTATTTAATAACTTATTTACAACAATTACACACTAATTTACAAACTGTTCACACAAAAGGCAAAGAAACGAAAACATTATACAAAAATGTTCACATCTTCATTAATGTTCAAAGTGCTGAGATTCGTCATAAAGTAATTATTACCTCATTTTTTCTTTTTGTAAATTACAAAAATCGAATTATATATTGGTATGTTCTTTCTAATTGTAAGCTTAATTCATATTTATCACCTTTAACAAACCTTCCATTAGTTATAAATATTTATTTCTATTTTCTTTTATAAAATCATATTAATTAATATACTATACAAACAACATTATTATGTCTAAACATCCGCCTCTCCAAGTACCTGGAACAAAAGAAAAAAAAAACACGATTATTAAAATGAAAAAAGGCAAACTACAAATGGCGCCCAGCGCGGGACCATTGTACTAAGAAATCATCTTTTAATTAATTTTGTCAAATAAAGATGTTTTTATTCCCTTTGTTTAGAGTTCTTTTTCGAGTATTATAATTATGAGTTATAAGAGCTATTGTTATTGCTTTGTGGGATATTTTTTAGGAGAAAAAAAAATAACTACGACTAATAAAAGGTGGTAAAGCCAAGCTTTAGCCAATTAGTAGCTCAGATACGGGCTGGTTTGACTAGGGTAGTACTACTCTGTAACCGAAGATCGGCATAAAGTAGCATATTAGCTGCGTTTCATACGATCAGTGAGAAACGGAAGCCAAACTCTCCTCATACCTCTGTCACACTTCCAATTAATCGGCAATGTGCGAGTGATACTTTTGGTATTACAAGCATCTATAGGCTACGATAACTACCTAACATTAGCCGGGCTGTACGCATGATTGCCGTTTTTTTGTCATAAATAAAAAGGGTGAGGATATTGCTCTTAGCAACACTCCCAGACTGTTACTAAGGGTCGTATTAATAAATGAATCTCAAAGTTGAGATTGATCTTAAGACGCTGTTTTTGACAGATGTTCCATACAGTAAACATCAAAAGCATCTTAAGACCGATCTCAACTTTGAGATACATTTATTAATACGACCCTTAGTATGGTAGAAACTTCAAACAACCATACATGACTTAGAAACCGAACCTAGGTCCTCGTAAAACCTTGCAAGTCTTGCAACTACACAGAGCCAGTCAACCAAAGAAGGAATCATTAAGCCAATATGTCGTTTGCACTGACATCAAACGATTTGTTAAAATAAATTCACCCAAGTATGCTTGGCAACAGATTTTTCATGTTCCATGCCATTGGGCAACTCCACCCGGGGGTAGGGGGATGGGGAGAGGGGGGAATATCTAAGTGAATGTTTTACTAAACTTTGATTTGTTTAATAATGTTAGGTAGGTCAGTAAAATGTTTAGTGCTTCTAAGGGTTTTTTTAAACAAGGAATTTTCATTGAAAATTTTTCATATAAGAATGATTATTAAAAAAAAAAATTGTGCTGTACTTAGTTCCCCTTATCTGTCAGTGCGTTTAGAAATAAGCCGCCAAATTACAGAGATTTTAGTCAATTTACAAGGCTTTTACAAAGCATTTACAAAAAGCATTTTAAGAAAGGGATGCAAGTACTTATTAACTTCTATCTCTGGAATCGGAGTTCACGGACGAATTTAATTTTCTTAGATTTCCACTAACTGAACAGTAAAGGAAGGAATCTTGCAAGTTTTTTTTAAGGATGAGTGAATTTAATTATCTTGCCCTTGCATAAGTATACCTACTTGCTTGACTAACTTGATAAGTCTCCAACCAATTTAAGAACACCAAACACTCAAAAATTAAAAAAAAAACTTCAAAGTTAACCCTCAGCCGAAGTTCAAATGCGCGTAAGACCATGGCGAGTGTCGCCAACGACCCCCCGTTAGATTTACGACCGCTGGCCGCCGACTACTTCAATTGAGCGTTAATTCTGAACCAGGTCCAATCGACCGGACCGAAAATAACTTGTTCCAACATTCTCGCCGGACGGTATTTTGAAATTGATTCTTTGGGAGAGCTGAATTGCTTTTGAGGTTGGGTTTCATAATGTTAGACTTGTGATTACTGATTATCTTGCTGAAAGTATTATTTTAAGGCAGAAGTTAAACATTATAGAGATGTACTTATTTAACCATTGCTAATAGAACAACTGTATTATTATACATTATTATAGTTTCATTCAACTCAAAACTCTATCAAGCAAGGAACTGATAAGAATGAGATATTAAATAAATTAAGAATCGTGTAGTAATCATAATCTTGCTAGCCTTGAAAACCGCCGTACTTTGCTAGATATGTCTTTCCTACACGGTATCTGTAATGGATACATTGACTGCCCAAACCTTTCAGGTAAAATTCTACATTTCTGTGCTCCGAAGACTCGCACAAGACACACAAGTTTGTTTGCTGTCTCGCGATCACGTACAAATTATGCTCAGCACTCGATAGTTAATCGACTACATAGAGTTTATAACAAAAAGTTTCACGCAACTGACATATTTCACAGTGGCAAGGTATCTTTCAAAAGAGATATCTCAAAAATAATGCAAGAAGACAAAGTATAGACTCACTCACGCACACACATACACACACTCATATAACACACACACTCTCATACACACAAATAGGTACACTTATGCAACCACACATACTCACCTACCATAGATCTGGCACATAACAGGCAAACAAGATTTTTTTATTTTTATAATGTTTAGATTTTTTGCTAACTTTCACTCGACTAGTTCTTAACTATATAATGTAAATCATTTATTGGCCGTAAGTTTAGTTATGTAAGGGATCATATTGTTACTGAGGGCTGTGGATTTTGTTTAATAAATAAAATAAAATAAAATAAAAATAACCGGGCCAGCTAGCTTAATGTACCGTCAAAAGAACACACGTCTGATATTATAATGATTTATGATAATTCTAAAACCTATACAAGTCCAAACCATATGATATTGTCTATACGTATGATGACTTAGTAATGTTAGGAACCAATTGTGTAATAATGACTAACCCTTCTAGAAAGTTATGACGCACTTACACTGGCATTACAAATCACTTTTGTTCTTAGAAATACTTTTTGAAACCATTGTAAACTGGCGATAAGTATTTTATTGTTTAAAGATTATGAAACTGACCTACCCATATCAAAAAGAAAACTGGAATTTTTCAAAAATAATAGCTGTAGCTAAGGTCTCATGATGTTACGTATCTTATCAAAGCAGTTGCCATAAAGTCTTTAAAAACCCCCAATTTTCGATAAAAAAAGTAAATATCACACTCATTAATAACATTAGGTAGTTAGCGGTGACAGAAAAGTCATAAGAGGTCGTTAATATAACCGAAATGACCCCAGAAGTGGCCAGAACGGCCGTTAGAAGCATTATTGGGTCGCCGTGTGCTAAATCAATTTTTAATTCTTACACTCTTGTGTAACACTTATATTAATTTAGTGGGTTGAAAACTAATTGAGACTGTAATAGAAATTATACTTTTAGGGGAAATACATTATTCTTATGTTAGCTTCGTTGGTGCTAACTTTGTAGGTTTAGTGGCAGTGTATGTTCCATTGGTTCGATTCTCGACCTAGTAAAGTGTATACTGGGTAAGATTTAGTCTTGGTTTTCTTAAGGTAACATTATATCAGAAAGTATTTACCGTTTTGAATATATTTAACATGCAATTGTTATAACATTTTCACATATATAACTTTTATCTACAACTATAAAGTCATTTTTATATGGGATTAGGCCGGCAGCTCCCACCACTGTTACTCCTGTAAGCCAGGATCGACAGTGTCCAACGATGATGCCAAGGTTTGACCCTTGACGTGTTCTGGGGACAAGCTAAGTTGTCTTGGAACCCGCACGAATTTCATCAAAAGAGAGAATAGAAGGAGTAGGAAGATATTTAAAGCTAGAGATACAACTTCAACGCTATTATTAGTGAAACAACACTGCAAATATTGTAACCCTTTCATTATTTGCTATTTACAAATTTTCTGAAAGTCCCACGTTGTGCGCCATTAGCTGTTCGACGATACCCTTGTCAAACGCGAGCCGGGAATTGAATTTTGAACCCGCCACCCCCGCTGCCATCACTCACACTTCGAGCTGTAGTTATGTCTATTAATTAATGGGGCTAAACAAAGGGGCAAACTAATTGTTAAGACGCATTTTCAAGATTATCGATGGTGTCACATAATTCTTTAAGGCCCTTTAAATCAGAAGTGGGATTCGCTTCAATATCCGCGAAGCGACCAAATTAATTATCTTTTCCAGAATGGTCAAGTCCGTAGCACCCTCAACCCACGGCAAGACTTCAAGATGTATGAATGTGGATGAAGCAAAAGAGGTGTGTCAAAATCGTAGCATGTGGCATTCAATAGTCTCTGCCTACCCCCGTCGGTTACAGGCGTGAGTATATGTATGTATGTATGTATTCGTAAAGCCTGTATATAAATTACAAAGTTAAATCTAGTTTCAGATATTCTCGTACAAATTAAGAACCTTCCTAAAAAAGGAGGTTGAACCTTTTAAGGTTTTTTCTAGTATTGTGACAATGGTGATGCCTGCTCACATTGCGTTGCTGCTTCTGAGAAATTATACATTTTTTGTTGTTGAAAAGAGCAACCATTTAGTTTATTTCCGGCTTCTCAGCGGAAGCAACGAACCGGTGGTAGATTAATATTACGATTACAACAAAATTAATAACAACATTCTAGAAATCATAAAAAAAAAGTTGATAGCCTGCAAAATTCTAATGTTATATCACGCAAAAAACTAATTTCAATGATTAATTTAATAATTAACCTCTCAAAAGTAACCATAATGAAAAAAAAATATGTAAAATAGCTTACAACACTTTTTAAAGCGTCATAAAACAAGTATTGTTAGTATTTTTACTGACCGCCTGTACATAAACTACAGACGTAAACCTAAACTAACTTGTTATGGCTTTAGTTATAAAAATAGTATGTGCTCCACTTTTTAGTACTGAAATCTGAATTATTAAACGTACCAGCGCCATCTAGTATCGAATAGTTAAACAATTAGTTTGCTTATGTCATTAATAGATGTCACTATACTTAATTTACTGATGACCGGTAGGCACTGGCCAGGCTATGACGTTTCTATCGAATTTACAATTTTTATTTAGAGTCAAAATTAAATAAATTACACATTGTTATAAAAGTTTGAAGAATTATTTTGGTATGGGTTTCACATAGTATATGGTATATGTAAGCCAATGTGGAGAAAATTTACAATTTAAGTTGAAAGAAACATATTTTAACTTATTTATATAGTACAACATTTAGTAATACTTTAACAAAAATTTAATTACCTTATTTCTGACGATCTGAGGTTTAATTTAGTATATTTTTATAGCAAATATGGCAGGTTACCGTTGAGTCTTATAATGGTTTACTATAGTACTATAGTAACACTGTAGTACTTAAACATTTTAAACAGAAATCCCCAAAATAGAAAGATATGAAGGATTAAAAAAAATACAATAATAAGTTGAAAATATATCAATAATTATATATGAAATAGGAGCTAATACGGGTTAGCTTACAACCTAATAGGCAATAAACAAATACGTCTAATCCAGACTGCAACTGCTGAAGGCAGGCGGGAATTGATGTCTCCACTACAGACCACCAATCCTATTCAAATTTAGACTTTAAACTAAGCCTATACGCTTCAAAATTGCTTTGTTGCTCTCACAATGAAGAGTATGTCTGTATGTATGGTATAGCTACAGAACTGCTGGCGCGATTGTTATGGGGTTGTTTTGATCTGTTATGGGATACCCATGTGGGAATTATCACTTATGCATACAGACGCATGGGCAATTTCAGAATTTGGATCTCGGAAAATCAGAAATATAACTTGTTTGTATCCGCCATTATTGCCCAACATAATTTTAAAATGTTATAAATAGAAACAGTAATAAATTGACATTAAAAAGCTGTGTTGCCATTATTATTTACTAATGACACTTCATTGCTTTAATGTTGCCATAAAATCGTCAAATCATATCTGGGGTAATAAAATTCATTTTTGATATCTTATAATGGGTTTTAAATGATAATTATCAGTGTATACATAAGTAACCAATTTTATATTATTACTTAAACTTCACATATACCTCATTTAAAATCCTAACAACATTAAAAATGTAAAACATTTGTAATCTGCCAAGCTTAATTATTATAATGTATCCTACCAACTTAACCGCATTAAAAAAAACATAATCCCAAAATCCACAGATAAATAAACCGAGCAACAGAAAAAAATAACACAAACATTGTCTGTGCTTCATTAAGGGTCTAACAAAAGCAGTTACGTTCCGCTGAATATTTTACAATTCATTCCGCGGAGTGATAGGAGTTTGATGATACATCGCTTTGGGAGTTACGTTATGATGCGTAGCGCTTATAAACTATGCACGACTGTATATTGACGTCTTGGTTGTGGCGCCATCTAGTTCTGGAGGGGTGGAGTTGTGTTGCGCGTTATGAGAAATAGATGGCGGTAGTAGTGTGATTTTTGAGGTAACTATCTTTATTTTTAATAATCTTAGATATTAATTGCATTAGGCCGCAAATACAATCATTAAAATTCGGAGATATAATCCATGGGTCCCATTGTCAACACGTGTCGTCCCGCTGCTGGGCAAAGGTCTTCCTTTCCTTCCTCCATTCGTTGACCTTATGGCAATACTGGGAAAATCCTAATTATTTTTTTATTTCGCTTAAATTAAAAATTATTCAATGAATGTATGTGATGTCAGTAATAAATGTATTACTATGGTAGTACATTTTTTTTCCAAGTACTGTCCTCACGATATTACACAATTCTAATAAAACTAAATGTTACCATAACTTTATTCGATTACGTCATCCCGCGTAATAAAGATTTAGTTGCGCTACTGGCCGCCGCGCCGCGTAATCTCATTACGGATGCTGGGTACGGATCAGAATGAAAAGGAAGCAACTAGACGGGTACGAAGCATTTTCATTCGCTAAAAATCCAGTGACGTCAAAAAATATTCGATATCAGTTACATGAAAGACTAGGTTCGCAACGAAAAAACGGTATTTGTAAAAAAGTTGCGAGCGATTTTTTTAAACAAAAGAATTTACTGTCTTTTGTTTTTTTTTTAAGATGGAGTCTGTGCTTTTTTGGCGGGAAATTGAAGTACTTTAAGAGTCCATTTCATTATTTCTAGGATAACTATAATGCTTTAAAACGAGCCAAACATTTTATTTGACACTGGCCGGAAATAATATAAGTCCATAAAAAAAAATGTCCACAAAAATAAAAAGTCCACATAAAAAAAAGTCTACAAAAAGAAAGAAAAGTCCACAAATATGGTACCATAACAATTTTGTATCACGTGATGGACTGTGGCCTCATGGCAGTCCATGGAACGGACTTTTGTCGAGGCCTGGTGAAGGTCCTCATAAACTGAAAGTTTACGGTAATTAAGTCCAGTGGCCTCTGTTTAAATTCGGTCTGTGTGCATTCAGTAATTAGCAACGCGGTTACAAAGCGGTTACAGTGTGGTTACAACGCTGTAAACGCGCACACCTGGCGTAGTGTGATTATAGAGACCGCGGGATTAGGGAGGTGTTACATGGAGAATTTATGTAGGTACTAGCTTCTGCCCGCGACTTCGTCTGCGTTAACATTAAAATCCCACTGGAACCAAACATTTTTCTGGGATAAAAAGTATACTATGTGTTAATCCAGGTTATAAGCTATTTGTGTTCCAAATTTCATCCAAATCCGTTCAGTAGTTTTTGTGTGGAAGAGGAACAAACATCCATCCAAACTTTCACATTTATAATATTAGTGGGAAAGTGGGATTATTTATCCTACTAATATTATAAATGCGGCAGTTTATGTGTGTGAATGTTTGTTACCACGTATCTCCATAGCTACTAGTCCGATTTCAATGAAATTTGAAACGCAGATGGTGTAGGCTCTGGAATAAGACATAGGCTAATCTTACACATCAATTTTCACGCGCGCGAAGCCGCGGGGCACAGCTAGTTTTAAAATTAAAAACAAAATACATGGAGATTTTGTGTGAGGATTTTAAGATGCTTAATAAACACACACCATCACGCATGTAATTTCTAAATGGGTAGGCAGAGGTGCGTTCTAGTGCACCCATATTTCGTACGGTCGTATTTTAGTCCTAATGGGGGCTTATTGACATTATACCGAGCATACTCCCCCTCAAAGGGATCCCCCAGTCCATTGTACGGCACCCATAGTACATTTGCTTAGTTTGGGACCATACAGTTGCTGTTTGTCAGGCGATATTATATATATCTATCTATAAGTACATATAAAATTACATAGAAGTACATATAAAAGTCCTGACTGACTGATATATCAACGCACAGCCTAAACCGCTGGTCCTAAAGTCATGAAATTTGGAGAGTGTATTCTTTGTGAAGTGGAGGTATCCACTAAGAAAGGGTAGTTCGAAATTCCACCCTTAAGGGTGTTAAAAAGGGACGAAAGTTTTTTTTTATTCTGCGCGGACGAAATCGCGGGCAGTAGCTAGTTATTGTTATATAATTGGTCCACCCATCAATAATAAAAATAATAAGATGTGGAAGTCCCATGTGAACCAAATCTAATTTCGCGTAGTGTATTAAATTTGAAATTATTTACGTAGGACGGCCCTGAGCCTCAAAGGGCAGCAGTTCAAACAAAACAATGGTTCTTGTCGCGAGTGTGGAACAGGCCTTTTCACATTGATGGAATATTTTAGCGGATATGTTACCTCCTAACATTGCAATCACTAGACTTGTGCTCAGCATCACTACATGCAGCGACATTCCCACATCTGTTATCACACTCGCAATTCGACAATCAACTTAAAGGCATTTTGATGCATGTTATTTAACAGACCTTTACCAAGAATGAGGGAAAGAGTATGTCCCACTAAACAGTGTCCATGGACACAGTTCGTACAGTCGTTCGCGGAAAGCAAAAGTTAGCAACATGTCAGTATTCTTCTTCTTCTTATCGTAAGGTTAGTGGCCACCTGGTGTCAGAGTTGTTCAAGCCGCCCGAAGGCCTCTGACAAGGCTTAACGACTGCTGCCTAGATGACAACAACCGGGACCGACCTTTTACTTACCCTCCGAATCACGGAGACGCTCAGTTCAAGTGCCACTAAATGGTCACCCATCTCCGCCTGACCTTGCCAAGCGTTGCTTAACCTCCGATTGTCAGATTGATGTCGGTATTGCCAATACGGCTCATCATCTGGTGAATACGCATCAAAATGCCTTTAAGTTGATTGTCGAATTGCGAGTGTGATAACAGCTGTGTGAATGTCGCTGCATGTAGTGATGCTGAGCACAAGTCTAGTGATTGCAATGTTAGGAGGTAACATATCTACTAAAATAATACATCAATGGACCTACCCCTATGATGCGTGTACAGATTATGACCATAATACCATCAGAGTAACCCCAAAATCCTTTAAAATGCGGGCGACCCCCAAGTGATTAGTTAATTTTTAGGGTTCTTACCCAAAGGGTGCCAACGGGACCATATTGCCTACGCTGTCCGTCTGTCCGTCTGTCAGCGGGCTGTATCTCACGAACCGTAATAGGTAGAGACTTGAAATATTCACAGAATGTGTATTTCTGTTGCCGCTACAACAACAAATACTAAAAATTAAATAAAATTTTAAAATAAAGGGGGTTTTTTATACAAGAAACTTGATATTTTTGACGTTTTTATTTTACGGTGGTATGGAGCTCTTTATGTGAGAGCCCGACACGCACTTGGCCGGTTTTATTCAACCCCTCACGTTTGGATAATTAAAACTAAATGTGGGGTCATCATGTGCATCAGCTGTTGTTTTCTGTTTGGATGATACAAAACACATAAGCCGATTGGTTCAGCATGCGTCTTGCAAGGTCCAGGGTTCAAACCCCGGCTCGCACCTTCCGCATGCGAGGCATGGACACATAAATTAAATAATGCGGGTTCGATGACTGTTAAGTGGGAGTAGGCATGCACAGCTTTCTATGCTAGTTTTTGTTTATTTTTATGTAAATACCTTATTTTGTTTTTTTTTTACTCACACTGTGTTAATGCCTGCCTGCTCACATAGCGTTACTGTTTGAAAATGTATACAATTATTCTTTTGAAAAGAGTAACCATTGAGTTTCTTGCCGGCTCTTCTCAATGGAAGCAACATTACGAACCGGTGGTAACGCTAAAATATTGTTTATATTGACTATTTATAAATGCTCTAATGAGCTTACATGAATAAAAACCTTTTGACTTTGACTTTGACTTTGATTCCCGAAAAGCTAATATCGGAAACGGCCTTTTCGTTATTTGCCTGGTCTGGGTGTCACTGGGATCGCCCCCAGTTCATTGTACGGTACCCAGTACAAGCGTTGCTTAGTCTGGCTATATTTATTTATTTATCCTAGCCCCTTAGAAAGTTATGGACTTACACTAGCGTTACAAATCACTTTTGTTCATAAAAATGCTTTGTAAGACCATTGTAACGGGCCTTTTGGCGTGGTTGGTTAGATTCCGGCTATTAGCTGCAGGTCGTAGGTTCGATTCCTACCCGGGACATGCATTTGTGTGCATGAACATGTCTGTATGTCCCGAGTCTGGGTGTATATGTATATTAAGTATGTATTTACAAATAAAAAAGTAGTATATGTAGTAATATCAGTTATCTGGTTTCCATAGTACAAGCTCTGCTTAGTTTGGGATCAGGTAGCCGTGTGTATAAAATGTCCCAGGATATTATTATTATTATTGTTAACGGGCTATACTCTAGGAGGTAGATTTATGATGCAATTGATCCCAAATACACCGTGAAGATTTCAATTTCAGTTTCAGTATCTCCTACTCGCCGCTAGATGGCGTTACTCTAATTTCCCATCAGACTCGCTACCCAAGTGGAAGGCTTTAATTAATTCATTACGCCGCGTCTGCGCTTGAGGGGTGAGTAGAGATGATGTGCCAGTGAATTATGTATTAGCTTGTATTTTTGATGGGGGTTTCATAGGGATGTTGGCGAGTTATGTTTAGACAAAATTGTTTGTTTATAATGTTACTAGCTTTTCCTCGCGACTTCGTCCGCGTTAATTTTAAAATCTCACGGGAACTTTAAATTTTTCCGGGATAAAAAGTATTCTAAGTGTTAATCCAGGGTATAAACTATCTGCGTTCCAAATTTCATCCAAATCCGTTCAGTAGTTTTTGCGTGAAAGACTAACAAACATCCGTCTATTCATCCATCCATCCAAACTTTCACATTTATAATATTAGTGGGAAGTGGGATCTCTATGAAGTGAGCAAACTAACATGTTCGTTTTGGCAATATACGGGCTGGCCCGACAGAGTAGTACCACCCTCTCTCAGAAGATCGGCGTAAAGTATCAATTTTAGTTGCGTTTCGTACGACGAGTGAAAGAGACGAAAGCCTAAACGCCCCCCTCTCTTCCTTCACTCTCTCTGTCCCACTTCGCTTCAGGTCGGCAACGTGCGAGTGATGCCTTTGGTATTGGCTTCGGTAACTACTTAACATCACGCGGGCCGTACGCTTGCCGCCTTAGCTATTATATAGGGTGAAATCGTAATCGTGGGCAATATTTTACAATATCACTTTACACATGATTCAGAATATTTTGGGAAAACAAATAAAAAAATCGATTGATAAAAAAATAATTGCTTGGGTAAGCAAATAAGCAAACCATTTAACTGTTATACCTTACCTGGGTAATACATTTTTATCAATTGATTTGTTGATTAATATTCCCTAAATATTCTGAATCACGTGTAGAATCACCGTTTAAAATATTGCCCACGACTTCAATTTCACCCAGTATAAAGGCGATTATTGTAATTATAGATAGCAACTGAGCTTCAATCCTGTGTCACTAGGGGGCGTCTTGATGCGTCCAAATTGACCGTGACAAGCTTTAGTCACGCCCTACAGAGGGAGCGACCGACATAGTTGTAAAATTACTGGAAAAGAACAATACCACGGCCTCAATAATAATAATAATATAATATCCTGGGACATTTTTTACACACGGCTACCTGATCCCAAACTAAGCAGAGCTTGTACTATGGAAACCAGATAACTGATATTACTACATATACTACATTTTTTTTTTTGTAAATAAAAAAAAAAAAAAAAAAAATTTATTTCTTATTACAAAAAGTAATGACATGTTCTTTAAAAATAGTGTGTATCAACAATAAATTTTCAGAAACATAGTACATACATTTGAGAATAAGCAGATATATTACGAATAAACGTATTATTTGTGACCCTCACACTAGGCCTAGCCTGTATCGTGAGGGTCAGTTCTGTTTGTTTTCCAAAACAATTGCGTCAGAAAATTAAGAATAAAAAATATAAAAGAGAAAAATTAAAAGTAAATGTCTTAATAAGTATTACCTATGCCATGTATGTGTCTGCATGTGTGTCTTTGAGTGTATGTGTGTGTGGTTGTGTGTTTGAGTGTATGTGTGTGTGGTTGTGTTTGAGCGTGTTTGTGAGTGTGTGTGTGTATGTGTATGTTTTCGTTTGGGTTTATATACAAGAATTTCTGCTGTCTGATTTGTGTTAATATTAAGTAGGTAACATATTATTTTTTTATTTTATTTAGTGTGTTAAGTGTGTAGCATTGAGCTTGATTATCCGATGTAGAAATCCAATTTAGTTAGGAAATTATTTTCATAATACCTTCGGTCTCACTGTATGATAATTCTAATAGCCAGTTCTTTAGTTTTCTCTTGGCAGCATTAATGGAGTCGTTCTTAATATCGCATAACTAAAAAATACATACTTAATATACATATACACCCAGACTCCGGACATACAGACATGTTCATGCACACAAATGCATGTCCTGGGTAGGAATCGAACCTACGACCTGCAGTGTTAAAGGCGCCTCCACGCCAACCACGCCAACGGGCCCGTCAAATCTCTATAGAGTCGGCCAGAGACACTCCAATATTCTTTTATGATACTAAGGTGGCAAACGAGCGTACGGCCCGCCTGATGTTAAGCAGTTACCGTAGCCTATAGATGCTTGCAAAACCAAAGGCATCGCACGTTGCCGACCTGAAGGGAAGAGGGTGGGGAAGGGGGGAGGTGTTGGGCTTCCGGCTCTCTCACTCATCGTACGAAACGCAGCTGTAACAGCTACTTTACGCCGATCTTCTGTGAGAGGGTGGTACTACCCAAGTCGAACCAATCCGTATATGAGCTGCAGTCAATTGGCTACAGCTACCACTTATAAAGTTTATTAAAATATGTTTTTTATCCGTGGTCTACTTACTTGTGCTACCATTTGTAACTCGAACGGAACTCGCCCCAGACTGCACGTGTGCAGAACAGAACATCTGCGGACAAACAAGGGTATGTTTTTATAAACAATTCTCTATTTTTGGGTACGAGTGAAGGCAGATGTATTGTGTGAGCTTAAATATTGTTTTGAACAATGTTAAGGTTTAACTTGTATTAATAAATGCATCTCAAATTTGAGAACGATCTAATGCTGTTTTTGACAGATGTTCCATACATTAAACGTCAAAACTGGATCTTAAGATCGATCTTAACTTCGAGATACATTTATTAATAAGAGCCGTTTATTGGTTTTGACTGAAGAATGTCAACTCATATGCAAAAAAAAATTAAACGTCGTTTATTTATAATATATTATGTTGTAACTGTTAAAAATATGTAAATACACATATATAGTTGATAAGAAGTATTTTATTTAATTTACAATGGCTTTAGAAAGCATTCCTTTTAACAAATGTGCTCTGTAAATCGATTGTAACATTCTATAATATTTAGAGGTTACCTATGCTACACGCTTGTAATATGAATAGGTACCATTGATGTATTATTTTAGCAGATATGTTACCTCCATACATTGCAATCACTAGACTTGTGCTCAGCACCACTACATGCAGCGACATTCACGCATCTGTTATAGCACGCAATTGGACAATGGCATTTTGATGCGTATGTACGTATAAATAAGGCCTCATTAATTAAGGCCAAATTAATCACAATCTTAGCAACTCATAGTCCACGAAACCGCGACAATAGAACGCCATTTAAAAAAAGAAAACATTCGTTCAAATTTGAATTTCGAACGCGGCCGTTCCATTTTTGAAATTAGAGTTTTTAATTAAAAGGGTCGCGTTCACGATATGATCGCGCTTTGTCGTCGTTTCGCGGGCTTTTATTTACTTTTTTTCTCTTTTTTTTTATAAAGCAAAGGTAAGGACCTTGTAATTATGCCTGGTATTTTTAGGGCTGGGAATGTTTAAAAAGGTTTGGTATTTAAACATGGGCATAATGTTGACAGGACTCAAAACGCGGTTTACAAAATCAACTATTTTGTCTTCTATTAGTAGTTACGTGAAGTCACATTTGGACTAAGAGGCCAGCAAAATATTTAATTTAAATTAACTGTGCCCGCTACTGCGTACGCGTGGCATTTAACATTTTTTTTGTCAATATTTGCTAAAATAGAGTAGTCTAAGTTACTATCTATGACATCAGCTATCTACCATTGAAAGTCATGTCCAAATCGGTCCAGCCGTTTCTCAGATAAGCCGGAACAAACAAACAGATAATAATTCTAAAAATTGCTTAAATTTTATTTATTTGTATAGATAGATAGTATTATTTACTCCGTCTCGTTCACATCACAGGAGTCCTAAATAAAAAAGACAGTGACAACATGATTTCGATGATAACTTAAAGAAACTACTTAAGTAAGTTTTTTTAACCCACTTTGTCTCACTGCTGGACAAGTTAATAACCAACTTAATATTATTTAGAGCGTAGTTTGCCATTATTTTAAGATTTTCACTTTGTTTTGAGAAGCGCTTGAGTAATGGCGGCCTGTCATTGACTAATTATGGCTATACATTAAGTTTTGGCGATATTGCAGTAAAATATTTAAGGAACAGATGCTTCTAATTATTTATTATGATTAGTATTTACCATTATATTGTAGCGACTGTAGCCTAGGGGTGAACAGGTTGGGCTAGCAATCGGAAGGTCCCAGGTTCGATCCCCGGTGGGGCATGCACCAATGGACGAATTTTCATCTATGTGCATAATTTACAATTCGCTGACGGTGAGGGAAAACATCGTGAGGAAACCTACCTATCCCTCGGGATTAGGTAATAGTCAGTTCCTGTATACACGGCGACACGGTTCACCACCTGTCACGTTGGGTTCTGACTATCTGGTGAAACGTGGGCTTTGAGTTGGTTAATAGCTCCACAATGTGGTGGTGTATGGCCACACAAGCCTCTGACCACCCCCGAATGGGGATAAAAGTCGTGACTTTACATATTTTTTTTACATTTAGTATTTACCATTATATTGTTCCTGTAAGGGTAGACAAATACACATAGGCTTGTGTTAATAAATGCATCTCGATCTTAAGATGCAGTTTTGAAGTTTAATGTGGGTATGGAATATCGTCAAAAACTGCGTCCTAAAATCGATCTCAAGTTTGAGATGCATTTATTAATACGAGCTTCAGATAATAAAGAATCAGGTAGTGAAGGACCTACTTTAAAAAAATGTGTGAAAATCAAAGAAAAACTTAATATTTTATTGTCTTTGGTCAAAATAAAGTGCTTCGTTCGTGAGACAATTACATCCATTGCTATTAGTCAAAGTCAAAGTCAAAGTCAAAGTCAAAGCGTTTATTTTGTTTAGGCCTACGGGGGCACTTACAAATTGTCATTTTACATTTTTTCCTTAAATTCTACTGCCGGATCGGAAACGCGACCTCGACTGAGAAGATCCGGCAAGAAACTCAGCGGGCTTGTCTTTTTTACATTGTTTTTTTTTTTATCGCCATTTAAGTATTTTAATACAATGTAATTTGGTAAATAGCTCCAGTGTGCTGCCTTCCGAAATAAGCAAGGCAAGACACGCTACACTTTAACATGACACTGTTATTAACAAAGTGAATTTGAGCGATCAGTCCCAAGCTGATTTATCTTCCAAGTAATCCGAGATTTTGTAATAGGCCTTTTGACAGAGTTTAGTTTTAACTATAGTTTTAAACTTATTAACAGGCAAATCTCGGATTTCTTTAGGAAGTTTGTTGTAGAAGCGTATGCATTGTCCTACAAAGGAATTACTTATTCTGTGGAGACGAGTTACATGTACGGATAGCTTGTGTTTATTCCGTGTGTTTATCGAATGAGCATCGCTCCTTTTTTCAAAGTTGTTGTCATTTTTCTTAACATAAATTAGGTTTTCATAGATAAATTGTGACACCACGGTTAGAATATTTATTTCTTTAAATTTTTCTCTGAGGGAGACTCTAGGAGCTAGGTTGTAAATAGCTCTTATAGCTCTTTTCTGCAGTACAAATATAGAATTTAAATCTGCAGAGCACCCCCAAAGCAGTATGCCATACGACATTATGCTATGGAAGTAACTAAAATAAACAATTCTAGCCGTGTCTACATCAGTTAAGTGCCTAATTTTTTTAACAGCATATGCCGCAGAACTCAATTTACTTGATATTTTTTTAATGTGAGGACCCCATTGCAATTTTGAATCTATGGTGATTCCCAGAAAGACAGTTGACTCCTCAACGTCCAACGCTGCCCCATTCAGTCGTATATTGGTTCCTATTTGTCTTACATTAGGTGTCGAGAACTTTATGCATTTAGTTTTGTTCTCATTGAGCAGAAGATTATTTACATTGAACCAATCTACAACTTTAGCGAGTGCATTGTTCACATCGTCATAATGTAGAAGCTGTCTTTTAATTTTAAATAATAAAGAAGTATCATCAGCAAACAACACAATCTCGTGATTATTGCCTACATGATATGGCAAATCATTTATATAGATAAGAAACAAGAATGGTCCCAGTATTGAACCTTGAGGAACGCCCATAGAGACCACAGAACCTGGTGATTTTTCACCATTAATAGCGACCTTTTGAATTCTATTGCTCAAATATGAAGTCAAAAGGTCAAGAGCCTTGTTCCTGATACCGTAGTGGTGCAGTTTCCTGGTAAGTATTTCATGATGGACGCAGTCGAAGGCCTTAGACAAGTCGCAGAATACACCTAAGGCATCCTGCGAGTTCTCCCAGGCACTGAAAATATTTTTTATTAGTTCAATACCCGCGTCTACAGTAGAGCGATTCCTTGTGAACCCAAACTGATTGTTATGAAAAATATTGTTGTCATTAAAATGACGTAATAATTGGTTCAAAACGATTTTTTCAAAAATTTTACTTAACGTAGGTAGTATCGAAATAGGCCGAAAATTAGTTGGATCAGTTGAACTACCTGATTTAAAAATAGGAATTACTTTACTGTGCTTCATTAGATCAGGAAATACACCATTTGTCACACAGCCATTAAACACAGCTGCTAACTTGGGTGCAATAATGTCTATAAATGAGGAAACGGTTTTTACAGAAAGCCCCCATAGGTCTGCCGTTTTTTTAACATCAAGACTTTTGAAACTATTTACAATGTCCTTATTACTAACAACTGAAAATTTAAAGGCTGTGTCACATTCAGTTACACTTTGTTTAAGTACAGTCTCTGCGGAAGTGGGAGACGATCTTAGAGTTTTGGTTGTTAGAACAGGAATGTTGGTAAAGAAATTCTCAAACTCTGTCGCTACTTCCAAATCCGCTTTTACATCTGTGTTGTTTATTATCAAATGAAAGTCTCTGTCACGCACTGTATTTCTACCAGTTTCACTGTTGATAATATTCCAAGTCATTTTAATTTTATTTATAGATGTTTTGATTTTATTTTTCAAGTAAATTGATTTCGCAGAGGAACAGGCTCGTTTAAATAACTTAGAATAGATTTTAACATACTCCAAGAAAGTGGGGTTATGATTATATGATTTTTCAAAATAAAGGTCATATAACTTTTGTCTGCTTTTATAGATTCCCGGAGTTGCCCATTCACTAAAATTAGCACGATCACCAAAAGATATTGTTTTTGGTTCGAATATTTTATTGAATTCATCACTGATGAGATGGAACAGTGAGTTATATAATATATTTGTGTCACTGTGAGTAGGCAACCCTGGAACTTTTTGTATTAAATTAGTTCTTAAGAGTTCTAGGCGGCTATTATTTATTGGAACAAAGCTAACAGTTTTTGTTTGGGGTTTGTTCATTTTCTTTGGAAACACTGCTAGTTGTCCACAGTGATCAGATTCTAATTTATTTATAATTGAGTTAGTTCATCCAGATGCCTCGTATGGCTCGCCCGAGCAATCATGTTATGATATTATTATTATCTATGCGTACCGACGTCAAAACTGAGTGCTTGGCGCGGCACGCGCCTGATGTAAATGCAGCTATTGAGTATTTGGCTGTTCGATTGTGAATATAGCCGTTAAAGAGAAACAAAATGTGTTCGAAATTCAATTTGTCAAAATTTTAAATACGCAACGCTCGCTCACCGGCGGACGTCCGCGGCGTTCAATTTGCTAGCGGATGCGGCCAATCGCGCTCGTTCCCGCCTCGTGTGACGCATGCGTACTATACGACCAAGCCAAATCGGCACTCGGGTATAAATATCAACTGATAATAAGTCAATGATTCCGCGGTCCGTCAACAACGTAGTGACCCTGGGCCAATGCCTGGGCACTCCTGTGGCAGTAGCTCCCACTACGTGGTGGAAGGACCGCGGAATCATTGACTCATTATCATTTGATATTTATACCCGAGTGTCTAGTTGGCTTGGTAAAGTAGTACTACACTCATTTTATTTGACGTTTCAATGATAAGAGTGTATTACTATCGCCAATTCTTTCGTCTACGATTTACGAATGGACTAAATTTGACGACTAAAATATTGTTCTTTCACTCGCTCTTTTTATGAGAAGGACAGCAATATACTACATAACCTCAAATTTATATATTCAGTCCATTAATGGCAACTTTAGTCCATTTACAAAGTATTTTTTTAGGTCAAAAGTATTTTTAAATTACTACTTATTTGAGTCTAATTAATTCCGATTTTGTTACTGTTTTAACTGAGGTTCAAGGACCGCAATGCCTGCTAACTGTAATGTAAACCAGCAACCCATCCAAATACAGGCCTGACCAACATTTTTCAACAACATTGACCTGTCGGCGACTTCCTTAATGACAAATAATTAACTGTTTTTAGGTAAAACCCTGATCAGTTCATTATATTAATCACTGTAGTTATACATTTAACAAGAATTTCGTACTTACTTAGTAGGGAAGATGAATAGTTAGTAACAGATATCCTTAACCGCCAAATGTTCTAGAAAAGCTTAGAAAAGAACCAAATGTCGGTTACAAAGTCGGTTAGGTATAGAATAGTCCACATGGACGACGATGAGGATGAGGAAATTTAAATATGGAAACAAATATCAGTAGAACTATTTTCGAATTTACTATTTTGATCTTGATAATAAGAAAACGTTCTTTTTTCAAAATGCAACAGAATAAACAGTCAATGAAATAATTTAAAATTCAAGAAAAAAATCTAGGGCGCTAACAACACTATTTCCAATTTAAAAACGACAAAATTTAAATTTAGAACTTTGTATTTCAAGAACAGCAACCGTATTTTGATAAGCACAAGAGTTAAAATGTAACGATCGTATTCGATATTTGAAATTTAAATTCGTTCGATGTAGTGACATATAAGGGCTTGTTTTGATATAGGCGTTATGCTCTATCCAACTTTCACTATCTTCAAGAGTACAAGAAATTTCATATGGTTGTCCCGCATATGGCCGATTCCCGCAAGAGGAATATTTCGGAAACGGCCTTTTTGTTATTAGCCCTAATTTGGGTGTCACTGGGATCGTCCCCAGTCTAATATATGGTAGCCATAGTACAAGCCTTGCTTAGTTTGGGAACATACAGTTAGTGGCCTAGTTGGTGTGTAAATCTGGCGATATTTAATCTATACTAATCTACACTAATATTAGAAAGAGAAAAGATTTGTATGTATGTTTGTAATGAGTAAACTCAAAAACTACTGGACCGATTTCAAAAATTCTTTCACCATTAGAATGCTACATTATGCCCGAGTAACATAGACTATATTTATTACTAGAAATAATTAGGGATCCTACTAAAACTTCAATAATGTAACCCAAGGTGTAAAAAAAGATTATATATTTTTAAATCCTCCCTATGTCTGAACAGACGTTCGAACAGTGCAGTATTGTATGTTTTTTATACAGTGTGTCCTTTGTGGACTGATAGCCGATGAATATGGACTACTTAGAGTCCTCTGTCCTATATTCGATGTGGACACGTGTTGATTATGAAATATAGAAAAAACTTTCCGCGCCATAGTATTGTGATTTATATTATCTGTTCTAGACGATCAAGATAAACATCGCTTACGAAGTTTTGTATTGGGTTGAGAGACGTCGGACGTACGACATAGACGTATGGCGTACGACTTACGACGTACGACGTGCGACGTACGACATAGATGTATAACGTGGAATTTCGTACGCATCTATAGGGTACAGTATACGCTTGATTGCCACCTTAGTAACATTAAAATAATTCTATATTTTTGTCGCTTAGTCATGAATGTAAACATTTAGATGTTCATCAGCTTATTTTAAACTGTTATAAAGAAACGAATATTTTAGATGTTAATTGTATTTGAGTTTGAGGTTCATTTGAGTAATTTGAGTTTAATTTTTGTCTAAATTGAACTCAGCAGTCACCTTAAATTAGATTTCATTGTACAAAATTGTTATGAACTAGCATTGAATGTATTATTTTAGTAGATATGTCACCTCCTAACATTGCAATCACTAGACTTGTGCTCAGCAACACTACATGCAGCGACATTCACACATCTGTTATCGCACTCGCAATTCAACCATCAAAAGGTATTTTGATGCGTATTATTCACCAGAAGATTAGCCGCATTATACCGAAATGTTTTCAACATTTTTGTCCGCGAACGACTGAGTCGTACTGAGTCCATGGACTCCATTTATTAGGGCCTACTATTTTGTAGTCACGCGTCTCTTCTTAGAAATGACTATAGGTAGTAAGTATTTCTATTTCTGTGAGCGTAACTTATGAATGATGCATAACTTGAACAAATGACACACAATTGTGTTGACTGAAGTTGGAGATTGTTAAATATTTACAATGTTTTTGTAGTTCAAAAATACAGTTCTGTTGTGGAAAATATTGCTACATAATATAGATATGGCGAGGTCTTTGCCCATGAGTGATAATAAGCAATAAGATAAATGCAGTCACAAATAAGTCAGTTTAATAGTTTGATTAATATTATTAAAAAAGTAACATATAAAAATCTACGATTAATTAATAATAGTCTACGCTGATTCAGTAAGGGTCATTAGGTTGGCACTCACTAAAGCCTTCAAAGCTTACATTCTTTTATGTGACTGTGGTGGCAAAAAACCTTTCGGCCCGCCCGATGTTAAGTAGTTACCATAGCCTATAGATGCTTGCAATACCCAAGGCATCGCTCACGCTGCTGACCACAAGGGGAGTGAGACAGAGACAGGGGACTCAGCTGCGTAGCTAAGCTAAGTAGCTTTTAAGCTACTTTACGCAGATCTTCTGTGAGCGGGTTGAATTACCCCAGTCGAGCAAGCCCATACATGAGCTGCAGTCAATTGGCTACAGCTTGGCATTACCACCAATAAAATTAAACAACTATTCTATTTTTATAATAAATAAAATAAATGGAATATTTCAAAGATGGCGGTCGCTTGGCCAATTTAAATAAAGCCAGCGGTTATCAGCGCCGGGGTCAGCCCTTCCTATCATTTATCGGCGGCACTTCCCGTTGGTATTATTTGAGGTTTTTTGTCGTCTGCAACACCGGATACAGAGGTTTTTAAAAAAAACCTCGCTACTGAGGAATTACGGACGAATACAGAGGCTCGTTTAATAAATGCATCTCAAATAGAGTTGAGATCGATCTTAAGGTGTAGTTTTGTTGTTTAATGTATGAAACATCTGTCAAAAACAGCGTCTTAAGATCGATCTCAACTTTGAGATGCATTTATTAATACGAGTCTAAAACTATACTTAGCTGTTTGTTTGTTTTACGCGAATGAATTACTATAAATGAAAAAAACATATTGTGACTGTCCAAAAGTGTATGTCCTACTCAATGGAGCCCATGGACACAGTACGACTCAGTCGTTCGCAGAAAATAATATTGTAAACTTCTAGTGAATAACACGTATCAAAACGAATTGCGATTGCGATAACAGATGTGTGAATGTCGCTGCATGTAGTGATGCTGAGCACAAGTCTAGTGATTGCAATGTTAGGAGGTAACATATCTGCTAAAATAATACATCAATGATTAAAATGTATTCTAGTGAATAATAATTAACCTTACATTTGCGTCTTTGCATTTATAATTAAGATTCGATGTGTATACCTACTGTGTTTTTAAAACATTTACTACTAACTTGATACCATATATGTTCAAAAATCTGTTATGACTTGACACATCGAGGCTATCTTTAAAAAAATGCAATTAAAATATTTTTTTTATCTACCTTGTAATATTATTATTTAAAAAAATCTTAAGTAGGACATCGTCAACTATTATTTCTAAGTCATCCATATCTATGTTGTCTAATGCGTAAATCGTCTACTGACTTTTGTATAAGTGGCTAAGGTGCCAAACAAGCGTATGACCCGGCTGATATTAAGCAGTTACCGTAGCCTATAGATGCTTGCGATAACAATGCTCGCACGTTGCTGTGTTGCTGAGTGTGACAGAGGGAGGAGAAGGGAGGCTCTCTTACTCATCGTACGAAATGCAACTAAAATACTTAGCTACTTTATGCCGATCTCCTGTGAGAGGGTGGTACTACCCCGGACGAGCCAGCTCATATGAGCTGCAGTCAATTGGCTCTACCACCAGTTTTTTTTAAAATATTGTTACAAAAATAAGGACCAACAATTTTATCGGATGTCGCGGCCAGTATCTAGATACCGTGGTGGTCAGTAAATAGTACAAGCATTGCAACTGACAAACGGACAGTTCGCTATCTATTCTATTTGATCTGTGGATTGGGTTTAATCTGTTGGCATAGGTCTCTGTGGATTTCGAATTGGTTTTCTTGAATCGAGAGATATTTTTTTTTATCGAAGGCAGACGAGTCGAGCTATGAGCTCCTATCTTCAAATGGTCAGTGTGACTGTCCAAAATATTATTAATTAGGTATTTTTTATTATTATTCTGGTGAATACGCATCAAAATGCCTTTAACTTGATTGTCGAATTGCGAGTGTGATAACAGATGTGTGAATGTCGCTGCATGTAGTGATGCTGAGCACAAGTCTAGTGATTGCAATGTTAGGAGGTAACATATCTGCTAAAATAATTCATCAATGAACATTACCTAATTTTATTTTCCTCAAATTAATAATTTAAAAACATACCTTATTTCCAAACCTCTACCATAGTACACTTAAAAAAAAGTTTTTATTCAAGCAAATATGAAAAGTGAATCCCTATCGAGTTCCATATCATTCCTTTAGCAGTAAAATATCAATGTCACACAGTCCCCGCGTTCGGGGCGCCATTAGCCGGCGAATTGGGGTCAATTGTTGTTTGCCCATTCGCCTCGTTACTGTGGCGGCCATATTTGAAATAATTTGGAAATGGAACGCTGTTTCGGCGGGAGATCGCCATTGGCTGCGTTCGGCCGGTTATTCTTTTATGGAGGTTTTTATCTTAAATGGATTATGGTATGGTGTTTTAATCGCTATAATCAATTTTAAAGAGGTTTTTTGGAAATCAGCTCTTTTGGGGGAACTTAGCTGGTCAATTTTTTGTTGAAATAGCCTAGTGCCGAAATGGAATCATGTTCGATTCAGCGCTAATAAATAACTTTTGTATTTTTTTGTTCGGATTTATCCATGAGTGGTTAAAATCCCAATTTTTAATCACTATATTAATAATAATTGTAAAATTGTGTTCATGAAATTTGGTAGGTATAGGGTTAAGTCTTAGGTCACTTTGTCTGGAATTAGATCTAGGCTACTTTTCACCCTTGAAGGCTGTGAAAATAAAGCTAGTTTATAATATAAATCCAACTGTTTAATTTCAATTTATTTTTGGGACTTTGTACCCGTTAATTTACATAGTTCTAAGGTCTTAAGGTTATTTTTTCCTTCATTAACGTATTGTAATACCTACTAGTAAATGGCGTAACTTCACTGTTACTTATTAGCGAACAATATTTTTTTCTATCTTTACCTTATAATTTATCAGCAGGATAAAGTACTTACCTACGTACCTACGTACTAAAATTAGTTATGAATAAGTTGCTCACGGTTTTATAATAACGTTTTATTTAAAAGGCCTCACACATAACAGTTAGGTACTACCGGGAAATGAGGGGTATAAATAGGGGGAATGAGGGGGAAATGATTATAAAATACATATAACAAATAGGTAGGTAGTATCTTTTCCTTCTGAAATCAATGAAAGTAATGATTTATTTTATTAAATAGGTAAGAAAGTACGTCAGAATAAGAAACCCGTACATTTTTATGCATCAATCTAAATAAAATAATATAAAATCTGAAGCGAGAAACTTAGTATACTATATTTAGAAATACAGTCAACTTTAGGTCATTTAGATCGAAATATTCCAAATACAACAAGCATCACGATATTATAAATAACTACAAAAAATGTTTAATTTAAAAAAAATAGTTGTACATCAAAAATCCTAAGTAAGTAATAATATTTTTCTCGTACCAATTGTGTAGCTAATAACAATAATTTCGCGACAGACAGATGTAAGTTCCCAATCCCGGTACGAATTCCGTTACAACTCTCGTAAACAATAAACCATTGTCGTTTACCAGCTGCCCCCTATTGTAAGACGAACAAACGATCGATCGAACAAAAATAAATACATCCCCATTCGCGTCGAGTTACGTTCGAGTGTGTAAGCGACTAATGGTAGGGGACGTGCTGTCAAAATTTCGAATTTCGAACACTTTTTTAAAATCACAATTTTTAAATTTGGAATTCTAGACGGTAATGCCTCCACTGTCTAGTAAAAGGCATTCTTAATTTAAATGTGACTCGACTACAAGAAAAAAGAGCTATTATTTTGTAGTAATGTTTTTGATTGATTGAGGCCTTGTATCTACACACGGGTGTATATTGAACAATAGATTTATACCTATGTCTGCTAATGTTCATCTGTTCAGTTATTTCACTCGACTTCTCCAAGAATCGAACCTACGACCCATCAGCTTTCGCAGCTGCCGTAACAAAAAGTTCTTCAGCATCAATCTAATATGGTGACCATGACGTCACTACCTCCCTATCTAGGCTTACTAAGCTAACAGCTATAAATCAATGTTAATAGCACTCACAGCTGTCCAGTGACGTCATACACACCATCTTGGTTTATTATGACGTAACAATTAATTTGAATTTGGAATTTAAGTTCTTTTTTTGAACTTTTGCGTGGCAACTAGGGTGACCAACTGTCTCGATTTATTGGGAATGTCCCGATTTCAGATTGTAATATTTATTCGTTATTTAAATACATAACGTACATGGCATAGTCCCATAATTGGTGGTATAGCCAAGCTGTAGCCAATAGACTGCAGTTCATATAATATGTGCTGGCTCGACCTGGGTAGCGTCACCCTCTCACAAAAGCTCGGCGTAATTTAGCTATTACAGCTGCGTTTCGTACGATGAGCCGGAGGTCCAACCTTCCTACACACAACCTTTGTCCCACTCCCTTTCATGTCGGCAACATGCGAGCGATGCCTTTGGTATTGCAAGCATCTATAGGCTACGGTAACTGCTTAACATTAGGCGGACCATAGCTTGTTTGCCACCTTAGCAACATAAAAAACCGGCCAAGTACGCGTGGGACTCGCACATAAAGGGTTCCGTACCACCGTAGAATAAAAACGTTTAAAACATCAAGTTTGTTGTATGGGGACCCACTTTATTTTGAAAATGTATTTTATTTTTAGTATTTTTTGTTGTAGCGGCAACAGAAATACATATTCTGTGAAAATTTCAACTATCTACCTATTACGGTTCGTGAGATACACCCCGCTGACAGACAGACAGACGAACAGTCGGACAACGTAGGCTTAGTAATAGGGTCCCGTTGGCACCCTTTGGGTACGGAACCCTAAAAATGGTAAAAGTGTCAAGCGAAGTCCCGAAAAATGGGAGTTACTACTCCACCAAGCCAACTAGACACTCGGGTATAAATATCAAATGATAATAAGTCAATGATTCCGCGGTCCGTCCACAACGTAGTGAGCCTGGGCCAATGCCGGCACTCCTGTGACAGTAGCTCCCACTACGTTGTGGAAGGACCGCGGAATCATTGACTTATTATCATTTGATATTTAAACCCGAGTGTCTAGTTGGCTTGGTGGTGTAGTACTTCTGGATATCGAGCTTGGCTGATCCATGCTGAGTGCCCTTGAGTATTTCGGGACTAAGTGGGCCCTTTGTGGAATCACTACGGTTAAGGCTTTGTCTCTCTACGGAGTAAGTACGTGAACTGAAAATAACGCTTGTTACCACGTAACGGTGACGCAGTGGTTCGAGAGTAGGCCGCTCGGCTCACTGCATCGGGTGGTTGCCGGTTCGATTCCCGCCAGATGATACGATGATTAATTCACGAAGATATTAGCACTTGGAGCCCGGAGTAAATTACGAAAATACCATTGTCGGTATGTGCCCTGACCGGAATCGAACCCGCAACCATACAGTAGGTATCACCACTCAAATTATTGAACCGTTGGTCATCAAATCTTAACTCGTACCTAATGTCCCCTAAAATACATTTTCTACCTAAATAGACGTGTCCATATGGCGCGCATGCCTCACCCGAGCACTCATATTATGACATTACGTCTATGCGTTCCGACGTCAAAAGTGAGTGCTCGCGCGAGGCATGCGCCTGATGAAGACGCCGCCATTTATGTTTCTAACTTCCTTGACAAAGAGGAAGAAAAAAAACCGGTCCAGTGCGTGTCGGACTCGTACTAAAGGGTTCCGTACCACCGTAGAATATAAAGAAACATAAATAAATGGCGATTTTTAGAGTCACACGTTGAAGTCTTCAAGTCTTTTGTATGGAAACCGACCATAAGGCAAACCAACCCACCGACCAATATGGCAAAAATATTAAGTTTTTGTTTGGGGACCCCTGTTTATTTTATTTTTATTTTTTGTTGTTGTAACGGCAGCAGAATTCCACATTCTGTGAAATTTTCAACTCTACCTATTACAGTTCGTGAGATACAGACGGACAGACAGACGGATAGCGGAGGCTTAGTAATAGGGTCCCGTTGGCACCCTTTGGGTACGGAACCCTAAAACATTGTTCGCGATACAATCCCTATGGACACTTTGACAGCTGTGCTTTAATTCGTGTTTTTATGTACTGCTGATGTCCCTAACCAGAGTTGCAAAAAACAAGGAAATTTAAAATGTTTAAAACGTGTTTAAATCATTGTTTAAAATATTTATTTAAAGCAGGCGGGAAAAATCATTATTTTTAAATGTTTAAAACATGTTTTAAGCACGGTGTTTGAAACAAGATGATTTTTTCGTAACAACCCTGTCCCTAACGCATTATAGGGTGTCCATGACATCTTATTTCCATATTCCTTGAACAATGAAGTATGTACCCGAAGTTCGACAATACGGTACTGTTATCAATCAGTTATCGTGCGTTATCTCTGGGCGAAGGCCACCTACTATCAGTCAGTTTGCGTAATATATTACATTTTTGGAGGTGGTAGAGCCAAGCTGTAGCCAATTGACTGCAGCTCATAAACGGGCTGGCTCGACCGGGGTACTACCACCCTCTCACAGAAGATCGGCGTAAAGCAGCTATTACAGCTGCGTTTCGTACGATGAGTGAGAGAGCCGTAAGCCCACCCCCCCTCCCCCACCCTCCATCCCACTCCCCTTCAGGTCGGCAATGTGCGACCAATACCTTTGGTATTGTAAGCATCTATAGGCTACGGTAACTGCTTAACATCAGGCGGGCCGTACGCTTTTTTTGCCACCGCAGTCCTATAAAAAAAAACATTAAAACATTCTTCTTTTCGGCTGCCGAAAGCGACTGTAGCCTAGGGGTGAACAGGTTGGGCTAGCAATCAGAAGGTCCCAGGTTTGATCACCGGTGGGGCATGCAATGGATGAATTTTCATCTATGTGCATAATTTACAGTTCGCTTACGGGTGAGGGAAAACATCGTGAGGAAACCTACCTATCCCTCGGGATTAGGTAATAGTCAGTTCCTGTATACACGGCGACAAGGTTCACCACCTGTCACGTTGGATTCTGACTATCTGGTGAAACGTGGGCTTTGAGTTGGTTAATACCTCCACAATGTGGTGGTGTATGGCCACTCAAGCGTCTGACTACCCTCGAACGGGGATAAAAGTCGTGACGTTACATTTCTTATCGTATGGTTCCCTGGTACCTGGTGTCAGAATTGTTCAAGCCGCCCGCCTCTGACAAGGCTTAACGACGGATGACAACAACCGGGACCGACTTTTTACGTGCCCTCCGAAGCACGGAGACGCTCAGTTCAAATGCCACTAAATGGTCACCCATCTCTGACTGACCTTGCCAAGCGTTGCTTCACCTCCGATCGTTTACCGATCAGTGATTGCAGCTGGCTATGAGCGACTCAGAAGAAGAATTTAAACATTGAAAGGCTCTCACTCATGTTTTGTGAGAGGGTGGTAGTACCCCGTCGAGCCAGCCCGTATATGAGCTGCAGTCAATTGGCTACAGCTTGGCTCTACCTTATTCATTCGTTCACGAGATCCAAAGAGAGACGGGGGGGGGGCTGAAGGGCTAGACAAGTGGCTGACGTCTACAAGCGTTCCTTCAAATCGCTACGCTTCATCTATGGAAATAGCGACGTTTGACATTTCCATACATTGTGAAGTTTATTCTATTCTATTCGATTAGCGTTCATGCCACTTGGCTAGCCCCTCTGTTCTGTTAACACTAGGGGGAGACGGGGGGCTCGGGGAGGAGGGGGGTGGGGCTGTACTAACACTAGGGGGTCCTTAAGACCTCACACTGTATTTAATAACACACGCTTCTACCATTAGGATAAAAACATGAGTCATAGCTAGATTATACAGGGTGTAGCAAGAGTCCGAAATAATATTAAGCTTGGCTGACTGTATTGGGTGGATGACGAACCTTTCGTGATTTGCCCCAGTCTGGGTGTCACTGGGATCGCCCCCAGTCCATTGTACGGTACCCATAGTACAAGCGTTGCTTAGTTTGGGACCCATTTGGTGTGTTAGTCTCACAGAGTAAAGACTAAAGAAAGAGGTGCCCTTATTAGATATATGTATGAAAGAAAACGTGGCCATTGTTTTTTCATTTTCATTGTTCTATCTACCGGTAAATAGTTGAACTACTCGCTTCGTTTTATGTCGATGTTAGTACTAGCCCGACCACTCGGCCGACTTGCTTGGGGGCAGTCCCCTTAGTAATTGGTCCATGGTTAGTCTGCATTTTACATGTAGGTATTTTGAGTTTGATTTGCATAATTTTTGACGTATCCGCCATCATGAAAGAGTACTGTCCGTTCACAGTTATTTTACCTCTGGCATTTACCTTAGTTATTTATTTTTGAAAAACGTAGTCGATATTATGTTTTTGTAAGTCATGTAGGCTGTAGGATCAAGCCTAATCTACAGTTCATGGTCTCAAAGGCCAATTTTTTTTTATTTTATTCTTTTAAAGTTTGATGGCTAATTTTGCGTTTTTAATAAATAATATGAGGAACGTCAGAGGTAAAATAACTGTGAACGGACAGTAGTAGTACAGGAGTAGTATTTCGGATCTCTGAAACATCCTGTATAACACTAAGCTTAGTTTAATTGTAATCCGATATATGCAGTTGTCGCTAGTTATTATGCTTACATTTGTTTCTTAGTAATTTTAAAACAGTGCATGGTACCTAACCTCATACATTATAATAGTAGGCTTTTTTTATGTTAGGTACTATGGGGGCAAACAAGCGTATGGCCAGCCTGATGTTAAGCAGTTATGGTAGCCTATAGATGCTTATAATACCAAAGGCATTGCTCGCACGTTGCCACCCTGCATGGGAGTGGGATAGGGGGTGGGCTTCCGGCTCTCTCACTCATCGTACGAAACGCAGCTATAATAGCTACTTTACGCCGATCTTCTGTGAGAGAGTGGTAATACCCCGGTCGAGCCAGCCCGTATATGAGCTGCAGTCAATTGTCTACAGCTTGCTTCTGCCACCGATAAACACTTACTATCCGTGCTTCGGAGATACGTTAAGCTGTCGGTCCCGGCTGTCATAACATCTATGAGACTGGTTATCAACAGTTTTGGTAGAGAAAAGATACTTATAAATAAGTAGGTAAGTATAATAATGTACTGCTTTCCCCCAATACGCAATAATCGATCCTAACCTCATAGGATTGTGGTACAAAATACAAGAAACAGCGGGACTTAACCAAAATTGTTGATGAATCTGTTGGCCCATATGCTATATAAAACATACCAAATAAGTAGGTACGACATCTTGTAGAAATAAGTTGAAAAATATGTTGTTTCTAACCTAAATTCTCTCTACAACGTCTCACGAACACTATGTGAAATCTATATATACGTGAAATGTCACTCTGGTAGTCTCTAATCTCACTCTATTAGTTTTCAGGGTGATATGTTGATCTTTGATATAAGAATTCACACCCAATTCCACTACGTGTATTGCATTATCACATAGCGTTGCTGTTTGAAAATATATACAATGTTTCTTTTTCCATCGAGTTTGGGGCCATCCATTAATTACGTCACACGAATTTCATGATTTTTAGACCCCTCCCCCTTTGTCACAGCTGGTCACATTTGCGAGATTCCCTCCCTCCCTGTGTGACGTCTCATATTTTTTACAATTTTCAAAAAAAATCGGTTACAGTTAAATTTCAGTTTTAATACTTGGATTTATAAGATTATTAAATGTGACGTCACTTAACTTAGGACCCCTCCCCCCTTGTCACACAATGTCACATTTCATCGACCCCCACCCCCTTTACGTGTGACGTAATTTATGGATGGCCCCTTTCTTGAAGGCTCTTCTCTATGGAAGCAACATTACGAACTTTGTAACGCTAAAATATTGATGTCAACGATTCATAAGCTTGAAAGTATGTAAGAATTTGACTTGAATTTGACTTAATCAATAGGACATAAGCTCCTCAAGCGATTTTTCAGATCTAGGTAACCGCTTGTTACTTAGACCACACAGGGTGTGGTTATTTTAAAAGCTATTGAGTTGAGTACTTAATGGCGATTGCTGTATAATACGACCACAATGACTGACCAAAAATATAAGTTATGGCCTAAAAATAGCGACTGTAGCCTAGGGGCGAACACGTTGGGCTAGCAATTAGAAGGTCCCAGGTTCGAGCCCCTGTGGGGCATGCACCAATGGATGAATTTTCATCTATGTGCATAATTTACAGTTCGCTTACGGTGAGGGAAAACATCGTGAGGAAACCTACCTATCCCTCGGGATTAGGTAATAGTTAGTTCCTGTATACACGGCGACAAGGTTCACCACCTGTCACGTTGGGTTCCGACTATCTGGTGAAACGTGGGCTTTGAGTTGGTTAATACCTCCACAATGTGGTGGTGTATGGCCACTCAAGCCTCTGACTACCCCCGAATGTGGATAAAAGTCGTGACGTTACGCAAGTGCCTAAAAGTACTGTGATATCAATATTTAAATAGCTCATAGCCAGCTGCAATCACTGATCGATAAACGATCGGAGGTTAAGCAACGCTCGGCAAGGTCAGTCAGAGATGGGTGACCATTTAGTGACATTTGAACTGAGCGTCTCCGTGCTTCGGAGGGCACGTAAAAAGTCGGTCCCGGTTGTTGTCATCTAGGCAGTCGCTAAGCCTTGTCAGAGGCCTTCGGGCGGCTTGAACAACTCTGACACCAGTTGGCCACTAACCATACGATAATAAGAAGTATATTCAAATTAAGGGTCAGCTATCAAGTCAGTGATACTTCAGTATTGCTCACGATGATAAGAACTATGTAGTAGTTTATATGTATTTTATATTATGTATTGTTGTTTTATGTAAGTATTGATTAATAAAGTATTCTATGTCACAATAGGAGATTACAAATTCGCAGCACAAGATCCGAACTCAATAACCGAAAGTTCTAAAATACAAAACGAAAACGTAAATGTCTTCGGAACCTTCAAATGATGGTCACCTTATCGGGTCTTGCTTGTGCAGCTGTGTTGAACACATCCGCGATTATTGTAAGGAACCATTATGAAGAGACGCACAAAAAACAGGACTTTATCCGTCTTTTATTCGAAATCATGCTCGCTATAGTTAGGCTGTTTTATTTTTAATTTATTATTTGTGCTAGAGCCAAGCCTTATCCAATTGACTGCAGCTCATATACGGGCTGGCTCGACCGGGGTAGTACCACCCTCTCACAGAAAATCGGCGTAAAGTAGCTATTACAGCTGCGTTTCGTACTATGAGTGAGAGAGCCGGAAGCCCGTCAGTTATGTCGGTTTAAGACCTATATTTCTTATAAAGATTACCTAAGAAAAGGGGCCATCCATTAATAATTACGTCACACGTAAAGGTTGACGAAATGTGACAATGTGTGACAAGGGGGTGGGAGGGGTCCTAAGTTTTGTGACGTCACATTTAAAAATCGAATATATCTAAGTATTAAAACCGAAATTTGAATTTTTAACGAAACATTTTGAAAAATTCAGATATTTTTTTTAAATATGTGACGTCACACAGGGAGGGGGGGAGTCTCGCAAATGTGACCAGCTGTGACAAGGGGGGGGGGGTCTAAAAATCATGAAATTCGCGTGACGTAATTTATGGATGGCCCCAAAGGAATATTGTAGATTTAGTATATACAGTTACTAGCCTTAGTCTGTTCTTTCGTATAGCCCTGTCCCTCTCTGTCAGGCGTTTCAGTCGTCTGTATAAACTATTATTTAGTTAACTTAATCCCAGATGCGTCTACAACTGCTCAGTACAATCCAGACAGCGTATCGACAAGCATGCCCCACTGTGGTGACCACAGGTTACTGAGTAATGTAGACAGTTTTTTAGGTAGAGTAGGTAGGAACAAAAAAAACAGTGTTAGCCGATTCGTTAAGCACGCGACTTGCGAGTAGTTGCGAGCTTAAGGTCCATCTCTATATTTTTCGAAATCCATGTGCGAATCATAACTTTAATATGATTATCACTTGCTTACGGTGAAGGAAAACATCGTGAGGAAACCTGCATGTCTTAGGAAATCTAACAAGTTTTCGAAAGACATGTGCAATCCAACCCGCAATGGGCCAGCGTGGTGGATTATGGCCTGAATCCCCCTCGCATTGAGGGGAGGCCCGGGCCTAGTGGGACGTTAAAAGGGCTAACACTATTATATAGGTAGGTAGATATGAAATAGGGAATGAAATTTAATCACTTCCTAAGTTTAGGGATGGAAAAACCTAATCGAAGTACTAATTCTACACAGACGAGGTCGCGGGCATCACCTAGTAATCCTACTTCCTACTAATATTATAAATGCGAAAGTGTGAGTGTGAATGTTTGTTTCCACATATCTCCAAAACTACTAAACCGATTTCAATGAAATTTGAATCATATAGTCCGATTTTTAATTAAACGAAGTAGACTGACAGCTGAAAATGTCATTGTTCTATGAATTTGAACCTTATTTGTTCTATTTATATCGAAAAGTGACATTTGCACCTGTCAGTTTACTTCGTCTAATTAAAAATCAGACTAGATAGTGTAGGCTCTGGATTTAGACATAGGCTAATCTTAGCTTCTAAATTCTTTGACAGCTAGTCAAATACAATGTCAAAACGTCTGACAACCACAATTATTATTACTGTTCGGCTTATCTGAAATTATAACTATGTCACAATACAATATATCATTGGTATATAACGTAAATATATTATCTTATCACGGCTGGTCACAAGTAACTATTGTACGTTCAATATTAGTATTGAGGCACGGAATTTGAACTTTAATGATAAAAAACCTCGAAAACTCCAGCACAAAATTAGTAACAGTTAAAATCAAGTTAACATCGATTTATGATGGCATTTGAGTCTTTTGTATAGCGATTTTATCGGTGGTAGGGCCAAGTTGTGGCCAATTCCCGCTCATATATGAGTTAACTTGACCGGGGTAGTACCACCCTCTCACGGAAGGTCGGCGTAAAGTAGCGATTACAGCTGCGTTTCGTACGATGAGTGAAAGAGTCGCTGCTTAACCTCAGGTGCTTGTTTGACACCTTAGTAACTTCAAAAAGGGCTTGTGAACCCAGTGAAACACAGATCAGCGAAAATTACAGAAATATAATTTACTCGTTGCTGCATAGAAACCAAACCTACACAAGCAATTTTTGTGATAATCATAAAAAAACAACAAAATTTGCACATTTAACAATATTATGTCCTTCAACCTCCCGAACTCATGGTCGCACTACCGAAAAATCGGGCACAAAAATAGACTCATGCGCACCACATCTGCCGCGCACGTGGGGCGGCACAATAGCGTCGGCTATGGGAACCAATGCGGGCACTCAATGGGTCTTAATTGGGAATCATGGGATTTTGCGAACTATTTTATGGGGTGAGTAACCAGTAACCGTTGTGACCTCGCATTAATTATAATAAAAATACTTTTCTGGGAAATTACATTATTGCCTTCGATGGGGAATAATCCACATATCGAATTGAGTACTTAAGTATATTTTTCATTATAACCACTTTTTTTATTGTGAAATATTTTTTTCAAATCAGATAAATAATTACAAACATAGGTATTCGCTATTGCCTGCTACAACTACCCACTTGTAACGTATCAGAGGGCCTACTCTTTTACAAACGAAAACGAAGTTTCGGATGAAATTCGCGTATTTCCTACTACATTTCTCATTGTTACGAAAATTGTTTGACGTTTAGTTTCGACGTCGATGAAGACGTCAAACAATTTTCGTTCGTAAGAAATGTCGGAATCAATGAGAAATGTAGTAGGAAATACGCGAATTTCGTCCGAAATTTAGTTTTCGTTTGTAAAAGAGTAGGGCCTCAGAGTTGCAAAAAAACAGGAAATTTAAAATGAAAACTGTTTAAAACGTATTTAAATCATTGTTTAAAACATTCATTTAAAACAGAACGAATAAATCACCGTGTTTAAAACATGTTTTAATTGTTTAAAACTTTCGTAACAACCCTGAACGTAATACGCGTTTAGTTAGTACGTTGGGCTTTCACCTCTCACTCATCGTACGAAACGCAGCTGTAATAGCTAGTTTACGGCGATCTTCTGTGGCAGGGTGGTACTACCTAGTCGAGCCAGCCCGTATATGAGATGCAGTCAATTGGCTACAGCTTGGATCTACCACCAATAAATACCTAACGCGGTGCCACCAACTTTTGACGGTTGAAATCTTGTGTGTGACGAATCTCAGTTTCTAGGCAGTATTTGAGCTCGCATTACCTCGTCCTAAGCCGAGCAAGCCTCGGCCTCGGCCTTGAGTATCTACTCAAAGCTGTGCGATCCCTCATTACTTTTTTAATTTCATAATTCCCTAACCCTCTGCATGTAACGCATAGTTTAATGTTTAATTTCAAAGTGGGCACGCGGGGTATGCGCGCACGGGACGGGCGCGAGACGGGCGCGGGGTGGGCACGGGACGGGGACGAGATGCGAGCTAGGGTGACTGTACTTTAGGAATTTTGATGGATGTTCCACTGGGTTCGGTAGGGTGTATAAAATTTTCGATTTTTGAGGATATTCTGTTTATTTAGTAATTTATGGGGTGTATGATATTCAGATAAAAGTTTCAATATAAAGTAGTATACCGAGTACGTACTCTGGAAATTAATATGACGAAAAAATGTTATTTATGTTATGAGTAAGTAATCATAATAGTACGGTGTTATAACAAAAAAAGTTAAAATCGTTTTGAACGCGTGTTTACTCAAATTTTAGTTTGTTATTTTGACATAACTCACGAGTTAATACAACACACCGTGACAACACGTTGTCACGGGATTATCTTTTTTGTAGGTTTTTTTTACAAAACTATGAGAAAATATTTAACAACGAACAACTAATTATTGGTTTTAGAACTAGCAAAGATTTTAGAAATGGTATAAAAACTTTTTTCCTGGTCGAATTCATACTGGGGCACTCCAAATCTATTGTATGTACACAGTCCCACAATACAAGGGTTGCTTGATTAGGTAACGTCTGGCGTATTTGTCTGGCGATATTTATTTTCTTAAAGCAGTTTGGAATTTCCATAGCATAAATTTAAACTTCACTAAACTACCTAATTGAATTGCTATCCTTCTCATAGCTGTAACGTATAAGCAAGACGGATTTTTTGATCTACTGTTGATTTTTGCGGCTAGCAAGTGTATGGCAGTAAACGTAGCCTATAGATGCTTGCAATTGCTCGCACGTTGCCGACTAGAATAGGACAGAGGAAAGGGAAGGGATTGGGCTTCCTTCTCTCACTCATCATACGACACGCATCTAAAATAGACACTTTACGCCGATATTCTGTGAGAGGGTGGTTCTACCAGAGCCAGCCCGTATATGAGCTGAATAATAATATCAGTGCATATATCATCAAATTGAGCGGTTACTCGAGAAATAACAACTACTAGTATGAACACGTGTTTATCTTATTTCCTGGTATGGCGCCCGACTGTCGCGTCACATACCCCTGATATGCGATACTACATACAATTGTTACAATTGTTGAGCGATGAGAATTATTTAACTAGCTACACACTTAATAACTACTTCTCATTGTATGGTTAGTGGCTAACCTAGTGGGGGCTAACCTGGGGGATTCAGGCCATAATCCACCACGATGGCCCAGTGCGGGTTGGTGGATGTCACATGTCTAAAGACATGCAGGTTTCCTCACGATGTTTTCCTTCACCGCAAGCAAGCGATAATCATATTAAAGTTATGATTCACACATAGATTTGGAAAAATCTAGAGGTGTGAGCCAGGGTTTGAACCCAAGACCTTAAGCCCGCAAGACGCGTGCTTAACCAATCGGCTACCACTGAATTAAAAATAATGAAATAAAATATTTTTTCATCAATTTTTTGTTGTAATACTATTGTTTCTCAATAGTGAAGGTATTAATGACACTTCTGCCGTTGTATGCCTCGTTTTATTGCGTTGGAACACGCGAGGCATGGAGGCTGAGTAATTGTTATTTTATTTATTACTCGTATAATATATTATATGGAGTACACAGGACTTCCCTTTATATGCTTGATCAATGCTTTCTTCAAAACGAACGAAGTTTTTCTAAGAGAATACAGCATGGAGTTCTCCAAGAAAGGTGTTAAAATTTTGACAGTTTCGGAACGTGCGAGTAATGCCTCAGGCATTCCAAGCGTCCATAGGCTACGGTAACTGCTTAATGCGGGCTGGCTTATTGCTACCTTAATCATATAAAAAATGTGCATAGTTGTTTAGTAGTAGGTATCGGTTTTGTAGCTTTTTAGATGCATCATAATTTCAATTCAACATCCCACTAATATTATAAATGTGAAAGTTTAGATGGATGGATGGATGGATGGATGTCTGGTACTCAATCACGCCAGAACGGCTGAAGGGATCTGGATGAAATTTGGCACAGAGATAGATTATAGTCTGGAATAGCACATAGGCTACTTTTTTAATCATGCGCGGACGAAGTCGCGGGCGGAAGCTAGTAAATTCAATAAAATACACGTGTTAAAGTATTTGAAGCATCATAGTAATATGGTATAAGTATAAATTTAGAGTCTTAAGTGCATCAAGCAAAAGCATAAACTTAATGTATCGCTTGGTTATGAAGTTAACTTTCGTCCCGACAATTACAGGGAAAACAATATTATATAATGAAGTAATATTGTTGTAAATTACATAATTATAAATGCGTTATAATTATAATAAAAAAAAATCAAAATATTTTACATAATATAAACATCCCGACGATTGTGTTATTTGTGGTCACCCTACCATTTTTTTACTGGCATTAGAAAATGCTTTAATTCAAATTGCAATAATTTAATTCAAATCCCTAACTAGTTTTTGTTCATGTACTATTTTCAGTAAGATAATCAACTGAAAAAAATAGGTACTTTTACATAATCACGCCTTAGTAACAAGCCGAGGTGAAAAAACATAGGTGTGTATACAAATTTATTTTTAAATGTTACACTCACCATTTCATTCTACCCAGCACCACAGAACACTCGCAAAAAAATCACAAATGCATCATAAATGCAATTTTGTTTAAAACCGCGCCAAAACTGAACACTAGCGTCAAGCGTTCCAAATTCAAAAAAATATGAAAAAAATTGGCAGTTTTTATTATGTTTAGAAACACGTCTAGCACTCACGCCGGTTAGTTTCGCACTGAAACGTAATTTCAATACTGAATGACTATCAGAAATAGTCGTAGGGAGGGAGGAATAGCGCGGGGACGGGAGAGCGCTACAAGCGCTTTCGGCTGCGTTCGTAATTTGATTTCCTAACGGGTTTTTATAACTAAACATTTTAACTTTTTTTTCTGTTTTTAAATTAAGAGTGCTATTGCTATTAAGACAACTTCATCGGTTAATAACATTGATGGACTTTCACGTACCTAATTCTTGATTGAATTCCCGGATCCCGCAAAAAGTTATTTGTACATAAAATTCTAAGTTAATTGGGAACAAATCGTGGATTTGTGTAACAGTACACTTCTAGCCACCCAATCGCGGTATACAGGCGTCCTAGTCCCTTTTCCCTCTCTGTTCTAATTGATAGACTTCACACGCTTGAGAACGGGTTCGATCTCTCGTTTTGGCCGTCACTGTTGTTGAGCAAGTGAATTTTTTTTTGGTAGTGCTAAGCTTTACTGATAGCAGCTGATTTACGGGCTAGCTCGACCGGGGAAGAACCACCTTCTCACAGAAGATTGGCGTAAATTAACTCTTACAGCCTGTACTTAGAGAGCCAGAAGCCCAATCAAGCCAGCAATGTGCGAGCGATGCCTATTGTATAGCAAGCATCTATAGGCTACGGTGACAACTTAATAGTGGGCGCCTGCTCCAGTTTGCCACACTAGTTATATGAAAAAAAAAAACTACAAATCTGTAAAGCGCTTTTTCCGCTTCATCAACATTTTTATAATCGTGTAATATGCGTTCACAAGAGAACAACCAATCAGAGCTCTTTATTCAAAACTAGAAGGGCGTACACTGATGACGCGATGCAAATACGTTGACACGCTGTGAGAAACACAAACTTATTATGTACTGGTGGCGAAAATGTGAACTAACAAGCTTTTCATACAAAAAGATAGTTTTTCGAAGACAGTGGCGACACTTTGAATGGTATTTATAAATTTATATCGATGTTGCGAGTGTATTTATTAGTTAGTAAGATAATTAATATTTGCTGGTAGGCTCTTCATTAACATAATCAAACAAGCATATTTGAACATAACAATTTAACAAACATTATACGGACATTACAAAAAGAAATAAAATTACAAATATAATTACAAATTCACAAAAAAAAAAAAAAATTATTCATTAAACAAATTACTTTTATTTCTAGGAAAATCCGGAAAAACCTAAACGGATGGTAATCCTATTTTCTATGATAATGACCCTACACATGACTTTTGTTTAAAGAGAATTGTGCAAAAGAAATGACACATGTTTTCCTATATCTCCCTCTCTTTCAGTTGGATGTCAGGCTCAATCTTCCAATTTCCGAATTTAAAATAAAACTTTACAAAGAGTGGGGGCCACGTGGCTGTCCAAAGTAAAATCTTAAAAATCTCAAAATTTCCGCCGCACTTCTAAAACAAAAATGTCGAAAATATTCTCTTTAATAATGTTTTTGTCTCGTCCGCCATTTTGTGTTGTGACGTCACCCCAAATATTCCAAGACTTTCCCTTTGCTGTGAAATGTTTTAATAAAAAAAACTTCGTGAATGTCATACTGTTGTATGAAGCGAGAATTTGAAACACGTTACATCATTTTAGCTATTTTCATTGTTTTAAAACATTGATGCATTGTTTTAACAGATATTAGAGATAGGCTGTACTAGGTAAATTTGGGACTAGGTGCACCTATTCTTAGTATTTAAAAATACGTGATCCAGATACCTGTTCCACCTATTCCATCTAGTCTCAATTACTTATCGATTATGATTCGCGTACTTAGTCCTTAAATCCATACTAGGACTCGATATTTGAGATCATTCATTTACAATATTCTTGTTACGTACCTACGTAGATATTTAATCAGTAAATTTGCTAATACTAGTTGGAGTAAGTACTGTAAAAATTAGAATAGGTGTCGCCTAGTCTCGTAAAATACCTGTTCTTCGGATCTGTTCTAGTAAATACGACTCATGTCTAACCATCGTATTACTGACATCAAAAACAACAACCTTTGTTCTATGACTTTTTACAAAACAAATAAAAGTAAACAAAAAATCACTTTCTAAAATGTATGAAAAAAATTTTTATCTCATCCAGAGGAAAGCCATGGTACGTGGTTGTATTCCACTTTGCCCTAAAGTACCTAAACGTACCACGGCTATTCTCTAGATGAGAATATTTTCTTGTTTCATACATTTTAGAGTGTGATTATTTTTTTGTTTTGTAAAAAGTCATAGAACAAAAGTTGTTGTTTTTGATGTCAGTAATACGCCCCTGCAAGGTTGTTAGTGTTTTACCAATAACCCTGTATATAAACGACATTGATCTAAAACGGTCGTTGGCGGCCATTTTGTGAAAAGTTCCTGAAAACGGACCGCACGAGTTTCAAGCCAACTCTTTCCAACTTGTATTTAACACAAGAAGACACTTAAGTGTTTTTCAGGACATTAGTTCCGAGTTTTTAAGTACTGCCGACATTTTATCAATGGTTTCCTTCGACCTTTTGGATTTGGACCGATTGTGTGGCCGAAAACTAAACAGCGCGCGAACTTATTTTTTTATGCGATTACAGTGGCAAACAAGCGTACGGCCCGCCTGATGTTAAGCAGTTACCGTAGCCTATAGATGCTCGCAATGCCTTTGGTAAAGGGGAGTGGGACAGAGGGATGGGAATGGGGGGATTTATTGGTGGTAGAGCCAAGCTGTAGCCAATTGACTGCAGCTCATAATGAGCTGGCTATACCGGGGTGGTACCACCCTCTCACAGAAGATCAGCGTAAAGTACGATGAGTGGGTGGGGTGAGCCGAAAGCACAAACCTCTTCCGCGTCCATTTCCCTCCCACTACCCCCCCTTCAAGTCGGCAAAGAGCAAGCATGCCTTTAGTATTGCAAGCATCTATAGGCTACGGTTACTGTTTAACATCAGGCGGGCCGTACACTTGTTTCTTTGTGGAAAAATATAACGAAAAACTGAGATCATAATTTTTTAAATTTGTTTTTTTTTTTTTTGGATTTAGTGGGCTTTGAGTTGGCTTAATATCTCCACAACGTGGTGGTGTATGGCCACACAAGCCTCTGACTACCCCTGAATGGAGATAAAAGTCGTGACGTATATGTTATTTATGTTATGTTAGATTTTAAATGTTTCATAACAGCACAGTTCGTTTTCCATCAAACGCTACGATTCCGTAGCGCAGCGTAGCGTCAGAAATGGTAGCGTTAAGTAATGCAAATACAGTGTTGGCTGGAAAAGCAGGCTGTAATTATACTCTTGGGCGCCGCTGTTGTAGGGCCGAGGGCATGGTGATAAGCGGAAGCGAGAGCGGAGTATTATACTTTGATGATTCATAATTTCATAAAATAAAAACACTATGTGACATTGTACGATAGAACATTGACGTCATACCTTGCAGACGCCTTATAACTATTCATTCGAAATTCAAACCGATTGTGAAGGGCGTGAAAGAACTGTGTGTGCTAATTAGTCCGAAAAACGTCACAGACACAGATAGATCGATATAAACATTCGTGCGCATCGAGCATTCAGTACCCGGCATTCAGTACCTCTGAATCCGAGGTAATAGGCGTCTTTTGGTTATAAGGTCGATAGTTTTTTATTTTTATGGCCGTCGTCGCCGAGTCCCTGGAAACGTTGGCGTGACGACCTGGATGCATTTCGTAACAACTGGCTAGAAATGGCCAAGACAGAGGAAAGTGGGGAGTTGTGGGGAGTCCTATCATGCAAACAAAGCAGTGAGATAACGTAGGTTAGGAAAAAAAATTGTCATTTTTAAATCGCTACCGCTTATGCACTATGTCCGCTGCCTACCCGACCTACATCCAGCACAAAAGGTATGATCTTTTAATTCTGCTCTTTGTTCCGCTGCAAATGTGTTAGGAGCAGCTCTAATAAGACTTAATGTATGCCTCGTGACGTCATGATATAAATCCATATGAAACCTTTTTGAAGATGTTTAGAACAACGCCATCTATACGAGAGATCAGTGGAACTAGTTTATTTTGTAACGCCATCTGTTTCCAATAATTGTTAATTTGATTAGTGTGGTGACCATGATGTTTTATTATTTGTGGAATTTTATTCTGTGGTCTGTTTGAAAATGTTTGGAAATCGTAGGAGTCTGAGTTTTTAGGTTACCCATCCAAAGTCTGGTCGGGATAACATGCCTTAACCCGTTGATTTATTAGGTTACGTGTAGCTTACTAATTTAAGCTATGTCACTGTCTTCTTAGAGGCTGTTTCAGAATCATCGCATAACTTTTATCCACCAAATAAATTAAGCCCTTAGAATTGAATGTTTTAATTCAACACATACGTCAGTTTGCAGTCACTTCGAATTCTTAATTCTTTGAGCTATTTAGTAAGTTCTTGTACAAGACGACCGCTTGGCGCAGTGGTTCGAGTGTAGGTCGCTCGGCTCACTGCATCGGGTGGTTGCGGGTTCGATTCCCGCCAGAGGCAAATTTCGGAAACGGCCTTTTCGTAATTTGCCCTGGTCTGGGTGTCACTGGGATCACCCCAGACTATATGGTATCATTAGTACAAGCGTTGCTAATTTAGGGACCACACATTTGGTGTGTTTTTTAAATGGCGATTTAAAAAAACAATGTAAACAAGACAATCCCTCTGAGTTTCTTGCCGGATCTTCTCAGTCGAGGTCGCGTTTCCGATCCGGCGGTAGAAATTAAGAAAAAAAGTACCTAATATGACAATTTGTAAGTGCCCCGTAGGCCTAAACAAAATAAACGCTCTGACTTTGACTTTGTGTCCAGCGATATTAATAAAATTTTCTCGTTTCTCAGATATCTTCTGCGTCTGCCTACTAGTCTAAAAATATAAGCGTTATGGTAAATGTTAAAATTAGGTGAGAATTTACCCACGCACCGGAACATAACTGCCAGTTTGGGGAGTTTCATTAAATCGTGGTTAGTCCTCAAAAGCTCTGTACCAAGCCACACCCGACTAATCTTTGTTATAAAACAGTGTATATTAAACGAAAAATATGGATATTTTCCTTATTTTTGGGAATATTAAGTTTATACTCTATATTGAACGATGAAACATTGTATATCCAGGCTTACGGGAGTAACAATGATGGGAGAGAGTATTTGATTGTCTATCTACACACATTTTGTTATGGTACTGAGGTGGCAAACAAGCGTACGGCCCGCCTGATGTTAAGTAGTTACCATAGCCTATACTCAATACTTAATAGCCTATACTTAGATGCCTGAAATAACAAATGCATCGCTCGCACGTTGCCGTTCTGAAAGGGAGTGGGACAGAGAGAGGAGAGGGGAGAGTTGGGCTTCCGGCTCTCTCACTCATCGTACAAAACGTAGCTGTAATAGCTACTTAACGCCGATCTTCTGTGAGAGGATGGTACTAGGATCAGTATCATCCATGGGCTGGCTGGACTGGTTAGTCGAGTCAGCCCATATATGACGGGCCCGTTAGCGTGGTTGGCGCGGTGGCGCCTTTCACGCTGCAGGTCGTAGGTTCGATTCCTACCCGGGACATGCATTTGTGTGCATGAACATGTCTGTATGTCCCGAGTCTGGGTGTATATGTATATTAAGTATGTATTTAAAAACAAAAAAGTAGTATATGTAGTACCTAATATCAGTTATCTGGTTTCCATAGTACAAGCTCTGCTTAGTTTGGGATCAGGTAGCCGTGTGTAAAAAATGTCCCAGGATATTATTATTATTATATGAGCTGCAGTCGATTGGCTGCACACAGTGCGAGGGGAACGGACAGAGTGAAGGAAAGGGAAGTGCCTCTGCGTTTACTAGAAAATCTTATCCTAATGCCGTGTGTCCACTGGCAAGAAAACTTGCACAAGTTTACTTGCGCCAGCGACTTCCAATGTGTAATCACTCACGCAAGTGGACTTCAGCGACTTGCCGAACTTGCTGCAAGTCACATGTACACGGTTGTGTAAAATTGCAGTCAGTGGAAACACGACGGCAAGTGACTTCTGCAAGAAATTGCGGGAGTTACCAGTGGACACACGGCTATAGAAAAATCATGGCAAGTTCTCCCCAACCCAGCATCCCACCGGATCATCCACATATAAAACAATACCTATAAACTTACGTAGTAAACGCACATAGCCTACCTTCACAACCATAATAATAATTAGCTGAGTGTGTGCCCACAAAATTTTATGTGCGCAGGGAATGTTATGTGTTTGTACATAGAAATTAGGTGCGTTAGTAGGGTGTTTGTGTGTGTAACCCGGCTTTGGATCAAAGGCTTTTGTATTTGAGTTTGTACCTACTAAAAACTTGTATACGATGTGCTAGGTAAGAGGAGAAACATATTGAAGGAAGGTATTCTGATTCCAAATATGTAAAAATTACCTTACTTTTGACCTTTTATCCAACGAAATACGAATTAATGAAAAATCCGCCTATCTCGCTGCAGGTCGTAGGTGCGATTCTTACCCGGGACATGCATTTGTGTGCATGAACATGTCTGCATGTCCCGAGTCTGGGTGTATATGTATATTAAGTATGTATTTACAAACAAAAAGTAGTATATGTAGTAATATCAGTTATCTGGTTTCCATAGTACAAGCTCTGCTTAGTTTGGGATCAGGTAGCCTGGTGTAAAAGAATGTCCCAGGATATTTATTTATTCATGAATGAAATGAAGTATGAAGAGTTACATAAGTGAATTCTCTTTGATAAGACAGCAAATAGTCGTTTCGAATCTTATTGCAATATGCAATATGTCTTGCTGATTATATTTCGAAGGATAGTACCTACTAGTAGCGATTGTAGCCTAGGGGTGAACAGGTTGGGCTAGCAATCAGAAGGTCCCAGGTTCGATCCCCGGTGGGACATGCACCAATGGATGAATTTTCATCTATGTGCATAATTTACAGTTCGCTGACGGTGGGGGAAAACATCGTGAGGAAACCTACCTATCCATCGAGATCAGGTAATAGTCAGTTCCTGTATACACGGCGACAAGGTTCACCACCTGTCACGTTGGGTTCTGACTATCAGGTGAAACGTGGGCTTTGAGTTGGTTAATACTTCCTCAATGTGGTGGTGTGCCACTCAAGCCTCTGACTACCCCGAATGGGGATAAAAGTCGTGACGTTACATTTCATTTAGTACCTACTATTCAGTAAATGTACACCATAGGTTAAAAGGCATTAATGATATCTAACCACTTAGCAAATATAGCTTCAGGACAGGTCGTGATGACGGTAAGGCCCTTAAAAGACCTTTTGTTTATAATAAAGTATTATCAAACGTGTTGTTTTGGGGTACGGAAACGAGACGATAACGGGACAACTTGCACGGGTCCGGACGGGTGTAATGACAGCACCGCGGTAATGTTGCCAGATTAGAAAATGTGTACAAATAATAGTTTTGTTGGGTTTATTTTTAGGGGTAATTATTTTTGTTTTTTAAATGGAGTTGATTTTTTTGTACACTAAGTCAACATAACTTTCACATGATGGTAATGTAATGGCCAAGAGGTACTACTTTTACATCCCACTAATATTATAAATGTGAAAGTTTGGATGGAAGTATGGATGGATGTTTGTAACTCAATCACGCCCAGAACGGCTGAACGGATCTGGTTGAAATTTGGCACAGAGATAGTTTATAACCTCGATTAACATATAGGATACTTTATATAGGTCCCAGGTTCGATCCCCGCTGGGGCATGCACCAATGGATGAATTTTCATCTATGTGCATAATTTACAGTTCGCTGACGGTGAGGGAAAACATCGTGAGGAAACCTACCTATCCCTCGGGATTAGGTAATAGTCAGTTCCTGTATACACGGCGACAAGGTTCACCACCTGTCACGTTGGGTTCTGACTATCTGGTGAAACGTGGGCTTTGAGTTGGTTAATACCTCCACAATGTGGTGGTGTATGGCCACTCAAAAACCTCTGACTACCCCCGAATGGGGTTAAAAGTCGTGACGTTACATACTTTATATACCGATAGTATGTTCCCGTGGGATAAATTATGTTCGGAAGAAGTCGCGGGCGGAAGCTAGTGTGTTTTAAGTTAGGACTTTTAACGACGATACAATTGCCCTAAATATAGATCAAGATGAAATAAGGTCGTGTCTATAGGGGATATAATAGTTTCTAGATATTGAATATACAAACAGAAGCCAAAAATACAGTTTACCTTACGTAGGAAACACGGTATGACAAGAGAAATGTATATCTTAATTTAATAAAAAATCTTGGCATAATGGCCTATTTATATCGAAAAATATAGCAAACATTTTATGAAAAGTACACTTTACCAAGGTATTTTCTTCATAAAACTCCCTTGAATATGATTTTCATCAAAAAATAACGGATAATTACAAAATAAAAGTATAAAATTATCCTCATCCGCAAAGTCCGCGTATAAAAAATGCACGTACTCACCAGCGCGGATGATCCGGTGTGTGGTCACCGCCTGTAAACAGAGGAGGGTGTGTGAGATCGGTGCTACCCTGGTCAAGTAGAGTGAATATAATATATGTAGAAAATGAGACATAAGTATTTCATATAGTAGAATATGTAGGAGGTATTTCAGTAAGTTAACCAATGAATAAGATACTTTTAAGTTATACAGGTCCACTTTGTTTATGAAAAGATCCAAGAGCGAATATAACGAGGAGATGAGATCTTTTTTTGATTTTATTTCATATTTTTCGTAGAATTTTTCATGATAATAATCTAGTATTTCAGAAAGTTAACCAATAAACAAGATATTTTTAGTTGTATAGTTCCAAATTGTTTCGGAATATGTCCTTAAAAACGATAGGTATTCAAAACTAACAAGGACTTTACATTCAATATAATCTAATCATTTATTATTTTAAAAATAAACTTAAGGTAATTATTAGGTTAAATAATTATTTAAAATTGAATGATAATCTTAAAACACGCGCAATCATTTTATTAACTTACCTACTTGATAAGTGAGAAGTTTATTATCTCAATCAAAACCAAAAACTGTTTAAAATGCTACTACTAACATAATACAAAAATGCGTTTATTTTATAAACATTATTTGATATCTGTTAGACTCATTAGACTACATAAAAACAAGCCTTTTTAAACAAAAAATCCCTAAAAAACTTTTCGTCAGACAAAACCACATTTCTACAACCGCTAACGTGCGCACCTGTGCACAAAACAACCCTTTATTTGCTACACAAATCTCAACCCCCATTAACAATTTAATCCCTCTTTACATACCATGGCTTTATCTATATTACCTTTTAACATTTAAAGACTGTCCTAACCCAATAAAAACGCGTGGTCGCCCCACATAACCGGTTGCGGTCGGCCGGATCCGGTAATAACCGCTTCAAACCTGCGCGAACCGGTTTCAATAGCACTTTGATGTTGTGGCATTCCTGTTAATTTTCAATTTTGCAAACTTTAAGTACTTGTGGCTTATGGCGGTGGAGACGATTGTGGTCGCGCGGTCTCGACGTCGATTTGCGAAATGTTTTTTTTTTAAATAGGGTTGGTGGGACTCGATTTTAGTTTTGATTTCAAAGCTCTATAGCATGAAGCTATTGTTTAAAATACATACAGCAAAAGAATGCTGATTATACATACATGTATAATCAGCATTATTTTGTTATAGATTTCACATTGTGTATGTGAACCGTTGGGAGAGAATTTACAAGTTAGGTTGAAATCAATATTTATTTTCTACAAAATTTTGTACCTGTCGATCGGTCTGAGGTTTAATGTGGTATATTTTATATAGCATATGGGTTAACGGATTCCTCAACAATGTTGCATTAAGTCACCACTTTGAGCTTTACTAAACTCTTAAGTAACAATTTGGCCATTGAAGGAACTTTAATAAAAGAAAAGCCTTTTTAGTTTTTGTCGGATCTTCTAAGTTAAGATCTCATTCCAATCCGATTGTGGAGATAAAGAAAAATTACAGATTACACGATTCTAATTTTTCTTTTGCCCACAAAAAGGCGATTTCACTTTGACTAGCACAATAACATTATTTGAGTTACCGTTTTCTATTTGTATAGTTTGATGGATCTATCATTATTATTTTTATGTGTCTACTTATGTAAAAAAACTTTGCCAGGTTGGATAAAGTATGTACATGTGCTCAATAAAGTAGGTACAACCAAATGTTCAATAACGTCACGACTTTTATCCCCATTCGGGGGTAGTCAGAGGCTAGAGTGGCCATACACCACCACATTGTGGAGGTATTAACCAACTCAAAGCCCACGTTTCACCAGATAGTCACGAACCCAACTTGACATGTGGTGAACCTTGTCGCCGTGTATACAGGAGCTGACTATTACCTAATCCCGAGGGATAGGTAGGTTTCCTCACGATGTTTTCCCTCACCGTCAGCGAACTGTAAATTATGCACATAGATGAAAATTCATCCATTGCATGCCCCACCGGGGATCGAACCTGGGATCTTCTGATTGCTAGCCCAACCTGTTCACCCCTAGGCTACAGTCGGTGTCCAATAATTAGTAGTTTAACCCAACCTAAACTTCTGATGAATTAAAATTTCTCAATTTATTTTCCTCACCAAAGTTTCTCCGCTTCAAAATTTAGTTCCGACCCAGCCCTATTCAAAACCGGTTCTAACTGCTTTGTACCGGCTAACGACCGGCTCTTGGCGTGACAAACCGGTTATTCTTGTATTTCCACCGGATTTTTCCAAAAGTCTCCAATTACCGTTTAGTCGTGAACTTTAATTAATAATTGGATAAATTTTCAACGAGTTACAGGCATTTTCAGGTAAACGATGGAATTTCAACCCCATTTAACTAATTCGTAGGTTCATGTTACCTAGTTATGTGATTAGAGGACTGGTTCTCAAAGTTTTTGAGTTTAGAAGGTTGACAATCGGAGTTCTTGTTTTCTTTAAATAACTTTATAATTTGTTATTCAAATTAAATCTAAAAACTGTTTTATATGGTTTAACAAAGCACTTACGATTAGACAGAATTTACCACCGAAGAACCGGCAACGTGAAAAAAATATTAAGTAACGAGTATAATCGGCAAAAATAAAGTATCGGAGATTTACAATAAGATGGTCTCCCTAAATATTAGAAAGACCTCTTTAATAGTTGCAGTTGTTTGGTATTAGGTATCAAGTTTAGGATTTGACCACAGTATACTCGACATATTAGAAGTCTGTTTAGTGAACGAATATTTCGCTTCAAGTAGTGTCAGGGGGCGTAGCTCAGATGGTAGAGCGCTCGCTTAGCATGCGAGAGGTACCGGGATCGATACCCGGCGCCTCCAATCTAATTTTTTATTTTCGAAATTTTATTTTTTATGTTGCTAATTTTGTTGTATTAAAATATGTCTAATTTTGACACGATTTAAATCCAATTAAAAATAATATAACTAATAATATTAAATTCTCTGTTATAAGGCCTTATTACACTTGGCTGAATTTAGTCGTCTAAATTCAGAATAGTCAAGTTTATTTTGTGCAACAGATTATCAACATTGTATTTTAAAATGGATGCGTTCATTGAATTGTAAATGCGAACGCGTTCTTAATCTTATGTTTGCATCTTCTACATTCGTTGGAGCTAGGATTTATTCGAGCGTGTCGCGATAGCGTGTTTCTAGCTATCCGACAATAGATGGCGCTGACTCTAAAGTATTCATAAAAATAAAATTCATATTCATGACTTTTTATTTTAAAATGTTTCATATTTTTAGGAAAAATGTTAATGCTATAAAAAAGTTTATTTAGGTAGGTACGCATTATTTACGCAATTTTTGCTTGAAAATTTATTTTTTAAGATTCATTGCAATAACGAACATTTTTGACATATTGGAAAATTGTTCCCAAATATTTTCACTTCCATTTTAATATCAAATTTTAATGATTACTTTATGTTGCAACAGTTTTATTCTAACAAAAATATATCACAAAACCCAAATTATATCCTACAAAAAATATACTTATCCCCGATTGGAAACGGGTACGCTAGATTACACCCGCTTCGATTGACACTTCATATCAGTTTTTTCGGCGGGAAATCCGACAGTTGACGTTTACAAACGTCATTAGCGAGCATATGGCATCCTCTGTGGCATTTAGTTTTTTTTTTTCCCCTACTTTGTATAAGTAAATTCTGGTTTACTCTTGGGCTTGCGCTTGTAGTCTTGATATTGATCATGCATTGTCGCAAAACAAGATCAGAACATAGACATTCCCTGCAAGAAAGAAACAAGAAGATCCCAGGTACCGGAAGACGCAGCGTGGGTAGGCCCACAAGGTGGACCGACGACCTAGTGAAGGTCGCGGGAAACCGCTGGATGCAAGTGGCACAGGACCGGGCGTTGTGGAAAACCTTGGGGGAGGCTTATGTCCAACAGTGGACGTCTTTTGGCTGACATGATGATGAAACCTGATCCTAAAGTCATGCAGATTTATTCTCAAGTCTTGCATCGGTCTTGCGAAATTGCAAGACTGCAAGATGAAGAGAGTGCCGACATTAACTAATCCACCAAGCCAACTAGACACTCGGGTATAAATATCAAATGATAATAAGTCAATGATTCCGCGGTCCGTCCACAACGTAGTGAGCCTGGGCCAATGCCTGGACACTCCTGTGGCAGTAGCTCCCACTACGTGGTGGAAGGACCGCGGAATCATTGACTTATTATCATTAGATATTTATACCCGAGTGTCTAGTTGGCTTGGTGGATGTACCTCAAAGTGAAACAGGCAACAATAGGCCCAAGTAAGTTTAATCAGCAGTCTCCAAACGCCAACTTAGTCTAACATTTCTATTATATTCGACATAAATTCTAAGTTTAACAGTTAACTATTCGATAGCATAGTTCGGGAGAGAATTCGGGGGACTAAGTACCTATCTGGCAGCGACCATAGCTCGGGTATTTTAGTGATTTATTGAATCCGAAAAATGTTGCCAGTTCCGGGAATATTTCGATGAAAATACTGTGAATTTGTTTAACGATGGTGGTTTGAGCGTAGGCAAATCGGCATAGGGGGCGTCCATAAATTACGTGAGGCATTTATGGGGGGAGGGGGTCGAGCAAAATCTCACGTAATTTTTTTACCGCAAGAAACAGTGTAAAATGCAAGAAAACTGGGTTAAATTAAGATTTTTTTTGAACTAAACTTAACTTTTCCTTTTACTTTTTCTTTTGTTAAATTACTTAAGTAAAACATATTTCTCACGAAATCTCACCAAGGGGGGAGGGGGGTCGAAAAATCTCAAAAATCACCTCACGTAATTTATGGACGCCCCCTTACTAGTAAAATAAATAAACAAATATCGCCTGACCTCACCAACTGTATGGTCACAAACTAAGCAATCCTTCTATGACCCCAGTTGCACCCAGACCAAGTTAAGCTGCCAAAAAATATACCCAAACAGGCATCAAAGTCTAGGCGTTTATTTAGTTTACGTTCCATGGTACAAGATTATTTTGGGACCATACAGTTGATGTGTTTTTTGTTTTTGGGCCCGTTGGCGTGGTTGGTAAGACTCCGCCTATCACGCTGCAGGTCGTAGGTTCGATTCCTACCCGGGACATGCATTTGTGTGCATGAACATGTCTGTATGTCCCGAGTCTGGGTGTAATTATGTATATTAAGTATGTATTTACAAACAAAAAGTAGTATATGTAGTAATATCAGTTATCTGGTTTCCATAGTACGAGCTCTGCTTAGTTTGGGATCAGTTAGCCGTGTGTAAAAAGAATGTCCCAGGATATTTATTTATTTATAGGACTGAGTTGGCAAACAAGCGTACAGCCCGCCTGCTGTTAAGCAGTTACCGTAGCCTATATATGCTTGCAATACCAAAGGCATTGCTCGCACGTTGCCGACCTGAAGGGGAGTGCGAAGGAGCGAGTGGAAAGAGAGGGGGTGTTGGGTTTTCGGCTCTCTCACTCGTACGAAACGCAGCTGTAAAAGCTGCTTTACGCCGATTTTCTGTGGGTGGTACTACCCCGGTCGAGCCAGCCCGTAAATGAGCTGCAGACAATTGGCTACAGCTTGGCTCTACCACCTAGTTTAAAAAAAAAAAAAAAAAAATACCGTCACGACTTTTATCCCCATTCGGGGGTAGTCAGAGGCTTGAGTGGCCATACACCACCACATTGTGGAGGTATTAAGCCAACTCAAAGCCCACGTCGCACCAGATAGTCAGAACCCAACGTGACAGGTGGTGAACCTTGTCGCCGTGTATACAGGAACTGACTATTACCTAATCCCGGGGGATAGGTAGGTTTCCTCACCACCTACCACCTAGTTTCCACCTAGTTTGTTTTGTAATATTTATGCATTTAACTCCAACAACCCCTACGCTCCTTACGTAGTATGTGGTGACACCCTTGCTGTCTGGATAAAAAATAGTGTTATAAGAGAAAGATGCAAGCTGAAGGATGATGTGGTGACTAAGGGCCTCCGCAGACTAGCTACTTTTAGCATCGGCGATCGGCGATTTTGATGCTGCGTCTCGCTCGTTCGCGCTCGAAGAAACGCGACGCAGCATCGATACGTCACAAAATCGCCAAGATTGTCAAGAGTATGCTAAGATGGTTTAGCTATTTAGAGGGGATGAGTGAAAGTCGACTGAAGAAAGAGATATACGGAGCGAAAGTAAGTGGATGCGTCGGAAGAGGGTGCCTAAGCAAAACTTTTCACGACCATATTAATGTTCTTTTCCCTCGACTGACGGCAGTGCATGAAAAAAATTATGAATTCAATTCAATTCAATTCTAATCATTTATTTTGTTTAGGCCTACGGGGGCACTTACAAATTGTCATTTTACATTTTTTCCTTAACTTCTACCGCCGGATCGGAAACGCGACCTCGACTGAGAAGATCCGGCAAGAAACTAGCGGGCTTGTCATTTTTACAATATTTTTTTTTATCGCCATTTACTTATTTTAATACAATGTATTTTGTTAAACAATAGCTCCAGTGTGCTGCCTTCCGAAATAAGCAAGGCAAGACACGCTACACTTTTACATTTGAGCGATCAGTCCCAAGCTGATTTATCTTCCAAGTAATGATGAATGGCGAAAGAATGATGAATGGCGATAAAGCAAAAAGATATGTGTCAGAATCGTAGCATGTGGTAATCAGTAGTCTCTGCCTACCCCCGTATGATACAGGCGTGAGTTATGTATTTTTTTTATGGGACTAAGCCCGCCACACACTCCCACCACTGTTACTCCTGTAAGCCAGGATCGACAGTGTCCAACGATGCCGAGGTTTGACCCTCGACGAGTCCCGGGGACAAGCTAAGTTGTCTTGGAACCCGCACGCATTTAATCAGAAGAAAGGATAGGAGGAGTTGGAAGAAGATTATCCACTTCCCTCCATAACAAAGCGGGAGACAATAATAACAGTATAGGCTGGTAGCCACAGAAATAAGACTGTTACAACTAGTGGAAGACCAGTTGTAACGCACCACGGACAGTAATTTGACTATTACTGTCAGTTATTTGAGTATATGTATGCTAACTCTAACGAACAAACGAACTAAAATAAACATATTTAGTGAGAATAGAAGGTTACCCTGACATTATCAAAATGGCGACAGCCCCATCATTTCGCCATAAAACTATGACATTTAAATGTCGTTACGTATTTTGAACAATGCGAAAGGTAGAAAACTCTTCTAAATATAACCATATTTTGGGGTATGAGGGGACGGGGTTAGGCTTCCGGCTCTCTCATCGTACGAAACGCAGCTGTAATAGCTACTTTACGCCGATTTTCTGTGAAGGGGCAGTACTACCCCGGTCGAGCCAGCCCGTATATGAGCTGCAGTCATTTGGCTACAGCTTGGCTATACCACCGATCATACAGACATACAGATAAGACTCCCAAAAACTTTTGACTTGGATTCGGAGACCTACGAAAAGCCTATCACACTTTTTAACAAACACCTTTAACGCTCATACAGTATTAAAGTAGTACTTATCGATTAGATAACTCATTAAAAACCCATCACTGTTGGATTATCAATCATTTTAAACCAAAAATGACATCTTAAAATTGCACAATAATTTGTTTACGTTCCTAAGAAAACGTTCTTTTGAAATAGATTCATCTTTTATCGATTGTGATTCATTTAAGGAGGGTAGGGGGTGAAACCACCCTTGGGAAGGGTGCGATTCGCACTTTTGATTTGTACACGTAACAGCTCTACTTCTCTATAGGAATGACATCCGAATGGGCGATGGGTAGTCTTATTATGGCAATTCATTCATATACAGGATTATTAAAAAAAACGGCCAAGTGCGTGTCGGACTCGCACATAGAGGGTTTCGTACCACGGTAGAATAAAAACATCAAAAATATCAAGTTTCTTGTATGGGGACCCCCTTTATTTTTAGTATTTCTTGTTGCAGCGGGAACAGAAATACACATTCTGTGAACATTTCAATTCTCTACCTATAATGGTTCGTAAGATACAGCCCGCTGACAGACGGACGGACAGACGGACAGCGTTGGCTTAATAATACGGTCCCGTATGCACCCTTTGGGTACGGAACCCTAAAAAAGTAAAAACACAAACAACCTTGGTATCGGGTACCCACATAACAAGTAGATACATATACTCACGCTTGTATCCCACGGGGATAGGCAGAGACTATTGATTGCCACATGCTACGATTTTGACACACCTCTTGCTTCATCCACATTCATACATCTGTTGCACTGCCGTCAGTTGAGGGTGCTACGGACTTGACCTTTCTGGAAAAGACCATTAATCTGGTCGTAAGAAGTTCTCCTTGGGCGCCCTCTTCCAACGCATCCACTTACTTTCGCGCCGTATATCTCTTTCGTCATTCGACTTTCACTCATCATCTCTACATGGCCAAATCATCTTAGCATACTCTTCTCAATCTTAGTCACCACATCAACCTTCAGCTTGCATCTCTCTTATCACACTATTCCTTATCCGGTCAGCAAGGGTAACTAGTAGATAATAAGATAATAATGTATTACGACCACAGAGTAAAGACTAAAGACAGAGGTGCTCTTATTAGATATATATATGAAAAAAAAACGTGGTCATTGTTTTCCCATTTCAGTTGTTCTATGTACCGGTAATTAGTTGAACTACTCGCTTCGTTTTATGTCGACGTTAGTACTAGGCCGACTACTCGGCCGAGTTGCTTAGGGCCAGTCCCCTTAGTAATTGGTCCATGATTACGACTCATATAATATAACATTTGATGACAGAGATTGAAAATTACAGAGAATCAGTGTAATTCAGACATGAAAGCAAAAAATTGTATGTACATTACTTAGGTACATATTTATTTATGTAATAATAATAGGTATAGCGCAGAGTACGAGGACGAATCCCCCTCAAATTAAGGGGGAGTGTCTGGTATTTTTAGGGTTCCGTAAGTGCCTCAAAAGGAAAAACAGGTACCCGGATAGAATCACTTTGTTGTCCGTCTGTCAAGACGTGCACAGCCCAAACCGCTGGTGTTATAAGCATTATTATTTATAGTCGACGTACCTTTCATAGTGTAAAAGAAGAGCAGAGGAAAAATTTCGGAAAATTCCACCCCTAAGGCGGTAAAATAAGGGGTGAAAGTTTGTATGGGGGAGTCGCATTTATTCTCAAGCTAGCGACATGAAAATTAGTATTTAGCCTTAAGTAGGCTAAAGACTAGATGCGTTTTTAAAAAATCAACTCCTAACAAGTTTTTACGGAACCCTCAGGGCGCGAGTCCTACTCGCACTTGTCTATTTATGCTACTAAAATGTTCATCTCTGACTGACCTTACCAAGCGTTGCTTAACCTCCGATCGTATACCGATCAGTGATTGCAGCTGGTTATGAGCGGGTCATAATATATAATATCATTAATATTAATATTGTTTGTCTTAAATTTATCACGATTACTTCCCCTCTCTAGACCGACACACACATATGCAATCAGTTTAAGTGTGTGCGTAAAGGAATGTGCATAACGTATGAAGGGGACATGTCATAGTGATGGGGCGAGGTAATATCGATATTAATTTTAATATTATTTTATAAAAATGTATTTTGTGTTGCAGTGACATATTCTGAAATGTATTTTATTTATTTAGCAGATATATTAATATAAAATCTGCGAATTTACGAATAAGATATTTTTAGATTTCAACATGTCATCATGTTTTGATGACCGCTTGGCGCCTGTGGTTCAATCTTGCTGCTTCGCTCACTGCAGCGGGTGGTTGCGGGTTCGACTCCCGCCAGAGGCAAGTTTTGCAAACGGCCTTTCCTTATTTGCCCTGGTCTATGTGTCATTGGGATCAGCCTCTATACATTGTATGGTAGCCATAGTACAGGCTTTGCTTAGTTTGTTACAGTTGGTGTGTAAGTGTGACGTCATACGGACCGATCGGCTTGAAGTGCCGCCATTCACTACCAAGCGCTAGTGGTCCTTGTGACGTAACAGCAACCACGCCGGCCCTGTCAGTGAACTTTGGTCATAAATTCGTCAATTTTTGTCGTAGAACGAAAAAAATTGCACTGTATGCTATGGATTTCTTAGCTCTATAAATCTGCATTCACAACTAAATTGGTGACGGATGCTCATTGGCTACAGTTTGGCTCTACCACCACAGAAATATGGCTGTCTTTTGATACTCCCAGAAATTATCTTCCTAGCCTTATCCCATTATGAGGGGTCGGCTTTCAGTCTACCCTGATTTGGCTGATCACCGATATTTACGCGGAGCGATTGCCATCTGCCCTCCGAGACCCAACTAGTGGGACTATCGGCAACCTAAGAGTAAGACCATTTTTGTCAGATTTTTCAGGCTTCCGACTGTATAAGGACTGTCAAAGATCATCAAATGCACCCGGGACCGCCAGCTTAACGTGCCCTCCGAAGCCCGGAGTGGTCATATGTTATAATACGGACACCAATCCAAGGTCCAACCGAACCGAACGTGGCTTAACGCGCCGATGTATGGGGAGTCTTACCAACTAGGCTACTCCTCACCCTCCCAGAAATAGGGCTGTCAAAATGACTACCCTTAAGTCAAAAATAAATTGTCACCTTTAATTAACAGTTCAAAAGGTACGGTCAGCAACGAAAGTCGCTGAACATTCTCAGTTTTTCAAATAGCTTGCACACTTTTGTTTTGCATCAAATCCATAATTTTTCTTTATCGTAACAAAATGTAGACATGTTGCTAATGTTTGGTTTTATAAAGGTTTACCAACGTTTGTAGAATAAAGAGTATAACCGATTTGAAAAATTCAGAATGTTCAGCGACTTTCGTTGCTGACCGTACATCTTGAAACAAATTGAATTAAGGAACCCTTTTCAGGAAAGATAGTTGATTAGAGCTGATGCAAACTTTACCGTGGCAATGGAAAGTGGACTTAATGCGATTATGTTATGGTTGTAATTGGAATAGAAGAGTCAAAATTTGAAGGCCAAAGATTAAATTAGGTAGTTGTGACAATTGTCCAAAAATATGATAACAGCACTAGCATAGCCGACCGACACAAAAAAAATCTCCTCTCTTACGCATTAAGAAAGAGAGAGAGCTACTCGAGAGGCGCTCATAGCCAGCTGCAATAACTGATTGGTAAATTATCGGAGGTTAAGCAACGCTTGGCAAGGTCAGTCAGAGATGGGTGACCATTTAGTGGCATTTGAAGTGAAGGTCTCCGTGTTTTGGAGGGCACGTAAAATGTCGGTCCCGGTTGTTTACAGAGGACAAGCCTGTGATGTCTAGATGATGCCTATGATGATGATGCCTGATGTCTAGATAGGCAGCAGTCGTTAAGCCTTGTCAGAGGCCTTCGGGCGGCTTGAACAACTCTGACAACATGTTAGCCATACGATAAGAATAGAAGAAGCGAGTCATATGGCCGAATACTCAAAGGCAACTTAAATATTTAAGTCCCACTTAGCAGTTTGAGACGTCGTTAACTGTCAATGTTTGTATGGCGCGTCAAAGTTAAGCAGCTCTCAAATTTAAGTTGCGTACGAGTATTCGGCCGTTAGACCCGTATTAATAAATGCATCTTAAAGTTGAGATCGATCTTAAGATTCAGTTGTGACGTTTAATGTATGGAACATCTGTCGAAAACAGCATCGCAAGTTCGATCTCAATTTTGAGATCGATTTATTAATACGGGCCTGTAATTAAGCAGGGCTTGTATCTTAAGACTCTACTTATACGAATAAGGAATGTTTCCTAACTAACCACTATTTTAAACTTGGTTTAACGCGCTAATGGTTTCATTAACCGTAATTAAGTGATACTCAAAATATTAAGTCGCCGGCGCCTTTTCGTCCGTGAAAATTGAATTTCCACTGAGATTGCTGGTGAATTTTAGGGTGGAGATAATTACTAGACTTTTCGACCGATATTTAGTGGTGTAAGCAGTGGTAGCCGATTGGTTAAGCACGCGTCTTGCGGGCTTAAGGTCCTGGGTTCAAACCCTGGCTCACACCTCTGGATGTTTCTAAATCTATGTGTGAATCATAACTTTAATATGATTATCACTTGCTTACGGTGAAGGAAAACATCGTGAGGAAACCTGCATGTCTTTAGACATGTGAAATCCACCAACCCGCACTGGGCCAGCGTGGTGGATTATGGCCTGAATCCCCCTCGCATTGAGGGGAGGCCCGTGCCCAGCAGTGGGACGTTAAAAGGGTTATATTATTATTATTATTTAATGGTGTGAGCGTAGACTGCTCGGCTCACTGCACTGGGTGGCTTCCTATCATCATCATCACCATCATCATCATCATCATTATCATCATCGTGTCAGCCAAAAGACGTCCACTGTTGACGTCCTTAAACCAGCTCAGTCAGGTCGACCACTGCAGACTCAACATGTACAAGTGGGGTTTTAGGGATCCTTCTATGATGCATAATAGCGACTGTAGCCTAGGGGTGAACAGGTTGGGCTAGCAATCAGAAAGTCCCAGGTTCGATCCCCGGTGGGGCATGTACCAATGGATGAATTTTCATCTATGGGCATAATTTACAGTTCGCTGACGGTGAGGGAAAACATCCTGAGGAAACCTACCTATCCCTCGGGATTAGGTAATAGTCAGTTCCTGTATACACGGCGACAAGGTTCACCACCTGTCACGTTGGGTTCTGACTATCTGGTGAAACGTGGGCTTTGAGTTGGTTAATACCTCCACAATGTGGTGGTGTATGGCCACTCAAGCCTCTGACTACCCCCGAATGGGGATAAAAGTCGTGACGTTACATTCTATGATGCAGTGTGACTGCGGTGATCCCATCCATTCGATGCAACACTTGCTGGAGTGTCCCTTGTGCCCGAACACGAGGGAGGACTTGAACGCGGCCATACCCAACGCTATTAATGTGGCCAAATACCTTTTAAATCAGGTCTTACAATAGTAAAACTTTTGACACGAAAAGAAGCGGGGAATCCGGTCAGAACAAATCGTAAATGGTCTTGGAGCCATCATCATCATCATGTCAGCCAAAAGACGTCCACTGTTGGACATAGGCCTCCCCCAAGGTTTTCCACAACGACCGGTCCTGTGCTCGCATCCAGCGGTTTCCCGCGACATTCACTAGGTCGTCGGTCCACCTTTGGGCCTACCCACGCTGCGTCTTCCGGATATCTTGGGACCTATACGAATACTAAATTACTGCGGAAATGTATCAACATTTAAAGGTGGTAGAGCCAAGCTGTAGGCTGATTGCAGCTTATGCGGGCTGGCTTGTTCGGGGTAGTACTACCCCCTCACAGAAGATCGCCGTAAATTAGATATTTTAGCTGAGTTTCGTACGATGAGTGAGGGAGCCGGAAACCCAACCCCCGCTCCCTTCCCCTCCATCTGTAGGTACCACTCCCCTTCAGGTCGGCAACGTGCGAGCGATGCCTTTGGTATTGCAAGCATCTATAGGCTACAGTGACTGCTTAACATCAGCCGGGGTGTGCCTTTATCTGCCGTCTTCTAGTTAATTTAATAAAAGTAATTTTTAACTTTACTAACAATAGTCTGTTAACTTCTTTAACTAAGCTAAATGCTTTGCTAGAAGCGAACTGACGTAAATAGTTCAATGGCCAGGCATCGAACTCTGAACCTTTTGCTTACGAGGCCTTTCTAACCACCAACGTATGACTCGGCTATATTTACATCTATTTTATAGAACTGTCAAATTAAATATTATTTTTTAATTTTATCGATATAATATTGTCCCATCTCTAGTCCACAGACGTCCCCTATCGATCCAGCATCCGTTAGGGCGGGATCGCACCTCTATCGGCTATTCACCCGGTGACCCCTTTATTTTGTATCATTACGCTCTATTGCGGGTGTGCAGAACAGGTGATGGGGTCAACCTGACTACCCATCTCGTAAGATTTGGCGTGAAGATAAAAAAAGTGCGTGTCGGACTCGCACATAAAGGGTTCCGTACCACCGTAGAATAAAAACGTCAAAAATATCAAGTTTCTTGTATAAGGACCCCCTTTATTTTTGAAATGTATATTATTTTTAGTATTTGTTGTTGTAGCGGCAACAGAAATACACATTCTGTGAAAATTTCAACTCTCTACCTATTACGGTTCGTGAGATAAAGCCCGCTGATAGACGGACAGACAGACAGACGGACGGACAGACGGTCAGCGTAGGCTCAGTAATAGGATCCCGTTGGTACCTTCTGGGTACGGAACCCCAAAAATATAAAGTTTTAATTTAATAGTGCACGATACTTTGCATGGCGTAAGAAAATGCTAAAGATGTACCTACCGACCACAAAAAAATAAATCGCTTGTCATACACACCAACTGTATGGTCCCAAACTAAGCAACGCTTGTACTATGGGTACCGTACAATGGACTGGGGGCGACTCCAGTGACACCCAGACCAGGACAAATTACGAAAAGGCCGTTTCCGAAATTTGCTGGCGGGAATCGAACCTGCAACCACCAGATGCAGTGAGCCCAACGGCAAACGCTAAAACCACTGCGCCAAGCGGGATACAAAAATTTCTATTCTATATGAAAATTGTTTCTTAAAGGCGTTCTTTCATGTAATATTTATGGAAAGTTACTGAAATTGGCTGTTATTGAAAACTAAACCTACCCCCAATATCATTTTGATACAATTTTCTTTAACACCGTAAAACAGACATAGTGTAGTTGGTAGAAGGTACGCCTTAAGGCCCTGCTTCCCGGCCGTGCGTTTTGGCCGTCTGGATTGGTCGAGAGCGCACAAACCCCGTCCACTTTTGTTGCGAAAATATCGAAAATCATTAATTGTGACGTGAAAAACTATTGCATCACCAAAATCGAACTTATTTTTTTTAGGTATTATCTTTCTCCATCTTTTAGTGAAAAATATAATTAAAAATTCCAAGCCGTTTAGAAGGAGATAGAAGTTTTAAGACGAAAATAGCTTCACTTTGTTTTTTTCTTTTTCACATAGTAAAAGAGTATATAGCACTTTTTTCGTGCTTAATTTTTAAAGATGAAGGTTCAATAAGTACGGTGATATTTTTTTTCAAATTTTGTTTTCCGCTCGCCTAAGAGGAGATAGCCTTCAAACATGCCTCGTTAGGTGCACAGTCTTAACAACAAGGGTATAGGTTCAAACCCCGGCTAGAACCTTGGAATATTTGAAACCGCTCATAACCAGCTGCAATCACTGATCGGTGAACAATCGGAGGTTAAGCAACGCTTGGTAAAGCTAGTCAGAGATGGGTGACCATTTAGTGGCATTTGAACTGAGCGTCTCCGTGCTTCGGAGGGCACGTAAAAAGTCGGTCCCGGTTGTCATCTAGGCAGTCGTTAAGCCTTGTGAGAGGCGGGCGGCTTGAACAACTCTGACACCAGGTACCAGGGAACCATACGATAGGAAGAAGAAGATATTATTACTTGCTGAATTGAACATAAAAATGGTTAAGAAACTTGCCCGTCTTGAACGTGTAAAATTAGCCAACCCGTAAGCCAGCGTGGTGGATTATGGCCCGAATACACGCCTTGCGACACGGTTCACCACTTGTCACGTTGGGTTCTGACTATCTGGTGAAACGTGGGCTTTGAGTTGGTTAATACCTCCACAATGTGGTGGTGTATGGCCACTCAAGCCTCTGACTACCCCCGAACGGGGATAACAGTCGTGACGTTACACATACACGCCTTGAGGGGGAGTTGCCCGGTGTAATTAATAAATAAGGCTTGTATTCATAAATGCATCTCAAAGTTGAGATCGATCTTAAGATGCATTTTTAACATTTAATGTATGGAACATCTGTCAAAAACAGCATCTTAAGATCGATCTCAACTTTGAGATGCATTGATTAATACGAGCCTAAATATCGTCAGACCACACCAACTGTATGGTCCCAAACTAAGCAGCGCTGGTACTATGGGTACCGTACAATGGACTGGGGGCGATCCCAGTGACACCCAGACCAGGGCAAATTACGAAAAGGCGGCCGAAATTTGCCTCGGGCGGGAATCTAACCCGCGACCTCCCGATGCAGTGAGCCGAGCGGCTTACACTCGGACCACTATGCCAGGTCGTCATTATGGCAATAGGCTCGCCTCCTATTACATTAGGACGAAAATACTACTGGTGGTGTGTGGGTGTACTAGTCCATCTCTGCCTACTCCTTTTAGTAATTCAGTCGTGATGATACTACTATACTATAATTTTGAGCAACCGTTGATTTTTTTGAACTAGATTTTTAATATTATAGTAAATTCATCTTGGGTGGTTTTATACAACAATGAGCCATGCTGTTTAATGTCGAAAGAAATAAAATAATTTCCACAAACTATTATTTTATTGACGATATCTTTTATTACTGACTTGTAACTGTAAAATCTATTTTTGCTGTGATGAACTATTATGAAAAATATTGATTGTGATTAAATGTTTCTTTCTTTCTTTCTATTTATACTAAGGTACTAGTTAGTTCCCAATATTGTGACAAGCGGGAAAACGAGATAGCAAGAACTAAAACTATATTCACCTAAATTTAATGGACTAAAATAGTCCAGGCGAAAGCCTTGTCAGACTGGTTTCAGTGCTGAAACTCGTGTTTGGTCGGCAGACACCGCGACAGGTAGATAAGACACGCGGCTAAAACAACAGAACGACGATTTGTTTTTAAGTTTGGAATTATCGAAGCTGTGATATGTGTGGTTTTATCACAGAGTAAAGACTAAAGAAAGAGGTGCCCTTATTAGATATATGTATGAAAAAAAACGTGGTCATTGTTTTTTCATTTTCATTGTTCTATCTACCGGTAAATAGTTGAACTACTCGCTTCGTTTTATGTCGATGTTAGTACTAGGCCGACCACTCGGCCGAGTTGCTTAGGGCCAGTCCCCTTAGTAATTGGTCCATGGGTTTTATACCTATCATTATTTTTTTTATAACAAAAATGTACTTATTTTGTCCCTTTTTATGAATGTAGCTCTGAATATGAAAGAATTTGTTATGATATTTCCCGGTTAACTCTAATTATTGTTTTTTTTAAATAAAACAAATAGTATTTTGTGTAGGTTTATAGATATAACTCTGGATAAGAAAGCGGAGTACTAGTTATTTTATTTCGCACCTGTCTAAATTCTAATAAGTTTTTTTTTTCCATTTCATAACGTATTAAGTTACGTTTTTATGATTCTTAGTTCCTGTAACCAGTGTGGATATTGAACCCAGAACCACACGAAAGGACAACCCTCTATCCCCTATAGGTTATGATGGGTAAGCTACCTCTAATGTAAACCAATTGTGGACACAGCTGCGTACTAAATATTGGAGAGAAAGGGATATTTTATTATTTTATTTATGCTTGCGTTGGTTAATGATTTAGAATTAGGTACCTTAAGTTTATATTGATGTATCTATGAATTTCAAGGTGAATTTTAATTCGGAGGGGTCCAAGTACTCTGTAACTCTCTTACACCCATATCTACATACAAGTAATTACTAATTCTTAAGCGACTGTAGCCTAGGGGTGAACAGGTTGGGCTAGCAATCACAAGGTCCCAGGTTCGATCCCCGGTGGGGCATGCACCAATGGATAAATTTTCATCTATGTGCATAATTTACAGTACGCTGACGGTGAGGGAAAACATCGTGAGGAAACCTACCTATTCCTCGGGATTAGGTAATAGTCAGTTCCTGTATACACGGCGACAAGGTTCACCACCAGTCACGTTGGGTTCTGACTATCTGGTGAAACGTGGGCTTTGAGTTGGTTAATACCTCCACAATGTGGTGGTGTATGGCCACTCAAGCCTCTGACTACCCCCGAATGGGGATAAAAGTCGTGACGTTATATATATATACTAATTCTTAAGTAAATTCAAAGCAAAAAATCTCTGTCAATTCCATTTTGATAGTTTACATCTATAGAATATTCTCATATTCTATGGAGTAACTGCCAAAGTAGACTTGTCAGGTAGGCTTTTGCTTAGAATCTACTCAAGTATAAGTAATAACTTGTCGTAGATATGGCGGTTAGAATGTCTCTTATCCTTGAATTATTAAAGAATTATCATCCCGCGGAAGCTTAAAATGACAAAATCTATTATCTCCCAAAAAGGTATTACAAAACCAAATCACTGTAAAAGATGCCTCCACAAAATGTTAGAAATTCCTGCGGTTTGATTATGATCCGTATTTCAAAAGAATCTAAGTCGAATTTAGAAGCGAATAAGCTACAGATCAGTGCAAAAATCATTGCAAGATTTCATATTAATTCTCCTCAATCCTACACACCGTCACAAAGGTAACAAGTAAAGGAATATTGCCAAGCAATATAATCCCTAAACCTCCCATAATAGAGTCGGTTTTCAGACGCGAGACGCGAGAAGTAAGAGTTATTTGCACTCGCCTCACTTTAGCACCGAGATCGATAATGATTGCACGTGTTTTAAAAATAAATAACGCTTCAAAATAATAAAAAAACACGAAATATTCGCGAGAAATATCCGATTTTAATTTAATTACTTACCTTTCGAAGAGCTGCATAACACCGTCCACAAGAAAACATAGGAAAATAAGAAAAAAATACAAAAAACATCAAAATTAAATAAAATATATTTTCGTAAAACAAAATAACGATGCGGAAGTTAAAAAATAGGAAATTTGAATGTCGAAATGTCGAGTAAAATTAAAATAAAACGCGCACAGTACGTACGCACTGTGCTAATGCCACTGGCGCTCTGACCATTTTAGCCGGAGGGCGCGCTTATATACCCGCGGCCGGGCGGAGAGGGGGGCGGGGTGGCGGCCATCTTGGCCGTTGCCATAGCAACGAGGAGATGGCCTATTACGGTAGGGTGGCGGAGATTAGACGTACGGTCAGCAGATGAAAGCCGCGAGATAAAAAAATATTTAATTAATTTCGACAATAAATCAATTAGAGGTAATCCTTTTCATTTAATCTGTGAATTTTGGTAAATATTTCGGGTTTCCTTGTTAATATTGTGCCCACAAATAATATTTGTGATCTTATTATATTAAATTAGGTCAGTTCCGGGATTAGCATTGATAAATACGGAGAGATTATTAAACGAAAAAATATATTAAAATGGAATTTACACCAAATCTCTGGTTTAGCGTCTAACCGGCAAATTTATAGAGATTATAACCATTTTAGAATGATTTTACAAAGCAATTCTAAAACAAAAGTGGTTTGTAGTTCTATTATAAGTCCATCTTACTCTCTACTTTGTGTAATCATTTCTTCATTTAGTTAAATAAAGGGCGAGACGAAGGCTTTGGGATGTTTGGTCCCAAGTTGGGCGCCACTAAATCGAATGTAATTTAATAAATCAATTAAGATTTTAAAGGTACCCCAGGGTGGTGCCAATGGTACCAATGGTGCCTGATTTCACAATTTATATAATTGATGATGATATGATGATGACGCTGCATCTTGGATGATAGCCCGAAGAAGTGATGGCGATGGGGCAGAAAGGTTCTGAGTGGCGACCACGTATCGGAAGACGCAGCGTGGGTAGCACCCCACAAGGTGGACCGACGACCTAGTGAAGGTCGCGGGAGACCGCTGGATGCAAGCAGCACAGGACCGGGCGTTGTGGGACACCTTGGGGGAGGCCTATGTCCAACAGTGGACGTCTTTTGGCTGACATGATGATGAAATGATGAGTAAATTTTAAATATTTTGAAAATATTTTACTCCATTCACTCTTTCGTTTAGTTCTCTCTCAGATTGCAGAGCAGATTTGGGCAAAATTTAATTGCAATTAATTAATTACATGTGGCATTATTGCATGTGGTGTAAATCCTATCATAATATAATCGCTATCCCTCATAACGCCAAATTTTGAAAGTTCAAATTGGCGCCCAACATGGGACTTTAATTTTTAATGTTTTGGGCAAAATCGTGAAAATGTATATCTTGTAGCCACCTCTTAATGCTGCCATATTAGTCTATCTATTTTTTGCCCACTGCTGGACAAAAATAATAACTTTTTTTGCAACCACTACCCTCGCTGCGTCCGTTTCACCCCTCCATCTTCTCACACATACACAATTAGCACACAACCCTAGCATTTATCTCGTGAATATAGCACACTTTGCCAAAATCCGAAGTTTTCCAACTAGGAACACAGATGGCGCTTTGCTCATTAATGTATACGGAACTCGGACACCGTGTCGGGATGTCGATAAAACGAAGCATTCCATTGTTTCACACAGAGAATAGCATATTGACGATTATTCCCCTCTCTCTCAGTCTCCATACAGTTATATATCTATCTCGCTCTCTTGCATGCTGAATGACAGATGTAAATTCGCGCGAGAAAAAATATTTTCGGTTTTTTTTGTAGGTTTTACAAAACTTACAGGTTATGTGGTATTTTTATTGTTTTGAATAGTCATATGGGAGACGAAAAATTATTAATTTAAATATTTATTTTAACGTTAGATGAAAACGATATACCTACAGTTACTTCCTTTAATATTTTAGCGTTATCCTAGATGTACTGGTATAATGAATTATAAACCTTATTTGTTTATAGATAAGATTGTGTTTGCCGTGCGAGTTTAATGGCCGTAGCATTGTAACTTTCTGCCCGTGTTGAATATTTTATTAATTTAGTTTAACACTACTCGATCATAGATGGCGGTAGTAGTTGTACTAGTCTCACGTATTTTTTTAATGATAATGACCACAAAATACCATAAAACGACACGAAAATGTAAATAAATATTTAATTTAAAAGTTTCAAAATAACATAATTTTATTACGGTAAGTTATTAGAACTTTTGCTACTCGACAAAAGATGGCGTTACTTACTTACGCCGTGTTTGATGTATACGCATTTCTTAAAGGGTCCCATATTCCATTAATCATAAAAAAAATCTAAATTCAAATAGTTTATTTAATTTAGGCCTACGGCGGCACTTACAAATTGTCATTTTATTTTTTTAAACTTAATTCTATCGCCGGATCTGAAACGTGACTTCGACTGAGAAGTCTGCAATAAACTCAGCGGTAGTGATGGGATGTTCTCGAGAACATTCTCACCCTCGGAAACTTACTCGTGAGAATTTTCGAGAATTTATCTTCTGAAGCATGTAAAACTTGGCATAAACCCCATTAAACATGCAAGTATGGTGGTTTTAATTTTTTTTAAGATTGAAAGTTAGGATAACGTCACCCAAAATATAAGATTCTCAAAAATTCTCACGAGTAAGTTTCCACGGGTGAGAATGTTCTCGTGAACTGGGATGTTCACGAGAACATTCTCAGCGAGCTTGTCTTTTTAATGTTTTTTTAAATATCAAATTGGTCTTAAGCAGCAGACGCGTTTGATTCGATGAGGTGAGCCGGAAGCCTTTTCTTCCCCACCCTCTGTCCCACTCCCCTTCAGAGGGCCTACTCTGTTTCAAACGAAAACGAAATTTCGGACGAAATTCGCGTATTTCCTACTAAGTTTCTTGTTGATTCCGACATTTCTTACGAACGAAAATTGTTTGACGTCTTCGTCGTCGTCGAATCTAAACGTCAAACAATTTTCGTCGGCCACGTGCGACGATGCCTTAGCACAGTATGTTATGAGAGCCGAGTTTTGGTCATGTATGGTTTATGTATCTATTTGATGCGTCTAGTTATGATAAAGATTTTTCAGAAATACCGACACTATAATTTTGTTTAGTTTTAGAGATATATTTTTTTTTGTAAGAGGTCAATGACCTTAAGAATATCTTAATTTAATTATAATTCCAAAAATAGTAAACTTGTGCATTTTGTTACCATTTAAAATAATGTAACAGCACATCATATATTTATATTAGAAAAAAGAGGGTTATAGCTTTAATAGTTTGAGAGATATAATTTTTTTTCTGATTTTCACATATATATTTTTTTTAATTATGCGTTAGCGTTGTAGCATTTTATTTGTTGCCATAAATATGCGTAATAATATAGTTAATTATACTCTAAAATATCACAAACGACAATCATGCGGCAAAGGAGATAAAGCGTTTCTAAGTATTTTAAATATTTCTATGGAAATAGGGTTATCAACTTGTCATTGTCACATTAAAAAGTATAAATATTTTTTTTTTTAGTTATTGTCATCTGACAAAGTTAAACTATCTTCTGACGCCAATAAAAGTATTTCATCATCTGTTGAAAATTCAGAAGTGTCGACATCAGTCAAACTTTGTTGTAACTGTGCATGGGTACTGACATTTTCCGTTGAGGGTTTTAAAAGTGCTAGAACTTTTTGGGGAAGAACAGAACGTTTGGTTTTCTTTGGTCGGCTGCCAATGGACATGGTCAATATCAGCGGATCTGAAGATTCAAACGCTCTGTGAAACAAGTCCAGCACTGTAGTTTTACGGTTTAATTTTCGTGTGTTGTGCTCTCGGTCGTAAAGCCAAAACATGTTTCTTGACTCACCATCTTGTTCGGAAAGCGTACCGATTGGCAACTTAACGAGGGTGGACCTCTTCCCAATACCACACGATGAGCTTCATCGAAGAAAAAATGCTATGTAGGCCGTGTTATAAACTACAGCGACACAGAGCTTGTACTAGTGTGGGAGTCGTTTTTTAAGAATAAAAGTGTGTATTTATTTCCTAGATAATGCTAAAATTCTAATTCCATCTCAATATTAAACCCCTACCATGTCACGGTGAGAATATTTGCGTACGAATAATTGTATGTTGCAATAACCTACTTTGTTGACAACCCTAAGTTGGATTTTTAAAAATTCATATTTCTGGAACCGAGCCTTTGTAGTGTCTGGTTTTTTTTTATGAAGATACATATTAATGTAATAAACATAAATGCAGGGAAAGAAAATGCGACAATGCAAATGTTCGCCAGAAAAAAAATATTTACGAAATCATAGAAAAAATAGTTTTACTCCTTGCAAGGGCTTTATTTATCAATAATTTATGTATTTATTGGTTCGTTTGGTGAACATCTATGAGACCATACAACATTTTATAAGAAAAAAATAGAAGGAAAGGAGATAAATAATTTCTTTGGTTTCTATGGACTTTTCTCGATTTTGTAAATATCTCGAAAACTATGATAGATAGAGACACGAAAGTTTTATTAAGACTTATGTCTCAGAAGTATCTATCCAGAAAGTATATAAAATGGAGGTGACCAAAACTCGGCTCTCATAACACACTGTGCTTAGGTATTACAAGCACCTATAGGCTTTGATAACTGCTTAACATCAGGCGGGCCGTACGCTTTGCCAGTTTAGTCACAAAAAAAAACATAAACAATGTACTTACTACCTACCCCTTCAAGAGTCAGTCGTGATGGTGTGTCAGTCTGGACGCAGCGGGCAGTTGAGGAGGTATTAACTTCAGTTATTTACGCTTTATTTCAGCAACTCGCATGAGTTTCAGACTACATTACATATAGCCAAGCGTAAAAACCGGCCAAGTGCGTGTCGGACTCGCACTTAAAGGGTTCCGAACCACCGTAGAATATAAACAAACATCCCCAAAATGGTGATATTTAGAGTCACACGTTGAAGTCTTTTGTATGGAAACCGACCATAAGACAATAAGTTAAAAATATTACGTTTTTTGTATGGGGACCCCCTTTCTTTTTAATTTTAACCCACACTGGGCCAGCGTGGTGGATTATGGCCTGAATCCCCCTCGCATTGAGGGGAGGCCCGTGCCCAGCAGTGGGACATTAAAAGGGCTAATTTTTTATTATTTTTTTTAATTATTTATATTATGTTCATAGTATTTGTTGTTGTAGCGGCAACAGAAATACACATTCTGTGAAAATTTCAAGCTATTACGGTTGGTGAGATACAGCCCGCTGACAGACAGACGGACAGATGGACGGACAGCGTAGGCTTAGTAATAGGGTCCCGTTGGCACCCTTTGGGTACGGAACCCTAAAAATGACTTACTTATTGGGTTCCGTACCTAATACTTGCTAAAAGAATAGCAATTAGTCTGGCGATATTAATTTTATCTTAGTGCCTAACCGTAATACTACCGTCGAAATACTGGGCCTCGAGTCTTATATAATAATAATAATATAATAATGTAGCCCTTTTAACGTCCCACTGCTGGGCACGGGCCTCCCCTCAATGCGAGGGGGATTCAGGCCATAATCCACCACGCTGGTCCAGTGCGGGTTGGTGGATTACGCGTGTCTAAAGACATGCAGGTTTCCTCACGATGTTTTCCTTCACCGTAAGCAAGTGATAGTCATTATTAAAGTTATGATTCACACATAGATTTCGAAAAATCCAGAGGTGTGAGCCAGGTTTTGAACCCAGGACCTTTAAACCCGCAAGACGCGTGCTTAACCAATCGGCTACCACTGCTCCTCTGCTCTGCTCTGCTCTGCTCTGCTGCTCTGGCCTCGAGTCTTATAACAATAAAATTGTCCACTACAAAACCAGTGGTCACATTATCCATATCGGCCATCTTTTAGCAGCCGTCTGGCCGTCAAATGCAGGTCGTCAAAAATTTTCGATTTAAAATTTAAGAATTCACGGTAATAATATACTATGTTAGACGGGCCCGTTAGCGTGGTTGGCGCGGAGGCGTCTTTCACGCTGCAGGTCGTAGGTTCGATTCCTGCCCGGGACGTGCATTTGTGTGCATGAACATGTCTGTATGTCTCGAGTCTGGGTGTATATGTATATTAAGTATGTATTTACAAATAAAAAAGTAGTATATGTAGTAATATCAGTTATCTGGTTTCCATAGTACAAGCTCTGCTTAGTTTGGGATCAGGTAGCCGTGTGTACAAAAATGTCCCAGGATATTATTATTATTATTATGTCTAAGGTAGCACACAAGCGTAAATTACCGTAGCCTAAAGATGCTTGCAATACCAAAGGCATCGCTTGTACGTTGTCGACCTAGGAAAGGGGGATATAAAGTGAGGGTTTGGGTTTCCGGCTCTCTCACTCATCGCACGACACGCATAATAGCTACTTTACGCCGATCTCCCGTGAGAGGGTGGTACTACCGGGTCGAGACAGGATATGGAATTTTAATTCCGAATAAGGGTTTTCATAAATTTTTCAGTGCACGGATCTCTATTTCGCAAAGCGCATACCAAAAGCAAGTTTTTTAATAACCCACCTGTGTTGGAATGTTGAAAAATAGCTTCTCTCTGTCCGGACTGTACTGTGAGTTTGTTTTGTGTACAGAGCTACGAACCTGATGGACTTATATTGATAAATGTAACGTCACGACTTTTATCCCTATTCGGGGGTAGTCAGAGGCTTGAGTGGCCATACACCACCACATTGTGGAGGTATTAACCAACTCAAAGCCCACGTTTCACCAGATAGTCAGAACCCAACGTGACAGGTGGTGACCCTTGTCGCCGTGTATACAGGAACTGACTATTACCTAATCCCGAGGGATAGGTAGGTTTCCTCACGATGTTTTCCCTCACCGTCAGCGAACTGTAAATTGTAAATCCTGTAAATCTGTAAATCTGTTGTTTATATTGATAATCCTTTCATAATGCGCAGTGGTTCGAGTGAAGGCCGCTCGGCTCACTGCATCGAGCTGCGGGTTCGATTCCCGGCAGAGACAAATTTCGAAAACGGCCTTTTCGATAATTTGGACTGGTCTGGGTGTCACTGGGATCGCCCCCAGTCCATTGTACGGTACCCATAGTACAAGCGTTGCTTAGTTTGGGACCATACAGTTGGTGTGTAAGTCTCGCAATATAAAAGCGAACGGCACGCCTGATGTTAAGCAGTTGCCGTGGCCTATAGATGCTTGCAATACCAAAGACATCATTCGCACTTTGCCGAACTGAGGGACCTGAGGAACTTGAGGGGGGAGTTGGGCTTCCAGCTTTTTCACTCATTGTACGAAACGCAGTTGTAATAGCTACTTTACGTCGATCTTCTGTGAGAGAGTGGTACTACCCAGATCGAGCCAGCCCGTATATGAGCTGCAGTCAATTGGCTACAGCTTGGCTCTACCACCGACAAACTCTACCTTATACTATAATATCTTCTTTCAACTCCTATCCTTTCTTTTAATTAAATTCGTGCGGGTTCCAAGACAACTTAGCTCGTCCCCGGGACTCGTCGAGGGTCAAACCTCGGCATCGTTGGACACTGTCGATCCTGGCTTACAGGAGTCACAGTGGTGGGAATGTGGCGATCCTAGTCCCATAAAAAAACTTACTCTGCATAGAAATACTTTCTTACACATACTTACATCAATAATATGTAGAGATTTTTCAGTCTATAAATATACACCCTTCCACTAAAAAAAAAAAAAAAAAAAATGTAACGTCACGACTTTTATCCCCATTCGGGGGTAGTCAGAGGCTTGAGTGGCCATACACCACCACATTGCGGAGGTATTAACCAACTCAAAGCCCACGTTTCACCAGATAGTCAAGAACCCAACGTGACAGGTGGTGAACCTTGTCGCCGTGTATACAGGAACTGACTATTACCTGATCCCGAGGGATATGTAGGTTTCCACTAAACGTGATTATTTAAATGTCTGAAAATAAATATTTATTGCAACGTTTAGAACAGTAAGCTCTTTCATGTGATACCCCACACGGTTTCATTAAAAAAAGTTTTTTTAATTCATGACATTATGACCTTTAGAGGGCGCCATATGCAATTGTATGTGACGTCACCATAGCTTATAACCAGCGCGCCATTAAGCCGCTTCTAACGATACCTCATTGTCAAATTACGACAAGTAGTTTGGAAGTTAGGCGGGAACAGATGAACATACATACATACCGGTCAAAATCATAACCCTCCGCCGTAGTCGGGTAAAAATGAGAAAGTGTGTGAATGTTTGTTACCACGTATCTCCATAACTACTAAACCGATTTAAATGAAATTTGAAACGTAGATAGTGTAGGCTCTGGAATAATACATAGGCTAACACTTACACATCAATTTCCATGCGGGCGACGCCGCGGGCACAACTAGTATTTCACTATACCTACCTACCTGTTCCTTAAGTAAAGAATTGCAATAAATATTAATTTTTACCCGACTACGGCGGAGGGTTATGATTTTGACCGGTATGTATGTATGTATGTATGTATGTATGTATGTATGTATGTATGTATGTATGTATATATGTATGTATATATGTATGTATGTATGTATGTATGTATGTATGTATGTATGTATGTATGTGCATCTGTTCCCACCTAACTTCCAAACTACTTGTCGTAATTTGACAAATGAGGTATCGTTAGAAGCGGCTTAATGGCACGCTGGTTATAGGCTATGTGACGTCACATAAAATTGCATATGGCGCCCTCTAGAGGACATAATGTCAACAACTAAAAAAAAAACATTTTTTAATAAAACCGTGTGGGGTATCAAATGAAAGAGCTTGATGAGCAAATTTCAAAAATATATATATTGTTACCTATAACTCCAAAATAATTAAATAAAAAGTAAGTTTAAAAACTAAAACCCGTCTACTGAAAAATCGTGCTCTAAAAAGTATGAAACAAGAAAATATCCTCATCTAGAGGATAGCCGTGGTCCGTGTAGGTCCTTTAGGGCCAAATGTCATATGAACACGGACCACGGCTATTCCTAGATGAGGATATTTTCTTGTTTCATACTTTTTAGAGCACGATTTTTCAGTAGTCGGGTTTTAGTTTTTAAACTTACTTTTTTCACACTTTTAAATAATCACGTTTAGTGGAGCGGCGTGCATTTTTAGACTGAAACATCTCTAAAAGTATTTCAGCTGCAATATTGTTGCCGACTGTACCTCCGCGTGCATTACGGTTATCGTTTTGTGTTCAACTGTACTCGGACGCTGTTAATGAACATTTTTGCGAATTCCGCGACGCACACGTAAAGGCGGGAGCGGAACGAGTTGCTTCGTAAAACTTTTTTAAGGCTCGTAATAATAAATGCATCTCCAAGTTGAGAGCGATCTTAAAATGCTGTTTTTGACAGATGTTCCATACATTAAACGTCAAACCTGAATCGTAAGATCGATCTCAATTTTGAGATGCATTTATTAATAGGAGCGAGCATATTTGTCATAATAATCTAGGGGGGTAGAGACAAGTTGTAGCCAATTGACTGCAGTTACGGGCTATTTTAGCAGCATATTTTACGGCATATTTTGTGAGGCGCTCATAGCCAGCTGCAATCAGCGATCTGTATACGATCGGAGGTTAAGCAATGCATGGCTAGGTCAGTCAGAGATGGGTGATCATTTAGTGGCATTTGAACTGAGCGTCTCCGTGCTTCGGAGGGCACGTAAAAAGTGGTACTTAAACATTTGAGTAGCCTTTGAGTATTCGGCCGTCAAGATACATGTTCACCTTGACGTGTACTCAGTAATGAAGCTCTAACCATTTGTCTGTCTGTCTGTCTGCGAATCAGTACGTTTAGCTTAATTACACAGAAACATTCTCAATACCTTGCTGTGTTGATGTAAACATGTTTCTAAACGTAACAAAACGTAACGTTACGTAACATAACAACAAGACCACTCGGCTAGCTGTAGTTGCGGGTTCGATTCCCATAGCATTTCTGTAATTCAATTCAATTCAATTTATTTCAGATAATACATCCATAATGTGTTAGTAATGTTGCCGTAAAATAATGTTAGTAGACATAAAATTATAATAATTACAATAAAGAATAAAATAATAATATTAATAATAATATTTTAGCCCTTTTAACGTCCCACTGCTGGGCACGGGCCTCCCCTCAATGCGAGGGGGATTCAGGCCATAATCCACCACGCTGGCCCAGTGCGGGTTGGTGGATTTCACATGTCTAAAGCCATGCAGGTTTCCTCACGATGTTTTCCTTCACCGCAAGCAAGTGATAATCATATTAAAGTTATGATTCACACATAGATTTCGAAAAATCCAGAGGTGTGAGCCAGGGTTTGAACCCAGGACCTTAAGCCCGCAAGACGCGTGCTTAACCAATCGGCTACCACTGCTTTTGATGATTTTGCTGCTTGCAATAATAATAACAAATACAAAATTATATCACATTGCTACTAATGGGTAATAAACAGGGTTATTGGTAAAGGTTCCCCTGCCTCCGTCCCACTCCCCTCAGGTCGGCAACGTGGGAGCAATGCCTTTGGTATTGCAAGCATCTATAGGCTACGGTAACTGCTTAACATCAGGCGGGCCGTACGCTTGTTTGTCACCTCAGTGCTATAAAAATACAACACTAACAACCTTGTAGAATTGTATGACTTTTTACAAAACTATAATACACTAGCTTTTGCCCGCGACTTCGTCCGCGCAGAATATAAATTTAAAAAATTCCGTTTCCGTTTTCTGGAAACCAAATCCCATATCCCGTATCCGTATCCGTATCCTGTATCACGCATCCCACATCCCATATCCCGTATCCCGTATCCCGTATCCCGTATCCCGTATCCCGTATCCCGTATCCCGTATCCCGTATCCCGTATCCCGTATCCCGTATCCCGTATCCCGTATCCCGTATCCCGTATCCCGTATCCCGTATCCCGTATCCCGTATCCCGTATCCCGTATCCCGTATCCCGTATCCCGTATCCCGTATCCCGTATCCCGTATCCCGTATCCCGTATCCCGTATCCCGTATCCCGTATCCCGTATCCCGTATCCCGTATCCCGTATCCCGTATCCCGTATCCCGTATCCCGTATCCCGTATCCCGTATCCCGTATCCCGTATCCCGTATCCCGTATCCCGTATCCCGTATCCCGTATCCCGTATCCCGTATCCCGTATCCCGTATCCCGTATCCCGTATCCCGTATCCCGTATCCATATCCCGTATCCGTATCCCGTATCACGCATCCCACATTCCGTATCCCGTATCACGCATCCCACATTCCGTATCCCGTATCCCGTATCCCGTATCCCGTATCACGTATCCCGTATCCCGTATCCCGTATCCCGGATCCGTATCCCGTATCCCGTATCCCGTATCCATATCCCGTATCCCGTAACACGCATCCCACATCCCGTATGCCGCATCCCGCATCCCGCATCCCATATCCCGTAACCCGTATCCCGTATCACGTATCCCATATACAAAATCCCGTATCCCATATCGCGTATCCCGTATCCCATACCCCGTATAATTTTCAAAAACGCTATTATTTTTTTTTTTTTTAAAGACACTTAATCACCAAAATTCTTAATTCTAACTACAAAAACGACGAACTTCCATACAAACTTTCATCCCCTATTTTACCCCCTTAGGGGATGTATTTTGAAAAACCCTGAAATTAATATTGTTTATCTTTTAAAAGTCACCTAATCACCAATTTTTATAATTCCAACTTCAAAAAATGACGAACTTTCATACAAACTTTCACCCCCTATTTTAACCCCTTAGGGGCTTAAACTTTCAAAAACCTAAACACTAATTTTCATTATGCTAACCTCAGAAATGACGAACTTCCATACAAACTTTCGTCCCCTATTTTACCCCCTTAGGGGTTGAATTTTCAAAAACGCAGCAATTCAAGTTTTTTATTTTTAAAAAGGAACCTAAACACCAATTTTCATAACTCTAACTTCAAAAATGACGAACATCTATACAAACTTCCCAACTAACTTTCATCCCCTATTTTACCACCTTAGGGGTTGAATATTCAAAAACGCCGAAAACCATATTTTTTATTTTTAAAAAGACACCTCAACACAAATTTTCATAATTCTAACTTGAAAAATGACGAACTTGCATACAAACTTTCATCCCCTATTTAACCCCCTTAGGGGTTGAATTTTCCAAAATCGCTTCTTATTGCTTGTCTACGTCACAAAATATATCTACTATCCAAATTTCATGTCTCTAACTTCAGTAGTTTCGGCTCGGCGTTGATGAGTCAGTCAGTCAGTCAGTCAGTCAGTCAGTCAGTCAGTCAGTCAGTCAGTCAGTCAGCATTTCCCTCTTTATATATTAGTATAGAAGTATAGATATAACAAAAAATCACGCTTTAAAAAGTATGAAACAAGACAATATTCTAATCTAGAGGATAGCCGTGGTCCGTTTAGGTCCTTTAGGGCAAAGTGACATATACCAACCACGGACCATGTTTAAGTTCGTCTCAATGCAGGTTCCAAACCCCATTCAGACGAAGTAAACAAAAAAAAATGCAAATCGGTCGAGCCATTCTCGAGCTTTAGCGAGATAAACGCACACACAACAACAGTATTTTTGAGCGGCTATAGACTACTTTTACTTTCATCGCTAGTCACCATAAATTAAAAAAGAATAATGCCAAATTGTCACATCAACTTTTGACACAAAATTTACAAGTTTTTCATCCGTATTTTTTACATAATGTGCAAATGTTTCGATATATTAACATGGGAAGTATTAACTTTTCTTATAGCTTGTGTTTCCATTATACTTTCATTTATATTTGGGCCTTTGCATACTATATTACTTCTAGTTGGAGGTAAGAATCTATTATCATGTAGTTATTCGTTATTCGGTTCTTGAGTGACGACCACGTACCGGAAGACGCGTGGGTAGGCCCTCCACAAGGTGGACCGACGACCTAGTGAAGGTCGCGGGAAACCGCTGGCTGCGAGCACAGGACCGGTCGTTGTGGAAAACCTTGGGGGAGGTCTATGTCCAACAGTGAACGTCTTTTGGCTGAAATGATGATGATGATGTTTAAGCACCTTGAGCCTGAGAGGTACACATCAGCCAATTTTCAAGCCCGAAGGTCTGATAGTTTTGTTAAGGTTTCCCGCGACCTTCACTAGGTCGTCGGTCCACCTTGTGGGGGGCCTACCCACGCTGCGTCTTCCATTATTATTCAATTTATTCATTATATCTCCTAAAATTTACACTTTTAAATAGAATTATAAAAAAATACATTTAAAAATATAAAAAACAGATCCCCACTGACATCGGGAACAGGGTCCTAGTTGCCGGTGGTCAAGGCTCCAGGGAGAGGAACTTCCTCACAATGCGAGCCGTTTCGAGGAGTACTGCCTTCTGGATCTGACCCCTGATACCCCTGATCCAGCCGCCTAACGCGAGCATCTTAAGATGTTTGTCGAGGCTCTTGGCTATTAGGCCATGGTCAGAAACGACTATCGGTACAATGACAGCCGCGTCAATGTCCCACATGTCGACTACCTCGTGAACCAGATCAAGATATTATTATTGTACTTATAATATATTTTTTCAGAATCTGAAAACAATGATATAACAGCAATACTGAAAAAAGAGAAACAATACGGAATATTCCTATGTTTTATGATATCTCTAATGTGGTTATCGTTCTTTTCAAACATACTTCTATTAATGGCGTCTTGTGCATGTTCAAAGAAGTTATGTCTTATAAACTGGTATATATGTCTAACTATAATAAATATGGTTGTGTCGTTTTGTTTGTGTGTTAGATATCTGTTTTACTGTACAATTTTTGATGATACATGCTTCGATCATAGTTATGGAAGGGAGAATAATGATGTCGGCGCAGCTCTGGGCGTAATGTGCGTAGATATCGTGTACATAGCTGTTCTAACTTTATTTATATTCGTGGCATGCAATTATAAAATGGTTTTGAAATATATTTTTTGTTTGATTTTAAGTAACGATAGTTTTAAGTGAAGGAACCTGCTTGTCTTAGAAAAACTAACAAATTTTCGTTAGAAATGTGAAATTCAACCCGCACTGGGTTAGCGTGGTGGATTATGGCCTGAATCCCCCTCGCATTGAGGGGAGGCGAGTGCCCAGGAGTGGGACGTTACAGGGGCTAATATTATTATTATTATAGTTTTAATTGACGACCTCTGTGGTTCGGTTTATTCCACTTTGATCACCTGGGTGATCAAAGTGGACGAAAAAGTCGCCTTTGATCACCTGGCGAATTTGAACACCCAGGTGATTTGCCCAGGTGATCAAAGTGGAATAAAAATTCGCCTCAGATTACCTGGCGAATTTGATCACCCAGGTGATCAGAGGCGACTTTTTCGTCCACTTTGATCACCCAGGTGATCAAAGTGGAATAAACCTGTGGTTCGCCTTCATGATGTTTTCTTCACTATTTAATCTCTACTCACATGCACAATATTACTCCACCAAGCCAACTAGGCACTCGGGTATAAATATCAAATGATAATAAGTTAATGAGTCCGCGGTCCGTCCACAACGTAGTGAGCCTGGGCCAATGCCTGGGCACTCCTGTGGCAGTAGCTCCCACTACGTGGTGGAAGGACCGCGGAATCATTGACTTATTATCATTTGATATTTATACCCGAGTGCCTAGTTGGCTTGGTAGAGTAGTACGTTGGAATATAGCCAACACATTTTCGTATTACTGCGTTTGACAATTCAATTTGAAATATCTATAAACTGTTTACGCCTTAGTGCATATCGCTTACAGCCAAATAGGGCTGACAGACATCTATTTAGATAAATAAATAAACATCCTGGGACATTCTTTTACACACGGCTACCTGATCCCAAACTAAGCAGAGCTTGTACTATGGAAACCAGATAACTGATATTACTACATATACTACTTTTTGTTTGTAAATACATACTTAATATACATATACACCCAGACTCGGGACATGCAGACATGTTCATGCACACAAATGCATGAGATACTTAATGATTTAGATACTTTTCACGACCGCAGTGCATCGAGTGGTTGCGGGTTCGATTCCCGCCAGAGGCAAATATCGTAAATACCTTTCCGTATTTTACCCTAGTCTGAACGTCACTGGGATTACCCCCAGTCCATTGTATGGTAGCCATAGTACAAGCGTTGCTTAGTTTTGGACCATACAGTGGGGGCGTAAGTCTGGCACATGGACCAATTACTAAGGGGACTGGCCCTAAGCAACTCGGCCGAGTGGTCGGCCTAGTACTAACATCGACATAAAACGAAGCGAGTAGTTCAACTATTTACCGGTAGATAGAACAATGAAAATGAAAAAACAATGACCACGTTTTTTTTTCATACATGTATCTAATAAGGGCACCTCTTTCTTTAGTATTTACTCTGTGGTCTGGCGATATTTATTTATAGTATTCTCGCATTGAAATCACCTGCCCTACCCCATAAACAGCTAGCGTGAATGTACAAGCGGAACACCAATAAGACGGGCCGGTCAATGTTGACATCGCTGGCCAAACATGTTACAACGAGCAATAAACTTTATAGTGGCAACGAACTGCCCTTTCAGGACTTACTAGCTGTGCCCCGCGGCTTCGCCCGCGTGAAAATTGATGTGTAAGATTATCCTATGTCTTATTCCAGGGGGGTTACTCCGAAATACGTCGCTGACGGATCGTCCGAAGTACGGATTCGATTTACGATCAAAACAATGTCAAATCGTAGAAAAAACGAAAGAAGAAATGTCAAATCACGACAATCCGTCAGCCGAAACGTTAGGTTCGTATTTCGGAGTAGGCCAGCAGAGCCTACACTATCTATAGTAAGTTTTTTTATACTTGTCCTATTTGGTAAGCAAAGATGGCGTCCAGCGGGGCGATTGCGTAACTTTTTTGTCAATGTTTCAATTGGTTTCGTTCATCCTGTGTCATTTATATACGAAACCAATTGAAACATTGACAAAAAGTTACGCAATCGCCCCGCTGGACGCCATCTTTGCTTACCAAATAGGACAAGTATAAAAAAACGTACTATACGTTTCAAATTTAATTAATATCAGGTTAGTAGTTATGGAGATATGTGGTAACAACTATTCACATACACATTTTCGAATTTATTATATTATAATAATAATAATAATAAACCATTTATTATAGTTGGATAGTAGGACTAGCAATACCCGCGACTTTTTACGCGTATATAGAAAAATATTGCCCACGTATACCGCGTGGAATTTTATGGGTTTTTTATTTCTTACGAGGAATTATAATTATTTTTCTCAAATAAAAGTAGACTTAGTTACTCCTTATAACATCAGCTAATTGCCAATGAAAGTGCCGTCCAAATCGGTCCAGCAGTTTCGGAGATTACTCGGAACAAACATCCAGACAGACAGTCAAAAAATTGTACAGTATATACTTTAATTTACATTGACAATATAGCAGTGGTCGCCGATTGGTTAAGCACGCGTCTTGCGGGCTTAAGGTCTTGGGTTCAAACCCTGGCTCAACCTCTGGATTTTTCGAAATCTATGTGTGAATCATAACTTGAATATGATTATCACTTGCTTGCGGTGAAGGAAAACATCGTGAGGAAACCTGCATGTCTTTAGACATGTGAAATCCACCAACCCGCACTGGGCCAACGTGGTGGATTATGGCCTAAATCCCCCTCGTATTGAGGGGAGGCCCGTGCCCATCAGTGGGACGTTAAAAGGGCTACATTATTATTATTTATTTTTACATTGACAATAGCGCGAAACAATGTTTTAATGAAATACACAGCAAGTCTGATTAACTATAAGTTATTTAATTTACCTGTTTTAAACTAGCTTTAGTAACTTGCGTTGACTGGTTAAACTAGGGAGTTCGGGAAACCTTCGGCCGGTATCTACTTCGGTACATCTTTTTCTTCCTAACCTTATCCCATTATGAGGGGTCGGCTTTCAGTCTACCCTGATTCGGCTGATCACCGATATTTACACGGAGCGATTGCCATCTGCCCTCCGAGACACAACTAGTGGGACTATCGGCAACCTAAGCGTAAGACCATTTTTGTCAGATTTTTCAGGCTTCTACAGATCTTCAAATTACACCCGGGACCGCCAGCTTAACGTGCCCTTCGAAGCACGGAGGCCGGTATCTATACTATTCCACTAATCCCACTAATATTATAAATGTGAAAGTTTGGATGGATGGATGTTTGTTACTCAATTACGCAAAAACTACTAAACGGATTTGGATGAAATTTGGAACAAAGATAGTTTATAACCTGGATTAACACATAGGATACTTTTTATCCCGATATTATGTTCCCGTGGGACAAATTCGGACGAAGTCGCGAGCAAAAGCTAGTATTATAAATATGAAAGTTTGGATGGATGTTTGTTACTCAATCACGTCAGAACGGCTGAACGGATCTGGATGAAATTTGGCACAGAGATAGATTATAGTCTGGACTAGCACATTTTTTTTAAATTATGCGCGGACGAAGTCGCGGGCAAAAACGCATACAAGCTAAACCGCTAAACCAATTTTGTAGGATTTTGGTATAGAGATAGACAGGATATTGGAGCAGAACATAGGCTACTTTTTATCCCGGAAAAATGTCAGATTCCTGTGGGATTTTAAAGTTAACGCGGACGAAGTCGCGGGCAGAAGCTATTACTGCATAAAGTTTTCACAAAAGTCCTAGGTTCAAACTCTACCCATTCAAAACATGAGGTAAAACATTGACAATTCAATTTCCACCGCTATTGTCGCGCAGACTGCATTGTTTGATATCATAACCCTCTTTGTGAGACGGCGGGTAACTTGACAAGTGTATACACACTTATGTTACATAGATAATGTTTAAATATGTGCGATAATCTTGATAACCATTTTGCAATAGCAAAATTATTTATTTTAAGTGACACATGCGACTGCCGAAAACAGTATGTTGTACTAAACTGAGTACATGGACACAGTACGACTGAGGTGGCTGGAAAAGAATGTTGAAAACATTTAAGTATTGCCAATACCATCTACTGGTGAATACGCATCAAAATGTCTAAGTTGATTGTCGAATTGCGAGCGCGATAACAGATGTGTGAATGTCGCTGCATGTAGTGATGCTGAGCACAAGTCTAGTGATTGCTATGTTAGGAGGTAGCATATCTGCTAAAATAATACATCGATGTACAGTCAGCAACGAAAGTCGCTGAACATTCTGAATTTTTCAAATCTTTTATGATCTTTATTCAACAAACGTTGGTAAACCTTTATAAAACCAAACATTAGCAACATGTCTACATTTTGTTTCGATAAAGAAAAAATATGTATTTGATGCAAAATAAAAGTGTGCAAGCTACTTGAAAAACTGAGAATGTTCAGCGACTTTCGTTGCTGACCGTACCTGCTTATAAATCATTTCCTCTCTGGTGGAATTTTAATATAAACTTTCATTCCCTATTTAACCATATTAGGGGATGAATTTTCAAAAATCCTTGCGCTAATCTACCTTAATGGTATGCTTACGCGGCCTAGCTTACTCCTAGGCTTACATACGGCCTAGGAGTAAGAATCCATGAAGAAACCTTAGTCCTACTATAGTCAGTATCAAAAGTAAAAGTTTTTTTTTTTAATTCATGTCAGCAGTGCAGTGGTAGCCGATTGGTTAAGCACGCGTCTTGCGGGCTTAGCTCATGGGTTCAAACCCTGGCTCACACCTCTGGATTTTTCGAAATCTATGTGTGAATCATAACTTTAATATGATTATCACTTGCTTGCGGTGAAGGAAAACATCGTGAGGAAACCTGCGTGGCTTTAGACATGTGAAATCCACCAACCCGCACTGGGCCAGCGTGGTGGATTATGGCCTGAATCCCCCTCGCATTGAGGGGAGGCCCGTGCCCTGCAGTGGGACGTTAAAAGGGCTAAATTATTATTATTATTTATGTCAGCTAGAGGTAGCATTTATGAATAGTTAAAAACAATATTTTAGCGTTACCACCGGTTCGTAATGTTGCTTCCATTGAGTCGCAAGTCGTCATACAAGTTACATGACGATTATTATTTATGATTCATATGAGTTCATACAAAGTATCTAAAATAGGTCTATCTTGATTGTAAACCTTTAACAATACAAGATGTAGGACATGTTATCAATGTTGAACACAAGTTCCCGCGCTTCCGACATTTTGTCGACGTCCGCCATTTTGAGCGACACTTCAATGTGGCACTACTACTTGTTTTCGATTCGAGAATTAATAAGTCGATTCAAATTCGAATTTAAAATACCAAGATAATTGATGAGTACTTCACTCCCTAGTTCAAATCAACCGTTATTTCTTGGCAGGTCATATTTTTTATCCCAGACGCCAACAGCTAACATACGGCCCGCCTGATGTTAAGCAGTTACCGTAGTCTATAGATGCTTGCAATACCAAAGGCATCGCTCGTAGCCAATCTGAAGGGAAGCGGGACAGAAGGGGGTAAGGAGGGAGGGGGGAGAGGTTGCGCTTCCGTCTCTCCCACTCATCAAACGAAACGCAGCTGTAAAAGCTACTTTACGCCGATTTTCTGTAAGAGTGTGGTACTAGCCCGGTCGAGCCAGCCCGTATATGAGCTGCAGTCAATTGGCTACAGCTTGGCTCTACCACTGGTAAAGTTCGAGTTCGGGTGCGAGTTGGATTCGAGTTCCAATAGTACCGCCCGCCCTATTTCACGCATGGTATCAGGGCGGCTTCCGCCCATCCTGTTTTTGTTTCAGGGCGACACCGCGCCCTGCGGTAGGACATGTTACAATACGTTCATTATTATGTAGGGCTTTTGTTTAAAAGGGAATGTTTCTCTGTGGTATCACAATATGATTTAAATCTCACAAGAGCCACCTTATTCGGGTGCTTTTGACATTAAAGAAGGTCGACCGGGGTAGTACCACACTCTCACAGAAGATCGGCGTAAAGCAGCTATTACAACTGCGTTTCGTACGATGAGTGAGAGAGCCGGAAGTCCAACACCCCCCCCTCTCTCATCGTAAGAGACGCAGCTTTAATAACTACTTTACGCCGATCTTCTGTGAGAGGGTGGTACTGACCCGGTTGAGTCAGCCCGTATGCGCTGCAGTCAATTGGCTACAGATAGGCTCTACCACCAATAAAACGGACCGTTTACTAGTAAATTCATAATCAAAACTCTAAATAGACACCTCATCAATTTCCGGCGTAACTTGCGGCCGGCGACACGTCCGCGCGCAACAAAAGTCTGCATCGAAATGCCGCTATCAGTTCGGAATTCAAATTTAACGGTTGACCGGAAATGCGATGTCGGATGCATCCGGCGGGCTGCGTTCCGTTGTGGCTCGCGTTTAGTTTGTGTTTCAGTTCAGTTACTTGGTAACTTAATGTTTATGGAGGAACATGATGTTTTTTTATCTCCTTGGAAATTATTAATTATTAAAATGATCCAATTATAAACAACTATGTTAATATGACGAGAAAGGGGTTGAACTTTATGCGTATTTTAATTATATTTTATTTTAAGTCCTTTACCTCGCAGTGGGACAGTAATGAAATGAAATGAAGTCCACACCAATAATATAAAAAACCGGCTAAGTGCGTGTCGGACTCGCACATAAAGGGTTCCGTACCGCCGTAGAATAAAAACGTTAAAATATCAAGTTTATTGTATGGGGTATGTAAGTTTATTATAAAATAAAAAATAAAGGGGGTCCCTTTATTTTTTATTTTATTTTTAGTATCTGTTGTTGTAGCGGCAACAGAAATACATATTCTGTGAAATTTTCAAGTCTCCACCTAGGTATTACGGTTCGTAAAATACAGCCCGCTGACAGACGGACAGACGGACGGACAGGACGGACAGCGTAGGCTTAGTAATAGAGTCCCGTTGGCACCCTTTGGGTACGGAACCCTAAAAAGAGTTAAGTATGATACCTTTTTAATATCTACTCCATGAAAGGGTTTTGTGTTTGGCGCCAAATCGAAACGTCACATGTGACATATGACAGCAGTTTCCGCGCGAAACGATCTACTAAGATGGCGGCCGCGTGCTCTATCGCTCGATCGGTATTTGTTTTCATTGTCATACGGTAATTTTAATTTAATTTTAAATCTTTTGATGTTACCGTTTCTAGCGTCAAAGAATATTACCGCTTCCAGTCTATACATATGTGGCTGTGGTAAAAGGTCACTAAAGAGGTTAGTCATTGGGGGTAGAGCCAAGCTGTAGCCAATTGACTGCAGCTTAAATACGGGCTGGCTCGACCAGGGTAGTACCACCTTCTCACAGAAGATCAGCGTAAAGTAGCTATTACAGCTGCATTAGTAGTGAGAGAGCCGGAAGCCAAACACGCCCCGTCCCCCCCTTTGTCCCACTCCACATCAGCTCGGCAACGTGCGGCGATGCCTTTGGTATTACAAGCATCTATAGACTACGGTAATTGCTTAACATCAGCCGGGCTGTACGATAAATAAGAAGATGTTTAGGATGGTGCATTGGAAACAGACACGGTAATCCAGACACATTATTTCGAGAATTAATTTTGTTTTAAAAATGACTTTCTGACATATTAACTAGTTTTATTATGTGAGCTGGGGGCTTACCACCACCTCTTATAGCAGTTTTGTTTTAACGTTTCAGCTGCTTTTTGTGCAATGACGTTTCTTATTGTCATAAAAAGTCATTTCACAAAAAGTCGCTGAAACGTTAAAACGTTCCTGTAATTGAATCGCGATAAGAGTTCGTGGTAAGCCCCCAGGTCTTTAGTCTGATTTTTAATTAGAAGAAGTAAACTGACAGGTGATAATGTCACTTTTCGATATAAATAGAACAAATAAGGTTCAAATTCATAGAACAGTGACATTTATAGGTGTCAGTTTGTTTCGTCTAATTAAAAATCAGACTATAGACACATTTTTGTGTTACTAAGCTGGCTAACTAGAGTGTGGCCCACCTGATGTTAAGTAGTTACCATAGCCAATAGATGTTTGCAATACACACTACCCTACAATTTGTACTTTCACATTTGTATCTGCATATTATAAATTTCGAAAATACCAAAGGTGTGAGATGGGGATTGAACCCTGGACCTTCAGCACGCAAGACACGTGCTCAACCAATCGGCTGTCACTTCTATTAAGTTCCTACCATAATCCTACTTCCTTCTAATATTATAAAATGAATTGCGAAAGTGTGTGTGAATGTTTGTTACCACGTATCTCCAGAACTACTCAACAGTTTTTAATGAAATTTGAAACGCAGATAGCTGGCTCTGGAATAAGACATAGGCTAGTCCAATTTCCACGCGGGCGAAGCCGCGCGGCACAGTTTGTCATATAATAAATGTCAGAGTTTGGATGTTTGTTACTCTGTCACGCAAAAACGGCGAAACGGATTTGAATGAAATTTGCCACACACATACTTAGTTTATTATCTGAATTGACACATAGGATACTTTTTATCCAAAAAAAAATTTGGTTTCGGTGGGATTATCAAAAAAGTAACTACAGGAGGTTCTAAAGTCAACGCGGATTAAGTCGCGGGCAGAAGCTAGTATGGAAATATAACTAAGTAAGTAATAAAATAATTTCTCAAAACAATAAAAGTACAGACCATATAAAAATTAGTACTGTAGTTGTAATAAAGTGTATTAAATATTCCGGTGGAGGCAAATAATTGGTATTTTATACAGATCTCGGAACGCGCCGGCTGCGAGTCTAGCAGAATAGTATAGATAAGACCACGGATTGATATATTTGACGGGCCCGTTAGCGTGGTTGGCGCGGAGGCGACTTTCACGCTGCAGGTCGTAGGTTCGATTCCTACCCGGGACATGCATTTGTGTGCATGAACATGTCTGTATGTCCGGAGTCTGGGTATATAATATGTATATTAAGTATGTATTTACAAATAAAAAAGTAGTATATGTAGTAATATCAGTTATCTGGTTTCCATAGTACAAGCTCTGCTTAGTTTGGGATCAGGTAGCCGTGTGTAAAAAATGTCCCAGGATATTATTATTATTATTATTATACGAATTTAAGTGAAAAACTTCCCTGTGATGCGGGAGACAGATTTATTTTACAGTAACAAATAACTAAATTTATAGCAAATTCCAAATTCTATAGCACTACAAGGCTGATCAAAGTCAAATGATTTATTTCGTTTAGCGTTTGACAGTTATGGAAAAACTGTCAAGCTCCCAATATTTTTATGGTAGTAAGGTGGTAAACAAGCGCCCGACCCGCCTGATGTTAAGCAGTTACAGTAGCTTATAGATGCTTGCAATATCAAAGGCATCGCTCGCACGTTCCTGACGGGGAGTAAAAGAAAGGACAACGGGGGTATTCTTCCGGCTCTCTCACTCATCGAAATGTAGCTAAAAAGCTACTTTCGACCGATTTTCTGTAAAAGGGTCGTACTACAGCTTGGCTCTACCACCAATATTTTTTTTTTTGTCAACCTTTGTCGTCCCACTGTTGGGCAAAGGTCTTCTTTTCCTTCCTCCACTCCTCCCTGTTTATGGCAATACTGGGCCAATCCTTCAAGTAGGAGTCTAACACCAATATAAGTTGAGTTTTGTAAGTCTATTTAGAGCCGGGCTCCATCTATGCGCTGCGCTGCGTCGTCGCAGGTGTCAGCGGGCGAGAGACGAAGCGGGGAGGGTGACGTGTCAGTACAAAATCTTGCGACGACGCAGCCCAATGCAGCGCAGCGCGTAGATGGAGCCTCGCCCTTACTTAACATAAATTTCGCCAAACTTACACACCAACTGTATGGTCTCAAAAAGCAACGCTTGTACTATGGGTACCGTACAATGGACTGGGGGCGATCCCAGTGACACCCAGACCAGGGCAAATTACGAAAAGGCCATCTCCGAAATTTATTTCTTTATATTATCCAATATGCACAGCGCTAAATTAGTGCTGCAACGCGAGATCTTACTAGATTTGGATCAATAACCTTTAAGACGATACAAGAAAAAAATGAATTTTAGTTTCGGGGTGTGGCTAGCGTCGCGTGAGCTGCCGAAGGATATATCCCTCTCGCTTAGCTAGGACAGAACAGCTATGGAGTAGACTATAGTATAGTTATTTTTTGAAGGAACAATATTGTTTAATTCGTACAATTAAAATAATATATCCCAGTGCACCTTCTAAAATAGATGAAATGGATGAAAATATTCAAATATATTTTTTTCGTTTTATATGGGATTTTTATGTCGAGTGTATTTGAAAAAAATAATTTAATTTCTATGTTGTTTTTATTGCTGAAGACAAAGTAAGTCAAAAGAAGACAAACGATACCTACAATATGCTGATAGATACGTATAACAATATTTCGATCGTATAATAGCCTATAACCAGCGGACGATCCAGACGCGTCCAACGATATCTCATTAGTCAAATTATTATGATATAAAAATAGTTTGGACGTTATACGGGAGCAGATGAACATACATACATATCGGTCAAAATCATAACCCTCCGCCCACCGTAGTCGGGTAAAAATGTACATACTCTGTGTCAGTGACTGACTGCCGGATATGAGTATCTTTTTCATGTTTCGTAGGCAAAGGAATACTTTGGTACTTAACTTCGATGCCGATCATGAAGTCATCAGCGGTGTCATAATATTTTTTTTTACCATATTTAATTTATTTTTTAATTTAATTTTCAGTTTTTATTAATTTTATTGATTTAACCATGCATTTATTTTTTGTTTATCTTTTTATCTTTTTTTTTTATCTATCAAAATCACCCTTAGACTGGTTACCGCCACAGGTGACAAGAGGGCTGGCTCTTTCCTTGCTCAAAAAATTCGCTTGACAACAGGAACAGCTTGAATACAGGGAGGACATGCAGCCAGTATCCCACGCGGACGGTATTTGTTTAATTAGGGGTAGGTTTTTATTTTATTGTATTTTATTTTAATTTATGTTATGTTATATTGTATTTAATGATAAAACATGAAAAATATTTTTTTTTTTTTTTTTTTTTTTTTAATTTTACTTTTATTTATTGTTTTATATTTATTGTGAAATTATAATAATTTAATAATCAATATTGGACTATGTCTGAAACAAATACATTGAATTGAATAATTTAAATACAAAAATTATCACATTAACTCGTTAAATCACGGTTTACACCCGCTAGAACGAAAAAGATCCTAACATGGTAGGTAGGACCTGAGGGTTGGCCAGTTAATTACTTAAAATACACTATATTTATTTCAAGAAAACATTCATAAGATCTGAAGGCGTCGGACTCGCACATAAAGGGTTCCGTACCACCGTAGAATAAACACATCAAAAATATCAAGTTTGAGACTTGATATTTATTTTTAAATGTTATTATATTTTTAGTATTTGTTCTGCACCGGCAACAGAAATACACATTCAGTGAAAATTTCAACTCTCTACCTGTTACGGTTCGTGAGATACAGCCCGCGCTGACAGACGGACAGACAGACAGACGGACAGCGTAGGCCTAGTAATAGGGTCCCGTTAGCACCCTTTGGAACCCTAAAAAGTAGCCTATGTTCTCCGCCAAGACCCAGTCTATCTCCATACCAAAATTCATCAACATTGGTTCAGCGGTTTAGCCGTGAAAAGGTAACAGACAGAGTTACTTTCGTTTATAATATAATAGATTGAATAGGACGGACAAACATTTTCCTATCCATATCTGTAATGTTATTTTTTACGATAATTTATTGATGTATGATATATTTATTACTTGCCCATCCATACCTACAACAAACGCAATAAAGCGACTCCATTGTTTTGACAAGCAATGTATTCCCACTGTCGGCCCAAGACCATGCTGCAAGTATATAACAGTAAGCGAAATAGGGAGTTTTTACAGAAATGACACGAATAACTATGAAATGACAAGAGATGACACAAAATGACACAAAATGACAAGAGATGAAAAGAAATTACACAAGACAAGGAAAAGCAAACGAAAATCACGCTGCAGTGCAGGTCATAGGTTCGATTCCTGCCCAGGACATGCAGTTGTGTGCATGAACATGTCCGCATGTCCCGAGTCTAGGTGTAATTAAGTGTATATTTCGTTTGTATTTACAAACATAAAGTAGTATATGTAGTAATATCAGTTATCTGGTTTCCATAGTACAAGCTCTGCTTAGTTTGGGATCAGGTAGTCATGTGTAAAAGAATTTCCAAGGATATTTATTTATTTATCATAGGCGTCGGCGGACTGTAAATACTGTACTGTACCTGTAATGTGGCACGACCGTAATATTTTTTAAAAAATCCTTCGCAGGTCCGACGTCGAACAAGTCCGAGCGGACACTGACAATACAAAGTTAGAGAGAGACATGGTTAGTTCAAGTACTTAAAATGTGAGATGGCGATATTGTGCGCGCGCTCGGAAATAAACAACATAAGCGCCAAACCACATTTTCTTGAATTAAAAAAAAACTACTTCATGAATTAAAATATGGTTGAAGGGTAGTTTAGATATCATTATTTGCTATGTTTTAGAAATAATTTCGTGATCTAAATCGTAAAAACATCGTGGTAGCAAGGAAAATTGTAAATAATTAGAGCTCATTTCATAATTTTTTTTTATCGAGAAAATTTCGTCAAATCGTGATTTGGATTTAAAGATACTCAAGATAATATAGTCAAAAATCATACATCTAAATATAAGATTCCTAGTCCACATACTTACTTAAAGAAAAAGTAGAATAGAAAATCAACCAAATTTCGAACCCTCGTCTTAAATTATCAAATTTTAGCACACTAGCTCATCTTGCGGTCTGCAAGTTGGATAATGTAATGCTCGCTTAAATTGGATATCCACTCCAATCTTTCGTCTCTACATTTTTATACCCTCTCGGCCGTCGCTTATTCAAATGACACGACTCTTTAACTCACCCCCGCCGAACAAACAAACAATGCGTATTTCTTATTAGTTTTCTTGTTACTTGTTGCTTGTTTTGAAACAGTGCCCTTGGATCGAGATTCTAGACTTAAACTGGTACTGAATCTTCGGATAACTTTTATCTACCAAATAAATATGACTTGACAGTTTATTTATAGAATATCTCTCGCCGTATTTATCTGGTGGATAAAAGTTATCTGTTGTTACCTACCTATCCCTCGGGATTAGGTAATAGTCAGTTCCTGTATACACGGCGACACGGTTCACCACCTGTCACGTTGGGTTCTGACTATCTAGTGAAACGTGGGCTTTGAGTTGGTTAATACCTCCACAATGTGGTGGTGTATGGCCACTCAAGCCTCTGACTACCCCCGAACGGGGATACAAGTCGTGACGTTACATTACATTACATAAAAGTTATCTAGGCGTTAACATAAATATTTTAGAAGCCAGAGGCAAATTTCGGGAACGGCTTTATTTTAATTGGCCCTGGTCTGGGTGTCACTGGGATCGCCCCCAGTCCATTGTACGGTACCCATAGTACAATCGTTGCTTGGTTTGGGACCATACAGTTGGTATGATCTGGCTATTTAATGGTATATTTCAGAATCGTCAGATAACTCTTATCCTTCAAATTAATTCAACGTTTCGTCAATGTTAAAACACCAATTCTTCTTCTTCTTATCGTATGGTAAGTGGCCAACGTAGTGTCAGAGTTGTTCAAGCCGGGCGGCCTCTGACAAGGCTTAACGACTGCTGCCTAGATGACAACAACCGGGACCGACTTTTTACGTGCCCTCCGAAGCACGGAGACGCTCAGTTCAAATGCCATCACCAAACACCAATTTATTTGGAGAATAAAAGTTATGTGATGATTCTGAAATAGGGCATAACTAAATTATTTTACGCAGACGATACCGACTCGCGAACATAAACTATAGTAGGCCGGAATCAGTTCAGCATACAAATGAGTTCGAAACTTTAAAAACGTTTAGTGACTATAAATGTGAATTTCAAGTATTTTTACGATTTGGCTTAATGTTATTGCGATTTTTAATAGTGTGCAAGTTCAACGACTTTTTACATCTACTTATACTAATATTATACAGGCTGACTGGTTGAACTCTTTACATATTGATATAGAGTGCTCAGTACTCAATTCTCGTTCTAATTATGTAAAAAAATAGGTGCCTAATATTTGCCTAATTCTATAATTATCCACTCAAAACAATAAGCGTGGTCAGGATCGTACCTCCTTGATTTGACGTACCTATCAAGTGTCATTAACTCCGTTCCCGCAGAACACGCGTACTAGCGATAGCGGTGTCCACAATTTCTGAGTTTTAGCACATTAAGTTAATTAAGGTTTTCTCTGTAGTTCATTGGTATTTTTTAAATTTTATTTTTTTGAATGTTTCATGTTACCATAAATTATAATGTCCTTCAATATGTAAAGTGTTTAACCAGTCAGCCTGTATATGCGAAAGTAACTCTGTCTGCCTGTTACGACTAAACTGATGAACCAATTTCAATTCAATTTGGTGTAGAGATAGACAGGACCTAGGCTACTTTTTTGGGCTTCCGGCTCTCTCATTCATCGTACGAAACGCAGCTGTAATAGCTACTTTCCGCCGATCTGTGAGAGGGTAGTACTACCCCGGTCGAGCCAGCCCGTTTATCAACTGTAGTCAATTGGCTACAGCTTGGCTCTACCACCATAAAATCATCTAGCGATATTTTAGACAAAAATATAATAAATAAAAATAAAATTATTTTTCCAAAGTACACACGGGGGGTAATAGCTGACAGTTATTAAGACTATAAGGGCCATTACTCACTGGGACGCCATGGCGTCGCCAGCCACCATATCCAACTTATTCGTATAAAAATGTATGACCGGTAACACACCTGGCGACGGACTGGCGATGTCGCCATCAATACAAATTGTTTGGATACGTGGCCGGCGACGTCGCCATGGCGGCCCGGTGTGTTATGGCTCTAAAGTTGTACTCGGTGGTAGCAATTAAAATTAAGTAGAAATTTAGTAGAAGTAGACACTAGGCCTAGCCTGTATCGTGAGGTCCAAAACAAAAGGTTTACCAGTAGTTTACGCAGATAGTACAGTAGATATACACCGTGTTTATGTCCATTTGCTATAACTTTAAGGGTAAATTCCTTACGTCTTATTGAGTTCTTTTCTCAAAGAAACTAACTGCCTAACTCGTACCGTTTAAAAGTATTTAAAATCTAAATTTAATCACTAATCTCAGTTAAACCAGTGTAAAATCTTCTTAATAAATAATAAAATACTATTCGTAAGTAAAAAGTTTTCAATGTTCCTTATGTACGACAAGGTTTAAATAAATGAGTTCGTTTTGTTGTTGTTTTTACTTTTCTCGCATGTGTCACGTAAATTGACAATACTTATTTGTTATTGTTGTTACTTATTTAATTAAAAAACAAAAAAAAAAAACAAAAAAAACTATAAATTTTATTTTTTTCGAAAATCTTAAAACTGTTTAAGGGATAAGTTTATGTTAATGTTCCAACCACTATGTCGAAGTTAAAGCAAATGGACATAAACACGGTGTATATAACACTTTATTGTACACCACACACATACAGAACAAAAATGACAAACAAAACAAGAAATAAACAACAGTGTATAGTACGGTCTTATCGCAGGCTGCGATCTCTTCCAGACAACCTTTGGATGGAGAAGATTCCGTGTTTTAAACCGGTTAGTAGCTAAGGTCTAAATCTAAATTAAATTGACGGGCCCGTTAGCGTGGTTGGCGCGGAGGCGACATTCACGCTGCAGGTCGTAGGTTCGATTCCTACCCGTGACATGCATTTGTGTGCATGAACATGTCTGTATGTCCGGAGTCTGGGTGTATATGTATATTAAGTATGTATTTACAAATAAAAAGTAGTATATGTAGTAGTATCAGTTATCTGGTTTCCATAGTACAAGCTCTGCTTAGTTTGGGATCAGGTAGCCGTGTGTAAAAAATGTCCCAGGATATTATATTATATTATATTATTATAAATCTTAAGTTGCAATTTTGACGTTTAATGTATGGAACATCTGTCAAAAACAGCATCTAAGTTCGATCTCAATCTGTAAATCGATTTATTAATACGGGTCTAAGTATCTAAATACTTTTGGTGGTAGGGCATGTATGCATGTAAGCATGGAAGCATGGAGGCATGTAGATGCTTGTTCAGTTACATTCCAATCCAATATCCTGAAACCTGATACCTTCAGGAACTACTAAACCTGTAAATCCTGTGTTCTCTCAAAAAGGCCAACTTGCCTGAAACATTCATAACGCCGACTAGTATTGATTTTTGGTTAACAGACGCGCCTCCAATGGTGAGTAAGGAGTACGCCTACTCGAGTATAAACATGGAGGTTAGAAGATATTTGAGCTCAGTTAGTACGCTCATGGCTTTTGACGACTGCTTACTGCTTACTGGGGGCTTACCACCACCTCTTATAGCAGTTTTGTTTTAACGTTTCAGCTACTTTTTGTGCAATGACGTTTCTTATTGTCATGACAATAAGGTATATTGCACAAAAAGTCGCTGAAACGTTAAAACGTTCCTTTAATTGAATCGCAATAAGAGTTCGTGGTAAGCCCCTTTGACGGGCCCGTTGGCGTGGTTGGCGTGATGGCGCCTTTCACGCTGCAGGTCGTAGGTTCGATTCCAACCCGGGACATGAACATGTATGTATGTCCCGAGTCTGGGTGTATATGTATATTAAGTATGTATTTACAAATAAAAAAGTAGTATATGTAGTAATATCAGTTATCTGGTTTCCATAGTACAAGCTCTGCTTAGTTTGGGATCAGGTAGCCGTGTGTAAAAAATGTCCCAGGATAATAATATTATATACTTAGTAGTTCGAGCGTAGGCCGCTCGGGTCGCATCGGGTGGTTGTGGGTTCGATTCCCGCTAGAGGCTTTCGGATATGGCCATTTCGTAATTTGTCTAACCCCCCATAGACAAGTGGCGTTCGTCTACAAGCGTTTCTACAAACGCTACGCTTAAATGTGTGGAAAGGACATTAAAAGTCGATTCGACTTGTAATGTCATTTCCATACATTAAGCGTAGCGGATCGTAGAAACGCTTGTAACTTGTCTCTAGGGGCTGTTCTGGGTGTCACTGGGATTGGCCCCAGTCCATTGTACGGTAGCCATAGTACCTAAAAACCCCTCCCTCCATCTCACTCCCCTTCAGGTCGGCAATGTGCGAGCAATGCCTTTGGTATTTGTTTACAACAGCACCATCTATTGGTCGTACCTGTAGCTAATGACACCCCGGTACTACTTTGGTATTGATTATAATACGAAGTAGTACCGGCCGGTGCCAATAGATGGCGCCAACAAACCAATAAGGTAGATATTGTAGAGACAGATAATAAAATAGATACACACATGAAGATTTGGTGGTTTTATTGTTCCCGGGCTGATGAATAAGACTGAAACCCTGAACAACCGAAGACGTAGATACAGATTTTAACATGGTGACCGAGTCATCAGGCTATCAGTCATTGCAAGATTCAACGGTATAGAAGAGATTTCGACTCTGAAAAAACGACGCGTGATCCGAGGGCGTGTCGCCATTTTGACGAGAGAAAAATTCTGAGAAAAAAGGGACCGGTGAAGCTACCTGTAAGCTGGAAACCAATTTACTGTGGAGTATCATCATACCTACCGAATATAAAACCTATCACGGAGCTGAAAACCAAGTTGTTGTGGAGTATTATACCTACCAAACATACCTACCAGTTTCACCAGACGGAGAACAAACCCAACTCGTTGTGCAGTTACCAAAGAAGACAAGGCGTGGAATACCTACTGCTAATAAGGTTGGGTTGTGCTTCTGTTAACCAAGTAAGTGAGCTGGCATACCTATTCAATTTCTATTCCAACTTCAACTTGTAATTTCAACTCGTTACCTACTACCTGGGTAAATACTTAGGTAGGCACCTACTTATTGTAAATTTACCTATTATTATACCAAATACCTACCACACCATGTCGTCGTCAGACAATGACTCTGAAACTACAGTTTTAGAGGACACAAAGCTAAAGACTCTGATTAAAAAACGTGGGGTGGTTAAGGGGAAGTTAACCTTGTTCAAAAAATACCTGTCTAAGCTAGATACAAACACATTATCTGCTGATCAGCTCTTAGAACTAGAGTTTCGCATTAATAAGATAATTGATGTGTTTAAAGATTTTGAGAAAATTCAAGATGTAATTGAAACTCTAGCAGCCGATACCGAAATTCAATTGTTAGAGAGAGAGAACTTTGAGAATTCATATTATTCATGTTTAGCAACAGGTAAAGGCTATCTTAAGCAGCATTGTGGTGCTGTTACCCAACCAAAGGGGGGTGAGGCTGTGACCAACATCGAACCGATCAGCGAGTCCATTAAGTATCCTGATATCAAGCTCCCCTCGTTCAATGGTAATGTCACTAACTGGATTGAGTTTAGAGATACCTTTGATGCTCTTGTTAATAAAACCAATTTAAAGGCTATTCAAAAATTTAAATATTTAAGAAGCTGTCTCACTGCTAGCGCACTGGAAGTTGTTAGCTCACTGGAGTATGCAGAGGATAGCTACGCTATCGCTTGGCAGCTTCTATGCGAACGCTATAATAACCCAAGAGTGCTTGTTTATAATCATTTGAGAGCTTTGTTTAATATAGAAGCTGTGCCCACTAACGCCACATCTTTGAGGTCACTAACCGATAGAATCTCTAAGCACTTGCGCACATTAAAATCATTAAATGTTGCTACCGAAGGCTGGGACCTGCTCATAATATTTTTCCTTGGTTCTAAACTTGAAATCCCATTGCAAAGGAAGTGGGAGGAGAAAATTAATTCTCGTGAATTGCCCACGTTACAGGAATTCAAGACATTTCTGCGTACCCAAGCTGACCTGCAGGAGTCAATGAGTAATGCAGCTGCTTTCAATGAACACTCCCGTGCAGGCCCGCCAGGGAATGCGTTGGTAACCACGACCTCCCCGCCTCAAGCAAAACCTAAGGTACCACCTAAAAATAATAATATACCTAATCAATGTCGTAATTGTGGAGAGGGGCACTACATCAACCAATGCCCTAAGTTCTTGGCTCTAAATACAATAGCACGCATTCGCGCTGTCAAACGTATCGGGCTGTGCTTGAACTGTTTAGGGTCAAACCATGCATTACCAAATTGTCGCGCGAGTACGTGTAGGACGTGTAAAGGTAGGCACCACACACTACTACACATACAACCGAATACTCAACCGAATACTACAGGGCCAACACCCATGCAAGAATCGACTCTGCATGGCGAACCCACTGTGCCACCGGTCGAACCACCGTCGTCAGTGAGTTTGTTCAGTAACCAACAGGTAGTTAAGACTAATAAAAAGGCGATAATATTGTCTACAGCCCAGGTAAAGGTTGTAGATAATAATAACCAATTGCAAGTTATGAGAGTGTTGCTCGACTCGGGCTCTCAATCCAACTTTATTACCGAAAATGCCTTTAATAGACTAAACTTACCATCTAATAGATTTAGTTTGGAAGTATTAGGATTTAACGAAAATGTTACCAAAGTAAACCAAGTTTGTAAACTTAAAATCCAGTCAAAGGATAATTTATTTTCTACCAATTTATCTTGTTTTATTGTACCAAAAATATGCAACCTACCATGTTACAAAAAAGAAACTCAATATTTTAATATTCCCCAACGTTTTCACTTAGCAGATGAGTCACTCTTCCAAGGGGGGGAGGTAGATATCATCATAGGTGCTGAACATTTCTACCAACTTTTGTGTATAGGTCAACACAAGTTAGGTGATGGCCTACCTATACTACAAAGAACCCGACTAGGCTGGGTAGTCTCTGGTCAAATCAGTGTACCTACTCAACCACTTCAAGTGAGGTGTAACTTTACCTATAATAATGAGTTACATACGTTTTGGAATATAGATGAGTGTCACTCAGATACCAAGTTACCGGATGATGAGCTTACAGCGTGTGAAAAAATATTTAGTAAACACACAAGGTCTTCAGATGGTAATTTTGTAGTGAGGTTACCATTAAAGGAGCCGAGTACAGAGCTTGGTCATTCAAGATCTGTGGTCTTTAAGAGGTTTAAAACATTAGAATTAAAATTCGCTCGTAGTCCGGAGTATAAGGAGAAGTATGTAAATTTCATGAGAGAGTTTAAAGATGCTGGTCATATGGTTGAATGTTCTGCAACCGAAACCAACAACTGCAACTATTTACCACATCATGGTGTTTTAAACCTTGAAAAGATCACCACCCCTCTTAGGGTAGTTGTAGACGCCTCTTACAAAACCAGCACAGGAAAATCATTGAATGATTTGCAGTATAAGGGTACAATACACCAAGACAGTCTAGTAGCAATATTACTAAGATTCCGGAAAAATAAGTATGTAGTTAATGCTGACATAGAAAGAATGTATAGAATGATATACATTGAACCTAATCAACACAATTTACAATGTGTATTATGGCGCGAAAATGCAAAGGATCCATTAATAACCTATAAGTTGACTACACTTAGTTTTGGCCTGAAATGCGCACCCTATATAGCGACACGTTGTCTATTACAACTGTCAATGGATAACGCAATTAGGTATCCCAATGCGGCCGCTGTCATAGCCCGAGATTTCTATATGGATGACATTATTTATAGCGGTGATGATGAGCGAGAGGTAGCTGAAACAGCTGTCCAAATAGATCGAATTCTTAGAACAGCAAACTTTAACCTACGTAAGTGGAGATCAAATTCCAGTATTATACTCAACACTGTGTCTTGTTCTACGCAGTCCACACATACTAATACGTCATTCACCACTCTAGGGCACGACGATACTCATAAGGTATTAGGACTGGCGTGGTGCAGCAGTGAGAACACCGATTCCCTAATGTATAAATTTAAAAACGATAAATTACCTAATCCATTAACTAAACGAAAAATTTTGTCCATAGTTTCCGCTATTTTTGACCCACTGGGCCTATTAGGACCTGTCATAATTTTAGCAAAATGTTTTATCCAACGATTGTGGAAAGTTAAAACCGAATGGGACGATCCCCTCCCTATTGAGCTGTCAAGTGAGTGGGAAATCCTGTATACAGGGTTGTCCGCATTGAACTCAATGACCGTACCACGACATGTTCTTATTAGCGATTATGTCACATTGGAAATGCATGGGTTTTCAGATAGTTCGTTAACCGCATACGGAGCGGCGATTTATATGCGTACTATAGATGGTCAGGGGCGGATTCTAGTACGTCTACTCTGTGCTAAGAGCAGAGTAGCGCGTAGTGAAACGATACCGAGACTTGAACTACGCGCTGCTTTGTTACTTACAGGCCTATTTCAAACTGTAAACAAAGCCTTTAAATGTACTTTCTCGAATAAATATTTTTGGTGCGATTCCAATGTGGCACTGGCGTGGATAAAGTCACAACACCCAGACAAATTAAACAGTTTTATAAAAAACCGAGTAAACGAAATAAAGGGTTCAACAGCCACCAGGGATTGGCATTGGGTAGCATCCGGTGACAACCCTGCAGATTTGTTATCTAGAGGACTGCACGCTGACAAGTTGGCCGATTGTGACTTGTGGTGGGCAGGACCTTCGTGGCTCAGTAAACCCATTGAATGTTGGCCATCCCAACAAATTTCAAAATCACATGATTTATCTATACCTAGTACAACCGAAACTTATTGTAATATTTCTACTAAAGTGGAACCAAGTGAGCTTACAGACAAATTATTTCATAAATGGTCTAACCTACACAAATTAACTCACTGTTTGGCATATATGTACCGGTTCATACACAACTGTCAAGGGAAAAAATTAAATGGTCCACTGTCTGTCAAAGAATTGAATGAAAGTAAAAATAAATTAATTAAAATCTCACAAGTTGAATCATATCCAAATGAGTACCAATTGTTATACAATAATAAGTCTCTTCCTAAATCATCAAATTTATTAGGTTTAAATCCTTTTATGGATCATGGAATAATGAGAGTAGGTGGTCGTTTAGGGTTGTCACACTACCCACATGACAAAAAACATCCTATCATACTACCACACAACCACAACTTAACCAAGCTTATATTACATGATGAACACATCAGACTACTACATGCTGGTCCACAGCTGTTGTTGTCATCGATTAGGGAAAGGTACTGGCCGATACATGGTAAATGCATGGCAAATAAAATTGTTCACAAATGCGTAACGTGTTTCAGAGCCAAACCTAGATTACCTACACCTATTATGGGAAATTTACCTACAACAAGGGTAACCCCCTCCCCTCCCTTCACAAGTACGGCTGTTGATTATGCAGGGCCATTTACAATCAGAGATAGGAGAGGTCGTGGTTACAAAACGAGTAAATGCTACATTGCTATATTTATTTGTATGACTACAAAGGCAATCCACATTGAACTAATAACTAGCTTAGAGACCTCAGCCTTTCTCTCGGCCTTTCGACGATTCGTATCCCGACGTGGGAGACCGAAGGAAATGCTGAGTGATAACGGGACAACATTCCGTGGAGCATGCAACGAGTTAACCGAGCTCTATAATTTTATACGCTATAACTCTAGTGAGATAACAACTTCTTGTTTAGGTGAAGGAATGGAATGGAAGTTCCTACCAGCCTACACCCCTCATATGGGCGGTCTGCATGAAGCGGCCGTAAAGAGCTGTAAATACCACTTAAAGCGGGTATAAGGACAAGCCTTATTAACCTACGAAGAATTTTGTACAGTACTTACTCAGGTAGAAGGGGTTTTAAATTCGCGGCCCCTGTGCCCTATTCCAAATTCAAATGATGATGACATCTCTTGCTTAACGCCAGCTCACTTCTTGATTGGCAGAACGCCTACTTCCTTGCCTGACTATGAGTACGTAGATGTACCAATGAACCGACTTACACACTACCAACAACTACAGCAACTGCAACAAGATTTCTGGCAACGATGGTCAAGGGATTACTTAGGACTGTTACAGGAGCGCACAAAATGGAAGAGTTCCAAGGGTCAGCAGCTCAGCGTCGGTACTACGGTGCTGGTGAAGGAGGCGCGCCTGCCTCCCTGCCAATGGAGCCTCGGGCGTATCGTCGCATGCTGCCCAGGTCAGGACGGCATCACAAGGGTGGCAGAAATCCGCACAGCAAGAGGAATCATCAAGCGAGCGTTCAATAATATTTGTCCACTACCGAACGATGCTTATGACAGTTAATCTTTGTTATTTAAGTTAATTTAAGTGTCAATTTTAATATTCTTGTAAGATGAGAATAAACATTGGTTTGGTTTGCCGTTTCAATCTGTAAATCCTAATAAGGGCAGGCCTGAGGTTACGTGGACTATCCACGATCGGCCACGTAGCGTAAGGCCTTCCTTGAGGCTGGCATGCACGCGCAGTCCTCGATTACCTAAGTTTGAGACTGTCGCGGGGTGCCCGACCTCGCCTGGCCCGTGAAATGTAACTTGGGTGGCAGCATGTTTACAACAGCACCATCTATTGGTCGTACCTGTAGCTAATGACACCCCGGTACTACTTTGGTATTGATTATAATACGAAGTAGTACCGGCCGGTGCCAATAGATGGCGCCAACAAACCAATAAGGTAGATATTGTAGAGACAGATAATAAAATAGATACACACATGAAGATTTGGTGGTTTTATTGTTCCCGGGCTGATGAATAAGACTGAAACCCTGAACAACCGAAGACGTAGATACAGATTTTAACAGTATTGTAAGCATCTATAGGCTACGGTATCTGCTTAACATAAGGCGGGCCGTACGTTTTCTTGCCACCGCAGTCCTATAAAAAAAAGCGTTGCTTAGTTTGGGACCATACAGTTAGCGTGTTTGTCTGGCGATATTTATATTTAATTACTAGCTGTGCCCGCGACTCCGTCCGCGTCCAGTCGGTGAAGCCCTTAAATATAATTTTGTCTATCGTCTAATCTGTATTACGTCAGTCTGCATCAGTCTGAGTTCGTATGTCCGTGGCTGTCTATCTGTACCAGTCTATACCAGTAAGGTGGTAGAGTCTGACCAGTAAGGTGGAGATCGGCATTCAAGTAGCTAATTTACCTTCGTTTCGTATGATGAGGGAGAGAGCCGGAAGCGCAACCCAGCCACCTCCCCGTCCCCTCCCACTAACCCCACTCCCCTTCAGGTTGGAAACGTGCTACCGATGCCTTTGGTTGCAAGCATCTATTGGGAACGGTAACTGCTTAACAACAGGTGGGCCGTACGCTTGCCTGGCGCCTTAGTTGTATAACAAAAGTTTGACTTAATCGGTCTGTCTGTAATCTATCGGTAGGTGAGTATCTCTGTCTGTACCAGTCTATCTGTATCCGTCTATCTATATCTGTAGTTACTCACAGTATCACGACTGAGCGGTTGGACTCCAGAGCTCAATGTTTAAGTTTGTACTTGATACCCATGTCCCTTATTTAAAATGAGTGAGTGCTCCAGACTCACGGCTTAGGTAAGAGTCACTGCGCAACATCGTGCTTAAAAAGTTAGAGTCCGGAGTTTATCGTCTAAGTCAATAGTCAAAGCGTTTATTATGTTTAGGCCTAGGAGGGCACTTACAAGTAGTCATTTTACATGTTTTCCTTAAATTCTAGCGCCGGATCGGAAACGCGACCTCGCCTGAGAAGTTTCTACTTGATACCCACATTGCTAATTCAAAGTTAGCAGGTCCTCCAGATTTATGGTTTAAGCAGGCAGTTACCCAGCAGCATCATTCCTGAGGTGTTGGAGTTCAGAATTCAATGGCTGTGTTTCTATTACTACTTAATTCAAAATCAGCAGGTCCTCTAGACTTACTTCTTAGGTAGGTAGCTTCCCTACGGCATTAGTACTGTGGAGATGAATTCCAGAGTTAACGTCTAAGATTCCGCGTGATACAAAGACCCGCTTAATATTTTTTATACGTAATTAGGAATAAAAAAACTAAATTTCTTGAAGCAAGGAAGATATTAAATTTTGACATGTGGTGCAAGGCAGGTATTGTCTGATTTTAAGTATAGCGACATCTAGTTAAGAAAAACGAAACTTAAGATGGTAGAACGCAGCAATAAAATATTTATTATTATTATTAAAATTAAGATTATGTATTCCAAATAGTGTCGGATCACACACAACGTAGGGCTCCGTAGGGTTCCGCTCTAAATAGACGTATTTCAATAACTAAAACTTATTGTTGGCTAGAATTTCCGTGTGGTCATAAAAATGTACAATCTAATATTTTATAAAAAAATATCCTAGATGTTAAGTTGGACTATTAGTCATATCCATGCCAAATTTCATTGAAATCAATCCACTGGATTCGAAGTTGTGCGTGTTCGAATATTTAGGTAGTTTTTGAATGTTTTGTGGCAACCCTAAACTTTACCGAAAAAAATAAATATGCTAGATGTTAAGTTAGACTATTAGTCATATCCATGCCAAATTTCATTGAAATTAATCCGGTGGATTCAAAGTTGTGCTCTTTCAAACATTTAGAATTTTTAAGTAGTATTTTGAATTTTCTGTGGCAACCCTAAACATTTTCGAAAAAAAAAGTATCCTAGATGTTAAGTTAGACTATTAGTCATATCCATGCTAAATTTCATTGAAATCCATCCGGTGGATTCGAAGTTGTGCTCTTTCGAAAATCTGAGCAAACATACAAACATACAAACATACCCACAGACAAAAATTCTAAAAATGATAAAAATGAATTCTGCTGGTCAATCTAAGTCCCCCCCACTATTTTTTTTCCAAATATTTCGAATGTACAGACGCGACCAATTTTACATTCTTATTATATGTATAGATTTACTAGCTTCTGCCCGCGACTTCGTCCGCGTTGACTTTAGAACGTCCTGCAGTTAGTTTTTCGATAAACCCACAGGAACCCAACATTTTTCTGGGATAAAAATTTAAGTAACGCTTGGTAAGTTTAGTCAGAAATGGGTGACCATTGGCATTTAAACTAAGCGTCTTCGTACTTCGGAGAGCACGTAAAAAGTCGGTCCCGGTTGTTGTCATATAAGCAGTCGTGAAGCCTTGTCAGAGGCCTTCGGGCGGCTTGAACAACTCTGACACCAGGATGGCCACTGACCATACGATAAGATGAAGACATGTTATTGGCCAGAGGACTGCTAACAGATGGCCAGTAAACTCGGGATTACTAGTCAGTAAAGCTCTGGTTTCCTCGGCAAGCGGTACCGACCTAGAGCGGCCGTAATATAGTGATGAATGACATCACTAGAACGTTGGCTATGTAAACAACGGTGTCAGACACGCTTAATTTTGTTTACCTATCCAACGTTCTACTGACGTCATTCACCTCCATATTACGGCAGCTATATGACGGCACCGCTATCGGAGGAAACCATAGCTTTAGATAAAGGTTTTTTTTAAATGGGAACAGGCCCGCCACACACTCCCCCCACTGTTACTCCTGTAAGCCAGGATCGACAGTGACCAACGATGACGCCGAGGTTTGAACCTCGACGAGTCCCGGGGACAAGCTAAGTTGTCTTGGAACCCGCACTAATTTAATCAAAAGAAAGGATAGGAGGAGTTGGGAAAAGATTATCCACTTCCCTCCGTTACAAAGAGATTAGATACATTGATATAGGTTGTATAAAAATATGACATGTTACCGCATCCAATCTTGTCCAACATCAATGTTCCCACACAACACGCCCACTGCCCAGACCCCGCCCACCAGTGGGCGTGTTGGCCATTACATGGGACACAGATAAACTCATACATAAGCCCAGCACATAAGCTGTCGTGTGCACCTTTGTCTATGGTAAAGGTAGTTTTGAAAACTTTGTTCTGCTATTTCAAAGTTGTGTGAATTTTTCACTGTATTTCATGAAGAGGTTGTTTAATATTCTTCTTCTTATCGTATGGTTAGTGGCCAACCTAGTGTCAGAGTAGTTCAAGCCGCCCGAAGGCCTCTGACATGGCTTAACGACTTGTCTTGATGACAACAACCGGTGCCGACTTATTACGTGCCCTCCGAAGCACGGAGACGCTCAGTTCAAATGCCACTAAAAGGTCACCCATCTCTGACTGACTTAGCCAAGCAAATGAAAATTATACAAGTAAAAAAAATTAAGGCATACTCAAACTTAAACTCATTTTTTTTTATTCATGTTATCTATATGTAGCGTTTATAAATCGTCAAAAACAATATTTTAGCGTTACCACCGGTTCGTAATGTTGCTTCATTAACATAATTGATGGAATCAGGCGTAACTTTGCGGAAATCCATTGTTAAACAATTATAGAGAGGGACCCACCACTCGCCCTCGGAATTGTCAACCTCCAATATTATAAACCAAATGAACTGATCGATAATAGAAGGAGCCAACAAGACCTAACTCCCTGTCAGTCGAGAGTATGTCTGTCATGAGTCATGGACCCTAACAATTAGCAATTCTCCGCAGACAAAGCGAATCCTAAATAAATTCGACACGTGTTTCGCCTCTAAACGAGGCATCCTCAGGAAAGCTGGACTACGACTGAGCCCATCATTAACACATTGTGAATAAAATTTAAAACAGAATAAGGTATTTAAGTGAAATAAAACTAGCCTAGAAAGCTGTGCATGCCTACTCCCACTTTACAATCAAACCAAAAGGTGAATATTTAGAACGAATGTTTTTATTTGGTGTGATGCCTTCCGTGCTTATGAAAATTTAACAGACCTGAAAGTTAAGGAACAATATAAAGAGAGGACAGCATATAAAAAACAGACAAGATAGACATTAGGTAAGAAAGCAACGAGCAACATTACCTTCAGTGAGAACTATGCAGAAAGGCATTTGGCTCATCATGGCATGTTTGGCGTGGTTGGTAAGATTCCGCCTATCACGCTGCAGGTCGTAGGATCGATTCCTACCCGGGACATGCATTTGTGTGCATGAACATGTCTGTATGTCCCGAGTCTGGGTGTAATTATGTATATAGTATGTATTTACAAACAAAAAGTTGTATATGTAATAATATCAGTTATCTGGTTTCCATAGTACAAGCTCTGCTTAGTTTGGGATCAGGTAGCCGTGTGTAAAAAGAATGTCCCAGGATATTATTATTATTATTATCCTGGGCGGTGACTTACCATCAGGTGGACTGTCTGCCAGTGTGCTATCCTTGGCTATAAAAAGCATGTGCTGGAGAGGAACAAATTCTGATAAATGAATAAAATAAATATCCTGGGACGTTCTTACACACGGCTACCTGATCCCAAACTAAGCAGAGCTTGTACTATGGAAACCAGATAACTGATATTACTACATATACTACTTTTTGTTTGTAAATACATATTTAATATACATATACACCCAGACTCGGGACATACAGACATGTTCATGCACACAAATGCATGTCCCGGGTAGGAATCGAACCTACGACCTGCAGCGTGAAAGACGGATCTTAACCAACCACGCCAACGGGCCCGTCAAATATACGTATACACTTCCCATGTAGGGTAGAACACCCAATATTCGTCCATCTGTCTGTCTCGCAATAACTCAGCCACATTGCCTCCAGGCAGTTACGAGTATGTTTACGACAACACCGCGAGTGGGGTGGGCAGTGAGCTTTAATATTTTATACGCCGCTGCCGACGACTTTTATTGACCGGGAAACTTTTGAGGTGAAGGAATTGGTGTTTTTACCCTATTTTTGGGAAACGAAGTTGATTAGTTGAATTCGAATAGTATTTTGACGGAAATTGAAGTGGAAATGCCGTTAATTTAAATTGAATTTTATCAATAATTTGCGTTTTATCCTTGGACATGCCTTTTCGTAATTTGCGCAAGTGTGGGTGTCATGGGATCTGCCCTAGGCTATTGTACGGTACCCATAGTACAAGCGTTGCTTAGTTTGGGACCATACAGCTGGTGTATCGGTCTGGCGATATTTCAAAATATCCCTAAAAATAACTGCCAATTGACTGCAGCGGTCATAAGCGGTCTGGCTCGACCGGGGTAGTACCACCCTCTCACAGAAGATCGGCCTATATTACAGCTGCGTTTCGTACGATGAGTGAGAGAGCCGAAAGCCGACCCCCCTCTCCCTCCCTCCATCCCACTCCCCTTCAGGTCGGCAATGTGCGAGCAATGCCTTTGGTATTGTAAGCATCTATAGGCTACGGTAACTGCTTAACATCAGGCGGGCCGTACGTATTTTTGCCACCGCAGTCCTATAAAATAAAAAACAAATTACTTGTTTAAAAGAACCGCACTGGGCCAGCGTGCTTGATTTTTCTTAGGACTGGGTTCACCACACTCCCACCACAATTGCTCCTGTAAGACTGTCTGTCAATCCTGGCAGCTTTTGTCACTTAGACAGCAATCGTTAAGCCATATCAGAGGCCTTCGAACGGCTTGAACAACTCTAAGGCCGTGGTCTCCTATTAAATGGCATCGGCCGCTTACAGCGTCACGCGTACGCCGCGTCACAATGTTACTATAGTGACGTCGGCGTGTGAAGGAGACCACAACAGTACATTTCTATAGTAAGCATTGTGACGCGGCGTACGCGTGACGGCGTAAGCGGCTAGGAGATCACGGCCCCACTAGGGGGCCATTCATAAATTACGTCACACCTAAAGGGGAGGGAGGGGGTCGACGAATTGTGACATTGTGTGACAAGGGGCTGGGAGGGGTCCTAAGTTTTGTAACGTCATATTTAAAAATCCAATATAGCTAAGTGTTAAAACCGGAATAATTATTAAAGTAAAGTTTTAAAAAATTCTTAAATATGAAAAATATGTGACGTCACACAGGGAGGGGGAGAGTCCCGCAAATGTAACAGCTGTAACAGGGGAGGAGGGGAGGGGTTTAAAAATCATGAAATTCGTGTGACGTAATTTATGGATGGCCCCTAGCGCGTTGCGCTGCGTCGTCGCAACGGATCAAAGGGTCGACGGGCGAGAGACGAAGCGGGGGAGGGCGATGCGCCAGAACAAAATCTTGCGACGCCGCAACGCAACGCGCTAATGGGGCCCGGCCCTATGTTGTCTTGGAAACCGCACGAATTTAAACAAAAGAAAGTAGGTATAGGAGGAGTTGGAAGAAAATAACAAGGGGCTTACCACGAACTCTTATCGCGATTCAATTACAGGAACGTTTTAACGTTTCAGCTACTTTTTGTGCAATGACGTACCTTAATGTCATGACAATAAGAAACGTCATTGCACAAAAAGTCGCTGAAACGTTAAAATAATACTGCTATAAGAGGTGGTGGTAAGCCCCCAGGAGTAACAGTGGTGGTAGTGTGTGGCGGGTCTAGTCCTATAAAAAAATACATAAAGAAGCCAAAGCTATACCTCTTTTACGTTGTTGGTTAAAAATGTCAAACAATAAAGAAAGAAATCCTACAATTTCTGTCCCTAAACTCAATCTGAAAGTTTCAAATCCTTAGATATTATTTTCAGGATTTGAACTTGGTTCCGAGCGCACATGGGACCGACAACTTTGGCCATAAAATATAATTTCAGTTACAGTAATACAATACAAGCTTACTTACTTATTTTTTCATTGTTTTCGGGATTCCGTACGGCACAATGGAAACCCCTACTTAATAAATTAAATAAATATCGCCAGACTCAGATCGGCAACGTGTGAGCGATACCTTTGGTATTGCAACCATCTATAGGCTACGGTAATAGCTCAACATCAGGCGGGCCGTACGCTTGTTTGCCACCTCAGTTCCATAAAAAACACCCATATTTTTACCCGACTACGGCGGAGGGTTATGATTTTGACCGGTATGTATGTATGTAAGTATGTATGTATGTATGTATGTATGTATGTATGTATGTATGTATGTATGTATGTATGTATGTGCATCTGTTCCCACCTAACTTCCAAACTACTTGTCGTAATTTGACAAATGAGGTATCGTCAGAAGCGGCTTAATGGCGCGCTGGTTATAGGCTATGTGACGTCACATAAAATTGCATATGGCGCCCTCTAGAGGACATAATGTCATGAACTAAAAAAAAAAACATTTTTTAATGAGACCGTGTCGGGTATCAAATGAAAGAGCTTGATGAGCACATTTCAAAAATATATATATTGTTACCTATAACTCCAAAATAATTAAATAAAAAGTAAGTTTAAAAACTAAAACCCGACTCCGGAAAAAACGCGCTCTAAAAAGTATGAAACAAGAAAATATTCTCATCTAGAGGATAGCCGTGGTCCGTGTAGGTCTTTTAGGGCCAAATGGCATATGAACACGGACCACGGCTATCCTCTAGATGAGAATATTTTCTTGTTTCATACTTTTTAGAGCGCGTTTTTTCCGGAGTCGGGTTTTAGTTTTTAAACTTACTTTTTTTTATTTATTATGCCAACTAGAATTTAATACATGTTTCAAAACAATACTAATAGTTTTTTTTTGTTTTTTTTTATAGGACTGAGGTGGCAAACAAGCTTATGGCCCGCCTGATGTTAAGCAGTTACCGTAGCCTATAGATGCTTTCAATACCAAAGGCATTGCTCGCACGTTACCGACCTGAAGGGGAGTGGAACGAAGGGAGGGGAACAAGGGCGGGGGGGGGGGTAGGGCTTCCGTCTCTCTCACTCATCATCGAACGAAACGAAGCTGCGTTTCGGTCGGTACAGCTGTAAGCTTTACGCCGATCTTCTGTGAGGGTGCATGGTGATACCCCAGTCGACCCAGCCCGTATAATAATACTTCTAAAGCAAAAAATATATTATTTGTATTATACACACAATCTCAAGAATGGCTAAGCCGAAATATATTCGAATCACGTAGCGATACCATTTCTTAGCAGACATACTACAGGTGTTTGTGTATATGTATGTATATGTACAGGTATATTCGGTACATATATTTACGCGGCCGACTGTACCGATGGAAGGCATCAAATTTAAATATACATACCAAGTGTACGTGCTCGCTCATTACTGGATATACAGGGTGTTTCCAAGTATGCGAAATTAAAAATATTTATTCAGCAGAGCAGTCTTATATTAATGCATAATATTATAAATTCAAAAGTAACTTTTTTTATAGGACTGAGGTGCCAAACAAGCTTACGGCCCAACCGGCTAAAACATGATGTTAAGCTGTTACTGTAGCCTATAGATGCTTGCACGAGCAATACCAAAGGCATTGCTCGCATTACTCCCTGAAAGGGAGTGGGACGGAGGAAGGGGAAGGGGGATGGGGTTGGGCTTCCGGTTCTCTCTCATCTTACGAAACGCAGCTGTAATAGCTGTTTAACGCCGATCTTTTGTGAGAGGGTACTACCCCGGTCGAGCCAGCCCGTATGAATATTTTAGTAAGTTATTTTATGTTATTTTTTTTGTTTTATAAAATGTCATAAAACAAAAGTTGTTGTTTTTGATGTCAGTAATACGCCCCTGCAAGGTTGTTAGTGTTTTACCAATAACCCTGTAGTGATAGACAGGGCCTTGGAGAAAAACATAGGCTACTTCTTGTTGAAAATAAAACTTGAAGGAGATGACATAGGGGATGAAAGTTACTAGTACTACGCAGACGTAGTCGCGGGCAACAGCTAGTAAAGAATTTATTATTTTTTGTGAAGAATCAAGCTAAGCGACTTGAGGGTTAGGACAAATTACGAAAAGACCAGTTCCAAAAAACCCCCATGGGAATCGAATCCGCAACTACCTGCTGCAGTGAACCGATAGGCCTACGCTCAAACGACTAGAACTGTTTTACAAGTAAAATAATAAAATAAAATTAAATATTATTTTTACTAGATTAAATTTTTCTGTGTGGCAACAGCCTGTATACGAGGGTTGTAAGCGGGTCGGTATCGAAAGTATCCGCCGCGGTAAGTGCTGTATTTTGTACGAAAATTATAGCATTGCTGTACGATAGGGATGGGACGCAAGTTTATCGACATCGATAGATAAATATACGTCATAGCAGTGGGCGTACGTTGTCTTTGGAGCACAAGCTTCTAATCACGACTCAACCCTGAGATTCAAAGTTATCATGGACTTACACCGGCATTATAAATCACTTTTGTTCTTAGAAATCCTTTGTAAAACCGTTGTAAACTGGCTCAAAACTGTATACATTACAGCCTATAGATTGCTTATTTTTTTACAGCTAAATACGTGAATATTTAATGTATTTCTAAAATAGTGTTTTGGGTGATCGAAAGGTGCACAGAAATATACTACTGCCTACCCCTTCTGAGACTACAGAGGGCCTAGGTTTAGATTCGACGACAACGAAGACGTCAAACAATTTTCGTTCGTAAGAAATGTCGGAATCAATGAGAAACGTAGTAGGAAATACGCGAATTTCCTCCGAAGTTTCGTTTTCGTTTGTAAAAGAGTAAGCCCTCAGGTGTCATCATCATCATCATGTCAGCCAAAAGACGTCCACTGTTGGACATAGGCCTCCCCCAAGGCGTTCCACAACGCCCGGTCCTGCGTCACTTGCATCCAGCGGTTTCCCGCGACCTTCACTAGGTCGTCGGTCCACCTTGTGGGGGCTACCCACGCTGCGTCTTCCGGTACGTGGTCGCCACTCAAGAACCTTTCTGCCCGATCGGCTATCAGTTCTTCGGGCTATGTGCCCCGCCCACTGCCACTTCAGCTTACTAATTTACAGGTGTAACGACGTATAATTATTTATCGATAAAACTGAAATCAAACTCATCCCATCACTAGTCTAATAGTCGCACCCAAAGTGCAGTCTCGACATCGTAATGTCGATAATGTACCGCACTAATTATCGTATACAACTTGTTCTAGAATACCTATTGGTGATAGACTTTATATGTTATTTAGTCTGGCTTTCAGTAGACGTGCTGAAATCTTCAACTGAAATTTACTATAATGGTAGCTGTAGGTAGTAAAATATGTAGTACAGGTTTGATTCTCATCCGTGGTCATTTTATTTTTTGTCCCAGACAAACATACCAACTGTATGGTCCCAAACTAAGGGACTAATGACAGAGCTAATGATGAAGAACTACAATGGACTGGGGGCGATCCCAGTGACACCCAGACCAGGGCAAATTAAGGCCGTTTCCGTTTGCCTCTGGCGGGAATCGAACCCGCAACCCGATGCAGTGAGCCGAGCGGCCAACGCTCAAATAATCGCGTCAAGCGGTCGCCAAATTTTTGGACATGTCATTATACAGGATGTTAGGTTATAGTAAGGAGACACGACTCAACTAGACACTCAGTGTATCTCAGTGTACCGACACCGGTACACTGAGATACACTTTTTTTTTTTTTTTTATAGGACTGCGGTGGCAAAAAAGCGTACGGCCCGCCTGATGCTAAGCACTTACCGTAGCCTATAGATGCTTACAATACCAAAGGCATTGCTCGCACATTGCCGACCTGAAGGGGCGTGGGATGGAGGGAGGGGGAGGGGGGTGGGCTTACGGCTCTCTCACTCATCGAACAAAACGCAGCTGTAATAGCTGCTTTACGCCGATCTTCTGTGAGAGGGTGGTACTACCCCGGTCGAGCCAGCCCGTTTATGAGCTGCAGTCAATTGGCTACAGCTTGGCTCTACCACCTTGGGACCTGTACCATCTGTAACAAGGTGGCGCGGTGGTAGACACACGTAGACACTCAGTGTCTAGTGTCTCATGTAACCGTAGCATTAGATCGTCAGGACACGTGCAATGTCGTTCTGATCGCGTGGGAATACACGATAAACATTTATCAAGTGTCTGGCATTTAGGGTGGCCATCAGTTTGTATTGACGGGACAGTCCTTCGTAAAATAAATAAATATAAAATAAATACCTCCACAATGTGGTGGTGTATGGCCACTCAAGCCTCTGACTACCCCCGAACGGGGATAAAAGTCGTGACGTTACATTTTTTTTACATTTTAGAATAATTAAACAAGCCTTTAGTAGTATAGTATTTTCAAAACCGTAAAAAGAAAAATTAATAAAATAATAACTTGTAAAATGATTTTGGATCCCCTCTTGGATGAAGGCCTCTTCCAGCTTTTTCCATGTATTTGCCTGCCCTTCGTAAAATACAAAATACAAAACTCCGTCTTTGATAAGATAAGATAAGTATTTTAAATAGTAAGTAAGGCCGTGGTTTCCTATTAACCGGCTGGAGACCACAACAGTACATTTCTATAGTAAGCATTGTGTCGCGGCGTACGCGTGGCGCATTTAATAGGAGACCACGGCCTAAGCGACTGTAGCCTAGGGGTGAACAGGTTGGGCTAGCATTCAGAAGGTCCCAGGTTCGATCCCCGGTGGGGCATGCACCAATGGATGAATTTTCATCTATGTGCATAATTTACAGTTCGCTGACGGTGAGGGAAAACATCGTGAGGAAACCTACCTATCCCTCGGGATTAGGTAATAGTCAGTTCCTGTATACACGGCGACAAGGTTCACCACCTGTCACGTTGGGTTCTGACTATCTGGTGAAACATGGGCTTTGAGTTGGTTAATACCTCCACAATGTGGTGGTGTATGGCCACTCAAGCCTCTGACTACCCCCGAATGGGGATAAAAGTCGTGACGTTACCACGGCCTAAGTTATTTTCTTGTAATGTCGCTCGGCTCACTGTATCGGGTGTTCGATCCCCGCCCGAGACAAATTTCGTAAACGGCCTTTTCGTAATTTTCTCTGGTCTGGGTATTACTGAGATCTCCCCCGGTCCATTGTACGGTACTTAGGTTACGGTTGCTTAAGTCTGGGTCCATACAGATGGTGTATTTGACTGGTGATATTTATTTAAATAAAATATATGTGACATACGACACTACTCTTGTTCCCAAAATACAAGCATTTTCTTAAGGGGCCATCCATTAATTACGTCACACGAATTTCATGATTTTAGACCCCTCCCCCCCTCCCTGTGTGACGTCACATTTTTTTTATAATATTCAGTAATATTCAAAATTTTTCGTTAACATTTTAATTTTGGTTTTAATACTTATATATATTAGATTTTTAAATGTGACGTCACAAAACTTAGGACCCCTCCCACCCCCTTGTCACACAATGTCACATTTCGTCGACCCCCTCCCCCCCACTTTACGTGTGACGTAATTAATGGATGGCCTGAATGAATTTGGGATCCACAGTAATACTAATCCATGTTATCGTGATTTAGTTACTTACAAAATACTTCTTGTACCTACTATTTTTATTGTTTACGTGCAACAAATGTTTTTAAATACATTTAATCTTATTCTAATCTCTCCACAGGCCTGTTAATGGTCACCCTATTTTATGAGCAATGAAACTCGCTCAAGACGCCGTTAAACAACAAAATGGCGTATTACACCGCCGTCACAACCAATTACTGTAATATTATTCTCTTAAAATATATTTTTACATTCAATAACAATTCCAAGTACTTAAACATGTTTTGTATACTGAGAAAAATGGTATGAAGGTGGTCGAGCCAAGCTGTAGCCAATTGACCGGGGTAGTACCACCTTCTCACAGTAGATCGGCGTAAAGTAGCTATTATAGCTGTGTTTCGTACGACGAGTGGGAGAGCCCAAGCCAGCCCCCTTTCCCCTCCCTCTGTCGTACTCCCCCTCAGATCGGCAACATGCGATGCCTTTCGTGTCGCATCTATAGGCTACGGTTACTGCTTAACATCGGGTGGGCCGTACACTTGTTTGTTTAGTCATAAAAAGCCGTTCTGAAAGCGATTATCTTTTTCAGAAATGAGACCCACACATCAAATCCGAGAATCTTGGCTTTCGGCTCTCACTCATCGTACGAAACGTAGCTGAAACTTTACGCCGATCTTCTGTGAGAGGGTGGTACTACCCTTAGCGAGTCCGTAGGTATATGAGCTGCAGTCAATTACCAATTTCAGCAACATACACAAGTAATAGTTCTCCCCGCTTGCAATAAAATGCATGCAATATCGTAAAAGCATTGCAGTCGAGTTAATATTTCATTCGGCCGTCCAATTCAGATGCCCAGGTTGTAAATTGCACGCTGGATTATTTAAGATCCGTCTGGGTAGGATTAAATACAATTGAATTCCTAGATTTGCTACTACAAAAAAAAAACCGGCCAAGGGCGTGTCGGAATCGCACATAAACGGTTCCGTACCACCGTAGAATAAAAACGTCAAAATATCAAGTTTCTTGTATGAGGACCCCTTTTATTTTTAAATTTTATTTTATATTGAGTATTTGTTGTTGTAGCGGCAACAGAAATACATATTCCGTGAAAATTTCAACTCTCTACCTATTGCGGTTCGTGAGATATAGCCCGCTGACAGAAGGACGGACAGACGGACAGCGGAGTCTTAGTAATAGGGTTCCATTGGCACCCTTTAGGTACGGAACCCTAAAAAAGAAATATACCTCACGACTTGTATCCCCATTCGGGGGTAGTCAGAGGCTTGAGTGGCCATACACCACCACATTGTGGAGGTATTAACCAACTCAAAGCCCACGTTTCACCAGGTAGTCAGAACCCAACGTGACAGGTGGTGAACCTTGTCGCCGTGTATACAGGAACTGACTATTACCTAATCCCGAGGGATAGGTAGGTTTCCTCACGATGGTTTCCCTCACCGTCAGCGAACTGTAAATTATGCACATAGATGAAAATTCATCCATTGGTGCATGCCCCACTGGGGATCGAACCTGGGACCTTCTGATTGTTAGCCCAACCTGTTCACCCCTAGGCTACAGTCCTACAAAAGCATGTCCAGGGAATGAATCGAAACTACGACCTGCAGCGTGATAGGCGGAATCTTAACCAACCACCCCAACGGGCCCGTCAAATATGTTGTTTAACTATGCTCTAGTTATTCGTGTAGGTACTTAAACGATACTTAAATATTACTTAATGTTTGAGACGTCAAGTCGTTAACTGGTTTATCTGTATAAAAATGACTCATCAAATCAATTTCTCATTTTGCAGTTAGTCACAATAAATAATAATAATTTAGCCCTTTTAACGTCCCACTGCTTGGCACGGGCCTCCCCTCAATGCGAGGGGGATTCAGGCCATAATCCACCACGCTGGCCCAGTGCGGGTTGGTGGATTTCACATGTCTAAAGACATGCAAGTTTCCTCACGATGTTTTCCTTCACCGTAAGCAAGTGATAATCATATTAAAGTTATGATTCACACATAGATTTCGAAAAATCCAGAGGTGTGAGCCAGGGTTTGAACCCATGACCTTAAGCCCGCAAGACGCGTGCTTAACCAATCGGCTACCACTGCTTTTAGTCACAATAAAAGGTGTTTTAAAATGTCACCAATAAATAAATATCGCCAGACTCACCAACTGTATAATAGTTCCAAACTAAGCAAACTTGTACTTGTACTATGGGTACCGTACAATGGACTGGGGGCGATCCCAGTGACACCCAGACCAGGGGCAAATGGAGATCCGTAACGAATTTAGTTGAGACTGCAGATTTATAGAGCTAAGAAATCCATAACATACAGTGCAAAAAATTTTGGTCTACGACAAAAACTTACGAAGCTGTGACTAAATTACTAGTGAAGTTCGCGCGCGGTTGTTGTGACCATGGACCAGTTACTAAGGGGACTGGCCCTAAGCAAGTCGGCCGAGTGGTCGGCCTAGTACTAACATCGACATAAAACGAAGCGAGTAGTTCAACTATTTACCGGTAAATAGTAAAATGAAAATGAAAAAACAATGACCACGTTTTGTTTCATACAAATATCTAATAAGGGCACCTCTTTCTTTAGTCTTTACTCTGTGGTTGTGACGTAATCTGGATCACGCGCGCTTTGTAATGAACGGCGGCGCGGGCCGGCGCGGGTAAAGCGCGCCTTCAATCCGACGGCCCCGTGTGACGTCACACGCACATGCCGCGCATTACATAAAATGTGTTATAAAATCGCAACGGATGGACCGATTTCCATGATTTCAAAATTATATTGATAAGAAAGCTTGGTTTTAACTATACTGTTGGTTTTGACTTTATTTTTTGACCTTTTATTGATTCTCATTGCCGTTTCCGAAATTTGTCTCTGTCGGGAATCCAACCCGCAATCACTGATGCATATGAGCCGAGCGGCCTAAAAGGGTTATTACATCTTCCTAAATTTAGGCTACTTAATTTAGTCGTGACTGAATTTAGGCAAGTGTAATCGCATTTAGCAAGTTAGAATCCTAAATAATCAGAAGCTTTCTAAATTAGGTTCTAAATTTAGTAACTAAATTTAGGAAGGTGTAATAGGCTCTTAAGCTGTTTTTTTTTTATTTGAGATGCCTTTTTCACTCTCACTCACCCCATTCTTACATAGTAATTGCTTGTACCACTCAACCAAGCCAACTAGGAACCTGTCAAATGTGACGTCACCCGCACAAAAAGGCGGTTGCGGTGTGCGGGGGGTGTGGCGGGCGGGGAAGCCGCACCCATCAGAGTTCCTAGTTGACTTGGTGGTGGTGTAATCACTTATTTCCTTCCACCCTGTATAGAATATGCCTATACTATACTGCATTCGTTATAGCATTAGACAGAAGTTTTAAAAGGTTATTTTTAATGTCCACTTTGTAACAACAGTACAATTAACATGTTACAGTTACGATTGACGTCGAATTTATTATTATCTATTTAAATACCAGCTTGTCACACCTAACTGTAATCATTTAAATTATTTATCTTATAAAATAAATTGCCTATCATTTTAATAATATCATTTCAGTCCAATTTAAAATTAGTGTCAATGCTAAAAGTCTAAAAGAAGCAGGGGTGACAATACCGGGAACGTTTTTCGTTCCACTATAATCCTAACAAATCTAAAAATGTTATCTAATCCCTTCAGAGGTTATGACAGCAAGGTATTTCTAATTTTGTCGGATTATGTTGTCTATGAAATTGATGTAAATAATGTGCTGTCGGTGTTTGTCATTTAGTCATTTACCTTCATTTTTCATGTTTAAAATGTGTGTTACGATGTTATAATTAAATAAAACATAGTATAAAAAGTAATTTTATTTTTAACCGACTTCAAAAAAGGAGGAGGTTCTATGTTCGGCTGTATGTATGTTTTTTTTTTTTTTTTTTTTTTATGTATGTTCACCGATTTCTCCGGCATTTACCGATTTGAAAAATTATTTTGCTGTTCGGTAGATCGTAGCTCCAAGTTGGTCCCATAAAAAAATAATACCTAGAATCAACCCCTAAGGGGGTAATTTCGGGGGGTGAAGGTCGTCTGAAAAAAAATTTTTTGTCCGATTGACTTGAAACTTAATATGTATATTTTGCATAAGAAATAATGAAACTCATGTTTCAGGATTTTAGAAAAATCCCCCCCCAAAGGGGTAAAACGAGGTGTTGAAGTTTGTATGGAGAGTTACCGTTTATCTCTAACGTTTATGAACCAATTTTTCTTTTTTAACTGTTATTTCGTAGGTGACTAAGTTGTTTTGGTCCCATAAAAAAATCATTTCGGAAATCTACCCCCAAAGGGGGAAACTATGGGTAGAAGTACGGTAGAAAAATATATTTGTGTCCGATTGACTTGAAACTTAGTATGTATACTCCATATAATTAACTAAGAAACTTTTGTTTTGGAATCTTGTAAAAGTCACCCCCCAAAGGGGTCATTTGGGGTGATAAAGTTTGTATGGCGCCACTAAAAATCATGAAATAAAATTATTTTTATAAAAAAATAAAAACCGACTTCAAAAAAACCTGGAGCACTAAAAAGCCTGAAATAATATTTCTTTTACCACCACTGCCTACCCCTTCGGGAAAATCAGGCGTGATGATGTGTTATCGAGTATTTGGAGTCGGTGCCAATCTTGGTATGCCGAGTCTACCTACTATAAAAGTAAGAAGATAGATTGGCACCGACCCCAAATACTCGATAACACATCATCACGCCTGATTTTCCCGAAGGGGTAGGCAGTGGTGGTAAAAGAAATATTATTTCAGGCTTTTTAGTGCTCCAGGTTTTTTTGAAGTCGGTTTTTATTTTTTTATAAAAATAATGTTTATCGAAGTATTTAGCATTGTTTTAGTTCTAATTATTTGACTTTTAAATAAAATGTTTTGCATCCCTGCTTCTACGAGCCTCTTATTTCTAATGTTATAATAAATGGAGTATAGAAAAGAAAAACACAGGTGCAAATTACGGCTGTTTCCGAAATTTGCCTTTGACGGGAATCGAACCCGCAACCTTCCGATGCAGTATGCCGGGCAGCTTACATTCGAACCACGACACCAAGCGATCGTCCTATACAGGGTGGATTTTTGAGACCGTGCAGTAAGGGTAGCTTCTTGAACCGTTATAGTAACACGAAAACGTTCTTAGGAGACCTTTCCTAACTTTTTGAGATATTCTAAACTGCATTCACAGATTTCGGCAAAAATGGTCAGTCAGCGAGAAAAATGCTAAAATACCAAAATATTTTTTTTATTTCCTTCCACCCTGTATAGAATATGCCTCTACCGAAAAAACAAAAACACAAATGAGGATAAATTCTCAGATCCAGTCTAACCACTCCAGTACTTGTATTAGGTATGCGAAAAAACCCCGGGATTTTCCTTATTTTGTTAGTAATTTACATTGTGGTTATGACTTGTGATTTTGCTCGTAAACAAGTATTTTGGAAATGTATAAATACAGGGTAAGGACATAATAAAAAACAGTCGCAATTCGTGTCTCTGAAGCATCTAACGTTCAACGCCAAAAGTTTGTTTTATTCGTAAAAATGGTGAAAAATTGTCGCTCAATGTTGCTGTTGGTCTGCGTCACATTCTTGGTAAGGTTTGTAGGGTTTCGTACCCAAAGGGTGACAACAGGACCCTATTACTAAGCCTACGCTGTCCGTCTGTCTGTCTGTCTGTCAGCGGGCTGTATCTCACGAACCGTAATAGGTAGACTTGAAATTTTCACACAATGTGTATTACACTAAACTAAAAATCTAATAAAATTTAAAAATGGGGGTCCCCATACAAAAATTAAAATATTTTTAAATTATTTGTCTTATGGTTGGTTTCCATACAAAAGACTTCAACGTGTGACTCTAAATATCACCATTTTGGGGATGTTTGTTAATATTCTACGATGGTATGGAACCCTTTAAGTGCGAGTCCGACACTTGGACGGTTTTTTTATTTACGTAGCCTATAGATGCTTGCAATACCAAAGGCATCGCTCGCATGTTGCCGACCTCAGACCTGAAGACGAGTGGGACAGAGGGGGGGAAAGGGTTGGGGGTTTTCGGCTCTCACTCATCTTACGAAATGCTGTAATAGCAACTTTACGCCGATCTTCTGTGAGACTGGTACTACCCCGGTCGAGCCAGCACATATTTGTACTGCAGTCAATTGGCTACAGCTTGGCTCTACCACCGATATAATAATAATTATTATTTATTTATAGCGACTGTGGCCTAGGGGTGAACAGGTTGGGCTAGCATTCAGAAGGACCCAGGTTCGATCCCCGGTGGGACATGCACTAATGGATGAATTTTCATCTATGTGCATAATTTACAGTTCGCTGACGATGAGGGAAAACATCGTGAGGAAACCTACCTCCCTCGGGATTAGGTAATAGTCAGTTCCTGTATACACGGCGCCAAGGTTCACCACCTGTCACGTTGGGTTCTGACTATCTGGTGAAACGTGGGCTTTGAGTTGGTTAATACCTCCACAATGTGGTGGTGTATGGCCACTCAACCCCCGAATGGGGATAAAAGTCGTGACGTTACATATTTATTTAGGAATTAGGTTCGATTTATTACGTAAGGAGGATCTAACAAAATTTCGAAAGACATGTGACATCCACCAACCTGCACTAGGCCAGCGTTGTGGAATAGGGCCATAAAGCGCTGGGTTCCTCCAATAGCGGCGCCGTCATATAACGGCCGTAACTAGAACGTTGGCTATGTAAACAAAATGGCGCAGTTTCCTAGACCGCTACCTGTTTACGTAGCCAATGTTCTAGTGCGGCCGTTATATGATGGCGCCGCTATTGGAGGAACCCATAGCATAAAACAGCCATGGCGACGTCGCCAGCCACCGTAGCCAAATTCGTATTGAAATGTATGACAGGTAACACACCTAGCGACGGCCTGGCGACGTCGCCTGTCAATACAATCTTTTTAGATACGTGGCCAGCGACGTCGCCTGGCCTCAAAGTGTATTATGCCTCTTATGGCTTGTTCCCCCTCGCTTTGAGGGGAGGCCTGTACCCAGGAGAGGGACGTTAAAAGTTTTTTTTTATTATAGGTCATTGTTTCGAACCCCCAAAATGGCGTCGAGGCAGATACCCACATCGGCAGCTGTGTATGGGGCGCTGTCAACTATACTTCAAACTGCAATTCAGAGTGCAAGAGGCGCGGGTACAGGGGAGGACATTGTGGAAGCTTCGCTAATGTCAACTGCTGGTGCGAAGGAAAAAAGTCGTAACTCGACGTAACCATGGACGTAACATACACTCATCAAAGAAGTCTAAGCAACAAGGGTATTATCGCAAATGCCTTGGGAGATCCAACAGATTATTAAAAAGTTGCTAGTTATGGTTTTATTATTTAATTTTGATTTATGAATTTGTTTTTTTTTAAATACAGTAAGTTGTTTTTTTTCAGTTTCAGCAACATTTTAGTTTTTTATAATAACATTTTTTTTTTCACTAGCGAATTGAGCATTAAATTACGCTTCTATAGATGTATAACATCTAAAACAAAAACTATTGAATGTAAAATAAACCCTAATACCCTTGTTGCTTAGATTTTTTGTACTAACCTACGAAGCTATGTACCAAGCCAACTAGGCACCTGTCAAATGTGACGTCACCGCACAAAAAGGCGGTTGCGGTCCGGGAGGTGTGGCGGGCGGGGAGCCGCATTCCGTCCGAGCGCCTAGTTAGCTTGGTGGAGTAATATCATTTAAACTCACGTACTAATATATTTTTTTTTATTTTGTTTTTGATCCACATTGTAGAAAAGAAATAAAGTAACTGATTATTATTTAGTATATTTTATTTCGACATATTAAATTAATCGCATCACAGATTCTATAAATAAGTAAACACTATTAAAAATAACTGTTAAAAAATACATAATTAACAAGTTGTAATAACAACTAATAAGTTAAATTCTCCGGTAATGAGAGACTAACAAAATTTGTATTTGTGAGATTATGCTATTTTTATTCAAGTTTCAGATATATTGACTTGTAGATAGGGGTTTCTTTGAAATTTTGTCTTACTTTGCGAGCAATGTAATGCAAACATTACAGATATGCGCTTGGAACTAAACAGGTGTTTAAAAGTGCGAAATAACACTTGGGAGCTTGGATGAGTTAAGTTATTGAAAAAATAAAATCAAACACTTATGATAAAATAAAATAAAATCAAACACTTTCAAATAATTTATGATGCCTGCCTGTTTTAACAAAAAATTTAAACCTGAAGAACTTAGCATTTTTTGCCAAATACATATTTCTAGAAATTTGTGGCTGCTAATCCTAAACACAGTTTAGTGTTTCTAGGCCATTTGATGTGTTCTAAGGTCGTAAGACGAAAGTTTTCTCAAATATTTAATAACCCATCATAATTCAGAAAGTATGATAGCTACGCATAATTTGAATTCAATATAAATTTTGTACTATCAGCTTACGTATGTTAATAAATAATTCAGACTAACACACCAACTGTATGGTCCCAAACGAAGCAACGCTTGTACTATAGCTAACGTAGCAGGAATTGGGGGCGATTCCAGTGATACATAGACCAGAGCAAATTACGAAAAAGCTGTTTCCGAATTTTCCTTTGGAATCGAACCCGCAACCATCCGATACAGTGAACCGATCGGGCTTGCGTTCGAACCACTGCGCCAAGCAGTCCAATGTATCTAAAAATAATATCTCAGATTTTTTGAAACACCTTATTATATAATTCCTAATTTGTAATTACTGTCGCCCATTTTTAATGTCTTAATTACCACCATATCTTCCTTTCCTAACGCTAGTCTGCATTCCATTAACCGTCGTGAACCTTTTAGCGTCTTCAACAGCTTTATAATAAACATCCTTCAAATTCCTTTTCACTCTACCTGCATCATTAAACTCTCTATTTTCATTAGTTTCATCATTTTTATCAACTTCATTTGTTTCTTTATCATTACTATTTGCTTTTTTATCGTCACTTGTTTTTTCAGTGTTTCTCTTGCAATCTGTAATTGGTATAATGTCGTAATAACTAGCTGTGGTCCGGGTGTGTTTCTTGCCGAAGTTTTTCATGAATTTGTGTAGTTTTCTTTTCAGTCCTCGTTTCAATCTGTGGTGAGGCGTGAGGTCTCTCTTGAATCTGAATGATGCTATATCTGTGTCGTAAATCTGAAAAATATTTATAATAAATATTGCCAGACTAACACACCAACTGTATGGTCCCAAACTAAGCAACGCTTGTACTATGGCTACCATACAATGGACTGGGGGTGATCCCAGACACCCAGACCAGGGTAAATAATGAAAAGGCTATTTCCGAAATTCGCCTCAGGCGGAAATTGAACCTAAGACATCGCTCGTACGTTGTGACCTGAAGGGGAGTAGGACAAAGGGAGGGGACGGGGGTGTTGAGCTTCCACTTTCTCACTCCTCGTATAAAACGCAGCTGTAATAGCTACTTTACGCCGATCTGCTGTGGGAGGGTGGTACTACCCCGGTCGAGCCAGCTCATATATGAACTGCAGTCAATTGGCTACAGCTTGGCTGTACAATACTTACATTGTAATCATTATATCCAGAGATTCGCTGACTGAGATAATCCATCTGATCGTCCAAATACTTCTTGACTCCAGTCATTTTGCTCTGAGGAATACAATTTTTTTATGACATACCAAGAAGAGATCGATATATCAAAATATTAATAATAATGATAATATATCCTGGGACATTTTTTACACACGTCTACCTCATCCCAAACTAAGCAGAGCTTGTACTATGGAAACCAGATAACTGATATTACTACATATACTAATTTTTTATTTGTAAATACATACTTAATATACATATACACCCAGACTCGGGACATACAGACATGTTCATGCACACAAATGCATGTCACGGGTAGGAATCGAACCTACGACCTGCAGCGTGAAAGGCGCCATCACGCCAACCACGCCAACAGGCCTGTCAACAATCAATTCAATCTAACTACTATCAGTGAATAATGAAAAAATATTAAATTCCTAATCCCATCCATCCCACTAATTCCACTTCCCACTAATATTATAAATGTGAAAGTTTGGCTGTATGGATGGATGTGTGTTACTCAATCACGCCAGAACGGCTGAACGGATCTGGATGAAATTTGGCACCGATATAGATCATAGTCTGGAATAGCACATATGCTACTTTTTTCCTGGAAAAATGTTGGGTTCCTGTGGGATTCTAAAGTCAACGCGGACGAAGTCGCGGGCAGAAGCTAGTTAATAATAAATATCGCCAGACTTCCACACCAATTGTATGGTTCCAAACTAAGCAATGCTTGTACTATGGGTACCGTACAATGGACTGGGGGCGATCCCAGACCAGGGCAAATTACGGAAAGACGGTTTCCGAAATTTGCCTCTGGCGGGAATCGAACCCGCAACCACCCGATGCTGTGAGCCGAGCGGCCAACGCTCAAACCACTGCGCCAAGCGGTCGTCTGTATGTATACAGGGTTATTGGAAAACACTAACAACCTTTCAGGACTGTATTACTGACATCATAAAATCTTTTTAAAAAACTTAATACATTTTACTAATTATTACTTTTATGAAACAAAAAAATATTCTCATCTAGAGGATAGCTGTGCTACGTGTTTATGTACCACTTTTCCATAAAGTACCTAAACAGACCACGGCTATCCTCTAGATGAGCATACTTTCTTGTTTCATACATTTCAGAGTGTGATTTTTTGTTAAATTTATTAATGTTTTGTAAAAAGTCATAGAACCAAAGGTGTTGTTTATGATGTCACCCTGTATATTAATTATTTATATACCTTATCTTCATCGCTCATAGCCTCGTACTGCTGCATGAGATCCTGTACATCATGAAGAGTGCCCAAGCATTCAGTCTTGGAGTCCAATTCTGAGTTTTCATTGTTGAACAATAAAGGCTCGCGGTTCATGGACTTATCTGAAGAGATTGAAGGAATTGCCGGTTCAATTTAAATCGTGTTTAAGTCCGATGAAATGAAGTGAAATGGAGTGGAGTGGAGGGGAGTGGAGGGGAGTGGAGGGGAGTGGAGGGGAGGGGAGGGGAGTGGAGGGGAGTGGAGGGGAGTGGAGGGGAGTGGAGGGGAGTGGCGGGGAATGGAGGGGAGTGGAGGGGAGTGAAGGGGAGTGGCGGGGAGTGGAGGGGAGTGGAGGGGATCGACACGGAACGGAATAGAATGGAATGAAACGAAACGAAATGTAATAAGGTCGGCCGCACAACATCAGAAACTTTCCGACAGACATTTTATGGACAACCTTATGTTATGAATCCACATAAAGCACCCAACTGGTCCGGCTAACTTCTGATAGTTTGCGTGGCCCAGTACAAAATGTATGCACGGAGCAATTATCGGCGTTTTTCCGTCAGTAAGTTTCTTATATTGTGCGGCCTTAATTGCTTGAAATTTTAGTTAGATTGATTTTTCAGTGAACACTTGAGGTTTGGCTCAAATTCAGGTTTCAGGCTCCTGACAGCCCGTAACAACTATCGGAGATTATAATCCTACCATCATCGGTCCCCAAATCCAAGTCCCCGATGACATCGTCTTGGTAAGAGTTCTTGAAGGTGACTGGCTGCGGTCCCTCATCAGATCTCTCGTCTTCCGGCGACGTCAGCCATTCCAGGAAGCCCTGAAGATCTGACGGCAGCTCTAGAATAGAATAGCTCTAGAATCCGGGATTTTAAGATATTTCTAACACCAAAAAAAAAAACAATATCGTCCTAATGTTAATTTGACTACCGCTTGGCGCAGTGATCCGAACGTAGGCCGCTCGGCTCATTGCATCGGGTGGTTGAGGGTTTGATTCCCGCAGGGGCAAATTTTGAAAGCGGCCTTTTCGTGTTATTCGGCAGGTGTATTAACTGAAATCCTCGCCTGTCCTTAGCTGTCTATCTCGATGATGTTGTCGCTGTCAAGTATTGTGTTGGCTCCATGAACCTAATACTAAAGGACTGGGTCTAAGCAGCTAAGCCGCGTTGCTTAAACATCGCACAACTAGGCCGGTGACGTAATCACAGTAGGCGTGGCTTAAGTCAGTGTGCTGTTGGCGTTCGTCCTGTGCCGACGTCTTGCCAACGTTCGCATCCCAAATATAATTATATTCGACACTAGATGGCGTCCCTTTGTACGTAATTTTTCATGATCGTACACTTAGTGACATCTAGTGCAAATAATTAAACTACGTACTAACATCGACATAAAACGAAGCGAGTAGTTCAGCTATTTCCCGGTAGATAGATGCCACGCATTTCTTAACCCCCACCACCCGCGCCATCCCGCGCAAATTACCACGCGTTGTTTAATAGAGAAATCTAATAAGGGCACCTCTTTCTTAAGTCTTTACTCTATGGTTGGCTCTGTTGATGAACTTCTTGCTTCCTTCCTACAGTCTTGAGTAGAAGAAGAGCTTTTGTGTTCTGTTATTTCTCATTCTCTCTTCATCAGACTTTTCGTCTACAGTGATCATGCTTAATCATCTCTATGAGATGGCTCAAGAGTTGAAAAAGGAGTGGAAGACTATGGAGAAGTAAGAGAAAGAGACTTACTAGTACAAGTCTTCTGTTGCACCTGATAGTCCACCAGATCGTTCATCAGCCTCACCAACTGCTGCATCAGAGAATTGGCTATCGTCTCCTTCTTCGATTCTTCTCTCACTGTTGATTAAGATGATGATGATGTAATATGACTTGAATGATGACCACCTAACGTGATTTAAGTGCAGGCAGCTGGGGTTACTGCATCGGATGGCTGCAGGTTCGATTCCCGATGCAAGTGGCACAGGACCGGTCGTTGTGGAAACCCTTGAGGAAGGCCTTTGTCCAACAGTTGACGGCTGACATGATGATGATGATGATGATGATGATGATGATGATGATGATGATGATGATGATGATTAATGATCACAACTGACTGTGATGACAGTTCATTGTATGGTACCAATAATACCAGCGTTGCTTAGTTTGGGACCATACAGTTAGTATGATAGTCTGAATAAACTGTGACAGGAGTTACACTACCACTGGCCATGACTTAGGCTCGTATTAATAAATGCATCTTAAAGTTGAGATCGATCTTAAGATGCAGTTTTGACGTTTACAATATGTCACGTTTACACATCTAACAAAAACAGCATCTTAATATCGATCTCAACTTTGAGATGCATTTATTAATACAAGCCTCAGTAACTTTAGTTGGATTGACTAACGGAACTACTAGTGATGTGATAACCTCACATTTCTCGGCTTTACCTTCAACATTTCTAGTCCTCTGCACAGCCCTAGCTGCTTTTTTACAAATCTCCTTCATGTTATTGGTCATGGCTGCGAAAATTGATTTCTGGCTGGAATCATAATCATCCTGAAATAAGAAAATTTGTTCAACTTCAATCTTTTTTCTTTTTTGGCTGCTGCTACAAGTCCCGCCGCGACTGAGCAACCAGTTATGACGTAATAGACGTCAAAACTGATTGCTTCAGCACGCTGCTCGGCTCTTGCAGATACTGTTTTCTTTTTCTCATATTTATCTACATCTACACTATAATCTATACTAATATATAAAGAGGGAAATGCTGACTGACTGACTGACTGACTGACTGACTGACTGACTCATCAACGCCGAGCCGAAACTACTGAAGTTAGAGACATGAAATTTGGATAGTAGATATATTTTGTGACGTAGACAAGCAATAAGAAGCGATTTTGGAAAATTCAACCCCTAAGGGGGTTAAATAGGGGATGAAAGTTTGTATGCAAGTTCGTCATTTTTCAAGTTAGAATTATGAAAATTTGTGTTGCGGTGCCTTTTTAAAAATAAAAAATATGGTTTTCGGCGTTTTTGAATATTCAACCCCTAAGGTGGTAAAATAGGGGATGAAAGTTTGTTGGGAAGTTTGTATAGATGTTCGTCATTTTTGAAGTTAGAATTATGAAAATTGGTGTTTAGGTTCCTTTTTAAAAATAAAAAACTTGAATTTCTGCGTTTTTGAAAATTCAACCCCTAAGGGGGTAAAATAGGGGACGAAAGTTTGTATGGAAGTTCGTCATTTCTGAGGTTAGCATAATGAAAATTTGTGTTTAGGTTTCTTTTTACGTATTAAAAATAATATATAAAGAGGGAAATGCTGACTGACTGACTGACTGACTGACTGACTGACTGACTCATCAACGCCGAGCCGAAACTACTGAAGTTAGAGACATGAAATTTGGATAGTAGATATATTTTGTGACGTAGACAAGCAATAAGAAGCGATTTTGGAAAATTCAACCCCTAAGGGGGTTAAATAGGGGATGAAAGTTTGTATGCAAGTTCGTCATTTTTCAAGTTAGAATTATGAAAATTTGTGTTGCGGTGCCTTTTTAAAAATAAAAAATATGGTTTTCGGCGTTTTTGAATATTCAACCCCTAAGGTGGTAAAATAGGGGATGAAAGTTTGTTGGGAAGTTTGTATAGATGTTCGTCATTTTTGAAGTTAGAATTATGAAAATTGGTGTTTAGGTTCCTTTTTAAAAATAAAAAACTTGAATTTCTGCGTTTTTGAAAATTCAACCCCTAAGGGGGTAAAATAGGGGACGAAAGTTTGTATGGAAGTTCGTCATTTCTGAGGTTAGCATAATGAAAATTTGTGTTTAGGTTTCTTTTTACGTATTAAAAATAATAATTTCATCTTTTTTGAAAATTTTAACCCTAAGGGGTTAAAATAGGGGGTGAAAGTTTGTATGGAAGTTCGTCATTTTTTGAAGTTGGAATTATAAAAATTGGTGATTAGGTGACTTTTAAAAGATAAACAATATTAATTTCAGGGTTTTTGAAAATACATCCCCTAAGGGGGTAAAATAGGGGATGAAAGTTTGTATGGAAGTTCGTCATTTTTGTAGTTAGAATTAAGAAAATTGGTGATTAAGTGTCTTTTAAAAAAAAAAAAAAAGCTTTTTTGAAAATTATACGGGGTATGGGATACGGGATACGCGATATGGGATACGGGATTTTGTATATGGGATACGTGATACGGGATACGGGTTACGGGATATGGCATGCGGGATGCGGGATGCGGCATACGGGATGTGGGATGCGTGATACGGGATACGGATACGGGATACGGGATATGGATACGGGATACGGATACGGATACGGGATACGGGATACGGGATACGGGATAAGGGATACGGGATAACGGATACCGGATACGGGATACGGAATGTGGGATGTGTGATACGGGATACGGATACGGGATACGGTATAGGGATAGAGATACGGATACGGGATATGGGATACGGGGTACGGGATACGGGATACGGGATACGGGATACCGGATACCGGATACCGGATACGGGATACGGAATGTGGGATGCGTGATACGGGATACGGATACGGGATACGGGATACGGGATAGGGATACGGGATACGGGATGTGGGATGCGTGATACGGGATACGGATACGGATACGGGATACGGGATAATGGATACGGGATATGGGATGCGTGATACGGGATACGGATACGGGATACGGGATTTGGGTTCCAGCAAACGGAAACGGAATTTTTTAAATTTATATTCTGCGCGGACGAAGTCGCGGGCAAAAGCTATAATACATATCAGAATATATTATGGCAGCTAAACGTCTAGAAGAAGAACAATATTAGTTATATTCTGACGTCTGAGTTTTTTTAGGTATTAAATTATCCTTCTATAATAAAGGCGTCAAAGGCCCCAGCATAGTTACGTTATATGAATGTTAGTACATCTAAATATATAAGAATCAAAGTCCTGATTGACTGACTGACTGACTGACTGACTGACTGACTGACAGACAACGCACAGCCTAAACCGCTGATCGTAGAGACTTGAAATTTGGAGGGTGGGTTTGTCTTGATGTGTAGAGGTGTACTAAGAAAGGGTTTTTTGAAATTCAACCCCTAAGGGGGTAAAATAAGGGATGAAAGTTTGTATGGAAGTTCGTCATTTTTGAAGTTAGAATTATGAAAATTGCTGATTAGGTGTCTTTTGAAAAATAAAAAAATATGGGTTTCAGGGTTTTTGAAAATTCGACCCCTAAGGGGGTAAAATAGGGGATAAAAGTTTGTATGGAAGTTCCGTCATTTTTGAAGTTAGACTTACTTAAATTGGTGATTAGGTGTCTTTTCAAAAATAAAAAAGAGTAATTTCAGGGTTTTTGAAAATTCAACCCCTAAGGGGGTAAAATAGGGGAATGAAAGTTTGTGTTTAGATTTCTTTCGTGTTTTTGGAAATTCAACCCCTAAGGGGTGAAATGTGGAGTGAAAGTTTGTATAGGGGTGGTCGAGTTTTGTTATTTTGACGGGAAAGGGGAAAACGGGGTCAAGGGATGTTTTAATAAGTCATCCATATCTCGATATTGGTTATGATTGCTTATTTGAATTGACCAGACTGGGGTTTCGGTATTTTTAATCATTTTGTCGAGAAAGGGGAGAGCGGGGTCAGCGCATGTTTAGTCATCCATATCTCGAAATTGGTTATGTTCATTTTAAATAATCAGACTGGGGTTTCAGCGTTTTTAATATTTTGAAGGAAAAGGGGAGAGCGGGGTCAGCGAATGTTTAGTCATCCATATCTCGAGATTGGTTATGATTGTTCATTTTAAATAATCAGACTGGGGTTTCAGCGTTTTTAACATTTTGAAGGAAAAGGGGAGAGCGGGGTCAGCGAATGTTTAGTCATCCATATCTCGAAATTGGTTATGATTGTTCATTTTAAATAATCAAACTGGGGTTTCGGCGTTTTTAATATTTTGAAGGAAAAGGGGAGAGCGGGGTCAGCGAATTTTTAGTCATCCATATCTCGAAATTGGTTATGATTGTTCATTTTAAATAATCAGACTGGGGTTTCAGCGTTTTTAATATTTTGAAGGAAAAGGGGAGAGCGGGGTCAGCGAATGTTTAGTCATCCATATCTCGAAATTGGTTATGATTGTTCATTTTAAATAATCAGACTGGGGTTTCAGCGTTTTTAATATTTTGAAGGAAAAGGGGAGAGCGTTTTTGGAAATTCAACCCATAAGGGGTGAAATGTGGAGTGAAAGTTTGTATAGGGGTGGTCGAGTTTTGTTATTTTGACGGGAAAGGGGAAAACGGGGTCAAGGGATGTTTTAATAAGTCATCCATATCTCGATATTGGTTATGATTGCTTATTTGAATTGACCAGACTGGGGTTTCGGTATTTTTAATCATTTTGTCGAGAAAGGGGAGAGCGGGGTCAGCGCATGTTTAGTCATCCATATCTCGAAATTGGTTATGTTCATTTTAAATAATCAGACTGGGGTTTCAGCGTTTTTAATATTTTGAAGGAAAAGGGGAGAGCGGGGTCAGCGAATGTTTAGTCATCCATATCTCGAGATTGGTTATGATTGTTCATTTTAAATAATCAGACTGGGGTTTCAGCGTTTTTAACATTTTGAAGGAAAAGGGGAGAGCGGGGTCAGCGAATGTTTAGTCATCCATATCTCGAAATTGGTTATGATTGTTCATTTTAAATAATCAATCTGGGGTTTCGGCGTTTTTAATATTTTGAAGGAAAAGGGGAGAGCGGGGTCAGCGAATTTTTAGTCATCCATATCTCGAAATTGGTTATGATTGTTCATTTTAAATAATCAGACTGGGGTTTCAGCGTTTTTAATATTTTGAAGGAAAAGGGGAGAGCGGGGTCAGCGAATGTTTAGTCATCCATATCTCGAAATTGGTTATGATTGTTCATTTTAAATAATCAGACTGGGGTTTCAGCGTTTTTAATATTTTGAAGGAAAAGGGGAGAGCGGGGTCAGCGAATGTTTAGTCATCCATATCTCAAAATTGGTTATGATTGTTCATTTTAAATAATCAGACTGGGGTTTCAGCTTTTTAATATTTTGAAGGAAAAGGGGAGAGCGGGGTCAGCGAAAATTTAGTCATCCATATCTCGAAATTGGTTATGATTGTTCATTTTAAATAATCAAACTGGGGTTTCGGCGTTTTTAATATTTTGAAGGAAAAGGGGAGAGCGGGGACAGCGAATTTTTAGTCATCCATATCTCGAAATTGGTTATGATTGTTCATTTTAAATAATCAGACTGGGGTTTCAGCGTTTTTAATATTTTGAAGGAAAAGGGGAGAGCGGGGTCAGCGAATGTTTAGTCATCCATATCTCGAAATTGGTTATGATTGTTCATTTTAAATAATCAGACTGGGGTTTCAGCGTTTTTAATATTTTGAAGGAAAAGGGGAGAGCGGGGTCAGCGAATGTTTAGTCATCCATATCTCAAAATTGGTTATGATTGTTCATTTTAAATAATCAGACTGGGGTTTCAGCTTTTTAATATTTTGAAGGAAAAGGGGAGAGCGGGGTCAGCGAAAATTTAGTCATCCATATCTCGAGATTGGTTATGATTGTTCATTTTAAATAATCAGACTGGTGTTTCAGCGTTATTAATATTTTGAAGGAAAAGGGGAGAGCGGGGTCTGCGTATGTTTAGTCATCCATATCTCAAAATTGGTTATGATTATTCATTTTAAATAATTGGGGTATAAGCTTAGCTGAATATGGTAGGTACTACTTCAGTTTGATCCCATAAAAAATCATTTCGGAAATCAACACCCAAAAGGGGGAAACTAAAGGTAGAAAAGTACGGCAGAAAAATATGTTTGTACCCGATTGACTTGAAACTTAGTATGCATAGGGTAGGTGAGGGAGGAAGGGGAAGACGTAAGGTAGGGGGAAGTGGAAGGGGGAGGGGAAAGGGAAAGGGAAATGGAGGGGGAGGGAGCAGAAGGAAGAGAGGGGAGGAAAAGGGGTGGAGAAGGGGAGGGGGATTTGGGATTTTGGCTCTATATACCTACCTACCAAAACACGCATTCACCGAATTAGGTACCGAGATAAAGTTTGTATGGCTCCAATAAAAAAAGTGAAATAAAATTATTTTTATAAAAAAGCAAATACTGACTTAAAATACCCTGGCGCACTAAAAAGTACTAAAAAGTCTTAAGTCACTTGCCCGGTTTTTTTTTATTTTGAAGTCTACGCGGACGAAGTCGCGGGCAAAAGCTAGTAATATTATAAAGAGAAAAGATTTGTATGTATGTTTGTATGGGTGTTTGTGATTAGTAAACTCAAAAACTACTGGACCGATTACAAAAATTCTTTCACCATTAGAATGCTACATTATCCCTGAGTAACATAGGCTATATTTTTTGGGATCCGGGATACGGGATCCGGGATACGAGATCCGGGATATCTGGGCTTCGGGATCCAGCAAACGGGATCCGAGATCCGGTAAAAACGGGCACCGGGATCCGAGATCCTTTTTTTAAAATTTAAATTCTACGCAGACAAAGTCGCGGGGAACAGCTATATTAAATAATAGTTCAAACCTCTTCACTTTCAGCCTGTCTCTTTCTGATTTTATTGTTAACTTTGTCGTAAAAGTATTTGGGATATGCATCGTTGCTGAAAACAAAATCATATAATCTATTTGAATCTTCTCCAAAATTCCAGCTTCCGTATAGGAAAATATGATAAGGTGGCAAACAAGCGTACTGCCCGCCTGATGTTAAGCAGTTACCGTAGCCTATAGATGCTTGAAGTACCAAAGGCATCGCTCGCACGCTGTCGACCTGAAGAAGAGTGGGAGGGGTTGGGCATCTAGCTCTCTCACTCATCGTACGAAAAGCAGCTGTACGCTTTACGCCGATCTTCTGTGAGAGGGTGGCACTAGGGGCCATCCATAATTTACGTCACACGAATTTCATGATTTTTAGACCCCTCCCCCCTTATCACAGCTGGTCACATTTGCGAGACTCCCCCCTCCCTGTGTGACGTCACATATTTTTTACAATTTTAAGAAATTTTCAAAAATGTTCGTTAACAATTCAAATGTCGGTTTTAATACTTAGATATATTCGGTTTTTAAATGTGACGTCACAAAACTTAGGACCCCTCCCACCCCCTTGTCACACAAGTCACATTTCGTCGACCCCCTCCCCCCCCCCCCTTTACGTGTGACGTAATTAATGGATGGCCCCCTACCTTGGTCGAGCCAGCCCGTAGGTATACCTATGAGCTGCAGTCAATTGGCTACAGCATTGCTCTACCAGCAAAACCAGCTTGATTCTTACTCTGTATCCTGTATTTCTCGAGAATATCTTGCAGTAACTATATCTTCTGTTGTACTCTGTTGTTTCTTCTTCAAATTCACAGCTAGCTGCTTTATTTTGTCTTGCACCCACTTGCCTGGACATAACAGTTATTTTAAAGTTGATAGCCACAATAATCTCTTTTTTTTTAACCTATGCTGTCCCACTGCTGGGCAAAGGTCTCCCCCAATACACTCCACAGGTCTCTATTTAAGGGCCGCTTCCATCCATCCCTCCAGATAATAGTCGAGGTCATCACGCCATCTTTTTCTGGGTCGACCACGACGGCGACGTCCGTTATCCGGTATCCATCCTGTGCATTTTTTGGCCAATCTGGTTTCATCCATACGGCACAGGTGGCCCGCCCAACCCCACTTCAGCAAAGCAGTTTTCTTACCCACGTCTGTAATACGAGTCATGGAACGCCGTAAGGTGTTTCTCACACGGTCGATCCGTTTGAAACCTAAGATACTGCGCTCTATTGCTCTCTGGCAAATTAATTAATCTCTTTTGTAATATCTTAATTTGTGACATAGTTGACTACATCTAAAGGATCTTACCCTGATAGAGATCCCTTAGGGAATTAGGTACTTTGGATTTAGCAAGACTTGGATCCTCTGGATTCATTTGGTTGGTCAGCCACCAGCGATAAATCGCTGTGCTTGCGTCCCATCTTATATTGATGATAGTGATATAGAATCTCCAGGGGATTTGTGTGGAGGAACATTCCGAAGAAATCCCAAGGAGTTAATAGTCCCTTGGGATTCTTTTGGAATTTTCCCGAGCTCACATTTATGGGTACAATTTCCATGATTGTCCATGAGGTGTCAGGTTCATTGTGGAATGTTACTTTACTACCGTGCTGGGCCCTAAGTCGCTTAGCCATTGAAGTGGCATTGCCATTGAGATGCTATAGTTATCGACTCTTTGATTTGTTGGTTCTGACCAACCAATCAGAGGTCGGCATGAAGGTCGGCTGACCAATCAGAGGTTCGATGACTATAGCAGCTCAATGGCAATGGTTAAGCGAATTAGGGTCCAGGTATTTACCTGACTTTTGTATGAAACTGTTATCTGTAACCGAATTTTTATCTCTCATAGCGTTATCGAATCGTTCAGTCTCCACTCCGTACTCATCATCATAGATATCATTCCAAAATATCAAATTACTGCTGTCGGCGTTTCTTTTAACTATAGTCCTGTTTTTATTTATATTCACGTCCTTTCCTTTATCATCGGTTATTGTATTTGCATCTCTTTCTTGGGTGGTATTGAGATTTGTTGTGTTTAGTGAATTTGATTCTGTAAAAAAATTACCTGCATCAACCTTTATATTTAAGCCTTATTGAAAGTGTAGTCACATGTTTAGCAGCGTAGATTGAGATATTGCTTTGTTGTGACTTTTCTAAAATATTTTTGTAGGTATAACTTTGTTAAACAGTTTTTACAAATGATTAGATGATATAAGTGTAAAAGTATTATTTGCTTTCGTATTAATAACTCTATAATCATACCCACCCAAATTACCTACATCTGCACTCTTCACTCCTCCTACATTACCATCGTCTGTCTCCCTTTTCTCAGTTATATTAGCAGGATTAACAGATAGTAGAACTCTAGATCTGTGACCTATATTTTCAATCATATCTGAATCGTAAAAAGGATATATTGTATCTGTTTTATTTCTTTCATTGTTGGCTTTGTTTGTTTCTGTTGCGTTTGCGCTGAAATAAAAGCGATAAGCCAGTCAGTGAGCATCCAAAGAACAGTCAAATACATCTTTAAGGGGCCATCCATAAATTAGTCACATGTAAAGGGGGGTGGGGATCGACGAAATGTTACATTTTGTGACGAGGGGGGGTAGGGGTCCTAAGTTTAGTGACGTCACATTTAAAAATCTAATATATCCAAGTATTAAAATCGAAATTTGAACTGTTAACGAAAAATGATGAAAATTTCTGAAAAATAATAAAATATGTGACGTCACACAGGGAGGGGGGGGAGTCACGCAAATGTGACCAGCTGTGACAAGGAGGGGAGGGGCCTAAAAATTATGAAATTCGTGTGACGTAATTTATGGATGGCCCCTAATACACCACCAAGCCAACTAGGCGCCTGTCAAATTTGACGTCACCCGTACAACAAGGCGAATGCAGTGTGACGGTGTGCGGGCGGGGAAGCCACATTCCACCCGAGCGTCTATTTGGCTTGGTGGAGTAGTACAAGTGTTTTTGAAAAGACCTACCTTGAATTACTTTTTTGTTGAGGATTAATGCCTTCCAAAGCAACAAACCAGTCTGACATCAGCTTGAAAAAATCACTAACGCTTATGCTTTTCTTTGTATTATTAACTACAACACTGTTATTATTATTCACATCAGCAATGTGTAAAGAATCATTATTATTGACAATATCTTTAAAATTATCATTTATAACACTATCATATTCAGTAATAGTATCATTGTTTAATGTACTATCTTCGTTATATTCGGTTTTATTCAAAACATCTCTTTTATTTAATATTATATTGTTAATTTTAATTTCATTGTTATCACTTGGTGCTATAATTTTTATTTCAACATTGGTTTTATTGTCATGTGTGTCTTCATTAAAGTACAATACTATTGGAAAACTGTATGAATCTGGATAATCATCTTCGATTTGTTCATCTTCGTCTGACTCTGGGTGTACTATTAAAAGACTACTATTGCATAATTTATTAGTATCATTTACTGTTTCTAAATGATTTGGTCTTAAATTTGTATCAAATTCAGCAAATGTATGATCATTAATACTTTGTTTATCATCATCATCACTAGGAACAATAATTTCTGTATTTTCTGTACTAGTAACATTACTGATTTTATTTAATACTGTACTGGGAGTAGTTTGAAGATCGGTTTTATTAATATTTGTAGCAGTAGTTACTTTGTTTTCATAGGCAGAAGAATGGTTTTGATAATATGTATTGCTAGGAATATCAATGGTATCAGTTGTATTATTTTCATCTTCTTTTTCATATACAACTGTACTTGGATATGCTTCAATGTCATCGTACATATTTGTTCCATAATTTTCCATATCTGTTGCTTCATACAGTGTTGTTTCCGCATTATATGTTTCAACAGTAGTTTTATCCACGGCTTTACTTATATTGGTTGTTTCAATATCTTTACCTTTTTCTATATCAATTGATAACAAAGCTCTTTTCGCTTTGCCAAACAGAAACGGATTATTCTCAGTATTTTTAATTTTATTATCTTGAGTTTTCTGATTTTCCAATTTATCTTTAGCATCATTTTCAGCGCTATACATCATCTCTATATAGGGGTGAGTAGAAAACTCATTGAAATTAGAATTAGTGACATTAGGGAACTGAAAACTATAATTATCTTCATGTGTAATCTTCAAATTATTTTCAGTTATTTCAGATACACCGAGAGCATCTTCCTTTGAGTTAGTTTTGGGAAGGATCTCAAATTGTATACCCTCAGAAGGTGTGTATTTGCTGTCTGAAGTCATCATACTTATCATTTCACCAGGATCTGCTTCATAAGGATCTAGAAGTAAGGTAGAGGTTGAAACGAATTCAACTGCAGGCCTGGTTGATCAAGAAAATAGTAAACCTGGGGGTCTAATAACGACACTAGCAGAATTGCTGCAATGTTGCATCATTGCAGCAATTCTGAAAAGCCAATTCATTTTTCCGACACTAGCAGAATCCGCTAAACTGTGAAACGTCACAAATTACGTATTACGTCTCATATATGACGATTTTACAGAAATTTTATGGTATTTTTTTTAATAGGACTAAGCCCGCCACACATTCCCACCACTGTGACTCCTGTAAGCCAGGATCGACAGTGTCCAACGATGCCGAGGTTTGACCCTCGACGAGTCCCGGGGACAAGCTAAGTTGTCTTGGAACCCGCACGAATTTAATCAGAAGAAAGGATAGGAGGAGTTGGAAGAAGATTATCCATTTCCCTCCGTTACAAAGCGGGAGACAATAATAACAGTATAGGCTAGAAATAAGACTGGAAATTTAATGGAATTGCTAAGGATACCGCTAGAAAATCAGAAAAATCTATTGCATTGGCAATATGGCATAGTGTCACATTTAGACCCCCTGGACAGGTTTACTAGTCGGTAAGGTATGGTAAGGGGACCCTTACCGCTGTGATAGGTATATTAGGGTAGCGATTCATTATAGGTCTTCAACTGAGTCGCAATTGATTAACGGTGGTAAGGGGGTTGGAGTGTTTTACTAGACAGTAAGGTATGGTAAGGGGACCCTTACCGCTGTCATAGGTATAATAGGGTAACGATTCATTATAGGTCTTCAACTGAGCCACAATTGATGGTGGTAAGACGGTTGGAGTGTTTTTGGAAAAGATGGAATTGGATTTAGTTCTTTATATATATATATGTTTATATAAATATATATATCCCTCCATCCCTCCTCCATCGCTCTCCCCTTCAGGTCGGCAATGTGCGAGCAATGCCTTTGGTATTGTAAGCATCTTTAGGCTACGGTAACTGCTTAACATCAGGCGGGCCGTACGCATTTATGCCACCGCAGTCCAATAAAAAAAATATAACTTACTTTTCTTCTTCCTCTGAAACAGTCCTCGTTTAAATACTCTCTTTTCCAAAGACAATTTCACTCTATGCTCTGTCTTCTCATTGGCTACTGTATTCTTCTCTTTCTCCACTTTCTTACTATCCAGGACTCCATAGTCACTGTACGCTTGAGCCATTTGTACTATTTTATCGTATTTATTGTTTAAATAGTCTTCCATGTACTCAATGTCGTTTATATCTCTTTCAGTTTTATCGATTTCAGATTTTATGTCTTTTGTGATAACTGGGAATTCAACCTAGAAAAGCAAAATAACTCCAAATTCAGTTCAAAAGTCACTAAGGGAACGTTTCCACTGACGTGGAGCTGGACGGAGTGGAGCGGAGTGGGCCGCGAATTGGCCAATCACAGTGCTCGAAATCTCCATTCTGCTCTTGGCCCATCGCAGTTGACTAATCACAGTGCACTTCTCCGCTCCGCTCCGCCCAGCTCCGCGTCAGTGGAAGCGCACCCTTAAGGATCTTCCATCTCTGAATGACCTTGCTAAGCGTTGTTTAAACTCCGATCGTTTATCAGTGATTGCATGAGCTATGAGCCCTTTTTATGAGACTGAGGTAGCAAACAGGCGTACGGCCCGCCTGATGTTAAGCAGTTACTGTAGACTAGATGCTTGCAATACCAAAAGCATTGCTCGCACGTTACCGACCTGAAGGGGAGTGGAACAAAGGGGGGGGCAAGAGGGGGAGGTGACGAGCTTCCGGCTCTCTCACTCATAGTACGAAACGCAGCTATAATCTAAATATATAAGAATCAAAGTCCTGATTGACTGACTGACTGACTGACTGACTGACTGACTGACTGACTGACTGACTGACAGACAACGCACAGCCTAAACCGCTGATCGTAGAGACTTGAAATTTGGAGGGTGGGTTTGTCTTGATGTGTAGAGGTGTACTAAGAAAGGGTTTTTTGAAATTCAACCCCTAAGGGGGTAAAATAAGGGATGAAAGTTTGTATGGAAGTTCGTCATTTTTGAAGTTAGAATTATGAAAATTGCTGATTAGGTGTCTTTTGAAAAATAAAAAAATATGGGTTTCAGGGTTTTTGAAAATTCGACCCCTAAGGGGGTAAAATAGGGGATAAAAGTTTGTATGGAAGTCCCGTCATTTTTGAAGTTAGAATTACTTAAATTGGTGATTAGGTGTCTTTTCAAAAATAAAAAAGAGTAATTTCAGGGTTTTTGAAAATTCAACCCCTAAGGGGGTAAAATAGGGGAATGAAAGTTTGTGTTTAGATTTCTTTCGTGTTTTTGGAAATTCAACCCCTAAGGGGTGAAATGTGGAGTGAAAGTTTGTATAGGGGTGGTCGAGTTTTGTTATTTTGACGGGAAAGGGGAAAACGGGGTCAAGGGATGTTTTAATAAGTCATCCATATCTCGATATTGGTTATGATTGCTTATTTGAATTGATCAGACTGGGGTTTCCGTATTTTTAATCATTTTGACGAGAAAGGGGAGAGCGGGGTCAGCGCATGTTTAGTCATCCATATCTCAAAATTGGTTATGATTGTTCATTTTAAATAATCAGACTGGGGTTTCAGCGTGTTTAATATTTTGAAGGAAAAGGGGAGAGCGGGGTCAGCGAATGTTTAGTCATCCATATCTCGAGATTGGTTATGATTGTTCATTTTAAATAATCAGACTGGGGTTTCAGCGTTTTTAATATTTTGAAGGAAAAGGGGAGAGCGGGGTCAGCGAATGTTTAGTCATCCATATCTCGAAATTGGTTATGATTGTTCATTTTAAATAATCAGACTGGGGTTTCAGCGTTTTTAATATTTTGAAGGAAAAGGGGAGAGCGGGGTCAGCGAATGTTTAGTCATCCATATCTCGAAATTGGTTATGATTGTTCATTTTAAATAATCAAACTGGGGTTTCGGCGTTTTTAATATTTTGAAGAAAAAGGGGAGAGCGGGGTCAGCGAATTTTTAGTCATCCATATCTCGAAATTGGTTACGATTGTTCATTTTAAATAATCAGACTGGGGTTTCAGCGTTTTTAATATTTTGAAGGAAAAGGGGAGAGCGGGGTCAGCGAATGTTTAGTCATCCATATCTCAAAATTGGTTATGATTGTTCATTTTATATAATCAGACTGGGGTTTCAGCGTTTTTAATATTTTGAAGGAAAAGGGGAGAGCGGGGTCAGCGAATTTTTAGTCATCCATATCTCGAAATTGGTTATGATTGTTCATTTTAAATAATCAGACTGGGGTTTCAGCGTTTTTAATATTTTGAAGGAAAAGGGGAGAGCGGGGTCAGCGAATGTTTAGTCATCCATATCTCGAAATTGGTTATGATTGTTCATTTTAAATAATCAAACTGGGGTTTCGGCGTTTTCAATATTTTGAAGGAAAAGGGGAGAGCGGGGTCAGCGAATGTTTAGTCATCCATATCTCGAAATTGGTTATGATTGTTCATTTTAAATAATCAGACTGGGATTTCAGCGTTTTTAATATTTTGAAGGAAAAGGGGAGAGCGGGGTCAGCGAATGTTTAGTCATCCATATCTCGAGATTGGTTATGATTATTCATTTTAAATAATTGGGGTATAAGCTGAGCTGAATATGGTAGGTACTACTTCAGTTTGATCCCATAAAAAATCATTTCGTAAATCAACACCCAAAAGGGGGAAACTAAAGGTAGAAAAGTACGGCAGAAAAATATGTTTGTACCCGATTGACTTGAAACTTAGTATGCATAGGGTAGGTGAGGGAGGAAGGGGAAGACGTAAGGTAGGGGGATGTGGAAGGGGGAGGGGAAAGGGAAAGGGAAATGGAGGGGGAGGGAGCAGAAGGAAGAGAGGGGAGGAAAAGGGGTGGAGAAGGGGAGGGGGATTAGGGATTTTGGCTCTATATACCTACCTACCAAAACACGTATTCACCGAATTAGGTACCGTGATAAAGTTTGTATGGCTCCAATAAAAATCATGAAATAAAATTATTTTTATAAAAAAGCAAATACTGTCTTAAAAAACCCTGGCGCACTAAAAAGTCTTAAGTCACTTGCCCGGTTTTTTTTTTTTTTAAGTCTACGCGGACGAAGTCGCGGGCAAAAGCTAGTAAAAACATAAAAAGTAAAAAAAGTAGTATATGTAGTAATATCAGTTATCTGGTTTCCATAGTACAAGCTCTGCTTAGTTTTGGATCAGGTAACCGTGTGTACAAAAATGTCCCAGGATATTAATATTATTAATAGCTACTTTACGCCGATCTTCTGTGAGAGGGTGGTACTACCCCGGTCGAGCCAGCCCATTTATGAGCTGCTGATTGACTACAGCTTGACTCTACCACCTCTATTCCCGATACTTTACGCCGATCTTCTGTGATTCTTAAATAAGAAGAAGTTTACCTTATTACTGTTGCCAGCCGCTGTTTGGACCACTGCGTTTAACTCATCTGGATATAAGGGCATCGGGCCCTTCCAGTTAGGGTTGTGAACGTCCAAGGGATTCTGTTTCATGTGTCCTGCTATTTGGGGTTTATTTACCTGTAAATAATAATAATATCCTGGGACATTTTTGTACACACGGTTACTTGATCCCAAACTAAGCAGAGCTTGTACTATGGAAACCAGATTACTGATATTACTACATATACCTACCTACTACTTTTTTATTTGTAAATACATACTTAATATACATATACACCCAGACTCCGGACATACAGACATGTTCATGCACACAAATGCATGTCCCGGGTAGGAATCGAACCTACGACCTACAGCGTGAAAGGCGCCTCCGCGCCAACCACGCTAACGGGCCCGTCAAGGAAAAACTAAGGTCTTAACAAGAGACTCTCTAATGATATCTGAAATATTTCAAACAGTAATTATACGAGCAGGCTCAACCGGGGTAATACCACCCTCTCACAGAAGATTGGCGTAAAGCAGCTAGTACAGCTGCGTTTCGTACGATGAGTGAGGCCGGAAGCCCAACCCAATAAAGAAGTAAGGATCTAACTTCCGGTTCTCTCACTCATCGTACGAAAAATAGCTATAATAGCTACATTACGCCGATATTCTGTGTAAGGGTGGTATTACCCTGGCCCGTTATGAGCTGCAGTCTATTGGCTACAGCTTGACTCTACCACCGTAAGCATTTACCTCCTTCCTCTTGTACCTATCATGACTGCTTCTATCAAACTCATCATGATTGTGTAGATCATCAGTCAGGACCTCTTGGAAGTCCTCATAGCCCAATCCATCATCATCATCAGCTTCTATCTGCATCAGTCTTCGGATATTAGGCACCTTGTTGAGCAGTGGTGATGGAGTCTTGCCAATACGGTTCAAGCCAGGATTCCTAGTTGAATACACTAATTTTCATAACCATAACTTCAAAAATCACGAACTTTCATCCCCTATTTAACGCCCTTAGGGGTTGAATTTCCAAAAATCAATAAAATTAAATCAAATGTTTTTAGTTCGCTTGCGGTGAGGGAAAACATCGTGAGGAAACCTACCTATCCCTCGGGATTAGGTAATAGTCCGTTCCTGTATACACGGCGACAAGGTTCACCACCTGTCACGTTGGGTTCTGACTATCTGGTGAAACGTGGGCTTTGAGTTGACTTAATACCTCCACAATGTGGTGGTGTATGGCAACTCAAGCCTCTGACTACCCCCGAATGGGGATAAAAGTCGTGACGTTATATTTATTTATTTTTTTATGTTTTTTATTCATGTTAGCTAGATAAAGCATTTATAAATCCTTTCTTAGTACACCTCTACCTATTAAGACAAATACATACTCCAAATTTCAAGTCCCTACGACCAGCGGTTTAGGCTGTGCGTTGTCCGTTAGTCAGTGAGTCAGGACTTTGATTCTTATACAGGGTTATTGGTAAAACACTAACAACCTTGCAGGGGCGTATTACTGACATCAAAACAACAACTTTTGTTCTATGACTTTTTACAAAAAAATTAACAAAAAAACAGTTTCTAAAATGTACCAAATATATTTTTTTTCTCATCAAGAGGAAAGCCATGGTACGTGGTTGTATTCCACTTTGCCCTAAAGTACCTAAACGGACCATGGCTATCCACTAGATGAGCATATTTTCTTGTTTCATTCATTTTAGAGTGTGACTTTTTGTTATATTTTTGTTTGTTTTGTAAAAATTCTTAAAACAAAAGTTGTTGTTTTTGATGTCAGTAATACGCCCCTGCAAGGTTGGTAGTGTTTTACCAATAGCCCTGTATATTTAGATAGATACATCAATGATAGTGATAGAGTAGGTATACTAACAAGATTGTAGAAACGCTAAGTAGAATATCGTAGTCACTTTTAGTAGTAACTTTCTGTTTCGCATTTTCTTTATTAAACAAAATCGAAGCTTGTTTGAATAATTCTTGCTCATCTGTAGTTGACTCAGCATGCATCTTCGATATATCACTATACTTATCATCTTTTACTTTCTTTTGTTTCTTTTGCTCTATCTTTTGCGCTTTCATCTTTTCCTTATCAGATTTAAATAGCTTATCTAAACCAAACGGGTCAGACATTACTTCAGGCAGATTCTTGGATAGAAACATATCTAGTAATTCGTCTAGTCTTTGCGTGTTCTTGTAAAATGGATGTTTTAGTTGATTTTCATGTGTATTCGAGTCTTTTGGGGTGTGTGAACATTTCGGGATCTTTTTAGAGTTAGTTGGTTTGTATTGTATTAATACTTTCTTCTTTTCAATAACTACTGCCATTGGTTCATCTGAATAGTTGCCTAATCTTTTGAATCTATGATTTTTACCTATCACATTATCATTATTTGGTTTTATATTTTTAGTTTTGTTTATAGATTTCCGTTCTTTAGAATCCTTGGCCTTTAGTTTGAATTGGTTGTGGAGTATAGATCTCTTTATTCTGCCTGTTTTCAGCATTTGGTTACTGAAGTCTGTGTTGCCGTATGTCTTTTTCAGGGTTTTTATCTGTGAATCCGTTTGCATTAGTTTCTTGTAGAAATCTGAAACATAGCTTTTATGTTTTTCTATTTTTTCAATGAAAATAATTTAATTATACTTATTACAAAGTGTTGAAAATCACATTCTACTTTTTTATAGCACTGAGGTGGCAAAATACCGTACGGCCCGTGATGTTAAGCAGTTACCATAGCCTATAGGTGCTTGCAATACCAAAGGCATTGCTCGCACTTTGCCGACCTGAAGGGGAGTGGGAAGGTGGGGGGAAGGGGGTCTGTTGGGCTGCCCATACGAAAAGCAGCTGTAAAAGCTGCTTTACGCCGATCTTCTGTGATAGGGTGGTACTACCCCGGTCGAGCCAGCCTGTATATGAGCTGCAGTCAATTGGCTACAGCTTGGCTCTACCACTTACTGAAAAACTACTAGGATTCCATACAATATAAGGAGGTTAAACTAATAGGCAAGGTTAGAGGTATGTTTGAAGTATTTCCTTATTTTTATGCAAGCCTAGTACTTTTCAGTCCAAGTTCACAGTATCACAATATAACAAACTAGCTTCCGCGTAGAATTTAAATTTAAAAAAAACGGATCTCTGATCCCGGATCCCGTATCTCTGGTCCGTTTCCCATTTTTGCCGGATCCCGGATCCCGTAGTCCAGATATCCCGGATACCCCGGATCCCAAAAAATATAGCCTATGTTACTCAGGGTTAATGTAGCATTCTAATGGTGAGAGAATTTTTGAAATAGGTCCTGTCGTTTTTGAGTTTATTCATTACAACCATACAAAAATAAAAATCTTTTCTCTTTATAATATTATAAGTATAAATACCTCTCAATCTCTCGCTGTTCTGCAGGTCATTGACCTTGTCACTATCCAGAACACTATTCAAGTCTCCAGTAAACTTACTTTCGTCATCCAGAGTATTCTGAAATAGAAATAATTAAAAATTAAGCAGTGATGGCCGGGCATCCAGCTCTCCCACATACTGGGTGAAATCGAAATCGAAGGCAATATTTTAAACGGTGATTCTACACATGATTCGGAATATTTAGGAATTAATTAATCAACAAATCAATTGATAAAAAAATATTGCCCAGGTATACCAGTTTGCTTATTTGCTTACCCGAGCAATATTTTTTATCAATAGTTTTTTAATTTATTTTCCCAAAATTTTCTGAATCATATGTAGAGTCATAGTTTAAAATATTGCCCACGATTTCGGTTTCACCCTGTATATGTTACGACTTTTATCCCCATTCGGGGGTAGTCAGAGGCTTGAGTGGCCATACACCACCACATTGTGGAGGTATTAACCAACTCAAAGCCCACGTTTCACCAGATAGTCAGAACCCAACGTGGCAGGTGGTGAACCTTGTCGCCGTGTATACAGCAGTTCCTGTATACACGCTAATAAACAGCTCTCTCACTCATCGTAAAAACGCATATTAAATTGCTACTTTACGCCGATCACCTGTGAGAGGGTGGTACTACCCCGGTTAAGACTCGTATATGAGCTGCAATCAATTGGCAACTTCGTACTACCACCGTCAAAAATATTATTAACGAAATCTAGATAACTACACCTCTAGCTACGCCGAATAACTGCCGTGATGGTAATACGAAATGATTCTCAAACTGCAAAGGACTTAATAATTTAACCCTGCGAACGCTCGCAAAGAGCGTTATAATTCAAGCCGTCGGTCCGGCCACCTGGGCACTTTTAAATAACTCCGGACATATTTATAGTAAAGGGTTAATATACAAAATTGCCGCGAAATAACCCCTTCCACTGGCGGTAATGGGCCCGCGGCATTTTACGGTTAATTACTAATTGTTAAACGGTTCTGAGGTGGTTTTGGTTGTTGAAATGGGTTAAATAAATATCGCCAGACTAACACCAACTGTATGGTCCCAAACTAAGCAACGCTTGTACTGTGGGTACTGTACAATGGACTGGGGGCGATCGCAGTGACGCCCAGACCAGTGGGGCTAACTCGATCACAAAAATGAATCACTTTATGATCATAATATGATTCACCGAAATCGTAAGATGGTTACTCCCAAGCAATTCATATTATGAATCGCAATTCATCTATTTGACAGTTATATGAAATTGGTAATATGGTCCACGAAGAAAGATGAATTGCAATGTTGCAAATTGTCAATGTCAATTTAATGACAAATAGGTCAGAGAGAAACTTATATATAGGAAATAGGTACCATACCTATTTATCATAACCTATGAAGATGTTTATTGTTTTTTATGTATTACGAAATATTACTTAACATGAACATCAAGAGTCTCCACGACGACCCCTCAACATGCCAACGCAGGTGCCTAAGAATCCGGCACCGCTGGGAGAAAAGCACGAGCTTTCGCGAGTTTATCCGCGGGATTACGAGCCATCGGGTCCACGAAAACTCCAGTGCAACAAGGAGAGCTTCATCACGGTGGAGGAACGAGGAAGCCAGCTAGTCTAAACAATGTGGCATCGCGTCAACGAAACCCTACCAGCTGCGCGCTGCCATGTGCTGAATTTTAACCGGAGGGTGGTTTGTTTCGACGCTTCAAAGGTCGGTTGCAGGGCACGAACAGCGTCATGACACCGACTAGTTATAGCTACGTGTTAATCGTTATGACCGTGAATGTGTAATATTGTTATGTAGGTATATGTTTGGTTTCCCGAATTATAAATAAATAAAAGTGTTTTTTTTTTCCTCTTCCCGCCAAAAAGTGATGTGGTCATTTTTGTTTTAATTTCCTAAACTCTAGTTTCTTTGAATTATAATGTGTAAGGTTGATAGAATTATCAATTATAATAATATTATGTTCTGAGTGTGGGTAATTGGAACAAAAGTGGTGAATCATGATTTGTAAAAGGTAATTTGTCAATAATGTATCCGCCACTTTATTGACAGGGTTTGGGGGGTATTTTGTAGGCATAGCCAAAAGAGCCTTATCTGTGTTTGACACATTTCAAAACTTATGCCTAGTTACCTACCTATACTTGACACTGGCTATATGAGAGAGCAAAGACATAACAAAAAAAGAAAAACGATAAAAAAATCCCTCGTAAGTTACGATAGGGATTTTTTTTATGGCTTCGTTCTCTCATATAGCCAGTGTTAACGTAAGGTACCTAGGTAGGTACCTAGTATTTTTCTTTAAAGTACCTAAGGGCGGCCACATAGGTACATACGGAATTCCGAATCGGTGGTTCCGTACGCGATACGTCCATACATTGATGGATGGATGACATGAATTTACTGCGTTTGGAACCACCGATTCGATATTTCGAAACGGGATTCCGATTCGGAATTCCGTATGTATGAGACCGGCCTAAGTCACAAAGGTATAGTCAAAGGTGACGAGCTCTCAGTAATATCTACCTACTGAGGGAGGTTTGCATAGTCCATTCCGCCTTTTTGTCATCATTGCACAAACTGGACTACGCAGGCAAGACGGAGCGTCTGGCTGGCCGGACTTAACAGGAAAACCAGCTCAGTCAGAGTGGGAGGCTTGAAGTCCTACCTACTGCGTCTCTATCGTGAATCATATAGCGCAGCGGATACCGTCAAGAAGGTACCTAATAGGTGCCATTTCGAACTACAAAAACCATTAAACGTGAATCAACAAAAAAAAATTGCCCGATTTTCAATAATTTTAAAGATGTTACTATACCTTATAATGTATTTTATGTACGTATCTAATTAATGTTTTTACAAAAGCAATTATTCTTAATAAAATAAGATCAAAATAAATTCAACCATAACTTTATGGATTTTATCGTTTTTCTATAGCAACCTTGAATACCATGGCTCTAAAGGGCTTGTATCTAGGGCAGTAAAACAAATTAAAAAAAAAAAGGATTCAGATATGAAATTGTCTATGGAGCAGAATTGCTCGTGAATCGCGGTTCATCTGTGCCCATATTACCGAAATTAGATGAAATGCAAAACGGTTCATTTGATGAATTGAAATTGCAATTCATAAGCAATATTGCATAGTGACGCAGTTAGACCCGCAGGGCAAATTAAAAGGCAGTTTACGAAATTTTCCTCCGGCGGGAATCGAACCAGCAACCCGATGCAGTGAGCCGAACTTCGACCAAGGAGTCTTCAAACTTAAAAAAAAAAAAAACGTGCAGGACCCGCAATGCAACAAAATAATTTAATTTTATAATTTTGTGGGCGATTTTAATTGTTTATCGGGTCCTGTTAATTTTAATTCGGATTTTATTCTGCAAGAAGCTCATAACCTGAATGCCATCTCGACCTGTCGCGAACTATAGGTACATAAGAAATTCTAGGCAAGTTAATATAGTACTAAATCTGGAGTTAGATCATAAAATATGAAATTAAACGCATTTTGGAAGTGAAATCAAATCGCATTGAACCCAAAAGTTTTGTAGTTAAAACTTGACAAACAAACACACATTGCTTTAATATTGAGTGTGAAATTTCATTAAGGGGGAGTTTCATATTCATCTATACTAATATTATATGCGAAAGTAACTCTGTCTGTCCGTCTGTTACGCTTTAACGACTAAGGGGCCATCCATTAATTACGTCACACGTAAAGGGGGGAGGGGGTCGACGAAATGTGACATTGCGTGACAAGGGGGTGGGAGGAGTCCTAAGTTTTGTGACGCCACATTTAAAAATCGAATATATCTAAGTATTAAAACCGAAATTTGAATTTTTAACGAAAAATTTTTGTCAATTTCTGAAAATTATAAAAAATATGTGACGTCACACAGGGAGGGGTTGAGTCTCGCAAATGTGACCAGTTGTGACAAGGGGGGGAGGGGTCTAAAAATCATGATATTCGTGTGACGTAATTATTGCATGGCCCCTAAACCGCTAAACCAATTTAGATACATTTTGGTATGGAGATAGACAGGACCATGGAGCAGAACATAGGCTACTTTTTATCCCGGAAAAATGACAGTTTCCTGTGGGATTTTAAAGTTAACGCGGACGAAGTCGCGGGCAGACGCTTCGCAATGTAAAGTCACTCGGAGAGCTATGGAGAGGGCTATGATCGGAGTTTCTCTACGAGATCGAATCAGAAATGAGGAGATACGTAGACAAACCAAGGTCACCGACATAGTGACGGGCCCGTTGGCGTGGTTGGCGTGATGGCGCCTTTCACGCTGCAGGTCGTAGGTTCGATTCCTACCCGGGACATGCATGAACAACATTTGTGTGCATGAACATGTCTGTATGTCCCGAGTCTGGGTGTATATGTATATTAAGTATGTATTTACAAACAAAAAGTAGTATATGTAGTAATATCAGTTATCTGGTTTCCATAGTACAAGCTCTGCTTAGTTTGGGATCAGGTAGCCGTGTGTAAAAAGTGTCCCAGGATATTATTATTATAGCCCTGCGAATTAGTAGGCTGAAGTGGCAGTGGGCGGGGCACATAGCCCGAAGAACTGATGGCCGATGGGGCAGAAAGGTTCTTGAGTGGCGACCACGTACCGGAAGACGCAGCGTGGGTAGGCCCTACAAGGTGATTTTTACGGGTCTGTGGTGGCATACAAGCGTACCGCCCGCCAGATGTTAAGCAGTTACGGTAGCATATGGATGCCTGCAACACCAAAGGCATCAATCACACGTTGCCGATCTCAAGAGAAGTGCGACTGAGAGGTGGGAAGGGGGGGGTCTTGGGCTTCCGGCTCTCTCACTCATCGTACGAAACGCAGCTGTAGTAGCTACTTTACGCCGATCTTCTGTGAGAGGGTGGTAGTACCCCGCTGGATCCAGCCCGTATATGAGCTGCAGTCAATTGGCTACAGCTTGGCTCTACCACCATCAATTCCCCGATATTATTTATTTAACATAATTTTCTTTATTATTAGTTTTTGTTAGTCTCCCCCTTAACTAAACTCGTATTAAGCGCACATTATTAACATGTGACGTGCATGTTCAGTTAAATCATCTCCCTTCTCACTCTAACGGTGAACGATAGAGCGGGAGAGCGCAATTCGCTGTAACGTATTGAGTGAGTTTACTGTTTGGCACTCGACTCGGGGTGTTGGGGGACGGGGTGGTGTGTGAGTGATAGCGGGTATTGTAATTCCATAAATCGCTTCCGCTTATGAAACAGTCGCTTATTGTTATGAAGTTGGAACAGAGATGAGATTGTACATTAAAGTTATTTTGGAAAAGAAAAGATTACCTGAAATAAAAATAAATAATATTAACCCTTTTAACGTCCCACTCCTGGGTACGGACCTCCCCTCAATGCGAGGGGGATTCAGGCCATAATCCACCACGCTGGCCCAGTGCGGGTTGGTGGATTTCACATGTCTTTTGAAAATTTGTTAGATTACATATTTTGTTAAAATCAATAAATTGTTGTAATAACTAATTGAAATGAAATTAAACAAATTCAATTCAATTTTAAGGCTCGGCGCAAACGGTCCACCGACAACATCCACCGGTGGCCAGCGACAAGCAGTTCACACGCTTTTTCATGCATTTTGTGGAAACTCGCCGCACAAGTTTTTAAGATGGCGGAGCCAAGCTGTAGCCAATTGACTGCAGCTCATATTCGGGCTGGCTTGGCCGGGGTAGTACCATCCTCTCACGGAAGATCGGCGTAAATCAGCTATTACAGCTGCGTTTCGTACGATGAACCCCCCTCCTTCCCCTCCCTTCATTCCACTCCCCTTCAGCTCAGCAATGTGCGAGCAATACCTTTGGTATTACAAGCATCTACAGGCTACGGTAATTCCTTAACATCAGGCGGGCCGTACGCTTTTTTACCACCGCAGTCCTATAAAAAAAACACGTGTCACGGCCACTCGCTAAGCAGTGTCCGTGACTGTGAACTGCTTGTCGCTGGCCACCGGTGGCCGTGGTCGGTGGCCCGTTTGTGTCGAGCCTAATTCTAATGTATGTAAAATAGAAAATCGCTGGTTTCAAACACTGGTACTAGACGTGTGTCGTTACATTATTTTCACGAAACGTAACGTAACCGGTTACGTCAAAGGCGTCACCGGTTATTTAATAGGTGATTTTTGTAACTGGTTATTTTTGTAACCCATAGTTATCGTCACTAGTAGCTTCTTGTATACAAAAATACAAACATTGTTATTTGTTACTTTTAGATGTCTATGGGTGACCGGTGACATAATACCTATGATGTAGTTCGGGCTACAGCTAAATAACCTGTTACAAAAATCACCAGTTACACGTTCGTCGCGTAAACAGTGATTCGGTGAATTAGCTCGTAACCAGTTAATTTAACCGGTGTCGTGAAATAACGCTCACGCCTAACTGGTACCATACAGTATCTTAATTTTACCATTTTAAAACTAATCTTTTTGGTCTTTTTACACGACTATATACAGTGGCAAACAATCGTACGGCCCGCTTGATATTAAGCAATTAGCTCTATAGATAACCCTATCCTAGCCCCTATCCAGCCTACCTTATAGGTAGCCTATAGATGCTTGCAATATCAAAGGAATACCTCGCACGTTGCCGACCCGAAGCGGGACAGAGGGAGATGGTTGGGCTTCCGGCTCTCTCACTCATCGTACGAAGCGAAGCTACTTTACGCCGATCTTCCGTGATAGGGTACTACCCGGCGAACTTCGTCAAGCCATTCTCATTAAGTCTTTTGTATTTTATGTGACATGTAACATGAAGACCAATATATTTCAACCCCCCTTTAATTGTCTCCCATAAAATAGGTGACATGCAAGGGAGGGGCGTCGTAAGCGATTTTCGAAATACCTTACGGTGAAATCAATTTATTGGCTGTTTAATTACGGGGTAGGCAGACATGATGGTAACGCAAGCCGACTAGACACTGTTTTAAAAGTGCGAAATAATACTTGGGGCTTGGATGGGGGCATAAACTTAAATAGTACTACAATTAAAACAATTAAAAAACACCGGCCAAGTGCGTGTTGGAATCGCACAAAGGGTTCCGTACCACCGTATACATTTTATAATAATTTATTCGAAGTAAAGTAAAAAGATAATAGTCGAGGTCATCACGCCATCTTTTTCTGGGTCGACCACGACGGCGACGTCCGTTATCCGGTAACCATCCCGTGCATTTTTTGGCCCATCTGATTTCATCCATACGGCACAGGTGGCCCGCCCTTTGCCCAGCAGTGGGACAGCATAGGTTAAAAAAAAAAAAAAAAAAAAAAAAAAAAAAGATAATTGTAGTGAGTAGATACATAATGGTAAGATACAGCAACACACAATAAGTGGGTTGAGCCCTGTTCTTCTAGATAGATTATAAAATAATCTGTGGTAAGAAGAATTTTATTTTATATTTAGTTGTAGCGGCAACAGAAATACACATTCTGTAAAAAAATCAACTCTCTATTACGGTTCGTGAGATAAAGCCCGCAGACGGACGGGCAGACGGACGGACGGACGGACGGACGGACGGACGGACGGACGGACGGACGGACGGACGGACGGACAGCGGAGGTTTAAAAGCGTCCGTTGCTTAACTTCCGATCGTTTTCTGATTAGTGATTGCAGCCGATTATACAGGGTTATTGAAAAAACACTAACAACCTTGCAGGACTGTATTACTGACATCATAAACAACTTTAGTTCTATGACTTCAAAACATAATACATTTGACAAAAAATCACTTTCTAAAATGTAACATCATCATCATCTAAGCAGAAAGACGTCCACTGCTGGACATAGGCCTCCCCCAAGGTTCGCCACAATGACCGGTCTTGCGCTGCCCGCATCCAGCGGATTCCCGCGACCTTCACCAGGTCGTCGGTCCACCTTGTGGGGGGCCTACCCACGCTACGCTTTCCGGTGCGCGGCCGCCACTCGAGAACTTTTCGGCCCCATTGGCTATCCGTTCTACGAGCAATGTGCCCTGCCCACTGCCACTTTAGTTTTGCAATCCTACGGGCTATGTCAGTTACCTTGGTCCTTCTGCGTATCTCCTCATTCCTGATTTGATCTCGCAGGGAAACTCCGAGCATAGCCCTCTCCATTGCCCTTTGGGTGACCTTGAGTCTTCTTATGAGGCCCATTGTAAAATGTATAAACCAAGAAAATATTCTCATCTAGAGGAAAGCCATGGTACGTGGTTGTATTCCACTTTGCCCTAAAGCACCTAAACGGGCCACGGTTATCCTCTAGATGAGCATATTTTCTTGTTTCATACATTTTAGAGTGTGATTTTTATGTTAATTTTTATTGTTTTGTAAAAAGTAATAGAAGAAAAGTTGCTGTTTTTGATGTCAGTAATACAGTCCTGCAAGGTTGTTAGTGTTTTTCAAATAACCCTGTATAAGCTCTTCATAAAAAAATATGTAGTATTGTCAAAATCACTTTAATCGTAATTTGTAACCAATACATTTGGCACAAATGTTTGTGCAAACATTTATTGTTAACAAAACACAACAACCAACATTCGAGTTGGTTATAAATGAGCAAACCAGCGTATAGTACTTGCCAGACTATCACGACGGTACACAAAGGGCCTCGGCACGGTTCAAGTTGTGCCGCGGCCCGGAATGGGACAATCTACTGATATACTCTAGGAGGTAGCGACTCAAATATAAACTCACTTCATTGATGTATTATTACAGCATAGTACATCCTGACAATTTCACTAAACTCGAACGGGGTAGTACCACCCTCTCATAGAAGATCGGCGTAAAGCAGCTATTACAGCTGCGTTTCGTACGATGAGTGAGAGAGCCGGTAGTCCAACCCCTTCCCCCCTCTCTCCCACTCTCCTTCAGGTCGGCAATGTGCGAGCAACGCCTTTGGTATTATAAGCATTTATAGGCTACGGTAACTGCTAAACATCAGGCGGGCCGTACGCTTCTTTGCCACCGCAGTCCTATAAAAAAAATAAACGTGTGCTCAGCGCACCACTGCATATATGTAAGTTTGCAACATTATTTTCCGCAAGCAACTGAGTCGTACTTACTATGTCCATGGACACCGGTTAGTATAACATACCATTTTGGACAGCCACGTGAGGGGTGATTTTCTTGTCTGTGGGATATTTTTTTTTATAATGAATTGGATCGATACCCTGTTAAGATTTTATATTTTTCAAAAATCGAATGATGCTTTACACTATTTCCTGTAGATTTGGATTTTTTTTCTTATCATATTTTGACTTATAAAATGACTTTTTCATCACACCTATTCGAAAAACGTCAATTGCCTTTCAAGGCTAGCGGGAGCAAAATTCTATTTTGCTCCCACGGGAGTTTTTGTTTCTCCTTCCTGATTGGTCAGCGTTCGTGCTTCTGAATCGAATGTGAAAAAAAAAAGACCGCTTAATATATGAAGAAGTTACTGGCTTAATATATAAAGAGAATATAATGGCAACGCGCTCTGATAAAAAATTGTCATGAATATTTTTATTTTTATTTCTTTTGTCTCGGTTTAGTAAGTTTAAGTTATTGCAAATAATAATGAAAAATGAGTTCGAGTAATGATGTGATGATATATTATTTGTTTGGATACCACATAATATTATGAGAGTTTTGTTTGGATACCACACTAGTTTCGAGTAGGTAGAGGTACACGTAGCTTTTTATTTTTCTCATAGGTAGTGATGAAAAATAGTATGTATCATTCGGGGCCAAAATATTTTGTCCTCGGGCGGCGTAAATTGAATTCCTCGCAAAGCTCAGGATTCTACTTTAAAATCCTTCGCTTTCCTCTGAATTCAAAATAACGCCCTCGCGGAACAAAATATCACTTATATATATATAAGTGACACTCACTACGACGTACGTACGTACGTACGTGACGTATCACTTTGGCCCCATATAAAACAAATAACTATTATTATGTAACACAAACACGCAGACCCACTAACTTTTAGTACCACACTAGTAGTTTTACCACTAGTAGTAATCACCACTAGCAGTATTAGTAACCACGCCAGCTCCTAGCCTGCAACATTACAAGACGACTGGCGAAAAAAAAAGTAAGTTTCGAGTTTTGATCGCGCCAGACAGCTTTTATTTAAATGTCCTGCCATAAACCTTAAACATACTGTAACATCTCTACTGGTAAATATAAACTCCCAGCACCCCTAGCCAATTGGCTTCGTCTACAAACGTTTCGACAAATCGCTACGCTTCATGTCTGGAAATGACATGTCACGTGATCTACTTATCGACTTGTAATGTCATTTTCAAGGTATTTGAAAAGTGTCAAATAATCGCCAAGACCGCAAGAGGAGCAAAAAAAAAATATATATTTATACTTATATATATTTTTTTTTTATATTTGAAAAGTGTCAAATAATACTTGGCGGTTTGAATGAGTATCGGGAATAGAGGTGGTAGAGTCGAGCTGTAGTCAATCAGCAGCTCATATACGGGCTGGCTCGACCGGGGTAGTACCACCCTCTCACAGAAGATCGGCGTAAAGCAGCTATTACAGCTCCGTTTCGTACAATGAGTGAGAGAGCCGGAAGCCCAACTCCCCCATTCTTCCCCTCCTTTCGTTCTACTCCCCTTCAGGTCAGCAACGTGCGAGCAATGCCTTTGGTATTGCAAGCATCTATAGGCTACGGTAATTGCTTAACATCAGATGGGCCGTACGCAATTTGACAATAGCTCCTATATGGGCGGGCTTCACCGGGGTAGTACCACCCTCTCACTGAAGATCAGCGTAAAGTAGTAATTTTACTTGCGTTTCGCAAGAAGAGTGAGAGAGCCGGAGCATAGCCCTTCCTCTGTCCCAATTATTGGGGCAACGTGCGAGCAAATGTCTTTCGTATTGCAAGCATCTATAGGCTACGGAAACCGCTTAAAATCAGGCGTACGCTTGTCTCAGAAAGGTAGAGTTTGGCGTTTTCCAGACTACCTACGTTTATGCCTAGATTTGTGGCTAGATATTTCTCATCAGACTAACAACAAGAAAATTTTTAATCTACCCCTCGCCCGCGGGACTCCATTGTTGTGGACAGACAGACGGACCTCGGGCTTTTGTTGGCGATATTTATATAAATATACATACTATTATGTATACTAACAGTAGAATAGTTTGTCTACTCTGTTGATTACGTTTTAGGTATACAAATACGTATACATCATTGATGTCAACATTATTTTTTTGTACGTAGAGTCAAGCTGTAGCCAATTGACTGCAGCTCATAAATGGGCTGGCTCGACCGGGGTACCACCCTCTCACAGAAGATCGGCGTAAAGCAGCCATTACAGCTGCATTTCGATGAGTGAGAGAGCCGAAAGCCCACCCCCTCTCTTCATCCCACTCCCCTTCAGCTCAGCATTGTGCGAGCAATGCCTTTGGTATTGTAAGCATCTATAGGCTACGGTAACTGCTGAACATCAGGCGGGCCGTAAGCTTTTTTGCCGCCGCAGTGCCATAAAAAAAACCTGATATGTACCTTCTAACTCTCCATAGCTCTCTTAGAGGGCTCAAGGTTACTCAGAGCTATGGGGAGGGCTATGCTGGGAGTTTCTCTACGAGATCGAATCAGAAACTAGGAGATACGTAGACAAACCAAGGTCACCGACATAGCCCTGCGAATTAGGCTGAAGTGGCAGTGGGCGGGGCACATAGCCCGAAGAACTGATGGCCGATGGGGCAGAAAGGTTCTTGAGTGGCGACCACGTACCGGAAGACGCAGCGAGGGACTGACGACCTGGTGAAGGTCGCGGGAAACCGCTGGATACAAGCAGCACAGGACCGGGCGTTGTGGAAAACCTTGGGGGAGGCCTATGTCCTACAGTGGACGTCTTTTGGCTGACATAATAATAATAATAATATCCTGGGACATTTTTACACACGGCTACCTGATCCCAAACTAAGCAGAGCTTGTTCTATGGAAACAGATAACTGATATTACTACATATACTACTTTTTTATTTGTAAATACATACTTAATATACATATACACCCAGACCCCCCCGCAACGCAACGCAACAGAATAATTTAATATAATAATTTTGTGGGCGATTTTAATTGTTTACCGGGTCCTGTTAATTTTGATTCGGATTTTATTCTGCAAAAAGCTCATAACCCGAATGTCATCTCGACCTGTCGCGAACTATACCTATAGTACAAGCGCTGCTTAGTTTGGGACAATTCAGTTGGCGTTCAAGTTTGCCGATATTTATTATTAATTTAATAAAAAATAGCTTTTGCCCGCGACTTCGTCGGAGAAGAATTTACCGTATTTCGGATCCCGTTTCCCGTTTTTACCGGATCTCGGATCCCGTTTGCTGGATCCCGTACGCCGGATATCCCGGATCTTGTATCCCGTATCCCGGATATCCCGGATCCCAAAAAATATAGCCTATGTTACTCAGGGATAATGATGTTTTCTAATTATGAAAGAATTGTTGCAATCGGTCCAGTAGTTTTTGAGTTTACTCATTACAAACATACATACAAAAATACAAATCTTTTCTTTGTCAATTTCATTATTATTATTATTATACATATAGATCAGGAGCGTGTCGGGTCACACACAAGGTAGGGTTCCGTAGCGTATTTTGACACAAAAATCGATTCAAACACTAAATTCTCAAGACACACACAAACCACAATTCGCCAAAAGAAATAAATCTTGTAAAAAAAGAGTTAGTACACTCTACGGCTGAGAACAACAAATCATTTAAGGCCCCATCCACATGGGACGGTATAAAGACGTCTTAAGGCGTCTCAGTCGCGCCATGATTTGTTGCCGGGGACGCGCCCTTAGGCTATATAGGCTGTTCTGTTTTCAATTCAAAAAGGGGACATTTTTAACAGTTTTTTTTTTTACAATAACTTATGGTTTCGAAGGTTAGGTTAGAAACATTCCAAATAGCAGAATATATCTGGAACATAACATTTTCGACAATTAAATATGGACCCGCTGCGACGAATGGCGAGCCCATCGCTCGCCAACATGCAGTTCCTATTAGACTGGGTGAGTGAATTACTTCAGTCATTTTATGACATCTAAGAAGAAGACCGGTATTACCTGCCATACCTATTATTGTGTAGCGACTTCACATCTCGCTACCAACAGATGGCGTTAGTTGCACGCGCCAATACAAAAATGGAGTCCTGAACCACGCAAGCAAGATTCCCGAAGCACTTCGCATATATACGAGACCCCGACAACAACCATCGGGGCGTAGCGGCCGACCCCGCCAGGCATACCACCCGCCTGGCCGGAATATCTTCCCTTTACCGCTAAAATTGGAATCAAGTATAACCAGCTCATGAGTTTAGGTCTAAATAGTCAAATTGCTATCCGTGATGCTTTACAACTGGTCTTCCATCAGTTATTTTCTTATTGCCGACGGGCCCGTTAGCGTGGTTGGTAAGATTCCGCCTATCACGCTGCAGGTCGTAGGTTCGATTCCTACCCGGGACATGCATTTGTGTGCATGAACATGTCTGCATGTCCCGAGTCTGGGTGTAATTATGTATATTAAGTATGTATTTACAAACAAAAAGTAGTATAAGTATGTAGTAATATCAGTTATCTGGTTTCCATAGTACAAGCTCTGCTTAGTTTGGGATCAGGTAGCCGTGTGTAAAAGGATGTCCCAGGATATTGATTGATTGATTATTTCTGTGGTAATCAGCCTAATACTGTTATTTTTGTCTTCCGCTTAGCAACGGAGGGAAGTGGATATTCTTCTTCCAACTCCTTGTTTAAATTCGTGTGAGTTTCAACTTTCAAGACTAGCTTTTGGTCTAAGCTCTTCTTGACATACTTCTTCTTATCGTATGGTTCCCTGGTACCTGGTGTCAGAGTTGTTCAAGCCACCCGGAGGCTACTGACAAGGCTTAACGACTGCCTAAATGACAACAACCGGAACCAATTTGGTTGGGCATCCAGCTCTCTTACTCATAGTACGAACCGCAGCTGTAATAGCTGCTTTACGCCGATCTTCTGTGAGAGAGTGGTACTACCCAGAGCCAGCCTGTAATGAGCTGCAGTCAATTGGCTACAGCTTGGCTCTTCCACCACTAAAGCTTGCGCTAAAGCTAAACTCACATCAATAGCGACGAGGGTGGGAATCGAATCCAGTACCTCGCGATTACAAGACAGCGAAACACTACCCTATAGCCGCTTTATATCAATGTTGTTTTAACCAGTAGTGGGATTGATGCACAAAGACTAATATTTCAAAGGCTACCCCCCCCCCTCCCCCACTCCTCCCACTCCCCCTACTAATACATCTAAGCTCTAGCCGACAACCGATCTTCAAGATAGAATGAAGAATTCACTAAGATAATTGTTAGAAGATTCGGGACTCTGGATTGACATTAGAATGACAGTTGACAGATCATTTGACGATCAATTTATTTATACCGGTCTTACAATGCTGTTAAAACAGACACTACAAACTATTATAAACACCCTGTATATAGTTAAGGTGTCTACCAATTGACTTCCATTATACTGTAGAACATAATATATTAATATTTATTATTTACTAGAGGGTGATTTTATACCAACATCGTATAAACTGTCCAATACAACCTATCACTATCACAATAGAATACATTTTCGCGTAACTTTCAGTTTTTTATCCGCAAATATAAATTAGTTGGCTCAGCTTAAACAAATTTATACATGCAACGATTCCACCCTACACTGATTTAGTTACCATCCTTAAATCAATATAAATAAAGTCGAATTTCGTTATAAATTTATTTTGATAGATGCATAATTAAGTTTGTATTACGCCATGGGTTTTTGCATAGATTCCCATAAGTAAGAAATGTATTTCCCATGGTAAATTGTTTTATAATACTTTATTTGTTTTGAAAGTTTGTGGTACTTATGGTAAGTTATATTACTTGTAGGGCTTAAGTTATGATGATCACACTTACCGTCACAGTTATAGAGATTTTTAGCCAGTTTACAACGCTTTATAAAGCATTTTTAGGAATGAAAGTGGTTTGTAATGCCGATGTAAGTCGTTTATAACGTTTTATAAATTTGGAACATAAAAAATATTATAAGGGGCTATGCACACAGGCAACTTTTGCGGCAACTGGCAACTCGCAACTAGCTGTTTTCATATAAAACAATTGCAAAACAGTTGCGGCAATCACGGCAACTGTTGCTGCAACGGGCCCGTGAGCGTGGTTAGCGCGGAGGCGACTTTCACGCTGCAGGTCGTAGGTTCGATTCCTACCCGGGACATGCATTTGTGTGCATGAACATGTCTGTATGTCCCGAGTTTGTGTGTATATGTATATTAAGTATGTATTTACAAATAAAAAAGTAGTATATGTAGTAATATCAGTTATCTGGTTTCCATAGTACAAGCTCTGCTTAGTTTGGGATCAGGTAGCCGTGTGTAAAAAATGTCCCAGGATATTATTATTATTATTATAACTGCCAAAAAACGATTAAAAAGTTGATAGTTTCGGCAACTAAAGCTGCTCCGTGTGCATAGCCTCTTATATCTCTGTACCATATTTCATCCATTTCCGTTAAAAACTTAAAGAATTTTGGCACTGTGACATACTTCTTCTTATCGTATGGTTCCCTGGTACCTGGTGTCAGAGTTGGTCAAGCCACCCGGAGGCTACTGACAAGGCTTAACGACTGCTGCCTAGATGACAACAACCGGGACCGACTTTATTTACGTCTCTCACTCATCGTACGAACTGCCGCTGTAATAGCTGCTTTACGCCGATCTTCTGTGAGAGAGTGGTACTACCCAGCCCGTAATGAGCTGCAGTCAATTGGCTACAGCTAGGCTCTACCACCAATGAAATGTACGTGCTAAACTCACATCAATAGTGACGAGGGTGGGAATCGAATCCGGTACCTCGCGATTACAAGACAGCCAAACACTACCCTATAGCCGCTTTATATCAATGAACATGTTTTAACCAGTCGTGGGATTGATGCACAAAGACTAATATTTCAAAGGCTCCCCCTCCCCCCCACCCCCTGCACTCCTCCCACTCCCCCTACTAATACATCACGCAGACAAAAGCGCGGGGGACTGGCAGATTTCATACAAAACAAAACTACAGTTGAAAAAAATAATAATAATAGGAGATGTCGCGATGCAGTGCGGGTAGTTAGAATTGGTATGTATCGTCATGGAATCACCACCAAACACTATTGGTCGTAATGTAATTTGTTAGTGAAACGTCTAGGAAAAAATACAAATAGCTACTCTTAAATAGTTTACAAGTAAAATTTTACATGACTCGGGTTTTAATACGAAGGGTGCTTTATAATTATTTGTCTTTATTGAAGTAATATCTTACTGCTAATAATTTTCATAAGCAATATGACATTATTTTGATACTTCTGTTTTAATTGTATTGTATTGTCACCAAATCATTATTTTATAACGTGTATAGATCTTTTTTTTGTCACCCTGTGTCTCACTGCTGGGCAAAGGTCTTACATATAGCAATATATCTGTATACCAGACATCAGAGTATGTGGTTTATTGCTGATTTTAACAAAACATAAATATTTGACATGAGAAAAAATAATGTACTTATTTTTTAACTAAACGCCAATTCTCAATGTCGCGACAGTACACCGGCACCGTCTCTCCTTATACCCTTTCCGACAAGGGTATATGATACCGTACTATTGTTCTCCAATACCAGAATAGGGTGGACAGTAAGATTTCTAGGTCAAATTGATTCAATCTGAAGTCAAAGCATTCAAATTACATATCAAACAGGGGCGTAGCTACCACCGTATCAGCCGTAATGATACGGGGCCCCCGGGCTTCAGGGGCCCCGAACGTGTGTGAAAATTCTTTACGCATAATTTGTGACAAATCATTACCTTTCATTTGGCCCTCCAAACAAATTTTAATACAGGGCCCGTTTAAGGCAAGTTACGCTAATACCAAACCTAATCCCACTAATATTATAAATGTGAAAGTTTAGATGGATGGATGGATGGATGGATGTTTGTTACTCAATCACGCCAGAACAGCTGAACGGATCTGGATGAAATTTGGCACAGAGATAGATTATAGTCTGGAATAGCACATAGGCTACTTTTTTTTTAATTATACGCGGACGAAGTCGCGGGCGGAAGCTTATTATAAATGTGAAAGTTTAGATGGATGGGTGGATGGATGGATGTATGGATGGATGTTTGTTACTTAATCGCGCCAGAACAGCTGAACGGATCTGGATGAAATTTGGCACAGAGATAGATTATAGTCTGGAATAGCCCATAGGCTAATTTTTTTTTAATTATACGCGGACGTAGTCGCGGGCGAAAGCTAGTGCTTTATTAAAATTAAGCAGTTGAATTTTATTTTTAAACGATAAACGTACGGCCCGCCTGATGTTAAGTTACCGTAGTCTAGACTAGATGATTGCTATTGCAATCAATCCAAAGATATCGCTCGATATTGCCGACCAGAACGGAAGTGGGAAAATAAATTAGTTTAAGAGTGTGTTGTAAATAAATAACCTTTTTACATACTTACCAATTCACGAAAACTTGGGCCAAATTCTGTAACAACACCAAAACAGAACATAAGACCTACTTAATTGGAATTAAGTGAGTAAATAAATAAAAATATGTTTATAAAAACCTTGCTTGCGGTGAAGGAAAACATCGTGAGGAAACCTGCATGTCTTTAGACATGTGAAATCCACCAACCCGCACTGGGCCAGCGTGGTGGATTATGGCCTAAATCCCCTCGCATTGAGGGGAGGCCCGTGCCCATCAGTGGGACGTTAAAAGGGCTAAATTATAATTATTGATTTTATATAAAAACCGGCGAAGTTCGTGTCGGACTCGAACATAAAGGGTTCCGTACCACCAAAGAATAAAAACGTCAAAAATATCCAGTTCCTTGTATGGGGATTGGGGACCCCTTTTATTATTAAATTTTATTTGTTGAGTATTTGTTGTTGTAGCGGCAACAGAAATACACATTCTGTGAAAATTTCAACTCTCTACCTATTACGGTTCGTGAGATACAGCCCGCTGACAGACGGCCGGATAGCGGAGGCTTAGTAATAGGGTTCCGTTGGCACGGAACCCTAATAAGCATTATTCTTAGATTACTTTTCAAACAATGAGAGCCGAAAGCCCATATCTCCTAAACTATAAGATCTACAGAATTGAAATTTGGCACGAGTATTCCTGTCAACCTCTTGGTGTTAGCTGGGAAAGGATTTTAATCTGCGCACACGCAGTTTCGGGGAAAATCTAGTTTAATATAAGATCACATACCCGAACCAGCGATTCCTTGTACTCCATTCATCTGTATTGGAGTATATTTCCAATCACTCCTGAAAATCATTTTTATATTAGCGGCACGTTACGAAGGCCGGTTTGACATGTGGGGGGGGGGAAGAAAATGAACCTTATTATAACGGAATAAGGGAATAAGACTGGCCGTTTTAAAAAATAAGAATGTAAAGAAATGAATGCGAAAATAAATCTTATTCCGTTATAATAAGGTTCATCCTTTTCCCCTCTCACATGTCAAACCGGCCTTCTTAACGTGCCGCTACCTTAGTTGCACATTTACTGCATAAAATTCTTACAGTGACTGACAGACAACGTACATCAAGGTGGTAATGCCAAGCTGTAGTACCACCCTCTCACAGAAGATCGGCGTAAATCAGCTATTACAGCTGCGTTTTGTACGATGAGTGAGAGAGCCGGAAGCCCAACCCCTCCCCCTCCCCTTCCTCCGTCCCACTCCCCTTCAGATCGCCGGTCGGCAACGTGCGAGCAATGCCTTTGGTATTGCAAGCATCTATAGGCTACGGTAACTGCTTAACATCAGGCAAACAAGTTGCCAGCTCAGTCCTATAAAGAAATCCGAGATTTGCCTGTTAATAAGTTTAAAACTATAGTTAAAACTAAACTCCGTCAAAAGGCCTATTACAAAATCTCGGATTACTTGGAAGATAAATCAGCTTGGGACTGGTCGCTCAAATACACTTCGTTAATAACAGTGTCATGTTAAAGTGTAGCGTGTCTTGCCTTGCTTATTTCGGATGGCAGCACACTGGAGCTATTGTTTACCAAAATACATTGTATTAAAATAAGTAAAATCGATAAAAAAAAAAAACAACGTAAAAAAGACAAGCCCGCTGAGTTTCTTGCCGGATCTTAGTCGAGGTCGCGTTTCCGATCCGGCGGTAGAATTTAAGGAAAAATGTAAAATGACAATTTGTAAGTGCCCCCGTAGGCCTAAACAAAATAAATGATTTGATTGATTGATTGAAATAACCAGTTTCTACTTACTTATCATCAAATGCAGATCCGAAATCATTTTTTCGTGTATTCAACATATCAATCTTTCGCTTTAATCGCTCGCTGTCCAAGGTTCGAACCTGGCTAGTGGATTTCTCACTAGACACTAGGGTTGGGACATTCTTGCAGACCACTAGAAAAGCTGCTACTATTGATATTGTTAGTAGTACTAGTAGGCATCCGACACATGCGTATTCTGAACTCACTATTTTCTTTAACCTGTAATAGTACGAGATACGCTTAAGGACGACCTTCACCCATCGACTTACCGGAGCAACCCTATATTTTATCAAATAAAATATGTTTCTGAACATATACCAATAGGGTTGCCGTAAAAAATATGGTCATGGCTATGATTATTTAAAATTATAAAAACCATTTTTTTTAACAATTTTCACCGACTTGCATGCCAAATGAAAATTATATCAAAATGAAGGCAATTTTATTGCGAATACAGTGAGTGTTGCTTGTGTAAATCCAGTCAAGAATAACGGTAGCCGGGCTTTGAAATCAAAAATTTGAAATTGAAAAATTGATTGACAGAGATATATTGCGCATCCGAGTACTATTTCATGCGATAGAGGAGGATGCAGTACAACAGCTGCGCGCGAGGTAGCCGTGCATGCTTTTAAATTTTTGCATTTTTTTTACTTTTTTATCATTGACCATATTCTTTATGGCAACCCTATTGGTCATGGTTTTTATGGTCTATGTTCAGACACGTATTTTATTTGATAAAATCCAGGGTCCAATCCGGTAAGTCGATCGTTGAAGGTCGCTCTTCAGTGTATTTTAGACCATAAAAAGTTTCCAATAAAGATGTTCGATGACCGCTTGGTGCAGTGGTTCGAAGTCCGCTCAGCTCACTGCATCGGATGGTTGTGGGTTCGGTTCCCGCCAGAGACAAACTGAAATGACCTTTTCGTAATTTGCCCTGGGCTCGAGTCTATTAACCATTGTCCACTGCGAAACTACTGGTCTCTAATATTATCTTTGTGAATTCTTTATTGTAAATAACATTAGAGACCAATGATTTCGCATTGGCCAATTGTTATAAGATACTCCAGGCCTTGGTCTGGGTGTCACTGGGATCGCCCCCAGTCCATTGTACGGTATCCATAGTACAAGCGTTGCTTAGTTTGGGACCATACAGTTGGTGCGTTATTTTATTTGCTAAATGGTCAAGAGAATCATAAGTCAATTATAAGATCTATTCCATGCTTCGAAGGGTGCGTTAAGCTGCCGTTCCCTGCTATCATTGACACTCGTTGTAGTCCAATGCCTGAAAAATTGTGACTTTGCCAAACCTTCAGGGCATTGTAAGCCACATGCTGAGTTTTGGAGCGCAGACTACCTATATTTTTCAGTGATTGAAGTGCAATCTTGCTGAGCAATTATAATCTCTAAATACATACGCGCAAGAAACACAGGAGCAGGTGTCCTCAGTAGGTTTGGCTTTTTCAGTGTCACCCTAAAAACATAAAAACACACAAAATTAAAATCGCAGAGAAATCTAAATTTAAAAATGTGTAACGTCACGACTTTTATCCCCATTCGGGGGTAGTCAGAGGCTTGAGTGGCCATACACCACCACATTGTGGAGGTACTAACCAACTCAAAGCCCACGTTTCACCAGATAGTCAGAACCCAACGTGACAGGTGGTGAACCTTGTCGCCGTGTATACAGGAACTGACTATTACCTAATCCCGAGGTATAGGTAGGTTTCCTCACGATGTTTGCCCTCACCGTCAGCGAACTGTAAATTATGCACATAGATGAAAATTCATCCATTGGTGCATGCCCCACCGGGGATCGAACCTGGGACCTTCTGATTGCTAGCCCAACCTGTTCACAAATAGGCTTCAGTCGCTTCTAAAATTCTAAATTAAAATTATTTGAAAAATCGCAAGGAAATTTTGAAGAGAATTTCTGTAAACTCAAAACATTTTACAATATGCATCCGCGTGTATAAACGACAAAGAGAATCCAGAGGATTAATATTTTACAAGAACTTACCCAAAAAAACCAGCTATCTCTCTTTTCATTTTGAAAGGGCTGAAAAAATAAAAAAATAGCCTTTTAACGTCCCACTGCTGGGCACGGGCCTCCCCTCAATGCGAGGGGGATTCAGGTCATAATCCACCACGCTGGCCCAGTGCGGGTTGGTGGATTTCACATGTCTAAGACATGCAGGTTTCCTCACGATGTTTTCCTTCACCGTAAGCAAGTGATTCATCATATTAAAGTTATGATTCACACATAGATTTCGAAAAATCCAGAGGTGTGAGTCAGGGTTTGAACCCAGGACCTTAAGCCCGCAAGACGCGAAAAATAATTACATTTTAATGACATTACTCGTCATAAGTCAAGAAGGCCAAAGTCAAGTAAAAGTCGAAATCATCACCATCATTCAGCCAAAAGACGTCCACTGTTGGACATAGGCCTCCCCCAAGGTGTCCCACAACGCGCGGTCCTGTGCTGCTTGCATCCAGCGGTTTCCCGCGACCTTCACTAGGTCGTCAGTCCACCTTGTGGGGGGCTACCCACGCTGCGTCTTCCGGTACGTGGTCGCCACTCAAGAACCTTTCTGCCCCATCGGCCATCAGTACGGGCTATGTACATCACACGTTCGGGGACATCTACTTGGTGATAAATAATAATAATAATATCCTGGGACATTTTTTACACACGGCTACCTGATCCCAAACTAAGCAGAGCTTGTACTATGGAAACCAGATAACTGATATTACTACATATACTACTTTTTTATTTGTAATATACATCCAGACTCGGGACATACACACATGTTCATGCTAGGGCGTGCAGTTTCGTAGATTTTCAATTTCGGAATTGGCCTACGAAATTAGGCTCGTCAGTTTCGAAATTTCGGAATTCCGAAATTGAAACGACATTTTGGTAAATCGATTATAAATTGCAATTTTACTGTAAAATTTGACACGTTTAGTATAAATTTGTGTTTAACGGCTAGTGTCATTAAAAAAAACAATAGATATGTCGTTTTCGAATCATTTTACGACGAAAAATTGCTTTCAGCCGCAGCTTCAACTAGTGCTAGATTTTATTCTGTAGCTCGACCCCTAATATTGTGATGGCATGTTTAGTGAAAAGTTCGTTAGAATCGGTTGAGCCATTTTCTTGTGATGCTCGAACATAAGCTCTTGCATAACAAACCAAAAACATTTCATTCAGTCACCTTCAAAAATATTTTCACAGACCAGCTCAGGCAATTTCGTAATTGTATAAATAAAATAAAGCGTAGCGCTATATGGGTGTGAAACGTGGACCCTCATTGAAAGAGACGAGCATAGTGTAGATTGAAACGTTTAAAATGTGGTGATGAAGGATAATTAAAAAAAAACTGTTACAAATGAGAGTCAAATAAAGAAGAACGTTTAGAAACAATACTTAGTAGCAGAAGAAAAATGTTTTCATCTCATACAATATGACAACTTTATGAAAATCATCTTAGAAGAAAAGATAGGAGGAAAGCGATGATGAGGAATACACAGGACCAGGAATAAATTACATGAGCCTGATTTATTTTAAGGTTGATATCATATCGTATCAGGAGGTGAAAGATACTGCCCTAGACTGGGAATGATAGAAAGAGCTTCATCAGCTACGATGACAAGGGCCTTCGGGTACTTAAATAGAAGAAGCAGATAAAATAAGCAAAGTCTCCACATTGCTGGCGATCTCATCGGCGTAATTAGATCAATATTATTAAGCGAAAGACCTCAGCAAGATGGACCATTGACCGTTAGAAACCATAGCAAAGTCAGGAAACAAGTAACCTGCCTCAAATTGAATGAAGGACTTGTCATGTTAAGCAAAATCAGGGATCTTGGTGCAAATCGCTACTCTAGTGGAGACTCGAGACTATCGAAAAATAAATGTCCACTAAGGGGACCTCAAGTGCTATGAAAAGATGACGTTTAGAAGGCCGCACGCACTGGATAGGTCCTGTTGGACAGATAAATGGAGGATACTGAAGGAAGTCTATGCGAAATGGTTAAAGGAGAATTAGGATTTTTTGGGGAAAATCTTGACAGTATTTAGGTCGCGGGATATTATTCTACAGGCATTTTAATAGTTCCATAATGTTCCAGTTCCAATATAAAGACTCTAGGATAGCGCACGAAGTGGAAAAATGATTCATTCAAGAATTACGGCGGCTGTTAAGAAACTAAATTTAATTTCGGATTCCGAAACTGAATGGCCGAAATTCCGAAATTGAAAACTATGCAAAAGTGGTCCGAAATTTCGAAATTATGAAATTTCGGAATTTCGGAATGCACCCCCTAGTTGATGCACACAAATGCATGTCCCGGGTAGGAATCGAACCTACGACCTGCAGCGTGGAAGGCCGAATTTTAGCCAACCACGCCAACGGGCCCGATAAATGATGATGAACTCACAGTACTCTGAGTTCTGCCATCATCTACACCAGTTGCCTGCTCGACCACTGACGTGTTGAAAGGAGTGCGCTTGCGCTGCTCAGAACTGCTAGACTCCCGGGATCTCTGGAAGGACAAAAAAAGTAAGTTTAAAAACTAAAACCCGACTACGGAAAAAACGCGCTCTAAAAAGTATGAAACAAGAAAATATTCTCATCTAGAGGATAGCCGTGGTCCGTGTTGGTCTTTTAGGGCCAAATGGCATATGAACACGGACCACGGCTATCCTCTAGATGAGAATATTTTCTTGTTTCATACTTTTTAGAGCGCGTTTTTTCCGTAGTCGGGTTTTAGTTTTTAAACTTACTTTTTATTTAATTATTTTGGAGTTATAGGTAACAATATACAGGGTGTCCCAAAACTTTGCCACATGGAGGGGAAGTACCTTAAATATTGTAGATAGAGAATTTTACTGAATGAAGACTTCATTTTTATTTTAAAAACAATACAAACTGCATTCAAAGATTTTTGAAAACTCGCTTGGCACACTCGGGAATCGAACCGGCTAAAATGCGAAAAAATAACATCCTGTTCTTTTATGGCATCAATCGATAGGATCAATGATAAGAACCAAATCTCTCTAACAAACATGGTAAATTAAATGAAAGGAAAACCATGAAATCTAAACTTCTAAATTCATGAATTCAAATATAAAGTGTATTCACAAAAAATGGAGCTAATTTCGAGCAACAAATTAGTTAGTTTACCATTTATTATTCGTTCAATTTAAATAAGTGAAGTTTTTATGGTTTCCTTTCATTTTGAAAACTCGCTTGCCACACTCGGGAATCCAACCGGCTAAAATCCGAATAATAACATCCTGTACTTTTATAGCATCAATCGATAGGGTCAATCATAAGGATAAAATCTCTTTAAGAAACATAGTAAATTAAATGAAAGGAAACCCATAAAATCGTTACATATTTTAATTTTCACTTATTTTAATTCTTATATGTTAAGATATCACGGTTTTCCTTTCATTTAATTCACATTTTTCATTTCACTCTAACAAACATGGGTTTGTTAGAGTGATTTGTGATTTGTTCGTATTGTTTTTAAAATAAAAATGAAGTCTTCATTCAGTAAAATTATCTATCTACAATATTTAAGGTACTTCCCCTCCATGTGGCAAAGTTTTGGGACACCCTGTATATATTTTTGAAATGTGCTCATCAAGGTCTTTCATTTGATACCCCACACGGTTTCATTAAAAAATGTTTTTTTTTTAGTTCATGACGTTATGTTCTCTAGAGGGCGCCATATGCAATTTTATGTGACGTCACATAGCCTATAACCAGCGCGCCGTTAAGCCGCTTCTAACGGTTCTTCATTTGTCAAATTACGACAAGTAGTTTGGGAGTTAGGTGGGAACAGATGCACATACATACATACATTCATACATACCGGTCAAAATCATAACCCTCCGCCGTAGTCGGGTAAAAAGTCTGGGAAAGCAGTCCCGGATTGACCACGAACTCCACCAAGCCAACTAGGAACCTGTCAAATGTGACGTCACCCGCACAGGGCGGTGGCGGTGTGCGGGAGGTGTGGCGGGCGGGAAGCCGCATTCCACCCAAGTTCCTAGTTGGCTTGGTGGAGTAGAAATTACCATACATTGTTTGTGATCGTAAGAAATATACGAATTTAATGGTGTTAGAGCCAAGCGGTAGGCAATTGAGTGAAGCTCTACCGGGGTAGTTCCACCCGCTCACATAAGATCGGCGTAAAGTAGCTATTACAGCTGCGTTTCGTACGATGAGTGAGAGAGCCGAGCTGCAGCCTATAGATGCTTGCAATACCAAAGGTATCCTTTGCACGTTGCCGACCTGAAGGGGAGTGCGACAGAGAAAGTGGAAGGGAGGGGTGGTTTGGGATTCCGGCTCTCTCACACATAGTACGAAACGCAGCTGTAATAGTTACTATAAGAAGATCTTCTGTGAGAGGTTGGTACAAGCCCGGTTGAGCTGCAGTCAGGGCGACAAGTTTCACCACCTGTCACGTTGGGTTCTGACTATCTGGTGAAACGTGGGCTTTGAGTTGGTTAATACCTCCACAATGTGGTGGTGTATGGCCACTCAAGCCTCTGACTATCCCCGGATGGGGATAAAAGTCGTGTCGTTATATTTATTTATATTTATTCTTACTCTTTCAGACTTGTTTCTGGAACTGAAATATTTCCTCTTTCTCTCGTCTTTTTTTTTCACCAGTAAATTTGTCTTCTCAGGATCACTGAAAGAAGAATGTGCCGTTTTAAATCTTCTGGCAAACACAGTCTCATAATAATATAAGCCCTTTTAACGTCCCACTGCTGGGCACGGGCCTCCCCTCAATGCGAGGGTGATTCAGGCCATAATCCACCACGCTGGCCCAGTGCGGGTTGGTGGATTTCACATGGCAGGTTTCCTCACGATGTTTTCCTTCCCCGTAAGCAAGTGATAATCATATAAAAGTTATGGTTCACACATAGATTTCGGCAAATCCAGAGGTGTGAGCCAGGGTTTGAACCCAGGACCTTAAGCCCGCAAGACGCGTGCTTAATCAATCGGCTATCACTGCTTTTTACAACACAGTCTCATACAAGTTCATAAAACCTATCTAACCAAGGACATTACCGACATTATTGCTGGTAGAGTCAAGCTGTGGCCAATTGACTGCAGCTCATAAACGGGCTGGCTCGACCGGGGTACTACCACCCTCTCACAGAAGATCGGCGTAAAGCAGCTATTACAGCTGCGTTTCGTACGATGAGTGAGAGAGCCGTAAGCCCACCCCCCCCCTCCTCCTCCCTCCATCCCACTCTCCTTCAGGTCGGCAATGTGCGAGCAATGCCTTTGGTATTGTAAGCATCTATAGGCTACGGTATCTGCTTAACATCAGGCGGGCCGTACGCTTTTTTGCCACCGCAGTCCAATAAAAAAAAATAAAAAACACCTAACCACGTACTTTTTCTCCTTCTGCATGATATCTTTGAAAATCTTCAACATGGGTGATTGGCATTCTTTATCTGATTTCTTGCCATGGCTACACAAAAAAAAAACATTAAAAAATAGCGGGGTCTAGACGTCTCGTATGCCGCGCGAGGATGCTCGGTCACATACCGCGCGCGGCACGTGTGGCAGCCTCAGTCGCATGCTCGGCCGAGTAAAAGACTTTAGACGGAGTAAGGTATATCTGATGGTACAACATTATCGTTCTGTCTCATGACTAGGCTAAACTAGGTGAGGCAAAAAACAGCGCTCGGGTGAGGCAGTGCGATGATTTGTTCGTGCGTGCCAAACTAAACGAGGCAAAGCTGCCTCGCGCGGCATGTGGGACTTGGACCCCGCTTTTTAAATACGCCATCACGCTCGTTAAATACGCCATCACACTTGTTAAATACGCCATCACGCTTGTTAAATACGCCATCACGATTGTTAAATACGCCATCACGCGTGTTAAATACGCCGTCACGCTTGTTAAATACGCTATTACGATTGTTAAATACGCCATCACGCTGGTTAAATACGCCATCACGCTTGTTAAATACGCCATCACGATTGTTAAATACGCCATCACGCTTTGTTAAATATGCCATCACGCTTGTTAAATACGCCATCACGCTTTGTTAAATATGCCATCACGCTTGTTAAATACGCCATCACGCTTTGTTAAATATGCCATCACGCTTGTTAAATACGCCATCACGCTTTGTTAAATATGCCATCACGCTTGTTAAATACGCCATCACGCTTTGTTAAATATGCCATCACGCTTGTTAAATACGCCATCACGCTTTGTTAAATATGCCATCACGCTTGTTAAATACGCCATCACGCCTGTTAAATACGCCATCACGCTTTGTTAAATATGCCATCACGCTTGTTAAATACGCCATCACGCTTTGTTAAATATGCCATCACGCTTGTTAAATACGCCATCACGCTTTGTTAAATATGCCATCACGCTTTGTTAAATATGCCATCACGCTTTGTTAAATATGCCATCACGCTTGTTAAATACACCATCACGATTGTTAAATACGCCATCACGCTTTGTTAAATACGCCATCACGCTTGTTAAATACGCCATCACGATTGTTAAATACGCCATCACGCTTGTTTTCCCCGAAGGGGTAGGCACTGCAGTGCACCGACACTTCCCGATAGTATTTTGGTACCAATAGGCGGCGAGTCCATTGCCTTTATACCATAGACGAACCATATAAAGGACTGGGTCTAAGCTACCAGGCCGCGTTGCTATTACATCGCACAGCTCGGCCGGTGACGTCATCACAGTAGGCGTGGCTTAAGTCAGTGTGCTGTTGGCGTTCGTCCTGTGCAGATGTCTTGCCAACGTTCGCATCCCAAATATAATTCTATTTGACACTAGATGGCGACCCTCGGTACGTTTTTTATATGAACCTACACTTAGTGACATCTAGTGTGAAAAAGTTAAACTACGTACTAACATCGAAATAAAACGAACCCAGTAGTTCTGCTATTTACCGGTAGATCTGGGGGGTGGAGCTTGTAAATTGCCTCCCAGTTTTTAACCCCCACCACCCGCGCCACCCCGCGCAAAATTTCCACGCGTTGTTTCATAGGGAAATCTAATAAGGGCACCTCTATCTTTAGTCTTTACTCTATGCTTTATTCCTACACCGGGCACATTCCCCCTCAATGCGTGGATTCGTGGACACTGGTGATAGTCAAGCTGTAGCCAATTGACTGCAGCTCATAGGTATATGGGCTATCTAGACCGAGGTAGTACCACCCTCACACAGAATATCAGCGAAGTCATTGTGTGAAAGCAGTTATAATTAATTAAATACCTAAATGTCCCAATAATATCTGAAGGTATTCGGACTTTTCGTCTTTATGGGCAGCTTATAAATAAATTGGGGCATAAAAGGACTATATTTTATGGATATTAAATTACTTACCTATTTGAACTGACGCCCATGTTTGGTGTGACGTTACATGAAACATGACTGAAGCTGACTGAAGTATGTTTTATTTAATGGCATCGCAGATAGTCTTTGGATTATAAAAAGAAGACTATACAGAGTGTAACGGAAAGGGTACATCTTGACGGCATGGGTTTTAAACACAGAGTAAAGACTAAAGAGAGAGGTGCCATTATTCGATATTTGAATGAAACAAAACGTGGTCATTGTTTTTTCATTTTCATTTTACTATTTACCGGTAAATAGTTGAACTACTCGCTTCGTTTTATGTCGATGTTAGTACTAGGCCGGCCACTCGGCCGACTTGCTTAGGGCCAGTCCCCTTAGTAACTGGTCCATGGTTTTAAAATCCTATATCTACACGTCACAAACATAACATTCCAATACATGAAAATCTCCATATTTCTAACTTAAAAAGGTTTTTTTTTAAACAAATAGAATGATGGCGGGGGGTTGGTTTTAGATTTTTTTACTCGGGGTTTTTTTTTTGTTATATTATATGTCAGTTCATTAGACATGGTATTGTATCGTTAATTCCATTACTTGACATTGGCAGAATCATATTGGGCTTGACCCAATGGAAAGAGGCCATTAAGTAATAAAATAAAAAACTTAAAAAGGGTTCTGTACCACCGCAGAAAAAACGTCAAGAATATCAAGTTTCTTGTATGGGGACCCCCTTTATTTTAAAATTTTATTTTATTTTAGTATAGGTATGTTGTTGTAACGGCAACATAACACATTCTGTAAAAATCAAGTCTCTAGCTATTACGGTTCGTAAGATACAGCCCACTGACAGACAGACAGACGGACAGCGTAGGCTTAGTAATAGGGTCCCGTTGACCCTAAAAATGATGGACTTCCATACAATCTTTCATCCACTATTAAACCCCCTCCCCCCAGGGCCTTCGCTTGTGTATTTTTTTATGAATTAAAAAAAAATGTATGCTTCTACACCCACTGGTTCAGTAAGTATTGTACGTAAAAATAAAATCGGTTTTGGAAATGTAAGCGAAGGCCGTTCTATATATTTCCGTGTTCCGTGCCCCACGTAAAGCAATTATTATCCTGGCAATACATAACATATCAAATATTTTTATTGCTTGCAACCCCTATAAAGTTTTGTAGCAATTTCCTTGAGTGATACTTGAAAAATATACTTATTTTATGCTCACAGCACTTAGTTGAGTTGTTAAGGATATACTTGTTCGGAAAAAAATAAATATATATAACGTCACGACTTTTATCCCCATTCGGGGGTAGTCAGAGGCTTGAGTGGCCATACACCACCACATTGTGGAGGTATTAAGCCAACTCAAAGCCCACGTTTCACCAGATAGTCAGAACCCAACGTGACAGGTGGTGAACCTTGTCGCCGAGTATACAGGAACTGACTCGGAAATATAAATAGTTGAAAATAAAGTCTAAAACTTAAACATAAGTCTCTCTCACTCATTTTACGAAACACAGCTATAATAGCTACTTTATGCAGATCTTCTGTGAGAGGTTGGTACTACCAGCCAGCCAGCCCCTATAATTTAGCTGCAGTCAATTGGCTACAGCTTGATTCTACACCAATTGGAAAATATTCTCGAATCAGATTCAGAGGAATCGAACCTGAGACGTAACGATCGGTGCTACAACCAGACCAACGACCCAGTCGATATATTCCTATATAAAATCATTAACGTGGGTAGGGTGAGGGGACTAGTTATAGGCCACAGCGGGCGCCCTAAAATGTACCCCGCGGGACGGTGCGCCTTCATAAACCTGTTTACCTTAGTTTGTGTCGCTTCGACAAGATAGTAGGGTTCCGTGGATAAAATGTGGGATGGAAAAACTTTAGTGTTATTATCTCAAAATTCTAAAATCAGACAATATTTTATAAAAACCTTCCCGCCCGCGAATTCGTAAGTGTACATTTTAGAAATAAATTATTATTTTAGAAATAGATATTTAAGCCTGCGTGGAATGGGTTTTTATTTTTTTACGCGGAGCCCTAATCATCGTTCCAAAATAAAAGTAGCTTGTAGTTACTCCTCATAACATCAGATATCTACCAGTGAAATTCTCGTTAAAATCAGTGCAGCACTTTCGAAGATTAGCCTCAACAAACAGACAGACAAAAAAAAATAAAAAACTTTTTAGTTATAGTACCGTATGTACTTTCATATACATTTAGTAAAAATTGGTTATTTTGACATAACAAACAGACACTAAAATCTTATTAAACGACTTCAAAAAAGGAGGAGGTTCTAAATTCGACTGTTTTTTTTTATGTTTGTTACCTCAGAACTTTTTTGTTTGTATAAATAAAATATTGATACGGAACCATTATCTATCCATCGCGATCGTGCGTGTTTGATCAAACGCGGTCCGGAGCGCATCGAGAGACGTGTGTAATTTATGACCATCTGTCACTCACATATTAGCTGATAGGGTTGCCACCGAGCGCTCTCCATTTCAAAATATGACTTGCTTTACCACAATCTCACCAGTGGGATTACACCTACAGTTACCAGTGGAAATACTGGAATTTTCTCACAAAATGTTTTACTCATATTATATACGGGCTGGCTCGACCGGGGTAGTACCACCCTCTCACAGAAGATCGGCGTAAAGTAGCTATAACAGCAGCGTTTCGTATGATGAGTGAGAGTTGTAAACTCAACACCCCCCCCTCCAGTTGAGGTCGGCATCGTGCAAGCGATGCCTTTGCTATGGCAAGCATCTATAGACTACAGTAACTGTTTAACATTAGGCGGGCCGTACGCTTTTTTGCCATCTTAATCACTTTTTTTTTTTTTTGCTGATCAAAATTTCCTTCGTGCCATCCCTATCAAAACGATGTTTGCCCGCCTCACCTCTGCCGTTTAACCTTTTTCTTTATTTATCAGTGGGCCGCTAACATTACCATTCACCTTGCGTACAGGGTGAGTGCACCCCCAATCCACCCTTTCAAGTATTCCTAGGCAATGCACAGAAACAAGTCGGAAAAATATATTTTTTCATTTCAACTAAAATCTTCACAAAAATAAATAATGTTATATGTTTACTCTTAAAAGAAGCAGATACAGGCAAACAAGAGTACGGACCGCAAAAACATTTCCAAAAAACTGGCCAAGTGCGTGTTGGACTCGCACATAAAGGGTTCCGTACCACCGTGGAATAAAAACGTCAAAAATATCGAGTTTCTTGTATTGGGACCCCCTTTATTTTGAAATTTTATTTTATTTTTGGTTTTTGTTGTTGTAGCGGCAACAGAAATACACATTCTGTGAAAATTTCAACTCTACCTATTACGGCTCGTGAGATACAGCCCGCTGACAGACGGACAGACAGAAAGACAGACAGATAATAATCATTATAAAGTTATGATTCACACATAGATTTCGAAAAATCCAGAAAATAAAATTGAAGTGTCTGTTGGTAATGTCAAAATAACAGCTTTTCACTAAATGCGTATTATGAAAGTACATACTACGGTACTAACGCAATTTAAAAAAATATGTCTGGTATGTTTGTTCCGGGTAATCTCCGAAACGGATGGACTGATGTTACAAGGAGTAACGTAGGCTACTTTTATTTTCGAAAAATAATTAGGGTTCCGCGTAAAACAAAAAAAACCGCGGGAATAACGCATGTAATATTTTTCTAAAATTTACGCGTTCGAAGTCGCGTAATAAATGAAGTAGGTTATCCCAAATCTCTATCACATTCAATTATCCTGAAGCCTTGCCAGGATAAGCCAGGCCACAAATACGTCGATACGTGGCTCAAGGGCTCAAGGCCTCACGCGAGGCCTCGTAAACTGGACTACTCGCAAGCCTTTACTGGCATTAGCGGGAGATGGTACAAAGTACGAGAGAATAGCTAATATGGCATTGATCTACTATTTAAGCGGAGATGGTACCTTCTAACATCGCAATTACTATATTCATAGCCAAAGGGCCTACTCTGTTTCAAACGAAAACGAAATTTCGGACGAAATTCGCGTATTTTCTACTACTTTTCTCATTGATTCCGATATTTCTTACAAACGAAAATTGTTTGCCGTCTTCGTCGTCGTCGAATCTAAACGTCAAACAATTTTCGTTCGTAAGAAATGTCGGAATCAATGAGAAACGTAGTAGGAAATACGCGTATTTCGTACGAAATTTCGTTTTCGTTTGAAACAGAGTAGGCCCTCAGCTGCGATCAGTGGTCGGTAATCATCTGAAGTTAGGCAACGTTTGGCAAGGTAGCCAGAGATGGGTGACCATTTAGTTGCATTTGAACTGAGCGTCTCCGAGCTTCGTAGGGCACGTAATAAGTCGGTCCCGGTTGTTGTCAGCTATACCCCATTTATTATAACATTAGAAATAAGAGGCTCGTAGAAGCAGGGATCCAAAACATTTTATTTCAAAGTCAAAACAACTTTTATTTAGAGTGGTTACATTAAAATTGTTTTCACATAAAACAATGCTAAATACTTCGATAACCAAAATAAAAGTACTTTTTATACTATGTTTTATTTATAATAACATCGTATCACTCATTTTAAACTGACAACAAAAAAATAATGAAAAAATAAATGATGGTGAATGACTCGATGACAAACACTTACAGAAATTTATTTACGTCAATTTCATAGACAACATAATCCGACAAAATTAGAAATGCCCTGCTGTCATAACCTCTGAACGGATTAGGTAACATTTTAGATTTGTTAGGATTATAGTGGAACGAAACACGTTCCCGGTATTGTTCACCCCTGCTTCTTTTAGGTTTTTAGCATTGACACTTAATTTTAAATTGGACTGAAATGATAATATTTAAATGAAAGATAATTTATTTTATAATATAAATACTTAAAATAATTACAGTTAGGTGTGACAAGCTGGTATATAAATAGATTATAATAAATTCGACGTCAATCATAACTGTAACATGTTATTCGTACTTTTGTTACAAAGTGGACACTAAAAATAACCTTTTTTAACTTATGTCTAATGCTATAATAAATGGAGTATAGACAGTCGTTACGCCATATCAGATGCCTTCGGGAGGCTTGAAGAACTCTGACACCACCAGAACCAGTTGGCCACTAACCAAAGACAAATATCACTTAACTTGTGCTAAGCGCATCACTACATGCAGAGAAATTCACACATCTGTTATCGCACCGTGAGGAAACCTACCTATCCCTCGGGATTAGGTAATAGTCAGTTCCTGTACACACGGCGACAAGGTTCACCAACTGCCACGTTGGGTTCTGACTATCTGGTGAAACGTGGGCTTTGAGTTGGTTAATCCCTCCACAATGTGGTGGTGTATGGCCACTCAAGCCTCTGACTACCCCCGAACGGGGATAAAAGTCGTGACGTTACATTTTCTGTTATCGCACTTACAAATCGACAATTAACTTATAAAATACATAAACTGCATTATGTACCGGAAGATTAGCCGTATTGGTAATACCAATATGTTTCCAAGCGAACGCAAGCGACTAAGTGCGATATCGCACGAGGGAACCATGGTTGCGCCACCAGCGGGTGATTCGATAGCCGCCAGCGAATTGGTTGCGCTACCAAGCGGACACCAGGTGCGATACCCTCCATACATTTTGTTGGTGGAGCGACTGGTTGCGCTACCACTGGTGTCTTCGTGCGATATAGCATTTGTACTGCATTTTGCTGTCGGAACCGACAGCTCTATTGCAGTTGGTTGCAGTCGACAGCTCGCGACTGCTTGCCGTCAAGCAGTCGGCGGGCTGTCGCGAGCTGCCGGTGCGGTCGACTGCAACCAACTGCAATAGAGCTGTCGCTTACGACAGCAGCATGCAGTCCGTGTATGGCGGCGCATAGTCGTACTGTATAAGACCTAAACGAAAGAAACTATTTGAATTGGAAGTTGAATAATCCAACACCCTGTATAATCGCTGTCGCCTATACTGTGTACTGCACACCATGTATCAAGGTATCGATGGGTGTGCGGCGAGGAGTCACCACTTTTACGACGGAGTTTTTTATAGTGTCGTTCACAGTCGCTGTAGTTAGAATTGGCTAGTGTAGTCTTTTTTGGCAGAATAATGCTCAAAAAAATGTTTAAGCAATAATATGTTGCGTGCTTGTTTTTTCTTATGTTACTAAGGTGGCAAACAAGCAGACGGCCCGTCTGATATTAAGCAGTTATTGTAGACTATACATGCTTGCCATAACAAAGGCATAGCTCGCAGGTTGCCGACCTGAAGGGGAGTGGGATAGAGGAAGGGGCAGAGGGGAGGGGATTCTGTTTCCAGAAAGGCAGCTGTAATAGCTGCTTTACGCTGATCTTCTGTAAGTGGGTGGTACTGCCCTGGTCGAGCCAGCCCATATATTAGGACTATTACTTTTTGGTTGGTTATTCTAGAACAAACCTTTATGTTTTAATGCTAAAAATACGCGCAACATAGTTTTATTTGGCATGTAAGTATTTAAACGATTCTTCTAATATGGATATTGAAAATGATTATGCCAAAAAAATATAACTAACAAAATTTACTAAAATATTGCACGCGCCAATTCCCAACACCCCTGCTATAATATCTCCAATATGGTTTTTCACATCAAAACCTGTAATCTTGTATTGTTAAAAACTCTGCCCACCCTCTTATTGCAAGGGATTTGTAATATCACACAATATTACCAACTTCATGTCTTTTGTTATTAAATTCAAAAATTTGAAGAAAATTGCTTCGGGTTACATCACCTATACTACCAAGCCAACTAGACACTTGGGTATATTTATCAATAATAAATGATAATTATGATAATAACGGCCGAATACTCGTACGTAACTTAAATTTGAGACCTGCTTAACTTTGACGCGCCATACAAAAAATTACAGATAACGACGTCTCAAACTGCTAAGTGGGACTTAAATATTTAAGTTGCCTTTGAGTATTCGGCCGTTAGTCATTTAGACGGGCCCGCTAGCGTGGTTGACGCGGAGGCGCCTTTCACGCTGCAGGTCTTAGGTTCGATTCCTACCCGGGACATGCATTAGTGTGCATGAACATGTCTGTATGTCCGGAGTCTGCGTGTATATGTATATTAAGTATGTATTTACAAATAAAAAAGTAGTATATGTAGTATTAATATCAGTTACCTGGTTTCCATAGTACAAGCTCTGCTTAGTTTGGGATCAGGTAACCGTGTGTACAAAAATGTCCCAGGATAGTATTATTATTATTATTCATAATTCCGCGGTCCTTCCACCGCGTAGTGGGAGCTACTGCCACAGGAGTGCCGGCATTGGTCCAGGCTCACTACGTTGTGGACGGACCGCGGAATCATTGACTTATTATCATTTATATTTTTACCCGAGTGTTTAGTTTGCTGGCTAGTGTAGTACTTCTTCTTATCGTATGGTTCCCTGGTACCTGGTGTCAGAGTTCAAGCCGCTCGCCCCTGACAAGGCTTAACGACTGCCTAGATGACAACCGGGACCGACTTATACGTGCCCTCCGTAGCACGGAGACTCAGTTCAAATGCCACTAAATGGTCACCCATCTCTGACTGACCTTGCTAGGTGTTGCTTAACCTCCGATCGTTTACCGATCAGTGATTGCTGGCTATGAGAGCGGGTTGGCGAATGTAACATCTTTTACTCAAAAAAAATTATAATGTTGTCATTATTTCACAAACCTTCTTCGAGCAAAATCGGATTTGTCGTACTGCAAGAGCTACTAGACATACAATGTATTATTACCCGGAATTATCGTCATTATATTTGTTATTTGACCGTTGCCATGGAAACGTAACAAACAGGTATGAGTATGGTTCGTAAAAAACTGATTGAAGGTTAAAAACGAGTTGGTCGTGCCGTTGCCATGGAAACGTAAACAGAGGAAATACACAACTATAGATATAGTTCGTAAAATATAAATATAATTGTATTAATTTTTATACCCACTTAGCTAGTTTTGTTTAAGCTAATAGTCGCATTTTTGAGTAAAGCACTATACAAGCCTTGGTCTCTAATGAGTGTACTGCTGACCACGCTATAATGGCCTCAAGCTAAGCTTCGCTACGCTCACGGCCTTCAAGCTTGGTCATCATAGCTACCCTTGCTGGCCGCGCTATAAAGGCCTCGACCTTTGGTCTCGGCCTTTATTTTAGCTTGTCCATCAAGGGTTGCAATGCTGACCGCGCTGTGGAGGCCTGGAGCTGCGCTGCGCCGCGCTTTCGGCCATCAACAACGCGGTCAACAACACACTCATTAGAGACCGCGGCAGTAATGTACTATTGAAAAACTTGCAGATTTCCTTACGATATTTCTCTTCACCGTTCACTAGTCCTATAGTCCCACTAGTTGGGTCTCGGAGGGCAGATGGCAATATCTCCGTGTAAATATCGTTCTACAATATTAAAGAACATATCAATATCTACAAAAAACTTCGCGATACCATATGTCCAACTATTGTAGTTACGTTACTATAAAATCTCCAAAATCACTCCTCTATACCCTACCCGACGTAGAACGGTCCTCGGGGCCAACTCTCCTATCTCTCGTATGTGCAAGTTGGCTAATGAGCTTAGTAGTAGCATAGACATCAATGCTGACTCAGAATCCCAAATTCGGAAAACAATAATATCATCCCTAGCAAACCTTCGTGACACCTAAACTAAATTATTGATTATTCTTAAATGATATCATTTATTTTATGTTTTCCCCCGTTAATCTCCTAGCATTGAAAGCTTTCATATTATAATTATAAGTATTTTTATAGTATAGTAGTAGGTACCTTTTTATTTTTTATTTTCTTTCTTCTTAACTTAATTTAATATTAAATCATAGGTATTTATCTTAGTCATTTTTTTATCATATAAGCACTATGTTGTTAAAGTTATATGGAGCAAGATGTGTTTGCTTATAATTGGTTGTGCATTTAGTTTGTAACCCTAAGATTATATTTAAAATTAACAATTGATGTAACATCCGTTAGCGAACCAAATAAATAAATAAATAAATAACTACTTTTTACATTTTAAAAGTTGATAGAAATGCCGACCAAAATCATAACATGTTATCCGGGATACGGGATCCGGCAAACGGGATACGGGATTCGGCAAACGGGATACCGGATCCGGCAAATGGGATCCAGGATCCGGTAAAAACGGGAAACGGGATCCGAGATACGGGGTCCGGGATCCGGGAACAGCGATCCGATTTTTTTTAAATTTAAAATCTACGCGGACGAAGTCACGGGTAAAGCTAGTAATGGGATAAGGAAGAAAATTAGACACTATTGTTATACTGAGACTATCACTTTGAGGTGGTAGGTTTTGAGGTGGTAGAGTCAAGCTGTAGCCAATTGACTGCAGCTCATATACGGGCTGGCTCGACCGGGGTACTACCACCCTCTCGCAGAAGATCAGCGCAAAGCAGCTATTACAGCTGCGTTTCGGACGATGAGTGAGAGAGCCGGAAGCCAAACCCCCTCCCCTTCCCATCCCTCCTTCCCACTCCCCTTCAGGTCGGCAAAATGCGAGCATCTATAGGCTACGGTAACTGCTTAACATCAGGCGGGCCGTACGCCACCGCAGTCCTAAAAAATTTACGAGCCAAAGCAACTAGGCTACCACCTCCTCAGTGTATAGTGTTATATAACAATATCAATGTTTACATAAATATTACATTATTTAAGTCACGTCATTGAACATCGCGTTAAATGGAATTTAAAAGCTTTGAACGTTTCGCACTGTTGGGTTTGGACGGCTTTATGTGATAGGTGGACATACCATTAAAATAAAATAATTTGAGGTGAGTGAAAACATCGTGAGGAAACCTACCTATCCCTCGGGATTAGGTAATAGTCAGTTCCTGTATACACGGCGACAAGGTTCACCACCTGTCACGTTGGGTTCTGACTATCAGGTGAAACGTGGGCTTTGAGTTGGTTAATACGTCCACAATGTGGTGGTGTATGGCCACTCAAGCTTCTGACTACCCCCGAACGGGGATAAAAGTCGTGAAGTTACATTTTTATTTTTTTTATTTATAAAATAATTTGATAAATTTAAAAAGCTGTAACACCGCTCCAGTGTTTTTTGTTGACTTGACTTTAAACAAAAACATTACCAAGAAATTAGACACGTGAATGTCCAAAATATTTGACCCCTAATAAACGGAGTCCATGGACGCAGTACAATTCAGTCGATTACGGAAAATAATCTTAAAAACATGTCAGTATTCCGAATACGGCTCATATTCTATTAAATAACACGCATCAAAATGCCTTTAAGATATTGTCGAATGGATCGATCGATCGATCCCTACGTCCTATATGTTTGTTAGTTTGTTAAGTTCACCGAGGATCACGCATAAATAGTAAATTAAATTGTTTACATAGGTCATTATGCTCTGGACTAACGTAATATGCTACTTTTCTATTCTCAAAATCACGCGGCCATGCCTAGGGTGTAAAATAAACATGTTTACCTCAAGGCAAAGCTAAAAGGAAGGGTTAAGTTTTCGGACAAAATATAAAACAATCAGACAAAATAGTCCCCTGACTGCGGCAAGAATTCAAAGCCGAGAAAATAATTGCTAAAAGTTGTCTTTGACTTTTTAACCGACTTCCAAAACGGAGGAGACTCTCAATTCGACTGTTTTTTTGTGTTTGTTACCTTAGAACTTTCGACTGGGTGAACCGATTTTGATGATTCTTTTTTTATTTTTAGGTAACTTTTCCGTGGACGGATTACAGTTTTTTGAAATTTATGTTTTACTTATGACATCTAGCATGAACCGGTCCCGCGCTCAGCATCCCCATACAATTAGAGCGTGACTGTAGCGAGGGTGTAATAGATTTGCGATAATATCCTCACGCCGCGGCTCTCGAGGGGCTGGCAGAGATGCAACTATTGTAACAACACAGTTACAAGTTAAATAATCGTTTTGGTAGAAACTATTAAAACAATGTAAAAAGGACAAGCCCGCTGAGTTTCTTGCCGGATCTTCTCAGTCGAGGTCGCGTTTCCGATCCGGCAGTAGAATTTAAGAAAAAATGTAAAATGACAATTTGTAAGTGCCCCCGTAGGCCTAAACAAAATAAACGTTTTGAATCTTTGAATCTTTGAATCATTACCGCGAATTTATAGTTTTTTAGCCAGCTTACAATGAAAAACACGATGAGGGAAAACATCGTGAGGAAACCTACCTATCCCTCGGGATTAGGTAATAAGGTAAACGCAGGTATTAACGACCCATCGAAAAACTGCAGGTTTTACCGACCCATTTATTAAATCGCATTTCTTAAGCTTCTGAAACTATTTCTGCTAAAGATATTAATGATAATACGCGTATTTATTCATTGGGTATCGTATAAATTTACATTAGTATACGTGGCAGTCCGGAAAAGACATAAAATACGCAATTTCTGTGACAGCAGCGGTATCTAGTACTGGCCCTTGTTCTTTTAGGTAAGTACGTCAATTTTTTTCTTAAGACATTTTATAAGTATTAATAATACTTATATGTATTCTGTATTATTAAATGTATTCATTGAAGTGTAAATTATTTATTTCATGTCGCATTTCATTTAAAAAATGCTTATTTATAGGATAAAACTTTAAATATAAATAAAACGGTAATAGCTTCACTGATTTTATTAGTTGCAGCTATTAACGATCCGTGGGTCGGTAATAGCTGGATGGTTATGTTTTGTATTTCTCAAATTTTTCCTTGAACTGTTCAATTTAATAGATATTTTAGTAAATCATTATAATCACCAACAATCAACCTTTTTAGAAATCTATTAGCGACCTACTCTTTTTTGTCTACTTCACCCTATTTACCGTTATGTGTTTACCCTGTAATATGAGATTATTCAAAGTTTGTTGTTGAAGTAAACATTTTTAAATTACCTTTATTAGTGTAAATATGCATTCATTTATAATTACTAATTGATATATCAATCAGTTATAGTCTGTGTTAGGGTTAGGAAAGCCAATTTAATCAATATTACGTACTTTTTAAGAGTCGGTAAAACATTTTCATATGTTGTACACATAACCTATTACCGACCCATATTACTTCCATACAAATTATTTTATTTTCCTTATGAGTCGGTAATGGCAACACATCGAACCTATCACCGACTCTAATAAATTATTTGATTTTACTATAGACGGTAATAGCTTCATAAAAATCGTTAATAGCTTCATAGCCGTTGCTATGGGGTCGGTAATAGAAACATTCGACTTGTTCACTTTATTAATTATTTTTTATAAGATATTCTTCCATATTAAATGATTTAAGGTAATTAATATAAACTATATATTCTATATTTACAAATAAAAATTTAATATTGAGTCTAAAGGCAACCACTACTCTTAATATTTGACATCGAATTCAAAAATCTCTTAAGGGGGTCGTTAATACCTGCGTTTACCTTAGTCAGTTCCTGTATACACGGCGACAAGGTTCACCACCTGTCACGTTGGGTTCTGACTATCTGGTGAAACATGGGCTTTGAGTTGGTTATACCTCCACAATGTGGTGGTGTATGGCCACTCAAACCTCTGACTACCCCAGAATGGGGATAAAAGTCGTGACGTTACATGACATGATGATTTACAACCGTTTTATAAAGCTTTTCTGGGAACAAAAGTGATATCGCCGACAGCTTGAGCGATCAGTGTATGGTGAATGGGAATTTTAAAACTGCAGATCGCCCAACAGAGACCGCTTCAAGCGGTCGATATGGACTGCTACAAGCAGTCCGTGTATGGAGGCCCTAACTTTCTATAAATTTGGTGGTTATAGGTACTTATGATCATCGCTTGGCGCAGTGGTTCGAGCGTAGACCGCTTGGCTCACCGCATCGGGTGGTTACAGGTTCGATTCCCGCCAGAGGCAAATTTAGGTAATTGGACCTTGTGGTGTCACTGGGATCGCCCCCAGTCCATTGTACGGAGCCTAGCGATATTTATTTTTGTTAGTTAAGTCCTTGTTTCTTGCCCGAAGACCTGATGGCCGATGGGGCAGAAAGGTTCTTGAGTGGCGACCACGTACCGGAAGACGCAGCGTGGGTAGCCCCCCACAAGGTGGACCGATGACCTAGTGAAGGTCGCGGGAAACCGCTGGATGCAAGTAGCACAGGACCGGTCGTTGTGGAAAACCTTGGGGGAGGCCTATGTCCAACAGTGGACGTCTTTTGACTGAAATTATGATGATAAATATCCTGGGACATTATTTTTACACACGGCTACCTGATCCCAAACTAAGCAGAGCTTGTACTATGGAAACCAGATAACTGATATTACTACATATACTACTTTTTGTTTGTAAATACATACTTAATATACATATACACCCAGACTCGGGACATACAGACATATTCATGCACACAAATGCATGTCCCGGGTAGGAATCGAACCTACGACCTGCAGCGTGATAGGCGGAATCTTACCAACCATGCCAACGGGCCCGTCATTGATGATGAAGTATTTGTTTATGGTAGGTATCATTAAGCCGGTTACAACTTGTGGTGGTGACAGGGGTGTACGGAAGATGAAGACAGAAATCTGAATGATACTGTATATCTACTTTATTTACATCGCTGCAGGGTAAGTGTGACTGTTGGCGGTTGTGAAATTAATTTTATTAAAATTAAGTTTTGTTATAAATAAATTAAATATAACGCTTGTCCCCGATGGGGTGGGTAGAGGTGTACTTTGTGCATCCATAGATCATCGATGGAATTATATCCCAAGTTTAACCAGCCTATTATATTATAAAATACTACCGCTTGGCCGATTGATTCGAATATTGGCCGTCTCTACTTTTTTTACCATATTTAGCGCAGGGCAATTACCCGCCACGTCTTTCCCACAAAAGTATTCAATTTTGGTATTCATCATCATCATCATGTCAGCCAAAAGACGTCCACTGTTGGACATAGGCCTCCCCCAAGGATTTTCACAACGACCGGTCCTGTGCTGCTTGCATCCAGCGGTTTCCGGCGACCTTCACTGGGGGCTACCCATACTGCGTCTTCCGGTACGTGGCAGTGGACGGGGCACATCATAGAGTTAGTATTAAGTTCATGGGGCACATAGCCCGAAGAACTGATGGCCGTGGGGCAGAAAGGTTCTTGAGTACCGACCACGTACTGGAACACGCAGCGTGGGTAGCCCACAAGGTGAACCGACGAGCTAGTGAAGGTCGCGGGAAACCGCTGGATGCAAGCAGCACTAAACCGGTCGTTGTGGAAAACCTTGGGGTAGGCCTATGTCGAACAGTGGAGGTGTTTCGGCTGACATAATGACGATTGTGTTCCACAGCAAATGTAAGTAAGTGCTATATCGCACGAGGACACCAGTGGTAGTGCAACCAGTCGCTCCACCAACAAAATGTATAGTGCTGTGTGCAGGGTATCACACCTGGTGTCCGCTTGGTAGCGCAACCAATTCGGTGTCGGCTATCAAATCACCCGCTGGCGCAACCATGGTTGCTTCGGTATCGCACTAAGCCGTTCTGTACAAAATAAATTAATTAGAAATATGACAGCCGCTAACAGCAGCATCTACCCTACGAATAATGAGATTCCGATGTAAACATCTGTCCGAGATCGGATTAAAATATTATTCCGCTCAGTACGGGCGCGTCTTAAGAATTACAAATTTAGCGACGCAGCATCCTTTGTTCGCGAGATTTCGTATTAAAATATTGTTGCACTAGTCAAATATTGTTGCTGCGTTTCGTACGATGAGTGAGAGAGCCGTAAGCCCACCCCCCCTCCCCCTCCCTCCATCCCACTCCCCTTCAGGTCGGCAATGTGCGAGCAATACCTTTGGTATTGTAAGCATCTATAGCCTACGGTAACTGCTTAACATCAGGCGGGCCGTACGCTTTTTTGCCACCACAATCCTATAAAAAAAAATATAAAAAAAGTCTAATACATTACCAAAAAAGAGGGAAACATGTGACTGTTGAAAACGGACTTCAAAAAACCCTGGAGTACAAATTTTTCCAAAATCCTGAAACACGAGTTCATTATTTCTCTTTTCGGCTGATACCTAATTAATGGCCTAATCCATTTAATCATAATATAATATATCCTGGGACATTTTTTACACACGGCTACCTGATCTCAAACTAAGCAGAGCTTGTACTATGGAAACCAGATAACTGATATTACTATAGTACGTTTTTTTATACCTGTCCTATTTGGTAAGCAAAGATGGCGTTCAGCGGGGCAATTGCGTAACTTTTTGTCAATGTTTCAGTTGGTTTCGTATATAATTGACACAGGATGAACGAAACCAATTGAAACATTGACAAAAAAGTTACGCAATCGCCCCGCTGGACGCCATCTTTGCTTACCAAATAGGACAAGTATAAAAAAACGTACTTTACATATACCTACTACTTTTTTATTTGTACATACATACTTAATATACAATACACCCAGACTCGGGACATACAGACATGTTCATGCACACAAATGCATGTCCCGGGTAGGAATCGAACCTGCAGCGTGAAAGGCGCCTCCGCGCCAACCACGCTAACAGGCCCGTCATTTGGGTGATCATAGTCAGCTGCAATCACTGATCGGTTCGATCGGAAGGTTAAGCAACGCTTCGCAAGGTCAGTCAGAGATGGGTGACCGTTATTTCGAACCGAGTCTCCGTGCTTCGAGGGCATGTACAAAGTCATTCCCCGTTGTCATCTTGCAGTCGATAAGCTTATGTCAGAGGCCTTCGGGCGGCTCGAACAACTGATATCAGGTTGGCCACTAACCATACGGTAAGATGAGGGTAGTTTTAGCTAAACTCACAATGAAAATGTACAAAGTTATCGAAAGCCAATGAAATCTGTGTCGAAAGCGTTTCCGATATCGATTCAAATGATTGTAAATCAGAGTTGCAAAAAACCGGTAAATTTAAAATGAAAATTGTTTAAAATATGTTTAAATCAGTGTTTAAAACATTAATTTAAACAGACGGAAAAAATCACCGTGTTTAAAACATGTTTTAAATGTTTAAAACATGTTTTAAACACGGTTTTTAAAACTAGGTGAGTTTTTCGTAACAACCCTGTTGTAAATACCCTACTGGGTGTCACTGGGGTCGCCCCAGTCCATTGTATGGTATCCATAGTACAAGCGTTGCTTAGTTTGGGACCATACAGTTGGTGTGTTAATCTCGAGTGTTGCGGCGGCGATATAAAATACTACGTTAGTTTACGTTAGTTAGTTAGTTCCTGTATATTCACGGCGACAAGGTTCACCACCTGTCACGTTGGGTTCTGACTATCAGGTGAAACGTGGGCTTTGAGTTGGTTAATACCTCCACAATGTGGTGGTGTATGGCCACTCAAGCCTCTGACTACCCCCGAATGGGGATAAAAGTCGTGACGTTATATTTTTATTTTACGTTAGTTTAGGTCATGTGTCGACATCTATTGTCGAATAGCGAAACTATATAATTTTATTAGTAATTTAATGTGTGATTGGAAATTATTAATTTACGTTGTGTTTCCAAGTGTGTTTTAAAGAAGTGATATTTTTAAATATTATTATAAATATAACTGTATTAGTTCAATTGGATGTTTGAAAATGTTCTCTGTGGTTTAAAGAAACTACTAGTGACATCTGTATATTGATATCTAGAACTAAGTAAACAATTATGAAATCGAGACTCCATCTAGCCGGGAAGATCGCCAATCCGTGGGCTAGCGTGTTGGACTACAAGTTTAGTTTTGAAACAGAGTACTAGATGGCACTATACATAATTTCTGTAAAATTGTCCTGCTACGTGTCGTGCTTAAAATAATAGGTATCTGCCCCGGTTCGCCAAAAGAAAAACTAAACATACAATACAGTTTTACCTAATGTATACACAGTCATGACATTATTATGCTTACAGCTACATAGGTACTGAAAATTCTTATAACTTTGATTAAGGAATTATCATTATAATCCATTCAATAGATAAAAGTGATATAGAAACTATAATCGTATAATCCAGAAGAAATTGTACAATGTTTTCACCAAAACAAATTGGCAAACAAGTAGATGGGGAGCCGTAGAAGGGGTTTCTGGATTTACACGAGCGCGTCAGATTAAGATAAGGCAGATAGCTTACATATTGATAAGAACGTCAAAAAATTATGAGCCCTTAATATTGGTGGGTTCGCACAGGGTAACAAAATAAAAAAATAGACCATCTTAAAATACTCGAACTCGTCAGATTAAGATAAGGGGGATTCATTACTAGCTAAGAAGTGTCAAAAGTGTCAATTTTGCTAATTTGATCGTCAGTCTAAGAAATGGGAGCATCTGGAAGTTTCACTTTTTCACCCACTCCGTTTTATTTTTTTATATAGGACTACTGTGGCAAAAAATCGTACGGCCCGCCTGATTTTAAGCAGTTACCGTAGCCTATAGATGCTTACAAAATCTGGCGCGCTCGAGTATTTTTTTTTTCAATTTATCATGTTGGAGCATGAAAAGTATAAATATCTGACACGCTTGAGTATTTTTATGTCATTGCTTTTTATAAAAAAAATAAAAAATGTCATGCATACGCCTCCCCCACCGCTGAAAGTGGAAACATCTAGAGCAATGTATTCTTCCTATCATCTCATCTACCGAATCTACTAGGTTTGGACGACGCTCGTGCAAATCCACGAATTGCACGCTCGCCTCCCCATCTAAAGGTGACCGGTTCAAACCCCGGCACGCACCTCTGTGTTCTCAGATCTCATGTGCGAATCTCACTTTCAAATGAGCTCCACTGTTATTGGTGGTAGAGTCAAGCTGTAGCCATTTGACTGCTCTTATACGGGCTGGCTACCGGGGTAGTACCCTCTCACAGAAGATCGGCGTAAAGTAGCTATTATAGCTGCGTTTCGTACTATAAGTGTGAGAAGTCCAACCACCCTCCATTTCCTCCCTCCCCGTGTCCCACTCCCTCTCCTTGAGCTTAGCAATGTGCGAGCGATGTATTTGGTATCGCAAGCGTCTGTAGGCTACAGCAGCTTAGCATCAGGCGGGCCATACGCTTGTTTGTTGCCTTAGTTATATATTACTATTTAATCCCTTTAGGCGTTCAACTTTCAAAAATTGTTTCTCAAGCTTGCCTACGTCATAACCATGTCATATCATATAATATACTGTCCAAATGTAATGTTGTGACGGTGAGGGAAAACATCGTGAGGAAACCTACCTATCCCTCGGAATTAGGTAATAGTCAGTTCCTGTATACACGGCGACAAGGTTCACCACCTGTCACGTTGGGTTCTGACTATCTGGTGAAACGTGGGCTTTGGGTTGGTTAATACCTCCACAATGTGGTGGTGTATGGCCACTCAAGCCTCTGACTACCCCCGAATGGGGATAAAAGTCGTGACGTTACACACACACACACACATGTCATGTTTCTAACTTCTGGAGTTTCGTTAGTCAGTCAGTCAGTCAGGATTTCTGTCTTTATATATATGGGGCCATCCATTAATTACGTCACACGAATTTCATGATTTTTAGACCCCTCCCCCCCTTGTCACAGCTGGTCACATTTGCGATACTCCCCCCCTCCCTGTGTGACATCACATATTTTTTACAAATTTTAGAAATTTAAAAAAATTATCGGTTTTAATATATTAGATTTTTAAATGTGCCGTCACTTAACTTAGGACCCCTCCCCCCTTGTCACACAATGTCACATTTCGTCAACCCCTCCCCCCCTTTACGTGTGACGGAATTTATGGATTATGGCCCCTATTTAAAAAAAACAGCCGGTTGAAACCTAGCTCGGGGATTATTAATTGCAGAGTAATATTCTACTGCCTACGTGGTATAAAGGATTATCGTATTAAGATTAGTGTGCGTCACCCTTCTGGAAACCCCTTTCCCCCTCCCCCACCCTCTCCCCCCTATACGGGGACTCCCTGTGTTAACTAGGTATTAAACTTATCAACCACAGAAGGACAAATGAATCAAGTTGTAAAATGAGGTTTTTATTATAATAGTCTGTACCTATAATATTTTCTGCGGAGACAGCTATGGCCAATGGTCTGATGATAGAGAGAGAAAAGGATACTAATAGTATTATTTTATCTCCAAACGTCTAGTGGAGACTTTGGGCGACCAGAGCGCTGGCAACTATTTAGGCCAACATATCAGCATTGCAATCCAACGCGGCAATGCTGCCAGCGTTCTGGGCACCCTGCCGCCCGACATCGGAGGGGGATTGTTGGGTGATTTTTATTAGTAGATAGTTAGGTTATTTTTTCTTTTTATTATTTTGTTTATTTAGGTTAGTGTGTAAATATTTTAACTCTGTGATAAAGCTTTATGTACTTATTTTAGCAGATATGTTACCTCCTAACATTGCAATCACTAGACTTGTGCTCAGCATCACTACATGCAGCAACATTCACACATCTGATATTGCACTCGCAATTGGACAATCTTAAAGGCATTCTGATGCGTATTATTCACCAGAAGATGAGCCATATTGGTAATACCGACATGTTTGAACAACTGAGTCGTAATGTGTCCATGGACTCAGTTTAGTAAGACATACTAATTTGGACATTCACATCTCTCCCTTTTTCTCGGTAATGTTTTAGCAGTGTGATGTTTTTTATGTTAGATGCTGGCCTATCCCATAAAATCTAATTTAACTTTGTTATTGGCGGTCCCACTAGTTGGGCCTTGTGACAATATCGGAGATCAGACACGTCAAGGGAGACTGGAAGTCAACCTACAATAAATGTGTAAAGAAGTCAAATATTACCCAGTGCACTAACCCTTTAAAAGTCAAGGGCCGAATCCAGAACCTTGAGGCACACCTTCAAAATTATAATAATAATACTATAACAGACTATTATAATAATACTATTCTGCGCACAATAAATGATAATGATAATCGTCTAGATAACCTTATTAAAAAAGTACCGAATATCTAGAAATTTGTATATACTTTCATACATAACAGTATGTACAGATGTATCAAACGCTTTATCTACTTCCAAGGAGACATTTTTAGTGGGCTCGCAAAATTATGACCTGATTTTGAATTCTAATAAAGTGAGTTAAATAAACCTTATCACATTGATAATAAAGATACCATTCCAGAAGACAGATCTATAACAAAGGTAAAAAAAAAACCTGAAATACAAGACAGGGTCGTTAATATTGATCTTAAATCTATGAGCAATCTTGAAAAAGTCAGAGATTCGGCCACTATAACCCAAAAACCGCTGGAGTACACGAGTTGTTGAGTGGAGACCACGAGAAGGCAAGCGTAGTGTATGACGCCCTGCGGCCAGGTGGAGTGACGACCTGCGGAAGGTGGCTGCCAAAAACTGGATGCAAAGAGCTGAAGACCGAGCTCAGTGGCGTGCATTGGGAGAGGCCTATGTTCAGCAGTGGACAGCAATAGGCTGATGATGATGATGAACCCAAAAAAAAATAAAGAGGACTGGAAGAGCTTTGTCCAGCATAACAAATAATGCTAAAGTAAATTTATATTTTAAAGCTGTTTTAAGCCTTTCACGGAATATTTTGGATTAAAGCGATTCTAAGAATGCTCCTATGATTTACTGTCTGTAATACCTACTAGCAAACTTCCGGTGATTAGAATAGATATGGAAGTATTTTTGTTTTCTCTTTTGTTAACATTTAGAGAAGTGTGAATCGAAGATAATTTTATATGGTTCCGTATAGTTATGGGACCCGCTACGCATACTAGTATTACTACTATAAGCCAGGATTGACAGTGTCCAACGATGACGCCGGGGTCCAACCCCCGACGAGTCCCGGAGACAAGCTAATATTATCTTGGAATCCGTAAGAATTGACGGGCCCGTTAGCGTGGTTGGCGCGGAGGCGCCTTTCACGCTGCAGGTCGTAGGTTCGATTCCTACCCGTGACATGCATTTGTGTGAACGAACATGTCTGTATGTCCCGAGTCTGGGTGTATATGTATATTAAGTATGTATTTACAAATAAAAAAGTAGTATATGTAGTAATATCAGTTATCTGGTTTCCATAGTACAAGCTCTGCTTAGTTTGGGATCAGGTAACTGTGTGTACAAAAATGTCCCAGGATATTATTATTATTATTATAGTCTACTGTACGGTATGTTTTTAGTCTGGACCATACAGTTGGTATTCGTCTGACGATATAAAATCTCATGTCGAACCACAGAGTAGCGCTATGTTTACAGCCGATTCATTTATCGACTAATCTATTCAATTATCGGCTTATCAAAAATTATTATTATATAAATTATTTTGCATAAAACGAGTAGCTACATTACTGTGAGATTGCTTGTGTGAATACAATATTGTGTGTTGTTAATCAAGTTTTAAGTTATAAGCGTCAGCTGACGTCATGATAAGTAAGTGTATATTCATGACTCCTTTTATATCCCACTGTGCCTAGGGGTGAACAGGTTGGGCTAACAATCAGAAGGTCCCAGGTTCGATCCCCGGTGGGGCATGCACCAATGGATGAATTTTCATCTATGTGCATAATTTACAGTTCGCTGACGGTGAGGGAAAACATCGTGAGGAAACCTACCTATCCCTCGGGATTAGGTAATAGTCAGTTCCTGTATACACGGCGACACGGTTCACCACCTGTCACGTTGGGTTCTGACTATCTAGTGAAACGTGGGCTTTGAGTTGGTTAATACCTCCCCAATGTGGTGGTGTATGGCCACTCAAGCCTCTGACTACCCCCGAACGGGGATAAAAGTCGTGACGTTACATTACATTACATTTTTTATATCCCACTCAATGCGAGAGGGATTCAGGTCTACCCTGGTTCATTGAGGGGTGAATTACACACATATCTCGAGAACTAGTTTGATGTCGTTGTAACGCAAGGAAGTGGATGATCTTCTTCCAACTCCTCCTATCCTTTTGATTATATTCGTGCGGGTTCCGAGACAACTTAGTCAAACCTCGGAGTCATAGTTGGACACCGTCGATCCTGGCTTACAGGAGTTACAGTGGTGGGAGTCTGTGGCGGGCCTAGTCCCAAAAAATATACTATATTGATTCTGTCGTGCATATTTCTTCACGAAATTACATTCAGCATTCAGCAAGTTGTTCAAAATGAAATCAGTATCCATTCATTAGCCGGAAGAAGTCCACTGCTGGACACAGGCTTCCCCAATTATGTCCATACATCTCAGCCCTCCGCCACTCGCGTCCGCCGCATTGAATGATGTGATGAGTCTATCTTGTGTGGTCCTGTCCTTCAGCTAGTCATTGCCGTCGTAAAACCTTGCCGCCATTTACGTTTTACAAATAAGAATTTACGAAGATAATATTAGATACCAATGCCTTCGCAATGGACAATTGTTAAGGGCCTCCGCAGACTAGCTACTTTTAGCATCGGCGATCGGCGATTTTGATGCTGCGTCTCGCTCGTTCGCGCTCGAAGAAACGCGACGCAGCATCGATACGTCACAAAATCGCCGGTCGCCGATGCTAAAAGTAGCTAGTCTGCGGAGGCCCTAAGAGACTCGAGGCTCTGCTTGAACGGTCAATGGTTAAACTTGGCGAACGTTCAACTTGCCGCTGTTTAATTAATTAATTAATAATGACGTCATTATCGATCATAATGTTTGATTGAATCAAGTGTTATCTTATCTTAATAGCGGAATCTATTGTAGATCATTATGGAGAGTGATCCGATAGGCCTAGATTGCACAGTATTACACACACATTTATTGGTGGTAGATCCAAGCTGTAGCCAATTGACTGCAGCTCATATACGGGCTGGCTCGACCGGGGTACTACCACCCTCTCACAGAAGATCGTCGTAAAGTGGCTATTACAGCTCGTACGATGAGTGAGAGAGCCGGAAGCCCAATTCCCCCCTTTCCCCTCCCTCTGTCCCACTCAGCGTGCGAGCAATGCCTTTGGTGTTGCACATATCTATAGGCTACGGTACCTGCCTAACATCAGGCGGGCCGTACGCTTGTTTGTCACCTCAGTCCCATAAGTCTCATCCCCTTTATATAAAGTTATGATGGACTTACATTGGCGTTACAAATCACTTGTATTCTCATAAGGGCCATTCTTCGTTTGACCGTTTTACGAGGACCTTCGGTGTCAACGTTTTTTTTTGACACCGAAGGTCAGCTTATAACGGTCAAACAAAGAATGAGCCATAAATGCTTTATAACTCAATTGTAAGCTCTCTTTCACCGTCCGAAACGCGGCTGTACTACTTCACGCCAATCTTCTGTGAGAGGATGGTACTACCCCGGTCGAGCCCGTATATGAGCTGCAGTCAATTGGCTTTACCCATGGACCAATTACTAAGGGGACTGGCCCTAAGCAACTCGGCCGAGTGGTCGGCCTAGTACTAACATCGACATAAAACGAAGCGAGTAGTTCAACTATTACCCGGTAGATAGAACAATGAAAATGAAAAAACAATGACCGGGTTTTTTTCATACATATATCTAATAAGGGCACCTCTTTCATTAGTCTTTACTCTGTGGTTTTACCTTAACTCTACCATCGACAGACCGGTACCGATTATAATAATAATAATATCCTGGGACATTTTGTACACACGGCTACCTGATCCCAAACTAAGCAGAGCTTGTACTATGGAAACCAGATAACTGATATTGCTACATATACTACTTTTTTATTTGTAAATACATACTTAATATACATATACACCCAGACTCCGGACATACAGACATGTTCATGCACACAAATGCATGTCACGGGTAGGAATCGAACCTACGACCTGCAGCGTGAATGTCGTCTCCGCGCCAACCACGCTAACGGGATTATATTTCGATAGAAATGCGAGAACCTATTTCTTCTTTTCTTTCCAGAACATCTCCTCATTCTCTCCCTGTTGGGCCTCACCCAGGCACGCCCTCAGGATCTCTACGAGCCCCACGATGCGTGTGCAGACCACATTCACTGGCTACTCCCTCATGAGTATGACTGTACTAAGTTCTATTACTGTGAGTACGGACTCAAATGGATCGCACCGAGAGACTGCGCGCCGGGAACGGAGTTCTCTTTCAGTTTGCAGGTGAGGGTCTAATAAACGAGAGAAAGTTAAGCAAGGGGTAGTACCACCCTCTCACAGAAGATCGGCGTAAAGCAGCTATTACAGCTGCGTTTCGTTTGATGACTGAGAGAGCCGGAAGCCCAACACTCCCCCGTCCTCCTTCCCACTACCATTCAAGTCGGCAAAGTGCGAGCAATGCCTTTAGTATTGCAAGCATCTATAGGCTACGGTAACTGCTTAATATCTGGCGGGCGGAACGCTTGTTTGCCACCTCAGTCCTATTCTTCTTATCGTATGGTTAGTGGCCAACCTGGTGTCAGAGTTGTTCAAGCCACAAGGCCTCTGACATGGCTTAACGACTGCTGCCTAGATGACAACAACCGGGACCGACTTTTTACGTGCCCTGCGAAGCACGGAGACGCTCAGTTCAAATGCTACTTAATGGTCACCCATCTCTGTCTGACCTTCGTCCTGACCAGCGTCTCCGTGCTTCGGTGGGTACGTAATAACAGTCAGTACACTATACTAGCTGTGTCCCGCGGCTTCGCCCGCGAGGAAATTGACGCGTAAGATTAGCCTATGTCTTATTACAGAGCCTACATTATCTGCGTTTCAAATCTCATTAAAATCGGTTTAGTAGTTATGGAGATACGTGGTAACAAACATTCACACTAACTTTCGCATTTATAAGTATAGTAGAATTGAAAATATTTAAAAAGAAACAGCCACAGTTTACAGTAGAGATGTGTAAGCTGAAAAGATATCGTCAATTCTGATATTCAACCTATATTTCAGGTGTGCACCCATCCCAGATTGGCAAACTGCAACCTGCCTGGATCTCCAACTGAAGCTACTGGACTCCCTACAGAGTCCTTCACAGAACTAACTACAACAGAAATTGACACCCCAACTCAACCTCCAACTCAACCACCAACCCAACCTCCGACACAACCTTCAACCCAACAACCAACTCAATCTTCTACCCAACTTCCTTCAACAACAGAACTTTACGAGGATACTACAGCAGAGATTGGCGATTCAACTACACAACTTCCTATTGTCGCTTCCACACAAGTGCCAGAAGACACAACCCCAGTAGACCCAGTAGAACCAGCCCCAGAAGACCCAGCCCCAGAAGAAGACCCATCTGATATAGAGTTCCTCCCAAATGGCTGTCCTAGTGATTTTCACATACATTATCTGTTGCCCCATGAGACAGATTGCGATAAATTCTATTATTGCGTGAGGGGTGAAAAGGTCGAGAGGGGTTGCGCTCCGGGCACGTATTTCAACCCTACAATCCAGGTTAGTTACTATTTGTTTATGGATGTTAACAAACAATGTTTTGTGGAATTGGGTTCAGCCGTTTTTGAGATACAAACATACATGCAATCACAATGTATCACAATGTAAAAAAGACAAGCCCGCTGAGTTTCTTGCCGGATCTTCTCAGTCGAGGTCGCGTTTCCGATCCGGCGGTAGAATATAAGGAAAAAATTTAAAATGATAATTTGTAAGTGCCCCCGTAGGCCTAAACAGAATAAACGATTTGAATTTTAACATGATATTGTTGAGCTAATTGGACACGTTTATTATGTGCTGATGGGTGGGACCGAACAATAGGTACATTTTAATATCAGACCATAGATATTATAACGTGGTAATTGATCTCGGGCACGGCTGCTCGGTGCTTGTGGAAGCACCTGATTCTTTACGATTGATGTATATAACAAATTCTATTTATATTTTAAGGTATGCGATTGGCCAGAGAACGTAGATTGTGCGAACAATGGAACCGAAGAAGATGGTGATAATGAAGAAATAGACGGTGACAACCCGGACGATAATGGAGAACAAGACGGTGACAGCCCGGACGATAATGGGGAACAAGACGGTGACAATCCTGAAGACAATGAAGAAGTAGACGGTGACAACCCCGAAGATAATGACAGCGGGACGAATCCTGACGAAGAAAATGATGGTCCTGGAATCCTACCAAATGGCTGTCCAGCAGATTTTGACGTTCACAAACTAATTCCCCATGAGACGGATTGTGATAAGTTCTACTACTGTGTCTTTGGCGAGAAGGTGGCTAGGGACTGTGCCCCGGGAACGTACTTCAATTATGAAATTCAGGTGAGCTTGTCCATCAGACACGTTTTTCAGCAGTTGCCTAAACCTTTCATGACTGTATATTTATGTGTTGCGTGTTAGAAGATTTTAATATACATATAATTTTAGGTAATGCAATATTTTTTTCTTGCAAAGTTTTTATTAGTATTTATTTGCACAATTTTGGGACTGAAAAGTCGCTTGTTAGTAACCTCTTAAGGAACGCTCGGCAAGACCATGAGAGATGGGTGACCATTTAGTGGCATCTGAACTAAGCATCTCCGTGCTTCGGCGGGCACGTAAAAAGTCGGTCCCGGTTGTTGTCATCTAGGCAGCAGTCGTTAAGCCTTGCCAGAGGCCTTCGGGCGGCTTGAACAACTCTGACACCAGGTAGCCACTAACCATACGATAAGAAGTTACCTCGGCACTAAATTTCAATGAAATAAGTTCAGCCGTTCTTATGTGATGTTCGATCAGGGATTCTGTATTGGGGGGCTAGACTTCCGGCTCCCTTTCGTACGAAACGCAGCTGTAATAGCTACTTTACGCCGATCTTCTGTGGGAGGGTGTTACCACCCCTGTTGTACCCCTTCCCCTTTTCTGAATCCCACTCCCCTTCAAGCCAGCAACGTACGATGCCTTTGATAATGCAAGCATAGGCTACGGTAACTGCTTAACATCAGGCGGCCGCACGCTTGTTTGCCACATTGGCCACATAAAAAAGTTGTTATTGATAAAATCATAAGGATTACGGTTTTTACAAGGATTAGTTAAAAATGGCGAGTTTTTATTACTATTATTAAATCTAATTCCATAAACAATTATCTTTTCCTGGAAAAGATAATGTCTTATCAGATATTGCTTACTACGCATATCGATATAACATACCAAGCCTGGGCCTCGAGTCTCTTGACAATTGTCTATTGCAAAACCACTGGGCCCTAAGTCGCTAAGCCAATGAACTGCCATTGCCATTAAAGCTGCTATAGTGACCGTCCCTCTGGTTGGTTGGTTGGAATTAGAATCCTGATTTGTCGGTCAGAATCCACCGACTAATCAGAGGTTCGATCACTATAGCAGCTCAGTGGCAATGGCAGTTCAATGGCTAAGAGACTTAGGGCCCTGGTCTCGTATTATCTTCGTGAATTATCGCAAATTCTTGGCTTTCGACATGTTGAGGGCTTGAGGATTAAACAGATAACTGCACTGCCTCCATATTTATCCAAAAAAGTAAGTTTAAAAACTAAAACCCGACTACGGAAAAAACGCGCTCTAAAAAGTATGAAACAAGAAAATATTCTCATCTAGAGGATAGCCGTGGTCCGTGTAGGTCTTTTAGGGCCAAATGGCACATGAACACGGACCACGGCTATCCTCTAGATGAGAATATTTTCTTGTTTTATACTTGTTAGAGCGCGTTTTTTCCGTAGTCGGGTTTTAGTTTTTAAACTTACTTTTTATTTAATTATTTTGGTGTTATAGGTAACAATATATATATTTTTGAAATGTGCTCATCAAGCTCTTTCATTTGATACCCCACACGGTTTCATTAAAAAATGTTTTTTTTTTAGTTCATGACATTATGTCCTCTAGAGGGCGCCATATGCAATTTTATGTGACGTCACATAGCCTATAACCAGCGCGCCATTAAGCCGCTTCTGACGATACCTCATTTGTCAAATTACGACAAGTAGTTTGGAAGTTAGGTGGGAACAGATACACATACATACATACATACATACATACATACATACATACATACATACATACATACATACATACATACCGGTCAAAATCATAACGCCTCCGTAGTCGGGTAAAAATAGTAAGCCAACAACCCCTATAAATAAATAAATATCGCCAGACTAACACACCAACTGTATGGTCCCAAACTAAGCAACGCTTGTACTATGGTTGCCACACAATAAGAGGGGCGTCTATAAATTACGTGGGGTGATTTTAGTGATTTTTGGACCCCCCTCCCCCCTTGGTGAGATGTCGTGAGATTTGGCTCGACCCCCCTCCCCCCACTCTTAACTCACGTGCGATTTTTCAAAAGCCATATTTTAGTAGAGAAACATTTTTACTTAATTGAATCCTAGTTTTCTGGCAATTTTACAATATTTTCTGCGGGAAAAAACATTACGTGATATTTGGTAAGATTCGGCTCTACCCTGCCCTCTACCACCGCCCCTCTCAACGCCTCACGTAATTTATGGACGCCCCCATAGCCATAGTACAAGCGTTGCTTAGTTTGGGACCACAGTTGGTATATAACTGGACCCGGACCATCAAATTACAAAAAGGCCGTTTTCGTTTGCCTCTGGCGGGAATCGAACCCGCGACCACCCGATGCAGTGAGCCGAGCGGCCAACGCTCGAACCACTGCGCCAAGCGGTCGTCATATCAGTACCCCTATAAGAATAGGTACATTGTACTCTTATCATATAATTATGACTGTAATCAATGAATTAATGAGCTCGCTATGACGCGATGGGTATTCCATCTTCTGTCACTCATTGAGTTATTGAGAGTATAATAATTATTATTTATTAGTTATACGGGGTTATTCAATAGTACATTACTGCCGCGGTCTCTAATGAGTGTGTTGTTGACCGCGTTGTTGATGGCCGAAAGCGCGACGCAGCGCAGCTCCAGGCCTCCACAGCGCGGTCAGCATTGCAACTCTTGATGGACAAGCTAAAATAAAGGCCGAGACCAAAGGTCGAGGCCTTTATAGCGCGGCCAGCAAGAGTTGCAATGATGACCAAGCTTGGAGGCCGAGAGAGTAGCGCAGCTTAGCTTGAGGCCATTACAGCGTGGTCAGCAGTACACTTATTAGAGACCAAGGCTTGTATAGTGCTTTACTCAAAAATGCGACTATTAGTTTAAACAAAACTAGCTAAGTAGGTAGAAAAATTAATACAATTATATTTATATTATTTTTACGAACTATATCTATAGTTGTGTATTTTCTCTGTTTACGTTTCCATGGCAACGGCACGACCTATTCGTTTTTAACCTTCAATCAGTTTTTTTACGAACCATAAACATACCTGTTTGTTACGTTTCCATGGCAATGGTCAAATAACAAATATAATGACGATAATCCCGGGTAATAATACATTGTATGTCTAGTAGCTCTTGCAGTACGACAAATCCGATTTTGCTCGAAGAAGGTATGTGAAATAATGACAACATTATAAACTTTTAAGATTAAAAACTATAACACATTTAACAAAAAAATCACGCCATAAGGGGGGTAAAACACCTGGCGACGGACTGGCGACCGTCGCCAGTCGATCGCCAGGTACCTGTCATAATTTGACATATTTCAATACAAATTCTTTGGATACGTGGCTAATTATATGGATACATGGATACGTGACTGGCGACGTCGCCGACGTCGCCAGTCACGTATCTAAACAATTACATTTCAATACGAATAGTTGGCTAACTGTGGCTGGCGACGCGCCTGGCGTCGCCGTGTGTTATGCCCCTAAAATGTATGAAACAAGAAAATATTCTCAATTCTCATCTAGAGAATAGCCATGGTCCGTAGTCATATGCGACTTTGCCCTAAAGTACCTAAACGGACCACGGCTATCCTCTATATGAGAACGATTTCTTGTTTCGTACATTTTAGAACTTAATTTTTTGTTAAATGTATTATTGTTTTTTAAAAAGTCATAGAACAAAAGTTGTTCTTTATGTTTGTAATACAGTCCTGCAAGGTCGTAAGTGTTTTACCAATCACCCTGTATAGCTCTGGATTTTTAGAAATCTATGTGTGAATCATCATTAATATGATCATCACATGCTTACGGTGACGGAAAACAACGTGAGGAAACCTTCATGTCTTAGAATATCTAAAAAAATATTCGAATGATCTATGAGATCCACCAACCCGCCCTGGGCCAGTCTGGTGGATTATGTCCTGATAGCTGGGGCCGACAGCTTAACGTACTTGAGATGAAACGCTCAGTTACAAATCCCACTAACGGTCACCCATCCAGCTGTCAACCTTGAGTTACCTTTACAGCGCAATGAATAATTAAATAAAACAACTGTTTCATAATGAATCTTTATTAAAAACGTTGATAAATAACCTGTAATAACAAGGTGTAGGTTCAAATCCCGGCTCACATCTCTGGGATTTTCCAGCCCCTCTAGCCAAGTGGCTTCGTCTTCAAGCGTTTCTACAAATCGCTACGCTTCATGTATGGAATTACATAAGTCACGTGATCTACTTATCGACTTGTAATGTCATTTCCATACATTTCAGCGTAGCGATTTGTAGAAACGCTTGTAGATGAAGCCACTTGGCTAGGGGGGTTGATAATGTGCGAATCTCGTTTTATCACTTGCTGAACGTTGAAGATAAACATCGTGAGGAAACCTGGGGGCTTACCACGAACTCTTATTGCGATTCAATTACAGGAACGTTTTAACGTTTCAGTGACTTTTTGTGCAATGACGTACCTTATTGTCATGACAATAAGAAACGTCATTGCACAAATGGCCGCTGAAACGTTAAAACAAAACTGCTATAAGAGGTGGTGGTAAGCCCCCTGTACGTGTTTCAAAGACGTGATACATTCCCCAAACCGTAGGGCAGCGGGGTGGACTATGGCCCGAATCCCCCTCACTATGAGGGGGAGTGTGCCTGGTATAATGATGCAATCTGCTGTCAGAGTTGTTCAAGCCGCCTGAAGGACTGACATGGATTAAGGACTGCTGTCTTGAGCCTATGCTTTCTTCTTTCAAAGCAATATCCAAAGTACCAGTACCAGTTCCAAGGTACCAGTTTGACAACTGGTACTTCCATCGGAACTTTTTGTCAACTATGAATAGATACCTTACTTACCTTACCAACTTAGCTTGTCCCCGGGACTCGTCGAGGGTCAAACCTCGGCATCGTTGGACACTGTCGACCCTGGCTTACAGGAGTCATACTGGTGGGAGTTTGTCGGGCCTAGATACCCTTACCTGTGTCTGGTCCCTGATGTTCACACTCCATGACTTGTACGCACTTTGAGACCCAACTATAGTACCTTTTTTATACTTGTCCTATATGGTAAGCAAAGATGGCGTCCAGCAGGGCGATTGCGTAACTTTTTGTCAATGTTTCAATTGGTTTTGTATATAATTGACACAGGTTGAACGAAACCAATTGAAACATTGACAAAAAGTTACGCAATCGCCCCGCTGGACGCCATATTTGCTTACCAAATAGGACAAGTATAAAAAAACGTACTATAGCTAGTAAGACTGCCGGTAACCTTAGGGGGTTGAGTCCCCAACTGGCGAAGAGACTGGACTCTAAAGTAGCTGCAGGACTCTAGACTTCTTTCCACTTGTCAATTCAAGCTTCTGAGTATCATCTAACAAGAGTCCATTAACAGCCGGAACCGACAGCTTCACGTGCTCTTCGCACTTTAGACGTTATTCGGTCACCCATCTAATTCCAGACCTAACTAACAAGTACACTGGGCTATCTAGGTAAAGAGCTTATAACACCTTCCCAAATTTAGTAGCCTAAATTTAGAAGCTTCTAAATATTTAAACCATTCTAGCTTCTGAATAGCTTGCTGAATGCGATTACACTTGCCTAAATTCAGTCACGACTAAATTAAGTACCCTCAATTTAGGATGGTGTAATAAGTTTTTTACCACCTCCTCCATTTTGTAGCTTATGGGTTGGTAAATAAATACAACACAATACAGTTTATTTATTTTGTAACAGTAATAAAATAACAAACAACAATCGATTCATAATAATTAGGATACCATCCTGGCCTTAACGTTCAATTTTCTCTTTTGCCCAGGTCTGCGATTGGCCCCACAACGTGAACTGCACTAATGGAAACGATAGCGGCAACAGCGAGCCTGATGGCGGAAACGGGGATAATGGCGGAGAAGATAATGGCGGAGACGGAGATAATGGCGGAGACGAAGATAATGGCGGAAATGGAGATAATGGCGGAAATGGAGATAATGGCGGAGAAGGTGATAATGGCGGAAATGGAGATAATGGCGGAGACGGAGATAATGGCGGAAATGGAGATAATGGCGGAGACGGAGATAATGGCGGAGACGGAGATAATGGCGGAAATGGAGATGGAGATGACGGTGCGGAATTAGACACGCTGCCGAATGGCTGCCCCGCTGGCTTCAACGTGCATCAGCTCCTGCCTCATGAGAGTAACTGCAGTTTGTTCTACTACTGCGTATTTGGGGATAAAGTTGAGAGGGAATGTGCGCCCGGAACACACTTCAATCCTACTTTGCAGGTTAGTGCTGTATAACATTAGCTATTCCCTGTAAGTGCGTACGCGCACACTGAAAATCCTTACCTGGAAGCTGATAAGAACGCGTCAATGTCAATGTTAAGTCTGTAGCGGCCGAATACTCGTTCGCAAGTTAAATTTGAGAACTTTGATGCGCCATACAAAAAAATACAGTTAACGATGTCTCAAACTGTTAAATGGGACTTAAATATTCAAGTAGCCTTTGAGTATTCGGCCGTTAGTCTCATAGTTTTATTTCAATGAGACAGTTGTTGCTATTAGTTGCTACATCAGTTTTATATTGTATACTTTACCCTTGGCTCCATGTGTCTGGAATCTGAGAAGAAAATTATATTTAAGAGTACAATTTCTAGGCCAAATTTTATTAAAATCCGTGCATCCGTTTTGGGCGAAGCTCAGTCAAACTTATAAAGCAACACAGATTTGAGTAAGATTTTTCTATATATCTGCATATCCCAAAGCAGTTTATTATGCCTTGAATACAGTTTATTATGCATTGCCTTGAGAGTGTATCTGCGTTTAAAAAGATTATAAGCTTTTTTTATTGACTTTGTGTCCAAACACGAGTTGATTCTTAATCTATTTCTCATTCCTCACTTAAGTGAAGTAAGTTTGAATTGCAGCACTGAATACATTACCACAAGCAATAATATTTCTCCTTATAAATTAAAGAAAAACTTCTTAGAGCCTTCTCGTCTCATGTTATATTTTATTTTTTAACCAAAAATCTTGCTTACCTACTTATAATTTTCTTCACTTCTTAATCTTACCATATTATATTATAATCAATATTCAATGATTTTATTGCAAAATGAATTCTTCTGAAACTTGATGTCTTTTTAATCTTTCACATGATTAAAATTTCAAATAACAATTAAACTAAATACTTCTTACAATTATGAAGCCACAATCACTAATGACATTACATCGGCACTCTATAGATCTTGAAATAATGATTAGATGATTAAAGTTTCAATTAATTCTGTTATCTGATTTCTTACTCTTTATTTCTCATGATACCGCTTACTATTACTGATTTAATTGTTGATAGATTGTAATGACCCTACATCAATCAAGTTAATGATCTTAATGTGCGTGTGATCATAATGATATTGACGCTACCTACTATGATTGAATTTTCCGTAGCGCCGCCATAGACGAATTTCTTGGAGCAGTCAATTTCGACCGCTTGAAGCTGTCGGCACCATAGAGTAAAGACTAAAGATAGAGGTGCCCTTATTAGATTTCCCTATGAAACAACGCGTGGACATTTTGCGCGAGTGGCGCGGGTGGTGGGGGTTAAAAACTGGGAGGCAATTTACAAGCTCCGCCCCCCCGATCTACCGGTAAATAGCAGAACTACTGGGTTCGTTTTATTTCGATGTTAGTACGTAGTTTAACTTTTTCACACTAGATGTCACTACGTGTAGGTTCATATAAAAAACGTACCGAGGGTCGCCATCTAGTGTCGAATAGAATTATATTTGGGATGCGAACGTTGGCAAGACGTGTGCACAGGACGAACGCCAACAGTACACTGACTTAAGCCACGCCTACTGTGATGACGTCACCGGCCGAGCTGTGCGATGTAATAGCAACGCGGCCAGGTAGCTTAGACCCAGTCCTTTATATGGTTCGTCTATGGTCGGCACTGACTGCTTCAAGCAGTCCTTGTGTAGTTGTCTTTGTATTTGTTTGCGAACCTCTTCAAGCGGTCCGTGTACGGCGAGCAGCTCTTTGCCGGCATCAACTGCACGCCGACTGTATTTTTAGCTTCGGCTATAAACGAACTGCTTGAGCGGTCCGTGTATGGCGAATATCAATTTTGTATTGAAACTTTAGATCCAAGCAGTCTGTCTATGGCGGCGCTTACTCATTCAGTGTTCAAGTGAAATGCAAAAACAATAGAACATTATTGACTATAATAGTCTATTAATCTAGCCTATACATAAATTCAGTAATAAAATAGAAAACGTTCTAGGTTTGTGACTGGCCATGGAGAGCTGGCTGTGAATTACAAGATGGTAATGGCGGAGCTGGAGACAATGGCGGAAATGACAATGGCAACGGTGATGGTGACTCTGACGGAGGTAATGACGGAAATGACAACGGCAATGGCGAATCCGATGGTGGTAATGACGAAGATGGCGGAAATGACAACGGCAATGGCGAATCCGATGGCGGTGACGGAGATAATGGCGGTAATGACAACACAGACGATGCGGAATGGGACTCGCTGCCGAATGGCTGCCCCGTGGACTTCGATATTCATCAGTTACTGCCGCATGAGAGTAACTGCAGTCGTTTCTATTACTGCGTGTTCGGAGAGAAGGTAGTGAGAGACTGCGCGCCTGGAACACACTTCAACCCTACATTGCAGGTTTGTATATTTTTTATAGGACTGCGGTGGCAAAAAAGCGTACGTCCCGGCTGATGTTAAGCAGTTACCGTAACCTATATATGCTTACAATACCAAAGGCATTGCTCGCACATTGCCGACCTTAAGGGGAGAGTTATGAAGGGAGGGGGAGGGGGAATTAATATTTTTTAGTAGCTGCGTTTTGTACGATGGGTGAGGGAGCCAGAAGCCCTCCTTTTCATTCCTCTGTCCAACTCTCTTTAAGGTCAGGAACGTACGAGATATGCTTTTGGTATTGCAAGCATCTATAGGCTGCTTGTCATCAGGCGGACACATTAGCCACATAACAAAACTAATTCCCCAGTCAAATATTATTATATATACTTAGGTACTTATTTTAAAATAATCAAACGAATTACTAATAATAAGACAAAGATAATCCCCACTCCAAAATAATCTCTCAGTAATACTTTCAATGACTTTATTTTATGAATATTAGTAATACTTTGGTACTGTATTACAATAAAAGCAATTTAAATATTTCAGGTTTGTGATTGGCCATGGAGCGCTGGCTGTGAATCAGGCAGTGGAGATGGCGGTAACGGCGACAATGGCGGAAACGGAGACAATGATGGAAATGGCGGAAACGGAGATAACGGTGAAGATGGCGGAGATGAAGACAGTGGTAACGGTGATGGCGGAAATGGAGACAATGAAGGAGATGACTTTCCTGACGTCACGCTGCCGAATGGCTGTCCCGCTGACTTTGACGTGCACCAACTACTGCCTCACGAGAGCAACTGCAGTCGGTTCTACTACTGCGTGTTTGGAGAGAGAGTTGAGAGGGAGTGCCCCGCTGGTACTCACTTCAACGCCGCCATTCAGGTAAACCAACTAACCATCCAGTAACTACTTAGTTATAATTGGATTCTTATTATATATGTATACTATAAAAAAAATACGAATGCTAAGAAAATAATAAGAAAAACACTATCCAAAGATGAATACGTAAAAGAAAGTGAAACAGAGAAAGACGTTTCAAATAGCTTTATACTTAAAATTTTGAGAATTGTTACAATATGACGGCTAGTCTATTATTTTCTATTCAGGATCTATCTACTAAATCTTCTAGACAGCAATTATGATAACACAAATAATAAATTATTTAATTACAGGTCTGTGATTGGCCATGGAATGCCGGCTGCGAAGCGGGAGGAAATGGAGATAATGATGATGGCGGTAGCGGAGATAATGGCGGTGATGGCGGAAATGGAGACAACGACGGTAGTGGGGATAGTGGAAGCGGTGATAATGGCGGAAGTGGAGACAACGATGGTGATGGCGGAAATGGAGACAATGGCGGTGATGGCGGAAATGGGGATAACGGAGATGGCGGAAATGGAGATAACGGAGATGGCGGAAATGGAGATAACGGAGATGGCGGAAATGGAGATAACGGAGATGGCGGAAATGGAGATAACGGAGATGGCGGAAATGGAGATAACGGAGATGGCGGAAATGGAGACAACGGTGCCATTGGTGACAACAAATGCAAGGATTGTAACGTTCTGCCCTGGGCGCACGCCACCGATTGCGATAAATACTACATTTGCAATGGCGAGCAGCCTCTCCTTGTAGTATGTTCGGAAGGCCTTCATTTCAATCCAAAAACGCACACCTGCGATTTCATATGCAACGCCAATTGTGTAAGGGAAGATGTGCAAGCGACAGCTAATGTCGACGGTGTGAAGATGTTCTTACCTTGGGACAAGTTGGATGATAATCTGGTTAGACTCTTAGGTATTAAGAATAGGTATTAGGATGATGTAGGGTTTGGATTGGTCAGACATTTTGTCAAATAAGTAGCAGGCACCCTTTTGTAATATTTAGACAAATTATTAATAATGTGGAACCCCGTTTGAAAATGCTGTTTAAGGGCCTCCGCAGACTAGCTACTTTTAGCATCGGCGATCGGCGATTTTGATGCTGCGTCTCGCTCGTTCGCGCTCGAAGAAACGCGACGCAGCATCGTTACGTCACAAAACGCCGGTCGCCGATGCTAAAAGTAGCTAGTCTGCGGAGGCCCTAACTACTAATTTGTTGAAATATTGTACCTTTAATAGAACAGTTTGAGGCACAGAGTAAAGACTAAAGAAAGAGGTGCCCTTATTAGATATTTTATGAAAAAAAAACGTGGTCATTGTTTTTTCATTTTCATTTTACTATTTACCGGTAAATAGTTGAACTACTCGCTTCGTTTTATGTCGATGTTAGTACTAGGCCGACCACTCGGCCGACTTGCTTAGGGCCAGTCCCCTTAGTAACTGGTCCATGGTTTGAGGTGATTTTTTAAAGTTTTTTTTAGTTGGATGGATGGATAAGAAATGTTAGGGCTTGTTTCTGAATCGTCAAATAAATTTAATCAACAAATAAAAATGGCGTTTTAACAGATATTCTTGGATAAATGTTAACACGGCATATTTATTTGATGGATAATAGGTTCCTTGACGATTCTGTTTTAAGGTTATTTTTTTATTTGCTAACAAGTTTCTTTTAAAGTACGGCCATCTTTAAAAAATAAATGCAATTTTGAAATAATATTTAAAAATATGAGGCCTCATTCCAATCCAAGGGGACCCAAGATAATAAAAATAAAAAAGGCCTGATTTTCGAAAAATATAACATTTATTAATATAAAAATTTGTAAATAAATACAATATAGTATTTTTATAAAATGTTCTCTTAGTTATAAATACCTTAGTATTAAGCTATATTTATTTAATTTTAGGTAACAATTAAAACAAAATAATAAAATACCGTTTCTTTCTATAAAATAACACTTTTCGAAGTACTTAAAGTACCTAGAAATACCTTAAGGCCCTTATTAATAAATATATCTCAAGATTGAGATAGAACTTAAGATGCTGTTTTTGACAAATGTTTCATAAATCAAATGTCAAAACTGCATCTTAAGCTCGATCTCAACTTTGAGATCGATTTATTAATACGGGACTTAGAGTCCTTTTAAAAGGTCTTCTACAATTACAAAAGTTTTCATCCTAATTTTAGGTAACTTCTTAATTTGAACATAACTTGACTAAACTAACTATAGTATTGCCATCCTTATCATAGTAATAACATATGAGCGAGACAAATAACATGGTCAATTTCAAATACATAAATTTATGATAATATACTAGCTGTGCCCGCGACTTTACGCGTGGAATTTAACAAAAAAATGTTGTTACTAAAATAATAAATAGCTTAAGTTATTCCTTGTAACATCAGCTATCTGTCAGTGAAAGTCCCGTCAAAATCGGTCCGGCCGTTTCGGAGATTAACCGGAACATACAGACAGACAAAATTTAAAATTCGATTTTTTGTTACAAGTCCCGTTTATACTTTTATACTTACAATTTGTAGCCAATAGAATTAAAGAAACATGCATAAAAGTCTTTCTATCCCGCTCTCACGTTACTAGCATAAAAAGGATGACAATACAGTTAGTTTAGTTCCATTTGTGTACCAACATGATCATCTTAACTTTTTACACCTATTCTAATTAAAACTGGAATGCGATATGTATTTTGGGAATGTTGGAACTCTTCTTATTGGCTGTCGGCAGTGTCGTTAGCTTCGATAACCTGAAAAAAATAAAGCAATTATTTTTGGTATTAGCCTTCTCATATATGGGCTGGCTCGACCGGGGTAGTACCCTCTCACTGAAGATCGGCGTAAAGTAACTAGTACAGCTGCGTTTCGTACGATGAGTGAGCAAGCCGAAAGCTCAACCCCGGTTGACGGGCCCGTTGGCGTGGTTGGTAAGAGTCCGCCTATCACGCTGCAGGTCGTAGGTTCGATTCCTACCCGGAACATGCATTTGTGTGCATGAACATGTCTGTATGTCCCGAGTCTGGGTATAATTATGTATTTACAAACAAAAAGTAGTATATGTAGTAATATCAGTTATCTGATTTCCATAGTACAAGCTCTGCTTAGTTTGGGATCAGGTAGCCGAGTGTAAAAGTATGTCCCAGGGGAGGAACCCCCTTCCTCTTCCCCTCTCTCGGTCCCACTTTCCTTTAGATGGGCAACGAGCGAGAAACCTTTGGTATTGTAAAGTTTACCACCTTAGTGCTATATCGCACGAGGACACCAGTGGTAGCGCAACCAGTCGCTCCACCAACAAAATGTATAGAGCTGTATGGAGGGTCCGCTTGGTAGCGCAACCAATTCGGTGTCGAATATCGAATCACCCGCTGGTGGCGCCATGGTTGCCTCGTGCGATATCGCACTTAGTCTTCCAAATATGCCCGACTCGGTATAACACTGGGTGCGTCTACATCAAGCCACGCGAGCGGTGTTATGAGTTTTGAAGTCGGCACACATAGACATAACATATGAGTACTCGGGCGAGACATCTGGACGCACCAACTAGCTTCTAATTGGCTTTTAACAGTCATAAGAAACAGGGGCTTAGAAACAGACCTACCCCTACCTACCCATATCCCAACTACTAATACCTACCTATCCCTCGGGATTAGGTAATAGTCAGTTCCTGTATACACGGCGACAAGGTTCACCACCTGTCACGTTGGGTTCTGACTATCTGGTGAAACGTGGGCTTTGAGTTGGTTAATACCTCCACTATGTGGCTGTGTATGGCCACTCAAGCCTCTGACTACCCCCGAATGGGGATAAAAGTCGTCACGTATACGTACCTATATGTAGAAACCACATAGTAAAGACTAAAGAAAGAGGTGCCCTTATTTGATATATGTATGAAAAAAAACGTGGTCATTGTTTTTTCATTTTCATTGTTCTATCTACCGGTAAATAGTTGAACTACTCGCTTCGTTTTATGACGATGTTAGTACTAGGCCGACCACTCGGCCGAGTTGCTTATGGCCAGTCCCCTTAGTAATTGGTCCATGGTAGAAACAGACAAAAAATGTATACATATTTTTCACAGATAATGGCCGTATTCAGTACCCGTACAGTATAAAATATAAAACGTGTCGTCTACATAATGTGAACGACCACTTACTCTTTTCATCTTCTTCCCGTACATAGACCAGAAGGTAACTTTTACTTTAGTAGGCTTGCCGGTGCGTGCATCGAACACTCTACAACTGTCAAACGGCGGGCAGTAGAGATGTAGAGATACCGCCCCGTCGACGTGAGAGGGGTTTTCCATACGATGGAGGCCTAGAGCATCTGAAAGGGACATGAAAAACACCATGGAGTACTAAAATAATAATAATAATTTAGCCCTTTTAACGTCCCACTGCTGGGCACGGGCCTCCCCTCAATGCGAGGGGGATTCAGGCCATAATCCACCACGCTGGCCCAATGCGGGTTGGTGGATTTCACATGTCTAAAGACATGCAGGTTTCCTCACGATGTTTTCCTTCACCGTAAGCAAGTGATAATCATATTAAGGTTATGATTCACACATAGATTTCGAAAAATCCAGAGGTGTGAGCCAGGGTTTGAACCCATGACCTTAAGCCCGCAAGACGCGTGCTTAACCAACCGGCTACCACTGCTATCATGGAGTACTAATTATTATATTTTATAGGACTGCGGTGGCAAGAAAGCGTGCGGCCCGCCTGATGTTAAGCAGTTACCGTACCCTATAGATGCTTTCAATACCAAAGGCATTGCTCGCACATTGCCGACCTGAAGGGGAGTGGGATGAAAGGAAGGGGGGGTGGGCTTCCGGCTCTCTCACTCATCGTACGAAACAGCTGTAATAGCTGCTTTACGCTGATCTTCTGTGAGAGGGTGGTAGTATCCCGGTCGAGCCAGCCCGTTTATGAGCTGCAGTCAATTGGCTACAGCTTGGCTCTACCACCTTGAAAACGAAACCACCAAGCCAACTAGGAGCTTGGATGGAATGCGGCTTCCCCGCCCGCACACCCGCCACCGCCTGCGACTTCCCGCCCGCCACACCTCCCGCACACCGCCACCGCCTTTATGTGCGGGTGACGTCACATTTGACAGGTTCCTAGTTGGCTTGGTGGAGTAAGTATCTATGGCAGTGTTACGAACAGAACAACTATACAGGATGTCCCAAAACTTTGCCACATGGAGAGGAAGTACCTTAAATATTGTAGATAGAGAATTTTACTGAGTGAAGACTTCATTTTTATTTTAAAAACAATACGAACTGCATTCAAAGATTTTTGAAAACTCGCTTGCCACACTCGGGAATCGAACCGGCTAAAATCCGAAAAAATAACATCCTGTACTTTTATGGCATCAATCGATAGGATCAATTACAAGGATCAAATCACTCTAACAAACATGGGAAATTAAATGAAAGGAAAACCGTGATATCTTAACGTATAAGAATTAAAATAAGTGAAAATTAAAATAAGTAACGATTTTATGGGTTTCCTTTAATTTAATTTACTATGTTTCTTAAAGAGATTTTATCCTTATGATTGACCCTGTCGATTGATGCTATAAAAGTACAGGATGTTATTATTCGGATTTTAGCCGGTTCGATTCCCGAGTGTGGCAAGCAAGTTTTCAAAATGAAAGGAAACCATAAAATCCTCACTTATTTTAATTGAACGAATAAAAAAATGGTAAACTAACTAATTTGTTGCTCGAAATTAGCTCCATTTTTGTGGATACACTTTATCTTTGAATTCATGAATTTATAAGTTGAGATTTCATGGTTTTCCTTTCATTTAATTTACCATGTTTGTTAGAGAGATTTGGTTCTTATCATTGATCCTATCGATTGATGCCATAAAAGAATAGGGTGTTATTTTTTCGGATTTTAGCCGGTTCGATTCCCGAGTGTGGCAAGCGAGTTTTCAAAAATCCTTGAATGCAGTTCGTATTGTTTTTAAAATAAAAATGAGGTCTTCATTCAGTAAAATTCTCTATCTACAATATTTAAGGTACTTCCCCTCCATGTGGCAAAGTTTTGGGACACCCTGTAGATTTTGTTTTTCTTTTAAGCTATAGAAGTAAAATGCCAAGGAAATGTAATATTGCGGGTGTACATACGTACGGTGGTAGTGTCAAGCTGGAAACCTATTGGAGTAGTACCACCCTCTCATAGAAGATCGGCATAAAGTAGATATTAAAGCTGCGTTTCGTAAGATCAGTGAGAAAGCCGGAATCCCCACTCCCCATCCCATCCCTCTGTTCCGCTCCCAAGTCACAACGTGCGAGCTAAGCCTTTGGTATTGCAAGCATCTATAGGCTACGGCCACTGCTTAACATCAGGCGGGCCGTACGCATACCCTTAGTAACATAGAAAAGGTACTCACCATTGATATAACAAACATCATTCACTTCCAATCTCGTTCGTCCAATCTCCTTCATGTCTTTAATATCGTAATCGTCGCCATCTTGGCTCCCGCCGTTTTCGCCGTCAAACTCCCCGCGCTTATCCTGACAGCTGTCACCTTGACAGCTGTCACTTTGATAGCTGACGTCCAGTTCGGAAACCCGAGCGGATAGCTCCTCGGTGGAGGAGCAGCATCTTCGGCGTGTTTTATTGTTTTTATTGATGGCTTTTAAGACTTCAGGCTGGATTGTGTCTGGCCAGTCGTATCTGAAAAAAAAAAAAAAAAAAAAAAACACAATTAGCAAAAAAGGAGTGTATGTGTTTTCAGGGTTCAATATGTATGTGAGATCCTTTATTCCACCATAGCTTTTAGATGCCTGAACAGATTTGGATATAATATGGAGTATCTTTAGAATCCTTACATCATCCTGAATAACTCATTTTTTTATAAATAATCAATTAGGCTTTAATTTATGATTATCACTTGCTTACGGTGAAGGAATACATCGTGAGGAAACCTGCATGTCTTTAGACATGTGAAATCCACCAACCCGCACTAGGCCAGCGTGGTGGATTATGGCCTGAATCCCCCTCGCATTGAGGGGAGGCCCGTGCCCAGCAGTGGGACGTTAAAAGAGCTAAATTATTATTATTTATATAATCTATTAGGCAGCATTTTAAAATGTCAAAAAAATCTTCAATTTTTACAATATGCGTATCAAATTAAAGACCTTGATGAGAACATGCCAAAACTATATACCTACCTACTTTATTGGCATTATTTTACATAGGTAGGGTGTACGTGTAAAACAACCATTTCATTTTTGGCTGCAAACAATTAAAATACTTAAAACTTGTCACTAAAACACATAAAATAAAAATGAATTTAAAAAAAAAATCAAAATGCCCGACCTAAAATTTTTACTAAAAAGTACTAATAAAAACACAAGTTGTATTATTAAAATTGTCATTGCAGTCGGGGGACCTCTTACATTAAAAAGTGTTCCACAGAAGCGTTCAGCAGACAATTTAATAAAATACAACTTATTGTAAAATTTTAGTTCGTTTTTTGACAGTCGTGTTTTTTGGGTTTCGTACCCAAAGGGTGCCAACGGGACCCTATTACTAAGCCTACGATGTCCGTCTGAACGTCTGCCAGTCTATCAGCGAGCTGTATCTCACGAACCGTAATAGATAGAGAGTTAAAATTTTCTCAGAATGTGTATTTCTGATGCCGCTACAACGACAAATACTAAAAATCTAATAAAATTTAAATATAAACGGGGTTCCCATACAAGAAATTGGATATTTTTAACGTTTTTATTCTACGGTGGTACGGAACCCTTTATGTGCGAGTCCGACACGCAAGTGGCCGGTTTTTAATTAATTAATTATTTATTTATCCTCAAGCCGGGCAGAGTCGAGGGTAAACACGAGTTCAACAAGTCGTCATGGTCACCGAGTTCATCCAGACACAACCGGGTATAATTAACGTCAGTTTATAAACAGGCCTCATCTCATACGCACGATAAGCGGGACCTTTCGATGCAATGGACCCCTGACCTTATCCCGTATCTATAGTCAAGTCAGCTATTTACTTGAGTAACAAATTGACATGACTATGGATACTGGACTTTTTTGACGATTTCTGAACTATAGATGGAATAAACTTTTACTAGGGTAAAACCCCCAATTATTGGCACCTTGCACCAATTATTGTCCATACATATTTCTATGGGATTTCTTAGTTCAGCGGATAGAATAACTAGTTAGGTGTGAAAAACTGTGAAATTTATGACTCTTAACAAAAAAACACTATTTCCATATTTCGTTTTCTTATTTTTTAAAGATAACTTCAAAAGTGCCAATAATTGGGGGGGTGCCAATATTGGGTGCCGTTACCCTATCTATAGTTCAGAAATCGTCTATCTACAAGCGTTTTTACAAATCGCTACGCTTAAATATATGGAAATAACATTACAAGTCGATAAGTAGATCACGTGACTTATGTCATTTTCATACATGAAGCGTAGCGATTTATAGAAACGCTTGTAGACGAAACCACTTGGCTAGGGGGGCACTGGTGGTAGAGCCAAGCTGTAGCCTATACTGGCTCGATCGGGGTAATACCATCCTCTCACAGAAAATCGGCGTAAAGTAGCTACTACAGCTGAGTTTTGTGCGATGAGTGAATGGACCAGAAGCCCAAACTGCCCACCCCTCCCCTCGCTTTGTCCCACTCCCCTTCAGGTCGGCAACGTGCAAGCGATGCCTTTGGTATTGCAAGCATCTTTAGGCCCGCCACATACATACGGAATTTCCGTACGGAATTCCGTTTCGAAATATCGAATCGGGGTTTTCGAACGCGATACGTCCTTACATTTGGATGGATTTACTGCGTTCGGAATCCTTGATTCGATATTTCGAAAGAGAATTCCGTACGGAAATTCCGTATGTATGTGGCGGGCTTTAGGCTACGGCACAGAGTAAAGACTAAAGAAAGAGGTGCCCTTATTAGATATACAATATGTTAAAAAAACCCTGTCCGACCCGAAAACGTATTGTTGGGTATCGAGATTAGATTCCATTTTTGTAAAAAAAAAACTTTTTTTTTAACTTTTTTTTTAATTTTTAAAAAAAAAATTTTTTTTTCATTTTTTTAGCATAGTATGTGTCCCACTGCTGGGCAAAGGCCTCCCATATTTTTTTGTAATACAAATACCCCGTTTACATATTTTTTTTTTTTTTCATAAAATGACGTCATCACATGCTTTGTGGTCTGCGGTGACGCCACACGATCTAACATAATTACTTCCGGTAACGGTGTTGTCATATTTTTAAAATTAGCTACTTTTTGTGGGAAAAAGGCAAAAATAAAATGGCACTTTAAATGTTCATTAATATGTTTACTATCATGATTTTTTTTTTTTTAAATTATTTTATTTGGTCATGTGATTGGGGAACCTAATTACCGGTTTCGGCTCGGACACGGTTTTCTTAACATGTTGTATGTATAAAAAAAAAACGTGGTCATTGTTTTTTCATTTTCATTGTTCTATTTACCGGTAAATAGTTGTACTACACGCTTCGTTTTATGTCGATGTTAGTACTAGGCCGACCACTCGGCCGACTTGCTTAGGGTCCCCTTAGTAACTGCTGGCCTACTCCGAAATACGAACCTAACGTTGCGGCTGACGGATTGTCGTGATTTGACATTTCTTCTTTCGTTTTTCTCTACGATTTGACATTGTTTTGATCGTAAATCGAATCCGTACTTCGGACGATCCGTCAGCGAAGTATTTCGGAGTAACCCCCCTGGTCCATGGGCTACGGTAACTGCTAAACATCAAATCGAACGCTTGCTAGCCACCTTACGGCCCGGCCACGACTTCGTGCTTCAGCGACGGGCGACAGCATCACGCCACGAGCTGCCGCTCTCGGCGGCAACGCGCGCGATGCAACATTTTAGCATCCCCGCGCTGTCGCCCGTCGCTGAGGGCCTACTCTTTTACAAACGAAAACGAAATTTCGGACAAAATTCACGTATTTCCTACTACGTTTCTCATTGATTCCGACATTTCTTGCAAACGAAAATTGTTTGACGTTTAGATTCGACAACGATGAAGACGTCAAACAATTTTCGTTCGCAAGAAATGTCGGAATCAATGAGAAAAGTAGTAGGAAATATGCGAATTTCGTCCGAAATATCGTTTTCGTTTGTAAAAGAGTAGGGCCTCTGAAGCGCGAAGTCGTGGCCAGGCCGTTAGGCACATAAAACAATAAAAAAGACACTGCCTCAGTGCGGGTTGGCGAACTTAACATGTCTTTTGTATGGTTTCTGATAGACTTGATCTAGGTATTATTTTAGCAGATAACCTCCTAACAATACAAGCATTTGCTCAGCACACTACATGCAGTGAAATTTACACAACTGTTATCGCACTAGCAATTCGACAATCAACTTAAAGGCATGCATTAATCACCAGAAAATGAGCCACATTGTCAATAACGACATGTTTTTCAACATTATTTTCCGCTAACGACGAAAGGAAATACTATTTCGGATAGTCAGAGTTAGTGATGGGATGTTCTCGAGAACATTCTCACCCTCGGAAACTTACGCGGAAATTTAAATACATAAAAATAAATAAATAAATATAACGTCACGACTTTTATCCCCATTCGGGGGGTAGTCAGAGGCTTGAGTGGCCATACACCACCACATTGTGGAGGTATTAACCAACTCAAAGCCCACGTTTCACCAGATAGTCAGAACCCAACGTGACAGGTGGTGAACCTTGTCGCCGTGTATACAGGAACTGACTATTACCTAATCCCGAGGTATAGGTAGGTTTCCTCACGATGTTTTCCCTCACCGTTAGCGAACTGTAAATTATGCACATAGATGACAATTCATCCATTGGTGCATGCCCCACCGGGGATCGAACCTGGGACCTTCTGATTGAGCCCAACGTGTTCGCCCCTAGGCTACAGTCGCGGAAATTTACTCGTGAGAATTTTTGAGAATCTTATATTTTGGGTACGTTATCCTAACTTTCAATCTTCAAAACAATTAAAACCACCATACTTGCATGTTTAATGAGGTTTATGCCAAGTTAAACATGCTTCCTAAGATAAATTCTCGAAAATACTCACGAGTAAGTTTCCAAGGGTGAGAATGTTCTCGAGAACATCCCATCACTAGTCAGAGTCATATGTCTTTTTTTTATAGGACTGCGGTGGCAAAAAAGCATACGGCCCGCCTGGCGTTAAGCAGTTACCGTAGCCTATAGATGCTTAAAATACCAAAGGCATTGCTCGCACATTGCCGACCTGAAGGGGAGTGGGATGGACGGAGGGAAAGGGGGTGGGCTTTCGGGTCTCTCACTGATCGTACGGAACGCAGCTGTAACAGCTGCTTTACGCCGATCTTCTGTGAGAGGGTGGTAGTACCCCGGTCGAGCCAGCCCGTTTATGAGCTGCAGTCAATTGGCTACAGCTTGACTCTACCCCCTTAAATGTCTTCCTCTATCTTGCTAATGTGTTTGATTATAAATGATTTGTTTTCTCGAACTGATTAAATACTAGATACTGAATGAGAACGACACTGACGCAAGTATTATCAAAGAGATTAGAAATAACTGTTCCAATAATATTTGCGATCATTTGTTTATCATTTTATTACATACTAGCTTTTGCCCACGATTTCGTCCGCGGAACACCAATTTTCATAATTCTAATTTCAAAAATGACGAACTTCCATACAAACTTTCATCCCCTATTGAACACCCTTAGGGGTTGAATTTCATAAAACCCTTTCTTAGTACACCTCTACCCATCAAGAAAAACACACTCTCCAAATTTCAAGTCCCTACGACCAGCGGTTTAGGCTATGCGTTGTCTGTCAGTCAGTCAGTCAGTCAGGACTTTGATTCTTATAATAATATTTAGAAGACTAGCTGTGCCCCGCGGCTTCGCCCGCGTGGAAATTGGATTAGCTTATGTCTTATTCTAGAGCCTACGCTATCTACGTATCAAATTTCATTAAAATCGATTCAGTAGTTATGGAGATAAGTGGTAATAAACATTGATGCACACTTATTTCGAAAATAGACGAACTGCTAGAGCAGTGGAGATCAACAGCTCGAGAGCAGTCGTGTTGTGGTCGGAGTCGACTTCAACACGACTGCAGTGTGCAGTTCTGTTTGTAATTTGATGATGGCATCAACTGCACGCCAACTGCATTTTTAGCTGCGGCTGGAAGCGAACTGCTTGAGCGGTCCGTGTATGTAGAATGTCAATTTTGAATTGAAACTGCAGATCGCCCAACAGCGACCGCTTTCAGCTGTCGGCATTGACTGCTCCAAGCAGTCCGTCTATGGCGGCGCTTACCGGGCTTATTTCGGCAACATGAACGGTATTACCTACATTCAAAATAGTTATCTCTGTCAAAATGTACGTCACATGAAAGACAGGCGCCAGTATTCTCACACAGAGTAAAAGGCATAATATTATTGTTTGACAGTTTCAGGTTTTGATAACACGGCTCTTAGAACATTGTGTTCAATTAACAGAATTAAAGGTCACTGGTTTAAATACACCATTTAAAGACCATTTAAGATAACCCTAAGGTTGCGGACTCGGGTCATTCCGGCTTATGCCACACATATGTAATGTATCAAGAATGTTCTAGGAATTTCCTAATGGTAATGATAGGAGCTGAATCACGTGAAATAATCAAAATTATTCACAAAAAAAATATTATAATGTGGTTTTTATGGAGCATACTCTATAACGTTGTTGGCCGAAGTAGCCTTTGCAACTTTACCGGGCAGAGGGCGAACGCAAAGTGCGCTCCAGCCAGAGGGACAGGGGGAAAGCCAGTGGGGCAGGGGGACAGCCAGTGGGGCAGGCGGACAGCCAGAGGGGCAGGGGGACAGCCAGAGGGGCAGGGGGACAGCCAGTGGGGCAGGGGGACAGCCACAGGGGCAGGGGGACAGCCAGAGGGGCAGGGGGACAGCCAGAGGGGCAGGGGGACAGCCAGAGGGGGAGGGGGACAGCCATAGGGGCAGGGGGACAGCCAGTGGGGCAGGGGGACAGCCAGTGGGGCAGGGGGACAGCCAGAGGGGCAGGGGGACAGCCAGTGGGGCAGGGGGACAGCCACAGGGGCAGGGGGACAGCCAGAGGGGCAGGGGGACAGCCAGAGGGGCAGGGGGACAGCCAGAGGGGGAGGGGGACAGCCATAGGGGCAGGGGGACAGCCAGTGGGGCAGGGGGACAGCCAGTGGGGCAGGGGGACAGCCAGAGGGGCAGGGGGACAGCCAGAGGGGCAGGGGGACAGTTATCGGGGCAGGGGGCAGCTGGCTCAAGGGCGCCACGTAGGGCACAGGGGTATCAGAGTTGTTCAAGCCGCCCTAAGACCTCTGACAAGGCTTAACAACCGGTGCCTATACGATAACAACTGGGAGTACCGGGACCGACGTTTAACGTGCTCTCCGAAGCACGGAGACGCTCAGTTCAAATGCCACTAAATAGTCTCCCATCGTTGCCGATCAGTGATCGCAGCTGGGTATAATCGCCTGACAGAATGAAATAACTAGATGAGTGTTCAGCATTAATCAACTGTGATATTGGATTTGGCCGATGGAGCAGAAAGGTTCTTGAGTATCACGGACAGCCCCCTATGCAGAGCATGCATGGAGGCAGAAGAGAGAGCCGCCCACGTGCTGCTAGAGTGCAGCGGAGTGGAAACCTACCGGGCGAACTACCTGGGATCACCGGGTAGCCTCCAGAAGGTCTTCGGCGACGTTAAGAAGCTGGGGAACGTCCTGGTGGAGCTGGTATGGCTGGAGTAACCGGCCGACCACCCTCCAACACACAAAACAGGCGCACCTGAGACGTCGATTTGTGGGCATCGCCCGTGGAAGAAGAAGGTTCTTGAGTGGCGAGGGCGACCACGTATAGGAAGACGCAGCGTGGGTAGGCCCAAGGTGGACTGACGACCTAGTGAAGGTCGCGGGAAACCGCTGGATACAAGCGGAACAGGACCGGTCGTTGTGGAAAACCTTGGCCTATGTCCAACAGTGGACGTATTTTGGATGAAATGATGAGGAAATTGGATTTAATTCACAGCTGTAACGTATAAATAACTTCGCCCAGACTAATCAGTCCTTAAAGAGGAAGGTTCCTCACCTGACTTCTTCAAGGCTTCCGCTCAGCAGTTTCATGAAACAGTGTGAGTCGGCGTGATCGTGGATGGCGGAGGCGTGGCCAGGACCCCAGCACAGGATCATGATGTTGAAGGCCCCATTCCCTTCATCCACCAAGTTGCGTGTGTACCTGTGAAAGTACGTCGTCAGAGGCTGTAGGACAGTTATGCAATATTTTCTTCTTATCGTATGGTAAGTAGCCAACCTGGTGTCAGAGTTGTTCAAGCCGCCCAAAGGCCTCTGACAAGGCTTAACGACTGCTACCTATCTAAATGACAACAACCGGGGCCGATAACGAATCTTGGCGTCATCGTTGGACACTGTCGATCCTGGCTTACAGGAGTAACAGTGGTGGGAAAGTGTGGCGGGCTTAGTCCAAAAAAAAACGGCGACCGACTTTGTTTACGTGTCCTCCGAAGCACGGAGACGCTCAGTTCAAATGCCACTAAATGGTCACCCATTTCTGACCCACCTTGTCAAGCATTGCTGAACCTCCGATCGTTCACCGATCAGTGATTGCAGCTGGCTATGATCGATATAGGATATAGAATATAAATATTATAGGATTGGTTTCGCGTGTCCGTTCGTGCGAAATCCAAAATACATGTTAAAATTGTGGCGCTCATAGCCAGCAAACACTGATTGGTAAGCGATTGGAGGTTAAGCAACACTCAGCAAAGCCAGTCACAGATAGGTGACCATATAGAGTCATTTGAACTGAGCGACTCCGTGCTTCAGAGCACACGTAAAACGAGTCGGTCCCGGTTGTCATCTAGGCAGTCGTTAAGCCTTGTCAGAGGCGAGCGGCTTGAACAACTCTGACACCAGTCCCCCTAGCCAAGTGGCATGAACGCTAATCGAATAGAATAGAATAGACTTCACAATGTATGGAAATGTCAAACGTCGCTATGTAGATCAACAACAAGTTGCTAAGTAGATCACGTAACTTATGTCATTTCCATACATGAAGCGTAGCGATTTGAAGGAACGCTTGTAGACGTCAGCCACTTGTCTAGCCCTTCAGGTTGGCTACTAACCATACGATAAGAAGAAGGAGAATGTAAAAATTACATCAAAATTCAAAACGTTTATTTTGGTTTGGGGGCAACTTACAAATTGTCATTTTAATTTTTTTCTTAAATTCTACTGCCGGATCGGAAACGCGACCTCGACTGAGAAGATCCGGCAAGAAACTCAGCGGGCTTGTCATTTTTTACATTGTTTTAATTTACTTATTTTAATACAATGTACTTTGTTAAACAATAGCTCCAGTGTGCTGCCCTGCGAAATAAGCAAGGCAAGACACGCTACACTTTAACATGACACTGTTATTAACGAAGTGTATTTGAGCGATCAGTCCCAAGCTGATTTATCTTCCAAGTAATCCGAGATTTTGTAATAGGCCTTTTGACAGAGTTTAGTTTTAACTATAGTTTTAAACTTATTGACAGGCAAATCTCGGATTTCTTTAGGCAGTTTGTTGTAGAAGCGTATGCATTGCCCTACAAAGGAATTACTTATACTATATTGCCAAATTCAGTTGGCAACAGTCTGATAAGGTATATATTATTACCTGATGGATGGTTTGTTTACATTATCACGGTTATCAGATCCTACATAATTTTCCATTACAACAAGAGTATTAATTTATAATCTCTCAGCATGCAATGATAATGATGAAAACAATTTTATAAGAACAAAGACTCTGTTATAAAATTTGACGTAACCGTCATGTGAATGGTGTACAGAATAAATTACGTGAGGCATTTAGGGGAGGGGGGGTCAAGCCAAATCTCACCTAATCTCACGTGGGGGAGAGGGGGGTCTCGGCAAATCTCACGTAATTTTTTTGACCGCATGAAACAGTGAAAAAAGCGAGAAAACTCAAAATCGCTGAAGTTAATATTTCTTTATTTATAAAAAGAAACGTCAACACGAATTTTAATCATCCTAACTTCGAAAATGACGAACTTCCATACAACCTCTAAAAAGCGACTGTAGCCTAGGGGTGAACAGGTTGGGCTAGCAATCGAAAGGTCCCAGGTTCGATCCCCGGTGGGGCATGCACCAATGGATGAATTTTCATCTATGTGCATAATTTACAGTTCGCTGACGGTGAGGGAAACATCGTGAGGAAACCTACCTATCCCTCGGGATTAGGTAATAGTCAGTTCCTGTATACACGGCGACAAGGTTCACCACCCGTCACGTTGGGTTCTGACTATCTGGTGAAACGTGGGCTTTGAGTTGACTTAATACCTCCACAATGTGGTGGTGTATGGCCACTCAAGCCTCTGACTACCCCCGAATGGGGATAATAGTCGTGACGTATGTGTGTGTGTGTTCCATACAAACTTTCATCCCCTGTTTAACGCCCTTAGGGGTTGAATTTCAAAAAGTCCTTTCTTAGTACACCTCTACCCATCAAGACAAACACACCCTCCAAATGTCAAGTCCCTACGACCAGCGGTTTAGGCTATGCGTTGTCTGTCAGTCAGTGAATGAGTCAGGACTTTGATTCTTATATATTTAGATAAACTTACCGGAAGCGATCAAACTTGGCGTACTTCCGCCAATCTTTCGGATCCGATTTGTAACCAGCCATCAGTTTCTGAACATCCTGTACATTGACGTGGCTTCTAGAGAACACGCTGTGTAACGCCTCCACTAGATTTTCTAAACCAGCAATTTCACTGCAGAAAAAAAAATCTAACAAATAATTATATCCAATAGTATGGTCCCAAACTAAGCAACGCTTGTACTATGGGGCCATCCATTAATTACGTCACACGAATTTCATGATTTTAAGACACCCCCCCCCCCCCCCCTTGTCACAGCTGGTCACATTTGCGAGACCCCCCCCTCCCTGTGTGACGTCACATATTTTTTATAATTTTCAGAAATTTTAAAATTTTTCGTTAATTATTCAAAAGATATATTATATTTTTAAATGTGACGTCACAAAACTTAGGACCCCTCCCACCCCTTTGTCACACAATATCACATTTCGTCGACCCCCTCCCCCATTTAAGTGTGACGTAATTAATGGATGGCCCCTATGGGTACCATACAATGGACTGGAGGCGATCCCAGTGACACCCAGACCAGGGCAGGTTACGAAAAGGCCGATACCGCCTTTGTCGGGAATCGAACCCGCAACCACCCGATGCAGTGAGCCGAGCGGCCATCACTAGAACCACTGCGCCAAGTAGACCGGGATACTACCACCCTCTCACAGAAGATCGGCGTAGAGGAGCTATTACAGCTGCGTTTACGATGAGTGAGGGAGCTGGAAACCCAAAACCCTTCCCCTCCCTTTGTCTCACTCCTATTTAGGTCGGCAACGTGCGAGTGATGCCTTTGGTATTACAAGCATCTATAGGCTACGGTATGCTTAACATCAGGCGGGCCGTACGCTTGTTGCTGTCCCAGTCACAGAATAGATAATCCCAGTGCGAGTAGGCGAATACGTCTTTTACAATATTTGTCTTTACGTCTCTCTAAAACAAATGTTTCCGCGAAATTGTTTGTTAGTTAAACATTATTTAAATAATTAAACACTGCTTAAGATAGAATACAATAGAAATTGTTAAATAAACTTAAGATTAGTTTCACTTGAGACGCAAGATAATAAAGTAAATATGAGGAAATGAAACATAAATAGTCGTTATTGCTATGAGGACGTAATAATTAATAAATATCTTCTTCTTATCGTATGGTTCCCTGGTACCTGGTGTCAGAGTTGTTCAAGCCCAAAGGCCTTTGACAAGGCTTAACGACTGCCTAGATGACAACAACCGGGACCGACTTTTTACGTGCCCTCCGAAGCATGGAGACGCTCAGTTCAAATGCCACTAAATGGTCACCCATCTCTGACTGACCTTCCCAACCGTTGCTCAAGCTCCGATCGTTTAATAGGACCTACTCTTTTACAAACGAAAACGTAATCGAATTTAAACGTCAAACAATTTTCGTTCGTAAGAAATGTCGGAATGAATGAGAATCGTAGTAGGAAATACGGGAAATTTCGTCCGAAATTTCGTTTTCGTTTGTAAAAGAGTAGGCCCTAAGGTACGATTCCGACGAACGCGGCAGACAGCAGACGTCAGTCGGTCTTCTACAAATTGTGGTGATGACATATGCCGCGACGGCAGTCGGCATTACAATCGTACGGGACCGACTGACGTCTGCCGTCTGCTGCGATCGTCGGAATCGTACCTTCACCGATCAGTGACTGCAGCTGTTATGGCACTAACACACGAACTCTATGGTCCCAAAATAAACAACGCTTGTACTATGGGCACCGTACAATGGGCTAGAGATGCAACGGATATCCGGCCACTATCCGGTATCCGGCCTATCCGGCCACTTTTTTTGGTATCCGGCCGGGCGCCGGATAGTTCCCTACTATCCGGCTTCGGCCGGATAGTTTAAAAAATTATAAGTCATTAGAATCGCAGCTTGACAAGCAAATAAGTACTTAAAATGAATAAGAGGTAAATCGTGATAAATAACACAATTAAGTTCAGCATTATCTTTACAAATCAATAAAATTTATGTGTCAGTTTGTAATATTAAAATAACAGCTTATTACTTAATGCATATTGGATTATACAGGCTTACTAGTTAAACACTTTACATATTGAACGACATGATAATTTATGATAACATGAAACGTTAAAAAAATAAAATTAAAAAAATACCAATGAACTACAGAGAAAACCTTCATGAAATTAATGTGCCAACTCTGAAATTGTGGACACCGCAGTAACTCGCGTAGAACGCTAGTGCTAATGACACTAATGACACTTGATAGGTACGTCAAATCAAGGAGGTACGATCCTGACCACGCTTATTGTTTTGAGTGGATAATTAATAGTACATTACTGCCGCGGTCCCTAATGAGTGTGTTGTTGACCGCGTTATTGATGGCCGAAAGCGCGGCGCAGCGCAGCTAAAGGCCTTCACAGCGCGGTCAGCATTGCAACCCTTAATGGACAAGCTACAATAAAGGCCGAGACCAAAGGTCGAGGCCTTTATAGCGCGGCCAGCAAGGGTAGCTATGATGACCAAGCTTGAAGGCCGTGACCGTAGCGAAGCTTAGCTTGAGGACATTATAGCGTGGTCAGCAGTACACTCATTAGAGACCAAGGCTTGTATAGTGCTTTACTCAAAAATGCGACTATTAGTTTAAACAAAACTGGCTAAGTGGGGATAAAAATTAATACAATTATAATTTATATTTTACGAACTATATCTATAGTTGTGTATTTTCTCTGTTTACGTTTCCATGGCAACGGCACGACCAACTCGTTTTTAACTTTCAATCAGTTTTTTTACGAACCATAAACATACCTGTTTGTTACGTTTCCATGGAAACGGTCAAATAACAAATATAATGACGATAATACCGGATAATAATACATTGTATGTCTAGTAGCTCTTGCAGTACGACAATTCCGATTTTGCTCGAAGAAGGTTTGTGAAATAATGACAACATTATAAACTTTTTTGAGTAAAGATAAATTAGGCAAATATTAGGCACCTATTTTTTTAACATAATTAGAATGAGAATCGAGTACTGAGCACTCTATATCAATATGTACAGTGTTCAACCAGTCAGCCTGTATACTTTAGGTACGGCCGGTAGATAGGTATGGTAGATACAAATACACTATTTTTAATTTTTCTTGTCTGTTGATTGGATGTTTGTTACGGGTAATCTCCGCAACTCCTGTACCGGTTTTGATGACTTTCACTGGCAGATAGCTGTTGTTATACAGAGTAACTTAGACTATTTTTATTTTAGAAAAATAATTAGGGTTCCGCGTAAAAAAATACAATATTTTTCTAAAATTTACGTGTCGCGGACACAGCTAGTAGGTAATAAAAGGCTTCGCTTATTTTCGTGCACAAGACCCTATGGGGCCATCCATTAATTACGTCACACGAATTTCATGTTTTTTAGACCCCTCACCCCCCCTGTCACGGCTGGCCACATTTGCGAGACCCCCCCTCCTCCCTGTGTGACGTCACATATTTTTTATAATTTTCAAAATTTTTCGTTAAAAATTCAAATTTCGGTTTTAATACTTATATTAGATTTTTAAATGTGACGTCACAAAACTTAGGACCCTCCCACCCCCTTGTCACACAATGTCACATTTCATCGACCCCCTCCCCCCCCCTTTACGTGTGACGTAATTAATGGATGGCCGCTATCCCGAAAAATTCTTTCGATGTACACACTACTCTGCACGGCGCTGATATTATATTTTTTAGTAAATTTGGTAAGACCTGGATATCCGTTAGCACGACGAACATTTGACGCCAACTATCCGGCGGCCGGATATCCGGCTATCCGGCCTATGCTAAGGCCGGATATCCGGTATCCGGCTATCCGGCCAAATCACTATCCGTTGCATCTCTAATCTATGGGCTTCATTAACTGCATAACATAAGCGTTGACGTGAAATGAAAAGAATATCTTTTTGGGGTATTTCAGTTGTTGGGTATATGATAAATTATGTTGTATATGACGTGTTAAAGGTACTTACATACTACTTACGTACCACTTACGTACTACTTACGCACAACTTACGTACAACTTACGTTCTTGTAAGCCTTGTCAGATGGCCTACTCTTTTACAAACGAAAACGAAATTTCGGACGAAATTCGCGTATTTAGTACTACGTTTCTCATTGATTCCGACATTTCTTACGAACGAAAATTATTTGAATATTATAATTTTCGTTCGTAAGAAATGTCGGAATCAATGAGAAACGTAGTACTAAATACGCGAATTTCGTCCGAAATTTCGTTTTCGTTTGTAAAAGAGTAGGGCCTCTGAGGCCTTCGGGCGGCTTGAACAACTCTGACACCAGGTTGGCCACTAACCTTACGATAAGAAGAAGAGTTATGTACTTACGTACTACTTACGTACTACTTACGTACTACTTACGTACTACTTACGTACTACTTACGTACTACTTACGTACTTACACATCGATTTTTAGCGGTCGTTCGATGGGTAGTATCTCCATATCTGCGCATTGCGATACTTTTATCTTACAATTCGCGTTCTCCACATCCATTCTGATCTGTAATGAAACGTTTCATATATTTATTGGTAGAGCCAAGCTGTAGCCAATTGACTGCAGCTCATATATGGGCTCAACCAGGGTAGTACCACCCTCTCACAAAAGATCGGCGTAAAGTAGCTATTACAACTGCGTTTCGTACGATGAGTGAGAGAGCCGGAAGCCTAACCCCCCGTCTCTCCTTTTGTCCCACTTTCCTACTGTCCTAAATGGAGTCCATGGACTCAGTATGACTCAGTCGTTCGCGGTAAATAATGTTGACAACATACGGTATTGCCAATATACGGCTCATCTTCCGGTGAATAATGTCTTGCTACTTTTAGCGTCGGCGATCGGCGACTTTGCGACTGCATCGATGCAGCATCGCGATTTTGCGACTTCCTGCGATCGGACGCAACGACTGCTCCGATGCTGATCCGGTGGCCTGTAGTCAACATGAAAAATCGCTGCGACCGGCATCCGCAAGTGTGCGGGGTGTAGCGTTCAGTCGCTGCATCGAGCTACTGAAAAGCGACTCAGTCGCCGATCTCCGATGCTAAAAGTAGCAAGGTAAGGTGGTAGAGCCAAGCTGTAGCCAATTGACAGCAGCTCATAAACGGGCTGGCTCGACCGGGGTAGTACCACTGTCTCACAGAAGATCGGCGTAAAGCAGCTATTACAGCTGCGTTTCGTACGATGAGTGAGAGAGCCGTAAGCCCACCCCCCTCCCCCTCCCTCCATCCTACTCCCCTTCAGGTCGGCAATGTGCGAGCAATACCTTTGGTATTGTAAGCATCTATAGGCTACGGTAACTGCTTAACATCAGGCGGGCCGTACGCTTTTTTGCCACCACAGTCCTATACAAAAAAAAATGCAAGTCTGCGGTGGCCCTAACAGAATGTTCGGTAGTACGTTGGGCATTTTATACACAACATTCATAAGTACTACACTACCAAGCCAACTAGGAGCTCGGATGGAATGTGGCTTCCCCGCCCGCACACCCGCCACCGCCTGCGGCTTCCCGCCCGCCACACCTCCCGCACACCGCCACCGCCTTGTGCGGGTGACGTCACATTTGACAGGTGCCTAGTTGGCTTGGTGGAGCAGTAAATAAGGTTCGTTTTCACTTTGACAAAGATGCGACCAGCCTATAAAAAATACTTCCTGCTCAGCTATAAAAGTAAATACTTCTTGGAAAGGCGATTGACAGGGTTTGGACCAAGTGCTGCCCAGACATGGGAGTGTTTCCAAATGATTTCATAGATCAATTTACTTAAAAAAAAAAAAAAAAAAAAAACACCCTGTGATTTTTTTATGAATTTTAGATAGGATTTTGTCTAGATTTTTTTTAATAGCCTATTGACTGGACTGCCCCACTGCTGGACAAAGGCCTCGCCTTTTCTCCCCTAGTTTATTATCAATAATAATAAACAAATAGTCCATTTTAGCGACTGTAGCGACAATAGCGACTGTAGCCTAGGGGTGAACAAGTTGGGCTAACAATCAGAAGGTCCCAGGTTCGATCCCCGGTGGGGCATGCACCAATGGATGAATTTTCATCTATGTGCATAATTTACAGTTCGCTGACGGTGAGGGAAAACATCGTGAGGAAACCTACCTATCCCTCGGGATTAGGTAATAGTCAGTTCCTGTATACACGGCGACAAGGTTCACCACCTGTCACGTTGGGTTCTGTCTATCTGGTGAAACGTGGGCTTTGAGTTGGTTAATACCTCCACAATGTGTTGGTGTATGGCCACTCAAGCCTCTGACTACCCCCGAATGAGGGTAAAAGTCGTGACGTTACATTTAGTCCATTTTTGTTTTCAAGTTCATTTTTTCCATACATAATTCACAACGAAAAACTTGTTTTTCTCTTGACTTTTACAGACAAGACCTAAGCACGGAAGGCATCACACCAAAACAATCGTTCTAAATATTCACCTTTTGGTTTGACAGTTAAGTGGGAGTAGGCATGCACAGCTTTCTAGGCTAGTTTTTATTAATTTTTATTTAAATACCTTATTTTCTTTTTTTACTCACACTGTGTTAATGCATGCCTGCTCACATAGCGTTACTGTTTGAAAATGTATACAATTATTCTTTTGAAAAGAGTAACCATTGAGTTTCTTGCCGGCTCTTCTCAATGGAAGCAACATTTCGAACCGGTGGTAACGCTAAAATATTGTTTATATTGACTATTTATAAATGCTCTAATGAGCTTACATGAATAAAAACCTTTTGACTTTTGACTTTGACTCCCGGAACAGAATTTGAAGCGCTTCGGTTTATAGGTTAGTATTGACGTATGGAACAAAATGCACTATGTGTTCATTCTGGGCAGCACTTGGTCCAACATACATACATAAATTGTCAATGTCCTTTACAGTAAATGTCATATAAACACGTTTTATTATTTCTATGTAGTTTAATCTCACCACGATCGATGAACCTCACCTAAACATGGGCCTCCCCTCACTATTTTTTGTGTCTGTCTGTCTGTGCGTCCGTCTGTTTGTTTGTATGTATGTTTGGATGTTTGTTCCGTGTGATCTCCGAAACGGCTAGACTGATTTTGACGGGACTTTCACTGGCAGATAGCTGATGTTATAAGGAGTAAAAAATGAATTGAAGCTTTTTATTTTTAATAAATGTAGCAGTGGTAGCCGATTGGTTAAGCGCGCGTCTTGCGGGCTTAAGGTCTTGGGTTCAAACCCTGGCTCACACCTCTGGATTTTTCGGAATCTATGTGTGAATCATAACTTTAATATGATTATCACTTGCTTACGGTGAAGGAAAACATCGTGAGGGAACCTGCATGTCTTTAGACATGTGCAATCCACCAACCCGCACTGGGCCAGCGTGGTCGATTATGGCCTCAATCCCCCTCGCATTGAGGGGAGGCCCGTGGCCAACAGTGGGACGTTAAAAGGGCTAAATTATTATTATTATTATTATTAAATGTAAAATAAATAAAATGTTATTGAAGATATTATTGAAGATTTTCTAACCGACCCTTTTTCTTTGCGGTCCAGTGTATTTATCTTCGCCAAACTGAACGACGACCGCTTGGCGCAGTGGTTTGAGCGTTGGCCGCTCGGCTCACTGCATCGGGTGGTTGCGGGTTCGATTCCCGCCAGAGGCAAATTTCGGAAATAGCCCTTTCGTAAATTGCCCTGGTCTGGGTGTCGCTGGGATCGCCCCCAGTCCATTGTATGGTAGCCATAGTACAAGCGTTGCTTAGTTTAGGACCATACAGTTGGTGTGTTTGTCTGGCGATATTTATTTATGATTTTACCCGCGACTTCGTAAGCGTAAATTTTAGAAAAAGATTACCCGCGTTTAAGCCCAGTTGAAATGTTTTTTGATTTTTTTTTTACGGGACCCTAATTATTTTGCAAAACTAAAAGTAACCTAAGTTACTCCCTATAACATCAGCTATCTGCCAGTGAAAGTCCCGTCAAAATCGGTCCAGCCGTTTCGGAGATTGGCCGAAACGAACTTACGTACAAAAAAAAAATTATATTTTTGTATAAGTATCGTTATACTTTCATATGCATTCAGTAAAAAGCTGTTATTTTGATATTACAACCAGAAACTTCGATATTATTTATTTGTATAGAAAATTTCCTTGGCTAAACGGGAAACAGTGCAACCAAGAACAAAAAAAGAAAAAAAAGTTACCTTAAAAAACCACTTCAGAAAAACACTCCTCGAAATTTCACTAGAAAGTCACAAAAAATCCAATAGGTATTAATAGACAAACACTCAATAATTTAAGTACGTTTTAAGTAAATAAATAACAATAGCTAAGTAAAGACGTGCGTCTATACCAACAAACGATCTGACAATGGACAGCTCTCGGTAACTCGTGCGAAAGTTTTTTTAAGGCAATGCATGGATTACATGCGTAACTGGATCGCGATTTTTTTGGTTCAAATGATATTGTACTTTATTGAGTTACGCTAAAGTCTATTTTACTTTAACACCTGTAGACAGCAAATTTAGAGAGAGATAGCTCGAGAGGGATATCAAGTCCGCTGAATTCCAACCAATTAAAACCCATTGGTAATTAATATTATCTTCGTGAAATTCTTGATTGTAAATCGTAAATTGCCGTCCATGTCAATTGCCAAGAATTAACGATTTACAAAGAAGTCACGAAGATAATATTAGTGGCTGGTTTTGTAATGGTTTATAGTTAGCTGATTTGAAACCAAACAGTGGTATTTAACATTCAAATTAAAACATTCGAAGTGAACTCTCTATATCTATAAGTATATTTTCCAATTTAAAGTTATTTAATTATTGTTTTATTCAAAGTTAGCAAGCGGCAGACATGACTCAATTAACCACTAAAAACAACTAACTATAACACTAAACAACTACTTACTACTACAATTATATACCTAACATTTAAATTAAAACTAGCAAACATAATAATTATGGACATTAGTTCCCTAAGCCATATCCGATACCGATTTAAATGTTATAAAAATCGAATCCCTGTTGGTGAGACGTTGTCCAGTTGCCATTCCTAAATATTCCATCCATGACCGTGGACACCCTAGTTAGAAAGGGACACACTCCCACCAGGAAACTTTCACTCGGCTGGCTTATGCAACCGCACGCCATCCTGTTTCTTGTATAGATCTATGGACAACGATTCATTGGTTCGTAAGGGTGGGAACAGACGTCCGACTTGCTTCCGACTGTCGGAAGCAACTATCGGATTAGATTTACTCCATACATGTCCTGTTTTCCTGACAGACTGTTCGACCATAAAACCATGACTATAATGATCATGTTTGTTTGAAGGCCATAACATCGTAAACAGCTCTACGCTGTTCTGTCTGCGCGTGGCTCAGTCCGATCCGACTGTCGGATCGGACGTCGTATATTGAGTATTCTTTTTCTTCTTATCGTATGGTTAGTAGCCAACCTGGTGTCAGAGTTGTTCAAGCCGCCCGAAGGCCTCTGACAAGGCTTAACGACAGCTTCCTAGAGTTAACAACCGGGACCGACTTTTTACGTGCACTCCGAAGCACGGAGACGCTCAGTTCAAATGCCACTAAATGGTCACCCATCTCTGACTGACCTTGCTAAGCGTTGCTTAACCTCCGATCAGTGATTGCAGCTGGCTATTGAGTATTCAAACAAATGTATCGCACGAGCGCCTTCCGTTTGTCGGATCCGACTATCGGACGTCTATTCCCACCCTAAGCCATGTGCAGCCAACCCCTCACGAACTAACGATGTAATCAATGATAATAAAAAAGTTAGATAGGTTCACGACATATGTTTACAAATAGCACGAATTCCGCGCGCACAAACTCGGTCGGCGAAGGCGAACTGAAGTACATTGTGTTTCCATAAATATTACCTGCCTGCCTGCTCACATAGCGTTGCTGTTTGAAAATGTATACAATTATTCTTTTGAAAAGAGTAACCATTGAGTTTCTTGCCGGCTCTTCTCAATGGAAGCAACATTACGAACCGGTGGTAACGCTAAAATATTGTTTTTTTAACGATTCATAAACACTACCTCTAGCTTACATGTCTTTTTTAAAATTTGTCTTTGATTTATATTAACCGCGCGTTAAAATCAATAACAAACGCCTAACATAGTTTCGCGTCACAGTGTAATAACGTACAAAAACAACACTGTGACGCGAAACCATGTTAAGTTTTTATGTGCCACTTATGGAGCGTACCTATAACCTATCTACCTTTTTTAGTGTTATTTATTGTTTGAATGTCCTTAATGTCCCTATATATAATGTCATCTGACAGATAGATGTGACATATTTTAATTATAGGACAGTGGTAGTCAAGCTGTAGCCAATTGACTGCAGCTCATAAACGGGCTGGCTCGACCGGGGTAGTACCACCCTCTCACAGAAGATCGGCGTAAACCAGTTATTTACAACTGCGTTTCGTTCGATGAGTAAGAGAGCCGGTTTGGAAATGAGGTACACGCACCAAAAATCGAAGAGGTGCGAGCCGTGATTTGAACCCGCACCTTGTATTCCAATGCTTATTTTCTACCACTGAGTTATTAGAGATATAATAGAAGTAGGAACTATAGGGGAATAACCTACGACACATTATGATTAATTATGACACATTATGACACATTATGCAACAAATGATGCAACTAAAGTAGTTTAGAATGATTCAACGACCGTTTGGCGCAGTGGTTTTAGTGTTGGCCGCTCGGCCATCGGGTGGTTGCAGGTTCGATTCCCGCCAGGGGCAAATTACGGAAACGGATTTTTCGTTTTGTGTTTTATTCGTGGGTACGGTTCCCTAAAAGCGCCATCAATAAGTAAAGATAACTGAGATTATTTTTTTTAAGGACTGAGGTGGCAACTAACCGTGGCCCGTAGCAGTGCTGTAGCCGGTTTTGCGTCCGTGAAATCGCCAAACGGAACGGATTGTTTTTCTTTCTTTTTATATATTTATTATTGTTTTGCCTTGCTAGTCGTAATAAAGTTTTTCTTTCTTTCTTTCTTTCTTTCCGTCTTTCTTTCTTTCTTTCTTTCTTTCTTTCTTTCTTTCTTTCTTTCTTTCTTTCTTTCCGTCTTTCTTTCTTTCTTTCTTTCTTTCTTTCTTTCTTTCTTTCTTTCTTTCTTTCTATAGATGCTTGCAATACCAAAGGCATCGCTCGCACTTTGCCGACCTGAAGTAGGACAAAGGGGTGTTATTCTTCCAGCTCTCACTCATCGTACGAAACGCAGCTGTAATAGGTGCTTTACACCGATCTTCTGTGTGGGGGTGGTACTACCCCGGTCGAGCCAGCCCGTATATGAGCTGCAATTTTTATAGCCAAGGATGGCACACTGGCAGACGGTCCACCTGATGGTAAGTGGAAGCCGCCGCCCAGGACATCCGCAACTTAAGGAGCAGACGCGGCGCCGACCTTTTAGGGACCTGTAAACATGCCCTTTGAGGAACCCCATGTTGTAGTGCATAGGAAAGACTTGGGGAGGGAGATCGTTCCACAACTTGCAAAAAAAACGACTGTAGCCTAGGGGTGAACAGGTTGGGCTAGCAATCAGAAGGTCCCAGGTTCGATCCCCGGTGGGGCATGCACCAATGGATGAATTTTCATCTATGTGCATAATTTACACTTCGCTGACGGTGAGGGAAAACATCGTGAGGAAACCTACCTATCCCTCGGGATTAGGTAATAGTCAGTTCCTGTATACACGGCGACAAGGTTCACCACCTGTCACGTTGGGTTCTGACTATCTGGTGAAACGTGGGCTTTGAGTTGGTTAATACCTCCACAATGTGGGGATAAAAGTCGTGACGTTACATGTTACATGCCTAATTATTAAATTCAATATGGCTCCAAGACAGAATCAATCGATATCGTTTAATACTAAGCATTAATGATTGCGATAATCTTGGATTTAATCACATATTTGTTATTATTAGCAAGTAATTAATGTAATAACATCATATTGATAGTAGATAGTTTCTCTATGCGGTATCATTTGAAATCAAATGAAATGAATATTTATTTAGCACAACAGTACACACATTATAAGAAAAGAACAGCACGTATAAAAGAAGTATAAAAGAGATGGACATAAAGTTTAAGAAAGCTATATTCCCTACAGTGTGAGCCGTGCTGAAAGGCATTTGGCTCAGCATGTGCTGGAGGGGAACGAGGTCTCCTCCAGCGCTGATTTTCAGCCAAAGCCTCCTCATACCCTATCTTACATACAACCTTGGCTACCCAAATGTAAATAAAAAATCATAACCCTCCGCCGTAGTCGGGTAAATACAGTGCACGACGCTCTTAGCTATTACAACAAAATAAGTACTTAAACTTAATAATAAATATAATACATATTTAGGTAAGCATAATTAAAAATAAAATAAGTTTAAAAACTAAAACCCGACTACGGAAAAAACGCGCTCTAAAAAGTATGAAACAAGAAAATATTCTCATCTAGAGGATAGCCGTGGTCCGTCCCACACGGTTTCATTAAAAAATGTTTTTTTTTAGTTCATGACATTATGTCCTCTAGAGGGCACCATATGCAATTTTATGTGACGTCACATAGCCTATAACCAGCGCGCCATTAAGCCGCTTCTGACGATACCTCATTTGTCAAATTACGACAAGTAGTTTGGAAGTTAGGTGGGAACAGATGCACATACATACATACATACATACATACATACATACCGGTCAAAATCATAACGCCTCCGTAGTCGGGTAATAAAAGAATATAAAGTGACAAATTATGTAGGTACCCCTATTGCGGTTTATAGCTAGTCCGACTGGACTGACTTACGATTGAAGTCAGCTTTGGTCTGGGTTGAATGAGTGTTTACATACGCGGATCGCTGGACTGGGTTACTGGACTGTCCTGTTAGGAGATGTCCATAAATTACGTGAGGCATTTAGGGGGGGGGAGGGGGTCGAGCAAAATCCCACCAAATCTCACGTGGGGGAGAGGGGGGGTCTCGGCAAATCTCACGTAATTTTTTTGTACCGCAAAAAACAGCATAAAATTGCAAGAAAACCGGGTTAAATTAAGTAAAATATGTTTCTACACACACATACACACATACTTCACGACTATTATCCCCATTCGGGGGTAGTCAGAGGCTTGAGTGGCCATACACCACCACATTGTGGAGGTATTAACCAACTCAAAGCCCACGTTTCACCAGATAGTCAGAACCCAACGTGACAGGTGGTGAACCTTGTCGCCGTGTATACAGGAACTGACTATTACCTAATCCCGAGGGATAGGTAGGTTTCCTCACGATGTTTTCCCTCACCGTCCGTAAAATATGTTTCTCCTCTAGAATATCGCTGCATGTAGTGATGTGCTGAGCGCAAGTTTGTGATTGCGATGTTAGAAGATACCATATTCGTTAAATTAATATAATCAATGCTCTGCAGTAATTTTCCCAATCGTAGGCAAGTGTTAATTTAATTCAGACGTACATGACAAACTAAAATAGGTAGTGTGCTGCATGGACCAATTACTAAGGGGACTGGCCCTAAGCAACTCGGCCGAGTCGTCGGCCTAGTACTAACATCGACATAAAACGAAGCGAGTAGTTCAACTATTTACCGGTAGATAGAACAATGAAAATGAAAAAAACAATGACCACGTTTTTTTTTCATACATATATCTAATAAGGGCACCTCTTTGTTTAGTCTTTACTCTGTGGTGTGCTGAAAAATAACACGACTTTTTAGGGACTAGGCCCGTACACACTCCCACCACTGTTACTCCTGTAAGCCAGGATCGACAGTGTCCAACGATGCCGAGGTTTGACCCTCGACGAGTCCCGGGGACAAGCTAAGTTGTCTTGGAGAAAAATACGACTGCTAACAGCGCGATATCGCACGAGGCAACAATGGTGGCGCCACCAGTGGGTTATTCGCATGGACCAATTACTAAGGGGACTGGCCCTAAGCAACTCGGCCGAGTGGTCGGCCTAGTACTAACATCGACATAAAACGAAGCGAGTAGTTCAACTATTTACCGGTAGATAGAACAATGAAAATGAAAAAACAATGACCACGTTATTTTTCATACAAATATCTAATAAGGGCACCTCTTTCTTTAGTCTTTACTCTGTGGTTATTCGATAGCCGACACCGAATTGGTTGCGCTACCAAGCGGACACCAGGTGCGATACCACACAGCTCTATACATTTTGTTGGTGGAGCGACTAGTTGCGCTACCACTGCACTGGTGTCCTCGTGCGAAAGGGCTCTTATCGTCCTCTTTTTACCCGACTACGGAGGCGTTATGACTTTGACCGGTATGTATGTATGTATGTATGTATGTATGTATGTATGTGCATCTGTTCCCACCTAACTTCCAAACTACTTGTCGTAATTTAACAAATGAGGTATCGTCAGAAGCAGCTTAATGGCGCGCTGGTTATAGGCTATGTGACGTCACATGAAATTGCATATGGCGCCCTCTAGAGGACATAATGTCATGAAATAAAAAAAAAACATTTTTTAATGAAACCGTGTGGGGTACCAAATGAAAGAGCTTGATGAGCACATTTCAAAAATATATATATTGTTACCTATAACTCCAAAATAATTAAATAAAAAGTAAGTTTAAAAACTAAAACCCGACTACTGAAAAATCGCGTTCTAAAAAGTATGAAACAAGAAAATATTCGCATCTAGAGGATAGCCGTGGTCCGTGTTCATATGCCATTTTGCCCTAAAGGACCTACACGGACCACGGCTATCCTCTAGATGCGAATATTTTCTTGTTTCATACTTTTTAGAGCGCGATTTTTCAGTAGTCGGGTTTTATTTCATACAAATATCTAATAAGGGCACCTCTTTTTTTAGTCTTTACTCTGTGGTTATTCGATAGCCGACACCGATTTGGTTGCGCTATTAAGCGGACACCAGGTGCGATATCCTCCAAGCTCTATACATTTTGTTGGTGGAGCGACTAGTTGCGCTACCACTGGTGTCCTCGTGCGAAAGGGCTCTTACCATCCTCTTTTGTGCTTCAGGTGTCATGAAACTAATATGTCAGGATTATTAATAACAAAGACTTAAGCAGCAAAATATTGTGACGTGTTATGGAATTAAGTACCTATTTACATGAAAGATAATCAATTTATCATACAGAATGTTCCAACAGTCCGAAATAATAATTTAGGTATGTACATATAGCCGAAGCGACTGTAGCCTAGGGGTAAACATATTGAGCTAGCAACCAGAAGGTCCCAGGTTCGCTCCCCGGTGGGGCATGCACCAATGGATGAATTTTCATCTATGTGCATAATTTACAGTTCGCTTACGGTGAGGGAAAACATCGTGAGGAAACCTACCTATCCCTCGGGATTAGGTAATAGTCAGTTCCTGTATACACGGCGACAAGGTTCACCACCTGTCACGTTGGGTTCTGACTATCTGGTGAAACGTGGGCTTTGAGTTGGTTAATACCTCCACAATGTGGTGGTCTATGGCCACTCAAGCCTCTAACTACCCCCGAATGGGGATAAAAGTCGTGACGTATAATGTAGGAAATTATACGCGAGTATCAAAAAACCATGGACCAATTACTAAGGGGACTGGCCCTAAGCAACTCGGCCGAGTGGTCGGCCTAGTACTAACATCGACATAAAACGAAGCGAGTAGTTCAACTATTTACCGGTAGATAGAACAATGAAAATGAAAAAACAATGACCTCGTTTTTTTTCATACATATATCTAATAAGGGCACCTCTTTCTTTAGTCTTTACTCTGTGCAAAAAACTGAGTTATGAGCTTTTAAAAATTTGTGACAACTATCGTATTGTGGCCATGGAACACATCAAATTCGAATTGCGAGTGCGATAACAGATGTGTGAATGTCGTTGCATGTAGTGATGCTGAGCACAAGTCTAGTGATTGCAATGTTAGGAGGTAACATATCCGCTAAAATAATACATCAATGTTGTTTTATGGTGGTAGAGCCAAGCTGTAGCCAATTGACTGCAGCTCATATACGGGCTGGCTCGAACGGGGTACTACCACCGCCTCACAGAAGATCGGCGTAAAGCGGCTATTACAGCTGCGTTTCGTACGATGAGTGAGAGAGCCGGTAGCCCACTCTCCATCAGGTCGGCAACGTGTAAGCAATGTCTTTGGTATTGCAAGCATCTATAGGCTACGGTAATTGCTTAACATCAGGCGGGCCGTTTGCCACCTCAGTGCTATAAAAAAGGACTAAGTCAGTGAAGATTATTTTATTAGTATGTTAAGCTGTTGTTTTGTGATTCGCAAAAAGATGTTAAATACCGATTAGTATCATAATTATCATATTATTATCTTAATCTTTGGATTACCTAGTGGACATAACAATTGTTATTTAAACTGATTATACCTATCACACCACGTTACCACCTAAATGTACCTATAAGCCATAAAGGGCCTAAACGGACCACGGCTATCCTCTAGATGAGAATATTTTCTTGTTTCATACTTTTTAGAGCGCGATTTTTCAGTAGTCGGGTTTTAGTTTTTAAACTTACTTTTTATTTAATTACTTTGGAGTTATAGGTAACAATGTATACCTATATTTTTGAAATGTGCTCATCAAGCTCTTTCATTCGATACCCCACACGGTTTCATTAATAACGTTTTTTTTTTTAGTTCATGACATTATGTCCTCTAGAGGGCGCCATATGCATTTTTATGGGACGTCACTTAGTCTATAACCAGCGCGCTATTAAGCCGCTTCTAAAGATACCTCATTTGTCAAATTATGACAAGTAGTTTGGAAGTTAGGTGGGAACAGATGCACATACATACATACATACCGGTCAAAATCATAACCCTCCGCCGTAGTAGGGTAATAAAAAGGGTCTAAACCCGCCACACACTCCCACCACTGTTACTCCTGTAAGCCAGGAGCGACAGTGTCCAACGATGACGAGGTTTGACCCTCGACGAGTCCCGGGGACAAGCTAAGTTGTCTTGGAACGAACGAATTTAATCAAAAGAAATTATAGGAGTTGGCAAATAATTTTATTGATGATAGAGCCGAACTATAGCCAACCGACTGGAGCTCATAATACACGGGGCTCGACCGGGGTAGTACCACCCTCTCACAGAAGATCGGCGTAAAGCAGCTATTATAGCTGCGTTTCGTACGATTGAGAGAGCCGGAAGCCCAACCCCCCTCCCCTTCCTCCGTCCTACTCCCCTTCAGGTCGAGCAATGCCTTTGGTATTGCAAGCATATTCTATATGCTACGGTAACTGCTTAACATGCGGGCCGTACGCTTATTTTTATATTAAGGCTGATTGCCACAGCAACAAGGTAAGTAGATAGCAAGGTAATCAATTATATTATTTTCTTAGATAACAAGGATTTATTATAAGAACGTAACCTTTAGGCCTCCAAAGGTGTTCAGAAACATTCCAGAGAACAGAAAAGATTTGGACATACCTATAGAGTATTTTTTTACCCGACTACGGAGGCGTTATGATTTTGACCGGTATGTATGTATGTATGTATGTATGTGCATCTGTTCCCACCTAACTTCCAAACTACTTGTCGTAATTTGACAAATGAGGTATCGTCAGAAGCGGCTTAATGGCGCGCTGGTTATAGGCTATGTGACGTCACAAAAAATTGCATATGGCGCCCTCTAGAGGACATAATGTCATGAACTAAAAAATAACATTTTTTAATGAAACCGTGTGGGGTATCAAATGAAAGAGCTTGATGAGCACATTTCAAAAATATATATATTGTTACCTATAACTCCAAAATAATTAAATAAAAAGTAAGTTTAAAAACTAAAACCCGACTACGGAAAAATCGCGCTCTAAAAAGTATGAAACAAGGAAATATTCTCATCTAGAGGATAGCCGTGGTCCGTGTTCATATGCCATTTGGCCCTAAAAGACCTACACGGACCACGGCTATCCTCTAGATGAGAATATTTCCTTGTTTCAAACTTTTTAGAGCGCGATTTTTCAGTAGTCGGGTTTTAGTTTTTAAACTTACTTTTTGTAAAAAAAAATGTTTTTTTTTTTCAAAAAAAAAATTTTTTTTTCAATTTTTTAACATAGTATGTGTCCCACGGCTGTGCAAAGGCCTGTATATGGCCTGTATATGGCCTGTAATACAAATACCCCGTTTACATAATTTTTTTTTTCATAAAATGACGTCATCACATACTTATTTTACATTGATATTTATACCCGAGTGTCTAGATGGCTTGGTAGTGTAGTAAACTGCATTTTAAATCACCAGTATTTTGCAAATTTGTTTATCAAAAGAGGTGTGTCAAATACTTACATATCTTGTTATGTTGGAAAAGCAGTGATTAATAATTACACATAAGTAATAATAATAATGTTATGTTCTAACAATCTTATCAGTTTTCTAACTGCAAAAACAATAATGTTTTCTTGAAGCTATTGCGTTTTATGATCATTTGATTAGATTCATTCTGATGAAGGTTGTAAACATGGTCATAGAATAGCTATAACTCCACCAAGCCAACTAGGAACTCGAATTGAAAATAATAATAATTATTTTACTTTTATTTTATTTATATTAATTTTATTTTTTTACTTTTTACTTTGCAACTTTTCTGCTTATCGCAATAAAGTTTTTTCTTTCTTTCTTTCTTTCAAAATGCGACTTCCCGCCCGCATACCGCCTGCACACCGCCATCGCCTTTTTGTGCGGGTCACGTCACACTTGACAGGTTCCTAGTTGGCTTGGTGGTGTACTTCGTACAAACACAGGATGTCTCAACAGTCCGAAAACCTAATACGGGTACCTAAATAAGGATGTGTAAATTGTAGGTAGGTAGTATAAAAAGAACTTGATCGAAATTGGAACACCTTATTATCAGTTACCGTGGTAATTTAGGTGATTACTGAAAAAAAAAAACAAAAAAAATTAGTTAGGTACCTACCTACTTATGTTATTTTCCCACACCGAACGAAAGTCGCAAAATAAGATTTTTAACATTGTAATCTCGTAGGAGAGAACATTTTCTATTTAATCGTGACGCTTTCGAAAAACCCGAAAACAATTTTAAAAAGTCAAAATAAAAAGATCGTTTATTCGCATCGCTATTGACTAACATACACCATTTTGGATTTGTGCAAATCGCGCGTGAAAAGTAGTATACCATTTTTAAACCGGAACGGTTTATTCCTGCAATAAAAATGCCATATCCTTTCGTTAGAATCTTATACACATATTACCTTCTAGAATTAATTAAATATCGTTCAAAAGTAGTATACCATTTCTTAGTTCCATTTTATTAAAAGACATAAGTAACGGAAGTTAAAGTTAACTTTTGACGTTTTGGAATTAAAAGGAAGTGTATTGATTCATTAGCATGCATTCGTCGTGCAACGAATATGGGTGAACGCGCCAAATGTATACGTTCGTTGAATAACTTGCAATTATCTGTGTTTGGTATTTGCAGAGGAACTGGTTATAGAATTAAATCCTAATTTGGACCATCAAGTTTTTTCTTTAGTTAATGTTCTTGGAATTATATTATTTATTTTTATTATGCGCGATCCTTAGGAATTCTGATAGTCTATTGGGGAGTATTCGAAAACTTGAAAACTCATATTTTAATATTTACACAACCTTCTAAAACATAACCGATAAATACCCGTTATAAATAATAATAATGCATAAACATCTTTTTACATAGGTTTTGATGATCTCTATGATGATCTCTATGATTTTGAACGAAATATGTCACTGTCAAGTTTGACTTTGACAATAACTTTCTGTTTGTCATGTCGTTCGGTTTGTAAACAATTATAAAAATTCCTTATTTTTTAAATAAATCTCGATTGTTATTTGAAAACAGTGATTTGTGTCTTTTAAACTTTCTTGACGGATCACTTTGCTGTAATATTTAGCGTAGTAATAAGTATTAATTCGTGGATTTCAAGCGAAAATGTCCGACGCAGAAGTAGAGGTTCCTACAACGTTTAAAAAACGTAATTTAAAGAACAGAGGTGGCAGGAAACGTAAATCGTCGAGCTCTGAAGGTAACCAACACTTTCAAATACAACATTCGTATTAAATTTCTGATATAATTGCATTATAAGTAGCCCTAATTTTAGGTTATGTTCTGACACGAAATTTATCGAAGTTCCTTGTGGATTTCGTAGTTTTTTTTACTATATATGCTGAAAAAAATAGACACAATAACACACAACAGACAGAGAGAAATAACAGTGTATTATAAGCGCAAACAAGGGCTTGTATGTAAGGATATTTAGTATTTTTTTAATCAGGCCATACATAATCCACCTCACTTGGCGAGTTTGGTGTGGGTTAGTGAACATCAAATGTCTTGACTATCATCTATATGAGTCTGTATGAGACTACTAGTCATATGATTACTAGGGCTCAGATAAATATGTGTTTAGAATTATAAAATATGTACGGGATAATATTATAAATATGGCTAGACTAACACACCAACTGTATGGTCCCAAACTTAGCAACGCTTGTACTATGGGTACCGTACAATGGACTGGGGGCGATCCCAGTGATACCCAGTCCAGGGCATATACAAAAAGGCTTTATCTAAAATTGCCGCTGGCAGGAATCAAACCCGTAACCACCCAATGCAGTAAGCCAACAGCCTACACTTTTAACACTGCATTAAGCCGTCATCAAATGTAAATAAAATATTGAATATAAAATAACAATACCTTTCAAGAATAAGCATTATTTATTACAAAAAAAATTACTGAATTTTACTCGGCTTCCGTTTCATTATTAGTATTATTGCAGTATATAATTAATTGTTTTTTTAAATTTTCAAAATTAATACCCTTTCTATTCACCAATTCTTTGTACCCACTGAAGGATGTTTCAACGTCACACAATGTTACCGGGGCATACTTAAATTTATAAATTTCCACGAGTGAGTATAGCACGTCAATGTGACCGTCTAATTTGCCACACACCAAGCTATTAATTATTTTTAACGTATCAAAACCTTTATTTCTTTCCAGTACATCATTTAGTTTTTGTTTAACAACCTCAGCGATGTGGCCTTCGGCTTCAGATATCTTTCTTTCTATCGCTTTGATGATCTTCAAGTGGCTATTCAGTGCTGATGGATTCGCTAGTGCCCTAATCTGTTGTGGTAAAAAACAATAGTTGCTTGTTATATCCACGAAATCGTTACGTAGAGTTTCATCTTCAAGAAGTTGGTTTGCGTTCAAAATGCTCGCTGTCTCGTCTTCCAATTCATATATCACTGTTTGGATTTCGGTGAAATGTTGAGTGCAGTATTCAACCGCGGTCAGCCAACCCCAACGTTTTGACACTGGCACCGGTGGCAACGGTAAATCGGGATACATCTCTTTTAACTTTGAGATCCTGCTCGGTGCATTAAAAAATATATTATTTACATTTGACACTAAACTATCTACTTTTTGATTCTCGAACCGTATGCATTCGGTCAATCTATTCATTCCACGTGCCAAGCATGTGATTTGGATCATTTTAGGGTATAATACTTTAAGAGCATCAACGGCTTTGACCATATAAGTATCAGCATCAGTAAGTAGCAAGAACACTCGTTCGTATTTGACTCCCTTGGGCCACAGAACGTTTATAGCATCATTAAAAAGCTTCGCTATAGATAAATGGTTGCATATTTGAAGTTCTTTGCACGCTAACAAAAATGTCTTTCCAGGTCCATCTTCAGTCAGACGTCCGATAACCACGTTGCCTATGCACCTTTTAAAGTTTGTAGTTTCTTCTATAGCTACCCATATAGGACCATCTTGGATGTAATCTCGAATCGAAGCTAAACAATCCTCATAGAAGTCACTTACGTATTGATTAAGTATCGATTCCTCAGGAATACGTTTGCTCGAATACTTTTCGATGAATTGTTTGTAAATCGAATGATTTAATTTCGATAAAGGTATATCTGCACTGAGCATAGCGTGGCAAAATTCTTTCGAGAAGATAGAAGTTTGAGAGGCGCTTGCTTTTGCCTCATTCTTCTTCGAGATATTACTCTTATGTTTCGCTGTAAATACGTGTTGAGATATTAAAAAACGTCGCTCACCAGATATGGATTTTTCGCAAACATCACAATACAATATTTTACCATCCGTGCTTAACGACTGATTAGGGAAATCTTCGATATATTTCTCCAATTTGGACAATGGTTGCTTGTTCTTAGACATGTTTGTTAAAACAGAGCTAATTGAATAGAATCTCAACCGAATTAAAAATCTGCAGCAGGCTGGCGGAAATCAATAGAAAACACACGTTTTTATGAAACAAACGTCGCCTGTTATGGCGGCTAAAACATACTCGTAAGTTGTGAAGAGCGCCGAGAACTAGTAAACCGGGGTCATTAACGTCACTTCTTAATTTAAACGGATTATATCGCCGCCATATTTATAGTAGTCCGTTTCATACACTTTGCGAATTCATAGATTAGTGTGGGAGATACTACTCTTCTAACGTGTTGGTTATATTCTCTTTGGTGGCGGTTAGTGGAGGTACAAGTTTTGAATAACGAACGTAACGTAACGCAACGTAACGCATAAGAAAACTACCCATATTATACGAAATAAATAACATAGGTAACCCTCTTCTTTAAATCTATTAAGCTCAGACAAATAATAATGTTAGCTCTTTAGCGTCCCACTCCTGGGCGCGGGCCTCCCCTCAATGCGAGGGGGATTCAGGCCATAATCCACCACGCTGGCCCAGTGCGGGTTGGTGGATTTCAAATGTCTTTCGATTTTTTATTTATTTTCTAAGACATGCAGGTTTCCTCACGATGGTTTCCTTCACCGTAAACAAGTGATAGCCGTAGACCGTAGGGCTTCCGGTTCTCTCACTCAACGTAGTTGCTTTACGCCGATCTTCTGTGAGAGGGTGGTACTACCCCGGTCGAGCCAGCCCTTATATCATCTGCAGTCAATTGGCTACAGCTTGGCTCTACCACGAATAAATGTGTTTTTTTAATAATGCATAGTTTTATAACGTCACGACTTTTATCCCCGTTCGGGGGTAGTCAGATGCTTGAGTGGCCATACACCACCACATTGTGGAGGTATTGAGTCAACTCAAAGCCCACGTTTCACCAGATAGTCAGAACCCAACGTGACAGGTGGTGAACCTTGTCGCCGTGTATACAGGAACTGACTATTACCTAATCCCGAGGGATAGGTAGGTTTCCTCACGATGTGCATAGTTTTATAAGTTATATTATCTATGTTTACAGAAAAAAACAGTTCAGAATCCGAAGAGCAGACGGTAGTGCTGCCGACAAAGAGGCCGCAGAAACAGAATCCAAATGTACAGACAAGCACTGGACCCAAACGAGTGAAGCCAGAGATTGCTGATAGCAGTGATAGCAATGATGAAGAGAAAGTATGTATTATATCACACTATCACACCTATATCCCTGTAAGGCCATCCCAATTGAAATATACAGACAAGCACTGGACCCAAACGAGTGAAGCCAGAGATCGCTGATAGCAGTGATAGCAATGATGAAGAGAAAGTATGTATTATATCACACTATCACACCTATATCCCTGTAAGGCCATCCCAATCCAAATGTACAGACAAGCACTGGACCCAAACGAGTGAAGCCAGAGATTGCTGATAGCAGTGACAGCAATGATGAAGAGAAAGTATGTATTATATCACACTATCACACCTATATCCCCGTAAGGCCATCCCAATTGAAATATACAGACAAGCACTGGACCCAAACGAGTGAAGCCAGAGATCGCTGATAGCAGTGATAGCAATGATGAAGAGAAAGTATGTATTATATCACACTATCACACCTATATCCCTGTAAGGCCATCCCAATCCAAATGTACAGACAAGCACTGGACCCAAACGAGTGAAGCCAGAGATCGCTGATAGCAGTGATAGCAATGATGAAGAGAAAGTATGTATCATATCACACCATTCCAGTAAGGTCATTCGTTCACGGCGATACTCAAAAGAAACTTAAATTAGGTACTAAGGAGTTGCTGGAATGTAATAAACAGCACTATTATTTTTTTAGGGTTCCGTACCTAAAGGGTGCCATCGGAACCCTATTACTAAGCCTACACTGTCCGTCTGTATGTCTATCTGTCCGTCTGTCTGTCAGCGGGCTGTATCTCACGAACCGTAATAGGTAGGCGTAAAATAAAGGGGGTCCCCATACAAGAAACTTGATATTTTTGCCTTTTTTATTCTACGGTGGTACGGAACCCTTTATGTGCGAGTCCGACACGCACTTGGCCGGTTTTTTATGTGACTAAGGTGGTAAACAGGCGTACTGCCCGCCTAATGTTAAGCAGTTACCATAGCCTATAGATGCTTGCAATACCAAAGCCATCGCTCGCACGTTGCCGTCCTCAAGGGGATTGGACAGAGGGAGGGGAAGGGGGGGTGTTGGGCTTCCGGCTCTCTCATCGTACGAAACGCAGCTATAATAGCTACTTTACGCTGATGTTCTGTGAGAGGGTGGTACTACCCCGGTCAAGTCACTCCGTAAATGAGCTGCAATCAATTGGGTTCACTAAATTGAACCGTGATCCACTAAGTATTTAAGTCTAATTTTGCGTAGCAATTCTTAATTCTGATTCGAAAAGGTCGATTTCATTAAAATGCTATGTTCAACCTTAACCATCACACTACTGAGTACAATTTTCAATACAATGTTTCAGGAGAAAGAGAGGACAACATTATCAGTCCAACAACAGAGGGAGAACGCAACAGCGACGTACGAGCTAGATACTGAGCGGGACAGAGACGCACAAGCGATATTTGAGAAGGCACAGAAGATAAATGAAGAGTTGCAGGGACAGGCCGATGATAAGGTAAGGAAGCCTGACGCTTGACTGATGCTAGACTGACGCACGACTGATGACTGACTGACGCATGTCTGATTATTGCCACATAACTGATCCCTAACTGACGTACGACTGATGCTTGACTGACGGCCAACTGATGACTGGCTGACGCAAGACTGATGATTAATGCAAAACTGATCCCTAACCTGACGTCGACTGATGATTGAGTGACGCACAATTAGTGTGTCTGATGACTGACTGACGGACGACTGATGAATGACTGACGCATGACTGATGATTGTCACATAACTGATCCCTAATTGACGTACGACTGAAGCTTGACTGACGGCCAACTGATGACTGGCTGACGCAAGACTGATGATTAATGCAAAACTGATCCCTAACCTGGGGGCTTAGTACGAACTCTTATTGCGATTCAATTACAGGAACGTTTTAACGATTCAGCGTCTTTTTGTGCAATGACGTACCTTATTGTCATGACAATAAGAAACTTCATTGCACAAATGGCCGCTGAAACGTTAAAACAAAACTGCTATAAGAGGTGGTGGTAAGCCCCCTGACGTCGACTGATGACTGAGTGACGCACAATTAGTGTGTCTGATGACTGACTGACGGACGACTGATGAATGACTGACGCATGACTGATGATTCTCACATAACTGATCCCTAACTGACGTACGACCGAATCTCCTCATTTCTGATTCGATTCGATCAAGCATAAACTATGAAATTTATTTTAATTCACAGTTATACCGCGGTATAAATAACTACGCCCAGTATTATAAGAAACGTGACACGGCAGCCGGTAATGCTAGCTCTGGGCTCGTCAGGAAGGGACCTATCAGGGCACCTGCTAACCTTCGAGCTACCGTCAGGTACGTTTAGGGCCGCCACATACATACGGAATTCAGAAATTTCGGAATTCCGTTTCGAAATATCGAATCGGGATTCCGTAAGTTTATCACACACATACGTTTATTTCCGTTCGGAGTAATTCACAGGAAAATTTTCGAGCGGATAAATTCCGTACGTTTACTGCGTTCGGAATCCCGATTTGATATTTCGAAACCGAATTCCGCGGAATTCCGTATGTATGTGGCGGGCCTTAATAACATGGTGTATTTTTTATCATCATCATCATAATAATATTAATTCGTGAAGCATTTTTTTTCGTAACCTTGGGCCTTACCACCACCTCTTATAGCAGTTTTGTTTTAACGTTTCAGCGGCCATTTGTGCAATGATGTTTCTTATTGTCATGACAATAAGGTACGTCATTGCACAAAAAGTCGCTGAATCGTTAAAACGTTCCTATAATTCTCTTATAGCAGTTTTGTTTTAACGTTTCAGCGGCCATTTGTGCAATGATGTTTCTTATTGTCATGACAATAAGGTACGTCATTGCACAAAAAGTCGCTGAATCGTTAAAACGTTCCTATAATTCTCTTATAGCAGTTTTGTTTTAACGTTTCAGCGGCCATTTGTGCAATGACGTTTCTTATTGTCATGACAATAAGGTACGTCATTGCACAAAAAGTCGCTGAATCGTTAAAACGTTCCTATAATTCTCTTATAGCAGTTTTGTTTTAACGTTTCAGCTGCCATTTGTGCAATGACGTTTCTTATTGTCATGACAATAAGGTACGTCATTGCACAAAAAATCGCTGAATCGTTAAAACGTTCCTATAATTCTCTTATAGCAGTTTTGTTTTAACGTTTCAGCGGCCATTTGTGCAATGACGTTTCTTATTGTCATGACAATGAAAAGCACAAAAAGTCGCTGAATCGTTAAAACGTTCCTATAATTGAATCGCGATAAGAGGTTGTGGTAAGCCCCCTTATTTTCGAAGATTGCGTGTATTGCATGGTTTTCCAATTGACTGCAGCTCATATACGGACTGGCTCGACCGGGGTAGTACCACCCTCTCACAGAAGTTCGGCGTAACGCTTCTGCGTTTCGTACGATGAGTGAGAGAGCCGGAAGCGTAACCACCCCTTCCCCTCCCTCCATCCCACTCCCCTTCAGGTCGGCAATGTGCGAACAATGCCTTGGTATTGCAAGCATCACATCACATTTACAGAGTTAATTTTGCATTTATAATATTATATTAATCAGGGTTGTTACAAAAAAATTACCTTGTTTCAAACACCGTGTAAACATGTTTTAAACACAGTGATTTATTCCTTCTGATTTAAATCAATGTTTTAAACACGTTTTTAACAGTTTTCATTTTAAATTTCCTGTTTTTTTTGCAACCCTGGTATTAATAAAATAATTATTTATTTACAGATGGGATTATCAACCGGATATTTGCAAAGACTACAAAGAAACGGGATTCTGTGGATTCGGAGGTAATACTTCTTCTTATCGTATGGTTCCCTGGTACCTGGTGTCAGAGTTGTTCAAGCCGCACGCCTCTGACAAGGCTTAACGACGGATGACAACAACCGGGACCGACTTTTAACGTGCTTTACGAAGCACGGAGACGCTCGGTTCGAATGCCACTGGACGGTCACCCATCTCTGACTGACCTTGGCATGCGTTGCTTAACCTCCGATCGTTTATCGATCAGTGATTGCAGCTGGCTATGAGCGACTCAAAGCCACTAGAAATACTAGTGCTATTACATTCTAGTAACTAATTAGTAATCAGTTTCTTTTGAGTAACGCCGTGGTTAAAATTCCTTAGTTTTTTTTTTATACGGCCCACCAGATGTTAAGCTGTCACCGTAGCCTATAGATGCTTACACTACCAGAGGCATTGCTCGCATATTGCCGACCTGAATAGGAGTGGGATGGAGGGAGGGAAGGGGGGGTGGGCTTCCGGCTCTCTCACTCATCGTACGAAACGCAGTTGTAATAGCTGCTTTACGCCGATCTTCTGTGAGAGGGTGGTACTACCCCAGTCAAGCCAGCCCGTATATGAGCTGCAGTCGATTGGCTACAGCTTGGCTATACCATCAATAAACTTTATTTTTTTATTTTTTATGTAGATTCGTGCAAGTTTCTCCACGACCGTTCAGACTACAAGCACGGCTGGCAGCTAGAACGGGAGGAAGCGGAGTCCGCCGCGCATACACGCGGGGGGGACTCCGACTACGAGGTGTCCAGCGACGAGGAACTCCCCTTCCGATGTTTCATATGCAGGGGGAGTTTCACGGACCCCGTTATTACCAAGTAAGACCTGTTTTTTAACCTACCCAACATCCCCCCTCCTCCCCTCCCTCCGTCCCCTTCCGCTGGAACTCCCCTTCCGCTGTTTTATATGCACCCTGTTATTACCAAGTTAGATCTAGGCTCGTATTAATAAATGAATCTCGGAGTTGAGATCGATTTTATTTTTAAATTGTATTATATCTTTGAAAGAAAGCTGCTTTGCTGAAGTGGGGTTGGGCGGGCCACCTGTGCCGTATGGATGAAACCAGATGGGCCAAAAAATGCACAGGATGGATACCGGATAACGGACGTCGCCGTCGTGGTCGACCCAGAAAAAGATGGCGTGATGACCTCGACTATTATCTGGAGGGATGGATGGAAGCGGCCTCAAATAGAGACCTGTGGAGTGTATTGGGGGAGACCTTTGCCCAGCAGTGGGACAGCATAGGTTAAAAAAAAAAAAAACAAAAAAAAAAAATATATCTTTAGTATTTGTTGTTGCAGCGGCAACAGGAACACACATTCTGTGAAAATTTCAACCCTTACCTATTACGGTTCGTGAGATACAGCCCGCTGACAGACGGAGAGCGTAGGCTTAGTAATAGGGTCCCGTTGGCAACCTTTGGGTACGGAACCCTAAAAATAAATATTATTTAATTTATTCACCACATTTATTCATTATTTACGGTGAGGGAAAACGTCGTGAGGAAACCTATCTATCCCTCAGGATTAGGTAATAGTCAGTTCCTGTATACACGGCGACAAGGTTCACCACCTGTCACGTTGGGTTCTGACTATCTGGTGAAACGTGGGCTTTGAGTTGGTTAATACCTCCACAATGTGGTGGTGTATGGTCACTCAAGCCTCTGACTACCCCCGAATGGGGATAAAACTCGTGACGTTACATTTCATTTACATTTCGTTTTATTCATCCACAGATGTAAACATTACTTCTGTGAGAGATGTGCTCTCGATAACTACAAGAAGTCGGCGAGATGTTTCATATGTAACGCGCAAACTGGCGGCGTGTTCAACCCAGCTAAAGAACTGGAGGTCAAGATGAAGAGGAGACAACATGATGATGATGATGACAATGATGATGATGATGATTAATTAATAAAGATTTTATTTTACTGTACGAATTTATTTTCATGAAAAGTCTCAATCTCCCTCTGTCTCACTCCCCTTTAGGGCCCTAGACCCGTTAATAAATGCATCTCAAAGTTGAGATCGATCTTAAGATGCAGTTTTGACGTTTAATGTATTGAACATCTGTCAAAAACAGCATATTATGATCGATCTCAATCTTGAGATCTATTTATTAATACGGGCCTTAGTCGCTTAGCTAATTTAACTGCCGTTGCCAATATTGCCATTGCTGCTAATGATCGACCTTCTGATTGGTGGGTTGATTTCGACCGACCAATCAGAGTGCCGATAAATAATAATAATAATATCCCGGGATATTTTTTTACACACGGCTACCTGATCCCAAACTAAGCAGAGCTTTTACTATGGAAACCAGATAACTGATATTACTACATATACTACTTTTTAATTTGTAAATACATACTTAATATACATATACACCCAGACTCGGGACATACAGACATGTTCATGCACACAAATGCATGTCTCGGGTAGGAATCGAACCTACGACCTGCAGCGTGAAAGGCGCCATCACGCCAACCACGCCAACGGGCTCGTCACTATAATAGCTCAATGGCGATGGCTAACCGACTTAGGCCCCAGGTCGGCAACGTACGATAAATGCCTATGGTATTGCAAGCATCTATCGAGATGTTTCATATGTAACGCGCAAACTGGCGGCGTGTTCAACCCAGCCAAAGAACTGGAGGTCAAGATTAAGAGGAGACAAGATGATGATGATGATGATGGCAATGATGATGATGATGATTGAATAATAAACTTTATATTTTACGTGTTAGAATTTCATTTTATAAGAAGCCCAACCCCCCTCCTCCCTCTGTCTCATGTCGGCAACGTGCGACCGATGCCTTTGGTATGGCATCTATAGGCTACGGTGACTGCTTAACATCAGGCGGGCCGTAGACTTATTTACCACCGTAGTCACATAAATTTTTTTTTGTTGGTAAACAAGCGTACGGTCCGCTTGATGTTAAGCAGTTACCGTAGCCTATAGATGCTTGCAATACTTAAGGCATCGCCCGCACGTTGCCGATATGAAGAAGGGTAGAAAGGGAGGGACAGCAAGCCTCTCACTTATCGTAGCAAACTATTTTACGCCGATTTTATGTGAAAGGGTAGTACTAATCCGGTGGCGTGTTAAACCCAGCTAAAGAATTGGAAGTCAAGATTAAAAGGAGACAAGATGATGATAATGATGAACGTTTATATTATACGCGTATGAATTTCATTTTATAAAAAAATAACAAAGAAATTACCAATAAAGAGGGAGTTCTTTGGTGGGAAGTGAAAAAGTTTTGTCATTCTTGGTTTTAATTTCCAAAACTGTTTCCTCGTATTATGATGTGTAATGTTAACCATCTATACTTCTATACTAATATATAAAGAGGGAAATGCTGACTGACTGACTGACTGACTCATCAACGCCGAGCCGAAACTACTGAAGTTAGAGACATGAAATTTGGATAGTAGATATATTTTGTGACGTAGGCAAGCAATAAGAAGCGATTTTGGAAAATTCAACCCCTAACGGGGTTAAATAGGGGATGAAAGTTTGTATGCAAGTTCGTCATTTTTCAAGTTAGAATTATGAAAATTAGTGTTGAGGTGTCTTTTTAAAAATAAAAAATATGGTTTTCGGCGTTTTTGAATATTCAAACCCTAAGGTGGTAAAATAGGGGATGATAGTTAGTTAGGAAATTTGTATAGATGTTCGTCATTTTTGAATTTAGAATTATGAAAATTGGTGTTTAGGTTCCTTTTTAAAAATAAAAAACTTGAATTGCTGCGTTTTTGAAAATTCAACCCCTAAGGGGTTAAAATAGGCGACGAAAGTTTGTATGGAAGTTCGTCATTTCTGAGGTTAGCATAATGAAAATTAGTGTTTAGGTTTCTTTTTACGTATTAGCAATAATAATTTCAGCTTTTTTGAATATTTAAACCCTAAGGGGTTAAAATAGGGGGTGAAAGTTTGTATGGAAGTTCGTCATTTTTTTAGTTAGAATTATGAAAATTGGTGATTAGGTAGGTGTCTTAAAAAAAAAATAGCGTTTTTAAAAATTATACGGGGTATGGGATACGGGATACGGGATACGGGATTTGGAATATGGGATGCGTGATACGGGATACGGGATACGGATACGGGATACGGGATGTGGGATGCGTGATACGGGATACGGATACGGATACGGGATACGGGATGTGGAATGCGTGATACAGGATACGGGATGTGGAATGCGTTATACGGGATACGGGATGTGGGATGCGTGATACGGGATACGGGATACGGATACGGTTACGGATACGGGATACGGGATATGAGATGTGGAATGCGTGATACGGGATACGGGATGTGGAATGCGTGATACGGGATACGGGATACGGTATACGGGATACGGGATACGGGAACACAAGTGAAGAAACATGATTTTCGGGTTCCCCAAGTAGTCTAGTAACTTGACAGTAATGTATCGTTATTGCCAATACGGCAAATCTTCTAGAGACTAGCCACGTCCAGATGTCTTACATGCCACGCGAGGCAAATTGCCTCACGAAGTTTGACTTGCCTCGCGCGGATCAAATTCGCGTCCTGCCTCACCTGAGCGATGTCATTTGCCTCGCCTAGTTTGGCATAGTCATGAGACAGAACGATATCAAACGTGTCAAACTGATTGCTCGGGTATATACCCTTCTCTGTCTAGAGTGTCAGTTGCCTCGCCATTTGCTTCGCGCGGCATGCGACTGAGGCAAACGTCGTGCTTCGTGTGGCATGTGGGTGAGCAGCCTCGCGCGGCATGTGCATGTTGTAGACACACCTAATAACGTGTATCAAAGTGCCTTGTTGATTGTCAGTTGTTAAGATTGATGTATGAATTTCGCATGTAGTGTTGCGCTGAGGACAAGTCTAGTGACAATGTTATGAGGTACCATATCTTCTAAAATATTACATCAATGGTTCCATCGCTGTATGGCGGTATCTTAGAGTGCACTGGTCGCCACATTCACACAATGGCGGAACTAATTATTGATATAAAATGTTTTAGTAATGGTCTCACGTTATGACTTATATAAGTATGAGTCAGGGTATCGACGTTAGTAACTTCCTCATTGCAGCCATGGGCGTGATATAGGGGGGGAGGGGCAATGGTCGCAATTGCCCCCCCTCGCCCTCCAAGCATATAATTTTAACCAATTTAGACCAATAACAGTTCAAATTCCACGTTTTAATAACTAGATTTAAAAAAATGTAACGTCACGACTTTTATCCCCATTCGGGGGTAGTCAGAAGCTTGAGTGGCCATACACCACCATATTGTGGAGGTATTAACCAACTCAAAGCCCACGTTTCACCAGATAGTCAGAACCCAACGTGACAGGTGGTGAACCTTGTCGCCGTGTATACAGGAACTGATTATTACCTAATCCCGAGGGATAGGTAGGTTTCCTCACGATGTTTTCCCTCACCGCCAGCGAACTGTAAATTATGCACATAGATGAAAATTCATCCATTGGTGCATGCCCCACCGGGGATCGAACCTGGGACCTTCTGATTGCTAGTCCAACCTGTACCCCTAGGCTATAGTCGCATTCATACATAGTTCATTCATAGTTCGCATACTTAGATATTTTATATTAGATTCTGAAATGTAACGTCACGAAACTTAGGACCCCTCCTCCCCTCCGTGACGTAATTAATGGATGGCCCCTAACCGCCAAAATAGAGATTTTTTTGCTAGTTTACAATGGCATTACAAGGCATTTCTAGGAGCATTATTAGTGAGTTGTAATGCCAATGCAAAGTCATTAGCAAGATAGAGGGTGACTGTCCAAAATAGGTAGAATGTCCAACTAATCTGAGTCCATGGACACAGCACTCGACTCAGTTGTTCGCGGAAAATAATGTTGAAAAAATGTGGGATTTTCTGAGGAATCAGCAATTCCGGTAAATTTCTGTAAAATAGTCACACATTATTTAGCTCCATTCGTGACGGTTTCACGGAAATTTAACGGATTCTGCTGGAGGGTGCGGAAAAATGAATTGCTTTTGCAGAATTGCTGCAATGTTGCATAGTGTCGCTATTAGGTCCTCCGCAGACTAGCTACTTTTAGCATCGGCGATCGGCGATTTTGATGCTGCGTCTCGCTCGTTCGCGCTCGAAGAAACGCGACGCAGCATCTATACGTCACAAAATCGCCGGTCGCCGATGCTAAAAGTCGCTAGTCTGCGGAGGCCCTTAGACTCGCAGTATTGCTAATACGGCTCACCTTCTGGTGAATAATGGCCATGTCTGATGATTGTTGCATTTGACGGGACCGTTGGAGTGGTTGGTATAGATTCCGCCTTTCACGCTGCAGGTCGTCGGTTCGATTCCTACCAGGGACATGCATTTGTGTGCATGAACATGGCTGCATGTCCCAAGTCTGGGTGTATAATATGTATATTAAGTATGTATTTACAAATAAAATAGTATATGTAGTAGGTAATATCAGTTATCTGGTGTCCATAGTACAAGCTCTGCTTAGTTTGGGATCAGGTAGCCGTGTGTAGAAAATGTCCCAGGATATTATTATTATTACAGTATCGCCTTATCTATTCTGTGACAGTACCTACTGAGTCGTTGTTGAAAACATGTCTGTATTGCCAATACAGCTCATCTTCTGAATAACACACATCAAAATGCCTTTAAGTTGTTTGTTGATTGTTGTCGTGAGGAAACATACCTATCCCTCGGGATTAGGAATAGTCAGTTCCTGTATACACGGCGACAAGGTTCACCACCTGTCACGTTGGGTTCCGACTATCTGGTGAAACGTGGGCTTTGAGTTGGTTATATGGCCACTCAAGCCTCTGACTACCCCCGAATGGGGATAAAAGTCGTGACGTTACATTTTTCATTATGATTGTTGAATTGCAAGTGCCATTTGTTTATGCTATATAGATTGGTATGTAAGTAATAGGTAAGTAGCTAATTGAACCGTGAACATTTACAATCAGTTGTAACGGTAATACATTATTATAATACTGCAATTAATGACGTTTTAACCATTTGAAGGAAGGTATTGGCGTCGTTAGGAGGTCTAATGATATGGGTGAGTGCTTTATACATTAGATTCTTCTTCTTATCGTATGGTTAGTGGCCAACCTGGTGTCAGAGTTGTTCAAGCCGCCCTAAGGCCTCTGACAAGGCTTAACGACTGCTTCAATGACAACAACCGGGACCGTCTTTTTACGTGCCCTCCGAAGCACGTAGACGCTCAGTTCAAATGGCAGTAATGGTCACCCATCTCTGCCTGACCTTGCCCAGCATTGCTTAACCTCTGATCGTTTACCGATCAGTGATTGCAACTGGCTATGAGCGCCTCACCATTACATTACATTAGATTAAGTATTAGGTATAAGCACGATATCGCACAAGGCAACCATGGTCGCGCCACCAGTAAGTGATTCGGTAGCCGACATTGGTTGCGCTACCAAGCGGACACCAGAGGGCCTACTCTGTTTCAAACGAAAACGATATTTCGGACGAAATTCGCGTATTTCCTACTATGTTTCTCATTGATTCCGACATTTCTTACGAACGAAAATTGTTTGACGTCTTCGTCGTCGTCGAAACTAAACGATATTCTAACTTGCGATATTCTGTGAGAGGGTGGTACTACCCTAGTCAAGCCAGCCCGTATATAAGCTACAGCTTGGCTCTACCACCTTATTAGACAGGCCCGTTGGCGTGGTTGGCGTGATGGCGCCTATCACGCTGCAGGTCGTAGGTTCAATTCCTACCCGGGACATGCATTTGTGTGCATGACCATGTCTGTATGTCCCGAGTCTGGGTGTATATGTATATTAAGTATGTATTTACAAATAAAATAGTATATGTAGTAGGTAATATCAGTTATCTGGTTTCCATAGTACAAGCTCTGCTTAGTTTGGGATCAGGTAGCCCTGGGTAAAAAATGTCCCAGGATATTATTATTACGCTGATGTCTTTTACAGAATTTCATCTTCTGATATTGATACTAAGCTTATCATTGGTCCGTGGGAATGTTTGTTCACGCCAGAATACTGTCATGCCGCACCATGCCAGTTGTGGCAAATATATCATATGCCAGACGAGTATACCCATCGAGAAGGACTATACCGAGGGTCACCACTTCGATATATTCAGTAAAGTAAGTAAAAAGCAAGTGCGTCACTACCATGGACCAATTACTAAGGGGACTGGCCCTAAGCAACTCGGCCGAGTGGTCGGCCTAGTACTAACATCGACATAAAACGAAGCGAGTAGTTCAACTATTTACCGGTAGATAGAACAATGAAAATGAAAAAACAATGACCACGTTTTTATTCATACATATATCTAATAAGGGCACCTCTTTCTTTAGTCTTTACTCTGTGGTCACTGCTGTACCAAGCCAACTAGGAACTCGGATGGCTTGCGGCTTCCCCGCCCGCGACACCTCCCGCACACCACCACCGTCCGCGCCGCCTTGTGCGACCAATCAGAAGGTCGATCACCATGGCAATTTAATGGCTAAGCGACTTAGGGCCATGAGGGTTTCGTACAAACTATTAGCGCCCTATCGCACGAGGCAACCATGGTTGCTCCACTAGCGGGTGATTCGGTAGCCGACACCGAATTGGTTGCGCTACCAAGCGAACGTGCGATATCCTCCATACAGCTCTATACATTTTCTTGGTGGAGCGACTGGTTGCGCTACCACTGGTGTCCTCGTGCGATAGGGCGCTTAGGAGTTGAATTTTAAAAACGCCGAAAACTATATTTTTTATTAGGATTCCGTATTAGTAATGAGTATCCTCAATACTAGTATTCACGTCTTTAGCTAGAGAATTTTCTTATTACCTATGTTGTTAAAACCTACCTATATTATTGTAATGTAACGTAATGTAACGTCACAACTTTTATCCCCGTTCGGGGGTAGTCAGAGGCTTGAGTGGCCATACACCACCACATTGTGGAGGTATTAAGTCAACTCGAAGCCCACGTTTCACCAGATAGTCAGAACCCAACGTGACAGGTAGGTAGGCTATAGTATTAGTAGAGAGATAATATTATTTTATTTTTCAGAGTTGTCAACCTGCTTCAGTAGCAACATGTATTTTATCCAACAAGGAACCAAGTAAATTACTACCCCCAGTACCTAATACCCTACCTCCAATCTGCTACCCAAACACTGAGACTACCCTCTACACAACTATCGTAACTACCCAACAGACAACTGAGGTAGTGATGTGCAGCAACACAGAAATTGGATATTTGCCGAATTTAAAAGAATGCAGTTTCTATTATGTTTGTGTTTTTGGGATTATAATAAGTCGAAAGTGCCCGCATGGTCTTGAATTCAGTCCGGCTAAACGTGTAAGTATTGTTGATAATGTTGCCAGACAAACACAATTATTTACCATTTAATAATTTAATTTTGTGTTTAATTTTTTGCTTGAATTCTTAGACATGTCTACCTAAAAATATAGCTGGCTGTATTTCAACATCGCGTGCACCTGCAATCACTACCCTAACGGCAACTAATGACAATACCCCGTCGACAACTTCACGAGCAGTCTGTGATATGACGAAAATTGGATACCTACCGGATTTCAACGATTGTAGATATTACTACGTTTGTTTGTTTGGGACTTTGGTGCACAAAATGTGCCCATATGGATATCTCTTCAGTACTTTTGTTTTTGTAAGTAGATTCTTGCAATTTTGCAGTGAATCTAGAAATGCAATTCTATTAACTGGTTAACCTTTTAAATTTCCAGAATTGTTTGCCTGAAGACCAAGTAATTTGTCCAGTAATTACAAAAACCTTAGACTCTACTACCCGATTTCCAATTACTACCCAAACTACTCCATTCACAACCACTGTCCGAGTTACCCCATATCGACTATCTACCCAGGCTACCCCACCTACTACCCTACCGGCAATCATAACTCCATCTTCAACTACCCAAATATCCGAATCCGTATCTACACTGCCTCAATGTACAGATTTTATTATATGGACGGCAGTCGATTCTACAGACTGCGCTTATTACTACACTTGCGTTTATGGTACTCTAAAACGTAAAATATGCAAGAACGGATATTATTTTGATTCTGATTCTTTGGTAAGTAAAATCATATTATTATATTTTTCAGAATTCAGTACACATACATTTTAACCATAATAGGGATGTGACGATAAAATACTTTTATTTTAGGTTTGTCTACCTAAGCAGCAAGTAAATTGTAATCCTACAGCCGCGTCGTCAATTCCAATCATAACTATCCCACACACTACTAACACCAAAACAAAGTCCTCACCTACTTCTACGCAAAGCTCATATCCATCCACTACCACAATTTTTCTAACATCAACAACAACTCAAACCAATACACCAACATATGGAGCTATTACACATCCCACTATTACCCATACTTCTCCAAAACCAATCACCAGCCACGCTCCTATAGAGTTTATCACTTCCCAACCTCAACAGCCTACAATAATGTCTGTTCACTCAGACTCTACCACAAGCGAACATATCCCACCATCAACCACCATCGATACTACCCCACAATCAACCACTACCCAAACAGAGCCAACTGGTACTGAAACTATTCCACCATTAATCAGTACACAAAGTGTATCAATGAATACTGAATCTATGCTGGATATAACTGTCCAGACTACCCCAGACGCAATTACTATACAAACTACTCCAGAACCAATCTTTTTCCAAACCTCACATACAATCACTACCCCACGTAAAACTGCCGATTCTAATCCATCTAGTTCCATGAAAAGGATACGATTTACACCACAACCTCTTCCTAGATGTACTGATGAAGATATCTGGATAGTATCTGACGCTAGTGACTGCAAATATTTCTACGCGTGCGTATTGGGTATTTTAGAACACGTAAAATGTGAACCCGAACATTTTTTCGATTCTATAACACTAGTAAGTATTATTTACAGTAGTATTATTTACCTTTATAACTTTCTAAAACCGAATTAAACTGACATTATTTTACAGGATTGCTTACCTAAAGATAAAGTGGACTGTAAAATAGTAACATCACCCCGTACCATGATAATGACTACCCCGGATGCAACTATTACCGAAAAGACAACCACACCACTACCTCCGCTACCACCTGCAACTACTGAATCGACAACCACACGACCCCAGATACCTGAATGTGGCGAATATGATATATGGATGTCAGCTGATCCTTTAGATTGTGCAAATTACTATTTATGTGTCCTTAGTTATATTAAACTGCATCATTGTCAAGAGGGATACAAGTTCGACTCCGTTATACAGGTAAGTGCCATTAAAAAATTCTCCGCTGGTACTATTTCCAATTTTTGCAATTAGCATTAGTAGGTTATTTATATTTAATCCAACCCTAAATGGCTTTTCCATATCGAAATAAATATTATTATTATTTTATTTTATTATTTTTATTTTCACAGGAGTGCCTGCCTGAAAACGATGTCAACTGTACAAGAGTGGTAATAGCTTCGCAAACAAGTACTCGTAATATTATAAGTACATCTACCGTCTCTGCTACTCGCACTACCTCCATTCCTATCCTACCTACCACACCTGCAACTATTACAAAAACTTCTACGCAACCAATCACTAACCACGATACTATAGAGCTTATTACTTTGCAATCTCCCCTACAGTCAACGACAATGTCCAGCGACCATATCCCGCAATCAACTACCATCCGTACTACCCCACAACCAATCACTACCCCAGCAACCTTACTCCCAATTACACTACAGCATTTTATTGTTCAAATGAATACAGAACCAGCTACTACTGAAGGTACCTTATCCGTAGTTAATTCACAAAATGTTTCACAACCAATTGATACTCAATCTACCCCACACGCAATTTATACACAAACTACCCCAGAACTAATCACCCTCCAAACGAACACTTATTCAATCACTACCCCAAGCGCAACTATGAATTCTAATCCATCTGTACCCACAAAACCGATACAATTTCCACAACAGCCTCTTCCTAGATGTACTGATAAAGACGTATGGATTGTATCCGACTATACTGACTGCACATATTTCTACGCTTGCATATTGGGTAACGTGAAACACGTAAAATGTACAACTGGACTTTATTTCGATTCTATCACACTAGTAAGTATTAATTAAATTGGAATTTACCTTTATCGTCGTCTTAAACTAAATTAAACTAAAATATTATTTGACAGGATTGCTTACCAAAGGATGAAGTGGATTGTAAAGTAATAAAATCAAAGAGTACCATGGCAATAACTACCCCGGAGGCAACTATTACTGACCAGCCAACCACATCACTACCTACAACTACTGAATCGACAACACTACCCCAGCTACCTGAATGTGGCGAATATGATATATGGATGTCAGCTGATCCTTTGGATTGTGCAAATTACTACTTATGTGTCCTTAGTTATGTTGAACTGCACCACTGTCAAGAGGGATACAAGTTCGACTCCGTTATACAGGTAAATGACGATATAATTCCTGCCTAAATCTAACGAAACTTTGAATTGTACTTAGTGTGTCAGTCTGTGTCCAACCTTGGCGTCATCGTTTGACACCATTGTCGATCCTGGCTTACAGGAGTAACAGTGGTGGGAATGTGTGGCGGGCTTAGTCTGTGTCCAAACGACATACTTAGTACAAGTGTTGTTTAATTTGGGATTTTCTTGCTTGCTGTTTGTGTAGCGTTTTTTAATGTATTCTCTTTTTTGCAGGAGTGCCTACCTGAGAATGGAGTCAACTGTACAAGTATGCCAATGGATTCAGAAACAAGTACAATTTCAATCTACACAACCCCCAATGAAATCACAACTGATAATACCCATCCGACAACTGCCTACCCCACCCTAACTACTAAAAGTATCATAATGAATACCAAACCTATTCCATATAGATCCACAATTGATATTCAACCTACGAAGTCTATGTCTACCCGAAATGCAATCAAAACTACCCATCTTGCAACTAATATAAAACCGTACATGTCCTCAAAGGAGACTACCCAAACCAAAATGAATGTTTTAACTACCACCACTAAAATGCCAGAGTCTACCCAATCTGTAACTATTAGCAACCCTTCCACAATCATAACTGAAACTGCCTATCCAATAATCACTACCCCAGATGAACCCGTAGTAACCGATATTTTTGCCGAATCTACAACTAGTGATCCACCTATGACAATTAGCACAGAACAAGCTAACCAATCTATCGATTTTGAAAACTCTACCCCAGTTATAGCTGAAACTACCTATTCCACAATAACTACCCCTAATCAACCTATTAAAACCACGGTAGAGAATATCCAAGCCACAACTCCGGACCAAAACCATTCCGCAATTAAAATAACAGATACCCATTCTGCAACCACTACCCAGTCTACAACTTTAGCTACACCCCTTTGTGAGCGTTCAGATGTATGGTTCTCACCAGATCAAAAAGATTGTAAATTCTACTACATTTGTCTTTTTGGCGTACTTGGACATAATGAATGTCCAAAAGGATATCATTTTAGTCCTCAAGTGTTGGTAAGTCTTCGCTTATACTTAAGCTATTATAACTCTGAAGCATTATTTGTTTGACTTCAACGGAAAACCAATGTTGTTTTTGTTAAATGAATTATTTATTTTACAGAAATGTCTACCCAAGTTAGAGGCAAATTGCACTATTGTCAAAAACGTAGCTACCCCGAATAATACACTGTCTACACTTACTACCCCAAGCGCAACAACCCGAAGCATGCTGGATTATTACACCACAATGTGCAAACCAAAGGCATCTTGGCTGTGGCCTGATCGATATAACTGCAGTTTCTACTACCTATGTTTAGTGGGTAGTCTCAAATATATGAAATGTGAAAATGGGTATCATTTTAGTACTATAGAACTGGTAAGTAACAACTCCCCTCCCCTTCCCCTCCCTCCGTCCCACTCCACTTCAGGACGGCAAAGTGCGAGTGATGCCTTTGGTATTTCAAACATCTATAGGCTACGGTATCTGCTTAATATCAGGTGGGCCGCACGCTTATTTGCCACCTCAGACCTATAAAAAAAAATCTTGTACTACCGACCCAATTCTTAACATAACTACTGTTTAAAAATTAATCATCTATACAAAAACATTTTTTACAGAAGTGTCTTCCTGTATCAGAAGCTAAATGTAATGAAAGTCCATTAATAATGGATAACGTCTCAATTACCGACACTACCCAACAGGCAACTACGGAATTAGTAAAATCGAACACGACAGTGTATTCATCTATGCTAGCAGAAGTCACTACCCCATTCACAATCTCACGGGCATTTTCAGCGCAAAATACCCCGTTGACAACTCTATTAGCGGAGCAAGACCGCCCATGTAATGATTTGGATATATGGATTACTTCTGATCCAGACAATTGCAGGTTTTATTATATCTGCATACACGGAGCGTTAAGGCATAGACAGTGCCCATTTTTATTCTATTTTGATCCTAAAAAACAAGTAAGTAAGGTTTTTTCAAAGACCTTTTTTAGGTATGTGGCAAACAAGCGTATGGCCCGCCTGATGCTAAGCAGTTACCGTAGCTTATAGATGCTTGAAATACCAGAGGCATTGCTCGCATGTTGCCGACCTGAAGGGGAGGAACAGAGGGAGGGAAGGGTTGTGTTGGGCTACCAGCTTTCTCACTCATCGTACGAAACGCAGCTTTAATAGCTACTTTACGCCGATTTTCTGAGAGAGGGTGGTGCTACCCCGGTCAAACCAGCACATATATGGGCTGCAGTCAATTGGTTACAGCTTGGCTTGGACCAATACTTATCACATCCCACTAATATTATAAATGTGAAAGTTTGTATGGATGTATGGATGTTACTCAATCACGCCAGAACGGCTGAACGGATCTAGATAAAATTTGGCACAGAGATAGATTATAGTGTGGAATAGCACATAGACTACTTTTTTTTATTATGCGCGGACGAAGTCGCGGGCGTTATCTAGTCTTTCATATTTCCAGGAATGTCTACCACGGCATATTGTAAAATGCAATGACATGACATCAAGAACAAGTGAGACAGAAATATCAGAGTTAATGCCAACTACCCCGTCCGCAATCACTACCCCACACACAACCCTTGCTACAAGAGCTACAACTGCTAAAGAGGTCGTCACGACTTAATGTAAATAAATTAAATTTTATAGTAAATTTTGTTTTTTTTTTTTCTTTCATTTTGTATCAATGAGTACGTTAGTAGTAACAGTTGCCTATACATCTAGATCAACGGTCGGCAACAGGCGGCACGACTTATTCTATATATATATATATAGAATAAGTCGTGACGTTATATATATATATATATATATATATAACGTCACGACTTTTATCCCCATTCGGGGGTAGTCAGAGGCTTGAGTGGCCATACACCACCACATTGTGGAGGTATTAAGCCAACTCAAAGCCCACGTTTCACCAGATAGTCAGAACCCAACGTGACAGGTGGTGAACCTTGTCGCCGTGTATACAGGAACTGACTATTACCTAATCCCGAGGGATGGGTAGGTTTCCTCACGATGTTTTCCCTCACCGTCAGCGAACTGTAAATTATGCACATAGATGAAAATTCATCCATTGGTGCATGCCCGACGGGGATCGAACCTGGGACCTTCTGATTGTTAGCCCAACCTGTTCACCCCTAGGCTACAGTCGCTATAACTAGAATGCTAGAATTACTAACTTAGTACTTATTCTATTTTAAGTTGCCTAGTTAACCTGAAAAGAAGATAGACGCTCTGGAGATGTGGTGCTGGAGAAGAATGCTGGGAGTATCATGGACCGAGTTCCGTACCAATGCAGCGTCTGTCGGCTACAGTGCAAACTCGCATTCTCAAGTTCTTCGGGCACGTCTCAAGGCGGGAATATGACTCCATAGAGCGTCTTGTTGTGCAGGGGAAAGTAGAGGGCATCAGGCCACGGAGAGGAAGGCATCAGGTCACCCATGCGATGGACTGACCAGGGGCCCTATTCACGTAACCAAAACCGTAACGACATTTCAGCGATATAGTCGTTGATAGCCTTTTCTTGTTACGAAAAGGCTATCAACGACTATATCGCTGAGATGTCGTTACGGTTTTGGTTACGTGAATCGGGCTACAGATTAAATCTTGTGTGGGTGGACCCTTGCATGAATGCACCAGAGCCAGCACCAAAAGGAACAAATGGCGAGAGATCGTGAGGCGAGCAACATCTGCCCATGGTAGCTCCACATGTTGACCACGACCGCTCTGCCAAGAGCGTAACGACTAAGAAGAAGTTAACCTGTTTTACAAGTACCTACAACTGATATGGTTTGATTAGTTTCCTATCTAGCCTGTGTGTGTGTGCGTTTGTTCGAATTAGTTAGAACTGATGTCATTTAATTATTATCAGTTGTTTTTTCTGGACCTCGTTAAAATTTTCCCACAGTATCCGGACCCCACCTGAAACTACTTGCCGACCCCTGCTGGCCTACTCCGAAATACGAACCTAACGTTTCGGCTGACGGATTGTCGTGATTTGACATTTCTTCTTTCGTTTTTCTCTACGATTTGACATTGTTTTGATCGTAAATCGAATCCGTACTTCGGACGATCCGTCAGCGACGTATTTCGGAGTAACCCCCCCTGATCTAGATGGTAACGTGTCCAACATAAACTGAGCCCTCTTAAGTACGCGTGCCAATATTAAACAGAGCTCAGCCTATATTGGAATTGATATGCAGGTGACCGTTATGCTTAGTTGGTATTGGAATCAAAAATGTCAATCTATATGAAATTGTATATGAAAAAAAAGGTAGTAAACCTATTTTTTTTTTCATATACAATGCTCTTATATTTTTGTTTAATGTTTTTTTTTTAAATAAAACAACCTGTATATTGAACTCTCTTGTCTAATCATTAAAATACCAATATGAGCAAAGATACTGTATCATAATTAATATTAATTTGTAATCCAATTATTAGATAATTAATAATTTATCAACAACATTGATGTATTATTTTAGCGGATATGTTACCTCCTAACATTGCAATCACTAGACTTGTGCTCAGCATCACTACATGCAGCGACATTCACACATCTGATATCGCACTCGCAATTCGACAATCAACTTGAATCAAAGGCATTTTGATGCGTGTTATTCACCACAAGATGAGCTTTATTGGCAATAGGTACCGACATGTTATCAAAATAATTTTCCGCGAACGACTGAATCATACAGTGTCCATGGACTTGGTTTTATGGGACATACTATTTTGGACAGTCGCACGTCTCCCTCTTTCATAGTAATGTCTTTGTGTAAGGCCCTATTTCGCACAAACATATTGTGTAAATACAGTTTACAAGGGTTTTACAAAACATTTTAATGCGAGTGTAACTCCATCATAATTTTCTGTAAATTTGAGGGTAATTTAGATGTCAGTGCAAAATGGGGCCTTACTATTTAGTATTTATGTATTTTTAGCAGCTGCTTAGTACCTACCTTTTAACTTTGTTTATTTTTTTAGGATCCGTACCCAAAGGGTGCCATCATCATCATCTCAGCCGAAAGACGTCCACTGCTGGACATAGGCCTCCCCCAAGGTTCGCCACAATGAGCGGTCCTGCGCTGCCCGCATCCAGCGGATTCCCGCGACCTTCACCAGATCGTCGGTCCACCTTGTGGGAGGCCTACCCACTCGACGCTTGCCAAAGGAACCCTGTTAAAAAGACTTCGCTGTCCGCTGTCTGTCTGTCCGTCTGTCAGCGGGCTGTATCTCACGAACTGTATAAGGTAGAGTTGGAAAAAAAAAAAAAAAAAAAACATTACATAGATGTATGATTGGTCGAGCGCATGCAAGTCTATGGAAACTCGATATTATTGACGTTTTTATTCTACGGTGGCACGGAACCCTTTATGTGCGAGTCCGACACGCACTTGGCCGGTTTTTATGGTCCTGAGGTAGCAAATAGGCGTACGGCCCGCGTGATGAGGGGGGGGGGGGGGGTGGTGTTCCTAGAAAAGCATTATAAAACCATCGTGACTAGTGATGGGATGTTCTCGAGAACATTCTCACCCTCGGAAACTTACGCGGAAACTTACTCGTGAGAATTTTTGAGAATTATATATATATATTTATTTGATTTATATTTTGGGTAACATTATCCTAACTTTCAATCTTAAAAACAATTAAAACCACCATACTTGCATGTTTAATGAGGTTTATGCCAAGTTTAACATGCTTCATAAGATAAATTCTCGAAAATACTCACGAGTAAGTTTCCGAGGGTGAGAATGTTCTCGAGAACATCCCATCACTAATCGTGACCAGGGGGCTTACCACGAACTCTTATTGCGATTCAATAACAGGAACGTTTTAACGATTCAGCGTCTTTTTGTGCAATGACGTACCTTATTGTCATGACAATAAGAAACGTCATTGCACAAATGGCTGCTGAAACGTTAAAACAAAATTGCTATAAGAGGTGGTGGTAAGCCCCCTGGTTAAAAGTCCCTATAAATCACATCGAGGTTAGTTGTCCATCATTATAACCGTATTTTAAACGGTAATTATGGACAAAGTAGTCATGGTTTAACCCAAATCGATTAACGATTGTTAAATATAAACCGATATATTATTAATACGTTTAATTATTGTGAACTCATTATTGACGAGTGTAGTTAAATATGAAGAAATATGTTATTATATTATGTAAGTACTTTTATACGTATAACATAATATTATACAATATGTTAAAAAAACCCTGTCCGACCCGAAAACGTATTGTTGGGTATCGAGATTAGATTCCATTTTTGTAAAAAAAATCTTTTTTTTTATTTATTTTTTATTTAAAAAAAAAATCTTTTTTTTAGTATAGTATGTGTCCCACTGCTGGGCAAAGGCCTCCCATATTTTTTTGTAATGCAAATACCCCGTCTACATAATTTTTTTTTTTCATAAAATGACGTCATCACATACTTTGTGGTCTGAGGTGACGCCACACGATCTAACATAATTACTTCCGGTAACGGTGTTGTCATATTTTTAAAATTAGCTACATTTTGTGGGAAAAAGGCAAAAAAACATTGGCACTTTAAATGTTCATTAATATGTTTACTATCATGAATATTTTTTTTTTATTATGTGATTGAGGAACCTAATTACCGGTTTCGGCTCGGACAGGGTTTTCTTAACATGTTGTATAGACCTACTCAATTAGTATATTTTTTAGTTACTAAGGTAGCAAACCAGCGTACACCCCACCTGATGTTTAGCAGTTACCGTAGCCTATAGATGCTTTCAATCCCAACGGCATCGCTCGCAATGCCGACCTGGAGGGGAGTGGGACAGATGAACGGTAAGGGATTGTTGGGCTGCCGGCTCTCTCACTCATCGTACGAAACGCAGCTATAATAACTACTTTACGCCGATCTTCTGTAAGAGGGTGGTAGTACCCTGGTCGAGCCAGCCTATCCCGTCCCTCTGTCCTACGCCAACGTGCGAGAGATGCCTTTGGTATTGCAAGCATCTGACTACGGTAACTGTTTAACATCAGGCGGGCCGTACGCCTGTTTACCGTACTATTATTATTAGGGCTATTAGGGCTCTGTCTCACCGGGACGCCAAGCGCGTCGCCAGCCACCGTCGCCAACGAATTCATATTGAATTTGACGGGTAATACCAATTGTTTAGATACGTGACCGGCGACGTCGCCGGCTACCGTCGCCAATCATTCGTATTGAATTATGTCGAAATATGACAGGACCACAGAGTAAAGACTAAAGAAAGAGGTGCCCTTATTAGATATATGTATGAAAAAAAACGTGGTCATTGTTTTTTCATTTTCATTGTTCTATCTACCGGTAAATAGTTGAACTACTCGCTTCGTTTGATGTCGATGATAGTACTAGGCTGACCACTCGCCCGAGTTGCTTAGGGCCAGTCCCCTTAGTAATTGATCCATGGACAGGACGACGGCGACGGTCGCCAAACCCGTCGCCAGGTATGATACAGCCCTTATAAATAAATTCCACTTATTTACTAAAAGTTTTGTGTAATTGGACGGGCCCGTTGGCGTGGCTGGCTAAAATTCGGCTGTTCACGCTGCAGGTCGTAGGTTCGATTCCTACCCGGGACATGCATTCGTGTGCATGAACATGTCTGTATATCCCGAGTCGGGGGTATATGTATATTAAATATGTATTTACAAATAAAAAAGTAGTATATGTAGTAATATCAGTTATCTGGTTTCCATAGTACAAGCTCTACTTAGTTTGGGATCAGGTAGCCGTGTGTAAAAGATTGTCCCAGGATATTATTTATTTTTTATTTTATTTCAGTTTTTTTCATATCACTATTCAGTGTTATATCAACTTCAGTATTACGGAAAGGCAACACGAAAGAAGATAACAATATAACATCAATAGCACAAGAAAAACCGGTAAGTTTCTAGTAGTATACAGGGTGGTGACGACATAACGACAATAACTGAAACCACATACTGGGTATCACGTGAGTAGTATGAACCTTCATAAAAAAAAAAAGTCTTCAAAGGTATAGGCCACAGGATGGCTTTTTTACATACATACATACATATAATCACGCCTGTTTCCCGTAGGGGTAGGCAGAGACCACTTCTTTCCACTTGCTACGATCCTTACATACTTGTTTCGCTTCGTCCACTTTCATTATTCCCTTCATACATGCTCTTCGGTTTAGGGTACTCTTGACCTGGCCTTTTTTCAAGACGTCCCTGATTTGGTCTCGAAACGTGAATGGCTTTTTTACTTCTACCATTTTAACTTTACGTCTACAAATGCACCGACGCCGAAGCGATTTTGCCACCCTTGTACCTACAGGTCAGTTGATTAGGTCAGTAGACGATTATGAAGGATGTAGTGTCACGAGAATGAGAGAGAATGAATGAAGAACGATTGACGAAAAGAGTGTATAAGGCGAGTGTGAATGAAAGTGTTGGAAGGGGTAGACCTAGGCGGACGTTTCGAGACCAAATCAGGGACGTCTTGAAAAAAGGCCAGGTCAAGAGTACCCTAAACCGAAGAGCATGTATGAAGGGAATAATGAAAGTGGACGATGCGAAACAAGTATGTAAGGATCGTAGCAAGTGGAAAGAAGTGGTCTCTGCCTACCCCTACGGGAAACAGGCGTGATTATATGTATGTATGTATGTAGTGTCACGTTTAGATTATTTCCGCATTTATTTTTTGTGAAAGTTTCAATTTTACGTGTTTGATGTAAACCTAATTTGACAATAACATTGTCAAATTAGGTCAAAGTATTGCGATTGACTAGTAGGGTTCGTGTTTAAATTTATTGTCGTAATGTCGTCACCACCCTGTATACATATTTTAAGCAAATATAGCATAGCGGTGGTAGAGCCAAGCTGTAGCCAATTGACTGCAGCTCATATACGGGCAAGCTCGATCGGGGTAGTACCACCCTCTCACGGAAGATCGGCGTAAAGTAGCTATTACAGCTGCGTTTCGTACGATGAGTGATAGAGCCGAAAGCCCAACCCCCCTTCACTTCTCTTCGCTCCACACCCGTTCAGGTCGGCAACGTGCGAGCAATGCCTTTGGTATTGCTAGCATCTGTAGGCTACGGTAACTGCTTAACATCAGGCGGGCCGTACACTTGTATGACACCTAAATCAAATTTCAAACAATCACAATGCTTTGCATCCGCTCCAGCTCCGCGACTTTAGTTCGTATTCAAAAAAGTGGTTAGTCCGTGTAAAAAACCCAGAATATAGTTTTACAAATCAATTTATTCTCATAACTGGTTTTATTCCCACAAAACTGGACCAGCTGATCTTATCAGCAGTCCACTATCAGGTCATTGACCTACAAGATCGTAAATACGTACTTATTCACATTCCAGACTCTCGACTCCCAAGATGATGCTGTAACAAATTCCATCAAAGAACATAAAACAGCAAAGAAATCAAAGAAATCTAAATCAAAGAAACCCATCAAACAACATGGAGCTAAAAGAAATGCTAAACCATTAGATCAAGCAGAAGAAAATAATATTTCAAATGATAGTATAATTTCAAAAGATATAGATGAAATAAATGAAATAAATGAAATTATAAGCGTTAACAATGATAAACACAACAAAGATGTAGTAGAAACGTCTATGAATAGTACAGATGAGAGTGATAATGGAATTACTGATACTATAGATAAAAATACAGATGTGATAGTCGAAGTAGATAAAAGTGAAACGAAAACTGAAAACAAAGCAAATGATATAACAAATTCTAATGATGATATTAAATCATATTCAATAGCAGATGACACTACAAAAGAATCAGCTCTTTTCTATAACACTACAAAATCAAACACAAAAGATATTCAGTTAACTAATAAAGAAGAAGATTTGAAAAGTAAAGATTATCCTAATGTTTTCATGATTATCAACTCTGGTAACATTGAAGATAATATACCTGTTCGTAACTACGATGCTGTTAATAAACGAATACATTCAAAAGCTAAAGAAAATATCAACACGAAGGATTTGGATGCGTTAAAAGATATCGTCAACATAGCCGTTGATAGTGTAATATCTAAAATACCAGACATTTTTGGTAATATCAATGAAGCAAGTCTTGATTCAAAAAAGTTGTTCATCATCATCAATTCCGGAAATATTCTTGGTTTTAATTCTGATTCTAATGACATGAAATCATTGGATTTACTCAGTCATTTTAAAGATAATGAAAATAATAGACCTATGGATGTTATGAAAAACATTAATTCTAAAAAAGATGTGTCTAATAATAAAGACAATATGCACAAAATAACACAAGATAATATAGAAACAGTCGAAATATCAAACAAAGTAAAAAGAGAACTAAGACCATCGATTAAAGTTTCTTTCGGAGAGAACACTGATTTTGACAATAACGATAACACAACATCGAATATAGATATCGATTCAATCGATTTCACACCGGAATCGAACGGATTAATCGATTTAGCGGCGTTATTCAACGAAAAGTTAAATAATGCTATAGATAAAATATTAAATAATTCCTATGTACAGAAACTAATGAACTACCATATTGAGATGTTTCAACCAATAGATGAGAGCAAAATTGTCATAGATTTAGGAGAATTTGAAATCGTAAAATATCCTATACCTGTTAAAATCAAAATGCTTTTATTAATTGGTTAAGAAGAAGGTATTTACACGCGAATTCTATAAACGTTCGGCGGTTATAACTGAATAAAAGAAAAAGTATATAAGTACCTATACAGGGTGAAATCGAAATCGTGGGCAATATTTTAAAATATGACTCAACACATGATTCAGAATAGTTTGGGAAAACAAATTAAAAATCTATTGATAAAAAAATATTGCTCGGGTAAGCAAATAAGCGAACCATTTAACTGTTATACCTTACCTGGGTAATAAATTTTTATCAATTGATTTGTTGATTAATATTCCCTAAATATTCTGAATCATGTGTAGAACACCGTTTAAAATATTGCCCACGATTTCGATTTCACCCTGTATATTAATTAGTTGTACACATTCCTAGTCTGACTTAATCATTCACATTTCGCGTGGTAAATCCATACGCGTGGTGACCATAGAACAAGCGCTGCTGTGTTTGGGACCATATGGCCCCGAGTCTCCTAACAATTGTCCATTGCGAAACCACTGGTCTCTAATTATCTTCGTGACTGAGGACTGCTAACAAATGGCCAAGAACTTACGATTTACAATGAAGTATTCACGAAGATAATATTAGAGATTTCGCAATGACAATTGTTAGGAGACTCATGGCTCAGGTCTTTATGGACATTTTCTTTCACTTGGATATGAAACGGCCACTTAATAAAATAACATTTTGCAAAAATAATTAATTTAATATCTTTAAAAAATAAATACCTATGAGATCTCACTACTTGTCACATATTTTATTTATTTACTAACTAAACCTAGGTACTTACTCTGTTTCTGGTATTTTTGGTATTTCTTGTATTTTTGGTACTTATCCTAGGTATTTCTGTCATTCATACTATTGAAATTCTTACAAAAAATCACGCTCTAAAAGTAAGAAACAAGAAAATATTCTCATTTAGAGGATAGCCGTGGTCCGTGGTTATATTCCACGTTGCCCTAAAGTACCTACGTAAATGGATCACGGCTATCCTCTATACTATACTCTGATTTTTAATTTCGTAGACTAAAATTACAGCTTTTTATGTCAAACGTAAAAAGTACCAAGAGGATAGCCGTGGCCCGTTTACGTAGGTACTTTAGGGCAACGTGGAATATAACCACGGACCACCGGCTATCCTTAGATGAGAATATTTTCTTTTTTCTTGGTTTTTAGAGGGTGATTTTTTGTTAAATGTATTATTGTTTAATAAAAAGTCATAGAGCAAAGATTGTTTATGATGTAATACAGTCCTGCCCCCCTAGCCAAGTGGCTTCATCTACAAATCGCTATACTTCATGTATGGAAATGACGTCACGTGATCTACTTATCGACTTGTAATGTCATTTCCATACATTTAAGCGTAGCGATTTGTAGAAACGCTTGTAGACAAAGCCAATAGACTATAGGGACTGGTGTGTTTGTCTGACCATATTTATTTATTTATTTAGTTAAATTCGGTTTTGTACGGTCACCTTACTTCTAGGATGCAGAATTTAACTCATATCCTTTCGCACAGTATAGCAACATGGAATAACGATTAAAGCAAATATAATAATAATCAGGATAATAAGAGGTACATGACCAAACCCCGATTCTACAATATCTCTATGGTCCTGTGTAGTAAATTGCACTTCTGGAGTTGTAGTCTCTTGAGGTTTTGGAGTAATTTGCGCGTTTGGAGTTGTAGTCTCTTGAGGTTGTGGAGTAATATGCGCGTTTAGAGTTGTAGACTTTTGATTTTTTGGAGTAATTTGCGCGCTTAGAGTTGTAGTCTCTTGATTTTTTGGAGTAATTTGCGCGTTCAGAGTTGTAGTCTCTTGATTTTTTGGAGTAACTTGTGCGTTTGGACTTGTAGTTTCTTGAGTTTTTGGAGTAATTAGCGCGTTTGGAGTTGTAGTCTGTTGAGTTCTTGGAGTAATTTGCGCGTTTGGACTTGTAGTCTCTTGAGGTTGTGGAGTAATTTGCGCGTTTAGAGTTGTAGTCTCTTGATTTTTTGGAGTAATTTGCGCGTTCAGAGTTGTAGTCTCTTCATTTTTTGGAGTAACTTGTGCGTTTGGACTTGTAGTTTCTTGAGTTTTTGGAGTAATTAGCGCGTTTGGAGTTGTAGTCTGTTGAGTTCTTGGAGTAATTTGCGCGTTTGGAGTTGTAGTCTTTTGAGGTTGTGGAGTAATTTGCGCGTTTAGAGTTGTAGTCTCTTTATTTTTTGGAGTAATTTGCGTGCTTAGAGTTGTAGTCTCTTGATTTTTTGGAGTAATTTGCGTGCTTAGAGTTGTAGTCTCTTGATTTTTTGGAGTAATTTGCGCGTTTAGAATTGTAGTTTCTTGACTTTTTGGAGTCATTAGCGCGTTTGGAGTTGTAGTCTGTTGAGTTCTTGGAGTAATTAGCGCGTTTCGAGTTGTAGTCTTTTGAGTTTTCGGAGTGATTTGTGCGCTTGGAGTTATAGTTCTTTGGGACTTCGTAGTTAACTGTGCATTTGGAGTTGTAGTCTCTTGGAGTTTCATAGTTATCTGCGTGTTTAGAGTGCTTATCTCTGGATAGTTTGTAGTACTCGGGATATTTAGAGTACTTGTCTCTTGATAGTTTGTAGTATTCGGAATATTTAGAGTGCTGGTATCTGGATAGTATGTAGTACTCGGGATATTTAGAGTACTTGTCCCTGGATAGTTTGTAGTACTCGGGATATTTAGAGTGCTTGTCTCTTGATAGTTTGTAGTACTCGGGATATTTAGAGTGCTTGTCTCTTGATAGTTTGTAGTACTTGGGATATTTAGAGTGCTTGTCTCTTGATAGTTTGTAGTACTCGGGATATTTAGAGTGCTTGTCTCCTGATAGTTTGTAGTACTCGGAATATTTAGAGTGCTGGTCTCTGGATAGTTTGTAGTACTCGGGATATTTAGAGTGCTGGTCTCTTGATAGTTTGTAGTACTCGGGATATTTAGAGTGCTTGTCTCTTGATAGTTTGTAGTACTCGGGATATTAAGAGTGCTTGTCTCTGGATAGTTTGTAGTACTTGGGATATTTAGAGTGCTTGTCTCTTGATAGTTTGTAGTACTCGGGATATTTAGAGTGCTTGTCTCTTGATAGTTTGTAGAACTCGGGATATTTAGAGTGCTTGTCTCTTGATAGTTTGTAGTACTCTGGATATTTAAGGTGCTTGTCTCTAGATAGTTTGTAGTACTCGGGATATTTAGAGTGCTTGTCTCTTGATAGTTTGTAGTACTTGGGATATTTAGAGTGCTTGTCTCTTGATAGTTTCTAGTACTCGGGATATTTAGAGTGTTTACAGTGATCGTCTCTGATGGGGTTGTAGCACTCGGAGAGTTTAGAGTGCTTGTATCTTTATAGATTATAAGACTCAATGCATCTAGAGTGTTTGTCTTTGGAGAGTTCGTAACACTCGGCATGTTAAGAGTGTTTGTCTCTTGATAGTTGGTAGTAATCGAAATGTTTGCAGTGATTGTCTCTGGAGCGTTTGTAGTACTCGACATGTTTGGAGTGATTGTCTCTGGAGCGTTTGTAGTACTCGACATGTTTGGAGTGATTGTCTCTGGAGCGTTTGTAGTACTCGGTGTGCTTAGAATGATTGTCTCTGGAGCGTTTGTAGTACTCGACATGTTTGAAGTGATTGTCTCTGGAGGGTTTGTAGTACTCAGCGTGCTTAGAATGATTGTCTCTTGATTGTCTGTATGACCCTGCATATTTAAACCAGTAGTTTTATACGACTCCATAGTTGTTGGTGCGTCTGAAAAGATTGTATCTAGAGACTGTGTAGTATTTTGTACGTTTTTCATAAATTCTTGAGATTCTGTAGTAGTCTTACCGGTTTCTGTAGCTATATGTGGACTCAGTGTAGTTTTGTCGTCTAAATTTGTAGTCTGTCGGTTTAATGAAGTATATTGTGGATATACTGTAGTATTTGGCGTGTTCTGAGTCGATATATTCCACTTTGGACTATCGAGTAGATAGCCCACAGGCATAATTCCTTGATATTTAGTTGTAGTTTGTGCTTCTGTAGTAGTTTCGTGAGACTCTTGTATATTATGTGCTCTGGTTATATTTATTTGCGGAACTGTTTGTGTAGTCGTATAAGGTTCTGTAGTCATGGTTTCTTGAGACTCTGTAGTATTTTGTGCTTCTATAGTAGTAGTTTCATGAGACTCTGTAGTATTTTGTGCTTCTGTAGTGGTAGTTTCATGAGACTCTGTTGTATTTTGTGCTTCTGAAGTGGTAGTTTCATGAGACTCTGTAGTATTTTGTGCTTCTGTAGTGATAGTTTCTTGAGACTCGGTAATTGTCTTTGCTCTTGTTGCATTAATTACGGAGACTAATGGTGTAGTCTCATACAATTCTGTAGTAGACTGTGTAGTTTGTGTAGTTGGTGCAGTTGCAGTCTTGGTTTTTTGAGACTCTGTAGTATGTTGAGTGTGTGGTGTTGTAGTACTATGAGTCGTTGTAGTCTCTATAATTGGTGCGTAAAAGCATTTAGCTTCCTCTGGGTCGCTACAACACTGAAAAGTATTTAAAAAAAGTAAATGTTATTACTTATTATAAATATGTAAATTTTTGTTTTATAATATCTGTTGTGTGATTACACCATTGCGAAACTCCTTCCGATTCCTCCGGTCTCCGATTTTATATTCGTGAATTCTGCATTGTAAATCGCAAATGCTGAATTGGGTCCGTTTGCGGCAACCACATTTAGCATAATTTTATTAATATTTTAATTGATTATTTTGTTAGTGTTGTTAATGGCTTGTCGCAATAAATAGGTACTTTCTTTCTTTCTTGCTTTCAAATTCTCGGCGGTCAACATGTCGGCGAGAGGACTGCTGACGTATGACCGAAAACATTACTATCGCCAAGAATGTACAATTTATAATGGAGAATGAAATAACATAACATAACTAAACGTCACTACTTTTATCCCCATTTGGGGGTAGTCAGAGGCTTGAGTGACCATACACCACCACATTGTGGAGGTATTAACCAACGTGACAGGTGGTGAACCTTGCCGCCGTGTATACAGGAACTGACTATTACCTAATCCCGAGGGATAGGTAGGTTTCCTCACGATGTTTTCTCTCGCCGTCAGCGAACTGTAAATTATGCACATAGATGAAAATTCATCCATTGGTGCATGCCCCAACGGGGATCGAGCCTGGGACCTTTTGATTGTTAGCCCAACCTGTTCACCACAGTCGCTTGCAGTGCAGTTGTTATCCCGAGATTCAAGTCTCCGTGATTTTCCCTGTTTTCGGAACAATACACACTTAGGTGTTGTAATTATTATGTATTGTTCCGAAAACTGGCAAAGTGGAAGCTCGAAGAACCCCAGCGAGACAGTGGAGCACATCTTGCTTCATTGCCCTGTATTTGCACGCCAAAGATATGATGCACACACAAACATAATAAAATTTGTACGGAACCCTCAGAGCACGAGTCCTACTTGCACTTGTCCGGTTTTAATTTGTAATGTGTAGCCCAAATACAAATTTTCATGTCTCTAGCTTCAGAAAAATTGGGACGCCTATACAAACTTGTACCCCCTATTTTACACCGTTAGAGGTGAAATGATCAAAAACGCTGAAATTACTATTCTTAGTTAATAAGAAGCCTAAATACAAATAATCTTGTGCCTAGCTTTAGAAAAATTTGAACCCCCATATAAACTTTCACCCCTTATTTTACCCTCTTGGGGGTAGAATTTTCAAAAGCGCTGAAATTACTATTTTGTATTTGTATTAGTAGCCTAAATAGAAATTTTCATGTTTCTAACTTCAGAAATGAGGGAATTCCATACAAACTTCCACCCCTTATTTTACCCCCTTAGGGTAAGAATTTTCCAAAATCATTCCTTTGCTCTTCTTTTACGCTATGAAAGGTACCTACTGTCCAAATTTCATGTTTGTATCACCAGCGGTTTGGGCTGTGCACGTTTTGACGGACGGACAGATAGACAGACGGACAAAAAAGTGATTCTATTAGGGTTCCGTTTTTTCCTTCTGAGGTACGGAACCCTAAAAACTCACAAAACGAGGCGTTTTGTGGAGCAAGTATTTTATTTTTAATTATACCATATATTATTATTATCATGGAGCTGCTCCAGACCCATGGCTCTGGCTTGAAAATCTTGACCTTACATGAAAATTTGTATTTCGGCTACTCAGCCTACAAATACAAATATTCATGTCTCTAGCTTCAGAAAAACTGGGACTATCCATAGATACTTTCTCCCCTTAATTGTTGAATTCTCAAAAATCCTTCCTGTGGTCTTCTTCTACGCTATAAAAAGTTAAAATTTCATGTTTCTAACCCAAGCGGTTTAGGCTGTGCACGTTTTGACAGACGGACAGATAGACTGCCGGGCAAAACAGTGATCCTATAAGGGATGCATGCATGCCCGGCATGCGTTGCATTGCCACTCCATCCGTCCGTCATCCTCCATCAATCCATCAGTCAAATAAGGGGTAACCTTTTCCAAAAATGTGCGCGTACTAGGTCGCAGGCACAGCTAGTAACTAATAAGGATTAGTATTACTTTTATTTCAGTTATTACCCGATGTTGTCAACAATTTTTCTTGTTTTCAGTTATTTAGAATTTTAAGTTGTTTTAATTTTACTTATTTTGTCCTGTAATATTAAACATTTAAATTATGTACTAGTATTTTTTTAAGTAGTACTACCTATTACCCAGTGTTGGGCAAAATTAAATTTCAGAACAATTAAAAATTAACAGTTAGTGAGCTTTTATTTACAATATCAACAAAATAACAATAAAAAAGATTACAAAGAAAAAATAACCTACCCACCTACCTATTAATAAAAATGTAGTACTTACTTAAATTGTACTTAAGATTTAGTGAAAATTTTCCTTTACGAAGTTACCCTTATATGACTAAATAAAAGTAGGCAAGATACGAATTTAGTATATGAGTCACTTCTGTTTTTGATTTATCATGTCGTCTTTTTGATGTATCGTGGCGTATCGAAAATTCTAAATTCAAAAAATTCAACTCGCGGTCCTACGACATTGTTTGAGCAAAAAGCGGTCAACCTCGAGCTGTCAGTTGCAATGGTTCCAGCCTTAAGTAGATATATGTATATTTTTATTAGTCCTTTTCTCTTGGGTAGCCAGTGGCCTTTTCTCTTGGGTTTGGCTGAAAATCAGCGCTGGTGGAGTCTCCAGCACATGCTGAGCCAAATACCTTTTCGGCACAGTTCGCGCTGACCCCTTTTTTTCTGTTTCCTCTGTCTATGTGTTGCGAGTGTGTCGAATAAATGTTTCTTTCTTTCTTTCTTTTCTTTCTACCACCTTGACATTGGACAAACCTTGGCTGAAATGATGATGATGACTTAAAAGATCATTTTATTATCCACTTACTTGGCATTCATGGTCAAAGAAGTAGTCTCCACAGGTTTTCAGGACTTTCTCTCCACTAACACACTCGTAGTACAAAGAGCAGTTTGTTTCATGTGGTAACATCAACGAGTGTTTAGGGTCCTTTGGACATCCATTAGCAAGGTCATGTACATATTCTTGTGGGCCCTTTGGCTCAGGAGGATCTCTAGGTATGGGGCCTTCAGTATCGTAATATTTATAGTTTGCTGGGCCATTTGGCTCAACGAAAATGGATGGGGCAGCCGATATGCCCACTAGAAATAGGAGCATTACAAACATCTGTAAAATAAAGTAAAAATTAGATTTAGGGCTGTATCACACCTGTCGCCAACTAGAGTCCTGTCATAAATAAAAATAAAAATATAACGTCACGACTTTTATCCCCATTCGGGGGGTAGTCAGAGGCTTGAGTGGCCATACACCACCACATTGTGGAGGTATTAAGCCAACTCAAAGCCCACGTTTCACCAGATAGTCAGAACCCAACGTGACAGGTGGTGAACCTTGTCGCCGTGTATACAGGAACTGACTATTACCTAATCCCGAGGGATAGGTAGGTTTCCTCACGATGTTTTCCCTCACCGTCAGCGAACTGTAAATTATGCACATAGATGAAAATTCATCCATTGGTGCATGCCCCACCGGGGATCGAACCTGGGACCTGAGTCCTGTCATATTTTGACATAATTCAATACGAATTATTGGCGACGGTAGCCAGCGACGTCGCCGGCCACGTATCCAAACAATTGGTATTACCTGTCAAATTCAATATGAATTCGTTGGCGACGGCGGCTGGCGACGCGCTTGGCGTCCCGGTGAGATAGAGCCCTTAGAAAAGCAGTGATAGCTCATTGCCTAAACCTTATTCCGTCTCCTGTATCAACTCGCAGGAATAAACCCAGAAAAACCTTCCTCTCCCTTCCTCTGCCGCTTTTGACTTTTCACACAGATTTTCCGTTCCTTCCACTTGACACCACCAAAACGACACCACCGGTGGTGTCGTATGGAATCTCTAGTCCATACGACACCACCGACTATTAGAGTGAGGTTACCTACATACAAAGTTGTTGATATGAAAACTCCAATTAAGTTCAAGCAGTTTCATTAATGAGGTATGTCATTTGATAAAGTTTATATTTATCTGTTAGTTTAGTTAGTTTAGTTTATATTTATTTCATAAACTCTGTTTTATTAATTATCGTTTAACTATAGATAACTTGAAATAATAACTTTGGGGTCGGATCAATGTATGTGATGTTGTCTGATATTTATTTATTTATTTTAATGAACTGGGAGCTGTTTGTCAAAAACACGCGTTCTGGACATCACTAGGGTGGTGTCGTATGGACTAGAGATTCCATACGACACCACCGGTGGTGTCGTATGGACTAGAGATTCCATACGACACCACCGGTGGTGTCGTATGGACTAGAGATTCCATACGACACCACCGGTGGTGTCGTATGGACTAGAGATTCCATACGACACCACCGGTGGTGTCGTATGGACTAGAGATTCCATACGACACCACCGGTGGTGTCGTTTTGCTGGTGTCGAGTGGAAGGAACGAGATTTTCCGTACTCGGGTCACAGTTTTTAAACGTATTTTTAGGGTTCCGTACCCAAAGGGTGCCTACGGAACCCTATACTAAGCCTCCGCTGTCCGTCCGTCTGCAGCGGGCTGTATCTTATGAACCGTTATAGGTAGACAGTTGAAATTTTCACAGAATGTGTATTTCTTTTGTGAAGCTTTATATAACCGTTAAATATTTAAAATTGTTACCTATGTTTCGTTTCAATCACATAATAACACTTACATAGATTAAAACTTAATCAACGATTGTAAAGCAATTGTAAAATGTATAGAATACGACATGTACTCAGTATATATTATTTAACTATACGTTGTTACGTTTAAACGGCGTTATTTACCGAATTCTTATCAATATGCGGTTATGTACGATAGAGTACATATATAAAGTACCCTATATACTACAGGAATGGATCTACTACACATGGATGAATTTTCATCTATGTGCATAATTTACAGTTCGCTGACGGTGAGGGAAAACATCGTGAGGAAACATACCTATCCATCGGGATTAGGTAATAGTCAGTTCCTGTATACACGGCGACAAGGTTCACCACCTGTCACGTTGGGTTCTGACTATCAGGTGAAACGTGGGCTTTGAGTTGGCTTAATACCTCCACAATGTGGTGGTGTATGGCCACTGTCGCTATGTCGTACCACCCTGTATGAGCTGCAGTCAATCGGCTACAGAGTTGCGTTTGAGTAGGTACTCATTCTCAGCGGTGACTCATAATACTCCACCAAGCCAACTACGAACTCTGATGGAATGCGTCTCCCCGCCCGCCACACCTCCCGCACACCGCCACCGCCTTGTTGTGCGGGTGACGTCACATTTGACAGGTTCCTAGTTGGCTTGGTGGAGTAGTACCTATAGTAGTACCTGTAGTACCTACAGTGTGTATTCCACTTAATATGAGTATAGGTATTTGACCTTCAGGTTTTGACCAAAAGTTTCCACTGTCTTATCTATCAGGAAAATAAAGCATATGGTTGACAGCGTCATGATAAATTAATTCAATAACTAGCTATACCCGCGGTATCGCTCGGTAGAATTAAACAAAATAAATGTTAATATTTGTTAAAATAAAGTAGCCTGTTACTCCTTATAACATTAGCTATCTGCCGGTGAACGTTCCCTCAAAATTGGTCCAGCCGTTTTGGAGATTAGCCGTAAAGCGCACTATACACTGAAGCCGCCAACATGTTGGGTTTGGTGTCGGCGGCTTTAGTGTGTACAGATAGACAGACAGACAGAAAATAATTAAAATGGTTTAATACAAATAAATTGCGGAATACATAGCCCGAAGAACTGATGGCCGATGGGGCAGAAAGGTTCTCGAGTGGCGACCAGGTACCGGAACACGCAGCGTGGGTGGTGGCAAGGTGGACCGTCGACCTAGTGAAGGTCGCGGGAAACCGCTGGATGCGAGCACAGGACCGGTCGTTGTGGAAAACCTTGAGGGAGGCCTATGTCCAACAGTGGACGTCTTTTGGCTGAATGATGATGCTAATTATCATAGTATAAGTACCGTTATACTTTCATATGCATTGAGTCAAAAATTGTTATTTTGACATTAAGAAAAAATGACAATTTGTAAGTGGCACCGTAGGCCTAAACAAAATAAATTATTTGAATTTAGTTTTTTTTTAATTACATAGATACATAGTTTAATTTATTTCTTTGGAAATACATTCGTTTAATCCTTAGTTCGTACCTATGCAAACGGAAGTAACAATTATTATTACTTTTAATTAATTAATACGATAAATTTAGTCCAATTTAGTCAAACTTTGTTGTTATTGAAAAACAGTCCTAACTTCAGCTTCAGTGATACCGGTCTCTGAAAACAGGATATTAATGGTAAATATATAATGTATTTTATTTAAATATAACAATTCTAAACTGTTATTTTAGTGGATATTAAATATAACGTAACATTATGATAAAATAAAAACCTACCCCTAATCAAAAAAATCACGTCCGCGTGCGATGGTGGCAAAAATACTGGCTGCATTTCCTTGCTGTATTGTCAAGCTAATTTGACGTTATATTTAATACTAGCTGTGCCCGCGGCTTCGCCCGCGTGGAAATTGATGTTTATGATTAGTCTGTCTTATTCCAGAGCCTATATTATCTGCGTTTCACATTAAAATCAGTTTAGTAGTTATGGAGATACCGACGTGGCAACAAACATTCACACATACTGCCACATACATTTATTTAGCCCTTGCACGCGACTTCGTCGGCGCAAAATTTAAATTTAAAAAAAATGGACTCGATCCCGTTTCCCGGGTCCCGGATCCGGTTTGCTGGATCCCAGATCCGGTTTGCCGGATCCCATATCCCAGATCCCGTATCCTGGATCCCGTCTCCTGGATTCCGTTTCCTGGATCTCGTTTCCCGGATTCCATATCTCTGATCCCGGATCCCGGACATCGTATCTCGGATCCCGTATCCCGGATATCCCGTATCCCGGATATCCCGTATCCCTGATACCGGATCCCATTTACCGTATATATCACGTATCCCAAAACCGACTTGTATTTTTAAGAAGACATCTAAACACCAATTTTCATACTTAATTCTAACTTGAAAAATGACGAACTCCCATACAAACCTTCATCCCCTATTCTACCACCTTAGGGGTTGAATTTTCATACACCCTGTAATTATTATTATTTTTATTTAAAGAAACCAAAACAACTATTAACTATCAAAAATGACTTACTTTCATCCCCCATTTAAATCCCTTAGGGGTTGAATTTTTAAAAACCCTGATCTTAACATTTTTCATTTTATAAAAGACACCTAATCACCAATTTTCATACTTCTAACTTGAAAAGTGACGAACTTGCATACAAACTTTCATCCCTTATTTAGCCCCCTTAGGGGATGAATTTTCAAAAACCCTGAAATTATTTTTTTACATATATAAAAATAAACCTAAACACCAATTTTCACAATTCTAACTTCAAAACTGACAAACATCTATGTAAAATAACATACAAACTTTCATCCCCTATTTTACCCCCTTAGGGGTTGAATTTTCAAAAACGCTGAATATACTATTTTTATTTTTTTTAAGACACCTAATTACAAATTTCCATAATTCTAACTTGAAAAATGACGAACTTGCATACAAACTTTCATCCCTTATTTAACCCCCTTAGGGGATGAATTTTCAAAAACCTTGAAATTATTTTTTTACATATATAAAAAGAAACCTAAACACCAATTTTCACAGTTCTAACTTCAAAACTGACAAACATCCATGCAAAATAACATTCAAAACTTTCATCCCCCATTTTACCCCCTTAGGGGTTGAATTTTCAAAAACGCTGAAATTACTAATTTTTATTTTTTTAAAGACACCTAAGCACAAATTTTCATAATTCTAACTTAAAAAATGACGAACCTACATACAAACTTTCATCCCCTATTTAACCATCTTAGGGGTTGACATTTATAGGTATGATTAGCCTATGTCTCCTTCCAGAGTTAACACTATCTACGTTTCAAATTTCATTAAAATCGGTGCAGTAGTTATGGAGATACGTGGTAACAAACATTCACACACACACACACACACACACAGTTACTTTCGCATTTATAATATTAGTAGGAAGTAGGATTTAATTATCCATTAACATAGAAAAAATATGGCAAATAAATTTTACTATAAAAACTGTTATTTAACTTAAATAAATATAATTTAAGTAGATGAAGCAAGAGGTGTGTCAAAATCGTAGCATCTGGCAATCAATAGTCTCTGCCTACCCCCGTGGGTTACAGGCGTGAGTATATGTATGTATGTATGTAAAGTTGAAGGCCTATGTCCAACAGTGGACGTCTTTTGGCTGAACTAATGATGATATATATTTTTTTTTTTTTTTTTTATAGCTCTTACTTTTTTTTTTTTTTAAATCACTGATCGGTAAACGATTGGAGGCTAAGCAACGCTTGGCAAGGTCAGTCAGAGATGGGTGACCACTAAGTGGCATTTGAACTGAGCGTCTCCGTGCTTCGGAGGGCACGTAAAAAGTTGGTCCCGGTTGTTGTCATCTAGGCAGCAGTCGTTAAGTCTTGTCAGAGGCCTTCGGGCGGCTTGAACAACTCTGACACCAGGTTGGCCACTAACCATACGATAAGAAGACTAATGATGATGATGATATTTTGTTGGTTCTAGATGTATCTGGCAGTTCTCCTAGCTCTGGTGGCTGCCTCCTCAGCCAAGAACTTGCCGACCAGCTGTCCCGTGCTTGGCCAACATGCTTTCTTGTTCGCCGACGAAAAAGATTGCAGCAAATTCTTTTATTGCAACAATTTGGCCAGAATTGATATGATTTGCCCCACTGGCTTGTTATTTGATCAGCAAGCTCAGGTAGGTCACTACACCACTAACCGAGGGCATCGAATCTGCTAGCTATGGAAAACTTTATTAGTAGTTTATTTATTATCGGCTGTAGCCTAGGGGCGAACACGTTGGGCTAGCAATCAGAAGGTCCCAGGTTCGATCCCCGGTGGGGCATGCACCAATGGATGAATTTTCATCTATGTGCATAATTTACAGTTCGCTTACGGTGAGGGAAAACATCGTGAGGAAACCTACCTATCCCTCGGGATTAGGTAATAGTCAGTTCCTGTATACACGGCGACAAGGTTCACCACCTGTCACGTTGGGTTCTGACTATCTGGTGAAACGTGGGCTTTGAGTTGACTTAATACCTCCACAATGTGGTGGTGTATGGCTACTCAAACCTCTGACTACCCCCGAATGGGGATAAAAGTCGTGACGTTATATGTATATGTATGTATTTATTATTCTACTATCCTATCCTACACTCTACGGGCCTTAAATACAGATATTCATTTTTCAGGACTGCATTCAACCTGAAAAAGCTGCTTGCGCGATCAGAAACACACAGTCAACTGTGATCCCAGACGCACAGACTACAGAGTCTCCAAAGACTTGGAGTGAAACCGCACAGACAACTACAGAGACTCCAAAGACTTGGAGTGAAACCGCACAGACAACTACAGAGACTCCAAAGACTTGGAGTGGACCCGCACAGACAACTACAGAGTCAATTTGCGGCCCAGACACCTCATTTGAACCACATCCAGAGAGTCCAAACAAGTATTACATATGCTACAACGGTCGCGTATTTAGTATTGAAGATTGCGATGAGGGGATGACATTTGATCGCATATTTAAGGTAGGTACTCTTTACGATGGTCGAGATGGGTGACCATTTAGTGGCATTTTGAAGGTGGAAGAGCCAAGCTGTAGCCCATTGACTGCAGCTCATAATATATACGGGCTGACTCGACCGGGGTAGTACCACCCTCTCACAGAAGATCGGCGTAAAGCAGCTATTACAGCTGCGATGAGTGAGAGACCCGGAAGCCCAACACCCCCCTTCCCCTCCCTCCTTCCCACTCCCCGTCAGGTCGGCAAAGTGCGAGTAATGCCTTCGGTATGCAAGCATCTATAGGCTAGGATAACGGCAGTCCTATAAAAATAATAATAATAATTGAACTGAGCTTTTCTGTGCTTCGGAGGACACGTAAAAGTTGGTCCCGGCTGTTGTCATCTAGGCAGCAGTCGTTAAGCCTTGTCAGAGGCATTCGGGCAGCTTGCACAACTCAGAGATCAGGTTGGTCACTAACCATACGATAAGAGGAAGAAAAGTATACTCTTTACGAAATATTCTCGTAAAAAGAATCTTCCTTTCTTCGGCTCTCTCACTTGTACGGGCTGGTATCACTCTCTCACGGTTGTGAGAGAGTGATACCAGCCCGGTCGAGCCAACCCGTATATGAGCTGCAGTCAATTGGCTACAGCTTGGCTCTACCACGAATTTATCTGTATTAATATTTAATTTATATTTTTAGGTATGCAACTATTGGTGAGAATCTCGTTTATCCTGTTGACTCTAAAAACTCTACATGTTGGAACCGGAATGAGTGGTTGTTGTTGTTCGTCCGGATGTTTTCGGATTTCCGGATTTCATCGATGTCACTTCGATACGCGTTATTAACCAAAATGTACTTTAACAGGATACTTTTATATGTTTATTTAGAAATAAATACATCTTCTTGATTAAAGTTTTTTATTTGTAATGAGCCCGAGCCCGTATATGAGCTGCAGTCAATCGGCTACAGCTTGGCTCTACTCCCAATAACTGCTCTCAAATTTGAGTTGCGTTTGAGTAGGTCATTCTCAGCAGTGGTTCATACAGTGTGTATACTACTTAAAATGAGTATAGCTATTTGACCTTCAATTTGTGGAAAAAAATCCACTGCGTTATCTATCAGGAAAAATAAGCTTTTGGATAACAAACAAATAACAAATTTATTTAATAACTAAGTAACTGTGCCCGCGGCCTTGTACGCGTGGAATTTAATAAAAGGTACCTATGCCAACTGATGTAACACTAATTATTATTAATATTATGATAAGTTCAGTCAAACTTTGATGTTATCGAAGAACAGACCATACTTCAGTTTCAGTGATACCGGCCTCTGAAAACAGGAAAACAATGGTAAGTAAGTATTTAATTTATTTATAATAAATAACTAACACACCAACTTTATGATCCCAAACTAAGCACCGCTTGTACCATGGGTACCAAACAAATGGACTGGGGGCGATCCCAGTGACACCCAGACCAGGGTAAATTACGAAAAGGCCATTACCAAAAATTAACTTTTGGCGGGAATCGAATCCGCAACCACCCGATACAGAGGGCCGAGCGGCCGACGCTCAAACCACTGATAGATGCTTGCAATAACAAAAGCATCACTTGTAGCTACGTTCATGCTCGTACCTGACCTACGTACGAAACGCAACTGTCTATTTACGTCGATATTCGGTGAGAGGGTACTCTACTCGGGGTAGGTACTACCCCGGTCCAATATATTAGCTGCAGTAATTGGCTTCAGTTGAAAAGGTAGTGCAATGCACTGCCTTTTATGCACATTTTGGCACGCAAAGTACCACACACTTGCGGCATCTATTAGATCTACGTCTGTGGGCCAGCCTGGTGTCAGAGTTGTTCAAGCCGCCCGTAGGCCTCTGACAAGTCTTAACGACTGGCGTAGATGACAACAACCGGAACCGACTTTTTACGTACTCGAAGCACGGAGACGCTCAGTTCAAATGCCACTAAATCGTCACCCCTCTCTGACTGACCTTGACTTGACCCTGACTCCAATCCTTTACCGATCAGCGCCTCAAAGAAGATGATTATGATGGTTTCAGATGTACCTGGCAGTTCTCCTAGCTCTGGTGGGCGCCTCGTCAGCCAAGAACCTGAAGGGCGTGTGTCTGCCTGGCGAGCAGTTCTTGGTCGCCGACGAAACGGAATGCAACAAATTCTTCTATTGCAGCAATGGGTTCAGGGTTGATATGATATGCCCGGCTGGCTTGTTATTTGATCAGCAAGCTCAGGTACACTTACACCACTAACCGATGAGGGCCTCGAGTCTGAAACCAATGGAAAACCACTAGTGTCTAATATGATTTTCGTAACCCCAGTAGCAAATAAGGTCGACATAATAAGGTCGGTGACTAAAAAAGACGTCCATCTGAGGTCAATTTAGCGCGAGGCCCCACTAGCGCGTTGTGTTGCGTCGTCGATGTGTGGTAAATGTACGTCTTTATGACGAAGACGTACGTCGTAATGCTACTAGGGAAATTCTTGGCAGTCCAGATTGTCGGCCATCTGTTAGCAGCCCTCCTAGCCAAGTGGCTTCGTTTACAAGCGTTTCTACAAATCGCTAAGCTTAAATGTATGGAAAGGACATTACACGTCGATAAGTAGATCACGTGACTTATGTCATTTCCATACATGAAGCGTAGCGTTTTGTAGAAACGCTCGTAGACGAAGCTACTTGGCAGGACTCTGGAATTGGATATACAATTTTCAGGACTGCATTGAACCTGAAAAAGCTGCTTGCACACAGTCAACTATGATCCCAGACGCACAGCAGACTACAGAGCCTCCAAAGTCTTGGAGTCAATCCGCACGGATAACTACAGAGCCTCCAAAGACTTGGAGTGGACCCGCACAGACAACTACAGAGTCAATTTGCGGCCCAGACACCTCATTCGAACCACATCCAGAGAGTCCAAATAAGTATTACATATGCTACAACGGTCGCGTATTTAGTACTGAAGATTGCGATGAGGGGATGACATTTGATCATAAACTTAAGGTAATATACTTTTTTATGTAACTAAGGTGGTTAAGACGATACAAGAAAAAAATGAATTTTAGTTTCGGGGTGTGGCTAGCGTCGCGTGAGCTGCCGAAGGATATATCCCTCTCGCTTAGCTAGGACAGAACAGCTATGGAGTAGACTATAGTATAGTTATTTTTTGAAGGAACAATATTGTTTAATTCGTACAATTAAAATAATATGTCCCAGTGCACCTTTTAAAATAGATGAAATGGATGAAAATATTCAAATATATTTTTTTCGTTTTATATGGGATTTTTATGTCGAGTGTATTTGAAAAAAATAATTTAATTTCTATGTTGTTTTTATTGCTGAAGACAAAGTAAGTCAAAAGAAGACAAACGATACCTACAATATGCTGATAGATACGTATAACAATATTTCGATCGTATAATAGCCTATAACCAGCGGACGATCCAGACGCGTCCAACGATACCTCATTAGTCAAATTATTATGATAAAAATAGTTTGGACGTTATACGGGAGCAGATGAACATACATACATATCGGTCAAAATCATAACCCTCCGCCCACCGTAGTCGGGTAAAAATGTACATACTCTGTGTCAGTGACTGACTGCCGGATATGAGTATCTTTTTCATGTTTCGTAGGCAAAGGAATACTTTGGTACTTAACTTCGATGCCGATCATGAAGTCATCAGCGGTGTCATAATATTTTTTTTTACCATATTTAATTTATTTTTTAATTTAATTTTCAGTTTTTATAAATTTTATTGATTTAACCATGCATTTATTTTTTGTTTATCTTTTTATCTTTATTTTTTTATCTATCAAAATCACCCTTAGACTGGTTACCGCCACAGGTGACAAGAGGGCTGGCTCTTTCCTTGCTCAAAAAATTCGCTTGACAACAGGAACAGCTTGAATACAGGGAGGACATGCAGCCAGTATCCCACGCGGACGGTATTTGTTTAATTAGGGGTAGGTTGTTATTTTATTGTATTTTATTTTAATTTATGTTATATTATATTGTATTTTAATGATAAAACATGACAAATAAAAAATATTGTTTTTTTTTTTTTAATTTAATTTTACTTTTATTTATTGTTTTATATTTATTGTGAATTATAATAATTTTAATAATCAATATTGGACTATGTCTGAAACAAATACATTGAATTGAATAATTTAAATACAAAAATTATCACATTAACTCGTTAAATCACGGTTTACACCCGCTAGAACGAAAAAGATCCTAACATGGTAGGTAGGACCTGAGGGTTGGCCAGTTAATTACTTAAAATACACTATATTTATTTCAAGAAAACATTCATAAGATCTGAAGGCGTCGGACTCGCACATAAAGGGTTCCGTACCACCGTAGAATAAACACATCAAAAATATCAAGTTTGAGACTTTATGTTTATTTTTAAATGTTATTATATTTTTAGTATTTGTTCTGCACCGGCAACAGAAATACACATTCAGTGAAAATTTCAACTCTCTACCTGTTACGGTTCGTGAGATACAGCCCGCGCTGACAGACGGACAGACAGACAGACGGACAGCGTAGGCCTAGTACCTAATAGGGTCCCGTTAGCACCCTTTGGAACCCTAAAAAAATATTTTTATAAAAAAAAAACCGACTTCAAAAAAACCTGATGCACTAAAAAGCCTGAAATAATATTTCTATTACCACCTCTGCCTACCCCTTCGGGAAAACCAGACGTGATGGTGTGTTATCGAGTATTTGGGGTCGGTGCCAATCTATCTTCTTACTTTTATAGTAGGTAGACTTGGCATACCAAGATTGGCACCGACTTCAAATACTCGATAACACACCATCACGTCTGGTTTTCCTGAAGGGGTAGGCAGAGGTGGTAATAGAAATATTATTTCAGGCTTTTTAGTGCATCAGGTTTTTTTGAAGTCGGTTTTTTTTTTTATAAAAATAATTTTATTTCACGATTTTTAGTGGCGCCATACCAATGAACATTTTGGCATATTGAACCGTATGAAGTAAGCCCAACAAAAGGTAACTGCTGTAAATCGTTGAAGAATTCCCTCGTCTGTGTATGGTCTCCATCATCAGACCTGTAATGGCACTTATAAACGATATGGATGCAAAGTTCCCATCAATAGAAATGAATTAAGCCCAAACACCAGGTAATTGCTGTAAATCGTTGAGGAGTTCCCTTGACTGTCCTACGTCTTCATCATCAGACCCCTAATGACAGTCACAACCCATCTAGGTGTAAAGTTCTCACCAATACAAATTAATCAAGCCCAAACACAAGGTAGCTACTGTAAAACGTTGAGGAGTTCCCTTGACTGTCCTACGTCTTCATCATCAGACCCCTAATGACAGTCACAACCCATCTAGGTGTAAAGTCCTCACCAATACAAATTAATCAAGCCCAAACACAAGGTAGCTACTGTAAAACGTCGAGGAGTTCCCTTGACTGTCCTACGTCTTCATCATCAGACCCCTAATGACAGTCACAACCCATCCAGGTGTAAAGTTCTCATCAGTACAAATTAATCAAGCCCAAACACCAGGTAATTGCTGTAAATCGTTGAGGAGTTCACTCGACTGTCTTTCGGCTCCATCATCAGATCGACTCCAGACCTTCATAAAATAGTAGTGCTTTAAAATAGTTTAAAATTACAAACGCACTAGTCGCCCCTACGATTTTCGAAGGTTCCCCTCGATTTCTCTGGGATGCCATCATCAGATCCTGGTTTCCTTATCATGGTACCACCGCTGGAATATCTCCTTTCCAACAAAAAAAGATTCATCAAAATCGGTTCATAAACGACGAAGTTATCCGCGAACACACATAAAAAAATATATATACGGTCGAATTGAGAAACCTCCTCCTTTCTTGAAGTCGGTTTAAAAAGTAGCCTATGTTCTCCGCCAAGACCCAGTCTATCTCCATACCAAAATTCATCAACATTGGTTCAGCGGTTTAGCCGTGAAAAGGTAACAGACAGAGTTACTTTCGTTTATAATATAATAGATTGAATAGGACGGACAAACATTTTCCTATCCATATCTGTAATGTTATTTTTTACGATAATTTATTGATGTATGATATATTTATTACTTGCCCATCCATACCTACAACAAACGCAATAAAGCGACTCCATTGTTTTGACAAGCAATGTATTCCCACTGTCGGCCCAAGACCATGCTGCAAGTATATAACAGTAAGCGAAATAGGGAGTTTTTACAGAAATGACACGAATAACTATGAAATGACAAGAGATGACACAAAATGACAAGAGATGACACAAAATGACAAGAGATGAAAAGAAATTACACAAGACAAGGAAAAGCAAACGAAAATCACGCTGCAGTGCAGGTCGTAAGTTCGATTCCTGCCCAGGACATGCATTTGTGTGCATGAACATGTCCGCATGTCCCGAGTCTAGGTGTAATTAAGTGTATATTTAGTTTGTATTTACAAACAAAAAGTAGTATATGTAGTAATATCAGTTATCTGGTTTCCATAGTACAAGCTCTGCTTAGTTTGGGATCAGGTAGTCATGTGTAAAAGAATTTCCAAGGATATTTATTTATTTATCATAGGCGTCGGCGGACTGTAAATACTGTACTGTACCTGTAATGTGGCACGACCGTAATATTTTTTCGTAATATTTTTTAAAAAATCCTTCACAGGTCCGACGTCGAACAAGTCCGAGCGGACACTGACAATACAAAGTTAGAGAGAGACATGGTTAGTTCAAGTACTTAAAATGTGAGATGGCGATATTGTGCGCGCGCTCGGAAATAAACAACGTAAGCGCCAAACCACATTTACTTGAATTAAAAAAAAACTACTTCATGAATTAAAATATGGTTGAAGGGTAGTTTAGATATCATTATTTGCTATGTTTTAGAAATAATTTCGTGATCTAAATCGTAAAAACATCGTGGTAGCAAGGAAAATTGTAAATAATTAGAGCTCATTTCATAATTTTTTTTTATCGAGAAAATTTCATCAAATCGTGATTTGGATTTAAAGATACTCAAGATAATATAGTCAAAAATCATACATCTAAATATAAGATTCCTAGTCCACATACTTACTTAAAGAAAAAGTAGAATAGAAAATCAACCAAATTTCGAACCCTCCTCTTAAGTGGACGGCCCACTTGATGTTAAGCAGTTACCGTAGCTTTAGATGCTTGTAATACCAAAGGCATCAGTCGACGTTGCTGACCTGAAGGGGAGTGGGACAGAGGAAGTGGGGGATTTGGCTTCCGGCTCTCTCACTCATCGTACGAAACGCAGCTGTAATAGTTACTTTACGCCGATCTTCTGTGAGAGGGTGGTACTACCCCGGTCGAGCCAGCCCGTATATGAGCTGCAGTCAATTGGCCACAGCTTGGCTCTACAACCTGCTTAAATAATAATTTACAGCAAGGGGTACGATATTAATCATCATGTCAGCCAAAAGATGTCCACTGTTGGACATAGGCCTCCCCCAAGGTTTTCCACAACTCCCGGTCTTGTGCCACTTGCATCCAGCGGTTTCCCGCGACCTTCACAAGGTCGTCAGTCCACCTTGTGGGGGGCCTACCCACGCTGCGTGTTCCGGTACGTGGTCGCCACTCAAGAACCTTTCTGCCCCATCGGCCATCAGTTCTTCGAGCTATGTGCCCCGCTCACTTCAGCCTTCACGATATTTTTTTTTTTTTTCAGGAATGCAACTATTGGTGAGCGTTCCGTTTATCCTGAGTCTACATGTTGGAGCCGGATGTTTTCGGATTTCCGGATTTTATCGATGTTAATACCCGCTATTAACCAAAATGTACTAAACAGGATAACTTATATTTTTTTCGAAATAAATACGTCATGTTGAATAAATATTTTTTTATTTTTTTCATACAAAACAAATGTAATGTAACGTCACGACTTTTTATCCCCGTTCGGGGGTAGTCAGAGGCTTGAGTGGCCATATACCACCACATTGTGGAGGTATTAACCAACTCAAAGCCCACGTTTCACTAGATATTCAGAACCCATCGTGACAGGTGGTGAACCGTGTCGCCGTGTATACAGGAACTGACTATTACCTAATCCCGAGGGATAGGTAGGTTTCCTCACGATGTTTTCCCTCACCGTCAGCGAACTGTAAATTATACAAATAGATGAAAATTCATCCATCGGTGCATGCCCCACCGGGGATCGAACCTGGGACCTTCTGATTTGTTAGCCCAACCTGTTCACCCTAGGCTACAGTCGCTATATTTATTTTTATTATCATTTTTTTTTTCGCTACATTTTTCATACACCTATAATTATTATCTATGGATCCATAAAAACACAAAAGACCGGCCAAGTGTATGTCGAACTCGTAAATAAAGGGTTACCGTACCAGCGTAGAATATTTAACATTAAGAGGAGGGTTCGAAATTTGGTTGATTTTCTATTCTACTTTTTCTTTAAGTAAGTATGTGGACTAGGAATCTTATATTTAGATGTATGATTTTTGACTATATTATCTTGAGTATCTTTAAATCCAAATCACGATTTGATGAAATTTTCTCGATAAAAAAAATTTATGAAATGAGCTCTAATTATTTACAATTTTCCTTGCTACCACGATGTTTTTACGATTTAGATCACGAAATTATTTCTAAAACATAGCAAATAATGATATCTAAACTACCCTTCAACCATATTTTAATTCATGAAGTAGTTTTTTTTTAATTCAAGTAAATGTGGTTTGGCGCTTACGTTGTTTATTTCCGAGCGCGCGCACAATATCGCCATCTCACATTTTAAGTACTTGAACTAACCATGTCTCTCTCTAACTTTGTATTGTCAGTGTCCGCTCGGACTTGTTCGACGTCGGACCTGTGAAGGATTTTTTTAAAAAATATTACGAAAAAATATTACGGTCGTGCCACATTACAGGTACAGTACAGTATTTACAGTCCGCCGACGCCTATGATAAATAAATAAATATCCTTGGAAATTCTTTTACACATGACTACCTGATCCCAAACTAAGCAGAGCTTGTACTATGGAAACCAGATAACTGATATTACTACATATACTACTTTTTGTTTGTAAATACAAACTAAATATACACTTAATTACACCTAGACTCGGGACATGCGGACATGTTCATGCACACAAATGCATGTCCTGGGCAGGAATCGAACCTACGACCTGCACTGCAGCGTGATTTTCGTTTGCTTTTCCTTGTCTTGTGTAATTTCTTTTCATCTCTTGTCATTTTGTGTCATCTCTTGTCATTTCATAGTTATTCGTGTCATTTCTGTAAAAACTCCCTATTTCGCTTACTGTTATATACTTGCAGCATGGTCTTGGGCCGACAGTGGGAATACATTGCTTGTCAAAACAATGGAGTCGCTTTATTGCGTTTGTTGTAGGTATGGATGGGCAAGTAATAAATATATCATACATCAATAAATTATCGTAAAAAATAACATTACAGATATAGATAGGAAAATGTTTGTCCGTCCTATTCAATCTATTATATTATAAACGAAAGTAACTCTGTCTGTTACCTTTTCACGGCTAAACCGCTGAACCAATGTTGATGAATTTTGGTATGGAGATAGACTGGGTCTTGGCGGAGAACATAGGCTACTTTTTAGGGTTCCAAAGGGTGCTAACGGGACCCTATTACTAGGCCTACGCTGTCCGTCTGTCTGTCTGTCCGTCTGTCAGCGCGGGCTATATCTCACGAACCGTAACAGGTAGAGAGTTAAAATGTTCACTGAATGTGTATTTCTGTTGCCGGTGCAGAACAAATAATAAAAATATAATAACATTTAAAAATAAATATCAAGTCTCAAACTTGATATTTTTGATGTGTTTATTCTACGGTGGTACGGAACCCTTTATGTGCGAGTCCGACACCTTCAGATCTTATGAATGTTTTCTTGAAATAAATATAGTGTATTTTAAGTAATTAACTGGCCAACCCTCAGGTCCTACCAACCATGTTAGGATCTTTTTCGTTCTAGCGGGTGTAAACCGTGATTTAACGAGTTAATGTGATAATTTTTGTATTTAAATTATTCAATTCAATGTATTTGTTTCAGACATAGTCCAATATTGATTATTAAAATTATTATAATTTCACAATAAATAAAAGTAAAATTAAATTAAAAAAAATAAAAAATATATTTTTCATGTTTTATCGTTAAAATACAATATAATATAACATAAATTAAAATAAAATACAATAAAATAAAAACCTACCCCTAATTAAACAAATACCGTCCGCGTGGGATACTGGCTGCATGTCCTCCCTGTATTCAAGCTGTTCCTGTTGTCAAGCGAATTTTTTGAGCAAGGAAAGAGCCAGCCCTCTTGTCACCTGTGGCGGTAACCAGTCTAAGGGTGATTTTGATAGATAAAAAAATAAAGATAAAAAGATAAACAAAAAATAAATGCATGGTTAAATCAATAAAATTTATAAAAACTGAAAATTAAATTAAAAAATAAATTAAATATGGTAAAAAAAATATTATGACACCGCTGATGACTTTATGATCGGCATCGAAGTTAAGTACCAAAGTATTCCTTTGCCTACGAAACATGAAAAAGATACTCATATCCGGCAGTCAGTCACTGACACAGAGTATGTACATTTTTACCCGACTACGGTGGGCGGAGGGTTATGATTTTGACCGATATGTATGTATGTTCATCTGCTCCCGTATAACGTCCAAACTATTTTTATCATAATAATTTGACTAATGAGATATCGTTGGACGCGTCTGGATCGTCCGCTGGTTATAGGCTATTATACGATCGAAATATTGTTATACGTATCTATCAGCATATTGTAGGTTTCGTTTGTCTTCTTTTGACTTACTTTGTCTTCAGCAATAAAAACAACATAGAAATTTAATTATTTTTTTCAAATACACTCGACATAAAAATCCCATATAAAACGAAAAAAATATATTTGAATATTTTCATCCATTTCATCTATTTAAAAAAAGGTGCATTGGGACATATTAATTTAATTGTACGAATTAAACAATATTGTTCCTTCAAAAAATAACTATACATAGTCTACTCCATAGCTGTTCTGTCCTAGCTAAGCGAGAGGGATATATCCTTCGGCAGCTCACGCGACGCTAGCCACACCTCGAAACTAAAATTCATTTTTTTCTTGTATCGTCTTAACGTCAAAGAAATAAGTTAGAAACAAAAAAACGTCAAAAATTTGGGCGTCCGGTTCTCTCACTTATCGTACGAAACGCAGGTGCTTTACGCCGATCTTCTGTGAGAGGGTGGTACTACCCCGGTCGAGCCAGCCCCTATATGAGCTGTAGTCAATTGGCTACAGCTTGTCTCTACCACCAATAAACTCATTTAGCTATGTCCCTTACAGAGTTGGATTTAGCTCTATGGCCTTTGGCATGCATATTCCTTTAGCCCTGCATGTAGCTTGCTTGCTCGGTTCCTATGCTTAAAGCAGGCCATACACGTTACGGTCCACCTGACAGGTCTGCCTGTACAATTCAACCATACACCCGCACAGCCCCCCTAGACAAGTGGCATGAACGCGAATCGAATAGAATAGACTTCACAATGTATGGAAATGTCAAACGTCGCTATGTAGATCAAAGTCAAAGTCAAATATTTTTTATTCATGTAAGCTATAAATAGCACTTATAAATCGTCAAATTAGCGAAAATATTTTAGAGTTACTACCGGTTCGTAATTGCTTCCATTGAGAAGAGCCGGCAAGAAACTCAATGGTTACTCTTTTCAAAAGAAAAATAATAATTGTATACATTTCCATACAGCAACGCTATGTGAGCAGGCAAGCATTAAGGGCCTCCGCAGACTAGCTACTTTTAGCATCGGCGACCGGCGATTTTGTGACGTATCGATGCTGCGTCGCGTTTCTTCGAGCGCGAACGAGCGAGACGCAGCATCAAAATCGCTGATCGCCGATGCTAAAAGTAGCTAGTCTGCGGAGGCCCTAACACAATGTGAATACAAAAATAAAAAACGTATTTAAATAAATAAAAAAAGAACTAGCCTAGAAAGCTGTGCATGCCTACTCCCACTTTACAGTTAAACCAAAACGTGAATATTTAGAACTATTGTTTTGGTGTGATGCCTTCCGATCAACAACAAGTTGCTATGTAGATCAACAACAAGTTGCTATGTAGATCAACAACAAGTTGCTATGTAGATCAACAACAAGTTGCTATGTAGATCAACAACAAGTTGCTATGTAGATCAACAACAAGTTGCTATGTAGATCAACAACAAGTTGCTATGTAGATCAACAACAAGTTGCTATGTAGATCAACAACAAGTTGCTATGTAGATCAACAACAAGTTGCTATGTAGATCAACAACAAGTTGCTATGTAGATCAACAACAAGTTGCTATGTAGATCAACAACAAGTTGCTATGTAGATCAACAACAAGTTGCTATGTAGATCAACAACAAGTTGCTATGTAGATCAACAACAAGTTGCTATGTAGATCAACAACAAGTTGCTATGTAGATCAACAACAAGTTGCTATGTAGATCAACAACAAGTTGCTATGTAGATCACGTGACTTATGTTATTTCCATACCTGAAGCGTAGCGATTTCAAGGAACGCTTGTAGACTCCAGCCACTTGTGTAGCCCTTCAGTTGTGCGTACACGCTCCGGTTTGCTTGTACTGTTAAACTGTACAGGCAAACCTGTCAGGTATACCCAAGCTAGCGTGTATGACCTTCTTAATGGACCGTTATTATTTAATAAGGTAAACTAATAAAAAGGAATCAGAATAGGTAGCAATCGGAAGGTCCCAGGTTCGATCCCCGGTTGGGCATGCACCAATAGATTAATTTTCATCTATGTGCATAATTTACAGTTCGCTTACGGTGAGGGAAAACATCTTGAGCAAACCTACCTATCCCTCGGGATTAGGTAATAGTCAGATCCTGTATACACGGCGACAAGGTTCACCACCTGTCACGTTAGGTTCTGACTATCTGGTGAAACGTGGGCTTTGAGTTGACTTAATACCTCCACAATGTGATGGTGTATGGCCACACAAGCCTCTGACTACCCCGAATGGGGATAAAAGTCGTGACGTTATATTTTATTTTTTTATAATAAAAAGCTAATCATCATCATCATCATCAGCCTATAGCTGTCCACTGCTGGACATAGGCCTCCCCCAATGCACGCTACTGAGCTCGGTCTTCAGCTCTTTGCATCCAGTTTTTGGCAGCCACCTTCCGCAGGTCGTCACTCCACCTGGCCGCAGGGCGTCCTACACTACGCTTGCCTTCTCGTAGTCTCCACTCAAGAACTCGTCATCTCCAGCGGTTGTCGGATCTTCGGATAACGTGACCAGCCCACTGCCACTTCAGCTTGCTAATCCTTTGAGCTATGTCGACCACCCTGGTTCTCTGTCGGATTACTGTTTAGCTAATAAAAGCTATGACAATTGTGAATTCTCCCGTAGGCCTAAAGTCTTTGAATTTTGCTAAGCATTTATCTCGGCCAGCACCATGGACCAGTTACTAAGGGGACTGGGTCTAAGCAACTCGGCCGAGTGGTCGGCCTAGTACTAACATCGTCATAAAACGAAGCGAGTAGTTCAACTATTTACCGGTAAATAGCAAAATGAAAATGAAAAAACAATGACCACGTTTTTTTTCATACAAATATCTAATAAGGGCACCTCTTTCTTTAGTCTTTACACTGTGGCCAGCATACAGGAAGAAACTTTATCCTCATAGCATTAAATTATTACCAGTTAGATAAGCAACCGGAAAAATATTTGAAAAACCCAACGGTTGAAATGCTTACTATAAAAAATTAATATAATTATTATTAATAATTATTATTATTTATATTTTTTTTCATAATTAAAATATTCCTATCTCTCTGATACAATTAATAAAATATAGACTCTCTTTTATTTGATACTTGCCCACAACATTGTCATGAGTATTTTATTTTGTATAATTATCGTGACATTTACATATTGACTCATTAATTTCACTGGACATTGGAATATTATTGCATAATCTGGACAATAATTGTAATTAAATGTTTTATTATGATTGCGTACCTACCCACATTATAATTAATTAAATACCATATTTGTACGCCAAAAGGCAAAACATAGTGCAACATGAAATTTAATCTTTGTAACACCAATTTTTTTACCTATGTTTAACAAATAAATGCTTACTTACTTACTTAGGTACTTATACTTTTGGGTTAGTTCCTTAGTACCCCTATCCCCGAGGCCCCCTTACCGGAGGAACCCGATTTATTTTTCCTTGATAAACACAATTAAAAGTCAGTTTAGCTTAAAAGTACCGTCAGCAGATGATACATTAAATAACATTCATTTTATTGCAGCGAGAAAACAGTAAATATTTTTTTTTAGGTATCTTGTTTTTTTTTGTTATTTCTAACAAACCAGCTGGTGGTAGAGTCCGGCTGTAGGTTAAACTGCAGCTCATAAAGGGGCTCGCTCGACTGGGGTAGTACCACCCTCTCACATAAGATCGGCATAAAGTAGCTATTACAGCTGCGTTCCGTACGACGAGTGAGAGAGCTGGAAGCCCAACCCCCCTCTTCCCCTTGCTCTGTCCCACTCCTCTTCAGGATTGTAAGCATCTATAGGCTACGGTGACAAACACTTTGGTCATATAAAAAGCTGCAAATTATAAATTTTAAAAATAAAACTTAATAATTCAAAATAATCCGCTTTATTTTATTTACAATATTTTTCAAAAACCTTTGCATTTTTTTACAAAAAGTAAAAACAATACTAAAACACAAAACTTGTAAAAATATAGCACCTTTTTTTTAATACTTTGGTATTGTCCTTTGGTTGTTTTCTTTTGGTCGTCGTATATGAATATCCGATCCGTCAATATTTAATATCTACTTAAGACTCATTGCCGTGCATCCAGTATCAGAAATCGTCACACATTGCTGAAAAATAAAACAAAATCTTAGATTGATCATTATTATTTAATAAGGTAAACTAATAAAAAGAAATCAGAATAGCAATCAGAAGGTCCCAGGTTCGATCCCCGGTGGGGCATGCACCAATGGATGAATTTTCATCTATGTGCATAATTTACAGTTCGGTAACGGTGAGGGAAAACATCGTGAGGAAACCTACCTATCCCTCGGGATTAGGTAATAGTCAGTTCCTGTATACACGGCGACAAGGTTCACCACCTGTCACGTTGGGTTCTGACTATCTGGTGAAACGTGGGCTTTGAGTTGGCTTAATACCTCCACAATGTGGTGGTGTATGGCCACTCAAGCCTCTGACTACCCCCCGAATGGGGATAAAAGTAGAGACTTTTTTTTTTGTTTTTTTTTTTTCAATAAATGTTCTTACCCGTAAATCCGGATCAAATTCAAAGCCTTCAGCACAGAACAACTCTAGAGCCGTTCCTCCAACGCACATATAAAACACGTGACATTGAGTCGGGTGTGGAATGTTACCAAATACCCCATCTGAGCAGATAGGGGTAGCAGTGGTCTCCCCCCTCTCTGTTCCTTCCGAAGGGATGACTTCCGAAGTCGGAGACTCAGGGTCTGGCAGGCTTGAAGTCTCGTCCGAGTCTTGGCTTAGAGTGCATCCACCTTCGGCTATTATTACGCACTCCTGGAATTAAATATTGAATGTACTACTATTACCACGAAGCAAATAGATAGAGGAGGTGTTCTTATTAGATTTCCCTATGCAACAACGCTTGACAATTTGCGCGGGTGAAGGGGTGTTAGGATCACAGAGTAAAGACTAAAGAAAGAGGTGCCCTTATTAGATATTTGTATGAAACAAAACGTGGTCATCGTTTTTTCATTTTCATTTTACTATTTACCGGTAAATAGTTGAACTACTCGCTTCGTTTTATGTCGATGTTAGTACTAGGCCGACCACTCGGCCGACTTGCTTAGGGCCAGTCCCCTTAGTAACTGGTCCATGGTTAGGATAACGCCTACTTTTTATTTTGTATCTCCCGGACAATAGCAAAACTACTCGCTTCGTTCTATTCATATTCTTATTCATTTATTTCGCATTCCACAATGTGTAATAGATGTTAAATCAAATATAGACCAATTGTGGACTCAGCAGAGCAGGTCGGCAATGTGCGCGCAATGCTTTTGGTATTGCAAGCATCTATAGGCTATGGTAACTGCTTAACATCAGGCGGGCCGTACGCTTCTTTGCCACCGCAGTCCTATAAAAATCTTACCTTTAAAACAGGGTCAAACTCGTAGCCATCGGCGCAAGACAAAGGTATAGCCACAGTTCCAACACACCAGTAGAACCCATCACATCTGTTCGGGTCGACCACATTCCCATAGACCCCATTGCCGCATATTGCTTGTTCAGCCCCAGAATCTGAAGCTGGGGTCGTCTGGGTCACTGGGGCGACTGTGGTGATAGGGTTAGTGGTTTCGCCTAGAGTGCAACCCCCTTCTGATATCTCCACGCATACCTGTAATCAAATATATAAAATAATAATAATAATCATCATCATCATCATCATGACTCTCTGATGATGATGATCATCATCACAGAGTAAAGACTAAAGAAAGAGGTGCCCTTAATAAAACGAAGCGAGTAGTTCAACTATTTACCGGTAGATAGAACAATGAAAATGAAAAAAACAATGACCACGTTTTTTTTCATACATACATCTATGTATGAAAAAAAACGTGGTCATTGTTTTTTTCATTTTCATTGTTCTATCTACCGGTAAATAGTCGAACTACTCGCTTCGTTTTATGTCGATGTTAGTACTAGGCCGACCACTCGGCCGAGTTGCTTAGGGCCACTCCCCTTAGTAATTGGTTCGTGATCATCATCATCATCATCATTTCAGCCAAAAGACGTCCACTGTTGGACATAGGCTCCCCAAGGTTCACCACATTGACCGGTCCTGTGCCACTTGCATCCAGCGGTTTCCCGCGACGACGCGATATAAAATAATAGTAAGCTCTTTAACCGACTTTAAAAAGAATGAGGTTCTCAATTGGACTGAATGTTATTTTTTTGAGTAAAACTTCTGGGTATTGTCCTCCCCTCAATGCGAGGGGGATTGAGGCCATAATTCACCACGCTGGCCCAGTGCGGGTTGGTGGATTTCACGTCTTTCGAAATATGGTTAGATTTCCTAAGACATGCAGGTTTCCTCACGATGTTTTCCTTCACCGTAAGCAAGTGATAATCATATTGCAATTATAAATCGCACATAGATTTCGAAAAACTAACAAGCATACGGCCCGCCTGATGTCAAACAGCGAACGTAACCTATAGATGCTTGCAATACCATAGGCATCGCTTGCAGGTTGCCGATCTGAAGGAGAGTGGGATATCGATAGAGGTTTGGGATTTAGGCTCTCACTCATCGTACAAAATGCAGCTAAAATTGCTACTTTTCGCCGTTTTTCTGTGAGAGGGTGATATTACTCCGGTCGAAAAGCTGTATATGAGCTGAAGCTTGGCTCTATCACCTCTAATCTCTATGCGTAATTGAATATCTTGATGACAAATGTACTATTAAATAAAGTGGGTAGTTTGATTAGTTTGCTTTATGACATAATGTTTTTTTATTATTATTATTGACATTATTATAGTTATTGTTTTTATTTTATTTTTAGCGAATGTAGCCTAGGGGTGAACAGGTTGGGTTAGCAATCAGAAGGTTCCAGGTTCGATCCCCGGTGGGGCATGCACCAATGGACGAATTTTCATGTGCATAATTTACAGTTCGCTGACGGTGAGGGAAAACATCGTGAGGAAACCTACCTATCCCTCGGGATTAGGTAATAGTCAGTTCCTGTATACACGGCGGCAAGGTTCACCACCTGTCACGTTGGGTTCCGACTATCTGGTGAAATGTGGGCTTTGAGTTGGTTAATACCTCCACAATGTGGTGGTGTATGGCCACTCAAACCTCCGACTACCCCCGATGGGGGATAAAAGTCGTGACGATGTTATTCTATTTTTGTTTGTTTTTTATAATGAAAATGTAAAAATTATTTAAAAATTGACATTCTGTAATTGATAGAACGAAGTGTAAGCCAATCTAGGTAGGTTTTACAGGATCATAAATAAACTTTAGTTTTAAGATCTTTTGTTCTACCCAAAAATCACACTAAGGGACACTGCATACTTGCTACTTTTTGCATCGGCGATCCGTGATTTAGTCGCTTTTAGCATCGGAGCAGTCGCTGCGTCTAACCATAGAGAGTCGCCAAAACGCGATGCAGTCGCAAAAACGACTATCGCCGATGCAAAAAGTAGCAAGTCTGCGGTGGCCCCATGGACCAGTTACTAAGGGGACTGGCCCTAAGCAAGTCGGCCGAGTGGTCGGCCTAGTACTAACATCGACATAAAACGAAGCGGGTAGTTCAACTATTTACCGGTAGATAGAACAATGAAAATGAAAAAAACAATGACCACGTTTTTTTTCATACAAATATCTAATAAGGGCACCTCTTTCTTTAGTCTTTACCTGTGGGTGGCCCTAATAAAGAATTTCATTGAATATGTGTACCTACCCCAAGGTTAACATCAAACTCGAAGCCTTCGCTACAGAAGAGCGGTATGGCGTTGCCGGCAGCACACATGTAGAACCCATCGCATCTATCCGGATTCGGCATATTTCCGAACACACCCACTGGACATATCGCTGGAGTCGTAGTGTCTACAGACTCTGTAGTAATTTGTGCGTCTGTAACCGTAGTCTCTAAAGACTCCGTAGTAGTCTGTGCGCTTTCTGTAGTCACTTGTACATCTGTAACCGTAGTCTCTGACTCCGTAGTAGTCTGTGCACTTTCTGTAGTAACTTGTGCGTCTGTAACCGTAGTCTCTAAAGACTCCGTAGTAATCTGTGCACTTTCTGTAGTCACTTGTGCATCTGGAATCGTAGTTTCTGGGGACTCGGTAGTAGTTTGTGCGCTCTCTGTAGTGATTTGTGCGTCTGGAATCGTAGTTTCTGGGGACTCTGTTGTAGTCTGTGCGTCTATGACTGTAGTGTCTTGAGACTCTGTAGTTGTCTGTGCGTTTACAGTCGTAGTCTCAATATCAGATGGTGTAGTAATTGAGCCTTGCCCGAGCGTGCAGCCACCTTCAGCTATCACCACACAAATCTGAAAACGGTTTAATTAAGTATTACGAAAAGGCCATTTAGGTGTTAGGGAAAGGTTTTAAGGTGGTAGAGTCAAGCTGTAGCCAATTGACTGCAGCTCGTATACGGCTGGCTCGACCGGGGTAGTAACACCCTCTCACAGAAGATCGGCGTAAAGTAGCTATTACAACTGCGTTTCGTACGATGAGTGAGAGAGTCGGAAGCCCAACCCCCACCTTCCCCTCCCTCCATCCCACTCCCCTTCAGGTCGGCAACGTGCGAACAATGCCTTTGGTATTGCAAGCATCTATGGGCCACCGCAGACATGCTACTTTTAGCATCGGCGATCGGCGATTTTGTTGCTGCGTCTCGCTTGTTCTTGCTCGAAGAAACGCGACGCAGAATCGATTCAGTCGCAAAATCGCTGGTCGCCGATGCTTAAAGTAGCATGTCTGCGGTGGCCTTAACACCAGGCGGGTTGTACGCTTGTGTGCCACCTCAGTTCCTTAAAAATAAAAAAATAAAAATGTAGAGATTTCTGGAACTTACACTCAATTCTGGATCAAACTCGAATCCGTCGCTACAGAAGAGCGGTATGGCATTGCCGCCGGCGCACATGTAGAACCCATCGCACCTATTCGGATTCGGCACATTTCCAAACACACCAATCGCACAGATCGCTGGAGTCGTAGTATCTATAGACTCTGTAGTAGGCTGTGCGATTTCTGTAGTAACTTGTGCATCTGGAACCGTAGTCTCTGAAGACTCAGTAGTAGTCTGTGCGCTTTCTGTGGTCACTTGTGCATCTGTAACCGTAGTCTCTAGTAACTCTGTAGTAGTCTGTGCGTCTAGAGTCGTAATCTCATAAGACTCCGTAGTACTCTGTGTGTCTGGTACCGTCGTTTCTAGATATTCTGGCGTAGTCTGTGCATCGAGAGTTGTAGTTTCTGTATGTTCTGTAGTGGTCTGTGCATCTGTAACCGTAGTCTCTGAAGACTCCGTAGTAATCTGTGCGCTTTCTGTAGTGATTTGTGCGTCTGGAACCGTAGTCTCTGTGGACTCAGTAGTAGTTTGTGCGGTTTCCGTGATATCTTCAGCTTCCGTAGTTTGGTCAGTCGTGGCTGGTGTTGTGCTTGAGTTTTGGCCAAGAGTGCAACCACCTTCAGCTATCACAACGCACTCCTGTAACGTATAATACATAAGGTTTACAACTTTAATATTTTGATAAAAGAACTACCAATATTCAAACATTTCTCCACTTGCCGTAAGGCCCAAGCTTTACCGTCATAATGAAAGACCATAAGCAAACGAAATGAATACTCTATTTATTTATACCTACTCCCGGATGTATAGGCAATGCGAATCGGGTAAGAACAAAACGTAAATTTAGTTTTTTATATCAAAAGTATTTAAATTGCTTTAAATGACGTTTTTTGATACAACTTACCGTCAGTTCCAGATCGAATTCATACCCGTCGCTACAGAAGAGTGGTATGGCGTTGCCGGCAGCACACATGTAGAACCCATCGCATCTGTCTGGATTCGGCACATTACCGAACACACCAATTGGACATATCGCTGGAGTGGTAGTCTCTACAGACTCTGTAGTACTCTGTGCATCTGTAACCGTAGTCTCTAATGCCTCTGTAGTAGTCTGTGCGTCTGTAACCGTAGTCTCTAAAGCCTCTGTAGTAGTATGTGCATCTATAACCGTAGTCTCTAAAGCCTCTGTAGTAGTCTGTGCGTCTGTAACCGTAGTCTCTAAAGCCTCTGTAGTGGTCTGTGCGTCTAGAACCGTAGTCTTTAAATCCTCTGTAGTAGTCTGTGCGTCTGGAACCGTAGTTTCTAAAGCCTCTGTAGTAGTCTGTGCGTCTAGAACCGTAGTCTCTAAAGACTCTGTAGTAGTTTGTGCGTTGGCTGTTGAGTTGGGTACTGAAGTTGTGGCTTCAGTAGTGATATCAGATGGTATAGTAGTAGTTTCATTGTCTATGGTAGTCGTTGTGATTGGTCCTAAAGTACATCCTCCTTCCGCTATGATAACACATATCTGAAAGAAATGTATATCAAATTATTGCATTTACAGGGTATTACCTATAAATGTAACTTCACGACTTTTATCCCCATTCGGGAGTAGTCAGAGGCTTGAGTGGCCATACACCACCACATTGTGGAGGTATTAAGCCAACTCAAAGCTCACGTTTCACCAGATAGCCAGAACCCAACGTGACAGGTGGTGAACCTTGTCGCCGTGTATACAGGAACTGACTATTACCTAATCCCGAAGGATAGGTAGGTTTTAGGAGGGATTAGCTATAAGAAGAGGGATTTATTGAAGGAGGGAATTCAGTATTCTTGTGTCATTCAAAATATAGAAACATACCGAATGTTTTACCTAATTATCCAATAAAATACGAATGAATGAAAAATTTATGAATAAAAATTTAATTATAAAATTGAAAAACCCCAACAAAAAACCTCTAATAAAGAAAAAATAATATCAAACATGTATGAGTTCATGTGTCTAGTCCCAGAAGTCATCACTGGTAACACACATACACTCAAACTAATTTATCCAGCAACCCCAAGAATTAAAAAAAAACAATAAATCACTTACCGCCAATTCAGGATCAAATTCATATCCCTCACTACAGAACAGCTGCAATGCATTCCCTCCCACACACATAAAGAACGAATTGCATAGTACCGGATGTGGTATATTGCCAAACACTCCTATTGGACAAACCACCGCTACTTCCGTCGTTGGGCTCTCTGACGTAGATGTCACTTCCGGTTGTGTAGTTGTAATATCCGGTTGCTGAGTCCCATCTTCAGTTTCTGTGGTTACCCCATCTGCTTCCGTAGTTACCCCAATACTTTCTGTAGTTACCCCAGCTATTGTGGTAGTTTGGAAGCTCTCAGTGGTAGATGTGGTTGAACCAAGAGTGCAGCCACCTTCAGCAATGGGAACGCATGTCTGAGGAGATAATATTTAATTGTATGATATTCTATACTATTATCCTGTATATTCCTAATAATAAGTTTCTTAAATTGTGCTTACCGCCAGTACAGGGTCGAATTCGTTATCTTCAGCGCAATATAGTTGTATCGCACTTCCCCCAACACACATGTAGTATGAATTACACAGTGTCGGATGAGCAACATTACCAAAAGCGCCCGGGGCACATATCACTGCCGCTGTCGTCGTTTCTAGCGCCTCTGTAGTAGTCTGAACGATTTCTGTAGTTACCCCAATACTTTCTGTAGTTACCCCAGCTATTGTGGTAGTTTGGAAGCTCTCAGTGGTAGATGTGGTTGAACCAAGAGTGCAGCCGCCTTCAGCAATGGGAACGCATGTCTGCGGAGAAAATGATTTCAATTTATTATATTCCATTACCTCAACCTATAATTCTACCAAATAAAAGTAATTCATTTCACTTACCGCCAGTACAGGATCGAATTCGTTTCCTTCACCACAGAATAGTTGTATTGCGTTGCCCGCAACGCACATGTAGTACGAATTACACAGTGTTGGATGAGCCACATTACCAAAAGCGCCCGGGGCACATATCACTGCCGCTGTCGTCGTTTCTAGCGCCTCTGTAGTAGTCTCAACGATTTCTGTAGTTACCCCAATACTTTCTGTAGTTACCCCAGCTATTGTGGTAGTTTGGAAGCTCTCAGTGGTAGATGTGGTGGAACCAAGAGTGCACCCACCTTCAGAAATGGGAACGCATATCTGAGGAAAAATTATTTTACTGTATTTTATTAATATTCCCTTAGCCTATATTTAAAATAAATAAGCTATTTTTTCAATTATGCTTACCACCAGTACAGGGTCGAATTCGTTATCTTCAGCGCAATATAGTTGTATAGCACTTCCCCCAACACACATGTAGTATGAATTACACAGTGTCGGATGAGCCACATTACCAAAAGCGCCCGGGGCACATATCACTGCCGCTGTCGTCGTTTCTAGCGCCTCTGTAGTAGTCTGAACGATTTCTGTAGTTACCCCAATACTTTCTGTTGTTACCCCAGCTATTGTGGTAGTTTGGAAGCTCTCAGTGGTAGATGTGGTTGAACCAAGAGTGCAGCCGCCTTCAGCAATGGGAACGCATATCTGAGGAAAAAAATATTTTACTGTATAATATTAATATTCCCTTAGCCTATATTTAAAATAAATAAGCTATTTTTTAAATTATGCTTACCGCCAGTACAGGGTCGAATTCGTTATCTTCAGCGCAATATAGTTGTATAGCACTTCCCCCAACACACATGTAGTATGAATTACACAGTGTCGGATGAGCCACATTACCAAAAGCGCCCGGGGCACATATCACTGCCGCTGTCGTCGTTTCTAGCGCCTCTGTAGTAGTCTGAACGATTTCTGTAGTTGCCTCATTGGCTTCTGTAGTTACCCCAATACTTTCTGTAGTAACTTCATCTGTTTCAGTAGTTACCCCAGCTATTGTAGTAGTTTGGAAGCTCTCAGTGGTAGATGTGGTTGAACCAAGAGTACAACCACCTTCAGCAATGGGAACGCATGTCTGAGGAACAAATTGAGTCAATTCTATAATGTTTTCTCTGTTTTTTTACAATTGATATAACGTGATAAAAACAAAAAATAGGTCCAAATTCCTCGGGTTTCTCAAAATTCTTGAATTTCCAAAAAAATAAAATTATTAAACTATACTTACCGCCAGTACAGGATCGAATTCGTTTCCTTCACCACAGAATAGTTGTATTGCATTTCCCGCAACACACATGTAGTATGAGTTACACAGTTCCGGATGGGGCACATTGCCAAAAGCACCTGGGGCACAAATCACTGCCGCTGTCGTCGTTTCAATAGCCTCTGTAGTTGTTTGAACGCTTTCTGTAGTTGTCCGATCAGCTTCTGTAGTAACTTCATCTGCTTCAGTAGTTACCCCAGCTATTGTTGTAGTTTGGAAGCTCTCAGTGGTAGATATGGTTGAACCAAGAGTGCACCCACCTTCAGCAATGGGAACGCATGTCTGAGGAGAAAATATTTTACTGTATAGTATTCCATTCTATTGACCTATATTTTTACAAAATAAACGAAATGCATTGTGCTTACCGCCAGTACAGGATCGAACTCGCTTCCTTCGCCACAGTATAGTTGTATTGCGTTGCCCGCAACACACATGTAGTACGAGTTACACAGTTCTGGATGGGGTACATTGCCAAAAGCGCCCGGGGCACATATCACTGCCGCTGTCGTCGTTTCTAGCGCCTCTGTAGTAGTCTGAACGCTTTCAGTAGTTGCCCCGTCGACTTCTGTAGTTACCCCAGCTGTTGTTGTAGTTTGGAAGCTCTCAGTGGTCGATGTGATTGAACCAAGAGTGCACCCACCTTCAGAAATGGGAACGCATGTCTGAGGAGAAAATTATTTTACAGTACAATATTACATTTCCTCAACCTATAATTCTACAAAAATAAATCAATTTATTTCACTTACCGCTAGGACAGGGTCGAATTCGTTTCCTTCGCCACAGAACAGTTGTATTGCGTTGCCCGCAACGCACATGTAGTATGAATTACACAATACTGGATGGGGAACATTGCCAAAGGCGCCCGGGGCACATATCACTGCCGCTGTCGTCGTTTCTAGCGTCTCTGTAGTAGTCTGAACACTTTCTGTAGTTGCCCCGTCGACTTCTGTAGTTACCCCAGCTGTCGTTGTAGTTTGGAAGCTCTCAGTGGTAGATGTGGTTGAACCAAGAGTGCAGCCGCCTTCGGCAACGGGAACGCATGTCTGAGGATAAAATTATTTTATTGTATAATATTATATTCCCTTATCCTATACTTAAAAAAATAAACTATCTTTAAATTATGCTTACCGCCAGTACAGGGTCAAATTCATTTCCTTCGCCACAGAACAGTTGTATTGCGTTGCCCGCAACACACATGTAGTACGAGTTACACAGTTCTGGATGGGGTACATTGCCAAAAGCGCCCGGGGCACATATCACTGCTGCTGTCGTCGTTTCTAGCGCCTCTGTAGTAGTCTGAACGATTTCTGTAGTTACCCCATCGGCTTCTGTAGTTACCCCAACAGTTGTTGAAGTTGCAATAGCTTCCGATGTTGTTGTATCGTATGATTCTGTTGTTGACACCGTGTCTGAATCTGTCCCTTCTGTCGGCCTATGGGTAATGTCACTTTCTGTAGTTGTTATTGGGCCGAGCGTGCAGCCACCTTCGGCTATAGGTACGCAGGTCTAGAAATAAAAATAATAAGTTAGCAATCAGTTGGGTTTGAGTAGCGCCGTGGTCGAATGGCCTAAGTATACAGGGTTATTGAAAAAACACTACCAACCTTGCAGGACTGTATTACTGACATCATAAACAACAATTTTTGTTTTGACTTTGATTTGATGACTTTTTACATAATATAATACATTTACACAACATTTAACAAAAAATCACACTCTAAAATGCATAAAACAAGAAAATATTCTCATCTAGAGGATAGCCGTGATCCGTTTAGGTACTTTATGGCAAAGTGGAACATAATCACACGTACCACGGCTATCCTCTAGATGAGAATATTTACTTGTTTCATACATTTTAGCGTCAGGTCAGATCCTTTGTTTTGTAAAAAGTCATAGAACAAAAGTTGTTGTTTAATAATAATATAACGTCACGACTTTTATCCCCATTCGGGGGTAGTCAGAGGCTTGAGTGGCCATACACCACCACATTGTGGAGGTATTAAGTCCACTCAAAGCCCATGTTTCACCGGATAGTCAGAACCCAACGTGACAGGTGGTGAACCTTGTCGCCGTGTATACAGGAACTGACTATTACCTAATCCCGAGGGATAGGTAGGTTTCCTCACGATGTTTTCCCTCACCGTCAGCGAACTTTAATACTGTTGTGTGATACTGTTCTTTATGATGTCAGTATTATACAGTTCTACAAGGTTGACAGTGTTTTTATAATAACCCTGTATTGTGGTTGTGTTACGGTTGGGTTACGGGTTAAATGTTTAAATTACCAACAAAACAGGATCAAATTCGTCTCCATCAGCGCAGTATAGCTGTATGGCGGTGCCGCCCGCGCACATGTAGAATGAATAGCAGATCTCCGGGTGGGGAATGTTGCCCCAGGTCCCTATAGGGCAGAGTTCTGGAGCCGTGACGTCATTCGGTTCTGTAGTTGTGGTTATAGGGCCCAAGGTACATCCGCCTTCAGCTATGGGGACACACGCCTGGAAATTAATAGGCATTATAAAATAAATATCGCCAGACTTGCACACCAACTGTATGGCCCAAACTAAGCAACGCTTGTACTATGGGTACCGTACAATGGACTGGGGGCGATCCCGGTGACACCCAGACCAAGGCAAATTACGAAAAGGCCGTTTCCGAAATTTTGCTCGGGCGGGAATCGAACCCGCAACCATTTTTTTATGTAACTGGTGACAAACAAGCAATGTCGCCCGACGATAAGCAATTACCGTAGCCTATAGATGCTTTCAATACCAAAGGCATTGCACGTTGCCCTCCTGAAGGGAAGTGGGACAGAGTGAGGATTAGGGGGTTGGGCTTCCGGCTCTCTCACTCATCGTACGAAACGCAGCTATAATAGCTGTAGCTACTTTTCGCCTATTTTCTGGGAGAGGGTGGTACTACTCAGGTCGAGCCAGCCCATATACGAGTTGTAGTCAATTGGCTACAGCTTAGCCCTACCAATAAAAATCAAAAGCTACTTACACCAGAATCAGGGCTAAATTCAAATCCTTCACTACAGAACAACTGGATCGCATTACCCCCAGCGCACATGTAGAAAGAATTGCACAGTTCTGGATGGGGCACATTGCCCCAAACGCCAACAGGGCAGAGTTCGGGCACTTCGGGCACTGGTGTGGTGACAACACTCTCAGTAGTCGAGTAGGTTTCAGTAGTGTTTGTGTCAGAGAGTGTTGTAGACGATGGTGTAGTTGTTGGTGGTTCTTCCGTAGTCGTTGTGCCTAGTGTGCATCCGCCATATGCTATTGGTATGCATGACTGTAACAAATAACTAGATTAGATATAATAATTTATAATAATATTATAGCAGTGATAACTGATTGGTCAGGCACGCGTTTTGCGGGCTTAGGTCCAGGGGCCCTACCACCACCTCTTATAGCAGTTTTGTTTTAACGTTTCAGCGGCCATTTGTGCAATGACGTCTCTTATTGTCATGACAATAAGGTACGTCATTGCACAAAAAGTCGCTGAAACGTTAAAACGTTCCTATAATTGAATCGCGATAAGAGGTCATGGTAAGCCCCCAGGTTCGAAGTTTATGTACGAATCATAACTGTTATTTGATTATCACTTGTAGGATAACAGGTAGGAAAACATCGTGAGGAAACCTGATGATGATGATGATGACTTGGCTAGGGGGCTGGTACTTAAATTAGTAATGAATCATGGCGTTTTCTATTGAGTAGTTCCGTAGACGAATAGTTTGTCATGTTAAATGACAGCAACTTACCGCAGAACTAGGATTAAACTCGTAGCCCCCAGCGCAAAATAGTTGAATCGCCACACCGCTCACGCAGAAGTAGAAGGAATCGCATATATATGGATGAGGGACGTTCCCGTATGTTCCGAGAGGACACGGATTGTCGTGTTCTGTCGTAGTTTCAATTGCTTCTGTAGTCGTTGTGGCCGCTTCTGTAGGAGTTGTGGCCGCTTCTGTAGTAGTTGTGGCTGCCTCTGTAGTAGTTGTAGCCGCCTCTGGAGCAGTTGTGACCGCTTCTGTAGTAGTTGTGGCTGCCTCTGTAGTAGTTGTAGCCGCCTCTGGAGTAGTTGTGGCCGCTTCTGTAGTAGTTGTGGCTGCCTCTGTAGTAGTTGTAGCCGCCTCTGGAGTAGTTGTGGCCGCCTCTGTAGTAGTTGTATCTGACTCTGTAGTAGTTGTGGCTGCCTCTGTAGTAGTTGAGGCCGCTTCTGTAGTAGTTGTGGCTGCCTCTGTAGTAGTTGTAGCCGCCTCTGTAGTAGTTGTATCTGGCTGTGTTATAGTTGTGGCTGCCTCTGTAGTAGTTGTGGCCGCCTCTGTAGTAGTTGTATCTGACTCTGTAGTAGTTGTGGCTGCCTCTGTAGTAGTTGTGGCCGCCTCTGTAGTAGTTGTATCTGGCTCTGTTATAGTAGTAGCTGACTCTGTAGTAGTTGTATCTGCCTCTGTTGTAGTGGTAGCCGCCTCTGTAGTAGTTGTATCCGACGGATTGTCGTGTTCTGTCGTAGTTTCAATTGCTTCTGTAGTCGTTGTGGCCGCTTCTGTAGGAGTTGTGGCCGCTTCTGTAGTAGTTGTGGCTGCCTCTGTAGTAGTTGTAGCCGCCTCTGGAGCAGTTGTGACCGCTTCTGTAGTAGTTGTGGCTGCCTCTGTAGTAGTTGTAGCCGCCTCTGGAGTAGTTGTGGCCGCTTCTGTAGTAGTTGTGGCTGCCTCTGTAGTAGTTGTAGCCGCCTCTGGAGTAGTTGTGGCCGCCTCTGTAGTAGTTGTATCTGACTCTGTAGTAGTTGTGGCTGCCTCTGTAGTAGTTGAGGCCGCTTCTGTAGTAGTTGTGGCTGCTTCTGTAGTAGTTGTAGCCGCCTCTGTAGTAGTTGTATCTGGCTGTGTTATAGTTGTGGCTGCCTCTGTAGTAGTTGTGGCCGCCTCTGTAGTAGTTGTGGCCGCCTCTGTAGTAGTTGTATCTGGCTCTGTTATAGTAGTAGCTGACTCTGTAGTAGTTGTATCTGATTCTGTTGTAGTAGTAGCCGCCTCTGTAGTAGTTGTATTTGCCTCAGTTGTAGTGGTAGCCGCCTCTGTAGTAGTTGTGGCCGCTTCTGAAGTAGTTGTATCTGGCTCTGTTATAGTAGTAGCTGCCTCTGTAGTAGTTGTGGCCGCCTCTGTAGTAGTTGTATCTGGCTCTGTTATAGTAGTAGCTGACTCTGTAGTAGTTGTATCTGCCTCTGTTGTAGTGGTAGCCGCCTCTGAAGTAGTTGTATCCGACTCTGTAGTCGTTGTGGCTGCCTCTGTAGTAGTTGTGGCCGCCTCTGTAGTAGTTGTATCTGCCTCTGTTGTAGTGGTAGCCGCCTCTGTAGTAGTTGTAACTGACTCTGTTGTAGTGGTAGCTGCCTCTGTAGTAGTTGTGGCTGCCTCTGTTGTAGTGGTAGCTGCCTCTGTTGTAGTAGTAGCCGCCTCTGTAGTAGTTGTATATGACTCTGTTGTAGTGGTAGCCGCCTCTGTAGTAGTTGTATCCGACTCTGTAGTAGTTGTGGCTGCCTCTGTAGTAGTTGTGGCCGCCTCTGTAGTAGTTGTATCTGCCTCTGTTGTAGTGGTAGCCGCCTCTGTAGTAGTTGTAACTGACTCTGTTGTAGTGGTAGCTGCCTCTGTAGTAGTTGTGGCTGCCTCTGTTGTAGTGGTAGCTGCCTCTGTTGTAGTAGTAGCCGCCTCTGTAGTAGTTGTATATGACTCTGTTGTAGTGGTAGCCACCTCTGTAGTAATTGTGGCCGCCTCTGTAGTAGTTGTGGCTGCCTCTGTAGTAGTTGTGTCTGCCTCTGTTGTAGTGGTAGCAGCCTCCGTAGTAGTTGTGGCTGCTTCTGTTGTAGTGGTAGCCGCCTCTGTAGTAGTTGTATCTGGCTCTGTTGTAGTGGTAGCTGCCTCTGTAGTTGTTGTGGCCGCCTCTGTAGTAGTGTAAACTGCCTCTGTAGTCGTTGTGGCCGCCTCTGTAGTAGTTGTAGCTGGCTCTGTTGTAGTGGTAGCTGCCTCTGTAGTTGTTGTAGCCGCCTCTGTAGTAGTGTGATCTACCTCTGTTGTAGTTGTATTTGACTCTGTTGTAGTGGTAGCTGCCTCTGTAGTAGTTGTATCTGGCTCTGTTGTAGGGGTAGCTGCCTCTGAAGTTGTTGTGGCCGCCTCTGTAGTAGTATAAACTGCCTCTGTAGTCGTTGTGGCCGCCTCTGTAGTAGTGTGAACTACCTCTGTAGTAGTTGTGGCCGCCTCTGTGGTAGTGAAAACTGCCTCTGTAGTTGTTGTGGCAGCCTCTGTAGTAGTCGTGGCTGACTCTGTTGTAGTGGTAGCTGCCTCTGTAGTAGTTGTGGCTGCCTCTGTTGTAGTGGTAGCTGCCTCTGTTGTAGTGGTAGCCGCCTCTGTAGTCGTTGTATCTGACTCTGTTGTAGTGGTAGCTGCCTCTGTAGTAGTTGTGGCCGCCTCTGTAGTAGTTGTATCTGACTCTGTAGTAATTGTGGCTGCCTCTGTAGTAGTTGTGGCCGCCTCTGTAGTAGTTATATCTGACTCTGTAGTGGTTGTGGCTGTCTCTGTAGTAGTTGTGGACGCCTCTGTAGTAGTTGTATCTGGCTCTGTTATGGTAGTAGCTGACTCTGTAGTAGTTGTATCTGACTCTGTTGTAGTGGTAGCCGCCTCTGTAGTAGTTGTATCTGACTCTGTTGAAGTGGTAGCCGCCTCTGTAGTAGTTGTATCTGACTCTGTTGTAGTGGTAGCTGCCTCTGTAGTAGTTGTGGCCGCCTCTGTAGTAGTTGTATATGGCTCTGTTATAGTAGTAGCTGCCTCTGTAGTAGTTGTGGCCGCCTCTGTAGTAGTTGTATCTGGCTCTGTTATAGTAGTAGCTGCCTCTGTAGTAGTTGTGGCCGCCTCTGTAGTAGTTGTATCTGACTCTGTGGTAGTTGTGGCTGTCTCTGTAATAGTTGTGGCCGCCTCTGTAGTAGTTGTATCTGACTCTGTGGTGGTTGTGGCTGTCTCTGTAGTAGTTGTGGCCGCCTCTGTAGTAGTTGTATCTGGCTCTGTTATAGTAGTAGCTGCCTCTGTAGTAGTTGTATCTGACTCTGTTGTAGTGGTAGCCGCCTCTGTAGTAGTTGTATATGCCTCTGTAGTAGTTGTGGCTGCCTCGGTAGTGGTTGTTGTTGGTTCTGTAGTAGTTATGGCCACCTCCGTAGTAGTTGTTGTTGGTTCTGTAGTAGTTGTGGCTGCCTCTGTGGTAGTTGTTGTTGGTTCTGTAGTAGTTGTGGCCGCCTCTGTGGTAGTGAAAACTGTCTCTGTACTCGTTGTGGCCGCCTCTGTAGTAGTTGTGGCTGGCTCTGTTGTAGTGGTAGCTGCCTCGGTAGTTGTTGTGGCCGCCTCTGTAGTAGTATAAACTGCCTCTGTAGTAGTTGTGGCTGGCTCTGTTGTAGTGGCAGCTGTCTCTGTAGTTATTGTGGCCGCCTCTGTAGTAGTGTAAACTGCCTCTGTAGTTGTTGTGGCCGCCTCTGTAGTAGTATAAACTGCCTCTGTAGTAGTCGTGGCTGGCTCTGTTGTTGTGGTAGCCGCCTCTGTAGTAGTTGTTGTTGGGTCTGTAGTAGTTGTGGCTGCCTCTGTAGTAGTTGTGGCCGCCTCTGTAGTAGTTGTTGTTGGTTCTGTAATAGTTGTTAATGGTTCTGCAGTGGTAGTTGTTGTTGCTTCTGTAGTAGTTGTGGCCGCCTCTGTAGTAGTTGTTGTTGCTTCTGTAGTAGTTGTGGCTGCCTCTGTAGTAGTTGTTGTTGCTTCTGTAGTAGTTGTGGCTGCCTCTGTAGTAGTTGTGGCTGCCTCTGTAGTAGTTGTGGCTGCCTCTGTAGTAGTTGTTGTTGGTTCTGTAGTAGTTGTTGTTAGTTCTGTAGTAGTTGCGGCTGCCTCTGTGGTAGTTGTTGTTGGTTCTGTAGTAGTTGTGGCTGCCTCTGTAGTAGTTGTGGCTGCCTCTGTAGTAGTTGTGGCTGCCTCTGTAGTAGTTGTTGTTGGTTCTGTAGTAGTTGTTGTTAGTTCTGTAGTAGTTGCGGCTGCCTCTGTGGTAGTTGTTGTTGGTTCTGTAGTAGTTGTGGCTGCCTCTGTAGTAGTTGTGGCTGCCTCTGTAGTAGTTGTGGCTGCCTCTGTAGTAGTTGTTGTTGGTTCTGTAGTAGTTGTGGCCGCCTCTGTGGTAGTTGTCGTTGGTTCGGTAGTAGTTGTTACTGGTTCTGCAGAGGTAGTTGTTGTTGGTTCTGTAGTAGTTGTGGCTGCCTCTGTTGTAGTTGTGGCCGCCTCTGTGGTAGTTGTCGTTCGTTCGGTAGTAGTTGTTGTTGGTTCTGTAGTAGTTGTGGCCGCCGCTGTGGTAGTTGTTGTTGGTTCTGTAGTAGTTATGGCCGCCTCAGTAGTCGATGTTGTAGTCGTTGTTGGTAATGTGATTGTTGTTGATTGTGTAGATGTTGTTGTTGGTTGTTGCGTAGTCCCAGGATTGCACACCACCGCATTGGGCCAATTGCATACCTGGAAAATATGAATTATTATTACTATATGATGAAATATGAGATAGATCTTAAGATGCAGTTTTGACGTTTAATGTATCAAACATCTGACAAAAACAGCATCATAAGATTGATCTCAACTTTGAGTTGCATTTATTAATACGAGCCTTCTAAACAGTTGGTGTGTAAAGATATGGTTTCCTCCGATAGCGGTGCCGTAATATAGCGGCCGTCACTAGAACATTGGCTATGTAAACAACGGTATTTAATACCGCTCTCTAGGAAACTGCGCAATTAAGTTTACATAGCCAACGTTCTAATATCGGCCGCTATATAGCGGCACCGCTATCGGAGGAAACCATAGCTTAAGTCGAGCAATATATTTGGTGTATAAAACTTATCTAACGATTCTATAAACTGACTAAAAATATACTTACTTGCAAGTTATAATCAAACATGGTGCCCGGAGCGCACCTCCTCAATACTTTGTTCCCATGAGTGCACTGGTAGAAGAGAGCACAATCTGTCTCATGCGGTAAGAGATAGTGTATGTGCATATTTTCTGGACACCCATTTGGTAAAAAGGTAGGCGGATCTTCTTCTACCGTAGCTTGTGTTGTTGATGTTGTCGACGGGGTAGTCGGCGGGTTATTTGTCGACTGGGTAGTAGTCGACGGGTTATTTGTCGACTGGGTAGTAGTCGACGGGTTATTTGTCGACTGGGTAGTAGTCGACGGGTTATTTGTCGACTGGGTAGTAGTTGTCGACGGGGTAGTGGTCGACGATGTTGTACATTTTACAGCGAACGGCCAATTGCACACCTGTAATGAAACAATTAGGATATAGAGAGAGTTAAACCCCCTACGCACACGGCGTCGTAGCGTAAGCGTATCGTGTTACGCGCGTAGAACGAGAGCAATACGAGTACGTACATTTTCTAACAAGTACGCACACGAAGCGGTGCGGCAGCGAAGCGTAAAAGATATTCATCGTAAAAAAGCAAGCGTAGAAAATATTTTTTCTCTCTTCGTTGTGGCGTCGCTTTTCGCTATGCCAGTGTCAAGTAAAATATAATATGTTTTGATGCGTTTTTTTCATGCGTCAAGCACAGGAAGACCTTTGGCTAGGCCTAAAATACTCCCCCAAACCTTATCAGTAAAGTGGCGGATACTTTACTGACAAATTACTAGACTTTTTGAGGTAAACATCTGGTACCAGTGACGCCATGTTTTCAACTAGTGACATTTCCTTACAAAACGTCTCGGACTCGTTGCGTCTTTACGATACGCTTACGCGAAGACTACGCTTACGCTCCGTGTGCGAAGGGCCTAAGTTAACAGAGATGTTTGTGAATAGATGCATCTACATCAGTCGCATGCCACGCCCCAGTGCTCAGTTTTGACGTCGGAACGCATAGATATAATGTCATAATATGAGTGCTCGGTCGGCAACGTGCAAGCGAGGCCTCTGATATTCCAAGCATCTATAGGCTACGGTAACTGCTTCACATTAGGCGAGTCGAACACTTGTTTGCCACCATAGTCATATAAAAAATTGTCCGTTACCTGTAACTCGACATCAAACAGCAGGCCCTCGGGGCAGCTCATCTCTATTCGTCGTCCATTGCTGCAGCTGTAGAACCGCGAGCAGTCCGTCTCGTGTTCCAGCAGCCGATGTACGTCGAAGTCGGATGGGCAGCCGTTGGGCAGGTACTGAGCTGACGACGTCGCAATCAGCGCCAGTAGAATCGCTTTGTACATATCTGAGGAGAAAATTGTACAAATTGTTTATACAGGGTAATTTTGTTGTATACCAAACATTTTGGAATTAGTTTATCTACTGGGTGAAATCAAAAATAGTGGGCAATATTTTAAAATATGACTCTAAACGTGATTCATGATTCATGATCCAATCCTAATTTTAAAAAAAAGTTGTCTGTCTGTCTCCTTGTTTCGGCTAATCTCCGAAACGGCTAGACCGATTTTTACGGTACTTTCACTGGCAGATAGCTGATATTATAAGGAGTAATTTAGGCCTTTTATTTAAGCGAAAATGAACATATTTATTAAATTCCATACGTACGAAGTCGCGGGGACAGCTAGTAGATAAATAAAATATAACCACACTAAGAGCCGCCATAGACGGACTGCTTAGAGCAGTCGTGACCTGCTCGAGAGCAGTCGTGTTGTGGTCATAGTCAACTTCAACCCGACTGCTCCAAGCAGTCCGTTATAACGAATGTCAATTTTGTATTGAAACTGCAGATAGCCCAACAACGGCCGCTTGAGCTGTGATCACTGACTGCTCTAAGCAGTCCGTTTATGCCGGCGATAACACACCAACTGCATAGTTTCAAACTAATCAACGCTTGTAGGTAACCCAGACTAGGGATATTACGAAAATACAATTCCATAAAGCGGATGGATGTCCGTGACTGAGTGCACTGAGCCGATTGACCGCACAAATGACTAGACGAGACATTAAATTGACGGTAGTACCACCCTCTCACAGAGAGACCGATGAGTGAGAGAGCTGGAAGCCCAATCTCCTCACACTCCCTTGGAGACCATCCATAAATTATGTCACACGAATTTCATGTTTTTTTACCCCTCCCCCCGCTTGTCAAAGCTGGTCACATTTGTGAGACTCCCCCCTCCCTTGTGTGACGTCATATATTTTTTACAATTTTCAGAAATTTTAAAAATTGTCGTTAAAAATCCGAACGCGATACGTCCATACATTTGGATGGATTTACTGCATTCGGAAGCACCGATTCGATATTTCAAAATGCAATTCCGTACGGAAAATTCCGTATATATGTGGCGGGCCTTAGACATATTCGATTTTTAAATGTGACGTCACGAAACTTAGGGCCCCCTCCCACCCCTTGTCAAACAATGTCACATTTCGTCGCCTTTACGTGTGACGTAATTTATGGATGGCCCTTTGTGTCCCACGAGCTTTGGTATTGCAAGCATCTATAGGCTACGTTAGCTGCTTAACATCAGCAACTTAGTGACATAAACTAATATGATATTTGTCCATCAATGAATAATAATGAATGAATGAAATTATTTAATGAATTTATAAATCGAGCAATGTTTTCACGGATTAAGAGTTAATAATAGGATTAAGATAAACTAGTATTATCATTTCCAATTCAATGAAAATATCAATTTGTATATTAATTAGAGTATTTCGTGGAAAGTACTCCGACTTAAAAGGTACAAAGGACCGGAACTTAGCTAATAGTTACAAAAAAATAACTTCGAATAAGTAAAATTAGTTAAAAAAACTTTTGGTTAATATAAAAACATCATCAAATTTAATTTTGGATTTCTTTTACCCAGTAAAATACTAGCCCCCGTATTTGTAGACAAGTAATTACTTATGCTTGAGTAATTTCTTAGCAAAAAACCTATGTCACAATACCGTTTTAACAGTTTTGTCCACAGATTATGATAATGATAATGATTGATATTCTTAGAGAATGTATCAAAACTGGATTTTCAGACAGGATTTTTGCTTAGAATTTACTCAAGAATAAGTAATTACTTATCTTAACATACGGGGGCTAGTATTTTATAGGTAAAAGTAGTAAAAATCTAATTCAAAATGTTTATTTTTGATACGGGGGCACTTACAAATTGTCATTTTACATTTTTTTCCTCTTTTATTCAGTCTAAATTCGCTTTCTATTACTTACAATAACTTGTTTTTTTTTTAATTTATAAATAATAACAAATTGCGCAATTGCAAAAGAACAACGTAATTAATAATTAATATTAATATAATAATAAATTAAAAGTCACACTTACCTTCTACCATAAATTGACCATACAAATAACTCCTCACTCCCTAACTGCAGTTAATTTACTTCTCAGTTAAATTAAACTTATAATTAAGCTTGTAACACTATCAACGGACAATAATTAAGTACGGGGCGTCGTCCCTCATTATATCAGCTCATGATACTCAAGGTACTCATATCTTAAGATCTAGACGTCACGACATAGGTAATATCAACTTGTATCTGCTCATTATTTTAGGCTGATTAGAAACTTGAATTAAATTAATTTGCTTGCGACTTTGGGCGAGTGGATTTTTCATCGTTTACCTATACAAGCTGAATTTGAAATCATGGGCATCCGTTTAAACTATAACTCTACACATGATTCAGAATATTTTGAGAAAAAAAAAATAAAAAAAATCGATTAAATAAAAAATATTGGTCGAGTAAGCAAATAAGCAAACCGTTTAACTGTTATACACGAACCCCGTCAATATAATTGGTTCTTGGGCATGGATAATTCGGGTTATTGAAAATTCGTCACAAAGGAAATTCGTCACAGTTAAAAATATGCGAAAATTGGTCACAAGTCATATCTGACTCGCGAAAATTCGTCACATCCTTTAAAAAGTACTGTTAGCAAACGAAGTAAAGGTGTTTAGACAGTATTATTTATTTGTGATCTTTTCAGAAGCCAATTAACCGTATAGTATAATATTTAAAATACATAGTCAAATTTCCTGGATACCTCGCGCCTATGACGCCATATTGCAAATCAAATTGTTCTCTCTTTATACAGACAGCAAAAAGATGATTTTGTTCTACATTAGTCCTTTATAAAAGTAATGTCTGAATAATAAAAAACTATATTAAATCACGATCAGATACCAGTAATCTAGATTTTAAATTATAATAGTAAATGTAAGTCGAAGTGTACATAATCATAGAACTACAGGATGCGGAGCCCTTTCCTTTGACTGTGTATGAAGTCACCGACCGGCATTTGCATAATATGTAACGATCAATCAGATATTTTTAAATAAAATTATCGACATTAGGAAATACACATTAACACCCAAATTCATAGAGATTTTAGCCAGTTTACAATGGTTTTGAAAAGCATTTTTAGGAACAAATGTGATTTGTAGTTCCACTGCAAGTTGATCATAACTTTCTATGAATTTTGAGGTTATTATTTAAAAAATCACAGTATTGTTAAAATTAAAAACTCAAAAAAGAAAACAACCTTATGTGTATTCCCTATATTTTATATTACGTATGTAGTAAGTTTGATTGTGCAATATAAACTATTATGATTTATAATTAAGGCAAAGTTAGATATTCAAAAGGAATGTGTCGGAAGTGCTGTTATATTTTGATATATAAATAGCTTCAGCTTTTAAAAAATATATATTGATTTTATTATATATTTTTATTTTATTTTCTTTAAATTACTTTCCTCTACCTACTTATATATTTTTCTATACGGTTAATTGCCTTCTGAAAAGATCACAAATAAATAATACTGTCTAAACACCTTTACTTCGTTTGTTAACAGTACTTTTTAAACGATGTGACGAATTTTCGCGAGTCAGATAAGACTTGTGACCAATTTTCGCATATTTTTAACTGTGACGAATTTACAATAACCCGATTAAAGTACTCAAAAGAGCCTTGGACCTGATTTTTTTTAAATCAATATTCCAATAGCCAGGAATCGAACCCACTGATATAAAAAAAAAACACATAGTGTATTATTACACCATTCGATAGTGTCACTAATAAGGAACGAATTCTTGGAAGTAATGACATACGGCAATACCAAAGGCATTGCTCGCACGTTGCCGACCTGAAGGGGCCTGGCACAGCGGGAGGGGAAGAGAAGAGATGTTGGACTTTCGGCTCTCACTTATCGTACGAAACGTGGCGGTAATAGCTACTTTACGCCGATATTCTGAGAGGTAGTATTACCCCGGTTGAGTCCGCCCTATATGAACTGCAGTCAATTGGCTACAGCTTGGCTCTACCATCAATAACATTGTATATAATGTACTGTTTACTGTGTACTGTTTGTGTGTGTGTTGTTGTGTTGTGTGTGTGTTTTTTTTTATAATGTACTGTAGCCAGCCTAATATTAAGTTCTAGGAACGGAATCAGATTATCTGCGTACTTCAAAGCTGTACCTTTTTAGATAAGTATTAATTAAAATAGAATATTTGCTTAGTTAAAACAACATATGAGTCATAAATACCGCATGATAATTTGATTGTATTCGCCGGTCTATATTAACTATTTTTCCTCGCGACTTCGCGCGCAGAGTAGTCACCAAAAATCACCTAAACTTCGACTTTTTACTGTATTCAGTAACTTGACAGTTGAAGGGCTACCTATCAAAAAAGATAATGAGTTGGTGTAAGAACCCTCTCACAGAAGATCGGCGTAATTTACCTAATTTAGCTGTGTTTCGTACGATGAGTAAGAGGGCTGGAGGCTACGGTACGCTTAAAAAAATAGGTGTATTGAGGGGAGGTGGGCTTAGGCCAAAAGCTCGGTACCAACAACCATTTAACTTTCTTGCATGAGACTATAGTAGCGGCATTCTTTCGTTTCGTCTCATTCGTCTCATTCGTTTAAAAAAATAAGAATGTCAAAAAATGAATGCGAAGATGAATCTTATTCCGTTATAATAAGGTTCGTTTTTCCCCCTCCCACATGTCAAACCGGCCATGATAGCGTGTCGCTACTATAGTCAGATTTGACGTGAAAAGGTTATTTAAAAAACACATAATTTTCTTAATTTAATTTTTTTTTTTTAATTTTAAAGACATTTCCAAGAAAAAGGGAGTCATATGACCGACCAAAATAGTATGTCCTATTTAAACGAAGTCTATGGACACAGTACAACTCAGTCGTTCGCAGAAAATAATGTTGGAATCATGTCGGTATTGCCATTAAAGCTCATCTTTTGGTGAACACGCATCAAAATGCCAATAAGTTGATTGTCGAATTACGAGTGTGATAACAGATGTGTGAATATCGCTGCATGTAGTGATGCTGAGCACAAGTCTAGTGATTGCAATGTTAGGAGGTAACATATCTGCATATTGTTTACCAAAATACATTGTATTAAAATAAGTAAATGGCGATTTAAAAAATTAAATTAAATTAAAACAATGTAAAAAAGACAAGCCCGCTGAGTTTCTTGCCGGATCTTCTCAGTTGAGGTCGCGTTTCCGATCCGGCAGTAGAATTTAAGAAAAAATGTAATATGGCAATTTGTAAGTGCCCCCGTAGGCCTAAACAAAATAAACGTTTTGAATCTTGAATCTTGCTAAAATAATACATCATTGCATAATTGAGGCGCTTATAGCCAGCTGCAATCACTGATCGGTAAACGGTCGGAGGTTAAGCAACGCTTTGCAAGGTCAGTCAGAGATGGGTGACCATTTAGTGGTATTTTCGTCTCCGTGCTTATCAATATCAATATCTTCTCGTCCCAAATACCGCAGTGTCTCAAGACGAAAGTCTTCGACCAGTGTGTGTTGCCAGTGATGACCTATGGAACTGAGACATGGCCACTCACAATGGGCCACATTAGGAAGCTCAAAGTCACAAAAGGAAATGGAGAGGGCTATGCTCGGAGTTTCCCTGCGGGATCATATCAGGAATGAGGAGATACGCAGAAGGACAAAGCCCACAGGATTGCTAGACTTAAGTGGCAGTGGGCAGGCACATTGCTCGTAGAACAGATGGCCGATGGGGCCGAGTTCTCGAGTGGCGGCCGCGCACCGGTTAGCGTAGCGTGGGTAGGCCTCCCACAAGGTGGACCGACGACCTGGTGAAGGTCGCGGGAATCCGCTGGACACGGGTAGCGCAAGACCGGTCATTGTGGCGGACCTTGGGGGAGGCCTATGTCCAGCAGTGGACGTCTTTCGGCTGAGATGATGTCTCCGTGCTTCGGAGGGCACGTAAAGAGTCGGTCCCGGTTGTTGTCATCTTGTTAGAGCCCTTCGGGCGGCTTGAACAACTCTGGTTGGCCACTAACCATACGATAAGAAGAAGTAATAATTTACATACATTACCTAACGATACTATCATACTAAATTATCAAATTCTTTCCTTTATAATAATTATAATTGAAAAACATTGTAAAATATACTTGTACGGATGATACCAATCAATTTAATTTTAATTTTAATCCAATTATACGTAAAATGTAGATTTTGTATCGATAAAATACTCTAAAATGTGTATATTTGTGTGGCGTATTCGAAATGTGATAATATTCGATTATAATTTACGATTCGGGGAACAATTTTTACGATATGATAACAACACTATCTAATAGAGATGGGACGATAGTTGGATAGTCGATTTTACTCGATACCTTTTGTCAAAACCGATTACCCGACTATTGTACTCTTTTTTGTGGCTAAGGTGACACAGGGGCGTAGCTACCGCCGTATCAGCCGTATCAATGATACGGGGCCCCCGGGCTTCAGGGGCCCCGAACGTGTGTGACAGTTATTTACGCTTCATTTGTGAAAAATCTTTACCGTTCATTTGGGCCCCGTAACATTTTTTTATACACGGCTTAGGCAAGCTACGCCACTGGGTGACAAACAAGCGTACGGCCCGCCTGATGTTAAGCAGTTACCGTAGCCTATAGATGCTCGCAAAGGCATCGCTCGCACGTTGCTGGTCTGAAGGGGAGTGGGACAGGGGTAAAGCGGCTCTCTCACTCATCGTACGAAACGTAGCTGTAATAGCTTACGCCGACCTTCTGTGAGAGGGTGGTTCTACCCCGGTCGAGCCAACTCGTATAAGAGCTGCAGTCAATTGGCTACAGCTTAGCTCTACCACTAGGCTCACAGAGTAAAGACTAAAGAAAGAGGTGCCCTTATTAGATATTTGTATGAAACAAAACGTGGTCATTGTTTTTCATTTTCATTTTACTATTTACCGGTAAATAGTTGAACTACTCCCTTCGTTTTATGTCGATGTTAGTACTAGGCCGACCACTCGGCCGACTTGCTTAGGGCCAGTCCCCTTAGTAACTGGTCCATGAGTAGGCTATATAAAATATAATGTTTTATACAAAAGTAAAGCAATGTTTTGATACCGCTTGGCGCAGTGGTCCGGGTGTAGGCCGCTCGGCTCACTGCATCGGGTGGTTGCGGGTTCGACTCCCGCCAGAGGCAAATTTTGGAAACTGCCTTTTCGTAATTTGCTCTGGTCTCGGTGTCCCCCAGTCCATTTTACGGCACCCATATCAATAGTTCTAGCGTTGCTTAGTTTCGGACCATACAGTTGCCATAAAGTTGCTATACAGTTGCCATACAAATGCCATACAGTTGCCATACAGTTGCCATACAGTTGCCATACAGTTGCCATACAGTTGCCATACAGTTGTCATACAGTTGCCATACAGTTGCCATACAGTTGCCATACAGTTGCCATACAGTTGCCATACAGTTGCCATACAGTTGCCATACAGTTGCCATACAGTTGTCATACATTTGTCATACAGTTGCCATACAGTTGCCATACAGTTGCCATACAGTTGCCATACAGTTTCCATACAGTTGCCATACAGTTGCCATACATTTGTCATACAGTTACCATACAGTTGCCATACAGTTGCCATATGAGTGGTGTGTTAGTCAAACGATATTTATTGTATGACTAGCTGTGCTCCGCAGCTTCGCCCGCGTGGAAATTGATGTGTAAGATTAGCCTATATCTTATTCCAGAGCCTACACTATCTACGTTTCAAACATTAAAAATCGGTTCAGTAGTTATGGAGATACGTGGTAACAAACATTTACACACACAAACTTTCGCATTTATAATATCAGTAGGAAATAGGATAGGATATTTAATGTAAGCAACACCATTGTCCAAAACATTAGAAAATAATACTAAATAATAACGTCACGACTTTTATCCCCATTCGGGGGTAGTCAGAGGCTTGAGTGGCCATACACCACCACATTGTGGAGGTATTAACCAACTCAAAGCCCACGTTTCACCAGATAGTCAGAACCCAACGTGACAGGTGGTGAACCTTGTCGCCGTGTATACAGGAACCGACTATTACCTAATCCCGAGGGATAGGTAGGTTTCCTCACGATGTTTTCCCTCACCGTCAGCGAACTGTAAATTATGCACATAGATGAAAATTCATCAATTGGTGCATGCCCCACCGGGGATCGAACCTGGGACCTTCTGATTGCTAGCCCAACCTGTTCACCCCTAGGCTACAGTCGCTTATTAAATTATCATGCTAATACTAATACCAAAGTCGGTGAACAAAACAAAAATCAGATCAGTATCGAATTCTAAGAAATCCGTTATCATAACATTAAAAAAATAGCGGTAACGTTACGTACCTACCTCAATTGTTGGCGACAGTCTGTCTGCCACTGCTTATCTCGGAAACGCATTTGATTTATTTGATTGTGCTCTGATTACGTCAGATAGCTTGTATCTGCTGAATATATCAATTAAACCCATTCGTCGAAGCAACAACCAATAGAAATTCAGCAAATAATGATACCTACATAAATAATAATAATATTGCCAGACTCACACACCAACTGTATGGTCCCAAACTAAGCAACGCTTGTACTATGGGTACCGTACAATGGATGCCGATCCCAGTGACACCCAGACTACTGATGGGATGTTCTCGAGAACATTCTCACCCTCGGAAACTTACTCGTGAGTATTTTCGAGAATTTATCTTCTGAAGCATGTTAAACTTGGCATATACCTCATTAAACATGCAAGTATGGTGGTTTTAATTGTTTTTAAGATTGAAAGTTAGGATAACGTCACCCAAAATTCTCAAAAATTCTCACGAGTAAGTTTCCGGGTGAGAATGTTCTCGAGAACATCCCATCACTAACCTAGACCAGCGGGGTGATTGCGTAACTTTTTCGTCAATGTTTCAATTGGTTTCGTTCATCCTGTGTTACTTTATCAATTGAAATTTATTGAAATCGGGAAGAGTGAACTCCAGACTCATCCGGATTTCAATTAATTTCAACTGAAAATGCAATACGGGATGAACGAAACCAATTGAAACATTGACGAAAAAGTTACGCAATCGCTCCGCAGAGCGCTACTCCGAATACGAAACGAAAAGCTTCGGCTGACGAATCGTACGTGTTCCTACTCCGAAAGTGTTTCGGATCCGAAGTTCAAAGTCAAAGTCAAAGTCAAAGCGTTTATTTTGTTTAGGCCTACGGGGGCACTTACAAATTGTCATTTTACATTTTTTCCTTAAATTCTACTGCCGGATCGGAAACGCGACCTCGGCTGAGAAGATCCGGCAAGAAACTCAGCGGGCTTGTCTTTTTTATCGTTTGTTTTTTTTTATCGCCATTTACTTATTTTAATACAATGTAATTTGGTAAACAATAGCTCCAGTGTGCTGCCTTCCGAAATAAGCAAGGCAAGACACGCTACACTTTAACATGACACTGTTATTAACGAAGTGTATTTGAGCGATCAGTCCCAAGCTGATTTATCTTCCAAGTAATCCGAGATTTTGTAATAGGCCTTTTGACAGAGTTTAGTTTAGTTTTAACTATAGTTTTAAACTTCGGATTCGATAGTCGTGATTTGACGTTTCTTCTTTCGTGGACCCTACTCCGAAAGAATCTGGAACACTTCCGAAAAACTTTCGGAGTAAGAAAACGTACGATCAGGCGAAGCTTTTCGTTTCGTATTTCGGACTTGCCCAAGGCAAATTGCGAATTGCCTGTTTTCAAAATTTGCCTCTGCCGGAAATTGAACTCGCAACTACCCGATGTAGCAAGCCGAGCAGCCTAAACTCAAACCACTGAACCAAACGTAGCCTTTATAAAAAAACATAATAATTCAATTTTAAAAATTTATTAGGTTAACGGCACCCAATATTGGCAACCCCCCAATTATTGGCACTTTTGAATTTATCTTTAAAAAATAAGAAAACGAAACATGGAAATAGTGTTTTTTTGTTAAGAGTCATACATTTAACAGTTTTTCACACCCACCTAGTTATTCTATCCGCTGAACTAAGAAATACCATAGAAATATGTATGGACAATAGTTGGTGCAAGGTGCCAATAATTGGGGGTTTAACCCTACATCGTTTTAAAATTTTCCTTAAAAATCGATTCAATACTTCTTAATCCGATTCTAATTTAATTAGTTGACTTTTAGGCGATTTGCAAAATCAAATATTTGCATCAACACTTCAAACAAGATATCTAGATATTACAATTACTGACTAACAATAGATAGCGTCGCAATGTCGGCGCTTTTTAATGAATTTTAATTAATTATCTCCAAAGCGATCATCCATTAATGTTTTAACGATAAAATCAATGAAAAACATATGATTCTTAAGTAGTGAATAATTTGATTAGCATCATTCGGATAGATTGATATCTTTGACTATAAAATGAATGTAACTATGATTTGTAGGTATTCTAGCATTGCATATTTTGTTTGTGGGTTGTCTCTGTTCACCTATTCTGTTATTGATATAACCACAGATTATAGAAGTAGACAGATGGAGTCTTGGAAACAAACGATGTGAAGCCGGGTAGCATTTTATGTGTGCGTGACAACTAGGAGCGGCACTAAGGAAACATACATTTGTGTGCGTGTAAAGTTGTGTAGCTATAGGGCGAGATTGTATTCGCTTTCATGTTTTGTATTTGCTTTGGTGGCTTCACTTTCGTGTTCTACGCACTCCATCTGTATTTTTCTGAAATCTGTGGATATAACGAAAAAAAATTAAATATACGTCACGACTTTTATGCCCATTCGGGGGTAGTTAGAGGTTTTGCGTGGCCATACATCACCACATTGTGGAGGTATTAAGCCAACTCAAAGCCCACGCTTCACCAGATAGTCAGAACCCAACGTGACAGGTGGTGAACCTTGTCGCCGTGTATACAGGAACTGACTATTACCTACGTAATCCCGAGGGATAGGTAGGTTTCCTCACGATGTTTTCCCTCAACGTAATATTACGACTTTTGGCATAATACTGACAGAGGCTACACCCACAGTGCATAAAAAAAAAGTTAAAAAAAACCTTCAACCTTGCATTCTGTAAAAAAACCTCGACAAATGAGAGTAGGACTCACGCCCCGAAGGTCCCCAATAACCGTAAGAGTTATTTTCTAAAACGCTGAAAATTTTATTTTTTTATTTGTAATAAGTAGCTTTATACTAATTTTCGTGTCTCCAGCTTCAGAAATAATGGGAACCCCGTAGAAACGTTCACCCCTTATTTTACCCCCTTAGGGGGTTAATTTTCAAAAATTATAACGCTATAAAAGGTACCTACCTATAGTTCGCGACAGGTCGAGATGACATTCAGGTTATGAGCTTTTTGCAGAATAAAATCCGAATCAAAATTAGCAGGACCCGATAAACAATTAAAATCGCCCACAAAATTATTAAATTAAATTATTCTGTTGCGGGGCGGGTCCTGGTAATTTTGATTCGGATTTTATTCTGCACAAAGCTCATAATCTGAATGTCATCTCGACCTGTCGCGAACTATACCTACCTACTATTAAATTTCATGTTTCTAACACCAAAGGTGGCTGTAAACTTATACAATTTCTTTGGTAAAAACCACAATTTCTTTGTTAAAAACCACAATTTTTGCTTGTTAAAAACCACAATTTCTTTGTTAAAAACGGTCGGTAATCCTTGCATTATCCATGCTTGGATTTTGCATGGGTTGAGATCTTCTTCTTATCGTATGGTCAGTGGCCAACCTGGTGTCAGAGTTGTTCAAGCCGCCCGAAGGCCCTAACAAGGCTTAACGACTGCCTAGATGACAACAACTGGGACCGACTTTTACGTGCCCTTCGAAGCACGGAGACGCTCAATTCAAATGCCACTAAATGGTCACCCGTCTCTGCCTGACCTTGTCAAGCGTTGCTTAACCTCCGATCGTTGATCCGATCAGGGGGCTTACCACCACCTCTTATAGCAGTTTTGTTTTAACGTTTCAGCGACTTTTTGTGCAATGACGTTTATTATTATTACATGACAATAAGAAACGTCATTGCACAAAAAGTCGCTGAAACGTTAAAACGTTCCTGTAATTGAATCGCTATAAGAGTTCGTGGTAAGCCCCCAGTGATTGCAGTTGGGTATGAACGCCTCCGTGGATAATGGCCGTAGCGAAATTCCGTTAGGAGTACTGTGAACCTTGATATTTACAGTACAGTTGCTTATCAGCCTATCAGACCATGTTATCAGGTAACTACTGGATCACTAGCTGGGTACTGGTCGTTATCAGTCAGGTCAGGGTATACCAGAAGCTGACAATATGAGTTAACAAACAGACAAGGATAATATCGTCAGACTAACACCAACTGTATGGTCCCATAAGCAAAGCTTGGGGTAACGTAGGTACAATGTTACCGCCAAATTTTTTCGATATTTTTTTATTTTAAAATGCTTTCATCCCCCTTTAACCACCTTATGGGATGAATTGCCAAAGACGATGAAGTTTGACTGTCTATTATTAAAATAAGCCTAAACACATATTTCCGTGTTACTAATTACTATATTACTATATATGTTATCTATATTATTATTATTATTAACCTACCTATCCCTCGGGATTAGGTAATAGTCAGTTCCTGTATACACGGCGACAAGGTTCACCACCTGTCACGTGGGGTTCTGACTATCTGGTGAAATAGCTTTGAGTTGGCTTAATACCTCCACAATGTGGTGGTGTATGGCCACTCAAGCATCTGACTACCCCCGAATGGGGATGAAAGTCGTGACGTAATTTTTTTTTTATTTTTTTTACAAGCATAATATCGTCAGACTAACACCAACTGTATGGTCCCATAAGCAAAGCTTTGGGTAACGTAGTTACAATGTTACCGCCAAATTTTTTCGAGATTTTTTTTATTAACCGTCTTCAAAAAAGGAGGAGGTTCTATGTACGGCTGTATGTATGTTTTTTTTTTAAATGCTTTCATCCCCTTTTAACCACCTTATGGGATGAATTTCCCAAGACGATGAAGTTTGGCTGTCTATCATGAAAATAAGCCTAAAGTAATATTTCCATGTTCTCATTGCCTCTGGAATTATTTACCGGTCTCTGTCAGAAACGCTCCCTCCTTACACATTTTCATAGACCAGGGGGCTTACCACAAGCTCTTATTGCGATTTAATTACAGGAACGTATTAACGTTTCAGCGACTTTTTGTGCAATGACGTACCTTATTGTCATGACAATAAGAAACGTCATTGAAACGTCGTTAAAACGTTCCTATAATTGAATCGCAATAAGAGCTTGTGGTAAGCCCCCTGGTAAAGAAATTCTTTCTTTCTCTATAATTACTGCTTCTTATTTATTTGTTTATTATTTATTTTCTCTGTGTCTAAACTGTTGCGTGCTATTATATTCATTTAGCCATTACGTAGTGGGTATAAGTATATGTCATATTATTTTTTTGTTTATTTAATGTAATGTATTATGTTTATAAGTTAATTTATGTAAGTACAGCCCCGTATTATTTTTCTTTAGATCCTCTCTATCCTAAGGTTGCCTGGTAGAGATCACTGTTAGTGATAAGGCCGCCCATTTTCCACTTTCTGTGTAAATTATGTAATAATTTATAAATGTTTGTTTTCTAGTGGGGGATTAATAAAGAGTTATCTATCTATCATTACAAAATGACGGCTTTCCATACGAATTTTCACCACCTTAGGGATGACTTTTCAAAAATACTTTCGTAGTGCTTACCGACCCGAAGGGGAGTGGGACACAGGAAGAGAAAGAAGAAGGTTTGAACTTCCGGCTCTCTCACTCATCGTACGAAACGCAGCTGTAATAGCTACTTTACACCAATCTTCTGTAAGAGGGTGGTACTACCCCGGTCGAGCCAGCCCGTATATGAGCTGCAGTCAATTGGCTACAGCTTGGCTCACCAGTAAAGTTTTTTTATTTAGTAGAAGATTATTTTTAACGCCACCCAGACCGGTGTGTATAGTAAGAAAATCTTTGATAGCGATTTAGTTATCGCTTTATAACATACAATAACAGCTGTAACATCATATAACAATAACATTTTAAGGGGAATAACATATAAATAATATTATTATATATATTTGACGGGCCCGTTAGCGTGGTTGGCGCGGAGGCGACTTTCACGCTGCAGGTCGTAGGTTCGATTCCTACCCGGGACATGCATTTGTGTGCATGAACATGTCTGTATGTCCGGAGTCTGAGTGTATATGTATATTAAGTATGTATTTACAAATAAAAAGTAGTATATGTAGTAAAATCAGTTATCTGGTTTCCATAGTACAAGCTCTGCTTAGTTTGGGATCAGGTAACCGTGTGTAATAAATGTCCCAGGATATTATTATTATTATTAATATTTATGATAGAAATAAAACTGACTGACAGACAACGCACAGCCTACACCGGTAGATCTAGAAGCGTCAAATTGTGCACAGTAGTTCCTTATGTACCGTAAATGAGCAGAAGGGATTTTTGAAAATTCATTCCCTAAGGGGGTTAAACGTAAGGGCCACCGTAAACACGCTACTTTTTGCATCGGCGATCGGTGATTTAGTCGCTTTTTAGCATCGGAGCAGTCGCTGCGTCCGAACGCAGAGAGTCGCCAAATCGCGATGCAGTTTCGATACAGTCGCAAAATCGCCGGTCGCTAATGCAAAAAGTAGCATGTCTGCGATGTCCCTAAAGGTTGGTACTCATCTATCAACTCGGCAACCGACTAGCACTGCCTCTTCGGTCGGCGTCCACTAACTGAACCGGAAATAAGTGGACCACGCGCTGACCACGCGCGGTCCACTGGTTGATCACGTGACGTTTATGGTGTAAAAGCAGCGTCCGCCCGCGGACCACCTGTGGACAACGAGTGGACGCCGAGCGGCGAGGCCGTGCTGGTCGGGTGCCGAGTTGATAGATGAGTGCCAACCTTAAATGAGTAGTAAGAAAAGATTTTTGAAAATTCATCCCCTAAGGGGTTAAATAGGGTTTGAAAAAGTTTGTATAGTAATCCTGTCGGGCGCATATAAAAGACTTTAACGGACTCGCATATGTCTGGTAGAGTTTAGCCCTCAAAACACAATTTTTATATTATTGGTCCCAACTTGCTCTATTAGCCTGTGCTACTTGCATCCAGCGGTTTCCCGCGACCTTCACTAGGTCGTCGGTCAACCTTGTGGGGCTACCCACGCTGCGTCTTCCGGTACGTGGTCGCCACTCAAGAACCTTTCTGCCCCATCGGCCATCAGTTCTTCGGGCTATGTGCCCCGCCCACTGCCACTTCAGCCTACTAATTAGCAGGGCTATGTCGGTGACCTTGGTTTGTCTACGTATCTCCTCATTTCTGATTCGATCTCGTAGAGAAACTCCGAGCATAGCCCTCTCCATAGCTCTCTAAGACTGCGGTTGCGACGATTGAAATACAGGGAACGAATTTTATTTTAAATCTTACTTTCTTTGTCTACTTATATTATACGTACCGTCATATGTAAGTAAATTCTATATATAGAGGTTTCTTAGAAAAAAAGATTATAATGATTAATGATTAGATTTCATTGAAAAATAGTTGATTTTTTAATTATGTACAGTCGGACACGTAATATAATACACACCAACTGTTTGGTTTCAAACTAAGCAACGCTTGGACTATGGGTACCGTACAATGGACTGGGGGCGATCTCAGTGTCACCCAGACCAGGGCAAATTGCGAAGAGGCCATTTCCGTATGCCTCTGGTGGGAATCGAACCCGCAACCACCCGATGCAGTGAGCCGAGCGGCCAACGCTCAAACCACTGCGCCAAGCGGTCGTCTAGTTAGTTCGTTAGTTAGTTCTATTTCTCTGTTTAGAAGTTTGCCGATAATATTACCTAGCCTAGCGAGTCTGGGTGTAATTATGTATATTAAGTATGTATTTACAAACAAAAAGTAGTATATGTAGTAATATCAGTTATCTGGTTTCCATAGTACAAGCTCTGCTTAGTTTGGGATCAGGTAGCCGTGTGTAAAAGAATGTCCCAGGATTATTAATGAACTTTCTAGATCGGTCCGGTGGATAATCTTCTTCCAACTCCTCCTATCCTTTCTTTTGATTAAATTCGTGCGGGTTCCAAGACAACTTAGCTTGTCCCCGGGACTCGAGGGTCAAACCTGGGCGTCATCGTTGGACACTGTCGATCCTGGCTTACAGGAGTGACAGTGGTGGGAGGCGTGATAGCCAGCTGATCGGTAAACTATCGGAGATTAAGCTACGCTTGGCAAGGTCAGAGATGGGTGACAATTTAGTGACATTTGAACTGAGTGCCCCGTGCTTCGGAGAGCACGTAACAAGTCGGTCTCGATTGTTGTCATCTAACAGTCGTTAAGCCTTGTCAGAGGCCTTCGGGCGGCTTGAACAACTCTGACACCAGGTTGGCCACTGACCATACGATAAGAAGAAGAAATGGTGTGTGTGACGGACGTAGTCCCATTACGGGCCCGTTGGCGTGGTTAGCGTGATGGCGCCTTTCGCGCTGCAGGTCGTAGGTTCGATTCCTACCCGGGACATGCATTTGGGTACATGAACATGTCTGTATGCCCCGAGTCTGGGTGTATATGTATATTAAGTATGTATTAACAAATAAAAAAGTAGTATATGTAGTAATATCAGTTATCTGGTTTCCATAGTACAAGCTCTGCTTAGTTTGGGATCAGGTAGCCGTGTGTAAAAAATGTCCCAGGATATTATTATTATTATTATTAAAAATATAGTTCCGTTGTTTATGCGTGTGACTGTACTGTGTAGTCATTTGTTTGTGCGCAATACGTATATACAAAACGGCTAAACAGATTTTGATCAATGATAAATGGACGACATAGACTTACTGACGGCAGTCCTACACACGTAGGTATAAAATTCTTGCCACTATAATGATATAGGTAGGTATCATGAACCAGTTACTAAGGGGACTGGCCCTAAGCAAGTCGGCCGAGTGGTCGGCCTAGTACTAACATCGACATAAAACGAAGCGAGTAGTTCAACTATTTACCGGTAAATAGTAAAATGAAAATGAAAAAACAATGACCACGTTTTGTTTCATACAAATATCTAATAAGGGCACCTCTTTCTTTAGTCTTTACTCTGTGGTAGGTATACTCAGATTTTTAGGGTTCCGTACCCAAAGGGTGCCAACGGGAACCTATTACTAAGCCTACGCTGTCCGTCTATCAGCGGGCTTTATCTCACGAACCGTAATAGGTAGGGAGTTGAAATTTTTATAGAATGTGTATTTCTGTTGCCGCTACAACAACAAATACTAAAAATAAAATTTAAAAATAAAGCGGGTTTCCATAAAAGATATTTGATATTTTTGACGTTTTTTTTCTACGGTGGTACGGAACCCTTTATGTGCGAATCCGACACGCACTTGGCCGGTTTTTAATTATGTGAACTAAAATGACAATGACAGGTTCGGCTTTTGGCTCTCTCACTCATCGTACGTAACGCAGCTGTAATAGCTGCGTTACGCCGATCTTCTGTGAGAGGGTATTACCCCGGTCGAGCTATACGGCGCTATACGGTACGAGATATACCGGTATATGAGCTGCAGTCAATTGGCTATGGCTTGACTCTACCACCTTAAAACTCAATAGCATGTCGTATAGTGACCATAGACACAGTACGAGTCAGTCGTTCGGGGGAAATAATGTTCACTCATCTTCCAGTGAATAACGCATCGAAATACCTTTAAGATGATTGTCGAATTGCGAGTGCGATAACAGATGTGTGAATTTCACTGCATACAATAACTTTTCACGGATTAAATCTGGTTTAATTGTCTTTTCCAGAAAGTTCAAGTCCGTAGCACCCTCAACCGACGGCACAGCATTGCAAGCAAAAGAGGGGTGTCAAAATCGTAGCATATGGCAATCAATAGTCTCTGCCTACCCCCGTGGGTTACAGGCGTGAGTATATGTATGTGTGTATGTGGTTATGATTCGCACATGTATACCTAGAATTCGAAAAATCCAGAGTTGCTGGGGTTTGAACCCTGGACTTTAAGCCCGCAAGAACTGCGTCACTATATAGATATTGAATTATGTTAATAATAGGATTGGAATTAGGTAATAGTCAGTTCCTGTATACACGGCGACAAGGTTCACCACCTGTCACGTTGGAAATGTAATGTAACGTCACGACTTTTATCCCCATTCGGGGGTAGTCGGAGGCTTGAGTGGCCATACACCACCACATTGTGGAGGTATTCACCAACTCAAAGCCCACGTTTCACCAGATAGTGGTGATTTGGTCACGTTGGGTTCTGACTATTTGGTGAAACGTGGGCTTTGAGTTGGTTAATACCTCCACAATGTTGTGTATGGCCACTCAAGCCTCTGACTACCACCGAATGGGGATAAAAGTCGTGACGTATATGTATGTTTGTATGTAAGTATGTATATATGTATGTATGTAAATAGTATCCCTTCAATGTGAACTTAGTATCAATCATCCGTTCATACATAAGCCGATTAGATATCGCAGTTTACATAGAATTACATTATATCTGGTAATCAGAGCTCTGATAACGATCTAATGGAAGGACACAACACATTTCCCGAATAGACCTATGCACCATAGATAATATAGATAAGTACCATAGATACAGGAGGCGTTCATGAATTACGTGAGGCGTTTTTGGTAATTTTCCATCAACCCCCCCTGCCCCCTTGGTGTGATGTCGTGAGATTTGGCGCGACCCCGTCCCTCCCCCCCTAATCTCACATGAGATTTTTTTAAAGTCATATTTTAGTGGAGAAACATGTTTTATTTAATTTGACCCCAATTTTATTGTCTCGTTTTTTACATTACGGAAATACCTACGTGATATTTATTTATTGCCGCTGGCCCAGTGCGGGTTGGTGGATTGCACATGTCTTTTGATAAAAAAAAAATTATTTTCTAAAACATGCAGGTTTTTTCACGCCGACAATATGATGACCACCAAGAATTTCGCAATGTTCATTGTTAGCGGACTCGGTGCCCTGAGAGTTCTGTCATCCTGTTATATTAAGTATAGAATAGGAGCTTTTTGGCGGGAAGTGGAAAAGTGATGTTGTCATTTTGTTTTAATTTCCAAAACTTGTGTTTCCGTGTATTATAATGTGTAATGTTGGTGGAATATTAACCATTATATGTTCATAGATGTGCGTGAGTGTGGGTAATTAGAACAAAAGTGGTAAAACATGATTTTCGGGTTCCTCCATAAAGCCTAGTAATTTGTCAGTAAAGTATCCGCCACTTTACTGATAGGGTTTGGGGGGGTATTTAAGGCCTAGCCAAAGGTCTTCCTGTGCTTGACGCAGCAAAAAACTTGCATAATTATATTTTACTCGACTCTGGCATATGCGAAAAGCGACGCCATAACGAAGAAAAAAAAAGTTTTTTTTTAATTGGCATTGCTCGCACATTGCCGACCTGAAGGGGACTGGGATGGAGGGAGGGGGGGGGGGGGGGTGTATAGAATAGAATAGAAAAAAAATCCCGGGTTTATGCCCGCGTGGAATTTAGTGGGTTTTTATTTTTTTACGATGCTGTTTTTGACAGATGTTCCATACATTAAACGTCAAAACTGCATCTTAAGATCGATCTCAACTTTGAGATGCATTTATTAATACGGGCCTAATAATTTAAGTGTCGAATTGCGAGTGCGATAACAGATGTGTGAATGTCGCTGCATGTAGTGATGCTGAGCACAAGTCCAGTGATTGCAATGTTAGGAGGTAACATATCTACTAAAAAATACATCAATATATTTTAAATTCTTTACCGATGAGTATATGTAAGATAAATAATTAATAGCATTTAATTTTAAAGATTATCTGTATTGGCGTCGTAATCATCATTAATTTGTAATACAATTAGTATGAAATGGACATATCTACGAATTTAGGGTGTTACCTTACGACTAAAAAGTAAATATTCAAACTATACCTAGTTCAACCGCAACCGCTGTGCCGCGCCTTAAGGTGCGTTTCCACTGACGCGGAGCTGGGCGGAGTGGAGAGGAGCGGACCGTGAATTAGCCAATCACAGAGCTTGAAACTCACTCCGCATTAGTGGGAACAGTGTAATTGGCCAATTCACGATCCGCTCCTCTCCACTCCGCCTAGCTCTGCGTCAGTGGAAACGCAGCCTTAGGTACGCGAGCGGCGAGACGGAGGGGAAAAGCAGTTGCTCCATCTCTCTCTCTCTCTCTGCTCTTGCTCTTTCCTTCCCACTCCCCACCTCCCCGCGCATACCTAAGGCGCGGCGCAGCGGTTGCGGTCAGACTATAGATAAAACTGACCTCGGTCACGTATTTTAACCAATGACATATTATACAATAGACCCAACACGAATAGTGCTCTAAAAAACAGCACATTAAAACCATAAACATCATCATGAATACAAGCCATAATATGCCAGTGGTGTTAGAAAGAGATGAATAAACATTGCAGCGTTATTAGGTACCCACATAATCATTGGTGCACGCGTGTAGCCGCGACGCTAGCTGGCGCGTGACTACGCGGAAGTCGGGCAACTACCTTGCATTTATGTTGCCAAAATAAATGCGATATGTCGCATGTAAGATTTAATACATCATCTTTGTTTTTAACTCTCTTAATTAAGAGTTCGGTTATCTTTAACTATGATCTTACCTTTGGTATTGCAAGCGTCTATCGGCTACGCTTGTTTGCCGCCGTAGAGCGAAGTTCGTCAAAAAACTAACGGGTCATTAAAGCAGTAAACGAACTGTTACCAGCTCATCAAACAGTTGGTTAACGTACCGTCAGTTAGTGTGTTGGTGAACTTTGCCCTTAAGCTATGGTTTCTCGGATAGCGGTGAATGACGTCACTAGAACATTGGCTATGTAAACAACGGTATCCAATACCGCTCTCTAGGAAACTGGGCCATGTTGTTTACATAGCCAACGTTCTAGTGATGTAATTCACCGCTTTATTGCGGCCGCTATATGACGGTACCGCTTTCCGAGGAAACCATAGCTTTAGTGGTATAAAAATATACAAAATAACGATATGTCGGTTATTGGGGTATTAACATCTACCGTTTGCGCAGTGGTTCGAGCGAAGACCGCTCAGCTCACTACATCGGGTAGTTGCGGTTTCGATTCCCGCCAAAGCCAAATTTTGGCAACGGCATTTTCGTAATTTGCCCTGGTCTGGGTGTCACTGGGATCGCCCCCAGTGCATTGTACGGTACCCATAGTACAAGCGTTGCTTAGTTTGGGACCATACAGTTGGTGTGGTCTGACGATATTTTTTTTTAATATATCATCACTCATATTCCATAATCATAGTCAGCTTCAATCACTGATCGGAGGTTAAGCAACGTATGGCAAGGTCAGTCAAAGATGGGTGACCATTTAGTGGCATTTGAACTGAGCGTCTCCGTGCTTCGGAGGGCACGTAAAAAGTCGGTCCCGGTTGTAGTCATCTAGGCAGTCGTTAAGCCTTGTCAGAGGCCTTCAGGCGGCTTGAACAACTCTGGCCACTAACTATACGTTAAGACGAAGAAAATCACGTGAAAACACAGAAATATTAGTAAATTAACTTAACTTACCTTTAATTCCAAATGGACAAACACTCCCTGGAACCACAGACACGATAGAGTTTAACGTATTTTGAAAAAAAAATACCTAATTAAACATTATTTTTATCGATTCTGTAGCGAATAACTTCATACAATCATATTCATACGATAAACTGATATGCTACATATGTTTTGTAATTAATTGACATTTCGTTGGTGGAGATACGGTATAATTATCGTATACAGGGTGGTCCGAGTTGTGATTTCTTGCCGCGACATCTTGTGGCGATTTTTCATACTAAATCGGGTTTGGATTTTTCTTTATAGGGCTGCGGTGGCAAAAAAGCGTACGGCCCGCCTGATGTTAAGCAGTTACCGTAGCCTATAGATGCTTGCAATACGAAAGGCATTGCTCGCACATTACCGACCTGAAGGGGAGTGGAATGAAGGGAGGGGAAGTGTGGGTTTGGGCTTTCGGCTCTCTCACTCATCATACTAAACGCTGCTGTAATAGCTGCTTTACACAGATCTTCTGTGAGAGGGTGATACTACCCCAGTGGTATTATTTTGAGGACATTAAATCGACGAATCCAATTACTGAAAACTTTCTAATAAGGATTGAATTTAGTAGGTATATTTCTTATTAACCCAAGTAACAATTATTTTTCGACATATTGCGTAGAAAATTTCAAAAAGAGTAGATACATTTAGTTATTCGCTTTATGTTTGCTAAAAATAATACTAGTTAGTTCTCATGGAATGCGGAGAATTCTTGGATTGGCTTGTCTTGGTAGAACCATCGTTTAAAATACCAAATGTAAGCGATTAAAAAATCATCCTGTATACACATAAATGTATCTAAACAAATCCTGTAAATACGGTTTCACGGTGAAGGATAATACAAATTTTAATATTGTTGGTATACAATAATTAATGTATCGCCGTCCCTTTCACGGCCGTAATGTGTGAGCAAGACAACAGAATCACATCACACTATTTTTATGTATTTGAAGATGTTATGATCTATGTCAGATGTGATGTCTATAATAGACAACTTTGTCTTCTTGACGGCCGCTTGGCGCAGTGGTTCGAGAGTTGGCCGTTCACTGTGGGTGGTGGCAGGTACGATTCCCGCCAAAGGCAATTTCGGAAACGTTGTAATTTTCCCTGGTCTGGGTGTCACTGGGATCGCCCCCAGTCCATTGTATAACCATAGTACATGCGTTGTTTGGGACCAAAGAGTTGCCCCCAAATTTATAATAAGTTACGATAGACATACAATGGCAATACAAATCACTTTTGTTCCTACAAATGCTTTGTAAAACAATGGGTATCCGTAACGAATTTAGTTGAGAACGCAGATTTATAGAGCTAAGAAATCCATAACATACAGTGCAAACATTTTTGGTCTACGACAAAAATTGACCAAGCTGTGACCAAATTACTAGCGAAGTTCGCGCGCGGTTGTTGTGACGTCATTTAGACCACGCGCGCTTAGTAATGAACGGCGGCGCGGGCACAACGCGGACGGTCCTGTGTGACGTCACACGCACATGCCGTACATTATATAAAATGTGTTATGAAATCGCAACGGATGGACCGATTTCGATGATGTCAAAATTAAATTGATAAGAAAGCTTAGTTTTAACTATCGTGTTCGTTATGAGTTCGTTCGTTCGTTATGATTTGTTGACCTAGTATTGATTCTCATTGAAAACTGGGTAATAATCTCTATGAATTTGGAGGTTGGTCTGTGACTGGCGATATTTATTATTTATTTTATTCTGTACGTTATCTTGCGCGATTTTTATTGTTTTGTGAGTACAGTTTTATCAGTGTAATCCTTTTATTGCATTTTAATTCTAGTTCCGATTACGTGTGCGGTCAAGTTTATTTGTTATTAGTATTATAAAAAACGCTAGAAATGGACTCAGTATCCGGGTAGTGGGAAATACGACCAGTTTAGAATGCGACCAGTTTAAAATCCGACCAGTGCAGAGCACAACCAACTAAACATCTGACTGTTGGGCGAATACTCAAAAGCAACTTAAATATTTAAGTCCCACTTAGCAGTTTTTGACGTCGTTAACTGTCATTTTTAAATGGCGCGTCAAAGTTAAGCAGCTCTCAAATTTAAGTTGCGTACGTGTATTCGGCCGTATATGACCCACAGACATAGATCTAAATAGATGTCGCATGTCCCTCGTTTTGTATGAAAACCAAGCAAGCCAATTTTTTTCTATCTACTGTGACGTCACAAGAGCCTTTTATCCTTTTATCTCAGTCAACTTTTCTTGTGGAGTTTTTACAGCTTAATACGGCACAACTAGGCATTTTCTAAATTTCCTTATGACGTCCGGCACCGACAACGGTGGAGCGCGGACTAAAACAACGGCATCAAAGGCAGTGCAATGCACTACCTTTGATGCACGCTCAGTACATACTCGCGGCATCTATTTAGGTCTACGTGTGTGATGTGACCAATCGGAACAATGTCGGTGATGATCGAATCGAACCAGTTAAGCATCCGACCAGCTTATAACCCGACTATCAGTAGAGACCACACCACATCTGACTATGTGACTAGTGGGAACAATATCGTTGGTGATAACTAGTTTATTCCACCGTTAAGAATCGAACCGCTTAGTTTGCGACCAGGGGGCTTACCACCACCTCTTATAGCAGTTTTGTTTTAACGTTTCAGCGGCCATTTGTGCAATGACGTTTCTTATTGTCATGACAATAAGGTACGTCATTGCACAAAAAGTCGCTGAAACGTTAAAACGTTCCTGTAATTGAATCGCGTCAAGAGTTCGTCGTAAGCCCCCTGTTTAGAATTCGACCGGTTGACAATCCAACCATTAACTATTGAGCGCTGTAGTTCAGAATAGTCTTATTGAGGAATTATTCTGCTCTGTCCCCCTGCTGTTTACTTAGGGGGACAAAAGGGAAGTCTGATATTATTTCCCCCTATTTCTGACGTGTGACAGATCCGCTTAATCGACAGATGGACAAAAATATATGCTAAAGTTCATATTCATTAAGTGAACCCTAAAAATAAAACAAGACATTTTTCTAAACGTATATTCATTAAAAACATGGCAACAATACCTTTATTTTAATCTACAAATAATTACAATTTGCGTACTAACCGGTCCACACACGACTAATATACATTGAATTAAATAAATAAAATCATACACAGTATCAAGCTTGCATTCTGTGTATTGTGTTTGTGTGTGTTGTGTTCTGTGTAAGGTAAGACTTGTCAGATGCCTTCGGGCGGCTTGAACAACTCTGACACCAGGTTGGCCACTAACCATACGATAAGACGAAACCTGTATTTCCAAGGGGTAGGCAGAGGACCTACATGCCGACAAAGGTATGGTGGTGTTAGTCCCAATGTAATAGGGCGGCGAGACTATTGCCATTATACCAGACAGCCCCACTTTGAGAGGGGATTTGGGTCATAGTGCACCACGCTAGCCTAGTGCGGGTTTGCGAATGTCTTTTGGAAAGACGTGCAGATTTCCTCACAATGTTTTACTTTACTCATCATCAGCATCATCTTGTCAGCCAAAAGACGTCCACTGTTGGACATAGGCCTCCCCCAAGGTGTCCCACAACGCCCGGTTCTGTGCCACTTGCATCCAGCGGTTTCCCGCGACCTTCACTAGGTCGTCAGTCCACCTTGTGGGGCCTACCCACGCTGCGTCTTCCGGTACGTGGTCGCCACTCCCTTACTTTACTCAGCAAGTGGTCATTTTTATTGTGTATCTGTTCACACGTGGTTATGTGTAGTTTTGTTTTGTTTTGACTATCTGGTGAAACGTGGGCTTTGAGTTGACTTAATACCTCCACAATGTGGTGGTGTATGGCCACTCAAGCCTCCTGACTACCCTCGAATGGGGATAAAAGTCGTGACGTTATATTTATTTTTTATTTTTATTTTTTTAGTTTTGAGATTATTTAACAAAAGATTAAAACAAAATTGTAACAAAATTTAAACAATAAATAATAACTTAATTGTATTACAATACATCATCTAAAAAACAATAATTATCATACACACAATTTCTACAATATTCACAATTTTAGGCCAATTTTTAATAATTAAACGGGAATATTAGAAAATACAAATGTTATCAGATCAGTGCAATACACAATCTTTTTATATACGTCTTCAAATTAACTCATCCGAGGTACAATCTGAGGGGATTTTACCTATCTGTCCCCTTAGGGGACAAACTTGAATAAAAAGTTCTACCTGTCCCCTATTACCTATGAGGGGACAGATTGAACTAATTATTTCCACTCTGTCCCTATGCTGTTTTCTTTGGGGGACAAATGTGTATCTCAAATAAGCATACATTTTCAGGCTTTTAGAGTGTCTTTATTATGTTTTAAACGTTCATCAAATTTACCTCATCTGAGGTACAACCTCAAAGGAAACGTGTACCTTAATGAAGTTGCATTTCAGGTTATTCAACACTTTTTCATGCATAAGACTCGTTCGTCAAAGTTGAGATCGATCTTAAGATGCAGTTTTGACGTTTAATGTATGGAACATCCGTCATAAACAGCATCTATAAATCGATCTCAACTTTAAGATGCATTTATTAATACGAGCTCGTAAATATCAGCATTGATTTTGAAATACACTTGTTAGTATTATATTTTCTAATATCTCGTGACAATTTCTAATAAATTTTGCCAGCCAAATACTACATAGGAATGTTTGTAGTCATTTACATTTAATACAACAGGCTCGTACAGATATAAATCATTTTCCTTCAAACGCATACCGCGAACTACAATGCGATGAAAATAAGAATAGGACTGGCTCTCGGCTGACTTCACTCATAAGTACGGTACCAAGTACTGTACTTATGAGTGAAGTTAGTCGAGAGCCTGTACAAGTTCCAGTTGTGACGTCACAACATGGCGCTAGGCCGGTCCTATTCTTATTTTTATCGCTTAGTACTAACTTTAGGTGTTACAATGAAATTTAAAGATGCCTAAAGATGGGCTTTGACTTTACAGAGATTTCTACACGATCGGACACCGAACAGAGAGAGACGGCAATATAAGCGAAAATGAGACGGCAATTGTCTCTTCCGTGTTCTAACCATAGACATTAGGAATTTTTTATAGTCTCTGGTCCAATCGTGTTTACAACAGAAATAGCGTCTTTTAAGAGGCTAGAATATATTAACTCAGTTAAAAATAAATCGTTATATTTTTTAATAAATTAACAAAAAATAACAACAATGATTAAATAAATAAATAACTATTCATTTTTCTCTCACACTCTATTTTATTTATTCATCAGAACACAATATTAAGAGCCTATTTCAGTACCGTCAAATAACTTTTAATCACTGGATAAATATGGCGTTTTGATAGATATGGAGTTATTTATTTATTTTATTTATTTATGGAGTTATGGAGGCATCCATAAATTACGTGAGGCGTTTAGGGGGCGCGGGGGTAGAGCTGAATCTCACCAAATCTCACGTGGGGGGACAGGATGGTCTCGGCAAATATCACCTAAGTATTTTTTTTGCAAGAAATAGTGTAAAACTGCGAGAAAACTGGGGTTAAATTAAGTAAAACATGTTTCTCCAACAAAATATGGCGATTGAAAAATCTCACGTGAGATTAGGGGGGGAGGAAGGGGGTCGAGCTAAATCTCATGACATCTCACCAAGGGGGGGTCTAAGAATCACCAGAATCGCATCATGTAATTCATGGACGCCCCCTGGGGGCTTACTACGACCTCTTATCGTACCTTATTGTCATGACAATAAGAAACGTCATTGCACAAAAAGTAGCTGAAACGTTAAAACAAAACTGCTTTAAGAGGTGGTGGTAAGCCCCCTGTTCTATGGAAAAACTGTTATATACGCCATATTTATTTGATGGATAAAAGTCATCTGACGATCCTGAAATAGACCTTAAAGCTATTTCGAAGCTTTTATAAACATTTTTGCGAAACGCGTACTTCATTTGACTAAGAAACGCTGCGTGGCCGCTGCGTTTTCACTGCGTGACAACTGCGTTTTCACTGCGTCTTATTATATAAAAGACTAGTTAACTGGCAGGTAACTAAATAATTGCATTGTGACTTCTACTGCGTAGGATCGGCGTAAAACTAAAATAGGGTGTTTGACTAATATTTACTAATATTATAAATGGGAAAGTAACTCTGTCCGTCTGTAACGTTTTTACGACTAAACGTCTGAACCAATTTTGATTATTTTTGCCATAGAGATAGACAGGACCTTGGAGAAGGACATAGGCTACTTTATATACCGGATTTTTTTTAGGTTCATATGGGATGTTTATTCCGGCTGATCTCCGAAACGGCTGGACCAATTTTGAAGGTACTTTCACTGGCAGATAGCTGATGTTATAAGGTGTAACTAACTACTTTTATTTTATATTTTAGCAATCATAAAAATATTTTTTTTGTTAAATTCCACGCTTACGAAATCGCGGACACAGCTAGTAATGAAATATTAGTCAGACACCCTATAGTTAAAAATATAAAACATTGTAGGTAAACTTCGCGGTAGCTACATCTATAGTATACTACATTTTTTTAATTTACAAACAATCCGCCTCGACCATAGACCAATAACAAATAGACGCCGCTTAGCTGGAACACGCTCGCCTAAAGGACTGGGGGACGGTAATCCATTTTCTTCTTAACAACATTGTTTTTAGGGTTCCGTACATCAAAAGAAAAAACCGGATCCCTTATAAGATCTAAAGCTAGTATTTCGGCTACTCATTACAAATAAAAAAATCTGCGTAATTTCAAATTCACTCCTTAAGGGGGTTAAATAACGGATGAAAGTATGTTTCCTCATACATGCTGCTATTTTTTTCTGAAGCTAGAAATATGGAAATTTGTATTTAGCCTTCTCATTACAAATTAATTTCCTTTTAAGTTTGTACGGAACCAGGGCGCGAATCCGACTCACACTTTTCCGGTTTTGTTATCTAGAAAATACCAAATTAAAGTTAACCGTCTTCCCCAATAATCAAATTTAACCATTACATTCTACTACTAAGTGGCGTCTATTCTTCTTGGTCGGTGGCCCCTCTGCTCTCCCGCGTCTATTACATGTGTGTGCACTGTGCTAGTATCTATAATAGTTAGGTTTGAACGGGCCTACTTTGTTAAGACCTAGGTACTTAGCTTGTTCATCTGTTAGTTCCGTGAGATGAGCGTCAAAGGTAGGTAGATGAAGGCTGGCGACATATTCGTCCATTTTCTTTGGTAGTAGATACACGTCCGCCTGAAAAATAAATAAATTAACTTACAAATTGAAAAAAAAAGAAATGAAACAAATTAAAAATGTAACGTCGCGACTTTTATCCCCATTCGGGGGTAGTCAGAGGCTTGAGTGGCCATACGTCACATTGTGGAGGTATTAACCAACTCAAAGCTATTTCACCAGATAGTCAGAACCCAACGTGACAGGTGGTGAACCTTGTCGCCGTGTATACAGGAACTGACTATTACCTAATCCCGAGGGATAGGTTGGTTTCCTCACGATGTTTTCCCTCACCGTCAGCGAACTGTAAATTATGCACATAGATGAAAATTTATCCCGATTGACTGCACATTTACAGATTGACTGCAGCTCATATACGGTCTGGCTCGACCGGGGTAGTACCACCCTCTCACAGAATATCGGCGTAAAGGAGCTATTACAGCTGCGTTTCGTACGGTGAGAGAGCCGGAAGCCCAAACCCCCTCCCTCCGTCCTAATACTCCTGGCTTTGGTACTGCAAGCGTCTATAGGCTACGGTAGCTGCTTAACATCAAGTGGACCCTACGCTTGTTTGCCACTTCAGTGATATAAAAAAACAAACAACAACCCAGCATAAACCCGCACAAATCCAAACGCAATCAGATCAAGTCCAAACTCAATCAGATCAAATCCAAACCCAATCAGATCAAGTCCAAACCCAATCAGATCAAATACAAACCAAATCAGATCAATTCCAAACCCAATCAGATCAAGTCCAAACCCAATCAGATCAAATACAAACCAAATCAGATCAATTCCAAACCCAATCAGATCAAGTCCAAACCCAATCAGATCAAGTCCAAACCCAATCAGATCTAATCCAAACCCAATGAAATCAAATCCAAACCCAATCAAATCCGATCCCAATGAAATCAAATCCAAACCCAATCAAATGAAATCCAGACTCAATCAAATCAAATCCAAACCCAATCAAATCCGATCCCAATCAAATCAAATCCAAACCCAATGAAATCAAATCCAAACCCAATCAAATCCGATCCCAATCAAATCAAATCCGAACCCAATGAAATCAAATCCAAACCCAATCAAATCCGATCCCAATGAAATCAAATCCAAACCCAATCAAATGAAATCCAGACTTAATCAAAACAAATCCAAACCCAATCAAATCCGAACCCAATGAAATCAAATCCAAACCCAATCAAATCCGATCCCAATGAAATCAAATCCAAACCCAATCAAATGAAATCCAGACTCAATCAAATCAAATCCAAACCCAATCAAATCCGATCCCAATCAAATCAAATCCAAACCCAATGAAATCAAATCCAAACCCAATCAAATCCGATCCCAATCAAATCAAATCCGAACCCAATGAAATCAAATCCAAACCCAATCAAATCCGATCCCAATGAAATCAAATCCAAACCCAATCAAATGAAATCCAGACTTAATCAAAACAAATCCAAACCCAATCAAATCCGATCCCAATCAAATCAAATCCAAACCCAATCAAATCAAATCCAGACTCAATCAAATCAAATCCAAACCCAATCGAATCAAATCCAAATCCAATCAAATCCAAACCCAATCAAATCAAATCCAAACCCAATCAAATCCGATCCCAATTAGATCAAATCCAAACCCACCTTATACCGATGGTGCGGTGCATTATACAGCTCGATGAGTGCCAGTGCTTGAGTGGCGGCCGTCACGGACACGACGAAGGAGGGCAGGGAGGAACAACACAGGTTCGCGAGACGACCCTCCGCGAGCAATACTATTCGCTTGCCGTTCGGCCATATTATGTGGTCCACCTGTCAGAGGGAGAGAGAAATATCAACAAAAAAATATAGTTACGGGAGGCCATGACTCGTCGAGGGTCAAACCTCGGCGTCATCGTTGGTTACTGAGAGATAACAGTGGTAGACCTAGTCCCAATATTTTGCCCACGCATGTTACCCATGATGCCCGCTCCTGTACCCCACGTTGCCCACGCATTTGCCGACGTTGCCCACTTTGTCCAATAAGCCCACGCATTTGCCTATGTTGCCCCCGCTATCCGCATTTGGCCCATCTTTCGCCCATTTTGCCCACCAATTTGCCCACTTTGCCACGCATTTGCCCATATGTATCGCGCCGTCCCCATGATGACCACGTATTTGTCTATGTTGCCCACGCGTGTTCTCCACACTTTGCTCATGTTGCCCTCACATTTACCCATTTTCCTACGCAGTTGCCAATAATTTTCGCACCGACCCCATGATTCCCACGCATTTGCCCATGTTGCCCACGCATTTGCCCAAGTTGCCCACTGACCTGGCTCCGGACGCGCTCCCACAGCAGGTCTGGCGTGCGCAGCGCGTGGACATCCACTTCAGTGTTGCTATGTCCCATGTTGCTGACAACACATCCATTCTTCATTCTCTCCATGTGTTCCCGTGTGACCACACCCTTATTGCCCGTTGCTGTTATAACTATGTCCACTTGCCTTATCACCTAAGAGCAATAAATTATAACAATAAATGAACCTACTGTAGCCCAGGGGCGAACACGTTGGCCTAGCAATCAGAAGGTCCCAGGTTCGATCCCCGGTGGGGCATGCACCAATGGATGATTTTTCATCTATGTGCATAATTTACAGTTCGCTGACGGTGAGGGAAAACATCGTGAGGAAACCAACCTATCCCTCGGGATTAGGTAATAGTCAGTTCCTGTATACACGGCGACAAGGTTCACCACCTGTCACGTTGGGTTCTGACTATCTGGTGAAACGTGGGCTTTGAGTTGGTTAATACCTCCACAATGTGGTGGTGTATGGCCACTCAAGCCTCTGACTACCCCCGAATGGGGATAAAAGTCGTGACGTTATATTTATTTTATTTTATTTATAAATAAATATAGCCAGACAACACACCAGCTGTATGGTCCCAAACTAAGCAACGCTTGTACTATGGGTACCGTACAATGGACTGGGGGCGATCCCAGCGACACCCAGACTAGGGCAAATTACGAAAAGGCTGTTTCCGAAATTTGGCCCTGGCGGTACTCGAACCCCCACTGCTCCAAGCGGTCGTCAAATCAATAAAGTATTGGTGTTAGATCCAAGCTGTAGCCAATTGACTGCAGCTCATATACTGGCTGGCTCGACCGGGGTAATACTACCCTCTCACAGAAGATCGTCTTGTGCGTTGAGTGAGAAAGCCAGAAAACCCTAATGATTTTTCTAAAATAAAAGTAGCCTAAGTTACTCCCTTTTAACACCAGCTATCTGTTGGTGAAAGTTTCGTCAAAATTGGACCAGCCGTTTCGGAGATTGACCGAAACAAAGATCCAGACCGTTTATACTTTCATAAATGCATTATAATTGCGGCACGCTATGATGGCCGTTTTGACATGTGGGGGGGGGGGGGGGAGAAAATGAACCTTATTATAACGGTATAAGAATAGCCGTTTTAAAATATAAGAATGTCAAAAAAATAATGCAAAAATGAATCTTATTCCGTTATAATAAGGTTCACCCCCCCCCCCCCCCCCCCCCCACATGTCAAAACGGCCATCATAGCGTGCCGCAATTAAAATGCATTTATGAAAGTATAAACGGTACTGTCTGGATCTTTATTTCGGCTAATCTCCGAAATGGCTGTACCAATTTTGACGAAACTTTCACCGGCAGATAGCTGGTGTTAAAAAGAGTAACTTCGGCTACTTTTATTTTAGAAAAATCATTAGGGTTTTCTGGCTTTCAGTCAAACTCAAAAGCTGTAATTTTGACATTACAAACAGACACTTTAATTTTATTGATTTGTATAAGCCTGTACTTACCTCATTTAATTTGACCACTCTGAACCCATCCATGGCTGCCTGAAGCGCGCATATTGGATCTATTTCTGTTACGTATACCTGTAATTAAAAAATATAAGTTAAAAAAAACTTTAAAATATTGCCAAGTTTCGCAACGTTGGCCACCCTTAATCAAGCGAGTAACTATGAATTGTCTTATTATAGGGAATTTACTTGTGAAAAGACCTTAATACGGTGAGGGAAAACATCGTGAGGAAACCTACCTATCCCTTGGGATTAGGTAATAGTCAGTTCCTGTATACACGGCGACAAGGTTCACCACCTGTCACGTTGGGTTCTGACTATCTGGTGAAACGTGGGCTTTGAGTTGGCTTAATACCTCCACAATGTGGTGGTGTATGGCCACTCAAGCCTCTGACTACCCCCGAATGGGTATAAAAGTCGTGACGTTATATATATATATATATATATATATATATAAATATATATAAAAGACCTTAATCTGTTTTCCCTTCGTGCAAAAGGAGGTTCTCAATTCGACTATAGATTTTTATTTATGTTTTTTCATTAATTCGTATCTTATTGGATCATCATCATCTCAGCCGAAAGACGTCCACTGCTGGACATAGGCCTCCCCCAAGGTTCGCCACAATGCCCGGTGTTGCGCTGCCCGCATCCAGCGGATTCCCGCGACCTTCACCAGCGGGGCGATTGCGTAACTTTTTCGTCAATGTTTCAATTGGTTTCGTTCATCCTGTGTTGCTTTATCAATTGAAAATTGAAATCGGGAAGAGTGACCTCCAGACTCATCCGGATAGAACGAAACTAATTGAAACATTGACGAAAAAGTTACGCAACCGCCCCGCAGGTCGTCGGTCCACCTTGTGGGAGGCCTGGCCTACCCACGCTACTGGATAATTCGGTAAAATATGAAGGTAATTATTTTTTACATATTTGAGATGATAATCGAATATTGAATAAGTACACTTCTTCAATAATAATAATAATAGCCTCGATAAACATCTTAAGAGGCTCGCGTTAGGCGGCTGGATCAAGGGTCAGATCCAGAAGGCAGTACTCCTCGAAACGGCTCGCATTGTGAGGAAGTTCCTCTCCCTGGAGCCTTGACCACCGGCAGCTAGGACCCTGTTCCCGATGCCGGTGGGGATCTATTTTTTATATTTTTAAATGTATTTTTTTATATTTATATTTAAAAATGTAAATTTATACGATATTTAAGGAATAAATGGAATAATAATAATAAATCGTTTATTTCGGAAAGATCCATATTAAGGTAGCACAAAACAAACTAAATATATAAAACAAGTCTACGGACGGTTATAAGGGACGTGCGACAGCTACGTGCGCTCTCGTCCAGTGCTTCATGAGAGCACTGTCCGCGTCCATTCTACACGACGTCGTCTTACCTTACACACTGTACCTACCTAAGACAGTCGTTAGGCCTTGTCAGAGGCCTTCGAGCGGCTTGAACAACTCTTACACCAGGTTAGCCACTGACCATACGATAAGAAGAAGAATTAATAATAACAACGTCAAAATTATCAAGTTTCTTGTATGGACCCCTTTATACGGACGGACGGACGGACGGACTACAGACGGACAGACAGACAGACGGACGCACAGACAGCGTAGGTTCCGTTAACACCCTTTGGGTACGGAACCCTAAAAATGTAGTTACTTACCACACAGCCAAGGGCCTTGAGGGCCTGACAGCAGCCCTTGCCGACCTCCCCGTAACCGCACACCACGGACTGCTTGCCGCCGAACATCAGGTCCGTGCTGCGCTTCAGGGCGTCTATTATGCTCTCCCTGCGGGTGCAATGAGCGAGCTGAGCGAGGGGAGCGAGCGATCGAGTGGACGAGCGAGCGAAACTAACGCGACGCATGTAACAGATGTCTCCCACAAAGCTGCCAAGTTCAAATTGAACTGAGCTGACCATATACGGCATGCCAAACACCCATTGGGCTATAATAATATCGCCAGACAAACACACCAACTGTATGGTCCCAAACTAAGCAACGCTTGTACTATGTCTACCGTACAATGGACTGGGGGCGATCCCAGTGACACCAGATTAAAAATAAATAAATAGGATAAATTACGTAAAGGCTGATTCCGAAATTTGCCTCTGGCGGGAATCGAACCCGCAACCATCCGAAGGCAAAACATAGTGCAACATGTAATTTAATCGTTTATTACACCAATTTTTTACTATGTAGGACAAATAAATAATTACTTACTTCCGATGCAGTGGTCGTCAAAAATACTGTCTCATCCCAAACTAAGCAACGCTTGTATTATTGGACCGGGGACGATACCAGCCCCCCTAGACAAGTGCCTTCGTCTACGAGCGTTACCACAAATCGCTACGCTTCATGTATGGAAATGACGTAAGGGGGCGTCCATAAATTACGTGAGGTGATTTTTGAGATGTTTCGACCCCCCCTCCCCCCATGGTGAGATTTCGTGAGATTTTGCTCGACCCCCTCCCTCCCCCTCTAATCCCACGTGAGATTTTTCAAAAGCTATATTCTAGAGGAGAAACATGTTTTAATTAATTTAAACCAGTTTTCTTGCAATTTTATACTGTTTCTTGCGGTAAAAATTACGTGAGATTTACCGAGACCCCCCTCTCCCCACGTGAGATTTGGTGAGATTTTGCTCGACCCCCTCCCACCCCCCCCTAAATGCCTCACGTTATTTATGGACGCCCCCTAAGACACGTGATCTACTAATCGACTTGTAATGTCATTTCCATACATTTAAGCGTAGCGATTTAGATTTAAATGTAGAAACGCTCGTAGACGAAGCCACTTGGCTAGGGGCGGCTGTAACACTTTTAGGAAATTGATCTGATGTGATTAATGCGTATTTGCATTTTGGGACACTCGGCGAAATATGGGCCACTAATTTATTCAATAAGAACTTGTATTACCACCATATTTCTTGCAAATAAATATAATTTCATTTCATTTTATTTGATATTGTTGACTCACCGACAAGAGTACAGGTTGTCGAACTTGGTTTTGGTTACGGAGTCGTTGACGTTCATCGCGGGCACGCACAGCTTGCCGCCTTTACTCAGCTGGTATAGTCTATGCACGCCGGTCACGCTCTCCTCTACTATACCTATAGACAACCATAAAACATACGTCACGACTTTTATCCCCATTCGGGGGTAGTCAGAGGCTTGAGTGGCCATACACCACATTGTGGAGGTATGTACCAACTCAAAACTATTTCACCAGATAGTCAGAACCCAACGTGACAGGTGGTGAACCTTGTCGCGGTGTATACAGGAACTGACTATTACCTAATCCCGAGGGATAGGTAGGTTTGTTCACGATGTTTTTCCCCCATCGTGAGCGAACTGTAAATTATGCACATAGATGAATATTCATCCATACCCCACCGGGGATCGAACCTGGGACCTTCTGATTGCTAGCCCAACCTGTTCACCCCTAGGCTACAGTCGCTTGGTAATGCTTGGTATTGGTAATTTAGATCACATATAAGACAGAGGGCAGCGTGGGTAGCCCCCCACAAGGTGAACCGACGACCTAGTGAAGGTCGCGGGAAACCGCTGGATGCGAGCACAGGACCGGGCGTTGTGGAAAACTTTGGGAGAGGCCTATGTCCAACAGTGGACGTCTTTCGTCTAAGATTATAAGACTGATTCTAGACATTTTCTAGGGTGTTTTTTTGGGACTAGGCCCGCCACACACTCCCGCCACTGTTACTCCTGTAAGCCAGGATCGACAGTGTCCAACGATGACGACAAGGTTTGACCCTCGACGAGTCCCGGGGACAAGTTAAGTTGTCTACAGATTCCAGACAATATACTGTCAATCGAGCTATCCAATATCCGACACTCATCCCATAATAGCCACCCGATATCTGAAACCCACTTGATATCTGACATCTATCGACGTTGGTCCCCCAAGGTTGTCCACAACGGCCGGTCCTGTGCCACTTGCATCCAGCGGTTTCCCGCGACCTTCACTAGGTCGTCGGTCCACCTTGTGGTCTACCCACGCTGCGTATACCAGTACGTGGTCGCCACTCAAGAACCTTTCTGTCCCATCGGCCATCAGTTCTTAGCCCTCTCCATAGATCTCTGAGTGAAATTCTCATGAGGCCCATAGTTAACGACCATGTTTCATCGATGAGACACTTACCCTTAATGTTCTTGAAGGCAGTGGCATGTTTCTTGAGCATAAGATGCGTGGCGTCTCCCCCATCATCAAGTATCATGTTGGGCTGCCAGGCGGCAGTGGGCGTGCAGCACTGGTCGATACACCACCAGAACGCCTCCTCGCTCTCGCCACGCCAGGCGAATATCGCGTAACCTAGGAGCGAAAGGAATGAAAATACAACCTTTTATATAAAATATAACGTCACGACTTGTCAGAGGCTTGAGTAGCCATACACCATCACATTGTGGAGGTATTAACCAACTCAAAGCCCACGTTTCACCAGATAGTCAGAACCCAACGTGACAGGTGGTGAACCTTGTCGCCGTGTATACAGGAACTGACAAATACAACCTTTTATTGGTGACAAATACAACCTTTTATTGGTGGCAAAGCCAAGCTGTAGCCAATTGACTGCAGCTCATAACGGGCTGGCCCGTTCGGGGTAGTACCGCCCTCTCACAGAACATCGGCGTAAAGCAGAGAATCGTACGATGAGTGAGAGAGCCGGAAGCCCAACCCCCTCCCCTTCCACTCCTTCCGTCCCATTCCTCTTCAGGTCGGTAATGCGCGAGCAATGCCTTTAGTATTGCAAGTATCTATAGGTAACGGTTACTGATTAACATCAGGCGGGCCGTACGCTTGTTTGCCACCTCAGTCCTACAATAAACAATCAGAAGGGCCAAGGGCATACACGAAGGACACTCATCGAAATTTGGCGAATGAATTAAATGATAAAATAGAAGTGACGATAATAATAGCGACTGTAGCCTAGGGGCGAACATGTTAGGCTAGCAACCAGAAGGTCCCAGGTTCGATCCCCGGTGGGGCATGCACCAATGGATAAATGTTAATCTATGTGCATAATTTACAGTTCGCTTAAGGTGAGGGAAACAACGTGAGGAAACCTACCTATCCCTCGGGATTAGGTAATAGTCAGTTCCTGTATACACGGCGACAAGGTTCAACACCTGTCACGTTGGGTTCTGACTATCTGGTGAAACGTGGGCTTTGAGTTGGCTTAATACTTCCACAATGTGGTGGTGTATGGCCACACAAGCCTCTGACTACCCCCGAATGGGGATAAAAGTCGTGACGTTTATGTTATGTATATGTGTGTGTTAATAAATGCGACTAACCGGCGTGCGCGAGCGCCGCGGCCACCTCGTTCTGCGTGCTGTATATGTTGCACGCGGCCCAGCGGACGGTGGCGCCGAGCGCCGCTAGCGTCTCGATCAACACCGCTGTTTGAGCGTTAATGTGTGTGCACCCTACGATCTGTTGAAGGAACAAACGACCCATATAAATAAATAAATATCCTGGGACATTCTTACACACGGCTACCTGACCCCAAACTAAGCAGAGGGCCTACTCTGTTTCAAAAGAAAACGATGTTTCGAACGAAGTTCGCGTATTTTCTACTACGTTTCTCATTGATTCCGACATTTCTTACGAACGAAAACTGTTTGACGTTTAGATTCGACGACGACGAAGACGTCAAACAATTTTCGTTCGTAAGAAATGTCGGAATCAATGAGAAACGTAGTAGGAAATACGCGAATTTCGTCCGAAATTTCGTTTTCGTTTGAAACAGAGTAGGCCATCAGAGCTTGTACTATGGAAACCAGATAACTGATATTACTACATATACTACTTTTTGTTTGTAAATACACACTTAATATACATAATTATTGACGGGCCCGTGGCGTGGTTGGCGTGATGGCGCCTTTCACGCTGCAGGTCGTAGGTTCGATTCCTACCCGGGACATGCATTTGTGTGCATGAACATGTCTGTATGTCCCGAGTCTGGGTGTATATGTATATTAAGTATGTATTTACAAATAAAAAGTAGTATATGTAGAAATATCAGTAACCATAGTACAAGCTCTGCTTAGTTTGGGGTCAGGTAGCCGTGTGTAAAAGAATGTCCCAGGATATTATTATTATTAAATATCCTAAGCAGTGGTAGCCGATTGGTTAAGCACGCGTCTTGCGGGCTTAAGGTCATGGGTTCAAACCCTGGCTCACATCTATGGATTTTTCGAAATCTATGTGTGAATCATAACTTTGATATGATTATCACTTGCTTACGGTGAAGGAAAACATCGTGAGGAAACCTGCATGTCTTTAGACATGTGAAATCTACCAACCCGCACTGGGCCAGCGTGGTGGATTATGGCCTGAATCCCCCTCGCATTGAGGGGAGGCCCGTGCCCAGCAGTGGGACGTTAAAAGGGCTAAATTATTATTATTATTATTATCCTGGGACATAAATTAAAATTAAAAATAACACCCTTGTTGCTTAGACTTTTTTGATGAGTGTATATTATGATTTTGACCTCCCCTGAAACTGCCGCCCGTACAGCACCGGAACTAGGGGACCTAGAAACCTCCCCCCCAGGTCCGGTGTATGCTGTCATGTTATAAACTTACCTTAGCATCCTTCAGGGGTTTATCCTCCTTAGCCCTAGCCCTCAGCGCCATAATTCCCGGCATCTCTTGTTCTGCAATCTCAATCTCCCGTCTCCCGAAGGCATGTTGTTCTATGTTCCGCACGCAGTAGGCTGGGTTCGGTTGTCCGGCAGCTATGGCCTTCTCGTGAGGTTGGACCCCTTCTTCTTCGTCTGATGATGACCCTGGAAACAGGTTTTGGATAAAGTTCCTGCGGCAAGTAGCAGCCGCCTAGCCGGGGTAGTACCTCTCACAGAAGATCGGCGTAAAGCAGCTATTACAGCTGCGTTTCGTGCGGTGAGTGAGAAAGCCGAAAGCCCATCCCCCTCCCCCTCCCTCCATCCCACTCCCCTTCAGGTCGGCAATGTATATACAAAAAAATAAGCCACTTTATTTATTGGACTGCGGTGGCAAAAAAGCGTACGGCCCGCCTGATTTTAAGCAGTTACCGTAGCCTATAGATGCTTGCAATACCAAAGGCATTGCTCGCACGTTGCCGACGTGAAGGGGAGTGGAATGGAGGAAGGGGGGGATTTGGGCTTTCGGCTCTCTCACTTATCGTACGAAACGCAGCTGTAATAGCTGCTTTACGCCGATCTTCTGTGAGAGGGTACTACCCCGGTCGAGCCAGACCGTATATGAGCTGCAGTCAATTGGCTACAGCTTGGCTCTACCACCTTAGGCTACGTCTACAAGCGTTTTCTACAGATCGCTACGCTTAAATGTATAGAAATGACATTACAAGTTGATAAGTGGATCACGTGACTTACGTCATGTCCATACATGAAGCGTAGCGATTTGTAGAAACGCTTGTAGACGAAGACACTTGTCTAGGGGAGCTGGACTTCTTGGTCTAGAATCATTTCGAGGTCGACTAATCCACTTAAAAACCAACACTATAGTGTTATAATAAGCTTTCTCATCAATATAATTTTGAAATCATAGAAATCGGTCCATCCTTAGCGATTTTATTATGTGAATGCTTTATTATAGTAACCTTAAAGTGACCTTGAATTTTCATCTATGTGCATAATTTACAGTTCGCTGACGGTGAGGGAAAACATCGTGAGGAAACCTACCTATCCCTCGGGATTAGGTAATAGTTAGTTCCTGTATACACGGCGACAAGGTTCACCACCTGTCACGTTGGGTTCTGACTATCTGGTGAAACGTGGGCTTTGAGTTGGTTAATACCTCCACAATGTGGTGGTGTATGGCCACTCAAGCCTCTGACTACCCCCGAATGGGGATAAAAGTCGTGACGTTACATTGTTACTTAAAGTCTTGGCGGTCAACATGTCATCGCCCAGAGGACTGATAACATCGACGACATGCCAAGCGCCAACAATTAACGATTAACGATTTGGAATTCAGAAAGATAATATTAATAACCCTTAATCCACTTAATCTCACCTAATCTCACCCAATCTCACATAATCTCTTAAACTATGCGTTCATATCAATGAATACAAGCCATATACGCTAGACCTGGTGTTAGAAAGAGATGAATATACATTGTAGCGGTATTAGCTACATAATCACTGCCGCGCACGTGCAGCCGTGCAGCCGCGACGCTAGGTGGCGCGTGACTGAGTGAATATCGGGTAGTTACCTTGCATTAATGTAGGCAAAAATAAATAAGTGCAGTTAGCCCCATCCCATCTAAAGCTAGGAGTTCGCTCAAAGCGGCAGACAGCAGACGTCAGTCGGTCTCATACAAATTGTGGCGACGACATGTGCCGCGACGGCAGACGGCATTACGATCTCTATGAGATCGACTGACGTCTGCTGTCTGCCGCGTTGAACGAACTCATACCTTAAAGGTGCTATTCGGAAGGACACGGCAGACAGCGGACGTCAGTCGGTCTCATACAAATTATTACTGCATAGTAATGCCGTCTGCCGTCGCGGCACGTCATCGCCACAATTTGTATGAGACCGACTGACGTCTGCTGTCTGCCGCGTCCTTCCGAATGGCACCATAAAGGTTTAATCTTTGCCTTATCTCATCCCCTATTGCATTGGAACCAAAATATTAAATACCATAGACGAAATGGTGGACTGTACTACTCTACCAGGCCAACTAGGCGCTCGGGTGGATTGCAGCTTCCCGCCCGCACACCGCCACCGCCGTGTTATGCGGGTGACGTCACATTTGACAGGCGCCTAATTGGCTTGGTGAAGTAGTATACCCTCTGCCTACCCCTTTGGGGGCGTCCATATATAATTACGAGAGGCGTTTAGGGGGGGGATGGGGTAGAGTCGAATCTCACCCAATCTCACGTGGCGGAGGGGGGATCTCGACAAATATCACTTAATTATTTTTCTCCGCAAGAAACAGGGTAAATTTGCGGGAAACGTGGGTTAATTTAAGTGCCTAAAACATCTCACCAAGGGTAGAGGGGAGGGGCGGTCGAGAAATCACCAAAATCGCCTCACGTAATTAATGGACGCCCCTTAACAAACCAACTTACTCGCACTATCAAAGCTCCTTTCTGATATGATGGAGAACTTCTTCTTCAGTGTCCTCCGTTTGATGTGTTCTTCAGTCATTATTTATGAAGAAATTGAGTCTAATTATCCCACTAATATTATAAATGTGAAAGTTTAGATGGATGGATGGATGTATGTTATGTATGGATGGATGTTTGTTACTCAATCACGCCAGAACGGCTGAACGGATCTGGATGAGATTTGGCACAGAGATAGATTATAGTCTGGAATAGCACATAGGCTACTTTTTATCCCGGTAAAATGTATGGTTCCCGTGGGATAGATTGGTTTTATGATGATTGGTATACAGGATCCAGGATAGGAGATCCGGGTACCGAATTTTTTAAATTTATTTTCTGCTCGGACGAAGTCGCGGGCAAAAGCTTAAGTAATATTTTTTAAGGCGATAGAAACTAACGATAGGAGTGCATACATTAAGTAGCTAGATTAATTCATCTTTATTCCAACTCCTCCTATCCTTTCATTTGATTAAATTCGTGCGGGTTCCAAGACAACTTAGCTTGTCCCCGGGACTCGTCGAGGGTCAAACCTTGTCATCGTTGGACACTGTCGATCCTGGCTTACAGGAGTAACTGTGGTGGGAGTGTGGCAGGCCTAGTCCCAATAGCTAGATTTATTCAACAGTTCTAACAAATCGATTATTAAAATAACAGTCAGGAATATTTCAAATATCGGACGACTCTAAGCGCATACCGACCAAGTCATGAATCAAACAACACCCAAGGCCTCTGTGACAAAAATAACTTCAGTCGGCTGCGGCGCAATCAATCAATAAAATAACAACGCAAAGACAAACTGCTTGGATAACGAGAGTTCAAAATAGACCAGACTAACCAACTGTATGGTCCCAAACTAAGCAACGCTTGTGCTATGGGTACAATGGACTGGGGGCGATCCCAGTGACACACAGACCAGGGCAAATTACGAAAGGACCAAAAGTGTTAGCCAAAGTTAACAAATGCTAAGGGATGAATTTCCAAAAATGCAGATACAGCAGATTTTTTTTACTTATAAACACGAGCCTATTATGATTATAGCCTTTCATGTTTCTAACTTCAATAATAGCTCGAAGGAAATGGATGTGGGCGGGTCACGTGTGCCGTAGAACGGACAAACGATGGGGGAAAAGGCTACTGGAGTGGAGACCTCGCACTGGACCCAGGACTGGGCAGGCCACCAGCCAGATGGACGGAGGATCTGCCCCCCTAGACAAGTGGCATGAAAGCTAATCGAATAGAATAGAATAGACTTCACAATGTATGGAAATGTCAAACGTTGCTATGTATATCAACAAAAAGTTGCTATGTAGATCACGTGACTTATGTCATTTCCATACATGAAGAACGAACGCTTGTAGACGTCAGCCACTTATCTAGCCCTTCTGGTGAAGGTGGCAGGAAAGACCTGCCTAGCTATTCTGTAACGACAAACTCACTTCGCACGCGTGAATTTGCAGGTGATATGTCAAATTTTGTGTTGTTTGACATTTCACTAGAAAATACACGTGCGGAGAGTTTGTCGTTACAGAATAGCTAGGCTGGATGCGGTAAGCACAAGACCGGAAGGAGTGGAGTGCAATGGAATAGACCTACACTCAGCATTGGGTGGCGAATGGCGATAGGTTGAAAAAGAAGAAGAAAGAACTTCAAAAATGACACTGACATTTTCTCGAATAAGGGGGGGTTCCATAAATTACGTGAAACGTTTAGGAGGGAGGGGGTAGAGCCGAATTTCACCCAATCTCACTTGGGCGAGAGGGCGGTCTCAGCAAATAATAAGTTATTTTTTTTAAATAGTGGACAATTGCAAGAAAACTGGTGCTAAATGAAGTAAAACATGTTTCTCCACTAAAATATGTTTTTTAAAATCCCACGTGAGATTACGGGGAGAGGGAGGGGGTCAAGCCAAATCTCACGACATATCACCATGGGGCAGGGGGTTCGAAAAATCACCAAAATCGCCTCACGTAATTTATGGACGCCCCCTCAGCTCGTAACAGCTATAATATTTCCATGTTGGTGCATAATCCATCGAGTTATATCACCATGCATTCCGCGGACCGCAAGGATGGCGTAATGTAACAAGAGACTAAAAAAATAATATATATAACGTTACGACTTTTATCCCCATTCGGGGGTAGTCAGAGGCTTGAGTGGCCATACACCACCACATTGTGGAGGTATTAAGTCAACTCAAAGCCCACGTTCCACCAGATAGTCAGAACCCAACGTGACAGGTGGTGAACCTTGTCGCCGTATACAGGAACTGACTATTACCTGATCCCGAGGGATAGGTTTCCTCACGATGTTTTCCCTCACCGTAAGGGAACTGTAAATTACTAATAGACTAATTTATCAAAATACTATTTTGACTTTAACCGCACAAGCCTCGATGATGCCTTATATGTATGCCATTAGGCAACGCTGAGGACAGACTAGTCAACAATATTTTATACCCCCAGAATTTCTTTGCCTTTTTTATAATTGTTTTAATATAAAGCCATTTTGACTAACACTTCGAACATGGCCCTTTGCTTACAGCGAGAGATTTGGGGCAAATTTGAACGCCTTTCAAAAACCAGTTACTTTCCTCGGCGCTGTTTGCCTTCACTATTTATCATTCTACATTCGTAAAAATGATTCAATCGGTGGTAGATTGCTAGTTATTGTATCAACCATCCCTACATAGACTATGACGTATATAGGTCAAGCGTATTTCATACGTATACTTGTGTAGGTATTTACACATGAAACAGCTCTGGGGTGGGGATTACACTCTTGGGGGTGGAAAAAACGCTGGAATTAACATTTTTTATTTGAAGTGAGTAGCCTAAATACCAATTTTCATGTTCCTAACTTAAGAAATATGGGACCCCCATACAAACTTGCACCCCCTAGGGGTGGAATTTTTCAAAATCATACCTAAGCTCTTCTTCTACGCTATAAAAGGTACCTACTGTTAAAATTTCATGTTTCTGATACTAATGGATTGGGCTGTGCACGTCTTGACAGACAGACAACAAGATGATCCTCGTAGAGTTCGGGGTAGTACCACCCTCGCACAGACAATCGGCGTTAAGTAGCTATTGCAGCTGTGTTTGACCCGGGGTAACGCTTAACATTGTCTTAGAACTCGCACGAATTTAAAGCGTAAAATAATGAATAGGGGGGCTGATGGCAATAATTAATTTTTAAATATCTTCTTGGTTACTTTTTTTATTGTTACGTTCAAATAAATGGTGTTATATATCTATGAACCAACTGCTATAAAATATTATTTAATTTTAACGATAGTCTCCCGATCTGAATAGTAAATTTTTCTCTTTACAACTGTTTTTCACGTGCGTGTGCGCAAGATAAAATCCTTTAACGAGCACATAGAAGCCGAGAAGAACACGCGAGTTAAATAGTTTCGGAGATATTGCGATGAGTGGCTCCGTTTTTTTTTTTAGTGATCCATATCTTGGTGAGCGACTGTAGCGTAGGGGTGAACAGGTTGGGCTAGCAATCAGAAAGTCCCAGGTTCGATCCCGGTGGGGCATGCACCAATGGATGAATTTTCATCTATGTGCATAATTTACAGTTCGCTGACGGTGAGGGAAAACATCGTGAGGAAACCTACCTATCCCTAGGGATTAGGTAATAGTCAGTTCCTGTATACACGGCGACAAGGTTCACCACCTGTCACGTTGGGTTCTGACTATCTGGTGAACGTAGGCTTTGCGTTGGTAAATACCTCCACAATGTGGTGGTGTATGGCCACTCAAGCCTCCGACTACCCCCGAATGGGGATAAAAGTCGTGACGTTACATTTTTTTACATTTCATTTTATTTTGATTAGTGATGCCAATCGATAGGCCGGTATCGATAGACTATAATGTCATCGTTACCTTGGCGCATCGTTGAACACCATTGTCGATCCTGGGGAGTAACGGTGTTGGCAGTGTGTGGCGGGCCTAGTCCCAACAAAAAAAATGACTATAATGTGGTATAGTATTGATGAAATGCAATAGTATCGATGGTATTAAGGGCCACCGCAGACCTGCTACTTTTTGCAGATCGATCGGCGATTTAGTCGCTTTTAGCATCGGAGCAGTGGCTGCGTCCGAACGCAGAGTCGCTTAATCGCGATGAAGAAACGATACAGTCGCAAGCTCGCCGATCGCCGTTGCAAAAAGTAGCATGTCTGTGGTGTCCCTAAAGCCTTGATAGTCGCCACGCTATTGATACTATCGATACTATTTCCGTGCATGACGAATTTACTATCGATACTATTGACTGTAACGATACTATCGATAAGTAGTATGACTATCGGTATATCGATATCCTGAGTTTCAAGGTCGACTATCGATAGTGATACTATCGATATTTTAGCATCACTAATTTTGGTGAGAGTTGAATGACCCGAATCTTATCCACTGTTAAAAATATCTCTAATCACCCCCTTACAATTTACGGTCATAATTATATCACTCAAATTCACATGTAAATCGCATTTCAAACTACAATACCGGTTTTAATAGCACTCAAAAAAGGACAATGACACAAGGACAGGTAAACGATGTTAAATAAATAATAATTGTCGATAACTAAACCATAACTACGATTCTGCGAACCGATAAAATCGATTACACACACATCACTGGCACTGTACACATAGACAAAGGAAATTAAAAAAAATACTTGAAAAAAGAACTATTTTTAAAAATTGAATCACTTAAAAATGGAACTAGAAATACGTTCGACGCGCGTAACGTGTCCGAAAAGTGTGAATGCAGCGCGATTCTGAATCACGTGTTCGTGGTAATAACTATGGAGTTGGCTTTCGTCAAATAAAATAAATAATATAATATCACCTTGATGAGTTTAGACTAATATTTGCATTATGATTGGACGTTCGAGAATTTTACATAATACATTTAACTTGGTTTAACCAAGCTAAAAAATGTAGCTAACTACTAAAATAATTGACATCTGCTTGGCGTAGTGGATCAAAAAAAAAAATTTAAAAAAAATCAAAACGTTTATTTTGTTTAGGCCTACGGGGGCACTTACAAATTGTCATTTTACATTTTTTCTTTAATTCTACCGCCGGATCGGAAACGCGACCTCGACTGAAAAGATCCGGCAAGAAACTCAGCGGGCTTGTCTTTTTTTACATTGTTTTAATTTTTCGAGCGTAGGCCGCTCGACTCACTCGCATGGTTGCAAGTTCAATTCCCGCCAGCGGCAAATTTAGGGAACGGTCTTTTCGTAATTTGCCCTGGTCTGAGGGCCTACTCAGACCAGGACCAGACCTACTACTTGCTTAGTTTAGGACTGTACAGTTGGTAAGTCTGGCGATTTTTCGCTTTTTATCATAATATAAAGTTATACACAGAAAGAAACAGTCCGGAATATAGTTACCGCAATATGGGAAAGATATTAATATTTTACTAAGGGGGCGTCCATAAATTACGTGAGGCATTTATGGGGGGGAGGGGGTCGAGCAAAAACTCACCAAATCTCACGTGGGGGCGAGGGGGGGTCTCGGCAAATCTCACGTATTTTTTTTTACCGCAAAAAACAGTGTAAAATTGCAAGAAAACTAAGTTAAATTAAGTATTTTTTTTTACTAAACTTATTTTTTTTTTGTTAAATTAAGTAAAACATGTTTCTCCTCTAGAATAAAGCTTTTGAACATTCTCACGTGAGATTAGAGGGGAGGGAAGGGGTCGGGCTAAATCTCACGAAATCTCACTAAGGGGGGAGGGGGGGGTCGAAAAATCTCAAAAATCACCTCACGTAATTTATGGACGCCCCCTAAGCAGCTATTTCTCGAAGCGCCTGACATAATTTTAATAGCAAAGTCGAGACAAAAATCCGTTTAAAAGACACCTACTCTAAAATAGATGGCTAACCAGTCTATAAATAACCTATTTACTCCCCCATGGGTTGAAATTTCAAAAATATTTTCTTAAGCCCTCGCCTATGTTATAGATGGGGAGCCGTAGAAGGGTTTTCTGGATTTACTCCAGCGCGTCGGATTAAGATAAGGGAGATACCTTACATATTGATAAGAACCTCCAACTAGTATGAGCCCTTAATATAGGGGGGTACGCTCAGGGGAACCAAAAACAAATAGACCATCTTAAAATACTCAAGCGCGTCAGATTAAGATAAAAGGGATTCATTACTAGGTAAGAAGTGTCAAAAGTGTCAATTTTGCTAATTTGATCGTCAGTCTAAGAAATGGGAGCATCTGTAAGTTTCCCCCAGGAAACCAATAGTAAACTTAACTTACCACATTTAAATCGTGAATTAAAATTCGCCTTCCCATCAGTTCGGGACACACAATCCTTCACATCCATTTCGGACATTGTTCAAAAGCATACTCATAGATAAAATCTGGACTGTTTCGGGCGGTATACAAACACTTCAACCTGACGGGCGCTGTCATCTGACATCTCAAACTTCTATTTACTCAATGTTAACGTCTGATAAGGAAAATACTCGACACGGACTAACCAGTCTTTGGATTACGCTCTAGGAATAACTTGCATCAAAATAATTCCAAACAAGCGGAGACAATGCGACTAGGATTGGTCGGGTCCGGAGGCAACGCTTTGCGATTGGTCTATCCGAAATGATAATGGATTGTGATAAGCTGTGTTTCGTAGGATAAGTACCAAGTCCCAACTCCCCCTCTCCTCCCTGTGTCCCACGCCCCTTCAGCTAGGCTATTCTGTAACGACAAACTCACTTCGCACGCGTGAACTTGCAGGTGATATGTCAAATTTTGTATTGAAATTTGACATTTCAATAGAAAATTCACGCATGCGAAGTGAGTATGACGTTACAGAATAGCCTAGCTGGTCGGCAACGTGCGAGCGATGCCTTTGGTATTGCAAGCATCTGTATACTACGGTATATGCTTAACATCAGGCGGGTCCTACGCTTTTTTGTCACCTTAAACATTTTTGTGCCAAATTTCATTTTCCGTCGAAAATTTTACAAGGTAAGGTTTGTTGTTTCTCGTAGGGACTTTGGAACCCTAAAAGACAATAATAGGTACCGCATGAAAAACACGTAACTTCGTGAAAAAAAGCCTAACTTCCGACTTCCGGTCTAACTTCCGTCTATTCTTAGCGACGCCCTTCGATTGCGATAAGACCTTGTATACGATTCAATCAAACAATGGCGTAACGAATCCATTTGATGACTGGAAAATTGAAAAATACTACTCCACCAAGCAAACTAGACACTCTGATATAAATAACAAATGATAATAAGTGAATGATTCCGCGGTCCTTCCACCACGTAGTGGGAGCTACTGCCACAGGAGTGCCCAGGCGTTGGCCCAGACTCACTACTACGTTGTGGACGGACCGCGGAATCATTGACTTATTATCATTTGATATTGATACACGAGTGTCTAGTTGGCTTGGAGATGTGGTAGTAGTAAACATAAATGTGTATTGTGTGAATGTGCACGGTGCACATACGTATAGTGCCAGATTCTACAAACGACAGATTCTCAAAATGTCAGATTCTACACACGACAGGTTCTTAAAATGACAAATTCTACAAACGACAGATCCTCAAAATATCAAATTCTACAAACGGAAAATTCTCAAAATGTCAGATTCTACATACGACAGATTCTCAAAATGACAAATTCTACAAACGATAGATTCTCAAAATATCAGATTCTACATACGACAGATCCTCAAAATATCAAATTCTACAACGGAAAATTCTCAAAATGTCAGATTCTACATAGGTACGACAGGTTCTTAAAATTACAAATTCTACAAACGACAGATTCCGGCAAATTCTCAAAATGCCCGATGCTTTTACCACCTACTATAAGTAGTTATGTGCTGTGCGTGTTATTAAACGCGTCTGCCTCAATAATTAACACAGCAAAGTCAGCAAATTCAGTACAAAAATTAGCTTTTAACAATCTTTACAACTCCATTATATGATGATACTCAAAGCCTCTCAATATCACTACATAGAATAAAACAAAGTCGCTTCCCGCTGTCTGTCCCTCTGTATGCTTAGATCTTTAAAACTACGCAACGGATTTCGATGCGGTTTTTTTAGATATAGTGATTCAAGAGGAAGGTTTATATGTATAATACATGCATAATGTAGTAGAGAAACACGACATCCATGCGGACGAAGCCGCGGGCATCAGCTAGTCTATAATAAAAGGCCTCTCCGTGTTAGCACAGCATAGAAACTACTACAGGAATAAACAAACTTTATTTTTTTGTCTTGCCACAGAACTGCTGCAAACTGCGATATTGTTGACGTCGCAGGATTTTTTACTGAATTTTCCAAGCATGAATGAATACATTATAATACATAGTAGCGAGGCAAAGTTTACGTGTCCGGTGTCCGTCTAGACATTTGCTTTTTGCCATCCCGCGACGAAGGTCGATGAATGATCGTGACAATAGTATCTTTTTATGTTACTAAGTTTTTATGAGACACTGGACACATGTGCAAGTGGGGATTCAGGGATCCTTCTATGACGCAGTGCGACTGCGGTGATCCCATCCAGTCGATGCAATACTTGCTGGAGTGTCCCTTGTGCCCGAATACCTGCACGAGGGAGGACTTGAACGCGGCCACCCCCCAACGCTATTAATGTGGCCAAATATGTTGTAAATAAGGTCTAACAATAGTAGAACTGTTGATACGAAAAGAAGAAGAAAATGTTACTAATGTGTCAAACAAGCGTGCGGCCCGCCTGATGTTAAGCAGTTACCGTAACCCATAGATGCTTGCAATATTAAAGACATCTGAAGGCGAGTGGGCCAGAGGGAGAGTAAGGGGGGGTAGGTCATCCGGCTCTCTCACTCATCGAACGAAACGCAGCTGTAATAGCTACTTTACGCCGTTCCTCCGTGAGAGGGTGGTACTACGCCGGTCGAGCCTGCCCATACATTTGTAAAGGTCAAAAGGCTTAATACATTTTTGACTTGATTGGTGTATTTAAAAAAATCTAAAGTTTTTTATTCATGTAAGCTCAATAAATCATTTATAAAGAGTCAAAAATAAATAATATTTTAGCATTACCACCGGTTCGTAATGTTGCTTCCATTGAGAAGAGCCGGCAAGAAACTCAATGGTTACTCTTTTCAAAAGAATAATTGTATACATTTTCAAACAGCAACGCTATGTGAGCAGGCAGGCAGGGAAACAAAATATAGCCTAGAACGCTGTGCATGCCTACTCCCACTTTACATACTTAAATAATTAATATTATTAACCATTTAACGATATTAAGGAACCCGTCTCCATATAACGCGAGCCACCGAATGCACGGCGCGTAAAATTGATTGGTTTAACTTGCACCGCGCGCTATATACCTACGTACGAGTCGATTAGAAAATAAAAACTGGATTTATGCGAACGTACGCCTTGACCTAAAGAAATTGTAGTTAATATGGAGTAGTGAGTTGTTTACAAGTACAGCGCTTAAACGTATGATGAATAAATCTATATAAATCTATTATAAAAATAAATTAATATAACGTCACGACTTTTATCCCCATTCGGGGGTAGTCAGAGGCTTGAGTGGCCATACACCACCACATTGTGGAGGTATTAACCAACTCAAAGCCCACGTTTCACCAGATAGTCAGAACCCAACGTGACAGGTGGTGAACCTTGTCGCCGTGTATACAGGAACTGGCTATTACCTAATCCCGAGGGATAGGTAGGTTTCCTCACGATGTTTTCCCTCACCGTAACATCTATTCTATATTCCATACATTCTATTACAAATAAATAAAATGTAAGTGTCTGTGTGTAATGTCAAAATAACAGCTTTTCAGTAAATGCATATGAATGTACTTATAAAAAAAATGCAATTAATTGTTTTTGTCTGTCTGTATGTTTGTTCCGAGTAATCTCCGAAACGGCTGGACCGATTTTGACGGGACTATCACTGGCATATAGCTGATGTTACTAGGCTTTTATTCTCGAAAAATAATAAGGGATTCCGCGGGAATCATAAGAATAATAATATCCTGGGACATTTTGTACACACGGTTACCTGATCCCAAACTAAGCAGAGCTTGTACTATGGAAACCAGATAACTGATATTACTACATATACTACTTTTTTATTTGTAAATACATACTTAATATACATATACACCCAGACTCCGGACATACAGACATTTTCATGCACACAAATGTATGTCCCGGGTAGGAATCGAACCTACGACCTGCAGCGTGATAGTCGCCATCACGCCAACCACGCCAACGGGCCTGTAAAAAACCGAGGAAAATTTCACGCGGGATTATTGCAGGTAATATTTTTCTAAAATTTACGCGCACCAAAGTATAATTGCGATTATTATTACAAAGTATATTACGAAAAGGCGATTTCCGAAATTTTCCTCTAGCGGGAATCGAACCCACAACCACCCGATGCTGCGAGCCGAGCGGCCTACGCTCGAACCACTGCGCCAAGCGGTCGTATAGTACAGTACATTAGATAGGATATCTACTTAATTGAGTTTGAGTGTAAGTACTTAAGCTTTGGGTGTCTGTACTTAAGATTTGAGTGTATGTACTTAAGGTTTGAGTGTAAGTACTTAGGTTTGTATATCCGTACTTAAGGTTCGAGAGTAAGTGCTTGGATTTGAGTAGCCGTACTTAAAGTTTGAGTGTAAGTACTTGGGTTTGCGTGTATGTTCTTAATGTTTGAGAGTAAGTACTTAGATTCGGATAGCTGTACTTAAGGTTTGAATTTAAGTACTTCGGTAGGTTTGAGTGTAGGTAAGTACTTAGATTTCGGTATATGTATAGTGCGCGACAGGTCGAGATGACATTCGGGTTATGAGCTTTTTGCAGAATAAAATCCGAATCAAAATTAGCAGGACCCGATAAACAATTAAAATCGCCCACAAAATTATTAAATTAAATTATTTTGTTGCGTTGCGGGTCCTGGTAATTTTGATTCGGATTTTATTCTGCAAAAAGCTCATAACCCGAATGTCATCTCGACCTGTCGCCTACTATACTTAAGATTTGAGTAAAATTACTTGGGTTTTGGAGTCTGCACTCAGTGTTGCAGTACTTTGGTTTGGGTGTCTCTACTAAAGGTTTGAGTTTAAGTACTTTTGTTTGAGTGTATGTACTTAAGGTGTGAGCGTGAGAACTTTTGTGTTCAGTGTCAGTGAATTCTAATTTCATCAGACAAATGTATCTAATTATCATAATCTCCATAATAGTGTCTGCAATCATTTACTGTTATTACCTTGAATAAAATATGAATTCATTACTGGAATAAACATTACATAATATTACATTCATAATGATACACCATCACACCTCTAATGGCTGATGGGTAGGCAGAGGGGTATGGTAGCCATAATTTGCTGATAGTAATTTGGTCGCCATGTAATATGATGTATAATGTTTTGAAGGTGGTAGAGCCAAGCTGTAGCCAATTGACTGTAGCTCATATAAGGGCTCGACCGGGGTAGTACCACCCTCTCACAGAAGATCGGCGTAAAGCAGCTATTTACAGCTGCGCTTCGTACGACTAGATCAGAGAGTCGGAAGCCCAACCCCCCCTTCCCCTCCTTCCCCTCCCTCCTTCCCACTCCCCTTCAGGTCGGCAAAGTGCGAGCAATGCCTTTGGTATTGCAAGCATCTATAGGCTACAGAAAATGCTTAACATCAGGCGGGCCGTACGCTTGTTTGCCACCTCAGTCCTATATAAAAAATATCCCTGTATGCAAAGAAATTGGTATAGCGTCGGGCCCCACCTACGCGCTGCGCTGCGTCGTCGCAGGTGTCAAGTGTCAGTACAAAATCTTGCGACGACGCAGCGCAACGCAGCGCAGTGCGTAGGTGGGGCCTGGCTCATACCATATTATAGAGACTATTGCCATTATCCTACTTATCATATGGTCAGTGGCCGCCCAAAGGCCTCCAATAAGGCTTAACATATTTTTTTATTGCCATTAAACTGGCCGACTTAGTAAATGTGAGATTAAAGTTATTACACAGCAACTTACATTCATTTAAATAAATAGTACTTCAAGCGCACCAACAATATGGTCCCAAACGAAGCAACGCTTCTACTGTGGGAACCGTAAGGACTGGGGCGATCCCAGCGGCACCCAGACAGAGGTAAATAACGAAAAGGCCGTCCGAAATTTCTAGGATATGCGGATATCACTGAGGCCTATCTCCAGCAGTGGATGTCTTCCAATTGTGAGGAGGTTCCTTGCCCCAGAGCCTTAACCGCTGGTAACTAGGACCCTGTTCCCGATGCCGGTGGGGAGCTATTTTTTATATTTATATTTAAAAATGTAGTTTATAAGGTTTAGGGTGCGTTTCCACTGACGCGGAGCTCGGCGGAGTGGAGCGGAGCGGCGTACTGTGATTGTGGCCAATTCACGGTCCCCTCCGCTCCACTCCGCCCAGCTCCACGTTAGTGGAAACCGTACCCTTAAATTGAATAAAGGTGATAATATATTGTGATTTATATCGTCACTGCGCCATTACTCACCAGTATAAGAAGTGGAGCTATAAGAATCCGCGGATGAGGCTGATAATGACCGGCTTCGATATCTCGCGGATTTTTTCAAAGCGCCGGATTTGCCGCGCTGGCCCTCGAACTTCCCCGCCGCTGCGACGTCGCTGGTGCCTCCGCGCACCTGGCCAGGGTCCGTCACTGGACTATCACTGGGCACGTTCGCACCGGCAACACTTTCTTTCCTTATTTGATTCACTTGATTCGGCTCACCGTGGCCCTCAGACATATTTTTCAATTATTTTTTTGCTATTTTTTTCTTATATTTCTCTAATTCTTCTTACGGTTTGCTAGCGGCAAACCTTTTTAACGGGATAGTTTAACGATTTTGTGATCGCGGAAAATTAATTGATGTGGTTGTAATGGAATAAAAATATCAATAATAAAAACAGGAGCACAAACAACCGCAGTGGGAATTATAATAAATTTCAAGGCAGGGGGAGCGCTTCACTGTATGAAATTAATTGTATGTGATAGATAAAGTTATGTTAACATCGTTAAATGCACTGGAAATAGGAAAATCAAAATAGAACAAGTGGAAAATACAATCTGTTCAATTTAACCACCCGAGCTGAAACGCAAACCCCTCTCCCATGCTTCACCCCCGAAAATGAAACGTCATTTTTTCGATCGGCTTTCCGTTAGGGATTACAAGAGGAAATAAACCGTAAAATGATTACGGTATTCGGTTTTTGAGCTTCCATTCGTGAAAATGTTGCCTTCAAAAATGATATTTATTAGTGTCTAAGGTGTAAAATAATGAAAGCGCTTGATGAGTGGCAAGCAAAATATACAAGAACCTTACCTAGTATTTTAATGAAACATAGCAATTTCCCAAAAAAACATTTTTTTATCATTCTTATTATTCGTAGTTCTCAAAAAAGTCAATACCACTCTAATAATTTCTTGTATTTCAAAAACCCATGAACTCGTTGTTTTCACTTGTCTGCGACTGCAAAATAAAGCGCTCGCATAGACACGTATCTGATTTTTCCAACAAACACGGTATGGTCTACCCTGGTGACCTGAGTTAGTAGCAAAAATAAATTGTTAAAAAAAAACAATTCTCACTTGTTTTCTCTTAAGACGCATCTCACCCATAAGAAAAAGAAAACAACACCGTCAAGTCTCGGGTGCCTGTCGGGCACGCAATCCTTATGACATTTTACTGGTGCGTTTCATTCACTGTTAATTTTGCTATTTTCGTCCACAAAAACTGTTAAAAACGATAATAATGATCACTTTCAGTACAAGTTGGTGCGAGTGGAACGACATTTATGAACGAAAATAATGAAAATTACAAAATTAACAGTGAATGGAACGCACCATATAAAATCAACTCACTCCATCAAGTATTTTTGTCCTCCATTGTCATGGGTAGTGATGCCACCATTATAAAGAATATCAAGATGGCCCAGTCACGAACCATCGAAACATTTTTTTTTTAGTTTTGGTGAACATGTTCATCAGCGCGTGACATCCAGTTCATACAGCTGCAAATCAGAAAATTTATTACCTAGGTACTTACCATTTGACATAAATCTGTTTTTTTTATAATGTGATCGCGTAAAGACAACTGAGGGTAGATCTCGATTTAATTAACGTAAGTAGGTACTCATAGTAATAAAATATATTTTTATTCGAACCATTTAATAACAATGGTGCTTATTATGTTGGCTACAAATTACAAGTAAACTAAATTTGAGACGTTTAAAATAATTTTCTGTCTTTCTCATACGTTTCGATCATGAGATAGAAGTCAATACAGTTAGTTTAGTCAAGTTTAGTTGTGTTGTGTACTAACATTATCTGAAACATTATCCGTTTAAAATTGAAACATCAAAAAACCGTAAATACCGATTCATCATTCATATTGGAAATCCATACGCCACATCACTACAGTATCCAATATGGAAGTGAAACGTATGTCAACTACTGCGCGACCGAACTAATAGCGGACAAAATAATCAGAAAATACTTTCTTACTTTTAATTTGGTGAGTAAACACTTATTATATTCTCGCTAATGCAGTTATTTATCGATTTCCCATAACAATAGTTACGTTTTTTAAGGTTTTCCAATAAAAAGAAACGGTACTCACTACTCGTCATCAATATTCACCTTTACCGGCTAAATATGGATATTTTTAACAAATACATAGCCTATAAATAATAAAATATGGCCGAGGCATGTCGTGAACAACGGTTTATACGTATTTTGTGTTAGTACGCTTTTTGTGGATCTTTTGTTAAATTCATTCATGTGTCATGCATATTACGGTACGTCAATGTTTATGAAAGAAATCATATATTTTTATTGTTGAAAGGTGCACAAACTCCTATTTTTATCTTAACATACGTCATATTGTGTGATTTAAGTGATAATTTCTGTGTAAATATACTGTATAGTGAGATACAGTGAAGGATAGTTAAGTTAGGTATAGGTAAATATTTTGTGCAAATAGCACATGTTATAATGATGCCATGGACTACACAATCTAGGATACCTTTACCCCACACACGTGACAATAAAACTAACATTTAAAAAATAATTGCTGATTTTCATAGATGTTTTGTGCACAGCACCCAAATTTCAGTGATGGAATTTGGTCTCTATGCGATGGAAATAAGAGCCATAGTTCATCACACTAGCCCAGTGTCGATGGTAAGACAGAGTCCGACACAACTAAACTTTGACTAAAGGGCTAATTTCACCTGGTTGAATTTAGTCGCCTCAATTCAGAAGCTTCTAAATGCTTAAACCATCCTAGCTTCTGAATATCTTGCGGAATGCGATTATACACATACATACATACATATAATCACGCCTGTTTCCCGTAGGGGTAGGCAGAGACCACTTCTTTCCACTTGCTACGATCCTTACATACTTGTTTCGCATCGTCCACTTTCATTATTCCCTTCATACATGCTCTTCGGTGTAGGGTACTCTTGACCTGGCCTTTTTACAAGACGTCCCTGATTTGGTCTCTAAACGTCCGCCTAGGTCTACCCCTTCCAACACTTTCATTCACACTCGCCTTATACACTCTTTTCGTCAATCGTTCTCCTTCATTCTCTCGACATGGCCAAACCAATGCGATTATACTAGACTAAATTCGGTAACGGCTAAATTAAGATGACTAAATTCTGCCAAGTGAAATAAGCCCTTTAACTAACTGTATAACCATCCTTCTCATGATGGAAACATATGAGTAAGACAGAAATACCTTGTAAATAAGGTCTTACAATAGTAGATCTGTTGACAAGAAGTGTGGATGGTTTCATAATCTTTTTAATATAGTCACAAACTAATAAGCTATAGACACCGCATAGCTGGGACTCGAGTCCCTTAACAATTGTCCTTTGTGAAACCACTGGCCTCTAATATTATCTTCGTGAATTCTTCATTATAAATTGTATATTCTTGGTGGTCGACATGTTGTCGGCCATCTGTTAAGGTTAGTTCAGACAGAACGGAAACATTCCCAAGCACTTTACTGGCTCCATTGAAAATACAAAACATCACACCAAAACAATCGTTCTAAATATTAACCTTTTGGTTTGACTGTAAAGTGGGAGTAGGCATGCACAGCTTTCTAGGCTAGTTTTTATTTATTTTTATTTAAATACCTAATTCTGGTTTTTTTATTCACAATGTGTTAATGCCTGCCTGCTCACATAGTGTTGCTTTTTGAAAATGTATACAATTATTCCTTTGAAAAGAGTAACCATTGAGTTTCTTGCAGGCTCTTCTTAATGTAAGCAACATTACGAACCGGTGGTAACGCAAAAATATTGTTTCTTCTTGACTATTTATAAATGCTTTATTGAGCTTACATGAAAAAACTTTTGATTTGAATAGGATGAAAATAAGTATTACCATTACCATTGTGTTACCATAGGCTAAAGTAGAAAATTTTATGAATATTGATACACTCAGCTCGTGCATGCTCGCGACGCAATGTGAATTGCAGCCAGAGCTATGATAATACGGTCCTATTTTCAATATAGCCAGTAAATTGCTCGGGAATTTTTCCATTCTGTCTGAACTGACCCTTAGCAGTCCTCTGGTCAGCAACATGCAGGGGGGCTAATATCGACACTATGCAACATTGCAGCAATTCTGCTAAAGCAATTCGAACGGTCATGAATGGAGTAAAAATTTACAGAGATTTACCAGAATTGCTAAGTATTCCTCAGAAAAGCAGAAAAATGAATAGCTTTGACAATGTTGCATAGCATCGCTATAAGACCCCAGGTCTCTTCGAATTTGGCTTCGCACACACATTGCAAAAGCAGTGATAGCCGATTGGTTAAGCACGCGTCTTGCGAGCTTAAGGTCCTGGGTTCAAACCCTGGCTCACACCTCTGGATTTTTCGAAATCTATGTGTGAATCATAACTTTAATATGATTATCACTTGCTTGCGGTGAAGGAAAATATAGTGAGGAAACCTGGGTGTCTGAGATATGTGAAATCCACCAACCCACACTGGGCTAGCGTGGTGGATTATGGCCTGAATCCACCCTCGCATTGAGGGGAAGACCGTGCCCAGCAGTGGGACGTTAAAAGGGCTAATATTATTACATTATTACACACGTTGCTGGCTGTTGTCAATTACTTTTTTTTTTTTTCCTAATGGCCTCTTTCCATTGTCAATTACTTATGTTTTGTTATCGTTGTGTCGTCAGATTGAAGTATAATGTCGAGTGTGGGCCGCGGACGTGGGTACACGGGGCGGCATCACCTGCGAGAGCCGAGGCCCGGCGACGACGACGACGACGCCGCGCGGACGCTGGCTGAGCTCAGTCCCAGATCCACCGGTGAGAATAACACCATCACTTTCAAACCACCCTGTATAATAAGTACAATGTACTACGATGCAAACCACCTGTATAACAAAAACAATGTACTACGACGCAAACCATCCTGTATAACAAAAACAATGTACTACGACGCAAACCATTCTGTATAACAATAACAATGTACTACCACACAAACCACCCATGTATACAACTCCACCAAGCCAACTAGGATCACCGCCGCCATTGTCGATCCTGGCTTACAGGAGTAACAGTGGTGGGAGTGTTTTCAAGGTGGTAGAGCCAAGCTGTTGCCAATTGACTGCAGCTCATAAACGGACTGGCTTGACCGGGGTACTACCACCCTCTCACAGAAGATCGGCATAAAGCACCTCTTACAGCATTTCATACAATGAGTGAGAGAGTCGGAAGCCCAACCCCTCCCCTTCAGGTCGGCAACGTGCGAGATATTGCAAGCATCTATAGGCTACGCCATAGCCTTTAGATGCTTGCTATACCGTAGCCGCTACGATAACTTAATATTAGGCAGGCCGTTCGCTTGTATGCCACCTTAGTAAAAAAAGTGCGCGTCGGACTCGCACATAAAGGGTTCCGTACCACCTTAGAATAAAAACGTCTAAAAATATCTGGTTTCTTGTATGGGGACCCCCTTTATTTTTAAGATTTATTTTATTTTTAGAAACAGATATACACATTATGTCAAAATTTCAAGTCCCTACCTATTACGGTTCGTGATATACAGCCCGCTGACAGAAAGACGGACGGACAGCGGAGTCTTAGTAATAGGGTCGCGTTGGCACCCTTTGGGTACGGGACTCAAAAAAAGTACTTACTTAAATCTTGGAAGCAAAATAACTAGTTATAAACAAAATTAGTTTAAAAAAATAGTTACCAAACTAAACACGAAACAAACTCGATACTGTGTGTGAGTCGGTAAACAACCGCAATTACAACGTGTTTTGTAACTTCACTTGTAAATACAATAGGTTATTGTTAAATGGCTACGGTACCCTACATAGTGCGTCGCCTGTCACCCACTTGACCAGTGGGGCTACTCCGAAATATGAAACGAAACGTTTCGGATGGTACATATTCCTACTCCGAAAGTGTTTCGGAATTGTTCCGGATTCTTTCGGAGTGGGGTCCACGAAAGAAGAAACGTCAAATCGCGACTATCGAATCCGAACTTCGGATCCGAAACACTTTCGGAGTAGGAAAACGTACCATCCGTCAGCCGAGACGTTTCGTTTCGTATTTCGGAGTAGCTCAGTAGCCCCACAGCACGAACGTAAATACATACAGGACTGTTCACTACTGCACAAAAAACGAGCCGAGCGAGAGGCCCCAGTTGGGACCGTGTCCCTCTCATTTCGAGTTGCCATGCCAAAATAATATAATCGTTGGGTAGTGAGTGTTAGTTTTAAATCAAGCAAATAAATTAATTTAGTATTTATAGTGACTATTGTTAATATGATAAAACAATAGTCACGATAAATATAAAATTAATTTATTTGCTTGATTTAAAAACTAACAATCACTACCCAACGATAATATTATTTTGGCATGGCAACTCGAAATGAGAGGGACACGGTCCCAACTAGGGCCTCTCGCTCGGCTCGTTTTTCTTTCTAAGAATTGTCTAGGTATAATAGACCTTAAGGCAGCAGAATAAAGTTGAATTTCTTCTTAACCAAAAACTCAACTTGTCTATCCTCTATTAAAAGAGCCTTGCCCCACAGTTTTATTTTCAAATGCTGATTCTAAGAATTGGCCTACTACACCTGCCCTTTGAGTCACAATAGCGCAGGTAATATTCTATTATCCGAACATTTAAAGGTAAGGTGCGACCAAAGACAGTAGATTTTTTTTTATAATCTCTTTGGGAGTACCTGCCCCAAACTTAACGGTAATTCGGTAGTCAGGTAATTGTCAGTTGTTAAATATACTTTGCTGTGTTAACATCTTAAACTCCGATTGTCGTGTGGTGTAAAATGCCATCCTGGGTTGATATTATTGAAGACGAGAATAAGGAGAATGGTAATATTCGTGTTTATTTGTTTGCGAGATAAAATTAATAATAAAATTGGTACAACACGGCCAGCGAGAAGTGATACGAAAAAAAATGTTTTACCAAAATACTTGTTTTAAATTAGCTGTGCCCACGACTAAGTAGGCGTTTAATATAACGATTTTTTTCGTTAATGTTTGTTATAATAAAAGTAGCATCACTTATTCCTTATAACATCAGCTATCTGCCAGTGAAAGTCCCGTCAAAATCAATCCAGCCGTGTCGGTGTTTACCCGGAACAAACAGACCGACAGATTTTTCCTACTTTATATTATACATGCGAAAGTGTGTGTGTGTGTGAATTTTTATACCACGTATTTCCATAACTACTAAACCGATTTTAATAAAATTTTAAACGTAGATAGTGTAGGCCCTGGAATAAGACATAGGCTAATCGTATACATCAATCTCCACGTGGGTGAGTTTTTATAAATACCACGCGAACAAAGCTAGTGCCCGCGACTAATTATTGAATGTGATTGGTCGATCAGATTCATTCGGGCTTCGAATTTTGAATTTTGACACATGTCACTTATAAATATGTGTATGTCTGTACATCACGAACGAACGAAAACAGTAGTGCTACTCCGAAACACGAAACGAAACGTTTCGGCTGACGGATGGTACATTTTCCTACACTCCAAAAGTGAGGGCCTACTCTTTTACAAACGAAAACGAAATTTCCCGTATTTCCTACTACGTTTCTCATACATTCCGACATTTCTTACGAACGAAAATTGTTTGACGTCTTCGTCGTCGTCGAATCTAAACGTCAAACAATTTTCGTTCGTAAGAAATGTCGGAATGCATGAGAAACGTATAGTAGGAAATACGGGAAATTTCGTTTTCGTTTGTAAAGGAGTAGGCCCTGTGTTTCGGATCCGAAGTTCGGATTCGATAGTCGTGATTTGACGTTTCTTTCTTTCGTGGACCCTACTAGTAGGAAAACGCGCCATTCGTCATCCGAAACGTTTCGTTACATATTTCGGATTGAAAGATAATAAAATTCGGAAGCGTAATACAGAATAGCGTCAAACACGAACGCGTAATTCGCGTAATTTTAATCTTGACCAACTAGACAGTTCATATCACTCCAGATCCGCGGGTCGAGGTGAATGACAAGAGAGAGATGGAAGAGAAGGACCCAGAAGGAATGGAGAAGACAGCAGAAGATGACGCCGCGTTGAAGGAGTTGTTGCGGGTCGACGAGCAGTACGTGCCGCTGCTGACACTGGTGAGTTATCTTCTTAATTCGAGATGCAGAAGGACCCAGAAGGAAAGAGAAGACCGCAGAAGATAACGCCGCGTTGAAGGAGTTGTTGCGGGTCGACGAGCAGTACGTGCCGCTGCTGACACAGGTGAGTTATCTTCTTAGTTTGAGCAGCAGAAGGACCCAGAAGGAAGCAGAAGATGGCAGAAGATGCTGCGTTGAAGGAGTTGTTGCGGGTCGACGAGCAGTACGTGCCGCTGCTGACACTGGTGAGTTATCTTCTTAGTTTGAGAAGCAGAAGGACCCAGAAGGAAGGAGAAGATGGCAGAAGATGCTGCGTTGATGGAGTTGTTGCGGGTCGACGAGCAGTACGTGCCGCTGCTAACACTGGTGAGTTATCTTCTTACTTTTAGAAGCAGAAGGACCCAGAAGGAAAGAGAAGATGCTGCGTTGAAGGAGTTGCTGTGGGTCGATGAGCAGTACGTGCCGCTGCTGACACTGGTGAGTTATCTTCTTAATTCGAGAAGCAGAAGGACCCAGAAGAAGGGAGAAGACGTACACAATTTTTCTATTGAAAAAAGTAATCATTGAGTTTCTTGCCGGCTCTTCTCAGTGGGAGCAACATTACGAACCGGTGGTAACACTAAAATATTGATGTTGACGATACGTGATTGATTTCTTTAGCTTTCATCAATAAAAAAGCATTGACATTGGCCATAAGGTCCAGGGTTCAATCTTCTAACCCCGGCTCGCACCTCTGGATATATTAAATCTATGTGCGAATCATAACTTTAATATAATTATCACTCAACATTATCACTCATTATCACTCATTGACGGGCCCGTTGGCGTGGTTGGCGTGATGGCGCCTTTCACGCTGCAGGTCGTAGGTTCGATTCCTACCCGGGACATGCATTTGTGTGCATGAACATGTCTGTATGTCCCGAGTCTGGGTGTATATGTATATTAAGTATGTATTTAAAAAGTAGTATATGTAGTAATATCAGTTATCTGGTTTCCATAGTACAAGCTCTGCTTAGTTTGGGATCAGGTAGCCGTGTGTAAAAGATGTCCCAGGATATTATTATTATTACTCACGATGAAGGAAAACATCGTGAGGAAACCTGCATGTCTTAGAAAATGTAACAAATTGTCGAACCCGCACTGGGCCAGCGTGGTGGATTATGGTCTGAATCCCCCTCGCATTGAGGGGAGGCCCGTGCCCAGGAGTGGGACTTTAAAGGTTTAACATTATTATTTACTATATTCTCAGCTGGAGCAGTTCTCCCCCGGCGAGGATGGTATACAGTTCAACCGGAAGCTGCGACACTTCGAGACCACAGTCACGAACATGTGTCCAGACGACACCAGACTGCAGTAAGTACAGACTATACAGCTACACGGTGGAGGAAAGAGAGGGGATACCATTCATTAGGTTAGACCAGTGGTGGGCAAACTTTCTTAATGGGGGGAGGACAGAAAGTTTAAGAAATTTCAGAGGAGGGCCAGAATTATAGGAAAAATGCATTTTGTGTTGAAACTTTTAATCATATAAAAACATTACAGCATTACACATTTGCACAAATGTAAAAAATTACAATTCTAGCTGGCTCCTTTACATATGCGTCTATTATTCTACTAACTAGAATCTACTTTTTTTATAATATAATATCCTGGGACATTTTTTACACACGGCTACCTGATCCCAAACTAAGCAGAGCTTGTACTATGGAAACCAGATAACTGATATTACTACATATACTACTTTTTTAATTGTAAATACATACTTAATATACATATACACCCAGACTCCGGACATACAGACATGTTCATGCACACAAATGCATGTCCCGGGTAGGAATCGAACCTACGATCTGCAGCGTGAAAGTCGCCTCCGCGCCAACCACGCTAACGGGCCCGTCAACTTCTACACTTAGTCATTTTATACTTCTGGACCGTCAAAATATAATTATCGCGGGCCATATACCTACTATTCATGTCGAAGGACCGTCGGCGGGCCGGAGTAAATGCTTTCGCGGGCCGGAGCTGGCCCGCGGGCCGTACTTTGCCCATCACGGGGTTAGACTCTAACCTGCATGTAATATATCCCCTAACCGTTAGAGGATATGTTAAATGCAGGGGTCGAAAATGGTCGGTAAAATCTGTAAAAGTCAGTTTTTTTAACTTCGGTCAGTAAAAGTATTTTTTTCCGAAAATGGTCAGTAAAGTCAGTATTTTAGATACCTGCCTACTAATAATATACAGGATGAATTTTTCAAGTGTGCATGGAACTATGCAACTATGAGGAATAGCAAAAAGTACTCAAAGGAGTCTCGGGGCCGATTTTGATGAAAACTAAAACTGCATCATTGGATTTTTGAAAAAACTAAATTCGTAGCCACGAATCGTACTAATTGATTTTGAAATAAAAAACCACATACTGTATTATTACACCATTCGATAGTGTCGCTAATAAGGAACGAGTTCTTGGAAGTAATGACATTCGGAAAACTATATGTTATATGTATAGGCTATATGGTATAATGTTGCTTGTTGTTGATTAGGCAGACGAAAATTGTCCTGTATAATGTTATTTGTTTTTTTTTATTTAATGTCTTTCGGCACAGCTCACACTGAAAGTAATGATGCTCGTTGTATACTTAGGGGGCGTTCATAAATTACGAGAGGCGATTTTGATGATTTTCAGAGGGCCTACTCTTTTACAAACGAAAACGAATTTCGGATGAAATTTCCCGTACTTTCCACTACGTATCTCATTCATTCCGACATTTCTTACGAACGAAAATTGTTTGACGTCTTCGTCGTCGTCGAATCTAAACGACAAACAATTTTCTTTCGTAAACAATGTCGGAATGAATGAGAAACCTAGTAGGAAATACGCGAAATTTCGTTCGCAATTTCGTTGTCGTTTGTAAAAGAGTAGGTGTTAACAACATAAAAAATATATTTCTAATAATTCATTATTGAAGTGGTAACACTAAACATATTTTTGCTATCTCGCTCTCTCTATATGTCTCTCTCTCTCTCGATTATAAGCAGCGTCACAAATACCATGTATATTTTCTATTATTTAATTTAAATTGTTGTAAATATTTTTTTTATTATATAGGTAGTAAGTAGGTAAGTAAGTATGTTAATTTATTTTTATGATATTTTGTATATAGTATATATATACTTTTTTGGCATTAATTAAACCCATTTATTATTATTATTTAAAAGGTGTTAATAAATAAGTAAACAATTGTGAGAACAATAAATAAACAAGTGCAGTGCCAGACGATTTGTTTTACATTAATCTACACACACAGTCCTCACGATTTACCCAGGCAGCGCCCTACCAAGGCGCGCCATAAGGAAGGCGCCAAGGAACGCTACAGTAGGCCCTAAGATATTTTAAATATTTTTCAGGCAGGCGTTCTCAACATTTCGCGGTGCAGCGCTGCTATGTGCGGGCACTGCGCGGCAGCTGGCGGCAGTGGGCGCGTCGTTCACGCGGCAGCAGCGCCAGCAGCTGCTGCGCGCGCAGCTGCTCAACGTCGTCATGCAGGGCACCTTCGCCAGTCAGTATACATTATACACTATACACACCCAGTATACACCCACCCAGTATACGGCAGAGTTGGGCAAAATTAAATTGCAATTAATTAATTACAAATTGCACGTGGTGTCACAATTAACAATTGATTTTGATTTGTTTGTCAATCGCGAACAAATCACAATTAATTGTTAATTGTGATATCACCTGCAATTTGCAATTAATTAATCGCAATACAATTTTGCCCAATACTGGTATACAGGCAGCTGGCGGCAGTGGGCGCGTCGTTCTATTGGTGGTAGAGACCAGCTGTAGCCAATTGACTGCAGCTCATATACCACCCTCTCAGAGAAGACAGGCTAAAGCAGCTTTTACAGTTGCGTTTCGTACGATGAGTGAGAGAGCCGGAAGCTCAACAAACCCCCCCCCCCCTGCCCCTCCCTCCGTCCAACTCACCTTCAGGTCGGCATCGTGCGAACGATGCCATTGGTATGGTGGGCACACAGAGTAAAGACTAAAGAAAGAGGTGCCCTTATTAGATATATGTATGAAAAAAAACGTGGTCATTGTTTTTTCATTTTCATTGTTCTATCTACCGGTAAATAGTTGAACTACTCGCGTCGTTTTATGTCGATGTTAGTACTAGGCCGACCACTCGGCCGAGTTGCTTAGGGCCAGTCCCCTTAGTAATTGGTCCATGGGTGAGCATCTATAGGTTAAAAAAATCTACCACTTTGCCAATAATATTCGATGCATTTTTACCGCAATCTCGCGAGATGTTAGCCTTGGGTATCAAGATTATAATCCTGGGACCCTGGGACATTTTTGTACACACGGTTACCTGATCCCAAACTAAGCAGAGCTTGTACTATGGAAACCAGATAACTGATATTACTACATATACTACTTTTTTATTTGTAAATACATACTTAATATATATATACACCCAGACTCCGGACATACAGACATGTTCATGCACACAAATGCATGTCTCGGGTAGGAATCGAACCTACGACCTGCAGCGTGAAAGGCGCCTCCGCGCCAACCACGCTAATGGGCCCGTCAAAACACTCAACTCAAACTCAAACTTCAAACTTGATACCTTGTTTCCGGACCCATATTTGACACTGGCTATTTATATTTTTCAGAATTGGACATACTCGAGCGGTCGAATCCGCTGTTTCTAATAAACGCGGCCAATCTAATGGGGGATTATTTCGCTGGTGAGTTTTGATACAAAAAAAAAATATAAAGTCACGACTTTTATCCCCATTCGGGGGTAGTCAGAGGCTTGAGTGGCCATACACCACCACATTGTGGAGGTATTAAGTCAACTCAAAGCCCACGTTTCACCAGATAGTCAGAACCCAACGTGACAGGTGGTGAACCTTGTCGCCGTGTATACAGGAACTGACTATTACCTAATCCCGAGGGATAGGTAGGTTTCCTCACGATGTTTTCCCTCACCGTAAGCGAACTGTAGATTATGCACATAGATGAAAATTCATCCATTGGTGCATGCCCCACCGGGGATCGAACCTGGGACCTTCTGATTGCTAGCCCAAGGTGTTCGCCCCTAGACTACCGTCGCTTGACACAAAATAATAGACAAAACGCGCTCATACGCTCATAGAGTCGCTGATAGCCGGCAATCACTCATAGGTAAACGATCGGAGGTTCAATAACGATTGGCAAGGTCAGGCAGAGATTGGTGACCATTTAGCAATGACATGATAATAACTATAACTCACTTTTTACGTGACCAAGCAGCCCCCAACCCCCTTAAATGTGTATGTGTGTGTAATCCCTTTCTTTTTAGGGTTCCGTACCCAAAGGGTGCCAACGGGACCCTATTACTAAGGGGCCATCCATAAATTACGTCACATGAATTTCATGTTTTTTTACCCCTCCCCTCCCCCCCTTGTCACAGCTGGTCACATTTGCGAGACCCCCCTCCCTGTGTGACGTCAAATATTTTTTTCAATTTACAGATTTTTTTTAAAAATTTCTTTAACAATTCAAATTTCGATTTTAATACTTAGATATATTAGATTTTTTAATGTGACGTCACAAAACTTAGGACCCCTCCCACCCCCTTGTCCCACAATGTCACATTTCGTCGACCCCCTCCTCCCCCTTTACGTGTGACGCAATTTATGGATGGTCCCTAAGCCTACGCTGTCCGTCCTTCTGTCCGTCTGTCAGCGGGCTGTATCTCACGAACCGTAATAGGGAGAGTGTTGAAATTTTCACAGAATGTGCATTTATGTTGCCGCTACAACAACAAATAATAAAAAAGCGGTCCCCATAGAGGAAACTTAATATTTTTGATGTTTTTATTTTGCGGTGTTACGGAATCATTCATGTGCGAGTCCGGCACGCACTTGGCCGGTTTTTTTAACCTGTGTATGTGTACAGAGGCGCGGCTATGCAACGGAAACAAGGTCCACATCCTGGCGAGCCCGCTGCTGCAGTACCTGCGGGCGCTGCTGGCTAGTGACGACACGCGCGCACACCGCAGCCTCGCCACACAGGTACACACTATACTTACTAATATTATGCATGAAGATGTCTGTATGTCCCGAGTCTGGGTGTATATGTATATTAAGTATGTATTTACAAATAAAAAGTAGTGTATGTAGTAATATCAGTTATCTGGTTTCCATAGTACAAGCTCTGCTTAGTTTGGGATCAGGTAGCCGTGTGTAATAAATGTCCCAGGATATTATTATTATTATTATCAGGCGTTCATAGCCAACTGCAATCACTGATCTGAAAACAAATCGGATGTTAACCAACGCTCGGCAAGCTCAGGCAGAGATGGGTGACTATTTAGTGTTTGAACAGAGCGTCTCCGTGCTTCGGAGGGCACGTAAAAAGTCGGTCCCGGTTGTTGTCATCTAGACAGCAGTGGTTAAGCCATGTCAGAGGCCTTCGGGCGGCTTGAACAACTCTGACACCAGGTTGGCCACTAACCATACGATAAGTAGAAGAAAATTATTATTAATGCGAAAGTAACTCGGTCTGTCTATTACGTTTTCACGACTAAACCGCTAAACCAATTTTGATGATTTTTTTTATGGAGATAGACAGGACCTTGGAGCAGAACATAGGCTACTTTTTATCCCGGAAAAATGTCAGGTTCCTGGGGGATTTTAAAGTTAACGCGGACGAAGTCGCGGGCAGAAGCTAGTTTAGTCTAAATGCGAAAGTAACTGTATGTCTGTTAAGTTTTCACCGCTAAACCAATTTCGATTAATTTTGGTAAACAGATAGACAGGACTTTGGAGAAGGCCATAGGCTACTTTTTGTTGCGAAAATTAAACTTGAAGGGTGTAAAATAGGGGTTGAAAGGGTCAAACCTCGGCGTCATAGTTGGACACTGTCGATCCTGGCTTACAGGAGTAACAGTGGTGGGACCGTGTGGCGGGCCAAGTCCCATAAAATAACCGGACAAGTACAAGTAGGTCTCGCGCCCTAAGTGTTCCGGACAAATTGGGACCCCATACATATTTCCAGCCCTTATTTTACCCCCTTAGGGGTGGAATTTTCCAAAATCCTACCTATGCTCTTCTTCAAGTCTATAAAAGGTAACTACTGTTTAAATATCATGTTTGTAACACCAGCGGTTTGGGCTGTGCACGTCTTGACAGACGGACAACGACGTGATCTTTAAGGGTTCCGTATTTCCTTTTGAGGTACGGTACCCTAAAAAAGATAGACTAGAAAGAAGTATTTTAATTGACCCATGTCTAGACACCTTTTTAACATGATTCTTTGTCCACAGCTAATGCAGAACGGCCGAGAATTACTATCAGTGCTAGCACAAGAACTCGACGAGTTATCCATATCTATCCGTCTAAGGCTCCTATCGCCACCCCCAGTCAGCACAATATGGCTGCTACTATCAGCCGACTTATGCCTCAACAAATTCCTACCTCTGCCCAACACATTACAACAATTCTACGCCTCACACCTAGAACTAACAACAGAAGAAAACTACAGCGAAGTCAGCTACGGTTCGTGGAAGAAATCGCCGGAGAAAGACGATTTTCGACCGGATTTAAACTCGGATTTGAGCGAGAAAGTCGCTCAGAACTTGTCCCAAATAAGCCTCAATAATAACGATGATAAGCCGAAGTTGAGACCGATTTTAGGCGCCGGCGCAGGTCTTTTAAGGCAGGAACAAGCGTTATCAGTTAGCCAAGACAACTTTGAAACGTGGACAGCTAAGAATAATCTAAACAAACGGTACGATTTGAACTCTTGGAGGCAGGAGGAGGAGAAAAAGGACGAGGAATTCAACCAGACTGCATTACCGAACTACGCTGTACCTGATTTTCCACCGCCTAGATTCAACTACCAAGAGAATTTCGTGAATTATCTACAACAAGGTGATGGGACGTATATACAGAATCAATATCAGAACATGCCGTTCAACCAGCAAGGTGATACGTACCAATACACACAGAACCCAGAACGGTCTACGACCAGCAGTGAACGATCACAGAACGACCGAGTGACAACCACACCGCAGTTACCAGAACGGGTCAACAATGAAATCCAGAAAGCCGGTCGTAGACCCGTCGAAAACTGGAGAAAAGACAAAGATGCCAAAGACGGGCAGAGACAGAGGAATTGGACTCGTCAGAGGTCCACGGACAATGAAGAGGAGGGTGAGAAAAAAGAGCGGTCTGCGTCTAGGAATTCGAGGGAGTCTAGACCGGGGAATCGTATCGCGAGGCGTGATAGCGGGGACCAGGATGGATCTGGGTCAGCTGGGACGGCTGGGACCACGCCGCCGAGGAGACACGTGACCGAGGTCCCCAGAAACAACAAATACTGGGACCACGACGACCGTTGTGACAAAGACTATAATAGTTAGTAGTTATACGCGTCGCGTTAATAAATGGCGCTTATAAGGTTTACGACAAATTGAAAAGTGATGGGTAAAATGTGTTGCAGTGGGGATTTTTTATTAACAGACGAACAACAACTGGGCCCTAAGGGTGCGTTTCCACTGACGCGGAGCTGGGCGGAGTGGAGCGGAGCGGAATGTGAATTGGCCAATCACAGTGCTCGAAATCTCCACTCCGCTCTCGGCCCATCACAGTTGGCCAATGACAGTCCGCCGCTCCGCTCCACTCCGCCCAGGTCCGCTTCAGTGGAAACGCACCCTTAGTGCTATATCGCACGAGGACACCAGTGGTAGCGCAACCAGTCGCTCCACCAACAAAATGTATAGAGCTGCATGGAGAGTATCGCACCTGGTGTCCGCTTGGTAGCGCAACCAATTCGGTGTCGGCTACCGAATCACCCGCTGGCGCAACCATGGTTGCCTCGTGCGATATCGCACTAAGTCGCTTAGCCATTGAGCTGCTATAGCGATCGACGGTCGATCAGTATAGCAAAATGCCACAGTAGCGCCACAATGGTTAAGCGACTTTGGGTTGGTATGGTCCCAAACTAAGCAAAGCTTGTACTATAGGTACCATACAATGGACTGGGGGCGATCCCAGTGACACCCAGACCAGGGTAAAATTACGAAAAGGCCGTTTCCGTTTGCCTCTGGCGGGAATCGAACCCGCGACCACCCGATTCAGTCACTATAATTCATAGATTTATACTGCGTTATCAAAATATCCGTCATATTTGATGACCGCTTGCCGCAGTGGTTGGAGCGTTGGCCGCTCGGCTAACTACATCGGGTGGTCGCAGGTTCGATTCCCGCGAGAGGCAAATTTCGGAAACGGCATTTTCGTAATTTGTCCTGGTCCGGGTGTCACTGGGATCGCCCCCAGTCCATTGTACGGTACCCATAGTACAAGCGTTGCTTAGTTTGGGACCATACAGTTGGTGTTGCTGGCGATAAAAACCTATTATCGTAGATATTGATAATGTTCCTCCCCCATAACCCAGTGGGGTAGGTAGGAAATGCCAAAAACTTGTACTTAAAAAATACTCGGTCCATAGAAATAAATTTTGTCACAAAATTATTTGTCAATGTTTTGTATATTAGTTGATTTTAACTAGCAATCTGGGTGCTACTGGGACCGCTCAGTCCCCATTTGGGACTATACTTTGACAGTTATTAAATATCTGTCACTATTTGGATGTATGTCAAAATGGATTTCTTGGATCGATTTTTGAAAGCCCCACTGTGCAAGAATTCTCGTAAAAACATCGAGAAATTATTCTTGGTATAAAACATTCTACCCATCATATACAGGGTTACATCAGAATTGCTGCTAATATTTTAACTACATGATTCAGATTATGTTAAGAACATTTTGATCAACAATTCGATTGATTAATTTAACCACAATAAATTGGAAAATATGAATTACATTGACTGAGTGTTTTTAATCCTAGAAGCCATAGATTGATAAAAGTTTTGCCCACGTTGGCTCTACTAAGAACACCATTCTAAATGCGGCAACTTATTATCGAAGCGGCACGTTAGTTGCATACATTAGTTACTGTCAGATGTACTGAAGTACGCCGACTTCGGCGTAGTATCAGTTGCCGCATTTTATTAGTATCTATGCCTGGAAGCATTATTTTTATTACGTATTAATTAACCCAGAAGTAATGATTAAACATCGGGAATTAGAAAGAGACAATCGGCTAGCTTCAGCTTTACAGACCGTCTATGAGTGACAGAGATGACGTATACTACTACTTTTTTTTGCTTCAGGAACAATAATTATTGTTAACATTGTATTCGTTCCAAGTTAATTTCAAATTAATTTTTAGTAAATCGAATAGTTATTGGTTAAAAATAATCTGAATCATTTGATTTCATAGTTCAAAATATTTTTGTCGTTTTCGTAGTAACCCTGTATTAATATGAATAACGCCATCTACAGCCATTAGTCTGAACAGACTTACGGACTCATAGTGAAATTAAACAGTGATCAGAGACACAAAATAATTATTTTTAGTCATAGTGAAGTGGGAAAATAATAGTGTAAAACAATTTGTCAGTTGTAAGACGAATACTGAAACGTTACTTCAATATAAGGATGGTGACCATAGACCACATAGCCAGTAGACGCCTAATGGCCGGCGCACATAAAGCACGGCAGAGCATGGCATATTAATTTTTATCAATCGAATTTAATACTTATCCAATCGAAATAAGGTGCTCCAGCGGGTGCACCGAGAAAATGCTCCGCGATGCTCCGAGGTCGATCACCGAGCATTGAAATATGTACCTTATTTCGATTGGATAAGTATTAAATTCGATTGATAAAAAGTAAAATGCCATGCCATGCCGTGCTCTATGTGCGCCGGCCATAAGGGCATAAATTACGTGAGGCATTTAGGAGGGGAGGGGGTAGAGAAAAATCTCACCAAATCTCACGTGGGGGAGAGGGGGGTCTCGGCAAATCACACGTAATTTTTTACCGCCAGTAACATTGAAAGAAAACTGGGTTAAGTTGAGTAAAACATGTTTCTCCTCTAGAATATAGCTTCCGAAAAATCTCACGTGAGATTAGAGGGGGAGGGAGGGGGTCGAGCAAAATCTCACGACATCTCACCAGGGGGGGGTCGAAAAATCTCAAAAATCACCTTACGTAATTTATGGACGCCCCCTCACCAGACCAATCGGGGGTACTACGCGTTGTCTATAGTATATTGGTCTATGTACTGAAACGACATTAGAATAGCCTCAAAATGACATTCTTAATTTGAGTTTCGTTTGAGTATTCGTCGTAATAGTAACGGTAAGGTGTTTCAAGAGGTCGCGGGCTCATGACCTCTCCCCTTAACATGGGGGGAGGTTCACGACCTCCCCCTGAGACAAGGGGGGTGCAGTAATACCGATGCGTGCTAAGTCTACATGATCTCCATTTAATCGAATGGACGTTTATTTAAATTTAGTTTAGTTTATTATTAAAAATATAATGTATATGTATATTGAAGATTTATTATGAAAAATTCGATATTTGATTGAGATACTAACATTAAAGCTCGTATTAATAAATGCGTCTCAAAGTTGAGATCGATCTTAAGATGCAGTTTTGAAATGTATGGAACATCTGTCAAAAACAGCGTCTTAGGGGCCCATAAATTACGTCACTCGTAAAGGGGGGGGGGGGGGTCGACGAAATGTGACATTGTGTGACAGGGGGGGGAGGGGTCCTAAGTTAAGTGATGTCATATTAAAAAATCTAATATATCCAAGTATTAAAACCGAAATTTGGACTGTTAACGAAATAATTGACGGGCCCGTTAGCGTGGTTGGCGCGGAGGCGCCTTTCACGCAGGTTTCACTGCAGGTCGTAGGTTCGATTCCTACCCGGGACATGCATTTGTGTGCATGAACATGTCTGTATGTCCGGAGTCTGGGTGTATATGTATATTAAGTATGTATTTACAAATAAAAAAGTAGTATATGTAGTAATTTCAGTTATCTGGTTTCCATAGTACAAGCTCTGCTTAGTTTGGGATCAGGTAACCGTGTGTACAAAAATGTCCCAGGTTATTATCCCAGGAATTTGGAAATTTCTGAAAATTGAAAAAAATATGTGACGTCACACAGGGAGGAGGGGAGTCTCGTAAATGTGACCAGCTGTGCCAAGGGGGGAGGGGTCTAAAAATCATGAAATTCGTGTGACGTAATTTATCCCCCTTAAGATCGATCTCAACTTTAAGATGCATTTATTAATAAGAGACTAGGCCCAGGTCGGCAACGTGCGAGCGCTGCCTTTGATATTGCGTCTATAGGCTACGGTAACAGCTCAACATCAGGCGGGCCGTACGTTACGCTTTAGTTATTATAAAAAGTAACGCTCAAACTTAAATGCTAATATGCGATTAAAATAAGAATAGGACCGCCGGCGAGGGAAAACATCGTGAGGAAACCTACCTATTCCTCGGGATTAGGTAATAGTCAGTTCCTGTATACACGGCGACAAGGTTCACCACCTGTCACGTTGGGTTCTGACTATCTGGTGAAACGTGGGCTTTGAGTTGGCTTAATACCTCCACAATGTGGTGGTGTATGGCCACCCAAGCCTCTGACTACCCCCGAATGGGGATAAAAAGTCGTGACGTTACACATAGGACCGGCCTAGCGCCATGTTGTGACGTCACAACTGGAACTTGGTACAGCTCTCGGCTAACTTCACTCGAGTACAGTACTTGGTACCGTATTTATAGGTGACGGCTAGGCGTTCAGTAAATACTGTGGTCCATTTATGAAAAACCGTGGTCCAAACAGATCGTGTAGGCTAGTGTACTGATGGATGACAGTATTTACCACGAATTTCAATTCCAGAATGACAGTTTGTGGTAAATATTGACATCCATCAGTACACTAGCCTACACGGTCAGTTTGGACCACGGTATCGTGTCATTACGCGTCGCGAAAGAAATAGAGTGGACATGTCTTCTGAGATTGCGGATTAAACCAAGCGCTAAGGTATCCATACAAGCTTTCGTGTTTCATTTGACGTCTGCACTGTACGAACTACGTCACGATACTGACGGAATAAATACTGAACGTGTAGCCTGCCTGTTTATTCCGTAGATGGAATGACATCCATCATTATTTACCATACTGACGGACCACAGTTTACAGGGTGGTGACGACATAGTGACAATAAATTAAAACACGATCCCTGCTAGTCAATCACATCACATTAAAATTATAAAATTAGGTTTACATCAAAGTCCAAAATTTCAAATTTTCAAACAAATTAAATGCGGAAATAGTCTAAACGAAACACAACAGCCTTTATAAACGTCTACCGACCTCATAGACTGACCTGTAAGTACAAGCGTGGCAACATAGCTTCGGTGTCGGTGTTTTTAGCGGTACCTTTGTAGGCGTAAGGTTAAAATAGTCAAAATAAAAAAGCAATCCCGTGGCAATACCTTTGAATATAATTTAATAATATTTTATGTGCGAACTACTAATGTGATACCCAGTATGTGGTTTCAGTTATTGTCATGATGTCGTCACCACCCTGTATACTTTACTTCTAGCCTTCGCCATATGAGTGAAGTTAGCCGAAAGTCCGTCCTATTCTTATTTTAATCGCATTTTACATCTGATTAAAAATACCCGTAAAACTAAATTGCATAATAAAGAGGTTTTTTTTTTTTCATATTGTAGGGTAGTTTATAACTAGTGATGTACCTAGTGTTAAGATGATACAAGGCGGTAGGTATCAGTGGATTAGGGACAATATTAGTGGAACTATACTCTGATTTTTAATTTCGTGGACTAAAATGACAGCTATAAATGTCAAATTATTTAATGGAATCATTTTTTATGAGTGATCTTGTTTTTGTTATACTTTAGTGAATAAAATAAAATTAAATTGTCATAAAAACAACATACTTAATTAATGATGAACAGATTAAATTAATTTTACGTTTGATATGCAAATCAGTCATTTTAGGCCACGAAATTAAAAATCAGAGGGCCTACTCTTTAACAAACGCAAACGAAATTTCGGACGAAATCTCGCGTATTTCCTACTACGTTTCTCATTCATTCCGACATTTCTTACGAAAAAAAATGTTTGACGTTTAGATTCGACGACGACGAAGACGTCAAACTATTTTCGTTCGTAAGAAATGTCGGAATGAATGAGAAACGTAGTGGGAAATACGCGAAATTTCGTTTTCGTTTGTAAAAGAGTAGCCCATAGAGTATAGCTTTGAAGTTTTGACGACCAATATGGAAATTTTGGTCGTTTATTATGTCACCTTTGGATTTGTCCCTAACTATTTAAAGTTTCTAATACATTATAACATAGATAAATATATCTAGAACATGATTTGAGCGTTCGGAGTTTCACTTTGAAAAGGTCGTGTCAGGTGGTTGCGAGTTCGATTCCCGTCTAGGCACATTTCGGAAATCCTTTTCGTAATTTGCCCTGGTCTGGGTGTCACTGGGATCGCCCCCAGTCCATTGTACAGTACCCGTAGTACAAGCTTTGTTTGGGACCATACAGTTGGTGTGTTTGTCTGGCAATATTGGTTATTTTGGTCTATGTTATAATGTAATAAGAGCTTTAATTCCCTAGTGGTCAAATAAATAATATGAGGTGTTCAAAATTAAGTATAAAATGTTCAAAAATAAAATATCTTAGTATCCCTTAAAGACATGGATACCTTAGTGCTATATCGCACGAGAACACCAGTGGTAGCGCAACCAGTCGCTCCACCAACGAAATGTATAGAGCTGTATGGGTATCGCACCTGTCCTCTTAGCCAAGTGGCTTCGTCGACAAGCGTTTCTACAAATCTATAGGCTTGATGTATGGAAATGACATAAGTCACGTGATCTACTTATCAACATGTGATGTCATTTCCATACATTTAAGCGTAGCGATTTGTAGAAAGGCTTGAGAAACGCTCGTAGTCGAAGCCACTTGGCTAGGGGGGCTGGTGTCTGCTTGGTAGCGCAACCAATTCGGTGTCTGCTATCGAATCACCCGCTGGTGGCGCAACCATGATTGCCTCGTGCGATATCGCACTTGGGGACTGTTACGCAGTCCTCAAAGTATATTCTCGAAATAAATTTGACGTTTTTGACAGATTTTCTAAAAATATCTGAGAAAATGACAAATTTATTTGGACATGAAGTTGAAAACTGTGAAACAGTCGCTAAATTTTGACATTGTGACAGTTTTGCCATAGACAATCTGTATTTTTTTTAACACCTACCACGAATTTGACAGCTCACATGTTAAAGGAATATAGACTGTACCTACCTGCATTCGGGGCATAACAGTACCTGCGTAGAATAATTATTGCGTATTGCACAACGTTATGCTAAGGTTACACGACGACACTTGACACTAGACACTCAGTGTATACACTTACGGCCGAATACTCAAAGGCTACTTAAATATTTAAGTCCCACTTAGCAGTTGGAGACGTCGTTATCTGTCATTTTTTGTATGGCGCGTCAAAGTTAAGCAGCTCTCAAATTTTGCGTACGAGTATTCGGCCGTAAGGCTAGTATTAATAAATGCATCTCAAAGTTTTGATCGATCTTAAGATGCAGTTTCGACGTTTAATATATGGCACATCTGTCAAAAACAGCGTCTTAAGATCGATCTTAACTTTGAGATGCATTTTCATACGAGCCTTATTGTCTGCCACCTGTCACGTTGGGTTCTGACTATCTGGTGAAACGTGGGCTTTGAGTTGGTTAATACCTCCACAATGTGGTGGTGTATGGCCACTCAAGCCTCTGACTACCCCCGAACGGGGATAAAAGTCGTGACGTTACATTACATTTTTTTTTTCTTATTGTCTAGTATCGACGTGTATCCCTAGCATTATATTAGATATATAATGGAGTTAATTCTATTCCCACATAAACTTGTAGTGTATGGCTGTCCTTGTCATCATCGTATGGAATAAACGGGACAGCAATATAATTGGTTATATGGAGAACAGAGTTAACACCTTTTTAAATTTAATTTGTATAAGTGAATCGTGAGGCCACATCTTGTCGGCCCAGCGCTATAGAGGAAGCCTCCCCTTAATGCGAGGGGGAAAATACACCGTACTACACCACCAAGCCAACTAGACACTCGGGTATAAATATCAAATGATAATAAGTCAATGATTCCGCGGTCCGTCCACAACGCAGTGAGCCTGGGCCAATGCCGGCACTCCTGTGGCAGTAGCTCCCACTACGTGGTGGACGGACCGCGGAATCATTTACTTATTATTAATAATAATAATAATTTAGCCCTTTTAACGTCCCACTGCTTGGCACGGGCCTCCCCTCAATGCGAGGGGGATTCAGGCCATAATCCACCACGCTGGCCCAGTGCGGGTTGGTGGATTACACATGTCTAAAGACATGCTGGTTTCCTCACGGTGTTTTCCTTCACCGTTAGCAAGTGATAGTCATTATTAAAGTTATGATTCACACATAGATTTCGAAAAATCCAGAGTTGTGAGCCAGGGTTTGAACCCAGGACCTTAAGCCCGCAAGACGCGTGCTTAACCAATCGGCTAGCACTGCTTACTTTACTGCACTGCATTTACTTATTATCATTTGATATTTATACCCGGGTGTCTAGTTGGCTTGGTGGGGTAGTAAATACTAAATTATCCCTAGTCCAAATAATACAAGATGTGGTTACACGTTTTTAACAGATTTAATGGAGAATTATACTTTAAAAATATAAATTTTAGCTTGGTAGTAGTGTGAGCGTAGGTAGGACTACATCGGGTTGTTGCAGGGAAAAGCTGTAGCCAATTGACTGCAGCTCATATACGGGCTGGCTCGACCAGGGTACTACCACCCTCTCACAGAATATCGCCGTAAAGTAGCCATTACAACTGCGTTTACAAGTGCGAGAGCCGGAAGCCCAACATCGATCCTCTGATTTGTCGGCCGAACGGCTGACTGGCCTCTGATTGGTCATTCAGAATCTACCGACCAATGAGAGTGTCGAGACTAAACGACTTAGGGCTCAGTTAGTGTGTTATACACATGGACCAGTTACTAAGGGGACTGGCCCTAAGCAAGTCGGCCGAGTGGTCGGCCTAGTACTAACATCGACATAAAACGAAGCGAGTAGCTCAACTATTTACCGGTAAATAGTAAAATGAAAATGAAAAACATTGACCACGTTTTTTTTCATACAAATATCTAATAAGGGCACCTCTTTCTTTAGTCTTTACTCTGTGGTTATACAGTTCTCATTCTAGTGTAGTCAGAGAGACCCTGAATACCATTTAGAGTATAATTTTCCATAAAATACTACAATTAAAACATTGTAAAATAACTACTCGGTAACTAAGTAGATTTTTCTAAGCATTCTTAAAGAAATGTGTGACTTTCTTTGAACAAGTTAATACTTTGTAAGTTTCTCATCAAGTTATGGTAATAATGAAATTTATCGTCAAATAAACAATATTCAAGCAAGTTCAGATGTTTGTGCAAGTTTGTGGCGTAAAATACCGATCGAATAGGCACCATGGACCTATACACCTAACGGGATGGAGTACTGTTGCACCACGGACGAAAAGTATAAGGTAGACGAGCGCGTAAAACTGAGGGCCTACTCTGTTTCAAACGAAAACGAAATTTCGGACGAAATTCGCGTATTTCCTACTACGTTTCTCATCGATTCCGACATTTCTTACGAACGAAAATTGTTTGACGTTTAGATTCGACAACGACGAAGACGTCAAACAATTTTCGTTCGTAAGGAATGTTGGTCTCGTTGAGAAACGTAGTAAGAAATATGCGAATTCCGTCCGAAATTTCGTTATCGTTTGTAAAAGAGTAGGCCCCATTTTGAATTGGACGAAGTAAACTAAGTGCTGAAAATGTCACTGTTCTATGAATTCGTTCTATTTATATCGAAAATTGACATTAACACCTGTCAGTTTACTTCGTCTATTTAAAAATCTGGCTTTAGTGAGTGACGCCAAAAAGTAATACCGAGATACCCTCAAGGCAGTAACTTATGTCTTGAAACTGGATCTGGAAAATGTAATAGCACTAGTATTTCTATGACGGTTCGTACACGACGCTACTCAAAAGAAACTTATTAGTAATTAATTAGTAGAGTGCTTATTAGTAATTAGTAGTAAATCTATGTCTGAATCATAACTTTAATATGATTATCACTTGCTTACGGTGAAGGAAAACATCGTGAGGAAACCTGCATGTCTTTAGACATGTGAAATCCACCAACCCGCACTGGGCCAGCGTGGTGGATTATGGCCTGAATCCCCCTCGCATTGAGGGGAGGCCCGTGCCCAGCAGTGGGACGTTAAAAGGGCAATTTTTTTTATTTTTTTATTAGTAGCGTGCAACTGGCGCCTCGTACTTGAGTGATTATGTTTTGTTTGTTCTTGTATGGAGCTCGGGGAGTTACTAACCGTTCGCTTCCTTTTGGGTAGCGTCGTGGACGATACACATGTGACTGACGTTACTAATCAGTTAGTAATTTTAATTACTAACCAGTTTCCTTTGAGTAGCGCCGTGGACCAATGGCCTTATACAGGCTGACTGGTTGAACACTTTACGTATTGATATAGAGTGCTCAGTACTCGATTCTCGTTCTAATTATGTAAAAAAAAAATAGGTGTCTAATATTTGCCTAATTTATCTTGAATTATCCACTCAAAACAATAAGCGTGGTCAGGATCGTACCTCCTTGATTTGACGTACCTATCAAGTGTCATTAGTGTCATTAGCACTAGCGTTCTACGCGAGGCACTGCGGTGTCCACAATTTACGAGTTTTAGCACATTAATTTAATGAAGGTTTTCTCTGTAGTTCATTGGTATTTTCTAATTTTATTTTTTTAAACGTTTCATGTTACCTTAAATTATCATGTCCTTCAATATTTAAAGTGTTTAACCAGTCAACCTGCAGATTAATAAATTTAAAAAAAAAACAAATTTGCGATCCAGTTACGTATCCATGGTTCATACATTACAGCAGTGCCTCTAGTGGTAACTTGCTTAGACTCGATCGGTATTAGAAAACGTTTAACACAATGGAATAACATCACAGTTACATAGTAAATAGAACATTCTCTTGTTCGATTCGATGTAATCTTAAAAGCCACAATGGCGACCTTCCTAACGTATTGTGTGCGTATAAAGGTATATCTCCACTCCACATCGGCAAGGCATACTGATAGGAATTTAAGCTTGGGGTTTTTAGAAAAGTGACGACTCGTGAGATGCGTAATTGATGATTGTGTAAAGATCTTGTCATAGAAATTAAGGGCCTGTGTCAAAATCGTCAGATAACTGGCGATTCTGTAAAAATCATGTAAGCTAGAGGTAGCACCTATGAATGATTAACATCTATATTTTAGCGTTACTATAAGTCTGATACAGGCCCTTAAACTATTTGTTATTTGACACTTGCGAACTTATTATCCTGGGTGGGCCATAATTTTAAAGAAAGCTGTTTCAGTAATTGTCACTACATATACCTACTTATATAACATTTTGCCGATCGGAGTTTCTCTAGGTGTACACGCCTTTAAATCGGCACCGCCCCGTGGCATTGCCGACAGACAATGGAGAAGGGCCTTTATGAACTGAACTTGCAAAACTGTAAAAAATCTAGCCTATGTTTAATATCCTTAAAATCGCTAGCCATTGTTTGGTTAATGTTAATTTATGATAGGGAGACATTGTTCCGTGAACATGACGTGTGTGTTCAAATAGATTGGTTCGAAACGATTTCGTTAAATTATGTAATCTCGAATAAATTGAAATTTGATTTCCGTTTTTTGTCTCATTTTAAAGAACAGATAAAACCTATTTACAGTTCGCTTACGGTGAGGGAAAACATCGTGAGGAACCCTACCTATCCCTCGGGATTAGGTAATAGTCAGTTCCTGTATACACGGCGACAAGGTTCACCACCTGTCACGTTGGGTTCTGACTATCTAGTGAATCGTGGGCTTTGAGTTGGTTAATACCTCCACAATGTGGTGGTGTATGGCCACTCAAGCTTATTTTTTTATTTATTTTTTAATAGTTTTTATACTGAGCACATGGCCTATTATTATTTTATATGACGACCGCTAGCCAAACGGCATCGCGGCAGGCCTGGGAGACGGCGGGACGAGTTAAGACTCCTACTTGAAATTGGCCCAGTATTGCCATAAACAGGGAGGAGTGGAGGAAGAAAAGGGAGACCTTTGCCCAGCCAGTGGGACGACACAGGATGACAAAAAAATTGGCGCTTCTGGTTCGAGTGTAAGACCACTGCATGGGGTGGTTGCGGGTTCGATTCCCGCCAGAGGCAAATTTCGGAAATGGCCTTTTCGTATTATGCCCTGGTCTGGGTGTCACTGGAATCGCCCCAAGTCCATTGTACTACCCATAGTACAGGAACTCTTACAAGGTTGACGCTTGAAAATTAAACGAATGTTAAATTTTATGTATTTTATTTCTTACTATCCTAACTTTATTTGACAAAATATAGTCATAAGCTATATCTGCGTATCAGTAGACCTACCATGAGTGTTACGTTCGTTAGTCGGTAGCGTCTGCATAAAATACGGTGTCTTCCGTGTCCCCTACCCTTCTGGTTGGAGCGCACTTTGCACTCACCACAGTCCGGGTGAAGTTGTAGAGGCCACTCTGGCCAACAACATATTGTCCATTCAAAAAAAAAAAAAAAAGCTCCATCGATGGGATTAGGCCCGCCACAGACTCCCACCACTGTGACTCCTGTAAGCCAGGATCGACAGTGTCCAACGATGCCGAGGTTTGACCCTCGACGAGTCCCGGGGACAAGCTAAGTTGTCTTGGAACCCGCACGAATTTAATCAAAAGAAAGTATTTAGGTAGACGGTAGAAACGTATAGGACGGTAGAAAGTATTTAGGTAGACGGTAGAAAGGAGACGTACGATTAAATATTATTTAGGTAGACGGTAGAAACTAACGAATGATAAAACTCATGGTTTACTGAAATTCAATGGCCTAGTAAGCATATAAAGTACCTATGGATGGATTTATAGAAAATAAATCATTGCTGTTACAATTCGATCCACGGCGCTACTCAATAGAAACTGGTTAGTAACTTAAATTACTAATTAGTTACTAAAATGTAATAGCACTAGTATTTCTATGGTGGCTCGTACACGACGCTACCCAAAAGAAACTAGTTAGTAATTAGTAGCGCGCGACTGAGGGCCTACTCTTTTACAAACGAAAACGAAATTTCGGACGAAATTCGCGTATTTCCTACTACGTTTCTCATTGATTCCGACATTTCTTACGAACGAAAATCGTTTGAAGTCTTCATCGTCGTCGAATCTAAACGTCAAACAATTTTCGTTCGTAAGAAATGTCGGAATCAATGAGAAACGTAGTAGGAAATAGGTGAATTTCGTCCGAAGTTTCGTTTTCTTTTGTAAAAGAGTAGGGCCTCTGGTTTCAAGAAACTATAGTCTGATTTTTAATTAGACGAAGTGGGCTGACAGGTTCTTATGTCACTTTTCAATATAAATAGAACAAATAAGGTTCAAATTCGAACTTTTCAGCTGTCAGTTGGCTTCGTCTAATTAAAAATTAGACTATAGTCTGCGCCGCGTACTTGAGTGATTATGTTTTGTTTGTTCTTGTATGGGGCTCGGGGAGTTACTAACCGGTTGCGTTACTTTTGAGTATCGTCGCGGACGAGCCACGCACGACTAGCGTTACTAATTGTTTAGTAATTACTAACTAGTTCTGTTTCTTTTGGGTAGCGCCGTGGACGAATGTACCTATAAGTCGTGGAGATACCTACAGTTTGAAGGCAGCAGATTTCTTATTTAATAATACGATAATAAAATCCGTTTTATAGACATTTAAACAACCTTTCATGCTTAATCAGGTACTAATATTTTATTATTCTCTTAATATCGTTAATAGTCAAATTAACATGTTTTAAACAATACAAAGACATAACAAATGAGTAGATACTTAAGTAGTAGGTACTTACATCACTAAATTGGCAAAATTCAAAACGCAAGATCATGTAAAATATTCTTGCATATTGAATAAAATATGCGAGAACAAAAATCCAGTTGAAGTTCTTGCATTTCATTTGTAATTTTAATTAAGCATTACCTACACTACTTATATAATATTTTGTTGCGTTTTAATTTTTTCTACCATATTACACGAGACAATACCATACCTACTGAGCCCTAAGTCGCTTAACTATTGCCATTGCCCGTAAGGGTAAGCGACTCAGGGCCCTGCCTGTTCTTAAGTAGATACAAACATTATCATTTATCATTATTAAATAATTATATCAAAACGGGCTAAATAACCACGCATTTGAGTAGTAACTAGACACATCCTTAACTAATAATACTTATGTCAAACAATTGCCGTTTATTTATTCCTTTTCCGTCACAATTAGGCCGAGTCAAGATAATAAAAATACCTAATTAAATGATACTAAGGTCCGTATAAATAAATGCATCTCAAAGTTGAGATCGATCTTAAGATGCAGTTGTGACGTTTAATGTATGGAACATCTGTCAAAAACAGCGTCTCAAGTTCGATCTCAATCTTGAGATCGATTTCTTAATACGGGCCTAAGACTAGTCTACCTAAGGCTCTGCGTAATAGATGGCGAAATGTAGCTGTTTGTTACATCAAACGCTAATCGTTGTGGGCCTAGCTCGAATATGCAAGGCTCATTTCAATATGCAAGTAAACATGAAATAGCTCATAAAAGAGTGTCAAGATTTTTTATTCAAAGCACATATTTATTCTTTCTAACATTAATAATGACTAACCACTCCCCATACCATATGCAAGAACACACTTGTTGATTGCACAATCAATAATAAGCTGTCAATACACTCACCACACGCCATACCATATGCAAGAACACGCAAGAAACTTTTACTGTGTAGCCTATCATATGCAAGAACACTCGAGAAACATTACTTGTGTCGCCTACCATAGGCAAGAACACACAATAACCATTTACTGTGTAGCTTTCCAAATGCAAGAACATACAATAAACATTTACTGTAGCCTACTATATGCAAGAACACACAATAAACAATTACTGTAGCCTACCATACGCAAGAAACATTTCTATTCTAACCTTCCATATGCAAGAGCACGCAAGAAACATTTATTATGTAGCCTATCATATGCAAGAAAACTCGAGAAACATTACTTGTGTAGCCTGCCATATGCAAGAACACTCGAGAAACATTACTTGTATTGCCTACCATATGCAAGAGCACGCAAGAAACATTTATTATGTAGCCTATCATATGCAAGAACACTCGAGAAACATTTACTGTGTAGCCTACCATATGCAAGAACACCCAAGAAAGGCCTACTGTATAGCACAAGTGATCGGGTGCGTGAGGAGATAGTTAAGCAACACTGGGGTCCCGGCGGCTACCTCCAAGTTAAGTTTGTCTTCCTCTGTGACCGCTTCCAAGGCCTCGTCTGATGATACAGACATCTTCTCCTTCGTCTCAAGAAGCATATCCGTTGATGTATTATCCCCTGGTACTGTGTCTATGAATACCTGAGAATTAAAATAAAATAAATGTAACGTCACGACTTAAATGTAACGTCACGACTTTTATCCCCATTCGGGGGTAGTCAGAGGCTTGAGTGGCCATACACCACCACATTGTGAAGGTATTAACCAATTCAAATTCAAATTCAAATTTTTTTTTTTCACCAGATAGTCAGAACCGAACGTGACAGGTGGTGAACCTTGTCGCCGTGTATACAGGAACTGACTATTACCTAATCCCGAGGGATAGGTACCTCACGATGTTTTCCCTCACTGTCAGCGAACTGTAAATACCTGAGAATGTAACGTTAATGATTGATGGTAGACTGCAGCTCGTAAGGGCTGGCTCGACCGAGGTAGTAGCACCCTCTCACAGAAAATCCGCGTTCGCTTGTACGGCGAGTGAGAGAGCCGAGGAAGGAAAACATCGTGCGGAAAACTGCATGTCTTCGAAAATCTAACCAATTCAAAAGACATATGAAATCCACAAACTGGAACCAACCCGCACTGGGCCAGCGTGGTGGATTATGGCCTGAATCCCCCTCGCAGTGAGTGGAGGCTCGTGCCCAGGAGTGGAACGTTAAAAGGGCTAATTTTATTGTTATTAATATCTACACCTGTTTGTCGCTTCAGTTATGTATAAAGATAAACTCAAAACCTAGATACAAAGTGACGTCAAACTTGCGCACGCAGCGTTCAAATTATGCAAAGATGTAAAAACCTTCAGATGCGAACTACCTCGCTTATTTCGGCAATTAATGCAAGGTAACTCCCAGAGCCGTGGGTGTATACGGCTGGCACGCGCGCGCGCGCCAATGATTATACAGGGTGAAATCGAAATCGTGGGCAATATTTTAAAATATGACTCACCACATGAATTCAGAATAGTTTGGGAAAACAAATAAAAAAATCTATTGATAAAAAAATATTGCTCGGGTAAGCAAATAAGCAAACCATTTAACTGTTATACCTTACCTGGGTAATACATTTTTATCAATTGATTTGTTGTTTAATATTCCCTAAATATTTTGAATCATGTGTAGAATCAACGTTTAAAATATTGCCCACGATTTCGATTTCACCCAGTAGGTATAGCAAATAGCGCTAAATGTACATTCATCTCTTTCTAACAAGGGGCCATCCATAAATTACGTCACACGAATTTCATGATTTTTAGACCCCTCCCCCCTTGTCGCAGCTGGTCACATTTGCGAGACTCCCCCCCCCTCCCTGTGTGACGCCACATAATTTTTACAATTTTCAGAAATTTTATTATTTTTTCGTTAACTATTCAAATTTCGGTTTTAATACTTAGATATATTCAATTTTTTTATGTGACGTCACAAAACTTAGGAACCCTCCCACCCCCTTGTCACATAATGTCACATTTCGACGACCCCCCCTTTACCTGTGACGTAATTTATGAATGGCCCCCAACAGTTCTGGCTCCTATGGCTTGTACTCATGATGTGTAGGTATAGTTTAATGCGCCGATTTTCGAGCACTAATGTTAGGGTATGTCGGGTCTATAATATAGAACGTCATTGGCTGTAGCTTCGTACCTCATCGTCTTCCTCCTCGTCTCGCGGCGGCTCGGGTACAGGCTCGTCGACATGCGTGATGTATTGCGCTTCGTACTCGCTGTCGTCAGAGCTGTATTCGTCGCTATCATCGCACTCGAAGTACCGACTCTGTAACACGGATGAACATCAATAATATTGACTTAGCAGACTTAGGGCTCTAGTGGTGAGTGGTCGTTTATTTGTGCTGCGTTCCATTCGCCGTAATGTTTGTTATTTTAGTCCACAAAACTGTTAAAAACGTTAATAATGATCACTTTCAGTACAAGTTGGTTCGAGTGGAACTACATTTGTGAACGAAAATAACGAAATTAACAAAAATTACGGTGTCTGGAACGCTCTATTGATAGTATCTAGTAGTAGATATAGATAGTATAGTAAGGGGCGACCATAAATTACGTGAGGCATTTATGGGTGGGAGGGGGTCGAGCAACATTTCACCAAATCTCACGTGGGGGAGAGGGGGGGTCTCGGCAAATCTCTCGTAATTTTTTTACCGCAAGAAAAAGTGTAAAATTGCAAGAAAACTGGGTTATTTTATTTTTAAACTAAACTTAACTTTAACTTTTTTTGTTAAATTCAGTAAAACATGTATCTCCTCTAGAATATTTTTTTGAAAAATCTCACGCGAGATTAGAGGGGGAGGTAGGGGGTCGAGCAAAATCTCACAAGGCGGAAGGGGGGGTCGAAAAATCTCAAAATCACTTCACGTAATTTATGGACGCCCCCTAACCGTCGCGCAGGCCCATGGGTAGGTACCGTACAATGGACTGGGGGCGATCCCAGTGACACCCAGATCAGGGTAAATTACGATAACAACGACGATAACGTCCTTTCCGAAATTTCCCCAGACGGGAATCGAACCCGCAACCGTGTATTGAGCCGAGTGACCTATCGGTCCATTTTAGATATGACCCAGACTTCCTCATAATCTGCCACGTGTAAGGCAAGGCCATAGGTCAGTAAGTGCTAATATACCTAAAATGTAGGTAATCGGAACAAAATATTATAGGTTGGCGGAATGATCTCATTCTGCCTTGGTCCAACGTATTTAAAAAAAACAAAACGGTTATAAAAGTAAAATAATATTCATCGATGTTTTTATTAATAAAGCATTATTCGTTTCATTACACAGCAAGCAATGTATGCACAATATGGAAACTAAAACGATTGTATTTTGACAGCCAGGAATAGATTATTGACGGAATGTTGGCACGCCTGCGCATTGGATTTACGTTTCGTTCAACAGCATTTTATCGGGTAGTGAAATCGACTTAATTTTACTAAATATCAAACTATTATTTGTTCCGTTATTATTTGATAAAATTTATAGATTCACAAATAAAATTACGAGGTATTAAATTAAAATCACCAAACGCAAAAGTACTTCTCAATACTGAATACAGTTTTAAATTATAAAGACCACACCTTATCGTGAAACGAAACGTTACATCAACACCAGTATGGCAACATAACAATACAAAATATATTTCGCTCCTGTCAAAAATGACGATGTAATTATTTTTGTTACGAAAAATCTTACGAATCATTATTTATCAAAACATCATTCAATCGCCGCAGCGATGAGTCGCGAGTGCTGCTAACCAGCGTAAGCAATTAAAATACAACCGTGAACTTCTATACAATGCTAAATTACGCAACAAACTAGTCGTGCGAATTATCCTTTGTTATCATCACAAAAATTAACGATGGCGAGAGCTATAGCGAATGATTCGCCTAAATATAGAAACAGCTTGATATGCTGCAGTCCTAGTGTCGATGGGGGCTGCAGAACACCTTCTTCTTCTTCCACATCGGGCTGCGTTTCAGCTGACGAGAGCTTCGATTCAAACTATATTCCGAAGTCAATAGCGAATAAAAAATTAAAAATTCACAGTTCAGCGACCAAAGAGGAGATAGAGAAAGCCATAATACAGTGTAAGGAACTAGTATTGAACAGTGTACAGTGTTCGGACGAGAGAAAATGGTTGGTGCGATACTTAGTTGAATTAAGACTACGTTTAGAAGACTTGAAAGATAACAACGGTCAAGCCAGAGTCAAGGTTAGCATTAAAGGGCACCATTTCGAGCAGCAGACGAACCCTTCCACCCGTAAGCAGTACTGCGATCATTGTAGTGGTGTTATCTGGAGTATAGTCCAAGGTTCGTACATATGTCATGATTGCGGCTACTTATGTCATTATAAATGCGTCGACCATGTATGGAGAGTTTGTGCACACGTCGTTATGACCGAAAAAGGGTGTTTTGAAATGAGTATATGCCCTGAAAGAGGTCTCGCTTCACAAGACTACAAATGTGCCGAGTGCCAAACGGCCCTAACGTTCAAAGACACTTGGAATGAACCCCGTTTATGTGATTATACTGGCTTATATTTCTGTGGGACATGTCACTGGAATGATCTGTCCGCGATCCCGGCTAGGGTTGTCCATAATTGGGACTGGGAGAAGAGGTACGTCTCGCGAATCGCGTACCAAATGCTCAATATATCGTGGACGAGACCGTACATCGATATTGTGAGCATCAACCCTAGATTATTCAGCTTTATAGCGGAATTAGAATGGGTACACAAAATGAGGAGGGACTTAGAGTGGATGAGACGATATTTGTGCGCTTGCAACGATGGCACGAGCTTGCTATCACCGTTATTCGTTCAACTCGGAGACGTAAACAAGAAATATAGCATGGGCCACTTGCAAGCAATCAACGATGGATCGTTGGAGAATCAGTTAACGGAATTAACGGAAGTGTGTCGGGCTCATATAATGAATTGTCCGTTGTGTTCCGGTAAGGGGTATTTATGCGAAGTGTGTGGAAATAACGAGATCTTATATCCTTTTGATAGTGGAGCTTTGTTGTGTGATACGTGTAATTCTATGTACCATAGAGGTTGTTGGTTGAGAAAGGGACAGATATGTGTTAAATGTGCGCGTATGGAAGAGAGGAAGAAGGACATACAGACAGACGGACACAGTTCAGAGTATAACGACAATCCTGAATATGACATAGACAAGTTTGTTAATTAATATTTTTTGTATTTACGTTAATGTTCCATGTATTCAGTTTTTTATATTTAATTTGTTCTACCATGAGTTAAGCTCACTAGAGCTCGTATTAATAAATGCATCTCTAAGATGAAATCGATCTTAAGATGCAGTTTTGACGTTTAATGTATGGAACATCTGTCAAAAACAGCGTCTTAAGCTTGATCTCAACTTTGAGATGCATTTACTAATTAGAGCCTAGGTGTGTCTAGATGTCTCGCATGCCTCGCCCGAGCACTCATGACATTGTCATTATCTTTATGTGTTCCGATGTAAAAACCGAGTGCTCGGGCACGGCATGCACTTGTAGAGGCAGCCATTTGTCTTTCTTAGACTAAATAACATTAATAGCAAAATATCAACATCTCTATTCGATAAGCCCGTTCAGACTGCAGCGGTTTTCGCTCACGCATACGATGATACCCGCGGTTACCGCTTACTTCTGAACAACATTATACTAACGAGACATTTTTAATCATGTGAAATGGCCATTCGTTGTCTAACCGTTTTACTTGGACCTTCGGTGTCAACATTATATTTTGACACCTAAGGTCAGCATAAAACGGTCAGGCGAAGAATAAGCCAAAGTATAGTTGTATGTACCCTTGACATTATGCTTAGAACAAACTTATGTATATGTATAATAATGTATAAAGGTCAATACCCACTAGACAGCGCAAAAATATCACCGCCATAATAATTATGTAAATTACGCATTTGTTATGTTTTACCTATTTCATGAATTAAAAAAAATTGAGATAATTATTATATTCAAAGCTCAATAATTAATATCAAAACTGAAATATCAAAAATAGTTGCGGTTAAAAAGTATTATTTCCTCCACCGCAACTGTTAAAACTACATGCACTAGTAAAAAATTAGTAGACTTGGATCCCAGCGTCTGTCGACGCCATTATGGGCTATGACCATGGACCAGTTACTAAGGGGACTGGCCCTAAGCAAGTCGGCCGAGTGGCCGGCCTAGTACTAACATCGACATAAAACGAAGCGAGTAGTTCAACTATTTACCGGTAAATAGTAAAATTAAAATGAAAAAACAATGACCACGTTTTGTTTCATACAAATATCTAATAAGGGCACCTCTTTCTTTAGTCTTTACTCTGTGGCTATGACTGTAATATTACGTACCCAGATTATATTGATACCAAACCAAATTACGAAAACATATAATTTCCGAATATAAAAACTTTGCTTCAGACACTCCTACCTCATTTCGATCTAGTGGGTGTACACCTTATTATAATTCGGTGCTCTGTAAATCATTAGCAATAATTAATATTAATAAAAAGCTTTAATATAATGCCTTATATTCATTTTTAATCGCGTCAGTGCAAACTGCAAAGTAATGTTTTAGCGTTCGTTCGCTTGCGTTCGTTCGCTTGCGTTCGTTCGCTTACTTTCGCTCGCGCCTGTATTCTGTATGTTTTTTTTTTTCCAATTGAGTGTCAGCACCCTAGTAAATAGAGAGGCTGCTCTCGTAACTGAGGTTCCCTATTTAATTCTAAGGGGCCATCCATAAATTACGTCACACGTTAAGGGGGAGGGGGTCGACGATATATGACATTGTGTGACAAGGGGGTGGGAGGGGTCCTAAGCTTTGTGACGTCACATTTAAAAATCTAATATATCTAAGTATTAAAACCGAAATTTGAATTTTTAACGAAAAATTCTGAAAATTGTCAAAATATGTGACGTCACACAGGGAGGGGTGGAGTCTCGCAAATGTGACCAGCTGTGACAAGGGGGGAGGGGTCTAAAAATAATGAAGTTCGTGTGACGTAATTTATGGATGGCCCTTAACCTGTCCAAAAAACTATTGATATGAGCCCACCGAGTTATAGGTAAACCGCAGGAGCCAGTGCCAGTGCCAGTGCCCGTGCCACCCTCCCACCTCCCCGCGCATACCCAGGGCGCGGCACGGCTCCTTCGGTTTACCTGTAATAACTCAGTGAAGATATAATTTGTCACCCATCCCAATCTAAACTGAGTTACCACACCTCAACGCTGTTCTGGCTTATACCAACTATGTAGAATGTTTATCGAATTGATTGTTGTGTAAGTACGATTGTTTAAAACATTATCTGTGACATTATTAAGAAATATATATTTTATTTGGGTAACGACAACAATCGTTTTATTTATCCCTTAAATTTAAATTTGCCATTATAAATCAGTAAAGAGTTGGCCAGAGACATTTAGAACTATAGGTACACTAAATTTCTGTAACTTAGAAGTTAGTAAGTACTTTTTTAACTTACAACTTTCACCAAAATTATACCAGCAAGGCCAGCACAAACGCCAAGACGAGACTTTTGTCACACATTATATCGCACCGAGACCCTCTCTCTCTTACTTAATGTTCAGGAGAAAATGAGACAAAATCTATCTCGAGTTTTGTCTTGTCTTGGCCGGCTGTGCTAATAGTGCAGGCAGTGCCACTCACCTGGCAGTCCAGGCACCTGCAGGACTCGGTAGGTGCAGCTGTTGAGCGCGATGTGCTGCAGTGTTATCAGAGCCGGCAGTGCCACTCACCTGGCAGTCCAGGCACCTGCAGGACTCTCGGTAGGTGCAGCTGTTGATCGCGATGTGCTGCAGTGTTATCAGAGCAGGCAGTGCCACTCACCTGGCAGTCCAGGCACCTGCAGGACTCTCGGTAGGTGCAGCTGTTGAGCGCGCTCTCAATATGCTGCAGGCAGTGGATGTTTGCGTCCAGCCGGCGCTTGCGTCGCGCGAGTGAAGTCAGGAATGTGAGCAGAGAGACGCGGCTTCGAGCCTTGGCCTTCAATGTTGAACTGCAGGCAATAAGTTGGCTTTTTTTTTGATACATGCGGGAAATTCGTACGAATTGAATTGAGTGATCTCTGTTCCAAATTTAAACGACAAAGGTTATTTAAGTCTGCGATGGACACCTTTTCTGAAAAAAACCGCAAGAATGTTCAACACACTGCTGTGGAAAAATCGCAGCTTTTTGCCAGATAAACTTATTCTTTATTTTTCAACACTGAGTACTTACCTACATCACAGAGTTTTTGGGGATAGAGTAGAGAAGTATGTATTTAGGTACATTAAATTGTGGTTTGAGTGCGGTTAGTTCGCACAAATTTTCCGTATGTGTCGATTGAAGTACCTACGTCATTATGCCTATGTTAGGTTAGGTTTGGTACCTATGTTTATTCGACGTACCTGTCTCCCAAGGTGTTGAGGAGCGCTGGCTTCATATCAGCGTCTCGCTCGCACAGTGTTGTCTCGCTCGGTCGGCGGCGCGACCGTCTCTTGATAGTAGTGTTGTCTGTTTTATCTTTGTCATCTCCTACTGGAATTGAAATCATTATCAATATCTCTTACAGTCAATTTTGATGCTTTGGGTACCATCTTAGATAAAGGAGATATGTACCATTGCAGCGCCATATTTAGCTTTGATTTTTAACAAGTGTGTTGATCAGGGAGTCTTCCCGGATTTAATGAAATACAGTAAAGTAATACCCCTTTTTAAATCCGGTAATAGTAAAGACCCCAACAACTATAGACCAGTATCCGTCTTGCCAGTTTTTAGCAAAATATTTGAAAAGATTATGCTTACTCAAATGTTACATCATTTCAACGCAAATAACATCCTGCATGATCAACAATATGGTTTCACCAAAGGCCGCTGTACTATCGACGCCGGTGTCACCTTAATCAAGCATATCTTCGACGCATGGGAGAACTCACAGGATGCTATTGGTATCTTCTGTGACCTCTCAAAGGCATTTGATTGCGTCAATTATGAAATACTTTTGCTTAAATTGGAACATTACGGTGTTAGAAATAGGGCGCTCAAACTTATAAAATCTTACCTAGTAGGTAGAAAACAAAACGTTCAAATAAATGGTGTTAAATCGTTAGGCTCTCTAGTTAAAATGGGAGTTCCTCAAGGATCCATTTTGGGTCCTTTTCTGTTTTTAGTATATATAAATGACCTTCCGCATATAATACAAAGTAGGGCAGAGATAGTTTTATTTGCCGATGATACCTCTTTGATTTTTAAAGTAGGTAGACATGTAAATAATTTGGACAACGTGAATAATGCTATTCTTCAGGTCCATAACTGGTTCAATACTAATAATTTAGCATTGAATAGTAACAAGACTAAATGTGTAAGATTCTCATTACCTAATGTTAGAAGTAATGAATGCGATGTAGTACTAAATAAAGAAAAACTTGAATTCGTTAATGATACTGTTTTCTTAGGTATTACGCTCGACTCCAAATTACAGTGGGGCCCACATATAAGAGCTCTCGTGAAGCGGCTCAGCTCCGCCGCCTACGCTGTTAGGAAAATTAGACAACTTTCCGATATCGACACCGCGAGAATAGTTTATTTTAGTTACTTTCATAGTGTCATGTCGTATGGTATATTATTGTGGGGTAGGGCGGCTGACATCGAATCTGTTTTTATTTTACAAAAGCGGGCCGTTAGGGCCATCTATAATTTAGGAAGTCGCGACTCCTTGAGGGAACGGTTTAAGGAAATCAACATTATGACTGTACCATGCCAATACATTTATGAAAACATAATGTACACTAGGAAAAATTTACATCTCTTTAAAAAGTTAGGTGAGAGTCATCGATATAACACTAGAAATAAAGACAAATTAGATCAACCGCGCTTTCGACTTGCGAAAGTTCACACATCTTTCATGGGATACTGTGTCAAGTTTTATAATAAAATACCACCAAACATACTTAGTCTTAGTGAAACTAAATTCAAAACTTGTGTAAAGCGTACGCTTTGTAAGCGGGCTTACTACACATTAGATGATTATTTGAAAGATAAAGATGCTTGGCTAGGTGCTGGTCCAGCTCCACCGGAACGGGAATAATTCCTCAGAATTTCTTGTTTTGATTTATTCCTTATTTATTTATTGTTTTCCTCTTCCTTCTCTTAATTTAGCGCTATTGACATATTAGTCACAATTACCACCTTTTTAAGTTGTGGAAATCATGTATCATGTAGCCATTGACAAGCATTTGTATGTCAATTGTAGCGGATGTTGTCTTGCCGTACGCTTACTTAGCTTTGTTGAACTATGTCGCTGCGGTAATGGATCGGTCATGCTCACTCTAATGTCCTTGCTTGCGGTGGCTCTGTGGAGCGGGTCACCCTCTTCCCTCTAAAATGGTTGAGGAGGGTGATGCCGCTGCTCAAGTCATGCTCGGGTTCCGGGCGCTGCTTGCGGGGACTGGTCCGCCCATTTTCCACTTGACACCGTTGTTCCAAAACTTTTACAGACAAGACCTAAGCACGGAAGGCATCACACCAAAACAATCGTTCTAAATATTCACCTTTTGGTTTGACAGTTAAGTGGGAGTAGGCATGCACAGCTTTCTAGGCTAGTTTTTATTATTTTTTATTTAAATACCTTATTTTCTTTTTTTACTCACACTGTGTTAATGCATGCCTGCTCACATAGCGTTACTGTTTGAAAATGTATACAATTATTCTTTTGAAAAGAGTAACCATTGAGTTTCTTGCCGGCTCTTCTCAATGGAAGCAACATTTCGAACCGGTGGTAACGCTAAAATATTGTTTATATTGACTATTTATAAATGCTCTAATGAGCTTACATGAATAAAAACCTTTTGACTTTGACTTTGACTTTGCACTAGCAGCATAGCCGACCGTGACAAGACAAAACGCGAGATCAATCGATTTTGTTTTGTCTCATTCTCTTCTATGAGATTCATGGAAACTGAACTGATGATCAGGGGGCGCCAAAATCATAATAAGTAGGTATAAGATTAAAAATAAAAAACTTGCTCGACAAAACGCCGATTTGTGAGTTTGGTTAAGTAATTTATCTCAAACGCTGGAGAGAGGGGCGCCACTATCAAGTTTCTACCCCGGTTCGAAAAATCGTAGAATGGGCCTGCCATTACCTTCACCATCGCAGTAACCCCATCGCTCGTTGGTACACCCCTTGTTTTCCACCTCCAGCTTTTTCTGGTCCGGCCACAATTCCTGGACGGAGGGGTTCTGGTAGATGGTCTCCGTGGACGCGTTCCCGTTCTCAACATCAAAACGGGTTTCAGGCTGCTGTAATACCTGAAACAGACCGAAGCGTCAAGCTAGCGGCCGTCGAAGCAGCACTCTAGCGGCCGTCGTAGTGTCACGCTAGCGGCCAGTCGAAGCGTCAAGCTAGCGGCCAGTCATAGCGTCAACAGCCTAGCGTCATGCTAGCGGCCAGTCGAAGCGTCACGCTAGGGGCCAGTCGAAGCGTCAACCAGTTCTCCGTCAACCGTCGGTTACCTGATAATGTGCTCGCGTGCCCAGAAAAAATACAGCACCTGAGCCACTGGCGGCCATCTCGAGATCTACAACAAAAAAAAACACGTTATTAATAATAATAATAACCATTTAATTCAGGCAACGAGGGCCCATATTATTATCCAATTACACGATTTTATAAGTATTACAATAACCATTTAAATAAAAGTAACCATTCTTTGGGCTGAAATGCGAATTTCAGCGGTTAAAATCGAACCTACAAATAATAATATGCCAAAGACAATTTTATTTTATTAACTGGTAAGTAGGTATTACACACCGAATGGAAGCGAGCGTGCGTGCGTAGTACTATGCGTGCACGTTCGTTCGCGTTCGCTTACTTTCGCTAGTTCGCTCCTATGTAAACATCGCATAGGTTCTTCCACAAATTCGTTCGCATGAATGACTTGCAACCCGAATGGCCCACTACTTTTTAATTCTGAGGTCATTGAAGCATTGAAGAAAATAAAATAAAACTACAAAGGATACGAAAACCCAGTGCATGCAGTAGGCTGCAAGCAGTAATAAAATGCGGGTACCTACCTCAAAACAAATCCTTTTTACAGAAATGCACTGTGAATATTTATTTTAGTATCGCAACGTTTAAATATTATTTTATTAGAGCTTTAATTATTAAAACATCTTTATAGGGTTTGTTGTTGCACCCACGGAAATGACAAAACGGATTTGACATGTATTTGAACTGCGCAGTACGCATCCTGTTAGGTTTGGGGGTTGTCACAGTTAGGAGATAATTGCTTTTTATTTGGGGGAAAAAATATATTTGGGAAATCTGAGACTTCTACAAATTAAGCTGCTTAAATATAAAAGGATTATTTTCAATTTATTAAGCACGTTTAACAACAATTTTATTATGGACTGCAAAATGGGTTTAATCTTTGTTATGACTTATGGTTCACCGTTAACTTAACATTCACTTACATGGCTTAGAAATAAACTTAAGCTTTCACCAGCAGATGCCGTTATTAAAACTTAGTAGTATACGCTTTTAGTAGGAATCGTAAAATTTTGTAGGTATCGTAAAATATCTAAGAAGAATCCTATTAGAAACAGAATTATGTCATAGTTGGTCTGTCTTTTCGACAATGATTTTGTCGTATAGGTACTGAAATAAAATGTAACTTGTAGTAGACTTGGATGATGAATTGTTATAGATATATTATTAAGTTTCACAATATAAAAATATGTTTATATGTGGAAAAACAAAAAAAAAGGAGTCAATTTAACCACACCGGTGCTGTAAGCATTCATTGTTCAAGTTCAAGCATTCGTCATTCTCCAGCGTCACGGGTATTCCAAATACAGTCTAGCAATTTCTTCTAGTCGACAGAATGGCAAATGTTGAAGTTTTGTTTGTTGAGATTAGGTCTAAAGTTATGTGCGGTGCATTTAAGTGAAGCGGCTGCATGAACCGCTCTACCGCGTGGCCACCGGACTCCCTAGTGAATGCTGCTAATTGTACGGTCTTGTGCGGAATTGAGGGAAAACTCTGATACCGTGATTCAGGAATACAGACTAGGGTAATAATACAGAGATTTGTCGAAGAAATAAGTAGAGTAAATATCATAGAGCGTCCTCTCCTTTTCTCTGGCTAACTTGTAACGGCCTTACTTATTTTAAAACATTTGCAAACCTCGGTTGCAATGCAAACAAAGATAGAGTTTAACTCATTTGTTTGTTTAGTTTTTCAGTGCTTTCATAATAATATGCTTGATGGCGATTATCGACTAAATAGTTCCTGAGTGTTTCATGGGAAGTTTGATACTAATATTGAGTCTCTTATGACCTATACTGAATAAAAACCCCTATGTCCTTCCTACACACCTTGAACTTCCCAGTATGCAACTTCATATCTTGAAGATTTTATCTGCTTATTCGTGAGCTGAGTATTGAGCTCACCCCGACATCGCAAAGGGTATGAAGCTAAAATAATACGTTGTCTCTACATTGGATTGCTCTGTATCATTCCAGTAACTAGCACTGAGGGGTTGGAATCAGGTTTCTCGGACGCAGACAGTTAAGGTGTGGCTCTAATGTAATGTAGAGTTTATTATTTACTGGTTTTAGGTATGGTATCAATGTATTTGAAATGCTTATGACGGTAGAGTCATCCATTAAGCGTTTACGCTTTACTACTCTGAATATTTAGATGTGTAGTCCCACAATATGGCATTCGTAGAGCAAACGGCTGTTACTCCTTGTAATATCAAAAATTAAGGTAGTTCCGGATCTTTCTAGAAAACATTTTATTAGCAGAATATTTTTATGAAAATTTTAAAATATTGAATTGAAATGAGTTCTTGGCTTTAACAGTGCAACGTTCGTGCAAGAATTCCTGTATATAGCTCTACGCTACATAATCGTAGAGAGTTTAATTAGGAACCTACTTTACCTTTCACTTTCAAACATACCTGATTAATTGAAATTATTTTACACACGAACACGTGGTATTTAGGTAGTGATTAAGTCGATATAATGCAAAAGGATTAAGTTACTGTATGACTGATATAGAGTTCACCCATTTTCATTAATAGATCATCTCATGAACTGGGACTATAAATGAAAGATTTGCATTCCTTTATAAAATATATCCTGTAAGACTATTGCCGAGAACTTTCCTTGTTGGTACTTAGCTTATTGAAAACATAAACTGAAAACCGGTTAGGTTGTTCGAAAACTTTTCAGATGCCAAAGTAGTTATAGTAGTCAATAACATCGATAAACAATCTGCAGTAAAAAATATGTTATGCCCAATCTACGTCATCTCCACGTGTTGGTATAGCAGTTACGTTTACACAACACGTACATCTACGTAGCTCTGACGATCAATTTCCGGATGACTGCATCTATATGAATCACCCGTTAACTATACCTGGAATCTACATCAAGAGTTGTATAAGTGGGAATAATGCTTTGCGATTCGAATATTACCATTGTAACCAATGTTTATAAAACAGGAACTGAAATCACTTATCTTTCATGTGATAGAGATGGAGTATTGCAATTACAATTTGCATTCTCTGTTGCATAATGCTCGCTAAATGGAATATCTGGAATAAGACATATATGTACACATAGGTATACATGTCTTATTCGTTTCAGCAAAATAGAGGTCTAGCAAACAACCTTACAACACGAAGGACCTCAAAGATAGTATTATCTCTGAATCAGACTTGCGCAGTTTTGCACCGGCCTGATCGATCGCCCCACACTCCTTGCCGCAGGTATACGTCACTAGCATCGTCCAATAGGAATACCTGGCCTGAATCGCAGTATTAGAATTTTCAAGCTCCGTTCGTATATATACGGGTGTTTGAATTGTATCATCGGGGAGTCCATGCTACACGGGAAGCCGGTTGTGGCTGGGGGCCGGTCTAAGCCCCAGCTATCTGAATATGTCGTCTCAAGTGTCGTCATGTATGGGTTAATTATAAAATGATAATTTAAACAATGAAAATGATTCAATCAAAACGAGAGTTTCTCTCACACACACCGAAGTAGCGTCATTGATTCCCTTTTGGCATGAAAGCGTTTCGTTGTTTATAATTTAACCGGAACATTATAATAAAACAGGATTTTTTCAACTCAACTACACTCTGATATTTAATTAAGCGGACTAAAATGACAGCGTTTTATGTCAAACATAAAATCAATTTTATCTTTTCATCATGAAAAATTTTATTGTTATGATTCTGGTTCAAATTAATTCAATATTAGTTACTAAAAACAAGATCACTAATAAACATAAATTCTATTAAAATATTAATGACATTTATAGCTGTCATTTTAGTCTACATAATAAAAAATCTGTGTATAAAGATATTATCTATTCAACTAAGAGTTAATATTATACCCAACTATATGCTCGTATAGCGCATAAGGTCAAGGTAATTAGTTCGTTGACCTTTCAGGTGAATGACCACTGGAGGTCAACCAAAAATGAATAAAATGTATTATTACAAGGCTTTTGTTAATTTTTAACGCTAACAATTCTCTAACCGCACTATTTTTGGCTATTTAAAATCATTTATTTACCTAGTAGCGTCCTCTCTCAGAATAAATATGGACTACAGGGTAAGTAAGATCACAAAGACTCTACCTAACGCAAAATGTACACCTACTGATAATTTATAAACAGCTGCTCTATTAACTCTCACTTTTATAGAGATCGACCGAAAATTTATAGAGATTTATTTATCCAGCTTAAAATGGTTTTTTCAAAACATTTCTGGAAACAAAAGCGATTTGTAATGTCAGTGCAAGTAGAACGTAACTTTTTATAAATTTGGGGTACCTAAGACTATGAGTTATTATGAGTGACTATGAGCTTAGTTAGTCTTAATACTTCTGTCAATTTATAATAAAATTTATTTTTTTATTAATTTACTTAATAGATTTGTAAATAGGTATAGTATAAGAAATGGACTGCTTTTCCAAGTGTCTAAATTTTAGAGGCCACCTGTAGATAATAATTTATACGAAGCAGAAACAATGTTAACTAAGTAGGTTATGTATAAATAATATTCTCCAAACATGTTAATTAATATTACCTAATGCCCCTTGGTTGTATAGATAATTAAGTATCCTGTTAAATAATGTTAAAAATTAACACCAAAAGAAGGTCAAATTAGCTACTACCGTGTGGCTGAGACCATAGTCTCTCTTTATCATTTTTCTTGACATATTTGACATTATTTATTTTACTATGCTTGATTGCTTAATACGCTCAACATATCTGATGACAAGGAATTAGACCGGCTCCTCATCAACACCGGCCTACGTAGTAGCAACGGACCTCCCGATAGTACGACGCTAATATTGAATCCGTTGAAAACTGTGCCGAAAATCTTGATAGCGCGATTCAGAATCTTAACTTTATAATTTTTTTACTCTAAACTCCTTAGAGATACTACAAAAGGATTAGTTTTTTCTAATGTAAAATGTAGAGAAGTGTGTTTTTGTTATTCTTATTTTTAATTTGACTGTTTAATTTTAGAGATATTGAAAAAAATAATTTTCTCGGCGTGTCTTATGGGTTTTCAATGCGAGTGAAAAGGATGGCAGTATATTGCCACTTATTACGCATGCGCACGAGCTATTTCGATCGATATTTATAGCTCTACATTTTATGTAAAGCGCTTATTGATTTATTGAAAGATAGCATTAAATTCTTCGTATATTGGCTGAGACTAATGTATTTCGTAAGCTTGGATTTCGAGTTGTTTTTAACTTTTTTCATCGAAATTACATCATCTCTACAATATCATGTCATCGCATCGTATTGATCTTTAGGAATATTTCTTGATTAACGATCTCTCTATACAATATATAAAATAATAATAATAATTTGATTAACGAACAAAAACAAAATTAGTTTTAATAAGTTGCTACCTATAATTTAGATTTAATTTTTCTATTGAGTGTAATTTTTGCGCATATTGCCAGTTGCAATTACAGCTAAATTACCGTGTAATATTAATAACATGGTTATATCATGTTCTTAAAATTATATTTCATCATTTTACAATAAAATTGAAAATATATTATTAAAAATAAAAGTTTTGTTTTCAGTTTTTTATTTTAATTTTTTGTGGGTAAAGAAAATTTAGCATTGGTAACCCCGGCATAACATCACGAATGCCTTTATGGCATTTTTCATTGAAAAAAAGCAATTTTACTGTAATGGCGACGCTATATTTCTGCTTCTGAAAGTTATTGAAGATTATTTCCTGTTCTAGAATAACTTGCTTTTGTGTTATTGAGTGTTTTGTTGGATAAAATTGTTGCCATTACGTGAGTATTGATTGTTGCAATATTAAAATTAAAATGGCGATAGAATAGAAACACCGCCCGCATCGCAGTGTTGCAAGAAACATTTTTGTACGTCAAATCCTTCAAAAATCAAAATCTCTATTTATCCGTTCGTATCGTAAAACAATTTTATCTCTAAATTTATTTCCGTATCGTTCAAAATGACGGACGTGACAATAATTATAGAAATCGCTTTGTATTTATTGCACACGAACTCAAATACGTGTTATTATTTACAATTGTTTACTAAAAACATCTGTGAATTGCAATGGCGGTTGATTTTATCTGTTTATTCTTGGGGACGCGACTGTTTTCAAGAATTTCTCAGTACCTAGGTAAGAATCGGCCGAACTTGCCTCGCATTGACGGTTCCTTCTGGCCGGTGTAAAAGCTCGCCCCGTACATTGGGGCATTTGGGACGAAAACACCATTGGCAAATTGTGGGTGTCCTGTAATGTACCCCTTCGATAAAGGCTTGATGCTGTATTAGTTATTTAATATTGTGTTAATGCTGTGATGCTGTTTGAAAATGTATACAATTTTTGTTTTTCTATGGAATGGATCCGCAAAGGTGGGCAAATCGCATCAATACCTGGACGCCCAATGATGGTCACCGACGTCGTGGCAGACCACGGCGAAGATGGTGTGACGATTTGAACACCTTTGCGGGTAAAACGTGGCCATTACAAGCCCAGGATAGGGACCTGTGGAGACAGAAAGGGGAGGCCTTTGCCCAGCAGTGGGACATTTAATAGGCTATAAAAAAAAAAAAAAAATATTGAAAAGAGTAACCATTGAGTTTCTTGCCGGCTCTTCTCAATGGAAGCAACATTACGAACCAGTGATAATGGACAAAACAAGTTTTCTCCACGTTTTGTTTGTTGTTTGTTTGTATTTTTGTTTGCGCGGGTTAATCCACCACCCCGCACTGGGCCAGCGTGGTGGATTATGGCCTGAATCCCCCTCGCATTGAGGCGAGGCCCGTGCCCAGCAGTGGGACGTTAAAAGGGCTAAATTATTATTAATATAACATGTTTTCTGCAGAAGTTGGTGACCATGTCTGATGAAGAAGTGACAGTGGAGACTACAGACGGACAGATACTGGCTGCAGAATACAAAGACGGTGAGATAATTGGCCGATAGTTGACCGCTGACCAAGGCCTGACCGTTGACCATGGCTAAATAGGAGAAAATGAAAATAATGTTTATTTTCCAGGTCAACTACAGATTGTCGAGGTTACTCCGTTCGATAAAAATGGGGTAAGTTAAATGTAAAGGACATGCCTATACCATGGACCAATTACTAAGGGGACTGGCCCTAAGCAACTCGGCCGAGTGGTCGGCCTAGTACTAACATCGACATAAAACGAAGCGAGTAGTTCAACTATTTACCAGTAGATAGAACAATGAAAATGAAAAAACAATGACCACATTTTTTTTTCATACATATATCTAATAAGAGCACCTCTTTCTTTAGTCTTTACTCTGTGGTCTATACCCTTTTCATTCTATTCCTGATATTCATCCAGAGCTGAAGTATTATTTCGCACTTTTGAAACATGCTGTATAAGCTGCTAAATATTGGTGATATTGGCAGGAAACCAGCATACTCCCGGACCTGTCAGATGTGGACCATCAGCCCAAGTACATGGAACTGCTGGACGGCGGCAAGAACCTCATGCAACTGGATCTGGTGAACCTCACACTTGTCAGGTGAGGAACATCACTACTGAGTTTCAAAGAGCATTTAAAATATTATACTCCTAATGGGAATCATTACTAGGTTGACAAATCAACTCAAAACCAACACTATAGTTAACTAAATATAATTTTGAAATCATGAAAATGGGTCCATCTGTTGCGATTTTATAACACATTTTATATAATGTTTGTTATAAACATTTTTGTTCTACAACAAAAATTGACGAAGTTGTGACCAAATTACTAACGAAGTTCGCGCGCGGTTGCTGTGATGTAACATGGGCAGCATTACGAGCCGGTGGTAAAACTAAAATCTTTATGTCGACTATTCATAAGAGCATGATTTATTTATAAAAATATCTTGACTTTGACAGATGCGGTGGCGGCGAAGACTCTTATCAAATAGTCGCCAACGCGGACCCTTCGGATTCAGAGGACATGCGTTCAGAGACAGTAACATGCGTGCTGCAAGCCAGCGATACTGAAGGTATTTTACACTTTAGACTCCTTTACTAACTTGTGACTTATACAAAGCCTCGAAATGAACGGACATGCGTTCCGACACAGTTACATGCGTCCTGCAAGCAGAGGTGGGCAAAATTTAATTGCAATTAATTAATAACAAATTGCATGGGGTGTCACAATTAATTTTGATTTGTTTGTCAATCGCGAACAAATCACAATTAATTGTTAATTGTGACATCACCTGCAATTTGCAATTAATTAATCGCAATTAAATTTTGCCCAACTCTGCCTACAAGCCAGTGTTACTGCAGGTATTTTACATTAAGATAAGACTCCTCCCTATTGGTGGCTATAAATAGATAAATATCGCCAGACTTACACACCAACTGTATGGTCCCAAACTAAGCAACACTTGTACTAAGGTTACCATACAATGGACTGGGGGCGATCCCAGTGTCTCCCAGACCTGGGCAAATTACGAAAAAGACGAAAAAGCCGTTTCCGAATTTTGCCTCTGACGGGAATCGAACCCACATCCATCCGCTGCAATGAACCGAGCGACTTACGCTCAAACCACTGCGCCAAGCAATCATCATGTATGTATATTTTGTTACAGACCAAGACAACCAAAATGGGTCCTACGTGATGGTGGAGAACGCCTCCGGAGAGGGCTCTCTGGTGTACGTCAAGTCTTCCGGGGAAGGCACCAAGCTCCAGAAGATGGTGGAATCCAAAAAACCACCGCTCACACCAGCTGAGATACTAGAGAAGGCTAAAGCATTGCAGAAAGCTAAGTAAGTTCATCATCATTCAGCCAAAAGACGTCCACTGATGGACATAGGCCTCCCCCAAGGTTTCCCACAACGCCCGGTCCTGTGCCGCTCGCATCCAGCGGTTTCCCGCGACCTTCACTAGGTCGTCGGTCCACCTTGTGGGTGTTACCCACGCTGCGTCTCCCGGTACGTGGTCGCCACTCAAGAAGTCATAACTTCGTAAATTTTTGTCGTAGAACAAAAATGTTTGCACTGTATGCTATGAATTTCTTAGGACTATAAATCTGCATTTTATACTGCCAGCCAGCCAGCCTATACTGTTATTTTTGTCTCCCGCTTTGCAACGGAGGGATGTGGATAATCTTCTTCCAACTCCTCCTATCCTTTCTTCTGATTAAATTCGTGCGGGTTCCAAGACAACTTAGCTTGTCCCCGGGACTCGTCGAGGGTCAAACCTTGTCATCGTTGGACACTGTCGATCCTGGCTTACAGGAGTAACAGTAGTAGGAGTGTGTGGCGGGCTTAGTCCCATTTAAAGAAGAAATCTGCATTCTCAACTAATTTCGTTACTGATGTTCATTGTTTGTTCGGCAGGGCGTTGTCTCGCGCGGAAGCTGCGCCCACACGCGCGCGGCGCAAGCGACGCGGCGATCTGCCGCCCCCACACGAGCTGCTCGCCTCCCCCAACTTCAAGCTGTACTTGTACTCCTGCAAGCATTGCACTTATAAATGCAACGCCGTCAAGGAGATGTGGGCCCACAAGGTGAGTGAAAGGTGTGAAAGGTGAATATTGACACTGTTTGAAATTTTAATAGGTGTAGAAGGTGAATATTGACACTGTTTCCCACGATGGTGGGGGTAGAAGGTGAATAATTAATTGACGCTGTTTGTAACGATGATGGGCATAGAATAGATAGAACTAGAATAGATAGAATTGACGGGCCCGTTGGCGTGGTTGGCGCGGAGGCGCCTTTCACGCTGCAGGTCGTAGGTTCGATTCCTACCCGGGACATACATTTGTGTGCATGAACATGTCTGTATGTCCCGAGTCTGGGTGTATATGTATATTAAGTATGTATTTACAAATAAAACATAGTGTATGTAGTAATATCAGTTATCTGGTTTCCATAGTACAAGCTCTGCTTAGTTTGGGATCAGGTAGCCGTGTGTAAAAAATGTCCCAGGATATTATTATTATTATAGAACTAGCTGTGCCCGCGACTCCGTCCGCGTCCAGTCGGTGAAGCCCTTAAATATAATTTTGTCTATCGTCTAATCTGTATTACGTCAGTCTGCATCAGTTTGAGTTCGTATGTCCGTGGCTGTCTATCTGTACCAGTCTATACCAGTAAGGTGGTAGAGTCTGACCAGTAAGGTGGAGATCGGCATTCAAGTAGCTAATTTACCTTCGTTTTGTATGATGAGGGAGAGAGCCGGAAGCGCAACCCAGCCACCTATCCGTTAGAGTCTATTAGAGTCCGGAGTTTATCGTCTAAGTCAATAGTCAAAGCGTTTATTTTGTTTAGGCCTAGGGGGGCACTTACAAATAGTAATTTTACATGTTTTCCTTAAATTCTACCGCCGGATCGGAAACGCGACCTCGCCTGAGAAGTTTCTACTTGATACCCACATTGCTAATTCAAAGTTAGCAGATCCTCCAGATTTATGGTTTAAGCAGGCAGTTACCCAGCAGCATCATTCCTGAGGGGTTGGAGTTCAGAGTCCAATGTCTATGTTTCTATTACTACTTAATTCAAAATTAGCAGGTCCTATAGACTTAGTTCTTAGGTAGGTAGCTTCCCTACGGCATTAGTACTGTGGAGATGAATTCCAGAGTTAACGTCTAAGATTCCGCGTGATACAAAGACCCGCTTAATGTTTTTTTATACGTAATTAGGAATAAAAAAACTGAATTTCTTGAAGCAAGGAAGATATTAAATTTTGCCATGTGGTGCAAGGCAGGCATTGTCTGATTTAAGTATAGCGACATCTAGTTAAGAAAAACTAAACGTAAGATTGTAGAACGCAGCAATAAAATATTTATTATTATTATTAAAATTAAGATTATCTAGTCCAAATAGTGTCGGATCACACACAACGTAGGGCTCCGTAGGGCTCCGCTCTAAATAGACGTATTTCAATAACTTAAACTTATTTTTGGCTAGAATTTCTGTGTGGTCATAATAATTTACAACCTAATATTTTAGAAAAAAATATCCTTGATGTTAAGTTGGACTATTAGTCATATCCATGTCAAATTTCATTGAAATCAATCCATTGGATTCGAAGTTGTGCGCGTTCGAATATTTAGGTCGTTTTTTTAATGTTTTGAATGTTCTGTGGCAGCCCTAACCATTCTCGAAAACAAAAATATCCAAGATGTTAAGTTGAATTATTATTGATATGCACGCCAAATTTCATTGAAATCAATCTGGTGGATTCGAAGTTGGTCGCGTTCGAATATTTAGATAGTTTTTTAAATTTTCTGTGACAACCCTAAAAATTCTAAAACGTGTTAATGTCTTTTGTTTGAATAAGCTATGTAACACAAAACTAAGTAATTTTTAATATTTAGTTTTGCAAATGTTCTATGGCAAACCTAAACATTTTCGAAAAAATAAATATCCTAGATGTTAAGTTAAACTATAAGCCATATCCATACCAAATTTCATTGAAATTAATCCAGTGGATTCAAAGTTGTGCTCTTTCAAACATTTAGAATTTTAAAGTAGTTTTTTGAATTTTCTGTGGCAACCCTAAACATTTTCGAAAAAAAAAGTATCCTAGATGTTAAGTTAGACTATTAGTCATATCCATGCCAAATTTCATTGAAATCCATCCGGTGGATTCGAAGTTGTGCTCTTTCGAAAATCTGAGCAAACATACAAACATACACACAGACAAAAATTCTAAAAATGATAAAAATGAATTCTGCTGGTCCATCTAAGTCCCCCCCACTATTTTTTTTCCAAATATTTCGAATGTACAGACGCGACCAATTTTACATTCTTATTATATGTATAGATTAAGTGGGTGAATTTTGACACTTGTAAATGATGATCCCAGGGATGAGTTAAATTTCTAGGAATCGACATATTTAATTGATGTGCTTAACAGTGCATTAAAAGTTGTATGGTCAGCGTTGAAACCTATATAGTGTCTCTGTAGCACAGAGTAAAGACTAAAGAAAGAGGTGCCCTTATTAGATATTTGTATGAAACAAAACGTGGACATTGTTTTTCATTTTCATTTTACTATTTACCGAACTACTCGCTTCGTTTTATGTCGATGTTAGTACTAGGCCGACCACTCGGCCGACTTGCTTAGGGCCAGTCCCCTTAGTAACTGGTCCATGGTCTGTAGGTATTAATTATACCACTTAAAAATCGATACTTTTACTCATTACCGTAACGGTCATAAAGTATCGATACCTACTCGGTATCCGGGTTGGACTTACGGATCTCACTCATCGTACGAAACGCAGCTGTGGTAGCTACTTTACGGCGATCGTTTGTAAGAGGGGGGTTATTAGTACCCCGGTCGAGTCCGTATATGAGGTGCAGTCAATTGGCTACAGCTTGGCTCTACCACCAATGTGTGTGTGTGTGTGTGTGCGCAGGCGGCGGAGCACGCGGGCGGCGCGCGGCGCGGCGCGGGCGGCGGGCGCGGCGCGGCCGTGACGCTGCAGTGCGCGCGCTGCCCCTTCCGCGGCGCCACGCACACGCAGGTACCTACTGCATCTACTGCACCTCCTGTCTACTGCCCTTACCTACCTACCATCAATATACAGTGTTTAGGTATGACGAGGTACCACGGATATATAATGAAGGATTTATCACTTGAGTTTTTGGTTAAGAAGAAATTCAACTTTATTCTGCTGCCTTAAGGTCTATTATACCTTGACAATTCTTAGACAGAAAAACGAGCCTATTATTTATCGTGACTATTGTTTCATCATATAAACAATAGTCACGATAAATTATAAATTAATTAATTAGCTTGATTTAAAAACTAACAATCACTACCCAAAGATAATATTATTTTGCCATGGCAACTCGGAATGAGAGGGATACGGTCCCAACTGAGGCCTCTCGCTCGGCCGTTTTTTGTGCAATAGTGAACAGTCCAGTATGTATTTACGTTCGTGCGAGGTACCTATTCAACAAGGGTATATTCGATTCTTATTCCAAATATGTAACAAAAATCACCTTATATTTTTACTAATCCATACATCTATACAAACAGTTGTAACAGATTTTTACTAAATGCATATCCAACTGCCAAATTTATAGAGAACATAGCCAACTTACAATGGTTTTACAAAGCAATTCTAGGAACAAAAGTGATTTGAAATGTCAGTGCATGCCGATCATAACCTTCTATAAATTTGGGGAAAAGTATAAAAGGTACTTATAATAAAAACTGTTTTTAAATTTGTGTCTAACCTCTATACATAGGTCATACCTCTCTATGTATATCTGGGCCCTGTCATGGCCTACTTTGTTCTTGTAAAGGTAAACTAACTGTATATTACAGACTTCGCATTGGTAATTTTTTACGGCATATTGAACGGCCCCTCTAGCGGCCGGTTAAGGGCCACCGCAGACTTGCTACTTTTTGCATCGGCGATCGGCGATTTTGCGACTGCATTGCGTTTTGGCGACTCTGCGGTCGGACGCAGCGACTGCTCAGATGATGCTAAAAGCGACTAAATCGCCGATCGCTGATGCAAAAAGTAGCAAGTCTGCGGTGTCCCTTAAACTTTATTTTAAAAAGCCCTTTATTTTTTTTTTCAGCTCATGAAACATGTACAAGACAAACACATGGAGTCTAGTGAGTATTCTTTTTACACGACTGCCCAAAAAAAGGAGTGTATATGTGTTTAGGTTTCATGTATGTTTGTTTGTATGTATGTATGTGAGATTCTTTATTCCACCATAACTTATAAATGCCTGAACGGATTTGGATGTGTGGGGTATCGTTAGAATCCTTACATCATTCCCGGTAACACTGGGTATATTATTGTTGAAATAAATCAATATGGCGGCATTATGGCTCAATTTTTTAAATGTGAAAAAAAATTTTTTTTTTCCTTTATTATAATATGGGTATCAAATTGAAGGCCTTGATGAGCACATTCCAAAACTAGAATTTATAGGCATCATTTAACATAGGTAGGGTGTACATGCAAAACAAAGATTTCATTTTTGGCTGATGTCACTAAAATGCATAAAATAAAAATAAATAATTTAAAAAATTAAAAACACGACTGCCCTGCCAAAAACCACCTAAGAAGTATAAAACAAGCGCAGTGTCATTGCAGTCGGGGGACCGTTCTGTGGAAAATATTTAATCTAAGAGGGCCCCCGACTGCAATGACGCTGCGCTTGTTTTATACTTTTCGAGTCGAGTTTTTAATTTTTTAAATTATTATTTTTTTAAACTACTACGGTATGGGGGCGTCCATAAACTACGTGAGGTGAATTTGGTGTTTTTCGACCCCCCCCCCCTTCCTCTCTCTAATCTCACGGGAGATTTTTCAATGTCCATATTCTAGTGGAGAAACATGTTTTACTTAATTCAATCCAGTTTTCTTGCAATAATAATAATATCCTGGGACATTTTTACACACGGTTACCTGATCCCAAACTAAGCAGAGCTTGTACTATGGAAACCAGATAACTGATATTACTACATATACTACTTTTTTATTTGCAAATACATACTTAATATACATATACACTCAGACTCGGGACATACAGACATGTTCATGCACACAAATGCATGTCCCGGGTAGGAATCGAAACTACGACCTGTAGCGTGATAGGCGGAATCAACCACGCCAACGGGCCCTTTCCGTTGCTGTCGTCATTATGGGGCTATGCATACGGAGCAACTATAGTTGAAGAAACTATCAACTTAGTTGCCGAAACTATCAACTTTTTAAAGGTTATTTGTTAAAGGTGCAAGTGGCAATTTGCAGCAACAGTTGATTGTTTTATATGAAAACAGCTATACTTTGTCAAATAATTGTATTCAGTAACTTGACAGTAAACAGGTTACCAGTTTTTGACAAAAAAAAGATAGTGAGGTGGTGTAAGAATGAACGAAATTGAATGAACTTATATGATGTACTTATATGAAAATATTTTATTAAATTTAATAACTCATCTTTAAAAACACTACAATATTAAGAATTGTAGAATTCTTATTCACCGTGTCTTCTTAGTATGAAATATTTTTATTTAAAAAAGTATAATTACACAATATTTATTATTAATTCGTTTCTATTTGAAGAAAATAATAAAAGCAAATAACTTTTATTAATACCTATTAATTATTCTTATATTGCACATCTTACATACGAATTTTCGAAGTTTTATTTAATTAAACCATTTTTATCATTCGTTCTTTACGAAAAATCGTTCACTACCGTAGTTTTAGAATGGTAACATTATTTATCTTTGAACTGTCAAGTTACTGAATACAATTGTTTGCCGAAGTTTAGTTGCGAGTTGCCAGTTGCCGTAAAAGTTGCCCGTGTGCATAGCCCCTATATCAGATGTACTGTCGTTTTCAGACCGCGTGCATTTGAACACTGAGGAGGTGGAAGCAGCCGACGTGCTCGTGTGCGGCGCGTGCGGGTTCGAGTCCGCGTCGCGACCTGTCTTCAGGAAGCATATAGAGGACGAACACGGCGCCACTACTTGCTAAGGGTGAGTTGACGTATGTCGAGTTTTATTAAACGCGTTTTTCACTGACAAATTGTCAAGAATTCACCTGTCGATTTATGACATATTTGTCACTTTTATTAAACAGCCTCAGCGCGACAATTCGACAATTTTGTCAGTTTTTACCCGACTACGGCGGAGGGTTATGATTTTGACCGGTATGTATGTATGTATGTGCATCTGTTCCCACCTAACTTCCAAACTAAATGTCGTAATTTGACAAATGAGGTATCGTTAGAAGCGGCTTAATGGCGCGCTGGTTATAGGCTATGTGACGTCACATAAAATTGCATATGGCGCCCTCTAGAGGACATAATGTCATAAACTAAAAAAAAACATTTGTTTAATAAAACCGTGTGGGGTATCAAATGAAAGAGCTTGATGAGCACATTTCAAAAATATATATATTGTTACCTATAACTCCAAAATAATTAAAAAGTAAAAAGTAAGTTTAAAAACTAAAACCCGACTACTGAAAAATCGCGCTCTAAAAAGTATGAAATAAGAAAATATTCTTATCTGGAGGATAGCCGTGGTCCGTGTAGGTCCTTTAGGGCAAAATGGCATATGACCACTGACCACGGCTGTCCTCCAGATAAGAATATTTTCTTGTTTCATACTTTTTAGAGCGCGATTTTTCAGTAGTCGGGTTTTAGTTTTGAACTTACTTTTTATTGACATATATGTCGAGTTTTCAGCTTTATTAAATAGGGCCCTGGTCGCGGCGGCCAGGTAGTGACGGCAAAGTTATAGCGGCCTAGTTCTAACGTCCAAGTTATAGTGACCTTCGTATTTGGTTCGTGGTAATATGCATTTTTTTGTTTCAGATAAAAATGAAAATCAAGGGGGGGCGTCTAGAATAGGCGAGCGGCGCTCCCGAGTAATCAGTGTCGTCTGAACGCATCAAATTTATAGAGATTTTTAGCCATTTTGCAATGGTATTACAAAAAAATTCTAGGAACAAAAGTTGCTAGTGTAATTTGATCATAACTTTCTATGAATTTGGGTGTAAATGTAACTGATGATGCATGCTCGGGGCATGTGGACGCACCCAATGCAAATCGATATTTCTGTGTAGTGGTCGGGTTGCAGGTTCGACTCCCGGCGAGCCAGAACTATGTCAAATGTAAATAATTTTATGATTCCATCATGATGTAACAATGTTGTGTTAATTTGAATTGTGTACTGATCGTATTATAAGCCTGTAAATATTATTGTAAAGTATAAATAAAGCATTCTAGTATTTTAAAATATTACTTCTTTTATTTCAACTAGTGTTCCCCGTGGTTGAAATTCGACCATAATTCATTTAAATAGGTAGGTACTTCTTTTATAAACAAGAAGTACTGGCCTTTATAAAAACAAAGTGTCAAATACCAATAGGGTCGCCACATACATACGGAATTCCGTTTTGCAATATCGAATCGCAATTCCGAACGCAGTAAATCAATTCAAATGTATGGACGTATCACATACGTACGAAATTTTTCCGATTCGGAAAATAACCGGTGCGTCCGGAAATAAACGTATGTGTGTGATAAGCTTACGGAATCCCGATTCGATATTCCGAAACGGAAAAATTCCGTATGTATGTGGCGGCCCATATACACTCTTTTTGCCAGAGCCTGCACTCCCAGAGGATGTGATGTGCAGATTGCTCGTGATCATTATGTGGCGGTGAATATTGACAGAAAGGAGAAGGCACTAATTTGTAGAAATAATTTGCTCCTAAACCTTACCTAAACAACCTTAGGGCTACACCATTTTTAACAGATTTTTCGACTGCCTGTAACGACTGTCAAAATCATAGAATGTCACCCGGGAACGCCAGCTTAACACGCCCAACACACAAGCATTAAAACAATGCATCACTTAAAATAATTATTTTATTTTCAATCAATAAAATCATTCATTATTTTATACACATCATTTCATACACTCATACAAATTAATATTGTAATGTTATAGTATCTTTATACAGAACTACTGTACCGGGTGGTTGCGGGTTCGATTCCCGAGCACATTTCGTACTTTTCACCGGTCTGGGTGTCACTGGGATCGCCCCCAGTCCATTGTACGGTACCCATAGTACAAGCGCTGCTTAGTTTGGGACCATACAGTTGCGGCCAAATACTCGTACGCGACTTAAATTTGAGAGCTGCTTAACTTTGACGCGATACAAAAAATGACAGTTAACGACGCCTCAAACTGCTAAGTGGGACTTAAATATTTAAGTAGCCTTTGCGTATTCGGCCGTTAGTGTGTTAGTCCGGTGATAAGTGTTGGTATACATAACATTATAATTTAACGATACATTATCTTAGATCTAGTTGTTCTAAAAGGGACAACAACGCAGCAGAGATGTTTTAAAATATTCAGAAAGCCGGACAAATGGATCCATGTCGGTTGACAAATGGATCCATGCCTTTTGACAAATGGATCCATGCCGGTTGACAAATGGATCCATGCCGGTTGACAAATGGATCCATGCCGGTTGACAAATGGATCCATGCCGGTTGACAAATGGATCCATGCCGGTTGACAAATGGATCCATGTCGTTTGACAAATGGATCCATGCAACCGAAATCTACATGTTATTGTACTAAATACATGTTTCATTTTTTCATCTATAAAAAACGTAACGTAAACGTAACGTAACGTCACGACTTTTATCCCCATTCGGGGGTAGTCAGAGGCTTGAGTGGCCATACACCACCACATTGTGGAGGTATTAACCAACTCAAAGCCCACGTTTCACCAGATAGTCAGAACCCAACGTGACAGGTGGTGAACCTTGTCGCCGTGTATACAGGAACTGACTATTACCTAATCCCGAGGGATAGGTAGGTTTCCTCACGATGTTTTCCCTCACCGTTAGCGAACTGTAAATTATGCACATAGATGAAAATTCATCCATTGGTTTGCCATCCATTGCCCCACCGGGGATCGAACCTGGGACCTTTTGATTGCTAGCCCAATCTGTTCACCCCTAGGCTACAGTCGCTTTTCATCTATGAGTTCAAAAATATACTTGCAGTCTGATATGTACCTAAGAAGGCGGACAAATGGATCCATACATCCGGACATGGGTCCACGATGCCAGGCAAATAGGTCCATGTAGCAGAACAAACGGACTCATGAAGCGGGACAAATGGATCTATGAATCCGGACAAATCTTCCGTGGAACCGGACAAAATTTCCCCATGTAGGTGGACAAATGGCCCCTTTTAGCTGTCATTACAATTGGTGGACAAATGGCCCCTTTTAGCTATCATTTTTTTAACGAATCTCCGCTACGCTGGTATTAGTTGGATGGTCCTAGGGGCACTTCCTCTCGAGCTGGCCCTTGCCGCCCTCGTCGTACTCTTGCGATGATATCCACATCTGCTGGAACGAGCCTATTGACGCCAGGATCGAACCGCCTGAGGACAAACATTGTATCACAATTTGATACAAATTTTGTGCCTGAAATAGGGTCTATTATATCCTTAAACTAATAGTAGTCTCACTACTAGTAGTAGTAAGTTAGAAAGTAGTGTCTCCTCGTGGTCCTGTGTCTGTAGCTCTATATAGGCCAGTTTGTGTCTTACGAGTTTATTCATTGCACGATGTGTGTGCCAATAATCCCAATAGTATGCACCTAATGCCCCACAATCCATCACCCTGCCCCATAACCTAGTAAAAATTATCCCATAAATCTGTTTCCCCATAACCCACCACTAATTATTACCCCATAACCAGAACAAATTACTACCTCACAACCCAGCACCAATTGCCCCATAAGCTGGTACCTCTTGCCCCAAAAACACGTGCTTATTGCCCCATAAGCTGGTACCGCTTGCCCCATGAACACGCACTTATTGCCCCATAAGGTGGTACCGCTTGCCCCATGAACACGCACTTATTGCCCCTTAACGTAGTACCTTTTGTCCCATAAACATGAACATATTGCCCCATAATTGAGTCCGGATAGTCCCAAAGCGCGTGTATATCCTACCTTCGCCGCCAGCTTCATGGCCAGGCGGTCGGGTGCCAGTGCCAGTGCCAGTGCCAGTGCCAGTGCCAGTGCCAGTGCCAGTGCCAGTGGCAGTGTATATCGTACCTATCCATGCGGCGAAGCGTCGCTCGGTGGGCGAGGGCGCGGCGGTGGTCTTGAGGCGGTGGCTGGAGGGCGCGCGCGCCGCCAGCTCCTTGGCCAGGCGGTCGGGTGCCAGTGCCAGTGCCAGTGCCAGTGCCAGTGCCAGTGCCAGTGGCAGTGTATATCGTACCTATCCATGCGGCGAAGCGTCGCTCGGTGGGCGAGGGCGCGGCGGTGGTCTTGAGGCGGTGGCTGGAGGGCGCGCGCGCCGCCAGCTCCTTGGCCAGGCGGTCGGGTGCCAGTGCCAGTGCCAGTGCCAGTGCCAGTGCCAGTGCCAGTGGCAGTGTATATCGTACCTATCCATGCGGCGAAGCGTCGCTCGGTGGGCGAGGGCGCGGCGGTGGTCTTGAGGCGGTGGCTGGAGGGCGCGCGCGCCGCCAGCTCCTTGGCCAGGCGGTCGGGTGCCAGTGCCAGTGCCAGTGCCAGTGCCAGTGCCAGTGCCAGTGGCAGTGTATATCGTACCTATCCATGCGGCGAAGCGTCGCTCGGTGGGCGAGGGCGCGGCGGTGGTCTTGAGGCGGTGGCTGGAGGGCGCGCGCGCCGCCAGCTCCTTGGCCAGGCGGTCGGGTGCCAGTGCCAGTGCCAGTGCCAGTGCCAGTGCCAGTGCCAGTGCCAGTGCCAGTGCCAGTGCCAGTGCCAGTGCCAGTGCCAGTGCCAGTGCCAGTGCCAGTGGCAGTGTATATCGTACCTATCCATGCGGCGAAGCGTCGCTCGGTGGGCGAGGGCGCGGCGGTGGTCTTGAGGCGGTGGCTGGAGGGCGCGCGCGCCGCCAGCTCCTTGGCCAGGCGGTCGGGTGCCAGTGCCAGTGCCAGTGCCAGTGCCAGTGCCAGTGCCAGTGCCAGTGCCAGTGCCAGTGCCAGTGCCAGTGCCAGTGCCAGTGCCAGTGCCAGTGCCAGTGGCAGTGTATATCGTACCTATCCATGCGGCGAAGCGTCGCTCGGTGGGCGAGGGCGCGGCGGTGGTCTTGAGGCGGTGGCTGGAGGGCGCGCGCGCCGCCAGCTCCTTGGCCAGGCGGTCGGGTGCCAGTGCCAGTGCCAGTGCCAGTGCCAGTGCCAGTGCCAGTGGCAGTGTATATCGTACCTATCCATGCGGCGAAGCGTCGCTCGGTGGGCGAGGGCGCGGCGGTGGTCTTGAGGCGGTGGCTGGAGGGCGCGCGCGCCGCCAGCTCCTTGGCCAGGCGGTCGGGTGCCAGTGCCAGTGCCAGTGCCAGTGCCAGTGCCAGTGCCAGTGCCAGTGCCAGTGCCAGTGCCAGTGCCAGTGCCAGTGCCAGTGCCAGTGCCAGTGCCAGTGGCAGTGTATATCGTACCTATCCATGCGGCGAAGCGTCGCTCGGTGGGCGAGGGCGCGGCGGTGGTCTTGAGGCGGTGGCTGGAGGGCGCGCGCGCCGCCAGCTCCTTGGCCAGGCGGTCGGGTGCCAGTGCCAGTGCCAGTGCCAGTGCCAGTGCCAGTGCCAGTGCCAGTGCCAGTGCCAGTGCCAGTGCCAGTGCCAGTGCCAGTGCCAGTGCCAGTGCCAGTGGCAGTGTATATCGTACCTATCCATGCGGCGAAGCGTCGCTCGGTGGGCGAGGGCGCGGCGGTGGTCTTGAGGCGGTGGCTGGAGGGCGCGCGCGCCGCCAGCTCCTTGGCCAGGCGGTCGGGTGCCAGTGCCAGTGCCAGTGCCAGTGCCAGTGCCAGTGCCAGTGGCAGTGTATATCGTACCTATCCATGCGGCGAAGCGTCGCTCGGTGGGCGAGGGCGCGGCGGTGGTCTTGAGGCGGTGGCTGGAGGGCGCGCGCGCCGCCAGCTCCTTGGCCAGGCGGTCGGGCCAGCCCGCGGCGCAGGCCAGCCCGCCGCACGCCACCACGCCGCCCCACAGCGCGGGCCGCGCGTCCGCGTCGCACGCCGCCGCTGCCGCGCACGCTGACACAAACATAACGAATTCAAAGTCGTTCCAAATTGAAAGTCATTCCAAATTCAAAGTCATTGCAAATTCAAAATCATTCCAAATTCAAAATCATTGCAAATTGAAAGTCATTCCAAATTCAAAGTCATTCCAAATTCAAAATCATTCCAAGTTCAAAATCATTGCAAATTCAAAGTCATTGCAAATTCAAAGTCATTGCAAATTCAAAATCATTCCAAATTCAAAGTCATTCCAAATTCAAAGTCATTCCAAATTCAAAGTCATTCCAAATTCAAAGTCATTCCAAATTCAAAATCATTCCATACTCAAAGTCATTCCAAATTCAAAGTCATTCCAAATTAAAAATCATTCCAAATTCAAAGTAATTCCAAATTCAAAGTCATTCCAAATTCAAAATCATTCCAAATTCAAAATCATTGCTAATTCAAAATCATTCCAAATTCAAAGTCATTCCAAATTCAAAATCATTCCAATTTCAAAGTCATTGCAAATTGAAAATCATTCCAAATTCAAAATCATTCAAATTCAAATACTTCATTTTATGTAGATTATTAGATTAGGTAATAGTCAGTTCCTGTATACACGGGGACAAGGTTCACCACCTGTCACGTTGGGTTCTGACTATCTGGTGAAACGTGGGCTTTGAGTTGGTTAATACCTCCACAATGAGGTGGTGTATGGCCAGTAACGGATTAACCCTAAGGCAGAGTAGGCGACTGCCTAGGGGCCCCGAGCACGCACCAAAAAAATATTTCATGGAACGAAAATTTTATTTGCATGTATGCTTCAGTTAATTATTTTTAAATTACTTCACTAAACTATTTTCTTTGGTTTATTGTATTTTATTGAATTTAACAAGATTGAATTTCAAATAACCGTGTCGCGTCTCATTTCTTTTTCCTGCTCCGCCGCTTTTTTTGCCGCAGGTTAAAAAACATATGCCTAATTTTCTTTCATTTATTTTATTATGAATTATCATTGGTGTGTGTTTTTATATAGACATAATATTGAAAGGCCGAGTTCTACAATCTTTATTTTCCTTATATTCTATCAAATATAATCCTTATTTGACGGACTTAAGGCCCACGATGCACACTTTATAAAAACCAGTCCCAGTGAAACATCTATAAGTCCGTTGTGTCTCTTTCTAACAGTGGCCTTTGTGTTGCCAATTCAATTGAGAATGGCGGCTTTCTGAAGTAGCATGTAAGTGTCAATAAGTTTCAGACTATGGTGAAGGTTTTTTGGAATAATACCAGCGGTTGACTGACTATTGGAACAATGTAAATTGAATTATTATTATTTATACAGGGTTATTGGTAAAACACTAACAACCTTGCAGGGGCGTATTACTGACATCGAAAACAACAACTTTTGTTCTACAACTTTTTACCAAACAAAAAAAAATATTAACAAAAAATCACTTTCTAAAATGTATGATTTTTTGTTATTTCTCATCTAGAGGAAAGCCATGGTATGTGGTTGTATTCCACTTTGCCCTAAAGTACCTAAACGTACCACGGCTATCCTCAAGATGAGCATATTTTCTTGTTTCATACATTTTAGAGTGTGATTTTTGTTATTTTTTTTTGGTTTGTAAAAAGTCATAGAACAAGTTGTTGTTTTTGATGGCAGTAATACGCCCCTGCAAGGTTGTTAGTGTTTTACCAATAACCCTATATAATTGCATTGTGACGGAATTACAAAATTAAAAAGTAAAAAAAGGGTAATGGAAAGGGGCCCCGAGATTTGCATTGCCTAGGGGCCCTGATAGGGTTAATCCGGCCCTGTGTATGGCCACTCAAGCCTCAGACTACCCCCGAATGGGGATAAAAATCGTAACGTATCTGTTATATTATGTAGTTCACTGACCTAGGTGTGGCGCTCCCAAGTTCTGCTCAAAGAGACACTCGGTGACCTTGAACCGCTCTGGACCGAAGTCCTGGTGGTAGCCGCCCGGGAACTCGTAGTGCACCATCGGCACCGCCGCGGCCACGCGCTCGTCGTACGGACTCTCCGATATCTGGACACAGTTGGACCCACTATTCAGTAACTTTGCAACTACTGCGCTACTCAAAAGGAACGCAACTCCCCGATGCAAGAAAAAACAAAAAATAATAATAATAACAAAAACCACAAATGCATGTCCCGGGTAGGAATCGAACCTACGACCTCCAGTGTCAAAGGCGGAATCTAAACCAACCACGCCAACGGGCCCGCCAATGGCGCGCAACTAATATCACGAGTCGCGTGCTACTATCTCATTACTAGGTGGTGCAACGGTGTACGATGTGTGATGTGCGGTGTGCTGTGTGTGGCTTGTGTGGTGTATGATGTGTGATGTGCGGTGTGCTGTGTGTGGCTTGTGTGGTGTATGATGTGTGATGTGCGGTGTGCTGTGTGTGGCTTGTGTGGTGTATGATGTGTGATGTGCGGTGTGCTGTGTGTGGCTTGTGTGGTGTATGATGTGTGATGTGCGGTGTGCTGTGTGTGGCTTGTGTGGTGTATGATGAGTGATGTGCGGTGTGCTGTGTGTGGCTTGTGTGGTGTATGATGTGTGATGTGCGGTGTGCTGTGTGTGGCTTGTGTGGTGTATGATGTGTGATGTGCGGTGTGCTGTGTGTGGCTTGTGTGGTGTATGATGTGTGATGTGCGGTGTGCTATGTGTGGCTTGTGTGGTGTATGATGTGTGATGTGCGGTGTGCTGTGTGTGGCTTGTGTGGTGTATGATGTGTGATGTGCGGTGTGCTGTGTGTGGCTTGTGTGGTGTATGATGTGTGATGTGCGGTGTGCTGTGTGTGGCTTGTGTGGTGTATGATGTGTGATGTGCGGTGTGTTGTTTGTGACTTGTGTGGTGTATGATGTGTGATGTGCGGTGTGCTGTGTGTGGCTTGTGTGGTGTATGATGTGTGATGTGCGGTGTGCTGTGTGTGGCCTGTGTGGTGTATGATGTGCGGTGTGCTGTGTGTGGCCTGTGTGGTGTGTGATGTGGGATGTCTAGTGTAGGTTGTGTGGTGTGTGTCGTACCTGTGTGACAGTGTGGCAGAAGTCCTCGTACTGCCGCTTGAGCATGTACTGCTGCCAGGAGGCAGTCAGCCCCGCGGGCAGCGTCTTCAGCGTGTACCGCCCGCGCTCGCGCTCACGGATCACCTCTTTACTCTGACAAACAAGTCATATATATACACAAGCTGAATCAAAAAGGGTCAAGATCTTCTGTGAGAGGATGGTATTACCCTGGTTGGGCCAGCCCATATATGAGCTGCAGTCGATTGGCTACAGCTTGGCTCTACCATCAAATAAGATGAGATTGATCATCTATTATTACTTATAATGTGAATAAATAAAATATCGCCAGACAAAGGAGATGGGCATTCCTGGGCCAAATTTGTAATGAATTGAGATATGGCAAAATTTTTCTATTTCAAAATGTAAAAATATCGCCCCAATTCAAACGCTAGAAAATGAGATATCTAAAAAATAAGTAATGTTCCCAAATAAACTGAATATCGATTAAAACTATTCGTAACCAATCAAATGAATTCATGAAATAAAACATATAAAAACGTTAGAACCAGACGATTACTTCAATCTAAGTACTTAAGAACATTAGAACTATCATACTAAAATAATAGTTCCAAATAATAAACATTTACATAATAAAGATAAATCTTAAAATCGACTAACGATTACACACTGCTCGTTTCGTATCGTTCGTTAGGCTCCAAAGGGCTTGTACCCAGGGCCGTAAAACAAACTTAAAAAAAAAATCGTTTGTTATTGCTTACGCATTTTGAGTGTTTTTCCCATTTTATTGATATTTCCTCGACTTATCTTGCCCATTTTGTGAAGGAAGTGTGTTTATTGTGTTTGAAACATAAATCAGAGCGCACATAAAAATCAGCAGTTTACAAAGGTTTTTATACATAACCTCATTTTTAAGTAGGTTAAAATGAAACTTATAACTCGGCTCTCAGATTTTAAGAATCCGTAGAATTTTCAGTGATAGTTTAATAATTATATTAGCTAACAATTGGCACCACTTTCATCCTTTTACAATCTTGGCCCAAGATTGTATGAAACCGTGCCGGTCTCCTTTGCCTCTGGTGGGAATCGAACTCGCAAGCACCCGATGCAGTGAGTCAAGCGGCCTACGCTCAAGCCACTGCGCCAAAATAGTACGAGATACGCTTAAGTACGACCTTCACCTATCGACTTACCGGATCAACCCATTGACAACCCTATATTTTATCAAATAAAATATGTTTCTGAGCATATACCAATAGGGTTGCCGTTAAAAATATGGTCATGGCTATGGTTAATTAAAATTATAAAAACCATTTTTTTTAACAATTTTCACCGACTTGCTTGCTAAATGAAAATTATATCAAAATGAAGGCAATTTTATTGCGAATACAATGTATAGTGTTGCTTGCGAAAATCTAGTCAAGAATAACGGTAGCCGGGCTTTGAAATTAAGAATTTGAAATTGAAAAATTGATTGACAGAGATGTATTGCGCATCCGAGTACTATTTCAAGCGATAGAGGAGGATGCAGTACAACAGCTGCGCGCGACGAAGCCTTGCATGCTTTTAGCTTTTTTTTATCCTTGACCATATTCTTTATGGCAACCCTATTGGTATATGTTTAGACACATATTTTATTTTATAAAATCCAGGGTTGATCCGGTAAGTCAGTCGATCGGTGAAGGTCGCTCTTCAGTGTATCTTAGACCAAAAGGTCAAGATGCATGGATTGTATGAGTTATATGAAGGAGGTTTGATGTAAGTATGACAGGAAAGGGAGATCGACGATCGATCGAGAGACACCGACCATAGATAATGGGAAATGATAAAACAGATGATGATGATGCATTACCTGTATGCTGTATATGGGCAGCATCTGTATGTGCATGTTGCTGAGCATAGTCTTGGCTTGTGCGGCCAGGTGGTCGCCACCCACCGGCGACCGCACCGCCGCGTTCACTAGCGCGTACCTGCGACCAATACATTTTTTAGGGTTCCGCACCCAAAGTGTGCCAACGGAACCCTATTACTAAGCCTCCGTCTGTCAGCAGGCTGTATCTCACGAACCGTAATAGGTAGAGTTGACATTTTCATAGAATGTGTATTTCTGTTGCCGCTACAACAACAAATCCTGGGACATTCTTTTACACACGGCTTATGATCCCAAACTAAGCAGAGCTTGTACTATGGAAACCAGATAACTGATATTACTACATATACTACTTTTTTATTTGTAAATACATACTTAATATACATATACACCCAGACTCGGGACATACAGACATGTTCATGCACACAAATACATGTCCAGGGTAGGAATCGAACCTACGACCTGCAGCGTGATAGGCGGAATCATACGAACCACGCTAACGGGCCCGTCTAAGCCCGTAATAGCTACTTTACACCGATCTTCTGCGAGAGGGTGGTACTACCCCGATCCAAGGCTCGATCGTCACTCATACACATAATCAAAGTCGCTCACCCATCTATAACAGGAACAGCGGAAGTCTGACTGGCCCCGGCGTCCACTACTAGAGCAGTGGACTTGCCACTAGCGAAGGCAGCCAGCACAGCACTCTTCACCAGGAAGAAGGCTGGTGCCTGGTACTTCTCGAAGAGTAGCTCGGCGAGCTTCTCTCTAGCTGGTCTTGTGGTCCAGACCGCTTCTGTGAACAGCGCTGGGTGGTGCTCTGATGGGGACCGGATGACCTAAAGGGGGGAGATGGAAGATAAATTCATCATGATGTCTGGGTGTCGAGTCTTTTAGCTATTGTCCATTGCGAACATGGACCAATTACTAAGGGGACTGGCCCTAAGCAACTCGGCCGAGTGGTCAGCCTAGTACTAACATCGACATAAAACGAAGCGAGTAGTTCAACAATTTACCGGTAGATAGAACAATGAAAATGAAAAAACAATGACCACGTTTTTTTTCATACATATATCTAATAAGGGCACCTCTGTCTTTAGTCTTTACTCTGTGATTGCGAAGCATAACATATGTTTATCATATACGTCTCGACTTTTATCCCCATTCGCGGGTAGTCAGAGGCTTGAGTGGCCATACACTATCACATTGTGGAGGTATTAACCAACTCAAAGCCCACGTTTCACCAGATAGTCAGAACCCAACGTGACAGGTGGTGAACCTTGTCACCGTGTATACAGGAACTGAAGCCTGGTCTATAATATTATCTTCGCAATTTCTTGGTGGTTAGCATGTTGTCGGCCAGAGGACTAGTAACAAATGGCCGAAAACATCTCGACCGCCACGATTTCACGAAGATAATATTAGAGACCACTGATTTCGCAATGGACAATTTTAATACCTATAAGCTTCTGCCTGCCACTTCATCCCTGCAAAATTAAAAAAAAAATAGCCTATGTGCTACTCCAGAGTCCAGACTATAATCCAACTCTGCCAAATTTCATCCAGATCCGTCCAGCCGTTCTGGCGTGATTGGCTAACAAACATCCATCCATCCATCTAAACTTTCACATTTATAATATTAGTGGGATTAATTAATAAATGAATATCTTCAGATTTACACACCAACTGTATGGTCCCAAACTAAGCAACGCTTGTACTATGGGTACCATACAATGGACTGGGGGCGATCCCAGTGACACCTAGACCAGGGCAAATTACGAACAAGCGGTTTCTGAAATTTGCCTCGCTGGGAATCGAACCCGCAACCACCCATTGCAGTGAGCCGAGCGGCCAACGCTGGAACCACTGCGCTAAATAGTCGTCAAAATAATGATTAGTGTTAATTTGCAATTTGAGGTGTTGCAGACCCATAGAGATTTTAATTAGAAGAGACGTTCTTAGTAGATATCTCTATGAAACAACGCGTGGTCATTTTCCCGGGATGCGTGGCATCTATCTACCGGTAAATAGCTGAACTACTCGCTTCGTTTTATATCGATGTTAGTACTTGGCCGACCACTCGGCCGAGTTGCTTGGACCCAGTCCCCTTAGTAATTGGTCCATGTGCAGACATCACCCCAACCCTGGTTTTCAGAGCAAACCGTGTCTATATGGCTTTTACCTTTGTGTAGCAATAGTCGAGCATCTTCTCGAATAGGTCCCAGTTGTCGACCTGTCCGTCCTTCATGTACGAGTGCACCTCCATGCCGGCACGAGGCACTTGCAGCTCTGTCACATCTATGTAGTGCCGCAGCTCTGAGCCCGCCTTCGTGCCTGCAAGTAGTATTATAACCATTGAATAACAGTAATTACAGTTCATATTTTCATAGCACTTATGCATTTTAGAATATGCCTGGATCTGACAAGATGCATCAAGTTAATTTTTACTCAATTATGGCAGTGGGTTATAATGTTGACCCAGGTGTTTGTATGTATGTATGTTCATCTATTCCTGCATCTCATAACTTCCAAACTACTTATATACTTATCATAATTTGACAAATGGGGTAGTGTTGAAATCATCTTGATCGTTAGCTGGTTATCTGCTAGCTGTGGTCTGTGGTCATAACCCTAAAGTTCCTAAACGGACCATAGCTATTCTCTAGATGTGGATATTTTCTTGTTTCATACTTTTTAGAACATGATTTTTCAGTAGTTGCATTTTAGTTTTTGAACTTACTTATTATTATGAACAGCAGTGCGAGGGGGATTTTGGTCATTGGCACTTAGTGCTGGTTTTGAATCATTAACACGGCACGGGGCATAGCAATTAAGCCGAAAGGTGTCGTATATACACCCCAGTGTATATCAGACAACGGACTAAGGTCGGATCATGAATTTGGGCGTCAGTGCAGCTTGCTTAGAGCTCACAACCGGTATTTTTCCAATCCCAAACAAAACAACAATAGTCTATACTTAACCAACAAAAAAAAACAAAATCTCACCTGTTTGCGTGACATTTCCATCTGGGACCTTCTCCTCGGGCTCCGGGACGTGTGTCGCTGGCCCCACACCCACCACGGCGGGAATATCGGCCTTCGGAGTGTCCTCTTGGGCATAACCAACACGCAACGAATGATGGCCGGGATCAAACACTAACGCGCCTATTTCGTCGCCGCCGTACAACATGCCGTTAGGCGCACTCATATTCGCGCCGTGCTCTAAACTTTCACGGTATTTTCACGTTTATACTTAGTGAATTTCCGTAAAAATGCTGCTGCTTTGCTTGGTTTTGTTGTTTTTTTATTAGCTGTCAAATATTGCGGTTCGTGAAGGCATTTGGAAATTGTGAAGCATGATGTGTAAAGTGTTCGAGAGAGAAAGAGACGGTTAGATACGGTATTTCTCAAGTGAATAGAGATAGATATCAAATGTGAATAAAATAGGCAACGTACGTTCTGGAACGCGCGTAACAATTTATGCGTGAAATGAAACGCATACATTGTAAAGCTTTTAGTCTGTGACATACTTGTTGAAAAAACTATATTTTTAAAGTGAAAAACTAAAGGGAAACTTAAATTCGATGGATTTATAGAAATATAATTACTTGAAGGTGTTGGCATAATACCTAGATAAAAATAATATACATACGTGCTATGGAACGTGCGTGGCCGCGATTCTACCTTGGGCCGCGAGACGACATGACTTACTTCCCGCCAATATAAAATTGGCGCCAAAGTGCAAAAGAGTAGAAATACTCAAAGGAAGTAGGTAACAAACTGAAATAACAAAAACGTTTGTGGCTTAATAATAGTAAAACACAATAATCGATAGCACAGTAATTTATTACAACACAATTTACGCGAATAAGGATGTTTTTAATTCATGCTAACACCAATACACAATGGTTATAAATATTTTATGGTGGCTTGGATATGCAATGCAGATAAGTAACACTCTTCATTTTAACTATAACACGTGTTTATTGTATACAAACTTGTCTATAGCTAAACATAAATGTAATAAAAAACAACGAAATAATAATCAGTCGAATTGAGAACCTCCTCCTTTTTGAAGTCGGTTAAAAATAAATATACTTGTAACCTTAATAGAGGCTAAATATCGACGCTTGAAAGGCAAAAGGTCACAAGCGCCACTTTGGTCGAAAATGAGTTAAGTATGAGGTCATACTCAGTTTTTTTTCTGCGTCGAATGAACCGGGTTTCATTCCGATAGGAGCATTTTGATGTCACTTATGCCTGATGTGATTTTAGCAAAAAGAGGTATCAAAAGGTATCAAGTGACACATAATTTTCTCACATCAGGGAATTGTTGTTTACGCCTACACAAAAAAACAAAAAAGCAATGCACTTCGGCGTTTAGTGCATTCTGCTTTTCAATATTTTCATATGCATGGTCTTTAAGTAGTTTTGCCTGAAGGTCTTCATACCACAAACTGCGTTTACTTCTTTTCTACCTGTTAAACCAGAATACCATTTAACCACTTATTGCGTTTTGCCTTTTCGGAATAAAATCAAAAAAGGAGTTTAGGCTGTTTTGCTTTAACTTAAAAACTAATGCAATGTTGCTTGATCCGTTTTTGCCTGGAAACAAAAAATAATATTTTGGCGTTTATCCCTTTTTGCCTCGTTGTTGAAATAAAATTGATGTTGCTTGTGCTGTTTCTACCGAATACGAGAAATGAGAATTTAGTCAAAAAATCCAAGTTGAATGTCGTTTATCCTATTTTAAGTAACTGCGTGCAATGATAGTAATTACTGCGTTGATGTCTAATATTAGTCTCAATGTCAGTGCCATTTTTGTGAACGACAAATGAATTGAAATGAATGAAAAGTTTATGAAGTTAATGAATAGAGATTTTTCATCATCATCATCTCAGCCGAAAGACGTCAACAGCTGGACATAGGCCTTCGCTAAGTTTCGCCACACCTGTCTTGCGCTGCCCGCATCCAGCGTATTACTGCCACCTTCACCAGATCGCCGGTCCACGTTGCGGGACCCACCCTACGCTTTCCGGTGCGCGGCTGCCACTCGAGAACTTTTCGGCCCCATCGGCCATCCGTTCTACGAGTAATGTGCCCTGCCCACTACCGCTTAAGTTTGGAAATCCTGCGGGCTATGTCGGCTACCTTGATTCTTCTGCTTCTGCGTATCTCCTCATTCCTGAGTTGATCTCGCAAGGAATCTCCGAGCATAGCCCTCTGTATTGCCCTTTGAGCGATTTTGAGCTTCTTATGAGGCCCATTGTGAGCGGCCATGTCTCAGATCCATAGGTCATCACTGGCAACACACACTGGTCGAAGACTTTCGTCTTGAGACACTGCGGTATTTCGGACGGGAAGATATTGCATAGCTTCCCGAACGTTAAAACGTTCCTATAATTGAATCGCGATAATAGGTCGTGGTAAGCCCCCTGGTCCTGTAATCAGATTCACATAGCGGCATTTTCATACAAACATTTCAAAACTTCGATGAACCAGTAATCGACTTGGCATCGCTGAAGAGACTGCAATACAGCTTATCTCGACCGAATCGAAGGCTTTCTCGTTGTCCCCAAACGCTAAGCAAAGGGGCCGGTTATACTCCTCGGTCTTCTATAATATCTTGTTACAGCGTATGTAAGTATGTGGTCTACGGTACTAAAGCCTTTTTGGAAGTCGGCTTGTTCGGGAGGCTGGAGGCCGTCGAACTTGCGTGCGAGACGGTTCGTTATGACCCTCGAAAACAGCTTGTAGACATGGCTCAGAAGTGAGATGGGTCTATAATTCTTTAGCAGAGCGTTATCGCCCTTTTGAAAGAACCACCACACCTTCGCTCCATGCCTGCGACGTTTTTCCCTCGAGTATGACAGAACCGAACAGCTTCTGAAGGGCCTTTAGCACCGGTTTTACACCCGCTTTCAGGAGCTCAGCCGTTATTCCATCATCACCCGGTGCCTTGTCGTTTTTAAGCAGTTTAAGAGCCATACTAATCTCACGCGCACAAGCTCACAAGCTGACGTTCGGATGTCTTTGGTATAGTGTCGAGTTGGTCTAGCTCTTGGGTCGTTCGTCAGGTTTGTAACGGGTGCCCGTATTGACGTGTATAACTGTTTATAGAACTGTGTATGTTCTTCGACCTCCCTCAAAAGCTGTCGTTTGGATGAAACAATTCTGCCGTCATCGATCTTCAGTTTCATTAGCTTACTTTGCCCAATAGACAGATTTCTAGAGTACACTTTGGAGCTTTTGTTCCGCTCGATAGCCTCTTTAATACCTTCGGTATTAAATTGGCGGAAGTCACGTGTCAAGGTCTTCGAGATCTGTCTATTGTGCTGCCGGTATTTAAAAGCGTCATCTGAAGACTGCAGTATCATTTCACTCCTCTCCTTCCTCAGAGATTTTGTACCACGGGCCTTGCATCCACGAACCCGTCGTTATAATCGTCCACGCTACTTCCTAGGACATCGTATCGGTTTTGAAATCCCAGCTGAAAGCTCTCGGGGTTTTGGATCTGGGTTGGTGCTGTCCGGTGCGTAGACTTCATCAGTCAAGATCTTTCAAGTTTTATATGTGTGTGTGTGTAACGTCACGACTTTTATCCCCATTCGGGGGTAGTCAGAGGCTTGAGTGACCCTACACCACCACATTGTGGAGGTATTAACCAACTTAAAGCCCACGTTTCACCAGATAGTCAGAACCCAACGTGACAGGTGGTGAACTTTGTCGCCGTGTATACAGTAACTGACTATTACCTAATCCCGAGGGATAGGTAGGTTTCCTCACGATGTTTTCCCTCACCGTCCGTCAAGTTTTATATTGAGATTCAATGTGCATCTTACCAGTCGGTGATCACTACCGGTTTTGACCGCGTTGATCACAGATACATCATTGAATACTTGTTTCTTCGTCGACATGATGGAGTCTATCTCGTTTTATGTTGCACCGTCGAGGCTCATCCAGGTCCACCTCCTGTGCTCACACTTCCTGAAGAAGGAGTTCATCATAAAGAGTCCCTCCTTCTCCATGAAGCCCGCCAGCTGGTGGCCCCGGTGGTTACGCCGCCCAACTCCAAATTGCCCTACTCGCAGCTCATCACCGTCTCATTTTTCCAGTTTCGCGTTGAAGTCACCCATGACAACGGTAAAGTAAGTTTTGGAACTATGCATGGTTCTAGAGATATCCTCATACATAGTTTCCACTTCGTTGTCTGAATATGCCAATGTCGGAGCGTACACCTGAACTACTTTTAACGAATACAGTTGGGTTATTCGGAGAACAAGATACGCCGCCACCCTAGTTGACACACTCTACGACGACGATAAACCCGAGACCCCCTAGGACTGCTGGTCGCCCTCTCGGAAATAGAGCAGGTTACCAGATTTCAGAATTATCGAGTCCTCCCCCCTCTTCGGACTTCAGATAATCCGATGACGTCCCACCGTACCCTACTCAATTTTTCCTCGAGCTCAATGATCTTCTCGTCGGTCCGCAGTGTGCGCGTGTTAAATGTTGCCAGGTCCAATCATCGGTTTATGTGGTAGCTGTCCTGCCGGAAATTCTAAACACAATTTTATAATCAATTTTGCATGATCTATTACCATTATTTTAAAATTTAAGGCTATGTGTATTGAAATTATAAGCGGCATATCCGTTAGTGTTGTCATGTTTACGGTTTTGCCTCGCTATAATTAATAAAAAAGCGCCGTTTATAACGTTTTGCAATACATTACTTTACTTTTTTGTCTCGTTTAAGATATTTCTGCTCGGAAATTGACAATGATAAACTTTTACTTAAGCTGTTTTGTCTTTTATTAGAAAATCTCAGTGGGTCGTTTGCAACATTTCTACTTGCATTTGTTTTGAGAAAAAAAGCTACTTAACCTGTTTTGTCTAATCGTGGTTATTTTATTATTGTAGTTTATGTCTTTTTGTTTCGATTTAAAAAAATTAGTCCTGTCGCTTACTCCTTTTCTACCTGCCGCCTTGTCATGTTTTTAGAGCTTATGAGCCACTATCTCAGAAACTAAGGGGCCTATTTATTAAATATTTGTTTGAGTAGATAAAGCATGTTTTTTGTAGGTTTTCTGCTTTTGGTTTTATCTAAAAAGGTCTATCGAGTAAAAAGTTATGATATTTTTTCCGAATTTTAAAACTTTAAACGGCTCTCCTGTAAAGTTGCTATTATGGCGCTTGTTACCTTTTGACTTTCAAGCGTCGATATACATTTTACAAAAATGTACCTAAAAGCTACAAAAAAAAATCGAATTCATCACAGAAATAATCTCTGCAGTTTTCAATTTCATTCATAAGTCACGTTGCAGAGTTTTGTGAAGACGTAATTTTGTGTGCAAAGAGTGATTGTTTTTAGTTATCTTTGCTTTTATTCAACTTAATAACACAGATTTATTATGTAGAGTTATATTGGTAGGTAGATACCTATTTTCTAAGACTGATTATTGCGTTAAGTACCTATATTTTATTCGGCTAATTTGCAAAATATGATTTTTTACTTGTTTTTTTCATTTTTGACACACATTATCTACGAAGATACATGTATTTTAGCTACACACTGATAGAAAAATCCACATAATTTGGATCGTAAGAAATTGTATAGGAACCACACTAAAAGGCTGTTTAACTGAGTGAGAGTATACTTTACCTAGTATTTTAAACCTACGGTTTAGTATAAGTATATACTCGAATACAAAATATTAATAATATGTGAGACCATTGAGTTTATATTTCTCTCTCATTTTTACGTGATTTCTTAGTGTTTTACATTATTTTTAAATCTACATGAGTGTTTTGTGATTCTGGACTAGTTCTTCATAAACGTGAATCCATGAAGACCATCATTGGATGCTCAAAACCCTATCTTGACAATATTATTGCTGGACACATTATTTCCCAGTTATTTTTTCATTGATGACAAAAACTTAAATGGGTACCTACATTAGTGTTAAAAAGTGCATACTACATGGATAACAAAGAAGTTATATTTTTTACAAATATTTCAGTATTTTAGACCATCTAACAGCATTCCTCGACTATCATAAATTATTATATGTCAATATAAAATGTTTCCCTCGTCCACATCGCGTATTACTAGGTACACCCATTATGAAAGTACAATACCTAATAAGGTACACGTTATATACACTATATTACTAATACGTATAAACTACCTGTATAGTACAAAACACGATGGAGATTATAAAAATAAAAGTAGTATTTTTGATAGGATGTGGTAGGACGCTTTGGATTTTAAAAGCAAAATAGAAAAGTTTACACTTTTGATAATAAAATGCTTTGTAAACTAATTGTAAATGGAAGTGGTATTACTACCTAGGTATTTATTACCACTTCGCGTTGGCCGTGGTATAATAATTAAACAATCCTTAATGCAGCTTTCCAAGCTAGTTCTCCGAATTCGGCATCATAGCTGGTAGGAAAAATCGAAAAAACAGAAGTATTGTATGCTTTTGTGGAATATAGAATGGTGATAAAAACCAAAGCGTTCTCCCGACACGTTTACAGATAGAGGTAGATAAATAGAAACATATACGTTCAGAAATCGTTGAGTAACTACAATAGGTTTTATGTAAAAATACAATTTTCTATACAAACATCGATCCATACACACGATTGAAATATTACAGTAATAAGTGCTATTAAATAAGGTTCTACAAAAAATAACGCACTATGGGTCTTTAGTAGACGAAAATACCAAAAAAGTACTTTTGGATATGTTACAAATAGTATAAAAACGGTTATAGAAATTGTCGACTTGTCTGTTGTTACAAGATTGTTTACAAAATATTAGACACTATCTTTGTAGAACCTTACGCTTGTCCATTATAATGTATTACACAGTACATCAAGGTCATCAAGCCGCGTATGGATGTTAGGGATGCCACTCTTTTTTCAATCAACTCAAGATTTTTTGCCACTAGGGCGGCGCCACATTGCTATGGTCACATTGACACTTGACAGTTCACAAAGTCTTTTTCTATTTCCGACCTCGAGATTAGTATTTAAGTGACATCGACAGTTTACATTCTTTTTGATCGATAGAAGTAAAGCGGTGACAACTGGTGAGCTGATTTTTTTCCTCCATAAAAAATAAACTCCTTTTTTTACTTTTTTTAATGACTATACGTTGTTTACAAGTACCTTTACAACTTCACCGGGCAGAGACGAAGAAAAATGAAACGCAGTAGGTATTAAGGAGGTTATATAGGGTGTCCACATCAATGATTAGCCAACACTATTTCAAATTCTGTTCACTTACCAATCATACCCACAGTTTCCCACTATTCATAGTAAAGTGTTATCGCATCAGTCTTACACGGAATCATAACAGACTCGGAGGCCATTATATCAAATCGCTTCGAAGAATGAATACCTAATTATTTGCACATACTTGAGAAAACCACAGATGCTTAAATAAAAAAATAAAAACTTTGGTGACAAAAGGCTCCTTTTAATAAATGCATCTCAAAGTTGAGATCGATCTTAAGATGCAGTTTTGGCGTTTAATGTATGGAACATCTGTCAAAAACAGCGTCTCAAGTTCTATCTCAATCTTGAGATCGATTTATTACGGGCCTAAGTCTTGAAGAGGTAATTTTGTTTAGGTATTTGGAGAGGATGAATTTAGTACGATTGACGTAGTTTCTTATACAACCCAAAATATATTGAGCTACTAAGTACTAAATGCTAGAGCGGTACTATAGCCACACTTTATTTTGTCATTTTATACGTTTTCACTCACGCTCTTCCAACATAGGTACGTGTGGCACGTGACGTTAGTGCTTTTAGTAGTAGTAACTCAATGACAAAATATATCTATCTAAAAAAAGTTTTGATTTCCCAAGTATGCTATCACATAATTATTTATAGTTTACTTAAGTCAAATATAATTAAATTGACTAGACACTGATATATCATACTACAAGGCTGACTGCCCTCTCAATTGAGTATATTTGAGGCTAATAAAAATGACAATCATTTATCAGTAACATTGCAAAGATAAATAAAATTATTGTAACAAATAACAAAAAATAATAAATAATTCAAATTGCAGAGTCCAATACAAAAAAAACCGGACAAGTGCGAGTAGGACTCGCGCCCTGAGAGATCCGTACTCGCACTTGACCGGATATTTAAAATTAAAAATTGGCTTGCTCTTGACCTCAATCTTACCGCAGAGGCAGAGATGAGGTCGACGGTGGAGCGAGCGCACCCAGAAGATGCCTATTCAAATAATTCAAGGTCACTAGAAATGATGATACAATAGTCCGATCTTGCTTGCTATCTCGCCGCTCTGCCAGCGCTGGAGGCCGTACTTAGCATCTGTCGCGATACCGCTGCTGGAATTTCCACAGCTTCGTGTACACGTCAAAGTACGGCCGAAGTGAGAGTGCCATTGTTTGTACCCGTATTGAGGAAGTTCCTAGAAGAAAATCGCACGTAAAACATCTGCTTTTAAGGTAGATTTCACAAATATTTACTACGCATACGAGGACTCTGCGCGTATAGGCTCCAAAGAAACAAAAGACTTTGATCTCTTCGCTTGTTATTGAGGAGAAAGGCTAGCATATGCATGCGAATTAACATGGCCATACTAGCTTTTGGTATAGAGAGGGGGAGGAGTATAATTCAAACATATTCATTAGATCCCATATAAAAAATAACCAAGCTTTGAAGAAGGGATTACATACACCATTTGAAGCAACACGGCCATATCCTTTGAATTTGGCATATCAATAACCTTGAGAAAAACTCACCGCAAGCCGTCAAAGAGCTGTTTTGCCTTTTCTAAGAGGTGGCTAAGTTCTATATTGACTTTCCTCTCATGGTCTTCCAATGGGTTCAGTTTTCCATTGATGATTGTGGTAACCGAGAAGGCCACTCAGGGGCTGGAGATAACGGTGTAGGATGCTCTTCAGATGATTTCCAATATGTCTCTAAAAAGCCGCCGTGGTAACTAAGAGGGTTGCTGGTTATCGAAACCGATTGGGTACTCGCATTTCCGCATACAGGTACGCAAAGAAAGAGATTTGTTCGAAATGGCGACCGGTGAACGGCCGAGATCCCTTTGAGCTCCTCTCTATCTTCGTCTGTAGATGCGTCCGAATAGGGTCTGTGTACACTTAACCAATGTAGAAAACGTGTACGCAAGTTAAACGGCGATCACAATCAAAGAACTTGGACTCCGTCAAAAACAAGTATTTCGTAACACACACTGTTAAAGCTGACGTTCATGTTTCTGCATCCCCGGAAAATACTCCGCCGAAACAGTCGATAGAAGATACTAGCGGTCCTGTTCACAAGGATGTCGTTACACAGACTGTAACAGCTGACATTAATGTATCTGTGACGTCAGAGCAAACTCGAGTTTGCTTGGGCATCGCAGAGGCTTGATCTCAGCTGTTACAGTCTGTGTAACGACTTCCTTGTGAACCGGACCGCTAGTATCTTCTATCGACTGTTTCGGCGGAGTATTTTCCAGGGATGCAGAAACATGAACGTCAGCTTTAACAGTGTGTGTTACGAAATACTAGTTTTTGACGTAGTCCGAGTCCTGCGATTGTGATCGTCGTTGAACTTGCGTACACGTTTTATACATTGGTTTGGTGTACACAGACCCTATTCGGACGCTTCTACAGACGAAAATAAAGAGGAGCTCAAAGGGATCTCGGCCGTTCACCGGTCACCATTTCGATCAAGTCTCTTTCTTTACGTACCTGTATGCGGAAATGCGAGTACCCAATCGGTTTCGATAACCAGCAACCCTTTTAGTTACGACAATCATCAATGGGAAGAATAAACCCGCTGGAAGACCATGAGAGGAAAGTCATTATAGACTATTGCTACCTCTTAGAAAAGGCAAAACAGCTCTTTACGCCTTGCGGTAAGTTTTTTCTCAACGTTATTGATATGCTTAATTCGTTAAAAGGATATGGCCGTGTTACTTCAAAAGGTGTATGTAATGCCTTCTTCAAAGCTTGGTTATTTTTTATATGGGATCTAATGAATATGTTTGAATTATACTCCTCCCCCTCTCTAGACCAAAAGCTAGTACGGCCATATTAATCCGCATGCTAGCCTTTATCCTCCATAACAAGCGAAGAGATCGAAGTCTTTTGTTTCTTTGGAGCCTATACGCGCAGGGTCCTCGTATGCGTACTAAATATTTGAGAAAATTATCTTAAAAGCAGATATTTTACGTGAGATTTTCTTTTAGGGAACTTCCTCAATACGGGCACAAGCAATGGCACTCTCACTTCGGCCGTACCTTTGACGTGTACACGAAGCTGTGGAAATTCCAGCAGCGGCATCGCGACAGATGCCAAGTACGGCCTCCAGTGCTGGCAGATCGGCGAGATAGCAAGTAAGATCGGACTATTGTATCATAATTTCTAGTGAGTTTGAATTATTTGAATAGGCATCTTCTGGGTGCGCTCGCGCCACCGTCGACCTCATCTTTGCCTCTGCGGCAAGATTGATTGCGAAGTTAATTGAATTGCAGATTAAGTTCTCAGAAATTTCGTAACAAAACTGTTTTAAGTAACATTGCAGAGTTATTCCCAGAAATTTCGTAACAAAAATTGTTCTATAAGTACAATTGCAGAGTTATTCCCAGAAATTTCCTAACTAAAATTGTTTTATGAGTACAATTGCAGAGTTATTCCCAGAAATTACGTAACAAAAATCGTTTTATAAGTAAAATTGCAGTCACTAAAAATAAAATTACACTGGCTTTTATATTTTACCACTCTACTGCACTTGGCAGCCTACACTTATAGCGTTGAACAGGGGCGCAGCACCCAGGCCTCCGTCCCCGTCAGCGACGCCCGCGAGGTACTTCGCCCTTCGACAGTCGTCGCACGTGCAGTTGTCTGTGAGTGTGCAAAGCCCCCGGGCTGTTGCTATTGCTTCCCATTTGATTTGCTCATCAACAGTTCCACTTCTGCTTAAGAGATTCTGTAATTACAAAAGATAATAATAATAATGTAACGTCACGACTTTTATCCCCATTCGGGGGTAGTCAGAGGCTTGAGTGGCCATGCACCACCACATTGTGGAGGTATTAACCAACTCAAAGCCCACGTTTCACCAGATAGTCAGAACCCAACGTGACAGGTGGTGAACCTTGTCGCCGTGTATACAGGAACTGACAGGATAATAATAATATATTAATCATATACGAGTCAGTTTGCTTACGGAGAGGGCAAACATCGTGAGGCAACCTACCTATCCCTCGGGATTAGGTAATAGTCAGTTTCTGTATCCACGGCGACAAGGTTCACCACCTGTCACGTTGGGTTCTGACTATCTGGTGAAACGTGGGCTTTGAGTTGGATTAATACCTCCACAATGTGGTGGTGTATGGCCACTCAAGCCTCTGACTACCCCCGACTGGAGATAAAAGTCGTGACGTTACGTTACATAATTACATAAGATCAAAGATAATTTCATTTGCAATCATAGCCCTCCTAGACAAGTGGCATGAATGCTTATCGAATAGGATAGAATATAGAATAGACTTCACAGTGTATGGAAATGACATTATAAGTCATATGACTTATGTCATTTCTATACATTAAGCGTAGCGATTTGAAGGAACGCTTGTAGACGTCAGCCAGTTTTCTAGAGGGGCTGATCGGTAAACAATCAGCGGTTAAGCAACGCTTGGCAAGATCAGTCAGAGATGGGTGATCATATAGCATTTGAACTGAGCGTCTCCGTGCTTCGGAGGGCACGTAAAAAGTCGGTCCCGGTCGTTGTCATCTAGACAGGAGTCGTTAAGCCTTGTCAGAGGCCGGGCGGCTTGAACAACTCTGTCTGTCATCAGGTTGGCCAGTAACCATACGATAAGAAGATGAAGATAAATATGGGCATTGGGGAGAGGGGGGTAGTAGAAAGAGGGGGGAGTGGCCTTCCGGCTCTCTCACCCAATTCAATTCAATTCAATTATCATATCATATAAACTCATCGTCCGCAACGCAGCTGTAATAGCTACTTTACGGCGATCTTCTGTGAGAGGGTGGTACTTCAATTCAAATGATTTATTTTGTTTAGGCCTACGGGGGCACTTACAAATTGTCATTTTTCCTTAACTTCTACCGCCGGATCGGAAACGCGACCTCGACTGAGAAGATCCGGCAAGAAACTCAGCGGGCTTGTCATTTTTACATTGTTTTTTTTTTTAAATCGCCATTTACCCCGGTCGAGCCAGCCCGTATGAGCTGCAGTCAATTGGCTACATCTACACCAATAGAGTTTTTAAAAGAGTTTCTTTCGCATACCTGCATAACCTCGACATTGCTGGCTTGCCACATATCAAAATCCCTTAATTGTCTCTCTTCTTTTAACTTATTCTTTTTATTTTTCTTCATAGTGCCACAGTACACTGATAGATCTTCGCTGGCCGCTACTGACGTCGAGTCGAATTGTAGCGAGACCGCGTCACAAGACGTAGACGCGTCTTCCTGGTCTATGGTCTGGTCTACGATGGTCTCGCGGTCCGAGTGGTCTGAGTCGGCTAACATTGATAGGGAAGTCGCGTCTGTGGATTGCTGGTTCAATAATGGGTGGTAGTTTATCTGGTGAGGAATTAATAAACGCTTAAATTAATTCATTTTTTTTATTCATGTAAGCTACATGTAACGTTTATAAATCGTCAAAAGCAATATTTTTGCATTACCACCGGTTCGTAATGTTGCTTTCATTGAGAAGAGCCGGCAAGAAACTCAATGCTAAAATATTATTTATTTTTGACAGTTTATAAATGCTTTATCAAAAGTTTTTTATTCATGTAATTAGCTTACATGAATAAAAAACTTTTGATTTGATTTTACCCGCAGACTAGATCAAATTACGAAAAACCCACTTCTGAAGTTTAAATAATCAAGTGAAAAGTAAAATGAATTAATTACCTGTGTTTCTTGGAGCCTGCTACACTCACTAATACGTCGTGTAGGTGTTGCTTTTTGAGATAATACGTCCTGTAAAATAATTACTAGTTACGGCAACACTGAGGTCAAGAGCAAGGCAATTTTCATTTAAAAAAACCGGCTAAGTGCGTGTCGGACTCGCACATAAAGGGTTCCGTACCACCGTAGAATAAAAACGTCAAAAATATCAATTTCTTGTATGGGGACCCCCTTTATTTTTAAATTTAGTTTTGTTTTGTGTTTTGTTTTAAATTTAATTTGTTGTTGTAGCGGCAACAGAGATACACATTCTGTGAAAATTTCAAGTTTCTACCTATTATGGTTCGTGAGATACAGCCCGCTGACAGACGGACGGACAGCGTAGTCTTAGTAATAGGGTCCCGTTGGCACTCTTTGGGTACGGAACCCTAAAAAGTTATCTTTTCCGAGCTAATATAGGGTCACTAGATAAACATTGCTAAAACACAGCCAACGTTCCCCTAGACAATTGGCTTCGTCTACAAGCGTTTCTACAAATCGCTACGCTTAAATATATGGAAATAATTACAAGTCGATAAGTAGATCACGTGATTTATGTCATCTCTACATGAAGCGTAGCGTTTAGGAAACGCTTGTACACGAAGCAACTTGTCTAGCGGACTGAATCGTCTACTCACGTCTTCATCACTGTCTAGGTGGAGTACTGACAGGTCTACTGATGCCTGGTCGTCTTGTGGTATACCTTTACTCGTGGATGGTATTGGAGATGATGGGGACATAACTGTTGACATGAAGAGGTATACTGTATTAGAGAGCCCCGATACTTCTTACAGGTCTTCTTATCATATGGTTAGTGGCCAACCGTGTCAGAGTTGTTCAAGCCGCTCGCCTCTGACAAGGCTTAACTGCTGCCTATACTCCATTTGTTATAGCATTAGACAGAAGTTAAAAAAGGTTATTTTTAATGTCCAGTTTGTAACAAAAGTACAAATAACATGTTACAGTTATGATTGACGTTGAATTTATTATAATCTATTTATATACCAGCTTGTCACACCTAAATGTAATTATTTTAATTATTTATATTATAAAATAAATTGTCTTTCATTTAAATATTATCATTTCAGTCCAATTTAAAATTAAGTGTCAATGCTAAAAACCTAAAAGAAGCAGGGGTGAACAATACCGGGAACGTTTTTCGTTCCACTATAATCCTAACAAATCTAAAATGTTACCTAATCCGTTCAGAGGTTATGACAGCAGGGTATTTCTAATTTTGTCGGATTATGTTGTCTATGAAATTGACGTAAATAGTTTTCTGTCAGTGTTTGTCATTGAGTCATTCACCATCATTTATTTTTTCATTAATTTTTTGTTGTCAGTTTATAATGTGTGATACGATGTTATTATAAATAAAACATAGTATAAAAAGTACTTTTATTTTGGTTATCGAAGTATTTATCATTGTTTTATGTGAAAACAATTTTAATGTAACCACTCTAAATAAAAGTTGTTTTGACTTTGAAATAAAATGTTTTGGATCCCTGCTTCTACGAGCCTCTTATTTCTAATGTTATAATAAATGGGGTATAGATGACAACAACCGGGACCGACTTTTTAAGTGCTGAAGCACGAAGACACATAGTTCAAATGTCTCTAAATGGTCAGTGATCTATGGCTGACGTTGCCAAGCGTTGCTTCATAACAAAATTCATCAACATTGGTTTAACTGTTTAGTGAAAGCGTAACAGACAGACAGACAGACAGAGTTACGTTCGCATTTATATTAGTATAGATTCTACAACAAGAACACCGCTGCTATAAAAAAATACCCACTACTCTACCAAGCTAACTAGGATCTCGGAGGGAATGCGGCTTCCCCGCCCGCACACCCGCCACCGCCTGCGGCTTCCCGCCCGCCACACCGCACACCGCCATCGCCTTTTTGTATGGGTGACATCACATTTGACAGGTTCCTAGTTGGCTTGGTCGAGTAGTACTCTCGCCACGCAGCAATAGGGTGCAAACTAGACTGATTCGAGTGCCTTGGAGGGGCACACTGCCATAGAGTCCAGGTGATAGAGTCGCTTACCATGCTCACTGCTGTTACTGGAGTGTAGTAGATTCTCAGTAGATGGTTGCTCTTGATCTCGACTGCGAGCTTTAAATAGTCCAAATTTCACTGGCGCCATTCTCTGAAGAAAAAAAATAATAATTATAGGTTGCCTGGTACAGATCTCTGTTAGTGATAAGGCCGCCCATTTTCCACTTTCTGTGTAAATTGTGTAATTATTTATAAATGTTTATTTTTCTAGTGGTGGATTAATAAAGAGTTATCTATCTATCTATCTATCTACAGTGTCACTAACTTTGCTTTACAAATTCTTTGGTTCCACTGACATGCAATGAATGAACGTTTAAATAAAAATAATTATTTAAATTTAGAATGGTTGGTTCGAAATTCAAAATAAAATAAAGGTAGCAAATAAATTAACCACTTATTTATAAGCATTCATGACATCAATAATTTATAAAAAAAAAATAAGGTTGCTCACCATTAAACTGTATGTTCTTTTATATTTTATGTAGGTACCTTCTTAACACATCAAAATTAAATAATAAACACTATAGTTAATAAATTTTACGCACTCAGTCAAATACACTGATATGAAAAAATGTTAATAGGTATTTTAAACACACCAAACAGGTCGAAATTCGTAAACTACATTCAAAAATATCAATGCAAGTAGAAAATGTTAGTAAAAAATATCAGTTTTGTTGAAAATATCGCAATAAAATATAGATTTTTTGTTAAAAAACACTGTGCGATTTCCGTTTCCTAGTTATGTATTGATGAAAAAGGTTCTTTAGTGTCGCGCGTGGTACTTGTTATTTTGGAGCTGTTAAAAATAACAGATATTATTTTTTATTGTGAATAAAATACGGTACGTACTTACTCGTTTATCTAGTCTAGTCTATCTAGATTATACTTATTATAAATTAGATGTGTAGCAAATTGACTGACAATGAAATAGTTCAATCAGATTGAGTCCCATGTTGGGCACCGATAATGTCTTTGTAGCATTAATGTTTTTACAGACTTGATTTCTATTAAATACACTATTTATATTCATTTAAATTTATTTCAGAAATTTATAAAAATAATGCAAGTAGAAAGAGTTTGCTTATGACCTTATCTGATTAAGTATTCGGCATTATCGAGTTCAACTAACAATTTTTGATGCTAGTTAGCCTTTTCCAACTCATGTAAACTAGGAACTATTTAGCGCATAAAACATACATCTAAGACTAGCTATTAGTTTTGAAGAATACAAACATCACCCTAATAGCTTGGTAAGTTTGTATCTGTTACATAAATAGAAATTACAATTTAAACCAGCGAGTAACTGTTACTATCACCACATAAGTGTCGACTAAAAGAACCCACCGCCATTACGCTGCCACATCGCAATTGCGCGCGCACCTTGTTTATAATCCACTTAGCTTCGATTATGCTGCTTCTCTTTCTATTTAGAAACTCGTTGAAATATACACCTTACTGTATTGGCTATAGAATTTAAATTTACTTTATGATAAGAGGAGTTCCATTTTCATTCATGTTTTGTTATTTTTAGTCTTTTAGTAGATTTATTTTATTGTTAATTTATTCTTGTTTTCTTACATGTAAAGATGTAACTACTACAGACGACTGAGAGGGACGAAGCTATACGAAAATACAGTCTAGTGTTATTTATCTGTATAGTGTTGTCATTCAGGCTGCTTTTGCATTGCACTGGGTGCTTGCGGGTTCGATTCCCGTCGGAACAAATTCCTAAAATGGCCTTTTGTAATTTGGCCCGGTCTGGGTGTCACTGGGATCGCCCCCAGTCCGTTGTACGGTACCCATAGTAATAGCATTACTCAGTATGGGAAAATACAGTTGGTGCAAAAAGGCAAAGAAAAGAGGAAGTTTTAGTAAGTCCCACACTGGGCGCCATTTCGTTTTAATGTTGGTATAATAGGGGTTTAGGTACATTTAATTTTAAATAAAACAATTATGCCATGAAACAATCTTGTATTTGAATAAATACTACTTACATTAATAACTATTTAAATTACATCGACATTATTTTATTTAGTTTTTAAAAAATAATTAAAAATAGTCTATCACCCAGCTTGACGACTACTTTTAACATTTTCTAAATAAAACAGGCGTTAATTGACTAGCATTTATTTTTAAATCGTACGAAACTAAAATAATGATGAATAATTATGGTGATTAAATCATACATTCGCTTTTTATTGTGCTACATGGGTGGATAGGTTGTGATTTTTTTTATAATATGGAATGGAACAGATAATAAATAAACTAGCTATTGACAAAGATTTAAAAATGTGAAAATAAAAGTTTTGAATCGGTTGCATCCAAAGTACACGGGTTATGGTAATTATTTTATTTTTAGTTTATTTATAACCAAGGTTTTTGAACATCGGTTCCTCGTTCATGTTGTGTTCGAAAAATGGACTCTCCCTGAAGATGACTGACGCATCGGCTATGTGCATCTGCCTTTTTCCGTATCTGAAAAAAATAAAATAACGCCATCTGTTATTTCTTCGTGTTACTATAAACTGCGACCGCTATCTATTGTATAGTAGAAATTGCATTATAAGGGTGCGTTCGACGGTTAGAACATAATGGCGCGTTTATATTATGGCAGTAACAAGCCAGTCCAGCGACCCAGTCCAGCGCTGACCTGTAACTGGCACCGTGTAAACGCTATTTTCAACCCAGTCCAGCGCTGACTTCAATCGCAAGTCAGTCCAGTCAGACTAGCCGCCTGTCTGCATACGGGCAGCGATGTTTACACGGGGCCAGTGACAGGACAGTCCAGCAACCCAGTCCAGCGATCCGCGCGTGTAAACACTAATTCCAACCCAGTCCAGTGCTGACTTCAATCTCAAGTCAGTCCAGTCAGACTAGCCACCCGTTCTATTTTGGAACCCTGTAAGTAAGTGCGTAACTCAAAAATAGCTACTTTACATAATAGCAAAAAAACTAAATGAAGTTATTGTTACCCATGCCTAACATAGTGTTACAAATTTTCAAATAACGAATCATTATTGGTCTGTTGTCTGTTGTCTGATTCATTGAAATGGTCCGGGATATCCTACACTAAGCAATAACATTAAAATATCAAAACCGTAAAAAAATTACTTACGCACTGTTAGAACCTAACCGACAATTAGTTGTACGGTGTCCGCCATATTTTCGAATGTCAAACGTTTCCATGACAATAGACCATGGATGCAATAAGTTCAGACAGGATTGTGCATTTGGGACCAAAGAAGGTTTTAATACTTTTTAAATAAGTAATTTAAATATACATAAATAAAATTGTTAAATGAAATGGTTAATTATTACAGGATGTCAAGATTCGATTTCAGTTTAATAGTAATTGTAAATAACTTCAGCATATTGTCGTTAGACGGCATGATTACTATTGATGGCGTAATTAATCTTGAGGAGTCAACTTCAATATTTACGCCGTTACCATCAATCCATCATTGTATGTAGGGTGTGCAGTGAAATAAATGTATTTGTAGCACTTTAGTGCTTTAGTTAAAATACCCCACGAGCCGCCGTCCTAACAGATCGAAATGGGACGACATCGCCATTTGTAGGCGTTGGATCACTTTGGGACCAGGCTAAGTCCCATTAAACACCCACAATTAGAAGTGGGTACTTAAACGAAAAGCCGTTTGAAAAGTTCGTTTTTTTTAGTAAGCACATAAGCGCGCTTACAAACACAAGCGTGTGGCTTTTAAGCAATGACGGCAAGAAAGAGAAAGAAATTCCAAAAAATTACAAAGGTTACTACCTTATTGGTATGAAAATACAGCTCAAATCAATATTTAATTAAATTGAATCTTATTTCTTTACCTATAAAAAGCCATACTACTAAATTATATTAGATTAACAACCATATTTTTATGTACATAAGGCTCACTATAAATTTTTCAGCAGATAAGTTTTTGGCTTTTGCTTGAAGAGCTTGACTAATTTTGTATTTTTTTATTATTTATTTTAAGTTTATTTTTATTATCTTTATTTGGGTTAGAGTTTAAATATTTTAACTCCATGTTAAAGCTTTATAAATTAACATTCCCGCTTGAACTTATGTTTCGTAGACTTCTTGATTTGGTTGGTAAAAGTTCAATGCACAAAAGCACTAAAAAAGTAGAAAGCAGAAAACTAAGTAAAAAAGTAAAAAGCAGAAAAGCACTTCCGCGCTTTTTACAGCTACTTTTAAAAACAAGCACAAGCGTTACAACGTGCTTTTAATATAAAGCCGTTTATCACATCTTTACCCACAATACGAAAAAAGAGACGGCCCAGCCTTTTTTCTCCGACATATACTAACATTCTGAATTTTCACCATTAGTTGCCTGTATTAATTTCGGCAGGCACCTCAGAATGTATCCTACCTTACCGTTAATTAAATTCATAATGGCAACTGTGCGAGCAAGACACACAGGTCATCTAGTTTGTGGCTCTCACTAGGCACGTTTTCTCTACTCATTTACTTCAAAGAAATATAAGTTTTTCTGCAATGTGAGAGTTTATTTCCGCAAACCATATCTTGAGATCGCACGAACTGAGCATGGGGCTAGAGAAAGAAAGAAGAAAGATCACTTGAGATAGCACAATCCTTATTAACTTAGTACGTCCATGACAACAGCCAATGATAAAACCATAGACATAATTCTTTGGATAAAACTATTTTTGACATTGCCTATTGCCGCCATCTTGACCAAAATGTGAGCGTCAAGATGGCGGAACCAGACCTTATTGAGGAAAATAATAGTGGATAACTTTTTCTTCCCTCATTTCCAAACTGAAAATAATATATCTTAATGTACATAGCGCGTACTAAATCTAGGAGCTTTAAGGAAATATCTCACGTTTCATTTGTTACTTACTTAACCGAATCGTCAAGATAGCGGGACTGGTTGCAACATCATATTATTTTAATTCGGTTGATGCTATGTATTTAGTTAAGAAAAAAGAAAGAATGAAAAATATTTATTAAAAAAAAAGAATATTAGGTACATAAAACATGTTATTCCCATACTAGACTGAGCCTGTCCTGTGGGAATCAAATTTGGTACAGACTAGTACAAATATAGTACTAAATTCCCAAGTCCGAATTATCCATCTGCGAGCAGCACTTCCTGGCCTGGTGGATTTTTATAAAATCGCAGGTACTGCTTTGGCCTTCGGAGGCAAAAATTCCAAGTTTAGGGTACAATCAGTACATATTTAGCACTAAATACTCGATGAGTTGTTTTTTTTTATTCTGAGGTCTGAAGCCCGCAACTTTGACGCTCACACAAATATATATCAAACTGATTTATTGACTTACTGGCTTGTGAGTGGCGCCGAAATTTAGCATCGTGTAGACGCAATCGGACAGTCGGTACTAGTTTGTTCACTCCGGCCGTCAGTTTAAAAAATGGGCAGCTCACTGACCTACTGACTTACTGACTTCACCCGTTCACACGATTCCAGTATTTTCGGCGGCATTTCGGAATTTCGGCGCCAAACGCTGAACCCGTTTAAACGATCCATAAGTTTAAAACTGAGATTCCCAAGTCGAGCGCCAATATCAAATGGCGCCCAACCTGGGACTTTGCTTTGGAAATTAAATTAATTATTTGTACACAGGTTACAAATAATTAATTGTTGCGGCTTATGAATACATCGAATGCTCTAGAAAATAGTGTAAACTGCGTTAAGGATTAGGAGCCACTAATATTCAAGGGATAGTTTGTAAAAATTTAGTACAGTAACTAGATGTAACATCTTTTTAAAATTGGCGGGAATAAAATATTTGAACAAGTGTTCGAATTTCGAAATCAAATTACCGATACTCATTCAAAAAAGTATTATTAAAGTAATAAAGTATTATTTCGTACTTTTGAAACACCTCGGGGTCCAGCTCCAGTATGCAACATTGCAGCAATTACTGCAAAAGCAATAATTTTTTCCGACTCTCACGAATGGCGTAAAATGTGTGAGTATTTTACAGAAAATTTAGCGGTTGCTAAGAATTCCGTTAGAAAATCAGACAAAGTGAATTGCATTGTTGCATAGCGACGCTATTAGCCGTATTAGCTGTAAGTATTTATCGTACCTTCCTCTTCCGTGAACAGAATAATATTCCTGAAGTTCTTTTAGATAGTTGGATATCTGCTCGGCGGTGTCGAAGCGCTCGGGGCGGCGCGGGCGCGGGTACTGCGCTTGCGTCGCGCACAACAAGATGGCGGACAGAAACAAAATGGCTGGCAGCAGGAATCTCATTTTTACTGTGAACAAAAACGCTTGCGATTTATAAAAATGGCTGTGTTTAGCTTTAGAGTCCTCGGAGGTGCGTAGCCGGCGACATTTCGTCGGCCATAGGACTACTAACATATTGCCGACAAAAACCACCAAAAATTTGCCAGTTACAATGAAGAATTCACGAAGATAATATTAGGGACCAGCTAGGCTATTCAATACAAAATTTGCCATATCACCTGCAAATTCACGCGTGCGAAGTGAGTTTGTCGTTACAGAATACTAGCTGGGCCCTACGTCACTTAGCCATTGTGGCGTCACTGTGGCGTTTCACTATAGTGAACGACCCTCTGATTGTTCGGTTGATTCTGACCGACTAATCAGAGGCCGATCAGCTGGCACGCCACCCAATCAGATGGTCGATCACTATAGCAGCTCAATGGCAATGGCTAAGCGACTTATGGCCCAGTGGATTCGCAATGGACAATTGTAAACGACTTGAGGCCATTGCCTTCCATCAGTTGTAGGTAACTCTTGTTTCTGTGGCAAACAGGCCATACTGTTATTTTTGTCTCCCGCTTTGCAACGGAGGGAAGTGAATAATCTTCTTACAACTCCTATCCTTTGTTTTGATTAAATTCGTGCGGGTTCCAAGACAACTTAGCTTGTCCCCGGGACTCGAAGGTCAAACCTTGGCGTCATCGTTGGACACTGGCGATCCTGGCTTATGAGTAACAGTGGAGTGTGTGGCGGGCCTAGTCCGGTAAAAAATGTCCCAGGGGCCCAACCACCACCTCTTATAGCAGTATTATTTTAACCTTACAGCGACTTTTTGTAATGTCATGACCCTTTTTGTCATGACAATGAGACGTCAAATTATAAAAAGTCGCTGTAAGGTTAAAATAATAGGTACTGCTATAAGAGGTGGTCACAGAGTAAAGACTACAGAAAGAGGTGCCCTTATTAGATATATGTATAAAAAAAAACGTGGTCATTGTTTTTTCATTTTCATTGTTCTATCTACCGGTAAATAGTTGAACTACTCGCTTCGGTTTATGTCGATGTTAGTACTAGGCCGACCACTCGGCCGAGTTGCTTAGGGCCAGTCCCTTTAGTAATTGGTCCATGGAGGTGGTATAGATACAGTGCAGTTTTGCGTTGACATTTTTAACCCTCATAACTTAATTTTTGTAATCAGTTACTGTCGGCGAATGTAAAGCATTGTAATCACTAATAATCTCGATAGGCCTGGATTATAAGATCTAATATGCATTAGATTAGTATGCATTATGTAGCAGCTCACAAAATTCATCAATATTGATAAACAAAGCTTTATTATTTATGCATCGCGGGACATCTGGGCGTACGACCCGCTTGATGTTAAGCAGTTAGATACCCTAGCCTATAGATGCTTGCAATACGATAGACATCGCTAGCATGCTGCTGACCAGAAAGGGCAGGGGGGAGGCAAATTTCGGAAATGGCCTTTTGATAAACTAAGTCGTAACCTTTGATTATTAAATAATCAAAGGTCGTAACCGTTGTGCAATGTGAATATCAGGGACCAGCAGGGCTATTAAGTATGTCATTTGACAACTGGCTTCGGTTGTTCACCAAACTTTGATGGTAATTTAGAATGACATAACATTGGTATTAGGTATTTCTTGCAGGGCTAACCTAACCTAAACTCACTGTATCTTGATATCCATTCACCGAAATACGTACATAATACCAATGTTATGTCATTCTAATTTACCATCAAAGTTCAGTATACAACCGACGTCAGTTGTCAACTGAGATACGTAATAGCCCTGCTGACCGGTGACCGGACACATCACGGGAGACTGGCAGCAAAGAAAATGTCAAGATGACGTTTCACTTTCCCGCCGAATTCCGCATAACGCGCCATGCCGTCACACCACAGATAATACAAATGTCACAAAGATGAAAGCCCAAAACTTATCACATTAGCCGCGCTAATTCTATCGATATTGAGTTGGTTATCGATTGTCGCCACCCGAGATTATTTCGGATTAGTTAATTGGTTTTTAATATTTAATTAGATAGTATGATATCGTAGATAAGACCAGAATAGACGTAGTACTATAAAATAAACAAATATCGCTAGACTGGTGTGACTGTGTGCAGGGGCGGATTTGATGGCTCTAGGCCTATGGAAGATTGCCGCCCCCTATAATCCCTGTAAAGCACGATAAATTTAATGATATTGTATAAGAATTAAAATAAAAAAAAAAACGTGTCTGTAAATCTGCCCATGCCTCCATCCCACTCCCCTTCAGGTCGGCAATGTGCGAGCAATGCCTTTGGTATTGTAAGCATCTATAGGCTACGGTTACTGCTTAACATCAGGCGGGCGGTAGGTACGATTTTTTGCCACCACAGTCCTATAAAAAAAAAACAAAAAAAATAATTAAAATCATCTAAATCAGTGACTTTAGATACTGATGCACGCCATTTTTATTTATGAGTTTCCTGAATTTCGACATGTTCTGTTGCCCCCAAAATTTTACCGCCCTTGGATAAGTAACTCGGCCTATAGGGAAATCCGCCCCTGACTGTATGGTCCCAAACTAAGCAACGCTTATACTATGGCTACCATACAATGGACTGGGGGCGATCCCAGTGACACCCAGACCAGGGCAAATTACGAAAAGACCGTTTGCGAAATTTGCCTCTGGCGGGAATCGAACCCGCAACAATCCGATGCAGTGAGGCGAGCGGCCTACGCTCAAACCACAGCGCTAAGCGGTCGTCACATTAATTAAACGCACGTTATCAAGTGCATAGTTAATTTTAACGCCATATTTTAGCGATGAATTGAAGAGTTTTGCAAACAGGCCTTTTGATCGGTTACTCTGCGTAATTTAATTAATTATGATAGCCTGCGGCAAGCGACTGTAGCCTAGGGGCGAACACGTTGGGCTCAATCAGAAGGTCCCAGGTTCGATCCCCAGTGGGGCATGCACCAATGGATGAATTTTCATCTATGTGCATAATTTACAGTTCGCTAACGGTGAGGGAAACATCGCGAGGAAACCTACCTATCCCTCGGGATTAGGTAATAGTCAGTTCCTGTATACACGGCGACAAGGTTCTCCACCTGCCACGTTGGGTTCTGACTATCTGGTGAAACGTGGGCTTTGAGTTGGCTTAATACCTCCACAATGTGGTGGTGTATGGCCACTCAAGCCTCTGACTACCCCCCGAATGGGGATAAAAGTCGTGACGTTATATTTATATTTTTATTTATTTTTTATGATAGCCTCCTAACATCGCCATCACTAGACTTGTGCTCAGCGTACTACTACATGCAGCGAAATACACACATCTGAAGGGCTAGACAAGTGGCTGACGTCTACAAGCGTTCGTTCAAATCGCTACGCTTCATATATGGAAATGACATAAGTCACGTGATCTAAATAGCAACTTGTTGTTGATCTACATAGCGACGTTTGACATTTCCATGCATTGTGAAGTCTATTCTATTCGATTAGCGTTCATGCCACTTGTCTAGCCCTTCTGCTATCGCACTCGAAATTCGATAAGTAGTAGGTAATTTGTTTTTCTTTTTATGGAACTAGTCCCGCCACACACTCCCACCACTGTGACTCGTGTAAGCCAGGATCGACAGTGTCCAACGATGCCGAGGTTTGACCCTCGACGAGTCCCGGGGACAAGCTAAGTTGTCTTGGAACCCGCACGAATTTAATCAAAAGAAATGATAGGAGTTGGAAGAAGATTTCTTTAGAAGATTAGATCGACAAATTAATTCATTTATTAAATAATTAAGAAGGTATCATTTACCTGGGGCCCTACCACCACCTCTTATAGCAGTTTTGTTTTAACGTTTCAGCGGCCATTTGTGCTATGACGTTTCTTATTGTCATGACAATAAGGTACGTCATTGCACAAAAAGTCGCTGAAACGTTAAAACGTTCCTATAATTTAATCGCGATAAGAGGTCATGGTAAGCCCCCAGAAGACCCGTATTGGTAAGTTTTTTTCATAGGACTGCGGTGACAAAAAAGTGTACGGTCCACCTGATGTTAAGCAGTTACCGTAGCCTATAGATGCTTACAATACCAAAGGCATTGCTCACACATTGCCGACCTGAAGGGGAGTGGGATGGAGGGAGGGGGAGGGGGGTTGGGCTTTCGGCTCTCTCACTCATCGTACGAAACGCAGCTGTAATGCTTTACGCCGATCTTCTGTGAGAGGGTGGTACTACCCCGCAATACCGACATGTTCTCAACGTTACCTAATTTCCGCAAGCGACTGAGTCGTACTGTGTCCATATACTCCGTTTAGGAGGACCTATTCGGGACAGTTACGCGTCTCCCTCTTTTTGGTAATGTCTTTGTCTTGCCCCCATTTTTCATTGGTATGTCGCACCTAATGATTTATTATTACATTATCTTGGGGCGGTCGTTCCATCAAACCACACGGGAAATTGAAACGAATGTAAAATTAAATCTTTTGTGTTTTACAGGTTACCTATAATTTAAAGGGTTTAAGGTAGAAGTTGTCTTACTTGTGATACGTATTTCAGAAGCCTGAAATATGAATATGGGGTGAAGAATATACGTAATAGAGGGCCGGTAGCTAATATTTACCCAACTACGGCGGAGGGTTATGATTTTGACAGATATGTATGTATGTACCTATGTAAATATGTGTGTGTGTGTGGGTGTGTATGTATGTTTATCTGTTGCCACATAACTTCCAAACTACTTATCATAATTTGACAAATGTGATATCATTGGCAGCGTCTTAATCGTCCGATGGTATCGTAGTTATACATAATAGTACATTACTGCGGCGGTCTCTAATGAGTGTGTTGTTGACCGCGTTGTTGATGGCCGAAAGCGCGGCGCAGCGCAGCTCCAGGCCTCCACAGCGCGGTCAGCAATGCAACACTTGATGGACAAGCTAAAATAAAGGCCGAGACCAAAGGTCGAGGCCTTTATAGCGCGGCCAGCAAGGGTTGCTAATGATGACCAAGCTTGGAGGCCGTGAGCGTAGCGAAGCTTAGCTTGAGGCCAGTATAGCGTGGTCAGCAGTACACTCATTAGAGACCAAGGCTTGTATAGTGCTTTACTCAAAAATGCGACTATTAGTTTAAACAAAACTAGCTAATTGGGTATAACAATTAATACAATTATATTTATATTTTTACGAACTATATCTATAGTTGTGTATTTTCTCTGTTTACGTTTCCATGGCAACGGCACCACCAACTCGTTTTTAACCTTCAATCAGTTTTTTTCCGAACCATAAACATTGGAATGGGAAGCAGTGGTAGCCGATTGGTTAAGCACGCGTCTTGCGGGCTTAAGGTCTTGGGTTCAAACCCTGGCTCACACCTCTGGATTTTTCGAAATCTATGTGTGAATCATAACTTTAATATGATTATCACTTGCTTGCGGTGAAGGAAAACATCGTGAGGAAACCTGCATGTCTTTAGACATGTGAAATCCACCAACCCGCACTGGGCCAGCGTGGTGGATTATGGCCTAAATCCCCCTCGCATAATGTTATAAGTATCAAAATTATCACGTAACGTTGATCCAGGTTCTATTACAGTCCTGTATTTTTAGTAAACTCAAAAATAAACTAGATACGTAACTGACTTCTTGAATTAAATTTATTTCAAGTCGTTTCGAGTAAAGTTCTGTATGTTTTATCGGCCATTACAAAAGTAATTAACAACTCCATTGCTAAACCATTCACAGTTTCCTCAGTCTTGATGTAAAATGCACACTAGCTATGTCCTCCGACTTCGCTTGGTTTGCAGAAAGATGGATGGATGCCATGGACACAGTACGACTCAGTTGCTCGCGGAAAATAATGTCGAAAACATGTTAGTATTGCCAATACGACTAATCTTCTGATGTTTAAATTTCTCTGCTTATAGTGGTGCGCTGATAAGTTTAGTGATTGCGATGTTACAAGGTACCATATCTACTAAAATAATATATCAATGATTTTATTTTCCTAATACCAAATGGTATGTTCTGTTTGTAATGTCCATCTGTTTGTTCCAGTTAATCTCCGAAACGGCTAATAATAATAATAATAATTTAGCCCTTTTTTAACGTCCCACTGCTGTGCACGGGCCTCTCCTCAATGCGAGGGGGATTCAGGCCATAATCCACCACGGTGGCCCAGTGCGGGTTGGTGGATTTCACATGTCTAAAGACATGCAGGTTTCCTCACGATGTTTTCCTTCACCGTAAGCAAGTGATAATCATATTAAAGTTATGATTCACACATAGATTTCGAAAAATCCAGAGGTGTGAGCCAGGGTTTGAACCCATGGTCTTAAGCCCGCAAGACGCGTGCTTAACCAATCGGCTACCACTGCTACAGAAACGAAACGAAACGGCTATACAGATTTAAATGGGACTTTCACTGGCAGATAGCTGATGTTATAAGGAGTAACTTCGACCAGCTTTTATTTCAGCAAACATCAACAAATATATTCCTTTAAATTCCACGCGTAGTCGCGGGCAGACGCTAGTAAGTTTATATAAAAAGGTTTAAAAAGCTATAAATGAAAATGTATATCCGTTAAACTCGAGTGATATTTACCAGCAATTTGTAAGGAGCTTCGCGGGTAAATTGCGGGCGGAGCGAGCCGGGCCAACAGGTTGTTTAGAGAGGAGACATCGTAAATAATAATATCGATAAAAAAAATTAAAAAATGAAATATACGTCACGACTTTTGTCCCCATTCGGGGGTAGTCAGAGACTGGAGTGGCCATACACCACCACATTGTGGAGGTATTAACCAACTCAAAGCCAACGTTTCACCAGATAGTCAGAACCCAACGTGACAGGTGGTGAACCTTGTCGCCGTGTATACAGGAACTGACTATTACCTAATCCCGAGGGATAGGTAGGTTTCCTCACGATGTTTTCCCTCACCGTCAGCGAACTTTAAATTATGCACATAGATGAAAATTCATTGGTGCATGCCCCACCGGGGATCGAACCTGGGACCTTCTGATTGCTAGCCCAATCTGTTCACCCCTAGGCTACAGTCGCTTCTTTAGTAACACTCTGTAATATGTTGCTAATTTAATATATCGATATATCTAGTGTCCCACCACTACCATGTTGATTTGCGGGCGTTTAGAACAATAGAGGCGGCCCGCAATTTTTACCGTGCGTGAACGGTACCGGCGATATTTCCATCGCCTGTTTAGACGATGTTAATCGAAAAAATAAGCAGTTTGAATAACTTGTTCGCTCAGCCAGAGGCGCTCATAGCCATCTGCAATCACTGTGGGGCTAGCCAAGTGGCATGAACGCTAATCGAATAGAATAGAATAGACTTCACAATGTATGGAAATGTCAAACGTCGCTATGTAGATCAACAAGTTGCTATGTAGATCACGTGACTTATGTCATTTCCATACATGAAGCGTAGCGATTTGAACGAACGCTCGCAGACGTCAGCCACTTGTCTAGCCCTTCTGATCGGTAAACGATGCGGAGGTTAAGCAACGCTTGGGAAAGTTAAGCAACTTCGTCTTGCTACGTCGGACTACGAGGTCTGTAGTATCTATTCGTAGTCCCCGTAGCAAAACGTAGCAGTTACCGTAGCTTATAGATGCTTGCAATACCATAAACACCAAAGGCATTGCTCGACGTTGGGAGGGAGGAAGTAAGTGACGGCAAGAGAGGGGAGAGGGGGGTTGGGTTTCCGCACTCATCGAACGACATGGAGCTGTAAGATCTTCTGTGAGAGGGTGGTACTACCCAAGTCGAGCCAGCCCGTATATGAGCTGCAGTCATTGCCAAATACCACCAATAAAATCTATCATTTTGTAGCATGTATGTATTAATTAATGCGCATACCAATTTAACTAAGTTATTTACTATTATTATGGAAATATAATTTCGCCTACGTGCATAATAATTATAATCAAAGTTTCAAATTACGTAAAACGCGTATAATTTGTCAAAATTGACGCACGAACAAAAATGGAACACATTTTGAATAACAACTAGCCAGTGTTGCTATATTCAAAGGCGCGAATTCACAGCGCGACGGATATTATTTTCACGGTCGGCAACACCGTAACTAGAAACAAGATGGCGCGGTAATGCCAACTTTACGAGTTGAAAGTTTAAGTTGCGTTCAAGTTAAGGTGTTAATTACTTCGTACGTTTTTGATTTGCTTCTGAATATTTCATGTTTGTTCTGTAAATTAAGATTGCTTTTGATGTTACTATTTAAGTTAAGCGCGTGACAATTTTACCACATTTAGTTAGCTTTCCGGCAACTTATAAAGGTAGATAACTAGAGCCCGTAGCAATAAATTCATCTCAAAGTTGAGATCGATCTTAAGAAGCAGTTTTGACGTTTAAGACGGGGACAGCAGCTAACGAGGCATTTTTGGAGGCTATCTGCTCTTAGACGAGTGGAGTAAAAATTTTGAAAAAAATATCACCGTGTTAACTGAACCCTCATCCTTAAAAAATAAGCAGGAAAAAAGTGCTTTATGCTCTTTTTCTATGTGAAAAAAAATATCAAAATGAAGCTGTTTTCGCCTTAAAATTTATATCTCTCTAAACGGCTTGGAATTTTTTATTATTTTTTTCGCCAAAAGATGGAGAAATATAATACCTAAAAAAATTAAGGTCGATTTTGGTGATGCAATAGTTTTTCACGTCACAATTAATGATTTTCGATATTTTCGCAAAAAAAGTGGGCGGGGCTAGTGCGCTCTCGACCAATCCAGACGGCGGAAACGCGCGGTGGGGAAGCGGGGCCTTAATGTATGGAACATCTGTCAAAAACAGCATCTCAAGTTCGATCTCAATCTTGAGACCTAAGTAAATAAATATCGCTACACTTACACACCAACTGTATGGTCCCAAACTAAGCAACGCTTGTACTATGGGTACCGTACAATGGACTGGGGGCGATCCCAGTGACACTCAGACCAGGGCAAATTACGAAAAGGCCCTTTCCGAAATTTGCGTCTGGCGGGAATCGAACCCGCAACCACCCGATGCAGTTAGCCGAGCTGTCAACGCTCGAACTACTGTGCCGAGCGAGCGTCAAAATGTTATACAAGTAGGTAACTAAGTAGGTAAATATACAGGGTGAATTTTTCAAGTGTGCGTGGATGGCCAAATCCGAAACTATGAGGAATATCGAAAAGTACTCAAAGGAGTCTCGGGGCCGATTTTGATGAAAACTAAAACTGCATCATTGGATTTTTGAAAAACAAAATTCGTAGCCAGGAATCGAATTATGTAGTTGATTTTGAAAAAAAAAAACACATACTGTATTATTACACCATTCGATAGTGTCGGAACGAATTCGATGTGTGTTAAGGAACGAATTCCGGGAAGTAATGACATACGGCAAACTTATAGGAAGACCAATATTTTTTATTAGTTAATTTATTTATTTAATTAGTATCGAGATAAATTAAAGCTTCGAAAAAATAAGCTACTCGAAGTACAAATTCTACGCAGATGAAGTCGCGGGCACCGGCTAGTACTCCATCTTCTTATCGTATGGTCAGTGGCCAACCTGGTGTCAGAGTTGTTCAAGCCGCCCGAAGCCTCTGACAAGGCTTAACGACTGTCTACATGACAACAACCGGAACCGGCTTTAAACGTGCCCTCCGAACATGGACCAGTTACTAAGGGGATTGGCCCTAAGCAAGTCGGCCGAGTGGTCGGCCTAGTACTAACATCGACATAAAACGAAGCGAGTAGTTCAACTATTTGCCGGTAAATAGTAAAATGAAAATGAAAAAACAATGACCACGATTTGTTTCATACAAATATCTAATAAGGGCACCTCTTTCTTTAGTCTTTACTCTGTGCTTCCGAAGCACGGAGACGCTCAGTACAAATACCACTAAATGGTCACCCATCTCTGAGTACTCCATAAAATCCAAATACACTTTTAAAATTCAGGCTAAAAATAGTCCGACATACATTCGTGATCCTCTTGAGACGTAACCAACACAATTCGGATCCGTAAAACGGCATTAAACGCTCAATTAAACTTAATCAAACAATTAACTCGGAATTAAGACACTCCAAATTAAGTGAAGACGTTGTAAAAGCCTGATATGGCGGTATTAGGGTCTTTTTAAATGTTGAATCGTAATTGAAAACTTTATGTCACTCTAATATGCGTACATTGAAAACGGCTGCACCGATTTCCATCAAACATAACTAAAATCATCTCAATAATAGCGCGCCATTCAATATGCTGGTCGCACATAGCCAGTGCAATTCATTTTTCTGATTTTCTAGCAGAATCCTTAGCGATTCCGCTATATTTTTTACCCGACTACGGCGGAGGGTTATGATTTTGACCGGTATGTATGTATGTATGTATGTATGTATGTGCATCTGTTCCCACCTAACTTCCAAACGACTTGTCGTAATTTGACAAATGAGGTATCGTTAGAAGCGGCTTAATGGCGCGCTGGTTATAGGCTATGTGACGTCACATAAAATTGCATATGGCGCCCTCTAGAGGACATAATGTCATGAACTAAAAAAAATCATTTTTTAATAGAACCGTGTGGGTTATCAAATGAAAGAGCTTAATGAGTACATTTCAAAAATATATATATTGTTACCTATAACTCCAAAATAATTAAATAAAGAGTAAGTTTAAAAACTTAAACCCGACTACTGAAAAATCGCGCTCTAAAAAGTATGAAACAAGAAAATATTCTTATCTGGAGGATAGCCGTGGTCCGTGGTCATATGCCATTTTGGCCTAAAGGACCTACACGGACCACGGCTATCCTCCAGATAAGAATATTTTCTTGTTTCATACTTTTTAGAGCGCGATTTTTCAGTAGTCGGGTTTTAGTTTTTATTATAAAATATTAACACATTAAATTTTACGCCATTTGTTACCATTTCACGGGAATTTAGCGGATTCTGCTAGAATATTAGAAAAACTAATACTTTTGCAGAATTGCTGCAATGTTACATAGTGTGGCTATTATGCTATGGGTTCCTCCAATAGCGGCGCCATCATATAACGGCCGCACTAGAACATTGGCTACGTAAACAGGTAGCGGTCTAGGAAACCGCACCATTTTGTGTACATAGCCAACGTTCTAGTTACGGCCGTTATATGACGGCGCCGCTATTGGAGGAACCCAGAGCTTTAGCCCCGTAGACGTTGATATAGGATTTAATTAGAGCGGAGGGGGATAGTCATTTTGATATGATTTTGATACGATATCTTCAAGAAAATTTGAAGTGCTTAACCCATTACTAACATCCCACGTTTTGCGCCTAAATACACATATTACATTATTATATTATAATATTACTATTGACGACCGATTGGCGCAGTAGTTTGAGCGTGGCCCGCACGGAACATTGCATCGTGTGGTGGTTTGATTACCGCCAGGGGCGAATATCAGAAACAGCCTTTCCGTAATTTACCCTGGTCTGGGTGTCACTGGGATCGCCCCCAGTCCGTTGCTTAGTTTGGGACCATACAGTTGATGTGTGAGTCTGGCGATATTTATTTAGGGCGTCCGCAGACTTGCTACTTTTAGCATCGGCGATCGGCGATTTTGATGCTGCGTCTCGCTCGTTCGCGCTCGAAGAAACGCGACGCAGCATCGATACGTCACAAAACGGTCGCCTATGCTAAAAGTAGCAAGTCTGCGGAGGCCCTTATTTATTAATTTACCTCAACGAACGCTACGAACCAGCATAGTACGTATTTTATTCTAACTTCATCAAAATGATGGCATATCAAATAATAAAATCTCTTTAATAGAGAATGTAAAAATAGAATCCGAACAACAATGCATCTCGTCTAATTTAGATATGACATCAAGAAACTCTTCGCTTAAGGGGAGGTATACCTAAACCCGGACAAGTGCGAGTGCGACTCGGGCTCCGTTCCGGGTTCCGTACAAACTTAATAGGAGTGGAATTTTCAATAACGGCGACAAGTATATTTTTTTAAGGCGACTGTGCCTTAATACTAAGTTTCAAGTCGCATGCATCAGAATTTAAACTTACCCCCACAAAAACTTTAACCCCCATTTTTCACCCTTAGGGGTGGAACGTTCCAAAATCCTTCCTCAACTCTATAAAAGGTATCTACTGTCAAAATGTCATGTTTAAATACCGGTTTGGGCTGTGCACGTCTTGACAGACGGACAGATGAACAACAAAGTGATCCTATAAGGGTTCCATTCTTCCTTTTGAGGTACGGAACCTTTAAAATGGGGAAACTTCGCTAATTATGTCAATGATTCAGTGAATGGGTAGTCTGCGGCTGTTCATTTAACTGCCGAATAATAATATTCGTACGCAACTCAAATTTAAGAGCTACTTTTTTGGATGCGCCATATAAAAAATAATAGGTAACGACGCGACGTCTCAAACTGCTAGGACTTACATATTTTGAGTAGCCTTTGAGTATTCGGACGTCTATTTCTTTTTATTTATTTATTAAAGTAAAGGAAGCAAACAGTTTTATATAATACATATAAGGTAACTAACATAATTAACACTTTTACCAGTGAAGCTTTCAATAATAAGGTAAGGTTTTTCATTTATACATTTTTTTTTTATAGGACTGCGTTGGCAAAAAAGCGTACGGCCCGCCTGATGTTAAGCAGTACTTATCCTCTATCAGAAAGGAGAACGGAGAGGAAGGAAGGGGAAAAGCAATAAATCCTCAAAAGAATTTACAAACGAGCTCAAAAGCTCAAAATACGCTCAAAGAAGTCTATCTATTTTCAGGGAAAGGTATTATTATTTTTTAGATTGTGTCCTAATAATATCCTGGGACATTCTTTTACACACGGCTACCTGATCCCAAACTAAGCAGAGCTTGTACTATGGAAACCAGATAACTGATATTACTACATATACCTACTACTTTTTGTTTTTAAACACCCAGACTCGGGACATACAGACATGTTCATGCATACAAATGCATGTCCCGGGTAGGAATCGAACCTACGACCTGCAGCTTGATAGGCGGAATCTTACCAACCACGCTAACGGGCCCGTCCCGAGATATTATTAATTTGAACATTAACCTCAGGCGGGCCGTACGCTTGCTTGTCACATAAACATAGTAACTAAAAAAATATGATCTTGGAGTTAATATTTTCCTCGATAAGACTCAAATCAAATCAAATATCTTTTTTTTATTGATGTAAGCTATATGTAACATTTATAAATCGTAAAAAACTATATTTTAGCGTTACCACTTACCGCAACTTCGCCTTAACTCGAGTAGGGATATTTGAAATTGGGAAAAAAGGTTTTAGGGTGAAGAGCCCCGTCCTCGAAACATGACGTTCATTTGTGTTTACAATTAATCTGAGTGGGATTGTTATTAAAATTTATTTATTTTGACAGTCAAAAACCCGGTAAGAACCGTCCAGCCGCCTAACCGTTACGGAGATTAGCCGGAACAAAGAGATAGGCAGGTAGATAACAACTAAAAATATAGTTTTTTTGTTATAAGTACCGTTTATACTTGCTTATGCATTTGCATAACACTGTTATTTTGACAGAACAAACAGACACTTTAATGTTATTTATTTGTATACAGGGTGAAATCGAAATCGTGGGCAATATTTTAAAATATGACTCAACACATGATTCAGAATATTTTGGGAAAACTAAAAAAAAAACGATTGATAAAAAAATATTGCTTGGGTAAGCAGATAAAATAAGCAAACCATTTAACTGTTACACCTTACCTGGGTAATAATTTTTTACCAATTGATCCCTAAATATTCTGAATCATGTGTAGAATCACCGTTTAAAATATTGCCCACGATTTCGATTGCACCCAATAGTTTATGAGTTGGAAATACTATATGATAAAAATGATTTTAAGTGCTGGTCCAGAAACAAATCAAAGAAGTTTTAATTTAAATCCATCGACAAATTTCCTAGTGCGCATTACAACAGACGAGACGAACAATAACCTCACAAGTTTATCTCCCACAATCAACGAAATCACCGAAGAAAATCTTTGAAGTTTCCACAACGAACAACAGGCACCCTTACCCTACATCCCTTTTCTAATGAATACCCTTTATCAAAGGCAAAAGAGGTTAGGTTTTTGTACTTTTGAACTTAAAGAGTTTTAGTTTAATGCAATGGTGGGATGAAAATAAATGTTTAGGATTAAAAATAGATGTTTGGTATATTTTGAGAAAGTGTTTTTTTAAGAAAGGGATGTTTTGAGAACGGGATATTTTGAGAATACCTCCACAATGTGGTGGTGTATGGCCACTCAAGCCTCTGACTACCCCCGAACAGGGATAAAAGTCGTGACGTTACATTACATTACATATTTTGAGAAAGGGACTTTTTTAGAACGCAACCTAGTAAGGAAGTTGTGTTTAGAAGGTTGGTATCATTCAAACAACCCCGTCGCGCAGTGGTTTGAGCGTAGGCCGCTCGGCTCACAGGTCTTTGGGCTCACCGGGTAGCGGGATTGACTCCCGTCAGAGGCAATTTTCGGAAACGATTCGTAATTTGCCGTGTGACTGTAGTGTATTTTTTCTGGTAAGCAAACTGAATAACTACTTTATAGTCTTTATAGAACAAATTATATATATATATATATATATATATATAATAATAATAATAATAATATCCTGGGACATTTTTTACACACGGTTACCTGATCCCAAACTAAGCGGAGCTTGTACTATGGAAACCAGATAACTGATATTACTACATATACTACTTTTTTATTTGTAAATACATACTTAATATACATAATTACACACAGACTCGGGACATGCAAACATGTTCATGCACACAAATACATGTCTCGGGTAGGAATCGAACCTACGACCAGCAGCGTGAAAGGCGGAATCTAAACCAACCACGCCAACGGGCCCGTCTGCACCCAAATTTATAACAAGTTATAATCGACCTACAACAACATAACAAAGCTATTTTGTCCGACAAAACTCGTTGTAAAGCCATTGCAAATTGATTACAATTTCTATAAATTTGGGGGTACGTTTTGTCATTTTTAGACCTGCTAGGGCCGCAAATGACAAATAGGTACGCAAACTATAAAGGTAATTTCGCTCATAAGCTTACTGTTATACAGTAAGCTTATGAGAGAAATTACACTCAGGGCCGCAGTCTGTGTGTCACTGGTGTCGCCCTCAGTCCATTGTACGGTACCCATAGTACAAGCGTTGCTTAGTTTGGGACCATACAGTTGGTGTGTTAGTCTAGCGATATAAAATTAACAATACTGATATAAAAATATGTCTAGTATCTAAGATACAGGCTAGGCCTAGTTTAGATACTAGCAATAACATAGGTTAATTTTAATCTCACAGAAAATAAGCAACCACCTAACACAATTTTATGTAAGAATTTATGAAATCAAAATGCGCAGTTCAAAGCTTTAGTGGTTGAACTGTGCATATCCCTATACATCGTAAGAACTTTTTAAGTTCTACCCACCGTATTTGTTAATGGTTAATTATTTTTCCTAAAGATTGTTTACTCTTTTTTATGCAATAAAGTATTATTATTATTATGTAGTTTTAGCGGGCTATTTGCGATTCACGAAGATATTAGAGACGAGTAGGTAGTTTCGCAATGGACAATTATTGTAAAGAGTTGGGGCCTACAGCAAGCTGCAATCACTAATCGGTAAACGAACGGAGGCTAAGCAACTATTGGCAAGGTCAGTCAGAGATCGGTGAACAGAGCATTTGAACTGAGTATCTCCGTGCTTCGGAAGGCACGTAAAATGCACGATTTTTTTATTTTCAAATTGGGCTTTTGGTGGTATAATGACAACGTACCTATAGTACGTTTTTTTATACTTGTCCTATTTGGTATGCAAAGATGGCGTCCAGCCTGGCGATTGCGTAACTTTTTGTCAATGTTTCAATTGGTTTCGTATATAATTGACACAGGATGAACGAAACCAATTGAAACATTGACAAAAAAGTTACGCAATCGCCCCGCTGGACGCCATCTTTGCTTACCAAATAGGACAAGTATAAAAAAACGTACTATAAGCAAAACGACACGGCAATATTTGGGTTGTCGGAACCATAAAAGTTTAATGTTGTTTTGTGCTTGCTTGCAATGTTTTTTGCGCTAAAGTATATCGGGAAAGCAAATAAACAACATTGTTTTTGAAACCGAAAACGTCGGTGAAGTTCTAAAAGTGCGTAAGTATTTTTTTACGGTTTTGATATTTTAATGCACTGGACTGTGACTCCAAATACTCGATAACACACCATCACGCCTGATTTTCTCGAAGGGGTAGGCAGAGGTGGTAATATAAATATTATTTAATAATATAAGTTTATTAACTTATAAATTCATTTTTATAAGAACAGTTAAGGTTTTTATAAGTTTAGAAAATTATAAATTCGTGAATTGACAGATTAAATTTGTGTATCCAGCAAAATGGAGCTTATTTCGAGCAACTAATTTGTAGTTGGTATGCCGTTTTTTCGTTCAATTAAAATAAGTAAAGGTTTTCCTTTCATTTAATTTACCATGTTTTTTAGATTGATTTGATCCTTATGATTGATGCCATAAAAGTACAGGGTGTTATTTTTTCGGATTTCATCCGGTTCGATTCCCGATTGTGGCAAGTGAGTTTTGGAAAATATTTTAATGCTGTTTGTATTATTTTGAAAATATAAATGAATTCATCATTCAGTAAAATTGTCTATATACAGTATTTAAGGTACTTTCCCTCCATGTGGCAAAGTCCTGGGACACCCTGTATACTTAAGTATACATAGGTGGGTACAAATACTAGCTTATTTTTCTCCTTTCAGGCACTCTACTCTACTTTTCGTTTTATATTTGTAAATAAAATGTTAAAAGTACTTACATACTTGTAATTTTTTTTTCACTTTGAAAACCTACTTAAAGAAATTGTAATAAGTAAAAAATATACTTTGTAAAAAAAATATCAAAAAATTACTTACCGCCTTTTCTCCCGATGCTCCGATTATCAACTTTATTGGAACGTCTACTCAACAATGCTAGCGTATGTCAGCGTATGTCAGCGTATGTTAACGTATGTTAGCGGCGTGCTGGCTGGCATGCAAGTGACCGGCGGAGAGCGCGGCTCCTGGTTTTATCCACGTGGTGGCGCGGCTTGCTGAACAGGTGGGCGGGTTTGGGCGGACACGGAAACTGTGGAGACGACGTTGATACTTTATTTTTTATTTTGAAGCTTTTAGAATGGGAGCAAATTTCCGAGTTACTTTAACTTACTTAATTTATTTCACTCGTTAAACCAATTTTGATGATTTTTTGTATACCTAGAAATAAATAGGACCTCGGAGAAGAACATGGGTTACTTTTTGTTTCGAAAATAAACTTTGAAGTTGTGAAATAGGGGATGAAACTTTTTTATGGGAATCCAATCATTTCTCAAGTTTTTTAATTTATTTAATTAGTATTTAAATATATGAAAGCTTCGAGAAAATATGGCTAATTGAAGTACAAATTCTACGCAGATATAGTTGCGGGAACCAGCTAGTCTTTCTATATTTTGATCTATCAAAAAATAAAGACAATATCACAATTAGATGTAATATTTGTTATTCACAATGGAGTAAGTTACGCCAGCAGTGGGATTTTTTTCTGCTGGTTCAATCAAAATTTGAATGATACAGATAATTAGTGCTCCATCTCGTGTACATGTGCCGAAAATTTTAAATTTGTGCCTATAGCCGTTTTGGAGTTATTCACGAATATATGATCTTGCTGGCGTAACGTTACCGCAGCAGTGTGGTTTTTTCCTGCTGGTCTAATCAAAATTTGAATGATACAGATAATTAGTGCTCCATGTCGTGTAAATGTGCCGAAAATTTTAAATTTGTGCCCCCTAAGGTTTCAGAGTTATTTCAAATCTTGCTGGCGTAACGTTTTGCGAATTCCTGTATCTCAAAAACTGTTTGGCACACAATCATGATTTTTCGTACACACATTAGTGTTAATTTGTGCCCATTTGTGACAGTTTCATCTTTCAATAAATCAGAAAGGTTCGGGTGTTATAATATTTTTCCTAAAAAAACTAAAATAGCTCCTAGCTCTTAAACTGGGAAACCTAGAAACCAAATGTTAGTGCTAGCTTGTATTTCTTATGGATCCTAAGCATTTATATAATGATCGTAAGCCTACTCCAAGGAATTTACGATTTATTACGATTTTATTGCTATCTCGCGGTGAAATAATTTAAACCCTAAATACACGAGTTTCGTATGTTCCTATTACTTTTATTAATATACAAAAATTAGTGCCCTACTTCAAATATACGTGTACGAAATATCAGCTCTGTAAACCTTATAATTAAAATATTATTAATAAATAACCATCACGAAGCGCTTTCGGTGGTTAACTGACGGAATTGGAATGTATAGAAACAAGCGAACGCTCCGTACTTCAAGCCATCCTATTTCAATTGACAGCGTTGTAATGAGTACAGACGCGTACATAATACTTTGGAGTGTATTTATAAACTATTAAATAAGGTAAATAAATGTATAATCACAGGGCATGCTGAATTTAAATATGTAGGTACCTTCCTTAATATTCCTTTTATGTTTCGTGTAGCTAAATGAGCTTTAACTAATAACACACAACAACAGTAAAAGTATCTTCTTTTATATATTTCTAGAGATAAAAAATCGACGCTTATAAACAGCAATACGATTTTGAAAAATAATATCTATTCTTTAAATCGAAATCATTCACCATCATCGAGATATAAAACGAATGAACACTTATAAATATTAGTATTTTCAACAATTATAAACAAACAAAACATTACTTCATTGACACAACATCAAAATATAAAAATAATGTAGGTACTTACATTAAACAAAAAAAATATCTTGATATTAGAAATAATAAAAAAAACTTATGGTAGTAGCACAGTACAAACAGTGAGCGGACGAAGGGGTCTAGACAGGGGGCAAGGGTAGGAAGTCGAGTTTAACCATTACAAAGAAAATATGAAAATAAATATTACTCATTCACTTTTCTACAGAACTGTTAGCACACAGCCAATTTATTGTATACATTTAAGATGGTAGGCGCTATGTATCGGGCGGCCGCATTTTTCAACTCATTTTATTTGGTCGGTTAACCATTGAAAGTTTGTCATGGTGTTTTTTATTAATTATTTTATAATTATAAGGTTTACAGAGCTGATATTTCGTACACTTATATTTGAAGTAGGGCACTAATTTTTGTATATTAATAAAAGTAATCGGAACATAAGAAACTCGTGTATTTAGGGTTTAAATAATTTCACCGCGAGATAGCAATAAAATCATAATAAATCGTAAATTCCTTGGAGTAGGCTTACGATCATTATAGAAATGCTTAGCATCCATAAGAAATACAAGCTAGCACTAACATTTGGTTTCTAGGTTTCCCAGTTTAAGAGCTAGGAGCTATTTTAGCTTTTTTAGGAAAAATATTATAACACCCGAACCTTTCTGATTTATTGAAAGATGAAACTGTCACAAATGGGCACAAATTAACACTAATGTGTGTACGAAAAATAATGATTGTGTGCCAAACAGTTTTTGAGATACAGGAATTCGCAAAACGTTACGCCAGCAAGATTTGAAATAACTCTGAAACCTTAGGGGGCACAAATTTAAAATTTTCGGCACATTTACACGACATGGAGCACTAATTATCTGCATCATTCAAATTTTGATTAGACCAGCAGGAAAAAACCACACTGCTGCGGTAACGTTACGCCAGCAAGATCATATATTCGTTAATAACTCCAAAACGGCTATAGGCACAAATTTAAAATTTTCGGCACATTTACACGAGATGGAGCACTAATTATCTGTATCATTCAAATTTTGATTAGACCAGCAGGAAAAAATCACACTGCGGACGTAACTCACTCTTCACAATGTGTTAACGCCTGCCTGCTCACATAGCGTTGCTGTTTGAAAATATATACAATTATTATTTTTCTTTTGAAAAGAGTAACCATTGAGTTTCTTGCCGGCTCTTCTCAATGGAAGCAACATTACGAACCGGTGGTAACGCTAAAATATTGTGTTTTTTGAACGATTCATAAACTACATCTAACTTACATCAATAAAAAATGTTGACTTTGACATGTCGCCGGTATAAATCCGCTGTAACAATAATATAGCAACAACACCGACTCCATTCCTCTCCCTGTTCTCTACAATAAAGTAGAGTAGAGCTAGCTTTACGTGCTTGTAATTATCGTTCCCAGAACAGAAAGGGCCAGTGTTCATCGAAATGAGCTGATCCGTTTCTAACAGCAGATTAACAGATAAACATACAACCATTGAGATACTGTAAGCGCTTATAGCCAGCCATCACTGATCGGTGAACGATCGGAGGTTAAGCAACGCTCGGCAAGGTCAAGCAGAGATGGGTGACCATTTAGCGGCATTTGAACTGAGCGTCTCCGTGCTTCGGAAGGTACGTAAAAAGTTGGGCCCGGTTGTTGCCATCCAGGCCTAGTGCCTTGGCAAGGTTAAGCATAGATGCCCAGTTAGCGGGCCCGTCGTATCTTGAGCTCTGGTTATTATTGAAGCTCGTGTTAAGTATCACCCTCTCACAGAAGATCATCGTAAAGTAGCTACTGAAGCTGCTAACCATGAGTGAGAGAGCTGGAAGTCCAATCCTCCCCCTTCCCTACCTTTCCTCTTTCCCATACCTCTTCAGGGCCTATCTTTCTTTAGTTACATGTAAGTGATGCCTTTGGTGATAAAAGCATCTATAGGCTACGGTACTTAACATCAGGTGGGTTGTTCTCTTGTTTGCCGCCTTAGTTATTTAAAAAAACCGGCCAAGTGCGTGTCGGACTCGCACATAAAGGGTTCCGTACCACCGTAGAGTAAAAACGTCAAAAATATCAAGTTTATTGTATGGGGACCTCCTTTATTTTTTAACTTTTTTATATTTTTAGTATTTGTTGTTGTGGCGGCAACAGAGCTATTACGGTTCGTGAGATACAGCCCGTTGACAGACAGACGGACAGACAAACAGACAGACAGACAGCGTAGGCTTAGTAATAGAGTCCCATTTGCACCCTTTGGGTACGGAACCCTAAAAAGGCACCGCACATGAATACGCTGTCCCATTTAATTGCGGTGCCATCACCGCACTTCCCTCAGTCAATCTACTTTCTCTCTCACTCCACCGCTCTCTTCTTACCTCTGTGACGTTCGTTTATTTGACATAGCGCCTCTAGAACGTAATGTAATGTAATAGTAGCTCAATGATTTTACATACTGTCTTGCTACGCGAGACTACGAGGTCTGTAGTATCCGTTCGTAGTCCCCGTAGCAAGGCAGTTACGGCGTAGCAAAAATGTTACGAATGTAGTACCTGCTACGAAGGATTATTTGGTATATGATCGGAGGCGCTTAAATGTATGGAATTCGATAAGTAGATCACGTGACTTATGTCATTTCCATACAAGAAGCGTAGCGAAGTGTAGATAAGCTACTAGACGTAGCCTGTTGGCTAGGGGGCTGATGGGTAAACGACTGGAGGTTAAGCAACGCTTGGCAATGTCAGTCTGAGATGGGTGACCAGTTAGTGGCATTTGAACTGAGCGTCTCCGTGCTTCGGCACGTAAAAAGTCGGTCCCGGTTGTTGTCATCTAGTCAGTCGTTAAGCCTTGTCAGAGGCGAGCGGCTTGAACAACTCTGACACCAGGTTGGCCACTAATACCTATGATACTATGGCTACCATACAATGGACTGGGGGCGATCAGTGACACCCTGACCATGGCAAATTACGAAAAGGCCGTTTCCGACATTTTTCTTTGGCGGGAATTGAACCCGCAACCACCCGATGCAGTGTGTTGAGCTGCCTACTTGCAAACCACTGTGCCAAGCGATCGAGCGATATTCTTGGCTAGTTTATTACACAATTGTAGAGAGGGACCCACCACTCACCCTCGGAATTGTCAACCTCCAAAATTAGCTGACTGTGGCTCAGTCGCAGCCCAGCTTTCCTGAGGATGCCTCGTTTAGAGACGAAACACGTGTCGAATTTATTTTGGATTCGCTTTGTCTGCGGAGAATTGCTAATTGTTAGGGTCCATGACTCATGACAGACATACTCTCGACTGACAGGGAGTTAGGTCTTGTTGGCTTCTTCTATTATCGATCAATTCATTTGGTTTATAATATTGGAGGTTGACAATTCCGAGGGTGAGTGGTGGGTCCCTCTCTATAATTGTTTAACAATGGATTTCCGCAAAGTTACGCCATACATTTAGAGCGCGGCTCCACTAGTGCGCTGCGCTGCGTCGTCGCAACGGATGAAAGGGTCGACGGGCGAGAAACGAAGCGGGGGTAGGTGATGCGCCAGTACAAAATCTTGCGACGACGCAACGCAACGCGCTAATGGAGCCCGGCCCTTAAGCGTAGCGATTTGTAGAAACTCTTGCAGAAGCCACTTGGCTAGAGGGGAACGGATTAAAATTAGATTTGATATAGAGGTAGGTAATGTCCGCGACAGGTCGAGATGACATTCGGGTTATGAGCTTTTTGCAGAATAAAATCCGAATCAAAATTACCAGGACCCGCAACGCAACAGAATAATTTATATTAATAATTTTGTGGGCGATTTTAATTGTTTATCGGACCCTGCTAATTTTGATTTGGATTTTATTCTGCAAAAAGCTCATAACCCGAATGTCATCTCGACCTGTCGCGGACTGTATATTAAAATGTCAAGCGGGTGAAGCCACGGGTAATAGTTACCTTTGACTACAGTTACCTCATCGCACGTGGCGCGAGTGAGTATATTTGAATTTGAAATATTTGAATCTCGCACGCCCGCGCCTTTTGTGAGCTTCCAATCCCGAAGTCTCCGTGCGAAATGTATTTAAATAAGTAAAGTTTCTTCTTCTTATCGTATAGTTAGCATAACGCACGAGGCAACCATGGTGGCGCCACCAGCGGGTGATTCGATAGCCGACACCGAATTGGTTGCGCTATCAAGCGGACACCAGGTGCGATATCCTACATACAGCTCTATACATTGTATTGGTGGAGCGACTGGTTGCGCTACCACTGGTGTCCTCGTGCTATAGGGCTCTTAGTGGCCAACCCGGTGTCAGAGTTGTTTAAGCCGCCCGAAGGCCAATAGGCGATTGTTTCTCCCGGCATAGTGTTTTTAGTCAAAAACAGCTTCACTTTGATCATTATTTTCACATCACACATCACATTTCACAGCAGAGTTGCAAAAAAAACAGGAAATTTGAAATGAAAACTGTTTAAAACGTGTTTAAATCATTGATTTTAAACAGTAGGGAAAACATCATTGTTTTTAAATATTTAAAACATGTTTAAAAACACACCGTCTTATTCATACAAATTTGAATCCAGTTACATCTCTTTTACACAGCGTTTGTAAGACGAAGACGTAAATTCGTTATTCATAGAGCCTAAACTACATTTTATCTTATCTGTGGCTTGGTTGCAAGTAGCCCAGATTTACAATAGCCTGGGGGCATCTTTAAACCTTGTGTAAGCTGCCGTAGACAAAGAAGTTCGTGAATAAGGTACATATTTAGTACTTCGTTGTTTTTAAATGCAACATTCTCTATCTACGGCTGATTCAATCTGAAGCTTGGGGATAACTACTTACCTAAAACAATTACTTCGCCACAATAAACAACACTTTATTGCTTTAATAAACGTATTTAATTTAATAAAAGTTAGGTTAGGTACCTACAAGTAATTACAATACCATACAATTAATTGGTTTATCACATATTTTTGGCCATGTTTCCTTCTTCCTTCTATTTAAATAAAGATCTGTGTTTTTATTTCGATATATTTCATATATGTAACTGCACGAAATTCAATTGCAGAGTCTGAAATATAAAAACATTATTCTCATTTACGTTTTATACACAATAATAGCCAAGCTAATTGAAAACAAGACAGAAATATTTTATTTAGGAAAACGAAAAGTAAACAGAAACACCAATTTGTTGACAACAACAGCTGTTCCCGCTGAGAAGCCAACCAGCGAAATACTCACTCACCTTTTCATCATCTAGCCTGTTATGATCACATAAAATGTAATCCATCGATCCATCATATAAAATGTGTGATCTAAATATAGATTATTTCCATTTAGGTACATTTTATTTTCTCACTCGGAAAACAATCAAAATTATTGTTCCGATATTCCCTCCTTGATAATTATCTACGCGCGCGTTTTTTTTTTAATCAAAGTCAATCATAGATAATATCCGGCTAAATTAAAACAACCCAGCCGCAGCCGTGCATATTACATACATAGCACATGTTGTAATTTGGTAGGATAGTAAGAAAATGCGACGTTGCCAAACTTACGCCATGACAAACGTACTTTAACTAAAATTGACATTTCTTGGTTCTATGAATGACGTAATTTTAAAACAGGTTGCAGAGCCTAAAATGCGAATTATCTAAAAGGCGTTTGAAATGTGTTTTAATAAATTTCTATGAATAATACGGACAGTGTTTAAAACAAGATGATATTTTCGTAACAATCCTTTTACATAGTAAAAAAATAGCAAGAAGCACTTTCTCACAATGTATTGAAAGATGAATCGCCAAAGAGATTTTAGCCAATTTACAATTATTTTACAAAGCATTTTTAGGGATAAACTGATTTGTAATGCCTGTGTAAGTTCATCATATGGTTTGTATTTGCTGTATGCGACGCGTCACCCTCTGTATCATCTGCAAAAGAGCTGAGGAACATGAAAGCACAATAAGTTAACTTATAATAGAATTGAAAACAAAAATAATTAAATGTCAGCTACATTATATTGGAGTAAAAGAATAAAGTTAATTGCATTCTATTTTAACTTACATACCTATTTAATTCTTATAGTAGTTTATATACAAGGTATATAAACAATGGTACAATGTGGTGTATGGCCACTCAAGCCTCTGACTACCCCCGAACGGGGATAAAAGTCGTGACGTTACATTACATTACATTATATACAAGGTACGTACCTATATCAAGTAGCGATTTAAAAAAACAACAACAACATTCAATATATAGTCCGCGACAGGTCGAGATGACATTCGGGTTATGAGCTTTTTGCAGAATAAAATCCGAATCAAAATTACCAGGACCCGCAACGACACAGAATAATTTAATTTAATTATTCCTGCTAATTTTGATTCGGATTTTATTCTGCAAAAAGCTCATAGCCTGAATGTCATCTCGACCTGTCGCGAACTATAGGTACCTAATATAAAAAGGACATGCCTGCTGAGTTTCTTACCGGATCTTCTCAGTCGCATTTTGATCAGGAGGTAGAAATAAGTAAAAAAATGACAATTTGTAAATGCACCTGTAGGCCTAAACGAAATAAACTATTTTAATTGACTTCATTACGATCATTTCAGCCGATAGATGATTAGAAATATGATAACTGTTGTTACGAAATCAATTTCAATGAAATAATATTAAAAAGGACGCCATTTTTCAAAATTATTACGAAACACTGACAAGTTAGATTGGACGGGGCTATGTAACAAAGAGTCATGCAACATTTTAGTAAATTTTTTTTTTCATTTACATGTAGTAAAATAAATAGCAGCGCCTCTGTGTTTCTCGAAAATATAAAGATTTACAAAATTGTACACGACATAAAGCGTAACGTGGGTAGGCCTCCCACAAGGTGGACCGACGACCTGGTGAAGGTTGCGGGAATCCGCTGGATGCGGGCAGCGCAAGACCGGTCATTGTGGCGAACCTTGGGGGAGGCCTATGTCCAGCAGTGGACGTCTTTCGGCTGAGATGATGATGACACGACATAAATACACAACTATTTTATACTAAATATTCGTGCTATTAAGCTACTAACTTAATAATTTTGAGAATTCTACCAAACTAGGAGGTCATAAATGCAACCTTGTGCATTCATACAACATTGAATAATATGGTAACAGTAAGCTTATTACAAAGCTGCCAACTTAAATGCGATAATTGTTTGTTAAACTAAATCAAAGTCATATATTGCAACTAGTTTCGCCCGCGACTTCGTCCGCTGTATTTGTCCCACGGGAACATACTATCGGGATAAAAAGTATCCTATGTGTTAATCCAGGTTATACACTATCTCTGTGCCAATTTTCATCCAGCTCCGTTCAGCCGTTCTAGCGTGAAAGAGTAACAAACATCCATAGGTACATCTAACATCCATACTCACAAACTTTCGCATTTTTAATATTAATAGTAGGATTTATAATATTAGTAGGATATTTCTTTGATGGCTTTCGCTACAGCTTCTAAAGCCGATAGTGCATTCTACGTAACTATCATTATCCATACCGTATGACTCACCTGCCTTGACTACTATAAACATTTACACAAGTTATAGAAATATTTTTCTTATTAAAAAATATTGACGGGCTCTTTGGCGTGTTTGGATAAGATTCGGCCTTCCACGCTGCAGGTCATATGTTCGATTCCTACCCGGGACATGCATTTGTGTGCATGAACATGTCTGTATGTCCCGAGTCTGGGTGTAATTATGTATATTAAGTATGTATTTACAAACAAAAAGTAGTAGGTATATGTAGTAATAACTAAGCTTAAGCTAATTAAGCGTAAGCGTAAGCTCTGCTTAGTTTGGGATCAGGGAGCTTACCACCACCTGTTATAGCAGTTTTGTTTTAACATTTCAGCGACTTTTTGTGCAATGACGTTTCTTATTGTTATGACAATAAGGTACGTCATTGCACAAAAAGTCGCTGAAACGTTCAAACGTTCCTGTAATTGAATCGCAATAAGAGTTTGTGGTAAGCCCCCAGGTAGCCGTGTGTAAAATAATGTTCCAGGATATTATTATTTATTTATTATTGCACTTTTAGGTCTACTGTTGACAGAGTTGTTGGATTCGTCATGTCAAATTTAGCGGTGGGTATTTAACAGATACCGATCAGTACCTAGTATTTTTTTTATTCATGTGTGGCCACTTATGTTTATTAGGAACAATGGTTCAGAATGACAAACTCAATGGACACAAAACAAAAAAAAGTAATATTATTTGAACAATTCTATTATTTACGTTGTTGACTTTCTTGCATAAAGTCGTCCACAGTTTTACAGGAAAATCATTTTAAAAGCTATTTATTTCAATATCTTTCGGTTTATTTACTATATTAAACCTACCTACCGTTCGTTATAGTTCTTCAGCCATCAATCGTGGAGTGCTAGGTTCGACGACAGTTAAAGCAATTTTATTAATGAAAGTTCTAGCTTAATAAGTTTAATTTACACCATAGAGATTTTAATTAGAAGAGACGTTCTTAGTAGATATCTCTATGAAACAACGCGTTGTCATTTTCCCGGGATGCGTGGCATCTGTCTACCGGTAAATAGCTGAACTACTCGCTTCGTTTTATGTCTATGTTAGTACTCGGCCGACCACTCGGCCGAGTTGCTTAGACCCAGTCCCCTTAGTAATTGGTCCATGGTTTAGACAGATAACAAGAAATAAATAAATATCGCCAGACTTACTTTTATTGGTGGTAGAGCCAAGCTGTAGCCAATTGACTGCAGCTCATAAACGGGCTGGCTCGACCGGGGTATACCACCCTCTCACAGAAGATCGGCGTAAAGTAGCTAAATACAGCTTCATTTCGTACTATGAGTGAGAGAGATAGAAGTCTACCCCCCTTCCTCTCCCCTCCCTCTGTCCCACTCCCCTTAAGGACCGCAATGCGCGAGCGATGCCTTTGGTATTGCAAGCATCTATAAGCTACGCTAACTGCTTAACATCAGGCGGGCCGTACGCTTGTTTGCCACCGCAGAACTATAAACTGGCTTTGTATCGTTATTCTTTTCTATCTATTGTACCTGCTTAGCTGTTAGTCGTCCTTAAAAACTAAATTAATAAATTAAAAAAACCGGCCAAGTGGGTGTTGATTTCGCACATAGAGGGTTCCGTACCACCGTAGAATAGAAAACGTCAAAAATATCAAGTTTCTTGTATGGGGACCCCTTTATTTTTAAATTTTATTACCTATATTTTTAGTATGTGTTGTTATAACGGCAACAGAAATACATATTCTGTGAAAATTTCAACTCTCTAACTATTACGGTTCGTGAGATACAGCTCGCCTTGAGGCGGACAGACGGTCAGACGGACAGACGGTCAGACGGACAGCGTAGGCTTCGTAATAGGGTCCCGTTGGCACCCTTTGGGTACGGAACCCTAAAAAACTAGCCATCTCTGCCTACCCGTTCGGGAAATAAAGACATTATGATGTATCTAAGGTGAGATATTCACATAATTATACCACAATTACGCGGATTACAATAATAAGAATTTATTATCATAACAATCATCGCAGTTAATTATAATAATCTATTATATCCCGCTTAGTTTTGAAAACAATCGCCATTTTGATTTTTCCTCAATTCCTTCCTGTTCAATCTATAGCTTATTGGTCTATTCAGTGTGCGGTCGTGATGTGTTCCATATTTAAATATTTGAATTTATTTTTTTATTCCGTTTTCTGTTCGGCCAGTTATCATGAACAATATAGAGGTATTTTTTTTTAATTTTATTTGGTTTTGTAATAAGTCATACAACAAAAGTTGTTGTTTTTGATGTCAGTAATACGCCCATGCAAGGTTGTTAGTGTTTTACCAATAACCCTGTATAAGCTGCAGACAACTGGCTACAGCATGGCTCTAACACCAATAAATCTTGATATTTATACTCTGTTTCAGTGCCTCAGTCCTTCACGGATAAGTGGGAGTCGTATATACTCAACAACAAGGAGTATTTGGTTCAAAATCTCGCCGTGAACTGGGAAAATGCTAGAATACTATGCCGGTAAGTAGGTACTTTGTACATTATCACACGCGACAAAATATTTTAGGGATTGTAATTAAGGTCAAAGTAAAACATATAGGACTTATGGAATACTTATAGTACGTATAGTAATAGTTATAGGAGTAGTAATAGTAACAAATACCTATCAAGAGTGTAAAGTTACCTCCTTTTTAGGGTTCTGTTACTAAGCCCCTATTACTAAGCCTATTACTGACCCTATTACTAAGCCTACGCTGTCCGTCTGTCAGCGGGCTGTATCTCACGAACCGTATTAGGTAAAGACTTGAAATTTTCACAGAATGTGTATTGCTGTTGCCGCTACAACAAATACTAAAAATAAAAAATAGGTTTTAAAATAAACGGGGTCCCCATACAAGAAACATGATATTTTGACTTTTTATTCTACGGTAGTACGGAACCCTTTATGTGCGAGCCCGACACGCTCTTGGCCGGTTTTAAAGATTATAGCCAGCTTACAGTGGTTTTACAAAGCATTTCTAGGAACAAAAGTGATTTGTAATGCCAGTGTAAGTCCATCATAACTTTCTTTGCTCGATGGTCTTAATAAACTTAATGTGAGGTTTTTTTTTTTACTCTAAAACCAGAATTTTGGGGAGGTTTTGTGTTCAATTTGGGGGGAACTCGACACGGTCATCTGGCAACACTGCTGTAGGTAAATTCTCCATTCTTAGAACAGCCTACAAATACCTACCTAATAGGAACAATGAATTTTTCGCATGTTTCAATTGTCAGCGGTTACCACAACGGTACTTTGGCTGTGCTGGATACGAGGGATAAGGCTGAATTCTTGGCGGAAGCATTATCTGAATCTCAGTTCGGTAAGTTCCTACCTTCTTCTTCTTATCGTGGTTAGCTGGTGTCAGAATCGTGGAAGCCGCCCGAAGGCCTCTGATGAGGCTTAACAACTGGCCTAGTAGACAACAGGGACCGAATTACTACGTCCCCTCCGAAGCACGGAGACGCTCAGTTCAAATGCCACTAAACGGTCACCCATCTCTGAATTACCTTGTCGAGCGTTGCTTAACCTCCGATCGTTTACCGATCAGTGATTGCACTAGAGATGTACCGAGTACAGCCTGACTCGAGTACTTACTCGAGTACTTAGTAAGTACTCGGGTACTCGAGTACTCAAATTATAGTACTCGAGTACCCGGTACTCGAATACGGGTTCCGAGTACTTCATGGTTTTCGAATCGTAAGTCGGGTACTCAAATAAATAGAGGTGCAATCAATAATTTGTTTATTATCCCACTGTACTGTATTAGTGTTATATATTAAAAAAATATCGGTGATCAGCCAAATCAGGGTAGACTGAAAGCCGACCCCTCATAAGGGATAAGGCTAGTAAGAAGAAGATATATTTTCTAATTGGAAAAACAGGTAATTATTAATACATATTTAAGTAGACTTTATACATGCTTTTTTAATTTGCTGTAACAGCTGTAGTTTTTTAGAAAATACGTTATAATTCGGGGCTCTCGCCAAAATTTTCGCCATTTTCGCCAATTTTCACGAGTGCAAGTACAACGCACTAATTAGATGTGAAACTCGGACGTTTGAGTGGTTAAAAATACATAATACAAAAATTAATAATGAGTACTCGAGTCCTATTAAGTACTCGAGTACTCATTACAAGTATTCGAGTACCTGTACGAGTCCTCTGACTCGAGTACTTACTCGATTCTTTTTTTAACGAGTACCGGAATACTCGAGTACCAAAAATAGCGTACTCGGCACATCACTAGATTGCACCCGGCTATCAGCGCCTCATGCTGGGATTGGAGATGTCATAGGGCGCTATCGCACTAGGCAACCATGGTTGCGTCACCAGCGGGTAATTCAATGGCCGACACCGAATTGGTTGCGCCACCAAGCGACACCACGTGCGATACCCTTCATACAGCTCTATATATTTTGTTGGTGGAGCGACTGGTTGCGCTACTGCTGGTTGCCTAGTGCGATGGCACTTAAGGTGACAAAAAGGTTTGGTGATTTCTGGTCTAATATACCTATACCTCACAGCATCAGGTAGTTGCGGGTTCGATTCCCACTACGAATTTCGGAAACGGAACGGGGCCTGTCTATGGGGGACTGTCTATTGTATGGTAGCCATAGCACAAACGTGGCTTAGTTTGGGACCATACAGTTGGTGTGTAAGTTTGGCAATATTTATTTATTTATATTTCTACCATCAGCTCTACCATCGCTCTGGGTCGGCGCCCGGCGGGACTCCGCCGAGGATCCAGCTGGCTACCGCTGGGGACAAGGGTTGGAGCTCCGGAGAACAGCCCTGGACGTGCTGCCGAGCGAGAAAGAAGGCAATATTGCTAGGCATTATCCTGTGGTGAGTGACGGAGATGGAAATAGGTTAGAACTAGGGATGTGCCAAGTCAGGCTGGCTCGAGTACCGACTCAAATACTTAGTAAGTACTCACTTACTCGTAGTATTCAGATAACAGGATTCGGATACACGGTATTCGAATACGGGTTCCGATTAATTCATGGTATTTGAATCCTGAGTCAGGTACTCAAATTGCGATCTACTAATCTAAAGTCATTTTTTTATTGTGATGTTAGTTAAGGGCCTCCGTAGACTTGCTACTTTTAGCATCGGCGACCGGCGATTTTGTGACGTATCGATGCTGCGTCGCGTTTCTTCGAGCGCGAACGAGCGAGACGCAGCATCAAAATCGGCGATCGCCGATGCTAAAAGTAGCAAGTCTGCGGTGGCCTTAATTGCTTATTTTGTTATCTTATATAAGTACCCTACTTTAATAAAAGAAAATTGTGAATATTACTGATTATGATAATCATTGTTTTATTATTTACATCATTCAAATATATTCGAGTCCCATTAAGTTTTCGAATAGTCATTCGAGTATCTGTCCTATAGCCCGATTCACGTAACCACGTATCAACGACTATATCGCTGAGACATCGACGGTTTTGGTTACGTGAATCGGGCCACTAGTCACGTGAATCGGGCCACTAGTCCTGTGATTCGAATACTGACTCGATTCTTGTTTTAAACAGTATCAGAAAACTAGAATACCGAAAATAGCCGACTTGACACATCACTAGTTAGAACGCTCCGTCTTCGTAGAATTTTTTGTTTTTTTTTGTTACCTAAACATCACGCTCGTTCCTTACAGTGGTTGAACAGGACACATGTGCCTGTGCCGGAGACAGGTGCGGACTGCGTGGCGCTGGAGAGGGTGTACCACGACAGTCCTGTGTTCCTCGACCTGCCCTGCCACTTGGAGAGGCCCTTCGCTTGCGAGAGAGGTGAGAACAGGAGACGGCGTTTGGTTTTTACAAACGAATTATCCAGGGGCGGATTAGGACATGTAGACGCCCCTCAATGCAAGTCTGGGGCTAGGGTTACCATCTGTGACTTTTAGATTTTTAAGGGTTACCGACATAAAATGTACGGGCTTTTTTACGGGAGGTGATAATTTTTGTTTCCTTGCCTCGCCGTGACTCACAGACTCGATAAGGGATTGAACTCATTCATTTACAAGGTACTTACTCAAACATTTTTTTTTATTCATGTAAGCTATATGCTATATTATGTAGGTAGCGTTTATAAATCGTCAAAAAACAATATTTAGCGTTACTCTTTCAACAACTCACTATTTACTTGAGAGGTATTGATCGTCCCACCGTACCTACTCTTAATCCTAATTTCATTTATCTGGGAACCCTGCTCGAGGCTACTCTTAGGTAGGTACCTCGGCACAAACTGGCGTGGCGCCAAGGTTGCAAATCCTGGACTTACTTTCGGTTTTTACTTACTGGCACCAATTTTAGTGCCATTCAATAATACAATTCTTGAGTGGCGACCACTTACCGGAAGACGCAGCGTGGGTAGCAATGATCTAGTGAAGGTGGCGGGAAACCGCTGGATGCAAGCAACACTGGACCGGTCATCTTGGAAAATCTTGGGGAGGCCTATGTCCAGCAGTAGATGTCCTTTGGCTGACATGATGATGAGTTAGGTAGGTAACCTGTGTTGATGGGTGTTCCTTAGAGGCCCAGATCGTGGTGAAAGTGCGTGAGATGAAGACGGTGCGGTGCAGGAATGGACTGTACCGGATCTACGACGGGCGGATGGACTGGCATCAGGCGGCTGCGTACTGCGTGCTGCGTGGGATGACGTGAGGACCTGATAATACACTTTGTTCCACCAAGCCAACTAGGGGCCATGCATAAATTACGTCACACGTAAAGAGGGGGGAGGGGGTCGACGAAATGTGACATAGTGTCACAGGGGGGTGGGAGGAGTACTAAGTTATGTGTTATCTAAGTATTAAAACCGAAATTTGAATTGTTAACGAAAAATTTTGAAAATTTTGGAAATTAGTATTAAATATGTGAGGTCACACAGGGAGGGGGGAGTCTCGCAAATGTGACCAGCTGTGACAAGGGGGGGGGGCGGTCTAAAAATCATGCAATTCGTGTGACGTAATTTATGGATGGACCCCTAGGAACCTGTAAATTTGACGTCACCCGCACAAAAAGGCGGTGGCGGGTGTGCGGGCGGTATGCGGGCGGGGAAGCCGCATTCCATCCGAGTTCCTAGTTGGCTTGGTGGAGCAGTATAAGTACCTAGTGCCTCAGGGGCGGAATTCTCCATAGGCGGCGTAGGCCCGGGACTAGGGCCGCAAAATTTCAGGGGCGGCAGAGCTCGGTGAAATTCACAAAACTCTTAATAAAAAAAGGTTATGTATCAGTATCTAAAGACACTGATTGAGTTAATTTTATCATTTACAGAACTTCGTTATTTTTTAATTTTGATTCTTAGGTATGCATTATCATTAAATTTTTCGTGGTTTACAGGGTGTACGGGGGCGGCCATCTTCCATAGACCAGCGTATCAAATCCGCTCCTGTTGCCTAAAAAAGTTGATCATGTCAATCTAATTTTCTACAGACGTGGTTTTTGAGAAATTCGATATTCTTCGGCTATGTAGACATTGATGCTGATTATGTAGGAACACAACTAAACTAACTGTACCTATTGCCATCCCGCTCTTGGTCGTAATGTATGCACGAGACAGAAATATTATTAGGTGTGTTATAATATTGTTTAGTTTTGGTATAATATTTATAACTTATTCCTGACGGTGAGGGAAAACATCGTGAGGAAACCTACCTATCCCTCGGGATTAGGTAATAGTCAGTTCCTGTATACACGGCGACAAGGTTCACCACCTGTCACGTTGGGTTCTGACTATCTGGTGAAACGTGGGCTTTGAGTTGGTTAATACCTACACAATGTGGTGGTGTATGGCCACTCAAGCCTCTGACTACCCCCGAATGGGGATAAAAGTCGTGACGTTACATTACATTACATTATTTATTCCTGATTTCAGTTTAGCGAATATCGCGTCGATGAAGTGCTTGCGAAGATTGGGAATGACCATGCTGAAAACCCGACCCAGTAAGAAACTGACGATATTAATTTCATTACTAATAATAATAATAATTTAATGCGAGGGGGATTCAGGCCATAATCCACCACGCTGGCCCAGTGCGGGTTGGTGGATTTCACATGTCTAAGACATGCAGGTTTCCTCACCATGTTTTCCTTCACCGTAAGCCCGTAAGCAAGTGATAATCAAATTAAAGTTATGATTCACACATAGATTTCGAAAAATCCATAGGTGTGAGCCAGGGTTTGAACCTACGACCTTAAGCCCGCAAGACGCGTGCTTAACCAGTCGGCTACCACTGCTTTTCATTACTAATACTTTATAATTCAAAATACTTTCCGCCATTTACATTACTTAGTTTAACAAAGCATTTCTAGGAACAAAAACGATTTGTAATGCCAATGTAAGTCCTTCATAATAATGCCCTCCGAAGCACGGAGACGCTCAGTTCAAATGCCACTAATGGTCACCCATCTCTGCTTGACCTTACCAAGCGTTGCTTAACCTCCGATCGTTTACCGATCAGTGATTATGAGCGTCAGATCTTAATTTTATTATTCATCTTAATTTATACAGGGTTATTAGTAAAACACTAACCTTGCAGGGGCGTATTACTGGCATCAAAAACAACAACTTTTGTTGTGTGACTTTTTACAAAACAAAACATCACTTTCAAAAGTGTATAAAAAAAAACTCATCTCGAGGAAAGCCATGGTACGTGGTTGTATTCCACTTTGCCCTAAAGTACCTAAACGTACCACGGCTATTCTCTAGATGAGCATATTTTCTTGTTTCATACATTTTAAAGTGTGATTTTTTGTTAAATTTATTATGGTTTTGTAAAAAGTCATAGAACAAAAGTTGCTGTTTTTGATGTCAGTAGGTAATACAGTCCTGCAAGGTTGTTAATGTTTTTCCAATAACCCTGTATAATATGCAACAGGTATAGAGAATGCGTGGATTGGTGCCAAAGGCTCCCTCGGCAAGTGGACGTGGGTGGACACTGGCCTCAGTGTGTTCCAACCACCGACCTATATAGACGTGCAGCCGGCCCTATGGCCTCCGATGAGGTATGTACTATAACTAGCCAAGCTATAGCCAGTTCACTGCAGCTCATTATGGGCTAGCTCGGGGTAGTACCATCCTCTCACAGAAGATCGGCGTGAAATCCCGCCCGGGCCGGCCCGTTGGCGTGGTTGGCGTGTTGGCGCCTTTCACGCTGCAGGTCGTATGTTCGATTCCTACCCGGGACATGCATTTGTGTGCATGAACATGTCTGTATGTCCCGAGTCTGGGTGTATATGTATATTAAGTATCTATTTCAAATAAAAAAGTAGTATATGTAGTAACATGGACCAATTACTAAGGGGACTGGCCCTAAGCAACTCGGCCGAGTGGTCGGCCTAGTACTAACATCGACATAAAACGAAGCGAGTAGTTCAACTATTTACCGGTAGATAGAACAATGAGAATGACAAAACAATGACCACGTTTTTTTTCATACATATATCTAATAAGGGCACCTCTTTCTTTAGTCTTTACTCTGTGTGTAGTAATATCATTTATCTGGTTTCCATAGTACAAGCTCTGCTTAGTTTGGGATCAGGTAGCCGTGTGTAAAAATAATGTCCCAGGATATTATTATTATAAATACCTGAAAGAGGAAAACAAGAAGAGAACAACAGGATACAGGCACCTATCAGTTGAATCAACTGCCTGCCTGATAATAAATAATAATATAATTCATCGAGTGATGAACTTGTGGAACTCTCTCCCAGAAATAGTGATAAGTGCTCCATCAGTGAACAGTTTTAAAAATAGACTTGACGGACATCTATATCTATCTATACATATAATAAGAATGTAAAATTGGTCGCGTCTGTACATTCAAAATATTTGGAAAAAAAATAGTGGGGGGGACTTAGATGGACCAGCAGAATTCATTTTTATCATTTTTAGAATTTTTGTCTGTGTGTATGTTTGTATGTTTGCTCAGATTTTCGAAAGAGCACAACTTCGAATCCACCGTATGGATTTCAATAAAATTTGGCATGGATATGACTAATAGTCTAACTTACAATCTAGGATACTTTTTTTTCGAAAATGTTTAGGGTTGCCACAGAAAATTCAAAAAACTACTTAAAAATTATAAATGTTTGAAAGAGCACAACTTTGAATCCACCGGATTAATTTCAATGAAATTCGGCATGGATATGACTAATAGTCTAACTTAACATCTAGCATATTTTTTTTTTCGGTAAAGTTTAAGGTTGCCACAAAACATTCAAAAACTACCTAAATATTCGAACACGCACAACTTCGAATCCAATGGATTGATTTCAATGAAATTTGGCATGGATATGACTAATAGTCCAACTTAACATCTAGGATATTTTTTTCTAAAATATTGTTGAAAATTTTTATGACCACACAGAAATTCTAGCAAAAAATAAGTTTTAGTTATTGAAATACGTCTATTTAGAGCGGAGCCCTACGGAGCCCTACGTTGTGTGTGATCCGACACTATTTGGAATAGATAATCTTAATTTTAATAATAATAATGAATATTTTATTGCTGCGTTCTACAATCTTAAGTTTCGTTTTTCTTAACTAGATGTCGCTATACTCAAAATCAGACAATACCTGCCTTGCACCACATGTCAAAATTGTATATCTTCCTTGCTTCAAGAAATTTAGTTTTTTTATTCCTAATTACGTATAAAAAACATTAAGCGGGTCTTTGTATCACGCGGAATCTTAGGCGTTAACTCTGGAATTCATCTCCACAGTACTAATGCCGTAGGGAAGCTACCTACCTAAGAAGTAAGTCTAGAGGACCTGCTGATTTTGAATTAAGTAGTAATAGAAACATAGACATTGAACTCTGAACTCCAACCCCTCAGGAATGATGCTGCTGGGTAACTGCCTGCTTAAACTCAACTCAAAATAAGACTGATGCAGACTGACGTAATACAGATTAGACTATAGACAAAATTATATTTAAGGGCTTCACCGACTGGACGCGGACGGAGTCGCGGGCACAGCTAGTTTAAAATATGAATAAATACAAGTGCAGTGATATACACGCATCAGCTCAAAGCTGCTAGTGTATCAATAAAATAATAAAAATAATAATAAATAGCCAAGCTGTAGCCAGTTCACTGCAGCTCATTATTGGCTGGCTCGACCGGGGTAGTACCACCCTCTCACAGAAGATCGGCGTGAAGTAGCTATTACAGCTGCGTTTCGTGTGAGAGAGAGAGTCGGAAGCCCAACCCCTTCCCTTCCCCTCCCTCTGTCCCACTCCCCTTCAGGTCGCCAACGTACATATAGGCTACGGTGCTTAACATCAGGCGGGCCGTACGCTTGTTGCCACCTTAGTAACATAAAAAAATATCGCCATACTAACACCAACTGTATGGTCCCAAACTAAGCAGCGCTTGTACTATGGCTACGATACAATGGACTGGGCGATCCCAGTGACACCCAGACCAGGGCAATTACGAAAAGGCCGTTTCCGAAAGCCTCTGGCGGGAATCGAACCCGCGACCACCCGATGCTGTGACCCGAGCGGCCAACCACAGCGAGAAGCGGTCGTATTGTTAATGATTGTATTTATTCGCAGAGACAGATCTGCAATAAAACAGAGTGGATGTTTGCAACTGGACCGCCACTCTGCTCACCCCCCGGTGTTCCTCGAAGCGAGGTGCGAGAGAAAGATGCAGTTTATATGCTACCAAGGTAATTACCAGACATAAGTCCACTGATTGGCGGCGTCTTCATCAGGCGCATGCCTCGCGCGAGCACTCACTTTTGACGTCGGAACGCATAGACGTAATGTCATATTATGAGTGCTCGGGTAAGGCATGCGCGCCATATGGACACATCTATTACCATTTACACTCAGCGGCACGGAAAGTAGATCATGTTCACAATTCAATCACACCAATCTACACTAATATAAATGCGAAAGTATGTTTATATGTTACGCTTTCACGACTAAATCGGTAAAACATTTTAATAACGTTTTTATTGTAAATTTTAAGCTTGGTCAACATTCCGTGCCGCTGAGTGTATTTACTATTATTTTCCGAAGGTATAAAACTTAAATTGAGACCCAAACTTTTTGAGTTAAGCGCCATCTATATGTGGCGTTTAGTCAAGACATTACCTAAAAAAACAATGACTTTATCGTGTTTAATCGATTATTTTGTCAACAACTGAGTGAGAAGTTAGTTACAATCAACCAAGGAACTTCTGTCCAATATCCTTGGTTTCAATATAAGTGTGGTAACATTAACATGGTATTATTTTTAATTATGTTTGTATTCTATGCTCCCGCTACATATGGTTTGTAACTCTATCATGACTTTTACGCATATTATTTATTCATTATTATTTACGCTTAGGGGCGATCCATAAATTACGTCACACGAATTTCATGATTTTTAGATCCCTCCCCCCACTTGTCAAAGCTGGTCACATTTGCGAGACTCCCCCCCTCTCTGTGTGACGTCAGATATTTTTCAAATTTTCAAAAATTTTTTCGTTAACACTTCAAATTTCGGTTTTAATACTTGGATATATTACATTTTTAAATGTCACGTCACTTAACTTAGGACCCCTCCCCCCTTGTCACACCATCTCACATTTCGTCGACCCCCCCCATTACGTGTGACGTAATTTATGGATGGCCCCTTATTTACATAATAAACTGTACAATGTCCTTGGCGGCCACTGGAGTAACTAACAATTATTAATTAGATGCTAGTCTCGTCATTAATATAATATCCCCATTCGGGGGTAGTCAGAGGCTTGAGTCCATACAAGACCACATTGTGGAGCTATTAAGCCAACTCAAAGCCCACGTTTCACCAGATAGTCGGAACCCAACGTGACAGGTGGTGAACCTTGTCGCCGTATAATATTACATTACTCCTAGTATACACCGTGTTTATGTTCATTTGCTTTAACTTCGACAAAGTGCATGGAACATTAACATAAACTTATCCCTTAAACCGTGTTACGATATTAGAAGAAAAAAATGTTTTTTTTGTTTTTTATTTTTTAATAAAATAAGAAACAACAATAACAAATTAGTATTGTCAATTTGATGTGACACATGCGAGAAAAGTAAAAACTTATAACACCCCTCGTTTTTCGTCGGGGGTTAAAAACAACATCAAAACGAACTCATTTTTTAAACCTTGTCGTACATAAGGAACATTGAAAATTCTTTACTTAAGAACGAGACGAAAATAGTATTTGGTTATGAATTAAGAAGATTTTACACTGGTTTAACTTAGATTAATGATTAAATTTAGATTTTAAATAATTTGAAAACGGTACGAGTTAGGCACTTAGTTTCTTTGAGAAATTAACTCAATAAGACGTAAGGAATTTACCCTTAAATTTAAAGCAAATGAACATGAACACGGTGTATAATTTCTAATTTTATTTCAGGTGTACCTGGATTGAAGGCACTAGTAGCGACACCTAGTGACGAGTTATACTACTACGTGTTGGTGAAACAGTTATTATATTGGCAACATGCTTATGACAACTGCAATAAACTCAACGGAACCCTCGCGAGTCTTGATAACAACGATGTTTTAATACAATTGTTGTTGGTAATGGGCGAGAATAAGGAAGAGCGTGAGTTTAATTTATATTTGTGAAAAGCGCCATCTAGTGTCGAGTAGCAGGAACTACAAATGGTGCTAACTTTGTTAATACATTTCTACTTGACTAAAAACTAAATTAAAACGATCGCTTCTGGGGCCTACTCTTTACAAACGAAAACGAAATTTCGGACGAAACTCGCGTATTTCCTACTACGTATCTCATTGATTTTCGACATTTCTTGCGAACGAAAAGGCCCTCTGGTTTGAAACTCAAATGCTCTAACTTTGAGCGTTGCTAACTCAAGTCACTGCACCGAGTGGTCGTTGATTTGATTCTCATCTAGGATTTTCATACCGATATTTTCGTAATTTTACCAGTCTGTCGACCGTATACTCAAAGGCTACTCATATTTGAGAGCTGCTTAACTTTGACGCGCCATACAAAAAATGACAGTTAACGACGTCTCAAAGTGGTTAGTGGGACTTAAACATTAATAATAATATACAATAATAATAATAATATCCTGGGACATTCTTTTTCACACGGCTACCTGATCTCAAACTAAGCAGAGCTTGTACTACGGAAACCAGATAACTGAAATTACTACATATACCTACTACTTTTTGTTTGTAAATACATACTTAATATACATAATTACACCCAGACTCGGGACATACAGACATGTTCATGCACAAAAATGCATGTCCCGGGTAGGAATCGAACCTACGACCCGCAGCGTGAAAGGCTGAATCTTAGCCAACGGGCCCGTCGCCGTCGTCGTTTGAGTAGCCTTTGAGTACTGGGTACTTAAACATTTGAGTAGCCGATAGTCTTACTGGGATTGCACTCAGTCCTTCATTATTATGCGGCACCCATAGTTTTTTTTTTTTTCAAATTAATATATGATTTCACTACTATTTTCAGCTGTCGAACACGTTTGGATCTCTGGTCGCTTAAACATGTCTAAAGATGTCGTAAGCGACTCTGTCGCTTATTCCTGGTACAATCCCATAAACCAGAAAAGAATCCCGGACCCCAAGTCATTTGGAGATTCCACGCTTGGTATTTACGTAAGTAATTACACTTTTAACTTACACTAGCTGTGCCCGCGACTTACACAAAAATGTCAAAAAGGCCCAACAAAATCGGTCCAGCCGTTTCGGAGATTAGCCGGAATAAACAGACAGACAAAAAATCATGTATAAGTAGAGCAGTGATTGCAGATTGTTCCCTGGTTAAGTACGCGTCTTACGGACTTAAGGTCCAGGGTTCAAACCCCGGCTCGCACCTCTGGATTTTTCGAAATCTATGTGCAAATCTTACCTTTTAAATATGATTATCACTTGTTTACGGTGAACGAACACATCGTGAGGAAACTGCATGTCTTAGACAATCTAACTGCCAACCCGCACTGGGCCAGCGTGGTGGATTATGGCCCGTTCCCAGGAGTGGGACGTTAAGGGCGGAAACCCACCGCGGTGCATGGAGGCTACGCACACGGCCACGGCCACGTTTTGCAAAAAATGTATGGATGCCGTCATTTCGTGCGTGCGCCGCGGTGGACACGGTGACATACATTTTCGTGCAAAGCGAAGCTTGACCCACGTGCGTAGCGTGTGCGTGGCCTCTCCATGCGCCGCGGTGGGGTCTCCCCATAAAGGGCTAATTATTTTTTTAATAATGTCAAGTAAGTAAATATTGAAAAAATTAAATACCGACAATGATATTAAAATTATTGTTTTTTTTTTTTTTTTTTAAATGATATTAGTTGTATTTCTCCCCGCCAGATGCCGCCGTGGTTAGATGAAGACTTCACTATGGACAGCTCGTGTTTGAACCTGGACCGGCAGGATCATTTAGTGGGCCTAGTTTACGGGTTACCGTGTGACACACCACAGTACTCCGTCTGTATGATAGGTAAGAGCAGGGCGAAGCTACTTCCGTGTCAATGATACGGGGCCCCTGGTCTACAGAGGCCCCGAACGTGTGTGATAATATTTACCTTTCGTTTGGGCCCCCTAATAAATTTTGATACAGGGCCCGTCTTAGGCAAGCTACGCCACTGGGTAAGAGCAAGGGTTTTAAGTATAAAACTCATCAGTCTCATTTCTTACAAAATATATGGGTTACGTTAGGAGACGGCCATAAATTACGTGAGGGTTTTCAGAGAGGGGATCAAGCAAAATCTCAACAAGAGGTGAGGTGGGTCGAAAAATCACCAAAATCGCATCACGTAATTTATGGACGCCCCCTATTTGTTACGATTACTGACTTGCTAATACCCTAACTTCTGTTGGTTAAATAATGTCTTAATTTTTATAAGAAATAAAAAAAGGTTGAATGTAACGTCACGACTTTTATCCCCATTCGGGGGTAGTCAGAGGCTTGAGTGGCCATACACCACCACATTGTGGAGGTATTCACCAACTCAAAGCCCACGTTTCACCAGATAGTCAGAACCCAACGTGACAGGTGGTGAACCTTGTCGCCGTGTATACAGGAACTGACTATTACCTAATCCCGAGGGATAGGTGGGTTTCCTCACGATGTTTTCCGTCACCGTCAGCGAACTGTAAATTATGCACATAGATGAAAATTCATCCATTGGTGCATGCCCCACCGGGGATCGAACCTGGGACCTCCTGATTGATAGCCCAACCTGTTCACCCCTAGGCTACAGTCGCTTGCAAAAAGGTTTTTTTTGTTAATTGCCCATTTACTTGATGCTGGTTTGTGTTTTCAAAATCTGCAAATGCAAATCCATATGTCTCAAAAAGTTAAGTACAGTCTCCTAAAAATGGTAACCTGTAGCTACAATAGTTAAGGTAACTACCCTTCCGTCTGAAAAAACCACCAATAATACCAAAACCATTTATACCACTTAGTTTAAAATTAGTAGTCACCTGCATATCTATGGTAACATGTCCAACATAAGCTGAGCTCTCTTAATTACCGGTTTCCATAATAAATTTACCATAGATGATGTGTACCAACATTAATTCTTTTTTTCCAGAAAAGTCTGCCAAGGCACTGCCCGGAGAAGGTATAATTGATGCCGGTTACGAATCAACTTGAAGACAGGAGAATACATTATTTAATTTCCCCGCATTATAAAGATTAATTAATAATTAATTTTATTTAACTATGCACAATACCTTCTATTAGATTTTAATAAAACCCATTTTTTATACATAAAGTTTTATTTTTACATAGATACCTATATGTAGTTGAGGACTATGGCCCGAATTCTCTGTAGCTCTGTAGCGGCTCGACCGAGGTAGTACCACCCTCTCACAGAAGATCAGTGTAAATGAGCTATTACAGCTACAGTTTGTACGTTGAGTGAGAGAACCAGAAGCCCCCCCCCCTTCACCTCTCTCTGTCTGTCAGGTCGGCAATGTGCGGATGCTTTTGCTATTGCAAGCATCTATAGGCTACGGTAATTGCTTAATATCAGGCGGGCTGTAAACTTGTTTGCATACTAAGTGACCTTAAAAAAATTAAAAATAGGTTCACCTCCTTACATTATTAGGACCATATTATACTATCTGTAAATTGCATATGCAACTCTGCCTATCCCTTCATGGTATAGAGGCGTGAGGATGCGTAAATGAAAAGAAACCATCATCATTTTCTTATATTTATTGTATCAATCCACTGTTTATTCACCTTTTCAAGTTGTTTGCAGTTTTCATGCATTTCCCCTATATTCCTCTTGAAACCTCGTAGAAATTCCAAATAAGTCCGTAAACTGCTGTTCATGGCTCTTATTGACTCTATTTCTTTCGTTAATTCCATCTTCTGAAACTATAAAATATAATGTTTGAATTTGAATTCTTAAAAACTCAGTACATTATTATTTTGTCTGATAATACGGATATCATTGCCCTTACCTTCTTTTTAGATGATGAGACTGAAGCATTCGACATTATAAAATAGGGACGCGAGGAAAATAAACACAAGTTTTTACAGTTTATTTTGAAAAACACTTTTATTTACAAACAAAACAAAGTGACTTCGTAAACTTTATGGCAGTTTTTTTTTGGGTTACCAGGTAAAACTCAAATTTGCCCTGGCAAATTATGATTGCACTGAATTTTTTAAATGTTAGGAAAACAGGGGATAGAAAGGTAAAGCTTATAAAATACCTATGGTGAGACCGTAATTTTACTGCAGCATGCCCATTTTCTGCTAGAGAACTTAATACGGAAGAAAATAAAAGTTGGTGTGTGTATAAAAGAAAAATCAGTTATAACAACTTGTTTGTATCAATTATTATTTAAACTTTTCTTTTTTGAATTATCTATTTATCTTTTTTTTTTAAATTTGGTTGGTGTGTGAATATTTATAATTAAATTTTAAAACATGGTTGATACATTAAAAAAAAGGTCTAAGTCATGGACCAGTTACTAAGGAGACTGGCCCTAAGCAAGTCGGCCGAGTGGTCGGCCTAGTACTAACATCGACATAAAACGAAGCGAGTAGTTCAACTATTTACCGGTAAATAGTAAGATGAAAATGAAAAAACAATGACCACGTTTTGTTTCATACAAATATCTAATAAGGGCACCTCTTTCTTTAGTCTTTACTCTGTGGTCTAAGTACTATTTTTTGAATGAAGAGATTTTTTATTTTTATGTAGACCTTACATTATTTTATGGGAAATAAATGATATGGCCACACATTATTCTTTCTGTACGTTTCATTTCACGCACATTGTTTAATTTTTTTCATGATAATTAAATATAAATTATGTAAGTTGCGTATTATTTGTTGTTTTACATATTACTACTACTAAAATAAAATTGTAAACTACACTATCTTTTAATTTAGACAGGAGTAATTTTATGCGTGTTTCTAAATTTAGGGAACAAGTTATTGACTTTTCACAGCAATATCAAAACGCATGCGCGGCATCACAGCGCCCTCTACAGAAAAATTGGGCTAATTATAAAAAGAAACGCCGCCATTTTGACATTTGTTTGGCTTTGTGTTCTGCAATCAAAATTATCATGTAATTACTCGGTACGAGTTATTATATTTTGTTTATCCGTTATCGAACTATATCGCCGATGTTTCGGGTAAATAAAATATAACGCATCAGTGAGAATCGCGCGGGTTGTACAGCGAAAAAATCGATAATGCACCAGTGCCGCTCTTTCACTTTCGCGTTACAAATTTTCTGATTATTTTAGTATTTTACTTGAAATAATCGTGTTAAATCCGTAATATATAGCATACGGTTAGTTTTTAATGTGTTTTTTACTATAATCAGCTATGCATATGTGGTGAAAAGTGGAATTTAAAAAAGGCGCGAACGGTCCCGCGCCGATTATTCAGATCGGAATAAATATCATGAATTCTTGAAACAAAGACATTATCAAACCGTGTTATGTTTGCTACATCAAGGTGTTATTATATTTAAACTTCCTTTTATGCATTACGGTCAGCAAATGGACTGAAAAAACTTTCTAAAAGATTGAGTTCATGTAAGTATTTCCTTGTTGATTTATGAAATGCACGATTAATTCTCTAACCAGCGGATTATATCATTATTGTGTTATATATATGTTGGCTGTGAAAATTGGAGCCATAATAATTCTTATGTCCATGGACTAGAGATGAGCTTGACAGCATTTTTGACAGAAAAATGTAAACAAATAATTTTGGTAAAGTGAATGCCCTGGTTATGTGACATTGTAAAGGTACCTATAGGTCTTAGGTAAGTACCATATGTGACTAAAGCTAATTATAATGGGAGTATTGTCATCCATTATGGAATATCACCCATCATGTAATGGTACCCATTATAAAATATCACCCATTAGGAAATGTCACCCATTATAAAATAGCACCCAGAAAATGCCCTAATCAAATCGCCTATAATAATACACTGTCACTCTTCCACCTAGGTTAACCCTCTAATACTGCGATGCGGCTAAGAAGTAGGAAGAGGGAGCGCCCCCTCTCAGTCAAGAAGACGTCCAAAGTCACCAAACTCAAGAAAAAACCCATCAAACCACTTCCCGCGTCACCGAGCAAGTGGAAAACCATCCTAAGACGTGATTTACCCAAAAATGTCTTATCTGAATCATCTCATATATGCATCACAAGGTCCCAGAAGAATTTGAAGACGCGGCCAGTGAGAACTAAGCTCGGTAAAAGCATGGAGAAGCCAGTAGACACTCAGCACAAGAAAACTAAGCACAAAGACGACAATCGCACGAAGAAACCTATATTCCAGACTGTCGTACGAAGCTCCACAAAAGACGCTGTCACTTCATCAACGAATATGAAGAAAACTCAAAATGAGAAAATAACAACAACGTCTAAAACAAGAGAAGTACGTACAACGAAGAGCGTCCAATTGAGACACAGCTCGTTGAATCGTGAGCTGAAGAAAACGGAAATATCATCAGCAATGAGTTCTCCGCGGAAAACAAGACGTTTGGACAAGACTGACAAATCAGCGTCTTTAAACAGTTCACCAATCAGAAAAGTCCGTCAAATAGGTACAATCACACCGAAATTAACGAAGTCTTCCGTGAGCTCTACTAATGAGAGTCCGAAGAAACGGACAAAGAAAGCGCCAACGGTACCGGACACCAACTGCTACAGTGATGACAACGATGTCACGATGTACGAAGCCCACACAACGACTTTTGTTGACTTTCCAACACCGAAATCTGAGGAATCAGACTCCGATGAGCACGTAGAGTCCTCGTTATGTCTTCCAAACGATTGTTTGAACGATTTCATAGCTATTGCTGAGTGTGCGAGAATTATAGAAGATATTCCAAATCCTGATGAGGGTATTAACTTCTTAGCCGACAAGGCAGCTAGAGTTATGACTACAGAAAGAGTTACAGAGAGAGTTGAAGAGAGAATATCCAGGACGAACTCTGTTGATAAGAGATTGGGTAAGAGACGGAAGTCCAGCAATGATCTGGAGATGTATCAACCAACGTCTACTACCGATGACTTGGAGACTTGCGCTGATTTCTTGACGACCACTGAAAAATATGTGCAGGTAAGATTTTCAGATTACTTTTAGATTTTCAGTGATAATTACTTTCTGAATGGTGAAGGTAACATATTTAGGCAGCTATAGACTACAGTTCATATGTATGAGCTGGCTCGATCGGGGCAGTACGGTCAGTAACATAATTCACTAAACGTTTTCAGTTTTTGAAACCAATTGCACTTTTGTTTTGCATCAATTCCACAATTTTTCTTCATCTAAACAAAATTCAACATGATAGTAATGTTTGATTTCGATAATGTTCACTAACATTTGTAAAAATGAAGAGTACCTATTTTACCCATTTGAAAACTTGAGAATGTACATCAACTTCTGTTGCTGACTGTACAACCCTCTTACGGAAGATAATAATAATAATATCCTGGGACATTTTTTTACACGCGGCTACCTGATCCGCGATTGCGATTTCGCGATTTTCCTGATTTTATAGCGACTGTAGCCTAGGGGTGAACAGGTTGGGCTAACAATCAGAAGGTCCCAGGTTCGATCCCCGGTGGGGCATGCACCAATGGATGAATTTTCATCTATGTGCATAATTTACAGTTCGCTGACGGTGAGGGAAAACATCGTGAGGAAACCTACCTATCCCTCGGGATTAGGTAATAGTCAGTTCCTGTATACACGGCGACAAGGTTCACCACCTGTCACTTTGGGTTCTGACTATCTGGTGAAACGTGGGCTTTGAGTTGGTTAATACCTCCACAATGTGGTGGTGTATGGCCACTCAAGCCTCTGACTACCCCCGAACGGGGATAAAAGTCGTGACGTTACATTACTACCTGATCCCAAACTAAGCAGAGCTTGTACTATGGAAACCAGATAACTGATATTACTACATATACTACTTTTTTATTTGTAAATACATACTTAATATGCATATACACCCAGACTCGGGACATACAGACATGTTCATGCACACAAATGCATGTCCCGTGTAGGAATCGAACCTACGACCTGCAGCGTGAAAGGCGCCATCACGCCAACCACGCCAACGGGCTCGTCAGATCGACGTAAAGTAGCTATTGCAGTTGCGTTTCGTATTCAAAGCTCAACCCACTTAATACAACCCTAAATTTATTTATATTTCTCTCTAGAAATCTCTGAAATGTTCCATCTCCCTCCAACAGCCGGACTTCGTAACGATGCTAGAGCAGGACGGATACGTCCGCGACTCGGAGTGCGAGATATCCTCGACGTGCGACACGCAGGGGACCGCCATAGAGAGTCTGGAGGCGCTGTCGGCTCGGAGCCCTAGTTCAGGGTTCCTAGCGGAGATCAGTCAGAGTTTGGTGGCTGAGGCAGCTGGATGGGTGAGTAGAAATACACCAAGCCAACTAGGAGCCTGTCAAATGTGACGTCACCCGCACAACAAGGCGATGGCGGTGTGCGGGCGGGGAAGACGCAGCATTCCATCCGAGTTCCTAGTTGGCTTGGTAGACTAGTAGCAGCAGAGAGATGGATCTATTAAGAAATTAATGATAGGCAGCTACTAACTCTCATTTTAACCGACTTCGAAAAGGAGAAGGTGCCCAATTCGACTGTATGTTCTTTTTGTATGTTTGTTACACGATTTCTCCGTGAATTGTGGATCGATTTTGAAAATTCTTTTGAATGTTTTTGTTCTGGAATCAAACTCTATGGGTGTAATATTTGTGGTTGAAGGTTGTCTTTTTACGAATACTTAGCGCAGTGGTTCAAGCGTAGGTCGCTCACGGCATCGAGTGGTTGCGGGTTCGATTCCCGCCAGAGGCAAGTTTCGGAAATGACCTTTTCGTAAATTGCCCTGGTCTGGATTTCACTGGGTGGTTAGTTTGGAACATGGACCAGTTACTAAGGGGACTGGCCCTAAGCAAGTCGGCCGAGTGGTCGGCCTAGTACTAACATCGACATAAAACGAAGCGAGTAGTTCAGCTATTTACCGGTAAATAGTAAAATGAAAATGAAAAAACAATGACCACGTTTTGTTTCATACAAATATCTAATAAGGGCGCCTCTTTCTTTAGTCTTTACTCTGTGGTTTGGAACCATACAGTTGGGGTGTGTTATTCTGTCGATATTTATTATTATTACCCGACTACGGCGGAGGGTTATGATTTTGACCGGTATGTATGTATGTATGTATGTAAGTATGTATGTATGTATGTATGTATGTATGTGCATCTGTTCCCACCTAACTTCCAAACTACTTGTCGTAATTTGACAAATGAGGTATCGTTAGAAGCGGCTTAATGGCGCGCTGGTTATAGGCTATGTGACGTCACATGAAATTGCATATGGCGCCCTCTAGAGGACATAATGTCATGAACTAAAAAAAAAACATTTTTTAATAAAACCGTGTGGGGTATCAAATGAAAGAGCTTGATGAGCACATTTCAAAAATATATATATTGTTACCTATAACTCCAAAATAATTAAATAAAAAGTAAGTTTAAAAACTAAAACCCAACTACTGAAAAATCGCGCTCTAAAAAGTATGAAACAAGAAAATATTCTCATCTAGGGGATAGCCGTGGTCCGTGTTTATGCCATTTGGCCCTAAAGGACCTACACGGACCACGGCTATCCTCTAGATGAGAATATTTTCTTGTTTCATACTTTTTAGAGCGCGATTTTTCAGTAGTCGGGTTTTAGTTTTTATTTATGTTTTGTGAACAGAATGGAGCTGATATAACGGCTGACGAGTCCTCCCTGACGTGTCATGATGAACAACCAACTGATATTGAGGTAAGCTACTGTTAGTTAGGGGCCATCCATAAATTAAGTCACACGTAAAGGGGGGGGAGGGGGGTCCTAAGTTTAGTGACGTCACATTTAAAAATCTCAAATATCTACCGAAATTGGAAGTTTTAACGAAATTTAAAAAATAAAACGGAAAATTGTAAAAAATATGTGACGTCACACTAGGGAGGGGAGAGTCTCACAAATGTGACCAGATGTGACAAGGGGGGGAGGGTAAAAAAATCATGAAATTCGTATGACGTAATTTATGGATGACCTCTTAGTTGTTTACAGGTATTTTTTGGTAACTGCGTAACATCAGTTACGCAGTTACCGTAGCCTATAGATGCTTGCAATACCAAAGGCATTGCTCGCACATTGCCGGCCTGGAGGAGAGTGGGATGGAGGGAGGGGAGGGGGGAGTTAGGTTTCCTGCTTTCTCACTCATCGTACGAAACGCAGCTGTAATAGCTGCTTTACGCCGATCTTCTGTGAGAGGGTGTTACTACCCCGGTCGAGCCCGTATATGAGCTGCAGTCAATTGGCTACAGCTTGGCTCTACCAGCACTATTATCTGAGTGATGTTATTATCAGGAGGAGGCTGGGGATGTGATTACGTCGTGCAGCAGCCGCGTGGACTGCGAGCAGATCTCGTCCTGGGTGGACGCCTTCGACCCTTATCTCTTCATTAAACAGGTGACGACATCTACACTATAATAATAATAATAATATAATAATAATATTATAAAGAGAAAAGATTTGTATTGTTTCTTACTATTGCCATATAACATAATTTATTCCTATTATATCCATTAAGTATTTAACTCTTCCTCATATTTTATTTCTTCTGCTTGACATCCGTTAGGCACTCGGGTCCCAGATGAAAATCAGCGCCAAGCTTATGCCTGGCATTAGGCTGATCTGGAAACCCATTTGGTCCAGCCGTGAGACACACTCGACTTCTTCTGTTGTGTTTCTTCTTTTTTCTGTTTCTAACTTTCTTGTTTGTTTTATTTAAACTGTACTGTGTCTTTTGTGCTGTGCCAAATAAATGTTTTCTTTCTTTCTTTCTATGTATGTATGTTTGCATGGATGTTTGTATTGAGCAAACTCAAAAACTACTGGACCGTTTTCAAAAATTCTTTCACCATTAGATAGCTATATTATCCCTGAGTAACATAGGCTATATTTATTACTAGAAAAAATTAGGGTTCCCTACTAAAATTACAATAATGTAACCCAAGGTGTAAAATCCGTCAAACGGGATCCAGGATCCGGTAAAACGGGAAACGGGATCCCAAGATACGGGGTCCAGGATCCGGGATCAGAGATCCGACTTTTTTAAATTTAAATTCTACGCGGACGAAGTCGTGGGAAAAAGCTAGTCAGCAATAAGAGTACACTTGTTTGACGTGCCCGTTGGCGTGGTTGGCGTGATGGCGCCTTTCACGCTGCAGGTCGTAGGTTCGATTCCTACCCGGGACAGGCATTTGTGTGCATGAACATGTCTGTATGTCCATAGTCTGGGTGTATATGTATATTAAGTATGTATTTACAAATAAAAAGTAGTATATGTAGTAATATCAGTTATCTGATTTCCATAGTACAAGCTCTGCTTAGTTTGGGATCAGGTAGCCGTGTGTAAAAATGTCCCAGGATATTATTATTACTTATACAGATTGACTGGTAAAAGATTGTACATATTGAAGGACACGATAGTTAATGTAACCAATATATATATAATAAAAAGAGAATATTGCTTAATTATATAGTAAACCTCAACGAAATTAGTCTAGTAATTTTCAGAAAATATGGTATACCTCGGGATTAGGTAATAGTCAGTTCCTGTATACACGGCGACAAGGTTCACCACCTGTCACGTTGGGTTCTGACTATCTGGTGAAACGTGGGCTTTGAGTTGGGACCTCCACAATGTGGTGGTATATGGCCACTCGAGCCTCTTACTACCCCCGAATGGGGATTAAAGTCGTGGCGTATATGTTATGTTATGTTAAGTATGTTGTGTGATGGATGATAAGTGTTGTGTGTGTTGTAGTTGCCGCCGCTGGAGTCGGTAGCGACGGGCGCGCTGCGGGCGCGGTACCCAGCGCTACCACTCAAGACTCGCACCAGCCCCGACTTTAGCCTCGTGAGTATTGCACATACTACACCACCAAGCCAACTAGACACTCGGGTATAAATATCAAATGATAATAAGTCAATGATTCCGCGGTCCGTCCACCACAGAGTTGGGCAAAATTTAATTGCAATTAATTAATTGCAAATTGCATGTGGTGTCACAATTAACAATTAATTTAGATTTGTTTGTCAATCGCGAACAAATCACAATTAATTGTTAATTGTGACACCACATGCAATTAAATTTTGCCCAACTCTGGTACACCACGTAGTGGGAGCTACTGCCACAGGAGTGCAGGCATTGGCCCAGGCTCACTACGTTGTAGACGGACCGCGGAATCATTGACTTATTATCATTTGATATTCATATCCGAGTGTCTAGTTGGCTTGGTGGAGTAGTACTTCTTCTTTTTCTTCTTATCGTAGGGGTATTGGCTATCCTGGTGGATTTGTTCAACCCGCCCGAAGACCTCTGACAAGGATTAATGACTGTCTATAGTCCGCGACAGGTCGAGATGACATTCGGGTTATGAGCTTTTTGCAGAATAAAATCCTAATCAAAATTAGCAGGACCCGCAACGCAACAGAATAATTTAATTTAATAATTTTGTGAGCGATTTTAATTGTTTATAGGGTCCTGCTAATTTGGATTCGGATTTTATTCTGCAAAAAGCTCATAACCCGAATGTCATCTCGACCTGTCGCGAACTATAGATGACAACACCCGCGACCGACATTTACGTGCCCTCCGAAGCACGGAGACGCTCAGTTCAAATGCCACTAAATGGTCACCCATCTCTGACTGACCTTGCCGAGCGGCGCTTAACACCCCGATCGTTTTCCTATCAATGATTGGACGGAAGGCCTCCGTGCAATCACGGGTGCGAAAGTTTACAAAACGCAGCTGTGATAGCTACTTTACACCGATGTTCTGTGAGAGGGTACTACTGTACTGTGTTGTGTGCGTCAGGTGCTGGACCTGGACGAGACGCTGGTGCACTGCTCGCTGCAGGAGCTGCCCGACGCCAGCTTCCACTTCCCCGTGCTCTTCCAGGATTGCAGATACACCGTGAGTACCAACAAATTAGTTTAAGAATAAATAAATAAATAAATATAACGTCACGACTTTTATCCCCATTCGAGGGTAGTCAGAGGCTTGAGTGGCCATACACCACCACATTGTGGAGGTATTAAGTCAACTCAAAGCCCACGTTTCACCAGATAGTCAGAACCCAACGTGACAGGTGGTGAACCTTGTCGCCGTGTATACAGGAACTGACTATTACCTAATCCCGAGGGATAGGTAGGTTTCCTCACGATGTTTTCCCTCACCGTAAGCGAACTGTAAAGTATGCACATAGATGAAAATTCATCTATTGGTGCATGCCCAACCGGGGATCGAACCTGGGACCTTCTGATTGCTAGCCCAACGTGTTCGCCCCTAGGCTACAGTCGCTTATTAGTTTAAGTTATATGTTAATTAAGTTATAAAATATATATTTATGTATGTATAAAGCAGTGGTAGCAGATTGGTTAAGCACGCGTCTTGCGGGCTTAAGGTCTTGGGTTCGAACCCTGGCTCACACCTCTGGATTTTTCGAAATCTATGTGTGAATCATAACTTTAATATGATTATCACTTGCTTGCGGTGAAGGAAAACATCGTGAGGAAACCTGCATGTCTTTAGACATGTGAAATCTACCAACCCGCACTGGGCCAGCGTGGTGGATTATGGCCTAAATCCCCCTCGCATTAAGGGGAGGCCCGTGCCCATCAGTGGGACGTTAAAAGGGCTAAATTATTATATAAAATTATATTATATATATGTATGTTCGTCTGTAAGGTGCCTATGTGCCTGAAAATCAATGAATATTATAATAATTACTAAGGACTCGTCCTAATGAGGATCCGTAAGGAATTTAGTTGCGAATGCAGATTTATAGAGATAAGAATTCCATAAAAAAACAAATTTTTTTTGTCTACGAGAAAAAATGAGGAAGTTTTGACCATATTACTAGCGAAATTCGCGCGCGGTTGTTGTGACGTCATTTGGGCCACGCGCGCTTCGTAATGAACGGCGGCGCGGGCGCAGCGCGCCTTCAATCCGACGGTCCCGTGTGACGTCACACGCACATGCCGCGTATTATATAAATTGTGTTATGAAATCGCAACAGATGGACCACAGAGTAAAGACTAAAGAAAGAGGTGCCCTTATTAGATATATGTATGAAAAAAAACGTGGTCATTGTTTTTTCATTTTCATTGTTCTATCTACCGGTAAATAGTTGAACTACTCGTTTCGTTTTATGTCGATGTTAGTACTAGGCCGACCACTCGGCCGAGTTGCTTAGGGCCAGTTCCCTTAGTAATTGGTCCATGGGATGGACCGATTTCGATGATTTCAAAATTATCTCCATTGTGATTGTTGTTGTGTTATTGTCAGGTGTTCGTCCGCACTCGGCCGCACTTCGCCGAGTTCCTGTCCCGTGTGTCACGCATGTACGAAGTGATCCTGTTCACGGCCAGCAAGCGCGTGTACGCGGACCGGCTACTTAACCTGCTCGACCCCGCGCGCCGCTGGATCAAGTACAGGCGAGTACACTATACACTATACAATATACCATAGACACAGTCCTGTTCACGGACCTGTTCAGTCCTGTTCAGTCCTGTTCACGGACAGCAAGCGCGTGTACGCGGACCAATATACCATAGACGCCGCGTAGCTTCTGCATTGTGAGCAGAGTTGGGCAAAATTTAATTGCAATTAATTCATTGCAAATTGCAGGTGGTGTCCCAATTAACAATTAATTGTGATTTGTTCGCGATTGTCAAACAAATCAAAATTAATTGTTAATTGTGACACCACATGCAATTTGTAATTAATTAATTGCAATTAAATGTTGCCCAACTCTGCACTCTGGGACGCCATGGCGACGTCGCCATGGCGAATTTGTATTGATGGCGACATCGCCAGTTGATTTTACACATGATTCAGAATATTTAGGGAATATTAATCAATTGTTAAAAAAAACAATATTTTGTAATCAATAGATTTTTTTAATTTATTTTCCCAAAATATTCTGAATCATGTGTAGAGTCGTAGTTTAAAAGGATGCCCATGATTTCAAATTTACCTTGTGTGGCTTCACCGACTGGACGCGGACGGAGTCGCGGGCACAGCTAGTTCTATAAATACAGGGTGAATTTTTCAAGTGTGCGTGGATGACCAAATCCGAAACTATAAGGAATAGCGAAAAGTACTCAAAGGAGTCTCGGGGCCGATTTTGATGAAAACTAAAACTGCATTATTGGATTTTAGAAAAAAATATATTCGTAGCCAGTAATCGAACTACATAGTTAATTGTGAAAAAATAAACATATTGTATTATACACCATTCGACAGTGTCGCTGATAAGGAACGAATTCTGGGAAGTAATGACATACGGTTCGGTATACAGTTCGATAGTAGTACCTTTTATGGGTAAGATTTGCACTAGTTAGTCTTCATTAAGATCAGGTTTTGCGGCCCACCTAGTCTGCGGTCTTCATGCTTTTGGCCCACCAGTGACTTTGAGTTTGACATGGCTGCCATAGACACATGCCGTGTCGCTGTAAGCGCTATTAAATCATTGTGTGTTTATGCGCAGGTTGTTCCGTGAGCACTGTCTCTTGGTGAACGGCAACTACGTGAAGGACCTGTCCATACTCGGCCGCGACCTGCGCCGCACCGTTATAGTGGACAACAGCCCGCAGGTAACACACGCCAACACACATGCCACACACACCAACACACGTCACACACTCCAACACACACCATTACGCGTCACACACATCAACACACACTATCACACGTCAACATCAACACACACCAACACACGCCACACAATCCAACACACACCATCACACGTCAACATCAACACATACCATCACACGCCACACACACCATCACACGCCAACACACACCATCACACGTCAATATCAACACTCACCCACACACGCCACCAAACATCAACACACTCCAACAACACACCACCATTATTGATGTGACTAAAGTGGCAAACAAGCGTACGGCCCGCCTGATGTTAAGCTGTTATCGTAGCCTATACATGCTTGCAATACTAAAGGCATCGCTCGCACGTTGCCGATATGAAGGGAAGTGGGACAGAGGGAGGAGGAATTGGGCTCCTTCCGGCTCTTCTCACTCATCGTAGGAAACGCAGCTGAAATAGCTACTTTACGCCGATCTTCTGTGACAGGGTAGTACTACTCCGGTCGAGCCAGCCCGTATATAAGCTGCAGTCAATTGACTACAAAGTCAAAGTCAAAGCGTTTATTTTGTTTAGGCCTACGGGGGCACTTACAAATTGTCATTTTACATTTTTTCCTTAAATTCTACTGCCGGATCGGAAACGCGACCTCGACTGAGAAGATCCGGCAAGAAACTCAGCGGGCTTGTCTTTTTTACATTGTTTTTTTTTTTTATCGCCATTTACTTATTTTAATTTACAGCTACCACCAGTTGCTATAAAATGTTCTCTGTGTGTTCAGGCATTCGGGTACCAGTTGGAGAACGGCATCCCCATAGACAGCTGGTTCGTGGATCGCAGTGACAACGAACTGCTCAAGCTACTACCCTTCTTGGAGCATCTGGCCACTGTGAGTACACGCATGCACTAACAACCAGAGTTGCAAAAAACAAGAAATTCAAAATGAAAACTGTTTAAAACGTGTTTAAAACATTGATTTAAATCAGAAGGAATAAATCACCGTGTTTAAAACTTGTTTTAAATGATTAAAACATGTTTTAAACATGTTTAAAACAAGGTGATATTTTCGTAACAACCCTGGTTACAACTAGCTGGTAAAAACACTCATCAAAATGTCTAAGCAACAAGGGTATTATTAGTGTTTATTAAGTGTGTTTTAGCCGATGGAGAGAGCCATCGCTAATGCCTTGGGAGATCCAACAGATTATTAAAAAGTTGCTAATAATGGTTTTTTTTATTTAATTTTTATTTATGCATTTGATTTTTTTTAAATACAGGAGTTGTTTTTTTTTTCATTTTCAGCAATATTTTAGTTTTTCATAATAACATATTTTTTTCACTAGCTAGCCTTTTATTAAATTAGTAAATTAAAATGAGCATTAAATTACACTTCTATTGATGTATAACATCTAAAACAAAAACTATTGAATTTGAAATAAACACTAATAATACCCTTGTTGCTTAACCTTTTTTGATGAGTATACTATATAGCACATAGGATACTGACTATAATCTATCTGTTTTCCAAATTTCATCCAAATTCGTTCAGTAGTTTTTGCGTGAAAGAGTAACGAACAAACATCCATCCATCTAAACTTTCACATTTATAATATTAGGTGCATATCCTAGGTCTGTACCAAGTTGCAGTTGTGACGTCACAATATGGCGCTAAGCTGGTCCTATTCTTATTTTAATCGCATAGTACATTTTATTACACAATTTTCTCTATTGTTCGCAGAAAGACGACGTAAGACCGTACATAAGAGATAAATACAAGCTGTTCAGCTACTTGCCGCCGGACTAAACCAACACCGCTGCCGACACCCCTCACGTAACCGTCGTTATGATATTCAGACAATTTTACAAGAGATACACACTAGCTGGGACTTTGTTAGGACTTTGTTAGGGGGCAGAGTTGGGCAATAACTAATTGCAAATTATTAATTGCAATTGAATTTAATTGCATGTGGAAGTCACAATTAACAATTCCAATCAAATCACAATAGATTGTTAATTGTGACTCCACAATTAAATTGAAATAAATAAAAAATAAATTATAATAAATATTTAATAAAAAATATTAATTCATTTAATTAAATTGCAATTTATTAATTGCAATTAAATTATTGCCCAACTCTGTTAGAGAGCTACCCTCGCAACTGAGAGGTGCTGGGTTCGATCCCCATCCCGACCATTAATTATTATTAATTATTATTATTTTATATATATTTTTCGTTTTTAATTATAAATAAAAAATCAATAAAAAACTTTTTTTATGTTGCATATCGATTTTTTTTCGAAAATGAAATCGATTCTTTGGTTACATTTCTTGTAAAATTGTTTGAATAATCATACAAAAAAATATTGTCAGTAATATCTTGATAAAATGTTAATTAATATGACTTTTTATTTCACATAAAATTAGGGAGAGAATATTCTAAAGAGGTATTGATAGAATAATTTATTTAAAATTGGCATACTATTAGACTTAACTAGTATAGTTAAATAGTACTCGATGATATAGCTTCGGGAGATAGAGAGAGAGGTTCGGGAATGTTCGGTTTTTATACCCTTCTCTGTCTTTCTTTACACAAGCGATCCATCTCAAAATTAATAGATATACATGGTGAAATCGAAATCGTGGGCAATATTTTAAACGGTGATTCTACACACGATTCAGAATATTTAGGGAATATTAATCAACAAATTTAATTGATAAAAATTTATTACCCAGGTAAGGTATAACAGTTAAATGATTTGCTTATTTGCTTACCCGAGCAATATTTTTTTATCAATAGATTTGTTGTTTTCCCATTATATTCTGAATCATGTGTTGAGTCATATTTTAAAATATTGCCCACGATGTCGATTTCACCCTGTATAGTACGATATATAATATTTACAATGGTTTTACAAATCATTTAAAAGTGGCTTGTAATTCCATTGTAACTTTATCAATTTGGTTGTTTTTAGCGTCAGATTGAGAACGGATGTATCGATTTCAACGTAGTTTTTGGTAGCTATCAGATTGTTGTAAGCGATGTTTGATTTAAATCGATTCAGGCGTTTTCTAGATCCACTATAATATGTTTCTCGTGATTATATCATCGATTACTATATTTGATAATCGACAGTTTGAATAAGAAGAATGTTTTAGTCTGAATATTGCCAGACTACACCAACTGTATGGTCCCAAACTAAGGCTGTTACCACACCAATCGACCGGTCGCCGATCGACAATGATCGAAGTTGATTGACGCAACTGATCCATTCTGCCATAGCGGCCATCCATTAATTACGTCACACGTAAAGGGGGTGGAGGGGGTCGACGAAATGTGACAATGTGCGACAAGGGGGTGGGAGGGGTCCTAAGTTTTGTGACGTCACATTTAAAAATCTAATATGTCTAAGTATTAAAACCGAAATTTGAATTGTTAACGAACAATTTTAAAAATATCTGAAAATTGTAAGAAAAATGTGGCGTCACACAGGGAGGGGGGGAGTCCCGCAAATGTGACCAGCTGTAACAAGGGGGGAGGAGTCTAAAAATCATGAAATTCGTGTGACGTAATTTATGGATGGCCCCTAATTACGCCGATGGGAATCGAACCCGTAACTACCCGGTACAGTAATGAATTGAAGCTTATAAAAACTAATAATATTCTTCTTATTAATTTCAGTCGATATAACGAATTTGATTATAAAATTTTTATCAAAATGGCGAATGCATTAGGATATGAAATTGGAATTATTTTTTGAATCTGTGATTCTCATTTAAAAAAAATGTATTGTGTATCTCATTTGTTTATGGCGCACACATTATAATTTATATTATAGACATGTTAATTATAACTTGCAATTTATATGTTACTTTATGTATTCGGGAATAAAGTCGAATTTGGGTAGGACGAACGCGTCAACAACGCATTTACGACTCGAATTGGACTCTATTCCCGTCTCAATAGAGTCGCAAATCAGTCGCGTCTCAGTCGCGTTGCGTTTTTTATATTATTTTTTTATTTCATAAGCTATTCGAGAGGTGGTGCTATTTTTTTATACTATCAGATATACATTAGGTATAAAAGTTTTGTGTTTGTCTATGCGACTTGTCTGTGAGTATACAGGGTGGTATATCGGTTGGTATGTGGTCAGCTGAAGACCGGTACTCAAATATTTAAGGGTCTGTTCAGACGGAGCGGTAAAATTCGCTAGCAATTTACTGGCTCCATTGAAAATATGACTGAATTACCATAGCCTAAAGTCGGCTCGGGCATTTTTCCGCTCTGTCTGAACTGAACCTAAGGCGTCGTCCTGATTGGCAAACGATCGCAAGATCAAAATCCAATTAGCACTAAGCTTTAGTCGACTATTCGAGACGCAACTTTAGCGACGTCACGACGACGACACTTAAATATTTGAGTTTTTAAGTACCGTTTGAGTATTGATACTCAAACCGGTTTTTTTTCACAAGTCGTTTATAAGTGTTTTATGTTTAAGGTTTCGTTACTATCATCACTATTATTTAGGCTCGTATATATAAATGCATCTCAAAGTTGAGATCGATCTTAAGATGCAGTTTTGACGCTTAATATATATTAAACGTCAAAACTGCATCTTAAGATCGATCTCAACTTTGAGATGCATTTATTTATACGAGCATTAATGTCCCAGTTTTTTATATTTAATATTCGTAATTAGTGACTTAGAAATAATTTGTAGGCTGTATTAAATCTCATTGTCGCGATATGTCGAGAAAAAAATTTATTGTCTATGTTTCGTTCAGAGTCGGGCTTAGGCCCATATTAATAAGTAGATCTCAAGATTGAGATCGAACTTTTGATGCCGTTTTTGACAGATGTTCCGTAAATTAAACGTCAAAACTGCATCTTAAGATCGATCTCAACTTTGAGATGCATTTATTAATATGGGCCTTAGACTCCTTTATCCTCCTATTTCCATATTGACAGTGTATAGATAGACGTACACACACAGATTTAATATACATTATTTCGTACTTTTGGAACAACTTCTAAATGAGTGGTAAAGCAGCGTGGCCACTAGTTATTAGTATTACTAGAACTTTGGCGATTGTCTCCTTCTGTATAGACACACACAGTATAGACTGGATCCAGCCCGACTCTGAAGCCATAGACAAAATTAAATAGTAGACAAACATTTTGTCTCTTCCATAAATTATGCAATCGATTATTAAGACTATATTTAAATCACAGATAAAATATAAACGATAGAAACTAAACTCTATGGTCTCATTAATTGGAAGCCCGCCTATGCGTATTTTGTTTTTAGTTTGTAAGCGTAATGTCTATGTCTAATGTTCAATAAACTTAATTTGTAGACACATTGGCGAGAAAGGGTCCGAGATATGCTTTTAGTATAGCTCCGTCTCATGATTTTCAGGCAAATTGTTTTCCAATCACCAGATGTCGCTAGTTTGGCGTGAACTCACGTTATCTGTCACTTTACATCTGTCATTGTCATTACTAATACCAATAGCGGCGTCTTCATCAGGCGCATGCCTCGCGCGAGCACTCACTTTTGACGTCGGAACGCATAGACGTAATGACATAATATGAGTGCTCGGGTGAGGCATGCGCGCCATATGGACACATCTAATGCTGCGTTCCAGACGACGTAATTTTGGTTATTTTCGCTATTTTGTTCATAAATGTCGTTCCACTCGAACCGATTTGTACTGAAAGTGATCATTATTATCGTTTTTGACAGTTTTTGTGGACGCAAAATAACAAAAATTACGGCAAATGGAACGCAGCATAATTATCGCGAAAGATTGAGGCTGTCAGAACTGTCAATGTCACTCCACTGCACCGTGGCGCCGCTCTGGCGAAAAAAAACAAAAACAATCCAGGACTATACTCTGATTTTTAATTATGTGGACTAAAATGACAGCTTTTTATGTCAAACGTAAAATTAATTTGATTCGTTCGTTGAGCGACTGTAGCCTAGGGGCGAACACGTTGGGTTGGCAATCAGAAGGTCCCAGGTTCGATCCCGGTTGGGCATGCACCAATGGATGAATTTTCATCTATGTGCATAATTATCAGTTCGCTTACGGTGGGGGAAACATCGTGAGGAAACCTACCTATCCCTCGGGATTAGGTAATAGTCAGTTCCTGTATACACGGCGACAAGGTTCACCACCTGTCACGTTGGGTTCTAACTATCTGGTGAAACGTGGGCTTTGAGTTGGTTAATACCTCCACAATGTGGTGGTGTATGGCCACTCAATCCTCTGACTACACCCGAATGGGGATAAAAGTCGTGACGTTATAATTTTTTTTTATCGTTCATCGTGACGTGAATTATTGTTTTTATGATTCTGGTTCAAATTAAATCAATTTTATTTACTGAATAACAAAAACAAGATCGCTCATAAAAATAGATTCAATTCAAATATAAATTGACATTTATAGCTGTCATTTTAGTCCACATAATTAAAAATCCGAGTATATTAGCACAGCTGGCCGTGCTGTTTTATAGAGATAATTAAGATAAAATATATAAATAAATAACTATAAAGGTAAGATATTTTTTTAAATTTCTCCATAACTCTTGTTTCAGTCTACCCAACGCGTCAATGTGTGCATTGCGATTGAAATTGAGTTGAATATAGAACTTATAACACGCTGTAAGGGGGCGTCCATAAACTACGTGAGGCGATTTTGGTGATTTTTACACCACCGCCTTCCCATGTGTCACGTGAGATATTACAAAAGCGATATTTTAGTATTTTTGTGGTGAAACATGTTTCACTTAATTTAAGCCCAGTTTTCTCGCAATTTTACACAATTTATTGCGGAAACAAAAATTGCGTGATATTTGCCGAAACCCCCCCTCTCCCCCCACGTGAGATTGAGTGCGATTCCTCTATATATTTCAATCGCATTTGTACAATAAGTACGGTTTTAACTACACTCGACAAGTCGGATTTGACGTTTAGGAACGTCAAAGTAAAATCATAGACGGAAAGAATGTTTGCGTCGTATTAAGTTTAATCTGTTATATCTATGTTTAATTGCATGATAATATCGATGAATAATGTATACCGATAATGGAAACTTTTTGTTGACGTTCTTAAACGTCAAATACGAACTATATTTAGATGACTTATGACTCGTATTAATAAATGCATCTCAAAGTTGAGATCGATCTTAAGATGCAGTTTTGACGTTTAATGTATGGAACATCTTTCAAACACAGCATCTTAAGATCGATCTCAACTTTGAGATGCATTTAATAATAAGAGCTTATGACATTAAAAAATATACATCTTTTATGAATCTTTCTATACATTTTTCAATACTGCACATTTTTTTTAGCTATGTTAAAAAACTAAACTTAACTTAACTAAATGTTTTCCATCCTTCCCATGGTCTTAGGCTGCACGGACCAATAAGCCAAGACGACAACTAAGTCCACTATTCTATGAGAATACAAATAATAGCCCTAATAAAGTCCCAATTCCTGGGTACAGGCCTCCCCTCACTGCGAGGGGGATTCAGGTCATAATCCACGCTGGCCCGGTACAGGTTGGTGAATTTAACCACTAACCATACGATAAGAAGAAGGGGGTCTAGGCGGCGTCTATAGCTTGTTGGTCTGTGGTCTATATTAATAAATCCATTTCAAGTCTTAGACCGAACTTTACACTTCCCAAGTTCGCTTTAAAACTTGAAATTTTAAATATACAGTAACCGCCAAAGCTATAGAGATCTTACAATCGTTTTACAAAGCATTTGTAGGAACTAAAGTGAGTTGTAATGACAGTGTAAGTTCATTGTGTCTATAAATTTGGTGGTAATTTTATTTGTTTCTTTAGTTTAGGGCCATCGCAGAAGTGCTACTTTTTGCATCGGCGATCGGCGATTTAGTCGCTTTTAGTATCGGAGCAGTCGCTGCGTCCGAACGCAGAGAGTCGCGAAATCGCGATGCAGCATCGATACAGTCGCAAAATCGCCGATGCAAAAAGTAGCATGTCTGCGGTGGCTAGCGATGGGATGTTCTCGAGAACATTCTCACCCTTGGAAACTTACTCGTGAGAATTTTTGAGAATCATATATTTTGGGTGACGTTATCCTAACTTTAAATCTTAAAAACAATTAAAACCACCATACTTGCATGTTTAATGAGGTTTATGCCAAGTTTAACATGCTTCAGAAGATAAATTCTCGAAAATTCTCACGAGTAAGTTTCCGAGGGTGAGAATGTTCTCGAGAACATCCCATCGCTAGCGGTGGCCCTTAGTTAAGTCCTTGGGGACAATAGTATAGTTTTCAATATAGATAAGTGAATTTGAAAGTTTAAATAATAAATTTTATAGATATTATAAGTGGTTCTTGTAAGTAATGTAGCGATCAAATTGTTTTCAATAAATAAATAATAATTATTATAATAAATTTATTATTATTGTAGTGTAAGGCGTAACCAATGTTTAATCTATTAAAGTATTTAATGAATTTTCATGTTTTATTATATCTTGCACATACATACATACAAGGTATTATTTAAATAACAAAAAATCTCAGACACACCAACTAATTTTTACCCGACTACGGCGGAGGGTTATGATTTTTGACCGGTATGTATGTATGTATGTGCATCTGTTCCCACCTAACTTCCAAACTACTTATCGTAATTTGACAAATGAGGTATCGTTAGAAGCGGCTTAATGGCGCGCTGGTTATAGGCTATGTGACGTCACATAAAATTTCATATGGCGCCCTCTAGAGGACATAATGTCATGAACTAAAAAAAAATCATTTTTTAATGAAACCGTGTGGGGTATCAAATGAAAGAGCTTGATGAGCACATTTCAAAAATATATATATTGTTACCTATAACTCCAAAATAATTAAATAAAAAGTAAGTTTAAAAACTAAAACCCGACTACTGAAAAATCGCGCTCTAAAAAGTATGAAACAAGAAAATATTCTCATCTAGAGGATAGCCGTGGTCTGTGTAGGTCCTTTAGGGCCAAATGGCATATGAACACGGACCACGGCTATCCTCTAGATGAGAATATTTTCTCGTTTCATACTTTTTAGAGCGCGATTTTTCAGTAGTCGGGTTTTAGTTTTTAAACTTACTTTTTTCTTGTAATCATTATATTGCATTATTATTACATATATTGTATTAATTATTTCTATCCATAAATTATTTCAAAATATATTAGTAAGTTTCCGTATTAGGGGACGTCCATAATTACGTGAGGCATTTAGGGGGGGGTTAAGGTCGAGGATAATCTCATGTGGGGGAGAGGGGGGTCTCAGCAAATGTCACGTAATTTTTTTTACTGCAGGAAACACTAAAATTGCGAGAAAACTAGAATATGCATAGATTTATTATTAGCCAAGGAAGTTTTAAGTCTCTAACACCTGGAATGCGGACTTGGCAGCAAAAGTGAAGCCGACAGCGAGATACCATACTGAACGTTGTTTCCTTTGCAAACAAGAGTGACCATAATATTTTGAAATTTTGAGGACGTCCCCATGGACATCTAGTGAAAACGTGCTTTTGTTCCGAGATTATTATGATAGGAAAATAATAAAATAAGGAAAGGGATGTTTATTTTCTTAAGAAAATGTGTAGGTACAATAAATTAGTCTGCGGTGGCCATACCACACGAGTGCCTGTCTGTATCTTGGCAACCTAAATGAAGTTACAAAATAGTATTTAAGATCGTAGATTTTGCCACTTTGTAATATAAAGTAACATGACACTTCACACGCTTGGACGTTGTCTAGGCTCTCCATATCTATGGTTTTTTCCTAAATCTTTCCCATACTTACCTACTCTTTTTCTATGCTATAAAAGGTACCTACTACTGTTAACATGTTATGTTTGATTTGGGCTGTGCAAGTTGTGACAGACGGACATAGAGACAGACAGACGGACAACAAAGTGATCATATTAGGTTTTACTTATTAGCTGCGGTACCCTAAGAATATCCAACTAATTAGACGATAAGACAAAATTTAATTTGTGCTAACGAAAAAGAACAGTGAGGGCAGGGCATTTTCTTTTAAAACTTGTCGTGTTTTTTGTTTTTTATAGCTTAGGAGTAATCGGGAAGTGTAAAGTCAAAAGTCGTCCCGATTTCAAACAATTTCGATGGACAAACCATCGGTCTCGGCCTTTATTTTATATTGTCCATCAAGGGTTACAATGCTGACCGCGCTGTGGAGCCCTGGAGCTGCGCTGCGCCGCGCTTTCGGCCATCAACAACGCGCCCAGCAACACACTCATTACAGACCGTGGCAGTAATGTACTATTAAAAAGTAACAAAAGGGTAAAGGAAAGGGGCCCCGAGAATTGCATTGCCTAGGGGCCCTGAAAGGGTTAATCTGGCCCTAGACGTGCGCGTTCCTTGAGCGTGTGAACGACGCGAACGCCGCGTGTGAGCCCGGCGAGCCGTGACAACGCGGCGTGAGCGTCGCGTTTTACCAGCGTGTGGTATGTCGCGCGTTGCAAATGCGACCGACTTCAAAAAGTAGCGATGCAGTCGTGCGGCAACGAAAAGCGCGACTATATCGCTGCAAACAGTTCCCGTGGACGATATTCCTCAGTTAACACAGACACATAATAAGATTGATATTATAGTCCTTTTTACTACCGAAATTTATGTCACCCGAACATCTAAAATGTACTTAACGTGGAAAACATAGTTACCCACTTACCTATGTTAAGATAATCCTTAATTCGGATAATATTCGCTTTTACACCCTTCCATTACGCATATTCTACCCATTTTTAAGAGAAAATTCAGCACAATCCTCTAGATTTAAAATTAGCTGAAAATGTCGTGTGTCACGCAAATTGACGTTCTGTGTTTCAAGTTTTTAATTTTATTTCTGCTACGCAATGACCTAAGAGAGAAAGGACGAGCCCTATGTGACGTCATCTGTAGCCAAACACGAGCACACGACCGTCCAAAATGGCGCACAGCACAAAGTGTTGTACTTTTAGTTAGTTGTTATAGCATTAGACAGAAGTTAAAAAAGGTTATTTTTAGTGTCCACTTTGTAACAAAAGTACAAATAACATGTTACAATTATGATTGACGTCGAATTTATAATAATCTATTTATATACCAGCTTGTCACACCTAACTGTAATTATTTTAATTATTTATATTATAAAATAAATTGTCTTTCATTTAAATATTATCATTTCAGTCCAATTTAAAATTAAGTGTCAATGCTAAAAACCTAAAAGAAGCAGGGGTGAACAATACCGGGAACGTGTTTCGTTCCACTATAATCCTAACAAATCTAAAATGTTACCTAATCCGTTCAGAGTTTATGACAGCAGGGTATTTCTAATTTTGTCGGAATATGTTGTCTATGAAATTGACGTAATTAAATTGCTGTCAGTGTTTGTCATTGAGTCATTCACCATCATTTATTTTTTTGTTGTCAGTTTAAAATGTGTGATACGATGTTATTATAAATAAAACATGTATAAAAAGTACTTTTATTTTGGTTATCGAAGTATTTAGCATTGTTTTATGTGAAAACAATTTTAATGTAACCACTCTAAATAAAAGTTGTTTTGACTTTGAAATAAAATGTTTTGGATCCCTGCTTCTACGAGCCTCTTATTTCTAATGTTATAATAAATGGGGTATAACGCACATGTCGCGGGAAAAGTGCTGGGTCCTGATTAGGTAGGCTCAGCTATGCTGGGCTAAATCAAATAAGGCAAAAAAGGGGGGAGACAAATCTGTAAGGCTCAGGTCAATGTCAAGCGTGTACATTAACGACACGATGGAGGCGGGTGCATTTCCAGGGTGGTATGGCTGGATCGTCAGGTTCTTCTGCGCAGGCACATCACTAGAGCACTCACTTGGGTTTATCCAGTTCACACAACACAATTACACAAAGGATTGAGTAGATTTCGTGCGATTAAGGTTTTTAGACACAGAAGGCACCGCGACGACGAGTGTACCAAACGAGTCGGTCAGTCAAGTGTCATGAAGGGGGGGAAGAGACCGCAGCACAAATATCACGTTAATCGGGGGTAGGCAGTACAAAATTATGTTTTTATTTATGACTATTATGTTATTTTATGGCTCTGTGGAGCGAGTCACCCTCTTCCCTCTAAAATGGTTGTGCAGAGTGACGCTGCTGCTCAAGTAAAGTCATTTTCACATGGCAACTCTTCGGGGTTCGCAATTTAACGTTAGAGACCACCAGAATTCCAATGTCTCGGCCTTGTTGGCGCCTCAACTTTACCACGAAAATATGCACGTGTGGAGAGCCTCATGCATACACGGCCATCATCCCTACCTACCACTGCCCAGTGTAGCAAAAGGGTAAAATTAAAAATCGACAAATTTATCAGCTAAAAATCGTGCGATATCGGGAGATTTTGAATAATCTCTATTTTAACTTCTTTAAGCCGTTTTAGCAAATCCCACATTTAATTTTAAAATGTTCACTATCCATAAATCAACTTGTTATCCCTGTCGCGCATCTTTATGTTCGTGAGTAGTGACGACAAATATTATAAAACAAATATAAGGCGGCGCAGTCACGCACATTCCAAAACAAAAATAATTTCTTTGTGGTCACCCCGGGGTGACGACGCGGCCCAACGTGTAGGTGAATAGAATTTGTATCGATAACTTTGAAACAAAACTTATAAGAACAGCACTACGTTTTTATGTAAACATAGCAAATATTTGTTAGTTCTATTTTATTTGAAAATATGAATTCGAGAGTACGATTATAGATGGGAACTCAATTAAAAATTAATATAATGTACACGAAAGGTATTTTCACACACTTTAAATACACTTAAATATGAAAATAACACAACCAACCTGAAAAATGACAATCCTTCGAAATTCTTTAGAGAATCAGAACTGCATGCCCTAACGCAACACTAAACTATATTGATTTTTCCTTAATAATCCTAAATAATATAATAAAGAGTCACAAAATACACACAGTTCAGCGTAAAATTTAAAATAATTTGTATAAGACGATGACATGACAGATGAAGTACTAACCATAGTGACCCGACCATAGCCGACAACCCAATATGGTGGTCCAAAAAGGCCCTCAGGGAGGCGGCTTACTGACGGAACTAACCAAAAACTTCCAGAAAAAAGAAATATATGACATATACTGTACTGTTTTACATAGCTAAATTGTCACGAGTAAGAATGAGACAGATATGTTTTCGTTAATGTGGTCCATATTTGCATCAAATATGTATACCATAAACAATAGCTTCGTATCTGCTAATAATAAATCTATGCTGCTACGATTCCTATAGACATCACGGAACTGACAATTACAAGCGAATTATTAAAGAAGGTAAGTACTTATTTCCAGATATTTATTTATATTTGAAATTTAAATCTTAGGATATTCTTATACTTTACCATAGGTATTTCATTAATCGACTTTATTGTTTATTATTCTTAACATGAAAATGTACCAAGTTTAAGGTGATCGAATAAATATTAACTGGCAACACAAGGGATGAAAGGTTGTACTGTTAGAAAGGGAAAGAAGGCGCAGTTATAGGTATCTGGCTCGGACCGGTTTTTATAATGCGTGCATCGTGGGCGTTAAGTCCGTCACATAAGGATTATTTTTGATTAAATGAATGGAAAATAAAGTTTGTAGTCCACAGTCATGTTCAATGGTATTACGTCGATGTTATTAGCAGATACGAAGCTATTGTTTATGGTATACATATTTGATGCAAATATGGACCACATTAACGAAAACATATCTGTCTCATTCTTACTCGTGACAATTTAGCTATGTAAAACAGTACAGTATATGTCATATATTTCTTTTTTCTGGATGTTTTTGGTTAGTTCCGTCAGTAAGCCGCCTCCCTGAGGGACTTTTTGGACTGCCATATTGGGTTGTCGGCTATGGTCGGGTCACTATGGTTAGTACTTCATCTGTCATGTCAGCGTCTTATACAAATTAATTTAAATTTTACGCTGAACTGTGTGTATTTTGTGACTCTTTATTAGATTATTTAGGATTATTAAGGAAAAAGCAATATATTTTAGTGTTGCGTTAGGGCATGCAGTTCTGATTCCCGAAAGAATTTCGAAGGATTGTCATTTTTCAGATAAGTTGTGTTATTTTCATATTTAAGTGTATTTATAGTGTGTGAAAATACATTTCGTGTATATAATATTAATTTTTAATTGTGTTCTCGTCTATAATCTTACTCTCCAATTCATATTTTCAACTAAAATAGAACTAACAAATAATTGATATGTTTACATAAAAACGTAGTGTTGTTCTTACATGTTTTTTTTTCAAAGTTATCGATACAAATTCTATTCACCTACACGTTGGGCCGCGCCGTTACCCCGGGGTGACCGACCACAAATAGATTATTTTTGTTTTGGAAGGTGCGTGCCGCCTTAAATTTGTTTTATAATATTTGTCATCACTACTCACGAACATAAAGATGCGCGACAGAGATAACAAGTTGATTTATGGATAGTGAACATTTTAAAATTAAATGTGGGATTTGCTAAAACGGCTTAAAGAAGTTAAAATAGAGTTTATTCAAAATCTCCCGATTTCGCAAGATTTTTAGCTGATATTTGGCGATTTTTAATTTTACGCTTTTGCTACACTGGGCAGTGGTAGGTAGGGATGATGGCCGTGTATGCATGAGGCTCTCCACACGTGCATATTTTCGTGGTAAAGTTGAGGCGCCAACAAGGCCGAGACATTGAAATTCTGGTGGTCTCTAACGTTAAATTGCGAACCCCGAAGAGTTGCCATGTGAAAATGACTTTACTTGAGCAGCAGCGTCACTCTGCACAACCATTTTAGAGGGAAGAGGGTGACTCGCTCCACAGAGCCATAAAATAACATAATAGTCATAAATAAAAACATAATTTTGTACTGCCTACCCCCGATTAACGTGATATTTGTGCTGCGGTCTCTTCCCCCCCTTCATGACACTTGACTGACCGACTCGTTTGGTACACTCGTCGTCGCGGTGCCTCCTGTGTCTAAAAACCTTAATCGCACGAAATCTACTCAATCCTTTGTGTAATTGTGTTGTGTGAACTGGATAAACCCAAGTGAGTGCTCTAGTGATGTGCCTGCGCAGAAGAACCTGACGATCCAGCCATACCATCCTGGAAATGCACCCGCCTCCATCGTGTCGTTAATGTACACGCTTGACATTGACCTGAGCCTTACAGATTTGTCTCCCCCCTTTTTTGCCTTATTTCATTTAGCCCAGCATAGCTGAACCTACCTAATCAGGACCCAGCACTTTTCCCGCGACATGATCGTTAGGTATATCGATATGGATACTATCGACTAACAAAAATTTGACCATTGGAAAATTCGATCCAAATCGCAAAACGGTCATTGACAAGAATATTTATAAATATTTACATTTTTACTTTATTTACATATTTACAAACTTACACTTTATTTACACTTTTATTTACACATTTACACTATTATTAAATTATTTAACGTTAAGCACCGTCGTGATTATAAAAAACCCCGGTTAGGTTGATTAGGTTAGGCATATAAAAAAAAAAAAAAAAAAAAAAAAAAAAAAAAACATAATATACACATTCCTGTAAATTTAATTTAATTTACACCCTTACATAAATCAAATAAAAAATGTTTGGTCACCGCACGCCCACTAAAAAGACCGCCGCCGCAGACGGCACAAGGGTAATTAATATCGACCCAGTTCCCGAGAAGGCTTCGCCACTCAGCCCGACAACTACCGAGGTGAGCAAGACGACACAGGCTCGGCTCAGCACCGAGTCCTGGGTCGTCTCGCCTAGCTCCCTCAGGAAGGTGCATGGACCGGTGAAGCCGAAGACGAAGAACAGGCAAGGCTCTGGTCCGGACAAGTCTACCAGGCTGGAACTACCACCATCCAAACCCCAAAAGTCTTCCCCCCTCCACAAACCAAACACAGCCAGGTCCCCAACCGACGCTCTGCAAAGCTCACCACCACCACCACAGAAGAGAAACACCCAACCTAGAGTTGCTGAGGCGAGAGCGTGTCTGGAAAAGGCTAAGCTCAACCTCAGGAACTCTAGGAACATAAAAACTGAAATAAAAAATGAGGTGGTTGCAGCTGTGGAGCGACTCTACCAACTTGTAAAGGAGGCTGTAATGGATAAGGGTGGGAAAGAAAAGGAGACACAAGGAAACGGAAGCAAGGAAGAACGGGACAGAGAGGAGTTCTCTCAGATGTTCTCCACACTAACCGAACAAACGCGATTAGTGAAGGAGAGCAATGAGAGAATAAAGACCCTGCAAACCACAGTGAAGAACTTAGAAAGGCAAACCGAACAAACAGCTCGGCACTCCCTCCCCCTGGAGGTAATACAAACATTGACCACCTTGCCGAGCAACCCGTCGCATTGCGACGGTGTGCAGAACATGGAGCGACTTCTGGACGAGGTTCGGGGGCTGCGCCAGGTCTCGGAAGAAACGGGAAGGCAAGTCATGGCCCTCAAAGAGGGCGCGCCCTCTTATGCCGACGTTGCATCGAGACCTGGTCGCGGCCAAACCCCGCCAAGACCACCCGCTCGGCCCTGTCACTCCGTCATAGTGTCCTCAGACACCGAGATGGACACAAGCGACGAGGTGCTCGGTAAGGTCAGAAAAGTATTGGATGCAAAAAATTGCGGAATAAAAATCCAGAGAATCCGCAAGATAAAGGACCAAAAAGTGGTGCTAAGCTGCGGCAGTAAAGAAGAGCTAGCAAAAATGACAGCAAAGTTAAAATTGAACCGGAACCTCCAAGTAGAAGAGGCAAAGAACAAGGATCCTCTCATCATAGTCTACAACCTCCAATCCTACAACACCGACGAGGAAATCGTTGCCTCCCTCAAGACGCAGAATGGGGATCTGTTTGGAGACCTACCCGCAGACGACTTCAGAGCGGTGGTGAGATACCGCAGGAGGGCAAGAAACCCCCTAGAGAATCACGTGGTCCTGCAAGTATCTCCCATCATGTGGCAGAAGATAACGATGGCGGAACGGCTTTACATAGATCTGCAGTATGTGGCTGTGCAAGATCAGTCACCACTGGTGCAGTGCACCCGATGTCTCGGATACGGGCATGGCCGCAAACTCTGCAAAGATCTTGTCGATCTGTGCAGTTTTTGCGGCGACAAACATCATAAGGCAGACTGCCCACGTTTCCACGAGGGCAGCATACCATCCTGCCATAACTGTAAACTAGCCAAAAACCGGGACGTCGGACACACTGCATTCGACGGGGCTTGCCCAATCCGCCAAAAATGGGACGCATTGGCGAGGTTGAGTGTGGCGTATTCCTAACGTCGTCAGCACAGGCATAAAGAAAACACAACACGAAAGGTACACACAACACACAACACCAAAACAACACACAAATACACCAAAACACACAAAATCAGGTACAGCCCGGAATCTTTAACAAATTGAATTTGTCCACAACATTATACACAATGCTGGTCCGGTAAGAAGCCAGGCAGTACCTGATACACACTATACAAACCAATACACAATACGAGTATAGAACACGACAACAATGAAGCGTTGCCCTGCCCTATCCCAATGTATGACACACACACACACACACACACACACTTATTAATATATAAACCCGCAAAACAGATACTCGTATGAATAACTCTATGTAAATTGCCTACGAATATATTAGTAACCACCAACACACACAAACACAAACACCATACATAAGCACAAACTCAAACACCAAACAGACACAAACACAAAATAACACTAAACTACCAACTAACTTAACCAATTCTGCTTCCAAAACCAACTAACAATAACACTCACCAAATAAAAAATAGTCCACTACCATATTATATACATACAAGCCAAACGAAGTCTATATAAAACAAATTATAATTTTATTATTCTTATTAAATTAAGCAAAATTACAAACTAATCGAAATTCTTATATAAAAATAAACTTTCACTTATAATTAATTTTGTCAATTATAATATATCAGTCATTCTATATCATTCAGTAATCATAAAGTAAAATTATAACAAATAAGCAGAGTACCTAAAAAAGGGCCTGGATCACCATATCCGGGGAAAATCTGCGTGCAACCTTAATAGGGCGCACATTTAAAAAAAAAAAAAAAAAAAGACTAACTAAAAGTACAACACTTTTTGCTGTGCGCCATTTTAGACGGTCGTGTGCTCGTGTTTGGCTACAGATGACGTCACATAGGGCTCGTCCTTTCTCTCTTAGGTCATTGAGAATATGTGAATAATGGGGATAAAAGTCGTGAAGTACCTATAATATGTTATGTTAAATAAAGAGGATATAGGTATTATTTATTGATATCATAGATGAAACGAACAATGACTTGATATAACAATATCAATGTTGTACTTTAATTCAGTATACTTGTAATCCCCGTCGATATAACATCACAAGATATCGGTCTTAAGGACCGACATAGAAAGCCGGAAATGCTAGAATCTTGAATAAAATCTGCTAATGATTGCGGTCTGAGCTGACTCACTATTGTTACGACGGGGGCCCCGAGTCTCGTAACAATTGTCAATTAGGAAACCAATGGTCTAGTTAGGGGCGTAGCTTACCGCCGTATCAATGATACGGGCCCCCCGGGCTACAGGGCCCCGAACATGTGTGATTTTTTTTACCATTTATTAGTGGAAAATCTATACCCCTCGTTTGGGTCCCCCAATAAATTTTTATACAGGGCCCGTCTAAGGCAACCTACGACATTACGCTGTTTTTAATAATTATCTTATGGGGAAAATACACTCTCGCGAATACGCCTTGTGGAGGGCCTCGCTCGAGACGCGCCACTCGGAGGCTACACGAGTGCTACCCATCCACACTCTCGTTTTATTCAGTGACAGAGTTGGGCACTAATTATTGATTAAATTTTCAATCAATTAAACTTTTAATCGTAATTGTTGCACTCTGCCATTAATTTATTTAGATTAAAGTACATTAATTGTGAGGTTCAATTAAATCAATTGCAATTTTTTTTAACTGTGAAAAAATCTATAACAACTAACAATTATTAGCCTCGTACAATAGGTACATGTACACAGATATCTATTTAGGTGGATGCATGTATAGATAAATAGGCATATAGAATTAGATACTACTTCGGTGAATGCGTGTTTAGGTAAGTAGGTATATAGAGCCAGAATCCCAAATCCCCCTACTTTTCCCCTACCCCCTCAACCCCATTCCTATTCTCCCCTCCCCGTAAACAAAAATTATTAATTGTGAGAATTACAAATAATTAATTGTTAATTGTGAAATTTACAATTAATTAATTGTAAATTGTGAAATTTACAATTAATTAATTGTTAATTGTAAAAAATACAATTAATTATTTGCTAATTGTGAAAGTTACAAATAATTTATTGTTAATTGTAAAAAATACAATTAATTAATTGTTAATTGGTAATTCTGGAAGTCACAATTACAATTAATTAATTGTTAAAGGAAATTCTGGAAGTCACAATTACGATTAACTAATTGTGTCTTCCAAAAATTAACAATTTTTAATTGTAAATTTTTCATTGTTCTGAAATTTAATTTTCCCAACACTTGGTTCGCCCGCCTCCCGCTACGCGTCCTTTGACTCCGGTCAAAAAAACCGACACGTAGCGGAGCACGCCGGAGGCGAGGCGAGACACGACAAGAGGAGGCGAGGGCGCAATCTACACTCTCGTGCTCGCGTCGCCTCCTTATGCCTCTTAGAGAGTGTGTAGCCGCGGTTACGGTGAGGGAAAACATCGTGAGAAAACCTACCTATCCCACGGGATTAGGTAATAGTCAGTTCCTGTATACACGGCGACAAGGTTCACCACCTGTCACGTTGGGTTCTGACTATCTGGTGAAACGTGGGCTTTGAGTTGGTTAATACCTCCACAATGTGGTGGTGTATGGCCACTCAAGCCTCTGACTACCCCCGAATGGGGATAAAAGTCGTGACGTTACATTTACATTTTTTTAATTATCTTCGTGATTTCTTCATTAATTAGAGCGGTCGACATGTCGGCCATCTCCTAACAGTCCTCTGGCCGACAACATGCCGACAGCTTAAGAATTTATAATGAAGAATTCGTGAAGATAATATTCGAGACCAATGGTTTTGAAATGTGCAAAGTAGTAGAGCCTAGCTGTTGCCAATTGACTGCAGCTCATAAACGGGCTGGCTCGACCGGGGTAGTACCACCATCTCACAGAAGATCGGCGTAAAGCAGCTATTACAGGAAAGTTTCGTACGATGAGTGAGAACCGTAAGCCCAGCCCCCCCTCCCCCTCCCTCCATCACACTCCCCTCCAGGTCGGCAATGTGCGAGCAATGCCACCGCAGTCCTATAAAGAAAACATTTGTTAAGTGACTCGAGTCCCTGATGTACCTACGTCATATCAGTGAACGTCACAGAACTATTAAGTACTTATTAGAAAATAATACCCACTTAATTTCTGATAAGAGACATTCATAAATTGATAAATTGTTAGATTAATAATTGAATTTGCACGAGGTAAGTGATATGGTAACGTGATGTCATACTACTCACCAAGCCAACTAGGAACTCGGATGGAATGTGGCCTCACCCCCGCACACCGCCCGCACACCCGCCACCGCCTTTTTGTGCGGGTGACGTTTGACAATCCGTTCACAGTTATTTTACCTCTGTCATATACCTTATTTATTTATTTTTGGAAAACGTAGTCGATATTAAGTTTTTATAAGTCATGTAGGCTGTAGAATAAAGCGTAATCTACAGTTCATGGTCTCAAAAGCCAAGTTTTAAAGGCTGACTTTGCGTTTTACCTAAATAAAATGAGGAAAGTCAGAGGTAAAATAACTCTGAACGGACAGTAATTGGATTGGTGAAGTAGTTTGTCAATACTCGTGACGTAACAGATCGCGCTGACATCGGGAATATTTTGGAGTAAACTATCATACAATTCATCATTCCTTACCTACTAACTCGACTCAACATGCGACGTCATTAGCTATGTCTTCACCAGTGCGCTTTCATGTTCATCTTGCGTCTTCAACTTTCAATTCATCTCGCGTCAAGCGCGTGCAATATTGATTGCCTCAAGACGCATGCAGCTTAGTGTCTACACCTGTGCGCCCTGGTCGGTCGTCAAGATGAGCAAGTGTAGCTCAAGGAAGCAAAAAATCTCAAGAAAAAGAGTATCTGGATAAACGATGTTTTTAAGCCACGAAACAAAAGAAAACATTCATCATTTCAATGCTATTCCTTCATCTTCCGCCATTTTGTATGTAAAGCGCACGGAATGACGCACGCGAACCCACCGGTGGCGGATCGGCGTGCGCTACGGGCGTGCGCTGTTTTTGAGCTAGAATAGCGCATGCGTTATTGCATGCGCTATGGTTCTTCATGCATGCGTCAGACGAAACCGCAAGATGAACGTGAAAGCGCACTGGTGAAGACATAGCTAATGACTGCGTTGGTATCGTATATATTTTAGAGTGCCGAGCTTCCACATTGGGCACTCTAATATGTACCCGGCTTCAACACCACACGTTGGCGTCACGAGGGCTAATAGCAACGCTAAGCAACATTGCCAATGCAATTCATTTTACAGATTTTCTGCCGAATCCTTATCAATTCCGCTAAATTTCTGTAAAATAGTCTAGTCTAGTGTAAAATAGTCACACATTCTACGCCATTCGTGACGGTTTCACGGAAATTTAGCGGATTCAGCTAGAGGGTGGGGAAAATTAATCGCTTTTGCAAAATCGCTGCAATGCTGCATAGCGACGTGGCTGGGTTAGGTTCGAAGCCCCCGTCATTCCCTTCGTAGTTTACTGGTGACCCTGAATGCAGAAATGGCGGTCTTTAAAAATGTTGTAAAACTTATCATGCATAAATCAAACAAGCGCGATTAATTGATGAAAGCTGTTGAATTCGCATGAAACCTGTTATCATTTGCTAAATAAGGGATTGCTATCAAAATGCTGTTTCAGGAAATTGTAAACATTTACCTAAGAGGTTAGGTACCTATCTATCTAGATAGATAAATAAAAAGATATCGCCAGACACACCAACTGTATGGTCCAAACTAAGCAACGCTTGTACTATGGGTACCGTACAATGGACTGGGGGCGATCCCAGTGACACCCAGACCAGGGCAAATTACGAAAAGGCTGTTTCCGAAATTTGCGTATGGCGGGAATCGAACCCGCAACCACCCGATGCAGTGAGCTGAGCGTCCTACGCTCGAACCAGTAGCCACCCCGGGTGACGAATGGGAATTTTTGTTAGAAATTTCCCATTCGCCCCCGGAGGGATCAAACCTGGGGGTGACGAACGGGAATAACCCACTGCGACAAGCGGTCGGCATAAAGTATGTAGGAGTACATGGGTTCTGACTATCTGGTGAAACGTGGGCTTTGAGTTGGTTAATACCTCCACAATGTGGTGGTGTATGGCCACTCAAGTTCTGACTACCCCCGAATGGGGATAAAAAAAGTCGTGACGTTATACGTATACGAGTACATGGCATGGTAGAGATGTTTTCATAGCGTATCGTAATTTATTTATGTATTTATTTTGTCTATTCCCATGCTATTACGTGCTGTTATATTAATTTAGCCATTATGTAGTAGGTATAAGTATATCAGTCTATGTAATATTTTCTTGTTTATGTAATGTAATTTATGTGTATGTATAAGTGGTAATTCATGTAAGTACACCCCCGTATTATTTTTTCTTTAGATCCTCTCCATCCAAAGGTTGCCTGGTAGAGATCACTATTAGTGATAGGCCGCCCATTTTCCACTTTCTGTGTAAATTGTGTAATTATTTATAAATGTTTATTTTTCTACATACATACATACCTACATACATACAACGTCACGACTTTTATCCCCATTCGGGGGTAGTCAGAGGTTTGAGTGGCCATACACTACCACATTGTGGAGGTATTAAGCCAACTCAAAGCCCACGTTTCACCAGATAGTCAGAACCCAACGTGACAGGTAGTGGTGAACCTTGTCGCCGTGTATACAGGAACTGACTATTACCTAATCCCGAGGGATAGGTAGGTTTCCTCACGATGTTTTCCCTCACCGTCAGCGAACTGTAAATTATGCACATAGATGAAAATTCATCCATTGGTGCATGCCCCACCGGGGATCGAACCTGGGACCTTCTGATTGCTAGCCCAACCTGTTCACCCCTAGGCTACAGTCGCTTTTTATTTTATTTTTTATTTTTCTAGTGGTGAATTAATAAAGAGTTATCTATCTATCTATCTATCTTTGCGTCGTTATCAATCCTTTAATCTTAAGGTATATGTTTCACTAGAAAGGTATATATATAACTGTTCTTTTAGTAAAGCATTGCAATAAATAATGTATTTTCACACATTTAAATAATCACGTTTAGTGGAGGGGCGTGCATTTTGAGACTGAAACATCCTATCTATCTACTGACCTCATTTAATAAATACGTTCATTCACTCTTATTATTCCAAATTGATTAAAGAATTGATAACGATGCAAAGATATGATATTTTCAACGAAATTAATTGTCTGTTGTAAACAAATCTACGTGTTAATGTCACGTTAAAACGTAGTTGGCATCAAATAATCATAATAACTTCGTAGTAATATTGCGACTGCAGCCTAGGGGTGAACAGGTTGGGCTAGCAATTAGAAGGTCCCAGGTTCGATCCCCAGTGGGGCATGCACCAATGGATGAATTTTCATCTATGTGCATAATTTACAGTTCGCCGACGGCGAGGGAAAACATCGTGAGGAAACCTACCTATCTCTCGGGATTAGGTAATAGTCAGTTCCTGTATACACGGCGACAAGGTTCACCACCTGTCACGTTGGGTTCTGTCTATCTGGTGAAACGTGGGCTTTGAGTTGGTTAATACCTCCACAATGTGGTGGTGTATGGCCACTCAAGCCTCTGAATACCCCCCAATGGGAATAAAAAAGTCGTGACGTTATATATATATATATATATATACTGCAGCATTGAGGGTTTTATTACCGTTTGCGACACATGTGTTGTGCGAGACAGGTTTCTCTGCATTTGCAGTAATTAAGAACAAGTACAGATCGAAAATAAATTTAGAGACAGAGACGAGAGTGGTAATTTCGAAACTTGAGCCTCGTTTTGAGAAACCATACACAGCCATACACCACCACATTGTGGAGGTATTGAGCCAACTCAAAGCCCACGTTCCACCAGATAGTCAGAACCCAACGTGACAGGTGGTGAACCTTGTCGCCGTGTATACAGGAACTGACTATTACCTAATCCCGATACTGCAGTACTGATGGAACGATATTCTTGATAAGCTGAGCTCCAAAAATCAAGTAGCTTATCCTTGTTGTATTGGAGCTTAAGGCTGGAGTCACAGGACAATTCTATTAATTGTTCTTCTTCTGCTGTTGAAATTGTTGATGGTGAGGTCGAAAGGGTTTCTAACCCAACCTATTTAGATCGCCTCACGACAGAGTTGGGCGAAATTTAATTGCGATTAATTAATTGCAAATTGCAGGTGATGTCACAATTAACAATTAATTGTGATTTGTTCGCGATTGACAAACAAATCAAAATTAATTGTTAATTGCGACACCACATGCAATTAGTAATTAATTAATTGCAATTAAATTTTGCCCAACTCTGCCTCACGACGCCCCTGGGTTAATACCGCGGCGCCCCAGGGCGTCGCGACGCACAGTTTGGGAAGCCCTGCAATTAGAGAATACAATCCCGGGATCCCGAATCCCGGGATCCCGGGTTCCCGGCCGTTTTCTGATCCCGAAAATCCCGGGACTGTAATTGGCTAATCTCGGGATTTTCGGGATTGCCACAAACAGGTCTATTTTAGTATTAGACGTGAAATGAGCCTGTTTGAAAATTGAGGAATTCGTGGATATCACTTACAAACCGTATATTAGTATCTATTGTCTATTTCTCCAACCAGTGTAGAACCTGAGCGAGCATTTTCAGCTGCTGCTTATGTTGGCATTAAACTACGAAGCAGGCTTGGAAGTCAAACATTGGCTGTAAGGCTGTAACGTCACGACTTTTATCCCCATTCGGGGGTAGTCAGAGACTTGAATGGCCATACACCACCACATTGTGGAGGTATTAACCAACTCAAAGCCCACGTTTCACCAGATAGTCAGAACCCAACGTGACAGGTGGTGAACCTTGTCGCCGTGTATACAGGAACTGACTATTACCTATCCCGAGGGATAGGTAGGTTTCCTCACGATGTTTTCCCTCACCGTCAGCGAACTGTAAATTATGCACATAGATGAAAATTCATCCATTGGTGCATGCCCCACCGGGGATCGAACCTGGGACTTTCTGATTGCTAGCCCAACCTGTTCACCCCAAGGCTACAGTCGCTACAAACATTGGATACTTTGATATTTTTGCGATGTTGTTTTTTGAAATTCTAATAGGTTTATTATTTTGTCTTTTTTATTTCTTACAAGTACCTATGGTTTTTTGTTTTGTATTTTGATGTTCTTACTATTATTGTGATTTGTGTTGTGTGCAACCCTATACAAAACATTTTTTAAGAAATTACTCAAGTTTTTTTTATTTGAACCCAATTAGAAACCACATAGTCTAATCCCGGGATAGTCCCGGGATCCCGGGATTACGCATCAAAAATCCCGTAATCCCGGGATTGAAAAACATGCTCGGGATTGTATTCTCTACCTGCAATAGACAATTGGCGGCCTGCGAATATCGGTCACGTTACGTAGGTATGGGTTAACCCACTGGACATTCAAACTAACTAGATAACCTTGATTCCGGTTAAATAGATAAGAAAACAATAACAAACATAAAAAAATGGCGATTCAACTATTATTTTAAAGGTTAAAAACTAAGAAAGCAGAGAAGCCGATGACATTATATCAAATCAACTTTATCGATAGATAAAACAATATTTCACCGATTAATTCTTCTTCCTTAATGATAATAATCTTATTAAACGCCTAATCGATAATGTAAGTGTTTTAAATACATCGTAATAAAGTTTATTATCGCTTATTTTCCTGTTTTGAGATAGTAATAAGTTTATCATTATATGAATGGTGAATTCTATAAATATTGTTGATTTTCTTGGAGTAATTAGACGGTTAAACACAGTTTACAGACTGTTTGAAAACCTCTCCAATAGTGATCGTATATATTAATTGTGCAAATACATACCTATATATTATTTAAATTATAAAAATTGTGTCGCGGCACCTTGCGAAATAAAGAAGTCATGTTTGGTGAGTTAAATATTTTATTTTTACATACATTGGATACCAACCCGCACTGGGCCAGCGTGGTGGATTATGGCCCGAATCCCCCTCGCATTGAGGGGAGGCCAGTGCCCAGCAGTGGGACGTTAAAATGGCTAAGATTATTATTATACCTAATTACATTAGGGAAAAGATTTTTTTTATATCGCCAGAAAAACACGCCGACTATTTTCAGAGATTTTGCGGTTTTAAAATAATAATATATTTAGTTCAGTCTGGCTCAATATCAATAGGTACCTAATAGTAATTTTCATAGACAACACAATTATTTTTTCCCTTCGTTGAAATCTATTATTTAGGTATTTAAATTAAATTAAAGAAAAAAATATCGTTTTTGATACGATTTTCGATATTGAATATTTTACATCGATGTATCGATACATCGAATCAAAATATATCGGCTAATAATATCGATATATCGAATTAAAAATATCTAAATATCGATGAATCGATATTTTTTTTCAACAAGCCTACACCCGTATAGCCATAGTACAAGCGGTGCTTAGTTTGGGACCATACAGTTGGTGTCTAAGTCTGGCGATATTGTTATTTATTTATACCTATTTTTATTTACTTATACATTAGGTAAGTTTTAAATATTTTTCACTGATGACTTTTTACGGTTTTATGTAAAAAACCATTTTACACAGATTAGCCAGATATGGTAATTCCTTACACATAGCAACTATACCTACTTGTGCTCAGCGCACGGCCGAACATTGAGCTGCAGTCAAGTTTTTTTTAATATTCTATTTTTTTTTTTTGAAGTGCACTGTCTACTATACCTACAAATAAATAAAATTGAAGAGTCTGTCTGTAATGTCAAAATAACAGCTATTTACTAAATGCAAATGAAAGTATATACGGTACATAAAACAAAAACGCAATTTAAAAAATAATCTTGCCTGTTTGTTCTGGATAATCTCCGAAACGGATATACCGATTTTGACGGGACTTTCACTGGCTGGCAGATAGCTGATGTTACAAGGAGTAACTTAGGTACTAACTTTTATTTTAAAAAAATAATTATTAGGGTTCCGCGTAAGATATAAAAACCGCGGGAAATTTCACGCGGGTTCACGCGGGTACCTAATATTTTTCTAAAATGTACGTATACAAAGTCACGGGCACAGTTATAGTCTGATTTTTAATTAGACGAAGCCAACTGACAGCTGAAAAGTTCGAATTTGAACCTTATTTGTTCTATTTGTATTGAAAAGTGACATAAGAACCTGTCAGCCCACTTCGTCTAATTAAAAATCTGACTATAGTAGGTAATTTATATTTAATAAAGCTTATTTTAGAAAATACTATAATCAGTCGTAAGAATGTTGTCCACCCTACTTATAACGGATATCGGTAATCCAAAAAGGGTTATAAGATAAGCAAATAAAATTCCATATGTCAATAAATTGATTACGTTGATGAATGTATGTATGTCAGCATGTAGGCACAGTCACCGTCACGTCTCAGGTAACATAACCGACATACGCTGACCTCTATTAATTACGGGCGTCAATAATAATGAGAGCTCAGCTTATGTTGGAAATATTACTATAGATGTGCAAGCGACAATACTATCTACTGTGGTCTTTCTTTATTAATTACTAGCTTTTGCCCGCGACTTCGTCCGCGCAGAATATAAATTAAAAGAAATTCGGATCCCGTTTCCCGTATCCCGGATCCCGTTTGCAGGAACCCAGATCCCTTATCCTGGATATGTCGGATCCCGTATCTCATATCCCTAACCCCGTTTTATAATCGCCCATTTTTAATGTATTAAAATGGATATAGTATGTTATCCTTAAGAGATAGACATATGCTATCGCGGACTTTTCTGTAGACCTATATAAGATACACAATTCTACGATACATCATTTTGTTATATCTAAAAGGGTTTAGGCAGCGTTTTCGTTGAAAGCTCCCAAACGGCTTATTTTTTTCCGACACCTCCAACAAATATCATTATATTTTAGCCAATGACAAATTATATACTAAAACCTTCCTCGAGAACCCCTCTAACCATTGGTAAAAACAGCATGAAAATCGATGCAGTAGTTTTTGAGTTTATCGCGAACAGACAGACAGACGCGGCGGAGGACTAGTTTTATAATATGTAGTGATGCTTGTATTTTTATCACAAAATATGCAGGGATTAGTTTCTTTATCTGATTCGGAAACAATTAAATGCATTGTTATGTAGGTAGGTACCTGTTTTTTATTATGATCAAAGCTTCCGACATGAATAATTGTAATTCGCAGTAAATAAATAATAATAAATATCGCCAGACTCACACCTACTTAACTGTATAATAATAATATCCTGGGACATCTTTTACACACGGCTACCTGATCCCAAACTAAGCAGAGCTTGTACTATGGAAACCAGATAACTGATATTACTACATATACTACTTTTTTATTTGTAAATACATACTTAATATACATCCAGACTCGGGACATACAGACATGTTCATGCACACAAATGCATGTCCTGGGTAGGAATCGAACCTACGACCTGCAGCGTGAAAGGCGCCTCCGCGCCAACCACGCTAACAGGCCCGTCAAATGGTCCCAAACTAAGCAACGCTTCTACTATGGGTACCGTACAAAGACTGGAGGCGATTCCAGTGACACCCAGGGGCAAATTACGAAAAGGCCGTTTCCGAAATTTGCCTCTGGAATCGAACCCACAACCACCCGATGCAGGGAGTCAAGCGGCCAACGCTCGAACCACTGCGCTAACGGTCGCCAAAAATTTAAATAGTAATTTAATTAGACGGGCCCGTTGGCGTGGTTGGTTAGACTCCGCCTATAACGCTGCAGGTCGTAGGTTCAATTCCTACCCGGGACATGCATTTTTGTGCATGAACATGTCTGCATGTCCCGAGTCTGGGTTACAAACAAAAAAGTAGTATATGTAGTAATATCAGTTATCTGGTTTCCATAGTACAAGCTCTGCTTAGTTTGGGATCAGGTAGCCGTGTGTAAAAAAATAATGTCCCAAGATATTTATTTATACGATAAAAATTAATTGTCGAATTTTATCTCGCTGCATGTAGAGGTGCGCTGAGCACAAGTCTAGTGGCAATGTATGGAGGTACCATATCTGCTAAAATGATTACATCAATGCTTACGTAGAATTTTCTAGCGACATTTTTAATCATAATGATTAATCAAGGATTAATAAACTAGGATTAAGCGACGGAAAATGTGGATTATATACCAGATAATGGTGTACTCTTATGGTACATATTAATCAATATAAGATAAAAACGTACTACGTTTTGGCGTACATTTAGTTGACATGGCGTCTTGTGAATTTTAGAAAAAGATTACCCGCGTGTAATTAAATCTTTTTTTCATTATTTACGCGGAAGCCTCATTATTTTTCTAAAATAAAAGTAGCCTAAATTACTCCTTATAACATCAGCTATCTGCCCGTGAAAGTACCGTCAAAACCGTCCAGCCGTTTCAGAGATTACCCGGAACAAACATGCAGACAAAATAATAAAAAATTGTGCTTTTATTATTAGTACCTACCGTACTTTTATGATAAAATCTGTTATTTTGACATTACAAACAGACATCTCAATTTTATTTATTGGTATGCGTGATACTGTATATCCGTTGGGTACAACAAACAACTTTATTACTTTATAAATATGGTTTAATATTCATTATCAGCTTGATAGCTTTACATCGATGCACTCGCCGCCTTCTAGTTCCAGGTCCAGGGCTGTTGATTTACCTACAACAATAAATAATAATAATTTGTTAATTAAATATAACGAGTCCACCGCAGTTTACACAATTTTTTGCAGGAAAAAAATTACGTAATATTTGCCGAGACCCCCCTCTTCCCCATGTGAGATTGGGTGAGATTCGTCTGTACCCCACCCCCTAAACACTTTACATTGGTAATTTATGGATGCCCCAATGGACTGGGGGCGATCCTAGTGACACCCAGACTAGGGCAATTAACAAAAAAACCGGCCAAGTGCGTGTCGGACTCGCACTTAAAGGGTTCTGTACCACGGTAGAATAAAAACGTCAAAAATATCAAGTCTCTTGTATGGGGACGCCCTTTATTATTAAATTTTATTTTATTTTTAGTATTTGCTGTTGTAGTGGCAACAGATATACACATTCTGTGAACATGTCATCTCTCTACCTATTATGGTTTGTCAGATACAGCCCACTGACAGACAGACAGACGGACAGCGTAGGCTTAGTAATAGGGTCCCGTTGGCACCCTTTGGGTACGGAACCCTATAAAAGCCCATTCTGATTCAGTTAGCCACAGTTAAAATTCGGAAATAGCCTTTTCATAATTTGCCCTGGTCTGGGTGTCACTGGGATCGTCCCCAGTCCCTTGTACGGTACCCATAGTACAAGCGTTGCTTAGTTCGTGACCATACAGTTTGTTAGTCTGGCGATATTTATTCATACGTACCGTTTATTAAATCGCCATCAAAATAAAACTTCAACCTCTCAATTGGTTTTTCAATATGTTCCGCGTACTTCATCATGGCGGAGGCTAATTTCTCCTCTGGCCTTACTCTTGTTTCATACGGTTTCTTCACATTTTGACATTGAAACTTAATTTTAATACCATCGTTAACCGTAGACTTCTTCGTGTTCTTGAACAAATCCGTTACGTTCTGGTTAACGATACCTCCATCTATAAACTTGGCTATATTATAGTTTATCGTGTCCGGTGTATCGTCAACTTTCAATATCCTATCGTTGTACATGAACAACAATTTATCGTCACCAACTTTCTCCTTTTTAGAGAAGTATTCAAATATCTGTGTTAATTTCTGATATTTGCGGATCTTAAATCTGAATACTTCTAAGCTCTGCCAATACACTTTAACGGAGAGCTCTTCATTGTCATCTTCTAACGGATCACCATCTTCAAGCGTCACAACATCATCGTTACTTCTCGTTGCGAATAGTTGTTGATCATCGCACATATCGGGGTATTCATCTGTGTTTCCAACACTATATATAGGGTACAATGCATCTGGGAATAGCCAAGCACGTCCCCTACCACGATTTCTACCCCTAGGAGTCCTAGTACTACCCCTAGCACGGCTACCTCTCCCCCTACCTCTCCTAGTAGGAACACTAGTATTTTCTTGGTTACCTTGCGATGATACGGGTTGGGTGGCTGTTTCCTGCGTAGAATCACTAGTTTTCCGCCTAGAGGACCTAGTGACACGGGCTGGACTAGTATTATCATCATTATCTTCGGTATTTTTCCGTTTACCGCGACCTCTAGTTTTGCTTTTTGCTATAATTTGCGTATTGTTTGCTATAATCGCATCTAACGTTAATTCATCATTGTCAGTGCTGTACATTGATGTATTAGCGTCTCCCATAGCGTTTCCTTGCGAATTTGTTTCTTTTTTCAGTGTATCTTCAAGATTTACTGGATTGTTTTGGTCGCTCGAAATGTTTGGAATGTTAGATTCACTGTGGTATGTGTTCTTAATGGTTTGCAGTTTCTGTGCCACATTCCCATAGCAATCGTCTTCCGAATCAGATGAAGACATTATTTTATTAAAAACACAAAAATAAATTCGGTTATAAGTATTAGAAAATTTGACAATTCAAAGAACGCACAAGAAGTCGTCAAATAAACAGTAGTGACGTAGCTGACTTTTAAGTTGTATTCGATATCTTTCTCGATGGAATCGATATGATAAAGTTCATTATCACGGTGATAAATAAAACGTTTTTGCAATATTGCGCTTTGATGTTATCATATTGTTGATTTTGTTCCGGAGTCGGCGTAGAATGACTCAAACAATTATTATTATTATTATATAAATGGAGAGTAAGTCTACGCTGAACTGTACCTACCTACGACGTCTCATATTCGGTTATTTACTTATTTTGAAAAAGGTACTTAAGGTAAGAACCAATTTAGTTGCTCTACTATCAGACCATATTTCTAGTTCCCACCCTTCATACAAATTATTACTTTCCTCATTACGTCGGCAATAAAATTGTAATCGATTAAAATCGTTTAGAGCAATATGACACATCTCTATCGTATTGACTTTTATCTACGTTTAATTATTGCTATCACGTTAGGTAATAATAGAAATATAGCAATAATCTGAAAATAAGCTGCTGTGGCCAATTATATGATCTTAAGTACCTATTCAAAAAATGTTGAAACATGAGTAACCTTTAACATTATCACAAGTATATTATGTTTTTAATCTTTCCCGTGTATGAATGAGAGCAATAATTAAACGCTCTAGCTTTTATCTAGTCAGTCACGGCTGTTTGCAGCCAAGATAAATTTTAAGAAGGTAGGTACACTAATATTATTTTATAATATTTTTGTGTTCTTATTAAAAATCACTGAAATAGATATTCCTAGGAATTCCTAAATAAATACAATTACCTACCTATCAGTTTATAAGTCTGATGGAATTTATTAAACCCCTTATAAAATGTCGGGATTCGGAAAAGTTTAATCTTATCAAAAACGGTTTACAATCAATAAATTGGAAAATCATAAACAAAATCAAACGTTTTATTTATTTGAAGCCGATTTATGATTATTATTTTATAATTTAATCTATAAAGTGTTTTATTATGATATAATGTTCAAAACCTACTCATAATCCAAATTGCATTTTTTCATGCTTCGATACCTATCTAATCCGTTACTTGTAGCGTGTATGGGAAACCATCATCTATACATACCTATGGCTCGTATTAATAACGGCATTCGAAAATTGTGATTGATCTTAAGATGCAGTTTTGACGTTTAATGTATGACATCTGTCAAAAACAGCGTCTTAAGACCGATATCAACTTTGAGATGCACACAGATTAGATAGTTATATGTTTACATGCATTTATTAATAAGAGCGTACTCCCAACCAAGGTGTGACGAACTCGCGACGTTTTTTTTAGGCCAAATCAACTCGGGTAGGCATGTACTTACAATTGATAAGTAAAAGATAAAATCGCTCTCTAGAAACGTGTATGTACATGCATTTGAAGGTTCTTACCCGTCTACACATGTAAGATTGTTAGATATTGCAAAGAAACTTGATAATTACATTAAGATAGCTATCGTTCGTTACAGGAATCTACATACCAAGTATTAAAAAAAAACTGGGCTTTTATAATCGTGTTTGAAAACATAAAATACTGTTGATTTTCATTATTGACATACAGAGTATAGGCCAGATTGACAGCTTGAGCATAATGGCCTACCTGGCCATAGAGTGTAGGCCAATTTTAGGACATTGTTATTTATTAACAACGTTCTTTCCATAACTATCATCTGGGTGTTTCAGAAATGGTATAACACAGGCGTCATCTATTTTGGTTAGCATGGTACTTCATGGATATTTTTCTTTTTATTTTAAACAAATGAAAATCTGTTTTACTGAATGTTTTTATTTAACTATCATTAAATATCAAATAATGGGTTATGTTTTTATTTATTCCTGTTCATTCATTTACCTAAGACAAATATCTAACTTGAGTTTTTTTGTGACTAAGGTGTCGAACAGGCATACGGTCCGCCTGACGTTGCGCAGCTACCGTAGTAGCCTATAGATGCTTGCAATATCAAAGGCATCGTGCGCACGTTGCCAATCTGAATGGAAGTGTCAGAGGGAGGGTAGGGTTGAGAATCCGGTTCTCTCACTCCACAGATCACTCATACGTACGAAACACGGCTGAAATAGCTACTTTACGCCGATCTTCTGTGAGAACGTGGTACCACCCCGGTCGAGCCAGCCCATATAGGTACCTATGAGCTGCAGTCAATTAGCTACAGCTAGCCTCTACCACCAAAACAAACCATCACCTGTTAGTACAATACATACTTACTAAGCGCATTTTTATTTACCTAATGCACCGTTTGATCGAGATTACAAAATAAACCAATTAGTCGATAGGAATCGATGTTTAATCTTAACATCTTAATTCGAATTAAAGTACTCACAAAAACTGATAGAGGTGGATAAATATTTGGCGGCACTCAATCTTTAATCGCGATATAGTAAAATAAGTGTATGTTCGTGTAAATTAAATTGAATTGATATTACAATCCGTATTATCATGATTTTACGCGTTTGTGAACTGTTACGCACGGCAGTAGCTCGATAAAAGAGTTTTGTAGGTATATTTTTTACAGTTGGCTTACGGTGAGGGAAAACATCGTGAGGAAACCTACCTATCCCTCGGGACTAGGTAATAGTCAGTTCCTATATATACGGCGACAAGGTTCACCACCTGTCACGTTGGGTTCTGACTATCTGGTGAAACGTGGGCTTTGAGTTGGCTTAATACCTCCACAATGTGGTGGTGTATGGCCACTCAAGCCTCTGACTACCCCCGAATGGGGATAAAAGTCGTGACGTCATATTATTATTTTATCGACGAAACATTGCATAGACGCCATTTCCAATCAGCTAGAAAAATCTACATTCCGATAATAATACTTCAAAGGCCGAATTCATTAATAGATGATTAATAGACATTATTTATATAAACATTTAGATGATAGCTTGTATTTTAATAGATTAAAGAATAATCTTTAACTAATTACCTAAGATAACATCAACATCATTGTATGTGGTAGAGCCAAGCTAAGCTAATTAACTACAGCTCATATACGGGCTGGCTCAACCAGGGTAGAACAACCCTCTCACAGAAGATCGGCGTAAAGTAGCTATTAGAGCTGCGTTTAGTAAGTAGAGTGAGAGAGCCACCTCCCCACTTCCCCTCCCTCTGTCCCACTCCCCTTCAGGTTGGCAACGTGCGAGCGATGCCTTTGGTATTGCAAGATTTATAGGCTACAACTGCTGAACATCAGGCGTGCCGTAAGCTTATTTGCCACCTTGGTCACATCAAAAAACCACACAAACATACTACTAGAGTGTGACCGCAACCGCTGTACCGCGCCTTAGGTACACGAGCGGCGAGACGGGGGGCGTTCACCCACTCCCCACAGCCCCGCGCATACCTAAGGCGCGGTACAGTGGTTGCGTTCTGACTATAACTTGACCTTTTACGTCTTGAATACTTTGCTTTAATGTTTACTTGTGTTGTTAAACAGGAAAGCTCATCATATTCGCGGCCCTGGCTGCAGCATGCGCGGCGGAAGAGCTGAACGTCACTGACGTGTTCAGGCCCTTCGAAGGAGTGGACCCTAACACACTGTCCTGCGACCCAGCTGGCCAGGTACCTTTGACCGTCGGAGCTATTACGACTACATAAATAAATATCGCCAGACTTACACACCAACTGTATGGTCCCAAATTAAGTAACGCTTGTACTATGGCTATCATACTATAGACTGGGGGCGATCCCGGTGACACCCAGACCAGGGCAAATTACGAAAATGTCGTTTCCGAAATTTGCCTGTGGACTCTGGCGGGATCGAACCCGCAACCACCCGATGCAAAGAGCCGAGCGGCCTACGCGTAACCACTGCGCGTTGGTCGTAAACTAGAAATGCTACAACAATTTGATATCACATGGCTAGACCAAGGTCTTTACCATTGATCACTTTGAAATTTAATTGATAAATTATTGATTTTGACCCCTTTTTTCGTGACTTGGCCCGCCACTCCCCCGCCACTTGTCTAACTGATATATGGTAAATCGTAAATCTTCTTCTTTCTTTAAAAAAGTAGTGTATTGGTGGTATTTCGTCAGTGTCAACACTGCACAGCATTTAACAAACAATCAACAAAAAAGAATGAAATGAATAATGTGAATGGTATTGGTGGCGTCAATAAATATTTACATTAAACTCTTTTTTTTGGGGCTTGGCTTACTTTTCCGCCGTACCTATTGCAATTTGGCGCGAACATCCCGCCAAAATGGCGCAATTTTTTTGGCGCTAAATTTAAAAAGTTGTAAAATTCTCTCAAGATGGCCGCCCAGCCTATAGACAATTTATAATGTCAACTTTATGCTAATAATTGAAAATATTCCAGATTTTCCTTCTCCTGCCACACTTCACGGACTGCACGAAGTTCTTCATGTGCGCGCACGGCGATGAAGTGGAATTCAGCTGCCCCGGAGGCCTCATCTTCGACTTTGAACTGCAGGTGAGACCTTCCACAGCATGGGCACTCACTAACTTCACTCCATGGACCAATTACTAAGGGGACTGGCCCTAAGCAACTCGGCCGAGTAGTCGGCCTAGTACTAACATCGACATAAAACGAAGCGAGTAGTTCAACTATTTACTGGTAGATAGAACAATGAAAATGAAAAAACAATGACCACGTTTTTTTTTCATACATATATCTAATAAGGGCACCTCTTTCTTTAGTCTTGCTTTACTCTGTGCTTCACTCATATAAAGTACTGTACTTCTGAGTGAAGTTAGCCGAGAGTCGAACCAGTTCCAGTTGTGACGTCACAATATGGCGCTAGGCCGGTCCCATTCTTATTTTAATCGCGTAGTACAACGTGGAAGTAAGTTTCGGGCCTTGTGGCTAGGGTTACCATTTCGAAATTTGAAAACTCCGGGCATTTTAGTCACAAAATTAAATTATAAATTGTTGTAATATAATATTGTTAATAAAGATTGTGGGCCGGTTATTACTTACCTAGATATTTAAGTCAATTAATGCAAACATTTTTCCATAAGACAAAAATCGGGAATTAAAAAGCCCGACAAAATTCGGTTGAAAGACCGTAAGTTCGGACGTCTCCGGACAAATCCGGACGGATGGTAACCCTATCTACCACTGCGGGGTATAAACATAGAACAGTTGATAACTGCTAGAAACGACACTCCTGTTAGTAATAAAAATACCTAGAGTAAAATATTGTAAGAAAAGGTGTAAGCGTAGAACAGTCAGTGACTGCTAGAAACGACACTTCCGTTTCTAAGTCTAAAAAATAATATCTTAAGGTATAGTCTTCGACAGGTTCGGAAGGCACTCGGGTTATGAGCTTTTTCCTGAATAAAATCCGAATCAAAATTAGCAGGACCCGATAAACAATTAAAATCGCTCACAAAATTATTAAATTACATTATTTTGTTGTGTTTGTTGTGTTGCGGGTCCTGCTAATTTTGATTCGGATTTTATTCAGGAAAAAGTTCATAGCCCGAGTGCCTTCCGAACCTGTCGGGGACTTTAAGTAGGTGATAAAGGTCACATTCTCATAATTTAACTAGGGACCATGAGTAAACCCATACGATTATTCGATATACACGCGGGTGTATGACGCACAGTTTAAATATAAACAATTTCTAACAGACTTGCAACTGGGCGACCGCTGTGGAGTGTATCCTGAGGGCTCCGAAGGATGACGAGGAGGGCTCTGGGGATGAGACCGCGGACGGACTCATTGGCCTTTTCACTGACGAATTGGAGAACCAGCCCGTTGGTGAGTCCACTATGAGTCCAGTCCATCTATGTTTTTTTATGTGATTCTGGCAAACAAGCGTACGGCCCGCCTGATGTGAAGCAGTTTCCGTAGCTTATAGATGCTTGTAATGCCAAAGGCATGCTACAGGCAAAGCGAGATCACGCGCCGACTTTGAAATACAAATTCCTCAGTCATGCGCAGTCTCGGCCGCGGCCAAGATTTTACCAAAATTTTCACCGAGAACGAGACCGAGTCATACATTTTATGCCGGCTACAGACGCATGCGAGAAGTCTCGCTGAGAAGTCTTGCCGCGAGAACCGAGAAGGTATCTACACTCATTTAACCTTCTCATTTGTATCCTCTAATTCTTTTGAATCGGGCACAAAAACCGACACCGATCGGAGAACAGACGAGCGCGAGAACGAGAAGACGAGAAACCGATCACATTCACGCTTCTCGGTTGTTCTCGGGGGTTCTCGGCGCGAGTCTGTAGCCGCTATTAGCCGAGAACGGCCGAGACCGAGACCGAGATCTCGGTCGGACGCTACCGAATAGCATCCCCCCCTCTCCTATATCCGTGCTATCAATAGATAATTTCATACAGACATGGTCGCGAGCGTGAGGCCCATCTCTCCTATCCTGGCGAAGTTCAACAGCATCATCAACTGCAACAGAGCCGACGTCGCTGCCCGACAGGTGCCCTACAGGTAAGTGTTACGAAATAACATAGCTATAGCCTTAGGCCCTGTAGGGCTAATTCGAAACGTTTCGGCTGACAGATGGTACATTTTTCTACTTTCCGATAATGTTTGGGATCCGAAGTTCGGATTTAATAGTTGTGATTTGACGTTTCTTCTTTTGTGGACCGTATTTCGAAAGAATCCGGAAGACTTTCGAAATACATTCGGAGTAGGAAAATGTCAAATCTGTCAGCCGAAACGTTTCGTTTCGTATTTCGGAGTAGCTCCACTGTTTCAGAATCATCAGATATAACTCTTATCCACGCTTGGCGCACTGGTTCGAGTGTAGGCCGCTCGGATCACTGCATCAGGTGGTTGCGGGTTTCGATTCCCGATAGTAACAAATAAATTACCCTGGTCTGGGTGTCATTCGGTTCGCCCCCAGTTCACTTAGTAGCCATAGTACAAGCTTTGCTTAGTTTGGGACCATTCAGTTGGTGTGTAAGTCTGGCGATAGTAGGCTCTTGGGTGATTAACCCGAGGACTTAAAGTCACTAATTCCTATTGTTTGTCTTCACAGGGGAGACTGCCAAAGGTACTGGAAGTGTGTCGCCGGGGTCCCTCAGGTGGCTTACTGCTCCGACGGCCTCTTCTTCAACGACTTAAGTCAGCAATGCGACTTCGAAGCCAACGTGAAATGCACAGTCATACCTGAAGACGAACTACAAAACGAATTCATGCTGTCAAACTAACGAATTTGCAGACTCACGGCTAACTCTGCAACTCAGCAAATAACCGACAATCTGTTGCGAAAAAATCGCGCGATATATCCGCACTCGAAACTTGATATTTCATTTCGGGGATCAATTTTCAAACTTGAGTTCTTTATGTAACCAGAGAAGATATTAAGAAATAATTTCGTAGCTACTGAAGTTATGTTGTGTCGATACTAGTGTTGTTTCGAAATGTATTACACAATGGTCCCTAGGCAACATAATGGGCCAGCCTGTATTAATATATATAAAGATTTTTAAGTTTCTCTGTCAATAAATCTGTAATCTGTCAGGAGTGCCTTGCAAGTTCGTGCGATATTTTAAAAAGAGATTTCAATAAGATTTGTTTTGTCTCTGGCAGAGATAATTTTCCGCGGCAGCCGGTTGAAGTGTTTTATTGGATATTTAGATCTTGTTAATTGTTTTGTTATACTTATAAATTGGACTGCAAATAAATATTTTTTTATACGGTTGTGATAACTTAAATAAAATATTTAATCAACTAATTTGTTTTTCTCTGTTGAAAATTACTATGTCATTGTATGTCATGTATTTTATTAAACACCTATTGCAGTTTTCAAAATGATGTCGGTAATAATTTTCTAATACACACCTAGCCACTGACTTAAGTTAAACATTATATAACAAGTATTTCTGATATTGCAGAGAGCAGAGTTAAAAAAAATATTTTCATGGATAATTAGGAGCAATCTCTTGTTCATAAAACTAACGGCTGGATAGACTTTTAAATAAAACAATAATGATAATTTTATATTTAGTATTTAGCTAAACAAATTATTATTAAACTTTTTTTTAAACGCCGTATCTGCATTGTGTTACGACGATAATAAGTGCATATGAATGTAAATACATAATATACTTAAGTACTTATGTAAGTAATAAAACAATTAATTATACGTCTTTTATATATTACTTCTTTTATTGTGTTTCATTATTATATTATAACGTTTTTTATTATTATTTCAAACAAGTTGTAAAAAGTCAATAATCTATTAAAAAAATATGCCCCTAATAATCGATCTCTGAATAAATGCAGCAAATTATGTTGTTTTTTTATTATTATATACCGATCGAAATATTAGTATATTTGTTTTTAAAAACGCATACGCCAAATAAAAATTACAAAATGTAACGTTTTACATATTTTATTACAAAAAAAGTATATAAATCAACTAAAGTATAACCTCCTTTCTTCGTCTTATCTTCTTCTCAATCCTTCTTGCCCTCCTTCTGTTTTGGCTCGAAGGGGCTACGAACAGGTACGTCTTGCTTCTCATACGGATAGTAGGGGTGGTCTTGCCAGAAGCTCATATTTACAGTACGGAAGTCTTTGTTGAATTTACCTTTTACATAAAAAAGTAAAAATATTATTGACATTATTAAAAAGATAAATAAAATCATTAGTATCATAAATAATATTACTTTTTAATTACTACTTATTAATGTTTTTTTTAGGTGTAAAAATAAAGGAACTAAGTGTATTGGGAAGGAGCGAAACAGCCCTTTTTAGCCCGGCGGCACATCATCAGAAACTTTCCGACAGAAATTTTATGGACGACCTTATGCAATCCATATAAAGCTCCCAACCGGTCCGGTACATTTCTGATAGTGAACCTTATGTTGACTGCATAAGATCATCCATAAAATTTCTGTCGAAACTTTTTGATGCGCGCCGATTGCGTAAAACGGGAGTGTCACTTCCACTAGTCGGGTAGCTATTCTATGCCTAAACTAGGTGCTACTCTACCAAGCAGAGTTGGGCAAAATTTAATTGCAAATTCGCGATTGCAAACATATCAAAATTAATTGTTAATTGTGACACCACATGCAATTAATTAATTGCAATTAAATTTTTCCCAACTCTGCCACCAAGTCAACTAGGCGCTCGGATGGAATGCGGCTTCCCCGCCCGCCACACCTCCCGCACACCGCCACCGCCTTGTGCGGGTGACGTCACATTTGACAGGTTCCTAGTTGGCTTGGTGGTGTAGTAGAACTGTGACGGATAAAACAGTACTTACTCAGTGTATCCATTTCTTCGGGCGTTAATTCGAAATCGAAAATATCAATATTCTCTTCAATACGGTTCTTGTTAATGGACTTGGGTATTGGCACAACACCCCTTTGTACCTACAAAATACAACAGTTATTTACTTATTACCTACATAAATATTTATTTAACCCCTGCCCTTTTAAAAACGAACTAATAAGTATTAAGACGATACAAGAAAAAAATGAATTTTAGTTTCGGGGTGTGGCTAGCGTCGCGTGAGCTGCCGAAGGATATATCCCTCTCGCTTAGCTAGGACAGAACAGCTATGGAGTAGACTATAGTATAGTTATTTTTTGAAGGAACAATATTGTTTAATTCGTACAATTAAAATAATATGTCCCAGTGCACCTTTTAAAATAGATGAAATGGATGAAAATATTCAAATATCTTTTTTTCGTTTTATATGGGATTTTTATGTCGAGTGTATTTGAAAAAAATAATTTAATTTCTATGTTGTTTTTATTGCTGAAGATAAAGTAAGTCAAAAGAAGACAAACGATACCTACAATATGCTGATAGATACGTATAACAATATTTCGATCGTATAATAGCCTATAACCAGCGGACGATCCAGACGCGTCCAACGATATCTCATTAGTCAAATTATTATGATAAAAATAGTTTGGACGTTATACGGGAGCAGATGAACATACATACATATCGGTCAAAATCATAACCCTCCGCCCACCGTAGTCGGGTAAAAATGTACATACTCTGTGTCAGTGACTGACTGCCGGATATGAGTATCTTTTTCATGTTTCGTAGGCAAAGGAATACTTTGGTACTTAACTTCGATGCCGATCATGAAGTCATCAGCGGTGTCATAATATTTATTTTTACCATATTTAATTTATTTTTTAATTTAATTTTCAGTTTTTATTAATTTTATTGATTTAACCATGCATTTATTTATTGTTTAGCTTTTTATCTTTATTTTTTTATCTATCAAAATCACCCTTAGACTGGTTACCGCCACAGGTGACAAGAGGGCTGGCTCTTTCCTTGCTCAAAAAATTCGCTTGACAACAGGAACAGCTTGAATACAGGGAGGACATGCAGCCAGTATCCCACGCGGACGGTATTTGTTTAATTAGGGGTAGGTTTTTATTTTATTGTATTTTATTTTAATTTATGTTATATTATATTGTATTTTAATGATAAAACATGAAAAATAAAAAATATTTTTTTATTTTTTTTAATTTAATTTTACTTTTATTTATTGTTTTATATTTATTGTGAAATTATAATAATTTTAATAATCAATATTGGACTATGTCTGAAACAAATACATTGAATTGAATAATTTAAATACAAAAATTATCACATTAACTCGTTAAATCACGGTTTACACCCGCTAGAACGAAAAAGATCCTAACATGGTAGGTAGGACCTGAGGGTTGGCCAGTTAATTACTTAAAATACACTATATTTATTTCAAGAAAACATTCATAAGATCTGAAGGCGTCGGACTCGCACATAAAGGGTTCCGTACCACCGTAGAATAAACACATCAAAAATATCAAGTTTGAGACTTGATATTTATTTTTAAATGTATTATATTATGTATGTATTATATTTTTAGTATTTATTCTGCACCGGCAACAGAAATACACATTCAGTGAAAATTTCAACTCTCTACCTGTTACGGTTCGTGAGATACAGCCCGCGCTGACAGACGGACAGACAGACAGACGGACAGCGTAGGCCTAGTAATAGGGTCCCGTTAGCACCCTTTGGAACCCTAAAAAGTAGCCTATGTTCTCCGCCAAGACCCAGTCTATCTCCATACCAAAATTCATCAACATTGGTTCAGCGGTTTAGCCGTGAAAAGGTAACAGACAGAGTTACTTTCGTTTATAATATAATAGATTGAATAGGACGGACAAACATTTTCCTATCCATATCTGTAATGTTATTTTTTACGATAATTTATTGATGTATGATATATTTATTACTTGCCCATCCATACCTACAACAAACGCAATAAAGCGACTCCATTGTTTTGACAAGCAATGTATTCCCACTGTCGGCCCAAGACCATGCTGCAAGTATATAACAGTAAGCGAAATAGGGAGTTTTTACAGAAATGACACGAATAACTATGAAATGACAAGAGATGACACAAAATGACAAGAGATGACACAAAATGACAAGAGATGAAAAGAAATTACACAAGACAAGGAAAAGCAAACGAAAATCACGCTGCAGTGCAGGTCGTAGGTTCGATTCCTGCCCAGGACATGCATTTGTGTGCATGAACATGTCCGCATGTCCCGAGTCTAGGTGTAATTAAGTGTATATTTAGTTTGTATTTACAAACAAAAAGTAGTATATGTAGTAATATCAGTTATCTGGTTTCCATAGTACAAGCTCTGCTTAGTTTGGGATCAGGTAGTCATGTGTAAAAGAATTTCCAAGGATATTTATTTATTTATCATAGGCGTCGGCGGACTGTAAATACTGTACTGTACCTGTAATGTGGCACGACCGTAATATTTTTTCGTAATATTTTTTAAAAAATCCTTCACAGGTCCGACGTCGAACAAGTCCGAGCGGACACTGACAATACAAAGTTAGAGAGAGACATGGTTAGTTCAAGTACTTAAAATGTGAGATGGCGATATTGTGCGCGCGCTCGGAAATAAACAACGTAAGCGCCAAACCACATTTACTTGAATTAAAAAAAAACTACTTCATGAATTAAAATATGGTTGAAGGGTAGTTTGGATATCATTATTTGCTATGTTTTAGAAATAATTTCGTGATCTAAATCGTAAAAACATCGTGGTAGCAAGGAAAATTGTAAATAATTAGAGCTCATTTCATAAATTTTTTTTATCGAGAAAATTTCATCAAATCGTGATTTGGATTTAAAGATACTCAAGATAATATAGTCAAAAAACATACATCTAAATATAAGATTCCTAGTCCACATACTTACTTAAAGAAAAAGTAGAATAGAAAATCAACCAAATTTCGAACCCTCCTCTTAAATAAGTTGTAAGTATTATTAAATTGTCATTGCAGTCTGGAGACTGTCTGTGGACCACTTTTTAATCGTAATAAAGTTTTTCTTTCTTTTCTTTTCTTTTTTAATCTAAGAGGTCCGACTGCATTGTCAATTTAATAATAATACAACTTGTATATTACTTTTTACTTCGTTTTTTCAAGGTTCACCACCTGTCACGTTGGGTTCTGACTATCTGGTGAAACGTGGGCTTTGAGTTGGTTAATACTTCCACAATGTGGTGGTGTATGGCCACTCAAGCCTCTGATTACCCCCGAATGGGGATAAAAGTCGTGACGTTAATTTTTTTTTTTTATTGACTTCGTTTTTTGTCAGGGCAGTCGTGTTTTTAATTATTTCTAATTTAATTTTATGAGCCCGGAAAGGTGGGCAAAAATAGTCACCAATTGGATTCCCAATGGACGAAGCCGACAAAGAGGTCGACCAAGGAAGAGATGGGAGATGATTTGACCACTTTTGCGTGAACATCGTGGCAGGAAATAGCCCAAAACAGAGACATGTGGAGACGTAAATGGGAGGCCTTTGCCCAGCTGTGGGACCTTTAACGGCTATTAAAAAAAAATCGCAACAAACACGAAAATACTTACCAAATAACGCAACACTATTTGAGGGGTGGCCTTTCTATACTTCCTGGCGATGTCTATGAGGGTGGGGTCGTCGGCCCGGGGCGCGGGGAGGGCGGGGGTCTTGTTATCAAATAGTGAGCCGAAGGGAGTGTAGGCCATCACTACTATATCATGCTTCTTACAGAAACCCACTACTTTCTCTTGGGCTAAGTTCAAGTTCACCTGGAAAAAAGTCGTTTGTATCATTAAAAAAAAAAACAATAAGTAGGGTAACGGCACCCAATATTGGCACCCCCCCCAATTATTGGCACTTTTGAAGTTATCTTTAAAAAATAAGAAAACTAAACATGGAAATAGTGTTTATTTGTTAGTCATATATTTCACAGTTTTTCACACCTACCTACTATTCTATCCGCTGAACTAAGAAATTCCATAGAAATATGTATGGACAATAATTGGGTCCACCGGTGCCAATAATTGGGGGTTTTACCCTATATCGACAGACTAAATAAAACATATAAATCGATCTCAACTTTGAGATGCATTTATTAATACGAGCCTTAGGGTGCGTTTCCACTGAAGCGGAGCTGGGCGGAGTGGAGCGGAGCGGCGGACTGTCATTGGCCAACTGTGATGTGCCAAGAGCGGAGTGGAGATTTCGAGCAGTCCGCTCCGCTCCGCTCCGCTCCGCGACAGTGGAGACGCACCCTTAAGGTGGGAGTTCGATGGACGCGGCAGACGGCAGACGTCAGTCGGTCTTATAGAAATTGTAATGCCGTCTGTCGTCGCGGCACATGTCATCGCCACAATTTGTATGAGACCGACTGTCGTCTGCCGTCTGCCGCGTCCATCGAACTTCTACCGTTACACACCAACTGTATGGTCCCAAACTAAGCAACGCTTGTACTATGGGTACCGTACAATGGACTGGGGGCGATCCCAGTGACACCCAGACCAGGGTAAAATAACAAAAGGCTGTTTCCTAAATTTACCTCTGGCCGGAATCGAACCCACAACCAACCGATGCAGAGAGCCGAGCGGCCAACGCTGAAACCACTGCGGCAAGTAGTCGCCAAATCACAGGTGACAAGACCTTTGTCATGCCTTATGTCCGGCTCTCTCACTCATCGTACGAAACGCAGCTGTAATAGCTGCTGTACGCCGATTTTCCGTGAGAGGGTGTTACTACTCTGGTCGAGCCAGCCCGTATATGAGCTGCAGTCAATTGGCTACAGCTTGGCTCCACCAATAGCGACTTTCCAAGCACAGATACCTATTCCCTATCATGAGTCCTTCAAAAACATACCTCAACTTGTAGCACTGAAGGTTTAATTTCGCAGTTAGCCAAGATGCGTTCAATCTGACTTGTGTTGAAGTTAGACACTCCTATAGACTTGGCTAGGCCAAGTTTCTTGACCTCCTCCATGCCTCGCCAAGTGTCTAAATAGTCTATAATATCGTATCCACTGAAATCTGGCTGAAAAACAGAATTAAGCATAATTAAATAGTTGTTAAGTCGAATTTCGGAAATGTACCATCACGCCTGTAAACCCTAAAGGGCTAGGCAAAGGTGTATCGCAGTGCACCAATATTACACCAATGTTTTTATTTATTTTGATGAAAATCGCGCTCTAAAAAGTATGCAACAAGAAAATATTCTCATCTAGAGGATAGCCGTGGTCCGTGGTCGTATGCCACTTTGACCTAAAGAGCCTAAACTTTTTACAAAGATTTTTATCAAAACAAAAAAAAATCACACCCTAAAATGTATGAATTTTTTTTTCTCATCTCGAGGAAAGCCATGGTACGTGGTTGTATTCCACTTTGCCCTAAAGTACCTAAACGGACCATGGCTATCCTCTAGGTGAGCATATTTTCTTGTTTCATACATTTTAGGGTGTGATTCTTTGATATTTTTTTTTTGTTTTTTATAAAGTCATAGAACAAAAGTTGTTGTTTTTGATGTCAGTAATACGCCCCTGCAAGGTTGTTAGTGTTTTATCAATAACCCTGTATAAACTAAACACTAAACACTTTGTCACTAAACTTTTAATAATCAATCAGATAGGGATATCCTGCGGTGCGTCTGGAGATCCAATATAATAATAATAATAATATCCTGGGACATTTATTACACACGGCTACCTGATCCCAAACTAAGCAGAGCTTGTACTATGGAAACCAGATAACTGATATTACTACATATACTACTTTTTTTATTTGTAAATACATACTTAATATACATATACACCCAGACTCCGGACATACAGACATGTTCATGCACACAAATGCATGTCACGGGTAGGAATCGAACCTACGACCTGCAGCGTGAAAGTCGCCTCCGCGCCAACCACGCTAACGGGCCCGTCCCGCAATGGGCTGGGATTGATCCCAGTGACGCTCAGACCGGGGCAAATTACGAAAAGACCTCAATGGTAGAGCTCATACCTATAGTTCGCGACAGGTCGAGATGACATTCGGGTTATGAGCTTTTTGCAGAATAAAATCCGAACCAAATTAACAGGACCCGCTAAACAATTAAAATCGCCCACAAAATTATTAAATTAAATTATTCTGTTGCGTTGCGGGTCCTGCTAATTTTGATTCGGATTTTATTCTACAAAAAGCTCATAACCCGAATGTCATCTCGACCTGAGGGCCTACTCTTTTACAAACGAAAACGAAATTTCGGACGAAATTCCCATATTTCCTACTACGTTTCTCATTGATTCCGACATTTTTTACGAAAGAAAATTGTTTGACGTTTAGATTCGACGACTACGAAGAGGTCAAACAATTTTCGTTCGTAAGAAATGTCGGAATCAATGAGAAACGTAGTAGGAAATACTCGAATTTCGTCCGAAATTTCGTTTTCGTTTGTAAAAGAGTAGGCCCTCTGTCGCGGACTATACATGTGTTCGTCTGATGACATATTAAATATTGCACGCGATTTTCGATAACTCTCAGATGGCTATCATTATTAATTAATTTATCGTTTAAATACTTTAAATTAGATTTGTTTAGATGATAGCGGGGTCTTTGTGTTAAATTGTTTATTGCATGACTATGCAACATCACAAAAAATCCCATGGCCACATTCAAAACAGTTAAACAGGTTTTTTTTGGCTTTGTTATTCGCATATAGCCAGTGTCATGTAAAAATATTTTTTCAAGTTCTTGAATGTTCGCCCACCCCATGTTACAATGGGTGCGTCCATAAGAGGCGAGCGGAGCGCCCATCGGATCGAAGGTTAAGCAACACTTGGTAAGGTCAGTCAGAGATGAGTGACCATTTAGTGGCATTAGAACTGAGCGTCTCCGTGCTTCGGGGCTCGTAAAAACTCGGTCCCGGTTGTTGTCATCTAGGCAGTCGTTAAGCCTTGTCAGAGGCCTTCGGGCGGCTTGAACAACTCTGACACCAGGTTGGCCACTGACCATACGATAAAGAAGCAGTTACAGCGCAATGAAGCTTACCTTATCAGAAATAGGTGTGTGTATCAAATATAAATCTACGTAGGACATGTTGAGTCTTGTCAAAGATTTATTTAATGATCCCACGACGTCCCTGTGTTCGTTGGAGGGTAGCTGGAAAGCAAATAAATTATAGTCAGACGAGTCCTCTGGCCGATAGCGGCAATAACATGCCGTCCGCCAAGTAGTAGAGAAGTAAGACGAGACGACGCGACGACAGAGTAGTATATCGAGTGTCTCAAAAGTACGAAATAATAATAAAAATACATGTATCTATATACGGTAGCTGATAAATGTAGATGCCTAGTGAAGACATACTATACTACGTACTGTAACTACAATAGTTTCCAAGTTACAGGCTTTAGAATATTCGTAATAGTTGTGCAAATATTACCTACATAGTTAGTAGTTAGTACATAGTAGATAAGTACCTATTACTGTTTTTTAAAATTGGCGAGGGGGGTTATTGTAAACTCACCACACCAAAAATCATGTGTGAACTCACCACAGTGCTATTTTTCTGTTTTGATTATTGTAAACTAACCACAGGTTTTTATTTTGTACGGACTGCAGAAAAATCAAAGTATATCGAATGAATTGAATTATACTACATTTAAACATTAAAGTCGGGGCACTCGACTTTGCTGCGTTAGGTTCGAAGGGAATGACCTTCGTTCTCTTCGTGTTAGGTTACTGGTGACCCTGAACGCAGAAATAGGAGCCCCGCCAAGAGGGGCTCCGTCAACTTTGTCATGGAGTAAAATGGCTGACATGTTTGTAAAGTCAGAAAATGACACATTTGCGGAACAAGTTATTTTTTTATTAATTAATTATAGTAAAAGATTTAGCTTCCATTTCGAACAACTTTGCTTGCTGACCCTACTTTTTGCAATTTATATATTATAATATACACTGTGGTGAGTTTACACATACTTTTATTGATTGTGATGAGTTAACAATGAATGTATAAAATATACGAACGTGTGGTGAGTTTACAATGTGGTGAGTTTACAATAACCCGGCGAGGGAATTAGAAAACAGAATTGAATTGAAAAAAGTGTACCCATTTTCAATAAATTTTTTATAGTTACTATCTAGGTATCCAATAACTACTACTACTACTCCTATTCCCCATACTCATCCAAACCACAATTATTATTTCGTAGTTGAGACAACCTGTAGAAGGAGAATGTTGGATGTCCGAAGTCTGTGCCTCGACTTACCTTGGTAACAATAAATATCTTATCTCGAGGCACTGACGAGGCACGGACTCCGAGGCCGACTTGATCTTCGTTGTGATAGACGGCTGCTGTGTCAATCAACCTGGAATAGTAAGTGTTAAAAAAACCAGCCAAGTGCGTGTCGGACTCGCGCATAAAGGGTTCCGCACCACCGTAGAATATAAAAGAATAACGTCAAAGAAAAAAGTTAATATAAATAAATATCATGCTATGCCGGTAATGACGAACTTTCGTACAAACTTTCAATTCCAAAAAATTAAATCAGTGTCTTTTGAGTTGTGTTTGAGTTGCATTTGAGTCCCTAATCGGTTTATAACGCACCTGTAACCAGCATCCAACGCCCATGTGACTGGGTGTTCCACTTCGTGCTTCTTCACATCCTTCACGCCATTCTGAAATAAATAAAGGTGGTAGAGCCAAGCTGTAGCCAGTTGACTGCAGTTCATAGAATTAAATCTATATAAAATTGAAGTGTCTGTTTGCAAAATGAAATGTAACGTCACGACTTTTATCACCATTCGGGGGTAGTCAGAGGCTTGAGTGGCCATACACCACCACATTGTGGAGGTATTAACTAACTCAAAGCCCACGTTTCCCCAGATAGTCAGAACCCAACGTGACAGGTGGTGAACCTTGTCGCCGTGTATACAGGAACTGACTATTACCTAATCCCGAGGGATAGGTAGTTAGGTAGGTAGGTAGGGGTAGGTGGGTCTGTTTGCAACTAGCTTTTCAAAATAACTAGTTTTTCACTAAATGCCTTATGAAAGTATATATGGTACTTATAACAAAAACGCAATTTAAAAAACCGGCCAAGTGCGTGTCGGACTCGCACATAAAGGGTTCCGTACCACCGTAGAATAAACACGTCAAAAATATCAAATTTATTTTATGGGGACCCCTTTATTTTTATTAAATTTTATTTTTAGTATTTGTTGTTGTAGCGGCAACAGAAATGTACACATTCTGTGAAAAATTTTAACGGCTCGTGAGATACAGCCCGCTGACAGACGGACAGATAGACGGACAGCGTAGGCTTAGTAATAGGGCCCCGTTGGCATCTTTTGCATACGGAACCCAAAAAAAAAATATTACCGTAGGTATAGTCCGCGACAGGTCGAGATGACATTCGGGTTATGAGCTTGCTTGCTTGCTTGCTTTGCGCAACGCAACAGAATAATTTAATTTAATAATTTTGTGGGCGATTCTAATTGTTTATCGGGTCCTGTTAATTTTGATTCGGATTTTATTCTGCAAAAAGCTCATAACCCGAATGTCATCTCGACCTGTCGCGAACTATATATACTTTTATAGGCATTTAGGCAATCTGTTAACTTGACCTTAGATACCAGAGTTCAACTTAATTTATTTGTATCTTAGACCATCTAACTAGGGACCCGGTACGCGCATAATTCCACGAACAAAATGTTCTGTCAATTCTTGGGGGAGGGGAGGTAACCACTACATTAAAATTGACGCACACTTACTCAAAACATTTTGTGTCATTATAAACGCACACGTAAAGAAATGTGCAACACTAGTATATTTTACGCACACTAAAAGATCTAATACGTCAACATACAAAATTTTACTACCGTAGGACCATCGGTGTAATAGGGTGAATACCACTATCGATATTTCTAATTAGCTATATCGATAGTTTCATATACTCATTATTACATTTATAGCTGTCATTATAATCTACTGAATTATCTCTACTGAAACAGCTGAACAAGAAATAATGAGTAACTCACGAGGCGTAAATATTCAACGGAAACAAGATGATTCCGGGTACATCCCAATTCAGTTCCTTGAAAATGAGATTATCTAAAAAATAAGTACCTAATGTTCCCAAATAAGCTGTTTCATCCCCCCCCCACTCCCACTCGACCAGCGCCATCTGCTGCCACTGGCCTGGCTGATATCTTTTGTTAGGTAGGTACGTATAAACGTAATAGGTATTATTATACTAATGTCATCATCATCATCATTTCAGCCAAAAGACGTCCACTGTTGGACATAGGCCTCTCCCAAGGTTTATTATACACTATATATATTATATTTTTATCGATACCGGTCTGCAATCATAAATAAACACTACTACAACACTGGTCAAATCAAAAAGTATTTAATTCAAAATCATTCTTGCAACATTGACTAATACGACTGAATAATTTTGATACTTGATTTATTATTTTCCATATTATTTATTATTCATAATGCAAGCGCAAGCACTTTTAAGTTTTCTTTGATGTTGGTCAATAAGATAATATTTGTTATACATATATTTATGCCATATGTGATTCATCGCCTCAGTAGCAGACGCTGCCTGCTTCTGGGTCATATGGACCCGGAGCAGTGTCAGGTTCGATTCCGTTTATCAAGATCAAGAATTTATCGAGATCGTATTTATCTGAATTGTTTCGATAGTGGGTGTTTTTGTTTCAACATGAGTTAGTTATTTTTTTTTGTATTTTAGGAAAATAAAACAAACATATCATAGCTACTGCGTTTTTTAATTATTTTTTTATTTTAATCTTGGTCTAAATATTCCACTCCTGATAAATCCATATATTGGCGTGGGCCTGCCGCTGCCACATCAACTCATCATCATCAGTCTCCACAGCATTGCTGTCATCTTGAAGATTTATTATTAATCGATTAATGTCATCGTAAAGAGCAATTTTCGACTATTCTTACCTGAAAAATAAAATAATTCAATAAAAGATAATTTCTTTAATGCTTTAAGATTATTTGTTTATTTAGTAATTAAGTAACGATGTTAACTGACAAGCAAACATAGAAAAATAAAGCAACCTTAGTTTATGTATTGGTCGAGATGAAAGCAACACATAAAAATAATGCGCAAGTATCAAGTGTATTCAATCGAATGTACCTCTAAGCGATCAATGTATATTTACTGAAAAACCTGTAAACTGAAGCTTTGAGCCTGCCTTTGTATACAATAAACACATTATTTAACTTAAAAACTGTATAATAAACTGCTTATATACCTATAATATCAGCGGTTCTTTGGTAAACATGGTCGAGTACTGACAAAATATTTTGCACCTCAAATTCCGCGAGACACCGCCTGTAAACTTTGTGAATCACCTCTCTTGTTGAATTACTAATGATTTATTCATTGTAAATCGTTTTTAACGTTCTGCGACTGGTTTATCACCGCGTAATTCAGTATTTATCCGTTTGTTTACAAAGTTCAAATACTTGACAATTATTTGACAAATAAAAAATACAGTTGCCAGGGTAGAAAAGATTCGTCTATGGTCACAGTAGAGTATTCGATTAATTCGTACTCGATTAATTGTATCGATAATGTTTTCGATTCTTATGACATTTAATATTTTAATGAATTTAATAGAAAAATTGCATTAATTACATCAAAAATACTTACATATGAAATGTTACCCCATCTTTTTGTATATTACTATTTTTTGTAATTTCTTTGCACACGTTTAATGGGACAATTCGGCATTTTTCACGGAGCACCTTACACCGCGAAAACGATACTTACTCTGATCAAATCGATTTCGAAAACAGTTTTTATATACGTGTCAGAGATTGTTGGTCCTGTACCTATAGAAAAAAGCTAGAGGGGAAGATCATGCGAAGCGCATCCTGAGCTAATACATCCATGATTTGTATAGATTCGTTTTGAATAACTAAATATTTATATTGTTGTTGCTTCACAAGTTTTGACAGAAAAGGTCATTGACAGACTATAATTTAATGTTACTACGTATTTCAGAAGACCGAATGGGTGTCGGACAATGAACTTTACGTATCAGCAACAAGAAATGGTAATGAGATGTGCTTTTAAAAAAAAGTTATTTATAAATAAGATGGCAAAGAAGCTTACGGCCCGCCTGATGTTAAGCTATTACCGTAGCCTATGGATGCTTGAAACATCAAAGGCACTTCAGAAAAATTGGGAACATTATACAAACTTCCACCCCCTATTTTACACCCTTAGTGGTGGGATTTTCAAAAACGCTGAAATTAATATTTTTTATTCGTAAATTATATTATAGCCTAATTACCAATTTTCATGTTTCTAATTTCAGAAATATGGGTTGGTTTAAACCAATTTAAATAAAATAAATAAATATTTTAAATTTCCTTTTTTTTGCAACTCTAATAAGTATTATTTCGTACTTCTGATATACCGGTAGATACTTACGTCATCGAACCCTAGGAAGGTGCCCAGCCCAATAGCTGGTAAGTAGTTACCATCATTTAGTGGCAGACGATATGCTTTTCCACCGTCTTTTTCATCGCAATACTGAAAATAAATAAATAATTAACCTGACTAATAAACTAATATACTACCTAACAATGAACATATCTGTATGTCCCGAGTCTGGGTGTAATTATGTATATTAAGTATACAGTTCGCTGACGGTGAGGGAAAACATCGTGAGGAAACCTACCTATCCCTCGGGATTAGGTAATAGTCAGTTCCTGTATACACGGCGACAAGGTTCACCACCTGTCACGTTGGGTTCTGACTATCTGGTGAAACGTGGGCTTTGAGTTGGTTAATACCTCCACAATGTGGTGGTATATGGCCACTCAAGCCTCTGACTACCCCCGAATGGGGATAAAAGTCGTGACGTTACATTTTTTTTTTTTATTAAGTATGTATATACAAACAAAAAGTAGTAAGTATAGGTATTAATATCAGTTATCTGGTTTCCATAGTACAAGCTCTGCTTAGTTTGGGATCAGGTAGCCGTGTGTAAAAGAATGTCTCAGGATATTTATTTACTACTAAAATAAGTAACTAAGTACTACTAAAATAAAATCGTACATAGATTTAACAAAATAGATTTAACAAAGAAAAACAAAAAAAGGTGCGGGCCAGGATTGAACCCTAGACCTTAAGTACGCAGGATGTTTAACCAATCGGCTATCACTGCTCTTGGTATAACGATAATATTACATTTAACTTACCACGGTCCCAACAACAAACATTAAAATGCACAAAACACACGTCATTTTATGTTCATAGACAAACTAAGAATAAATAATAAACTCAGCGTTAAACCACATTACGGTATTTTTTTTAAACGAATAATTGTATGCCATTTTGAATCTTAACGCTGTTGTAATAAGAAAAAATGTGGTGTACAATCTCTTTTTACGAATAGTTGTTTGGTATTAATGAAGTACACGAGTTTGAGCGCTCTATCTCGTACGTACCTACATGAAAAGACGAAATATATAGTAAGTTGTACTTAAGTTTGACTTAGAAAAAAACTAAATAAAGTTGCGAATTAAGATAAATTATTAATAATATTTAATAACATAAAAAAATACTCTTATGTTATACTTGGCTTACCCTTCTATTAAAAACAAAAAAAAAAAAACAATTAAGGTCCCTCGTAAAACATAAAAACCCGCAGGAAATTTCACGCGGCAAACGCGGGTAATCTTTTTCCAAAATTTACGCGGACGAAGTCGCGGGCACAGCTAGTAGTTATTTTAAATATATGGATCAATATAATCTTCTTAAATTATCTATCGACTTCAGACACAGCAGAGTTGGGCAAAATTTAATGCGATTAATTAATTGCATATTGCAGGTGCTGTCACAATTAACAATTAACTGTGATTTGTTGGCGATTGACAAACACATCAAAATTAATTGTTAATTGTGACACCACATGCAATCTGCAATTAATTAATTGCAATTAAATTTTGCCCTACCTGAGACATAGTAGATTTGAATTGTTATATTATTTTTTTAAGCTCCTACTTTTTAGGGTTTCAAGTAGTGTACTTACTTTTGTCGTGTTATAGTTGGTTCAGTCAACTATAGGATCAAGGAGATCAACGCTACCAATATATAATACCTATAACTGATAGACAAAGAGGTGTTGGCTATTTTACAGAGTATCAGAGCTAAAGCGACTGTAGCCTAGGGGTGAACAGGTTGGGCTAGCAATCAGAAGGTCCCAGGTTCGATCCCCGGTGGGGCATGCACCAATGGATGAATTTTCATCTATGTGCATAATTTACAGTTCGCTGACGGTGAGGGAAAACATCGTGGGGAAACCTACCTATCCCTCGGGATTAGGTAATAGTCAGATCCTGTATACACGGCGACAAGGTTCACCACCCGTCACGTTGGGTTCTGACTATCTGGTGAAACGTGGGCTTTGAGTTGGTTAATACCTCCACAATGTGGTGGTGTATGGCCACTCAAGCCTCTGACTACACTCGAATGGGGATAAAAGTCGTGACGTTACACATTTTTTTATCAGATCTACTTCTCCACCAAGCCAATTAGGAGCTCGGATGGAATGCAGCTTCCCCGCCCGCACACCCGTCCACCTGCGGCTTCCCGCCCGCCACACCTCCCGCACCGCCGCCGCAAGGGGCGGGTGACGTCACATTTGACAGGCTCCTAGTTGGCTTGGTGGATTAGTACACCATCACGCCTATATTCCTCAAGAACAATTTTATTTTACGAAATCTATAAAATTTACTAAAGTTAAACAATTATAGAGAGGGACCCACCACTCACCCTCGGAATTGTCAACCTCCAATATTATAAACCAAATGAATTGATCGATAATAGAAGAAGCCAACAAGACCTAACTCCCTGTCAGTCGAGAGTATGTCTGTCATGAGTCATGGACCCTAACAATTAGCAATTCTCCGCAGACAAAGCGAATCCTAAATAAATAAGTCCAGCTGCGGTAATAATTTGTCTGCGGAGAATTGCTAATTGTTAGGGTCCATGACTCATGACAGACATACTCTCGACTGACAGGGAGTTAGGTCTTGTTGGCTTCTTCTATTATCGATCAATTCATTTGGTTTATAATATTGGAGGTTGACAATTCCGAGGGTGAGTGGTGGGTCCCTCTCTATAATTGTTTAACAATGGATTTCCGCAAAGTTACGCCTGATTCCATCAATTACTAAAGTTAATCAATAAGCCCAGGGGGCCTACTCGCTTACAAACGAAAACGATATTGCGGACGAAATTCGCGTATTTCCTACTATGTTTCTCATTGATTCCGACATTGAAAATTGTTTAACGTTTAGATTCGACGACGACGAAGACGTCAAAAAATTTTCGTTCGTAAGAAATGTCGGAATCAATGTGAAACGTAGTAGGAAATACGCGAATTTCGTCCGCAATATCGTTTTCGTTTGTAAGCGAGTAGGCGCCCTGGGGCCCTACCACCTCTTATAGCAGTATTGTTTTAACGTTTCAGCGACTTTTTGTGCAACGACGTTTCTTATTGTCATGACAATAAGGTACGTAATGTAATGTAACGTCACGACTTTTATCCCCGTTCGGGGGTAGTCAGAGGCTTGAGTGGCCATACACCACCACATTGTGGAGGTATTAACCAACTCAAAGCCCACGTTTCACTAGATAGATAGATAGGTATAAGGTACGTCATTGCACAAAAAGTCGCTGAAGCGTTAAAACGTTCCTATTATTGAATCGCGATAAGATGTCGTGGTGAGCCCCCTGGGCTCCTACTCCGAAATACGAAACGAAACGTTTCGGCAGAGGATGGTACGTTTTCCTAACCCGAAAGTATTTCGGAAGTGTTCCGGATTCTTTCGGAGTAGGGTCCACGAAAGAAGAAACGTCAAATCACGACTATATCCGAACTTCGGATCCGAAACGCTTTCGGAGTAGGAATACGTACCATCCGTCAGCCGAAATGTTTCGTTTCGTGTTTCGGAGTTGGCGGCATGTATTCCTAACAACAATTTTACTATCGATATCTTAAAAATTAGCTAAAGGCGAAGGCAAAAGTGAATATGCGTAGAATCGGTTGCAACTTTGCAAAATAGGGGTTCTAATGGATAGAAATAAACAACGTTTTTATTTCATACAATTTAATTGAGACGTTTTGAAGTTACTGTTGTTTTTTAAAACTCTATGGAACCTGACACTGATCTTCACTTTGTTAGGGTTCCGTACCTAAAGGGTGCCAACGGGACCCTATTACTAGGCCTACGCTGGCCGTCTGTCTGTCTGTCTGTCTGTCCGTCCGTCTGTCTGTCAGCGGTCTGTATCTCACGAACCGTAATAGCTAGAGGCTTGAAATTTTCACAGAATGTGTATTTCTATTGCCGCTACAATAACAAATACTAAAAATAAAAATAAAGTTTAAAAATAAAGGGTGTCCCCATACAATAAACTCGATATTTTTGACGTTTTTATTTATAACTCATAAATTAAACTATAAATAAAGGGAAAACTAATATTTTAACCATTAGTGATCATTATAATAGCTTTTACATAAATTGTTGAAAAAAAATATCGTAAAAATACATTTTTTTACCAATTATTTAACTTTTAAGCGACAGTGGCGCTATCTAATCGCATATGTGTAAACTAAAATTTTCACAGAATGAATTTCAATAAAAATTAATAACATATATACGGTGTTTGGTACGGAACCCTCTATGTGCGAGTCCGACACTTGGCCGGTTTTTTTTCACTATATGAACGATGTCTCTTCTTATAAAATATATTTAATTTCTTTATCGCACAACTATTTCTTTTTACTTATCCGCCCATATCCCATCTAGTTATGGGTAAGTAACTTCAAAACTTCTCAATTTAATTGTATAAAATAAAAACGTAGTGTAATTTACCCATTAGAACCCCATTTCTGCAAAGTTGTAACCGGTTCTACGCATATTTACTATTGTCTTCGCCTCAAGGTCTAATGACTTGCATATAATATAGGTATTTTTTATTCACTTCTAGTATACGGAAGTGAATTGTAATTCAGAATGTTAGGTTTATTTATAGATTAACATTCTACAAGTGATTTCAAACTGGAATTGTAGTATTATTAATTGTGAATGGATATACAGGGTTATTGGTAAAACACTAACAACCTTGCGGCCCTGTATACTGACATCATTAACAACAACTTTTGTTCTATGACTTTTTACAAAACAAAATACATAATTATGCTAAGTGTCCACTGGCAAGAAATCTTGCACAAGTTTACTTGCGCAAGCGACTTGCAATGTGTAAACACTCACGCAAGTGGACTTCTGCGACTTGACGAACTTGCTGCAAGTCCCACATGTACACGGTTGTGTAAAATTGCAGTCAGTGGAAACAAGTAGGCAAGGAAATATGCAAGAAATTGCGGAAGTTACTTGCCAGTGGACACTTGGCATTACAAGTGACAGGGATGTTGAGAAGTCTTTGTGGCCTATAGTACCCATCTCCCTCCCCCATTACCCTGTATTGGCGCCTGCGTGGACATCTTTCGGTTGACGTATGAATGAGGATCTCACCAGAAGGAAATAAAAAACACAGTGATAAATAAATTTATTAATAAATATATGACGAATATGGTTTTTGAATAATATACAATGCCCATTTACCTTTGTACCTTTGTTCAAACATTTTTTTAAATTTATTTAATACTGTTATTGATGAGGATGACTGACTCGTTTTAACCATGTCTTTCTTCTTATTACAAAATAATCATAGACGAACCAATTGGAAGACTCCGCACGTCCTAAGAATTATACCTCCTTGAATGCGGCAATCTCAATATTGTAATGTGTGTAACTATTTGCGTCAACGCACACAAGCATGAGTAAATAGTGTGGTCAACTTCTAAACTTTTACCCCATGAATCAAAGACTACCAAACTTAAGTGGAGATGGGCAGGCTAAAATTTCAAGCGAGTGGGTTCCGGAAGATGGAAAACGGCGTTGCGGCAGGCCTAAAAAGTAATGGTGCGATGATCTTGACGCCTTAGAGAAGGACTGACAAAGAGTCGGTGGAGGAGGATGGGTGAGCCCAGCAGTGGGACGAAATAGGTAAATAAAAAAATGGGAATCTTTATTTATTTTATACAGTCTACTAGTAAGTACTTAGTTGCTGTTTTGATGTAGCTTATAAAAGTAAACAATCAAATAAATGTCAAATGGTGAATGAATGTATGTATATGAAAGTAGAGATAAAAATGCACGCTCTCCACTAAAGGTGATTATTTGAACGTGTGAAAATAAAAAGCTTTGTAATAAATATATAATTTAGTAAGGTGCCTTGCAAAATATCTATTTATAACTTACGACCTTATATAAAAATAATTATTTATTTGCAGAACAATAAAAATCGCAACCTTGGGGAAATTAAGTTTTATTACGCGGTATCACTGAACGGTGTAATTTATATTCTTTGACATTTTAATTGTTGGTGTTATTTTTCGTTGAAATTAGGATATTATGCAATACTTACTGATGGTATGTGATCCCAGTGTTTTTCTTATTGTTTGATTGATTGTTTCTGCATAATTTTACGGCGCAGGCCGGCATTTTACTATCTAAATATAATTAAAGAAAAATGACAACACGGCAGATCAGTGTGACAGAGTGGTTGCTACGAGATTACGTCAAGTTGGACTCGTATGCTCATTTATATGAGCATTATTCGTTGCCGCATTTTACAACTACACCAAATCCATCTAGACCAATATAAATCTATGAAAATAATATTTAATTTATTTAATCTATGAGTTTGACAGGTGTCAAAAGTGGCCTTTTAAAATGGTACCTACCACTTCAACTAGCTTTAGAGGTCATGAAAAAAAACACTACTTAGCTCTGAATTCATAGAAGTGTCTAGTCACGATGCAATTTCGTATTCAATCCGTTGATTCAACTTGATTTATTTGACAGATTGCGCGATTGGTAGAAAAAAGTATAAATTGACGCCTACTTTTTTCTACTACAACTACTTCAAGTTGAAGTTGACTTTTTGGCGGGAAGTGGAAAAGTGATGTTGCCATTTTCGTTTTAATTTCCAAAACTTGTGTTTCCGTGTATTATAATGTGTAATGTTGGTGGAATATTAACCATTATATGTTCATAGATGTGCGTGAGTGTGGGCAATTAGAACAAAAGTGGTAAAACATGAAATTCGGGTTCCTCCAAAAAGCCTAGTAATTTGTCAGTAAAGTATCCGCCACTTTACTTATGGGGGGGGGGGGATTTTTAGGCCTAGCCAAAGGTCTTCCTGTGCCTGACGCAGTAAAAAAAATGTATTATTATATTTTACTTGACACTGGCATATGCGAAAAGCGACGCCATATCGAAGAAAAAAAAAGTTGAAGTTATTATTTCATTTTCTAATTTATTCAAATATGGTGATTATTTGCAAGAATAAACACACAAAAATGGCAATCTCGCGAGATCTCGCGGTATTGTTATTCATAAACTCGCGAGATCTCGCCTGAGCCCCAATCTCGCGAGATTGCACTCCCACTTCAAACTTGACAACTTCAACAAATTGAATCGAGGGATTGAATACGAAATTGCATCGTGTGTAGGATAGCCTTTCTTTAGTCAATGTCCAAATTAGCGCCATTTTTCCATTTAAGCAAAGCACTTGGAATATCCATTGTCTGATTGCCTTTGTCGAATGGGTAGTTCAAATATGACTCCCAAAACACAGGCCTTACGGTCCTATATCCATTGTCGAATAACTTGATTGCTTCTATGTCTTCTTTGTCTAGGGAAAAGTCGAAGATTGATCCATTTTCTAGGACTCTAGACTTTGTCACTGTCTTGGGTATGCTTATTATTCCGCGTTCGTACTGTGAACAAAAGAGATGAATGATTTATTGGTGGTAGAGATACGCCAGCCAATTGAATGCAGCTCATATACGGTCTGGCTTGACCGGGGTACCAACCTCTCAAAGAAGATCGTCGTAAAGCAGCTATTACAGGTGTGTCTCGTACGATGAGTGAGAGAGCCGGAACCCCACCCCCCCAAATTAGTCCTTTTAACGTCCCACTCCTGAGACTCCTGAGCCGCAGGCGGTGGCAGGTGTGCGGGCGGTATGCGGGCGGGGAAGCCTCATTCCACCCAAGGGTCTAATTGTAGTTACGGTGAGGGAAAACGTCGTGAGGAAACCTACCTATCCCTCGGGATTAGGTAATAGTCAGTTCCTGTATACACGGCGACAAGGTTCACCACCTGTCCCGTTGGGTTCTGACTATCTAGTGAAACGTGGGCTTTGAGTTGGTTCATACCTCCACAATGTGGTGGTGTATGGCCACTCAAGCCTCTGACTACCCTCGAAAGGAGATAAAAGTCGTGACGTATATTTTCATGTCTAGTTGGCTTGGCGGAGAAGTACAGATGGGTTTAAGTTACCAGATATCGAAGTGTGATCTGGGTGACCGTCTTCCCATGCTTCTTGGCGATGGCTACCAGGGTCGGGTTGTTCAGCTTCGGTTCCGGACTGTTTGGGAATGACCGCGACGGGACCATGGTGCCGAATGGGGAGTATGCCACTATCACTATCTTGTTCGACTGGCAGAAGGAGACCAGGTCCTCTTGACCCAGGTTCAAGTTAATCTGGAAATGGATAATTGAATTACGAATAAGAAGCCTCGCTTCTCATTACTTTGTGACCAAATTTCAATCGAGAAAATGTGGGTGCGTATCAGTACACCTCTGCCGAACCCTTTGGGGAATAGAGGCGTGTTAGTCTCCTATTATTCTTCTTGTTATCGTATGGTTAGTGGCCAACCTGCTAGGCTATTCTGTAACGTTATACTTACTCACTTCGCACGCGTCACAGAGTAAAGACTAAAGTAAGAGGTGCCCTTATTAGATATTTGTATGAAACAAAACGTGGTCATTGTTTTTTCATTTTCATTTTACTATTTACCGGTAAATAGTTGAACTACTCGCTTCGTTTTATGTCGATGTTAGTACTAGGCCGACCACTCGGCCGACTTGCTTAGGGCCAGTAACTTAGTAACTGGTCCATGGCACGCGTGAATTTTCTAGTGAAATGCCAAATTTCAATACAAAATTTGACATATCACCTGCAAATTCACGCCTGCGAAGTGAGATTGTTGTTACAGAATAGCCTAGCTGGTGTCAGAGATTTTAAAGCCGCCCGAAGACCTGTGACATGGTTTAACGTCTGCTGCCATGCCGTCCGATGCACGGAGACGCTCAGTTCAAATGCCACTAGTTGGTCACCCTTCTCTGACTGACCTTGCCAAGCGTTGCTTAACCTCCGATCGTTTTCCGATCAGTGATTGCAGCTGGCTATGAGACTATATTATACCCATGAATGCAAATATAGCTTGGTTTTTTTTGTTTTATTTAAGTAACTAAGGTGGCAAACGGCCCGCCTGGTGCAATACTTACCAAGGGGACTAATGTGTGGGTTTGTCTTTTATGTAAAACATCACCTATACTATTATAATATACTATGTGCGTTAATAGCTACATAGTAGAGGTGAGTCGTATTTACTAGAACAGGTGCGAAGACTAGGTATTTTACGAGACTAGGTGGCACCTATTCCAATTTTGACAGTACATAGTCCACCTAGTACTAGCGCTCAACACGTCCGCTGACGCACCAAGTACCAAGTACCGTACCGTACTGCGAGAGCGTGACGACGCAATCAATATATTATGGAATAATTTTAATCTAAACAAGTTTGTTTACATAATTACTATGGAGAATTACATATTGTAAGCAATAGCGACATCTGAAGTGAGCAAAAGGCAGTTTTTGTCCCCATTTGATCTCATGTATCGAGTCCTGTTATGGATCTAAGGACTAGGTACGCGAACCATAGCCCATAAGTACTTGAGACTAGGTGGAACTGTTCCACAGAACAGGACAGGTGGAACAGGTGTTTGAATCACGTATTTTTAAATACTAGGAATAGGTCAGTTCCTGTATACACGGCGACAAGGTTCACCACCTGTCACGTTGGGTTCTGACTATCTGGTGAAACGTGGGCTTTGAGTTGGTTAATACCTTCACAATGTGGTGGTGTATGGCCACTCAAGACTCTGACTACCCACGAATGGGGATAATAGTCGTGACGCATGTGTGTGTGTGTGTGAGGTGCACCTAGTCCCAAATTTACCTAGTACAACCCTATTTACCTAGTAGTAGTATCTCTATTATATAGGTCCAGTGTCCTTACCTCAACTTGATTACACGCAGGAGGCACTTTACAATTGGCCAGCAATCTCTTCAGCTGTTCCACATTGAAGTTGGACACTCCTATGGACTTGGCGAGACCCTTCTTGAGCACAGTTTCGAATCCTCGCCACGTCTCCAAGTAGTCTATCTTCTGGTCGACTCCTTCTTGCTGGAAGAATACATTTATCGTTGCTGTATGTAAATGTAATTCACAACCAAATAACGATAACTTTGCTAACTAACCCTCAAATTTATACATAGTTATGATGGACTTAAACTGGACTTACAAATGCTTTGTAGAACCATTGTAAACTAATTAACAATTACTATAAATTTGGCGGTGAGTCTATTGTCTCCAAAAGACCCGAGACTGGCTTGAAGTTTTTTTGTTTTTTTTTATAGGACTGCGGTTGCAAAAAAGCGTACGGCCCGCCTGATGTTAAGCGGTTACCGTAGCCTATAGATGCTTACAATACCAAAGGCATTGCTCGCACATTGCTGGGGGGTGGGCTTACGGCTCTCTCACTCATCGTACGAAACGCAGCTGTAATAGCAGGTTTACGCAGATCTTCTGTGAGAGGGTGGTACTACCCCGGTGGAGCCAGCCCGTTTATGAGCTGCAGTCAATTGGCTTCAGCTTGGCTCTACCACGTTGTTGACTTGACTTTTAAGAAGATCCAAGAGGTTAAGTAGTTATTTTCGATGGCACGTCCATGGTAACATTTCCAACCTAAGCTGAGCTCCCTTAAATTAACTTATGTTAGAAATTTCAAGATGTGGAGGGGACCGTACCATGAGTGAGAGAGCCTAAAACCCAACCGAAGTTGGATCCGGCAAGAAACTTAGCTAGCTTGGTGGATTGGTGGTAGAGCCAAGCTGTAGCCAATTGACTGCAGCTCATATATAAGCTGACTCGACCGGGGTACTACCACCTGCTCACAAAAGATCGGCGTAAGTAGCAATTACAGCTGCCTTACGATGAGTAATATGAAGCCCAACGAGACAAGTGGTTTTCCAATGGTCCAAAATTTGCAGACTTGCCCTGTATTGATGGGTTTACTCACATCGATAGACATAGGCCAGTGCATCAGGACGAGGTCCACATAGTCCAGGTCGAGGCGACGCAGCGAGGCACGAACTGACACCTCCACGTCAGCCTCGCGGTGGAAATGATGCCATACCTAGAGACCATAGGGGCGGAAACCAGATTTAAAAAATAGATTATAATTTACGGACAGTTGGGGAAAAGAAAATGATGAATCGGACAGTAATGAAGAGGACAGTGGTGAACAAGACAGTGGTGAACAAGACAGTGGTGAACAAGACAGTGGTGAAGCGAACAGTGGTGAAGCTGACAGTGGCAAAAAAGACATTGGTGATGTGGACAACGCAACCCGTACTATACAAAGAGATTTATTATAGTGCCCCCCCCAAGCGCGGGCGGGGATTGAACCGTTAGCATTCCATGGAGCGCGGGTGGTGAGCGACTCACGGCTCCGGTACCATTCCGGATAAATGGTAGTGAGCGATCACGGTGCAACTCACATAATGAGTACTAGAGCGTATGCTCTGGCGGCAGGACCTACCGTAGATGGTCCCTGACGCCTCGTAAGGGGTTGCCAGGTATAGTGTGCCTCCTTTTATAACCTGACGGTTGGTGGGGGGGGGAGGGTACTATAATAAATCTCTTTGTATAGATACGGGATGCGTTGGTGATATGGACAGTTGTGATGCAGACAGTGGTGAAGTAAACAGTGGTTTTTTGATTTTTTTTTATAGAACTGAGGTGGCAAGCAATCGTACGGCCCGCCTGATGTTAAGCAGTTACCGTAGCCTATAGATGCTTGCAATACTAAAGATCAATCAAACCAATCTGGGTCATCACGCCAACGTTTCGTTTCTTACCTTAGTAGTGACAAATACTTCCTCCCTCCTCACGACCCCCTCCCTTATCTTCTGGTTGATGACCTCCCCCACTTCCGGCTCTACTCGGTACAGGTGAGCTGTATCGATGTGTCGGTAGCCAATGTCGATGGCGTAAGACATCGCTTCCACCATCTTAGGAAGGTCTGAGATTTCTAACTCAAACTGGAAATTAAAAGCAATAAGATTAGTTCTGGAGCGACTGTAGCCTAGGGGTGAACAGGTTGGCCTAGCAATCAGAAGGTCCCAGGTTCGATCTCCGGTGGGGCATGCACCAATGGATGAATTTTCATCTATGTGCATAATTTACAGTTCGCTGACGGTGAGGGAAAACATCGTGAGGAAACCTACCTATCCTTCGGGATTAGGTAATAGTCAGTTCCTCTGACTAACCCCGAATGGGGATAAAAGTCGTGACGTTATATTTCATTAGTTCTGCCCTGGGAGATCAACTCAGGAATGAAGAGATACGCAAAGGCCCAAGGTAACCGACATAGCCCGCAGGATTGCCAAACTTAAGTGGCAGTGGGCAGGGCACATTGCTCGTAGAACAGATGGCTGATGGGGCCGAAGACTTCTCGAGTGGCCGCCGCGCACCGGAAAGCGTAGCGTGGGTAGACCTCCCACAGGATGGACCAACGACCTAGTGAAGGTCGCGGGAATCCGCTGGATGCGGGCAGCGCAAGACCGGTCATTGTGGCGAACCTTGGGGGAGGCCTATGTCCAGCAGTAGACGTCTTTTGGCTGAGATGATGATGATGAGGATTAGACCAGTCTTGACTAGTCTTTGGCAGTCTAGTCCCGCCACAGACCCACCACTGTTACTCCTGTAAGCCGTGATTGACAGTGTCCAAAGATGACGCCAAGGTTTGACCCTCGACGAGTCCCAGGGAAAAGCTAAGATGTATTGGAATCCGCAGAAATTTAAGCAAAAGAAAGGATGAAGAGTTGAAAGAAGATTATCCACTTCCCTCCGTTCATACTGGGATTATACTGGGATCATACTGGGATCATACTGGGATCATACTGGGATCATACTGGGATCATACTGGGATCATACTGGGATCATACTGGGATCATACTGGGATCATACCAGGATCATACTGGGATCATACTAGGATCATACCAGGATCATACTGGGATCATACTGGGATCATACTGGGATCATACTGGGATCATACTGGGATCATACCGGGATCATACCGGGATCATACTGGGATCATACTAGGATCATACCAGGATCATACTGGGATCATACTGGGATCATACTAGAATCATACTGGGATCATACAGGAATCATACTGGGATCATACTAGGATCATACCAGGATCATACTGGGATCATACTGGGATCATACTGGGATCATACTGGGATCATACTGGGATCATACTGGGATCATACCGGGATCATACTGGGATCATACTAGGATCATACCAGGATCATACTGGGATCATACTGGGATCATACTAGAATCATACTGGGATCATACAGGAATCATACTGGGATCATACTAGGATCATACCAGGATCATACCTTCTCATTAAGTCCCAGCCACGTGCCGTATCCCAACGCTGGGATATCACGTCCATCATTTAGTTTAATCGTAGGGATTTCAACCTGAAATGTATATAAAAAAAATGATCAAAAGTTGATAGATTCTCTTCGACTTTTTTGGGACGTGGTTTCACTTTTTTTTGGGACTTTGCCTTTGCTTTTACTTTGGTAGGTAATCGTTTATTCATTTAATTAGGTAGGTATGTCATTTTAAGGTGCACCGACGATGAAGGTCGCGGGAAACCGCTGGATGCAAGCAGCACAGGACCGGGCGTTGTGGAAAACCTTGGGGGAGGCCTATATCTAATAGTGTACGTAGCATATATAGCACGCGTATATAGCGCGCGTATATAGCGACTGTAGCCTAGGGGTGAACAGGTTGGGCTAGCATTCAGAATGTCCCAGGTTCGATCCCCGGTGGGGCATGCACCAATGGATGAATGTTCATCTATGTGCATAATTTACATTTCGCTGACGGTGAGGGAAAACATCGTGAGGAAACCTACCTATCCCTCGGGATTAGGTAATAGTCAGTTCCTGTATACACGGCGACAAGGTTCACCACCTGTCACGTTGGGTTCTGACTATCTGGTGAAACATGGGCTTTGAGTTGATTAATACCTCCACAATGTGGTGGTGTATGGCCACTCAAGCCTCTGACTACCCCCGAATGGGGATAAAAGTCGTGACGTTACATTTGTACGTCTTTTGGCTGACATGATGATGATAATTGAACTGGAAACCTTGAACTCGCTTAATAATAATAATAACCATTTAATTCAGGCAACGATGGCATAAGTACCTTAAAGTCTAACATACATATTATATTAAAAATAATTTAAAAAATTCAAAACACGACTGCCCTGCCAAAAAACGAACTAAAAAGTATAAAACAAGTGCAGTGTCATTGCAGTCGGGGGACCGTTCTGTGGAACATATTTAATCTAAGAGGGCTCCCGACTGCAATGACACTGCACTTGTTTTATACTTTTTAGTTCGTTTTTTGGCAGGGCAGTCGTGTTTTGAATTTATTAAATTATTTATTTTTATTTTATGCATTTTAGTGACAGCAGCCAAAAATGATATATTTGTTTTGCATGTACACCCTACCTAAGTTAAATTATGCCTATAAATTCTACAGTTTTGGACTGTGCTCATCAAGGCCTTCAATTTGATACCCATATTGTAATAATGGAAAAAAAAATTTTTTTTTTTCACATATTAAAGTTGAGCCATAATGCCGCCATATTGATTTTTTTCAAAAATAATATACCCAGTGTTACCCGGAATGATGTGAGGATTCTAACGATACCCCATACATCGAAATCCGTTCAGGCATTTATAAGTTGTGGTGGAATAAAGAATCTCACATACAAACATACATACATACATGAACCCTAAACACATATACACTCTTTTTTTTTTTGGGCGGTCGTGTAAAAATAACTTAAAATAGATTATGAACGTGTTTATTAAGCCGGATTATGTAAAACAATATCGAGCTGTTAAGAACTTAGAGAATACCTGTTCGACACTGGTACCCAAGGCTCGTTAAATGCATCTCAAAATTGAGATCGATCTTAAGATGCAGTTATGACGTTTAACGTATGGAACATCTGTCAAAAACAGCGTCTTAAGATCGATCTCAACTTTGAGATGTATTTTAATCCGTACAGTTCGAAATGTGTCTTAATTTTGTCTTTGAGAAAACAGAACAAACTAATAGAACAGGTATTTCTTATCTGTTACCCAAAACTATTTTTAAATCTAACATTTTTCTAACCTATGCGTGTTCATCTTAATAATAAACTCAATAAACAGAAACTACAATAAAAAAAACATTGAAACATGCAATAAAAACATTGTACCAATAAATATAATAAACATCAACTAACCTGCGACATTTTATTGAAAAAACTTGCGACACGAGTGAACAGCGCCGAGTTCGAACGACGACTGATTGATTCACACACAGTAGACTGGTACCCATTGTATGTGAACACATGTTTGCGCCCGCGCACGTTTCGATAGATGTTTCTCCACAGCGGCCATATTTACGCAAGTCTAGCTACCACACCAAGCCAACTAGCCACTCGGGTATAGGTATATCAAATGATAATAAGTCAATGATTCCGCGGTCCTTCCACCACGTAGTGGGAGCTACTGCCACAGGAGTGCCGGCATTGGCCCAGGCTCACTACGTTGTGGACGGACCGCAGAATCATTGACTTATTATCATTTGATATTTATACCCGAGTGTCTAGTTGGCTTGGTGGAGTAGTACTAGTTAATATCGCCAGACTAACACACCAACTGTATGGTCCCAAACTAAGCAACACTTGTATGGGTACCAAACAATGGACTGGGGGCGATCCCAGTGACACCACACAGGGGCAAATTACGAAAAGGCCGTTTCCGAAATTTGCCTCTGACGGGAATCGAACCCGCAACCACTAGATGCACGGAGGCACGGAGACGCTCAGTTCAAATGCCGCTAAATGGTCACCCATCTCTGACTGACCTTGCCAAGCGTTGCTTAACCTCAGATCGTTTGTCGATCAGTGATAGCAGCTGGCTATAAGCGCCTCAATGGTTAAGACAATTGTTGGATGTTTACACTGCTTATAATCATACCTACATGTTAGTATGTTTGTGTCAACAATTCCCTCTAATGTTTGTCACAGTTGGATGCAATCATTGTTATCTGACTGTCTGTCTACACAAGGCTCTTAAACATAGCAGATAATTATCACTAACTGGGGGCTTACCACAAGCTCTTATTGCGATTCAATTACAGGAACGTATTAACGTTTCAGCGACTTTTTGTGCAATGACGTACCTTATTGTCATGACAATAAGAAACGTCATTAAAACGTCGTTAAAACGTTCCTATAATTGAATCGCAATAAGAGCTTGTGGTAAGCCCCCTGTATGGTCTCATACTAAGCAACGCCTGCTAGGCTATTCTGTAACGACAAACTCACTGCGCACGCGTGAATTTGCAGCTGATAAGTCCAATTTTGTATTGAAATTTGACATTTCACTAGAAAATTCACGCGTGCGAAGTGAGTATGACGTTACAGGATAGCCTAGCTGTACAAATATACAATGTGTTAGGGGCATCCATAAATTACGTGAGACATTTAGGAGGGGGCGGGGGTCGAGCCAAATCTCACCCAATCTCACGTAAAGAGAGAGGGGGGGTCTCGCCAAATATCACGTACAAAATTTTTTGGTGTGTAAAATTGCCAGAAAACTGGGTTAAATTAAGTAAAACATGTTTCATGTGTTGTTGTTGTTGTTTGTTGTTTCATGTTCATGTTGTTTTTTGTTGTTGTGTGTTTTTGTTCTTTTGAAAAATCTCACGTGAAATTAGAGGAGGAAGGAGCGGGTCGAGCAAAATCTCACGACATCTCACCAAGGGGGAGGGGAGGTCAAACAAATTTGCCTCACGTAATTTATATGGACGTGCCATAACCATAACGCTTATACTATAATAATGGACTGGGGGCGATCCCAATGACACACGGACCGGGGCGCATTTTCATTTCTAGCCTGTAGGTACTGTACCACTGCAGGGCAAAGGCCTCTCCTCCCTTTTTCCACTTGCTCCGGTCTATGGCTACCCGGGACCAATCCGTCAAGTAGGAGTCCAGCTCATCCCGCCATCTTTTTCTGGCCCGCCGCGTTGCCGTTTCCCGCTGTTTCAGTTCCACTTAAGTTTTGCAGCTGATTGGCCTACGTTAGCCATTCGTGTTTTGACCTTACCCAGTGTAGCTTAACCTCCGATTATTGGTCAATGCAGCTTTTGTTTGGTACAGCTTTTGTCTGAAGCTACTAATTATATAAAAGGTAGTAGGTAATTAAATAAATAAAGTACAAATTAATATGTATTTCAAAACTTTATTAAAAGAAGATTAAAATTAACATTTAATTTATTAGTTGCTAATATTATGCTTATTGGGTGTATGCATCGTTCATCTATACTTTAATTTGTTTTCATAGTTTACAACAACAACAAAACAGTACTTTCTACATTAACCAGCCAATTTAAATATCACCGGATAATATCCACATTGCCCGGATACAACTTTAACCAATATCAGCGCTGATTGATAAACTATACCCCCTACCACATAACCCGATTAATACGCAAACCCGTTCAAAACTACAATACCCGGTGCATATACGAATTGGCCAGACATTAATCGATGTCCAAATTAGCACCATTCTTCCATATGCGTAGCGAAGCGGGAATTTCCATCTTCTGGTCGATCTTCTCGAAGGGATAGTTCTGGTATGGCTGCCAGAAGACTGGTCTGACAGTACGGTAGTCATAATCGAATTGTTTCAAAGCCTCATGATCAGATTTCTCTAAAGAAAAGTCGAAGATGGAACCGTTTTCGATGACTCTGCTTTTGGTGATAGTCTTGGGTACGCTCACGATGCCGCGTTCGAACTGAGGACAATATTTATTGGTGGTGAGCAATGAGCATAGACATGGGCTGCCTTGGGTATTTCCACCCTCTCGCAGAAGATCTGCGTGATGTAGCTATTGTAGCTGCGTTTGGTACATGAGTGAGAGAGTCGGAAACACAATATTTACATTGATTGTTGCTTTTTTTAAATCGCCACTTGCTTATTTTAATACAGTGTGGGTTGGTAAATATAATAGCTTCAGTGTGCTAACCAAATTGCAAGATGCGCTACACTTTGTAACTGTTATTTACGAAGTATATTTGAGCGACCAGTCCCAAGCTGATTTATTTTCCAAGAACTCCGAAATTTTGAAGTAAGCTTGACATAGTTTCGTTTTAACATACATAGTTTTAAAGTTAAGCCCCAAAATTCATAGAGATTTTAGCCAGTATACAAAGCATTTTTTTTTTTAAAGCATATCCCGGTACAAAATTGATTTGTAACGCCATTGTAAGTCTATCATAACTTTCTATAAAGGAGAAGGTCCACGGTCCATACAAAATTTACCCACGTCCTACAGCAACGAGAAGTATCTCAAAAAATTATAAAAATGAGTATAAGAAGATGGCATACTTCCAAACTCGATCCTTACGGCGATCTAACAAAAATTGCTCTGAAATTCATTTAGGGTCAGTAATATGTAGTACAATTAATAATAAAATAATTTAGCCCTTTTAACGTCCCACTGCTGGGCACGGGCCTCCCCTCAATGCGAGGGGGATTCAGGCCATAATCCACCACGCTGGCCCAGTGCGGGTTGGTGGATTTCACATGTCTAAAGACATGCAGGTTTCCTCACGATGTTTTCCTTCACCGTAAGCAAGTGATAATCATATTAAAGTTATGATACAATACACACACACAATTACAAGTACAATTATTATATTAAAATATGTATTGAGAAATACTTGACTATCTTGACTTGACTTCGATTATAGGTAGGTAGGGAGTTCCTTCATCGAAAAACTGAAGTTTTATTAAATAATTTTTGGGCCTTCTCCTTTTTTTTTATAAAAAGTGTGTGTGAAAGCGGTGGCAAAAAAGCGTACGGCCCGCCTGATGTTAAGCAGTTACCGTAGCCTATAGATGCTTACAATACCAAAAATTCTCCTTTGGGGGAAGATATATTATAAAGGTGTCAGAGTTATTAAAGCCACCCGAAGGTCTCTAACATGGCCTCCTACTTACCAGATATCTAAGTGCGATCTGAGTGACCGTCTTCCCATGCTTCTTGGCGATGGCTAACAGGGTCGGGTTGTTCAATTTCGGCTCAGGGCTGCCAGGGGGCGCGCGGTGCGGGATCATAGTCCCAAACGGAGAGTACGCGACTACTAATACATTGTTCTCTTGACATATCTTCACCAGCTCTTCTTGGCCGAGGTTCAAATTCACCTGGAAATGGAAACAGTAACAGTTTGACGGGCCCGATGGCGTGGTTGGCGTGATGGCGCCTTTCACGCTGCAGGTCGTAGGTTCGATTCCTACCGGGACATGCATTTGTGTGCATGAACATGTGTGTATGTCCTGAGTCTGGGTGTATATGTATATTAAGTATGTATTTACAAATAAAAAAGTAGTATGTGTAGTAATATCAGTTATCTGGTTTCCATAGCACAAGCTCTGCTTAGTTTGGGATCAGGTAGCCGTGTGTAAAAAATGTCCCAGGATATTATATTATGGAATGGAAACAGTATTTAGAATGATTTCTCCTAGTTTAAATAGGTAATTTTAAGCACACAACATGTCGAGCGCCAAGAATTTACTATTTATAATAAAGAATTCACGAAGGTAGTATCAGACAACAGTGGTTTCGCAAAAGTATTAGCAAACTCAGAGCCCTGTTAATACGCGAACTGCCCGGTTGTTCCAAGATCCTATACTAATATTATAAATGCGAGAGTTACTCTGTCTGTCTGTCTATTACTCTTTCTCGACTAAACCGCTAAACTAATTTTGATGAATGTTGTTTTCTTATTTTTTTTTTGTTTATTTAAATACCTCATTTTGTTTTTTTATTCACTATGTGTTAATGCCTGCCTGCTCACACAGCGTTGCTGTTTGAAAATGTATAAGTACAATTATTCTTTTGAAAAGAGTAACCATTGAGTTTCTTGCCGGCTCTTCTCAATGGAAGCAACATTACGAACCGGTGGTAACGCTAAAATATTGTTTATCTTGACTATTTATAAACGCTTTATTGAGCTTACATGAATAAAAAACTTTTGATTTGATTTGATTTGATTTGTTTGGTATAGAGATAGACTGGACCTTGGAGAAGAACATAGGCATAACATACTTATTGTTGCAAAAATAAAACTTTAAGGGGTTGAAAGTTTGTATGGAAGTTCATCATTTATTCTGCTTATTATTAAGGGGCCACCGCAGACTTGCTACTTTTTGCTTCGGCGATCGGCGATTTTGCGACTGCATCGCATTTTGGCGACTCTCTGCGGTCGGACGCAGCGACTGCTCCGATGATAAAAGCGACTCGCCGATCGCCGATGCAAAAAGTACCAATCTGCAGTGTCCCGGCAAAAGCTATAGGTATACCACAAGCGCCGTACCGCGCCTTAGGTATGCGCGGGGAGGTGGGAGGGTGGGACGGCGAGAGCGATGACGGGTGGGGGAGTGGGACGGCGAGAGCGATGAGCCCCCCCTCTCGCTGCTCGCGTACCTAAGGCGCGGTACTGCGCTTGCGGTATACCAGTCTAAAATATACGGATAGGGTCACCTACCTCAATCTGATTGCAGGCTGGGGGTACTTGGCAATTGGCCAATAACCTCTTGAGTTGCTGTACATTGAAGTTGGAGACTCCAATGGACTTGGCGAGACCCTTCTTGAGAACGGTCTCGAAGCCCCGCCAAGTCTCCAAGTAGTCTATCTTCTCGTCCACGCCATCTTGCTGGAAAATAAGAAAAATAATGGCAAAGAGGATTCTATTTCGAAGACTTCGACGATCGCTTGGTTCGAGCGTTCATTGGTAAAGTCAGGCTGTAGCTGACTCGACCGGGGTAGTACCACCCTCTCACAGAAGATCGGCGTAAAGTGGCTATTAAAGCTGCGTTTCGTACGATGAGTGAGAGAGCCGGAATCCCATCATCCCCCCTTCCCCTAGCTCTGCCCCTCTGCCCTTCAGGTTGGCAACGTGTGAGCGATGCCTTTGGTGTTGCACGTATCTATAGGCTACGGTAACTGCTTAACATCAGGCGGGACATACGCTTGATTGCCACCTCAGTCCCATAGAAAAAAAACGACGACGGCGACTACGAAAATCGCTTGGCGCAGTGGTTCGAGCATAGGCCGCTTACCCTACTACATGGAGTGGTTGCGGGTTCGATTCCCGCTAGAGGCAAATTTCAGAAATGGCTTTTTGTAATTTTCCCTGGTCTGGGTGTCACTGGGATCGCCCCCAGTCTATTGTATGGTAGCCGTAGTACAAGCGAATGCCCGCGCCGTCATACACTACAAAGCGCGAGTGGTCCTTGTGACGTCACAACAACCTCGCCGGCCCGGTCAGTGAACATCGTTAGTGATTTGGTCATAACTTCGTAAATTTTTGTCATATAACAAAAAAATTTGCACCTTATTTTATGTATTTCTTAGCTCTCTAAATCTGCATTCTCAACTAAATTCGTTACGGATCCTCATTATTAAGGGCCATAACACACCGGGTAGCCATGGCGACGTCGCCAGCCACCGTAGCCAACTATTCGTATTGAAATGTATGGGAGGTAACACAGCTGGCGACGGACTGGTGACGTCGCCAGTCAATACAAATTGTTTGGATACGTGGCTGGCGACGTCGCCTGGCGTCCCGGTGTGTTATGGCTCTTAGATCCTCGAGGCCCAGGTTATATGGTCGATGGCCATACTTACGGAGATGGAGAAAGGCCAGTGCATCAGCGCCATATCCACATAGTCCAGGTTCATGCGGCGGAGTGACCCTCGGATGGAGACCTCCACGTCAGACTCGCGGTGGAAATGATGCCATACCTAGGGATCAAAGAAACTGGTCACCACTCGCCATACTAGGATTCGTATTAACAAATGCATCGCAAAGTGGAGATCGATCTTAAGACGCTGTTTTTGACAGATGTTGCCATACCTGTTATTGGAATCAAGTATATCCAGTACGAGTTTAGGTCCAAATAGTCAAATTACTGTCCGTGGTGCGTTACAACTGGTCTTCCACCAATTGTAACAATCTTATTTCTGTGGCTACCAGCCTATACTGTTATTTTTGTCTCCCGCTTTGCTACGGAGGGAAGTGGATAATTCTCGTCCAACTCCTCCTATCCTTTCTATTGATTAAATTCGTGCGGGTTCCAAGACAACTTAGCTTGTCCCCGGGACTCGTCGAGGGTCAAACCTCGGCATCGTTGGACACTGTCGATCCTGGCTTACAGGAGTCACAGTGGTGGGAGTGTGGGGCGGGCCTAGTTAAAAAAAAAATATTATTCATAAATTAAAAGTCAAAACGGCATCTTAAGATCAATCTCAACTTTGAGATGCATTTATTAATACGAGCCTAGGTTAAGGGAAGTCAAAGTCAAAGCGTTTATTTTGTTTTTTTGTTTAGGCCTACGGGGGCACTTACAAATTGTCATTTTACATTTTTTCCTTAAATTCTACTGCCGGATCGGAAACGCGACCTCGACTGAGAAGATCCGGCAAGAAACTCAGCGGGCTTGTCTTTTTTACATTGTTTTTTTTTTAAATCGCCATTTACTTATTTTAATACAATGTAATTTGGTAAACAATAGCTCCAGTGTGCTGCCTTCCGAAATAAGCAAGGCAAGACACGCTACACTTTAACATGACACTGTTATTAACAAAGTGTATTAACAGTCACACAGCCAAACAGATTGGTGGTAAAGCCAAGCTGTAGCCAATTGACTGCAGCTACGGGCTGGCTCGACCGGGGTAGTACCACCCTCTCACAGAACATCGGCGTAAAGTAGCTATTACAGCTGCGTTTCGTACGATGAGTGAGAGAGCCGAAAGCCCAACCCTCCTCCCCCTCCCTCCATCCCTCTCCCCTTCAGGTCGGCAACGTGCGAGCAATGCCTTTGGTATTGTAAGCATCTATAGGCTACGGTAACTGCTTAACATCCGCGAGCCGTAGGCTTTTTTCAACCGTAGTCCTATAAAAAAGAATGCAGAGTACCTACCTTCGTAGTCACAAATATGTCCTCCCTTTTGACAACACCCTCATTAATCTTCTTGTTGATGACCTGCCCCACTTCTGGTTCCACCCTGTACAGGTGAGCAGTGTCTATATGCCGGTACCCAGACTCGATGGCATAGTCCATGGCTTCCACCATCTTCGGCACGTCTGTCATGTCGCACTCGTACTGGAAATATGAATGTACTATTACTATAGCGATGACTTTAGGCAGTCTTGTTTAGGTATATTCTTTTGACTATTATCGTGAATACTCAGTTCCTGTATACACGGCGACAAGGTTCACCACCTGTCACGTTGGGTTCTGACTATCTGGTGAAACGTGGGCTTTGAGTTGGCTTAATACCTCCACAGTGTGGTGGTGTATGGCCACTCGAGCCTCTGACAACCCCAGAATGGGGATAAAAGTCGTGACGTAAAATTTTTTTTATTTTTTATTATCGTGAATATAAGATGATAAACCTCTGATACTTACTGAAAATTCTCCATTCAAACTGGCTGCAGCCTGAAAATATTAAAAAATACATTATAATCACGCCTGTATTCTTTGAAGGGGTAAACAGAGGTACACTACTGTACAACTTGCCGATTGTATTTGGTAAAAAATAAAATGTATAAGCTCAAAACCGTCTATTTGAAATTATAGCCGAGTAAGAGTAATGGCCTGCGCACACTGGCGGACGGCAGGGGAGAGCATTTTAATTTTATCAATTGAATTTAAGTCTTATCCAATCGAAATAAGGTATATACAGGCTGGTGACGACATAACGACAATAACTGAGACCACATACTGGGTATCACGTTAGTAGTTCGTACATTAAAAAAAACAAATATAATCAAAGGTATAGCCACGGGATGGCTTTTTTACTTCTACCATTTTAAGTTGATGCCCACAAATGCACCGCCAAATGGACCGACACGCGAGCGATTTTGCCACCCTGGTACCTACAGGTCAGTCGATGCGGTCAGTAGACGATTATAAAGGATGTAGTGTTATGTTTAGATTATTTCCGCATTTAATTTGTGTGAAATTTTACAATTTTGATGTAAACCTAATTTGTCAATTTTAAAGTATTGTGATTGACTTACGACCCTTACTAGTCAAAAGTAAAAAAGCCATCCCGTGGCTATACCTTTGATTATATTTGTTTTTTTTTTATGTACGAACTACTAACGTGATACCCAGTATGTGGTCTCAGTTATTGTCGTTATGTCGTCACCACTCTGTATTTCAACGCTCCGTGATCGACCCCGGAGGATCTCGGCGCAGTTTTCTCGGTGCACCGAAGAGCACGCTGGAGCACCTTATTTCGATTGGATAAGTCTTAAATTCGATTGATAAAATTTAAATCCTCTCCCATGCCGTCCGCCAGTGTGCGCAGGCCATATCTTGCAGAAAAGTTACAAAAGGTGAACGCAAATGCGGTTGACTACAATTAGTTGGGGGCCATCCATTAATTACGTCACACGTAAAGGGGGTGGGAGGGGTCTTAAGGCTTGTGACGTCACATTTAAAAATCGAATATAATCTAAGTATTAAAACCGAAATTAGAATTGTAAACGAAAAACTTTGAAAATTTCTGAAAATTTTAAATAAATATGTGACGTCATATAGGGAGGGGGGAGTCAAGGGGGTAGGGTCTAAAAATCATGAAAATCGTGTGACGTAATTTATGTTTGGCCCCTTGCTTTTATAAACTACACAGGCGCTCCGAAACATAACTTCAGCCTACCTTCGCTAGATGGCGTTATTATACTCATGGTAAATAACTTCAGTCTATTTTCGCTAGATGGCGTTATTATAATCAATAGGAAAGTGGCGCCGCTCTGGTGGTGGTGACTTACACTTTCGCTGAGCCCCAACCAGGTCCCGTAGCCCACTGCTGGGATGTCCCGGCCATCGTTCAGCTTGAACGTTGGGATATTAACCTGGAATGGAGATGATGAATACTTATTAATGAATTTAGCATAATATTCATTTTAACTCTCACAGAAGATCGGCGTAAAGTAGCTATTGCAGCTGCGTTTCGTACGAGTGAGAGATATGGAAGCCCAACTCCCTTACGCGGGCCGTACGCTTGATTGCCACCTTAGTAACAATAAAAGGAAAGTTTAAGCAAGTGGCCCATACAAAAAAAGTAAATTAGGTAGTAACGATGACAGAGCGCGATGGATGAAAGAAAAAGTGATACTGCGACCCCAGATAATATGTAATAGGTGAAGCAGATGATAAATAACGACTTTTCAGTTAACCTTGAACTACAAGATAACTAACTGCCGAATTATATAATTGGTAAAAAATATCTGCGTTAACATTGTGTATCATTGGGTGCCTATTATCTATAGTCTGATTTTAAATTTGACGAAGTAAACTGACGGCTAAAAATGTCACTGTTCTATGAATTTGAACCTTATTTGTTCTATTTATATCGAAAAGTGACATTAGAACCTGTCAGTTTACTTCGTCTAATTAAAAATCAGACTATATACAGGTTGTTTTAAAAGTAAGAAATAATACTTGGGAGTCTGGATAAGTATCGGGAACAGAATGAAATGGCATACAATTTTTATTGAAATTCGAACACTGTTTTTCGAATATTTTGTTCCCGCCAAATAAAAAAAAAACTTACAAACTATGCTTTTTTTTTTTAAATTTGAATATTCATGGCTGTGACTCTTAAATGCAGTTTATACCGTTTCCTATGCCATTTGATGTGTTCTAAGGCCGCAAGACAAAAGTCGTCACAAATATTCAAAGGCCCGTAACTCGGAAACTATGATAGTTACTTATAGTCTGTCTTCACTATGCATCTACATATCAGCTACCGTATATGTACCTAAATTATTACTTCTTATTTTTAAAACACTCTGTATAATCTTGCTGTTTCAATTTGGCATACTTATAAATCTTAAATCCGTTCAGGATCCAGTCAAAAACGTTATCGAAAATGCTTTAAAATATCATGGAGTTATCGCAAAGATACCGTATCATGTCCATGCGACTATTTTTCAGATAAGGTAAGCAGAAGTACACTAGTAGGTACACCCACAAACAGAGTTGGGCAAAATTTAATTACGATTAATTAATTGCAAATTGCAGGTGATGTCACAATTAACAATTAATTGTGATTTGTTCGCGATTGACAAACAAATCAAAATGAATTGTTAACAGTGACACCACATGCAATTTGCAATTAATTAATTGCAATTAAATTTTGCCCCACTCTGCCCACAAGTCGGTAATAGTCCTGTACAATTAGAGAACGACTTGGCATCAAACACAGGACATCCCGGTCGCTAATCTATAGGAACTTAAAACCACTAAAATTTTATCCTCATTCGGGGGTAGTCAGAGGCTTGAGTGGCCATACACCACCACATTGTGGAGGTATTAACCAACTCAAAGCCCACGTTTCACCAGATAGTCAGAACCCAACGTGACAGGTGGTGAACCTTGTCGCCGTGTATACAGGAACTGACTATTACCTAATCCCGAGGGATAGGTACCTAGATAACCACTCTGACTACCCCCGAATGGGGATAAAAGTCGTGACGTTACTTTTTTTTAATAAGCACTAAACTAACCTTAGCCATGATAGACTGCTGCTCACTGGGAATCGTATCACAGACTGCCGGAAACAATACTCGCACATACGTTATAAACATACGATATAGAGTATGAAACTACAGATACGACTTTATATCATACTAAGTATATTGTGCCTACACACATGAGATTGCATCCATTTCCAAGATTATCACTTGCTGAACGGTGAAGGAAAACATCGTGATGAAACCTCTCCCCCTCTTTTTATTTTTTTTTATAGCCAAGCATGGCACACTGGCAGACGGTCCACCATATGGTAAGTGGAAGCCGCCGCCCAGGACATCTGCAACTTCAGGAGCAGACGCGACGCCGACCTTTTAGGGACCTGTAAACATGCCTTTTGAAGAACCCCATGTTGTAGTGCATAGGAAAGACTTCGGGAGGGAGATCGTTCCACAACTTGCACGTGCGCGGAAGAAATGCTCGCGATGCACGTACATTTGTAGGATACCAGGCATCCAAGTGGTGTGGGTGAAATCTCTCCCAACGTCGAAGTGTGCGATGACAGAAAAGCTCTTCCTTCTCATCCAACAATTCCCTCCTCCTCTCTCTAACATTTCTCAAAAACTTTCTTAACAATTTTATTGGCCATTGCAAGTTGCAACACCAAAATTCTTCATTGGTAAACGCAAATTCTTGGCGTTCGGCGTGTTGTTGGCAGACTGCTAACAGATGGCCGGCAGAGTTGACCAAAATTTAATTGCGATTAATTAAGGCGCCATCCATTAATTATGTCACACGAATTTCATGATTTTTAGACTCCTCCCCCCCCTTGTCACAGCTGGTCACATTTGCGAGACTCCCCCCTTCCTGTGTGACGTCACATATTTTTTACAATTTTCAGAAATTTGCAAAATGTTTCATTAATAGTTCAAATTTCGGTTTTGATACTTGGATATATTAGATTTTTAAATGTGACGTCACTTAACTTAGGACACCTCCCCCCCTTGTCACACGATGTCACATTTTGTCGACCCCCTCCCCCCCTAAACGTGTGACGTAATTTATGGATGGCCCCTAATTGCAAATTGCAGGTGATGTCACAATTAACAATTAATTGTGATTTGTTCGCGATAGACAAACAAATCAAAATTAATTGTTAATTGTGACACCACATGCTATTTGCAATTAATTAATTGCAATTAAATTTTGCCCCACTCTGGGCCGGCAACATGTCAACCGCCAATAATTTAGGATTTTTAATGAATTCACGAAGATAATAGATGTTGGTAAGATTACGCCTATCACGCTGCAGGTCGTAGGTTCGACTCCTACCCGGGACATGCATTTGTGTGCATGAACATGTCTGCATGCCTCGACTCGGGTGTAATTATATATAATTAAGTAGGTATGTATTTACAGACAAAAATAAGTAAATATATGTAGTAATATCAGTTATCTGGTTTCCATAGTACAAGCTCTGCTTAGTTTGGGATCAGGTAGCCGTGTGTTAGAGTTGGGCAAAGTTTAATTGCAATTAATTAATTGCAGGTGATGTCACAATTAACAATTAATTTTGATTTGTTTGTGAATCGCGAACAAATCACAATTAATTGTTAATTGTGACATCAGCTGCAATTTGCAATAAATTAATCGCAATTAAATTTTGCCCCACTCTGCCGTGTGTAAAGAATGTACCAGGATATTTACAATGAAGAAACTCGAGAGCCTGCACGTGTTTCGAAGGAGGTTCTACATTTATTATACTCTTTGCCAGATTTATGTACATAATTTTATCGAGTCACCGTGCATTCAAATACTAATTCCTTATCATTACTATAATACTATCATGCTTATACACGACTGGAATAGTCACAAGTATTCAGTAGTTTATCTAATCAGCACACAATAATTCCGTAATCTAGTGCTTTAACATCCTAATCCCATGACATGACCAAGCAAAACCGATAATATTACTAAACCACCAAGCCAACTAGGCACTCGGGTATAAATATCAAATGACAATAAGGGGGCGTCCATAAATTACGTGAGTTATTTAGGGGGGAGGGGGTCGAGCTAAATCTCACCAAATCTCACGTGGGGGAGAGGGGAGGTCTGGGCAAATCTCACGTATTTTTTTTTACCGCAAGGAACAGTGTAAAATTGCATTAAAACGGGGTTAAATTAAGTAAAACATGTTTCTCCTCTAGAATAGCTTTAGAAAAATCTCACGTGAGATTAGAGGGGAGGGAGGGGGTCGAGCAAAATCTCACGAAATCTCACCAGGGGGGGAGGGGGGGGGGGGGGCGAAAAATCTCTAAAATCACCTCACGTAATTTATAATTAACTATTCCGAAACCTCTGTGCCTTGGTCTATAATTTTATATTTGTGAATTCTTCATTATAAATCGTAAATTTTTAGCATTCGTCAATTTTTTGTCTCCGCGCTGGGTAGTTTATTATAACGCCATCTGTATTTATTTCCACAAACTTTAAGTGCACGTCACTTAGTACATCTATTCGCTAATAGATGTCGCTACGAGTAGCATTCCACAGTTCATATTGGAATTAGTACTGCTATTCCATAACAGATGGCGTTACAAGTATCATTCTAAAGATTTTTATCTAAGAAATTGTTGGCGATTTTATCATAGAACTGCTTCTCATAACTTCGGCATCACATTTATTACCATCAGACGTATCATTACACGTAATATACGATCTTTATTACGCATTATTTTTTTTTATTTCGTCGCTACGCCATTATTTAGCTATCATAAGACTAGCAAGTGGGTGGGTAATAAAATAATTCACGATAATCAAAGGAAATTGTAGTTTTTCAAGAAAAATCACACCCGGGCTGTAATAATTTACAAGACGCTGATTATTGTTCGTGTGAAAGCATCTAATTAGCGATTTAAATGCCACTTACTGATGATTAGAGGAAAACTGAGAAAATAGTGCTTGACCCAATGACATTAGGTATAGTCTGATTTTTAATTAGACGAAGCAAACTGACAGCTAAAAATGTCACTTTTCTATGAATTTGAACCTTATTTGTTCTATTTATATCGAATAGTGACATTAGCACCTGTCAGTTTACTTCGTCTAATTAAAAATCAGACTATAGGTAGGGAGTTACCGACCATGAACCTAATACTAAGAGGACTGGGTCTAAGCACCCGGGCCCGAAGACTCCACTAGGCCCGTGACGTCATCACAGTAGGCGTGGCTTTAGTCAGTGTGCTGTCGGCGTTCGTCCTGTGCACACGTCTTGCAAACATTCGCATCCCAAATATAATTCTATATCGACACTAGATGGTGACTATTTGTACGTCCTTTTTACCATCCTACACTTAGTGACATCTGGTGCAAAAAGTCGAACTACGTACTAACATCGTCATAAAATGAAGCGAGTAGTTCTGCTATTGACCGGTAGATAGAAATAATTGAGGGGGCGTATTTCTTAATCCCCACCACCCGCGCCATCCCGCGCAAATTTCCACGCGTTGTTTCATAGAGAAATCTACTAAGAACGCCTCCACTCTCTAATAGCTTCATGGTACCGACTGAAGAGCTTATTACACCTTCCTAAATTTAGGCTACTTAATTTAGTCGTGACTGAATTTAGGCAAGTGTAATCGCATTTAGCAAGTTAGAATCCTAAATTTAGAAGGTAATCAGAAGCTTTCTAAATTAGGTTCTAAATTTAAATGTATGTATAACGTCACGACTTTTATCCCCATTCGGGGGTAGTCAGAGGCTTGAGTGGCCATACACCACCACATTGTGGAGATATTAACCAACTCAAAGCCCACGTTTCACCAGATAGTCAGAACCCAACGTGACTGGTGGTGAACCTTGTCGCCGTGTATACAGGAACTGACTATTACCTAATCCCGAGGGATAGGTAGGTTTCCTCACCGTCAGCGAACTGTTAATTATGCACATAAATGAAAATTCATCCATTGGTGCATGCCCCACCGGGGATCGAACCTGGGACCTTCTGATTGTTAGCCCAACCTGTTCACCCCTAGGCTACAGTTGCTAAGTTGCTACATTTAGGTGACTAAATTTAGGAAGATGTAATAACCCTTTTACCAAGATATAGGGTGACACCAGGCCTCAGTCACTCTGTGGTTTCGGTCGAACTAGCTCCGATCGGTTCGCGTACAAAGTCTGTACGCAATTCAATATGGCCGCCGCGCTCCTGGCGTGAACACGCGCTATAACGTTTCGCGCGCTTTTGGTTGGTCGCTCGCGTTGGAATTATTATTTTAAAATTAAAAATGACGAGCAAGACGAACTGTGGCGTATATGGCTGTCTAAATAGTTATAGAAACTGCAAATTTACTTTTTTTTCTTTGCCAGCTAATTGTGAAAGGTAATTGAAGCTAATTGAAGTTTTATTTTGTTATTTAGAAGAAGCTCATAGTTCAGTGCAGTAGACGTTATTTACAAGAGGTAGGATCGAATAGTGGAATTGAAGCGAAAATATGTAATTTGGAACAGAATGAAATGACAGTTTTTTACGGTTATACCACGTTATACCTACTAGCATCGATTACGGAATACCTACCTACCTTAATTCCTTTCATAGTTGACGAGATCCATCGTGTTGCCAGTTTTTCTACTTACCTATATTCGTATTAGACACTTACCTAAGTCGATATAAGTAGATACTAGTTGCCGTAGCGTTTTATGAGCACTCGGCCACCGGCGGAAAAAGCGAGTGAGAGAACTATAAATTCAAGGTTAACGGTCATAACTCAATGAGCGACTTGCACTTGCTGTTGCTTGATATTCTACTATGCATCCATGCTATGCTATTGCGTATTGTTCCCATGCTATTGCGTGCTGTTATATGCGCTAATTAATTTACTAAAACATATTAATTTCACCACTCCATGTCCATGCTTCCCTTCAGACTACATTTTTAAATTATTTGTTAGATTTCGCATTTATGCTGCCATTAAATTTAATAACCGCTATTTTAAAGACAAAAAATATCGAAGGCATTACATTAAAGTGCAACAACTGTAATTTTTTAAAATGTATAGTTTTAATTAACATTTAAATACAAAAATGTTGGTACTATTTTATTTTTATTAATTGTGACAACCCTACCGATTGAAGGTTAAGTAGCGTGCAGCAGCGTGCGGCAGCGGGACGGCGAATTACATACACTAACGCGTTGCGTCAAGGCACAATTTAGATTGCGCGCGGTCGGGCGCGGCAAGTTTAGGTAATAATAATAATTTAAAATGTCGGCTTTCTTCAAGATCAAAGGAGTGCAACTTCTGTACTCCTTATCTATTCTGTGGTGACACGTCCAAAATAATATTTCGGACTAAACGGTCCATGGACAGTGTTCATGGACTGTTTAGTCGTACAGTGTCCGTTGGACTCAGTACGACCCAGTCTGTCGCGTACAATAATGTTGAAAAAATGTCGGTGTTGTCAATACGGTTCATCTTGTGGTAAATTCCTAACACCACAGAGTAAAGACTAAAGAAAGAGGTGCCCTTATTAGATATATGTATGAAAAAAAACGTGGTCATTGTTTTTTCATTTTCATTGTTCTATCTACCGGTAAATAGTTGAACTACTCGCTTCGTTTTATGTCGATGTTAGTACTAGGCCGACCACGCGGCCGAGTTGCTTAGGGCCAGTCCCCTTAGTAATTGGTCCATGCCTAACACGCAGTAAAATGCCTTCAAGTTGTGCGATGTGTGAATTTCGCTGCATGGTAGTGATGTTAAGCAGTTACCATAGCCTATAGATGCTTGCAATACCAAAGGCATCGGTCGCACATTGCCGACCTGAAGGGGAGTGGGGAAGGGGGGGGTTTGAGCTTGGTAATGCTGGATTATCTCCCTACCGTCCGTTTCAAATATCTCCTCGCTACATAGAGTGACTTGTAAGAAAGTTTTTAATTAAAAAACGCTGCCAGCCACTTCATTGCAGAGCGTGAAGATACGCGCTCTGGAACATTATCTTTGTTTTACGAGCCGACTTATTTTCTAAGAGTTTTTTAACGTTGAAATGTTTGGCCCGAGGTGCGTTTGGATTGGGCAAGTTACTGGCGAGCGTAGTTGCTTAGCTAAGTACTACAGAGTATTGGGCGCTAAAAACGCCACATAGCAATTCTGTGAAGGCAATTTATTTACTGATTAGCCAGAATCCATAGCGATTCCGCTTAATTGTCTTAAAAAAGCTACACATACTATTAATTAATTAGTAACTATTTTATGGAAATGTAGTGGAATTGCTAGGTGGCCTTTTTAGCCCCGCTGTACTACAGTGTACAGAAGTGTACAGAAGTGTACAGAAGTGTACAGTAGGTGTACAGAATAATACTACTGTCCCTATACATACATACAGCGTTTAGCGACTTAGAATGTTTATGTCAGTAGGTACCTATGTGTTTGTTGTGTTAGAATTTTACCTATTATGTAGAATAATAAATCGGGTCATTAAAATTACAGGGTTTTGATGCGAGTCGATGCAATGGGTGTCTGAAGATAGCGTCGTCGAGGCAGACCAAGGAAACTGTGATGATTTACATGTACACCACAAGGATTGGCCAGAGATGGAAGACCACGGAGAATCATGGAGTATTGTGGGGAGACTTTTGCCTATAGCTGTGGGGCGATGTGGGTAAATATATTAGGTGTTTTTTATCATAAGTAGGTTAGTATAAGTATTTTATTATAATCTGGAACTCCTTGCCGGCGTCTTTGTTCCCCGTTGACTACAATCTGGGTGTTTTCAAGTCGAGAGTAAATAGGTACTGTGTAGGCAAGTATGCTCCATCGTAGACCACATCGTCACTTACCATCAGGTGAGTTCGTGGTCAAATACTTGCCTATTGGAGAATAAAAAAATAAAAAATATATCTGTTCCGCTTTGGTGACCAAACATCTTTTAGGATTGATTCACTCTACTAACTACTAATTAATATCTTATGCCAGTAACTTGCCTGTTCCAACGCAGCACGAGTCTTAAACTACACTCGAGTAAGGTGACTAATTAAAAAAGTCCCTTTCTCAGGGGTTGTTTTTTTTTTTCATCCCCCCTTTCCACTGGGGGTGGCAGGGAGGAATGGAATAGTAGGAATCGCTAATTTAGCGTTGCTAACACAAATAAATTAATTTAAAACTGCAAAAGTGGCAACTGAAGCGTGAATAGACTAGTGGTTAAAGTAGCCTTGTAAACGAGCGGTGCCAGGTTCGATTCCCATTCCGGTCAAACATTGCCGTGAGCACCTAAGCATTTAGCTTAGTAAGAGAGGCTAACGGAGCTACCTACCAACTGTATGGTCCCAAACTAAGCAACGCTTGTACTATGGGTACTGTACAATGGACTGGTGGCGATCCCAGTGACACCCAGACCAGGGCAAATTGCGAAAATGCCGTCCGAAATTTGCCTCTGGCGGGAATCGAACCCGCAACCACCCGACGCAGTGAGCGGAGCGGCCTACGCTCAAACGAATAGACTTCGAAAAATCTAGAGGTACGAGCCGTGGTTTGAACCCTGGACCTGCAAGACGCGTGCTTAACCAATCGGCTATCGCCGCTTTTGCTGGCCTACATAAGTTACGAACACTTATTTTAGCGTTGCGTCGGGAAATTAAAATGAATGATAACTATTGTACCTATTTATTTAATGTTTAATGCTAATAAAAATTAATTAATTAGGTAGGTAGATGGTTATATTGCAATGGTCCGTAAAATTAAACGAGAAAAAATATTTTTACATTTTCTCATTTTACTGATTCAGTAAAAATGAATTAGTATAGCGGTGTATTTGATCTAATCTAATTAGTAGGTAAAATAATTTGACAGTTTCTCAATGTAACTACTGATTAGCAGAATATTTATATTTATTTTTAATGTAAAATATTGTTTTAAATATAATCCAAAACACGCCTGCATACCTACCTATTTTAAAATACTTATTATACTGAATAGTTTGGAAACTATTCATAAATAAAAATAGTTAAATTATTGACAGGCCCGTTGGCTTGGTTGGCGCGATGGCGCCTTTCACGCTGAAGGTCGTAGGTTCTATTCCTACCCGGGACATGCATTTGTGTTCATGAACATGTCTGTATGTCCCGAGTCTGGGTGTATATGTATATTAAGTATGTATTTACAAATAAAAAAGTAGTATATGTAGTAATATCAGGTACAAGCTCTGCTTAGTTTGGGATCAGGTAGCCGTGTGTAAAAAATGTCCCAGGATATTATTATTATTATAATATACTTTACCTACCCATAATTTTCATACTACACTCATCAAAAAAGTTTAAGCAACAAGGATATTATTAGTGTTTATTTTAAATTCAATACTTTTTGTTTTAGATGATATACATCAATAGAAGCGTAATTTAATGCTCATTTTAATTTAGTAATTTAATAAAAGGCTTGCTAGTGAAAAAAAAAAAAAATTTTTTTTGTTAAAACTGAAAAAAAACATCTCCTGTATTAAAAAAAAAAAATCTAAAACATAAATAAAAATTATTAGAAAAAAACCATTCCTAGCAACTTTTTAATAATCTGTTGGATCTCTGAAGGCATTAGCGATGGTTCTCCATCGGCTAAAACACACTTAATAAACACTAATAATACCCTTGTTGCTTAGACTTTTTTGATGAGTGTATTTACCTACTTACTGCTTTACATATACCTACATACTTAGGTACATATGTACAATTATTATCTACTAAGTAAGTTAATCACTTTATTTAGGGCACGTTTCATAATCATCAAATAACTTGTATCCACCAAATAAATTATGGACATTATGGATGTTTTTGACAGATATTCCATGAAAAAACTGTCAAACTGACATATTTATTTGGTGGAATTAAATCTGTCTGAAAAATCTCAAACAGGCCTTTAAAATTCTGTTTATTTAAATGTTTTCGGCTCGGAAATTGGCTCCGCTATTTTCTTACACAATATTATACAATAAAGATAAAATATTAATTAAAATAAACAATATTTTTTAAACTCACACACAACATTTACAAATGCACTAATTTGAACCACAGAACGCATCCAATATGGCGGCCTGTCCAAACTCACTCAATTAAGTTACGAAAAATCAGAAGAATCAACAAACAGACCGACATTACAATATAATAAAGTGCCCGACCGAATATAATAAAACAGAGAAGGAAAGTACCGCCCACAAGTGGGCTGTGGGCATGATCAAGCCACGCCCTCAGACAGGGAGGTGGTATGACCATTCGCCAGTCGGTAACGATTCGCGCATTGAACTCACGTTGAGTCAGTTAACCGTGTCTTTAGTCATCTTAACTAAACACTTGAACCGAGAAAACTGTGAAAACTTATTTATTTTACATTAAAACCTCTGTGACATTTATAACAAAAATATATTTAAAAAAAATAAGTTGTCGATGACAGATAAATTTTGACGTTTAGATGTTCGATTTTTGAATTTTTGTAATTAGGTACGTAGTGTTGTGTGTGGTTTATGTGTGTGACACTGTTGTTTTTTTTTTTGTTAACGTTAAATCATTTTTTGTCGTAAAAAATCAATATGGCGGATTTAAGTGGGATTGAAAGAAGAGTTTCTTAAAAACGTAAGTAGGTACTTTTATAAATAGGTATAGTCCTCCCTTACGTGCCTCCCCTCCATGCAAGGGGGATTCAAACCATCCCCTCGTTAACTCAGAGTAGATTTTTGAGAAATAGTTAAGTTCTTCACGATATTTTCCTTCACCGTTTTCCACACATTTGAGAAGGTAAAACCGGGAACCGACTCTACACCTTTATTTTCATGGCTATAACCTCTTATGTATTATACTGTTATATACCTACATAGTAGAGTATGTTCATTGATCGAAAAAGAACTTGAAAAATGGAAAAACAAATTTCCAGAACATTAGACTTAAACGAGTATAAAAACATTTTTATTTGTCGTTATTCTAACGATAATAATGAGTCGTTATCAAAATACTTAAACCCTTTAACGTCCCCTGGGCAGGCCTCCCCTCAATGCGAGGGGGATTCAGGCCATAATCCACCACGCTGGCCCAGTGCGAGTTAGTGGATTTGACATAATAATAATAATTTAGCACTCTTACAGTCCCACTGCTGGGCACGGGCCTCCCCTCAATGCGAGGGGGATTCAGGCCATAATCCACCACGTTGGCCCAGTGCGGGTTGGTGGATTTCACATGTCTAAAGACATGCAGGTTTCCTCACGATGTTTTCCTTCACCGTAAGCAAGTGATAATCATATTAAAGTTATGATTCACACATAGATTTCGAAAAATCCAGAGGTGTGAGCCAGGGTTTGAACCCATGACCATCCGCAAGACGCGTGCTTAACCAATCGGCTACCACTGCTTTTGTCACATGTCTGTCGAAAATTTGTTAGATTTTTTAAGACATGCACGTTTCCTCACCATGTTTTCCTTCACCGTATATATTATGTAGGTACCTATTTAGTTATAGATATATAACTTATACCTAAGTAGCAGGTAGGTATATAGATCCCTTTCAACTTTTTTTTTGGCGACCGCTAGTCGTAGGTGGCAAAAAGACGTTCATAGCTAGCTGCAATCACTGATCGGGACACGATCGCAGGTTAAGCAACGCTTGGCAAGGTCAGTCAGAGATGGGTGACTAGTGGCATTTGAACTGAGAGTCTCCGTGCGGAGGCACGTAAAAGTCGGTCCCGGTTGTTGTCATCTAGACAGTCGTTAAGTAAGAGGCGAGCGGCTTGAACAACTCTGACACCAGGTACCAGGGAACCATACGATAAGAAGAAGTCGTTAGAATTATAGGTATTAAAAGATGGCGGCTGTTAGCTGTTAGCATAACTTGTTTTCTGTTAATTTGTTGGATGAATTTTCATCTATGTGCATAATTTACAGTTCGCTGACGGTGAGGGAAAACATCGTGAGGAAACCTGCCTATCCCTCGGGATTAGGTAATAGTCAGTTCCTGTATACACGGCGACAAGGTTCACCACCTGTCACGTTGGGTTCTGACTATCAGGTGAAACGTGGGCTTTGAGTTGGTTAATACCTCCACAATGTGGTGGTGTATGGCCACTCAAAAACCTCTGACTACCCCCGAATGGGGATAAAAGTCGTGACGTTACATTTTTTTTTTTTCAATGTCTTAATTATGATTTTATTACTAGCTAGGAAAGAAAACTGGTTATTATGTACATTGACGGGCCCGTTGGCGTGGTTGGTTTAGGTTCCGCCTATCACGCTGCAGGTCGTAGGTTCGATTCATACCCGGGACATGCATTTGTGTGCATGAACATGTCTGTATGTCCCATGGACCATTTACTAAGGGGACTGGCCGTAAGCAACTCGGCCGAGTGGTCGGCCTAGTACTAACATCGACATAAACCGAAGCGAGTAGTTCAACTATTTACCGGTAGATAGAACAATGAAAATGAAAAAACAATGACCACGTTTTTTTTCATACATATATCTAATAAGGGCACCTCTTTCTTTAGTCTTTACTCTGTGGTATGTCCCGCTTGATATACATATTATGTATATCAAGTATGTATTTACAAACAAAAAGTAGTATATGTAGTAATATCAGTTATCTGGTTTCCATAGTACAAGCTCTGCTTAGTTTGGGATCAGGTAACCGTGTGTAAAATAATGTCCCAGGATATTTATTATTTATTATTATAATAGACAGATCTTAATAACGATAAGAAGGAATATAGCTTCCTCATACATTTAAGGATGACAATAAATAAATATCGCGAGACTAACACACCAACTGTATGGTCCCAAACTAAGCAACGCTTGTACTATGGGTACCGTACAATGAACTGGGGGCGATCCCAGTGACACCCAGACCAGGGTAAATTACGAAAGGGTATTTTACCCCCACGGGCATCGAAACCACGACCATCCGGTGTAATATAAAAGAAGTTATGCAAACAACAAACAAAAATAAATCTGAAAAAATAATCGTTAAAATATACGGCCTCGCCCACAGTGTCAAGTATTAAATATAAGGTATTAACCACAGAGTAAAGACTAAAGAAAGAGGTGCCCTTATTAGATAGATATTTGTATGAAAAAAAACGTGGTCACTGTTTTTTCATTTTCATTTTACTATTTACCGGTAAATAGTTGAACTACTCGCTTCGTTTTATGTCGATGTTAGTACTAGGCCGACCACTCGGCCGACTTGCTTAGGGCCAGTCCCCTTAGTAACTGGTCCATGGTATTAACTAACAATGTTTACTAAATATTTTCTAAAATTAAAAACATTTTTCAAGTCTTTTTTTGTGTCTAAGGTGGCAAACAAGCGTACGGCCCGCCTGATGTTAAGCAGTTACCATAGCCTATAGATGCTTGCAATACCAAAGGCAACGCTCGCACGTTGCCGACCTGAAGGGGAGTGGGACAGAGGGAGGGGATGTATTGGGCTTCCAGCTCTCTCACTCATCGTTATAGCTATTTACGCCGATCTTTAGTGAGAGGGTGGTACTACCCCCGTCGAGTAGCCCATATTTGAGTGGTCAATTGGCTACAGCTTGGTTCTACCAATCTAGCATTAACTTAAAAAAAAAAAAAACGTAGTTTTAATTTCGTACAAAAACGAAAGCCGTAGATAATTTTTATCTATCATGTAATCAGCAAAATGGTTTTAATAAAACAATTAATCATTTTAACACATTAATTAATATTTCAAAGACTTGCCAAGTGGGTGTGTACAGGTGGGTCCAATGTATTGTGACTCCGTATTGTTATATGTAAGGTGAGTGCGCTGGTTACTGACTATTATTACATTTAATAATAATTGCTATTATTAATTCAAAAATTAATAAAATTAAAAAATCGTCAGACTTACCAACTATATGGTCCCAAACTAAGCTAAACTTGTACTATGTATTGGGGGCGATCCCAGTGACACCCAGACCAGGGCAAATAACGAAAAGGTCGTTTCCGAAATTTGACTCTGTCGGGAATTGAACCGGCAGCCACCCGACGCAGTGCGGCGGCAGCGGCCTACGGTCTTATATACCTATTATACATAGTGTGAAAATATGTATTTCATGAAATAATATCTATTTCTTGTAAAATAAATACATAATTTAAATTAAGGTGTCACTAATTATTAACAGAAAATGTATTATTAATGAAAAATGTAAATGAGTGATATACCTACCTACCTATAGATAGAACTAGTAAACTCACGTGGCTCCGCCTTCTAGGTATATTACCACTTTTAATAGTAGTATTATTATTTTGTTCTTCGTTCATGACTGCCATAGTTGTACTAGGCTTTTCATATTTTTATAAGTAATTATAGCGTTAAATATTCATTTGCTATTTCAACGTATAAGTTTGGCCATTCAACGAGGTAATATAGCCAGCCTCCTGGGCACCCTGCCTGCTGTTTTTTATTTATAGTAATTTCAGGTTTTTCTTTTTCATTTATTTTTTGTTTTTTAGGTACTTAAGTAGTTTATATGTATTTTACGTTATCTATTGTTGTTTTGTGTAAGTATTGATTAATAAAATTATTTGCTATATAGGAGTGAAGTATCTGTTCGTAAGAATATCTATTAGATTATCTATGGTATGGTGTTAATTTATGCTTCATTTACGGTCAACTAAACGGTATCGAAGTAAATATGTCGCGTGATCATAATTTCTAGAATATTTTTTCTTTTCCTGGGCGACTGTAACCATTTAGGTACCATCAGGTGTACCGCCTGTCCGTATGCCTATCTACTTAGGCAAAAAATATCTTCACACAAAAATCTAAACCCAAAAAATCTAAAAATGTTATGAAGTTAGAAAAGACGCTATAGAATATTATTTCATTATTATTTTCATAAAATAATTAAATTACACACATACGTACAACACTGCATTTTATAAGATTTTATGTATTATTATAATATTAAAAAAACGTTAATGTTTATAGAAATAGACCACTGATACCCATCAGATATCATAATTAACAAAATTTTAAATAAGCGAGAGTTTATGACTGCAAACAATGTCGGACATCTGACTAGTGTTTTATTAAATAAACTAGTTAAAAAAACGAAGCAACGCTTGTACTATTGCTACCATACAATGGACTGGGAGCGATCCCAGTGACACACAGACCAGTGGGGCTAATACCGTCACAAAGATGAATTGCAGCAATTCTGCAAAAGCAATTCATTTTTCCAACCCTCCAGCAGAATCCGCTAAATTTCCGTGAAACTGTCACGAATGGCGTAAAATGTGTCACTATTCTACAGAATTTTAGGGGAATTGCTAAGCATTCCTCAGAAAATCAGAAAATGAATTGCATTGGCAATATTGCATAGCGTCCATATTAGTCCCGCAGGGCAAATTACGAAAAGACAATTTTATTTTGAACTTTCTATAGAATGTCTAAGGTCCTTAGGTCTTTATCTAATAGCTAATAGTCTTTATCGTAACGGTTCAAATTTATTTTTTAAAAGACATTGCTGTAAATATAGTAGTTTACATAGGTACTTTAATTACCATGCAAAATTAACTACAAACCTAATAAAACAGTTTAATAATGGACAAAACTTGGATCTCCTACCGTATATTAAAAATACCAATTGTTCAAATATTCACGCGAAATTCCATAACTATATTAATTATTATAATGATGCACGTCTGTTTATAATAGATTAACATAATTATAATAATAATAATTCAGTTGCCGCATGCTTAACACCTTTTGGGCCAAAACTGGTACCGAATTGGTCCCAAAATGTAAGACGGGCACGCGGCAGGCCCAGACGGAGATGGGGTGCCGAAATGGACACCTTTGCGAGGATTGGTCTTGTATAGCCCACGACAGGGGGGAGTGGGAGAATTGGAAGGAGGCCTTTGCCCAACAGTGGGACATAAATGGCTAATATTATTATTGTTTACTAGCTTTTGCCCACGGGAACATACTATCGGGATAAAAAGTAGCCTATGTACTATAGCACATTATAATCTATCCCTGTGCCAAATTTCATCCAGATCCGTTCAGCCGTTCTGGCGTGAAAGAGTAACAAACATCCATCCATCCAAACTTTCACATTTAAAATATTAGTGGGATGGGATATTTCAGTTATATGAATATTAAACACTAGCTTTTCCCCGAGACTACGTCCACGTAGAATTTAAATTTAAAAAAATCGGATTTCTGATCACGGATCCCGTATCCCGGATCCCAAAAATATAGCCTATGTTACTCAGGGATAATGTAGCATTCTAATGGTGAAAGAATTTTTGAAATCGGTCCAGTAGTTTTTGAGTTTACTCATTACAAACATCCTTACAAAACATACAAATCTTTTCTCTTTATAATATTATATTATTATTAGTATTAGTATAGACTACAGATAGTAAGTAATTTGTTATGTAATTGAACTAGCAACTTCGCACGGGTTTTCTCCACTATTTAGAAATATTATTAGAATGTATAATCCATATAAACCTACTCGAAGAAGTTATTTAAATGATAGTCTAAACTGCATACCGATTGCGTATTTCAGAAGAACTAAGCGGGCAAACAGATGAACAGACAAATGTGTTTACTGCCCACCCCTACGGAGAAATAAGGCGTTATGTATTTAATATTCTTCTTTTTATCGCGTTTATTAATTTATTTTTATTATAATTGAAAATAATTTAATATATTACAATTTATAATCAGTTCCTATAATCGATCATAGATGGCGTCACTCGCTACCAGAATGAATAATTGCTTGATCGATTTATATTATATGTCAAAAAATTCACGTTATCTTTTAATATCGATCCCGTTTATAATTTAAACATTAATCGATTTATTATTTTCGATAGATTAATCGATTATTTATCTTGTCTTCTTGGTATACCTACCAATACACAAACTGTATGGTCCCAAACTAAGCAACGCTTGTACTATTGGTACCGTACAATGGACTGGGAGCGATCCCAGTAACACCCAGAACAGTTATGTAATCACTAAGCCCAAATCCTTATAACCATGAGTTTAATGTTGATACATCAGGGAGATGTACTTTTGACAAAATATCTCTCACGGAAGATCGGCGTAAAGTAGCTATTTACAGCTGCGTTTCGTACGGTGAGTGAAAGAGCCGGAAGACAATCCTTCCCCCCTCTGTCCCACTCCCCTTCAGTTCGGCAACGTGCGAGCAATGCCTTTAGTATTGCAAGCATCTGGCTACGGTTACTGCTTAACATCAGGCGGGCCGTAAGCTTGTTTGCCACCTTAGTAACATAAAAAATAGCCTCAACGGAAATCGAACTATAGGCAGAATATTAAGCATTGTGTCGAAACCATTTTAAATCCCAAAGCCCCCTTCCCCTCCCTCCATTCCACTCCCCTATTGCAATTGCCCATATTCCAAGCATCTATAGGCTACGGTAACTGCTTAACACGAGGCGGGCTGTACGCTTTTTTGCCACCGCAGTCCTATAAAGAAAAATACAAAACCAATTAAAAATGGTTTCAACCATTCGGTAAACGTATATTATCGTAACGCTGCAATAAACTCTAGTTTTAACATCAACGTCTCGTTTGTTTGTTTATAACATAATTTATATATTTTTCTGTTTGGACATGTTTTATAGTTTCTAGTCACGTCTGGGGTTCAAATGATTATGTTGGCAACGCCGAAATAGTTCGTTTTTAGTTTTTTTTTCATTCATCCAAGGAGATTTGGTTATCGAATATAAAGTTCTTCGGTTTTGCTCATGTAATTTTTAAAGAACAACCTATTAGTACCCCAAAGAAGCTAATTTGACAGTAAAGTATCCCCCACTTTACTGATAGGGTTTGGGGGGGTATTTTAAGCCTAGCCAAGGTCTTCCTGAGCTTGACGCGGCCAAAAACTTGAAATAGATATATATTTTATTTGACACTGGCTGTATGCGAAAAGCGAAGCCATAACGAAACAAAAAAAAACTAACTTATTACTTTTGATAGGTAATAGAAAAAAACAAAATAAATGCCTTTTATGAACCCGGGCACTATAAGAAGAATTTTATAATTATGTTTTGCACCGATTTTTTGCTATTCGATAAATCGCCAGAATTACACACTTGGTCCCAAATTAAGCAGCACTTGTACTATGGCTACCATACAATGGACTGGGGGCGATCCCAGTGACACCCAGACCAGGGCGAATTACGAAAAGGCCGTTTCAGAACTAACTACTTTTAATACAATGTGGGTTTATCTGTTCACATCTACCTACCCCTAAGAGGATGTAATGTACCGTAATTGTCTCAATTATCCGGTTAATTTACGTTTTTCATAATTAAACTCCTTTTTAAGCACAAAACATAAGTAATTACTAATTATTTCCACGCTTGCATGCAGACGATTTAAAAGAGAAACGAATTATTAATTCATTAAACACCTATTTATTACTGTATTTTTATTGTGATTGCCATTTTATGGAATGCTGATAAAATGAAGAATATTTTTTTATTACTTTCCACAATTTTCTAAAATTTAATCGATTTAAAACTACTGAAAAAACAGCTTTCTTACCACTAGTGTCTTGACAAACCAACTGTATGGTCCCAAACTAAGCAACGCTTGTAATATGGGTACCGTACAATGGACTGGGGGCGATCCCAGTGACACCCAGACCAGGGCAAATTACGAAAAGGCTGTATCCGAAAGTCTTTGGCGGGAATCAAACCCGCAACCACCCGATGCTGTGAGCCGAACGGCCAACGTTCAAACCACTGCGCCAAGCGGTCGTCTAAAGCTCTATCTTTTTGTCTAAGTTTTAGGTATTTTTAAGCCCTTCTTCTTCTTATCGTATGGTTAGTGGCCAACCTGGTGTCAGAGTTGTTTAAGCCGCCCGAAGGCCTCTGACAAGGCTTAACGACTGTCTAGATGACAACAACTGGGACCGACTTTTTACGTGCCCTCCGAAGCACGGAGACGCTCAGTTCAAATTCCACTAAATGGTCACCCATCTCTGACTGACGTTGCCAAGCGTTGCTTAACCTCCGATCGTTTACCGATCAGTAAGTAAGTAAGCATTTATTTGTTAAACATAGGTCAGTCATCATCATCATCATCATCATCATCATCATCATCATCATCATCAGTGGTCATCAGTGATAGCAGCTAGCTATGAGCGCCTCCTTAACCCCGTGTCGGTGTCGGTGTGTGCGTGTCGGTATGTGCCGCCGCCAAATAGTTAAATTATGCATTCGATTGGATGGCTAGGCTGTTAATTTAATACTGGTATGCCCATTTTCAACATCCCCCCCTCCCCCACCCCCCTAAGGGGTGGGATAAAGGTGTTGGCTAGTTTTATAGTATTCAATGCCTCCATTACGCGACAAATAAGTCTCTATAATCATTTATTAAGTCAAATATAACGCCATTTGCAATCCGCTCTTTTTAAATTACATTTAAACGAATAAAGATATCTACCAATTATTTTTTATTATAAATAATGCATCCTTTATTTCCTTTTAATGCTATACTGACCATAATGAGCTCACTTCTACCGTTAGCGCACCTCTTTTTACGCTATTGACGTGTAAATTGGCGCGAAAACCGCAAACATCAAATTGACAGTTAGTTTTTATGTTGGTAACAGCAATCGTGCTACGTTTTAAGTGTTAATGTTGGTTGGAGACATCAAATGTTTCGAACAAGGTTCGCACCTTGGTAGTACTACCTATGAATTGGATTACTATCATAGTTTAAAATAAAATTGACTCGTTGGAAGTCGTAAATAGTGCGTTTTTCTTTCAATAATAAACTTTTTTTTATGTAACTACTACTGCCTGATGTAGACTGCCTGCATTGGCTGCCTATTGGAAGATCTGTCAAAACTGCAGTGTGGGACAGGTTTTTTTGCTTAGAATTGACTTAAAAAATAAGTAATGAACTGTTTATAGATACGAAGGTAGGACCGTACTACCAACATTACAAAAAGAAACAAATTATAAAATGGGCACGAAGTCCCAACATTTAGATTTATATGCGAATCATCTCGGCGTTAACAGCGCGGGGAGAGTAACCGCGGATGCTGCGAAGAACTCTACACCACGATGGAAGTGGCTCTACCTGGGAAATATACGTTTATAGTATTCTACCAAGCCAACTAGGAACTCGGAGGAATGCGGCTTAGCGCACGCGCCACCGCCTGCGGCTTCCCGCCCGCCACACCTCCCGCACACCGCCATCGCCTTGTGCGGGTGACGTCACATTTGACAGGTTTCTAGTTGGCTTGGTGAAGTAATACTGTCAGTGCTAGCCTTCAACTCGCTAAGACGTTCATAGCCAGCTGCAATCACTGATCGGTAAACGATCGGAGGTTAAGCAACGCTTGGCAAGGTCAGTCAGAGATGGATGATCATTTAGTGGCATTTGAACTGAGCGCCTTCGTGCTTCGGAGGGAACGTAAAAAGTCGGTCCCGATTGTTGTCATCTAGGCAGCAGTCGTTAAGCCTTGTCAGAGGCCTTCGGGCGGCTTGAGCAACTCTGACACCAGGTTGGCCACTGACCATACGATAAGAAGAATAATACTGTCCGTGCTAGTCTTGAAATTATGGGGTATGGTCCCAATCTAAGTAACGCTTGTACTATGGGTACAATGATCTGGGAGCGATCCCAGTGACACCCAGACCAGGACAAATTAAAAAGGCCATTTCTGTGATTTGCTGGGGTGGTATTTGAACCCTATCACCTAGGCCCACCTGTCACGTTGGGTTCTGACTATCTAGTGAAACGTGGGCTTTGAGTTGGTTAATACCTCCACAATGTGGTGGTGTATGGCCACTCAAGCCTCTGTCTACCCCCGAACGGGGATAAAAGTCGTGACGTTACATTACATTTTACATCACCTAGGCCCGTATTAATGAATCAATCTCAAAGTTGAGATCGATCTTAAGATGCAGTTTTGACGTTTAATGTATGGAACATCTGTCAAAAACAGCGTCTTAAGTTCGATCTTAATCTTAAGATCTATCTATTAATACGTGCCTTAGTTTCTTAAGCCGAGCAGTCTACCCTCCAACCACTAGACCAAACGGTAGTTAAAATTACATTACACATAAAATAGTGTATGTAAAACTACCAAACCAAAAAACAAAAAAAAAAACAAAAAAAAAAACAAAACTCTTTGATTACTTCAAGTAGAGCACGTATCCGATCGTTTCACTGCTAAGGACCACACACGTCGTCGCACGCGCACCTTTATTCGACCAATCCCACCGCAGAATTACATTCTCTTGGAACCGAACAAAAATCAACCTTAACACTTACATTTTAAAGTCTATAACAACCGCAAATAGTTGTTTGCATTCGTTATCTTACAACCAATTTAAATTGTAAAGTAATTTATGCGGTATTCAACCTTAATACCTCAGTAATAAAGTGGGTATGAGTTTGCGCGTTAAGGTGGCGTAGCGAATCTTATGTATTTTTTTTAATATCACGTTTCAGCAATCTAAGGTGTTGTAGTCTATGGATAGGAAATTGCTCCAGGCCCCAAGTCCCCTAACGACTGCCATTAATGGCATCTGTAAACAAATGGGAAAATACGATTACCATCGTGCCAAAATCCGTAGTCTGATATATACTGGTAGCCAGCAGTCTTGCTATTACTTTGCTATTGTGTGGTAGAATGCCTTTTTTTTTATACGACTGCGGTGGCAAAAAAGCGTACGGCCCGCCTGATGTTAAGCAGTTACCGTAGCCTATAGATGCTTACAATACCAAAGGCATTGCTCGCACATTGCCGACCTGAAGGGGACTGGGATGGAGGGAGGGGGAGGGGGGGTGGGCTTACGGCTCTCACTCATCGTACGAAACGCAGCTGTAATAACTACTTTACGCCGATCTTCTGTGAGAGGGTGGTACTACCCCAGTCGAGCCAGCCCGTTTATGAGCTGCAGTCAATTGACTATAGCTTGACTCTACCACCTTGATTCTGTCATTGGTCGGTCAGAATGGCAAAACGCTATCGGTGGCAGTTCAATAGCTATGAGACGACGACTTAGGTTAAAAGTGGTTGGCAATAGCATTTTGCCGTTGTCATCATATTCTGCGCTATTGTGGTTAAGGGACTCGGCGCCCTAAACGAGGCGTTATAGGTTACCAGAGGAAGATAAATATCGCCAAACCAACACACCAACTGTATGGTCCCAGACTAAGCAACGCTAACTATGGGCACCGTACAATGGACTGGGGGCGATCCCAGTGACACCCAGACCAGTCTTAAAGCTTCTGGAATAAGAATCCTGTAACATTAGATAAGTTCCAGCTCTCACTCATCGTATGAAACGCAGCTGTAATGGCTACTTCACGCCGATCTTCTGTGAGAGGGTGGTACTACCCCTGTCAAGCCAGCCCGTGTATGAACTATCAATTGGCTACAGCTTAGCATTTACCCCCAATAAATCCCCAGCGTGGTGGATTATGGCCTGAATTCCCCTCGCATTGAGGGGAGGCCCGTGCCCAGCAGTGGGACGTTAAAAGGGCTAAATTATTATTATTTATTATTATTATTATAAATTAATAATATTTTGTTGGTCCTACAGATGGCGTAACTACCACGAATCAAAATGGCTGCCGTCTCAGCCCACATCCAAGACTCCAGGATAAAAATACAAGACCATAGCGATGAGGAGGCCTTCTCCCCCAACACCCGGGACACGACCACCCCCGACTACCACGACGACGACAAAGCCGAAGAAAGACCCGTACTGACATCCTCTTTCTCCATTCACAATGTCTTGAAGAAAGAAAGGGACAGCCATAGTCCAGAAAATGTATTCTCCACAGATAAATTACTCCAAAACACGCCGAACTACGAAATCAATGAAAACTCCAGGAATTCTGATAATATTGATGAGGATGATAGGACGAATGAGTCTCGAGCTGATATCAGTGTTGATGATAACTCTTGCTGCAGTGATGACACTGTTCTATCAGTTGGCAATGAAGCTTTACCCTCGTATGAGCATAGATCGCCCGAATCATCACAGAATCTAACATCCTTTAAACATATACAAACGCACTTAAACGCGATATCTCAGTTAAACCAGAACATCAATATGAACCAGCCGATGCTATTAAGACCTAGTCCTATCACTCCTAACCCTTTAATGTTCCTAAACCAGCCCTTATTGTTCCAAAACCCACTTATAAACCAGGTAGACTTAAAATCAGGACTAAGCAGACTACCGGTTCCGCAGTCCAATTTAAACGTGAACCCACAGCCGTTTGGACTAAATTTCGGCCTGAGAAAGAATCTAGACAGAAGAACAGATGAGAACAGAAGGTTATACAGCATCCCTAAATCCCCAGAGAACGAATCTGAAAGGGATTTCATCAATCAGAACTGTTTGAAGTTTAGCATTGATAATATTCTGAAAGCTGACTTTGGTAGGCGGATTACGGATCCGTTAACTAAAAGAAAGGCGAAAGGTAGAGTTGAGGCTAAAGTGTCGCCTGTGAAAGAGGCGTGTCATAAGGCTGAAGAGGCTAGGGTTCCTGAGGTGAAGCCGGGGGAGAAGGGGGGGGCGATAGATTTATCTAAAGGCGAAGATAGTGGCAGCAATCAGAGCTCTACTTCTGGTAAGTTTTTGAACCTTTTAAAAAGCAATGTACATGAAGTTACAGCATAGCAGGCTGGCTCGACCGGGGTAGTGCCACCCTCTCACAGAAGTTCGGCGTTAAGTAGCTATTACTACTGCGCTTCGTACGATGAGTGGGAGAGCCGGAATCGCAACAACCAATTATTTTTAGGTCGGCAATCCTTTTAAACGGTGACTCTACACATGTTTTAGAATTTTTAGGGAATATTAATCAACAAATCAATTGATAAAAAAATATTGCCCAGGTAAGGTAACCACAGAGTAAAGACTAAAGAAAGAGGTGCCCTTATTAGATATATGTATGAAAAAAAAAACCGTGGTCATTGTTTTTTCATTATCATTGTTCTATCTACCGGTAAATAGTTGAACTACTCGCTTCGTTTTATGTCGATGTTAGTACTAGGCCGACCACTCGGCCGAGTTGCTTAGGGCCAGTCCCCTTAGTAATTGGTCCATGGGTATAACAGTTAACTGGTTTGCTTATTTGCTTACACGAGCAATTTTTTTATTTATTTTCTCAAAATATTCTGAATCATGTGTAGCGTCATAGGGCTCTATCTCACCGGGACGCCAAGCGCGTCGCCAGCCGCCGTCGCCAACGAATCCTTATTGAATTTGACAGGTAATACCAATCGTTTGGATACGTGGCCGGCGACGTCGCTGGCTACCGTCGCCAATAATTCGTATTGAATTATGTCGTGAGGAAACCTACCTATCCCTCGGGATTAGGTAATAGTCAGTTCCTGTATACACGGCGACAAGGTTCACCAACTGTCACGTTGGGTTCTGACTATCTGGTGAAACGTGGGCTTTGAGTTGGTTAATACCTCCACAATGTGGTGGTGTATGGCCACTCAAGCCTCTGACTACCCCCGAATGGGGATAAAAGTCGTGACGTTACACACACACTACACTGAATTATGTCAAAATATGACAGGACTCTACTTGGCGACGGTCGCCAAACCCGTCGCCGGGTGTGATACAGCCCATAGTTTAAAATCGATAGTTTCTCCACGATCGATGAACTGCCATTGATCGTACGGATCTAACATAGTGTTGTATGTGACAGGTACGACGAACAGTGATGGTGCGATGGTGTGGCCCGCGTGGGTCTACTGCACGAGGTACAGCGACCGACCCAGTTCCGGTAAGTTCCCAACACTATTACCTTCCAAAAACCAGGCAAGACTGGAAATCGACATATTAAGATTATTTTTAAGTATTTACAATCGCCAAATTTATAAATAATAATAATAATAATTTAGCCTTTTTAATGTCCCACTGCTGGGCACGGGCCTCCCCTCAATGCGAGGGGGATTCAGGCCATAATCCACCACGCTGGCCCAGTGCGGGTTGGTGGATTTCACATGTCTAAAGACATGCCAAATTTATAATTCGTCCATTAATTACGTGAGGCGATTTTTGTGATTTTTCGACCCCTTGGTGAGATGTCATGAGATTTGGATCAACCCCCTCCCTCTCCCCTAATCTCACGTGATATTTTTCAAAAGCCACATTTTTGTGGAGAAATGTTTTTTACTTAATTTAACCCATCGGTTTTCTCGCAATTTTGCACTGTTTCTTGCGGACAAAATAAGCGATATTTGCCGAGACCCCCTCTTCCCCACGTGAGATTGGTTGAGATTCGCCCCTTTCGCTCATGGGAGAACTAATAAGGACTCCAATAGAGTCCAGTAAAGTCTCTAGTAGACTACCAACAATCCCTAGCATTACCTTAAGCATAAAACACACAATAAATTTAACATTCTCGTTTTTAATAAACAGCCCCAACCCTCCAACAAGGGTCGGCCCTGCCCCTTATCTAACAACACCACCCTAGAGGGTTGTTATCAAATTATTGGCTCTGTTACAGTACATTGAATATTTGCGGTAGAGATTTAATAAACCCTTTAGAAAGGGCGGTCTGTCCTATCAGTTGACGAGTCTGAGGTTCGGAGTTCGATTCCCGAGTTGTTTAAATGTCGGTTAGGTGTAGAGCTATACTGTAGGTAGGCAGGCAACTGATTGCAGCTCATATACGGGCTGTCTCGACCCGGTAGTACTACCCTCTCACAGAAGATCAGCTACTTTAGCTGCGTTTCGTACGATTAGTGAGAGCGCCGGAAGTTCAATACCCCCCCTCCCTAGCCCTCCTTCACTCCATGTCGGCAACCCGTGAAGAAGCTTTTGGAATTGCAAGCGTCTACAGGCTACGGTAACTGCTTAACACCAGGCAGGCCGGTTTCTATTTTTCCTCCTTAGTTATAAAAAAAAAATTAGTGCTTCTGATAATAAAATTAGAAAAAATAATTCTCATCCCCGTTCCGTAGATTAAAACAAACATACATACAGATTCCGAAGCAATCAAATTAGGGATCATTTAGCTCGGTGTTACCCGATAAATATTTATGCGGAACCCTCAGTAGAGGGCGGCGAAAAAATTGTTTTATTAGTGATGGGAATGTGTCGATAAAATGTTTATTTTTATATCGATACTTTTTATAAATTGGATAATACTTTTTACGGATAAAAGTAACTTATTTTACCCGACTACGGCGGAGCAAATTTCGGAAATTATCTTTTCATAATTTGCCCCAGTTTGGGTGCCACTGGGATCGCCCCCAGTCCGTTGTGTGAAACCCATAGAAGCGCCGTCGTCGCCGGACCATACAGTTTGTGTCTTACTTTTTACACGACTGCCCAAAAAAAGGAGTGTATATGTGTTTAGGGTTCATGTATGTATGTGATGTTTCTTTATTCCACCATAACTTTTGAATGCCTTAACCGATTTTAATGTATGGCATATCGTTAGAATCCTAACATAATTCCGGGTAACACTGGGTATATTATTTGAAGAAAAAAAACAATATGACGGCATTATGGCTCTATTTTCAAAAGCAAAAATAAAAATTTTTCTTCATTTATTACAATATGGGTATCAATTTGAAGGCTTTGATGAGCACATTCCAAAAATTCCAAAAATTATTGGCATAATGTTACATAGGTAGGGTGTACATGCAAAACAAACATTAAATTTTTGGCTGCAAACTATTAATATACCTAAAACTTGTCACTAAAATGCATAAAATTAAATTAAATAATTTAAAAAATTTAAAACACAACTGCCCTGCAAAATACGAACTAAAAAGTATAAAACAAGTGCAGTGTCATTGCAGTCGGGGGACCTCTTAGATTAAAAAGTGTTCCATAGAACGGTCCCCCGACTACAATGACACTGCACTTGTTTTATACTTTTTAGTTCGTTTTTGCAGGGCAGTTGTGTTTTTTTTTACATTAGCCAAAGACAGAGTAAAATAATACAAAAACCATTGAGGTTAAAATGATGATTTAATGATGATGAGGTTTCGAACTGATAGTTTCGGAGACATAGTCAGGATGAGATATTTTAGTCCTTAATCCGTACTAGGAAGGAAAGTTGTTAAATAACTATAAAGTTAAACAAGAAAGTAACAATGTTAGGCTCCAACCGTCTGCCGCGTATATAACGCGCGTATAATCCGCATTGCCCTCATTGTCAAAGTAAAAACAAACTTTATTTACGTCTGCACGAGGCACATTTAAAAAAAAAACGCTTGAATGAACACTGCTGCGTGAAAAACGCAAATACGCAAAATCCCGGGAATAGATCATCTTACTACCTAATCTTATGTATATTTATTTCCTTTATGCGTGTACACGATAGACCCGCTGGAAAGATGCGGATTGTTTGGCCAAATCCAACGGAGCAAATTCGAATGAAATTAAATCTTCATCCTTGTATTTATGATTTTAGTGGGCTTTCGGAATGGGCTTCGAGTCTCCTAACAATTTTCCATTGCGAAAACACTGGTCTCTAATATTATCTTCGTGAATACTTCATTCTAAATCGCAAATTCTTTGCGGTTGGCATGTTATCGGTTAGAGGACTGCTAACAGTTAGCCGACAACATGCCCATCGCCAGGGATTTACTATTTATAATTAAGAATTCACGAAGATAATATTAGGGACTAGCTAGGCTATTCTGTAACGACAAACTCACTTCGCACGCGTGAATTTGCAGGTGATATGTCAAATTTTGTATTGAAATTTGGCATTTCACTAGAAAATTCACGCGTGCGAAGTGAGTGTGACGTTACAGAATAGCCTAGCTGTGGTTTCGCAATGGACAATTATTAAGGGACTCAAGGCCCTTATAGCCGCTGCCTGACGAACGATAATCCGGCGGGTCTTCAGTCCATCCGTCCTAGGGCCTAATCGTGTGTGCCTCGTACCTATTAGGGCCATAACACACCGGGACGCCAGGCGCGTCGCCAGCCACCGTCGCCAACTAATTCGTATTGAATTATGTCATTAAATATGGCAGGTAATATACCAGTCGTCAGAAGGGCTAGCCAAGTGGCATGAACATGATCGAATAGAATAGAATAAACTTCACAATGTATGGCAATGTCAAACGTCGCTATGTAAATCAACAACAAGTCGCTATGAAGATCACGCTTGAGATCACGTGACTTATGTCATTTCCATAGATGAAGCGTAGCGATTTAAAGGAACGCTTGTAGACGTCAGCCACTTGTCTAGCCCTTCTGGCGTGTTATCGCTCTTATACGTGCGATTTTTACGCAGCAGTGCGTGGAGCGGCGTAAATTTGTTACTGTACTTTATATTCGCCCGTGGGCGGCTAATCTGACATAGTTTATGTTATTTGACCATCAAACCTTATGAAGCTATAAAATAATGTTTTATGAAACTATGGTCCTTTTAAAAGTGCACTTTAAGATGCCTGCATTCCTGGAAGAGGCAGAGTAGGTAGAGCCAAGCTGTAGCCAATTGACTGCAGCTGATATACGGGCTCGACCGGGGTAGTACCACGCTCTCACGGAAGATCGGCGTAAAGCAGCTGTTACAGCTGCGTTTCATACGATGAGTGATAGAGCCGGAAGCCTGACTACCCCTCCCCCTCCGTCGGTCCCACTCCCTTCCAAGTCAGCAAAGTGCGAGCGATGCCGTTGGTATTGCAAGCATCTATAGGCTACGGTAACTGCTTACCTATATATAAGCTTGTTTGCCACATCAGAACTATAAAAAAACATTAAAAAGTCAGTGCCTTTCACTGATGGTATTATAGAAATGAATAGAAACTATGAATAACATACCAGAGGTGCGAGCCGGGACTTGAACCTATACACCTTTGTTTCGGAAGCGCATTCGACCGATTCGACTTCTTATCTCAAAACATTAAATCCGTGTAGTATGTCTCAATCACAAAAACTATAAATAAATTACAGAATCGTACAAGATTAGTTACGGTAATCGATCAAGTAACACAATCGAGAATCGATTGGATCACTCGATTATGCACACCAATCGAGTTCGGTACTAATAACCTATTAATGTCAGGCTTTTGAATAGGATGACGTCATAACTAGTGATGGGTGGACCTACATAGATAATTCGATTAATGAAAAGTTTTTGTGAGGCATTTTTAAAATGTATATTTTTAGTCGATTCTAGATTTTATAAAGGAAAGGGAAGGGGGGTTGGGCTTCCGGATCTCTCACTGATCGTACGAAACGCAGTTGTAGTTACTTTACGCCGATCTTCTGTGAGAGGGTGGTACTGCCCCTGTTGAGCCAGCCCATTGAGCTGCAGTCAATTGGCTACAGCTTGGCTGTACCACCAATGCAATTCACGAATCTATAGGCTACAGAAACTGCTTAACATCAGGCGGGCCGCACGCTTATTTGCCACCTCAGTCCCTAAAATTTTTAACAATTTATTATTATTACAATTTTTTTTTAACAATTTTTTTTGTTATCTACCTTTTAATTTAATTTTACTTTAATTTTATTTATATTAATTTTATTTTTTTACTTTTTACTTTGCAACTTTTCTGCTTATCGCAAAAGTTTTTTTTTCTTTCTTTCTTTCTTTAAAAAAAATCTGCGCGGATTCAGCGCTGACAAAACCTCTTGACTGACACAACATTAAACATAAATGATGCAAGGTTCAAACTTAAAGCTAGAACTGTATCAACAAAATGGCAATTTACAAACCATTGCAAAAACTGTGCATAATTTACAGTTCGCTGACGGTGAGGGAAAACATCGTGAGGAAACCTACCTATCCCTCGGGATTAGGTAATAGTCAGTTCCTGTATACACGGCGACAAGGTTCACCACCTGTCACGTTGGGTTCTGACTATCTGGTGAAACGTGGGCTTTGAGTTGGTTAATACCTCCACAATGTGGTGGTGTATGGTCACTCAAGCCTCTGACTACCCCCGAATGGGGATAAAAGTCGTGACGATACACACAAAAACAAAAGACATAAAAAAATAATCTGTTTGTATTACATATTCGCTTAATAGGCGACTGCACGATATAATTACAAGACAGTAGTAATTACTCGACTAATTACCAACATTTTCAATCGATTAATTTTACGATACGCGACTAAAGTGATCTGTATCGTGTTGGTGTAAGATCGAGAATCGACTTAATGTTTAAATCGATGATGACAACACTAATTTAGAAGACATCTTTAATTGGGACGATCACTAGCTATGGAACGCGGATTCGCTTGCGTGAATTCAGTATTTTTTTACAAACCTCGTACGGCGACCACGTTCCGGAAGAAGCGTGGGTAGGCCCCCACAAGGTGGACCGACGACCTAGTGAAGGTCGCGGGAAACCGCTGGATGCAAATGGCACAGGATCGGGCGTGGACAATCTTGGGGAGGCCTATGTCCAACAGTGGACGTCTTTTGGCTGACATGATGATAATGATGTCCAACATAGGACATTAGAAAGACTATATCCAGGACAGTGGGGGAAAACATCGTGAGGAAACCTACCTATCCCTCGGGATTAGGTAATAGTCAGTTCCTGTATACACGGCGTCAAGGTTCACCACCTGTCACATTGGGTTCTGACTATCTGGTGAAACGTGGGCTTTGAGTTGGTTAATACCTCCACAATGTGGTGGGTGTATGGCCACTTAAGCCTCTGACTACCCTCGAATGGGGATAAAAGTCGTGACGTTACATATAGGTATAACCCATGTCATCAAATTTGCAGAGTATCCTAAGTAAAATATATAACTAAGTATGTGGATGTCTTTAAAGCTTAATGGGTGCGTGAGCGCAGTCGGCTCACATCAAAGCGCCCGCCATCATGCTTGATCGTTATCGCGAAGTTCATAATTCTATTAATTGTGGTTGATACGCTATTTTTGTATTAATTAGTGTTAAAAATAATAAAAAAAGTCGCTTGATTGAGTTTACTAAGTATGTATGTATGTAATTATTGTATGTAATTAATTAATTGCATGAGCTCTGAGTATGGCTAGTAATCTCGCCTTAGATTACATTAGATTGTGTTCCCATTGCTGGTATCTTTAGTCTCCCCTCAAAGCAAGGGGGGCTACTTACTACACCACCAAGCCAACTAGACACTCGGGTATAAATATCAAATGATAATAAGTCAATGATTCCGCGGTCCGTCCACAACGTAGTGAGCCTGGACCAATGCCGGCACTCCTGTGGCAGTAGCTCCCACTACGTGGTGGAAGGACCGCGGAATCATTGACTAATGGCCGGCGCACAGTGAGTACGGCAGGGCATGGCAATTTAATTTTTATTAATCGAATTTAATACTTATCCAATCGAAATAAGGTGCTCCAGCGGGTGCACCGAGAAAATACTTCGTGATACTCCGAGGTCGATCAGCGAGCATTGAAATATATACCTTATTTCGATTGGATAAGTATTGAATTCGATTGATAAATTCGAATTAAAATGCCATGCCCTGCCGTACTCACTGTGCGCCGGCCATTATTATCATTTGATACTAATACTCGATACTAATACCTAGAAGCATTTGAACAAATTACTCACTCAAATAAAAAATATACAAAAAAAATATCGATATATTTTGAAAAAGTTATCGCCCCATCACTAGTCCCTCCCCCAAGCATATGTTTTCGCGCTGGCAACAAAAGATTGCTCTCAAGTTATTGCTCGCAGCATCCAGTGTTCCTCACTTTATTAAATTGGATTATTTAACTAGAGGGGATAGGAACGAACCAGTAATGGTGTATATATTTACATAATATATAATATAATATATCCTGGGACATTCTTTTACAGACGGCTACCTGATCCCAAACTAAGCAAAGCTTGTACTATGGAAACCAGATGACTGATATTACTACATATACTACTTTTTGTTTGTAAATACATACTTAATATACATAATTACACCCAGACTCGGGACATACAGACATGTTTTTGCACACAAATGCATGTCCCGGGTAGGAATCGAACCTACGACCTGCAGCGTGAAAGGCCGAATCTTAGCCAACCACGCCAACGGGCCCGTCAAAATATTTTAAGCGATTCGTATAATGATTTATATTAAGTTGGTACCACATCGCCGGTAGGTTGGTACATGTTTTTATTTTTATTTTTAATACTAGACATGAAGTTATAGGTGTTTATTACTTACAGCTCATATACGGGCTGGTTCGACCGGGGTAGTACCACCCTCTCACAGAAGATCGGCGTAAAGCTATTTCGTACGATGAGTGAGAGAGCCGGAAGCCCAACACCTCCTTCCCCTCTCTCTGTCCCACTTCCCTTCAAGTCGAAAACGTGCGGGCGATATCTTTGGTAATGCAAGCATCTATAGGCTACAATAAGTGCTTAACATCAGGCGGGTCGTACGCTTGTAGCCACCGTAGTCACATTAAAAAAAACTTACGTCAATGGAATCTACATATACACAGTTTTATTTTTACAAAATATAAGTTGCGAGACAAAAATCGCACAAAAAACTTCCAAATCGATTTTCCACAACTAAAACTAAGTCGCAACTTTTAATCGTTTATCGATAAACGATTAATGCGCGTCACTACTGAATCGTTTCATTCCGAACCATTAGTTGGATGGCTGACGATTTTTTCTCTTCAATTCCCGAGAAATGGCCGTGAAAATAGTTTAGGAAATTGTTTTTTTTACACTCCAAACGTTTTAGAGGAAATATTTGGTACTTTGATTTATTTTTATTTGGTAGAAATCGCAGATTCAAATCAAATCAAATCAAAAGTTTTTTATTCATGTAATATAATAATAATTTAGCCCTTTTAACGTCCCACTGATGGGCACGGGCCTCCCCTCAATGCCAGGGGGATTTAGGCCATAATCCACCACGCTGGCCCAGTGCGGGTTGGTGGATTTCACATGTCTAAAGACATGCAGGTTTCCTCACGATGTTTTCCTTCACCGCAAGCAAGTGATAATCATATTAATGTTATGATTCACACATAGATTTCGAAAAATCCAGAGGTGTGAGCCAGGGTTCGAACCCAAGACCTTAAGCTTAAGCCCGCAAGACGCGTGCTTAACCAATAAGCTCGATAAAGCATTTATAAATCGTCAAATATAAACAATAGTTAAGCGATACCACCGGTTCGTAGTGTTGCTTCCATTGAGAAGAGCCGGCAAGAAACTCAATGGTTACTCTTTTCAAAATAATAATTGTATACATTTTCAAACAGCAACGCTATGTGAGCAGGCAGGCATTACAACATTGTGAATAGCAAAATACAGAATTCAGGATAGCCTAGAAAGCTGTGCATGCCTACTCCCACTTTACACATATGTACTTAAATAAACAAAATTCAAATCGGTACTCATTGTTTTAAGGTCCAGGGTTCAAAACCCGGCTCTCACGGCTGGATTTTTCAAAATCTATGTACGAATCATAACTCTAATATGATTATCACTTGCTTACGGTACAAAAAATATCGCCCGACTCACACCGACATCTGTATGGTCCCAAACTAAGCAACGCTTGTACTATGGGTACCGTACAATGGACTGGGGGCGATCCCAGTGACACCCAGACCAGGGCAAATTACGAAAAGGCCGTTTCCGAAATTTGCCTCTGGCGGGAATCGAACCCGCAACCACCTGATGCAGTGAGCCGAGCGGCCAACGCTCAACCACTGCGCCAAGGGGTCGTCAAACGGTGAAGGAAAACATCGTGAGGAAACCATCATGTCTTAGAAAATCTAACAAATTTTCGACAGACATGTGAAATCCACCAACTCGCACTGGGCCAGCGTGGTGGATTATGGCCTGAATCCCCCTCGCATTGAGGGGAGGCCCGTGCCCAGGAATGGGGCGTTAAAAGGGCTAAAATGATTATTATTTATTTTGCTTGTTAGTAGCAGTAGCTATAGTTATTATAAAAAAAAATTAAAACATTTTTAAATAGAAAAATCTGGTTCGTTTTTTTAATAAAAAAACCAGTTTTTTTTTTAATAAAATACGGTTATTTCGACGTTGCTTTTGGAATTTTCGACGGTTGCCCCACTTTACCGCTTACAGAGGAATTAACAGGTGATTAGATTCACACCTCGCACGTACATAACAAATAGTTAATTAACTATAGTTTCCACGTAATTAGCGGTCCGTTACCGCGTCTGTTAATTAACCGCTCGTTCTTGTAATTACGGTGTAATTGCCTTTCGTTACATACACCTATGTAATTATTAAGAGGTATGTTTTGGAATTTACCTGAGTATTATGTATTGTGTAATTAGGTGAGATACATAAAACAACTAGCTGTGCCCCTAGGCTTCGCCCGTCTCGCCAAAGTCCGGGTGAAGTTGTAGAGGCCACTCTGGCCAACAACGTATTGTCAATTCAAAAAAGAAAAAAAGAAAAAGGTTCTCCCGTGTGGAAATTGGATTAGCCTATGCCTTATTCCAGAGCCTACACTATCTACGTTTCAAATTTCATTCAAATGGGTTTAGTAAATAAATTAAAAATATAACGTCACGACTTTTATCCCCATTCGGGGGTAGTCAGAGGCTTGAGTGGCCATACACCACCACTTTGTGGAGGTATTAACCAACTCAAAGCCCACGTTTCACCAGATAGTCAGAACCCAACGTGACAGGTGGTGAACCTTGTATCGGTTTAGTAGTTATGGAAATACGTGCTAACAAACATTCACACACACACACTTATTTTCGCATCTATAATATTAGTAGCATAGGATATACTGGGTGTTTGTTGGTGGTAGGGCCAAGCTGTAGCCAATCGACTGCAGCTCATATATAGGCTGACTCGACCGGGGTAGTACCACACAGAAGATCGGCGTTAAGTAGCTATTACAGCTACTAGCGGCTGTAGCCTAGGGGCGAACATAATGGGCTAGCAATCAGAAGGTCCCAGGTTCAATCCCCGGTGGAGCATGTACCAATGGATGAATTTTCTTTCTTTTATGTGCATGATTTACAAGTCGCTTACGGTGAGGGAAAAAATCGTGAGGAAACATACCTATCCCTCGGGATTAGGTAATAGTCAGTTCCTGTATACACGGCGACAAGGTTCACCACCTGTCACGTTGGGTTCTGACTATGTGGTGAAACGTGGGCTTTGAGTTGGTTAATACCTCCTCAATGTGGTGGTGGTGTGGTGATGTATGACTCAAGCCTCTGATTGCCTCCGAATGGGGATAAAAGTCGTGACGTATATGTTATGTTACAGCTACTGATGCACCTCTATCTACCCTCTTGGGGGTATATAGTCGTGATGGTGTACATCCCTCCGTAGCTAATTCTAACTAAGCAATAACAATTCCAATTATTTTCATTGCTTTATTAAGTTCTGCAGACGTTTGAGTGACTTTTAATTAGGAAACTTCGGCCCAATTGAAATTTCACGGCGTCAGGGTAGGGGAGAGAAGTCTCTGTCTAATTAAATAGGTGTGATAGAGATGCAGCGATTAGTTTTCACGAGTTCGAACAGCAAGTACTTTTTTAAACTTGCTTTTTAAAAGTATGATAGTGGATACACGCGTTTTAAAACAGCTTAAAACTGAAACCCGACTACTGAAAAATTACGCTGTAAAAAGTATGAAACAAGAAAATATTCTCATCGAGAGGATAGCCGTGGTCCGTGGTCATATGCCACTTTGACCTAAAGGACCGAAACGGACCACGGCTGTCCACTAGATGAGAATATTTTCTTGATTTAGGGCCACCGCAGATATGCTACTTTTTGCATCGGCGATCGGCGATTTTGCGACTGCATCTTTGGCGACTCTCTGCGGTCGGACGCAGCGACTGCTCCGATGCTAAATGCGACTAAATCGCCGATCGCCGATGCAAAAGTAGCATAGCTGCGGTGTCCCTTATACTTCTTCAGGGGTTTTAGTTCCGGTGTATTTACCTATACCTATCTATACAGGGTGAATTTGAAATCATGGGCATCCATTTAAACTATGACTCTACACGTAATTCAGAATATTTTGTGATAATTAATAAAACAATCTATTGATGAATGAATGAATGGATGAATTTTCACCTATGTGCATAATTTACAGTTCGCTTACGGTGAGGGAAAACATTGTGAGGAAACCTACCTATCCCTCGGGATTAGGTAACAGTCAGTTCCTGTATACACGGCGACAAGGTTCACCACCTGCCACGTTGGGTTCTGACTATCTGGTGAAACGTGGGCTTTGAGTTGGTTAATACCTCCACAATGGTGGCGTATGGCCACTCAAGCCTTTGACTACCTAGATAAAGGCTACCCCCGAATGGGGATAAAAGTCGTGACGTTATAAAAAAAGTTCATTGATAAAAAAATGTGCACGATTAAGGAAATAAGCAAATCAGTTAACTGTTATACCTTACCTGGGCAATAATGCAATTTTTATCAATTGATTTGTTGATTTATATTCCCTAATTCTGAAACATGTGTAGAATCATCGTTTAAAATGATGCCCATGATTTCAAATTAATAATAATATATCCTGGGAATTTTTTTTACACACGGCTACCTGATCCCAAACTAAGCAGAGCTTGTACTATGGAAACCAGATAACTGATATTACTACATATACTACTTTTTTATTTGTAAATACATACTTATACGTAATTACACCCAGACTCGGGACATACAGACATGTTCATGCACACAAATGCATGTCCCGGGTAGGAATCGAACCTACGGCCTGCAGCGTGAAAGGCGCCTCCGCGCCAACCACGCTAACGGGCTTGTCACCCTGTAGATTTATTTATCACTGCGTGTCTTGTACTCCTGCAATTGCTACTTAAGTTTTTACTCCATCATTGTACTGCAGTTCTCACTCAACGCGTTGAGTGCCGTTCGTTCCTAGAAGCAGGGTTCCGTGGAAAATTTGTACCGAGAATCGCGAGGGAAATGGGTTTGAATGGTTCCGTACAAGTTAGAGGCTACTAGCGGTTTATAAAATGCTATAACCATGTAACCATACTTCCATGACGACGGGCCCGGGCCCGGGCCCGTTAGCGTGGTTGGCGCGGAGGCGCCTTTCACGCTGCAGGTCGTAGGTTCGATTCCTACCCGAGACATGCATTTGTGTGCATGAACATGTCTGTATGTCCGGAGTCTGGGTGTATATGTATATTAAGTATGTATTTACAAATAAAAAAGTAGTATATGTAGTAATATCAGTTATCTGGTTTCCATAGTACAAGCTCTGCTTAGTTTGGGATCAGGTAACCGTGTGTACAAAAATGTCCCAGGATATTATTATTATTATTATTATTCCCTTTTTTAAGAGGGTGCGGTACTGAAAAGGCTTTGGCGTTTGTAGCGAATTTTCGATTTTTATTGCAAGCAGTGGTAGCCGATTGGTTAAGCACGCGTCTTGCGGGCTTAAGGCCATGGGTTCAAACCCTAGCTCACACCTCTGGATTTTTCGAAATCTATGTGTGAATCATAACTTTAATATGATTATCACTTGCTTACGGTGAAGGAAAACATCGTGAGGAAACCTGCATGTCTTTAGACATGTGAAATCCACCAACCCGCACTGGGCGAGCGTGGTGGATTATGGCCTGAATCCCCCTCGCATTGAGGGGAGGCCCGTGCCCAGCTGTGGGATGTTAAAAGGGCTAAATTATTATTATTATATTGAATAGCTCCGTGCTTCGAATGGCACGTTAAGCTGGCGGTCCCAGATGTCATTTTAAGACCTTGACAGTCGTAACGGGAAGTCAGAAGCCTGAAAAATCTGACAAAAATGGTCTTACCCTTAGGTTGCCGATGGTCCCACTAGTTGGGTCTCGGAGGGCAGATGGCAATCGCTCCGTGTAAATATCGGTGATCAGCCAAATCGGGGTAGACTGAAAGCCGACCCCTCATAATGGGATAAGGCTAGGAAGAAGAAGATTGAATAGCTACTAAGTTTAGCTGTTACTACGTCCGCGTAAACTTTAGTGGATTTAAATTGTTTTGCGTGGAACCCTAATTCTATATCTTAAATAAAAGTAGCCTACGGTACTCCATTAGCTATCTGCCAGTGAAAATCCCGTTAAAATCCAGCCGTTTTGGAGATTAGCCGAAACAAACATCCAGACAGACAAAAAAAAACAAAATAGTATTTTTTATGCTATAAGTACTGTATATACTTTCGTATGCATTTATAAAAAAACTGTTATTTTGACATGACAAACAGACACTTCAATTTTATTTATTTGTATACAGGGTGAAATCGAAATCGTCGGCAATATTTTAAAATATGACTCAACACATGATTCCGAATATTTTGGGAAAACAAATAAAAAAATCTATTGATAAAAAAATATTGCTCGGGTAAGCAAATAAGCAAACCATTTAACTGTTATACCTTACCTGGGTAATACATTGTATCAATTGATTTGTTGATTAATATTCCCTAAATATTCTGAATCGTGTGTAGAATCGTTTAAAATATTGCCCACGATTTCGATTTCACCCTGTATAGATGTTTGTATGTGTAGCTCATTCTTAGTACGTCTTGTCGGTAATTAAACGCCAACTGGGGTCCTTACCCTTGCCTTTTCAACTCCTGGGCGCCCCTTACAATGTATTGTAACATGGATCTATACAACTAACAGGATGGCATACCGTTGCACAAAAGCGTGCCGAGTGAGAGGCTACTGGTGGGAGTGTGTCCCTTTCTATTAAGATGTCCACGGAAGCACGGGAGCAGGGCTAATACACGCGGCGATACAAGACTATTATCGTGTAGGTATTCGCTCTCTCTCTTAATTAATGCATAGGAAATGCATATATGGGCTCGACCGGGATAGTACCACTCTCTCACAGAATCGGCGTAAAGTTACTATTATAGCTGTTTCTTACGATGAGTGAGAGAGCCGGTAGCCCAACCCCTCCCTCTGTCCCACTCCCCTTGAGGTCGGCAACGTGCGAGCGATGCCTTTGGTATTGCAAGCACCTATAGGCTACGGTAACTGCTTAAATCAGGCTGGTCGTACACTTGTTTGCCAACTTAGTAACGTACAAAAAAAATGGAGCCAAAATTCCCATGTCAGGATTCTAACGATCACACATCAATATCTGTTCAGCCATTTAAAAGTTATGGTGGAATAAAGATCTTACAAACATACATGAATCCTGAAAACATAAACACTCCTTTTTTGGGCAGTTGTGTAAACAATGTTAGAGTGGGACAAAATCGTTTGTCTCGAGTTTTGTTTTGACACTCCAGTGGAGCCCCTCACTTGTCTCGTTTTTATGCAACACTAGCTTTTCCCCGCGACTTTTTCCGCGTAGTAATTAAATTTAAAAAATTTGTATCTCTGATCCCATTTCCCGTTTTTAACGGATCCCGGATTCCGCTTGCTGGATCCCGTAGCCCGGATATCCCGGATCCCGTGTCCCGGATATCCCGGATCCCAAATATAGCCTATGTTACTCAGGGATAATGTAGCATTCTAACGGTGAAATAATTTTTGAAACTGCCCCAGTAGTTTTTGAGTTTACTCATTACAAACATATTACAAAAATACAAATCTTTTCTCTTTATAATATTAGTGTAGATGTAGATTGATCTCTCCTGTAAGATAGCTCCATGGTTGCTGTACATTGTAAATGCGGATCGACTTAAGACGCTTGACTAATCGCTCAAGTAATTATCCCGCGTTATTGGGAACCCCCCAAGATGGCGACCTGTCACTATTGACAGTTACAAGTTTCGCGCCAGGAATACGGACGCGTTCAGTTTAAGACATAATAACTGGAGGCTCCTATTGGTAAATCGATTTGAAGTCTGAGAGCGATCTTAAGTACGCTTTTGACGTGTCATTTTGACAGAAGAATGATATTTCCTCTAGCTCAGAGGGCCTACTCTTTTACAACCGAAAACGAAATTTCGGACGAAATTTCGCGTATTTCCGTCCGTTTCGTTTGTAAAAAAAAGTAGGCCCTCAGATGTACAGTCAGGGTATACTTAAACAAATGCATCACGCATCAGGCATTGCATGAATGCAAGAAACAGTGCTACCAATACTACGGAATAAAGGTTTTCCATCCTGTCAATGTTACAACATGACAACATGGAATTTTTTTTTTTAAATTCCAAAAGTTATGTTTTTTTTTTAAATTATAATATGTAATGTTGATGGAATATTAACCATTATAATGTTCATGAATGTGCGTGAGTGGGCAATTGGAACAAAAGTAATGAAACATGATTTTCGGGGTCCCCAAGAAGTATGATAATTTATCAGTAATGAATCCGCCACTTTATTGATAAGGTTTAGGGAGGGCTAAAAAAGCGACTGTAGCCTAGGGTTGAACAGGTTGGGCTAGCAATCAGAAGGTCCCAGGTTCGATCCCCGGTGGGGCATGCACCAATGGATGAATTTTCATCCATGTGCATAATCGTGAGGAAACCTACCTATCCCTCGGGATTAGGTAATAGTCAATTCCTGTATACACGGCGACAAGGTTCACCACCTGTCACGTTGGGTTCTGACTATCTGGTGAAACGTGGGCTTTGAGTTGGTTAATACCTCCACAATGTGGTGGTGTATGGCCACTCAAGCCTCTGACTACCCCCGAATGGGGATAAAAGACGTGACGTTACATATATGTTTGGGGAGGGGGGGACAGTTTTTGTTATTGTCCTGTGCTTGACACAGTCAAAAACTTGAAAATATATGTTTTACTTGACTCTGGCTATATGCGAAAAGTGACGCTATAACGAAAACAAAAGAAGCTCGCGAAACGTTAAATAAATCAATTTGAAAACTGACGCACCTTTTTATACAACTACTAAACATAATATTTGAAAATAAAGCTTCATAAACCTCTTATGAACTATTAAAAAAAAACTAATAATTTCCTATAATTATCTTTAACGAAATACTGAGTGTATTTTGTAATCCGTATTTTTTACGCGCACCGTACATTTTAGTAGCATAACTACTAATTAGTGCGCGGTAAGAACTAGTAGTTAATTACTAGTTATAACTGTCAGCGGCTAGTAAACACGGGTTTTTAGTGTTTTTAATTAATGGTTAATTAGATTAATTATCTTTAGATACACAAGACTATTGTTTGTTGTACGGGGAAAAATTAAATAACCTTTTCGTAATTTACCCTGGTCTGGGTGTCACTAGGATCGCCCCCAGTCCATTGTACGGTACCCATAGTACAAGCGTTGCTTAGTTTGGGACCATACAAAACGATATATTGATGGTAGAGCCAAGCTGTAGCCAATTGACTGCAGCTCATATATAGGCTGGCTCGATTGGGGTAGTACCACTCTCTCACAAAAGATCGGCGTAAAGTAGCTATTACAGCGGTTCGTACGATGAGTGAGATAACCGAAAGCCCAATCTCCCCTCCCCTTTTGTCCCACTCCCCTTCACGTCGGCATCGTGCGAGCGATGCCTTTGGTATTGCAAGCATCTATAGGCTACGGTAACTGCTTAACATCAGGCGGGCCACACTAATTTGCCGACTTAGTAACATAAAAAAAGGTATTTTTTTATTTTCCTGATAGATGATCTGTGGAATTAAAAAGGCGTTTTTGTTCCGACGGGAATCAAACCCACTACCACCCGGAGTAGTGAAACTAACAGTCTACGTTTAGACCACTGAACTGAACGGTTATCAAGACGGTAGGGGGTGTAAAAAACATTGAATTCACCCCCTACCCTCAATATGTTCACGCCAGCACACTTCGGCATTCGGTTGGGGTGTAGATAAAACGAATTTTATTCCGAATCATTAGACGATAGTAGGGGGGCAGTGATGTGCGAATTTTACAGGATATTTCCATAGATAGATAGATAGATAACTCTTTATTAATCCACCACTAGAAAACGAACATTTTATAAATTATTACATAATTTACACAGAAAGTGGAAAATGGGCGGCCTTATCACTAAAAGTGAAGGCAATCTTGGGACGGTGAGGATCTAAAGAAAAATAATACGGGGGTGTACTTACATAAATTAACTTATAAACATATACATTACATTAAATAAACAAGAAAATAATATGACATATACTTATACCTACTACATACTGGCTAAATGAATATAATAGCACGCAACAGTTTATACACAGACAAAATAAATAATAAACAAATAAATAAGAAGCAGTAATTATGGAGAAAGAAAGAATTTCTTTACCTGGTCTTTGAAAATGTGTAAGGAGGGAGCGTTTCTGACAGAGACCGATTGATGTATTATTTTAGCAGATATGGTAACCTCTTACATTATCGCAGTCACTAAACTTGCGCTCAGTGCGCCGCTACATGCAGCGAAATACATATTATGTTATAGTAAGCGCAATTTGACAGTCAGCTTAAAGGCATTTTGATGCGTATTTCGATGCGAAGTATTTCGGAATCGGCCGGCCTTTTCGTAATTTGCCCTGGTCTGGGTGTCACTGGGATCGCCCCCAGTCCATTGTACGGTACCCATAGTACAAGCGTTGCTTAGTTTGGGACCATACAGAAGGGCTAGACAAGTGGCTGACGTCTACAAGCGTTCCTTCAAATCGCTACGCTTCATGTATGGAAATGACATAAGTCACGTGATCTACATAGCATCTTGTTGTTGATCTACATAGCGGCGTTTGACATTTCCATACATTGTGAAGTCTATTCTATTCTATTCGATTAGCGTTCATGCCACTTGTCTAGGGGGTCAGAAGGTCTAGACAAGTGGCTGACGTCTACAAGCGTTCCTTCAAATCGCTACGCTTCATGTATGGAAATGACATAAGTCACGTGATCTACATAGCAACTTGTTGTTGATCTACATAGCGGCGTTTGACATTTCCATACATTGTGAAGTCTATTCTATTCGACTAGCGTTCATGCCACTTGTCTAGAGGGAGCAGTCATAGTAGAATGAGGGTACAGTTATTGTGTAGTCGGGCGATATTTTTTTTATCCGTGTTATAATAATTAGTGTGGACACCCTACTACGCTATCTCCCTGCAACATTGCGAAAGTGTAATTGAACTAGCTGTTTATTATTTACATTCTTAATGCTATTATTTGTAGTGAGGTAAGCAGTAATAGTAATTGTTGCACTTCGCTTTTACCTATAATTATTAAAATAAGCATAATTTCTTTCTTTTTATTGTATTTTAGTTTACCAAAATGTTAATCCAATCACTGAGTCCACCATAGACTATAATTTCCCTAGTTTTAATCTAATATATTTTTAATTTTGGGTACGAGCCTTTATAGTATTAAGTTGTTTTAAAGGTTTGCGCCCGTGAAGTCGCCAAACTGGCCCAATGGAAGACCAGCGCTGGTTCTTGTCAACCAGCACATGCTGAATTGGGTCCGTTTGCGGTGAGCACAATCTGTTAAGTTACTTATTATCTTTGTTTATTTTTTTTTTGCTTACCGTAATAAAGTTTTTCTTTTTTTCTATCTTTCTAATACTAAATTAAAATATCGCCAGACTTACGCACCAACTGTATGGTCCCAAACTTATATTTCTTATCGTATGGATAGTGGCCAATCTGGTTTCAGAATTGTTCAACCCGCTAGAAGGTCGAACAAGGCTTAACGACTGCTGCCTAGATGACAACAAACGGGACCGACCTTTTACGTGCCCTCCGAAGCACAGATACGCTCAATTCAAATGCCACTAAATGGTCACCCATCTCTGACTGACCTTGCCTAACGTTGCTTAACCTCCTATCGTTTACCGATCAGTGATTCGAACTGAGCGTCTCCGTGCGGAGGCACGTAAAAGTCGGTCCCGGTTGTTGTCAGCAGTCGATAAGCCTTGTCAGAGGCGGGCGGCTTGAACAACTCTGACACCAGGTACCAGGGAACCATACGATATAAACAACAAGACTACCTCGAAACGTAATCCGCAATTATTTTAGCAATAAGACTAACTTCTTCATATCAAAAGGATTGTTTTATTACATTTGTTTTTTGAACTATAAACTTATAATAGTTCAATAAAATACTGAAACATCGTCACGGCGGATGTGCGAGCGGGACATCAGTAGTGTGACGTCATGTGGTCGTCTCGCTCGCACTCGCGGCGGTCGTTTTGCTTTTGTTTTGTGCTGCCACGGTATCAGACGTCGGGGCCACCCAGACACAATGATAGGGTTGTCACGGGTTAAAAAATAATGTGTGAAAATAAATATATACTTCAAATTTATAGAAAGTTTGGATGGCCTCCGGCTCTCTCACTCATCGTACGAAACGCAGCTGTAATAGCTACTTTACGTCGATCTTTAGTGAGAGGGTGGTATTACCCCGGTCAAGTCAGCCCTTATATGAGCTGCAGTCAATTGGCTACAGCTCAGCTCTACCACCGTCCTTGGTTTTAGTAAAAACAAAATATTTGATGCCCACGTTCTTTATCATTCCCGCTGAACTGATCCTCTGAAAGCTCTTCTACTTATATCTTTTTTACTCGTGAGATTTATTTTCTAAAAGTCATCGTTTTATAAGTAATAAAGGTCAAATAATTACAAGCTTTGTAGTAAAGTATTTATGCAAAAAAGGTCAGACAAAACTTAGATAAATTAATTTTAATTAAAAACCCTGATATACTTAGGCCCGTATTAATAAATCGATATCAAGATTGAGACGGATCTTAAGATGCTGTTTTTGACAGATGTTCCATACAGTAAACGTCAAAACTGCATCTTAATATCGATCATAACTTTTAGATGTATTTATTAATACGGGGCTTAGATAGTAAAATTGACAACTTATAATAAACTTACTAACGTACCTATATAAATGCAAATACTTGAAATTATCAACAAATATAGACATTTTAACGCAACTGACAAGTGCCAACCCTACCGCAAAAATAATTATCGGTAAAGTCCGGCGCAGAAATGAATTTGTCAAAACATACGCCGCGGCGGGGTCGGTATTATTTCTATAATTAATGCGCATACCATAATAGCGGTTTAGACGTAAATGGTAAATGCGTCCACTGATGGACAGAGGCCATCAATGTCCACACCGTGTGGACATTGGATTCTCCGCCGCTCGCGTCTGTCACGACCTTGCGACGCGGTCATCAGTCCACCTTGGAGTCCATCAGTCCATCAGTTAGTCCATCGGTCCATGTGTGGACATTGGAGCCTTCGTCACTCGCGTCTATCACGACCCATACCTAACGTGGTCATCAATCCACCTTAGAGTCCATCAGTAGTCCACACCGAGATGTGTGGACATGGAACATACGCTACTCACGTCTATCACGACCTTGCGACGCGGTCATCAATCCACCTTAGAGTCCATCAGTCCACACCGAAATGTCACGACCTTGTGACGCAGACTTCAGTCCACCGTGGAGTCCATCAGTCCATACCGGGATGTGTAGACATTGGAGCCTTCGCTATTCGCATCTGTCACGACCCGCGCCGTGGTCATCAGTCTACCTTGGAGTCCATCATGCGTGATGTCATCAGTCCATATTGTATCCATTTTGTGGTCTTTCTAGACTTTCTATAGACAGAGACGGGTGACCATTTTGTGGCAGTTAACCTAAGTGTCTCGGTGCTTCGAAGGGCACGTAAAAAGTCGGTCCCGGCTGTTGTCATCTAGGGAGCAGTCGTTAAGCCTTGTCAGAGGCTGCCCGGCTTGACAACTCTGACACCAGGTTGGCCACTAACCATACGATAAGAAGATCATATTCTGAGCAATTATAGTTTAGAGTCCAGAGGCCCTGATTTTTTTTTATAGGACTGCGGTGGCAAAAACGCGTACGGCCCGCCTGATGTTAAGCAGTTACCGTAGCCTATAGATGCTTACAATACCAAAGGCATTGCTCGCACATTGCCGTCCTGAAGGGGAGTGGGATGGAGGGAGGGGAGGGGGGTGGGCCTACGGCTCTCTCACTCATCGAACGAAACGCAGCTGTAATAGCTGCTTTACGCCGATCTTCAGTGAGAGGGTGGTACTACCCCGGATACCCCCTGATATGTTGGAAGTGTCACTATAGACGTGCGGGTGAGCGTACTTAAAAACAATTCACGTTACAACACGCAGGCTAAACAACAGCTTTAAGTTACTGAAATGGAAAGTGTCCCGTGTGAGATACGTGGTATCTTCACGGCGGCGCGGGCGTGGGCAGAATGGCTTCATAGACCTCACACGACGGCGATATAGATGTCAATGCAGTGGGAGGTACAGGGTGTTGGTATAACGGAGCCTTTGTCTTTATCTTGCGGGGTTTTGTTTTGGTTTTATAGGGTTGCGGGGATTCGTTTAGTATTTAGACAAGCCCGCTGTTTCTTGCCGGATCTACCTACAATTGATGTATTATTTTAACAAGTATATGGTACTTTACAAATAATGTAATGTAATGTAATGTAATAATGTAACGTCACGACTTTTATCCCCGTTCGGGGGTAGTCAGAGGCTTGAGTGGCCATACACCACCACATTGTGGAGGGATTAACCAACTCAAAGCCCACGTTTCACCAGATAGTCAGAACCCAACGTGACAGGTGGTGAACCTTGTCGCCGTGTATACAGGAACTGACTATTACCTAATCCCGAGGGATAGGTAGGTTTCCTCACGATGTTTTCCCTCACCGTCAGCGAACTGTAAATTATGCACATAGATGAAAACTTGATGATGGTACTTTACAATGACTTGAATTGAGCTCAGCGTACGACTACATGCAGCGAAATTCATACAAAATAACTTAAATGCATTTTGATGCGTATTATTCACCAAAAGATGGCAATACTCATATACATGTTTTTTTCGCGAATCATTGAGTCATACTGGGTCCATGGACTCCATTTAGTAGGACATACTATTTTGGACGATCACCTTTCACGCTCTTTCTTAATATCAATATTATCAATGGTATTTATGGACCTGCCCAAGTTTATCCAGATTACAAAAAAAGTCTTATCCAAAATTTAACATCTAAGTAGGTACCTACCATTTAACGCGAGGTAGAGCTTTAGGTAAAACTTTAAATTAAACCTTGAACACTCTTTAAACTAAAACATGCTGTATATGCAAAATCGTAAAAAGTATCGCCCACACACACATTCTCAATTCCGCAACAAAAAACATACATACAAACATTACTTAATTTATCATTGACACTTTCACTTATAAGGCGCTGTTCTCTTGCGCGCGCGCACCTTATTCCACCAAGCCAAGTAGGCACTCGGATGGAATGCGGCTTCCCCGCCCGCACACCCGCCACCGCCTGCGGCTTCCCGCCCGCCACACCTCCCGCACACCGCCACCGCCTTGTGCGGGTGACGTCACATTTGACAGGTGCCTAGTTGGCTTGGTGGAGTAGTAAAATCCAGCACCCCAGACCAATAAGACAAGTCCACTCATCATCATCATCATCATCATCATGTCAGCGAAAAGACGTCCACTGTTGGACATAGGCCTCCCCCAAGGTTTTCCACAACGACTGGTCCATACTGCATGCATCCAGCGGTTTCCCCAGGATCGCAGCTGTAATAGCGAATTTACGCCGATCTTCTGTGAGAGGGCGGTACTACACGGTCAAGCCAGCTCGTATATGAGCTGCTATTGGCTACAGTTTGGCTCTATCACCAAAAAATGTAACATATTCGAATCCTACTAATATTATAAATGCGAAAGTGTGTGTGTGAATGTTTGTTACCACGTATCTCCATAACTACTTTACCGATTATAGTGAAATTTGAAACATAGATAGTGTAGGCTCTGGAATAAGACATAGGCTAATCTTACATCAAATTCTACGCGGGCGAAGCCGCGGGGCACAGCTATAAAAAATAAAATTAAAAATACGTACCTCTGTTTAATCTACACCATTATAAACTATTAGGCATTGATATCCATAGATTAAAGAACAATACACCCATTTGGGACCATTTGGGACCACTAATGGGGTCCTAAAATGTATCTCCCTTGTACATTTATCTCACAACGTTATATTAATTGTGCTATTAGACCTTACCCGTCAAGTTTTTTACCAAACTTTGACGAAACCGTGTTAAATTGATAGGAGGAAAAACTCTCAATTTGTCAATGGTATCCGAAAAAAAATTGAAAAAAAAAATCTCAATTTGTCAATGGCAGTTTAGGGCTGTTGTTTTTTTTTCTGTGGCTACCCAGCGAAAGTAATTAAAATAGTTGATTGAGGGGGGTTTTTTTTTTAAATTCCTGATTATGAATGGTCAAGGGAAGAATTTTTAAAAGTTTAATCGATTAAAAGGATAACGCTACCAATCTTATATCAATGGAATGGCACATAAGTAGGTAAATAAAAACAAAAAAGATGTTTTTTGGGGGAGGATATTATATGAAAGTTATACTAACTTTTTTTTTTTCCTTCACCCCTATAGCATCACACAGTGTGTATATTGCCAGCGTCACGTCCCATACTACTATACTTATTTGCCATTTTGCGTATTTGACGTTTTGACAACTTTGACATTTGCGTTTTTGAGCGTTGTGTTTTAGACTTCTTACGTTTTTTTTTTTTTTTTTCCTAATGGCCTCTTTCCATTGAATCTCCGTTTATATTGAGCTGCCGCGCCCGCGTCATGAGTTATGACATTATGGGACGTTCGGACGTCAAAACTGACTGCTCTTGCGCACCGGTCGCTTCTAGAAGCACTCTATGACGAATTGCGAGATTGACATTTTGCGTTTTTGTCCTTCTGCAGTTCGATGATTTGCGTTTTTGACATTATGTGTATTTGACATTTTGTGTGAACATTATGCGTATTTGACGTTAAGCGTATGAGCTCTATAGGTACTAAAAAGTTTAAAAAACCTCCTGTCTATGGTACCTACCTAATAATGGTAGTCAACAAGTTAAAAGGTTAAAACTAACTCCAGAAATAGATCACTTAAATCCAATTGTAACCAATTTAGTGATCTATAAACGGTGTCAGAATAAAATGGTGGAATATTATTTCAAGAGATCAATGGCGTGGTGTGTGGCCGGCCATATTAAATTTTATTAATATCAAATTTTATTTTTTATTTCGTCCGTTGTAGGAAGGAGCGCCAGTAAAAGCGAAGATGAAAATATATTTTATATTGCCTACTGTCATCGTCGACAAAATGGCACTTAAACTTAACAGCTTTAGTAGTGTGTAGCTTAACCAACAATGGAAGTTGTTAAAAGCTAGTTTTAGTATCGGTAAACGATCGGATGTTAAGCAACGCTTGGTAAAGTCAGTCAGAGATGGGTGACCGTTTAGTGGCATTTCAAACTGAGCGTCTCCAAGCTTGGCAGGACGTAAGGTTCCGTTTGTAGTAATCTAGATAGCAATCGTTAAGCCATGTTAGGGCCTCCGCAGACTAGCTACTTTTAGCATCGGCGACCGGCGATTTTGTGACGTATCGATGCTGCGTCGCGTTTCTTCGAGCGCGAACGAGCGAGACGCAGCATCAAAATCGCCGATCGCCGATGCTAAAAGTAGCTAGTCTGCGGAGGCCCTTAGAGGTTGTTGTCATCTGGACAAGTCGTTAAGCCATGTCAGGCATTCGGCTTGAACAACTCTGACACCAGGTTGGCCACTAACCATACGATAAGAAGAAGAAGAGCTAGTTCCTGTACTACTCCACCAAGCCAACTAGGAACTCGGATGGAATTGGGCTTCCCCGCCCGCATACCGCCCGCACACCCGCCACCGCCTGCGGCTTCCCGACCGCCACACTTCCCGCACACCGCCACCGACTTTTTGTGCGGGTGACGTCACATTTGGCAGGTTCCTAGTTGGCTTGGTGGTGTACTGCTATTCTGTCAATTCTTGAGAGATGTGCGGTGACAACTACGTACGCACACTCGTGCAAACAATCGTATTTCTATACACGCACACTAAAAAACAACGACACACGCTTATGGCCAATGCCCATATTGTCGACGGAGGGTAATGACCAAGCTAATTTGTGTGTTAGCATAGCGTCCATAGTGACAAAGTCCTAATGGTGTTACATTTATTTTTAATCCGTCCCCGCACTAAATCATCGAGCGCGCGCTCGATGCCAGCGTGACAGCGAATTTGGCGCCAAGCGACGGTCTGTCAAATAATACAGGCAAGCGCGAACGGTACAGTGTTGCCATGATTTGTGAGAAATTTAATAAGTGGTAATTTGTCGAATGATAAATCGTTTAAAGCGTAAAAATGTACATAAATGAAACATAAAAATTCTGCATAGGGGCTTTTTTTATAGGACTGCGGTGGCAAAAAAGCGTACGGCCCGCCCGATGTTAAGCAGTTACCGTAGCCTATAGGCTTACAATACCAAAGGCATTGCCGACGATGGAGGGAGGGGGAGGGGGGTGGGCTTTCGGCTCTCTCACTCATCGTACGAAACGCAGCTGTAATAGCTGCTTTACGCCTGTCAGTGCGCCTGTTATAAGACGTAAGCGAGGTATTATTGCTCTAGTAAACCGGAGATTGACTCGTGGAAGTGCGAGATTGGCCTTCCTGAACTTCCAGACAGTTCCAGAGGTCGTTATGCAATTTATCAGTACGCTGGCGCATTTTCTGAACCAGATATTAGGGAGAGGTATGATCAGTTCTGGCTGCTGACCCACCAAGCCAACTAGACACTCGGGTATAAATATCAAATGATAATAAGTCAATGATTCCGCGGTCCTTCCACCACGTAGTGGGAGATACTGCCACAGGAGTGCCTAAGCATTGGCCCAGGCTTACTACGTTGTGGACGGACCACGGAATCTTTGAGTTATTATCATTTGATATTTATATCCGAGTGTCTAGTTGGCTTGGTGGTATATTACTGGGTTGATTAGTTTCGTAGTTTTTTTTCTGACAATATTTATTATACCATTCCTATTAATTTCTCCAATCTTGGCAAGCTACCAGCCAAATGCAAAATATTACTGGCGCCCGTGTTTCACCTTTGATCAAACATTCCGACTTTCTTAATCCCCCATTAACCACGCCATAACATTAAAACACAAAGAAAACCCATTCAAAAAGTCCAGTCATTTAAAAAATGAGGTCGTAGTCGGAAATTATTATGGCTGGCAACACTAAAAGCTGCGTTCCGAATCACGCGTTTAAATTCGGATGCGTTCATTTTTAATACGTGATTAGTGCGAACTAATGGGCCCGAAGACATATTTATAGACCGTATGTCTGTCTGTTGCGTGTGTCTCGCGAACGGCTGTGTCGTTTTGTACCGTTAAACTGTGAATGAGTAGTAAGTGGTTCGTGGTTAATTGGTGACAAATTAAAATAATTTGTTAGTTATGTGTTCGAGTAATTGGTAATTAAATGGTGTGAAGAGATCGGATTCAGTGGCTTCCTTGTTGAATCTATCCTTTTCATAATAGTAACGTCAGAGGAAGACAGATATATTTTTGGATTTCAGATTTAGTTTGGACGCGATTTGAAAATAGAATTAGCTTCAATGGGGAATATGCATGTTTTTGCAATTATTCATAAAAAAAAAAATCGACAGTATTAATAAAACTCGTATTAATCGATCTCAACTTTAATGTATGGAACATCTGACAAAAACAGCGTCTTAAGATCGATCTCAACTTTGAGATGCATTTATTAATACGAGCCGTACACATCAACTGTATGATTCGAAACTAAGCAACGCTTGTACTATGGGTACCGTACAATGGACTGGGGGCGATCCCAGTGACACCCAGACTAGGGTAAATTACGAAAAGGCCGTTCCCCAAACTGCCTTTGGCGGGAATCAAACCATCCGATACAGTGAGCCGAGTGACTTACGCTCGAACCGATGCACCAAGCGGTCGTCTAGGTTAGTCCTTAAAATTATACCTATAGAGTTGGTAAGTATATCTTACAATTCCATCCATCCATCCATCCATCCATCCATCTCTATTTGGGCCATAACACACCGGGAAGACATGGCGACGTCGCCAGCCACCAACCAACCAACTACAGTAGCGGCATTTTCCGATGGCCATGTAGGGGGGGGGGAGAAAATGAACCTTATTATAACGGAATATGACTGGCCGTTTTAAAAATAAGAATGTCAATAAATTTAAGCGAAAATGAATTTTATTCCGTTATAATAAGGTTCATCCTTTCCCCCTCCCACATGTCAAACCGGCCATCATAACGTGCCGCAGGTATAGCCAACTATTGGTTTTGAAATGTATGACAGATAACACACCTGGCGACGGACTGGCGACGTCGCCAGTCAATACAAATTGTTTGGATACGTGGCCGGCGACGTCGCCAGCCACCGTAGCCAAATTTGTATTGAAATTTATGACAGGTATGACAGGTAACACAGCTGGCGACCGACTGGCGACGTCGCCATGGCGTCCGGGGTGTTAATCAAATCAAAATCAAATCAAATCAAAAGTTTTTTATTCATGTAAGCTCAATAAAGCGTTTATAAATAGTCAAGATAAACAATATTTAGCGTTACCCTATGGCCTTTTATCCAAAAATTACTTCTCTCTATCGTAGTTTACGTTTTCAACCAAAAAAAAAATTTGATTCCCAGTAGCATTTACTATTAAACCCATTAAAATACTCCTATCGCGTCTATCCATCATGGCGGACTAAATGCTATTTTGACAGCTGTCAAATTAACGTCAGATCGCGGCGCGCGCGTTTGAGAGTCACCATTTGGTACCGCAATGGTTAATTTTGTTTGTTTTTCTAATTGTAATCGAGTTAAATAATTGTTTTTCTTGGGATTCTTTAAGTGGTGTGTTCAAGATATACGCTCCGAAAAATACTTATATGCTAGCTACCATTGATGTATTGGTTTAGCAGATATGTTACCTCCTAACATCGTAGTCACTAAACTTGTGCTCGGCGGACTACTCAGCCAACTGTATGGTCCCAAACTAAGCAAGCTTGTACTATGGGTACAGTACAATGGACTGGGGGCGATCCCAGTGACACCCAGACCATGGCAAATTACGAAAATACAGTTTCCGAAAAATACCTCTGGCGGGAATCGAACCCGCAACCATCCGATCTACGCCAAGCGGTCGTCAAATTTTGCGTTGTAATGTTTAATCGGAAGTTGGATGACCTAGTGAAGGTCGGAAACCGCTGGATGCAAGCAGCACAGGACCGGTCGTTGTGGGACACCTTGGGGGAGGCCTATGTCCAACAGTGGACGTCTTTTGGCTGACATGATGATGATGATGATGATGATGATGATGAAATCACTGACTATCGGCCGAATACTCAAGGCTACTTAAATATTTAAGTCCCACTTAGCAGTTCCTAATTGTAATAGTCAGTTCCTGTATACACGGCGACAAGGTTCACCACCTGTCACGTTGGGTTCTATCTGGTGAAACGTGGGCTTTGAGTTGGTTAATACCTCCACAATGTGCTGGTATGGCCACACAAGCCTCTGACTACCCCCGAATGGGGATAAAAAGTCGTGACGTTACATTGTTACACTTAGCAGTTTGGGACGTCGTTAACTGTCATTTTTTCTATGACGCGTCAAAGTTAAGCAGCTCTCAAATTTAAGTTGCGTACGAGTATTCGGACATATGTCAGTTAAACTTTATTTGGCCCATCTTTTTAAATACCCAACTTCTTTAGTAGCACCAAGCCAACTAGAGACCTGTCAAATGTGACGTCACCCGCACAACAAGGCGATGGCGGTGTGCAAGCGGGGCGCGCGCGGGAAGCCGCAGGCGGCGGCGGGTGTGCACTGTGCGTGCGGTAAGCGGGCGGGGAAGACGCATTCCAACCGAGTGTCTAGTTGGCTTGGCGGAGCAGTACGTAGAACTTTAACAAGAGATCGATTATTGTACGTAAAGTCCATTTATCATCACGCTATTAATTACACGGGGTGGGCAGGGGGCTAGGGTGATCGTATGTCAGGCGTGGCCTGTTCAGACCTCATGCATCAAAGTCATAGACACAAGAGGTACAGCTGCAAGGCAAACTGACTTTTACTGAATCTGTCTGCTTTCCGTGTTAGTCGGTCGATATTTATTTATTTATTTATTGGTCGTAGAGCCAAGCTGTATCCAATTGACTGCAGCTCATATAAGAGCTATAAGACCACCCTCTCACAGAAAATCACTCGGGAGCTCACTCCCCTTCAGATCAGTAACGTGCGAGTGATGCCTTTGGTATTGCAAGCATCTATAGGCTACGGTAACTGCTTAACATCACCGGGCCGCACGCTGTTTTGCCACCTCAGTCCCATAAAAAAAAAGAAAAAAATAGTATAAATGTCGCCTTTGTTTAATCCCGCGATGAGTCTCGAGTGCGTATGTCGTGTGCGTGTGCGCAGTCCGGTAACATCGCGGTGGTTCTCAAAATTAAGTCATCACTCACAACCGGACTTGTTGGTTGCTTTGTAAATGCCACGCGGGACGGTATTATGCATACACTCTACATTTATTTCATGTCGAGGAATGTAAATTAAATTATGTACCTACTACCTGACTTGATAACTAGATAACTCTTTATTAATCCCCCACTAGAAAAATATACATTTATAAATAATTACACAATTTACACAGAAAGTGGAAAATGGACGGCCTATCACTAATAGTGATCTCTACCAGGCAACCTTTGGATGGAGAGGATCTAAAAAAAAATAACTAGCTAAATGCTGCTAAACTAGCTAAATGACTAGCTGTGTCCCGCGGCTTCGCCCGCGTGGAAATTGGATTAGCCTATGTCTTATTCCAGAGGCTATACTTTCTACGTTTCAAATTTCATTAAAATCGGTTTAGTAGTTTATGGAGATACGTAGTAACAAACATTCACACACACTTTTGCATTTATAATATTAGTAGGATTATGTGTAGGCTTAGAATACAATTTTTATTAGAACGAAGCTTACCTACCTTTTTTATATTTATTATGGGACTAAGGACTAAGGCATCGTCCTAATTGGCAAACGATCGCACGATCGAACGATGCATTTTTTGTGTCCTAATTGAGCTTGCAAGTCATCGCACGAGCACAGAAACAAATTCACATCGCGCGACGAAATCGCATCGTTTGATCGTGCGATCGTTTGACAATTAGGACGAACGCCTAAGGTTGCAAACAAATGCAAAACCCGCCTGGGCATCGAGTCACTTAAAAATTGTCCATTGCGAAACCACCGGTCTCTAAATCTTCTTGTATTTTTAATTATAATAATAATAATTAAGCCCTCTTAAAGTCCCACTGCTGGGCACGGGCCTCCCCTCAATGCGAGGGGGATTCAAGCCATAATCCACCACGCTGGCCCAGTGCGGGTTGGTGGATTTCACATGACTAAAGACATGCAGGTTTCCTCACGATGATTTCCTTCACCGTAAGCAAGTGATAATCATATTAAAGTTATGATTCACACATAGATTTCGAAAAATCCAGAGGCGTGAGCCAGGGTTTGAACCCATGACCTTTAGCCCGCAAGATGCGTGCTTAACCAATCGGGAACCAATGCTTTTTTTTCATATCATTTCATTTTTCATTGGAAATCGCAAATTCTTGGTGGTCGGCATGTTGTCTGTCGGCCTTCTGTTAGCAGTCTTCTGACCGACAACATGCTGACCGCATGGAATTTGCGATAAAATACACCCGTGTGTATATAAAACAATAGAATATTCACTAGTGTTAACTTTAAGGTTAAAAAATCAAAAATATAATATCTAATAAGAATGACCATCAAATACTCTTGCATAACACCAACCAAACTCTTTTATAATCCTTATTTTGACAGCAAACTCTTCAATGGGGGTATAAAAAAGAAGCGCGAGAGCGAGACGCCGCTATATACGCAACAGAGACGCCGATACCCGGGCTCGTTGGGTGGCACTGTGACTCACGCGCCGGTAAGGATTAAAAAGTTTTTTTTTTGTTTTTTTTTTACTACGTGTCATTCTTAGCGGTCAAGTAGGTTTGTTGAGAAAAAGTTTTGTAAACAAATACACTTAATTAAGGTGTTAACTTAAATAGGAAGGGAGTGACATTTTAAGGGTGCAAATATCTACCAATTGAAGGTCATAAAAAGGGTCAAAACGCTGGGTTTACGCAAAATTGTTGATGAATCCGTTAGCCCATTTACTATAGGTATAAAATAATAATAAAAAAAAAAAAATTTAGCCCTTTTAACGTCCCACTGCTGGGCACGGGCCCAACAGCATTTTATGTTGCATAAAATAGGTATACAACATTAAACAGTAGATCGTCAGAAACAAAATACCTATACAGGGTTATTGGTAAAACACTAACAACCTTGCAGGGGCGTATTATTAACATCATAAACTACAACATTTGTTCTAAGATTAGAAAAAAAAAAAAAACTCTAAAATGTATGAAGCAAGAAAATATGCTCATCTAGAGAATAGCCGGGTACGTTTAGGTACTTTTGGGCAAAGTGGAATACAACCACGTACCATGGCTTTCCTCTAAATGAGAAAAAAAAAATTTTTCATACATGTTAGAAAGTGATTTTTTGTTAATTTTTTTTGTTTTGTAAAAAGTCATAGAACAAAAGTTGTTGTTTTTGATGTCAGTAATGCGCCCCTACAAGGTTTTTAGTGTTTTACCAATAACCCTGTATAATGTAATGTTGTAAAAAATGCGAAATGTCTTTAACTTTATGGTTAAATTGCGAGTGCGATTACAGAAGTGTGAATTTCGCTGCATGTAGTGGTGCGTTAGCACAAGTCTAGTGATTGCAATGTTCGGAGGTGACATATCTACTAAAATAATACATCAATGACTGTATTCCTTTTTGCTAAGCTTCTCATTAGCCGTAGTATAGTGTCTGTTACTCCATCGAATTCGTAGACGTATTTCTTAACACTATTATTGTATCAAATCAATCCAAACAGCTGACTTTTCTGTTTTTTATCAGTCACTAGCTAGTCATATAAATTTAAAAAAAATCGGATCTCTTATCCCGTTTCCCGTTTTTACCGGATCCCAGATTAGTAGTCCGGATATCCCGGATACCAAAAATATAGCCTATGTTACTCAGGGATAATGTCGCATTCTAATGGTGAAAGATTTTTTGAAATCGGTCCAGTAGTTTTTGAGTTTAATCGTTACAAACATACAAAAATACAAATCTTTTCTCTTTATAATATTAGTGTAGATGTAGATGTATATAGATTAGTGTAGATAACGAATTCAAGTGAAACCAATAAGGAAAACTTTGTCGAAAAATATACACACTAACTTCAACATCTGATATCACTTGGTACCTATTAAATAAATATCGCCAGACGGGTACCATACAATGGACTGGGGGATCCCAATGATACCCAGACCATGGCAAATTAGGAAAAGGCAGTTCCCGAAATTTACCTCTGGCGGGAATCGAACCTGCAACCACCCGATGCATTGAGCCGAGCGGCCAACGCTCGAACCATAGCAAAGTTCAAAATAAAATAATTCAAATTCATAAAATTGTTAGTAGTAATATTTTTTGGGACTAGGCCCGCCACACACTCCCACCACTGTTACTCCTGTAAGCCAGGATCGACAGTGTCCAACGATGACACCAAGGTTTGACCCTCGACGAGTCCTAAATGAATTATGAATTGTTGCATAGGATGTTTTAAATTCACATTCGGACCAACGGATCCCTAAAACAAAGATTGAATCATCAAATTTTAGCAGCAAGCGAAACAAATCATAATTATTCGATCGCGAGCCACCATTTTCGAATTCCTCTCGGCTTAGTAAGACGGCCTGGGGCTTTATACTACTCTACCAAGCCAACTAGGCACTCGGGTATAAATATCAAATGATAATAAGTCATTGATTCCGCCGTCCTTCCACCACGTAGTGGGAGCTACTGTCACAGGAGTGCCGGCATTGGCCCAGGCTCACTACGTGGTGGAAGGACCGCGGAATCATTGACTTATTATCATGTGATATTTATACCCGAGTGTCTAGTTGGCTTGGTGAAGTAGTACCTACCATTTTTAATTTAATAGCGTGATGATTCCATTTGAAGTATTGCACATCGACAATACGCGAAAAGTAGTTTTTTTTTATGGGACTGAGGTGGCAAACAAGCGTACGGCCCGCCTGATGTTAAGCAGTTACCGTAGCCTATAGATGTTTGCTATACCAAAGGCATTGCTCGCACGTTGCCGACCTGAAAGGGAGTGGAACGAAGGGACGGGAAGAAGGGGGTGGGGGGCTGGGCTTCCGGCTCTCTCACTCATCGTACGAAACGCAGCTGTAATAGCTACTTTACGCCGATGTTCAGTGAGGGGGTGGTACTACCCCTGTCGAGCCAGCCCGTATATGAGCTGCAGTCGAATGACTACAGCTTGGCTTTACCACCAATAAAAAATTAGGTAAGTAAAAGTAAGTACTTACAGAAAAAAAGTGAAAGTAAGGTAAACGGTCCAATAATCGTCCGTGTCGGCACTAAAAAGGGTGCGTCGCCTCATTGTCGTCATACCAGCTCGCTGCGTTAATTATAAAAAAATAAAATAAAAATATAACGTCACGACTTTTATCCCCATTCAGGGGTAGTCAGAGGCTTGAGTAGCCATACACCACCACATTGTGGAGGTATTAACCAACACAAAGCCCACGTTTCACCAGATAGTCAGAACCCAACGTGACAGGTGGTGAACCTTGTCGCCGTGTATACAGGAACTGACTATTACCTAATCCCGAGGGATAGGTAGGTTACCTCACGATATTTTCCCTCACCGTCAGCGAACTGTAAATTATACACATAGATGAAAATTCATCCATTGGTGCATGCCCCACCGGGGATTGAACCTGGGACCTTCTGATTGCTAGCCCAACGTGTTCGCCCCTAGGCTACCGTCGCTTAATGCGTTAATTAAATAATTATAAGTACGCGGTATTTTATCAAGATCTGTTCAGCACATGTTATTTAAAATAAACGTTGGGTTCTGTCTATCTGGTGAAACGTGGGCTTTGAGTTGGTTAATACCTCCACAATGTGGTGGTGTATGGCCACTCAAGCTTCTGACTACCCCGGAATGGGGATCAAAGTCGTGACGTTACATTTTTTTTTTTTTTTAAATAAGTTGTTGCTTAAATGGAAACCGCTATGTTAAAATCAATAATAGGTCAACGTGCGGGCGATACCTTTGGTATTGCAAGCATCTATAGGCTACTGTAACTACGTAACATCAGGCGGGCCGTACGCTTGGGGCCACCGTAGTCATCATCATCATGTCAGTCAAAAGATGTTCACTGTTGGACATAGGCCTCCCCCAAGGTTTCCCACAACGCCCGGTCCTGTGCTGCTTGCATACAGAAGTTTCCCGCGACGTTTACTAGATCGTCGGTCCATATTCTCACATAAAAAACCATATCTTCTAAAATAGTCTAGTCTATTGCTCGAATTAATAAATGCATCTCAGAGTTGAGATCGATCTTAAGACTGAATCTTTTGAAGTTTAATAAGTATCCTGGGACATTCTTTTACACACGGCTACCTGGGGCCCTACCACCACCTCTTATAGCAGTATTGTTTTAACGTTTCAGCGACTTTTTGTGCAATGACGTTTCTTATTGTCATGACAATAAGGTACGTCATTGCACAAAAAGTCGCTGAAACGTTAAAACGTTCCTATAATTGAATCGCGATAAGAGGTCGTGGTAAGCGCCCTGATCCCAAACTAAGCAGAGCTTGTACTATGGAAACCAGATAACTGATATTACTACATATACCACTTTTTTGTTTATAAATCCATACTTAATATACAGAATTACACCCAGACTCGGGACATACAGACATGTTCATGCACACAAATGCATGTCCCGGGTAGGAATCGAACCTACGATCTGCAGCGTGATAGGCGGAATCTTACCAAGCACACCAACGGGCCCGTCAAATGTATGGAACATTCGTCAAAAACAGCATCTTAAGTTCGATCTCAATCTTGAGATCGATTTATTAATACGGGCCTAAATCTAGCACGTCTATTACGGTATTACCGCGAACATAGGTGCGCTCGCGCACCGCGGAGAGGAACGCGTCACCTAATTCAGCCGCGTACAAACAGATGCGAGTACAGCTATGGGTGGTCCGGCCACCCAGGCGGATGGGAAGCCGTGGAGCCGGCGTTACCACTAAATAATATAGCTGCGTCTACATGTACACATGACGGGCCCGTTGGCGTGGTTGGCGTAGTGGCTTTCACGCTGCAGGTCGTAGATTCGATTCCTACCCGGGACATGCATTTGTGTGCATGAACATGTCTGTATGTCCCGAGTCTGGGTGTATGTATATTAAGTATGTATTTACAAATTAAAAAGTAGTATGTAGTAATATCAGTTATCTGGTTTCCATAGTACAAGCTCTGCTTAGTTTGGGATCAGGTAGCCGTGTGTAAAACATGTCCCAGGATATTATTATTATTATCTACAGTTTTTTTATTATTATTACTATCTAGTGGTAGAGCCAAGCTGTAGCCAATGATTGCAGCTTATACAGGTTTATTAAAAAAAACACTAACAACCTTGCAGGACTGTATTACTGACATCATAAACAACAACTTTTGTTCTATGACTTATCACAAAACATAATACATTAAACAAAAAATCACTTTATAAAATGTATGAAACAAGAAAATATTTTCATCTAGATTCTAGAGGAAAGCCATGGTACGAGGTTGTATTCCACTTTGCCATAAAATCCCTAAACGGACCACGATTATCCTCTAGATGAGCAATTTTCTTGTTTGATGCATTTTAGTGTGTCATTTTTTTGTTAAATTTATTATTGTTTTGAAAAAAGTCATAGAACAAAAGTTGTTGTTTTTTATGACAGTAATACAGTCCTGCAAGGTTGTTAATGTTTTTCCAATTTATTATTTTATTATTTTCTTTTTAGATTCCAATAAGAATTCAACTCCATGCATTTTTTGTTCCGGCGTCGTTCGTTCATGTCACCAAAACATTTCAAGCTTGACTGGCCCCGTACTAACGTCCCCACTACTCAATAAACACTTTATATCTATGGTAATACGATTCAAATTTGCATAACACATGATACCACCTTCTTTATTTATGCCCGTGCAAAGAAAATTGTACTCTAACTATTTAGTAATATAAGTCGTTTCAGATTGATATCGATTTCTGTTGACTTGTAAAAAGGAATTGTAGATATATGCAAATAAAAACATATTGAACTCTATGTGGATGTCGTTAAGATATATTACTGTATGATAAGTGGTTATCTATTTAAAGGTTTGAACTAATTGAGATGTTCTTTGGTTGTCTTTTTGTCTGTCTGTTTGTCTGTAGCTTGGCAACTGTTATGATATTCGACGACGGCGCAGTGGTTCGAGCGTAGGCCGCTCGGCTCACTGCATCGGGTTGCAGGTTCGATTCCCGCCAGAGGCAAATTTCCTTTTCGTAATTTGCCCTGGTCTGGGTGTCACTGGGATAGCCCCAGTCCATTGTACGGTACCCATAGTACAAGCGTTGCTTAGTTTGGGACCATACAGTTACCCCCTTATTCATAGAGATTTTAGCCAGTTTACAATGGTTTTGAAAAGCATTTTAAGGAACAAATGTGATTTGTAATTCCACTGCAAGTCGATCATAACTTTCTATGAATAAGGGGGTAAGTGTTTAAGTCTGGCGATATTAATTTATTTTATTTATATGGAATATGAAATACCATTCAAGTTATTCTTGTTGATTTTTCAACTCAGACATTTTTTTGCTCAAGCATTATTTAAATTAACATTTTACGTTACTAGAACAAGAAATTAAGAGTATTAATTGGTTACCCAAGATATATAATCTTAAATCTATGGTTGCTTAATACGTCATCTGTCAAAAAACCAACATGGCGAACTGCTTAAGTTCTGATGAAGCTATTAATGTTTCAAAATTTAATTTATTAATGTTTTGGTCGATAAAATTTGCATAGACAAGTGATGAAATGTGTAGTGAGGTTGTAGTGACATACGGGTATGTGGGATGGCGAGCAGATTTGTTGGGTGTGAGATTGGGCAAGCAATAAAGCCAAAAAAAATCAGCTCACCAGACTTCTTCTTATCGTATGGTTAGGGGCCAACCTGGTGGCAGAGTTAGCCACCCACCCGAAGGCCTCTGACTGTCTTTCTCTCTTCGATATCACGATAATTTGTATTTATAGTGACATTATTAAGGGACATATAACGTCAGTAAAGTCCAGTCAACATCAGCAGCGCTCATAGCCTGCTGCAATCACTGATCGTTCAACGATCTAACCAACGATTGGCAAGGTCAGTCAGAGATGACTGACAATTTAGTGGCATTTGAATTGAGCGTCTTCGTGTTTCGGGGGGCACGTAAAAAGTCGGTCCTGGTTGTTGTCATCTTGGCAGCAGTCGTTAAGCCATTAATTAATCCACTAACTATACGATAAGAAGAAGTTATCACAGTTTAGAGAAGTAGCGTTATAGATACGAGGAGGTAATAGCTACGGAACCCTTATGCTTCGCCCAATGCACCTGACCGGTTATATTCCACGAACAAGCCACCCAACATGCTCGCCGTTCTCTTCGCCCGTGTGTCACAAATAGCCACAAAAATAAAAATACCCGTATTACCATAATATCACAATTATGAACATACAATTAAAATTTTAGAGTCTTCAAGCGACATGTTATAAATTTAACTATGTCGCTTAGACGTTTGAGATTCTTCCGCTAATTAATACGTATACATGAGAGTTATTTAATGATAAGTAGCTTCTTAATGAAACTATTATGACTAGCTACTGAGGAGGTAGGTAGAAATATTTTGAATCGATATCTATTGTTCCCAAAACCATCTACAAACATGTAATGAGACTGTTTGTTATCTGAATAAATAATATATATAATATATATCCTGGGACATTTTTTACACACGGCTACCTGATCCCAAACTAAGCAGAGCTTGTACTATGGAAACCTGATAACTGACATTACTACATATACTAATTTTTTATTTGTAAATACATACTTAATATACATATTATACACCCAGACTCCGGACATACAGACATGTTCATGCACACAAATGCATGTCGCGGGTAGGAATCGAACCTACGACCTGCAGCGTGAAAGGCGCCACCACGCCAACCACGCTAACGGGCCCGTCAAAAAAGGCATTATACCCCCTTCGCACACGGCGGCGTAGCGTAGGCGTAGCGTAGGCGTAACGTAAGCGTATCGTATTAGGCGCGTAGGATGCGAGCATTACGAGCACGTACATTTTCTAACAAGTCCGCACACGAGGCGTAGCGTAAGCGTAGCGCATTACGCTACGCCGCCGCCGTGTGCGAAGGGCCTAAAGTACGAGCCGTACCGTAGCCTGTAGATGCTATACCAAAGGCATTGCTCGCCCGTTGCCTGCCTGAAGGGGAGTGGAAAGGAGGGCAACGCCTCTCCCTACCGGCTCTCTCACTCATCGTACAAAACGCAGCTAGCAGGCTATTTAATTTACGCCGATTTTCAGTAAGAGGGAGGTACTACCCTGGTCGAGCCAGCCCGTACTGAGCTGCAGTCAATCAGTTTGACTCTACCACCTAATAAACTTGGAATATTACAAAGCAATTAAAGTATTAATAAATACTCATCCTTTTGTGTTTTTTTTAAGACAAGTTGCGTTCCAAGTGCCGATTCGATACGGAAGCATATCGATTAATGTAATCGATTTATTCGAATCATTTCTATCGATATTAACTGCTCGGGATCGAATTGTTTGTCTTTGGTCGGATGGATTTTGATACGATTTTGCAGTTAGTTGTATACATAGGTATAATACGATGACCTCTTGGCACAGTGTAAGCTACTCGGCTCACCGCATCGGGTGGTTGCAGGTTCGATTCCCGCCAGAGGCAAATTTAGGAAACAGCCTTTATGTATTTTGGCCTATTCTGGGTGTCACAGGGATCGCCCCCAGTCCATTGTACGGTACCCATAGTGCAAGCGTTGCTTAGTTTGGGACCATACAGTTGGTGTGTTAGTCTGGCGATATTTATTTACCGTGAAAATAAGAGATGTTACTAAAAGCAATATAATGATCAAATAATATGTAAGCTTTCAATCTCTATCAATCGAACAACGAAATCATTCATTATTCTAATACATTCATTCATTACATTCATTCATTACATTTATTCATTACATTCATTCATTCATTATATTCATTCATTATTTTATTTTATTTTATGAATTTTAGTTACTTGTTAAACCGCAAAATAAAATGTTGTTTTAGAACAATACATTTTATTTTAAAAAAAATGACGTTTCTTTGTTTATAATAAGTTTGATAAATGTAAAAAAATATGCTGTACGTCTACCTATTGACGTAAATTATGACTGACATAGTAAACAGTTAAAATGACATTTGTTTTCATTTAAAAATAAAAACTAAATGATTTCATTCATTCGTCCTCTCATTATCGGTACCATAAAGATTGTGATGCCTGTCATTAAAATTCAGTTACAATATCATTACAGTAGTAAATGACTTCATTATAAATACTTCGTTGGTGGCGACATTTTGGGGATCCCAGGGGTCCAGATTAACGAGGCCAAACATCCATACTTACACACATACATATACTCACGCCTGTATCCCACGGGGGTAGGCAGAGACCATTGATTGCCACATGCTACGATTTTGACACACCTCTTTTGCTTCATCCACATTCTCATCACCATGTTCATCTTCTCATGCACTGTCGGTTGAAGGTGGTAGAGCCTAGCTGTAGTCAATTGACTGCAGCTGATATACGGGCTGGCTCGACCGGGGTAGTACCACCCTCTCACAGAAAATCGGCGTAAAACAGCTATTACAGCTGCGTTTCGTACGATGACTGAGGGCCGGAAGCACAACACCCGCTTTCACTCCCTCATTCCTACTCCTCTTCAGGTTGGTAACGTGCGAGCGAGCCTTTGGTATTGCAAGCATCTGTAGGCTACGGTAAGGGGGCGTCCATAAATTACGTGAGGTGTTTTTGAGATTTTCGACCCCCCCTCTCCCCTTGGTGAGATGTCGTGAGATTTTGCTCGACCCTCTCCCTCCCCCTCTAATCTCACGTGAGATTTTTCAAAAGCTATATAATATAAGAGAAACATGTTTTACTTAATTTAACTTAGTTTTCTTGCAATTTTATACTGTTTCTTGCGGTTATAAAAAATTACGTGAGATTTGCCGAGGCCCCCCCTCTCCCCCACGTGAGATTTGGTGAGATTTTGCTCGACCCCTCTCCCCCCCTAAATGCCTCACGTAATTTATGGACGCCCCCTAACTGCTTAACATCAGATGGGCTGAACGCCTGTTTGCCACCTCAGTCCCATGAAACCAAACTGTAGCTGTTTTATTTGTACTTTTTGCCAAGTCCCACTGTAAAAATAATCGGGAATCGAACATAGGTACCTACACAAATAGTCTGACTAACCCGGCTACAGCAACTGAACTATAAAAACGGAGCTGACCGGATGTACCGGCGGTGACGTCACGACCACCCACAAACAGCTTAATTAAGACATTAGCTCGTATAATTATACCACAGACTATACGATCTTTATCGACTCCTTTTATTACTTTTTATTGAACGCGACATTCTGAATTCAAAAAATGTATAATAAAATTTTACAATGTAAAATTATGTAATAAAATGTTGAGTTGTTTTTGAGAATAATTTTTTCTTTTGTTAAAATGTTAGGTAACTATAATAAATTAATTTTGTGTTTATAAAAATGTATCATAATATGTCAGTATAATAAAATGGATCATGTCAATAATAATGTTGAAAATCTTTGAAACTAAAAAAAACTACGGATGTGTGGAATAATATTTTTTTTAAAGTGTATGGTTTATTTTTATATTTTTCTAAGGGTGTTGATAGGTTTGGACTGTTGTGCACCCAGATTTTGCTATAATACTATATATTTTATAGATAGTATTAAATCCCATAACATAAATACATGACGAGGCTCGACGAGGCTCGTGAGGAAACCTACCTATCCCTCGGGATTAGGTAATAGTCAGTTCCTGTATACACGGCGACAAGGTTCACCACCTGTCACGTTGGGTTCTGACTATCTGGTGAAACGTGGGCTTTGAGTTGGTTAATACCTCCACAATGTGGTGGTGTATGGCCACTCAAGCCTCTGACTACCCCCGAACGGCGATAAAAGTCGTGAAGTTACATTTAAAAAATCTACGGATGTGGAATAATATTTTTTTTAAAGAGTACTTATGGTTTATTTTTATATTGATCCAAGGGTGTTGATAGAGTTGGACTGTTGTGATCCCAGACTTTGCTATAATACTATATATTTTATAGATAGTATTAAATCCCATAACATAAATACATGACGAGGCTTGCCTTAAGACACCCTACGTTATTACTGTCACTGTACCTTAGACCTTATTACTGTCTATTACGGTTATAAAATTTCGTAACCAGGAATCAAACTTGTGGCCTCGGGTTTGGCAGCCACTCTTACGACCAACGGCCAAGCTTTACACACAAAATGTATTTAATTTTACAACAATTATGTCCAGTGTATATTGTATAATTAATTGTTATTTTCTCTTTTGTTTTAGGACGAAGTAAGTACGGGACGCGCTCACGGGAACCACGTGAGAAAATTCCATTTATTTATTTATTTTTATTTAACTTATTTTATTTTTTTGTTATTTAACTTATTTTTATTGTATATGTTTTACTTATTTTTCAGTTATTTTTTTTTTTTTTTTTTTTATTTGTATGTATTTATCATAATTATAGACATGTTTATTGGCAATAAGCTCACCACACATAGCCAATTTCTGGAGCGATTTACAAGCCTATGAATTTTGTAAGTCAAATATTTTACGTTTTATAACAATTAACAAATATTATTAATTTTCTTAAATACATACGTGTTACTCAAAGAGGTAGGTGAGAGTAACTGTTACTATTAACTGTTACCGTAACAGATAGAATGTGATTGTATAATAGTCATAAAAAAAATCTTTGTTTAAATTCTTACTGGATTTTGTATAATAGTACCTACAATAAAAAAAGTTTAACTCAATTTAGTAAAATTATTGTTGTCACCTTTTCGGAGTGTTGTATTGAAAACCAAAGTAAAAAATATCAAATTGGTCGTATAATAGATTGGCTGACAACTTTATAACAAAAAGTGGCTATCCGTTAAACTTTCTATGATCGCTGGCCAAGAGTGAGCCTAGAATAAATTCTTTTGTGGTTTTTCAAAAAAGCTTATTTGAGACATAACGTTACGCGTTTTTAAAACGTTATAAAATCTCATTTTTAAAGAACACAGCTATTTGTCTATTCGTTAAAAAGATCTAGAACTAGGAATTAGACTAGAAAAAAAACACGGTTTTATAATTATTTTGTTTATTTTTTTAGAAATCAGTAGGTAGGTAGGTAGGTAGTAGGTAGGTAGGTATACCTATTTGCTCGCTCGCAACTTACGATTTTTTTTATCAGTAAATTAATAAAAAAAACTTCGAATATTTATAAAAGAGATTTTTTTCTAGTTCTATTATTTTAAACGCCTCTTAAAATATAGTTTGACTGAATTATAATTTGCTATGTTTTTTTTTTTTTTTTTTTATGGGACTGCGGTGGCAAAAAAGCGTACGGCCCGCCTGATGTTAAGCAGTTACCGTAGCCTATAGATGCTTACAATACCAAAGGTATTGCTCGCACATTGCCGACCTGAAGGGGAGTGGGATGGAGGGAGGGGGAGGGGGGGTGGGCTTACGGCTCTCTTACTCATCGTACGAAACGCAGCTGTAATAGCTGCTTTACGCCGATCTTCTGTGAGAGGGTGGTACTACCCCGGTCGAGCCAGCCCGTTTATGAGCTGCAGTCAATTGGCTACAGCTTGGCTCTACCACCTTGGAAATGTGCCACCTATGTGCCTCAATAACTAAATTATTGTAATTTCCGCCTGTCAATTAAAAAAAAATAGTTTTTAAGTTTTGTGACAAGGTCTTTTTCATTACTCAAGGAACCCTAAACGACCATAAACTTAATTCGGTTACACAAAAAAGGGTTAAACTGACCCGACGTTACTCATAATATGATTAGCTGGACATAAAAAAACAGATTGACAAAAAATGAACTCGTGATTTTACTAAATTAAGAAATTAACTCACAGTTAGGTATAAAATGTGCGTTGTATAGATTTATTATACATATTGACTGGCTATTTCATAGAATAACCAAGAATTTTTTGTAGAGGCAACCTCTTTTTATTAGTTAGAAGAATATTTGTCGCCTTTTTGAACTTAACTATGTAGTATACTATGCAAGCAATGTAATATAATAAAATTATTGACGATTCCGTTGGCGTGGTTGGTAAGATTCCACCTATCACGCTGCAGGTCGTAGGTTCGATCCCTACCCGGGACATGCATTTGTGTGCATGTATGTATGTATGTCCCGAGTCTGGGTGTAATTATGTATATTAAGTATGTATTTACAAACAAAAAGTAGTATATGTAGTAATATCAGTTATCTGGTTTCCATAGTACAAGCTCTGCTTAGTTTAGGATCAGGTAGCCGTGTGCAAAAATAATATCCCTGGTTTTTTTTTCTATCCGTGATTGCTAGATCACGTGATTGGGCCCAAGACTACGTCATCAGCTGTAGTGCGGTAATGGCGGCGTCTTCATCAGGCGCATGCCTCGCGCGAGCACTCCGTTTTGACATTACGTCTATGCGTTCCGACGTCAAAACTGAGTGCTCGCGCGAGGCATGCGCCTGATGAAGACGCCGCCAGTGAATCTTATTTATATTGAAGATGTCAATCTACTAAAAACATCGATTGTGACGTAGTTTTGGGCCATCATGGGAAGAAACAGCATAGCTATTATAGCCGTCAGCTGAAACTACAGAGTGAAATCGAAATCGTGGGCAATATTTTAAAATATGACTCAACACATGATTCAGAATATTTTGGGAAGCTAAATAAAAAAATCGATTGATAAAAAAATATTGCTCTGGTAAGCAAATAAGCAAACCATTTAACTGTTATACCTTACCTGGGTAATACATTGTATCAATTTATTTGTTTATTAATATTTCCTAAATATTCTGAATCGCGTGTAGAATCACCGTTTAAAATATTTCAATTTCATCCAGTATACTTGTCTAACCCTAGTATCTATGTATAGATAATTGATAACTAGGTCTAAAGTAAATTCAATGGTCAATTGTTAAGGGCCTCCGCAGACTAGCTACTTTTAGCATCGGCGACCGGCGATTTTATGACGTATCGATGCTGCGTCGCGTTTCTTCGAGCGCGAACGAGCGAGACGCAGCATCAAAATCGCCGATCGCCGATGCTAAAAGTAGCTAGTCTGCGGAGGCCCTAAGAGATTCGAGGTTCTGTACTTCATACTACTATTTTGATTCTTTCGCGACGGGATTTCTTTTCATAAAATTTGGCCAATTAACCTTTAGTTAATTATAAAGTTTAATTTTGTAATTAATGTTTGTTGCGACACAAACGTATGCTTAGTACGGTGCAATCTTGTATTTTTTTGTGTTTTAATTTGTAGAGAACAAAAATAGAATTATTATTGAATGTTTTGTGTACAAAATAATATTACTCGAGAAATAACTAACTATTGTGCATGGTTTTATGTGCTTTTGTGTTGTTAATTTGTATTTGTTAACACAGAAATAATTATGCTTCGGAATTCAGCAATTTTATTTGACCTAGGCACATATTACGTTCGCCTAAGTAATGTTGCAATTAAAAACATATTGAAATGCAATTATTTTTGAATTATCTGCCTTATTCTGTTTAAAAGTAGTATTAAGCTGATTATTGACCAGATAGTAAAATACGGTGAGGGAAAACATCGTGAGGAAACCTACCTATCCCTCGGGATTAGGTAATAGTCAGTTCCTGTATACACGGCGACAAGGTTCACCACCTGTCACGTTGGGTTCTGACTATCTAGTGAAACGTGGGCTTTGAGTTGGTTAATACCTCCACAATGAGGTGGTGTATGGCCACTCAAGCCTCTGACTACCCCCGAACGGGGATAAAAGTTGTGACGTTACATTACATTACATTATAGTAAAATATATTTTTTACAAAAAAACTCATTTATTTGTATTAAATTTATAGTATTGTATTAAATTTATAAATAATACACAATTATTTTTATGGCCGAAAATTGGCAATTCGGATTGCTGTTTTAAGCAATTTGAATTATTAGTCAATACTCAACTTTGGTACCTAACATTGTGTTTGAAAATTAACTAACAGGCTAGCCTGGAACTAAAGTGGTCTATGTAATTTTTTTTGCTAAAACTCCATGAGCATTTTTGAACAATAAAAAAATAAAATCCGGGCAAAACTGCTCTATAATCTATGTGTCATTTCGTCACCAAAATAAGGTAACCATCAAACTACTTTAAAATTAATTGATATTTTTTTTAATTCCTAAAGTTGGTCTAACTTTATGTATTTTGTACCATAGACTACTTTAGTTCACATTTTATGTCTGTCTAAAAATTAACTAACATTTTTTGTATTTGTCTAACTTTTTTTTAATTCTTGTGTTGTGTTTGTCTCACTACCAGTTTCCCAGGTATTCCCCGCCGCACCACCCCGCCAGGCGGTCGGTGAAATATTTTGACCAATTTTATAAACTCAACACTTCGCTTTCGTTTTGAGAACTGAATTGGTTAAGATATTGCATCGTCCGCTCGGTTTGGGCATATCGTCGTTGGAATTGCCCGTTTGTGCCTGTTTTGTCAACGTTTGTGCCTGTTTTGTCAACGTTTGTGCCTGTTTTGTCAACGTTTGTGCCTGTTTTGTCAACGTTTGTGCCTGTTTTGTCAACGTTTGTGCCTGTTTTGTCAACTTTTGTGCCTGTTTTTGTCAACTTTTGTGTTTGTTTTTGTCAAAGTTGGTGCCTGTTTTGTCAACGTTTGTGCCTGTTTTTGTCAACGGCTGTGCCTTTTTTTGTCCGAAATTGTCAGTGCTTGCAATTGCCACAAAGACTGATTTTGATGACGTAAATTGGAACTAGCGTTATTATACTGGAAATAAGTTATGTCAGAGGCCTTCGGGCGGCTTGGAAAGAGATTTGCCCCCAAATTCATAGAAATTTATGATCGACTTGCAGTGGAATTACAAATCACATTTGTTCCTAAAAATGCTTTTCAAAACCATTGTAAACTGGCTAAAATCTCTATGAGTTTGGGGGTTAGTATTTTGTACTTGTTTTAGCATGATTTGTTACTAATATTTAGTTATACTTATCTTACGATAGTTACCTATGTGTTCTCTAGGCGACAAATATTCAGTAGGTATAGGTATTTCATAATGAATAAAAAATATTGGTCGGTCAGTCAACCAACCGACCCATCAGAGGGTCGTTCACTATAGCTAAACGCCACATTGGCGCCACAATGGCTATGCGACTTAGGGTCTAGGACTAGAGACCTTCAACACTTTATCATACCTTTTCTGAAGATCATCTTAATGGTCACAGCTCATTACGAGCACTCAGCACCCGACCAGCACGTAGACTTGCGAGCAAAGCGATCCAGTGAGACTACGGAGTTGATGTAGTGAGCGTCCATAGAATTTCATATACAGGGTTATTGGTAAAACACTAAAAATCTTGAAGGGGCGTATTACTGACATCAAAAACAACACAAAAAAAGCACTTTCTAAAATGAATGAAAAACATTTTTTTACTCATCTAGAGGAAAGCCATGGTACGTGGTTGTATACCACTTTGCCCTAAAGTACCAAAAGTAAACGGACCGCGACTATCCTCTAGATGAGCATATTTTCTTGTTTCATATATTTTAGGGTGTGATTTTTTGTTAATTTTTTATTTGTTTTGTAAAAAGTCATAGAACAAAAGTTGTTGTTTTTGATGTCAGTAATACGCCCCTGCAAGGTTGTTAGTTTTTGCAAGGTTGTTAGTTTACCAATAACCCAGTATAAAGAATACCTACCTACTAACCGCTCGAGGCGAGGCGGTGCTGGTCGGCTGCCAAGTGCTTGTGAGCTGTGACCATAATTCAAGTTGGCTAAAATAAATCTATCTCTCCTAGGTCCTCGCACGCGCCGGCCCAAGAAACCTCCTGGGGAGGTAGCGACTGACGAGAAGAGACCACGCACCGCCTTCTCTGGACCCCAGCTTGCTAGATTAAAGGTACGTTACTGTCATCATCATCATCATATCATGTTTTTTAATGGGACTAGGCCCGCCACACACACCCAGCACTATTACTCCTGTAAGCCAGGATCGACAGTGTCCAACGATGATACCAAGGTTTGACCCTCAAGTCCCGGGGACAAGCTAAGTTGTCTTGGAAGCCGCACGAATTTAATCAAAAGAAAGGATAGGAGGAGTTGGAAGAAGATTATCCACTTCCCTCCGTTGCAAAGCGGGAGACAGAAATAAGACTGTTACATACAACTGATGGAAGACCAGTTGTAACGCATCACGGATAGCAATTTGACTATTTGGACCTAAGCTCGTGAGCTGGTCATACATGATTCCAATAATACGTAAGGCAAGCATCATCATGTCAGTCAAAACACGTCAACTGGCAATAGGCTTCTCTTACAACGCCCGGTCCTGTGCTGCTTGCATTTAGCGGTTTCCCGCGACCTTCGCTAGGTCGTCGGTCTACCTTAGGTGGGGGTTTGACACATTATGTATTTTATCCGGTCCGGAACCATCCCATATAGGACTATGAGAAAGAGGGAAGAGAGAGTGCACCTGTGCTCACACACTTGTGCACTATACCTAATGTCTCCTGCGTAGGCTAGTCTCCTAGGCTTTGATATTCAGTCGAGGCTAGAGCACTATTGTCTTTTGTTCAGATTTTAACGTTATATCGTAAACTCCATTTGACTCACCCAGTTTGATACTATCTAGAAATTTTTTTTTTTTTTTTTTTTTTAAAGCTTTAACATATAATTATAAATATTTACACACTAACCTAAATAAAGAAAATAAAAGAAGATATTAGGTAGAGGCGCTCATCCAGCCAGCTGCAATCGCCGATAGGGTAAACGATCGGAGGTTAAGCAACGCTTGGCAAGGTCACACAGAGTTGGGTGACCATTTAGTGGCATTTGAACTGAGCGTCTCCGTGCTGCAAAGTCAGTCCCGGGTTGTTATCATCTAGGTAGGCGTTAAGTCTTGTCAGAGGCTTTCGGCCAGAACAACTCTAACACCAGGTTGGCCTCTAACCATACGATAAGAGGGTATTGAAGGCTCTAATTAAATTTGTCTTCCACAGCACGAGTTCGCTGAGAACCGGTACCTGACTGAACGGCGGCGGCAGGCCCTAGCCGCCGAGCTGGGCCTGGCTGAGGCCCAAATAAAGATCTGGTTCCAGAACAAACGGGCCAAAATCAAGAAGGCCTCGGGCCAGAGGAACCCGCTGGCCTTGCAGCTGATGGCCCAAGGGTTATACAACCACAGCACGGTGCCATTGACGAAGGAAGAAGAAGAATTGGAAATGAAGGCCAGGGAAAGAGAGCAACAGTTAAATAGATGTTAGGGTACAAGTTTTGATGATGACGTTGCTGACAATAGGCGTCCGATTTTCTTTGATAGTCCGATCAGACAATCGGAAGGCCAATTGCGACGTCCGATCCGACAGCCGGGTCCTCAAGTCCCTTAACCACTGCCATTTTACTGTCATCTGTGAAGAAATGGGAAAATACGATTACCGTCGTGCCAAAAGTTAGTCTAATGTAGACTGCTAGCCAACAGTCTTGCTATTACGTTGCTATTGTGTGGTAGAATGGCCTTGTTCTATTCTCTGATAGGTCGGTCAGAATGGCAAAACGCTATCGGTGGCAGTTCAATGGCTACGAGACTACGAAACTTTACGAAAGTTAAAAGTGGTCGGCAATAGCAATTTGCCGTTGTTAATTGATTGACAATGGACTTAGAAATCCGTGAAAATTGCACAACTTTCATCATATTCTGCGCAATTGTGGTTAAGGGACTCGGCGCCCGGGTCGTAATGAAAATCGGACGTCTATACCTGATATGGCGCCCTTTGGTAGCAAGAAAATCTTGGCCCTCATTGGGCCAGATATGGCCCAATCTCAAAAAAATACAAATCAATAAGTCGGTCAAATTCGACTGAATCACGTTGCATAAAACTGTCCATTAATATCCGTAACAGCATTAATATTGTGTAATAGGTATTTTATTAGTAACGAAAAATTTAATATTTGGCAGAAGATTAATTGTTTTAGAATTTCTATAAAAATTAATTATGAATAACAGCCCATCAAATTTTTCATCATAAAACACAGTATCAGATTCAGAACTCAGATCGTTTATCTAAAAAAAAAGTTTTAAAAATAAACGCGTCGACTGAGTATGCATGGGACGCGAGGATTAAAATAAATTGGACATAATCATTCAAAGCGAAGTTTTGACAAACAACTCTTAACATTTTGTAGCTCGTTTGTTTATTTGTTTGATACTACAAAATGTCTCTGCGATATCGGATGGCATCATCACATCACAAAATTTTATTAAAAACTCTGGGTTGCCTGTTCATTGGCAATCTAAAACGGATTCGAAATTTCAATTCATTGAGTAAATTGACAGGTAGAAATGTCACTTTTGATAGAAATGAAATTTTAATAAGTAATTAAGGAAAAATAATTGAAATAAAGCTGAATGCCTACACAAGCAGGTTGATCAAAAGAGATGCAGATATTATGAAAGAAAGAGTCAGTACTCTGACACTGTTTTGAAGACCTTCGTGTAGAATAAAGTAATGATAAGATTTGTTTTTCTCTGAAAAGTGTCATTTCTAGCTGTCATATAGACAGATAAAGTACATATTCTTAAAAAAAATATGTTAGCTATTTTGTTTTGTATGAATTACCTGTTGAAAGTCGCAGTGAGATACTATCAATGATATTTTACTCTATTTGTAACAGCATTGGTTGTCATTGGCGCAACTCAATGGAAAGAGGCCATTATGAAAAAAATAACATTGGTTATATCTAACTTGTACACATTCTATGTCCGTATTATATCGCAGTGATATTTGTAAAATGTATATTTCAGCGTTTTTGTATTGTTTCTGGGCATATTTGCAAATCACCATAGTGTTTTACTAATTATTATTTTTTTAACAATTGTGCATTTTTAAAACCTTTGTGATCTATAATATTTATGTATTAAAACAATACTAATAATAAAATATTTCACATCACTAAAATAACGTTTGTAAAAAATAATAGTCGAATTTTGTCCCACTCGAATTGTGAATAATAATAAAAATAATAAATAAAACAATGTAAATAGTAATTAATTAAGTAATTAAATAAGGTTAATTAACAAATTATTTTTAAGTTATTTATTGTGCAATGTAGCAGTATTAGTCGTTATTTATATTTTGACAGCACTTTGTAAATAGAACGGGCGCATTTCAAATTCGTGAAATAAAAACAATAATTTTCTCGTTTTTTTTTCAGAGTGTTGTTAAAATTTAAATGAGAAAAGTAGAGATTTATAGAAGAGAAATCTCATTAAAAGAAGTTAAAATAAAATATTTATTGTTTTATTTAATTCTTACCTCTTAATTTAAAATATAGCTTAACCCACCTTAAGTAAGGCATCAGTTATATTTTTATACAAGATCATAGAGCATAATTTCTACACTACAGTAGTTTGTGCCTCTTCGTAGCACGAGACAGCGGACGCTAGCAACGCTAGAAAAGTAAGTAATCTTCGTACAAATATACCCAAACTCAGAGTTGGGCAAAATATAATTGCGATTAATTAATTGTAAATTGCAGGTGATGTCACAATTAACCATTAATTGTGATTTGTTCGCGATTGGCAAACAAATTAAAATTGATTGTTAATTGTGACACCACATGCAATTAGTAATTAGTTAATTGCAATTAAATTCCCACTTTCCATGTATGGGAGCCGAGGACCCTAGAAACCTACATAGACTGCTTAAAATGCCTATGTTACTTGGACTATAGGTAGCAACGAATTGATAGACAATAATTTCGGATGAGTAGATTAGGCTACAATGGAACATACATACATGAATGCTAAAAACATATACTGCGATAACAGATATGTGAATTTCGCATGTAGTGGTGCCCTGCAGGGCTATTACGTATCTCAGTTGACAACTGGCGTCGGTTGTACACCGAACTTTGATGGTAAATTAGAATGACATAACATTGGTATTACGTATTTCGGTGAATGGATATCAAGGTACAGTGAGTTTAGGTTAGGTTAGCCCTGCAATAAATACGTAATACCAATGTTATGTCATTCTAATTCACCATCAAAGTTCGGTGAACAACCGAAGCCAGTTGCCAACTGGGATACGTAATAGCCCTGCAGAGCACAAGTCTAGTGATTGCATGTGAGGATGTATCATATCTGCTAAAATAAATCTTCAATGTTCGTTCTGCGTTCTATGTTCTGCGTCAAGACACCAGGGCCTTAAGTCGCATAGCCAGTGCCATTGAGCTGCTATAGTGACAGACTATCTAATTGATCGGTCAGAATTCTATCGGAATTCAGATTGGTAGGTCAAAATCAACTGACGAATCAGAGCGTCGATCACTATAGCAGCTCAATGGCAATGGCAGTTCAATGGTTAAGCGACTGGGGCGCTGAACTAGCCTCATACCCATTTCGTTTCATTGTGGTCGATTTCCAGTCTCCCGTCGTGTGTCTGAAAATGTAATGAAATATACGTCACGACTTTTATCCCCATTCGGGGGTAGTCAGAGGCTTGAGTGGCCATACACCACCACATTGTGGAGGTATTAACCAACTCAAAGCGCACGTTTCACCAGATAGTCAGAACCCAACGTGACAGGTGGTGAACCTTGTCGCCGTGTATACAGGAACTGACTATTACCTAATCCCGAGGGATAGGTAGATTATAGGTTCGTGTCTGGTTTCCGATATTCACACTCTACGACTGTCACACGCACTTCAACACATCACAAGTGAGACCGGTATAATAGTCCCAACCCTAAAACTTAAGGGTAGCAAATTAATTCCGTCAAAAGAATGAAGTTAAAAAATGCAATAAAACGACTCCAAAATTAAAGTTGTCGGCCCGGGAATCGAACCCGGAATTCCCGATTCGAGACGCCACAAGTATTTCAATATCACCCCCGTTCACCCTCCGTCTGTCAGTTCATCCGAGGTGATCTAAATTAAAGGGGTGAATTGAGAGGGGTGAAAAATGTTGCTTTTTTTATTGCAGAAGTGTTAATGTACTGTGTCGCTTAGGACCATAGAGAAAAGATCAATAGAGATGACACGGTAATAATAATACCGTGCTTGAGCGAGACATGCTTACGCCCGATATCCTAAGAGTGAAAGGGATAGACGTACTATCTTTTGTCACTTTCTGCGTATCGCCGTTTGTTGGGCTCATACTTTTGGTAGGTCTTTGGTCCAGGATGAGCCAAACAAAGCATCACCCAACCAAATTTAGAAGTAGTATACGTCAGATCACGTTCCATAGACATTAGGGTTAAGCGTAATTTAGCAGGATTATACATCTTTTGTCCCTTACGGGTGTACGCGCTTGTCAAATCTACAAGTACATTCTTAATCTAAGCTTAGGACAGCTCAGACTCACTCCTTTTAGAATGTCGTAAGCGACAATTAAGGTAAGGCGAGATAGTGTCCAGACCTACATACCATCTGTATGGTCCAAACTAAGCAACGCTTGTACTATGGTCACCATACAATGGACTGGGGGCGATCCCAGTGACACCCAGACCAGGGCAAATTACATAAAGGCCATTTCTGATACCTCGGGCTGCATTATTTGCATTTGACTGCAGCTCTATATGGGCTGGCTCAACCGGGGTACTACCACCCTCTCACAGAAGATCAGCGTAAAGTATCAATTACAGCTGCGTTTCGTATGATGAGTGATAGAGCCCGAAGCCCCCCTTTCCCCTCCCTCCGTCCCAGTTTCCTTCAGGTCAGCAACATGCGAGCGTTGCCTTTGGTATTGCAAGCAGAGTTGCATAAAATCAGGAAATTTTAAATGAAAACTGTTTAAAACATGTTTAAATCAGAAGGAATTAATCACCGTGTTTAAATCATGTTTTAAATGTTTAAAACATGTTTTAAACACGGTGTTTAAAACAAGGTGATTTTTTCGTAACAACCCTGATTGCAAGCATTTATAGGCTACGGTAACTGCTTAACATTAGGCGGGCCGTGCGCTTGTTTGCCACCTCCATAACACAGTATAAGACACAACAGGTTTTTGCCCAAGCGACAATAATTTATGCTTCCACGTTCGGATCAGGAATGTAAGCTGACATTGAGATTTTATTAAGTTGGTACCAACGAATGATCGACGGTTGGTACTTATTTTAGCAACCATAAACTCTATTTCCCCCTAAAACTAACAATCACAATCCAATAAACAAATAAAAAATATAGGTATATGGATGATAAATAAAAAGACTAAAAACAGGTGTTAAAATTAATCGAGCCGGGGTCAATGACCCTTTGACGTTGGAATAAAAATTACCGACCACCCACGACGAACGTAGCGCATTCACAACACAACCAATAAACACGCAACAATGACTCAACTGAACATTTAAAACAACACAAATCTGCACCTTACTGCTCAAGCGTTACAGTTAAAATTGCTTTAAATCCGTTCAAAAGTATGACACATTATTGCATACCCCGTTCAACAGAGAACGCTAGATATCTCCGTCTTTATCCCCCATGGAACATTCCGCGAAAGTTAATAATACGTGTGAAAGAGCTGACGCTATTATCGGCGTTCTATTTTGCGATTGGAATTCTTCATTTGAATTTCAAGTTTAGCTTGAGCTATGATTGGGAACGATTTACTCGAAATGAGAGATCTTTTTATTAGATAATTTATTTAACATGGATACCATTAAAAGTTGATCTATTAATACTAAAATATTACTTAAGCTGGGAGGTCTTACCATGTTGGTTGATAGAACATTATCCATTAAATCTTGAGCTCTGTTACAGTACTTTAGACAGAGTTAAATAGGTCATTTATTTTTGGACTATAGTTTAATTCAAGACTACTTAGGCCACCCGTAATCGCTTGATTGAGCACTAAAGAGCTTTAATAGCGCTTTTATAAGTAAAGATAACTCTTCAAGTTGATTTGAAGATGAGTATTACATTTACGTGTAAATTCGCCTAACCGCCATTGATGAAATTAAATGAAACTAATACTCTGAGGTAGATTAAAGGATACTTTATAATTGTAATTAAATCGAATTAAGTGCAGTAATTCATAATAAGACATCTTAGGAAAAAGATTAAGCTTACGTATAAAATGATTAGTCAAATAATAAAAGGCGGGGATTTTTCAAAAATAGAATGTGCGAGGCGCCGTTCAATCAGTAGTAGGGCTGTCACTATTATAAAAATTATATTAATTAAAAAAAAACTTATTACGACCGTGATTTTAACGTATTCCAGCGCACTGAACCAGATGGTAGGTACGTGGGTTCGATTCCCATTTTAATTATTTGTCAGATTTCCATGATTTGCACTAGTCTGGGTGTCACTGGGATCATTGCATTGTATGGTACCCATTGTGCAAGCGTTGCTTAGTTTGGGACCATACAGTTGGTCTGCGACTCTTGCGAATTGCGATATTTATTTATTGTCATGAAACTAGGATACTTACTAGGTCGTTTTTGATCTGATTGTTAACATGATCCTAACTTAATAAAATTACATTCATAACATGAGGTAGATACTGTAAGGGTCGTATTAATAAATGCATCTCTAATTTGAGCGTTTTAAGATGCAGTTTTGACTTTTAATGTATGGAACATCTGTCAAAAACTGTATCTTAAGATCAATCTCAACTTTGAGATGCATTTATTAATAAGAGCCTTAGTAACTTGAGCTCGACACCCCTAGCCGCCAGCCAATCAGCGCGCTGCGCGCACGCCGATCTATCACGGGCCTCGCGCGCATGCGCACACAAATAAAAATAAACAGCCAGCGTGCTGGGTGGCCCCAGTTTTATATATCAATTTACAAATTTCACTTTTAATCAATTTAATGCTGAGATGAGCTGAGATGACTAATAATGTCGGTAGAATTCTGCAGCTGAGCAGGCTATCTCTCTCTGCCTTTATAATCCCTTCTTTGTCTAACATTCAAGCTTTGATCGTTTGGGGCCATCCATAAATTACGTCACACGTAAAGGGGGGGTAGGGGGACGAAGAAATGTGACATGGTGTGACAAGGGGGGAGGGGTCTAAAAATCATGAAATTCGTGTGACGTAATTTATGGATTGCCCCTTTCGTGATTCGGATACAAACAAGCTTACGGCTCGCCGATCTTCTGTGGGGGGGTGGTACTACCCCTGTAGAATCCCTATACTAGGTGTAAAAAAAACACTCCCGAAGGTGAAGGTAGGTAATAGGTAGTGATTACTTCTTCTTAGGTATCGTATGGTTGCGGCCAACCGGGTGTCAGAGTAGCTTAAGCCGCCGAAATGTCCCTTATAAAGCTTAAGCAACGCTTGGCAAGGTCAGTCAGAGATGGGTGACCGTTTAGGGGCATTTGAACTGAGCGTACCGTGTTTCGGAGGACACGTAAAAAGTCGGTCCCGGTTTTTGTCATCTAGGCAGCTGTGGTTAAGCCTTGTCAGAGGCCTCCGGGCGGCTTGAACAACTCTGACACCAGGTTGGCCACTAACCATACGATAAGAAGTATTATAAGGATTTATTTCCTTTATTCTCAAATTAGCGTGGATACAAGATGACCTCTGCTATTAAAGATATGTTTTAAATCATATTAAAGACATAACTACACTGTCAGCTGTACTATAGCTGTATATCTAGGATTCCGTAACCCGAAGGAAAAACGGAACTCATAGAAATACTTTGCCATTTGTCTGTCTGTCAAGGACTGCACAGCCGAAACATGAGAAAACATGAAATTTCGACAGCAGGTACATTTTATAGCGTAAACAAACGTGTTAAGAAACGATTTTTGTATATTGCACCCCTAAGCGCGTAAAATAGGGGGTGAAAGTTTGTATGAGGATCCAGATTTTTTGGAAGCTAGAAATATACTTTTCAGCGTTTTTAGAAATTTAACTCCTATTAAGTTTGTACGGAACCCACAGGGCGCGAGTCCTACTTGCACTTGTCGAGGTTTTAGTTGTGGATCTAGGTCGACATTGTCTAACGATGACGCAGAGGTTTGACCCTCGACGAGTCCCGGAGACAAGCTGATTTGTCTTGGAACCCGCACGAATTCAATCAAAAGAAAAAAATAGGAGTTGGAAGAAGATTATCCAGACAGCCAGAACTCTCAAACGCCCCCCTTCCCCTCCCTCTGTCCCACTCCCCTTCAGGTAATGTGCAAGCGATGCCTTTGCTATTGCAAGCCTCTATAGCTACGGTAACTGTTTAACATCAGGCGGGCCAAAGTAGGCTTGTTTACTTCATTCATATAAAAAACCTTCCTATTTATAGCTTAGCTAGTTATATGACACAATCCTACGATTAAAGATTTCGTCTCGTATCAGATCAATTAGATCGATACCTCCACATTGACGACCAACCACTCTGACAGCTATGACAACTTTGACAGCTTTGACAGGTGTCATGACAGCCGAGCGCGAGCGTGTAAGCAATTAAGTTACATGCTATGCTTTTTATTTTTTGTATATCTTGCTTGATAGTTGATACTAGTTCAAAAATATCGGTTTCTTGCCCGAGTCTGGGTGCTACTGGGACCGTTCCCAGTCCACATTCTGGTACCTATACGAGAATTTGATAAAATTTTACCCAGTTTTTTTTTATCTATAGGTACTTTACTTGTCTGCAGACAACCCTATTGATATTTAACTAATTTACATAAATCTGAACCTTAATTCATAAAAAATAAAGTAGATATTCAATTATGATTTGTAATTACATTTTTGAAATCACGCGAACTAGCTAAGTTCAAATTTAAACTTTAAAAAGTTACTAATAAAGTATAAACTCATATAAGCTGGGTTAACCCATTATTGCACAATGAACGAGCGAATTACCGTGCAAAGGTGACAGCAATAAACTTTCTTCGAGATTGGACAGAGATAGAGCACGCGTAGAGGTCATAGGTGCACACGTGAGATAGACATATACGGGGGCGGTGCGCGCGAAAGAGCCAGGTATATCGCGAAAATAATGAAATTTTCATAGATTATTTACAGAACAGATATGATTTATGTTTTTTAGGTTAGGTTTAAATGTCCATGTTGCTTAACGGGGTTTTATGTGACTAAGATGGCAAACAAGCTTACAGCCTACCTAATTTTAAGCAGTTACCGTAGCCTATAAATGCTTGAAATACTAAAGGCATCGCTCGCACGTTGCCGACCTGTAGGGTAGTGGGGCAGAGGGGGTAAGAGGGAGGCGCTCTCACTCACGCAGCTATAATAGCTACATTAATTTGATCTTCTGTGAGAGGATAGTACTACCCCGGTCTAACCAGGCCATGTATGAGCTGCAGTCAATTGGCTACAGCTTGGCTCTACCACCAAGTTAAGGAAACATCGTGAGGAAAGCTCGTGTTTGGAGAGGCTTCATACATTCGCCAACCCGCACACCCTCACGATGTTTTCCTTCAGCGTAAGCAAGAGGTAATAATATAAAGGAATAAAGGTTCTTGAGTGGCGACTACGTACCGGAAGGCGCAGCGTGAGTAGGCCCCCCACAAGATGGACTGACGACCTATAGTATTATTTTTAATTAGACGAAGCAAACTGACAGCTAAAAATGTCACTGTTCTATGAATTTTAACCTTATTTGTTCTATTTATATCGAAAAGTGACATTAGCACCTGTCAGTTTACTTCGTCTAATTAAAAATCAGACTATAGTGAATGTCGCGGGAAACCGCTGGATGCAAGCGGCACAGGACCGGTCGTTGTGGAAAACCTTGAGGGAGGCCTATGTCCAACAGTGGACGTCTTTTGGCTGAAATGATGATGATGAATCATATTAAAGTTATGATTCGCACATAGATTTCGAAAAATCCACAGGTGCGAGCCGGGGTACAGTACTTAGTAATAAAAAAAAATAAAAAAAATACTAATCTTCACTATAGTTAACAACCCTATTAAAAATAAAAATAATTAAACAAGATGAACCAAACATTACGCAAATTAAGTGCAATCCAAACAATTTAAATTTATACTCTTTGACAGACGAACTTCACGGCGGAGGGAGACAGGTATTGCCTGAACGCGGTGGTTGAAGCGAGATAGAGCACCAGCCGAGACCACCCAAGTTGACGCATGGCATCTACGAAGCTATTTGTTGAAGGATTTGTAATTTTGATACTTTTTAATTTAATTTTTAATTGTGAACAATTAGCAATTTTGCAATATTTTTTGGAAAAGTTAATGGTTTAAATTGAAATGTAATTAAGGTAATATTTTTGGGTATTCGTGTTTTGATGTACAAATATTAAAATATTGAAAAATTTGGAGGTCGTTTCTGGACAACATTCTACTTCTAGTAGGACCAATTAAACGGAATTTGGTTAATTCAAAAATACTAAATTTAGTTTTTTTTTCGAGCTAACGTCCCCTCGATACAAGGGTAATTTATAGTTTTTTATCAAACTTAGGTATAATGTTAGGTATTTTTCTTTTCTTTTGTTAATAAGTGGGTAAACGATGTAGGTATTAGTACTATTTCTATATTATTTTTTATTTTATTTGTGACCCCAATACCTAGATAACCTACATAAGCAGACACAAATAATCAATTGTTCGATATACACCCGCGTGTATACGACGATGCGAAATTTTATTTCAAGTTGCCTGGAATATTTTAAAATTCGGTAAATACAAAAGTACTTTTTTGGACAAAGAAACGTCTCTCTGGTCAGCTAGGTACTAAATAAATATTATGTTATTTGTTAAAGTATCAATCGCGCCGGTCGTCGTACACCGTCTTGTAATAGTCTTGAGAGGTTTGCGCCAATACATTTTTTGATCTCGACCAATGATTGTACTTGCTGCTAGTTGAACGATTTAACGAAAACACACGGGCCACTGTTGTGGTCGGTACCGTCGCCGATTATAATATTATGATTTAAATGTTTTAAATATCGAATGCTATATATAGGTATCCACATTATAATATTAGCCGTTGTAACGTCCCACTCCTTGGCACGGGCACCCCTTAACGCGAGGGGGATTCAGGCCATAATCCACCACGCTGGCCCAGTGCGGGTTGGTGGATTTCACATGTTTTTCAACAAAATTTTAGATTTTCTAAGCTATACGTTTGCAGACAGATTTCCTCACGATGTTTTCGGTGATAAGGTTCGATGGTAGTAGGGTTAAGTTGTAGTCAATTGACTGCAGCTCATAATATACGGGCTGACTCGACCGAGGTAGAGTCGCTCAGTCAGCGAGACACCATCTTCGGTCTCATAGTTACTTTCCATCATGTGAGATAGGATCAATCCGACCAGTGTATAGTAAAAGAAACTGCTTAACATCAGCCGGGCCATAATTTTGCCAACTTTTGTCAAAAATGCAACATTAACGTGCCCTGTCAAAATGACTGCCCGTGTGCCACCAAACCCCAAATGTTTGTTTAACGCCTCTTAAACGGAGTGGTTCAATCATATCGATAATTACTGATTGATGTGGCTACAGCCTCCGACTTCACTAAACATCCGCTTAAACCGCGTTCCGACTACTTAAATACTTCTAAACATTTTGGAAGTAATTTAACTGACGGGCCCGTTAGCGTGGTTGGTAAGATTCCGCCTATGACGCTGCAGGTCGTAGGTTCGATTCCTACCCGGGACATGCATTTGTGTGCATGAACATGTCTGTATGTCCGGAGTCTGGGTGTATATGTATATTAAGTATGTATTTACAAACAAAAATTAGTATATGTAGTAATATCAGTTATCTGGTTCCCATAGTACAAGCTCTGCTTAGTTTGGGATCAGGTAGCCATGTGTAAAGAATGTCCCAGGATATTACCTACTTATTATTATTATTATAACTTTTGGTGGACTGGCCAGGCTATGACGGTTCTAAGAATATATTTTATTAAATACTAGCTGTGCCCTGCGGCTTCGCCCGCGTGGGAATTGATATGTAAGATAAAACTATGCCTTATTCCACAGCTCCTATCTATGTTTGAAATTTCTTTGAAATCGGTGCAGTAGCTATGGAGATACGTGATAACAAACATTCACATACACGCATATACTTTCGTATTTATAATATTACTAGCTGTGCCCCGCTGCTTCGCCCACATCGAAATTGATAGGTAAGATTAGCCTATGTCTTATTCCAGAGCCTAAACTATCTACGTTTCAAATTTCATTAATTTCAGTTCAGTAGTTATGGAGATACGTGGTAAGAAACATTCACACACACACTTTCGCATTTATAATATTAGTAGGTTGAATGAATAATGTCCATGTTTTGAACGGTTCCTAATCACAGATTAGCCAGGTCCTCGAGTCCCCTAACGACTACCATTTCAATATCATCTTTTTATGGGACTAAGCCCGCCACACACTCCCACTGTTACTCCTGTAAGCCAGGATCGACAGTGTCCAACGATGCCGAGGTTTGACCCTCGACGAGTCCCGGGGACAAGCTAAGTTGTCTTGGAACCCGCACGAATTTAATCAGAAGAAAGGATAGGAGGAGTTGGAAGAAGATTATCCACTTCCCTCCGTAGCAAAGCGGGAGACAAAAATAACAGTATAGGCTGGTAGCCAGAAATAAGACTGTTACAACTAGTGGGAGACCAGTTGTAACGCACCACGGACAGTAATTTGACTATTTGGACCTAAACTCGTACATATACATACTTAATATACATAATTACACCCAGACTGGGGACATGCGGACATGTCCATGCACACAAATGCATGTCCCGGGTAGGAATCGAACCTACGACCTGCAGCGTCAAAGGCGGAATCTAAACCAACCACGCCAACGGGCAACGGGCCCGTTAGTGTTTTACTACTGTTATTTGTTTGTACCATGGACCAATTACTAAGGGGACTGGCCCTAAGCAACTCGGCCGAGTGGTCGGCCTAGTACTAACATCGACATAAAACGAAGCGAGTAGTTCAACTATTTACCGGTAGATAGAACAATGAAAATGAAAAAACAATGACCACGTTTTTTTTTCATACATATATCTAATAAGGGCACCTCTTTCTTTAGTCTTTACTCTGTGGTTCGTACTGATATTTTTTTTCTAGGTAATCCGTAATTAAACCACAATAGCACAATAAACAGGAAGAAGTATTTAGAATAACATGTTTATTAATACAATTTAAACTCTAAACAATCAACATTATCTACTAACTGTTTCAAACGTACGAAATAATAATCTACATATCGACGGGCCCGTTAGCGTGGTTGGCGCGGAGGCGACTTTCACGCTGCAGGTCGTAGGTTCGATTCCTACCCGGGACATGCATTTGTGTGCATGAACATGTCTGTATGTCCGGAGTCTGGGTGTATATGTATATTAAGTATGTATTTACAAATAAAAAAGTAGTATATGTAGTAATATCAGTTATCTGGTTTCCATAGTACAAGCTCTGCTTAGTTTGGGATCAGGTAGCCGTGTGTAAAAATGTCCCAGGATATTATTATTATTAAAATACACGGTAGCTGATATGTAGATGTTAGTCGTAACTATCATAGTTTCTGAATTAGGCCTTTGAATATTTGTGACACTTTCATGTCTCCGCCTTAGAACTTAGGGGCCATCCATAAATTACGTCACACGATTTTCATTTGTGAGACTCCCCTCTCCCTAGTGTGACGTCACATTTTTTTTTAAATTTAAATTTAAACAAATTTCGTTAACAGTTCAAATTTCGGTTTTAATACCTAGATTATTAGATTTTTAAATGTGACGTCACAAAACTTAGGACCCCCCCTTGTCACACAATGTCACATTTCATCGACCCCCTCCCCCCCTTTACGTGTGACGTAATTTATGGACGGCCCCTTAGAACACATCAAATGGTGTAGAAACTGCGTTCTGGAGCAATCACTAGTATTTAAAAAAAAATTGTCATTTTTACATAGTACCTAGTTTTTGAGATATAACCTTCAATTTTTCGAAATTGGCGTGGAAAAAGTGTTCAAATTTCAATCTCTGGCTATATTTTCATAGAGCGGTCCCCAACTGCAATGACAATATAATTATACAAATAAGTAGTATTTTACTTTTAGTTAATTTTTTGGCAGTACAATCTTTTTTTTAAATTATTTTTATATATCATTTACTTCTATTCCCGATTCCCATCCAAACCCCCAAGTATTATTTCGCACTATTGAAACACCCTGTATAATAAATAAATGGCAAACCACCGGTGACTGTTTTGTTTGTTTCAGAAAACCCAATCAAAACCGCGAATAATAAGGAAAAAATCTGCGATAGCGTGATTGGAAATACAATTTAGACTTTATGTGATGTACACAAAGTTGAAAAGCGAAGTACATCCGGTGTACCTGTGGGTAAATAAGGCGAGTATATAACGAGTGCTCCAGAGGGAGACCATACAACGTGTATACAGTCAGTACTCATCACGCATTGTTGTGTGCCCTCCCTTACTGTTACCATCTGTCAGAGAGACATAATAAATACATTCAGTATTTAAATAATTTAATGTTTACTTTGTCATGGTATAATGACAATATTTTATTTTTTGACACAAATAGGTTTATAAGTAGCTTTAGACTGACCCAGGAAAATATGTATCTTCCTAAGAATGATAGAAAAAAGATTGCTACACTGATAGCTTATAATATTAACGCTGTTGTAGATTCAACAAAACTTAGCATAGGAGACGAATCAGTATTATTTAGTTATTCGAATAATGCTGTGATTGACTGTTTAAACTTCCGAGGCCGACAATAGAGGTACATTCTAGTATCCCTGGCGTCTCACAAACGTGCGAAAATTATAGGAAGGAAGAGAGGCCTGGAACGCTAAGATTATTTCACCAGAATATACAGGGATTTTTATCAAAAACATTAGAAATTGAATTATTTTTAGAAAAGTCACAATATGATATTGTTTGTATTTCCGAGCATTGGCTTAATGAGCATCAAATGTTAATAAATTATGAAAACTACACGGTCATAAGTTGTTATAACCGCAAGTCCAGGCTTCACGGTGGTACATTAATATTACTTAGAAATATTATTAAGTCAAAAGAACGTAAAGATATAGTAGGACTCTCGGTCGACCAGATTATTGAGATTTCCTGTGTTGAGCTGGATAAGCACATTGTAGTATGTGTTTACAGACCCCCAAACATACAGAATTTTAGTATATTTGAATCTGTGATGGAAGATGTGTTAAAAAAAATCTTTGTAAGTAATAAGTCTATTATAGTCTGTGGTGATTTTAATATTAATATTTTAGAAGAAACTAGCTATACTGATAGACTGTTAGGCCTTTTTAAAGCATTCAATTTAGCTCACGTTTTTTTCGAACCGACCAGAGTAACTTCTACTTCTGCCACTTGTATAGATAATGTATTCTGTAGTTGTAAATATTTAGATACAGCAATAGTTTGCCATTTGCCGTCAGATCATAGTGGTCAAACGGTCACCTTTAATTCTACCATACCTATAAAAACCATAAAAATTAAATGTAGGAATGTAACATCAGGGAACTTACAAAAATATAATACTACTTTGTTTACCAAATTAAGTTTTCCCAATTATAACTTAGATGATCCTGATAGTTTTTACGCAGACTTTTTTGCAGTTATACATACAGAATTTGATAATAGATTTCCTATTAAAACAAAGACAATAAAACCAAAATTTACCTTCAGTGACTGGGCCACCCTAGGGATACGTAGGAGTAGGGAAAGGCTATTTGAGCTTTATGAACAGAAGGCCCAGCTTCAAAATGCAGCTTTTACTCAGTATGTTAGAAATTATTCTAAATTGTTTAGGAAAGTATGCCAGGCGGCCAAAACGATACACATTAGACAAAAAATTATATCTGCAGATAACAAGATCAAGACCACCTGGAATATAGTTAACAGTGAAACTGGAAAAACCAAACAACGCAATACAGATTTCACTTTAGAGACCTCGCGTGGTCTCATTAGTTCAAATGAAGATGTAGCACAGGAATTCGAAACGTTCTTTACAAACATCCCTGTAAAAACAACAGAATTTTTAAACTGCTCTCCTTCACTTTCACTCTCACTTCTTAAAGATAACATAGCCACTTGTCCTGTAGAATTTAAATTCGATTATATTAACGATCGGTCTATTGTTAAAGCCTTCAGTAACATACAAATTAAACCAACTGAAGATCTATGGGGAATGTCAGTAAAAGCATGTAAAACTATCATTGGTACTGTGGCGCCATATTTAGCTTTGATTTTTAACAAGTGTGTTGATCAGGGAGTCTTCCCGGATTTAATGAAATACAGTAAAGTAATACCCCTTTTTAAATCCGGTAATAGTAAAGACCCCAACAACTATAGACCAGTATCCGTCTTGCCAGTTTTTAGCAAAATATTTGAAAAGATTATGCTTACTCAAATGTTACATCATTTCAACGCAAATAACATCCTGCATGATCAACAATATGGTTTCACCAAAGGCCGCTGTACTATCGACGCCGGTGTCACCTTAATCAAGCATATCTTCGACGCATGGGAGAACTCACAGGATGCTATTGGTATCTTCTGTGACCTCTCAAAGGCATTTGATTGCGTCAATTATGAAATACTTTTGCTTAAATTGGAACATTACGGTGTTAGAAATAGGGCGCTCAAACTTATAAAATCTTACCTAGTAGGTAGAAAACAAAACGTTCAAATAAATGGTGTTAAATCGTTAGGCTCTCTAGTTAAAATGGGAGTTCCTCAAGGATCCATTTTGGGTCCTTTTCTGTTTTTAGTATATATAAATGACCTTCCGCATATAATACAAAGTAGGGCAGAGATAGTTTTATTTGCCGATGATACCTCTTTGATTTTTAAAGTAGGTAGACATGTAAATAATTTGGACAACGTGAATAATGCTATTCTTCAGGTCCATAACTGGTTCAATACTAATAATTTAGCATTGAATAGTAACAAGACTAAATGTGTAAGATTCTCATTACCTAATGTTAGAAGTAATGAATGCGATGTAGTACTAAATAAAGAAAAACTTGAATTCGTTAATGATACTGTTTTCTTAGGTATTACGCTCGACTCCAAATTACAGTGGGGCCCACATATAAGAGCTCTCGTGAAGCGGCTCAGCTCCGCCGCCTACGCTGTTAGGAAAATTAGACAACTTTCCGATATCGACACCGCGAGAATAGTTTATTTTAGTTACTTTCATAGTGTCATGTCGTATGGTATATTATTGTGGGGTAGGGCGGCTGACATCGAATCTGTTTTTATTTTACAAAAGCGGGCCGTTAGGGCCATCTATAATTTAGGAAGTCGCGACTCCTTGAGGGAACGGTTTAAGGAAATCAACATTATGACTGTACCATGCCAATACATTTATGAAAACATAATGTACACTAGGAAAAATTTACATCTCTTTAAAAAGTTAGGTGAGAGTCATCGATATAACACTAGAAATAAAGACAAATTAGATCAACCGCGCTTTCGACTTGCGAAAGTTCACACATCTTTCATGGGATACTGTGTCAAGTTTTATAATAAAATACCACCAAACATACTTAGTCTTAGTGAAACTAAATTCAAAACTTGTGTAAAGCGTACGCTTTGTAAGCGGGCTTACTACACATTAGATGATTATTTGAAAGATAAAGATGCTTGGCTAGGTGCTGGTCCAGCTCCACCGGAACGGGAATAATTCCTCAGAATTTCTTGTTTTGATTTATTCCTTATTTATTTATTGTTTTCCTCTTCCTTCTCTTAATTTAGCGCTATTGACATATTAGTCACAATTACCACCTTTTTAAGTTGTGGAAATCATGTATCATGTAGCCATTGACAAGCATTTGTATGTCAATTGTAGCGGATGTTGTCTTGCAGTACGCTTACTTAGCTTTGTTGAACTATGTCACTGCGGTAATGGATCGGTCATGCTCACTCTAATGTCCTTGCTTGCGGTGGCTCTGTGGAGCGGGTCACCCTCTTCCCTCTAAAATGGTTGAGGAGGGTGATGCCGCTGCTCAAGTCATGCTCGGGTTCCGGGCGCTGCTTGCGGGGACTGGTCCGCCCATTTTCCACTTGACACCGTTGTTCCAAAACTTTTACAGACAAGACCTAAGCACGGAAGGCATCACACCAAAACAATCGTTATAAATATTCACCTTTTGGTTTGACAGTTAAGTGGGAGTAGGCATGCACAGCTTTCTAGGCTAGTTTTTATTAATTTTTATTTAAATACCTTATTTTCTTTTTTTACTCACACTGTGTTAATGCATGCCTGCTCACATAGCGTTACTGTTTGAAAATGTATACAATTATTCTTTTGAAAAGAGTAACCATTGAGTTTCTTGCCGGCTCTTCTCAATGGAAGCAACATTACGAACCGGTGGTAACGCTAAAATATTGTTTATATTGACTATTTATAAATGCTCTAATGAGCTTACATGAATAAAAAAAACCTTTTGACTTTGACTTTGCATCGTTTGCAATCGACGCCGTCTCTCCAGTAGTTTAAAGTCTTTCAGTCCGGTCCGTGGTCCGTCTCTCCAGTAGTTTAAAGTCTCGTCAGTCCGGTCCGTGGTCCGTCTCTCCAGTAGTTTAAAGTCTCGTCAGTCCGGTCCGTGGTCCGTCTCTCCAGTAGTTTAAAGTCTCGTCAGTCCGGTCCGTGGTCCGTATCTCCAGTAGTTTAAAGTCTCGTCAGTCCGGTCCGTGGTCTGTCTCTCCAGTAGTTTAAAGTCTCGTCAGTCCGGTCCGTGGTCCGTCTCTCCAGTAGTTTAAAGTCTCGTCAGTCCGGTCCGTGGTCCGTCTCTCCAGTAGTTTAAAGTCTCGTCAGTCGCGTAGTTTAAAGGTGAGTTCATTATCTTTACTATCATTCGATGGCGACTGCTTGGCGCAGTGGTTCGAGCGTAGGCCAATCGACTCACTGAATCGGTTTTCTTAATTTTTCCTTGTCTGGGTGTCACTGGGATCGCCTCCAGTACCTACATTGTATGGGACCACGCAGTATGGTGTGTAAGTCTGGCGATATTTATTTATTATTATTAGTAGCAGCGATAGCCGATTGGTTAAGCACGCACTTTAATAAATATGATTATCACTTGCTTACGGTGAAGGAAAACATCGTGAGGAAACCTGCATGTCTTAGACATGTGAAATCCACCAACCCGCACTGGGCCAGCGTGGTGGATTATGGCCTGAATCCCCCTCGCATTGAGGGGAGGCCCGTGCCCAGCAGTGGGACGTTAAAAGGGCTTATGTTATTATTATTTATTATAATATCGAATAGAAGCCAACCTACTAGGCTAGAGGCCCGTGCCCAGCAGTGGGACGTTAAAAGGGCTAATATTATTATTATTTATTATAATATCGCATAGTAGCCAACCTGCTAGGCTATTCTCTAACGTCATACTCACTTCGCACGCGTGAATTTTCTAGTGAAATGTCAAATTTCAATACAAAATTTGACATATCATCTGCAATTTATCTGATAGTCTAGCTGGTGTCAGAGTAGTTCAAGCTGCCCGCAAGCCTCTGAAATAGCTTAACGAAATCTGTCTAGAATTTAGATGACAACAGCCAGGACCGACTTTTTAAATGTCCCCCGAAGCACGGGGACGCTCAGTTTGAAATGCCAAACTAAGCAACGCTTGTACTATGGGTACCGTACAACGGACCGGGGGCGATCCCAGTGACACCCAGACCAGGGCAAATTACAAAAAATCCTTTCCAAAATTTGGCTCAGTAGCCTGCGAACTATTGCACCACGGGATTCGTAAATAAGAAGAGGAAGAAAGATTTCTACCAACCCTTCTCTAGAGAAAGTAACAAAACAATCAATCAATCAATCAATCAAAAATATTTTATTCATGTAAGCTATATGTAGCATTTATAAATCTGTCATTTCAGGTGCAGGATGAAGACACTCCTCGCGCTGTTCATTGCATCATTGCTTGTCATCGTCGTGTCCGGAGACTGTGATGCCTGTATTCACGGGCAATGTTATAGAAAACATTTCATCTCCGGAGAGTTCTTCGCCCACCCTGGGATCGACTTGAACACAAACACCTATATAGCTTCAAATTTCAGTACTATTACATCATACAATTTAGACACTGGTGCTTACAACGAAACTGAAAATATCTGGCATGTATATGTATTCTTTGTTGATCAAAGTACTGGAGATGTATACGCCAAAAGCATACGGCCACGACACCGCCTCTGCAAATTGGATTCTGCAAAATCTGATTGCGTTCTAGTGATTGACAAAGAGTTAACGTGTGTAACGTTTGCAGATAAACTGTACTACTCAACAAAAGATGGTATCTTTACATTTGAGGATGGACAATCACATTTAGTTCCTGGGACTGCTGGTATGGATGATTATTTCATTATCGATAATAAAGGCGACTTGTATATTAACATTTATGAGGGCATTTCGTATTCCATAAGAAAGTTGGAAAAAGGAGCAGTCAATTCAACTTACTTTTGTAACGATACTTTCTACATGACCACAGACAGAGATAGCAATGCTATTTTCTTCAATACATTATCAAATGCCGTGTATAAAGTGATTGATGATCAACTGGTCGAAATTGGTGTCACCAGCGATCCTGTAAGTCTACCAATGTTCGACAGGAATAATAATATTGTATATTATTCAGATCATAAAGTTTTTCATTTGAAGCGCGAAAAGTACGTACGTTGTTCCACGTACAATTCAGGAAACCAAACTATTATCACCGAGTTATTTGCAACGACAGAAAACACAACAGCTGAATCTGAAGTAGCTAGCATTGAATATAAAGGAAGTGATGCTGGAGAAATACGCGGAGAAGGTGAGAAGAATACTAGCGACCCGGAGAAACAATACTTGAACAAAGGGAACGAAGATTGCAAGAGCCCAAAGATACCTAACATTAATATAAAAATTGAATTTAATTAAATTAAAATTCAAGCGGCGATAGTGGTTAGGAACCACTTTCGTTATCGAGAGGGTTCGGGTTCGGACCAGGGTTGTTATAAACATCAGCATCAGTATGCCCATCAGCGGGTCATCAGCATCCAAATGGTTCGATGCTGGTTATAATGCTGATGTTCAGTCAAAAACATTTAAAACAATCTCTCTTTCAATACGAAGGAAAACGTTCGGATATAAATGTTGTTTTATAAGTCAATAATAAAAACCAGCATCAGTATCCGATGCTGTCAATACAACACAATTCAGCATCTGATGCTGCAGCAACTACCCTGGTTCGAACCCCATCCTGCCCATTAAACTATCGCCATGAGCTGACTCCTAGCTCAAGCTTTTTTCTTAGTTAGAGGTGCTAGCGCGACTACTAGTGATGTTATCATCTCACAATAGTAAAAAGTGGAATATTGTCATTGTTACGGCTAACACGAGAACTACACTTTTTATGCTTTTTTATTATTGTTTTTCTTTTTTCTGTATTCCAAAGTCTTATTCGATATTATTTTTTGATTTGGTATTTCCTATCTACATATAGGTATTACGCTTTAATAATAAATAATACTCAATATGTACCTACTTACTTTTTATTTCATAATTGAATATGTAAAAGAAATAAACTATTCCTTTTCCTTTCATTTAATATATCATGTTTGTTAAAGAGATTTGATCCTTATGATTGACCCTATCGATTGATGCCATAAAACTACAGGATGTTATTTTTTTATGATTTTAGCCAGTTCGAGAACCGAGTGTGGATGGGAGTTTTTGAAAATAATTGAATCCTTTTTCCTTTAAAAACGTAATGGAATGTTTTCTATGAGTAAAATTTGCTATCTCCAGTATTTAAAGTTAAAAAATTCCACCCTGTATATTTGAAATCTGCCTATTAAGGTCTTTCATGTGATAGTAAATAGGGCTTCATAAAAAAAACATAGTTCATGACAGTATATCCTCTAGATGGCGCCATATTCAATTTACGTCACATAGGCCATAGTCTTATAACCAACGGACGATCAAGCTTCCAAATATACCTCATTTGTCAAATATGATATTATGCTAAGTAGGTTGGAAGTTATGCGGGAAAAGATGAACATACATACATACACACATATTATTTACACACATACCAGTCAAAATCATAACCCTCCACGTAGTTGGGTAAAAAAACTGCTTAACGTCAAGCGGGTCGTAAGCTAGATCGGCGGAAAATAGCAATTTTAGCTGCAATTTCATGCGATGAGTGAGAGAGCCGGAAACTCATCCTCCCCTCTCCCATTATCTCCCCCTGTCACACTCTTCTTCAGGTCGGCAATGTAAGAGCGATGCCTTTCGTGTTGCAAGCATCTATAGACTGCAGTATCTGCTTAACATCAGGCGGGCCGTACGCTTGTTTGCCACCTTAGTTAAATAAAATACATAAACTAATGGCACATGACGTCACCGCCATAAGACCCCACTCTCTTCTCATTATTGTTGGTTTATGTTAAGTGATAAAATAAATAAAAAAATAAGTATTGAGTATTTTTTTATTATTAAAGCAAAATATAGTGCAGATAGCTACATACTAACCTACCTATAAAACAAATACAACATAAAAAAAATAGCGAATGAAACTCTAGAATTTACAGAAAAGAAAATAATAATAGCAAAAAGCACTAAAAGTTTCACTGTCACCGTTAAAATAAATAATTGTTGTCGTTTATGCAGTAACAATGTCAATATTCCACTTTTTACTATATTATTAGCAATGTGAGATGATCACATCACTAGTAGTCGCGCTAGCACCTCCAACTCAGAAAAAAGTTCATCAGTTTTTTCATTTTCATTGTTCTATCTACCGGTAAATAGTTGAACTACTCGCTTCGGTTTATGTCGATGTTAGTACTAGGCCGACCACTCGGCCGAGTTGCTTAGGGCCAGTCCCCTTAGTAATTGGTCCATGGTCTTCACTAAGCATCTACATATCAGCTGCCGTATATGTAAATTATTATTTCGTACTTTTGAAATACAGTAGATATGTTGATTGAATACAACATGTTAAGAAAACCCTGTCCGAGCCGAAACCGGTAATTAGGTTCCCCAATCACATGACCAAATAAAATAATAATAAAAAAAAAAACATTATATTAAACATAAGTATTAATGAACATTTAAAATGCCAATTTTTTTTGCCTCTTTCCCACAAAATGTAGCTAATTTTAAAAATATGACAACACCGTTACCGAAAGTAATTATGTTAGATCGTGTGGCGTCACCTCAGACCACAAAGTATGTGATGACGTCATTTTATGAAAAAAAAAATTAAGTAAACGGGGTATTTGTATTACAAAAAAATATGGGAGGCCTTTGCCCAGTAGTGGGACACATACTATGCTAAAAAAAACGAAAAAAAAAAATTTGAAAAATTAAAAAAAAGTTAAAAAAAAAGTTTTTTTTTACAAAAATGGAATCTAATCTCGATACCCAACAATACGTTTTCGGGTCGGAGAGGGTTTTTTAACATATTGTATAACATTGTATTAATTAACATGTTATTCCTAAACATTCCTTCCTGTTTATTGTACTATTGTGGTTTGGGATTTCCTAGAAAAAAAAAACAAAGTACAAGCAAATAACAGCACCTACTAATCCACCAAGCCAACTAGACACTGGGGTATAAATATCGAATGATAATAATCCACCCTCCACCCTCTCACAGAAGATCGGCGTGAAGCAGCTATTACAGCTGCGTTTCGTACGATGAGAGAGAGAGCCGAATGCCCCCCCCCCCCTCCCTCCATCCCACTCCCCTTCAGGTCGGCAATATGCGAGCAATGCCTTTGGCAATTGTAAGCATCTATAGGCTACGGTAACTGCTTAACATCAGGCGGGCCGTACGCTTTTTTGCCACCGCAGTCCTAGAAAAAAATAATGATTCCGCGGTCCTTCCACCACGTAGTGGGAGCTACTGTCACAGGAGTGCCGGCATTGGCCCAGGCTCACTACGTTGTGGACGGACCGCGGAATCATTGACTTATCATCATCATTTTGATATTTATACCCGAGTGCCAGCCAGTAGGAACGATCGGAGGTTAAGCAACGCTTGGCTTGGTCAGGCAGAGATGGGTAACCATTTAGTTGCATTTGATCTGAGCGTCTACGTGCTTCCCTTGCACGTAAAAAGTCGGTCCCGGTTGTTGTCATCTAGGCAGCTGTGGTTAAGCCTTGTCAGAGGCCTTGCGGCTTGAACAACTCTGACACCAGGTTGGCCACTAACCATACGATAAGAAGACTACATTATGGAAGGACCGCGGAATCATTGACTTATTATCATGTGATACACTGGACCGCAAAGAAAACGGGTCGGTTAGAAAATCTTCAATATCTTCTAAAGTATCTGACCTAGCTTTATGAAATAAACACTAAATTAAAGAATATTTTAATGTGCCTAAATGAAAATAAAAAAAACAGCCAAGTGCGTGTCGGACTCGCACATAAAGGGTAGCCACCGTAGAATATAAACTTCAAAATATAAAATCTTTATTTTAAAATTTTATTTTATTTTCACTATTTGTTGTTGTAGCGGCAACAAAAATACACATTCTGTGAAAATTTAACTCTACCTATTACGGGTTAGATACAGCCCGCTGACAGACGGACGGACGAACGGACAGCGTAGGCTTAGTAATAGGGTCCCGTTCGCACCTTTTGGGTAAAAAACCCTAAAAAATTAATTGAAGATTTTTATTTTCAATAAATAAAATGTTATTGAGGATATTATTGAAGATTTCCTAACCGACCCCTTTTCTTTGCGGTTCAGTGTATTTATACCCGAGTGTCTATTTGGCTTGGTATTTAGTACCTACTAAGTACAAACCACAGAGTAAAGACTAAAGAAAGAGGTGCCCTTATTAGATATATGTATGAAAAAAAAACGTAGTCATTGTTTTTTCATTTTCATTGTTCTATCTACCGGTAAATAGTTGAACTACTCGCTTCGTTTTATGTCGATGTTAGTACTAGGCCGACCACTCGGCCGAGTTGCTTAGGGCCAGTCCCCTTAGTAATTGGTCCATGGTACTAACACACTGATGACCGCTTGGCGCAGTGGTTAGAACGTAGGCCGCTCAACTCACTGTATCGGATGGCCGCGGGTTCTCCCTGCCCTCAAGTTCCCAACTCAAGTTGCCATTTCAATGCCATCTGTTATAAGTGACTGTAGCCTAGGGGTGAAAAGGTTGGGCTATCAATCAGAAAGTCCCAGGTTCGATCCCCGGTGGGGCATGCACCAATGGATGAATTTTCATCTATGTGCATAATTTACAGTTCCCTGACGGTGAGGGAAAACATCGTGAGGAAACCTGCCTATCCCTCGGGATTAGGTAATTAGTTCCTGTATACACGGCGACAAGGTTCACCACCTGTCACGTTGACTGACTAGTGAAACGTGGGCTTTGAGTTGGTTAATACCTCCACAATGTGGTGGTGTATGGCCACTCAAGCCTCTGACTACCCCCGAATGGGGATAAAAGTCGTTACATAACATGTTACTGTAAACAAATGACTGATAGCCAACAGTGTTGCTATTACGTTGCTATTGTGTGGTAGAATGACCTTCTCTGATAGGTCGGTAAGAATGGCAAAATGCTATCGGTCGCAGTTCAATGGCTATGAGACTACGAATTTTACGAAAGTTAAAAGTGGTCGGCAATAGCAATTTGCCGTTGTCATTAATAGACAGTAGAGTTAAAAATCTGTCAAAATTGTACAACTTTCATTATATTCTGCGCCTTATTATTCCAAACTCACCCTTTCACCCATTCTTCCTCTTCCCTTCCTCTCCCCTTCCCCTTCCCCTCCCTCCTCCGCTCCCGGCGATCAGTCCGCGACTGTGTCGCTATATAAAGTTTCTACAGTTCGCTGACGGTGAGGGAAAACATCGTGAGGAAACCTACCTATCCCTCGGGATTAGGTAATAGTCAGTTCCTGTATACACGGCGACAAGGTTCACCACCTGTCACGTTGGGTTCTGACTATCTGGTGAAACGTGGGCTGTGAGTTGGTTAATACCTCCACAATGTGGTGGTGTATGGCCACTCAAGCCTCTGACTACCCCCGAATGGGGATAGAAGTCGTGACTTTACAGTTACAGTTATAAAGTTTATCTTTCTCCCATTCTTCCTTCCCATCCTCTCCCCGTCCTATTTCCTCCTCCTTCCTCTTCCTCCTCCGATCCCGGCGATCAGTCCGCGACTGTGTCGCTATATAAAGTTTATTATTGTTATTAATACCACTCGTTCATTGCTTCTGGTCGATTACAGCGGTGTTGTAGCGGTTATATTAACGTAGATATACCACCATTTTTTTATTCACATTAAATAATAATCTTTGGGGGATTGTTGGGCGATTTCTGTTAATGTACTTATAAGTTATTTTTCTTGTTTTTTATTATTTTGTTTTGCGTATTGTTCTTTGTGATAAATAAATATTCTAATCTAAGTATATTTTTCTAACCAGCTAGCAACACAGCTAGACTGAGAAGGCGGCGTATCCTAGAAAATAATAACCATGATTAAAGTTATGATTCGTACATAGATTTTTTTAAATCCAGTGGTGTGTGCCGCGGTTTAAACATTGAACTCTGGCCCTTAAGCCCGCAAGACGCGTGCTTAACCAATCGGCTATCACTGCTGAATTTGAATAAATAATAAGCCTGGCTTATACAGGGTTATTGGTAAAATACTAACAACCTTGCAGGGGCGTATTACTGACATCAAAAACAACAACTTTTGTTCTATGACTTTTTACAAAACAAAAAAAAATAACAAAAAATCACTTTCTAAGATGTATGAATTAATTTTTCTCATCTAGAGGAAAGCCATGGTACGTGGTTGTATTCCACTTTGCCCTAAAGTACCTAAACGTACCACGGCTATTCTCTAGATGAGCATATTTTCTTGCTTCATACATTTTAGAGCGTGATTTTATGTAATTTTTATTTTGTTTTGTAAAAAGTCATAGAACAAGAGTTGTTGTTTTTGATGTCAGTAATACGCCCCTGCAAGATTGTTAGTGTTTTACCAATAACCCTGTATATAAGCCTGTGATCAGATTTGGGCAATAGATAATTGCAATTGAATTTAATTGCATGTGGAAGTCGCAATTTATCAATCACAAACAAATCACCATTAATTATTGTTAATTGTGACTCCATACTTGCAATAAATTAATTGCAATTAAATTTATTATTGCCTAACTCTGCCTGTGATTAATTTAAAATGCAAGGTATGTCCATATAGTGTTGTCGGTGCGCGGGCGCCCGGGGCGGCCGCGTCGTGTGTGGTCCGCGGTACGGTCGGCAACGTGCTCCACTTAGTTTAGTTTTCCCAGAAAACACTGTTCATACACATATTATACTTCAAGGTGGTAGAGTCAAGCTGTAGCCAATTGACTGCAGCTCATATACGGGCTGGCTCGACCGGGGTAGTACCACCCTCTCACAGAACATCGGCGTAAAGCAGCTATTAGAGCTGCGTTTCGTATGATAAGTGAAGCCGAAAGCCCAACCCCCCCCCCTCCCCCTCCCCATCCCACTCCCCTTCAGATCATCAATGTGCGAGCAATTCCTTTGGTATTGTAAGAATCTATAGGTCACGGTAACTGCTTAACATCAGGCGGGCCGTACAATTTGAAGCCAGCGCAGTCCTATAAAAAAAATATAAATAATACTCCACCAAGCCAACTAGACACTCGGGTATAAATATCAAATGATAATAAGTCAATGATTCCGCGGTCCGTCCACAACGTAGTGGGCCTGGGCCAATGCCGGCACTCCTGTGGCAGTAGCTCCCACTACGTGGTGGAAGGACCGCGGAATCATTGACTCATTATCATTTGCATGCACAGCTTTATAGGCTAGTTTTTTTTTTTAAATTTAAATACTTAATTATGTTTATTTTTTTATTCACAATATGTTAATGCCTGCCTGCTCACATAGCGTTGCTGTTTGAAAATGTATACAATTATTCTTTTGAAAAGAGTAACCATTCAGTTTCTTGCCGGCTCTTCTCAATGGAAGCAACATTACGAACCGGTGGTAACGCTAAAATATTGTTTATCTTGACGATTTATAAACGCTACATATAACTTACATGAATAAAAAAAATGAGTTTGATTTAATATTTATACCCGAGTGTCTAGTTGGCTTGGTAGTGTTATGAAGTATGGCGCCTTTAAGTAATAACTTAAATGGCTCGTGAACCACATATAAGTTAATATTGGCTCACGTTTTCACTTCTTAACAGTTATAATCATCCATACAATACCAAGTCATAACTAAACCCAATATTAGACTAACTATACCAAAAACAAACTTAACTTTGCTGTTAACAAAATGTAATTTACGTACATTATCTTCCAAAAGTTTTAGGAATCAGCTGCAAATATAAATTTGTAACCGTCAATTCTAATACCAAGATATATGTGCGGTTTGTTGTCAACTTTTCGGTGTATTTTGTTGTAAAGGCGACGGTAAAACTAAGTTGGTGGAAGTTTTACATGAAATCTGTCAATATTTGTTGAGTTTCTTAAGTCGATCATGATCGGTAAACGTCGGCTGTGTTCGGTAAACTTCGGACTCCGTCGGTAAACATCGGCAGCTATCGGTAAATAGGTATAAATTGATGATAATTGTGAAACTGTAGCATTTTAGGGTTTGTTTTAACTTCGTTTAATTACCTACGGGGCAAACACACAAATTGTAATTTTTCGTTTTTTTAGGGTTCCGTACCCAACGGGTGCCAACGTGACCCTATTACTAAGCCTACGCCGTCCGTCTATCCGTCAGTCCGTCTGTCAGCGGGCTGTATATCACGAACCGTAATAGGTAAAGAGTTGAAATTTTCACAGAATATGTATTTCTGTTGCCGCTACAACAAAAAATACTAAAAATAAAATACAATTTAAAAATAAAGGGGGTTCCCATACAAGAAACTTGATATTTTTGTCGTTTTTATTCTACGGTGGTACGGGAACCTTTATGTGCGAGTCCGACACGCACTTGGCCGGGTTTTACTTAATAATTAAAGGAATAAAATGTATTTGGTAATTTATGTTTATGTTAACTATTTTGTAGAAAACCAGTTAAAAATAAATTGTTTTCAACCTAAATTGTAAATTCTCTCCACAAGGCTCACAGATTCTATGTGAAATCTATACCAAAATAATACTTTACGTATTTGTCAGATAGTTATTCAATAAAAATCCTAAATTCGCTACAAACATCGCCCTTTTATTACTTTATGATGGTAGAGCCAAGCTGTAGCCAATTGACTGCAGCTCATACACAGGCTGGCTAGACCGGGGTACTATCAACCTATCACAGAAGATCGGCGTAAAGCAGCTATTACAGCTGCGTTTCGTACGATGAGTGAGAGAGCCGGAAGAAAAACCCTCCCCCCTTCCGCTCCCTTCGTCCCACCCCCTTCAGGTCAGCAACGTGTGAGCAATGCCTTTGGTATTGCAAGCATCTATAGTCTACGGTAACTGCTTAACATCAGGCGGGCCGTACGCTTGTTTGCCACATCAGTGCTACAAAATAAAACTGTAGCTGTCATCGGCCGCATGTACCCTCTTAAAGGGTATCGTCAAAGATTCTCGCTACAAATAGCTGCGCGTGCGCACGACGAATGTGTTCCACTGACAGATTTACTTACACTAACTCATCGCAGTGAATTATTATTAACTAGAAACGTCCCGGCTTTGTCCGGCTTTTCTCTTAGGCTCGTATTATAATTTATAAACGCATCACAAAGTTGAGATCGACCTTAAGATGCAGTTTTGACGTTTAATATTTGTTTGATCTCAACTTTGAGATGCATACATTACTGGCATGAATTCGTCGCCATGGCGACGTCGCCAGCCACCACCGTAGCCAAATGACAGGTAACATACCTGGCGACGGACTGGCGACGTCGCCAGTCCGTCGCCAGATGCGATTCCTGTCATACATTTCAATATGAATTAGTTGGCTACTCAGCTGGCGACGTCGCCATGGTTACCCGGTGTACTATGGCCCTAATCAAATCAAAAGTTTTTTATTCATGTAAGCTCAATAAAGCGTTTATAAATAGTCAAGATAAACAATATTTTAGCGTTACCACCGGTTCGTAGTGTTGCTTCCATTGAGAAGAGCCGGCAAGAAACTCAATGGTTACTCTTTTCAAAAGAATAATTGTATACATTTTCAAACAGCAACGCTATGTGAGCAGTTAGGCATTAACACATTGTGAATAAAAAAAAGTGAATTAGGTACCTATTTAAATAAACAAAAAATAAATAAAAAAGAACTAGCCTAGAAAGCTGTGCATGCCTACTCCCACTTTACAGTTAAACCAAAAGTTAATGTAAATCAATTAATCTAATTACTCAATTAATTAATTATTAATTTATTAATTTGTAATTACTCGGGAAAATGACCTTACTCCATTTTCCTTTCACATTTATTTCATTTATTTATTTTATTTTATTTATTTCATTTATTCATGTTTCATTATTCCTTAAAACGCCACAGCAATATTGGCGCTTGTTTTGTCACCAATGGATGGCGGGGCATGCACCAATGGATGAATTTTCACCTATGTGCATAATTTACAGTTCGCTGACGGCGAGGGAAAACATCGTGAGGAAACCTACCTATCCCTCGGGATTAGGTAATAGTCAGTTCCTGTATACACGGCGACACGGTTCACCACCTGTCACGTTGGGTTCTGACTATCTGGTGAAACGTGGGCTTTGAGTTGGTTAATACCTCCACAATGTGGTGGTGTATGGCCACTCAAGCCTTTGACTACCCCCGAATGGGGATAAAAGTCATGATGTAGGTATACTTTCATTTTATTTTTCATTTTTTTTATAATTTATGCTTACACGTAACAAAACAATATAGCCCGGATTTCCAACAAACCAACAATCGTATCATCATCATCATTTATCCAATTTATTAAATGTAACTACACCGAAACTACGATACCACGATATTGGCACTCTTAGGTACCTACTATAATGAGAGAGACGTCGATATATTTAGTTTAGTTTAGTCGGTACCAACAGAATAAGAACTACATTATAAACATCGTTTTATAGTAGCTAGTGACAGGAGCTGTCAGCGCCAAGCAATATTTTATGAGTAAGGGATTTGTTTATAACGAAATTATTTTTATGCATTTTTAAATATACCCATTATTTCGACAACTTCAATTAATAGGTAAGTGAGGCGCTCATAGCCAGCCGCAATCATTGATCGGTAAACAGAGTTAAGCAACCCTCGGCAAGGTCAGTCAGAGATGGGTGACCATTTAGTGGCATTAGAAGTGAGAGTCTCCGTGCTATGGAGGGCGCGTAAAAGCGCGTGGCTAACAAGCGTACGGCCCGCCTGGTGTTAAGCTGTAACCGTAGCCTATAGGTGCTTGCAATACCAAAGGCATCGGTCGCACGTTGCCAATCTATGTGCGAATCGTAAATCGTGAGGAAACCTGCATGTCTTAGAAAATATAATATTCGAAAGACATGTAATAGTACATTACTGCTGCGGTCTCTAATGAGTGTGTTGTTGACCGCGTTGTTGATGGCCGAAAGCGCGGCGCAGCGCAGCTCCAGGCCTCCACAGCGCGGTCAGCATTGCAACACTTGATGGACAAGCTAAAATAAAGGCCGAGACCAAAGGTCGAGGCCTTTATAGCGCGGCCAGCAAGGGTTGCTAATGATGACCAAGCTTGGAGGCCGTGAGCGTAGCGAAGCTTAGCTTGAGGCCAGTATAGCGTGGTCAGCAGTACACTCATTAGAGTCCAAGGCTTGTATAATGCTTTACTCAAAAATGCGACTATTAGTTTAAACTAAATTGTTTAGGAAAGTATGCCAGGCGGCCAAAACGATACACATTAGACAAAAAATTATATCTGCAGATAACAAGATCAAGACCACCTGGAATATAGTTAACAGTGAAACTGGAAAAACCAACACTTTAGAGACCTCGCGTGGTCTCATTAGTTCAAATGAAGATGTAGCACAGGAATTCGAAACGTTCTTTACAAACGTCCCTGTAAAAACAACAGAATTTTTAAACTGCTCTCCTTCACTTTCACTCTCACTTCTTAAAGATAACATAGCCACTTGTCCTGTAGAATTTAAATTCGATTATATTAACGATCGGTCTATTGTTAAAGCCTTCAGTAACATACAAATTAAACCAACTGAAGATCTATGGGGAATGTCAGTAAAAGCATGTAAAACTATCATTGGTACTGTGGCGCCATATTTAGCTTTGATTTTTAACAAGTGTGTTGATCAGGGAGTCTTCCCGGATTTAATGAAATACAGTAAAGTAATACCCCTTTTTAAATCCGGTAATAGTAAAGACCCCAACAACTATAGACCAGTATCCGTCTTGCCAGTTTTTAGCAAAATATTTGAAAAGATTATGCTTACTCAAATGTTACATCATTTCAACGCAAATAACATCCTGCATGATCAAAAATATGGTTTCACCAAAGGCCGCTGTACTATCGACGCCGGTGTCACCTTAATCAAGCATATCTTCGACGCATGGGAGAACTCACAGGATGCTATTGGTATCTTCTGTGACCTCTCAAAGGCATTTGATTGCGTCAATTATGAAATACTTTTGCTTAAATTGGAACATTACGGTGTTAGAAATAGGGCGCTCAAACTTATAAAATCTTACCTAGTAGGTAGAAAACAAAACGTTCAAATAAATGGTGTTAAATCGTTAGGCTCTCTAGTTAAAATGGGAGTTCCTCAAGGATCCATTTTGGGTCCTTTTCTGTTTTTAGTATATATAAATGACCTTCCGCATATAATACAAAGTAGGGCAGAGATAGTTTTATTTGCCGATGATACCTCTTTGATTTTTAAAGTAGGTAGACATGTAAATAATTTGGACAACGTGAATAATGCTATTCTTCAGGTCCATAACTGGTTCAATACTAATAATTTAGCATTGAATAGTAACAAGACTAAATGTGTAAGATTCTCATTACCTAATGTTAGAAGTAATGAATGCGATGTAGTACTAAATAAAGAAAAACTTGAATTCGTTAATGATACTGTTTTCTTAGGTATTACGCTCGACTCCAAATTACAGTGGGGCCCACATATAAGAGCTCTCGTGAAGCGGCTCAGCTCCGCCGCCTACGCTGTTAGGAAAATTAGACAACTTTCCGATATCGACACCGCGAGAATAGTTTATTTTAGTTACTTTCATAGTGTCATGTCGTATGGTATATTATTGTGGGGTAGGGCGGCTGACATCGAATCTGTTTTTATTTTACAAAAGCGGGCCGTTAGGGCCATCTATAATTTAGGAAGTCGCGACTCCTTGAGGGAACGGTTTAAGGAAATCAACATTATGACTGTACCATGCCAATACATTTATGAAAACATAATGTACACTAGGAAAAATTTACATCTCTTTAAAAAGTTAGGTGAGAGTCATCGATATAACACTAGAAATAAAGACAAATTAGATCAACCGCGCTTTCGACTTGCGAAAGTTCACACATCTTTCATGGGATACTGTGTCAAGTTTTATAATAAAATACCACCAAACATACTTAGTCTTAGTGAAACTAAATTCAAAACTTGTGTAAAGCGTACGCTTTGTAAGCGGGCTTACTACACATTAGATGATTATTTGAAAGATAAAGATGCTTGGCTAGGTGCTGGTCCAGCTCCACCGGAACGGGAATAATTCCTCAGAATTTCTTGTTTTGATTTATTCCTTATTTATTTATTGTTTTCCTCTTCCTTCTCTTAATTTAGCGCTATTGACATATTAGTCACAATTACCACCTTTTTAAGTTGTGGAAATCATGTATCATGTAGCCATTGACAAGCATTTGTATGTCAATTGTAGCGGATGTTGTCTTGCCGTACGCTTACTTAGCTTTGTTGAACTATGTCGCTGCGGTAATGGATCGGTCATGCTCACTCTAATGTCCTTGCTTGCGGTGGCTCTGTGGAGCGGGTCACCCTCTTCCCTCTAAAATGGTTGAGGAGGGTGATGCCGCTGCTCAAGTCATGCTCGGGTTCCGGGCGCTGCTTGCGGGGACTGGTCCGCCCATTTTCCACTTGACACCGTTGTTCCAAAACTTTTACAGACAAGACCTAAGCACGGAAGGCATCACACCAAAACAATCGTTCTAAATATTCACCTTTTGGTTTGACAGTTAAGTGGGAGTAGGCATGGCATGCACAGCTTTCTAGGCTAGTTTTTATTAATTTTTATTTAAATACCTTATTTTCTTTTTTTACTCACACTGTGTTAATGCATGCCTGCTCACATAGCGTTACTGTTTGAAAATGTATACAATTATTCTTTTGAAAAGAGTAACCATTGAGTTTCTTGCCGGCTCTTCTCAATGGAAGCAACATTTCGAACCGGTGGTAACGCTAAAATATTGTTTATATTGACTATTTATAAATGCTCTAATGAGCTTACATGAATAAAAACCTTTTGACTTTGACTTTGACTTTGAAACAAAACTAGCTAAGTGGGTATAAAAATTAATACCATTATATTTATATTTTTACAAACTATATCTATAGTTGTGTATTTTCTCTGTTTACGTTTCCATGGCAACGGCACGACCTACTCGTTTTTAACCTTCAATCAGTTTTTTACGAACCATAAACATACCTGTTTGTTACGTTTCCATGGCAATGGTCAAATAACAAATATAATGACGATAATACCGGGTAATAATACATTGTATGTCTAGTAGCTCTTGCAGTACGACAAATCCGATTTTGTTCGAAGAAGGTTTGTGAAATAATGACAACATTATAAACTTTTTTGAGTAAAATCCACATGTTTCAAAGTTTTGTTAATATTTCACCCGCCATAATTACTGGCTAAATAATTGGGCCCACTAAATAAAATCAAATGTCCCGTCTTAAGGCCCGTTTACACGAGACACGGAACATTCTATCTAATAACGAGTGATGTATGGTCGCACTAATTAGCGGTTGATTTCGAGTGTCGCAAACATGTGCCTGCGCATGAGTTATTACGAGTGATTTGACTCGACGACCGCTTGGCGTAGTAGTTCAGTGTATAGTTGTGGGTTCGATTCCCGCCAGCGGCAAATACGGAAACTGCTTTTTCTTTATTTGCCCTGCACCTATACCACCACCTCTTAGGCTCGCCACATACATACGTAATTTCCGTACGGAATTCCATTTCGAAATATCGAATCGGGGTGTCCGAACGCGATACGTCCATACATTTGGATGGATTTACTGCATTCGGAATCCCCGATTCGATATTTCAAAATGGAATTCCGTACGGAAATTCCGTATGTATGTGGCGGGCCTTATAGCAGTATTATTTCAACCTTACAGCGACTTTTTGTAATTTGACGTCCCTTATTGTCGACAATAAGGGTCATGACATTACAAAAAGTCGCTGTCATGTTAAAATAATACTGCTATAAGAGGTGGTGGTAGTCTGGTCTGGGTGTCACTGGGATCGCCCCCAGTCCATTGAATGGTACCCATAGTACAAGCATTGCTTAGTTTGGGGCCATACAGTTGTTGTGTTCTGGCAATAAGATTTATATTTTGTGACAACAACCGGGACCGACTTTTACGTGCCTTCAAAGCACGGAGAGGCTCAGTTCAAATGCCGCTAAATGGTCACCCATCTCTGGCTGACCTTGCCAAGCGTTGCTTAACCTCCGATCGTTTACCGATCAGTGATTGCAGCTGGCTATGAGCGCCTCAATTATTATTTAATTAGTTTATAATTACCTAAATGTAACTAATTTATTTTTTGACTCAACAGAATCAGCTCGCTTTAATGGGGTATTACAAATGTTATATCAAAATAGATCAAAGCTAATATTTAGCAGTAAGCGCTACACAATTAGCGAGTAAGTACCGGTTCGATTCCCGGTACAGGACGTTTAAATCATACATGGAGACATGGCGGCATGATTTATATTGTTTGATTTATGTAATTAAATTTGGTTTGTTTTATTTAAATTAAATTTTAATAGATCATCACGCCTGTGTTCACCGAAGGGGTGGGTAGAGGTGTTCTCCAGTGGACACACTTTTCGCAGGTGGTATTTTATATACACCGTGTTTATGTCCATTTGCTTTAACTTTAAGGGTAAATTCCTTACGTTTTATTGAGTCAATTTCTCAAAGAAACTAAGTGCCTAACTCGTACCGTTTTCAAATTATTCAAAATCTAAATTTAATCTTCTTAATTCATAACCAAATACTATTTTCATCTCGTTCGTAAGTAAAGGGTTTTAAATATTCCTTATGTACGACAAGGTTTAAATAAATGAGTTCGTTTTGATGTTGTTTTTACTCTTCTCGCATGTGTCACGTCAATTTGACAATACTAACTTTTGCCTAACTCCAAAATTCTCCGCTCGGAATTTAGTGTTTTTTTCGCGGGATCCCATGTGTTTTTCTAAAATAAATGTAGCCTAAGTTACTCCTTATAACATCAGCTATCTGCCAGTGTAAGCCCCATCAAAATTGGTCCAGCCGTTTCGGAGATTGGCCGGAACTCATTACTTACTTGCGTAGTGCAGAAAAACATGCGTGGTGGATTATGGCCTGAATCCTCCTCACATTGAGGGGAGGCCCGTGCCCAGGAGTGGAACGTTAAAAGGGCCAATATAATATTATTATTTATTAGGGGGCGTCCATAAATTACGTGAGGTGATTGTTGTGATTTTTCGACCCCCCCTCCCCCCTTTGGTGAGATGTCGTGAGATTTTGCTCGACCCCCTCTCTCCCCCTCTAATCTCACGTGAGATTTTTCAAAAGCCATATTCTAGTGGATAAACATTTTTTACTCAATTAAACCCAGTTTACTCGCAATTTTACACTGTTTCTTGCGGTAAAAAAATATTACGTGTGATTTGCCGAGACCCCCCTCTCCCCCATGTGAGATTTGGCTCGAACCCCTCCCCCTCCTAAATGCCTCACGTTATTTATGGACGCCCCCTTACTTATATTGGTATTTTAATATTATCATCAGAAATAAAACAACAGAAATAATTTTATAAACCGTAATATATTCTATTTATTTTTATAATAAGTATAATTTTAATACTAACGCAGTCACATTAGCTACCCGAATTAATAATTAATAAATTCAAAATTAATATTTACACAATTGGAAGAAATCAACATGACTACGACTGCTGTTAAAATTAAAACAAAAGATTTTTGGATTTTATTTACATTGTTATAAATAAATTATTAATACTTAGCAATAATTAATATTTTACAACATCATACTTCTTCACATGTTAACCAATAGCCACGTCCAGATGTCGCACATGCCGCGCGAGGCTGCACCCACATGCCTCGCGAAGCACGACGCTTGCCTCAGTCGCATGCCACGCAAGGCATATATCGAGGCAACTGACACTCTAGACAGAGAAGGGTATAAATACCCGAGCAATCAGTTTGACATTATCGTTGTCTCATGACTATGCCAAACTAGGCGAGGCAAATGTGAGTGCTCAGGTGAGGCAGGACGCGCATTTGCCTCGCGTGAGGCAAGTCAAACTTCGTGAGGCAATTTGCCTCGAGCGACATGTCCGACATATGGATTTGGCTAAATGCCGGAGTGCTCAGGCACGTCAAACCGAGTGCTCGGGCGCGGCATGCGGCTGATGTCGACGCAGCCAAAGACAAATACTTTTCTCTTATTCATCGCAATTATACTACTAAGGACCTGCTCCCCTAGCCGAGTGTCGTCTACAAGCGTATCTACAAATCGCTACGCTTCATGCATGGAAATGAGATAAGTCACGTGATCCACTTATCGACTTCTTATGTAATTTCCATACATTTAAGCGTGCGATTTGTAGAAACGCTCGTAGACGAAGACACTTGGCTAGGGGGGCTGTTTTAGAATCGTCAGATAACTTTAATCCACCAAATAAAAACTGTCACCTCTTCCACAGAATATCTCTCAAAACGCCCTACCTATCCCTCGGGATTAGGTAATAGTCAGTTCCTGTATACACGGCGACAAGGTTCACCACCTGTCACGTTGGGTGCTGACTATCTGGTGGAACGTCGGCTTTGAGTTGGTTAATACCTCCGCAATGTGGTGGTGTATGGCCACTCAAGCCTCTGACTACCCCCGAATGGGGATACAAGTCGTGACGTAACTGTTATCCGTCAAAATGGCATATTTATTTGGTGGATAAAAGTTATTATGTCGCTTCTGAAACAGGCGCTTAAACTACTAATACTTAAGTAGATACTTATAAACTATTTGGTTACCATATCGCATCTTTTCTGCAACAGAATTATATTTTTTTAAAACGTAAACGAATCATCGGTTCTTTTTCAATTTTATTCTTACAATTTCAAGTTTTTTTTTCAAAAATGAATAAGTAGTTTCAGAAATTGTTTTTCTTTCACTTAATAAAATATTAATTTTAAATTTTACCTTGCGTACTAAAACCTACCTTATTATTGCTTAAATATAATAAATACATTAATATCTATTCTCTATTTACATCCAGGAACATTATTGTTTTACAAAACTACCGCATACTTAATTATTACATTTTGTATTTTTTACAATTTATTTTAGTCTCAAAATGGCTATTCTTATAGATCTTTGAGAAAAACTTTTAATAGGTGCATTTTAATAGATAACTGTTTTTTTTATTAAGCAATATGTATTTGACAGATTTGGACATAAGGCCTGCCACACACAAACGGAATTCCGTAATTTCGTTTCGAAATATAGAATCGGGATTCCGCACGCAGTAAATCCATCCAAATGTATGGACGTATCGCGTTCGGAAACCCCGATTCGATATTTCGAAAGGTAATTCCGTACGGAAATTCCGTATGTATGTGGCAGGGCTAAAGGTGCTCCCTCACCGGGAGCAATCGCCTGTAATGTAACATTCCAGATTCAATTTTGAGCATTACGTTACAACACTGCCTGACGAGCATTCGCTTGTAATGTGACGCATTGATGTTACAAGTTGTATCAAAATTGCGCACTGTAATGTTCGGTTCTCCTCCCTGATGTAATGCTCGACTCTGTAACGTTACGTTACAGGTGAATGCTCCCGGTGATATAGCACCTTAAGACCTTTTAAACAGTATCTATTTGACAAGTTTGGACATTCACAAAAAATCGTGAATTATCTACAAACATCGTCGCCTTTCCAGTACCGTTAGCTAGACGTGTGTCGTTACATTATTTTCACGAAACGTAACGTAACCGGTTACGTCGAGGGCGTCACCGGTTATTTAATAGGTGATTTTTGTAACTAGTTATTTTTGTAACCCTATGGTTTTCGTCACTACTAGCTTAATACAAAATTACAAACATTGTTATTTGTTACTTTTAGATGTCTATGGGTGACCGGTGAAATAATACCTATGATGTAGTTCGGGCTACAGCTAAATAACCTGTTACAAAAATCACCAGTTACTCGTTCGTCGCGTAAACAGTGATTCGGTGAATTAGCTCGTAACCAGTTAATGTAACCGGTGACGTGAAATAACGCTCACGCCTACCGTTAGCTATCAGACGCATGTACCCTCTCGTGATACAGGATGAGGTAACCTACCAAGTCGTCGATTTGGACACCGCCCGTAGAAAAAGAGGAGGTAAACGTCCTACGTCACATTGATTTCTTCCTCCTCATCACTCTCTGTTGCAGTGCGGTGGTTGTATAGCCCTTGTGCCATCAGCTGCAAGGCCAGGGGATTCCTCTGGCCTGTGGCCTTCTTAATCTTGGCCCGTTTGTTCTGGAACCAGATCTTTATTTGGGCCTCAGCCAGGCCCAGCTCGGCGGCTAGGGCCTGCCGCCGCCGTTCTGTCAGGTACCGGTTTTCAGCGAACTCGTGCTGTGGAAGAAATAGGGGGTTAATTTCAAGAATAATGACGACGGGCCCGATGGCGTGGTTGGCTAAGATTCGGCCTTTCACGCTGCAGGTCGTAGGCTCGATTCCTACCCGGGATATACATATGTGTGCATGAACATGTTTGTTTGTAATTATGTATATTAAGTATGTTTTTACAAACAAAAAGTAGTATATGTAATATCAGTTATCTGGTTTCCATAGTACAAGCTCTGCTTAGTTTGGGATCAGGTAGCCGTGTTTAAAAGAATGTCCCAGGATATTTATTCATTTATTAATTTCGCTAAGAATGAAGAAGATTCCCTACACTATTGGCAGAGCGAAGCTGTAGCCAATTGACTGCAGCTCATATACGGGCTGGCTTGACTGGGGTAGTACCACTCTCGCACAGAAGATCGGCGAAAGGAAGCTATTTCAGCTGCGTTTCATACGATGAGTGAGAGAGCCGAAAGCCCAACGTAACACCTTTTCGTAGTTTGCAATTGTCTGGGTGTTAGGATCGCCCCAGTCCATTGTATGGTAGCCATAGTACAAGCGTTGCTTAGTTTGGAACCATACAATAATTATTTATTTATTACTTCTGCATAATAAAAGATGATTCAAGAATGTGAAATAATATTCTAGGTACAAATTGGGGACGTATGTCCAAGTTAGACCCAAGCTGTAGCCAATAGACTGCAGCTTATATTCGATCCGGCTCGATCAGGGTAGTACCACCCTCTCACAGTATATCGACGTAGCTAATAATAGCTTGTATTACTTGTGGGCAGGGCACATTGCTCGTAGAACGGATGGCCGATGGGGCCGAAAAGTTCTCGAGTGGCGGCCGCGCACCGGAAAGCGTAGCGTGGGTAGGCCTCCCACAAGGTGGACCGACGACCTGGTGAAGGTCGCGGGAATCCGCTGGATGCGGGCAGCGCAAGACCGGTCGTTGTGGCGAACCTTGGGGGAGGCCTATGTCCAGCAGTGGACGTCTTTCGGCTGAGATGATGATGATGATGATTACTAGAGCATGGTTATTAAGTACCTTTAGTCTGTTAAGTTGTGCAGCACTAAAAGCAGTTCTGGGTCTCTTCTCTTCTTGCGTCTCCTTCTTCTTCATTCTTCTGCTTCTGGGACCTGGTGACAACAAGAATACATTTAAAACATGTTCAAATCCAATCAAAATGTTTTTTATTCATGTAAGCTAGATAAAGCAATTATAAATCGTTAAAATAACAATATTTTAGCGTTACCACCGGTTCGTAATGTTGCTTCCATTGAGAAGAGCCGGCAAGAAACTCAATGGTTACTCTTTTCAAAATAATAATTGCATACATTTTCAAACAGCAACGTTATGTGAGCAGGCAGGCATTGTGAACATATATAAAACACCAAAGATATTACTAAAAAGAGGGAGACTAGTGACTGTCCGAAATAGTAAGCCCTAATAAACGGAGTCCATGGACACAGTCCATGAGCAACCACGCAGTGGATCCCAAACAACGGGAAACGACAACGCGGCAGGAAAAGATGGCGGGATAAGCTTGACTCCTACTTGACGGATTGGTCCCGGGTAGCCATAGACCGGAGCAAGTGGGAAAAAGGAGGGGAGGCCTTTGCCCTGCAGTGGGACAGTACAGGCTAGAAATGAAATGATGAAATGAATGGACACAGTACGACTCAGTCGTTCGCGGAAAGTAATGTTGAAAACATGTCGGTGTCGCCAATACGACTCATGTTCTGGTGAATTACAGGCATCAACGTACTTTTAAGAATAACAGATGTGTGAATTTTGCATGTAGTGGTGTGCAGACAAGTCTAGTGAGTGCAATTCAATCAGATTCAAATTCAATCAGTTTATTTCGTTTAGCTCTTACGGGGCACACAAATTGTCATTTTGATTTTAATTAATTCTACCGCCGGATCGGAAACGCGACCTCGACTGAGAAGATCCGGCAAGAAACTCAGTGGGCTTGTCTTTTTCATTGTTTTTTATCGCCAATACCTACTTAATTTAATACAGTGTATTTTGGGAAACAGTAGCTCGAGTGTGCTGCATTGTGTGACATTGTTATTTACGAAAGTATATTTGTTGGAAGTTAATGTTTATTTTAGGAGGTAACATATCTGCTAAAATAGTACATCAATGCTTTGACGTATCATTTACCGTTTGTAGTATTATGATAGCCCCTCCATCTTTCTAATTTAATTACACTCAACATGGCGCCGATGGAATAAACATCTGTTATGTCTATCCGTATCATTAGGGTCCATTAAATTATAATTAAAGACCATTACGAACCCTTTGCGGGTTCCGTACATACAGCAGACACGCCCATTTTTATGTGTTTATAGATTTGAATGAAGTCTTGCGCTTTTACAATGACGGGGGAAACAATAATTCGTTGTTATTTAGTTATGTCTAGCTGAGGATTTTTTTATGTGACTACGGTGCCTATACAGGGTGAATTTTAAATCATGGGCATCCTTTTAAACGGTAATTCTACACATGATTCAGAATATTTATTTATTATTCAACAAATCAATTGATAAGAATTTATTGCCCAGGTAAGGTATAACAGTTAACTGGTTTGCTTATTTGCTTACTAGAGCAATTTTTTTTTATCAATCGATTTTTTTATTCATATTTTCAAAATATTCGAATCATGTCTAGAGTCACAGTTTAAATGGATGCCTATGATTTCAAATTCACCCTGTAGCACCACGGAGTTAGACTGAAATTAAGGGAATTATTAAAAAAATACGGAAACATACTTAATAGAAATAAAAAGGATGGCGAGGCCCAATTTCCTTAATCCATAAATCACGAACGGTAGGCATAACAACATGGCGGCGGGTACAGTCACGAGCAGAGGTGTTAACCGACTGAACTCCCATTTGCCACCTCCGTGCGTGTTGAGAAATAATTTATAAGTCACAATTAAATCGCGTAGTTGGTTCAGACTTCAGATCTAAACTGTTCAGACCGAGGCGGTAATCAACGTGCTTTTAAAAATTAACAGTCAAGAGATAGAAAAGGAAAGAGCAATTAAAAGGCAAAGGGGAACTTCCTGGTGGAGCTGGATAGCTGGAGTAACCGGCCCACCACCCTCCAACACACAAAACAGGCGCACCAAGACGTCGATTTGTGGGCATCGCCCGTAGAAGAAGAAGAAGGCAGGCAAAGCATAATGACCTTTGTACGAAGAATCACCACGCTTTGCCTGCTTTTTATATAAAAAAAATTATAGCTGCGGTTACTAACCTAACCATAGTACGTGTGAGTTTTCAAAAAATGTTATAATAAACGAATTGATCGCCAGACCTCCATTGCTAATTCCTCCATGGTCTAACCATACCTATAATTGGACTTAATCATTAATACCGTTGGGTATAATTCATTGTTTTTATGCAAAGATATTATACTTACTTTTTAAAAAGAAAATTGCAATGATTTTCATGTGAGCTTGTTATTTTTTATGATTATTAATGATTCTGAAATTGTCCGGAAAGTTTTTTTTTATTTAATTTAAACTTGTACCGCTTTTAATAGTATTGCTACAAACTGGGCACGCTTCCAAGTAGTAGTTTAAAACGTAAATAAAACAGTAGCAACGCACAGTTAGCAGCCCATCTGTTAGCCGCGTAGGAATCCGCATTATTAAATCAAGCTACTATCAGCTGAAAGAGATCTGACTAGCGCTCCCATAAATTTGTCGCGAACTAGCGTCGGTTAGCGTGTAAACACTTTTCCACTTTCCTGTACCTATTTTGAATTTATTTTTTTTAAGAATTTATTTCGCGTTTAAAACATTTTTTTTTTTTTAATTTGATTTTGCCACCCTGTATAGTGTTTTTAAAAAAGGTCATTGCTCTTCCATAGACCAAAAATTTGTTCCATGCATTTTTGCAGTTTTTTTTTTATCGAGTTTTATTAAAATAGAATAGGTAAATAAAATATTACAAAAATAAAAGTAAGTAAGTTTTTTTATTGATTTTGTATCCAGCACACAGGCGTTGACATACTAAAAAGTAGGTAAATATTAGAAAAAATGATTTTAGGTACATAGATAGATACCTACTATGGAGTAAATATTCCAATAAATTTAAAGTTTTCAACACATTTAAAACACCTTCAATCGAAACAATCAAAATTGAATTTTATTGCTTCACAAATAGAACAGGAAATCATTAACCGCTGATCTTTTGATAGCACGTCCAGATAGAATACCGTATCTAATACCCACAAAATAAGGTTTATTTTGCCGTAAAACTTTCAAACGGTTGCGGCTATATATCAAGGAGATAATGGCCAGTAAATTTTTTTATTCGTATTTTTAATTAAACAAGGGAAAATGCTTGTATTTTCTGTAACGAGGTGCTATGTTGGCTAAACGGGGAAATGCCTTTGCCTAGTCGTTGGCAGTGTTTAAAAAATAAAACCCGCCGCCATTTTCGTGCCGCCATCTTTTCTGGGAAACTGTTCGCGCGGAATTTGGCGCCCGTATGCTTTTTTAATTGTTTTTTTTTCGTAGTGTTGGTTAAGTAAGATCGAAACTACTTTAGATTTGTGTGTATTATGTTTTGTGTGGGTTTTTTCCTCGGGATGTTTTTCTTCATCGTAAGCAAGCTTATATCGACGCTTGAAAGGCAATCCTGACTAAGCGACATATAGGCCGATATTGAGTTATATATACCATTCGAACCGCAAAATTTTTCTGCGTCGTTTGGTCTGGGTCCCATAGCTCTACGACGAGTTTTACTGTCGCTTAGTTATAGCGTGATTTCAATCAATTTCACATTTTTGTGCTCACTTAGCGACAAAAAAAATATGATTTTTTGGACTGCCGGCGGTTAGGACATAGACTGTTCTACTGTTTGGCTTTTCCTCCTTTTTACTTGTAATGAAAAAAACTTTTAAATTCATTTAGTAGTTTTTACTTACTTAAGCAATTATAACTTATGACGCTTATATATTTTAACCAGGGCTGAAGTACCTTTTATTGATTTGGTTGGATAATTTAACCTGATGTAGTATATTTCCGTAAATTTACTTGTACAATTTTACTTGAAATAAAATAGAAGAATATCGTCGCTTAGATAGTTTTACCTGTATAATATAAACAATGTTTGGTCAGCCTTAGATAATTTTACTTGATAACTTCAAATATTATTGACGGTGGTTAGATAATCTTAGCCGACTTCATGAGATGGTTGTGACTGTCGCTTAGATATTTTTACCTGAACGCAACATATATTTTTGTTAGTCGCTTATAACTTCACTTGTCCGAATGGCGTCGCTTGCGTATGCGCGTGACCTCGCGTAATACGTATCGGCAGGTCGACGTTTGGGCGCGAGGTGTCGTTTACGGTGGACGTGCGACACGGATTTTTATAATTTTGCAGCGCAATTCGCTTAGTAATGGTGAGAATCCAATCAAATTACTACAAAACAGCATTTTGTTTAAGATTATTTTTTACTTACTTATTTTAAAACAACTTCATGTAAGTATATTTTTAGTTTGTTTAAAAGTTGATTATAGAAAATGAGAAAAATTGAGATAATCATTACCAATAAGAGACAAATATGCAATGATTTCTCCGTGATTCATAAGGTGGAAACCGAATGTGATCACCGAATGGTGAGAGGCACTGGATATAAATTCCAAGTTGGAAAGGTCTCGTCTGATGAAGTCTACGCTCCGACCTGATGCTTCTCAAATCCAAAACCCCGAGAGCTTTCAACTTAAACAAAAAAAAATCTTCGAAAGCTTAGAGAGCTGCGCCTCAGTGGACGAAATAAATAATAGGTTGGTGGACACTGTCCAAACAGTAGACGCATATAAGCAGCTCAATAGACAGATATGGAAGTCCTTGCGACGACATGACATGTGTAACTTTAATACAAATTGTATTAAGGATACGATAGAGCAGAACAGAAGCTCCAAAGTTTTCGCAAGAGCTGTATCTATTGGGCAAAGACGGTTGACGAAGCTGAAAACCGAGAATGGTGGCATAACGTCGACCAAGGCAGAGGTATTGAGAGAGGTTGAGACGTTTTATGGACAGTTGTACACCTCGGTAGCCAAACCTGTTACTGGTGTGACTAAAGACCCTAGAGCCACACTGACCCGACATTACACTGAAGATATCCCGGATATCAGCTTGTATGAGCTAAGAATGGCCCTCAAACAGCTCAAGAACAATAAGGCGCCAGGGGAGGACGGAATTACCACAGAACTTTTGAAAGCGGGTGGAACACCGGTACTTCGAGTCCTTCAGAGACTGTTTAATTCCGTCATCCTCGAAGGTGTTACGCCAGAAGCATGGAATGGAAGCGTGGTGATACTTTTGTTCAAAAAAGGTATGAACCGACTGGCGCGCAGGTTCGATGACTTCCAGCCTCCTGAACAAGTCGGTTTCCGAAAAGCCTTCAACACCATAGACCACTTCCATACGCTGTGGTAGGTTATACAGAAAACCGAGGAGTGCCACTTTGCTAAGCATTAGTGGACTATGAAAAAGCCTTCGATTCGATCGAAACATGGGCGGTACTACAATCACTCCAGCAGTGTCCCATTGACTACCGGTACATCGAAGTGTTGTAGTTCTTGTACAGTAACGCCACTATGTCGGTCCGAGTATAGAAACAGTGCACGGGGGCAATTCCACTGCAGTGAGGAGTCAGACAAGGAGACGTAAATACTACGAAACTGTTAACCGATGCATTGGAAGATGCTTTCAGACTCCTGGAATGGCAGGGATTTGAAATCAACATAAACGGCGAGTACAAGAGTCACCTTCGATTTGCCAACGATATTGTGATCCTGGCGGAATCGCTAGAGGATCTTGGCAGAATGCTCCATGGCCTCAACACAGTCTCCCAACAATTGGGCCCTAAAATGAATATGGCGAAGACGAAGATCATGTCAAACGTCTTTGTTGTGCCCACTTCAGTTATAGTTGGTAGCTCCACTCTCAAAGTCGTCGATAAATACGTCTGCCTAGGGCAAACAGTCCGTTTAGGTTGATCGATCTTCGAGAGAGAGGTCAGTCGTCGAATCCAACTCGGCTGGGCAGCATTCGGGAACTTACAAAACGTTTTCTCCTCTAAACTACCTCAGTACTTAAAGACAAAAGTCTTTAACCAATGTGTGTTACCAGTGATGACTTATGGCACTGAAAAGAACTGCAGTGGGCCTCCTAAGCAGGCTCAAGGTCACTCAGAGAGCTACGGAGAAGGTTATGCTTGGAGTTTCTTCACGAGATCGAATAAGAAATGAGGAGATACGTTGACACACCAAGTTCACCGACATAGCCTTGCGAATCGGTAGGCTGAAGTAGCAGTGGGCGGGGCACATAGTCCGAAGAACCGATGGCCGATGGGGCAGAAAGGTTCTTGAGTGGCAACCATGTACCGGAAGATGCAGCGTGGGTAGACCCCCCTACAAGGTGGACCGACGACCTGGGAAGATCGCGGGAAACTACTGGATGCAAGTGGCACATAACCGGTCATTATTGAAAAACTTTGGGGAGGCCTATGTCCAATAATGGACGTCTTTTGGCTGAAATGATGATGATGATATAGAAGATATTAAATATGACTGACTGTGTCATTTTGATGTTACAAATAATAAGATAGTCACAACACCGTGGGATGAGAATTGACAAGAGCTATTAATTAGTGCAGGAATAAGGTCTGAATAGACCATATTCGTGCACTTAAATAATAGCTCTCGTCTCTCGTCACGTAAAATAAACTTGTCTTGAGGTCTTATTTGCCTTTTCTGTATAAGTAACTGTGTTTATTTTTTTTCAATAAATGTTGAATTTCTATTTATTTCTAATTTTCAGTCTTTAATTAATTTTATTATAGTATGTTAGTTGAGGACTTTATGGTTGAACGTCGGTTACGAAGGGAGAGTTTGGGTCACAACATCTTCATAAGTTATATATTCCGCGATCATGTAAACTATTCGATAACGCTTAGAGGACTTTACTTGAAATAATTTAAATATTTAGATTTCCTTAGATGATTATTCCCATAACTAAATTTAAAAATGTACGAGTTTACTTATATTTACCTGTTACCGCTAATCTTACAGTGATAGCTTAGATATTTTTACTTGTTTTTAAATAGAGGTAACTTTTATATAAGCGACATAAATGTCTTAAATTAAAAGTGTCTGGTACGTTATTCCAATATCTTCAATAGCTTAAAAATATAAGATTTCCAAAGCTATTGAAATTATTTTAATACGACTATTTATAAAATTTATATGATTTTTTTTGTAAAAATAAAAACTTTAAATCACTCTCCTGTAAAGTTCACCTAATGTCGCTTAGTAAGGATTGCCTTTCAAGCGTCGATATGCAAGTGATGATAATCTTAAAGTTATAATTCGCACATAGATTTCGAAAACTCCATAGGTCCCAGGTTGGAACCCTGGACCTTAAGCCCGTAAGACGGTTGCTTAACCAATCAGCTATCATTGCTATTACCCTACAGATATGGGACGAAATTAAATTGATATGAATCCATTTTGATTTACCCCGCCCTTTCAAGGCATGCATCACCCCTAACCCCCAAATAAACTAAACAAATTAAACACAAACACGACCACTCAAAAGACATAACACCGGCCGCGACACCCCTAACTTGAGCCATTAGCATTCCGGACAACCCTAGCTGACGTACAATGGCCGGTGATAAATTCATACAAGTTTTGTAAATACATTCATTGGAGAAGATAAATTTCAAACAAGTGCGTGTCGAAGTCGCACATACAGGGTTCCGTACCGCCGTAGAATAAAAACGTCAAAAATATCAAGTTTCTTGTATGGGGACCCCCTTTATTTTTTAATAGCGGCAACAGAAATACACATTCTGGGAAAATCTCAACTTTCTACCTATTACGGCTCGTGAGATACAGCCCGCTGACAGACGGGCAGACAGCCAGACAGACAGACGGACAGCGTAAGCTTAGTAATAGGGTCCCGTTGGCACCCTTTGGGTACCGAACCCTAAAGACCGGCCAAGTACGTATCGGACTCGCACATAAAGGGTTCCGTATCACCGTATGCATTTTATTTTATTTTTAGTATTTGTTGTTGTAGCGGCAACAAAAATACACATTCTGTGAAAATTTCAACTCTCTACCTATTACGGTTTGTAAGATACAGCCTGTTGACATACGGACGGACGGACGGACGGAGGCTAAGTAATAGGGTATGGAACCCTAAAAGTAATGTAACTAATGGTTGGTCCTATATTTTGGAACTAGGCCGCGTTCAGAGGCTACGTTCCGGTTGTAGTAATTCGTTTATTTTTAATCTATGGTCTGAACCTTATTTTTCTATATCTATGGTCTGAACTGTCAAGTGTCAATGTCATCACAGTAATGTGGCGCCGCACTGTAGGCTGAAAATCGGGTTTCGAAGACATAGAAACTGAAATTATGGTATGTCACTTTTTTGACTTGATATAGATTCAGTTGATCAATACTATACTACAAAATTAATATGAGACAATAGAATGTAAAAATTAACGAGTTATAATTTTTTTAAGAAAAAAATGTATGGAGATGACATGAAAAATGAGGATATCTCTGGAATCGCATGGTTGGCCGTTATATCCTTACACACAAAAATAGTACTATTTTTTTATGATTTTTTGACATACTTCATATTGCGGTACCACTTGCGATTTTTTTTTAAAATCGTCGAAATTTTAAATTATTTTTTTTACATTAATGGCCCGTTTTAATGCTTAAATGCTTCAAAATCAATCAATATCAATCAATTTTATTTACACCATAGGCCAAAATAGTCTAAGATATCATAAAAAATGATTTTCAGACCTAAGTGGAATATCTCATAACAATAAAACTAGTAATAATTCCAGGATTAAAAACAGTTGTACTAAACTTAATACTTAATCTAAACTTGTTCATCACCATCAGATCCCACTTTGGAATCAGGCTTTACAATAGGCATTACATCTAAGAACTCTATGGGAGGTTTCTGATCCTGAAGGTTAAGTAAGTCTAGAGTGTATTTAAAGTATGTCTGGCTCTTATGGGTATCCAGTCTCGTTCTTATCGAAGTTATAAGAAGTTCAGAAGAGAGGATAAGCATATTGAGGAGATCATCGTTAGATGCTTGCCTGCTCTTCTTCTTCGCATTTATATTCAACAACAGATGCAATATTTTATGACCATCACGTTTCAGAAGCATTGCTGCTGAATATGCTAATTCAATAGGGTTATAGTTCAGTTTTTTGAAGAAAAACAAAGAAGTTGTCATGAATGAAAAAACTAGAATGGATAATGAAATCCAGGTTTTAAGCATATTTATGACCTCTTTGATTCTGCTAAAATTAAATGGTGTGTGAGATACCATATGGACGAATCCGAAACCCTGATCATCTACGTATTGTCGTCCAGTGCAGTTCAATTTTTTGAAGGAAAACAAAGAAGTTGTCATGAATGAAAAAACTAGAATGGATAATGAAATCCAGGCTTAGGTTCCTTCAAAATACCAAGAAAATGAGGTTATTAATGATGACAATGATAAACGGCAAAATTTGTACGTATCTTTCTGAAGCCAAATCAAATACAGCCTGCTACCTGTGTTTGGCCAAGCCTACGGAAATGAATAACTTAAATACTGTTTCGTCAAAAACCGTGTGTATGAGTTTGGGTTATCATCACTATATGCCCGCATTAATGTGATTGAATGTCTTGTACCTCGATTTCAAGAAGTGGTCTACGCGAGGAGAAAATCAAAAGAGATATTACAGACAAGGAAAAACTTATCCAAGATAGTTTTTTAATATGATCTCAATCTTTGGTTTGACATCGTTAAGCAAGGATCAGGCACTATTAACGATGGAAACATAGCACGAAGGTTTTTTGAGTTTCCTGACAAAACTGCAGCGGTCACTGGATTAGATGAAGACCTGATCCGCACGTTTGCTGTGATTCTGCAGGCTATCACATCTGGAGGGGTTATAGATGTGCCTAAATTTAAAGAATATACCAAAATAACCGCGGAAAAATTCGTGTAACTATATTATTGGTATTATATGTCGTCGGCCGTCTACAAGTTACTTATTCATGGAGGAGATGTAATAGCAGAAAATGCCATTGTTCCAATTGAGAGTCTTTCGGAAGAAGCTTCAGAGGCACGAAACAACAATTTTAGGAGGTTTTGAGAATACCATTCGAGGAAGAAGAGCAGGCAAGCATTTTATTTATTTATATTTATACTTTAAATAAACTCTAGACTTACTTAACCTTCAGGATCAGAAATCAGAAACCTTCCATAGAGTTCTTAGATGTAATGCCTATTGTAGAGCCTGATTCCAAAGTGGAATCTGATGGTGATGAACAAGTTTAGATTAAGTATTAAGTTTAGTTCAACTGTTTTTAATCCTGCAATTATTACTAGTTTTATTGTTATGAGATATTCCACTTGGTCTGAAAAAATTTTTTTTGATGATAACTTATATATTTTGGCTATTGTGTAAATAAAATTGATTGATATTGATTGATTTACACATTTTGGAAGCATTTAAGCATTAAAATGGGTCATTAACGTAAGAAAAAAAATAAAAAATTTCGTCGATTTTTAAAAAAAAATATCGCAATTGGTATTGCAATATGAAATATGTCAAAAAATCACAAATAAATAGTACAATTTTTGTGTGTAAGGATATAACGGCCAACCTTGCGATTCCAGAGATATCTTCATTTTTCATGTCATCTCCATACAAATTTTTCTTAAAAAAATTATAACTCATTATTTTTTACATCCCATGGTCTCATATTAATTTTGTAGTATAGTATTGATCAACTAAATCCATTTCAAGCCAAAAAAGTAACCTATCATAATTTCAGTTTAAATGTCTTCGAAACCCGATTCTCAGCCCACAGTGCGCCGCCCCGTGTTAAAATACCCCAAATACCCAATTATGTTTCAGTAAGTTACATTAGGTACAAATTAACTTGAAATAAATTGCAAAATTTTGCATAGGTAGGTAAACTTCCTAAAAAACACACTTTTACACGATCTACTTAGGTAATTATTGCAAAAACCATTTTCTATTCAAATCAATTTTCACACTACGATTCTTTCAAAGCACAAAAAAGGCGATCTATAGACAAGGTATAAATTGCTTAAAAACAATTTCAGAATAGATTGTAACTGAAAACCTTTAAATTGGATAACAAGACGTTACACAACTGAGATAATGGTGTTTATTATGTTGGCTACAAATTGCAACTAAACTAAGTGCTATATCGCACGAGGACACCAGTGGTAGCGCAACCAGTCGCTCCACCAACAAAATGTATAGAGGTTATTGCACCAGAAGGGCTAGACAAGTGGCTGACGTCTACAAGCGTTCCTTCAAATCGCTAAGCTTTATGTATGGAAATGAAATAAGTCACGTGATCTACGCAGCAAGTTGTTGTTGATCTACATAGCGACGTTTGACATTTCCATACATTGTGAAGTCTATTCTATTCTATTCGATTAGCGTTCATGCCAATTGTCTAGGGGGGCTGTGTGAATTTCTCTGCAAGTAGGTGGTACCATATCTGCTAAAATAATACGTCAATGGTGGCAATACAATTAGTTTAGTCAATTTTAGTTGTGTGCTAACATAATTAGCACCAAACGTATCGCTATCCATTTCATCCTCGCGACGTGTGAGCAAGACGGAATATTTTTAGTTGTGTCTATAGTTCAGTTGTCAATAGACAATAGAATCGGATCAATGTTACTAAACTTTTAGTTAAAAATATATCAATTCAATTTGAATGCATTTTGTTTCGTAACTATGAAAAAAGTAGGTACTTACATTATTGTTGTTAAATAAGTACCTATTACTTAATAAATAAGGCGGCAATCAAGCGTACGGCCCGCCTGATGTTAAACAGTAACCGTAGCATATAGATGCTTGCAATACCAAAGGCATCGCTCGCACCTTTACTCCGATCTTCTATGAGAGGGTGGTACTACTCCGGTTGAGCCAGCCCCCTGAAACGTGATCTGACAATAACATTACAAAGAAAATACATTTAACACCCTTTGTAAACCTACCCTTAAAGAATCAAAGCAATAAAATCTATATTCGATAGCGCGAATGAAATTCGACTCTACCACTTGTTATATAGCGTCCAAAATACGTTTAGATGTGTTTTTAAATCAATGCGAGTGTTGCGATGGGATTTAGACTTTATTTCGAATTGGTTACGGTTGTATTTCGTGTGTATATCAGTATTGATTGTTAAGTGCACGTGCACTGAATATGTAATAGATACATTGATTTGTAAAAATGGATGCGCTATCTTTTTTTAGTATTTCTTTTTTATGTTTAAAAGTGGCAAGCAAGCTTACGGCCCGCCTGATGTTACGCAGTTACCGTAGCCTATAGATGCTTGGAATACCAAAGGCACATGTTGTTGACCTCGGGGAGTGGGACCGAGGGAGGGGCAGGGGAGGTTAGGCTTCCGGCTCTCGCATCGAAGGTACGAAACGTAGCTGTAATAGCTACTTTACGTCGATCTGTGAGAGGGCGGTACTACCCCGGTCGAGCCAGCCCGTATATGAGCTGCAGTCAATTGGCTACAGCTTGGCTCTACCCCCGAACCTGTAACTTCTCTGCCACGAAGGTCCTTTCACTACATCACCAAGCCAACTAGACGCCTGGGTATAAATATCAAATGATAATAAGTCAATGATTCCGCGGTCCTTCCATCACGTAGTGGGAGCTACTGCCACAGGAGTGCCGGCATTGGCCCAGGCTCACTACGTGGTGGACGGACCGCGGAATCATTGACTTATTATCATTTGATATTTATACCCGAGTGCCTAGTTGGCTTGGTGGTTTAGTAACAACAGCGCTATAAAAGCTTAAGTATTGTTCTCTGAATTCAATTGCTACTTAAGTATGACTTTGCAATGTTAAATGCTTAAAATCAAGTTATTATTGGATTCCATTCGTTGACAAAAACCTGTGCCACGGTGGGCCCTTCTGAGTAGCGTAGTGATGTGATTAATGATGTCGATATTATGTGTAGTGATGGGACTTGTCCGTCGATATTTTGGTAAAATTATCGACTTTGTAAGATTACTTTTTGGTGCATTGCAGTGTCAAGCTGTGTGATTAGTTATTTAGTAACTAAGTACAATTTATAGTACTAATATAAGCCCTTTTAAGTCCCACTCCTGGGGGCTTACCACAAGCTCTTATTGCGATTCAATTATAGGGACGTTTTAATGACGTTTCTTATTGTCATGACAATAAGGTACGTCATTGCACAAAAAGTCGCTGAAACGTTTATACGTTCCTGTAATTGAATCGCAATAAGAGCTTGTGGTAAGCCCCCTGGGCACGGGCCTCCCCTCAATGCGAGGGGGATTAAGGCCATAATCCATCCATCCAGTGCTAGTTGATGGATTTCACATGTTTTTCGAAAATTTGTTACATTTTCTAAGACATGCAAGTTTTCTCACGATGTTTTCCGTCATCGTAAGTAATTAATAATGATGATGCAAAAGCCAGTGCCTTATATTTGAATAATTTATTTACCAGAATCAAATGACAATGAATAGGGGTAGGTTTTTATTTTATTTAATCTTAATTTTAATTTGTGTTTTCTACAACCTATGTTCCTAAATAAGATTGATTGGGCAATAATCAGAAATCAATATAATATAGTGCCAGTGTTCTCGAAAAAAATTACATAAATAAATCTCTAATCGTTACTCGTTGCGCCGTTATCTAGCAACTAATACCGGTATTATAAACAGCCAAACCGAGCAGATGGTAACTAGTTACTAAAATAAAAAAACTAAGATTCCCATGGCATCCCGGCATTTGTTATGGCCCTTTATCAGCAACCATAAAGACCTACCATTAAAACTAAAGATGTATTGTTCGTTAGTGATGTCCATCGATTGATAGGCGCTGATAATTTTATCGATAAAATAAACATCATTTTTTTCCCAAAAATTATAGAGATGGTTGGTGCATACATACATACATATTCTCACGCCTGTATCCCAAGGGGGTAGGCAGAGACTATAGATTGCCACATGCTACGATTTTGACACACCTCTTTTGCTTCGTCCACATTCATACATCTTCTCATGCACTGCCGTCGGTTGAGGGTGCTACGGACTTGACCTTTCTGGAAGAGACCATTAATCTGGTCGTGAAAAGTTCTCCTTGGGCGTCCTCTTCCGACGTATCCACTCACTTTCGCTCCGTATATCTCTTTCGTCAATCGACTTTCACTCATCCTCTCTACGTGACCAAACCATCTTAGCATACTCTTTTCGATCTTAGTCACCACATCATCCTTCAGCTTGCATCTCTCTCTCATGGTTGGTACTTGTTAGTTATTTATGTATTTAAACTACTTATTTACCTCCATAAATATTTAAAAAAACTTTGTACTTTAGTATAAATAAAAGCGTATTCAGATGGACATTTTAAAAGTACACTCCACTTCGGTTTTAAAGTTGAAATATTCGGCTTTAGTCTGGGTGTGACTGGGACCATCCCCAGTCCATTGCACGGTACCCATAGTACGCTTGCTTAGTTTGGGGCCATACAGTTGTTTTTTTTTTTTTTTTTTTTTTTTATAGGACTGCGGTGGCAAAAAACGTACGGCCCGCCTGATGTTAAGTTGATGTCGTCTGGCGATGTTCATTTAATAAAACACTGCAGTTATCTTAATTTAAATACACTTTTCCTATCGAAGGCAAAGGCGTGGCCGATAATGCTAATAAACAATAATTACAAACAAGTATTGTTTCAATGTCTGTAGGTATATAACAATTTGTGTGGAAACTTGATAATTGTTAAATTCCTGTTATTAAGTTGTACAATAAGTTATCACGGAGTGAAGAACTTGAATTACTTTATAAATGGTTTAGTTTTTCCAAGTTAGTCACTTAATACATCAAACTACTTCATTAAACTAAAACCCCCATATAAAGTTGTGATGGACTTACACAGGCATTACAAATCACTTTAGTTCATACAAATGCTTTGTAAAACCATTATAAACTGGCTTAAAATTATGAATTTGGCGGTAAATGTATTGCTATCCTTGTCATAGTCGTAATTTGTGAGCAGGACAACAGTATTTTTCAAAGATTGAAATGTTTTGTGTGAAATAGGTATTATACTAGCATATTTTAAAAGTCTAGGAAATCTATCTCTCTCTTTGTCGCACTGACTTGTTGTTTTTGTTCTCTTCCTAGAAATACGGAGTTTTTGGTAAAAACCATTGTAAAAGTACCTATGCATGTCATCAAATTTACCTTCCGAGAATAAAAAGTGTTTTTTTATCGATATAAACATGTATCGATATCATCGATAGGCATCACTACGTTCCCTGTAACGCCAATTGTCAGTAGCGGGAAGCGAAGCGCTAATTAAGGGACACTGAATGTGCGCCCGCGACGGTACACTCGCGGACAGCAATGTTAAGATTCATTATTAAAACATAAAACATACTAAAGTCATATAATATGTAAATAAATATCGTCAGATTACCAACTGTTCGGTGGGACCAAGCAATGACCTATGGGTACCATACAATGGACTGGGGGCAATCTAATAAGGCTATTACAAAAAATTGCGCCGGTGGGAATTGAACCCGCGATCACCCGGTGCAGTGGGCCGAGCTTTCTACGCTCACACCACTAGATCGAGCAGTCGTCATTTTTAGGGATCCGTACCTCAAAAGGAAAAAACAAAACCCTTATAAGATTTGTTTCTCATAGTATTTTTTACTAGAATTACATTTCTAATTCACTGTCAAAGTTGAGAAGGATTAATTTTATTTGACATACAAACTTTTGTAATATTGTTTGGATATTCGATAATAAGCGCCTGTTTCAAATTCGTCAGACAACTCTCATCCACCAAATAAAAGTCGTTTTGACAGTTTTTCCATGGAATATCTCTCAAAACGACATATCTTTTGGTGGCTAAAAGTTTTTTGACAAATCTGAAATAGGTATTTAGTCTTAAAGCGTCGTCGTGGCGTGTGCGGGCGACTAGGTATGCCAGCGACGAAGTATTTATCCGCTGTTTTATGTCTTTTTATTTTATAATTTTCCATTATTTATAATTTATATGATGTATTATATACCTCATATATATTTCGCACGTACCTATGTCTTTTACTGGTTTATTTTATTAGATATATTTTGTTACTTTTATTTATTTATTTTCTATTGGGTAGCCAGTGCTATGTACCTACATATGACCCATTGAGGAGGGTTTGGCTGAAAATCAGCGCTGGGGGGGTCTCGGTTCCCTCAAGCACATGCTGAGCCAGATTCCTTTTCGGCACAGTTCGCAGTGACCTCTTTTTTTATTTTTGTTTCTGTTTTATTTGTTTATGTTTTATGTCTTGCGTGTTGTGTCGAATAAATGTTTTTTCTTTCTTTCTTTCTTTCTTTTAAAGCACCTTTGTTTATGAATGTACGTAACATTTTTGGCATGCTTGTCCAAAATTGGAGTTTTAGTGAAGACATTGTGGCTTCAGTTTTTATGGACCATCGCATTGTACCAAGCAGAATGGTCCAGATTAATTGATTAGTTACAATAAACATTAATAATAAAAATAAAAAATGCTGTACCTGCGACTTCGCACGCGTTGGATTTAACTTTTTTTATGTTTGCTAAAATAGCCTATGTAACTCCTTATAACATCAGCTATCTGCCAGTGAAAGTGCCGTCAAAATCGGTGCAGCCTACAGAGTAAAGACTAAAGAAAGAGGTGCCCTTATTAGATATGTGTATGAAACAAAACGTGGTCATTGTTTTTTCATTTTCATTTCACTATTTACCGGTAAATAGTTGAACTACTCGCTTCGTTTTATGTCGATGCGAGTACTAGGCCGACCACCCGGCCGACTTGCTTAGGGCCAGTCCCCTTAGTAACTGGTCCATGGTGCAGCCGTTTCGGAGATTGGCCGAAAGAAACATACATACAAAAAAATACATTTTTTTTATATAATATAAAATAAAAAAATATAACGTCACGACTTTTATCCCCATTTGGGGGTAGTCAGAGGCTTGAGTGGCCATACACCACCACATTGTGGAGGTATTAAATCCACTCAAAGCCCACGTTTCACCAGACATTCAGAACCCAACGTGACAGGTGGTGAACCTTGTCGCCGTGTATACAGAAACTGACTATTACCTAATCCCGAGGGATAGGTAGGTTTCCTCACGATGTTTTCGATGTTTTCGATTTTTTTTTTATAAGTACCTACCGTATATACTTTCATACGCATTTAGTAAAAAGCTGTTATTATATAGCGTATTTTGGAAATATATTGACATATTCATTGCCATCCGGCCATGTTATTTGTGCTTCTGTAAGCACTTAAGCATTTGTGTAGCTTCTGTATTCCATCGTTAGTTTCGCAATTACAATAAAAACTACTTAAGTACTTTGAGCTGTGCCTGTAATAATGCGTTTACCATTTTTGGTAGTGCGCGGACGCGGTCCAATGGCGTTCAATCGCCTTCTAGGGTTCCGTTTGAAATCAAGAGAAACCATTTAGCGTCCCGTTAGCGTGGTTGGCGCGGAGGCGCCTTTCACGCTGCAGGTCGTAGGTTCGATTCCTACCCGGGACATGCATTTGTGTGCGAACATGTCTGTATATCCGGAGTCTGGGTGTATATGTATATTAAGTATGTATTTACAAATAAAAAAGTAGTATATGTAGTAATATCAGTTATCTGGTTTCCATAGTACAAGCTCTGCTTAGTTTGGGATCAGGTAACCGTGTGTACAAAAATGTCCCAGGATATTATTATTATTATTTAAAATAAAAGACCGTTGGCCGCTCGGGTCACTGCTTGGGTATAGCGTGTTCGATTCCCACCATAGGCAAATTTCGGCAACGGCTTTTCGTAAATTGCCCTGGTCTGGGTGTCACTGGGATCGCCCCCAGTCCATTGTATGGTACCCATAGTACAAGTGTTGCTTAGTTTGGCACCATACAGTTGGTGCGTAAAGCTCGTATTAATATAGCATCTTAAAGTTGAGATTGATCTTAAGATGCGGTTTTTATAGAAATTAAACGCCAATACAGCATCTTAAGATCAATCTCAACTTTGAGATGCATTTGTTAATACAAGCCTAACGGCCTAATACTCGTACGCAACTTAAATTTGAGAGCTGCTTAACTTTGACGCGCTATACAAAAAATTACAGTTAACAACGTCTCAAACTGCTAAGTGGGACTTACATATTTAAGTAGCCTTTGAGTATTCGGCGTCTGGCGATATTTATTTATTTATATTTATTTTTCACATGGAAAAACACAAAACTTTTATTACTACGGAACCATTATACTGGGCCGACACACACAACTGGCTCGCCTATGCGCAAGCGCAATGATAGACTCGTTGAAACTTCCAAGAAGTTAAAGAAATAGCATTTGTTTGTTTAATCGTTGTAAAGCTGTGTTATACTTAGTGATGGGATGTTCTCGAGAACATTCTCACCCTCGGAAACATACAAAATGTATCTTCTAAAGCATATTAAACTTGGCATAAACCTCATTAGACATGCAAGTATGGTGGTTTTAATTGTTTTTAAGATTGAAAGTTAGGACAACGTCACCCAAAATATAAGATTCTCAAAAAATCTCACGAGTAAGTTTCCGAGGGTGAGAATGTTCTCGAGAACATCCCATCACTAGTTATACTCATTGATGTGTTATTTTAACAGATATGCTACCTCTTAACATTGTAATCACTAGACTTGTGCTCAGCACACTACTACATGCAGCTTTTTCTTATCGTATGGTTCCCTGGTACCTGGTGTCAGAGTTGTTCAAGCCGCTCGCCTCTGACAGGGTTTAACGACTGCCTAGATGACAACAACCGGGACTGACTTTTTACGTGCCCTCCGAAGCACGGAGACGCTCTGTTCAAATGCCACTAAATGGTCACCCATCTCTCAATGACCTTGCCAAGCGTTGCTTAACCTCTGATTTACCGATCAGTAATTGCAGCTGGCTATGAGCGCCTCACAAGCGTTGCTTAGTTTGGGACCATACAGTTGGTGTGTTAAGTCTGGCGATATTTATTTGCTACATGGACATTTGACAGTTCTGACAGTTTCATTCTCCGGCCCTGCCATAATTTGCGTTTGTAATGACAGTGACAGAAGTGAAGTGACAGGTAACGTCAGCTTAGTCAAGTGACATAGGTATGTTGATCCGAAAATAGTTTCTCCTCATTGGTGTAATTATTTATTTATTTTTCCGCCATAAACGCGGCTTTATCCGCCACTGGGCGTGCCGCCATTACGTTGTACAAAATGGCGGCGGAGCGCGAAAAAAAAATGATAATCGTACGAAATAATTGCAAGTAAATTGTTTCATTACCACCTGTTTAGCGCACCACATTAATTATTCACTGCTATAAATAACACATCAATCGATTATGGGCTTTATCACAATAACAATAAGATTAATACAAAAGTTTCGCAGCTGCAAATAAATTATGGTCATATTTATGGAAAATAAAGGAAGTGACAACGTGCGAAAATATAGTATTAAAGTTATTTCGATTTTAAACTTTAATTCGCACGCTTTTAGGTTCAAAAACATGTTTTAATAATGAACCAGTGATCTATAATTTGATATTATTAAAAGAACTCAACTGATAACAATATTTTTGTGCAATTTAAACCTTATACATGAGTAGTAAGGTCGTAATTCAAAACGAAACATTGAACCTAGTTAACCGGTTATGTCCAATTATGTTGTCAAAAGCTTTTTATAACGAAGCTACTTTTTTGACGCGTATTTTTATTCAACGTTGATAAAATAACGAAACCGGTATTATAGTTATCGTTATCGCAACTACCTCGTTTAAAACTTAAAACGTTACTTAAGCAAAAACATTACCAAGAAAGAGGGAGACTTAATAGTGCCTATGTCCTGCTAAACTGAGTCCATGGACACAGTACGACTCAGTTCACGGAAAATAATGTTAAAAACATGTCGGTATTGCCAATACGGCTGTTCTTCTAGTGAATAATACGCATTACAATGCTTTTAAGATGATCATCGAATTGCGAGTGCGATAACAGATGTGTGAATGTCGCTGCATGTAGTGGTGCTGAGCACAAGTCTAGTGATTGCAATGTTGAGAGGTACCATATCTGCTAAAATAATACATCAATAGCGTAATTTTTTTTTACAGAAAATATGTTCTGCAATCTTCTGACAAGACCATTCTAGTTTTTTTATTACCTAGTACTACTTCCTTAAATGTATAATTAAACATTTTTTATAACATTAACATAATAATTATTATTATAGTTAGTATAGTTCTCAGAATAATAGTCTAATTGCGATGAAGGCTAATTAGAATTCGAATTCAAAAGCAATTTCCAACGAGAATATTTTATAGAGGTAAAAAAACGATAACATAAAATAACGTTAGCAACAATACCTATTAATTAAATACATCGCTAACATGGTTTCTATTTTTTTTATCTTATAAAACTCTTATACTGACAACTAGCTATACCCGGGAATTCGTTCGCGTGGAATTTAAAAAAAAATTGTTTGCAGAAATAAAAGTAGCTTAAGTTACTCGTTATAACATCAGCTATCTGCCAGTGGAAGTCCCGTCAAAATCAGTCCAGTCGTTTTGGAGAAACAGACAAAAACAAAAAATATTTTTATATTATAATATAACCTACCGTACTTTCATTAGCATTTAGTGAAAAGCTGATATTTTGACATTACAAACGGATTTTAATTTTATTTATTTGTATAGAAGATTCTTTCGATTTACATGCTGTAAAATTCTCTCATTTGACCTTTAAACCTGGGTTAAGTTTAGGGGTTAAAAACAAAAGTATTTGTTAAAGGTAATTTGCATTTGACATCATTGCCTCATTTTGACTTAAGAACAATAATAATGAATTTTTTTTCTTATAAACGATAAGTTGACAATCGTTTTTAACTGTACTAAAATGCGAGGAAACCCTATTTCATAGAGCCAAAAAATCTTAACCGACAAACGACAGTCAAGACCGACTTTGTACTGCGAATTGTCAACCGACAAAATGTCAATCGACAATAGGTATTCGTAGCGGTAAGTCGGTCTATGTCGGTCAATGTCAGTTGGAATCACACGAAAAAGTGATTAGGCCTAAAGCATAGAGCGAAGTATTTTTTTCTACATTCGTGACCGAGAGCTAAACCTAAACCTTATCTCATATCTCTAGAACTATAAAAGCTACAAACTTGAAATTTCGCATTTATTTCCCTTTTAGCTTCCACATGCTCGCCACGAAAGGGCATTTCGAAATTCAACCCCTAAGCGAGTGAAATTGGGGGTGAAAGATTGTATGGAATTCCACGCACAGACAGAGAATTTCTAAAGGACACGGCGTTCGACCCCAAATTAAAATATCTACAAACAATACACGGACGTTTTGAATATATAAATATATTGAATACATCTGTCGTGATGTGTCAACACTCATTTTAATACCAAAACACTAGTTAGTTCACGGCTCGTTGTTGTTATACGTTGTTAATGATATTCTAATAAATACATATAGGCGCGGCTATTGTCATAATATTTATGTATATTTATTTTGTTGGCGCTTACATTTTATCGTTGGAGCGAGTCGAAACTGTGGGGCTACTCTGAAATACGAAACGAAACGTTTCGGCTGACAGATGGTATATTTTCCTACTCTGAAAGTGTTTCAGATTCTTTCGGAGTAGCGTCACCGAAAGAAGAAACGTCAAAATCATGACTATCGAATCCGAACTTCGGATCCGATACAGTAAAACGTACCATCCGTTAGGCGAAACGTTTAGTTTCGTATTTCATCAGGCGTATGCCGTGCCCGAGCACTCGGTTTTGACGACGGAACGCATAGATATAATCAGAGATGTGATTTATTTGAAATACATGTTTTTGAAATACAAATACAAAATGCAGGACTACAAATCACGACCGATTGACGCAGTGGTTCGAGCGTAGGCCGCTTACTGCATCGGGTGGTTGCGGGTTCGATTCCCGCCAGAGGCAAATTTCGAAAACGCACTCTTCGTAATTTTTCCTGGTCTGGGAGTACGGTACCCATAGTACAAGCTGTGCTTGGTTTGGGGCCATACAGTTGGTAAGTCTGGCGATATTATAGTTAGCCCGCGTTCCGCTAAAAGCTCTTATTAACTTATAAGTAAAACCAGTTTTCCGTAATTTATCGTAATCAATGATAGAACGGATAACAGTATTCAACACACAATAAATTCAAAAGCCACACGCTTTTAAAACCATCATTTATTTTTAAGTAAAGTATTAATTGAGGTGCATTTATTAGCTGTTGCCAAACACGATACAAAAAAACGAAAAGCTGTCACCTTTTTTCATTAAAAAAAGAAACAGTAGTGATGTCAGGTGTGTTAAAGGGTATATCGATCGTCTTAACACTGACAGGATATGCAATTATAAAATCGATTCAATTGTAAAGCTCTCGATTAAAATCTCGATGTTTAAATTGAAAGCCGTAAAATAACATAGAAAGTTAGGTACTCACCAGAGCTGGGCCTATCGCTGTATCTCGTGCAGTACACCCACGCAGGCCATAAATTAGCATTTCCTGATGTCTGACTATTCGTATCCGTGCTTCCGCAAGTAGAAGGCGCACCACTTGAGGTCGAAGACACCACAGAACTGGCTGAATCCGGCCTCTTTTGTGCCTCAACCGCCTTAGGCAACTCTTTTTCTTTCTGAATCTGCTCCCCTATTTGAGATACGGTCTGCCTTAAACCACCCAGAGGCGGCAACGAACTAAATTCCGATTCTTTCGTCTTCAAATAATCGAAACTGTATTTCTGATAATCGTTTTGCTTCGATAAATCGTAAGGTTTGTATAGAATACTGTGGTTAGGACCTACGGGCTTCGGTCCTTCGATTTTGTTTGTTTTTCTAATGGCGTTTTGACCGAATTCAGGGTGTAAGATGTTGCTAATCGAGAAAGGGATTGGTGCCGACGGCTGAGCGCGCTGGTTCCTTAACTTCTCCAGATCAAATCTCTGTTCTTCTTGGTTTATTTGCGGTTTAACATCAGGAGTTTCAGGTCGGTAGTAATTCTGGAAATTCTCCATTTCGTTTTGATTCGGACTCGGCGGTGGAGAATTCGGCTGCACTTTTACAATGGTCATATTAGGAGAGATTCTTTCAAACCTTGAATCGATGGTGGTGCAAGTGTATTGGCTCTGCGGACAGTAGTTTATGGGGTTTTCGGGATGAGGAGCTGGCACTCTCCCGGCTACCGGACCAGGGCTGTTCGCCTGGTTCGGACTGCATCGATCTTCAAACGCCATCTTCACAAATCAATTTCACAGTCTCAAAGTCACAATCGATATTTTGGAAGCACTAGCGTTCTTTTTTCAAAAGGGTAGACGCGTGATGGACAGGTACAGCTGTCAGATTGAAACGTCAGTCGCGTGTGTCGTGAGCACTGCTCCCAGCGGCGGTTGCCGTGCGACTGCGCCTCTCCCTCCGACAAGCGGACACGCCCCCGGACACACAAGCTTTTTACCCTTCCCCGTCCGCTTTGTAGGCGTTTACCGACCGCTTTTCATTGCGTGACACCATCTCCTATCTTTTTTTTACTTACGCTGTTTGCGTGTGTCCGAAAGAGACACGTATATCAATTGATTTAACCTGTCTGTGTGTTTAGTGGGCCCGATTCAGATTTGTAATTCAGTTGTAAATTGCGTCTATGGGTCTTTCGCGAGTCGTAATGTATCAATAATACCGCGGTGCGCTTTTGTACTGAATTTCAATTAAAGTTTGACAGAATTATTATATTGATAGACGCGCCGCCATGTTTGATGAATTATTGAACGTGTAATGCCGTGCGGTTATATTTTTTAATGTTGTTCCACAACATAACAGTTTTTGATTAAGTCGTAAAGTATTAAATAGTGCGAGAAATAAGAATCTACGATTGTTTTCTTTTTATTGGCGAATTGTAATTAGTTTTTGGGGTTCCGCAATATATAATTAAACCTTTAACAAGAACCCTTTATACTGTCATTGCTTCTTCGATTTACTGACACTATATCACACAAATATTTATAGCACAACCTACATAAATATATATTAAGTCGGTCTATGAATTGTCAATTGACATTTTGTCAGTCGGACCGACAAATGTCAGTTGACAATTCCGTAGTCAATTATTAGGTTTTGATAGGTAATTAATTTAAGTTAAACAAATTTAACTGAAAAAAATCTACTATCTACATTTTATTGTCGATTTATTAAAAATAAAATTATTTTATTAATTTGTATTTTTTTTACTTTTTTATTAGCCTATAGGGCTGTCCCACTCCTGGGCAAAGGCCTCCCCTTTTTCTTTCCACACCACTCTGTCCATGGCAATTTCCGGCCACGTCTTTCTCATAAAAGTGTCCAGGTCATCTCGCCACCTTCTTCAAACTTGTGCAAGTTTTCTTGCCAGTGGACACACGGCATAAGTCTCACAATCTAATCAGCCCCCCTAGACAAGTGGCATGAACGCTAATCGAATAGAATAGAATAGACATCACAATGTATAGATCACATGACTTATGTCATTTCCATACATGAAGCGTAGCGATTTCAAGGAACGCTTGTAGACGTCAGCCACTTGTCTAGCCCTTCAGGGGGCTTACCACGAACTCTTATTGCGATTCAATTACAGGATCGTTTTAACGTTTCAGCGACTTTTTGTGCAATGACGTACCTTATTGTCATGACAATAAGAAACGTCATTGTCACGTCATTAAAACGTTCCTATAATTGAATCACGATAAGAGGTCGTGGTAAGCCCCCTGGTCCGCCGAGAGCATCGCTAGCAAAGACCTAATACCGTGTGTCCACTGGCAAGAAAACTTGCACAAGTTTACTTGCGCAACCGACTTCCAATGTGTAAACACTCACGCAAGTGGACTTCTGCGACTTGCCGAACTTGCTGCAAGTCCCACATGTACACGATTGTTCAAAATTGCGGTCAATGGAAACACGTCGGCAAGTGACTTCTGCAAGATATTGTGGAAGTTACTTGCCAGTGGACACACGGCATAAGAAAGCGCTAGTCTTGACACAAGACTGTCAAAATATGACATTTCTATATTCAACATTTTTGACTTTAGTTCCTTTTTTGGCCACTGGTCTAGATAAGTTGATGGCGATGTGCCCACTGTAATTTCAACTCTCCCTGGTGTCTGATCCTTGGTCTGATCACACGGACTGGCTTGTAAAATATCATGCCAGTGCCTAGACGTAGTATGAACACAAAAAACAGCACATCCAACATGGCGTCTAACGAGCCGACGCGAGCTGTCACTTGTCTCCCGCCTAAATAGCTGTCAAATATCAGGAGAGGGTGGGGTTCCACTAACAGTTCAAAACCAGACACCACGGCGTGCATTTAAGAGCCATATCGCACGAGGACACCAGTGGTAGCGCAACCAGTCGCTCCACCAACAAAATGTATAGAGCTGTATGGAGGATATCGCACCTGGTGTCCGCTTGGTAGCGCAACCAATTCGGTGTCGGCTATCGAATCACCCACTGGTGGCGCCACCCTGGTTGCCTCGTGCGATATCGCGCTAAGTGCGCGGGAGTGAAAACGATGTCCTCGGTCAAGGTATTGAAGATTATTTTTTGATAGGAATGACAGTCTGTTATAGATGTTTTAAAGCTTAGAGCATAATTTATCTATATTTGATAACGGAATATTATTAATTGCACATCAAATAATACTGCAAATTAACCAGAGCATGCATAGTTCCCCAGAAACTAAATTGAAGATGTTATGTATGGCCCTAAACACTAGGTTAGGTTAGATTAGAACAGAGACCACACATTGCGCAGCCGAGCGAGCGAAGCGAGCGTGCCGCGGCAGTGGCCGGTGAAGCGCCAGAAATATTTTGCTTGGCCATCAGTAATTTACTGCTGTGCAATCAGTAATTATTTGCTGCAATCCGTAATATAGTATTTTTTTGATTTGCGTTTAAATACTACACTTTGATAACTATCTTGGAATCACTAAACTTTCAGTAAAATTACGAACTAAATAAGATAAATGAGGATTCCTGTAATCATATTACCTATAGTCTGATTTTTAATTAGACGAAGTGGGCTGACAGGTTCTTATGTCACTTTTTAATATAAATAAAACAAATAAGGTTAAAATTCGAACTTTTCAGCTGTCAGTTGGCTTCGTCTAATTAAAAATCAGACTATACATTGCATCTAGTAGTAGTACTAAACAAAGTCGAAGAACATGACTAAAGCCAGTTCTCACTTAATTTAAGTGCATCGCGCGCAATAATTAGAATGTAACGGATATCGGTTTGGCACTTAACCCGCAGATAACGCGCAACGCATTACCTATACGATTACATACACAGGACGATATATTTTATCCTGGGGTTAGAGAAAACGGCAATGTGAACATCATTTACAATGATTTCCCATAGTGATATTACGGGCTGAATAGCGTTAAGTATAAGATATCTACTCAGAGTCTAGAAAAATAATATAAGTAGGTAGTAGATTGGTGGGAGAACCACGCTATAGCCAATGCGGGCTTGACCGGGGTAGTAGGTACCACCCTCTTAGAGATAATCGGCGTAAAGTAACTATTACAGCTGCGATTCCTACATTGAGTAAGGGTGTTGGTTTTAGAATAATCCTTAACTTTCAGAGACATGTCTACAGGAACTAATTAACATGTCTTATTTATTTATTTATTTATTTAGTATTATTATAGCAGTTTAGCACAATAAGAGCGTTTGTCTCCTATTTCATCGCTAGAACTGCGACCGCACCCACTCCAGCTGTCAAAATGTCAATACCACAGACAATGAGCGCGATGTCGACGCATTGTTTATTGTTAATCGATTATTTGTTTATTCGGAACCGATTGTTCACGATTATCGATTTATATGTTACGTTGTTGATTAATGTATTTATTGTTTGGAGCCTAGCTCGTTAGAAAATCTTGTATCTACGCGTACCTTGCATAAATATGGAGGTTTTTCGTTTTATAGGTAACTTAGCTTCTCCCCGCGACTTCGTCCGCGTTAACTTTAAATTCCCACAAGAACCCGTAATATTTCCGGGATAAGAAGTAGCCTATGTTCTGCTCCAAGGTCCTGTCTATCTCCATACCAAAATTCATCAAAATTGGTGTAGCTGTTTAGTCGTGAAAGCGTGACAGACAGAGTTACAAGTGACCTGCCTTGGCTTCGCACGGGTATTATCTATTATTTATTATTTTAATCATAATATATTATACATATTAAGAATCCGGAACAAATTTTCTAAATGATAGTGGTAACCGCATCAAAATCGGTGGCGCAGTTTAGAAGAACTACGGACAAACAGACAGACACAGATATCGACTTTGTACCTAGATATTTATAGATAGATACTTACTTAAATATCGCCAGACCATACCAACTGTATGGTCCCAAACTGTACAACGCTTTGTACTTGCACCACCCATATTTGTCTGACGTTACCAAAGCATTGCTTAACTTTACGTTTACCAATCAAAATCAAAATCAAGAAATGGATTTTCATTTGCGTCAACGCTAACAGCAGTTACTCCATCAAGCCAACTAGGTGCTCGGGTATAAATATCAAATAATAATTATAATAAGTCAATGATACCGCGGTCCTTCCACCAGGTAGTGGGAGCTACTGTCACAGGAGTGCCGGCATTGGCCCAGGCTCACTACGTGGTGGACGGACCGCGGAATCATTGATTTATTATAATTTGATGTTTATACCCGAGTATCTAGTTGGCTTGGTGGAGTAGTACTTAAATATCTTCAGACCATACCAACTGTATGGTCCCAAACTAAGCAACGCAAATTTGTACCTACTCATCTCTAACTGGCCTTTACCAAAGCAAAGGCATTCGGTGCCGCGTCTGCTCCTTAACTAGCAAATTTCTTGGGCGGCGACTTCCACTTGCCATCAGGTGGACCGTCTGCCAGTGTGCTTTACCTACTTGGCTATACAGGGTTGTTGGTAAAACACTAACAACCTTGCAAGGGCGTATTACTGACATCAAAAACAACAACTTTTGTTCTATGACTTTTTACAAAACAAAAAAAAATATAACAAAAAGTCAGTTTCTAAAATGTATGACTTTTTTTTTCTCATCTAGAGGAAAGCCATGGTACGTGGTTGTATTCCACTTTGCCCTAAAGTACCTAAACGTACCACGGCTATTCTCTAGATGAGCATATTTTCTTGTTTCATACATTTTAGAGTGTGATATTTCGTAAAAAATTTTTTTTGTAAAAAGTCATAGAATAAAAGTTGTTGTTTTTGATGTCAGTAATAAGCCCCTGCAAGGTTGTTAGTGTTTTACCAATAACCCTGTATAAAAAAAGCATTGCTTAACTTTACGTTTACCAATCAAAATCGGTCGCTTAAAAAAAGGATTTTCATCTGCGCAAACGCACACAGCAGTCAGCAATATGAATGAAGCTGAGTACCATGAATGTTCATGCGGTCTGTTCCGGCGTGCCTATTTCTGTGTCGACGTGTGTGGTCCGAGGCGCCCGCGCCGACGCGACGGCGCGAGGTGCGCCCGCGCACACAACATTTAAGGCTAGGTTCATTACATACATTTTCAGATACTAAAATATACCAATTAGACGATTTGAGCGTTGGCCGCTCGGCTCACTGCACCAGATGGTTTGCAGGTTCGATTCCCGCCAGAGGCAAATTTTGGAAACGGCCTTTTCGTAATTTGCCCTGGTCTGGGTGTCACTGGGTTCGTCCCCAGTCCATTGAATGGTAGCATAGTACAAGCGTTGCTTAGTTTGGGACCATACAGTTGGTATTTTTGTCTGGCTATATTGTCATGGTCAAACAATAATTCTGAAAGCAAACTTAACCACTCTATGGTGACCACAAAATTATTTTGAGACAGGGACCTCCACGCGTGGGGAAAAAAAGGGGGAGGCCTTTGCCCAGCAGTGGGAAACAAAATAAACTGGCCAAGTGCGTGTCGGACTCGCACATAAAGGGTTCCGTACCACCGTAGAATATAAACAAACATCCCCGAAATGGTTATATTTGGAGTCACACGTTGTAGTTTGTATGGAAACCGACCAAAAAACTTAAAAAGACTTAAAAATATTAAGTTTTTTGTATAGGGATCCCCTTTATTTTTAAGTTTTATTTTATTATTTGTTGTTGTAGCGGCAACAGCAATACCTACACATTCTGTGAAAATTTCAAATCCCTACCTATTACGGTTCATGAGATACAGCCCGCTGATAGACAGACGTACAGATAGAGCGTAGGCAGTAACAGCTTAGGCTTAGTAATAGGGTCCCGTTGGTACCCTTTGGGTACGTAAATAAACGTTTTGATTTTTTTTGAACCCTAAAAAAATAAAAGTAAAAAATATGAGGAGATAAGAAGTCTTCTCTTTAACAATGTGTGCGCACGCGCACGCGATCACGCACAAATATTATAGTATCGCGCTCAGCTACTGTCGTGAGTCGATAACAACCTGTTAGGGCTATATCGCACGAGGACTCCAGTGGTAGCGCAACCAGTCGCTCCACCAACAAAATGTATAGCGCTGTATGGAGGATATCGCACCTGAGACTAGACAAGTGGCATGAACGCTAATCGAATAGAATAGAATAGACTTCACAATGTATGGAAATGACATAACAAGTCGCTATGTAGCGTCACGTGATTTATGTCATTTCCATACATGAAGCGTAGCGATTTGAAAGAACGCTTATAGACGTTAGCCACTTGTCTAGAGTCTCTGGTGTCCGCATAGTAGCTCAACCAATGCGGTGTCGGCTACCGAATCAGCCGCTGGTGGCGCAACCATGGTTGCGCCGTGCGATATCGCGCTTAGATCTCTTGCTGTAACATTACCCACTTTATATCTAGGTAAACAAGGTGTAAATTGGAAATAAACATCGCAAGACTAACACCCCAACTGGGCCTTAAGTCTCCTAACAATTGTCCATTACGAAACAAATGGTCTTTAAGAGGCTACGCACACGGTGCAACTTTAGTTGCCGAAACTATGAACTTTTTAATCGTTTTTTGGCAGTTGCAGCAAACAATTGCCAGTTGCAGCAACAGTTGCCGCGATTGCCGCAATTGTTTGTGACGGGCCCGTTGGCGTGACGATTACGATACGCTGCAGGTCGTAGGTTCGATTTCTACCCGGGACATGCATTTGTGAGCATGAACATGTCTGTATGTCCCGAGTCTGGGTGTATATGTATATTAAGTATGTACTTATTTACAAATAAAAAAGTAGTATATGTAGTAATATCAGTTATCTGGTTTCCATAGTACAAGCTCTGCTTAGTTTGGGATCAGGTAGCTGTGTGTAAAAAAAATGTCCCAGGATATTATTATTATTATTTTATATGTAAAAAGCTAGTTGCGAGTTGCCAGTTGCCGCAAAAGTTGCCCGTGTGCATAGCCCCTTATATTATCTATGTGAATTCTTAAATTGTAAAAGGAAAATTGACGGCCCGCTAGGAAACGAAAAAGTACTAGATACCTCGTGGTATCGAGTTCTTTTCCGTGTCCCTACGACCCGCCTGCTGTGAAGCTGTAGCCTACAGATGCTAGCTAAACCAAAAGGCATCGCTCGCTCGTTGCCAACCTGAAGAGGAGTGGGACCGATGGGTTGGGTTTCCAGCTCTATTACTGATCCTACACGCATCTCAATTAGTTACTTTACGCCGATCTTCCGTGAGAGGGTGGTACTACCGGCGAGCCATCCCGAATCTGAGCTGCAGTCTATTGGCTCTGGATAATGGGATGCGAATTTGGACTTTATGTTCCAAGTCCTATGTTCGACTGAGCATCCTAAGGGCCATAACACAGCCATGGCGACGCGTCGCCAACCCCGTAGCCAAGTAATGTGTATGGATGTTGTTGTATGTAATTAAATATGACAGGTAACATCACTGGCGACCGACTGGCGACTGGCGACCGACTGGCGACCGTCGCCAGTCGGTCGCCAGGTATGTTACCAATTACCTGTCATATTTTGACATAATTAAATACGATTTTTTTTTTTTATCATTTAAGTAGGTTTATTTAAAATGTAAATGTAATGTCACGACTTTTATCCCCATTCGGGGGTAGTCAGAGGCTTGAGTGGCCATACACCACCACATTGTGGAGGTATTAACCAACTCAAAGCCCACGTTTCACCAGATAGTCAGAACCCAACGTGACAGGTGGTGAACCTTGTCGCCGTGTATACAGGAACTGACTATTACCTAATCCCGAGGGATAGGTAGGTTTCCTCACGATGTGTTCCCTCACCGTCAGCGAACTGTAAATTATGCACATAGACGAAAATTCATCCATCGGTGCATGCCCCACCGGGGATCGAACCTGGGACCTTCTGATTGCTAGCCCAACCTGTTCACCCCTAGGCTACAGTCACTATTTAGTTAGGTTTATTTGTTTACAAAAATATGTACAACCAAATAATAAAAAGAAAATAAAAAGAAAAAATAACCTATATTACTTGGCTACGGGGTTGGCGACGCGTCGCCATGCCTACTAGGTGTGTTACGGCCCTTAGTCACCTAAGGTATGAGCTCGTCTATGGAGCTATCACTGCTTAGTTTTCTCAGTAATAATGGTTTCAATAGCATAAATCAGTCTTGTTTGATTCAATTAAATGGACATGCACCGCAAATACTAACCACATACTACAAACTCGCTTTATAAATGCAAATACTCCGGCAATTACCAGCAAATAATAGACTAAGCACAAAACGGTAGTTGTCAACATGTTGAGTGCATATGCACTTGTTAGTTTAATTATTGAGTGCGATTTTATGACGTCAGTACGGAAACTATATTCGAAATTCGAATTATGACTTCTTATTTTTGTTATAGGCCCGCCACATACATACGGAATTTCCATACGGAATTCCGTTTCGAAATATCGAATCGGGGATTCCGAACGCAGTAAATCCATCCAAATGTATGGGACGTATCGCGTTCAGAAACCCCGATTCGATATTTCGAAACGGAATTCCGTACGGAAATTCCGTATGTATGTGGCGGGCCTTAGAGAGTAACCCCAAAATCATTGAAAGTTATGATCGACTTGCAGTGGAATTTCAAACCACATTTGTTACTAAAATTGCTTTTCAAAACCATTGTAAACTAGTTAAAATCTCTATGAATTTGGACTAAGTGAATTTATTGGTGGTAGAGCCAAGCTGTACTGTTCTGTTCTGTTCGACCAGGGTAGTACCACCCCCTCACAGAATATCAGAGTAAAGCAGCTTACAGCCGCGTTTCGTACGATGAGTGAGAGTGCGGAAGCCTTACCCCCCTCCCCCTTCCTCTGTCCCACTCCCCTTTATGTCGGCAATGTGTCAGCGATACCTTTGTATTGCAAGCATTTATTGGCTACGGTAACTGCTTAACATCAGGCGGGCCGTTGGGTGCCACAATAGATTCTGTGACCTTAGTTAGTAAAAAAATGTAACGTCACGACTTTTATCCCCATTCGGGGGTAGTCAGAGGCTTGAGTGGCCATACACCACCACATTGTGGAGGTATTAACCAAGTCAAAGCCCACGTTTCACCAGATAGTCAGAACCCAACGTGACAGGTGGTGAACCTTGTCGCCGTGTATACAGGAACTGACTATTACCTAATCCCGAGGGAGTTAGTCCTCGGTTAGTTAATGTTTGTTAATTACAGATGTATGAGGAAGATTACATAGATGGTATTGCTATTAATTTATTATTTTTTATTCGTAAAAACATTCTGCTTATTTTAATTCGTACAATTAGTGTGTTCATCTTGCGATAATTAACGTTAACAGTTTTAACTAGCGGACCATTTAACCTTTACATTAACCTTTTATATCTCGTAGACAGCTGTAATTTTTATTTGGCATTAAAATATTATTAATTCACACTCTCTAAGCCATGTCTTTGCGTGAACGCATTCATTTACCTTCGTAAATAGGGTAAATAGGGTTGTCAGTTTAAAAATAACTCATAATATTCAGTGAACTAAATATTTCTAGACCTAAGCTAAGCTATTTTAAAATGGGACTAGGCCCGCCACACACTCCCACCACTGTTACTCCTGTAAGCCAGGATCGACAGTGTCCAACGATGACGCCGAGGTTTGACCCTCGACGAGTCCCGGGGACAAGCTAAGTTGTCTTGGAACCCGCACGAATTTAATCAAAAGAATGGATAGGAGGAGTTGGAAGAAGATTATCCACTTCCCTCCGTAGCAAAGCGGGAGACAAAAATAACAGTATAGGTTGGTAGCCACAGAAATAAGACTGTTACAACTAGTGGAAGACCAGTTGTAACGCACCAAGCGTAAGCTAAGCTAAGCTTTCTTTTATTCGTGGTAGAGCCAAACTGTAGCCAATTGACTGCAGCTCATATACGGGCTCGACCGGGGTAGTACCACCCTCTCACAGAAGATCAGCGTAAGTAGCTATTACAGCTGCGTTTCGTACGATGAGTGAGAGAGCCGGAAGCCAATACCACCCACTTCCCCTCTCTGTCCCACTTCCCTTCAGGTCGGTAAAGTGCGAGCAATGCTTTTGGTATTGCAAGCATCTATAGGCTACGGTAACTGCTTAACATCAAGCGGGCCGTACGCTGGTCTGCCACCGCAATCACATAAAAACGATTTGGCTGTGGTATGTAGAGTTTGACCTATGTAAAGGATTTCATTAAAAATCGTAGAATATTAAAATATTATTTTTATTTTTCATTTTAAAAAAGCGACTGTAGCCTAGAGGCGAACAGGTTGGGCTAGCTATTCGAAGGTCCCAGGTTCGATCCCCGGTGGGGCATGCACCAGTGGATGAATTTTCATATATGTGAATAATTTACAGTTCGCTGAAGGTAAGGGAAAACATCGTGAGGAATCCTACCTATCCCTCGGGATTAGGTAATAGTCAGTTCCTGTATACACGGCGACAAGGTTCACCACCTGTCACATTGGGTTCTGACTATCTGGTGAAACGTGGGCTTTGAGTTGGTTAATACCTCCACAATGTGGTGGTGTATGGCCACTCAAGCCTCTGACTACCCCCGAATGGGGATAAAAAGTCGTGACTCTATTTTTCTTTTTTTTTTCGTAGCATTTTAACGTAAGCCCATCTATCTAACTCTACCTATACGTTATTTTGGACTGGGGGGCGATCCCAGTGACACCCAGACCAGGGCAAATTACGAAAAGGCGGTTGCCGAAATTTACCTCTGGCGGGAATCGAACCCGCAACCATCCGATGCAGTGAACCACTGCACCACGGTCGTATTGTTGAAATCCATTACACGCCTTTTGTTGCGTTGGTAAATCATAACACAATGTTAACGCCGTGAAACGGAACGTAACAATTAATGACAATGCAATATCAACTCTAGCTCTCTACATTGAACGGTCATTTTAGTCCAACAGACATGGAATCACCAAACTTTTATAGTAGCAACAAAAGGTCGTAACTTTAATGTTTTGACGAAGAAATTTGAACCGTAATTGGGTTCACTAGAGTATATTTTAGGTTGTTGTTAAGTGAAGAACGTTTCGTTTCGTTTATGTAATGTAGTTTTGCGTGCGGCATTCACGTGTTACCTCAAAATGTATTTTGGGCTTGTTAGGGGGGCAGGGACGGATTATGTGTGTATCCTTTGGTATTGTAAGTATCTATAGGCTACGGTAAGTGCTTAACATCAGGCGGGCCGTACGCTTTTTTGCCACCGCAGTCCTATATATAAAAAAAATATGTAGTATTTTTTATTTTCTAAGGTGGCAAAAAAGCGTACGGCCGGCCTTATGTTAAGCAGTTCGCGTAGCCTATAGATGCTTGCTATACCAAAGGCATAGCTCGCACGTTGCTGATCTGAAAGGGAATGGAGAGGGAGGAGTTTGGAGTTAAATTAAATAAAAGCTTTATCTTGTCATTTTTGGAATTCATTTATTGCGTTACTGGGCACATTTCCCAGGTCCCAGGTTCGATCCCCGGTGGGGCATGCACCAATGGATGAATTTTCATCTATGTGCATAATTTACAGTTCGCTGACGGTGAGGGAAAACATCGTGAGGAAACCTACCTATCCCTCGGGATTAGGTAATAGTCAGTTCCTGTATACACGGCGACAAGGTTCACCACCTGTCACGTTGGGTTCTGACTATCTGGTGAAACGTGGGCTTTGAGTTGGCTTAATACCTCCACAATGTGGTGGTGTATGGCCACTCGAGTCTCTGGCTACCCCCGAATGGGGATAAAAGTCGTGACGTTACATTTCATTTCATTTTTTTACATTCCCCCTTAATACGAGGGGGTTTCGAACCATAGTCCACCACGCTGGCCCAGGCGAATGTAACACATCTTTTGAAATACACGCAGATTCCTTACAATGTTTTATTTTATTAAGCAAGTGATAATATTTGATGGCAATATGCACTTTTTATTAAGTACATACAATAATAACTACTTATAAGTCCTTTCGTTCTATCAACACCAATTTTTACCATAAACCACAAAAATCTCGAGGTAAATAAAGTTCACGTTTCGCTGGTCTTCTTCCTCGTTTTCTTCTAACTTTCCCTCAGATGACTATGATGATAATACTCTACATTTTAAAATTAGTTCATTCTGAAGATTCTCTATAATAATAATAATAATAATAACCATTTATTTTCAGGCTACTAGGCCCATAGATACATACCTTACAGACTAACATACATAGATATTATTAAACTTAAAACTAATTTGATGGTGTTGGTGACGGCAGCCTCCCCCGAAAGCGCGTGAACACCACACCTTTCGGCCAGTCCTGCTCCTGCATGGAAGTGGACAGCTTTTCAGTGGGGACCAAGACCACAAACGCCTTGAAACTGGCGTTGTGACTCGAGGCCAACAGCTGCACTCTCAATGTGACATTGCTCTTCAATCTGATGTACTCAGCAATGTATCAATGTCTATACTGGGAGCATGCACCTGTAATGTAACGTTACAGAGTCAAAAAAAAAAAAAGCGACTGTAGCCTAGGGGAGAACAGGTTGGGCTAACAATCAGAAGGTCCCAGGTTCGATCCCCGGTGGGGCATGCACCAATGGATGAATTTTCATCTATGTGTATAATTTACAGTTCGCTGACGGTGAGGGAAAACATCGTGAGGAAACCTACCTATCCCTCGGGATTAGGTAATAGTCAGTTCCTGTATACACGGCGACACGGTTCACCACCTGTCACGTTGGGTTCTGACTATCTAGTGAAACGTGGGCTTTGAGTTGGTTAATACCTCCACAATGTGGTGGTGTATGGCCACTCAAGCCTCTGACTACCCCCGAACGGGGATAAAAGTCGTGACGTTACATTACATTTTTTTACACAGTCGAGCATTACATTAGTGAGGGAGGAAAACCGAGCATTACAGTGCGCAACTTTGATACAACTTGTAACATCAATGCGTCACATTACAAGCAAATGCTCGTCAGACAGGGAGGCAGTATTGTAACGTAATGCTCAAAATCAAACCTGAAAAGGAACAGCTTAAAGTTCAGATTTTTTTCGAAATTGACCTTTTGACGGGCCCGTTAGCGTGGTTGGCGCGGAGGCGCCTTTCACGCTGCAGGTCGTAGGTTCGATTCCTACCCGGAACATGCATTTGTGTGCATGAACATGTCTGTATGTCCGGAGTCTGGGTGTAAATGTATATTAAGTATGTATTTACAAATAAAAAAGTAGTATATGTAGTAATATCAGTTATCTGGTTTCCATAGTACAAGCTCTGCTTAGTGTGGGATCAGGTAACCGTGTGTACAAAAATGTCCCAGGATATTATTTTAGTTCAAATCCGCCCCTGTTCCGCATTGAATTCGTTAATAGGTCGGCGGCGGGTTCGCGTCAATTATTAGTAAATACACGGCGCGGGCGCACAATAGAGATATATTGGTATTGCAGGGGGTAAGCAGAGAGTACGGTTATCATTCTAAACTCTACCTCAGTTAGAATATAGCCCTGTGGTTACAGATAGAGCTTCCGCCGTTCTCGACTAAAATTCACGTAATTTCTTTTTCTTTTCTTTTTATATTACTATATACCTATGTAAAATGTAAATGTAATGTCACGACTTTTATCCCCATTCGGGGGTAGTCAGAGGCTTGGTGGCCATACACCACCACATTGTGGAGGTATTAACCAACTCAAAGCCCACGTTTCACCAGATAGTCAGAACCCAACGTGACAGGTGGTGAACCTTGTCGCCGTGTATACAGGAACTGACTATTACCTAATCCCGAGGGATAGGTAGGTTTCCTCACGATGTTTTCCCTCGCCGTCAGCGAACTGTAAATTATGCAAATTCATCCATTGGTGCATGCCCCACCGGGGATCAAACCTGGGACCTTCTGATTGCTAGCCTACAGCAGCTTTTTACCATGTAGGTATACCTACAAATACCTAACTTTTACTTACTACTATGTAACGTTAACAAAAGGATCCATTTCTTACATCTTGCTATTGCTGAGTCATTGGATATAAGGGGGTGTATTAAAGTAGGCTGGGACATAAACAGGGCTGGGGAGGGGGGGAGACGCATTAGTCCCCTATTGTAGACACACCTGGCCTCTCCCATGCGGTGGTGGGGTGAGCATATCTATGATATACTCTGGGATAAGTCTCAGGATTTTTTTTTCTAGTTGCTGTCAAAAAATTTTAAAAAATATTTTTACCCGCCAATACGAATACGGGTGTTTTTATGTGACTAAAGTTGCAAGCAGGCGTACGGACCGCCTAAAGTTAAGCAGTTACCGTAGTCTATAGCCATGCAATAAATGGCATCGCTCGCACGTTACGAACCTGAAGGGGAGTGGGACAGAAGAACGGGTAGGGAGGTGGGTATGGGCTTCCGGCTCTCTCACTCATCGTACGAAACGCAGCTGTAATAGCTGCTTTACGCCGATCTTCTGTAAGAGGGTGGTACATAATGCATATGACGATATTTTGACGGGCCCATTGGCGTGGTTGGCGTGATGGCGCCTTTCACGCTGCAGGTCGTAGGTTCGTTCCTACCCGGGACATACATTTGTGTGCATGAACATGTCTGCATGTCCCGAGTCTGGGTGTATATGTATATTAAGTATGTATTTACAAATAAAAAAGTAGTATATGTAGTACTATCAGTTATCTGGTTTCCATAGTACAAGCTCTGCTTAGTTTGGGATCAAGTAGCCGTGTGTAAAAAATGTCCCAGGATTATTATTACTACCCTGGTCGAGCCAGCTCGTATATGAGCTGCAATCAATTGGCTACAGCTTGGCTCTATCACCAATAGAGTACTGTATACCTAAGAAATTTTAAGCTTTAAAGTGTTTTTAGATAGATCTCGCTCGGAAAATCTTTTAGTATTTTTTTCTCTCGGTACATATAATAATTTATTCTTCCTTTAACATTGGTACATAACCCATGGCCACCCTACAATGCACCCCAAATCGTCGGCATGATATTTTGTAATCTGTTGAACATTTTTCTTAATCTATTTCGGGTTTATGGGCGCGTCCATGTTGGTAATAACTGCTATTATGTGCCAGTGTTGCCATATATCCTGGCATAATATCCACGTAATAGGAAATGCACATCCCTACCGTAGGTAATAAAAAAAAGTATCTAGGTAATCTATGATTTCTACAGATCTTCGAGCATAATAGATTATACTTACTACTGTTACGGCCGAATACTCAAAGGCTACTTAAATATTTAAGTCCCACTTAGCAGTTTGAGACGTCGTTAACTGTCATTTTTTGTATGGCGCGTCAAAGTTAAGCAGCTCTCAAATTTAAGTTGCGTACGATTATTCGGCCGTTAGGCTCGTATTAATAAATGCATCTCAAAGTTGAGATCGATCTCAAAATGCAGTTTTGACGTTTAATCTAAGTATAAAACATCTGTGTGTGTGTTTAGTGTGTAAGGATCGTAGCAAGTGGAAAGAAGTGGTCTCTGCCTACCCCTCCGGGAAACAGGCGTGATTATATGTATGTATGTAGAACATCTGTCAAAAACAGTATCTTAAGATCGATCTCAACTTCGAGATGCATTTCTTAATACGGGCCTTAGCTACTGAAACTGAGGCGATCATAGCCAGTTGCAATCACTGATATGTCACATCGCTGCCTCTGGCGGGAATCGAACCCGCAACCACCCGATGCAGTGAGCCGAGCGGCCAACGCTCGAACCACTGCGCCAAGCAGTCGTCATAACGATTATTACAATCGATATATCGTTGAACGAAAATATTACTCGATATCCAATATTAGAAATAAAAAGATAAAATATTGTCATTGTCGGTACATACCTATTGCTTTAAAAAATATAATAAAAAAAACTATAAAAAGCGCGCGCATAAACAACATATTCAAGAAAATTACGACGCGATTAATACATTATTGATATTTGCTTCCTTCTCTTACAAATAGCCCCGTTCCTTACTGAGGTCATTTTGAAAATGGAACGCCACATGAAATTAGTACCGCTTTTTCTCTCCCGCCGCGTTGGATTTGAATTTTTATTATTTTTTTATCGAAGGTCCTATAGCGGCCATGTTGGGTTGTTTTTTTATAATAACTACCTATCGAGAGTTTTTTTGTAGAATCATTATGGAGTGGGATAGTGTCATTTGTTGATTACGGCTAGAAATACAGCGTGTTTTATTTCATTGTATCTCCGTCAGTATGAATCAATACTTATAATTTAAATAGGTATTTAATTCAACGCACACAATATTAAAAAAAACACGATTTTTGTATGGATGATAAAATAGCCGAATTACCTTAGGTATTACATAATAATAATAATAATAGCAGGTGCCTTACATAACATCAAACTTACCTCTAAGGGCCTCTACGTGTTGGACCCATGTCCCCACGCAAGCCTGCCAAAGGTCCGGGTTTAGCCCGAGTGGATTAAAGGAGAAACATAATAATAATAATAATATCCTGGGACATTTTTTACACACGGCTACCTGATCCCAAACTAAGCAGAGCTTGTACTATGGAAACCAGATAACTGATATTACTACATATACTACTTTTTTATTTGTAAATACATACTTAATATACATACATATACACCCAGACTCCGGACATACAGACATGTTCATGCACACAAATGCATGTCACGGGTAGGAATCGAACCTACGACCTGCAGCGTGAAAGGTCGCCTCCGCGCCAACCACGCTAACGGGCCCGTCAAAATAATTATTAATACCTACTCTTATGTGCCAAGGTTGTTACAAAAAACAAAATGATTTTATTACAAAAACTATGTTTTTGTTTAATACACCTGCTTCAAAATAAAAGACTGATGTAAACCATATTAATAAGGTAGGATAGGAGGAAGGATAAGGTTAACAAAGATAGAGGTTGTTAAAGGTTTAGCTTTGTCTCAGGACTAAGACAGGACAGGTCTAACTTCCACTTCATCGTTGGACACCAGATCATGGCTTACAAAGACAGATAAAATCCGTGGTTTCATACAAACATCCTGTATCTCACTGACAGTTCAACAAATCCAAATGTCAAAATTCTATTATTATGTTTTTTCTTGCCGACAGATGGCGTATGGTGCCGGTTCTTTTTTTAAACCGACGCGGGAATTAATTGCTTCAATATACGGTAGTGGTGGGTCGTTAACGATTTTTGGGTTAACGCAACGAAGCCGTTAAATTCATCATGTTAACCTGTTAAAAAAGCCGTTAATGTAACAGATTTGTACCAACGGCAACGTATTAGTTAATAGATGAAACTTTGTTCAAATTGAAAAAAGAGCTGACGTTACGCCGCAGGCTGCTAAAACCAAAGCAATGTTTTCGTGTTTTGAAGTTAGCTTGTTTGAGTGACCAGTCAATTTTAAATAATTAATGATCAAAAGTCGTCATCTAAATGAAATAAACTTGCCTTCATACTTTTCCAGGCTTAGGACTGGCTGGCGGAAAAAGGATATACCAGGCGTATTTAAAAGTTTAATTCATTTTATGTACATAATCATTTTATTTTTTTATATACATATCTAATCATCTTATTTTTTTTATATTTTACGAAATCTACAACTTAAACTTTCACTTATCAAAATAAAAATGCGTTGACCTTCAACCTGTCACTCAAACAAACTAATTTGATTGTAATGTTTACAAGCAAAAACCTGTTCGTTTCGGCAAGACAGAGCGGCGCGAGCCATGGAGCAAGCGAACTTAGAAACATAGATATCTCTCACTCTCGCTCGTACAATTTTAAGCTAGCGGCGTCTCGCTCGCTCACATAGGCGCCCTCGCGTCCACTCGGCATATTCCGTTTCTATTCGTTCTTTCAACGCAGAAGAAATAGATAATTTTAGCTGGTTTTGCGTTAGCAGCTTCAGATTACGTTAGCGACTTTTGAATACCTTTTCGTTGAGATAATAAAAAAAGCGCATTGCCAAAATCGTTGAATGACACAGTTGATAGATTTAGCGGGTTTTGCAGTAAACAAAAAGCTGTTAATTCGTTAACATTAGATTAACAGTTAAAAAAAGCCGTTCGTTGAATTAACGCGCACTCCTAATATACGGCCAAGATAGAAATCTTCGTTTTTATAGATTTTCTAATTTATCTATTTTAATGTTTGTTTGATGTTTTAAATGCATTTTAGATGAGTAAATAGGATGATTTAAGTATGTATTAGATTCACTAAAGCTATCTACATTATACCTTGAACGGATTGGCAGGGATCTATTTATTTAATCGGACTAGGCCCGCCACACACTCCCACCACTGTCACTCCTGTAAGCCAGGATCGACAGTGTCCAACGATGACACGAAAGGTTTAAAATTATATTTTTATGATTTGACAGCTATGGACAACTTTAAATGTTGTCTTCTAACAATGTGTGTAAAATGTGTGTGTGTAACGTCACGACTTTTATCCCCATTCGGGGTAGTCAGAGGCTTGAGTGGCCATACACCACCACATTGCGGAGGTATTAACCAACTCAAAGCCCACGTTTCACCAGATAGTCAGAACCCAACGTGACAGGTGGTGAACCTTGTCGCCGTGTATACAGGAACTGACTATTACCTAATCCCGAGGGATAGGTAGGTTTCCTCACGATGTTTTCTCTCACCGTAAGCGAACTGTAAATTATGCACATAGATGAAAATTCATCCATTGGTGCATGCTCCACCGGGGATCGAACCTGGGACCTCTTCTAACAATATAAATTACATAACCATTCCAACACTACGATCCCATCCACTGATGTATTATTTTAGCAGATATGGTACCTCGTTACATTGCAATCACGAGACTTGTGCTCAGCACCACTACATGCAGCGACATTCACACATCTGTTATCGCACTCGCAATTCGACAATTTACTTATTAAATACATAAACATTATTCACCAGAAAATGAGTTGTATTGGCAATACTGACATGTTTTCAACATAATTTTCCGCGAGTGACTGAGCCGTACTGTGTCTATGGACTCAGTAGGACAAACTATTTTGGACAGCCTCGTCTCCGTAATGTCTTTGAGCCCAATAACACGTATTGTTAAAAAAAAAACAAGCCCCCACACTAACGATCGACGAAATTAAGTTTTTAAACGTAAGCCGGTGCTTTTGAACGAACCATCACGTTCCAACCAAGATGGCGGCCGACGAAATAGGTTTTTTTGGCGCGTAATTATAGGGCTAAGGCGGGATTTGTGTAGGGTCGTGCGTAAGGTAGGTGAACATTAGAAATATAGGTAGAAATACGATCAATTATTTAAAATTCTTTGCTAACTCTTACTCCCCTATGTTTTTGACGACCGCTTGGCAAAGAGGCAAATTTCGGAAAAGGCACGTAAAATGTCGGTCCCGGTAGTTGTCATCTAAAGTCTAATTAATAAGTCAGTGCAGTAAAATGACAGCTATAAATGTGAATTTATATTTTAATTGAATCTTTTTTCTATGAGTGATCATGTTTTTGTTATTCTTTAGTAAATAAAATTGAATTAATTTGAACCAGGATCATAACAACAACATTATTCATGATGAACGAATTAATATTACGTTTGACATAAAAAGCTGTCATTTTACTCCACTGAATTAATAATCAGACTTTAGGCAGCAGTTGAGCCTTGTCAGAGGCCTTCGGGCGGCTTGAACAACTCTGACACCAGAGGCCCTACTCTATTACAAACGAAAACGAAATTTCGGACGAAATTCGCGTATTTCCTACTACGTTTCTCTTCTGACATTTCTTACGAACGAAAATTGATTGACGTTTAGATTCGACTACGATGAAGACGTCAAACAATTTTCGTTCGTAAGAAATGTCGGAATCAATGAGAAACCTAGTAGGAAATTCGCGAATTTCGTCCGAAATTTCGTTTTCGTTTGTAAAAGAGTAGGCCCTTAGGTTGACCACTAACCATACGAAGAAGAAAAATATGACACTTACGGACTTCAAACATGGAATGTGAACTTGGCATGCGTATTTTTGGCTTTGATTTGCTCGCTAAGGTACGCACGCGCAGTCGTGGCGTGAAAAATAGTTCAACATAATAAAAACTTTTAACCATGGAATACAAATGCTACCACTGTATGCAGAAACGCCGCATCTTATAAATATATGATCATAAATTAACAAATATTATTTTTTAATAAAATGCGAGCCACAGAACATGGGGCAACCCTATTTATAATCCACATAACACGATGAAAATGTAAAGCATCATTATAACCTATGAAGGTTCCGCACCTAATGATATTTTTTTATGAAACAGAGCTCCAATTTTATATTTAACTTTTTTATCATTTCTAGTAGGAACTTAGAATTTACTTCTCTTTTCTTCGTTTATTTATTTATTGCAGCCAGCATTTTTACCACCATCCCACGCGGACGGGATTTATTTATTTATTTAGTAACATGGAAAACTTACAGCTAATTAGTAACGTAACATAGGAGACTAGTATATACACTGGAAAGCCAATCACAAGTCTTCACTTATAGTGACTGAGTAGAACTAAGAAATGTGAGAAGTACAAAGTTGAGTAGAATGCATGCAAGAATTATAAATTAAATAAATGAATTAAATGACAACCTATTAAATAAAAAAGCTACGGCTTTAGCATCTTCTAGCCGATGACACACTGGTGATAAATGGATCAATATCGTGTTGTTTACATAATTTGTTAAAGTTTCTGCTGGCGCGCACCATGTAACTTGTATGATTAGGTATTTAGTTTATACCTAATATTTTTTATTTATGATATGAAATAATAATTGTAATAAATAAAGAAAACATCTCATCAAATACAATTAAAATGCAAATTGTGGACCATTGATGCATTATTTTGGTAGATATGGCACCTCCTAATATTGCAATCACTAGACTTATGCTCAGCACACCGTTTAGTTGCATATACTATTTAGGACAGTCAGATGCCGCCGTCTTTCTTGATAACGCCTTTGTTGTGGCCGGTATTTTCAATCGAGGCAAATCAATTTAATTTATAATTTTTATTTACCACCAGGATCCCTAAAAATATGATAATTCGTTAACATGAATCGCGACCATCTCAAAACCTATATAATCAAGGCTCGGCATAAAAAAAAAGTAAAATCCCGACTCTATACCGCGCATAAATTAATAATGTCATCCCGCGCAATATTCATTAGCTTTAAAAATAGAACGCTCGATCCTGTAACGAGGCACGAACGAGCCACGCCGATAAAGCCACAAGCGGGAGCGAGACAACTATAGTTATTAACGTTACGTCGACGTAGAACGGGCCGCGCGTGATTGGCTGATAATTCCCGCGCGCAGGGCGTCGCCTCCGTGTTCCCGCCATAAATTGAGTTGTTGACACATTAATAATGTGAGGTTATGTTTTAATATTATGTTTTTTTTCGTATTCGCTCGCTGCGCGCGAAATTATAAGCTCTGGGAATATAATTATTGTTATGATTCTTGTTTTAATGAGCTGTGTGTGTGGTCCGCGGTCGGGTTGCTAGTAATGAAACTGTTTCGGCGTTGCTGTTTTCTGTTTTCCGTGGCCATATTTTTATACGGTTTATAACGCGAGCCTCTAGTTGGTGGTAATGTTGGGGGTACGCACTGAGCTTTTTAAACGCGCATATTGTTATCGTTCTTATAAAAGTAGCTTTATTTTTTCTTGTGACACTAGAGTAGGATTAGCATATTCAAACGTCGATATTACCTAAGTATGTCTGTTCTTTCTTTCTTTAAGGCAAATTCGGACATGAAGAGTAAGGTATGTTAAGTATAATATTTAGTAGATAAGACAAAATTTTGGTAAATCAATATGGCTAAATTTCTCTCCTAGTCTTGCTGTGGATCTTAAAAAGCAAAAGAATATAATATGCATGCAATGCATATGAACATTTTGGGAATATGTTTGTTCGAAGCGATGGACTCACCATCTGACATCAAATGATACATATTATTCAACATAGGTTACACAGGCACAAACGAAAAAAGTAGATAACGATAAACGAGAAATACAAAAGTAAAACAACATGAAATGTATGTTTCATAACGCATCATGTTTTTTGAGATTGAGCTGTCAAAAGACCGAAGTTGAACCACAAGAATCGGCACAACATTATTTTTCCTGATTTTCAGCTATTTTTCAGTAAAGGCGAAGCATTCATCGTTTTGCTGGCGCGATGCGGCTTTCGACGCCATTATGATGCAAAAAAACGCGGCGTGAACAAATCGCCAGCGTTTAACCGCCGCGTTTATCCGTCAATACATAATAAAAGCGCTCATTTCCCGATGTACGCGGGCGGCGATAAAATTTATTTCAATTTTACGTTACATCAGTTTATTATTGTTTTTTACAGCCGCCTGTGTTGTTTCATGCCGATTGGAGTTTCAGTTTGTTATAGGCGTTAGTTGGCGTAACCTAATAAGTTGTGGCAAACAGAAAGATTTGAATGGTGGATACACCGACAGAGCGAGAGAAAAACGAGAGAAAAGATGGTCGACAGGATGTAGACCGCTAAGAATTTACGATTTTCAATGAAGAATTCACTAATTCCTCCTACGTGCTTCGGAGGCCACGTTGAGCTGGCGGTCCCGGGTGTCATTTGAAGATCTTTGACAGTCGTTACAGGCAGTCAGAAGCCTGAAAAATCTGACAAAAAAATGGTCTTACCCTTAGGTTGCCGATAGTCCCACTATAGTTAGGTCTCGGAGGGCAGATGGCAATCGCTCCGTGTAAATATCGGTGATCAGTCAAATCAGGGTGGACTGAAAGCCGTCCCCTCATAATGGGATAAGGCTAGGAAGAAGAGGAAGAAGATAACATGAATGACCAATGGCTTTCGAATTTAGCGGAGTTGAGTCTATCTAAACCAAAAGACCATGCGTTGCCATAGAAAATTAAATATTAATGGCAGGGGCGGATTTCTCAATAGGCCGACTAGGCCCGCGCTTAACGCAAATTTTCGGGGGTGGTTGAACCCGAATCTCAATCAGTATCTAAAGACACTGATTGAGATATTTTTTTAATTTACAAACTTTCGTTATTCTGTTAATTTTAATTCTTATACATTATTATAAAATGGTTCGTGCTTTACAGGGAATAGGAGCTTCCAGGGCATTCCAATTCTCCTAGGGCAGCCAGCGTATCAAATCCGTCCCTGATTAATGGTCTAAAACCTGTTTGAATTCCAAAAACCCTACACCTCAGAAACCGTAAGAAAAGATGGACGTTTCTAAATAAAATTTGGCACGCGTAACGTTCAATTCAGTAGTGGGTACGCACACAATACGAAACAATAAGAACAAAGATTGTCTCTGCCTCAAAACACAACAATAGATGTGTTTATTCAATGAAAACAAATTCGCGACGGTGTATACACGCCATTGTCTATACCCAGGTGACGTCCATCGACAATGCTGTGTTTTTTTAACCACCTGTCAAAGTTAACGTCAATATTTTGGCGCGATTCGAGACGCGGTTGGCGTTTTTGAGGATTGGTGTCCTGTGGATTTGTTTTGTAGGTTGAAATGGCATTTCTATCTAATAAGTCTCAGGTATCTAAAACAAAATTTAATTAATATTAAGACCGTCTTAAAACACTGACAAAAAAGTTTCAGCTGCTGTTTATTTCAATTAAATACTTCCAACGATCATTTCATCATCATTATCATCCGCTAACAAACAATATAACGCTATAAAATAGGTTTATCCATTAGGGCCACCGCAGACTTGCTACTTTTAGCATCGGCGATCGGCGATTTTGATGCTGCGTCTCGCTCGTTCGCGCTCGAAGAAACGCGACGCAGCATCGATACGTCACAAAATCGCCGGTCGCCGATGCCAAAAGTAGCAAGACTGCGGAGGCCCTTATGGAAAAGTTTTCGAGAAGTGTGCAACAAGCCGACAAAGCGGTAAAACTCATGATCTATGGTTTAATTAGCTCCATTTGTTAAAAATAAGGCAGCATTGATCTATTACTTTAACATATAATATGGTATGTACCTCCTAACATTGCAACCACTAGACATGTGCTCAGCACACCACTACATGCAGCGAAATTTACGCGACTGTTATCGCACTCGCAATTCGAATTTCGATAAACAACTTGATAGAAACAATGGACTCCGTTTAGTAGGACCTACTATTTTGGATAATCACATCTCCCTCTTTATTGGTGATGTCTTTGGGCAGCAGTCGAGTACCACTCTAGTACCTAACTTCAAAATAAAAATAAATGCTACACAACCACAGGTAAGTTAAACTATCACGTCCATTCGAACAGAAAATGTCCAAATACACCGAGAACACAGTTGGAAACACGGAAATATGGCGTTTTCTGTGCGTCACGGCCCGTATTGTTAATTTCGTAACGCATTCGGACGCCTAATAAGTTACGCTTGTTGCTAATGAATTGGATTTAAAACTGACTGTGGGTTTTCTAAGAAACCATTGTTGTGTCAGCACAAATTTAAAAATGCGGTTCGAAAATCGAATACGTCGTTATGCTACGTTCATTTGTTAGTTTTTTGACGATAACTAATAAAGTTGTCGCTTATTTTGCATACAATTTTAAAAATGCTGTTCGAAAAATTCAAATCTCGTACATTATCTTTGCTATTCGTTAGTATTTTGCCAGTATACCATAAATTTGTAACTTTACGATGACAAAACTGAAAGTGCAGTTCCAAATTTAAAAACGATACTCGTCTCGGTACAATTAAAATTTTTCTGTTCGCAAAATATAAATTTGTTACAAGATTTGACGTAAATTTTCGCGGTAAAATTGATTATCAGGTGTTTTGACGTGTCGCCATGGTGAAATTATTCTTTCACGTTCCGTTTTACGATCGTAGTGACATTGTTGTGTTGTTATTGTTTTTTTTAATGCGGTCCCGCTGCAATGAGTAAATCGGTTTAGAGCGTAAACATTGTCACGGTATGGGTTTAAGAAACATTTTAAAACTTTATTTGACTTTTGTAATAATGCAGAAATGAAAATGCGCTTTGGAGACTTTTGAAACTCCTTTCATTAGTAACATATGTTCAATCCCCAAATGGTTGTTCATTTTATATTAAGTATACATTACATTCACACATAACAACCATACATAACATAGGTACATTCCAAGCAGTTGTACTTACCTCAGTTGAACAGATTTTGGAATATAAACTTTTCATCAAAATTTGATACAAAATCGCTGTAAAACGCCCATTACACCATCCAATTTGCAGTACACTAAGGCCCGTATTAATAAATCGATCTCAAGATTGAGATCGAACTTAAGATGCTGTGTTTGACTGATGTTCCATACATTAAACGTCAGAACTGCATCTTAAGATTGATCTCAACTTTGAGATGCATTTATTAATACGCGCCCAAGTAGGTATTTTTGTTTAATTGTCTATGGGTAAGCCCATCAGAAACATACATTTGTAGACGGTTGGATCTATAGTGTCAATTTCTTATGTCTCCTTTTACAACATAACATGAAAACTGCGTTTTTATATTCAAATACTCCACTAAAATAACAAATATCCCCGCTGCGTGTAATCGAGAACAAACGCCAAAAGAAGGCACTCGAAACGTTTGACATGAGAGAACGGACCGTTCCAATTTCAAAACGTTGAAATACCGCGAAATCGAAGCGCGGAATTGATTTTCGTATGAAGACGAAATTATGTAGAAAACAACATTCCTGGGCTGTTTTTTTTTTTAAGAAAAAGGTTTAGATTCCTACCCACTTACGTAAGTAAAATATATTAGTAGGTAGGTACCTAATTACCTACCTAACAAGACGCCTTGCTTTGTAAATAGACCCTACATTCAATTTAAAAACAAACTCCGCCGCGTCAAAGCATTATTAATACGTTCTTATCGGACATCTTTAAACGAAAAAAGAAACAAAATTTTTCAAAAAAAGAACGCGTTCTTTTTTAAATCCAATTTTCGGCGGCACCCCGGCATTTTGGCCGGCGGGTTTGAGAATAAAAAAGAGAAATATTTTGACAGGTAACACAATGGCGGGTACAAAGATGGGGCCACATGCGGCGTAGAAGATTCCCTAATCGGTTTTAGGGATGGTCGATGGTATTTTCTGAGGCTTTTATATTTATTTTTCTCGAAGAAATCTTTTTATTTTGCATAAGTTTTAATTCAGCAAGTATAGTATACAAATCAAAGACATTACCAAAAAAGAGGGAGCCATAGGCCTTCAAGTCCCCCAACGATTGCCATTTAAATGCCATAAACATTTTTTTTTCTTTTTATAGGACTGAGGTGGCAAAAAGCGTACGGCCCGCCTGATGTTAAGCAGTTACCATAGCCTTATAAATGCTTGCTCGAACTTTGCCAACCTGAAGGGGAGTGGGAAGGAGGGAGGGAAAGGGGATGGGGAGTTGGGCTTCCGGCTCTCTCACTCATCGTACGAAACGCAGCTGTAATAGCTGCTTTACGCCGATCTTCTGTGGGAGGGTGGTACTACCCCGGTCGAGCCCGTATATGGGCTGCAGTCAATTGGCTACAGCTTGGCTCTACCACCTTCAAATGGGAAAATACGATTACTATACCTACTAGTGCGTTGGGTTCTGACTATCTGGTGAAACGTGGGCTTTGAGTTGGTTAATACCTCCACAATGTGGTGGTGTATGGCCAGTCGAGCCTCTGTCTACCCCCGAATGGGGATAAAAGTCGTGACGTATATGTATGTATGTATGTATATCTACAAGTGCCAAAAATCTGTAGTCTAATGTAGACTGATGGCCTAACAGTCTAGATATAACGTTGCTGTTCTATTTTAGAATAGCCTTGATCTCTTCTCTGGTTGGTCGATCAGAATAGCAAAACGCTAAGCGGCAGTATAATAGCGAGGAGACTACGAACTTCACGACAGTTAGTGGTTGGCAATTGCAATTTGCCGTTGTCATTGATAGACAGTGGACTTAAAAATCTAAAGAAAGTTGCACAACTTTCATCATATTCTGCGCAATTATGGCTAAGCGACTCGGGCTCGTGGTATTCCAAAGCTTACCATCACAAATACCTATACAGGGTTATTGGTAAACACTAACAACCTTGCAGGAGCGTATTACTGACATCAAAAACAACAACTTTTGTTCTGTGACTTTTTACAAAACAAAAAAAAAATAACAAAAAAATCATTTTCTAAAATGTATGAATTATTTTTTTCTCATCTAGAGGAAAGCCATGGTACGTGGTTGTATTCCACTTTACCCTAAAGTACCTAAACGTACCACGGCTATTCTCTAGATGAGCATATTTTGTTGTTTCATAGATTTTATAGTGTGATTTTTGTTATTTTTGTTTTGTTTTGTAAAAAGTAATTGAACAAAAGTTGTTGTTTTTGATGTCAGTAATACGCCCCTGCAAGGTTGTTAGTGTTTTACCAATAACCCTGTATAATTTTTACTTTAAGCTCCCCGCTGTCGCTTATGCACGTATCCTCTCCCTATCTCAGGGTGATTTTGGAAACACCTCTGGTTGGATAGTCGCTTTCACTATACTGTTAGATAATTAGCTCGCTACGGGGAGCGGGGCAATCATTTTTATTATTATCCTACGTAACCGCCATATTGGTTTAGATAAATAGGTATACTTATATCATTTTTGAACGTGTAATTGTAGGCAGAGTTGGGCAAAAAAATATTACAATTAATTAATTGCAATTGAATTTAATTGTCACAATTAACAATTAGGTAATAGTGATTTGTTTGTCAATATCAAACAAATCACAATTGCAAAATATGTAGGTCTACTTAGCCCTTTTGTAATCCCACAAAAACCTAACATTTTTCCGGGATAAAAAGTAGTCTATGTCCTCCGAGGTCCTGTCTATCTCTCTAGACCAAAATTCATCAAAATATGTGAAGTGGTTTAGTCGAGAAAACGTAACATACAAACAGACGGTTCATTTCGCGTTTATAAGACAAAAAAAATAGCCATGCGAAGTCAGAGCGGGTTGTTAGTAGTAGTTAGGTACTACATAAATACCTGGACGAAATGTCAGTGAAATTAGCACACCACTGCTCACCCCTTTGTTTAATAGTCTAGTCGTGATGATACATACATCCTACATAATGCCAAAAGACGCCATTAACAGATAACTTAAATAATATATGACTTCTTTACGGCTATTAGTGGTGCGTGGGCACATCTCGTTGTTAATAGGGTAATTACCGTGCTGCCAGCTCCGAGCGTGGATGATTGCAATTACGCCGGTAATTGGGCAAGATGGCGGGTAGGGTTGCGTACGTCAAAAATAAAAAAAATACTAAAGGCGTTTAAAAATCGTCGGATAACTTTTATTTACCACGAGCTGTGCCCTGCGGCTTCGCCCGCGTGGAAATTGATGTGTAAGATTAGCCTATGTATTATTCCAAGGTCTACACTATCTACGTTTCAATTTTCATTAAAATCGGTTTAGTCGTTTTGGAGATACGTGGTAACATTCACATTCACACACTTTCGCATTTATTTATAATATTATAGGATAAAAAAATATGTTAGACAGTTTTTCCATAGAACATCTGTCTTTTTTTTTTCATATTTGAAAATGGATCCATAATGCCGCCATATTGAATATTTAAAAAAATATAATTAGCCAGTGTTACTCGGGTTAATGTAAAGATTTAAAAAATACATCCAAAATGTTTAGACATTTAAACGTTATGGTGGAATAAAGTATCTCACATACATAGTTACATCCATGAACCCTGAAAACGTATACTTACCTACACTCCTTTTTGGGCAGTCATGTAAAAAACAAGTCTTATGCTCTATGCTTCCAACCTACCTGACTCTAGAAAGAACTATATAATCTATGACTCTACCTGATTTTCAGAATATCCTCGCAATACGTACAACAAAATTAACACACAATACTTAACAAAAATAAAATGGCAAAACAAAGACGTTACCAAAATAGAGGGAGACACGTATGGATACACAATATGTTGTCTTACTAAACAGAGCCTATGGACACAGTACGGCTCAATCGTTCGCGGAAAATAATGTTGAAAACATTTCGGTATTATCAATATGACTCTTCTTTCAGTGAATAATGCCTTCTTATATAATTAATAAGTTAATTGTCGAATTGCGAGTGTGAAAACAGATGCGTGAATTTCACTGTATTAGAGCGCTGAGCATAATTATGTTTATAGGACTGCGGTGGCAAAAAAGCTTACGGCCCGCCTGATGTTAAGCAGTTACCGTAGCCTATAGATGCTTACAATACCAAAGGCATTGCTCGGACATTGCCGCTGAAGGGGAGTGGGATGGAGAGAGGGGGGTGGGCTTACGGCTCTCTCACTCATCGTACGAAACGCAGCCGTAATAGCTGCTTTACGCCGATCGTCTGTGAGAGGGTGGTACTACCCCGGTCGAGCCAGCCCGTTTATGAGCTGCAGTCAATTGGCTACAGCTTGGGTCTACCACCAAAGAATGAAGAAATTGCGATGTAAGAAGGTACTATATCTGCTTAAATAGAACATCAATGCCGCCAAACAAAATTAATTCTAAAATCCTAACCTATAAACATACCCGTCAAACCGCGCCGACTTAAAAAAAAAACACAAAAAAACATTAAGCCGCAGTTCCACGATACAGAAAACCGATTACCGAAAATAAGGTATACGCACACCTTCTTTATTACATACAGATAACAAACTAATCTTAAAGGCAGGACCACATACTTAAGAGGTATATTTAAAAAACTATAAAACTCGGATGCTGCTGATGTCGGTGCCTCAGAAGCGTTATAAATATAAAACAACGTTATTTATGTGGATTCGGTATCCGAACGGATGGTAATATGGAACTAGTGATGACAAACTATCGATAGTATCAGTATCGATAGTTGACCTTGAAAATCAGTTCGGATATCAATCTTAGTATCGAGAGTATAGTATGAAATATAATAGTATCGATTGTGTCAATAGCGTGGCAACTATCAAGGCTTAATAAATAAATAAATATCGCCAGACTCACACACCAACTGTATGGTCCCAAACTAAGCACTGCTTGTACTATGGCTACCATACAACGGACTGGGGGCGACTCCAGTGACACCCAGACCAGTAGCCCGATTCACGTAACCAAAACCGTAACGATGTCTCAGCGATATAGTCGTTGATAGACTTTTCGTATTATGAAAAGCCTATCAACGACTATATCGCTGAGACATCGTTACGGTTTTGGTTACGTGAATCGGGCCACAGGGCAAATGGCCGTTTCCGAAAATTGCCTCTGGCGAGAATCGAACTCGCAACCACCCGTTGCAGGGAGCCGAACGGCCAATGCTTAAACCACTGCGCCGAGCGGTCGTCAAAACTAAATACAATCGATACTATTGCATTTCATCAATACGCTTACCACATTTTAGGTTATCGATAGTATCCATAACCCTATCGATATTGTCACTATTCGGGCTATCGATAGTCTATCGATAGTGGCCTATCGAGCGGCATCACTACATGGAACTGGTTTCATGTATTTCCAAGGTGGGGTTAGGTTTGTCCTTTTAAAAGGATTTTAAGTTTATGCCCGTAAAGGCGCAGTTTTCTTAATAAGCGCTTATAGTATTAAAAGATAATTGGTTTATGTATTATCGTAAATTCGTGGTGTTGTTTTCGGCTTATTTTTTTTGAAAAAAAAATATATACTTACATATTTTAATTAGGCTTACGTTAAAGCAACCGTTTTTCACTTGTTTTTACTCAGTGTTTTTTAAATTACAATACCGACAATTAATAAAAACCTACTTTTTTATCTCGGTGCCTGCATTAAGAATGTAATAAAGGGATATTTGCAGTATTTATTTAAGTAAGGTTGTAGTAGAACTAACCAAGTAAAACAACCCGACGGGGCGGCAATTTTCAGATCTTAATTATTTGGTTTTAAAAAAGAAATACACTAGTTTTTTTTAAAGTGATTTGGTATCTGTTTTATTTAAATGACAGTAAAATGTAGAAACTAAGTAAGTTCATCTCTTACTAAACTTACTATAAAACCTCTGGAATTAACACGAACTTAATATGCCCAGGAAAAGCAAAATCGCAAATAAAACTTGGTAACTAAATAAAAGTTATTTTATTTGAAAAATATGTTTTTACTCCATGTAATTTAACGAAACCTAGTGCACGCCAATTAAATACATACACGGTCTATATTAAGTCATACAACACGCAATTAATACAACAATGCTACCAACATAACGCACACAAAACAAAAATTACATACAATTTTCTACCAATTAAGTTCTTCAAGCGTTTTCAATATTAATACATACTATAGGAAAACATTCCTTTAGCGGCCACAAGTAAAAACCTGCTTTAAAACATAAGCTGAAAGTCTTAAATCAATTGGATTATTATTCACCGGACCACACACGTCGCAGGTTTTTAAAAAAGGAACGCGCCAACCGCGCCTCGTTCGTTACCTCATCGCCGGGTGCTTTTTTTTTAATTTTCTTTTTTTAAATCCCGCGGCTTCGGCTAGGTTATACACGCCTCTCGGTCTCGTGTAGAGGGGGCCTTTTGGCGGCGAATTATTACACTGGCTTTATTAAAATTCTGATTAAATGAGACGATTTTTCGCATACCTACATGTATTTTTTTTATACAATAGAGCAATTCAGAGAGACATTAATAATATCCAAGCTTCGTTTCTTAACAACTTATTTAACAATCACTAGTTTCCATACTTCAAAGATATATTTAGTTTGGAAGGTACTAAGTACCTTAGAGTTGTTCAGTTATATTATATTACATCCACGAATCTAGGTAATACATACGTTAAGTGTACTGTGTGTGCCTTAGCATTTTTCTAGAATACAAAAACTTCCGCATTTTTTTACATTACAAAGTATCAACCCACCTTTTTTCATGTGTATTGTGTACACCAGCCCTAACATTGTATTTGTAAAAAAAAAAAAAAAAAAATATTGTTGTTTTTGGTAATCAGCTGTGAAATGAAGTCACTATTGCCAGTGTTATTTATCAAAATATTTTTTTCTTTGAAAACCAATGATGTTACTAAGAAAGGGGGCGAATGTGATACCTATCACTTACTGGAGCCTCTGTCCAGTGAAATTGAATGATCAGACACAACAATCTATTGTTATATATACAGCCCACAGAGTAAAGGCTAAAGAAAGAGGTGCCCTTATTAGATATATGTATGAAAAAAACGTGGTCATTGTTTTTTCATTTTCATTGTTCTATCTACCGGTAAATAGTTGAACTACTCGCTTCGTTTTATGTCGATGTTAGTACTAGGCCGGCCACTCGGCCGCGTTGCTTAGGGCCAGTCCCCTTAGTAATTGGTCCATGATACACCTTGTATACGGCTGTATACAAGGTGTTATTTAAATAACCAAAAACCTCAAGACACCCCAACTAACTTTTCTTGTAATAAATTGATAGGTATGGCAAGTTATTATTTCTATCCATAAATTATTGCAAAATATATTAGTATCTAGCTTTTCCCCTCGACTTCCAACGCGTAGAATTTAAATTTAAAAAACCGGATCCCGGATCCCGTTTGCTGGATCCCGTAGCCCGGATATCGTATCCCGGATCCTGTATCTCGGATATCCCAGATCCCAAAAAATATAGCCTTTGTTACTCAGGGATAATGTAGCATTCTAATGGTGAAAGAATTTTTAAAATCGGTCCAGTAGTTCTTGAGTTTACTTATAACAAACATACAAAAATACAAATCTTATCTCTTTATAATATTATTATAGATTATTATAGATAATATATAGATAGATAGATATAGATTAAATTAACCATGAACATTTTAGACCCGGCATTACAAATATTGCATTTTTGAGGAAATAAACCTCTCGATTCTGAAGACTATTTTCAGGTTTTTTGTTATTACAATAACATATTGTACGACGCACGGTCCAACGGAGCAACTCCCACGCATAGGTAATAAAAATAAATCACAACAGTACATTAAAATGATCCAACAATAGACAACTGGGGCTAGGGGCAATTAAGTACTAACTGGGCCGAATGAGCCCAAATTACCCACATCTCGTCCCTGGGGAGGCGGGGGATACTAGTACAATTTGTAAGAGGGCGTGATGATGCAGTTTTGCCCCGGTCTACTTAAATAGATCAACTTTACACGTGGCTTTGCCTGCGTTACATTTTACCGTAGACAAATAAGTTTAGTAGACGTCGCACTGCACAGTATTCGTAAGACGGCACAGCCCCCCTAGACAAGTGGCGTGAACGCTAATCGAATAGAATAGAATAGACTTCACAATGTATGGAAATGTCAAACGTCGCTATGTAGATCAACAACAAGATGCTATGTAGATCACGTGACTTATGTCATTTCCATACATGAAGCGTAGCGATTTGAAGGAACGCTTGTAGACGTCAGCCACTTGTCTAGCCCTTCTGGGTGGAATTTCATCTGACATTTCAAGGACAGACCGACAACCTATAAATGCTAATTACTTTTAAAAGTTTAATCATTTTATTAAATACATAAACGTCACGACTTTTATCCCCATTCGAGGGTAGTCAGAGGCTTGAGTGGCCATACACCACCACATTGTGGAGGTATTAAGTCAACTCAAAGCCCACGTTTCACCAGATAGTCAGAACCCAACGTGACAGGTGGTGAACCTTGTCGCCGTGTATACAGGAACTGACTATTACCTAATCCCGAGGGATAGGTAGGTTTCCTCACGATGTTTTCCCTCACCGTAAACACATGTTTAAGATAAGGGAGTAAGTCGAAAAAACAACAACATTCACGATAAATTTTCGAAGAAAATTCAATATTTCCGATTAATTTATCGAAGAAAATCAATTATATCCGACAAAATATCGAACAAAAAATTATATTTCCGGATAATTATCGTTGAAAAATCCGTATTTCTGATTAATTATCGCAAAAAAAACAACGTTCACGATTTACATACGTATGTACTCTTATAGCACCTATAATCTCGCTACCTCCACATACATAACAGCTATATAACCGCTGTATAACAGCTATATAACGGCTATATAACTCGTACAATATAATTTTGCGCCGAGCGTGCCTTATCGGCGCGCTGAGGCCGCGGTTGACAAATACTAATTTATATGTTAATAACTCCCTTTTACGAGCTTTAGCTGTATAGTGACGGGAAGGTTTTTGGAAGCATTTTAATAATAACATCGCGCTTTTAATCTGGGAAGTGTAGGTAGAAGTAGGATTCAGCGACATAATTCGCTCAACATTCTCAATTTTCTTTGGTGGAGCCAAGCTGTAGCCAATCTACTGCAGCTCATATACGAGCTGGCTCGACTGGGGTACTACCACCCTCTCACAGAAAATTGGCGTAAAGTACCTAGCTAAGTATTACTGCTGTGTTGCGTACGAGTGAGAGAGCCGGAAGCCCAACTCCCCCCTCATCCCCTCCCTTCGTTCCACTCCACTTCAGGTCGGCAACGTGCGAGCAATGCCTTTGGTATTGCAAGCATCTATAGGCTACGGTAACTGCTTAACATCAGGCGGACTGTACGCTTGTTTGCCACCTCCGTCTCATAGAAAAACAAATCGTTACAAACATTGTCAAACCCAAACAATAAAAGAAAAAATTAAAAAGTTATACTCTATCAAATACATACAACCTCATTTATGGTAATTAAATATTAAATTCGAAAATCGAACGCGCTTATCTTGTTAGTGCACGGCGACATTTAAAACATTGTTTATAATCTATCCCCCTTATTCATAGAAAGTTATAATCGACCTGCAGTGTCACATTTGTTCCTAAAAATGCTTTTCAAAACCATTGCAAACTGGCCAAAATTTCTATGAGGGGGTATGTGTTTAGAATTAGATCAAGAAAAATAATATACCTACCTAATTGATGCAAAACAATAGTCGATTTGAAAAATCTGCACATTTAAGCGCTTACTAAACATCAGACCGTCAGGAATAAATTGCCAGTTGCAAACACTGATCGGTAAACAATCTGAGGTTAAGGAACAAGGGTGAATAGGTTGGGCTAGCAATCAGAAGGTCCCAGGTTCGATCCCCGGTGGGGCATGCACCAATGGATGAATTTTCATCTATGTGCATAATTTACAGTTCGCTGACGGTGAGGGAAAACATCGTGAGGAAACCTACCTATCCCTCGGGATTAGGTAATAGTCAGTTCCTGTATACACGGCGACAAGGTTCACCACCTGTCACGTTGGGTTCTGACTATCTGGTGAAACGTGGGCTTTGAGTTGGTTAATACCTCCACAATGTGGTGGTGTATGGCCACTCAAGCCTCTGACTACCCCCGAACGGGGATAAAAAAGTCGTGACGTTACACACACACGTACCTAATCTATGACTAAGTTAGGTAAATAAAAAAGAAAATTATAAATACACGCTTGTTCTAAAATTACTCTTTCTGCGACGAAATTTCGACCCAGTGTGCAGTCCTGTTATTTTACCACAACCACAAATCATTAGCCACAAAAAAATAAATAACCACCCTTACCACATCCCCACAGACTATAGAACACCCAATAACACGCGTTAACGACGGTCAAAGACGCAGCTGTTGCTGCTATGAAAAAAGTTAGCGGCGTTGTCATTGGCTGCCGCGTTATGGCGGGAACATTAGCCGCATCTGTCAGCTCTATATTGTCTGTGTTAGACGCCATATTTTTGCGTTTTTCGTATTTATTGTAATAAAATTCTATGTTTATGTTCACTAGTTATTGTTGTTACCTATTTGGGTTGATGTAATGGCGGTAACAGATTGAGAAACTGCAAGATCTGTGTGGTTCATTTCTGTCACCACCATTATGTTTTGCATAGATTAATAAAAGATTAGCGCGTACGCGCTCGCGCAAACCTAAATTATTCTATGATGATAAATATGTAATTATCGTTACATAATGTTTTTTATAATACCTACTAGGCAAGCACTTCGAGCTAAAATGAATAGGTGAAGTATTTTTTATAAAAGGTAACTAAGGCAGCAACAGTTACCGTAGCCTATAGATGCTTGCAATACCAAAGGCATCGCTCGCACGTTGTCGACCTGAAGAGGAGTGGGACAGAAGTGGGTTCTAAGACTCGTCGTACGAAACGCAGCTGTAGCCACCTACTTTACGCCGATTTTCTATCTGAGGGTGGTACTACCCCGGTCGAGCCAGCCCGTATATGAGCTGCAGTCAATTGGCTACAGCTTGGCTAACACCAATAAAGTTACCTAAGGTAGCCCTATATTGAGTTCAATGTAGCCTATAAATGCTTGCACTTAAGGAAACATAACGTCTACAGTTTTATTTATGTATATGTCTTAAAAGTTTTAAATAGGATCACATTTTAAACCACATTACCTTTTCCCACGATAGAGTGCGGCCATTTTGTATTTACCTAAACTTACGTAAGTTTAAGCTTTAAGTACCCATAACATGGCACTAAATACTTTGATTTTACGATCAATAAACTGGCCGACCCGTGATCTATATCAAACCTGTGAAATTATGAATTATTCATTAGAAATTACAATAACATTTACTTATTGTGTAGTATAGAGTCTAAGTAAAAGAAAAACGAAAGTCTGACTCTATGGTTTGGTAGTATTTTATGCATTTCTGTTATTTTTCCTGTCATACATAATAAGATATTAAACCTACCTACCTAATTACTAACTAAAATTATTAATATTGACAAAAATTAAAAATGTATTTTAAAAAATACAACCATAAACAACACAGTTTATTGAAATCAATTAACCAATTATCGTCGAGAGCCACTCTCGGGTAAATAAACAAAAAAATATTTGATAAAAGAATATTCTGTATTAACCAATCAGAGATTGTTCAGGTGTGTTCAGACTGCGGCAAAACGCTCTATTGTCAGGTGATGATGAGCAAACAGACGAAACATTTTGTTGGCTCTATTTTCTGCAGTCAAATAAAAAGTTAACAAATCTTAATATCTACATAAGATGATCTAACTAAAATGGTCGAGGCAACCGGTGACCAGAGGGCTGGGTCATATCTCGCACAGAGAATCAGCATTGCCATACAACGTGGCAATGCAGCCAGCCTTCTGGGCACTTTGCCAGGCGACGGCGCGGCGGCGGTCTGGCACAGGTATATTTTTTGTAAATATTTTTATTTTATAGGTAGTAAGTAGGTTAATTTATTTATATGATGTTTTGTATATAGTATATTTATACTTCGAATAAAGCCAATTTACTAAAAGCTAGAAGCAATGTGGGACTGCATTGGATTAAAATGAAATTTACAATTTTACTATTTATAATTGGCAGTCAAACATTTTTTTATTTTGGGAAACCCTTTTATATAACCAAGCGTGTACCGTCATCTAATGTAGAATAACAAAAATTAACTACACACATGGTCTGGAAATTCCATTTATGTCTGAACAGAGCTCTCAATGTTAAGGGCGGTGCAGTAAAGTTCGTATTTTATATTCCGGATCCAACAATCAGGTTTTATGACGAAAAATTTATTTTAATCGAGATACATTTTGAAATTATTATTCAGAGTTTAAAGAAAATTGTATTTTACATTTTGTTAGTTGAATGTACCTACCATGTAGGGGAAAATCGCCGATATCGTACCACTTAACTTTGATCCAAGTTTGAAAGAAAACCATTGGTCATATTGTAGATTTTTGTTATTTAGAACACACTTTGGTTACCCTTAAGCTAATTTGGAAGCGGCCTTATCTTCAAAAATAAAGTTTAAGAAAGTGCCTAATGATTCGATTTAGAGACTGGTTATTTAAATCGTACCATATGGTTCCTGAATCGTACTAAGGTGTGAAATACACAAATATTAAGGAAAAATCAATAGTATTCATGTAAATCGAAAAGATCTAAATATTTACTGTAGGTATTTAACGGCTCAATGTAAATTAATTGTACCTATTTTAAATTATAACAGTTTTAAGTTTTATTTACCAGCTAAGGGCCTCCGCAGACTTGCTACTTTTAGCATCGGCCATCAGCGATTTTGATGCTGCGTCTCGCTCGTTCGCGCTCGAAGAAACGTGACGCAGCATCGATACGTCACAAAATCGTCAGTCGCCGATGCTAAAAGTAGCAAGTCTGCGGAGGCCCTAAACAGTACTTATTTTAGCTGTACCTATTATGCCGGTACGATTTTAAAACCCACGACCGGTACAATTTGCTCAGCAATTTTTTTAAACGATTTTATAACCTGTGAGGATTTCTATTACAGCTGCATTTCGTACGATGACTACTAGAGCCGGAAGCCCAACCCCTGCCCCATTCCTTTGTCCCACTCCCCTTTAAGTCGGCAACGTGCGTACGCCTTTGGTATTGCAAGCATCTATAGGCTACAGTAACTGCTTAACATCAGGCCGTACGCTTGTTGGCCACCAATAAAAAAACTACCTTTGTCCGTCGTCTGTGAAAGTCCTAAAGCAATAATTGAACGCGACGACGCCGCGACAAAAAGGCGCGACGGCACAACAACAGTGCGACATCGCAACACAAATTACAGCAACAATTTACATAGAAAAAGTGACAACAAAACGAGGCGACATTTGTTACGGATCCGCCATTGTGTTGTGAGTGTATTCTTGATTTGGGGGCCCGTGGGAGAAGTTGAAAAACGGTCAAAAGATTTACACTGAAAAAAATGTGGTTTAAATAAATAAGGCCGAGGGCCAGCTTATTATCACTTTTAAAAAAAATTGCTAATTATAATTATTTAATTTAGCGTGATATCGCACGAGGTAACCATGGTGGCGCCACCAGTGGGTGATTCGGTAGCCGACACCGAATTGGTTGCGCTACCAAGCAGACACCAGGTGCGATATTCTCCATACAGCTCTATACATTTTGTTGGTGGAGAGACTGGTTGCGCTACCACTGGTGTCCTTGTGCGATATAACCCTTAGCTTAGCTGATTTAGGAAATATTGTTAGCTTTCTTACCACTATCCCACGCGCATGGGATAGTGGTAAGAATGCTGAGGGGTAGGTTTTATATTTTATGATTAGTTAGATTTCTAATTATCATTAGTCATTATTCTTATTTAAATAGTTTATCATGTAAAATAAAATTAAAGTCAGAATTTATATTCAAATATCTCAAAAAAAATCTGGCTAGCCAACCAAAATTGGCAAAATCTATGAAGAAACTAAGAATTAAATAAATAATAGTGTGTAGTAAATAGTAGAAGTTAGCTATGTATGTACAAAAACACACTAGATAGATAGATAGATAACTCTTTATTAATCCACCACTAGAAAAATAAACATTTATAAATAATTACACAATTTACACAGAAAGTGGAAAATGGGCGGCCTTATCACTAATAGTGATCTCTACCAGGCAACCTTGGGGTGGAGAGGATCTAAAGAAAAAATAATATACACTACATCGAGTACGAGGTAAAATATAAAAACTTCTACGGAACCATAAGTTACAATTAAAAATTCACCCTTACCAATCTTTTTTGCACCTTATTTATATTTATAAAACTACGTACTTGGTGATACTAACAAGATGTTCGCGTCAAAGATCTCCCGCCATAATAGATGGTACACTTTCCATAGACAATTTGACTTTTCGGCAACGGCGTTTGGTTGTTCACCCATGCGGTAGGTACCATGCGACCTATTCAATTCAATCTTTTTTTTCTTAGGATTTTTTTAATAAAAAAACTATCTATGATTTCAAGTGATAGTAAATTGGATATTGGTCTTTTGGGTCTTACGAATGGTTGTTACAATCATCCGCTTGAGTGAGCGATTGGAGTAATCCATGACGTAATATTATGGGATTTTCTTAAGCTCTAGATAACTTTTTAATAACAAGAACATGGTTTAATCTTTGTCTGTTTTGAAGATTAAATTTTTACCGCCTTGCACTGGATAATAGGTTCTACATGTTTGGATCGATTGCTCAACAATGAGGATTGTCTCTTTCTTTTGTTCAGCTCCATCTCGTTCTGCTGGTTAGACCTGTTCATGGAAAAGAGCTTTATGTTCAGAGAGTTATTCTTCTACTTATCGTATGGTTAGTATCCAACCTGGTGTTAGCCCATAAGGCTCTGAAGGCCTAGCGACTGCTGCATTGATGACAACAACCGGGACCGACTTTTAGGTGCCCTCCGAAGCACGGAGACGCTCAGATCAAATGCCACTAAATGACCACCCATCTCTGCTTGACTTTGCCGAGTACCTATTGCTTAACCTCCGATTAGTGATTGCAGTTGGATATGAGAGAATGTTAATATCTATAATATCTATTATTCCTGACTCACGCTTATACTTAAAAACAGATCCAAACTTACCCAATAAATCCGCCAAAACTTAGTCAGCGGACAAATCCAATAAATGCCGTTGCCCGAATATCAAATGAAAAAAGTAGTGTCATAGACAAAATCGCGGGAACGTTACGAACACGTGACGGCAATATGGCGGTTAGTTTTATGTTTTATTGCCTTCAATATTGCCAGTGTTTGTTATGTACGTTATGTAAGATTTATGTAAAAGATGGCGGGTGGAGTCATTTTTTGAGAGTTAAATCGCTTTAACAGCTAGCTGGGACGATATTAAAACAAAGCTTACTTGCTCCGACTAGGTTTACCTACGTAGGTTATTTAAACTAAGCGACCCCGCTTAAACAAACATTTAATCGTTCGTTAGTTTGTATAATCTAGTGCCAATGTCATTTGTGAATTTTATGTAAGAGATGGCGGGTGAAGAAATTTTTAAATCGCTTTAACAGCTAGCTGGGATAATAATTAAATAAGTAAGACTCACTTGCTTTGACTAGGTTAACGCAGGTTAAATTAAACTAAGCGACCTCGGTTAGCCAAGCATTTTATCGTTTGTTAGTTTGTATGAGCTAGTGCCAATCAGGTCATCCAGAATTTTTTTCGCCACCAGGGCGGCGTTACTTTAGAGCAGGATGACATTGACACTTGACAGTTCCAAATCTCTGACTTCGCAATTCGAATTTGTAGTGACACAGACAGTAGAACCGTGACAGATAACGTCAACACAATCCAATGAAATGTCTCGTCTCATTGGTACCCTAGACACAAAAGTGGATAAGTTAAAAATATCACAAAAATTCTCAAAACAAATCTTGTACAAGCTTTACACCGTAAAAACGTGTGTGAAATTGTTTTAAACGTATTAGCATTCAATACACGGCTGTCTGAGGGCAGGCCCTGCTCACCCTCCGTATCTACAATCACAACAAAGACACACCTTATACCCGATGGTACAAGCCACTGATTGTAGCGTGTGATACTCCACCAAGCCAACTAGGCACTCGGGTATACATATCAAATTATAATAAGTCAATGATTCCGCGGTTCGTCCGCCATGTAGTGTGAGCTACTGCCACAGGGGTGCCTAGGCATTGGCCCAGGCTCACTACGTTGTGGGCGGACCCCGGAATCATTGACTTATTATGACTTGATATTGATACCCGAGTGTCTAGTTGGCTTGGTGCATTAATACGGTACCTACTTCGACCTTTTATGTAGCTGTCATAATTAATTCAAAATTAGCAAGACGGTTTTATTGGTGGTAGAGCCAAGCTGTAGCCAATAGACTGCAGCTCATATATGGGCTCGATCGGGGTAGTACCACCCTCTCAATGAATATCGGAGTAAAGCAGGTTACAGCCGCGATTCGTATGATGAGTGAGAGAACCGAAAGCTCCAACCACACACCGCTCCTTCCCCCCTTCTGTCTCACTCCTCTTCAGGTCGGAAACGTGCGAAAAATGCATCTCAGATCGATCTTGAGATGTGGTTTTTGACCGATGTTCCATACATTAAACGTCAAAACTGCATCTTAAGATCGATCTCAACTTTAAGATGCATTTATTAATACGAGCCTAAAAGTAATAATGCCGGGGTCTCATCCCTTACACCAAACCCTTGGAAAATCCATTAACACGAGCGTGTAGGGGTGAAAATTCGTAAACAGCCAGTTACAACCCCCCGGGGGTGGCAGACGAGGGCGACTGTTTTATTTGAGCACCTACACTGATTGTGGAGTTGAGGAGCTCTTTGTAAAGGTGTGAAAGCTTTACACAGGTATTTGAAGGATCTCTTGGCTTCCCACTACTTCTAAAATTCCCTAAACTACAATATCCCAATTTGTATAACAGAGTACCCAGTACGTAACCTTGAGGTACTCCATAATTAAGTTATTTATTTTTATCTAAAACGCGTGTTTTAGTAGCTCAAGGATTATTTACGTGGTTACCTACCTATGCGTTGGCATAAGCATATTACAAGTAATTACAACTTACTCAACAATTTCTTTAAAAAACACAGATATGACAGACTACTTTCTTGATACGATTACAGAAGCTTTTACTGAGAGTTCCTTTTTCAAATTTGTTGAGTCAGATTTGTAATTCGGACTCCTTATTTTATGACCTAAAGGCGTACTCAAAGTCTACTCAAAGATTATCAAAATGCTGCGTCCAGTTTTTTTTAAGTTGAGTCTTGTTCAAAGTTTGATGGTCTCGTTTGAGTAGTAAAACCAGAGAGTAAAATATGTTTTGCATCTGTCGGTCTCAGGGGAGCTCATTAAAAGACTACACAAAATAAACCAACAAACACATATAATATAATAACTAGAGGTGAAGTATTTATGGAGGGTATGATCCCAATTTCACACAGGGGTGGGACCCCGCGGGATAACATGATAAGTAACAAAATAACAATAATGTGGAGCGCGAGTGAACTCCCCCACTAGGGCTGTAGCTTATTATTTAAGTAAAATAAATTGACAAATATTTTATATTTTGTAATTTGATTCTGTTATGGCGGGAACGGGAATCATAATACATATTAAAAAGATCCTGTTTCTCATGTGTTATTTATCGTTTTTCTCAAAGGTTTGGCTCTGTCATCGCCATTATTTTAAATGATATACTAGCCTTACCCGCTACTTCATACGCGTAGAATTTAACAAAAAAGCCTAATTTACTTCGTATGACATCAGCTATCTGCCAGTGAAAGTCCCGTCACAATCGGTCCAGCCGATAAAGAGATCTCAAAGTTGAGATCGAAGCTGTTTTGACAGATGTTCCATAAATTAAACGTCAAAACTGCATCTTAAGATCGATCTCAACTTTAAGATGCATTTATTAATACGAGCCTTAGTGACTTCACTTTTTAGTAGCGTTCGAATGTTTGACTTTATATGTCTAAATTACCAAATACATAAAATACATAAGTGCCTAATTTCACAATTTCAGTAAATTTAAGTAATCAATAATAAAAAAATACAATCTAACCACGATTATTTATTTAAACAATTAGTTCTTAAACAATAAGCCGACTATAACAGTAGATCCTCGCCATTTTGCGGCCCATTTCTCCCCATATCAATAACAAAACCGCATAAAACCCATCCTCTAAAGCCCACACCTCGCCAACCCTACAAGGGGGTGAGAACACCCATCAACAGATTATTCGCGGGGTTCATCTGTTTGTACAAGTAAGGGATGATTGTTTTACTGCCGACGGGGGATGATATAAAGCTCTAAGTGTGGTTATATTTTGTACCGATTAGTTGTTGAATTTATTGTTGGATAAGTCACCCCTTTTTACAAAAACCTTTATCCAAGGTTTTTGTGGATGGGGAGACTAGAATTATGACTGCATTGATACATAACTAATATGTAACTTTGGCGTCATCGATGGACACTGTCGATCCAGGCTTGCAGGAGTAACAGTGGTGGGAGCGTGTGGCGGGCCTAGTCCCAATTTCAAAAAATAAAATATAACTAATATAACAGTCTAATATGTAGGTATTATTAAGCCACTGAACGATTAATAATCGCATTATTTCCCTGACAGACTTTTTTTGCTTTAAATAGTCGTTTGACGACCGCTTGGCGCAGTGGTTTGAGCGTTGACCGCTCGGCTCACTGCATCGGGTCGTTGCGGGTTCGATTCCCGCCAGAGGCAAATTTCGGAAACGGCCTTTTCGTAATTATTTGCCCTGATCTGGGTGTCACTGGGATCGCCGCCAGTCCATTGTACGGTACCCATAGTACAAGCGTTGCTTAGTTTGGGACCATACAGCTAGTGTGTAAGTCAACTCGAAAATCGAATCTAGATTCATTAAACCGCACACGACAAAAATAACAAGAAAATTCGTTCGTTAAAGTTTTGTTAAACAAAAACTTTTTTATACAAAAAAAGTTAAGTGCGAATATCATAACAAGCTTACAAGACAGGTAACAAGTAACACTGGTAGCTTTTATTTATTCATAAACAATCACTCAAAACCGCTTTATATAGCCAGCCATTGTTAGTTCACCAAACAATTGGATGCGAAAAAAATGTACAAAAGTACTTATACACCTTTCGAACACGCGACGTCTTTCAAACAACGGAACCGAGTTACGTTGACACCTTGTTTCTTATATTTCCTTGTATTGTGAATGTCTTCTAAATTTGGTTACGTTATTCGACCAAATTATGTTGAAACGAGCTTTCTTATATTTCCTTCTATTTGAGAGATCATCTGTAATTTGATGGTTTATTTTTGTTCGAAAAAAAACCAGCTTAAGTTGACCCTATCTTTCTTGTACATTTTCTTTTACTTGAGAACTTTTAAATTGGTCGTTATTTGTACCTACTGATTTGAACAGACCTATGTTTATCAGAGTGTGTTTTTAGAATGCGTATCATTTTAAAATGGTAGGTTAATAACCATTACACTAAGACCTATTGTTAGTTATAGTTTGAAAGTCGAGAAAGCTCATTTCAAACTGGTGTTTTTTTCCAATGAATTTAGACCTGCCCTTTTAAGAAAGTTTGTTTGTACGCAGGGTAATTTTAAAATGGTTTTACACAATTGTTTTCGAACAATACTAAATTGTTTGTGTTGTTTAATGGTCAGTGCTGCGGTTGACAGCTGATGTACTTTTGTAAAACATTCTTTTTTATGAAAACAAATTGTCCTTTCGAGTTTTAAGTTAGGGATGGACTTAACTGTTAATCGAGTGAAGGTATATTTTTATTAAAGGAAAAAGTAACTAAATTTATTTTGTTATAGGATGTATATAGCAATGTAGGTAAAAATAGTGTAAGTAACTTTGATCCATTATTTTGTCAGTGACCGTGAGTGTTTTGAGTGTGTGTGAGTGATTGTTTTGTAATACCTACCTACCTATCTACTAGATTAAAAAAAATACAATCTGTGTGAGAGAGTTGAGGTCCGAACAAATCCCCGGAAAATCTTTAATCTAAGAAGATTATAAATTTAACTCAAAGTAATTAATTCAACTTTTAAAATTATTATTTACTTACATAACTTTGCCCATCACTAAGTGAAAAGCGCGGCTTCCTCCGATGTTTCCGTGCGCGCGCGGGAAAAATGACAGCTGTCATGTCTGACCATAAATAGTTTTTTTTTTTGCAAGCCGCGGCATTGCAAAGGCATCGCGGTGGTCAGCCGTTTCCTGGCGGGGTGTGATCTTGTTTGTATTGTATTTCTATTTGGACACGTGTTATGGGGTAAACAAAATGGCGAATAGAATGGACGCAAAGGTAACATGATTACGCATTTTCTTATTGTGTAAGATTTGTAAATGGTTTTAAAGGTTGGGGGGTATTTTTTCTTTGTGTTAGGTTTGCGGTTTGACTTTGAACACAGGTGGTCTGTAAATCTTCAAATTACAAACACCTCATGAAATTTTACTTTGCTTTGTTTCCTGTGTAGTATTTTAAAGGTCAATACAATTTGAGTAACTGTAATTAGGTACAGCTAGAGTTAATTACGGCTGTTATTTAAATGGTAAAAAGATTAACTATTAACAATACCTGTGAACCAAAAAACTAATATGAATATTTGTATGTAGGTAAAATAAAGTTGTAATTTAAAAAAAATAGAGATTAACGTAAATATGTATAATAAAAAGTACAGCAAATACTACAGGAAACTATCCATTTCACATTACAAAACAGCACAAAACTGCCCACACCTTCGCCTCCTCAAAAAAAAGTATCGGCATTAACATCAATACCTTCGCCGATTTGTATCTTTAAAAAAAAGCGCGCAACGCAACAATACGTCAATGCGCACGTCAAACGGCACCTATTAACGTCAAAATATTTTGAAAATACGCTTCGACGCCGCGGGGGCGACGCTTTACGGACGCCGCTCAAAGTGGAACTTACCTTTATGGGTCTGTTTTTTTTTTGGGACACTTTGTGAGGATTTTGCAATGATAGTTAAGTTTGGCGAGCATAGACCCACCCTCAGAATAGTTTTCGAAGGGTTATTAAAAGATATTTCAAACAATTGACCATTTATAACAGGGGGCTTACCACCACCTCTTATAGCAGTTTTGTTTTAACGTTTCAGCGACTTTTTGTGCAATGACGTTTCTTATTGTCATGACAATAAGGTACGTCATTGCACAAAAAGTCGCTGAAACGTAAATACGTTCCTGTAATTGAGTTCGTGGTAAGCCCCCTGGACTAGTCTTAGCCTCGTATTAATAAATGCATCTCAAAGTTGAGATCGATGTTAAGATGCAGTGTTGATGTTTAATGTATGCAACATCTGACAAAAATAGCATCTTAAGATCGATCTCAACTTTGAGATGCATTTATTAATACGGGCCTTAGATAGGTTACAGACCGATCAAGTTAAGGCTGCAATTGGCGGCCCCGATGACTGTACCAGGAGACCAGCAGTGCGTGAGGAGTGGCGACGAGTTCTTAAGCGTGCTACCAGAGTTGGGCATAATTTAATTGCAATTATTTAATTACTAATTGCATGTGTTGTCACAATTAACAATTAATTTTGATTTGTTTGTAAATCACGAACAAATCACAATTTATTGCTAATTGTGACATTACATGCAATTTGCAATTAATTATTCGCAATTAAATTTTGCCCAACTCTGCGTGCTACTATCGTCTAAGTGATGACCAGGACCACGCTGCCAAGAGTGTTACAACGAAGAAGATAGAAGAGAAGAGTTTTAGATTAGTCACAAAAAAGAGCCTATTCGCGCATAGGCCTCGAAGAACCTTTTATAGGTCGTTTTGCGAAAAAAAATTGGCACGCGAAGTGTTACGTGTTAATTAATTTAAAAAAACCCAAGGAAATGTATTAAATTCAGTATAGAGAATTGGATATTTTAGACTACTTTAGGAGTAGGAGTGATGCCATTTCAATACGATGAGGGAATGATAATATTTTGTAAGGGTCAGTTCAGACAAAGCGGATAAAATGCGCGAGGAATTTACTGACTGGCGACTGTAGGCTATGATAACACGGTCCTATTTTCAATGGAGTCAGTTAATTGGTCGCGCATTATTCCGCTCTGTCTGAACTGACCCTAAGTATATCTATGGTATCTACATCAAGTTAAATAGTGTACGACCGCCGTTACTTGTCCCTGTCATGGTCTATAACCACTGTTTTACGGCATTCTTATCGATGGAAACACAAACAATAAAACGTTTAGGTATTTATGTAAATAAAAACTCAATTTAAATAATAGAATCGTTTTGTACAACACAAAATATGGCGGACAACGAAACGCTTGGGAAGCAATTTAAATAATTCGAATGGAGAACGTTTCGTTCGAATTAACCGTAATCGGATATAATCGCTTACTTGTACAAAAAAAGTGACAGTTGTCTATGATAAAAAAAATGTTTGCTTCCGCTTGACAAGCGTTTGAAAAATTCCATGTTTTATACTTACACCCTTTTTTATTACGGAAACTAAACTTTACTTAACTCTTTATAGTTACAGTACCTAAATAAAATAGAGTTACTTTTTTAAATTTTCAAATGAGGAAGCATTAAAACTGAAATAAATAAAATAACTATTATAGCTATTCGATTTTTTTTTTGTTGAATTATATTTGACAAGGATGTAATGAGATCATGATTATAAAGGTACGTATTTTTATTTTATTTTATTATTATCAGCCATATACTCTTTTTAGATTTAAATTAACATGAGAAGAGGATAAAAAATTACATAACCCTATTTAAACACGCAAAATTCAAATAAATTGAACCCCAAACCATTCTTAACTACACCAAAAACAATTTTCTATTATTAATCCTTATCCGGATGCAGTAAAACATCGTTATGAGCCCATTACACACAAAAAACTTGACTTCCGCTTCAGAACTGTGACACGAATAGAAATTATGGAATTAAAATATTTTAATAGATCGGATTTCAACCCCGCGATTTGTGGTTTAAAAAAGTAAACCCTTTATCTGTGCGCGCAGGGTCATGTCAAATGGAATGTCAGCGTGACGTTTGAAGAAAATGGCGATGTTATGGCGGTGTTGGTGGGAAAATAGATTTATCTATTAACTTTCATCTCTTGCTCATACATTGCCACTATGACAAGGACAACAATACATTAGTTTGTATACTCCAACTAAATTAGGAGTTAGGAGTAGATTTAAAAAAATATAGGCACTCTATGGTTAGGACTACTTTACTGTCTAGTGAAAAGCGCATTGGTCGCGAACTAAGTCCATATTATTAGTACCTACCTACAATTTATAGACGGGGAGCCCATGATGCTAACTGTGGATTCACTCCAGTGTCGCGGAAACCTATTAGATTTGGTAGATTAGGTGATAGGAAGAATAAATGGTGCTGTTCTGTGCAGATGTTTCCACTTTCAGCGGTGGGGGAAGCGTCAACATATAAATTTCAAAATTGTAAAAAACAATGACATGGAAATACTCAAGCGTGTCAGATATTGATATTTGTCATGCTGAAACATGATAAATTGAAAAAAATAAAAAAAACTCGAGCGCGTCAGATTTTCAGAGGGGGTGGTTAGTGAAACTTACAGATGCTCCCATTTCTTAGACTGACGATCAAATTAGCAAAATTTACACTTTTGACACTTCTTAGCTAGTAATGAATCCCCCTTATCTTAATCTGACGCGCTCGAGTATTTTAAGATGGTCCATTTTTTTTTTGGTTCCCCTGTGCGTACCTCCCTATAGGTATTAAGGGCTCATAGTGGTTGGAGGTTCTTATCAATATGTAAGGTATCTCCCTTATCTTAATCTGACGCGCTGGAGTAAATCCAGAAAACCCTTCTACGGGTGCGATCCCAGTAACACCCAGACCATGGTAAATTGTCGAGAAGACTACCTATTCCGATTTTCTCTCATGGGAAACGAAACTAGAGAGTCAACCGTCCTACGTTAAAAACTACCAAACAGGCTTCTATTGTCTTCGACTAAAAACCTTTTTGCTCAGTGGCAGGATTAAAAAAAATAAAGATATTCAAAATTGGAACGTAAATTGGCATTATCGCGCATTCGTGCAGCGGTCGGCGCTAGGACCGCACACGTCGCCCGCAAATATGTGCGCGCGGCGATCAAGCACGTACCGCCACTCGCGCGCCGCGGAATTAATACATTCACACAACTAGTTTGTTTTGATGTTAGCTTGTGGTGATTTATTTTTAACACTCGACATCTAAAAGAGGGGTGGTGGTTTACGCTTTTGTCTGTCTGTGTAACTTAAGCTACCGAACGGATTAACTAATTCCAATGGGGTTTTTCTATATCTATTGTTCATAATGGTTCCAGCACGGTTGGTATCCCAGCACGTGTAGCACAGCCGGCTGTGACAAGAGAAAAGTGAGATAAATCGATTTTGTCTCATTCTCCCAAGTAAGACAGAAAGAGATTCGGTGAGACACAATTCTATGTGACAAAGGTCTTGTCTTACCGCGTGTGCTAGCCCTGCTATACAACACTTTTATCACAGTATGTCACACTCAGTCTGTCTCTCCCTTTCTTAATTCATAGGAGAGAATGAGATGAACTGGATTCATCTCATATTTTGTCTTGCAAAGCTCAGGCGATAGTGATTTCAAGTCGGCAAAATTATGTCTGTCAGCTAAGAAATACTATTTTTTTATGAATTCTCCTATCGCACGCTAGGAACGGGCAACACTGTTTAAAAAAAAAGGAAACACTTTTAAATTTGGAAACTCAAAAAAGCGCGTACAATTGGTCCGTCTAGATGTTTATCTACGGCTCCTAATGGGCCATTGTCCACACGCATTCCAACTTTTTTATAAACACGAATTTAATTATAGCAATTTTTATGAACGTCACTTTGGTAGATTTTAGAAGGCGCATTAGAATTGGATAGATTTGGTGATGTTTTATTTATTTAAGATGGCGGATAGATTGCTAAATGAAATTCGAAATTGTGCCCATGATTACGGTTGTAAACTTAGCTCAATGGACCTATTCTATTTCTCCGATATCGAACCTATCACTTTTACAAAAGTACCTATCTAATAATTCGTTAAAACAAGATTGTCTGTGTAAATAAGTAGTTTTTACACAATGTACCTACCTAGTTCTCAATAGCGTATTATATTGGACTACGCTCATTATGGCGAAAGAATTAAGAAAAGGAATCCTTTTTTTATCGTGCATACTTTAAAAGTACTTTATAAAATAAAAAAGTAATTTAAATCCTTATTCGTTAACCATCGACAAATAAGTCAGCAAGCTGTTTATCGCGCGCTGTCACATTTGAAATAAGAATGTCGTCGTACCAGGCCTCAGTCACTCTGTGGTTTCGGTCGAACTAGCTCCGATCGGTTCGCGTACAAAGTCTGTACGCAATTCAATATGGCCGCCGCGCTCCTGGCGTGAACACGCGCTATAACGTTTCGCGCGCTTTTGGTTGGTCGCTCGCGTTGGAATTATTATTTTAAAATTAAAAATGACGAGCAAGACGAACTGTGGCGTATATGGCTGTCTAAATAGTTATAGAAACTGCAAATTTACTTTTTTTTCTTTGCCAGCTAATTGTGAAAGGTAATTGAAGCTAATTGAAGTTTTATTTTGTTATTTAGAAGAAGCTCATAGTTCAGTGCAGTAGACGTTATTTACAAGAGGTAGGATCGAATAGTGGAATTGAAGCGAAAATATGTAATTTGGAACAGAATGAAATGACAGTTTTTTACGGTTATACCACGTTATACCTACTAGCATCGATTACGGAATACCTACCTACCTTAATTCCTTTCATAGTTGACGAGATCCATCGTGTTGCCAGTTTTTCTACTTACCTATATTCGTATTAGACACTTACCTAAGTCGATATAAGTAGATACTAGTTGCCGTAGCGTTTTATGAGCACTCGGCCACCGGCGGAAAAAGCGAGTGAGAGAACTATAAATTCAAGGTTAACGGTCATAACTCAATGAGCGACTTGCACTTGCTGTTGCTTGATATTCTACTATGCATCCATGCTATGCTATTGCGTATTGTTCCCATGCTATTGCGTGCTGTTATATGCGCTAATTAATTTACTAAAACATATTAATTTCACCACTCCATGTCCATGCTTCCCTTCAGACTACATTTTTAAATTATTTGTTAGATTTCGCATTTATGCTGCCATTAAATTTAATAACCGCTATTTTAAAGACAAAAAATATCGAAGGCATTACATTAAAGTGCAACAACTGTAATTTTTTAAAATGTATAGTTTTAATTAACATTTAAATACAAAAATGTTGGTACTATTTTATTTTTATTAATTGTGACAACCCTACCGATTGAAGGTTAAGTAGCGTGCAGCAGCGTGCGGCAGCGGGACGGCGAATTACATACACTAACGCGTTGCGTCAAGGCACAATTTAGATTGCGCGCGGTCGGGCGCGGCAAGTTTAGGTAATAATAATAATTTAAAATGTCGGCTTTCTTCAAGATCAAAGGAGTGCAACTTCTGTACTCCTTATCTATTCTGTGGTCGTACACAGGAGATTTGAATTTCGAACGCGAATTATTTTTAACTTTTCGGTGGCAATAATGTACGGAATTAAAGATGGCGTAGAGATTCTTGCTATTAAAATTGCATCTAAAGCATCCCCTAATAAGCGCGAGAGTTGTCAGTTGACACATTCTAGTCTGAATTTTAATTAAACTGACAGGTGCTAATGTCACTTTACGATATAAATAGAACAAATAAGGTTCAAATTCAGAGAACTGTGACATTTTCAGAAGTCAGTTTACTTCGACTAATAAAAAATCAGACTAGTAGGTATAAGTTGCGTATTATATTGAATTATAAAATACTACGATAGGTATCTCAGTACGTAACGTCTACTTGCCTACTAATTGTAATATTCCATAGAAAGTTTTGAAAATGACGACAACAATATTAACACATAAAAAATGTAAGATTCGTAAGCCCCATTTTATGGTATGGTTTTATAAAAGTGTAAAATGCTAATGACGTCTCCACCCAGGTACCTGTTCTAAATCGTCTCCAATTTCAAAATTCGGTAGGGCGCGTATCGACCGCGATTTCTCATTGGTCCTTTTCAAAAAAAGAACCACTTTTTTAAACGCACAGACTAAAACCAACCGATTCTTTATTTTATATATTTTAAAATGCACCTACAGTAGTACAAAATAAATAATGCCGTCCGACAAATTATTCTTGCATACAAAAAACTCAATATTGGCGATTGAATTTATACCTTGATTCTTGATGAAAGGCTTTATTTTTCCGTAAATAAATTACACATTACAAATAGCATTTATAATTTTGTATTTACCTAATTGATTTTTCTTTTCCATCTGCATTTTGATAACACTCAAGGAGCAACTGTTTGATATGAAGTACCTACTCGGTACCTATAGCTTTCTTCAATATTAATTAACCGACTCCAAAAAGGAGGAGGTTCTCAATTCGAATTTGAATGTATGTTTTTTTAAGTCCGTAACGATCTCAGTAGCTATTTCTATGACATCATGACATCATAATATATGTGAAAATATTATGATGTCATAGATATAGCTAATTAATATTACGTTCCTAGATTCTTCTTCTTATCGTATGGTTCCCTGGTACCTGGTGTCAGAGTTGTTCAAGCCGCTCGCCTCTGACAAGGCTTAACGACTGCCTAGATGACAACAACCGGTACCGACTTATCACGTGCCCTCCGAAGCACGGAGACGCTCAGTTCAAATGACACTAAACGGTCACCCATCTCTGCTTGACCTTGCCGAGCGTTGCTTAACCTCCGATCGTTTACCGATCAGTGATTGCAGCTGGCTATGAGCGTCTAGAATGATGTAATACCCCTCACTGATCTGATATTTCACGTAATTACCCGACTACGGCGGAGGGTTATGATTTTGACCGGTATGTATGTATGTATGTATGTATGTATGTATGTATGTATGTATATATGTATGTATGTATGTATGTATGTATGTATGTATGTATGTATGTATGTGCGTCTGTTCCCACCTAACTTCCAAACTACTTGTCGTAATTTGACAAATGAGGTATCGTTAGAAGCGGCTTAATGGCGCGCTGGTTATAGGCTATGTGACGTCACATAAAATTGTATATGGCGCCCTCTAGAGGACATAATGTCATGAACTAAAAAAAAAACATTTTTTAATAAAACCGTGTGGGGTATCAAATGAAAGAGCTTGATGAGCACATTTCAGAAATATATATATTGTTACCTATAACTCCAATATAACTCCAAAATAATTAAATAAAAAGTAAGTTTAAAAACTAAAACCCGACTACTGAAAAATCGCGCTCTAAAAAGTATGAAACAAGAAAATATTCTCATCTAGAGGATAGCCGTGGTCCGTGTTCATATGACATTTGGCCCTAAAGGACCTACACGGACCACGGCTATCCTCTAGATGAGAATATTTTCTTGTTTCATACTTTTTAGAGCGCGATTTTTCAGTAGTCGGGTTTTAGTTTTTAAACTTACTTTTTTTAATACAACAAATTCAATAAAAATAACCCCAATTTAATACAGGGGTTTACGTTATTTAAAATTGCATGCGGGCCCCTAATAACGCGAGCGAGCAATAAATAAAAACATTACTGTCTGTATGTATGTGTGTGTCTCGGAAACTAAATGATCACGTTCGATGCAACACAGATTTTGGATACAGGGTGGTCAGGGAAATCATCGTGAGGCAACCTACCTATCCCACGGGATTAGGTAATAGTCAGTTCCTGTATACACGGCGACAAGGTTCACCACCTGTCACGTTGGGTTCTGACTATCTGGTGAAACGTGGGCTTTGATTTGGTTAATACCTCCACAATGTGGTGGTGTATGGCCACTCAAGCTTCTGACTACCCCCGAATGAGGATAAAAGTCGTGACGTGTTATCTGTTTAGGTGCTCTGTGCATGTTAAGCTAGCGGTCCCGGGTGTCATTGTAACATCGTTACAATCTTTGTTGGTGGTAAGTGCAGGTTAGGAAGAAATATAAAAATAATATTAGCCCTTTTTCGTCTCACTCCTGGGCACGGGCCTCACCTCAATGCGAGGGGGATTCAGATCATAATCCACCACGCTGGCCCAGTGCGGATTGGTGGATGTCGAATTTCTTTCGAATATTAAGATTTTCTTAGACATGCAGGTTTCCTCACGATGTTTTCCTTCACCGTAAGCAAGTGATAATCAAATTAGAATTATGATTTGCATAGATTTCGAAAAATTCTGAGGTTCGAGACGGGGTTTGAACCCTAGACCTTAAGCACGCAAGCCATATACTATCACTCCTGACTTAAGAAGAATATAAGATGAAAAAAAATATATTAAAATATGGTCCAAAAGCGAACACCATTTATAACAAAAAAAACAATATAATATCCAAAGAACACCGCCCATGCACTTGAAAACTCCCATCTCCCTCTAACACACACTAATAACACTACCTACCTCACTCACACCCGAAACGGTGAGGAAATTAATAAGTCGCACCCATTATAAAATGGTCCCTTATTTTCAGCAACGCCAGTAACAATACGGGTCATGTTATATTTGATGGTGCGCAGTCTATTTTCTATGGGATCCATATAATTTACTCGGCCCCGTAAAATAATAATTATCTGTGGGCTCGGTTTGCTTTTTTTAATTTTCTGTCTGTATTAGTAGGGTGGCGTATATTTGTGTGATGTATTATGGGACTACACCTACTGTGTTTGGACCTTGTCCAACAATAATATACTTAAGAATTTGGCCCGTATTAATAAATCGATCTCAAGATTGAGAATCTTCCGGATCTTCTCAGTCGAGGTCGCGTTTCCGATCCGGCGGCAGTACAATTTAAGAAAATATGTAAAATGACAATTTGTAAGTGTCCCCTAGGCCTAAACAAAATAAACGTTTTGAATCTTTGAATCTTGAATCTTTGAGAATGAACTTGAGATGCTGTTTTTGACAGATGTTTCATACATTAAACGTCAAAACTGCATCTTAAGATCGATCTCAAATTTGAGATGCATTTATTAATACGGGCCTAAACGTCAAAACTGCATATTAAGATCGATCTCAACTTTGGAGACAAACAAGCGTAGGGCCCGCCTGATGTTAAGCAGTTACCGTAGTCTATAGCTATGCTTGCAGTACCAAAAGCATCGCTCGCACGTTGCCAACCTGAAGGGGAGTAGAACAGAGTGAGGGGGGGGGTTGAGTTTCCGGCTCTCTCACTCATACGAAACGCAGCTGTAATAGCTAATTTACGCCGATCTTCTGTGAGAGGGTGGTACTCCAGTCGACCCAGCCCATATATGAGCTACAGGCTCAATAGGCTCTAGAACTCAAGTAGAACAAGGCCTTCCATCATCCTTGCATGAAATAAATTACGTTACCCCATCACTAAAAGATAACTAGGGGGGCTAATAGCGACGCTCTGCAACATTGCCAATGCAATTCATTTTTCTGAACTTCTAGCAGAATCCTTAACTATTCCGCTAAATTTCTTAAAAAATAGTCACACATTTAACGCCATCCGTGACCGTTTCACGGATATTTAGCGGTTTTACTGAAGGTTTACTGAAGGTTAGGAAAAAAATTATGAATAATACCTACGTCACGACTTTTATCCCCATTCGGGGGTAGTCAGAGGCTTGAGTGGCCATACACCACCACATTGTGGAGGTATTAAGTCAACTCAAAGCCCACGTTTCACCAGATAGTCAGAACCCAACGTGACAGGTAGTGAACCTTGTCGCCGTGTATACAGGAACTGACTATTACCTAATCCCGAGGGATAGGTAGGTTTCCTCACGATGTTTTCCCTCACCGTCAACGAACTGTAAATGGAAAAATGAATTGCTTTTGCAGAATTCAATGTTGCATAGTGTCGCTATTATTAGACCACCATTACAAATTTAAAAAATGGATTATACATGGTCACATTAGTATCAAATCAGTCCGCCATATTGTATTTTTTCCCTCCAAATAATAATGGCGTCGGCAGCCCGTAGCCGCGGGATGACTTCATATAATCTATGGTCCGCCCGATGACTCTATATTATCTATGGTTCTCTTTTTTTAAAACACGAAATTATTAGGCAATACGTCTTATAACGCCTTGATTACTTTTTCATGGGAATCGTAGAAAATGGATAGCGAGATTAGTAGAATGCTTGCTTTAGAAACGAAGTATGTGGGTTCAGATCCCGGCTCGCATTTTTTCTACCTACCTATTACTTGCTGATAAACTGTGAAGATTATTTACTGAATGAGTTACCTTACTCAATCGTGTTGTTTTTTCAAATGATTGTATTGGCAAGCATACGGCCCGCCTAATGTTAAGCTGTTACCGTAGCCTATAGATGCTTGCAATACTAAAGGCATCGCTCGCACGTTGCCAAACCTGAAGGGAAGTAGAACAGAGGGTAATTAACAGAAAACAATATGTCGGCCTTCTTCCCGCGACTTCGTCCGCGTTCACTTTAGAATCCCACAGGAACCCAACATTTTTTCAGGATAAAAAGTATCCTATGTACTATTCCAGACTATAATCTATCTGTGTTCCAAATTTCATCCAATTCCGTTCAGTAGTTTTTGCGTGAAAGAGTAACAAACATCCATCCATCCGTCCATCTAAACTTTCACATTTATAATATTAGGCCGTGGGCTTCTATTAAATGCCATCGGCCGCTTACAGCGTCACGCGTACGCCGCGTCACAATTTTACTATAGTGACTTCGGCGTGTGAAGGATACCACAACAGTACATTTCTATAGTAAGCATTGTGACGCGGCGTTCGCGTGACGCTGTAAGCGGCCGATGGCATTTAATAGGAGACCACGGCCTAACCTAGGTGTAGCCTAGGGGTGAACAGGTTGGGCTAGCAATCAGAAGATCCCAGGTTCGATCCCCGGTGGGGCATGCACCAATGGATGAATTTTCATCTATGTGCATAATTTACAGTTCGCTGACGGTGAGGGAAAACATCGTGAGGAAACCTACCTATCCCTCGGGATTAGGTAATAGTCAGTTCCTGTATACACGGCGACAAGGTTCACCACCTGTCACGTTGGGTTCTGACTATCTGGTGAAACGTGGGCTTTGAGTTGGCTTAATATCTCCACAATGTGGTGGTGTAAGGCCACTCAAGCCTCTGACTACCCCCGAATGGGGATAAAAGTCCTGACGTACACACACCACGGCCTTGCCTTAGTGGGAAGTGGGATGGAATTAGGAATACGGTTCAGCTTCTGACACAGAATAGATCTTCTGGTGAATACCTACTTAATGCCTTCTGATGTACCTACCTACCTTATTGAATAGATAATTGATGGAATCAGGCGTAACTTTGCGGGCTCAGTCGCAGTCCAGCTTTCCTGAGGATGCCTCGTTTAGAGGCGAAACACGTGTCGAATTTATTTAGGATTCGCTTTGTCTGCGGAGAATTGCTAATTGTTAGGGTCCATGACTCATGACAGACATACTCTCGACTGACAGGGAGTTAGGTCTTGTTGGCTTCTTCTATTATCGATCAATTCATTTGGTTTATAATATTGGAGGTTGACAATTCCGAGGGTGAGTGGTGGGTCCCTCTCTACAATTGCTTATTGAATAGGTAAGTTGTTTATCTAATTGCAACCGCAACAACAGAAGAGTTGAGCACAAGTTTATCGATCGCAATGTTGTTGCTAAAATAATACATCAATATAGTCAACAATACGATTAATTTATCAATTGTAACCAAAAGTATCAACACACAAAAAAATACCATAAATTAAACGTACCATAATCGAAAAAAATGGCTTTTGAACTATTTTGTCACTTTCCGACCACCCAGGTACTAAAGGTACCGCTAAAGGGCTCCAAGTGAAATATTGTGCCCAGGTAGGCCCTGAAGATACCGCTCAAAGTCACCGCAAACTAATAAATTTCGTCTTTTGTTGAGAAAATGTCAAAATATTTCGATTGTGGGCGGTGGATGCGTGCACGCAGATTTTGGGACCGTTTTAACTACGATCAATTAGAATCCTTATTTATTTGACGACCGTTCGCGCAATGTTTTGAGAGGCCACTCGGCTCACTGCATCGGATGGTTGTAGGTTTGATTCCCGCTGGAGACAAATTTCGGAAACGGTCTTTTCGTAATTTGTCCTGAGGGCCTACTCTGTTTCAAACGAAAACGAAGTTTCGGACGAAATACGCGTATTTACTACTACGTTTCTCATTGATTCCGACATTTCTTACGAACGAAACTTGTTTGACGTTTAGATTCGACGACGACGAAGACGTCAAACAATGTCGGAATCAATGAGAAACGTAGTAGGAAATACACGAATTTCGTCCGAAATTTCGTTTTCGTTTGAAACAGAGTAGGCCCTCTGGTCTGGGTGTCACTGGGATCGCCCCCAGTCCATTGTACGGTACCCATAGTACAAGCGTTGCTTAGTTTGGGACCATACAGTTGTTGTGTAAGTCTGGCGATATTTAGGTATGTTCGCCTGTATTATTAGTGTCCTTTCACAATGACAGACTGACCGGATGACATCTGTCGAAGACCGGACCGCAAGTTTGCTGCCAAGATACCTATTAACCGGCCATTTGTACAAATTCTACATGATTATCTTCATACACGCTAAATATTTATTGTGTTTGTGTACAGGTGATTTTTGGGGTTCCGTGTTTGTTAGAACAAAACCTAGAGTTGCGAGGGAAGCCGGGTAGATACCACCCGCTATAGTTGATCTTCTTTAATTAATAATTTAATTATGAATTTATAACTTTTAATACTCCACCAAGACTACACTCGGGTATAAATATCAAACGATAATAAGTCAATGATTCCGTGGTCCGTCCACAACGTAGTGAGCCTGGACCAATGCCGGCACTCCTGTGGCAGTAGCTCCCACTACGTGGTGGAAGGACCGCGGTACCTATCATTATTTAATATTAAATACCTATACCTACCCGAGTTGGCTTGGTAGAATAGTATGTTAAACCTGTGTTTCACAAAATAAACTGATTGAATCTTTATTCTATCTCAGAAATAAAATCTAGGTAAGTACCTAATTAATAAATGTATGGAGGTAGTGTGTTCTTGTAAATAAATATCTCATCTAAACCTAAGAACCGACTGACACAATGCACAGCATTAATGTTTTCAGAGGAGTTTCTTATAGTACCTATGTAACGTAGATGAGCACGCAGAAAGAATTTTCGTAAATGCATCTCATGAGGAGGTCAAAGGAGATGAAAGTTTGTACCTATTGATATCCCATCGAGCGAAACACACTCCTTACCTACTTATTAAAACAAAGTAAGGAACCCATAAAGTATTTTTCTCAGTGCACACTTGACCGAAATGGATTTGTTTTTAAGAAGTGACCTAATTCCCCTTGTCCATCTGTTGACCGCAACAATTTCGCCGCTTGTACAATTCGTTATTGTTAAATAAATATTCGGTTAAAATAATTGGTATAACATGCATTGGACGTTGGACGGAAGCTCAAAGTTAAACCATGGAGTTAAATTAAAATTACACACCAGAAATAAATGGTTATTATGGTCAAAAGACCCCATTTGTTGAACATAATGCAAAAAAACAATATAAAATTAAACATCGCAAAGTAAAATTTCAAGCGCCATCTATTATGGAGTAGCAGTACTATAATAAAAATAATTATACCAACGCTATCTGTCGTGTAGTAGTAATACTACTAACAAAGGAACTACGCTTGATATTCTTTTTGGAACACAAATATAGATGGCGTTGATTTGTAGTACCTTTTGAAATGCATAGATGTCACTATTTACAGAAATCACCACCATCACACCTATATGCCTCGAAGGAGTAAGCAGGGATGCACTGAAGTAAACCCACTGCCATTGTGATTTCAATAATGTTTGGTTTACATTATTAAAATCACCAAAAGAACCCAAAAAAATAAAACAACAGCTTGTAACATAAAAATATATATTTCATAACGCCTAAATACATAATTACATACAGATATAAGCTAAAATTAATTATTAATTAAACTATATTTGCCACGCGCGCGCGCCATTACCGACACACAAATTCGAGAAAGAAAGGAATGTTTTTGGATAATTACATTAAATTTTATATAAATTTAAGCTATTTCAACTGCATTGCCATCCTTTTCATTGTCGAAACCTATGAGCAGGATAGAAATACTTTTAGACGTAGAAGTTTAGTCATCTCAACGTCCGAACAAACTCACGGTAAAACGAATTAGTTTGAGAATCCTAATTTAGTATTAATTTATATATCTTCTATTATTTTAATAATATATTCAATTCACGCCATTCTCAAAAGCATTTTAGCGTTTTGAGCCAAATAGACTCTTGACTATTTATGCCAATTGTCCACTGCCAAGAAATCTTGCACAAGTTAACTTGCGCAAGCGACTTGCAATGTGTAAACACGCACGCAAGTGGACTTCAGCGACTTGCCGAACTTGCTGCAAGTCCCACGTGTACACGGTTGTGTAAAATTGCAGTCCGTGGAAACACGTCGGCAAGTGACTTCTGCAAGAACTTGCGGAAGTTACTTGCGAGTGGACACTGGGCATTAGATAAAGTGCTTTTTTTTGGCTTACATTATATATTTTTTTCAATTGATTTGAGTACAGGGCTTTTAAGGGTGCTTTCACACCATCGATTGATCAACGATTATTCGATGGTATTTTCGCAGAGGCGGGAATATTTGATCGATCCATAGATATGGCAACCATAAACAATTCCATAACCAATTATTTCTTGCTCTTCTTTTTCTTCTTCCGTTTCCTGACCTCATTATACCCATACTCAACGTTACTCCCACTCAAATCCTGATATCCCTCCTGCCCCCCACCTGACCTGTGACTATCATGACTCTCGTAATTAGGGAAGTTCACCCCCTCCGTCTGTTGATAGTTCTCAGAGAACGTTTCCGAGAACTTGGTACTCAAAGTTTCTGAGCCGAAGAACTTGTTGGAGAAATTGTCTGTGGGTTTGAGATTGGTGTACTTATCGGTAGGATATATGGTGTGCAAGATGTTGCTGGCGAGGGCGGCGGGCGTGGCCGGGTAGGCCGGCTGCAGCGGTCAGAACTTCAAATCCTGTAAACATTTTTCAGACATCTATACTTATAACATTATAAAGAGAATATATTTATATTTTAGTATGTTTGTAATGAGTAAACTGTAAAACTACTGGACCGATTTCAAAAATAAATTCTTTCACCGTAGAATGCTACATTATCCCTGAGTAACATAGACTTTATTTTTTGGGATCCGGGATATCCGGGATACGAGATACGGTTTACGAGATCCGGGATATCCGGGCTACAGGATCCAGCGAAGGTGTGAGGGTGTGTGGGGATATGCGGGGGTATGTGAGGGTGTGTGGGGGTATGTGAGGGGGTGAGTGTGTGGGGGTGTGTGGGAGTGTGTGGGGGTATGTGGGGGTATGTGAGGGTGTGTGAGGGTATGTGAGGGTAGTTGAGGGTGTGTGGGAGTATGTGAGGGTATGTGAGGGTGTGTGGGGGTGTGTGGGGGTATGTGAGGGTATGTGAGGGTGTGTGGGGGTGTGGGGGTGTTGGGGTATGTGAGGGTATGTGGACGTATGTGAGGGTATGTGGGGGTGTATAAGGGTGTGTGTGTTACCTTGATGGCTTGCGGCAGGTCGGGCAGCTTCATGTCGCGCAGCTGCTGCGGCAGGTTCATGCTCTTGACGGCGGACACGGCGCGCGCGGGCGCCGCGGATATGCCAGCCTGCAGACAAATTAACGAGGTTAGTTTCCGCTATCATTAGAAATATGTATATTACTAATCTGGGGTGTGTTTGTGTGAGTTGTAGGGTCGTATGGGAACGTAGCATTGGTGAAACTTAACTAGGCCCTTCTGAATTTTGTACTACTCTTGTTCAAAACATGTAGGAAAAAAGAGTATATTGTATTGTACATATTGTGTTGTGTGAGAGTATCGGCTGAATACTCGTACGCAACTTAAATTTGAGAGCTGCTTAACTTTGACGCGCCATACAAAAAATGACAGTTAACGACGTCCCAAACTGCTAAGTGGGACTTAAATATTTAAGTAGCCTTTGAGTATCCGGCCGTATGTGCAGTAGTGGCGTGTGTGTGACGTGTGTTCATGTGCGTTGCTAGGATATGTTATTTTATGTGACTACGGTCACAAACAAGCGTGACCGTAGCCTATAGATGCTTGCAATACCAAAGGCATCGCTCGCACGTTGCCGACCTGAAAGGGAGTGGGACAGAGAGCGGGTAAGGCTTGGGGCAGGGGTTAGGCTTCCAGCGTTCTCACTCATCGTACGAAACGCAGCTGTAATAGCTGCTTTACGCCGATCTATTGTGAGATGGTGGTATTACCCCGGTTGAGTCAGCCGATATATGGCCGGCGCACAGTGACGACAATCGAATTTAATACTTATCCAATCGACATAAGGTGCTCCAGCGGGTGCACCGAAAAAAACTCCGCGATGCTCCGAGGTCGATCACCGAGCATTGAAATATATACCTTCTTTCGATTGGATAAGTATTAAATTCAATTGATAAAAATTGAAATGCCATGCCATGCCGTCCTCACTGTGCGTCGGCCAATATGAGCTGCAGTCAATTGCTGCAGTATGATGTGTATCTGGTGTTGTGGTGTGCGGTATGTGTGTGTGAGTGTGTGGTATGTGTGTGTGTGTGGTATGTGTGTAATTGTGTGTGTGTGTGTGTGTGTGTGCGTGTGTGTGTGTGCGTGTGTGTGTGTGCGTGTGTGTGTGTGCGTGTGTGTGTGTGCGTGTGTGTGTGTGCGTGTGTGTGTGTGCGTTTAAGCGTGTACTATGTGTGTGTGCGTTTAAGCGTGTACTATGTGTGTGTGCGTTTAAGCGTGTACTATGTGTGTGTGCGTGTGCGTGCGTGTGTGTGTGTGCGTGCGTGTTTGTGTGTGTGTGTGTGTGATAAACACACCCACCTCGGCCTTCTGCATCTTGTTCTGCTCCTGCAACCGGCACAGTATGTCAGCCATGTTGGTCTGCAGCACCATGCCGCCCATCACCAGTTCATCCAGCACTTGGTGCGCGGCGTCCGCGTGGAAGATCAGGTCCAGCTCGCACACGTTCTCGAAGCATTTGTCCAAGGTCTCTACGAACACCTGGAGTAAGGAACTAGTTTATTCGTGGTAGAGCCAAGCTGTAGCCAATTAACTGCAACCCATATACGGGCGGTGTAGTACCGTAGTCTCACGGAAAATCGGCGTAAAGTAGCTATTAGAGCTGAGTTTCTTCCCCTCCCCTCAATTCGTTCCACTCCCTTTCAGATCAGCAACATGCAAGTAATGCCTTATTGCAAGCATCTATAGGCTACGGTAACTGCTTAACATCAGGCGGGCCGTACGCTTATTTGCCACCTTAGTAAAATAAAATAAAGATGCGAAAAACTAGATTTTCTATGAGTTTTATGTTTCCTAGTCCCTAGTGACTTAGTTAATAGACTAGTGTCTCCTAGTAAACATAATAATATTAACACAGTAGACATACCCCATGGGATTGTCTATGTTCGTCTACTAACCTGAATAAGATCCAATATACCGAGTTCGCTCTCTGACGAGTCCACACAAAACACGAAGTACAATGTTGCATAGTGCCTGTATATCAACTTGTAGTCTGACCCGCCGATAAGACTGAAATTAAATAAACAAATATTACATTTTCTTCTTCTTACGGTTTCATAGCGAGTAATGATCTGAATAGGTTATGTAAAGATTTTTTTATTTGAATTGACAATATGTTGTTGGCCAGAGTGGCCTACAACTTCACCCGGACTTTGGCGAGTGCAAAGTGCGCTCCAACCAGAAGGGTAGGGGACAGCACGCTCAAGGGCGCCACATAGGGCTCGGCCTCGGCTTGGCTGCTGTCTCTAGAGAAGTTATGTAAAGAGTTTTCATTTGACCCAATCGTTACCAAGAGCTACGTGGCTAGGCAGCGGCTGAACCTTGAGTTCTTTAAGTAATATTTTTGAATAAATTTCTTCTCTCATTAAGTACATTAATAACATTAAAAACTTTGTTATTTTTTTTATTCTTAAATTTAAAATGTACTTTGTTGTTGCTAACTAGTGATCGCTAAAAACTATGTTAACCAGTCCATAACTATCCGTGGAAACCTCTAATTGGCTTCATGTTACTTATACCATTGTATAATTATTTTAAAAAGCTGTTGGTTTTCCTTAAATTAAATAAATAAATAAATGCCCAAAGGGTGCCAACCGAACCCTATTACTAAGCCTCTGACCGTGCGTCTGTCAGCGGGCTGTATCTCACGAACTGTAAGAGGTGGATAGTTGAAATTTTCACAGAATGTGTATTTCTGTTGCCGCTACAACAACAAATACTAAAAAAAAGCGGCCAGGTTGCACTCCGGGAGTGCCGGCAGAAGTGAAAACTTGAACATTAACGTTGTGCATTTCTAAATATTTTGGAATGGTTAGGGAAAAAATTAAAAAAAGAACGACCAGCCTTTTTTTTTTTTGTTAAATAATCATATAAAATAATACAAATTAAAATAAAAAATAATAAGAGTTAATTAATTAATAATATATTAAATTCGAAAATATAGTAAACATAGGATTCGAACCTACGCCCCATAGAGCACTCACCCAGATCCATTCACTTAGGCGCTATCAAGACGTTGACGTTGAAAGCGAAATTATGAACTATATACTCTATACCGATCCCAAAGTAGGACACGTGATCTGTCGCTACGAATCTGTCGCATTTTCGATCAGGACACGTGACCCCTGTCGCGAGTTTATAATTTTTTACCCATCCCAAGAAAAGTGCACAACGCCGCTAAAGAAGTTTTCACTTCAATAAAATAAAATGTATATTGCGGTACAAAACCCTTTATGTGTGAGTCCAACATGCACTTGGCCGGTTTTTATATTATGGTTAGTGGCCAACCTGGTGTCAGAGTAGGTAGTTCAAGCTGCCTGAAGGCCTCTAACAAAGCTTAATGAGTACAATGGAGACAGACTTTTAATGCGCCCTCCGAAGCACGGAGACGCTCAGTTCAAATGCCACTCCATGGTCACCCATATCTCTGACTAACCTTGCCAAGCGTTGATTAACCTCGGGGCCATCCATTAACTACGTCACACGTGAAAAAAAAAAGTTTGTAAACAAAGAAACGTCAAAGTCTTTAAATAGTTTTAGATGAGAATATTTTCTTGTTTCATACATTTTAGAAATTTATTTTTTGTTAAATGTATTATGTTTTGTAAAAAGTCATAGAACAAAAGTTGTTGTTTGACATCAGTAATACAGTCCTGCAAGGTTGTTAATATTTTTTCAATAACCCTGTATAATTTAGTAGAAAATAATATATTCCCTCACCTGCCTCCTTCGAGGAAGTTGCATACATTGTCATCTCTTTTGGAGACCAGTTGGAATGTCTCCTTTATAATCTGTTGTTGCATGTCTTCATTCTGAAATAGAGTAATGATGCATTGGTTTAATTCATGTGTTCAACACATTTCTGGTGTGTGTGTGTGTGTATGTGTGTCTTCTCAACTACTGATTTGTGTACTGGTGTACGTATTTTTTGTATAAATTCATAATTTTATGAACTTGTTTTATTTGAAAGCCGCAAAGCAAAATATAAAAAATCTTTTTTTTAATCACTGTAAACGACCCAACATATAGCTACCGTAACATATAGGTATAGTAGGTACTAATTATGTAAATAATGTATACAGTAATTTCATTTCATTGCCATAGGTTTCTGTACGCAAGCTTCTTTTCCTTTAAAAAATCCATATCAGTAAAAAATAAAATTACTCTTCATGCGAAAATAATTGTAAAATTCAACCCCCAAGGCTGTAGTATGAAATGTTGTTTGGTTTGTCGAATCAACAGCAATAATAGATCAAATAAAACACTTATAAGGGGGTGAAAATATACGCCTTTACACACAAATATAATAAAATAACTTTCACTCACGAAATATTGGTAGAACTTCGACAGCCGCGGCTTCCCGTGGTTATTGAACACGAGTATCGCTTTTATCATTTTAGATGTTTTCTAAGATACTTATAACATAAAACTATTCACTCATAAATGTGCGATAAAATAATAATTTACAGAAACGCAGGCGACAAATTTATCGATTTCGTGTTTTGACGTTTTGTTTCAATTGACAGTGACAGTTCGTTGAGGTAATGTCAGGCATTGTGTTGCAACAGTAAAAATAAATCGCGTTCCAGTTCACTATTTTACAAGTTTTAGCATATAAAATGACCAGAAAGCCTGTAAATCATTGATCATTCATTGATAGCAGGAATATATCTCCGCGAAGGAAGACATCTATCTCTTTGTTATGTAGGTAACTGCTATATGAAACTCTACAACACTGACTAACTTTGATTTATAATGTGTCAGTAATTTCATCTACTCATAATGATTTTGCGAATACTATTTAACATAACTATTTAAATGAGATCTTCATTGTAGTTTGTTTTTATCACTGAAAAGAAAAATATTACAAAGGTATTTATTTTTATAAAAACTATCCATATCATTATTATGGTGCGTTCCACTCACTGTTAATTTTGTAATTTTCGTTATTTTCGATCACAAATCTCGTTCCACTCGCACCAACTTGTACTGAAAGTGATCATTATTATCGTTTTTAACACTTTTTGTGGACGAAAATAACAAAATTAACAGTGAATGGAACGCACCATTAGAGGTAATTATTATAATGTGAATACGGCTTAACACGTCATGGTAGCTTTTAAAATTTCACCACTAGCAACATTGCTAATCTCGCTCCAGAACGCGTTGTCGGCTGGAATCCGCGCGAGTGTCACAATAAAAGAAAATTATAAAAAACTCAACGATTATTGTGTGAAATAAACGTTAATTGTTAACTTTCGAGTTCTGTTATGTGTTTAATGTTCGATGGAATGCAACTAGTGCGCCGCTGATGCCCTGGAAGCTGCAAACAGGTCAGTAATTTGCACCATGTTCATAGTTATATTTTGCCGTCTTTATTTGGGTGCCGGGGCCTGTGGCGGTGTCGTATGGCTTGTTACGACTTGTTAATACCACGAGACTCGTCTTTGGAAGCTAACACGCGGTATGGGAGATGTTTTTGACTAAAATTTGTGCTACCTACAGTAGTAATGTGTTATGATTGTTCGAAAGATGTTCAGGCAGTCACTATTATAAAATAATAAAAAGTTAATTAAATATAGAGATTATTCATCTTCCAGCTGTGCTAGGAACTTTGCCCTAATGTTTTTTTTTTTTATGGAACCTTGCATTTTGCAATAAAACACGGAAAGGCTCCAAAGGACTTGTAGCCATGACCATTAAACATTCTATAAAAAAAAATACGAAAATATATTATTTTGATCTTGGCTAGGATCTAGGCTCTTACTAGTGCATGTTTTAATAAAATCTATTCAATAGTTTGTGAGTGCGTACACAAGCCATTAAAAAAATTAAAAAGATGGTCCTCTATTAGTACACAGACTATAAAATAAACTATGTAACATAACATATAAAAAAATGTTACCGTAACGTAAAAATAATTGATCGCACAAAAAAAGAAAGTTTTAAATATTTGGGGTCACATTGCACTGAAAAGGCATACACACATAATGAATTTAATTAGAAAGTTAGATTACAAACACTTTAAAACACATAATAGGATGTTTGTAAAAGTTGTTTTCACCATAAATGCTGACACTTTCGACAAATTTATCTCGTTTGATCATTGGTCAAGTATTTTGCAACTTATTTGCATTAATTTGTAACTCTGAAAGGATTGCTAAAGACTACAAAAATGTCATATTTATTTGGTGGTAGAGCCAAGCTGTAGCCAATTGAGCTCATATATGGGCTGGCTCGACCGGGTAGTACCACCTTCTCACAGAAGTTGGGCGTAAAGTAGCTGTTACAGCTGCATTTTGTACGATGAGCAGGAGAACTAGAAGCCTAAGCCCCCTCCCCCCTTTACCCCTCCCTCTGTCCCACTCCCCTTCAGGTCGGCAATTTGCAAGCGATACCTTTCCCATGCCTACGTTAATTGTATAACATTAGATGGGCAGTACGCTTGTGGGCGTACGAAGCAGGGTTGTTACGAAAAAATCACCTTGTTTTAAACACCGTGTTTAAAACATGTCTTAATCATTTAAAACATGTTTTAAACACGGTGATTTATTCCTTCTGATTTGAACACGTTTTAAATGTTTTTTTCATTTTAAATTTCCCGTTTTTTTTGCAACTCTGGTAGAAGTACACAGTACATTTTTGCTACAGAAATCCACCCTTTGATTAGACCATCCAAATAACTCCCATCTCTCTACGTCATTCCTTTGCCAATATTCTTAATGATTTTTGACTGCTTTGGTTTCAAATATAATTATTCTGATACCGTATTGCTTAATACTATGAAATCAACGTATGCAGTAACTTCCAGGCCATATAGAACCAGTATATCCTTGTATCAATTCACTTTCAATATGTCCCCATGCCACAGTACAACAAGAACAGTATGCTAACTCCAGTCCTTCAGAATACGTCAAAAACATACAGCCATATGAATAAAAAGATCATATACTTTAAGAAAAATCGCCAGACTTACATTAAAACTTGTATAGTCCCAAACTTAGTAACCCTTGTACTATGGGTATCATATAATGGACTTCCCGATCTCAGTGACACCCAGATAGTGATGGGATGTTCTCGAGAACATTCTCACCCTCGGAAACTTACTCGTGAGTTTTTTTTATTTTGGGTGACGTTATCCTAACTTTCAATCTTAAAAACAATTAAAACCACCATACTTGCATGTTTAATGAGGTTTATGCCAAGTTTAACATGCTTCAGAAGATAAATTCTCGAAAATTCTCACGAGTAAGTTTCCGTAAGTTTCCGAGGGTGAGAATGTTCTCGAGAACATCCCATCACTACACCCAGACCAAGGAAAATTACGAAGAGACCATTTCCAAACCACTAAACTAAGCTGGGCAATATATATTCATCTCTCTCTAACAACAGGTCTGGCGTATTAGCTTATATTCATTGTTATGTATGTATAATTAGTTGAATGTTGTATTTTTAAGTATGTTTTTACAAATGCACCTCCAAAGTTAAGATCGATCTTAGATGCAGTTTGGACGTTTAATGTATGGAAAATCTGTCAAAAACAGCGTCTTAAGATCGATCTCAACTTTGAGATGCAGTTATTAATACGAGCCTTAGGGCACTAATGTTCGTGTATGCCAGGTCTACAATATAAAACGTCATAACTTGTATGTAGTTGACATACTGTTCTGTTTATACTGTGCCACCTCAAGCTCACTACATACACAGTTAACTGAGGTCAGTGCTTACAACGTGTATAATAATCATCCAATCACGTTTGAAAGTTATATTCATGACTTAACTTATGTTTTCCTTGTATCTTATTTAAACAGGGTTTAAATTTGTCCATTAGTTTTTGCCTACTGCACATTATAAGCGACTGTAACCTAGGGGCGACCACGTTGGGCTAGCAATCAGAAGGTCCCAGGTTCGATCCCCGGTGGAGCATGCACCAATGGATGAATTTTCATCTATGTGCATAATTTACAGTTCGCTTACGGTGAGGGAAAACATCGTGAGGAAACCAACCTATCCCTCGGGATTAGGTAATAGTCAGTTCCTGTATACACGGCGACAAGGTTCACCACCTGTCACGTTGGGTTCTGACTATCTGGTGAAACGTGGGCTTTGAGTTGGCTTAATACCTCCACAATGTGGTGGTGTATGGCCACTCAAGCCTCTGAATACCCCCGAATGGGGATAAAAGTCGTGACGTTATAGTTTATGCTCGAATAGATTCGATTGACGGGCCCGTTGGCGTGGTTGGTTGAAATTCCGCCTTTCACGCTGCAGGTCGTAGGTTCGATTCCTACCCGGGACATGCATTTGTGTGCATGAACATGTCTGCATGTCCCGAGTCTGGGTGTATATGTATATTAAGTATGTATTTACAAACAAAAAAGTAGTATATGTAGTAATATCAGTTATCTGGTTTCCATAGTACAAGCTCTGCTTAGTTTGGGATCAGGTAGCCGTGTGTAAAACAATGTCCCACGATATTTAATTGTATTTATTCTCAGTTTTATTGGTGGTAGACCCGAGCTGTAGCCATTGCCTCCTCATAAATGGGACCGGAGTAGTACCACCTTCTCACACAAGATCGGCGTAAAGTAGCTATTATAACTGCGATTCGTACGATGAGAGAAAGCCGGAAGCCCAGCCACCTCCCTCTCCTCCCCCCCCTCCTCTGTCCTACACCCTTCAGGTCGGCAACGTGCGAGCGATGCCATTGGTATAGCTTCTATAGGCTACGGTAACTGCTTAACATCAGGCGAGCCGTACGCTTGCCACCTTAGTTACATAAAAAAAATCCTCGGTAAAGCATAATCGTCGCCACGTTTAATGTCGGCTGAAGTCAGACACAGTAACGACCCATTAGCGCTAACGGCTAACGCTCCGTTAGAGTTCATTACACTTAAGTGTTGATATATACACGTTGTAAATGTCTCGATATTATTTTTATAGTTAAAACTAGTTTTGAACGCGTGTCTAGTCAAATTGACCTTGTAAATTTTGACGTAACTCGTGTTTAACTTTTTTGTAATAACACCGTCTGTTATTCAGATATTGTAACTAGGTAAGTTGAAGCGAGAAAACCAACCAACGTTTCATTCCTCTTTTTTAGGGTTCCGTACCCAAAGGGTGCCAACGGAACCCTATTACTATTATGTGACTAAGGTGGCAAACAATCGTACGGCCAGCCTAATGTTAAGCAGTTACCGTAGCGATAAAGTTATTAAAAAAATATTTCGCTGTTAGAAATCGTAAGATATACCTACTCTATCTAATTATTAATATCTGCTAATTAAATAGACTTCTGTTTAATAGCTTTATAGATGGGGAGCCGTAGAAGGATTTTCTGGATTTACTCGAGCGCGTCAGATTAAGATAAGGGAGATAGCTTACACATTGATAAGAACCTCCAACCAGTATGAGCCCTTAATATTGGTGGGTACGATCAGGGGAACCTAAAAAAAATAGACCACCTTAAAATACTCGATCTCGTCAGGTTAAGATAAGGGGTAATCATTACTAGCTAAGAAGTGTCAAAAGTGTCAATTTTGCTAATTTGATCGTCATTTTAAGAAATGGGAGCATCTGGGAGTTTCACTTTTTCATCCTTTAATTTTTTTTTATAGGACTGCGGTGGCAAAAAAGCGTACGGCCCGCCTGATTTAAAGCAGATACCGTAGCCTATAGATGCTTACAAAATCTGGCGCGCTCGAGTAATTATTTTTTTAAATTATGTTTGAGTATTTCCATGTCATTACTTTTTATAAAAAAAAATGAAATTGACATGTAGACGCTTCCCCCACCGCTGAAAGTGGAAACATCTAGAACAATGTATTCTTCCTATCATCTCATCTACCGAATCTACTAGGTTTGGACGACGCTCGAGTAAATCCACGAAGTGCACACTGGGCTCTCCATCCATTATTCGCCTCCAAAATTTACATTGTCCTCTGAATTACTAATTCAGCCACTATCCACGTTATAAAGAGTTACCTATAGAATCAACTTAGGTTCCGTGGGAAAAATGAAATCTGTGGTTTTTATAATTCCCCATTATTAATTCTGCAATAAAATTGTTGTTAACAGCCAAATTCTTCGAGCAAAGAATTTGGCTGATAGATAGCTAATAATAATATCCTGGGACATTTTTTACACACGGCTATCTGATCCCAAACTAAGCAGAGCTTGTACTATGGAAACCATATAACTGATATTACTACATATACTACTTTTTTATTTGTAAATACATACTTAATATACATATACACCCAGACTCCGGACATACAGACATGTTCATGCATACAAATGCATGTCTCGGGTAGGAATCGAACCTACGACCTGCAGCGTGAAAGGCGCCACCGGCTATATCGATTGTTATAGAAATGTATAACCCTCTTCCATGCTTCGCAGTCTAACGACATGATTCGATGTTTATATAATAACTCTTCCATTGGCTTGCAATTGCTCTCGTTACGGGCAACGAGCATTCGTTGCGATCGTTAAACTTTGATAACAAGGGTTAACCGGTTATTTATAACGGACGTTATCGTTGGGACGGTGGAATTAAATAATTTATTGATTGGTTTCATGAAAGATTATTTTGTTGCATCGATCTCATTTCAAACAAATTCCAACTAGCATTTGCGCGAGGTTTTTTTAGTGTCACCAGGGTTTTTTAGGGTTCCGTACCTCAAATGGGGAAACATTGAACCTAAAGGGTTCCTTTTTAGGGTTCCGTACCTCAAAAGGAAAAAAACGGAAACCGGACGGACTTATTGTCCGTCTGGCTGTCTGTCTGTCTGTCAAGACGTGCACAGCCGTAACCGCTGATGTTACAAGCTTAGAATTTTAACAGTAGCTACCTTTTATAGCGTAGAAGAAGAGCGTAGGAAGGATTTTGAAAAATTCCACCCTTAAGCGGGTAAAATCAGGGGTTAAAGTTAGTTTGAGGTCCCAATTTTTCTGAAGATAGATACGTGAAAATTAGTATTTAGGCCACTCATTACAAATAGAAAATAAACTTCGGTGTTTTTGAAAATTTCGCAAGGAACCCTCCGGGCGCGAGACCGACTCGCACTTGCCCAGTTTTTTGCTTTCAAGCGACGGTTTTATCCGTATACTTGATATAGAAATGGTGACATCCAATCACAATCAGCGCAGTTGTTTTGAAGCTCCTCTCAGACGAACAAACATATATTTATCGTGCTTACTATAAATACAGAGTGACGTAGTTGTTTTCACCAGTGTCGCTTGTTTATCTACTAGGATAACAGAATTTAGTAGGAATTCGTGAATCACTGCGATGCTGGACTCTGTACCATGCAGGCGGAGAGATGAATCTGTTTTGGGATTGCGAGGCGCTCATAGCCAGCTGCAATCACTGATCGGTACACGATCGGAGGTTAAGCAACGCTCGGCAAGGTCAGTTAGATGGGTGATCATTTAGTTGCATTTGAACTGAGCGTCTCCGTGCTTCGGAGGGCACGTAAAAAGTCGGTCCCGGTTGTTGTCATCTAGACAGTCGTTAAGCCTTGTCAGAGGCGAGCGGCTTGAACAACTCTGACATCAGGTTTGCCACTAACCATTACAGAATACAATCCCGAGCATGTTTTTCAATCCCGGGATTACGGGATTTTAAATGCGTAATCCCGGGATTAGATTATGTGGTTTCTAATTGGGCTCGAATAAAAATACTTGCGTAATTTCTTAAAAAATGTTTGGAATATTGTTGCACACAACACAAATTACAATAATAGTAAGAAATAAAAAAGACAAAACAATAAACCTATTAGAATTTCGAAAATACAATCGCAGAAATATCAAAGCATCCAATGTTTGACTTCCAAGCCTGCTTCGTAGTTTATTGCCAACATAAGCAGCAGCCGAAAAAGCTCGCTCAGGTTCTACACTGGTTGGAGATATAGACAATAGATACTTATACCTATGTGGTTTCTAAGTGATATCCACGAATTCCTCCATTTTCAAACAGGCTCATTTCACGTCTAATTCTAAATTAGACCTGTTTGTGGCAATCCCGAGATTAGCCAAGTACAGTCCCGGGATTTTCGGGATCAGAAAACGGCCGGGATCCCGGGATTGTATTCTCTAAGATAAGTTCCGTTCCTCAATATGAAAAAAAAAATACTGAATCGTATACTGGAAAACCAATAAAGTATTATCTTCATAAATTATTGGCGGTTGACATGTTATCGGCTATCTGTTAGCAACCGACAACATGAGGACCGCCACGAATTTGCTATGTACACTTACAAATTCATGAAGATAATAACCATTACAAAACAATCTCTAGATTGTTTTCTAATGGTTAAAAGACTCGGGGCCCAGATTTGAACCAGAAAAGGGAATTGAACCCGCTCCACGCGACATGTGTGTCTCACCACCAAAATAACGCCACACGACACGTGCCCGCCACCGAACTGAGGTATGCACGCTATTTATACACATACATATGATATGACACGATGTCTGGAAGGAGAGATTGTTAATGATATAATTATGAGTAGGTTGCGTATTTAAAAACCGGACAAGTGCGAGTAGGACTCGCGCCCTGAGGGTTCCGTACAAATTGGGACCCCCATATAAACTTCCACCCCTTATTTTACCCCCTTAAGGGGGGAATTTTCAAAAAAGATGTAATTCATATTTTTTTATTTGTAATTAGTAGCTTAAATTCAAAATTTCGAGATCTCTAGCTTCAAAATTATTTTAACTCCCATACAAACGTCCACCCCTTATTTTACCCCTTTAGGGGTGGAATTTGCGAAATCGCTGAAATTACTATTTCTTATTTGTGATTAATGGCTTAAATAAAAATTTTCATGGCTCTAACTTCAGAAATGCGGGACTTTCCTACAAACTTCCACCCCTTATTTTACCCCCTTAGGGGTGGAATTCATGGTGGAATTTCATGTTTGTAACTCTAGCAGTTTGGGCTGTGCACGTCTTGACAGACGGACAGACAGACGGACAACAAAGTGATCCTATAAAGGTTCCGTTTTTACCCGACTACGGCGGAGGGTTATGATTTTGACCGGTATGTATGTATGTATGTATGTATGTATGTATGTATGTATGTAGGTATGTATGTATGTATGTATGTATGTATGTATGTGCGTCTGTTCCCACCTAACTTCCAAACTACTTGTCGTAATTTGACAAATGAGGTATCGTTAGAAGCGGCTTAATGGCGCGCTGGTTATAGGCTATGTGACGTCACATAAAATTGCATATGGCGCCCTCTAGAGGACATAATGTCATGATCTAAAAAAAAAACATTTTTTAATAAAACCGTGTGGGGTATCAAATGAAAGAGCTTGATGAGCACATTTCAAAAATATATATATTGTTACCTATAACTCCAAAATAATTAAATAAAAAGTAAGTTTAAAAACTAAAACCCGACTACTGAAAAATCGCGCTCTAAAAAGTATGAAACAAGAAAATATTCTCATCTAGAGGATAGCCGTGGTCCGTGTTCATATGCCATTTGGCCCTAAAGGACCTACACGGACCACGGCTATCCTCTAGATGAGAATATTTTCTTGTTTCATACTTTTTAGAGCGCGATTTTTCAGTAGTCGGGTTTTAGTTTTTAAACTTACTTTTTATTTAATTATATTGTTCCTTTTGAGGTACGGAACCCTAAAAATTACGCTCATGCTAGCTTCAATCATTAATCGCTAAATAATTGATCCGGTCCGGATTCACAAGATAAAGCGTTGACAGTTTTGCCATAGCATATTTGTCAAAACGCCATATTTACTCGTTTTACTAAATAACTGGACAATGACTAGCTATGCCCGCGACTTAATACGCGTGAATTTTAGAAAAATATGACCCGCGTGGAATTTAATCGGATTTTTAATTTTTTATTAAAAAAAATAATTATACTTTTATTTTTGAAAAAGGTTTATCTTTTTTAAAATAAAAGACGTAGCCTAAGTTACTCCTTATAACATCAACTATCTGCCAGTGGAAGTCCCGTCAAAATCGTTCCAACAGTTTCCAAGATTAGCGGGAACAAACATTCACACAGACAGACAAAACAATTAAAATTTTATTTTTTGTTAAAATTACCGTATACTATATTTTCATGCATTCAGTAAAAAGCTGTTATTTTGGCAGTACAAACAGACACTTCAATTTATATATCACGTGACGATTCTAAAGCGGGCGCTAAGTGGCTATGCACACGGAGCAACTTTCAAACGAAACTATCGCCGAATCTATCAACTTTTCAATGTTTTTTTGGCAGTGGCAGCCAAAAATTGCCAGTTGCCGCTAGTGATGGGATGTTCTCGAGAACATTCTCACCCTTGGAAACTTACTCGTGCGAATTTTTGAGAATCTAATATTTTGGGTGACGTTATCCTAACTTTAAATCTTAAAAACAATTAAAACCACCATTAATGAGGTTTATGCCAAGTTTAACATGCTTCAGAAGATAAATTCTCGAAAATTCTCACGAGTGAGTTGCCGAGGGTGAGAATGTTCTCGAGAACATCCCATCACTAGTTGCCGCGGTTGCCGCGATTGTTTAATATGAAAACAGCTAGTTGCGAGTTGCCAGTTGCCAGTTTCCGCTCAAGTTACCCGTGTGCATAGCCCCTAATAGTTCAAGGTATAGTCAAGATTGTGTACCAAAGGAATCCCTGTCTTAACTTGTTATCATTAAACTTGTTATCTCTGACATTTGACCTACAATCAACATTTCAAAGAACCATGGACCAGTTACTAAGGGGACTGGCCCTAAGCAGGTCGACCGAGTGGTCGGCCTAGTACTAACATCGACATAAAACGAAGCGAGTAGTTCAACTATTTACCGGTAAATAGTAAAATGTAAATGAAAAACCAATGACCACGTTTTTTTTCATACAAATATCTAATAAGGGCACCTCTTTCTTTAGTCTTTACTCTGTGCAAAGAACTCTTAAGACGAGGGTTCGAAATTTGGTTGATTTTCTATTCTACTTTTTCTTTGAGTAAGTATGTGGACTAGGAATCTTATATTTAGATGTATGATTTTTGACTATATTATCTTGAGTATCTTTAAATCCAAATCACGATTTGACGAAATTTTCTCGATAAAAAAAAATTATGAAATGAGCTCTAATTATTTACAATTTTCCTTGCTACCACGATGTTTTTACGATTTAGATCACGAAATTATTTCTAAAACATAGCAAATAATGATATCTAAACTACCCTTCAACCATATTTTAATTCATGAAGTAGTTTTTTTTTAATTCAAGAAAATGTGGTTTGGCGCTTACGTTGTTTATTTCCGAGCGCGCGCACAATATCGCCATCTCACATTTTAAGTACTTGAACTAACCATGTCTCTCTCTAACTTTGTATTGTCAGTGTCCGCTCGGACTTGTTCGACGTCGGACCTGTGAAGGATTTTTTAAAAAATATTACGAAAAAATATTACGGTCGTGCCACATTACAGGTACAGTACAGTATTTACAGTCCGCCGACGCCTATGATAAATAAATAAATATCCTTGGAAATTCTTTTACACATGACTACCTGATCCCAAACTAAGCAGAGCTTGTACTATGGAAACCAGATAACTGATATTACTACATATACTACTTTTTGTTTGTAAATACAAACGAAATATACACTTAATTACACCTAGACTCGGGACATGCGGACATGTTCATGCACACAACTGCATGTCCTGGGCAGGAATCGAACCTATGACCTGCACTGCAGCGTGATTTTCGTTTGCTTTTCCTTGTCTTGTGTAATTTCTTTTCATCTCTTGTCATTTTGTGTCATCTCTTGTCATTTTGTGTCATCTCTTGTCATTTCATAGTTATTCGTGTCATTTCTGTAAAAACTCCCTATTTCGCTTACTGTTATATACTTGCAGCATGGTCTTGGGCCGACAGTGGGAATACATTGCTTGTCAAAACAATGGAGTCGCTTTATTGCGTTTGTTGTAGGTATGGATGGGCAAGTAATAAATATATCATACATCAATAAATTATCTTAAAAAATAACATTACAGATATGGATAGGAAAATGTTTGTCCGTCCTATTCAATCTATTATATTATAAACGAAAGTAACTCTGTCTGTTACCTTTTCACGGCTAAACCGCTGAACCAATGTTGATGAATTTTGGTATGGAGATAGACTGGGTTTTGGCGGAGAACATAGGCTACTTTTTAGGGTTCCAAAGGGTGCTAACGGGACCCTATTACTAGGCCTACGCTGTCCGTCTGTCTGTCTGTCCGTCTGTCAGCGCGGGCTGTATCTCACGAACCGTAACAGGTAGAGAGTTGAAATTTTCACTGAATGTGTATTTCTGTTGCCGGTGCAGAACAAATACTAAAAATATAATAACATTTAAAAATAAATATCAAGTCTCAAACTTGATATTTTTGATGTGTTTATTCTACGGTGGTACGGAACCCTTTATGTGCGAGTCCGACGCCTTCAGATCTTATGAATGTTTTCTTGAAATAAATATAGTGTATTTTAAGTAATTAACTGGCCAACCCTCAGGTCCTACCTACCATGTTAGGATCTTTTTCGTTCTAGCGGGTGTAAACCGTGATTTAACGAGTTAATGTGATAATTTTTGTATTTTTTAAATTATTCAATTCAATGTTTTTGTTTCAGACATAGTCCAATATTGATTATTAAAATTATTATAATTTCACAATAAATATAAAACAATAAATAAAAGTAAAATTAAATTTAAAAAAAAAATATATATTTATTTTTAAACCGACTTCAAAAAGGAGGAGGTTTCTCAATTCGACCGTATATTTTTTTTTTTTATGTGTGTTCGCGGATAACTTCGTTGTTTATGAACCGATTTTGATGATTCTTTTTTTGTTGGTAAGGAGATATCCCAGCGGTGGTACCATGATAAGGAAACCAGGATCTGATGATGGCATCCCAGAGAAATCGAGGGGAACCTTCGAAAATCGTAGGAGCGACTAGTGCGTTTGTAATTTTTTTCATTAAGTATTTTAAAGCACTACTATTTTATGAAGGTCTGGAGTCGATCTGATGATAGAGCCGAAAGACAGTCGAGGGAACTCCTCAACGATTTACAACAATTACCTGGTGTTTGGGCTTGATTAATTTGTATTGATGAGAGCTTTACACCTAGATGGGTTGTGACTGTCATTAGGGGTCTGATGATGAAGACGAAGGACAGTCAAGTGAACTCCTCAACGTTTTACAGCAATTACCTGGTGTTTGGGCTTGATTAATTTGTATTGATGAGAGCTTTACACCTAGATGGGTTGTGACTGTCATTAGGGGGTCTGATGATGAAGACGAAGGACAGTCAAGTGAACTCCTCAACGTTTTACAGAAGCTACCTTGTGTTTGGGCTTGATTAATTTGTATTGATGAGAACTTTACACCTAGATGGGTTGTGACTGTCATTAGGGGACTGATGATGAAGACGAAGGACAGTCAAGGGAACTCCTCAACATTTTACAGAAGCTACCTTGTGTTTGGGCTTGATTAATTAGTATTGATGAGAACTTTACACCTAGATGGGTTGTGACTGTCATTAAGGGTCTGATGATGGAGTCAAAAGACAGCCGAGAGAACTCCTCAACGATTTACAGCAATTACCTGGTGTTTGGGCTTGATTAATTTGTATTGGAGAGAACTTTACACCCATATGGGTTATAAGTGCCATTACAGGTCTAATGATGGAGACCATAGACAGTCGAGGGAATTTCTCAAAGATTTACAGCAGTTACCTTTTGTTGGGCTTACTTCATATGGTTCAAAATGCCAAAATGTTCATTGGTATGGCGCCACTAAAAATCGTGTAATAAAATTATTTATATAAAAAAAAACAAACCGACTTCAAAAAAACCTGGATCACTAAAAAGCCTGAAATAATATTTCTATTACCTACCACCTCTGCCTACCCCTTCGGGAAAACCGGACGTGATGGTGTGTTATCGAGTATTTGGAGTCGGTGCCAATCTTGGTATGCCAAGTCTACCTACTATAAAAGTAAGAAGATAGATTGGCACCGACCCCAAATACTCGATAACACACCATCACGTCCGGTTTTCCCGAAGGGGTAGGCAGAGGTGGTAGGTAATAGAAATATTATTTCAGGCTTTTTAGTGATTTTTTTTAATTTTTCATGTTTTATCATTAAAATACAATATAATATAACATAAATTAAAATAAAATACAATAAAATAAAAACCTACCCCTAATTAAACAAATACCGTCCGCGTGGGATACTGGCTGCATGTCCTCCCTGTATTCAAGCTGTTCCTGTTGTCAAGCGAATTTTTTGAGCAAGGAAAGAGCCAGCCCTCTTGTCACCTGTGGCGGTAACCAGTCTAAGGGTGATTTTGATAGATAATAAAGATAAACAAAAAATAAATGCATGGTTAAATCAATAAAATTAATAAAAACTGAAAATTAAATTAAAACATAAATTAAATATGGTAAAAAAAAATATTATGACACCGCTGATGACTTCATGATCGGCATCGAAGTTAAGTACCAAAGTATTCCTTAGCCTACGAAACATGAAAAAGATACTCATATCCGGCAGTCAGTCACTGACACAGAGTATGTACATTTTTACCCGACTACGGTGGGCGGAGGGTTATGATTTTGACCGATATGTATGTATGTTCATCTGCTCCCGTATAACGTCCAAACTATTTTTATATCATAATAATTTGACTAATGAGATATCGTTGGACGCGTCTGGATCGTCCGCTGGTTATAGGCTATTATACGATCGAAGTATTGTTATACGTATCTATCAGCATATTGTAGGTATCGTTTGTCTTCTTTTGACTTACTTTGTCTTCAGCAATAAAAACAACATAGAAATTAAATTATTTTTTTCAAATACACTCGACATAAAAATCCCATATAAAACGAAAAAAATATATTTGAATATTTTCATCCATTTCATCTATTTTAAAAGGTGCACTGGGACATATTATTTTAATTGTACGAATTAAACAATATTGTTCCTTCAAAAAATAACTATACTATAGTCTACTCCATAGCTGTTCTGTCCTAGCTAAGCGAGAGGGATATATCCTTCGGCAGCTCACGCGACGCCAGCCACACCCCGAAACTAAAATTCATTTTTTTCTTGTATCGTCTTAAGTATTGTCTAGATGACGGATGAATTGAAATAACGATGAAAATGCAAATTTATTATTACCCACGTACATTTAAGCCAAAAATAAATGCCCGACAATCGGTTGCTAAGCGAAATTAAAAATAAACCAGCATCAATATAGCACTGAATTATTTCGTAATATCGCTTTTAAGCAATAACGTATTATCCGCATTGAAGAAAACGAACTAAAACGCACCCTAATCCGAATTAATAAAGTACAAATCGCTAGAAATATTCTCAATGGTTGGTTTTGTTGAGAGGTTGAATTATCGCATAGCGTGATATACATTGACGCGTGGGTGTGACGTGGCCGACGCCGTGTAGGTCAGTGGGCCAGCGGTGTACGTCACGCGCCGCGTTATTACCGCGTAACGTAACGCCGCTATTCGCGTTGCGTGACACATTACAAGCGGCAGACAGAAGTATCATGGAATTCATGAATTAATGTTTTAACGTGGTTTAAAGCCACTAAGGTGGCAAGCAAGCGTACGGCTTGCGTGAATTTAAGCAGTTACCGTAGCCTATAGATGCTTTCACGTCATTGACCTGAAGGGGAGGGGAAGGGGGGGTTGGGCTTCCGGCTTTCTCACTCATCGACATCGTACAAAACGCAGCTGTAATAGCTACTGTACGCCGATCTTCTGTGAGAGGGTGGTACTACGGTCGAGCCAGCCCATACTTATATGAGCTGCAGTCAATTGGCTACAGCTTGGTTCTACCACCAGTAAAAAATATAATACCCATTAGATATAATATAATACTGTAATGATATGTCAACCCGCCATGAATACTTTAGAACTAAGAAAATAGAAGGGGGAGTTAAGGCATTTTAGCGAGGTGGAGATTTGGATGGGTGGCCCATAGAGCATCTGATGTCCTCCGTACTTCGGAGGATACAGTTTTTGTTTGATATTCGTTACGGGTAATTTTTTGAAGTAGGTTAAAATGTTGAGTTGAACTTCTGATATGTACTATGACAGGCCTCAGTCACTCTGTGGTTTCGGTCGAACTAGCTCCAATCGGTTCGCGTACAAAGTCTGTACGCAATTCAATATGGCCGCCGCGCTCCTGGCGTGAACACGCGCTATAACGTTTCGCGCGCTTTTGGTTGGTCGCTCGCGTTGGAATTATTATTTTAAAATTAAAAATGACGAGCAAGACGAACTGTGGCGTATATGGCTGTCTAAATAGTTATAGAAACTGCAAATTGACTTTTTTTTCTTTGCCAGCTGATTGTGAAAGGTAATTGAAGCTAATTGAAGTTTTATTTTGTTATTTAGATATAAAAAGAAGCTCATAGTTCAGTGCAGTAGACGTTATTTACAAGAGGTAGGATCGAATAGTGGAATTGAAGCGAAAATATGTAATTTGGAACAGAATGAAATGACAGTTTTTTACGGTTATACCACGTTATACCTACCAGCATCGATTACGGAATACCTACCTACCTTAATTCCTTTCATAGTTGACGAGATCCATCGTGTTGCCAGTTTTTCTACTTACCTATATTCGTATTAGACACTTACCTAAGTCGATATAAGTAGATACTAGTTGCCGTAGCGTTTTATGAGCACTCGGCCACCGGCGGAAAAAGCGAGTGAGAGAAATATAAATTCAAGGTTAACGGTCATAACTCAATGAGCGACTTGCACTTGCTGTTGCTTGATATTCTACTATGCATCCATGCTATGCTATTGCGTATTGTTCCCATGCTATTGCGTGCTGTTATATGCGCTAATTAATTTACTAAAACATATTAATTTCACCACTCCATGTCCATGCTTCCCTTCAGACTACATTTTTAAATTATTTGTTAGATTTCGCATTTATGCTGCCATTAAATTTAATAACCGCTATTTTAAAGACAAAAAATATCGAAGGCATTACATTAAAGTGCAACAACTGTAATTTTTTAAAATGTATAGTTTTAATTAACATTTAAATACAAAAATGTTGGTACTATTTTATTTTTATTAATTGTGACAACCCTACCGATTGAAGGTTAAGTAGCGTGCAGCAGCGTGCGGCAGCGGGACGGCGAATTACATACGCTAACGCGTTGCGTCAAGGCACAATTTAGATTGCGCGCGGTCGGGCGCGGCAAGTTTAGGTAATAATAATAATTTAAAATGTCGGCTTTCTTCAAGATCAAAGGAGTGCAACTTCTGTACTCCTTATCTATTCTGTGACTATGATTAGACACCACATTAAGGTGATACAAATGTTCAACTGTGTGGGTCTAAGTAAATGGTTTGATGAAGTAGCTGGCTTATGTGCAATATAAAGTATACAACATTAAGCCTCATATGGTCGGGAATAAAATGACTTAGCCGATTTACTTTAAATGTTACCAAATTTTGTAGAAATCGATTTCAAAATATGAAATTGTCAACCTTAATCGTAAATGTTCTCCATAGCAACTGAACAGATTTACGTGAAACCTATACCAGAAAAATTGTCAAGACTTGTCTCAGAATCCGTGGATCCAAGATTTAATATTAGTCATTTTATTTAAAAAAATAATCAATAATAACCTTAAATATGCGACAAACGTCATGGGTCATCATGACTTGGCCGGCAAAATGTTCCTGGCAGTAGCGCAATGGCGCCGTTGAAAGCTGGACGTGCGCGCAAATTTTTGCGTGAAATTCGTAAAAATGTTACGTCTTCTTAGCTTTTTATGAATTAAATCACGTTTTAAATAGTTTAAATATAATATTGAACATATTTTTTAGAATATTATATGCTTACTAATATTTTTAAATTAATATTTATGTCAGTGACGCGTTTTGTTGTCATCATAGATTATGAATAATATAGAATGATGAATAGGTATATGATTAAAAAGCATAATCGTCCTTTAAAAACCGCTTACCTACTTTCTAATCTTATTGTCTTGCCTAACAACAACAACAGGTTGGGCTAACAATCAGAAGGTCCCAGGTTCGATCACCGGTGGGGCATGCACCAATGGATGAATTTTCATCTATGTGCATAATTTACAGTTCGCTGACGGTGAGGGAAAACATCGTGAGGAAACCTACCTATCCCTCGGGATTAGGTAATAGTCAGTTCCTGTATACACGGCGACAAGGTTCACCACCTGTCACGTTGGGTTCTGGCTATCTGGTGAAACGTGGGCTTTGAGTTGGTTAATCCCTCCACAGTTGTGGTGGTGTATGGCCACTCACGCCTCTGACTACCCCCGAATGGGGATAAAAGTCGTGACGTTACATTTAATTTTTTCATAGTTTTTGTCTTGCCTATGATATCTTTTTATACCACTGAGTTGCAACACAAACTTGTTTTTTTTTGGCGGGAAGTGGCGAAGTGCAACATTGAAAATCTATATTATTATAGGTAGGTACTTGACACTGGCTATATGCGACAAGGAAAGCCAAGACAAAAAAACATGCGTACGGCCCGCCTGATGTTAAGCGTGTTTCAGTTGATGTTATTCATACTACTTAATATTAGTGATACGAAATTATTTTTGTTTGCTTATTTTTAAGCTGGACTAACCACCGTTTGGTGGGTTAGTACCACCCTCTCATAGAAGATCGGCGTAAAGCAGCTATTACAGCTGCGTTTCGTACGATGAGTGAGAGAGCCGTAAGCCCAAACCCCCCCCCCCCCCTTCTCCCCTACCCCTTCCCTTCAGGTCGCCAATGTTTACTATATGTTTAGTTTTATTGAGCATCAGGATTAAGTTGGGAGACCGGAGTTCAATGCTCGACATTACTAAACCATACATCACAGCTTCTTAGGGATGGGTCCAAATTTAATAAGCAGCTAAATTTGCAGTGCTAAATTTATTTAGTGTCATCACCTGTTAAATATTTTTTTAGAAATGTAACGTCACACTTTTTATCCCCATTCGGGGGTAGTCAGAGGCTTGAGTGGATATACACCACCCCATTGTAGAGGTATTAACCAACTCAAAGTCCACGTTTATACAGGGTGATTTTTTCAAGTGTGCGTGGATGGCCAAATCCGAAACTATAAGGAATATCGAAAGGTACTCAAAGAAGTCTCGGGGCCGATTTTGGTGAAAACTAAAACTGCATCATTGGATTTTTGAAAAAAACTAAATTCGTAGCCAGGAATCGAACTAGTTGATTTCGAACTAGTTGAAAAAACCACTTACTGTATTATTACACCATTCGATAGTGTCGCTGATAAGGAACGAATTCTGGGAAGTAATGACATACGGCAAACTTAATAAAAACTGTGTTTTTTAATAAACTGCTGCATATTTTCAAGTTGACTGTAATAAGTCATACGTACATTACCTTTACCTTGTTCGAAATTATGCTCATTATTTTTATTTATTTACCTTCGCAGCGCAGTCATCTTCACAACATTATGTTCTAATTACAAATTTTCAATCATTTTTGAACAATTAATCAGTTTAGGTTTAATAGTTAGGTAACTTAAGAGAAATAAAATAGTATTTTGTTTAAAATTAGCTCTTTCCTTAAGTTTACCGTAAAAACAATATTCAAACTAGTTGATTTAGAATAAAAAACCAAATACTGTATTATTACAGCATGCGATAGTGTCGCTGATAAGAAACGCATTTTGAGAAGTAATTACAATTTTCATCAAAATCAGCCCCGAGATTCTTTTGAGTACTTTTCGATATCACTCATAGTTTCGGATTTGGCCATCCACGCACACTTGAAAAATTCACCCTGTATAGTCAGAACCCAACGTGACAGGTGGTGAATCTTGTCGCCGTGTATACAGGAACTGACTATTACCTAATCCCGAGGGATAGGTAGGTTTCCTCACGATGTTTTCTCTCGCCGTCAGCGAACTGTAAATTATGCACAAAGATGAAAATTCATCCATTGGTGCATGCCCCAACGGGGATCGAGCCTGGGACCTTTTGATTGTTAGCCCAACCTGTTCACCACAGTCGCTTGCAGTGCAGTTGTTATCCCGAGATTCGAGTCTCCATGATTTTCCCTGTTTTCGGAACAATACCCACTTAGGTGTTGTAATTATTATGTATTGTTCCGAAAACTGGCAAAGTGGAAGCTCGAAGAACCCCAGCGAGACAGTGGAGCAAATCTTGCTTCATTGCCCTGTATTTGCACGCCAAAGATATGATGCACACACAAACATAATAAAATTTGTACGGAACCCTCAGAGCACGAGTCCTACTTGCACTTGTCCGGTTTTAATTTGTAATGAGTAGCCCAAATACAAATTTTCATGTCTCTAGCTTCAGAAAAATTGGGACGCCTATACAAACTTGCACCCCCTATTTTACACCGTTAGAGGTGAAATGATCAAAAACGCTGAAATTACTATTCTTAGTTAATAAGAAGCCTAAATACAAATTTTCTTGTGCCTAGCTTTAGACAAATTGGAACCCCCATATAAACTTCCACCCCTTATTTTACCCTCTTGGGGGTAGAATTTTCAAAAGCGCTGAAATTACTATTTTGTATTTGTATTAGTAGCCTAAATAGAAATTTTCATGTTTCTAACTTCAGAAATGAGGCAATTCCATACAAACTTCCACCCCTTATTTTACCCCCTTAGGGTAAGAATTTTCCAAAATCCTTCCTTGGCTCGTCTTCTACGCTATGAAAGGTACCTATTGTCCAAATTTCATGTTTGTATCACCAGCGGTTTGAGCTGTGCACGTTTTGACGGACGGACAGATAGACAGACGGACAAAAAAGTGATTCTATAAGGGTTCCGTTTTTTCCTTCTGAGGTACGGAACCCTAAAAACTCATAAAACGAGGCGTTTTGTGGAGCAAGTATTTTATTTTTAATTATACCATATATTATTATTATCATGGAGCTGCTCCAGACCCATGGCTCTGGCTTGAAAATCTTGACCTTACATGAAAATTTGTACCTATTTCGGCTACTCAGCCTACAAACACAAATATTCATGTCTCTAGCTTCAGAAAAACTGGGACTATCCATAGATACTTTCTCCCCTTAATTGTTGAATTCTCAAAAATCCTTCCTGTGGTCTTCTTCTACGCTATAAAAAGTTAAAATTTCATGTTTCTAACCCAAGCGGTTTAGGCTGTGCACGTTTTGACAGACGGACAGATAGACTGACGGGCAAAACAGTGATCCTATGAGGGTTGCATGCATGCCCGGCATGCGTTGCATTACCACTCCATCCGTCCGTCATCCTCCATCAATCCATCAGTCAAATAAGGGGTAACCTTTTCCAAAAATGTGCGCGTACTAGGTCGCAGGCACAGCTAGTAACTAATAAGGATTAGTACTACTTTTATTTCAGTTATTACCCGATGTTGTCAACAATTTTTCTTGTTTTCAGTTATTTAGAATTTTAAGTTGTTTTAATTTTACTTATTTTGTCCTATAATATTAAACATTTAAATTATGTACTAGTCTTTTTTTAAGTAGTACTACCTATTACCCAGTGCTGGGACAAATTAAATTTCAGAACAATTAAAAATTAACAGTTAGTGAGCTTTTATTTACAATATCAATAAAATAACAATAAAAAAGATTACAAAGAAAAAATAACCTACCTATTAATAAAAATGTAGTACTTAAATTGTACTTAAGATTTAGTGAAAATTTTCCTTTACGAAGTTACCCTTATACGACTAAATAAAAGTAGGCAAGATACGAATTTAGTATATGAGTCACTTCTGTTTTTGATTTATCATGTCGTCTTTTTGATGTATCGTGGCGTATCGAAAATTCTAAATTCAAAAATTTCAACTCGCGGTCCTACGACATTGTTTGAGCAAAAAGCGGTCAACCTCGAGCTGTCAGTTGCAATGGTTCCAGCCTTAAAACGAAGATTTATAGCCTCCAGACAGAGATATCAGATGTTCCTATTCATTATCTGTGTTGCCATACGTAAATAATTTCTACCAAATTGGTAGATTTTTTAATCTCCTCATTACAAATCTGTCCCGTGTGCAATGTTAGAATAGTAACTACATAATCTATTTAAGATTTTGTCTATGGGCATAGTAAAAGGCCACTAAAGTAATTAACAACATCTATGAGAAACTGCATTTTGTGGTAACCTCTAGTTCTGACTGGACATTACCTCCCCCCCCCCTCTAGCAAGAAGGAAGTCTTGTACCACAAACATTGGTCCAAGGTTCAAAACCATATTGGTAACTCATTTAAATGATCAACATATCCCATAGACAGTTTTATCATACGACGGGAATCGAACCCGCGACCTCGCGGTCACGGTCCGCCTCAATGGAAGTCGTTGTTATTCATTATGTGCGCACGATTACTCAATATTACGTGGTTCGATACAGATTGATTTATGTAGAGTCACCTGCATAGCACTACCATTATAACCTGAGCTCTCTTAGTTATGGGTTTTAATAATAAAAAGAGGTCAGGTTATGTTGGATAATTCACCATAGACGTGCTGGCGACTACCGGCTTCGCACGGCTTTTCTCTACTATTTATAAATTATGCTGGAAAAAACTCATAAATTATGATAATTTTTGGTGGTACAGACTAGAGCCAAGCTGTAGCCAATTGACTGCAGCTCATATACGGGCTGGCTCGACCCAGGTAGTACCACCCTCTCACAAAAAACAGCGTAAAGCAGCTATTACAGCTTAACATCAGGCGGACCGTACGCATGTTTGCCACCTCAGTGTTATAAAAAAGTATAATTTGGTATTATTAGGTTTCACTAGGCATTAGCAGCTACTGTGTAATATAGAGCTATATCGCACGAGGACACCAGTGGTAGCGCAACCAGTCGCTCCACCAACAAAATGTATAGAGCTGTATGGAGGGCATCGCACCTGGTGTCCGCTTGGTAGCGCAACCAATTCGGTGGAGGCTATCGAATCATCCACTGGTGGCGCTACCATGGTTGCGTCGTGCGATATTGCATATAAGGGGGCGTCCATAAATTACGTGAAGCATTTATGGGGGAGGGGGTCGAGCAAAATCTCACCAAATCTCACGTGTGGGAGAGGGGGGGTCTCGGCAAATCTCACGTAATTTTTTTACCGCAAGAAACAGTGGAAAAATTGCAAGAAAACTGGGTTAAATTAAGTTTTTTTAAAACTAAACTTAACTTTTAGGTACTTTAACTGTTTTTGTTAAATTAAGTAAAACATGTTTCTCCTCTAGAATATAGCTTTTGAAAAATCTCACGTGAGATTAGAGGGGAGGGAGGGGGTCGAGCAAAATCTCAAAAATCACCTCACGTAATTTATGGACGCCCCCTATTAGCAGCTACTGTGTAACATAAGTACCTCCCTAAAATATTGTTTCGTACTTTTGAAACAGCCTGTATAAACAATTATGTACTTACCTAAGTTATTAAAAGGAAATATCGAATTGGCTACGAGTATTCATGATTTATTGTCGCAAATCGCTTTTAATTCAAATTAAAACATGATTATCGAAATATGTATATTTATTTTACGTATGCAAGTATGTATGTACATAAATGTATGTGCTAAACACAATAGGGTATAACTCGCGGCACATAAGTTGACCGGAATTAAGTTAGTTTTAGCGGCGTCGGGGCCTACTAATTTACAAACGAAAACGAAATTTCGCGTATTTCCTACTACTTACGTTTCTCATTCATTCCGACATTTCTTACGAACGAAAATTGTCTGACGTCTTCGTCGTCGTCGAATCTAAACGTCAAACAATTTTCGTTCGTAAGAAATGTCGGAATTAATGAGAAACGTAGTAGGAAATACGCGAAATGTCGTCCGAAATTTCGTTTTCGTTTGTAAAAGAGTAGGCCCTTGGTTTTTCATACGAAACATATATTGCCGCGCTGCTAGAGCTAATTTAATTTAGGTCAACATGTGCCGCGATCCATACTAATATTTTTAGGGTTCCGTACCACAAAAGGAAAAAAATGAACCCGTATAGGATCACTATGTTGTCTGTCTGTCTGTCAAGACGTGCACAGCCCAAACCGCTGATGTTAGAAATATGAAACTTTTACAGTCGGTACCTATTGTAGCGTAGAAGAATAACATAGGTAGTATTTTGGAAAATTCCACCCCTAAGGGGTCAAAAAAAGGGTGAAAGTTGTTCCCAGTGTGTTTTTTTTATAGGACTGCGGTGGCAAAAATCGTACGGCCCGCCTGATGTTAAGCAGTTACCGTAGCCTATAGATACAATACCAAAGGCATTGCTCGCACATTCCCGACCTGATGGGGAGAGGGTTGGAGGGAGGGGGAGGGGGGGGTGGGATTACGGCTCTCTCACTCATCGAACGAAATACAGCTGTAATGGCTGCTTTACGCCGATCTTCTGTGAGAGAGTGGTACTACCCCGGTCGTTCTGAAGCAAAACTTTCGGCAACGGCCTTTTCGTAATTCTCCCAAGTCTGGGTGTCACTGGGATCGCCCCCAGTCCATTGTACAGTGCCCATTGCCTGCTTAGTTTCGGACCATACAGTTGCGTTGGTATGTTTGTCTGGCGATATTTATTTATAAAATTACGAGACCGGCGTGACAATAATAGTCTCGACTGCTATTCGTTACGCCACTTACGCGTTTTATAAAACTATTGCCAACCCTTGAACTTACTCATGGCTAAACCAATCGCTTATATAAACCATGAAACTGAATGTAGGCATATAGTTATTATTATAATACTTTTGGAGGTGCTAAGTGCCAATAGAGGTGCGGTATGTTATGAATTATTCCTTATTCGCTTTTTAATATGGTTCATTATTGTTTGGTATGGCTGGGTCACAGACTAAGCATAATAGACGTATAGCCAGGCATCCCCGCTCGCCTAAAGGTGCTCCCTCACCGGGAGCATTCGCCTGTAATGTGACCTTACAGAGTCGAGCATTACATCAGTGAGGGAGGAGAAACGAGCATTACAGTGCGCAATTTTGATACACCTAGTAACATCAATGCGTTACATTTTACATTACAAGCGAATGCTCGTTAGTCAGGGAGGCAGTGTTGTAACGTAATGCTCAAAATCGAATCTGAAATGTTACATTACAGACGAATGCTCCCGGTGAGGGAGCACCTTATCTTAACCCTTTAGCGTTTATAGTAATAAATATTATCCCGAGAAATGTAACATTTCTTTCTCACCATATCGGCCAACGATTAGGCCAACACATAGACCAACATGGCCCAACATTACTCCGTATCCCTTTAGCGTTTATAGAAAAAAATATTATCGCGAGAAATGTAGCAGTTCTTCCTCACAATATCGGCCAACGAATCGGCCAACACATATCCAACATTTCGTCCAACATTGTGGCTACTCCGAAATACGAAACGAAACGTTTCGACTGACGGATGGTACATTTTCCTACTCGGAAAGTGTTTTAGAAGTGTTCCGAATTGTTTCGGAGTAGGAAACGAAAGAAACGTCAAATCACGACTATCGAATCCGAACTTCGTATCCGAAACATTTTCGGAGTGTAGGAAAACTTACCCATCCGGATCCGAATCGTTTTGTTTCGTATTTCGGAGTACCCGATCCAATCACTCGAGTTCGGCGTGTTTTGGCCAAAATTTCGCCAAAACAATAGTGCGCCTATCTGGGCGCCGCCACCGAACTAGGTCGGTCGATAAGGCTAGATTTAAAATATTGCCCGAACGGGGAATATCTAATCCGGTTGCGATCGATTGGGTAAATAAATAACAGGATGGGCGGGCGCCGTAGATAGCAAACGAAAAACACTTGAAAATGTCAATTTATTCAAAGATCATAGCCCTCTATATCATAAGATATGATAAAAAAGGCTTCGCTATTTGTATACAGGGGCGGATTTCTCTATAAGCCGAGTAGACCCGGTCTAGGGCGGCAAAATTTCGGGGGCGGCAGAACTCGGCGAAATTCACAAAACTCACAAATAAAAGCGGTATGCAGTGTGTAGTATCTAACTAAATACATTGATTGAGATAATTTTATCATTTACAGACTTTCGTTATTTTTAATTCTTATATGTACATTATCATTAAATTTTTCGTGCTTTACAGGGAGAAGGGGGGGGGGGCGGTAATTTTCCATAGGCCTAGGGCAGCCAACGTATCAAATCCGCCCCTGTATTTATTGTATTAAGTACACGTGCACACAACAGTGATTGCTATGTGTTGTGTGCACTTAATAAATATAATCCTTGGTCAATAATTAAATAAAAATACCGGCCAAGTGCGTGTCGGACTCGCACATTCGTACTACCGTAGAAAAAAACCTCAAAAATGTCAAGTTTCTTCGACCCTTTATTTTTAAATTTTATTTTTAATTTTTAGTATGTATTGTTGTAGCGGCAACAGAAATACATATTCTGTGAAAATTTCAACTCTCTACCTATTACGGTTTGTGAGATACAGCCCGCTGACAGACGGACAGCGTAGGCTTAGTAATAGGGTTCCATTGGCACCCTTTGCGTACGAAACCCTAAAAAAAGGCTTCGCTATATGTATTGTGTCAAGTTCACGCTTTAGGCCGTGCTCACTTTGGGCACGAATTTTCATCGTACGTCGACCTTTGATCGTCGTCGTACGAATTAAATGCTCACATTGGATACGTTTTCTTCCGTCAAATAGGTTGCAAAACCGCGCGGTCTCATCCCGAGATGAGCGGTAACGCACGAACGCCAGCAGGTTCGGATTGATTTCGGACGTCGGAACTATACGTTCGTACACGTACGACCAATTCGCACCCAGTGTGCGCACTCCCGTAGTATTCGGAAGGTCGGGATCATTCGTGCGTGTTCACACGTGTACGCACGAGTTAAAATTCGGATGAAAACGCATCCAAAGTGAGCAGGGCCAGTGTCTATGGTATCCCACGCTGACATTGCGCCGCCACGATGGCAATAAAAATCCTACATGCTGCATGCCTCATGCCTTCAGAACTAATTTGCCACCCGAAGCACTGTACAAAAGATTTGGCTTACCTTACTGATGTGACTTCAGACAGTTCCCAAGATCACACCATACCTAATTAATAGTTATCATCAAACGATAGATGTTATTAAACACACGTATTTTCGGAGAAAACTTTACACAAGACGCAACTGACCATGCTGCCAGCATCGAGACAGACACGACCGCAGACTGAATAAACATTGCAACGTTTTCATCAAAAAAGTATCATAAAAAGCTATGAAAATATTATCAATTGGCTTTAAACTTTTTCGTGCCGTCCATTTAATTGAATAAGAAAAGAAAAAAGTTAATCTCCACTCAACAAAAGGGCGGGAACGATTTTGTCTAATGGAGCGTTCCAATTTCAAATTGGTTGGCGGTGCAAAAACGCATCCTTCCTGCTTCCGTATTGGTCGGTTCGTTTTTCGCGCGTGTTTTCTGAATAAAATGACTGTTGGTGACGTGGCATCATCAGTCTCCGGGTGGCACTCATCCCTTGAGGTTGTTTCGTGTTCGATTTCGGGTCACTCTCACTGATTTGGTCGTATTTTGGTGAGTAATTAACATTTTAATCTTTTTTTTTTTTTAGTAAATCTAGGACTCGGCTTTTCAAAAGATTAGATTGGACATTTGTTTGTCCTTACATAAAACAAACCTCCTGTGACTTGACTAGTCATAAATCCATAGACAATAGAACCATTAGTCGTATTAAGGCCAGAGCTATTCTGCAAAACAATCTAGAATTCCTTTTTTCTCAGACGTTTTTGAAAAAAAAACCTATGAGTTTTCTATCTCTATGCTCTCTCCATCGCTTTCTCATTCGACAGCCATCTCTTTCGCTTACCAAGGTAGTCCTCGGCTTTCCCTTTCCACGCTTTCCCTTCAAGTTGGCGGCATACTACTCCTCCAAGCCAACTAGCAGTGTTGCCAGATGGGGGGGATTCCCTGCAAATTCGGGGGCTTTTTTCGCCTTTGGGGGGACGGATCCTTTGGGGGGATTTGGGGGGGGGGGGGAATAAACACGGAGGATCATAAATATCTAATTATTATTTTCATTTTTCAGTAATAAATTCCATCTATTAATTCAATTAAGGAGTTCGTTATCGTTTTGTGACGAAGTTATTAGGAAAGAGTACCTATTTTTGTTTTTGTTTAAAACGAAAATTGAAATTTCAAATTAGTTAAAACTGTTTTGGGGGGACTGTTTCTCAAAAAGCTTATATTCGGGGGGTTTTTGAAAAACATTGGAGGGAAACTCACATGGTCATCTGGCAACACTGCCAACTAGACACTCGGGTATAAATATCAATAAATAAGTCAATGATTCCGCGGTCCTTCCACCACGTAGTGGGAGCTACTGCCACAGGAGTGCCGGCATTGGCCCAGGCTCACTACGTTGTGGTCGGCCGCGGAATCATTGCCTTATTATCATGTGATATTTACACCCGAGTGTCTAGTTGGCTTGGTTGAGTAGTAATATAGCACATCATGTTTCCTCAAACACAAACGTCATAACTGCGTAATGAGAACATTTCATAATAAAATACAATAGTGCCTTCAGACGGTAGCATATCAGAATTTATCATTACAGTGATTATAAGACGGCGTCGTATTTACAATTACTGGTGTTGGATGACCGCATAATTGTTCATGTCATGTGACCACCCAGCTTGGATGCATGAATCATATTCCATTACTCGTCTATACTCTGATTTTTTTATTTGCTAGACCGAAATGACAGCTTGTTATGTCAAACGTAAACTTAATTTGATCTGTTCATCATGAATAATGTTGTTTTTATTTATGATTCTGGTTCTAATTAATTCAATTTTATTTACTAAACAAGATAATATAAAATAAATCTATTAAATGTAAATTGACATTTATAGCTGTCATTTTAGTCCACCTAATTTAAAATCAGAGTATGGTTTGACCAAAGACAGCAGATTTTTTGGATTTTGACAACGTGACAACTCAGCTTTCCCCGGGACTCGTCGAGGGTCAAACCTTGGCGTCATCGTTGGACACTGTCGATCCTGGCTTACAGGAGTAACAGTGGTGGGAGTGTGTGGTGGGCCTAGTCCCAATAAATACAACTTGTGACATATATTGATGAAATGACGATAAAATACCGAGGAAACCTGTCCGTGTGAATGTTGCCAACTTAGGGGAAGAAGTTAGTGTTCCTACCCTGCTAGACAATGGGGGAAGAAACTCAATACATTTATTTAAAATATCCAAAAAGAAATGGTTATATAGTTCGTTTCAATGATAAAATATTACACTTATGGCCGAATAATCGCACGCAACTTAAATTTGAGAGCTGCTTAACTTTGACGCGATACAAAAAATGATAGTTAACGACGTCTCAAACTGCTAAGTGGGACTTAAATATTTAAGTAGCCTTTGAATATTCGGCCGTTAGCTTTTTAGAATGTTTTCTAGATCGATTTTTTTTTTCAAAATGAGACTTACGTAATTTTGGTTCAAAGGTTCCGAAAATTACGCGCTGAAAAAATGAGTAGGGTAGGTATAACTGCATGGTTATCCTTGTCATGTTCGTTATACACCTATGACTGTGAGCAAGACAGAAATATGACCAATTTTTGCCACAAACTTTTCTGGCCCGGTGGCCAAACGAGGAACTAAAAATGTCAATAGCCAAAATGTCATATTCTGACAGCCTTATTTTGACAGTTGATACTAACGACACTTTCACATTCGACTACCGGGAACGAAATAAATAAAATTCAAAAGCAGATTTTTTTTATTCATCTAACTTCCAATATATCGAAATATTATACACGCAATGATTTGTTATTTTTTTACGAGTTGAACGTCTGATCGTTGTCGGGATTCGTTCGTCTTGTCGTTCGTAGGTCGTTGAACTCGTTGACCGATTTTTTGCACGACCGAAGGACAGACAGACGGGCAGACGAGATTTTTTTGCGTCTCAAAAGTTTGCGGTCAAGAGCACAATAAAAAATCTATGACTTATGATACTTCGGTTGGTTTTTATTCGGTTATGTTTATTTATTTATGATTAGTTATTATTTCCCAACGAAATCATCAGGATTGGTCAATTTACATAATTTTAAGTAACATATTATTTTTACAAAAAAAATATCGACTTATTTATTTTTTACCCCAACTCTTTTTTGGAATGTCTTGTAATTCCATTTTTTGTACCTGAGAAGAACGAAATTAATAATTAGGTAAGTTTGTAATTATTACGGTGACGGAAAACATCGTGAGGAAACCTACCTATCCCTCGGGATTAGGTAATAGTCAGTTCCTGTATACACGGCGACAAGGTTCACCGCCTGTCACGTTGGGTTCTGACTATCTGGTGAAACGTGGGCTTTGAGTTGGTTAATACCTCCACAATGTGGTGGTGTATGGCCACTCAAGCCTCCGACTACCCCCGAATGGGGATAAAAGTCGTGACGTTACATACATTTACACATTTGGTAATTATTAACCCAATCTTACGTGAGTCTGCAGATACAAAAGTTACCCATGATAACATAATTTCTATCTAAACAAGTTATAATAAATTACACAATGAGAAAAAAAATTACGACAACATAATGTTTTTTGTAGTTCCTAGTAGTATTTTTAGTATGTTTTACTAAACGTTTTGTATTTACAGCAAATGTTTTATAAATGTGAGACATGACATAAAACATTTGCTGTATTTACAAAACTTTTAGTAAAAAATATTGAAAACACTACTAGGAATTACAAAAACCATTTTGCTGTCGTAAAATTTTTCTCAGTGCGTTCAAACTTCGAACGAATCGCTAACACGACTACCATTATTCGATTTAGCCTCGATCGGTTTTCCTCACGCTTACCAATCATATCAATATGATGAGCTAATACCACAAGGCTACCACTACCACATGACAGGTTAGGTACAAAGTATGCCCATAAAATTTGCCCATTGTCCTTTACAAACATTAATGGCCGGCGCACATAGAGCACGGCATGGCATGGCATGGCATTTTATTTTTTATCAATCGAATTTAATACTTATCCAATCGAAATAAGGTATATATTTCAATACTCGGTGATCGACCTCGGAGCATCGCGGAGCATTTTCTCGGTGCACCCGCTGGAGCACCTTATTTCGATTGGATAAGTATTAAATTCGATTGATAATAATTAATATGCCATGCCATGCCGTGCTCTATGTGCGCCGGCCATTAAAAATCAAGAAATGTCAAAGCATACCTAAACACAAGTAGGTAATTAGGTCACTAAACTTTTTCAAATTCAACGAATGATGTAAGTAGATAACATTTAAAAATTAACAATACAAAAATAAACCAAGGATTTGACACAATTCATTTATTTTTATTTTGTTAAATTCATTATTTAGCGTAATCAGTTAATCGCTTTGACATCGCCCTCATTCACAAAAAAAATGAGGTACCCTTGACAATTTTGTGCCCAATTTGACATCGCTATCAAAATGAGTCAAAAATATACAATACACGGTAAGAGTGTAATAATACATTTAGTGTCCTATGACGTCAGAGGACAGGTCGTCATGATAACTTGGCCGACTGCCAAGCTCAGCCAAGCCTCCTACGAAGCGAAGATGAGAATAAATGGTCGTAACGAAATTATATTATGTAAAAACTCGCCAAGGTTCGTGAATCAGCTCTCAGACGTTCTAAGGCATTTTTTTATAAAAAAAACTATATTTTCAACGTTCTTGCTGATGTTGGTATGATTAGCTTCCATGCCCGCAGTCGTAAAATGTATAAATGGGCGTAGAACCCATTCGAGATGTAAAAGTGGGCTTATAATGCCCACTTGCATAATTGCAACGATTCATTACACGATATAAATTCTCATGATTTATCTACCAGCGTACGCCAAAAGCATATTTAGAACGCAGTCTCACCCAGTTTTTAAATAGAATTATAATTAATTTGTGTTAATTTTAATTATCACGGCCTCACAGTGTGGACAGCTGATTCGTCAGAAATAGAACTTAATTTAAGTTTGAATAATAATAATAATAATATAACGTCACGACTTTTATCCCCATTCGGGGGTAGTCAGAGGCTTGAGTGGCCATACACCACCACATTGTGGAGATATTAAGCCAACTCAAAGCCCACGTTTCACCAGATAGTCAGAACCAAACGTGACAGGTGGAAGTGATGTTAAGTTTGAAGTGATGTTAATTTATGACACTAGCTTTTGCCCGCGTCTCTTTGCCACAAGATTTAAATTCTCTTTATGGAACTGGTATCCTTAGTGCGCTATCGCACGAAGACACCATGGTGGCGCCACCGGTGGGTGATTCGGTAGCCGACACCGAATTGGTTGCGCTACCAAGCGGACACCAGGTGCGATATCCTCCATACAGCTCTATACATTTTGCTAGTGGAGCGACTGGTTGCGCTACCACTGGTTGCCTCGTGCGATATAGCCCTTATTCCATACTAGCTGTGCCTTTGACATCGTACGCGTGGAATTCAACAAATTTTTTTTGTTAATGTTTTATAAAATAAAAGTAGCTTAGTTACGCCTTATAACATCAGCTATCTTCCAAAATCGGTCCAGCCGTTTCGGAGATTAGCCGGAACAAACAGACAGACATTTTTTTTAATAAGTACATTGTAATACTTTCATAAGTAATGTTAGAAAAAAGGTTTTATTTTTTACAAGCAGATACTACAATTATTTATTTTTAATGATTAAAAAAAAATGTTAACCTCCCATAGACAAGGTGTAGTTAGAACAGTCAAATCAGTGAACACGAACAGAAGCAAAGTATTTGAAATTGACTGATTTATTTAATCAGGTTTGTAAACTCGATTCGCTACAATAACGGAAACTTATAAATAAATTGGCGCGGTATGTACTCGTGTAGTACTGAGTACATAATCTATAGCGCGTTAACGCCGGTCACGTCGTTACGTTACCCGTAACATAACGACGTTATCGCGGCCGATAGCTTATCGCGCGCCGTGTCCCCGCGCTTGTAACGGCCGTGCGCACGCGCAGCCGCGTTCTATGTTTGAATTTTTTGAAGTTTCAATCGTGCGTTTTTATTGGGTAAGTTCTTTTTTTAATTTAATTTGTATTTTATTGGTGTAAAATGACTTTTGTTGTTTATTTGGTCTCTTTAGTTTTCTTTCTAATATATTACTTGTGCAGGCGGTACTGAGCATAGAAAATCAGGTAAAAATCTAGAATAAAATGAGGTCCTTAAGAATGTTTGAAATAATTGATTATTTATTATTGACATACTTAGATGCTAATATTTGCTGTCTGTGCGTAACGCAGAAACCACTGTATAGATTTTAATGAAACTTTAAACAATCATAGTTCATACCCTCATATAGAGTACTATTTATCCCTGGAATAGCGACTGTAGCCTAGGGGTGAACAGGTTGGGCTAACAATCAGAAGGTCCCAGGTTCGATCCCCGGTGGGGCATGCACCAATGGATGAATTTTCATCTATGTGAATAATTTACAGTTCGCTTACGGTGAGGGAAAACATCGTGAGGAAACCTACCTATCCCTCGGGATTAGGTAATAGTCAGTTCCTGTATACACGGCGACACGGTTCACCACCTGTCACGTTGGGTTCTGACTATCTAGTGAAACGTGGGCTTTGAGTTGGTTAATACCTCCACAATGTGGTGGTGTATGGCCACTCAAGCCTCTGACTACCCCCGAACGGGGATAAAAGTCGTGACGTTACATTACATTACATTTTATCCCTGGAAATAAATAAGTAAGCTTAGTTAAAATAAAAGTTGCACATATTTCGAAATCAAACACTTAAATTAATATCGTGAAACAAATAAAAACACGATGACCATGTTATGTTATCTTGTTGCATTTGTAAATAAAAATATAAAACGCCAACTGGCCTGTTGGCAACGGACCGAGGTTCGATTCCCGGTACAGATAGTTCGCAACACTCGCCGGCGAACATCCGTGGCCTCGTCCAAAGTCAAATTCCAGCATTCATACGCTATAATGTATGTATGTACATTTCAAATTCGTCTCGTTACTAAGCTGAAGATGACGACACAAAAGATTTTACTGAAATATTTGCGAGTGTTTAAACGGAGTAAAACTTGCAAATACATTACCAAAGAAAGAGGGAGACGTGACTGGAAATAATATGTCCTAGGTCCATGGACACAGTACGACTCGGTCGTTGGTTTAAAATGATGTTCAAGACATGTCGGTATTACCAATACGCTCAGATTTTGGTGAACAATACGCATCAAAATGCCTAGATGATTGTCGAATTGCGAGTGCGATAGTGTTGTGTCAACTCATACAAGATTCACTTCAAATGTCCCATACAAAATGACAAAATGCCCTATCACCTCAAAATAATATTTTGTACCGCTTCATTTGTCACAGACAAATTAATGAAGTGAGCTGCGAGTGTGACGCGAGTCGCGACCTTTGGGGCCATCCATTAATTACGTCACACGTAAAGGGGGAGAAGGGGGTCGACGAAATGTGACAATGTGTGACAAGGGGGTGGGAGGAGTCCTTAGTTTTGTGACGTCACATTTAAAAATCGAATATATCTATGTATTAAAACAGAAATTTGAATTAAGAACGAAACATTTTGAAATTACTTAAAATTAAAAAAAATATTTGACGTCACACAGGGAGGGGGGAGTCTCGCAAATGTGACCAGCTGTGACAAGGGGGGAGAGGTATAAAAATCATGAAATTCGTGTGACGTAATTTATGGATGGCCCCTTACGACTGTCACGAACGTGAACGATGAGACAATGTCCCACCTCATGTGAGGTGGACATTGTCACACCCCATCATCCAGAATGAGTTACTAATACAAACTCACCAAAATTGCTTGTCCTACCCAACACTGGAGTGCGGTAACAGATGTGTGAATGTCGCTGCATGTAGTGGTGCTGAGCACAAGTCTCGTGATTGCAATGTAAGGAGGTAACATATCTGCTAAAATAATACATCAATGAAAACTTGTGTGAATTATTCTATTGCAATATTAACCTATTGTCAGATTTATAAATAATGTATTCCAATGTTTGTCAATATCAGTCGTTTACATCGTATGTGTATACATATCTTGACATAATCATAATGTATTATACATTTTTTTGTAAACAAAGACGGGCTTCTGCATCATAAATAAATCAAATTTTACATTGACGCACAGAAACGTAATATTATACGTATATGTAATACGTCATATGAAACGCTGCACATTAATTTAGTGTGCGTTCCAGTGTATAATTGGGGCAGTGTTTCTCAAAGTTTTTTGTATCGCCCACCGCGATGTCTTGTATAGCCCACTGCGATGTCGTTGTGGGCTTTGCTTTTTAATATTCTATTAATTTTATTGCATCCAATAATCACTTAGATGTATTCTAACATTTTTAGAAAGTTATGAACGACCTTTACTGGCGTTACAAATCACTTTTGTTCCTAGAAATGCTTTGTAAAACCATTGTAAACTGGCAAAAAATCTCTTTTTTGCGGGTAATGTTTAAGGCATAACGCGCGATAAATCGATTTTGTCTCATTCTCTCCTATGCATTGAGGTAGAGAGAGAGAGCAATTCGGTGCGACATAAGTCTTGTCTTGGCGGTTGTGCTAGCCCCAAGGAAACAAACACTTAAACAAAAATGAGAAACAAGACAAGAAACAAACAAAAGTGTACAGTGGGTGGTCTTATCGCATGTACATAGTACACATACACATACATAGTGTGTTACATAATATTATAAATGCATTTTAGACCCGGTTGCGCGAATCAAAGGAGATGGGGTCGTATCTCATGAACTGATCATCTTACGATTAATCACGTACAGATTCAAAGAAACATATAGCTTATCAATTACGATGCGTAAAACGAAACGTGACGAGTTTCTCAAATTTTAATGAGCATATTTCTTGGTATTGTTTTTGTTTTGACAGTGATTTGCGTATAACTTTGAGAATCAGTGTCATATAGACTCCTTGCACTTAAGCTCGTATTTATAAATCGTTAGTCGTAATATGTCCATGGACTCCGTTTCTTTGGACATATTATTTTGGACAGCCACGTGTCACCCCACCCTCTTTTTACCGTTACCGTAATAGCCACTTTACGCCGATCTTCTGTGACACGGTGGTACATACTACCCTATCGAGCCCGCCCGTATATGAGCTGCAATCAATTGGCTACAGCTTAGCTCTAAAGGTAGGAGTTCGACGGACGCGGCAGACGGCAGACGTCAGTCGGTCTCATAGAAAATGTAATGTCGTCTGCCGTCGCGGCACATGTCAACGCCACAATTTGTATGAGACCGACTGACGTCTGCCGTCTGCCGCGTCCATCGAAATCGCACCTTAACACCAATATAAATAGGTTTCGCATTATTAGTACAAAATACTGCGCGAGCGCATACGTCAATGGCACGATTCCGCGAGCTCTAACGAATCGATCACAACGTTTCGTTACTCCGTTTAACGGCCGTGACTCATGCGCAGCGCAAAAATAAAGATGACGCAACATATACACGTTTCCTGTTGAAACGAAACGCGCGACTTTAAACACTATTCTCATTTTATTTAAAGTTCATTTTCATGTATAAATGTAGTTGTTTCGTAAGAAATCGCGATGTGGTACTCTAATGCGCTAAAATTAGAGTTTATAATTGCATTTCAATCATAGTTTGTAGGATTAATTGTTTTTTTCCTCGAATGCTCGCTTCGTTCCAATTTTAAATTGCATATTCAAATTTTACCTTGTATTGTTCAACGCTCTAACGGCGTTATTCGTTCGAAATTCAAACCTCGTACATAGAATATTAATATGTGATTTTCTTTCTTATAATTAAGGTCGACTTTCGTTTAACAGGAAAATTGTATAATATAAATTGCGGTTTCAGTGTGTACACGTCATTTCGTTAGTAACGGCCGTTATACGCCGTTGTCTTATTGATAAAATCCGTTTATCACAGAGATAGCGGCAGATATAGTGATATTATTGAGCTCAATACTTTTTGTCTTGCATTGTGTTACCAAGTTTCATCGTTAACCGACACAAAATAAGCGGTAAGTGTTTTTAAATGTTTGTGACGTAAAAAAATAATGGGGAACAGCAAAGACGTTATCTAGAAAGAGAAACGGGAGTGTCCAAAATAGTTGGTCATACTCAATAGAGTCATTGGACTCAGTCGCACGCGGAAAATAATGTTGAAAACGTGTAGGTATTACCTATACGAGTCATCTTCTAGTGAATAATGCCTTCTACAGCGTGTAACGGAAAGGGTATATCTATCCGAAAGGGGTGAAAAGTGTATCTGCTATAGAAACGATATGGAAGATTTCAGCTCAAAATAATTTTTCAAAAATTTCATACCAGTATATTAAATTTGGTAAGTTTATTGAATTCCCATAATAATAAACGTGTAACCGCACTACGAGTGTCATTATCCTTTTCACGTCACTTGGTGCTAGTGATGTCGAAATGTAAATTTGACATGTTTGGTATTTTGTTTTCATGTATTGGAATGTCTCATATCTCTGTAACGTGTAGATATAGGATTTTAAAACCGTTGCCGTCTTGTTCGTTATCATCCAAAGAAGCCGTGCACTTCGTATGTATATACCCTTTCCGTTACACCCTGTATATGTATGTATGTATGTTATTTCGCTGCATGTAGTAAGCAGAGCAGAAGTTTGTGATGGCAATGATAGAAAGTACCATTATTTTTAATAGCCGTTATAGGTCTAGGCCTTTCCATCTCCACATGTCTCTGTTTTGGGCTATTTCCTGCCACGATGTTCCCGCAAAGGTGGTGAAATCATCTCGCCATCTCTTCCTTGGCCGACCTCTTTGTCGGCCTCCATCGGGAATCCAATTGATGATGATGTTTGCCCACCTTTGTGGACTAATACGGACCACATGGCCGGCCCACTCCCACTTTAGCATCGCCATCTTTTCTTCCACGTCTAGCTGAGTTATAGAGCGCAAGGTGGTAACATATCCCCTAAAATAGTACATCAATGGGAAAGAGTCTAGCGGTATACCTATATGTCTGTCCCATTCGCTCCCATTTATATTTATATCTTAAGCGTGTATCTATATCTACGCGTGTCACCAAAGTTCCTCGACCCCGATATTTACGCACGCAATATAGGTCACATTACGCGAACGCGTAAACGCTTTTAGCGTAAAACTTATCATTAAATGCGATTGTATAGGTACTTAAATATATTGTGATTGCTTCATTGATAACTATACATATAATAAAACTAGCTGATGCCCGCGGCTTCGCCCGCGTGGATGCCGGTTATCGCGACCAAAAGTAATCATGAAATTTTTATCCCGTTCCCGCATTTCCGACACCTCCAACAAATACCATTATATTTTAGCCAATGTATACAAAAGCTTGACAATTTATATACTAAAACCTTCCTCGAGAACCACTCTATCCATAGCTGAAAACAACATGAAAATCGGTGCAGTAGTTTTTGAGTTTATCGCGAACAGACAGACGCGGCGGAGGACTTTGTTTTATAATTATGTCGTGATGTAGTGATAGTGATATTAAATGTATCTATGTGTGCATAAATAAATATGTTATGCCGGCTGTACACGCTCGTCAAAACACCACGAGACAGGCCAAGTATGAGTGTGTACATGGTGTCCTCGTCGCGTCCCACGGCCCTCGTTCGCTCTCGGAAGCATGTCGGCTTTTGCGCTTGAGTCAAAGGGTTTCTTCTAGGTCCATCGCAGCGGGCATTCGGACTCTGTTGCTCTGTCTCTACGCGATGAGAGGCACGCTAGCCGATGAGACGAGCGCGTGTACAGCTTGCATTATCCTACACCTATACCTATACCTATTATACTATACCTATTACCTGGTATTATTATATTATACCTATTATATTTCTACACCATATTATTGTTACACGTTGAAATATTTTATCATCAATAAGTATATGAATCATTCTGTTTCCTTATAGATAGACGTGAGATTTTAGATAACAATGCAGATGTATGATAAAACAATACGAGGAATGTTCTCGACTGCTCTTAGATTTCTTAGTTTATTTAATGTAACGTCACGACTTTTATCCCCATTCGGGGGTAGTCACAGGCTTGGGTGGCCATACACCACCACATTGTGGAGGTATTAAGTCAACTCAAAGCCCACGTTTCACCAGATAGTCAGAACCCAACGTGACAGGTGGTGAACCTTGTCGCCGTGTATACAGGAACTGACTATTACCTAATCCCGAGGGATAGGTAGGTTTCATCACGATGTTTTCCCTCACCGTCAGCGAACTGTAAATTATGCACATAGATGAAAATTCATCCATTGGTGCATGTCCCACCGGGGATCGAACCTGAGACTTTCTAATTGCTAGCCCAACATGTTCGCCCCTAGGCTACAGCCGCTTAGTTTCTTTACTTACATAATAATATAACTATTATAACCTACTAAATTGAATATTTCGTCATATATTATATGAAATAAGCTGAGCTTGTCAATTATTAAGAGAGCGAAGCTGTAGCCAATTGACTGCAGCTCATATACCGTGTATAACCACCCTCTCACAGAAAATCGGCATAAAGTAGCTATAACAGCTTCCTACGATGATGAGTGAGATAATCGGAAGCCCAACCTCTTCCCCTCCTTTCTCCCACCCCCTTTCAGGTCGGCAACGTGCGAGCGTCGCCTTTGGTATTGCAAACATCTATAGGCTACGGTAACAGCTTAACATCAGGCCATACCCTTATTTGCTGCCTAAAACAACAAAATCATTTTATGTATCGATTTTCATTTCCATGTCTGAAGGGCTAGACAAGTGGCTGACGTCTACAAGCGTTCATTCGAATCGCTACGCTTCATCTATGGAAATGACATAAGTCACGTGATCTCAAGCGTGATCTTCATAGCGACTTGTTGTTGATTTACATAGCGACGTTGGTCATTTCCATACATTGTGAAGTTTATTCTATTCTATTCGATTAGCATTCATGCCACTTGGCTAGCCCTTCTGTAATCCAGCCATGTTGATTTATCTAGGCATTCAGTCTAGATAAAAAAGCGAGTGTGTGTCTATGACCTAGTTAAATGAGATAGCGTTATTAGCGTAGTGTCACTATGAAGAAACGAAAATTATATTTACCGTTTACCAATTAGCGTTGTTAAAGTAAACTGTAGCCAATTGACACATAACATACATATGACGTATACTTTTATCCCCATTCGGGGGTAGTCAGAGGCTTGAGTGGCCATACACCACCACATTGTGGAGGTATTCACCAACTCAAAGCCCACGTTTCACCAGATAGTCAGAACCCAACGTGACAGGTGGTGAACCTTGTCGCCGTGTATACAGGAACTGACTATTACCTAATCCCGAGGGGTAGCCAATGACTGCAGCTCAAATACGGGGTAGTACCACCCTCTGACAGGCGATCGGCGTAAAGTTTAGATATTTTGGTAGGTCGAGAAATCTTAGAACCTCTGGTCTTTAAATTGTAATCAAACTGTATATTATATGCCTAGATTTTTTTTTTATTAACAAGCTACGCTCCGCGATAAAACAACGCCTATTAAGTATGTCACTCACTGATAGTGTAAGTTGCCGATAGTCCCACTAGTTGGGTCTCGGAGGGCAGATGGCAATCGCTCCGTGTAAATATCGGTGATCAGCCAAATCAGGGTACACTGAAAGCCGACCCCTCATAATGGGATAATGCTAGGAAGAAGAAGACTCAGTGATAGTGTAGCTATCTATCAAAGAAAGAATTTTTTGAATCGGACCACCAGTTTCAGAGATTACGTTATACAAACATTTACATACAAATTTAACCATATTTGGAGCCTATTAAAAATGGTTTTTAAAGGCATTTATTTGACCAAAGTGATTTGTAATGCCAGTGCAAGTCTAACATAACGTTCTGTAAATTTGGGGGTTAGGGTGCGTTTCCACTGGGCGGAGTGGAGCGGAGCGGAGGAGCGTGAATTGGCCAATCACAGTGCTCGAAATCTCCACGCATCGAGATATCGAGCACTGTGATTGGTCAATTCACGGTCCGCTCCTCCACCCCGCCCAACTCCGCGTCAGTGGAAACGCACCCTTAGAAGGCGCCTTCTTATCCATGGACCAATTACTAAGGGGACTGGCCCTAAGCAACTCGGCCGAGTGGTCGGCCTAGTACTAAACTCGACATAAAACGATGCGAGTAGTTCAACTATTTACCGGTAGATAGAACAATGAAAATGAAAAAACAGTGACCACGTTTTTTTTTTTTCATACATATATCTAATAAGGGCACCTCTTTGTTTACTTTACTCTGTGTTCTTATCGCTGACCGCTTTCTTTGATGTAATCAATTTACACAAATCATAGACAATTTTATCGATAAACTTATAGATCAGTTTATCATTTGTTGACGTTATTTTATCTATTTGCTATTTTTATCTATTTCCTTCCGATGTATTTCGCGTAGAAATATTTTTGTTTGCTGCAAAGACATTACCAAAAAGAGGGATACATGTGATTGTCTAAAATAGTATGTCGTACTAAACTGAGTCCAAGGACACAGTACGACTTGATCTCACGCGGAAAATAATTTTGAAAGCGTTCGGCTCAACTGCATCGGGTGGTTGCGGGATCGACTCCCGCCAGAGGCAAATTTCGGAAACGGCCTTTTCGTAATTTTCCCTGGTCTGAGTGGCACTGGGATCGCTCCCAGTCCATTGTACGGTAGTCATAGTACAAGCGGAACCCTTTGAGGCAACTACTTATCAACTCTTTAACAGTTTTTTGGCAGTTGCAGGAAGCAATTGCCAGTTGCAGCAACAGTTGCCGCGATTGCCGCATCGCAATTGTTTTATATGAAAACAGCTAGTTGCGAGTTGACAGTTGCCGTAAAAGTTGCCCGTGTGCATAGCCCCTTTATGTGCGAGTCCGACACGCACTTGGCCGGTTTTAATTTAACCTTCACCTTCCGAACCTCCTATGTAAATACCATGTTATATGTAGCACATATAAGTTATGTAATTGCCTCCCCAAATGCTTCTATTTACGTCCGTATCGTACCACGGTGGAGACGTCGCACAGTATGAAATTTGACCCGAAAATCGGACACCCCTTTTTTATATTCTTAATCGAAAGTATACGCTATTTTGAATGCTAGAGTAGAACTCCTAGAAGTCAATTCAGTTTAGAACTCGAGTAATATTTTTTTAAAGAAAATGCTGAATTTTCAGAAAAACGCTAAAATAAAAGAGATGCTTAACATATTTATAAATTTATTTATAAGGCAAAGTGGCATTATATACAGAGCATTTAATAAGCTAAATAAAATATATTTAGCGATACCAGCAAAATTAATACGCTTATTTTTGTGATTTTCACCTTTTATTTTTTTTCTCTTAAACTATTAGCGAGTAGCACTTTATATTCACCTAAAACATTCTTCCTAACAGTATTATTAGTTGTAAAAAAAATTATATGTAAATCTATCAGGACTTCGAAGATATGAGGTTTCTATGGTTTTCAGTCATTTCTATGGTATTCGAGTTCACCAAAATAAGTTAAAATTCAATAACTCCGAATTCCTGCGTGTTACGCAACTGATATTTTACAAGCAGGTTAACATAACACTAATGAATACTGTGTGTGAAAATAAAGTGCTAATACCTAAAGAAACTTGCGCAAAAAAATAATTTCAAAATTACTGAAAAAATGACATAATTTTCTTCATAGTTCACATAGAAATAAATTATATGATTCCAAAAATAACATTTAGTTGGTTCTATAACATGCTATATTTGAAACATAAAAACTTTGCTTACATAGAAAGTTATAACATTTCTTAAGGTTTTTTCTAAAAACCATAGAAAAAGTCATAACTCCGGTTCTAAAATGAATTGGGGTTTGGGAGTTCTACTCTAGCATTCAAAACAGCGTATACTTTCGATTAAGAATATAAAAAAGGGGTGTCCGATTTTCGGGTCAAATTTCATACTGTGCGTCGCCATGCCTAACTTTGTCCATGACTTTTAAACTTTGAAATCATGCTAGCATTCGACATGCACACCTTTTAACCTATACTTATACATGGTGCGTTAAGTTAAGCGTATGTCATTATATCCCAGAATTCGTTCCTTATTAGCAGAGATCGGAGTAGGTAGATCGATTTTTCGTACTTGCGCCATGAGGTCATAACATGGACATGCCATTTTTCCGGAATTACCGGAAATGGAACTGGGATGTCAAAATATTTCGTAAAAATATATTAAGATGAAAAACGTTTAAGTGAGCAAATTACATCATTTATTGTTGTTTATTTTTAATCTTCATCGGTTACATTTGTACATCCCGATTATATGTCTCTATACTATTAAAATAAGTGACCATAAGTTTTTTAATTTCAATCTTTTTTTTTGACGTCTAAAATCCATTTATAAGTAGAAAGTGATGGTTCAACATCTGTAGAAGTCTGAGTCTTATCCATATTAACATATACGTTTGACGTCAATAACCTTAAATCAATCTACCTACTCCGATCTCTGCTTATTAGCGACACTATCGAATGGTGTAGTAATACCGTGTACGGTTTTTTTTCAAAATCAACTAATTCGATTCCTGGCTACGAATATTATTTTTTCAAAAATCCAATAATGCAGTTTAAGTTTCATCAAAATCGGGCCCGAGACTCCTTTCAGTACTTTTCGCTATTCCTCATAGTTTCGGATAAGGCTATCCACGCACACTTGAAAAATTCACCCTGTATAATAAAGAGGGAAGTTCAACTGACTGACTCATCAACGCCGAACCGAAACTACTGAAGTTAGAAACATGAAATTTGGACAGTGGGTATATTTTACGGCATAGACAAGCAATAAGACGCGATTTTTGAAAATTCAACCCCCCAAGGGGCTTAAATAGGGGATGAAATAATAAAGAAAAAACCTGGAGCACTGAAATGCCTGAAATAATATTTCTATTACGTGAAAATCAGGCTTGATGGTGTGTTATCGAGTATTTGGGGTCGGTGCCAATCTATCTACTTTTATAGTAGGTAGACTTGGCATACTAAGAATGCCGGAGAAATCGGTGAACATACATACAGCCGAACATAGAACCTCCTCCTTTTTTGAAGTCGGTTAAAAAACTACCACACTAACTGTATGGCCCCGATCCTATGATACCCAGACTAGGGCGAATTACGAAAAGGCAGTTTCTGAAAGTTGCTGACGGGAATCGAACCCGCAACCACCCGATGCAGTGAGCCGAACGGCCTACGCTCGACCCACTGCGCCAAGCCGTCTGAACTATTTTAGTAATGTGAAAGTGCAACACATTTTTTTTTTATTTTTTATTTTTTAACCCACATCGTCCCACTGCTGGGCAAAGGTCTCCCCCACAACTCTCCACTATAATATGTGAATATCTTTGAACTAGTTTCATAGCGCGGTTTCGCCTGTGTAGGTAGGTACAATAGTCCCGATGTAAATTGGCGCAAATAAAAATAATACTGTAATAATATTAGCCTTTTTAACGTCGCACTCCTGGGCATAGGCCTCCTCTCAATGCGAACGGGATTCAGGCCGTTGGCCCAGTGCGGGTTGGTGGATTTCACATCTTTCGAAAACTTTTAAGATCTTTTTAAGACATAAGACGATGTTGTTCTTTGCCGTAAACAAGCGATAATCATATTATAAAGTTATGATCTGAAAGTTATGATTTCCATTCCACAATGAGCTGGCTCGATTCTTTGCCCCAGTAAATTATTGCCGCAATAGAAAGCACAGAATGTTTGCCGTGCCCTCTTGCCGCACAGTAGTGCGCGCCCACTCCCCGGTGCCTCGCACCCTTGCCGCGCTCAATCAGCTCCTGGATTACAATCCAAGGTGTGATTTGTTTGCGGATGAATGGCTGAAGATTTTATCAGAATGTTTGAAGTTTTGCGAGAAGAATGTATGAATGAAGATATGCTTTTTATATTTATTTTAATTATTTAGGTGTACTCTCTTCTTGTTTATTTTTTTTTACTCAATATGTTTTCTTTGTGTTTTATGATAATTAGTGTAATTGGTCAGTGACCGTTCTAATTATTAAATAAATAAATAAATAAATGATTCGCACATAGATTTCGAAAAATCCAGAGGTGCGAAACAACACGTCCATGTCGCGTGACGGAGCTCAGCAGGGCTATTACGTATCTCAGTTGACAACTGGCGTCGGTTGTACACCGAACTTTGATGGTAAATTAGAATTACATAACATTGGTATTACGTATTTCTTGCAGGGCTAACCTAACCAAAACTCACTGTACCTTGATATCCATTCACCGAAATACGTAATACCAATGTTATGTCATTCTAATTTACCATCAAAGTTCGGGGTACAACCGACGCCAGTTGTCAACTGAGATACGTAATAGCCCTGCAGGTTTGTCAATTAGCAAAGTTTTGTGTGCCACTTACAAAGTGCGTACAGCCTATCCACATTTTTATTTAATGTCGGCAACACTCCTTGAACCCGCGTGCGTACACGCGCCGCGGCGGCCTTCATCAGTGCACACGCCAATTTTAGACGGCGCGCTCTCGCGTCTAGGCTTTTATTTCGGTCTAGGCATATCCTTGACTTTGGGAAATGAGTAATAGTTATTTTTTAAAGCCGCTGTATTAACAAACTGAAAGTCAATTCTTTTTTAATTCATGTATGCTAAATGGCCGATGAGGCAGAAAGGTTCTTGAGTGGCGACCACGTACCGGAAGACGCAGCGTTAGTAGCACCCACGAGGTGGACCGACGACCTAATGAAGGTCGCGGGAAACCGCTGGATGCAAGCAGCACAGGACCGGTCGTTGTGGAAAACCTTGGGGAGGCCTATGTCCAACAGTGGACGTCTTTTGGCTGAAATGATGACGATAATATTTTATTGTTTCCACCGGTTCGTAATGTTGCTTCCATTGAGAAGAGCCGGCGAGATACTCAATGGTTACTCTTTTCAATAGAAAAAGAAAAATGGTTTACATTCTCGAAACAGCAACGCCATGTGAGCTGCCCATGGACCAATTACTAAGGGGACTGGCCCTAAGCAACTCGGCCGAGTGGTCGGCCTAGTACTAACATAGACATAAAACGAAGCAAGTAGTTCAACTATTTACCGGTAGATAGAACAATGAAAATGAAGAAACAATGACCACGTTTTTTTTTCATACATATATCTAATAAGGGCGGGCACCTCTTTCTTTAGTCTTTACTCTGTGGAGCTACCTTACCACAATTTTTTTTTACGCCAGACTTACCCACACTTGTATGGTCCCAAACTAAGCAACGCTTATACTATGGGTACCGTACAATGGACTGACACCCAGACCAGGGCAAATTACGAAAAGACAATTTATATTGAACATTAATTATTTTGATTTATTTATTATGTGATTCTGTATCTATGAAAACACTAATCTATCCCTCTTACTTACCTATCTCCGCGTATATTAAAGAAAAATAATTTAAATGTATTGTAAAGCTTTTTTAAATGTATATTCTCCGTCCAATGTACCTTTAAGTACTTACCTATACAAAGCTTGCTTAATTTGCGAATAATAGTTTTTTTTTTCTTTAACAATTTTGTTATTCTTTTGTAAAGAACTGTATTCCGTAAACAATTTAAATAGTTTTTTTATTAAAAAAATCAATTAAACGCTCCACTTCTTTTGAGCGGTTTTATTTTTTGTGACGAAAAATTTGTGACAAACAGGTCGCGTGACGATGAGTAATTTAATGACGAATGACATAAATCAATCCGACGAAAAATTTCTTATTATGTATTTGCGCTGAGTACAAATATCGCCAGACATACACAAACTGTATGGTCCCAAACTAAGCAAAACTTGTACTATGGGTACCGTACCATGGACTGGGGGCGATCCCAGTGACACCCAGACCAAGGCAAATTACAAATAGGCCGTTTCCGAAACTTGCCTCTGGTGGGAATCGAACCCGCTACCACGTGATGTGCGACCCGAGCGGCCTACGCTGTAACCACTGCGATAAACGGTCGTTGGCGTTTTGTGATTGCGATGTAAGACAGTATCATATCTGCTAAAATAATACATCAATGGCTATTTCTCCTATCTTTATAGTTCGCTTTTTAGTTATTTGTAGTTAGTGTGTAGTTTTATCTTTTTAGTTCGCCGACGGTGAGGGAAAACATCGTGAGGAAACCTACATATCCCTAGGGATTAGGTAATAGTCAGTTCCTGTATACACGGCGACAAGGTTCACCACCTGTCCCGTTGGGTTCTGACTATCCGGTGAAACGTGGGCTTTGAGTTGGCTCAATACCTCCACACTGTGGTGGTGTATGGCCACTCAAGCATCTTGACTACTCCCGAATGGGGATAAAAGTCGTGACGTATATTTCATTTTTTTTTATCTTCCTATACTTATCGCTATGCCCTGATATCGCTAGGCTATGATTGCTATTGCCTTGATACGATATTATTAAGACAATAAAATTGACCATCTCTGCTTATCCTAAGCGGGTCATCATATATATCTATCATCACTTAATCCTCCGGGTAAAAGCGAGACTAAACTCGAACAGTGTGAATCGATAAATAAACACGGGTTTTTTATCGAATGATCGATACCGTAACCAATCGATTCGACACGACCAATGAGCCGTGTCTCGTTAAACGAAACGGTGTGTTCCGTACACGGCTCGCTGATTCGGACTCGATTGAAAAAAATCTAATGAAAATATATATATATTTTTTTTAATATTATGTGTATTATCGCGCGTATTGTTTTGTCGTAAAAAGGGGCAGGGTTAATAGTGTTAATAGTTTACACTTATTAACACTGATACAGTTCGTAAAACAACCATTCAAGCTCCTAGGTCAATTTAAGGCCGGTATTAATAAACTCTGACAGCGAACTTGGACATGTCATTCTAATGTTTTAGTATAAAATAAATAGTTTATTTATTAAAAAAGCATCAAAATTTTTCATGATATATCAATGGTGTTCTCAAGTTACTGAATCCCTAGTCAAAACACCCACTTAGCTATTTGAGTCGTCGCTATGTCATTTTTATAGTACACATCAAGATTAAGCAGGTCTCAAATTTAAGTTGCATTTGAGTATTTGCCGATTTAACAAGCGGTTTTCCCCACGCTATTATAGCCTTCACCGTTCAGCAAGCGTTATCATTGTTGACAATAGGTATTTATGTACCTTCTTGCATAATTAAAATAATACAAAATACAATACTGTTATCAATGTCATCATTATTTATATAAACGCGTTGTTAATTACACGAATTATTACGTGCGTATAACGGTTGTGACAATGTTTGCAATTTAATGTTGAAAAACATTAGTTGTTAATTTGTGTTATTCAGGCCGAGGTTGTATAATCTGGGCTTTGTAGTTTACAATACAACTAACTTACGTCTTTTCGCGTAAATGTCCTAAAAATACTGTACTGATTTATTTATTTATTTATTAGATAATAATGTAGATTACAGTACTACTTACTATTAGTCTTACTTTTGAAAAAAGCGACTGTAGCCTAGGGGTGAACACGTTGGGCTAGCAATCAGAAGGACCCGGGTTCGATCCCCGGTTGGGCTTGCACCAATAGATGAATTTTCATCTATGTGCATAATTTACAGTTCGCTTACGGTGAGGAAAAACCTACCTATCCCTGGGGATTAGGTAATAGTCTGTTCCTGTATACAAGGCGATAAGGTTCACCACCTGTCACGTTGGGTTCTGACTATCTGGTGAAACGTGGGCTTTGAGTTGGTTAATACCTCCACAATGTGGTGGTGTATGGCCACTCAAGCCTCTGACTACCCCCGAATGGGGATAAAAGTCTTAACGTTTACATAAAAAGTAAAATTGGTCGGAATCTAGGGTGCCAACAGGAATAAACAAAGAATACTGTCATAGAATACGTAAGTGCGGCCGTCAATCTAGACAATAATGGTTATGTGGTACAAGGGCGCATAGCGCTATAGAAAGCCAAAATAACTCCAAATACAGCTACTAATTAAATGACTGACTGATTGTATTTATTGACAACTAAAGTTACCCACGGCATCGCCCGCGTAAGTTTTGAGGTACAAAAGTAACTTCTATGTTTCAGAGAGTACGATTTCTCTGTACTGTTTTTTTTTTTTTCAAAACATTACAGCTGTCTGCACTCTAGCTATACCTCTTCCCTCTTCAAATTCACATTATTCGTTGACAATGCAATATCTAGTTAACCTTGACCTTAGTTGAAGCTTGTTTCTTTAAATTTTAATTAAAAAAATATTTTTTATTAAAATTGAAATTTGCGTAATCTGTTTGTCTTTCCAATGTGTCACGAGGTCAAATCACCGCACTGGCTAGTGGAAACTGGAAAGCCGTTAAGTAATAAATAAAAAAAAAGTAATTGAAATGTGTTCTGTTCTTGAAATTATTGTTCTTTTTTCAAACCAAACCAATTACCGCTTGGGACGGAGCGGAACAAACTCGTGCCACAGATAATGCTTGGAGAGTGTTTCTTTTTAATTTATAGGGTTCCGCGTTTGAAAAAAGCCGGAATTAATGGAGCGTTAGTGTTGTGACAAATTGATATAGTTGCGATTAAGTGTTTTTTTAACGTTGATGTAATCATTTCTCGTTTATCTCGACTTCCTGTGGTTTTAGCGGCAAATAGTTTTCCTACGTTTTTACATTCAGTATAGTTCTACCATTAGTTTTTTAATAAGTACCTTATACTGTGACTAGATTGTATTATAAATAACACTAGATTTTTTTCATAATTTAGAGTTTGAAATCCCAAATTTTGTCTTCCACCAACTTATCCAGGCTGTTTTATTAGTCTGAAATAGTGTTTGGAGTATGCATATTTATCGGACATACAAGCGTACAGCCCTCCTGATGTTAAGCAGTTACCGTAACCTATAGATGCTTGCAACACCAAAGGCATCGCTCGCACGTTACCGACCTGAAGGGGAGTGAGGGAGAGTGAGAAACGGTTGGGCTTCCGGCTCTCTCACTCATCGTACGAAACGCAGTTCTAATAGCTACTTTACGCCGATCTTCTGTGAGAGGGTGGTATTACCCCAGCCGTGGTTCTACCTCTAAATATACCTAATACATATCTCCTTTTGTCCACAGATCATCAGAACCCAATCACAACACGCGACGCACCAAATGGAATAACTCTACACAACATAAGCGAATACTATTTATAAGCATAACGCATAACGCACAAGATGCCGCACAGACTAGTGACGGCGTGCTTGTTCTGCCTGCTCTGTGCGGCGCACATTTGCGGCTCGCACATCGACATCAAGCCCAATGGGGTGCTTGTGTTCGATGCGGCGACAGACGGGGATCACATGAGCATAGATTTAGAAGAGACGAGAAGGATACCGAGGTATGTATTGTTATAATAAATAATAATAATAATATCCTGGGACATTTTTGTACGCACGGTTACCTGATCCCAAACTAAGCAGAGCTTGTACTATGGAAACCAGATAACTGATATTACTACATATACTTACTATTTTTTTATTTGTAAATACATACTTAATATACATATACACCCAGACTCCGGACATACAGACATGTTCATGCACACAAATGCATGTCCCGGGTAGGAATCGAACCTACGACCTGCAGCGTGAAAGGCGCCTCCACGCCAACCACGCTAACGGGCCCGTCAAAGATATTGCTTTACAACTGGTCTTCCATCTCCTCTTTCCTCTTTCCTGCATCTTCTTTCCTCTGGGAGTGCAGTCTCTGGCAAAACGAACGTAATTCTATGTTAAATAGCTTGCAAGTGTCGTCTGGAGCAGTTTATCATATGGACCTTGTGGAAACCAGGAAGAACTTCCGTGCGTTCAGGCGCTTTTGCCATACCTATTATTGGAATCAAGTATAACCAGCTCACGAGTTTAGGTCCAAATAGACAAATTACTGTCCGTGGTGCGTTACAACTGGTCTTCCACTAGTTGTAACAGTCTTATTTCTGTGGCTACCAGCCTATTTTGTCTCCCGCTTTGCTACGGAGGGAAGTGGATAATCTTCTTCCAACTCCTCCTATCCTTTCTTTTGATTAAATTCGTGCGGGTTCCAAGACAACTTAGCTTGTCCCCGGGACTCGTCGAGGGTCAAACCTTGGCGTCATCGTTGGACACTGTCGATCCTGGCTTACAGAAGTAACAGTAGATGTATATGTCTATGGAATGATATAGGCTTATCCATAATTACTTTTTATTTAAATATTTTGGAGTTATAACAAACAATATATATTTTTTTGAAATGTGCTAATTAAGCTCTTTCATTTGATACCTCACACGGCTTTGTTAAAAATTTTTAGCTTTTCAGTTCATGACACCATATCCTCTAGAGGGCGCCATATGCAATCTTATGTAACAACACATAGCCTATATATAACCAGCGGACGATTAAGCCGCTTCTGACGATACCTCATTTGACAAATTACGACAAGTAGTTTGGAAGTTAGGCGGGAACAGATGAACATACATACATAAATACCGGTCAAAATCATAACCCTCCGCCGTAGTTGGGTAAATAATGAAAGCCTCTTCCCCCCCAGGTACAATCAGAAGCTCCAGAAGATACGGCAAGCGAGAACGAAGCGAGACGTCAAGAGTGTCAACCCCGACACGTATATTAAGCAGATATTCCAGAAGTACGGTGACCCTGAGGGCATGACCATGAACCTGACGGGGTTCAACAGTATGCTCGAGTCACTGGATCTGTACAAGCTGACCAAACCCTCGGAAGGTGGGGAGGAAGCCACTATGAGGCCGTATCTGTACGGCCCGAGTGATAATAAGGAAGCAGTTAATGTGAGTATATTCTTTCAACATCGTGAGGAAACCTACCTATCCCTCGGGATTAGGTAATAGTCAGTTCCTGTATACACGGCGACAAGGTTCACCACCTGTCACATTGGGTTCTGACTATCTGGTGAAACGTGGGCTTTGAGATGGTTAATACCTCCACAATGTGGTGGTGTATGGCCACTCAAGCCTCTGACTACCCCCGAATGGGGATAGAAGTCGTGACGTTGTATTTATTTATATATTTTTTCTCTTCTCTTCCAGTGTCTAAGCAGCTCAGAACTAATAACAAAAGTGAACAGCCGATTAAAACCACACCCACCCACAACCACACACGACCACACCCACGAGGAACACAGCCACAACCACGACACCGACATACTCGTAACCAAAGACACACTACAAACTATCTGTCCCATTCTGCTCTACCAGAAATTGGCTAACACGTCTATAGAACGCACCGGTTGCGTGAAAGAGACGGACATCGGTTTCAGAGATAGACTGCCAGAAGATGAAAACGCATACAATAAAGATATGTACGCTGTATGGTTGTACTCTTCTCTGAGTATAGCAGCTATCAGTGCGTGTGGTTTATTAGGAGTCGCCGTCGTTCCAATCATGCACAAGACTTATTACAATCATCTACTGCAGTTTTTAGTTGCATTAGCAGTTGGCACTCTGTGTGGTGATGCACTATTACATCTTTTACCGCACGCGATGGCACCAGACCATGACCACGGTCACGCTCACGATGGAGACTCCAAAGCAGACCACGATATGGGTATGTGGATGGGGTTAGCAGCGATGTTAGGAGTCGTATTCTTCTACTTCACGGAAAAAGCGTTAACTGTTGTTGTGGAGTGGAGGAAACGTAGGCAAAAGTTAGATGAAGATAAACTGCCTTCAAGGGTCCGAGTGCTTAAAGACGAAACTGTAGGGGGATGTTCTGGAGGCTCCAAAGCACCCATAACCAATTCCACTTCAAATTCTCTCCTTAAAATCTTCAAAAGGGAGGACAAAGGTGACCCCACAACCAAAACATGTATGCACAAGTACTCAGAATACCCATACTGCTATGATGAAATAGATACAGATACTCATGACGACCATCACTTAAGAGATGGTATCCCACCGAGTCCTAAGGCTAATAAGAAACATAATAATTCGGTCAGTGTGGTGTCATCCAATGCTCTAAACCCTGAGGGCAAGGAGAGTGAGCCGACGGCTAAGGATTGGTTGCTGAAGGGCGAGACGCCGGCGGTGGTCGAAATGAACAATATGAAGCACAAAGAAGACGGCGCTAAGGATATGAAGGATGGGGACAGTTACACGGTCATATTGAGGTGAGTTTTACGTTTACAAGCGACTGTAGCCTAGGGGTGAACAGGTTGGGCTAGCAATCAGAAGGTCCCAGGTTCGATCCCCGGTGGGGCATGCACCAATGGATGAATTTTCATCTATGTGCATAATTTACAGTTCGCTGACGGTGAGGGAAAACATCGTGAGGAAACCTACCTATCCCTCGGGATTAGGTAATAGTCAGTTCCTGTATACACGGCGACAAGGTTCACCACCTGTCACGTTGGGTCCTGACTATCTGGTGAAACGTGGGCTTTGAGTTGGTTAATACCTCCACAATGTGGTGGTGTATGGCCACTCAAGCCTCTGACTACCCCCGAATGGGGATAAAAGTCGTGACGTTACATTTTACGTTTATTGGTGGTATACAGATCATCATCTCAATCTTGAGATCGATTTATTACTAAGGGCCTTAGTCTGGCGATATTTCTTCATTTAAATACTAGCTTTTCCCCGCGACTTCGTCGGTGTAGAATTTAAATTTAAAAAAATCTGATCTCTGATCCCGGATCCCGTATCTCGGATCCCGCTTCCCGTTTTTACCGGATCCCAAAAAATATAGCCTATGTTACTTAAGGATAATGTAGCATTCTAATGGTGAAAGATTTTTGGAAATCGGCCCAGTAGTTTTTGAGTTTACTCATTACAAACATACAAAAATACAAATCTTTTCTCTTTATAATATAGATAAAGAAATTGTTGGTGTTATAGGGAGCACTCGCGCGCGCACCACGGGCACTCGCACGCGCACGGCCACGTGCACGCGCCGCCCTCCTCCATCGCGTCCGTCGCCTGGATGGTCATCATGGGCGACGGGCTCCACAACTTCACCGACGGAATGGCCATCGGTGAGTTCACACACACACACACAAACACTAACCCGGGGTATCCACACCCTAACCCATTAGCGGTAGGGTAACCTCACCCACTTCCACAACTTCACCGACGGAATGGCCAAATGGCCATCGGTCACTTCGCACTGCCACACTCTCACCCGGGGTATCCACACCCTAACCCATTAGCAGTAGGGTAACCTCACCCACCTCCACAACTTCACCGACGGAATGGCCATCGGTGAGCTCACACACCAGTTCCACACCCTAACCCATTAGGCGTAGGGTAACCTCACCCAAATGTAATGTAATGTAACTTCACCTAAGTAAACTTCACTCAATTTTGTTGAAATGTAACTTTAACTGAACAAACCTCACCCAATTTTGTTGAAATGTAACTTTAACCGAATAAACCTCACTCAGTTTTGTTGAAATGTAACTTCACCTGAGCAAACCTCACCCTATTACGTGAATTTTAACTTCATTTTAGCAAACTTCACCCAATTCTTTCGAAACTTGACTTTACCTAAGCAAACCATCACCCAATTCTGTTGTGTTAGGCGATATTTTTATTGTTCTAAAATGTTTTTTGATCACAGGTGCCGCGTTCGCGTCGAGCATAGCGGGTGGTTTCTCAACGGCCATCGCCGTGCTGTGCCACGAGCTGCCTCACGAGTTGGGTAAGTAATACACACCAGAGACAAACCCTAACCCATTATATTTTTACGCGCCGCTCCCTGTACTATAATATCTCCTGCCCAGGCTTCGTTTACAAGCGTTTTTATAACGCTACGCTTAAATGTATGGAAATGACAATACAAGTCGATAAGTAGATCGGTTTTAAGATAACTTTGGCTCAGAGACCTACCCCATTATTCATAGAGATTTTGGCCAGTTTGCAATGGTTTTGATAAGCGTTTTTAGGAAACAAATGTGATTTGTAATGCCACTGCAGGTCGATTATAAATTTCTATGAATAAGGGGGCTAGAATATGGATCTAGCCCAACTACATGTGGTATAAAATAGCTGGGAATGGATGTATGTGTATTCCTAGCATATAGATCACGTGACTTATGTCATTTCCATACATGAAGCGTAGCGATTTGTAGAAACGATCGTAGACTTGTCTAGGGGGGCTGCGGAGTTAGCTAGTCTCCGTTAAACGTTCCGCACTTTGATCATTATCATTGTGATTTCAGTCAAAAGACGTCCAATCTTGGACATAGGCCTCCGCCATGGTTTTCCACAACGCCCGGTCCTGTGCTGCTTGCATCCAGTTTCCCGCGACCTTCACTAGGTCGTCGGTCCTCTTTGATAAATGAAAATAAATAAATATTGAAAATAAATAAATATTGAAAATAAATAAATATTGAAAATAAATAAATATTGAAAATAAATAAATATTGAAAATAAATAAATATTGAAAATAAATAAATATTGAAAATAATTAAATATTGAAAATAAATAAATATTGAAAATAATTAAATATTGAAAATAAATAAATTTTGAATTGCAGGTGACTTCGCGGTGCTACTAAAAGCGGGCATGTCCGTAAAGCGTGCTGTCTGCTACAACATCCTGTCCTCGGGCCTGTGTCTGGTGGGCATGGTGTGCGGAGTGCTGGCGGGACATGCTCCCTCCGCCACCCGCTGGCTGTTCGCGGCCGCTGCTGGCATGTTCCTGTACATCGCGCTTGTTGATATGGTATGTGACCATTTTTGAACCCAAGGGATACTCAGTAGGACTCTTGAGGAATGTGTGATTAGCTGTCACCCAATTTTAGCAAGTTGTCACCCATTTTGGCACGTTTGTCACCCATTTTTGCCACGTTTGTCACCCAATTTTGCCACGTTTGTCACCAAATTTAGCAATTTGTCATCTAATTTTGGCAATTTATCATCCAATTTGGCAATGACAATATGACCCAATTTTGATAATTTGACTCCCATTTTTCTGCAAATAGTCACCCATTTTTTTTTTTTTCAAATTACACTAGACTCCTGCCGACTGCCATTCAGTCAAGGCATTTGTATCATATGGCATCCAAAGTTAGTCCTCAAATTTGACAGACCGGCTCCAAATCTTGATAAATATAAACCTAACTTTGACTATATGACACCCAAAATAATATGCGTCTACTATGACTAAATGGCACCAATTTTGAACAACTGTCACCGAACTTCAAATTGATCTAATTTTTTAAAATGTCTAACAGTTAAGGTTTTTATGTTGGGTGCGAATAGACGAAATTTGCGAAAAAAAAAAAACTGTATCTATACTCCATTAATTATAACATTAGAAATAAGAGGCTCGTAGAAGCAGGGATGCAAAACATTTAATTTCAAAGTCAAAACAACTTTTGTAACTTTTGTTTTTTACATTACATTACATTACAAACAACTTTTATTGAGAGTGGTTACATTAAAATGGTTTTAACATAACTTTTGATAAATATATCTAAAACAGTGCTAAATACTTCGATAAACAAACGTAAAATGACCCGTAATTTTATTTTTTCAGATGCCAGAGCTGTCGACATCGCATAGCAAAGAAGGCACATTATGCCAGTGTATCCTTCAACTGATGGGCCTGGCCACTGGCATTGGCATTATGCTGCTCATCGCGTACTACGAACACAAATTAAAAAGTCTATTTGGGTGAACAAATGGTAGTGCAACAAAGTGAAATCCAAAAATAAACTAATTGTGCTACAGTGAAGTAAATCCGACTAAAATAACTCAACTAAATATAGTTGTGAAATGGACTGAATTTGTTGGGTTAGTTGAAATATAAAGTTATGTGAAATAAGGTTATGGAGATGGAGTAATATCTATATAATGTGTTATTGTAATAACTAAAAACCTCAGACACTTCTAGTAATTGTAGTAATCGATATGGGGCCCGTTTCAGAATTGTCAGATAACTTTTATTCATCAATTAGATTTGACATTTTGACAAGCATATTCTATGAGCGAACTGTCAAAACGTCAAATTTAATGTAATCGTAGACTTAGACTAGGCTTTTGTTTAAATTAACCAATATTAAAAAATCGTGTAATGCATTCTACTGTTGATTTTGAACGAAATAGTGTCAAGTTTTTTAGTTACTTCAATAACATGCTGTATACTGGTGAAATAAGGCGTTAAGTTTCAAGAATGGATTGTCAAATAACGGCTCAATACTCAAATGCTTAAGTATCACTCTTACAAGCTTATATGGCCCGCTGAGAGCGTCGGTAATATCAATACAAGACACTTCTATATTATAAAAAAGTTCCTCTGTTGAGACCGCGTAGTTGCGGGTTCGATTCCCGCCAGAGGCAAATTTCGGAAACCTTTTCTTAATTTGCCCTGGTCTGGGTGTCGCTGGGATCGCCCCCAGTCCATTGTACGGTACCCATAGTACAAGCGTTGCTTAGTTTGGGACCATACAGTTGGTGTAAGACCACCAGTCTCAAATTTGAGAAGCGTTTGAGTATTTAGCGGTCAGTACTAATAAAGGTTATCTACTTAAACGGAGAAATACTTAGTTGATTGAAGAGTACTTAAGGGCATCGTAGACATGCTACTTTTGGCATCGGCGATTTTGCGACTGCATCGCGTTTTGGCGACTCTGCGTTCGATCGCAGTATCAAAATCGCGCGATTTTGCGACTGGTCTTCTAAAAAAAACCGGCCAATTGCATGTCGGACTCGCACATAAAGGATTCCGTACCACCGTAGAATAAAAACGTCAAAAATATCAAGTTTCTTGTAAAGGGATCCCCTCTATTTTGAAAATTTATTTATTTTTAGTATTTGCTGTTGTAGCGGCAACATAAATACGCATTCTGTGAAAATTTCAACTCTACCTATTACGGTTCGTGAGATACAGCCCGCTGACAGACAGACAGACGGACAGCGTAGGCTTAGTAATAGGGTCCCGTTGGCACCCTTTGGGTACGGAACCCTAAAAAGCGACTTAATCGAGTCGATCGCCGGTGCTAAAAGGAGCGTGTTTAACATCAAACTTAAATAAAAATATTTGTGCGATTTTGTGGTTGCAAAAAATGTCAAAATAAGATCTCGAATAACGTTGTCCGGTGCTTAGTAATACTAAAACAAAATAGTAATACTTTATAGTAATTATTTTTCAAGTTACGCATACGTTTCTTACTAGTAGTGAATATTTAATACTAAAAAATGTGTAAATGAAATTATTTGAATTAAAATAGGCATTTGAACATAAAACTCATATCATAATGAACAGTGATGTTGAAAAAAACCTTATCACTCTTGTCTGAACATGTCTATATACAGGGTGTAACGGAAAGGGTATGTCTATACAAGTTGTCTGCAATCTAGCTGTAGCCAATTGACTGCAGCTCGTATACGGGCTGGCTCGACCGGTGTAGTACCACCCTCTCACAGAAGATCGGCGTAAAGCAGCTATTATAGCTGCGTTTCGTACGATGGAGAGCCGGTAGCCCAACCCCCCTTCCCCCCTCTGTCCCACTCCCCTTCAGGTCGGCAACGTGCCTCCATGGACCATATATTTTAGACAGTCACTCAGTTTTGACATTTATCTAAAGAAGCTCTTGATATGTATGTACCCTTTTCGTAACACCCTGTAGAAAATTATTTAATTCCAACTTAAGGTGCATACTTAATATGTACTTATCTGTGTTCTGTTAGTGCATAAACTGGAGTATAGCTGTCCTACTCACATTGGTACTGTATGAGCGAAACAGCAATATGTTATATTACTTGTATCAATGTCAATTCGTCTATACATCTATAACAAAATAAATAAAATTGAAGCGTCTGTTTGTAATGTGAAAATAACAGCTTTCTACTAAATGCATATGAAAGTATGTACGGTAATTATAACAAAAAAAAAAAAACGGTATTTTGTCTGTATGTTCCGTCTAATCTCCGAAACGGCTGGGCCGATTTTGACGGAACTTTCACTGGCAGATAGCTGATGTTATAGGTAGGCTACTGTTATTGTAAATTCCACGCGAATTAAATTTATAAATAGAAAATAAAATACGTAAAAGAAACTTGACCTTTACATTTTCTGTCTCGCTTATACATTACGAATGTGAGGAGGACGGCAATAGTTCAGTTTGTATATGAACAGCAAAAGCGTTACTTAATTAATTGCATTTGTTAACGATTATAAATCATTTTATTTATTGATATAAACCAATTGTCCTATATATCAATTAAAATATTGATTTTATTTGATTTATATTTTCATAAATCAATTTGGAACACAATTAATAGGTCCATTTGAACTGAATAAATGGGGTATTATGACTCTGTAGATGATTAAAACCACGGACTAACCACGCTTTGGAGTCCGCACTACGAATAACTTGCATTAAAATGCCGAAAAATAATAATGTATTGCGATTGTTCGCTCGTAAACCTTATACACCTTATTTAACGTGTATGTTGGACAATATTGCGGTTTGTGTTTTGAGTGCGGTTTTAAAATGGTGGTTAGTCCGTGTCTTCACCAAATCTAATCTTTGTCCGGTATAATGGCGTTGAGCTACTACTATAAGGGTGCGTTTCCACTGACGCGGAGCTGGGCGGAGTGAAGCGGAGCGGACCGTGAATTGGCCAATCACAGTGCTCGAAATCTCCACTCCGCTCTTAGCCCGTCACAGTGCTCTTCTCCGCTCCACTCCGCCCGCGTCAGTGGAAACGCACCCTATGGACCAAAGTTCTGAATGGGTCTTGAATGTCTGAGGCTAATAGATTTTATTATAAAATTGATTGGCTGCTTGTAATTTGAAGTTTTTAGTTTTATACTCATAAATATTAAATTAAAGCTCGTATTAATAAATGCATCTCGAAGTTGAGATCGATCTTAAGATGCGGTTTTGACGTTTATTGTATGGAACATCTGTCTTTAGCATCTTAAGATCGATCTCAACCTTGAGATCGATTTATTAACACGACACGGGCCTAAGACAGTTTTCCTGTCACTCTGATTTCGGATTTCCCCATACTGTCCCAGTTAACAACCGGGACAGACAGCTTAACTTTACCCTCTGAAGGCTCGATTCATACAATATTTATGCTTCTATCCCTCGGGATTAGGTAATAGTCGGTTCCTGTATACACGGCGACAAGGTTCACCACCTGTCACGTTGGGTTCTGTCTATCTGGTGAAACGTGGGCTTTGAGTTGGTTAATACCTCCACAATGTGGTGGTGTATGGCCACTCAAGCCTCTGACTACCCCCGAATGGGGATATGAGTCGTGACATTTAAAAAACAAATATTTATGAGTATAAATAAAAATACTGACTACTTATCGACGCATTATTATGTTTATGTATTAGTTGTGAATTACCTAAATTAGTTTTTAAGTTATATTTTAAGTGATTTTGATTTTTTTTCGGGTGTTTGAAAATCATGTTAATATTGTCGAGTACTGTCTGTAAACTGTCACTATTGACAGATTGACATTTGGAAACTGTCACTATTGACAGTTTGGCATGTGGAGAATGTGTGAAAAATATGTGATCGCCGAGAGAAGTGTGTGTGATACGATAGATAAACTTTACCAATTATTGTAATGAAATACAATTATTCATAATTTTACGATGGATTTAATTTTTTTCACCTTGTTACCCTAAGGGGCTATGCACACGGGCAACTTTTGCGGCAACAAGCAACTAGCTGTTTTCATATAAAACAATTGCGGCAACCGCGGCAACTGTTGCTGCAACTGGCAACTCTCTATTTACCCGACTACGGCGGAGGGTTATGATTTTGACCGGTATGTATGTATGTATGTATGTGCATCTGTTCCCACCTAACTTCCAAACTACTTGTCGTAATTTGACAAATGAGGTATCGTTAGAAGCGGCTTAATGGCGCGCTCGTTATAGGCTATGTGACGTCACATAAAATTGCATATGGCGCCCTCTAGAGGACAACATGTCATGAACTAAAAAAATAACATTTTTTAATAAAACCGTGTGGGGTATCAAATGAAAGAGCTTGATGAGCACATTTCAAAAATATATATATTGTTACCTATAACTCCAAAATAATTAAATAAAAAGTAAGTTTAAAAACTAAAACCCGACTACTGAAAAATCGCGCTCTAAAAAGTATGAAACAAGAAAATATTCTCATCTAGAGGATAGCCGTGGTCCGTGTAGGTCTTTTAGGGCCAAATGGCATATGAACACGGACCACGGCTATCCTCTAGATGAGAATATTTTCTTGTTTCATACTTTTTATTTCTCTATGTTTAGAACCATACAGTTGGTTAGTTTAACGATAACGAAGACGAACCTTACTTATAATCAATGAGGATAGTTTTATAACTAAAACTTGCATGAATGAAAACATAAAATATTTGTACGTTTAATTAAAATAAAAATACCGCCATTTAGTAAACAAATCCTTTATTTACTTATGATATACAATTCGTAAAAATATTTATTTATGGTAAAGCCAAGCTGTATACAATTGACTGCAGCTCATACACGGGCTGGCTCGACCGGGGTAGTACCACCCTCTCACAGAAGTTCGGCGTAACTAGCTTTGATTCGTACGATAAGTGAGATAGCCGGAAGCCCAACAAATACCGGTGATTATGAGTCCGTTGTTTCTCTAAATATACGTAAATAATGCCTGCCTGATGTTAAGCAGTTACCGTAGCCTGTAGATTCTTGCAAAGGCATCGCTCTCACGTTGCCGACCTGACGGAAGGGGGGTTGGGCTTCCAGCTCACACAGCTGTAATAGCTACTTTACGCCGATCGTCCGTGAGAGGGTGGTACTACGCTGCAGTCACTTGGCTACAGCGTGCCTCCACCAGTGATGCTGATGTGTCTAGGGTGTGACCCGCTTGGGGTCCCTTGGGAACATGGACGTCTTGCGAATATTGTCGAGTCCCAAGTACAGCATCACCACTCGTTCCATACCGATGCCGCCGCCTGCAACCACAACCAAGGCCTCCATTAATAACGTGAGGCGTTTAGGGGGAGCCGAATCTCACCCAATCTCACGGGGGGCGAGGTCTCGGCAGATATCACGTAATTTTTTTACCGCTAGAAACAGGGTCAAATTGCGAGAAAACTGAGTTAAGAAAACAAACTTCCACTAAAATATATCCTCTGAAAATTTTCACGTGAGATTAGGGAGGAGGGGGTCTAGCCAAATCTTACCAGAGAGGGGGTCGAGCCAAATATTACCAGGAGGGGGGGGGGGGGGGTCGAGCCAAATCTTACCAGGAGGGGGGTCGAAAATTCAACCCTCTTAACTCAGTTTTCTCGCAATTTTACAGTTTCTAGCGGTAAAAAAAATTACGTGATAATTGCCGAGACCCCCCTCGCCCCCCGTGAGATTGGGTGAGATTCGGCTCTCCAAATAATTAATGGACGTCCCCCAACTATCATGATCCTCAGCCAAAAGACGTCCAGTGTTGGACATAGGCCTCCCCAAGGTGTTCCACAACGACCGGTCCTGTGCTGCTTGCATCCAGCGGTCTTTTGACTGATATGATGATGATTTATACTTTAGTGGTTAAAGCGTAGTATGTAAAGAACATGCTTGGCATCATTTCAAATATTTTACCTGCGTGAGGTGGGCAACCCAGCCTGAACGACTCAATGTACGCCGCAATCTTACTGATATCTGAAAATTGAAAAAATATTTTTAAAGTAAATCCTAATCCTACTATTAGTAGGTATTATAAATGCGAAAGTAAGTGTGTGTGTGTGTGTGTAGTAAGTAAGGTTAGTACCACCCACTCACAGAAGATCGGCGTAAAGCAGCTTTTACAGCTGCGTTTAGTACGATGAGTGAAAGAGCCGAAACAACACCCCCCCTCCCCCTCCCTCCATCCCACTCCCCTTCAGGTCGGCAATGTGCGAGCAATGCCTTTAGTATTGTAAGCATCTATAGGCTACGGTAGCTGCTTAACATCAGGTGCGACGTACGCTTTTTTGCCAGTGCCGTCCTATAAAAACAAAAAAAAAAACTCCCGTGTATTGTTGGATTCAAGTATAATCAACTCACGTGTTAGGTCCACACAGTCAAATTACTGTCCGTGGTGCGTTACAACTGGTCTTCCACTAGTTGTAACAGTCTTATTTCTGTGGCTACCAGCCTATACTGTTATTTTTGTCTCCCGCTTTGCTACGGAGGGAAGTGGATAATCTTCTTCTATACTTTTGATTAAATTCGTGCGGGTTCCAAGACAACTTAGCTTGTCCCCGGGACTCGTCGAGGGTCAAACCTTGGCGTCATCGTTGGACACTGTCGATCCTGACTTACAGGAGTCACAGTGGTGGGAGTGTGGCGGGCCTAGTCCCAATAATATTTTATAGTAGTGTATAAAACACATAAAAACTCCTTGTGTTACTGGCCGGTGGCAATGTGACGTATATATTTTTTATATTGTGAATAAACGACTTATTGATTTTGACTTATACAAAGCAGAGGCATTTTTATTTACCTAATACATTTAATTCATTTTCATACAATTTATACAATTATACAAGCCTTCTGCTAACTTTTACATGGTGCCGAATATTCAGTTTATATTTCCAGAAACGCTATTTTGGTAAAATTTTCAAAACATAATTTATTTTTAAACCGAACGGCCGCCGCCGTCGCGTTCATTTGTTTTCAGCCGAAATTTTCTAGTGAAAGATGGAAGAGGCTAAGAAAAAGCTAATTGCTCAGAAGGGGCAGTGCAAAGCCGCTTTCACACGCCTTGAAAATAAGCTCAACGACGCTGAAATTAAATTCACGCTAGATGAACTGAAGGTACGTCGGAAAAATTTGATTGAAAATTATAACTTTTTTAAAGATATCGCTCTCAACTTAGTGCTTTTGGGCGAGGCCGCCAATACCGAAGAAGATGAAATTGAGGAGCGATATCTTCATTTGATGGCCTCCCTTGAAGGGCGTATGAATCCTTCCCCTCGCGGAGATAGGTCTGTTGAAGAACCAAAGGACAAATCCAACAGGGCAAAGCTTCCGGCCCTGGACATACCCGTCTTTGACGGAAAAATTGCAGCATTCAAACCGTTCGATGAGGTCTTCAACGCTCTTGTACATAATGATACAAGGATTTCAGACATCGAGCGCTTATGCTTCTTAAAGAAATATTTGAAAGGTGAGCCACTACAACTCATTGACAGCTTGCCTATCACAGGCAAGTCCTACCAATCTGCTCGAGAGCTCCTGCGCAAAAGGTTTGATAATCCAGCCCTGCTGATCAATAACCACGTGACTTCCCTGCTTGATCTGTGCAATATAAGTCGTAGCTCTGCACAGCCCCTGAGAGACTTCGTGGCACAAGTAAGACAGCATGTGAGCGCATTAAAAAACCTAGAACAGCCAGTTACCCAGTGGGACGCGATGCTCTCGTGTATTTTGATACGTAAGCTAGACTCACTTACTGTAAGATTATTTCACTCAGAGCGGGACACCACAAAGGTTGTAACAGTCGAAGAGTTATTAAGCTTTTTAGAAAAACGTGCAGCCTCCCTGGAGGCAAGCCCCACTATGAGTGAGAAGTCTCAGAGTAAGTCCTCTGTACATTTGGCTACTACCAATAAGGTAAAAGAGAATATTGTCAAATGTAAAATGTGTTCTCAAGAACACAAGTTGTTTAAATGTCCCTCTCTTATAGCATTGTCACCTAAGAAAAGACATGACTTTGTTGTCATGAACAAGTTGTGCCAAATATGTCTAGCATTTCATGCACAAACATGTAGGTACAAATTTAAATGTTCTGTTTGTAATTCCAGGCTTCACAATACATTAATACACGTCGATGACGATGAACCTGTGAAAGCAACTGGGAGTGAACAAGCACAACTGGTAAATTTGCATATATCACAGCCTGTCGCTGAAACTGTCTTGTTGCCAACGGCAAGGGTGTTGATAACCGGAGCCAACAACAAAAGGTTTGTCGTGCGCGCTTTGCTTGATTGTGGTAGCCAGACTTCATTTTGCACCATTGGTTTAGCGAAGCAGCTAGGCTTGCCACTGTTTGACTTGCAGAAAAATATTGGTACATTAGGTGATGCTTGCACAAACCTAGCTAACAAGGGCATTAATTTGTGTATAGAATCATTAGCCAACGATTTTAAACTTAATATAACTTGCTCCTTAATCAATAAAATTACATCAAAGCTTCCACAAAGGCAAATTGATTTAAGCGGTTTTATAATACCAAAGCATGTTGTCTTGGCTGATTCGGAGTTTTACATTCCAGGTCATATATCTCTACTTCTTGCTGCTGATGTCTTTTTTAGAATCGTTTTAGATGGAAAGATAGAGGGTGGGCCGGCAGACCCAACATTGTTGAACACTCATTTAGGATACATTATTTCATCATCTACATGTAATTCAAACGTCAAATCTATCACTATGCATACAGTCACTCGTCCTGATCTTGATCATTGCATCAGTCAATTTTGGGAGGCGGAAAAGGTACCGGATATTTATCACGAGTCACTGCCAGAGAACGAGTATAGTGAGAAGATATTTAAAGAATCTATTTCTTTACAAAATAATACATTACAGGTCAAATATCCGCTCAAGGTTGAACTGCAGGACATTGACCCTTCTAATTCATATGCAATCGCTTTGCAAAGATTATACAATTTAGAAAAGAGATTTATAAAGGATCCAGGTTATTATGATTTATACAGAAACTTTATACATGAGTACCTAGACTTAGGGCATGCAAAAATAATTAATACAAAGACCTGCGATCCAATAGATCAACCATTATTTTTTCTACCTCATCATGGGGTACTGCGACCTGAAAGGCTAACTAATAAGCTTCGGGTTGTATTTGACGGAAGCGCGAAGACCAAAGGCGGTCTAAGTTTAAATGACTTAATGTGCAATGGTCCAGTAGTACAGCGCTCATTGTTTGACATACTAATACAATTTCGCAAATACAAGTACACGCTACAATGTGACGTGCGTCATATGTATCGAATGATTTTTATACATCCAGAACATTTATGCCTTCAAAACATTTTATGGCGAGAGAATGGTGTGTTGAATGTCCTGCAGTTACAAACAGTGACGTATGGTTTGACCAGCTCTGCATACCTGGCCACAAGGTGTCTCATTTATTTGGCTAAGAAATATGAAAATCTATATCCACTAGCGTCAAAGGCCATCATCAATTCGTCCTATATCGATGATATTCAAACTGGTAGTGATACATTTGAGGAGGCCTTACAGCTTAGAAACGAAATAATTTCATTGATGCAGCTTGCAAATTTTAATCTTCATAAATGGGTATCAAATGATTTAGAATTGCTTAAAGATATACCTAAAGACAAGCTTGGTTTTGATTGTAGAGATTTGGATCAGGACAAGTCTGTATTAAAAGTTCTAGGTGTCTCTTATCATGCACAACAGGATGTATTCCGATTGAGTGGTCGAGTAGTAACCCCCACTAAAATTGCTACAAAGAGGAATGTATTAAGTTCAATTAGTAGGCTGTTCGATCCTATGGGATTTGCCGGTCCAGTCACTATGAAAGCCAAATTATTTCTACAGGAGCTTTGGCAAAATGATTTGGATTGGGATTCCCCTTTACCAACTGAATTAAAAGTTTTGTGGGATAATTTTTATACAAGTCTCGTAGAAATGCCTGAATTAATTATTCCTCGCTATATTCAAACCGGCGGTGCAGATGAAGTCGAGCTGATCGGTTATTGCGATGCTTCAGCGACTGGTTATGGTTGTTGTATTTATATAAAAGTAAAACATGGTAATGAGTGTTTTGTTCACTTGCTTTGCTCAAAGTCAAGGTTAAACAGTATTAATTCTAAGTTAACCATTCCAAAGCTAGAGCTTAATGGATCTCTATTGCTAGGCAAACTCGCTAGTCATGTGTCTGCGCTCTTAGGAATTAAAAATGTTCATCTTTTTTGTGACTCCAAAATTGTTCTTGGATGGTTAGACGAATTACCAGTTAAGCTCCCTGCTTACATTGGTAACCGTGTAAGCGAAATAAGAAAGCTTACGCGTGATTCATGCTGGCACTTTACACCAGGCCTATTAAATCCAGCTGACATTTTATCCAGGGGATCCGATCCGAAGGACATTGTAGACAACACGCTATGGATGCATGGGCCCGGCTACCTTTTAGATTCCAGCAATTATAATTTCTATTTAGCTAATATTGAGATTCCTTTACAGCAAAGTCATACAGAAGGTATGTGTCATGCAATTCTTGATAAAGAAAATTTACTTCCAATTTTTGAGAAATGTTCAAGTTTATACAAAACTGTGCGTATCATGGCTTATGCCTTGAGATTTATAAAGAAATGTAAACAAGGTAACATCAACATAGGTCACATATCTGTTGGAGAATTCAGAGACGCTTTGACTGCTGTTATAAAGGGTGTTCAAAGTCACTACTTTGCAGAAGAGCTCAAGTGTATTTCTCAAAAGAGTGATATCAAATCTTCTCTGAAATCTTTGCATCCTTTTGTTGATAGCAAGGGTGTTCTCCGTGTTGGAGGCAGACTACATAACGCTGATGTACATTATTCAAAGAAATTTCCCATTATTTTGCCAAAACATTGTCATATTACGCAGCTTATTATAAGACAAGAGCATTTAAACTTACTACATGGCGGGTTAAAGCTTGTTTTAAGTAGCCTGTCCCAAAGATATTATATTATAAATTCAGTTCGACAATGTAAGAATGTAATTCATAAATGTGTGGTTTGTTGTAGGCACAAGGCCGAGGCTTCACAACAGCTCATGGGGTCGCTGCCAAGGGACCGTGTGACTCCTGCCCGGGTTTTTGAGAAGGTGGGCTTGGCTTGGCTTTCCCCGCGACTTCGTCCGCGTAGAATTTAAATGTAAAAAAATCGGATCTCTGATCTCGGATCCCGTTTACCGTTTTTACCGGATCCCGGATCCCATAGCCCGGATATCCGGATCACGTATCCCGGATATCCCGAATCCCAAAAAATATAGCCTATGTTACTCAGGGATAATGTAGCATTTTAATGGTGAAAGAATTTTAGAAGTCGGTGTAGTAGTTTTTGAGTTTACTCATTACAAACATACAAAAATACAAATATTTTCTCTTTATAATATCACATAGTGTAAACTGATATATTGATACCCCCGTGTGTATACTGACCGATGGCGTGGTGCTTGGCGCGCTCGGTCAGGTACTCGGGGTCGTGTATCCGCTGCGCGCCGCTCAGGATCTCTTCACCGCGCATGAACATATCGTATGAGTTTGACGATTTCTGAAATACAATATCGGTGTTAAAGCCAAGCTGTGGCCAATGGGCATTGTTCAAACCCGTGGTAAAAAACCGGCCAAGTGCGTGTCGGACTCGCACTTAGCACTCGCACATGCCGTATGTCATTACTTCCCATAATTGGTTCCTTATCAGCGACACTATCGAATGGTGTAATAATAAATAATACAGTGTGTTTTTATTTCAAAATCAACGAGATCGATTACTGGCTACGAATTTTGTTTTTTCAAAAATCCAAAGATGCAGTTTTAGTTTTCATCAAAATCGGCCCCGAGACTCCTCTGAGTACTTTTCGCTATTCCTCATAGTTTCGGATTTGGCCATCCACGCACACTAGAAAAATTCACCCTGTATAATGAGCGCCTCGCGAATCTTGCTAGCGTGATTCAGGACTTCATTTTGTACCGGAGCATGCACTCAGTGCCATCTATTGGTGGCGTCGTGAATGTATGGTCGCTACCACGAACCAAATACGAAGAGGACTGGGTCTAAGCAACTCGGCCACGTGGTTCAACTAACCCCCTGACGTCATCACAGTAGGCGTGGCTAAAGTCAGTGTGCTGTTGGCGTTCGTCCTGTACGTACGTGTACGTCTTTCCAACGTTCGCATCCCAAATATAATTCTATTCGACACTAGATGGCGTCTCTTTCTACGTCATTTTCATCACGATACATTTAATGACATCCAGTGTGAAAAAGTTAAACTACGTACTAACATCGACATAGAACGAAGCGAATAGTTTTGCTATTGACCGGTTGATTGAAATGGCGTTATCTACGCCCCTTCACCCGTGCCTTCACCCGCGCAATTTGTCAAGCGTCGATTCATAGGGAAATCTATTAAGAACACCTCTTTCTTGGTAATTTCTCTGTGGTCGGTACAGTATCATCCCTAATAGGTACTCACAGGGTCGGTAGGGTCCGGCATGGTGTAGAAGGGTCTCACAGCCAGCGGGTACTTGTCCAGGATATAGAAGTCAGTGTCGTACTTGGCCTTCACAAGTCTACCCAACAACTTCTCATCAGGAGTCGACAGGTCATCTTCTTCACCGATGGTCACACCTACAACATTATTGGTAATATAGCCAAGTTGTAGCCAATTGACTGCAGTTCATATCCTTCCGTGCGTTCAGGCGCTTTTGCCATACATATTATTGGAATCAAGTATAACTAGCTCACGAGTTTAGGTCCAAATAGTCGAATTACTGTCCGTGGTGCGTTACAACCAGGGTTGTTACGAAAGAATAATCTTGTTTTAAGCACCGTGTTTAAAACATGTTTTAAACATTTAAAACACAATAATTTTTTACTTCTGTTCTAAATCAATGTTTTAGAAAGAAAGAAAGAAAGAAAGAAAACATTTATTCGACACACTCGCAACACATAGACAGAGGAAACAGAAAAAAAAAGGGGTCAGCGCGAACTGTGCCGAAAAGGTATTTGGCTCAGCATGTGCTGGGGGGTACGAGACTCCACCAGCGCTGATTTTCAGCCAAACCCAAGAGAAAAGGCCACTGGCTACCCAAGAGAAAAGGACTAATAAAAATAAAACAACAAACGTAAAGTTTTAAACACGTTTTAAACAGTTTTTATTTTAAGTTTCCTGTTTTTTGCAACTGCCACCAGTTGGAACAGTCTTATTTCTCTGGCTATCAGCCTATACTGTTATTTTTGTCCTCCGCTTTGCTACGGAGGGAAGTGGATAATCTTCTTCCAACTCCTCCTATCGTTTCTTTTGATTAAATTCGTGCGGGTTCCAAGACAACTTAGCTTGTCCCCGGGACTCGTCGAGGGTCAAACCTTGGCGTCATCGTTGGACACTGTCGATCCTGGCTTACAGGAGTAACAGTGGTGGGATAGTGTGGCGGGCCTAATCCTATTTAAAAAAAACAATAGTCTCTGCCTTCCCCCACGGGATACAGGCGTGAGTATATGTGTTTATAGCTCCGAGGGTCCTTTGACCATTTTTCGCTATTCCCAATAGGTGCCATCCATAAATTACGTCACACGAATTTCATGATTTTAGACCCCTCCCCCCCTTGTCACAGCTGGTCACATTTCCGAGACTCCCCCCCTCCCTGTGTGACGTCACATATTTTTTACAATTTGCAGAAATTTTCAAAAAATTTCGTTTACAATTCAAATTTCGGTTTTAATACTTAGATATATTAGATTTTTAAATGTGACGTCACAAAACTTAGGACCCCTCCCACCCCCTTGTCACGCAATGTCACATTTCGTCGACCCCCTCCCCCCTTTACGTGTGACGTAATTTATGAATGGTCCCATAGTTTGGGACTTGGCCATCCCTGCACATTTTGAAATTCCCCCTTTATAATGATTCTGAGTAATACCTGCTTCCTTGAGTATCTGTATGGCCTGCGGGAACTCGAGTCTGAGCGGCGGGTCCAGGAACTTGAAGGGCTCCACGCGGTACTGCTGCCCCACCACCGCTATCTCAGCCGCGAACCTGCAAATACACCACAAATACACCACAAATACACCACAAATACACCACAAATACACCACAAATACACCACAAATACACCACAAATACACCACAAATACACCACAAATACACCACAAATAGGGTGCGACCGAGATCTCGGTTTCCGTATTTTCTTCCTACTAATATAATAATCTAGCTTCTGCCCGCGACTTCGTCCGCGCATAATTTATCCCACGGGAACCATACATTTTACTGAGATAAAAAGTAGCCTATATAATCTATCTCTGTGCTAAATTTCATCCAGATCCGTTCAGCCGTTCTGGCGTGATTGAGTAACAAACATCCATCCATCCAATCAAACTTTCACATTTATAATATTAGTGGAATGAGAAAGTAAGTAAGTGTGAGTGTGTGAATGTTTGTTATCACGTATCTCCATAACTACTAAACCGATTTTAATGGAATTTGAAAAGTTCGATCCTCGGTGGGGCATGCACCAATGGATGAATTTTCATCTATGTGCATAACTTACAGTTCGCTGACGGTGAGGGAAAACATCGTGAGGAAACCTACCTATCCCTCGGGATTAGGTAATAGTCAGTTCCTGTATACACGGCGACAAGGTTCACCACCTGTCACGTTGGGTTCTGACTATCTGGTGAAACGTGGGCTTTGAGTTGGTTAATACCTCCACAATGTGGTGGTGTATGGCCACTCAAGCCTCTGGCTGCCCCCGAATGGGGATAAATCGTGACGTTTCAAAGATATGGGTCCTGTACTCACTCGTCCCGCAGTCCTCTGAACATGTCAGTGAAGGTTGCTCCGATAGTGTCGAGCACCTCGTGGTAGTGGTGCTTGAAGGACATCTCCAGGTCCAGCCCCACGAACTCGGTGAGATGGCGGTGCGTGTTCGAATCCTCGGCTCGGAACACCGCGCCCACTGTGAACACCTGGGAATTATGGTAAGAAGTTAGGGGGCGTCCATAATTTACGTCACGGGTAAAAGGGGGAGGGGGTCGACGAAATGTGACATGGTGTGACAAGGGGGGGGAGGGGTCCTAAGTTAAGTGACGTCACATTTAAAAATCTAATATATCCAAGTATTAAAACCGAAATTTGAACTGTTAACGAAAAATCTTGAAAATTGTAAAAAATATGTGACGTCACACAGGGAGAGGGGTCTCGCAAATGTGACCAGCTGTGACAAGGGGGGAGGGGTCTAAAAATCATGAAATTTGTGCGACGTAATTAATGGATGGCCCCTTAGCTAAATAGGACCCTATTCCCGATGCCCGTGGGAAGCTATTTTTAGTTTTCCGTACCCAAAGGGTGCCAACGGGACCCTATTACTAAGCATACGCTGTCCGTCTGTCCATCCGTCCGCCTGTCCGTCTGTCAGCGGGCTGTATCTTACGAACTGTAATAGGTAGAGAGTTGAAATTTTCACAGAATGTGTATTTCTGTTGCCGCTACAACAACAAATACTAAAAATAAAATAAAGTTTAAAAATAAACGGGGTCTCCATACAAAAAAATGATATTTTTTTTACTTTTTTATTCTACGGTGGTACGAGACCCTTTATGTGCGAGTCCGACACGCACTTGACCGGTTTTTTATATATATTTTTTTATAATTACATTCACTTAAAAATGCTTATAATGTTGTCATTCAAACGTGTTGTTATCTTGCAAACATTGTTCGAGCAAAGTCGATGTTGCTACAAAAAAGGCGCCAGCAAAGTTGTGTGAGATTTTATTACTGTCGTATTTAAGCGGCCAGCAATTTCTTTGGAAATCCATTATAGTCCTGTTTTTAAATTAAGTTAATTTAATATAGCTAGGTTTATTTAAATAACCTTGTCAAAGTCATCGTGAGGAAACCTACCTATCCCTCGGGATTAGGTAATAGTCAGTTCCTGTATACACGGCGACAAGGTTCACCACCTGTCACGTTGGGTTCTGAAACGTGGGCTTTGAGTTAGTTTGGTTAATACCTCCACAATGTGGTGGTGTATGGCCACTCAAGCCTCTGACTACCCCCGAATGGGGATAAAGTCGTGACGTATATTTTATTATTATTTTGTACCTTGTCAAAGTCAGCGGCGATGGCCATCTGCTTGTAGAGCTGCGGGCTCTGCGCCAAGTACGCGGACGACTTGAAGTACGACACCGTGAACACGTTGGCGCCGCCTTCCGACGCGGCCGAGATGATCTTCGGAGTGTGGATCTCCACGAAACCTGTTTCAAATATAGATAGTAAAAAAAAAAAAAAATATATATATATTTTTTTTATCGAAAATATAAATATAATAATCTGTTTCAAATATCGATAGATAAACACCTTATTGTACACCAACATACATACAGAACAAAAATGACAAACAAAACAAGAAATAAACAACAGTGTACAGTGGGCGGTCTTATCGCAAGCTATATTATTATATTATACTAGCTGTCCCGGCGAACTTCGTGCCGCCTCAGAATTAATGTTGTATTTACTTATTAGCCGGAAAAGAACTAAACCCTCCCCCCGGTTCCCCCGTTCGTCGTCTGTTCTACTCCTTTCCCGTGTCACAAATAAAGGGTTCCGTACCACCGTAGAATAAAAACGTCAATAATATCAAGTTACTTGTATGGGGACCCCCATTGTTTTGATTTTTTATTTTATTTTTAGTAATATTTGTTGTTGTAGCGGCAACCGAAATACACTTTCTGTGAAAATTTCAACTCACTACCTATTACGGTTCGTGAGATACAGCCCGCTGACAGTCGGACAGACAGTGTAAGCTTAGTAATAGAGTACCCCTTTATTTTTAAATTTTATTTTATTTTTATTATTTGTTGTTGTAGCGCTAACACGTTCTGTGAAAATTTCAACTCTACCTATTACGGTTCGTGAGATACAGGTCGGTGACAGATGGATAAACAGCATAGGCTTAGTAATAGAGTCCCGTTGGTACCCTTTCGGTACGAAACCCTAAAAATAGCTAAATTGGTCGCCGTATTGAAAATGCCTGGAAGAGCTACTGGTCCATGGGAGACTTCATGAAGGCCAACCTTCCACTGACACATTGACATGTATATCCCGCCCGTTCAGAGGCTCAGAAGTCCAAACTGAAGGTTTGCCAAAGAGCAATGGAGCAGCATTTTGGGTGTAAAAAACACTGATAGGGTGCGGAACACCCAGCTGCCTTCCATGACCCTTATCGCGGATGTAGGAGCGAAAACAGCTACACTTAAGCGGACCTGGGCGGGTCATCTGAGCCGAATGAGCTCAGAAAGGTAGGCCAAAGCAATAACCGAGTGCGGTCCCAGAGCACAACCGTCGACGCCGACGTAGACCCAAAAAACAGTGGCGCGGTGACCTCGACGCTCATCTAGACGGGTGTTATGAGAGAGCTTAAGACCGCGATGGATGGAAGAAGATGGGGAGAGACCTTTGCCCAGAACTGTTATGTGCACAGCGCAGATCTATTTCTTGTGATGAATTGCCCATGAAATAAATTTGCAGGAATTTATAGTCGCCATCCGCCATCTGACACCGGCGTTCATTACGCCATCTATTGAAAGTAATTTGAATCATACGTAAAATATGGGTTTTTAGCGCTTTCCGGGCAATTTTTCCATTTTTTTTAAATGTATGAACCTTCCTTGAACTTCACTGAATAATATAAAAAAAAATTCATCTAAATTGGTCCAGCCGTTCTCGCGTCAAATCATGACATGAAATGGGGATTCATTTTTATATATATAGATTTAAAATTATGATTAGCCCTTTTAAGGCCCCGCTTCCCCAGCGCGCGTTTCCGCCGTCTGGATTGGTCGAGAGCGCACTAGCCCCGCCCACTTTTTTTGCGAAAATATTGAAATAATTAATTGTGACGTGAAAGACTATTGCATCACCAAAATCGATCTTAATTTTTATAGGTATTCATTCTCCATCTTTTGGCGAAAAAAATAATAAAAAATTCCAAGCCGTTTAGAAGGAGATAGAAATTTTAAGACGAAAACAGCTTCATTTTGTTTTTTTTTTCACATAGAAAATGAGCATTAAGCACTTTTTTCCCGCTTATTTTTTTAAGATGAGGGTTCAGTTAATACGGTGATATTTTTTTCAATATTTTTACTCCACTCGTTTAAGAGCGTTCGGAATCCCGATTCGATATTTCGAAACGCAATTCCGTACGGAAAATTCCGTATGTATGTCGCGGGCTTAAGTTATTAAAAAACCGTACCTTTCTTCGTGAGTATGTCTCTGAAGAGGCGACAGACGCCGGCTTCAATCCGGAAGATGGCCTGGTTGGCGGGCGTGCGCAGGTCCAGCACGCGGTTGTCCAATCGCGTGTCTTGGTTCACGCGGATCCGGAGCGCTTCCGGGTCCTGGGGACATGGCACACATGGTATTATTATTAAAAAAAAATTATGGAACTAGGTCCGCCACACCTACCTAATCCCGAGGGATAGGTAGGTTTCCTCACGATGTTTTCCCTCACCGTCAGCGAACTGTAAATTATGCACATAGATGAAAATTCATCCATTGGTGCATGCCCCACCGGGGATCGAACCTGGGACCTTCTGATTGCTAACCCAACGTGTTCGCCCCTAGGCTAAAGAAATAAATCTAATAGGGATATATTCGGGATTAGGTAATAGTCAGTTCCTGTATACACGGCGACAAGGTTCACCACCTGTCACGTTGGGTTCTGACTATCTGGTGAAACGTGGGCTTTGAGTTGGTTAATACCTCCACAATGTGGTGGTGTATGGCCACTCAAGCCTCTGACTACCCCCGAATGGGGATAAAATGTCGTGACGTTATTTTTTTTTTCTATTTAGGTCCGCCACACACTCCCACCACTGTGACTCCTGTAAGCCAGGATGGACAGTGTCCAACGATGACGCCAAGGTTTGACCCTCGACGAGTCCCGGGGACAAGCTAAGTTGTCTTGGAACCCGCATGAATTTAATCAAAAGAAAGGATAGGAGGAGTTGGAAGAAGATTATCTACTTCCCTCCGTAGCAAAGCGGGAGACAAAAATAACAGTATAGGCTGGTAGCCAGTAATTTAGGGTTCCGTACCCAAAGGGTGCCAACGGAACCCTATTACTAAGCCTACCGCGCGCTGTACCCGCGCCGCCATTCACTACAAAGCGCTTGGGCCCTAGTGACGTCACAACAACCGCTCACAAACTCCACTAGTAATTTGGTCATAACTTCGTCAATTTTCGTCATAGAACAAACATTTTTGCACTGTATGTTATGGATTTCTTAGCTCTATAAATCTGCATTCTCAACTAATTTCGTTACGGATCTCCATTGTAGTATTTGTAGTATTTTATATTCTAATTACTGACGTCACTCTGATGACAAATGATGCTGTCGCGAGCACGTCCACTATTTACTCCTTTGTGATGCTAGAAATTATGATGATGAACTAGAATGATGATCATGTACTAAAATGATGATGATCAATTAGAATGATGATGATGAATTAAAATGATGATGATCATTTAGAATGATGATGATGAACTAAAACGATGACCATGAACTAGAATGATGATGGTTGATGATGAACTAGAATGATGATGATGAACTAAAATGATGATTATCATTTAGAATGATGATGATGAACTAAAACGATGACCATGAACTAGAATGATGATGGTTGATGATGAACTAGAATGATGATGATGAACTAAAATGATGATTATCATTTAGAATGATGATGATGAACTAAAACGATGACCATGAACTAGAATGATGATGGTTGATGATGAACTAGAATGATGATGATGAACTAAAATGATGATTATCATTTAGAATGATGATGATGAACTAAAACGATGACCATGAACTAGAATGATAATGGTTGATGATGAACTAGAATGATGATGATGAACTAAAATGATGATTATCATTTAGAATGATGATGATGAACTAAAACGATGACCATGAACTAGAATGATGATGGTTGATGATGAACTAGAATGATGATGATGAACTAAAATGATGATTATCATTTAGAATGATGATGATGAACTAAAACGATGACCATGAACTAGAATGATAATGGTTGATGATGAACTAGAATGATGATGATGAACTAAAATGATGATTATCATTTAGAATGATGATGATGAACTAAAACGATGACCATGAACTAGAATGATGATGGTTGATGATGAACTAGAATGATGATGATGAACTAAAATGATGATTATCATTTAGAATGATGATGATGAACTAAAACGATGACCATGAACTAGAATGATAATGGTTGATGATGAACTAGAATGATGATGATGAACTAAAATGATGATTATCATTTAGAATGATGATGATGAACTAAAACGATGACCATGAACTAGAATGATGATGGTTGATGATGAACTAGAATGATGATGATGAACTAGAATGATGATGATGAAGTATACTGACGTCACTCTTCTCAGGCCTGGCCGCGTCGTCGATCTGCAGCGGCAGCTGCGCGCGCGCCGCCGACACCGTCCACACCTCCCGCGCCACTAACTCCACCTCCCCCACTGTGCACGACTCCACCGGTGTAGCTGTCTTCGCTACTGTCGCTAGCACGTCCACTATTGACTCCTTTGTGATGCTGGAATTAAGAATAGTTTTTTTTTTAAACAAGGGTCCCCTAACTCTGTTATTGGCAAAATTATCGACTACCTACTAATCATAGTCCATCAGGAAGCCATGATGAAGTGAAGTGAAGTGAAAACTTATTTTCTTGTTTCTTCCGGTTACCCGTAACGACTGATAAAGATATTAGAATGACACCCGGGACCGCCCCAGTTTAACGTTCCCTACGAATCTCGGAAAAGTGAACATTCGAAGTTGAAATAAATAATACTACATTCAAAGATTTTCCTGCTTGGAACAGCTGAAATGTGGAAAAAACCGGCCAAGTGCGTGTCGGACTCGCACATAAAGGGTTCCGTACCACCGTAGAATAAAAACGTCAAAAACATCAAGTTTCATGTATTGGGACCCCCTTTATTTTATAATTGTATTTAATTTAATTTTTAGTATTTGTTGTTGTAGCGGCAACAGATACACATATCCTGTGAAAATTTCAACTCTCTACCTATTAAAGTTCGTGAGATATAGCCCGCTGACAGACGGACAGACGGACAGCATAGGCTTAGTAATAGGGTGCCGTTGAGACCCTTTGGGTACGGAACCCTAAAAACACATCCAGTGCATTGGTAACCACTCCTATGTAGTGGTGGTGCATAGGCCAGGCGAGTGGGGGCGGCGTCTATAGGTTTATTGGTCTATGTGCTACTCACTTGCCGGTGAACTTGACCATCTGTTTGCTGATCGCTCGCTCCTCGCTAACACTGATTAACAGCTGCACAGTACTACTGCACTGCCGCAGCACCGCGAAACACTGCTTCCCTTTCGCACGCGACGTGTGGAGACGCGCTGGAAAGAGATGCCATATCATCATCTGCCCCGCCTTTATACAGGGTTATTGGAAAAACACTAACAAGACCGCAGGACTGTATTACTGACATCATAGACAACAACTTTTGTTCTATGAAAAATAAAATAATAAATATAACGTCACGACTTTTATCCCCGTTCGGGGGTAGTCAGAGGCTTGAGTGGCCATACACCACCACATTGTGGAGGTATTAACCAACTCAAAGCCAACGTTTCACCAGATAGTCGGAACCCAACGTGACAGGTGGTGAACCTTGTCGCCGTGTATACAGGAACTGACTATTACCTGATTCCGAGGGATAGGTAAGTTTCCTCACGATGTTTTCCCTCACCGTAAGCGAACTGTAAATTATGTACATAGATGAAAACTCATCCATTGGTGCATGCCCCACCGGGGATCAAACCTGGGACCTATGACTATTTACAAAAACTCACGCTCTAAAATGTATGCAACAAGAAAATATTGTCATCTAGAAGATAGCCGTGCCGTGGTACGTGGTTATATTCCACTTTGCCCTAAAGAACCTAAGACCTATAACGTGGAAAAAATGTATGTTCCTGTATTATTCTAAGGTCAACGTGGACAAAATCGCGGGCAGAAGCTAGTAGATCATATGCTAGGCGAGTGGTGATCCCCGGCTATGCAGTAATAATAATATATAATAATAATATATCCTGGGACATTCTTTATACACACGGCTACCTGTTTCCAAACTAAGCAGAGCTTGTACTACGGAAACCAGATAACTGATATTACTACATATACTACTTTTTTATTTGTAAATACATACTTAATATACATATACACCCAGACTTGGGACATGCAGACATGTTCATGCACACAAATGCATGTACCGGGTAGGAATCGAACCTACGACCTGCAGCGTGAAAGGCGCCATCACGCCAACCACGCCAACGGGCCCGTCAGTGTCTATTAGTTATTAGTCTGTGATCCTCAAACTCACCTCTGACCCACACATTCTGTCCGTTGAGTTTGACGCTAAGGTCCTTAACGTCGGTGTAGACTCTGTCACGGTTCTCCCCGGACGACTGGATGAGTTTCAGGACTCCGTACCTGCCTTCAGACACGTCCGGCTCGGGGGCTTCGCCCTGCTGCTGCCCGGAGGAGCCCTATCCACACAAAAGAAATAAACATCGCCAGTTATACACACCAACTGTATGGTCCCAAACTAAGCAACGCTTGTACTATGGGTACCATGGGTACCGTACAATGGACTGGGGGCGATCCCAGTGACACCCAGACCAGGGCTAATTAAGAAAAGGCCGTTTCCGAAATTTGCCTTTATTTATTTATTTATTTATTGGTTTACCAGCGCTTAATACACACTCACTTAGACTAAATTCTTACAATATTAAAACGCAATGTGTGACAAGCAGTTAGAGGTAAACACCGCTTGATGACACCTTTGATGGGAATCGCACCCGCAACTAAACGATGCAGTGATCCGAGCAGCCCACACTCAAACCATTGGCACTGGGTCCACTGGTGGATTTTGGCCTGAATCCCCCTCGTATTGAGGGGAGGCCCGTGCCCAGGAGTGCGACAATAAAAGGGCGAATTTTTTTATTGGGTAGAAGATATTCCTTTACTAACCTTATGTTCAGCTTTCTTCTGTTGTTTCTCAGCTGCCTTGGCAGCCTTCTTGGCTGCTTTCTTGCTGGCCGCTGCGTCTCCCTCCACCACGGGAGGCTGCTCCTCTGACACTACCATAGTGTGATGTTGTCTAACAACAAACATATTATTTAAGATAGCTTTTACCCGAGAATTTGTCCGCGCATAATAAAAAAAGTATCCTATGTGTTAATCCAGGTTATAAACTATCTGCGTTCCAAATCCATTCAGTAGTTTTTGCGTGAAAGATTAACAAACATCCATACATCCATACTCAAGCCCCCTTATTCATAGAAAGTTATAATCGACCTGCCGTGGAGTTACAAATCACATTTGTTCCTAAAAATGCCTTTTATAACCATTGCAAACTGGGCAAAATCTCTATGAATAAGGGGGAAGAACTTTCGCATTTATAATATTAGTAGGATAGTTTTTAGGTCTCCGTATCCAAAGGGTGCCAACAGAACCCTACTACTAAGCCTCCGCTGTCCATCTGTCAGCAGGCTGTATCTCACGAACCGTAATATGTAGAACATAGAAATTTTCACAGAATGTGTATTTCTGTTGTCGTTATAACAAATACTAAAAATAAAATAAAATTTTAAAATAAAGGGTCTTTGTAGTATTTTTTTATAGGGTGGTACAGAACCCTTTATGTGCGAGTCCAACACGCACTTGGCCGGTTTTTTTAATCCCACTAATATTATAAATGTGAAAGTTTGAATGGGACAATGATGGATGTTTGTTACTCTTTCACGCCGGCTGCTGAACGGATCTGGATGAAATTTGTCATGGAGATAGATTATAGTCTGGAATAGCACATAGGCTACTTTATATCCCGATAGTATGTTCCTGTGGGGCAAATGCCTGGACGAAGTCGTGGGCAAAAGCTAGTACCTAAGAAGGCACACGGACAGACAACAGGGATAGACTATAGGGATGGACTCGATAGGGATAGATCCTACTATAGGAATAGAAATATTTTTTTCCTGCCTTTCAGAGTCATCCACCAAATAAATAAGAACTATCTAACGATTCTTAGACAGGCCCTATGTACCTACGTAGATAGGAATGTCCCATGGAATAAAGGGACTCTATGACGTCATCAGGCTTGATGCAATAATGATTTTATTTGCACAATAAGTTGGTAGTTATAAAGTTCTGATTAAAATATCCGAAATGGGATACTTTGAAAGTCATTTAGAATTTCCTTGTGTTCTAAAGAATGGATCTCTTTATACTGCTTTTATTAAAAAGTTTATAATACTTGTTCTAACTTTTATATTCACCTCGGTTTGTTGGTCTCAAATATTTAGAGTTTAGTTTTATTGTGTCTTTATAACTACAAAGTAATAAAATTATTACAGACAGACGTATGTGTCACGTAGCACGTAATGAGGAAAATAAACATTGCGTTTTGATAAAATTATCGGCATTTATCATAACAAAATTTGCACAATACCTATCAATGCAATTACGAAATTAATACGGTATACTCACTTGTATTACGCACGATATTCCTAAACTAGCACTATTTATAATTTGTAGAATGTAGTTGCTGACGAAATTAGCCTGAAACCACGATATTTCCTGAAATTTTAAATGAAAAAAAAATAGGTTATACGCGGCCACCGCTGGCAAACTGTCAATTTGAATTTGTCAAAAATGTCAAAATGAAATGACACTTTTTTTTTTTTTTTTTTATAAGATTAGTTTTACGGCCCCTGGGAACTAGCCCTTTGGAGCCTAACATCAGTATACTTTTATTACATTTTTTTCTTAATTCTACCTTATAATTACCTTAAATCTACCTTATAACTACCTTATTTCTACCCCCCCAAACCCTATCAGTAAAGTGGCGGATACTTTACTGACAAATTACTAGACTTCTTGTGAGAAGCCGAAAATCATGTTTCATCACTTTTGTTCCAATTGCCCACACTCACGCACATTTATGACATGAAATGACACTGACAGAAAGTGTTGCCGTGTATTTTATTTTTTTATACTTAAAATACCAAAGCTACAGAATATTTTATGCAAACTTATCATTACAACTTTTTACTTCTTTAGCAAAAAGAAGAAAGTAAATACGATAGACTTAACTCAACGTGGCATACGTCAATATATAGGTAACCATAAAATCGATTTCACTAGTAAATTATTTCATCACATAAAAATTGGTGTAATGCATTTAAAATTTTCAGTTCAAAATGTCCATTTATACCACTGGCCCTGACTTAGACGGAACTGGGGCGAAGTATAATAGTTATAGTATAAATAAGATTCGTGCAAAATGCCCGTCTTCACAGCAAACATACCGAGCCTCCTCAAAGTTGGGGACAAAATCGAAATCGGCGGTAAAATTAAAGAGAATGCAAGAAAGTAAGATCATTTTCATTCAAAGAATACATTTAATTTATCAGGTGGTGTTGCCATAACTTGAAACTTAACGTAAATGTACTTTTTTTGCAAACCGCGACTAGTCTGTGACCGCTACAAATACAGGCGATAATTGGTGAAGACAGGTGTCGCTTTGCGAGAGCGTAAAGCCACATCACCACGTAGCAGATGACGCGTTTCAAATTTAGATTTGTCGCTGTATTTATCACCTGCAGTCGCCTGTCTCTGTCGCAGAGTAGATACTTTAGTAGGTATACAGGATACAGGTATACAGGGAAAGTAGATATTGATGAAGCAAATGTTACTGAAAGGAAACAACCCTTTATTTATAAAAATAAGTACCTAATACTTATTTTTTTAGATTTTTATTAAGGTTTTCTTATGCTAACGGTCGAATACTCATACGCAACTCAAATTTGAAATGTGCTTCCATCTGACGCGCCACACAAAATGATAGGTAATAATAACAACGTCTCAAACTGCTAAGTGGGACTTAAACATTTGAGTAGCCTTTGAGTATCCAGCCGTAAGTTATTAAAAAGAAATCGATCCTTTTGACTGACTTTTTTGATATCACCAACCCCCCCCCTCATAGGATGTCGGTGAACCTGTGTGCTCAGGAGGGCGAGGAGCCTCGCGACGTGGTGCTTCACTTCGACGTGAGATTCCACCGCGACAACATCATCTCACTCTCGAGGAAGAATGGCATCTGGATCGGCAGCGGGAACTACGATACCAACTACAATATGTTCGTGCCAGGTTTGTGCTGCAACCGGTCTGGGTTAACGGTCGGGATAGGTACACGGCGACACTAGACACTCATGCTGCGTTCCATTCACCGTATTTTTTGTTATTTTCGTCCACGAAAACTGTTAAAAATATGATAGATAGATATAATAATGATCACGTTCAGTACAAGTTGGTGCGATTGAAACGAGATTTGTGAACGAAAATAACGAAATTTACAAAATTAACAGTGAATAGAACGCACCATCAGTGTATCACAGTGTATCAACGCCACCCCTACAATCGTGAGTCGTGACAATGTGTCGCGGTGGACACACGCAGACACTCGATGTATACACTGAGTGTTTTAGTGTCAAGTGTCTAAGTGTATCCCGAGTTCAGTATGTCTCTAAATCTGGCGTTAGATGACATGCTTTGCGAGTGTCACCTGTAGCTGTAGCTGTTATTAATTGCTCAATTCCATACTCTCAAATATTGAAATTCCACCAAAAGAACCTACATGGTGGCATTGTAGTCTCGTGTATCAAAATTTTCCCCTGGCAGGTACAATATTCCGCATAATATTCGAGATTAAGGACACGGATGTTATCACCATCTACTGCCAGGGCAAGTTCCATTCGAACTTCCTGCCGAAGATCCCGCTCAGCATGGCGAGGTACATCGTCGCGTGGGCAGACGTCGAGCGGGTCACGCACTGTTATTTCCATTTAGGGAATAAGGTGGGTGCAGTTCATTTTTTTTTTATATGGCAGGTGGCAAAAAAGCGTACCTACGGCCTGATGTTAAGCAGTTACCGTAGCCTATAGATGCTTGCAATACCAAAGGCATTGCTTGCACATTGCCGACCTGAAGGGGAGTGGGATGGAGGGAAGGGGAGGGGGGGGTGGGCTTACGGCTCTCTCACTCATCGTACGAAACGCAGCTGTAATAGCTGCTTTACGCCGATCTTCTGTGAGAGGGTGGTAGTACCCCGGTCGAGCCAGCCCGTATATGAGCTGCAGTCAATTGGCTACAGCTTGGCTCTACCACCTTAAAAGCTGATTAAATCTTTGTAAAACAGGCAGTTAGCGGCGATGAGCCGGGATCCCCTGGCGGGTACATGCCGCAATCCCCGCGCGCTACCATGATTCCTGGTGACATCAAGCGATGGTGAGCTGTTTTTGAGATCCTACAAGTCATTACTACTCCACCAAGCCAACTAGGAACTCGGATGGAATGCGGCTTCCCCGCCCGCACACCCGCCACCGTCTGGGGCTTCCCGCCCGCTCACCGCCATCGCCTTGTTGTGCAGGTGACGTCACACTTGACAGGCCCCTAGTTGGCTTGGTGGATTAGTACGTACGTCCTCCACGTCCACGAGAAATTACTTAGTTATGACATTGTCTACGTGGTTCGACGTTGACGTCGGGAGCACCTCTCGGCACGTGTGGACGCGTCTACTGACAATGGTTTTATCGTGTCTTGGGATGAGGGTAGTTATTAGGTGCAAAAGTGTATATTTTGAAGTTTTGTTTTTTCGTCATATCTAGACGCTTTTTTGCCAAGTTGTAGGTAGAAGAAGGTAAAAGAAATGGGGGAGTAAACCGAAATAATTACTCATCACCATTTCAAACATTACAGATTACTCCATATTCTGTATTTATTATTACTTAGAAAGGTGCTTACCTTTTTATTAATATCTGTCCTATTCATCAGTTCAAGAATCCACAAAAAACCTTCCCCGGGATCTCCCCAACAGCCTTCCTCAAACGAGAGTTCCGACGACGAAAAACAGCGGTCGAAAGCCGAAGGCCGAGCCGACAGATACTTCTACGATACACTCATGTGTCAACCAACAGAACACACCAAATTCGGCTCTCCGGAATCCATGAAACGTCGCGAATCAATGATAAATAGAAGTAAAATAGAATACGTAAGAAAATTTAGGGAGATATCAGATACAGAAAAAAATGAGAGTGAGGAATATTCAGAAGAGATGGCCTCGAAAAATATGGATTCATCCGTCGCCGAGTCCGATGTGTTGCAAGAATTAGGTTTAAAAAAAAGAAATAGGCGCGGTAAGTTCGCGCCATTTGCTCAAGTCGTAAATTTTATGGGGAAGACGACGAAGAGAAATTAGTGTTGTGTTATGGTAATCAATTGTATTTCGATTGGTGATTGTAGTCGATTATTCGGTGATAGTAGTCGTATTATTTGTTCGTAATAGCGTTGTCTTATTTTTGGTATTTGGTAACAGTAAACTGTTTTTTTATTTTAGTATTTTGGTTTTGTTATTTTAAAATATATCTACTTGCACCTATGTAGGTACTAAACATAATAAGAAAAAAAACGTATTGATATTAAAATACTCAGATAATAATATTTAATCCCATTAATTTTAATCTAAATAAAAACAATTAAACTTAAATACATTAAGATAACTTGGTTAAATTGGCCTTAAACTACAATATATACAAGAAATATTTTACAAACAGAACTTACTAAAAGTAACTTAAAACTTAGTCGATTGAATCGACTATTATTGCATTTGAAACTAGGTAGATATTTTTACTAATCTACTTATGTACAGTCAACATCAAATCATAATAGATTTTAAAACATATAATTTAATTTTATCAATTACTTTTGTTACATAACTTTTACTAAACTCGACTATTAATCTTTTTAAAAAATCGACTACTGTAATCGATACTCGTTAAGTAACAGGTCGACACTTGAGCAGTACTCAGTCCAGGTCCCATCTCTAGCTTTTAACAAACTCACAAATGAGGTCAGCATGGTTCTCATTTACCCCGATAGTGAGGAGTTGTGATTTGGAGACCAGGAATAGGGATTCCCCATCTATTTCGTGGTCTTGAAACAGTGACACAGTCTCCTTCCAAGCGAATTTTGCGAGATGTTTCGTTAAATCTTCAACCTGTAAAAAAAAAACTAAATAATAATGTAACCCAGGATTTTTTCGCCACCAGGGCGGCGCCACCTAACAGTGAGTTGGGTTTGAAGGTTTCCATAGACACTAAAGTTGTGTGAATGCGTGTGTCAAGATCAGACTTCGAAGAAATTTGTCTATGGTCGCGATGATTTGTATTTGTTTGACTTTGACATAAATAAAGTGACAGGAAACGTCACCCAGTCTAATCAAGCGACATATAGGTAGGTAATCCGCCGAAATTTTTGCCCTCTATCAATCAAACTACCTATCTATCTGTATCTATTCCTATTCCCCCTCCCCAGCGGATGCATTTTCACAACGTGAAAATGCTCCGTAGGTCTCCCAATTATTTCTTTGCCTTTAATAAGTAGGTGCTGTCTAAGAAATTTTCTGTAAGAGTTATTTAGAACTTACCGTCCAAGACTTCACCGTAGCGTACTGCAGTTGGTAGAAAGGATTACCTGAAATGAATATCTTAGATTAGTCCTATAGTCCCACTTCTAGGTGCGAGCTTCCACTCAATTCGAGGTAAGAATCATATTGATAGATTGACTGTAAAAGTATCGATCACCGCGACAGAGTCAGGCGTAAAAGAATGGGACATATATACAGGTAAGACAGGGATAAATGCGCAGCGCGACACCTGTAACCTGTCATCTGTCAGGAACTCACAAAAAAGAGTAGCTGTCACAGTGGTACACTTGTCAACGCCTGACATTGTCGCGGTGTGCAGAAAAATAATTAATATATCTATGGCAGCGAGCAAGCCTTTATGAGCTGCGCTTGCGATCACTAAAACGAATAGGTTTACTTAATAAAATAGATCATTACCCTTGTCATCATTTTCATTCTTCGTATCATTATCCTGCAATCTATCATTATTGAGATGTAGATAATGAAACGGCAGCAGCGGAAGATCTATTGGCGCTTTCTCTTCTTTTACGTTTGTTAGATCATCGTCTTGCGTGTTTGTGATTAGGGTTTTCTCTTTCAACGGTTTTCTTATCTGCAAAGTCATATTACCTATATATTAGTTACAAAATGTGTGCATCCTTGAGGATTCAAACCCAAGTTTACTACAGTTTAATTCTAATCGACATCGCTACAACCACTGAGGTGACGTACGATACGAAAATTTGCTTCTCTAGCTGCTTGTGTGACGTAGATACTACTGCCATCTATTGACATGTAAATCAAACTCTTAACTGAATTAAGCAAATGTTCTAAGTTATAGGGCCATGGGTCAAATGTAATATACTTACAGGAAAAGCAAAACTAGACTCCTGTATCACATATCCATCCAGAACATGAGTCAGAATCGAATCTCTGTCTTGTTTGAACACAATCTTCTCATTATCATCTAATTTCTCATCATTCACTTCATCATTATCATTACTGACATCCTTTTCTTCTTTAACAAGCTCAGTATTATCATTAATAATAGCAGGTTTATCATCTACTTCTTTTTTAATAATTTCAGGATTGTTATCAGATGCTACAGATTCTTTTTCATTAGCTACAGTTAATGAAGCTTTTATTTCAGTATTGGCAGCACTCTGTATTTCATTTTCAGTCGTTTTTACTTCAACAGGTGTTGTATTTTCAGGTTTTAAATCAGTTTCTGTGGTTTGTGATGTCATATCATTCGTTGTAGTTTTATCTTGAAGCACTCTGCCTCTAGCTTGAGTATATACTGTATTTCTTTTTAATTTGTCGTTTTCAGTCGGTGAACCACTCATATTTGTTATATCTGTAGTGTTGATAGTATTCACATCAACCCTTTGATCAATTTTAACTATCTGTGCAATGTTAGGGTTGATTTGTAGCATTGCATTATTAGATATTACGTTTTTATGGTCGATTCTATGCACAGGACTTGTGTTAACTCCTATTTCGTTGGATAGTTTCGTGACTGTTATACTTGGGGTTACTGTATTGTAATTAGGTTTGCTGATGGCCATTTTTTTTTGTATTTCATCCGGAGATTCGCTTTTTCTCTTTCTATTTACACTATTATTATTAGCGCTCATGTATAAGTTAGTAGGGACGTTGTGTGGGGTGTTTTTAGCTACATACATTGTTGGATTTTGTACTGGTTTGAGTTGTATTTGTGTGCTACTATGTCGAACTTGTGGTCTAGGCTGTATCGGTCTGTAAGTATAGTTTGGTAGGAAATTTCTGGCATTCGCTGCTTGATTATTGATGTTTGCTATAGAAGCTATAGGTACACCGCTCGCAATATTATTGTTCATAATTTTGTTGGCTTCAATAGGTGTTGCTTCTCTAACTTTAGTCACTGGTTGTACGTTGGCCGTATTTGGCATATTACTGGGGACTGTACGTTGTATATGTTGGGTGACAGGCCGTGGTTGGCCATTATTTGGCACAAATGATTGTCCGTAATTCACCTGCTGCATTATATTTGGCATATTGGTATATGTTTGCTGTATTGGCATGTTTTGCGTCTGATTCATTGCCATTATTGGCCTCGTTATCATCTGTTGGGCCATCTGCGGTCTCATGTACGGTCTCTGGACCTCCATTGTTTGATTCATTTGGCTTGGCCCTTGCCTGTTCATATTAATCTGGTTTTGGATCATTTGCCCGTTGGTCTGCATCTGATTTGTGTTTGGCAAACTCTGGCCAATGTTTCTCTCATTCTGTACCATATTTGGGACCATATTCAAAGTCCTCATCTCTTGATTTTGCGCCAACATCTGCTGCTGGATCTGATAGTTGGCATAGTTCTGTTGGAGGTACAATTGATTTTGGTCTATATGCTGTTGGGTGGATGGTAGGATGTTGTTTGGCAGTTGTTGGACGTAGACCACTTGGTTTTGTATTTGCCTGTTGTGGGCCCATGGCGGCGGGTTCTGAGGGTTGATGAAGAAGGTTTGGTTCGGTTGGATTTGGTCTCCTGAAAATGAAGACAAGTGTTTTAATAACTTTTCGAACGCTACTCTTTGGGAGTTAATTCTGCCGCACAATTTATAAACGCAGTAAGTACAACTGATTGCTTTGGAACTTACTGCGTTTATAAATTGTGCGGCAGAATTTTCGTTCATACCAGTAAGATCTCGAGCTTTCGGTGCTGATGCCGAGCTCGATGGTGTGCTTTAGGAAAGATATACCTATCCAGCAGTGAAGAGTAATCGCCTAATGATAATGATAATGATGATACAGAACATCTAGGCCTTAACATTTGAGCAATGATTCGGTTTTCGGCAGTAAGCCTTACTTCTAACTCTTACGCCTCGTCGTCTATGTCCATTGTCCTTAACTTGCAGGTGTTAGGGAGGAAGATTGGGATGTAGTAGTGCTATCTAACCCTAAAAGCCAGTTTAGAATCGTCACATAACGTTTATCCACAGATTTTCCATAGAATCTGTCAAAACGCTGTATTTATTTGGTGGATAAAAGTTTTCCGACGATTTCGAAGCAGCTAAGTGTATTTAAGGTTGATGGTGGCCCCTTTTATGAGTGTACCAGGAGGGAAGCAGTGCGTGAGGAGTAGCCACGAGTTGTTAAGCGTGCTACTAACGCCTAAGTGATGACCAGGACCACTCTGTCAAGTGTTACGACGAAGAAGGATAAGTATATTTTTATTTTTTTTGGACGCGTCCCGCCACATATTCCTACCACTGTGACTCCTGTAAGCCAGGATCGACAGTGTCCAACGATGACGCCAAGGTTTGACCCTCGACGAGTCCCGGGGACAAGCTAAGTTGTCTTGGAACCCGCACGAATTTAATCAGAAGAAAGGATAGGAGGAGTTGGAAGAAGATTATCCACTAGTAGTTATGTATAGCTCTTACCTGGTGGCACTAAGATCTGGGCTTCGTATACGAATCTTACTGGACATAGCACCATTTGTTGCTGCATCGCTTGCTGGCATCTGTAACACGTTACATACGTTAGGGGCCATCCAAAATTACATCACACGAATTTCATTATTTGTCACATTTCGTCGACCAGATCCCCCCTTTGTGTGTGACGTAATTAATGCATAGCTCCTTACGTACACACTAGCGACGTCGCGAGCATGCGCGAGCCGATTTTAGGCTATGGTAATACGGTTCTATGTTCAATGGAGCCAGGAAGCTCGCGCATTTTTCCGTTCTGTCTGAACTGACCCTTACCCTTGTTGACCAATAACAAAATACACTCACAGAACTTCTGTCAGAAGGACTATTACTATTAATTTGGTAGGCACGACCACTTGGCGCAGTGGTTCGAGCGTAGGCCACTCAGCTCACTGCTGAGTGATTGCGGGTTCGATTCCCGCCAGAGGCAATCGAAAAACTTTTCATAAGTAATTTGTCCTAGTCTGGGTGTCACTAGGATCGCCCCCAGTCCATTGTTTAGTAGCCATAGGGGCCATCCATTAATTATATCACACGAATTTAATGATTTTTAGACCCCTCCCCCCCTTGTCACAGCTGGTCACATTTGCGAGACTGCCCCCTCCCTGTGTGACGTCACATAATATTTATAATTTTCTGAAATTTTCAAAATTTTTCGTAAAAAATTCAAATTTCGATTTTAATACTTAGATGTCAACAATGTCACATTTCGTCGACCCCCCCCGCCCTTTACGTGTGACGCAATTAATGGATGGCCCCATAGTACAAGCGTTGCTTAGTTTGGTACCATACAATGTGTGTAGTCTGACGATATTCAAACTTACCCTAACTGATCCTGCTGGTTCATTGGTTGCTGCATCTAAAACAAAGTATATTTTTTATATTACTAAGGTGCCAAACAAGCGTACGGCCCGCCTGATGTTAAGCAGTTACCGTAGCCTATAGATGCTTGCAATACCAAAGGCATCTCTCGCACGGTGCCGACCTGAAGGGGAGTGGGGCAGAGGGAAGGGGCTGGGCTTCCGGCTCTCTCACTCATCGTACGAAACTTTACGCCGATCATCTGTGAGAGGGTGGTACTGCCCCGGTCGAGCCAGCCTGTATATGAGCTGCAGTCAGTTGGCTACTGCTTGGCTCTAATAATAATATTACCACTTTGTTAGAGGAGTATCTCCCATACTAATCTACGAATTCAACGTTTCTCCAAGTGTATGAAACGGACCACTATTGATATGGCGGCGGATATAATCCGCCTCAATTAAGAAGTGACGATAATAACAGCGGTTTACTGGGTCTCGTAGAATCTCATAACTTGGTATTTAATCTCTGCGATAGCAAGAGACGTTCGTTTCATACAAATATTATTTTCCCTATTAGCTTTCGACAGCCTGGGTGAAGGTAAACATCGGAAGGAAGCCTAAGGGGGCGTCCATAAATAACGTGAGGCATTTAGGGGGGGAGGGGCGAGCCAAATCTCACCAAATCTCACGTGGGGGAGAGGGGGGGGGGGGTTCGTAATATTGTTTTACCGCAAAAAACAGTGTAAAACTGGGTTAAATTAAGTACCTAAAACATGTTTCTCCACTAGAATGTGCCCTTTGAACAATCTCACGTGATATTAGCGGGGGAGGGAGGGGGGGTCGAGCAAAATCTCACGACATCTCACGATGGGGGAGGGGGGGGGGGTGGGGGTCAAAAAATCACCTCACGTAATTTATGGACGCCCCCTAAGACGAAGTTTGTTAAAACGCACGGGGTCAGTAAGGGGAGTCCGAAATAATCCCCCTTAAAGTAGGAGGATTCCCGCCCCAGCAGTGGGGCGTTATAAGCATGTTACCAGGCCAATCAATCGATCGTCGATCAATGGCGTCGATCGATAGTTTCTACCACACCGATCGATCAATCGTCGATTAATGGCATCGATCGATAGTAGAATGGATTGATCTATCGTCGATCAATAGCATCGATCGATGGTAGAATGTATCAGTCGACGTCGATCGATAGTTTCTACCACACCGATCGATCAATCGTCGATCGATGGCATCGATCGGTAGTAGAATGGATTGATCTATCGTCGATCAATAGCATCGATCGATGGTAGAATGTATTAGTCGACGTCGATCGATAGTGTCTACCACACCGATCGATCAATCAACTTCAATCAACGTCGATCGATACCATCGATCGGTTAGTCGACGTTTTATGGAACTTTATCCGTCGATCAATAAAAGCTACCACAGCAATCGCTCAACTTCGTTCAACGTCGATCGATGGCATCGATCGGTAATCGATCGATTGGTTAGTCGACGTTTTATGGAACTTTATCCGTCGATCAATAAAAGCTACCACAGCAATCGCTCAACCTCGTTCAACGTCGATCGATGTTTTCGATCGGTAATCGATCGATTGGTTAGTCGACGTTTTATGGAACGGTATCCGTCGATCAATAAAAGCTACCACACTTGATCAACTTCGATCGATGGCATCGATCGGCGATCGATCGATTGGTACCTTATTTATTATCATTATGTTAATGAAAAGACGACCACTGTTGGACATAGACCCCCCCCAAGGTATTCCACAACGATCAGTTCTCTTTTATTGTTATTTTATTTTTAAAGGGGAGATTGGGGAAAAATGGCACCGTTCATAATTCGGTATAAAGCTACTTAATAAAAAGGTTTTATTTATCTATGTCAACACGAATAATTATTTGCAAGCTGACATAAATTTAGCAGTAGATAATTATTATCAAGTATAACAGTTAATTTGCGTAGAAAAAAATGTAGTGTATTGTAAAAAAATCGGCAACATCAAAATCGATTCACTATTTTCGGAGAAAGCGAGCGACATTCGAACAAAAACATGATTAAAATAGGGCTTCGATGTTTTTTTTCCTTCATCCACCATCTTTAGCCCCTCATAAATCATTCAGAGATACTGAGCTATTTGCTTTTATTATTATATACAGAATTATATAATATAAACCTTATTAGCGATTATATAGAGTCTAAAACACAATGGCGGAGCCGTATCTCCCTTTCGACACAAAGGTATTTAGGTACGGTAAAGGAAACTATGCTTTTTGTAGGGTAGTATAAGGGTTAGAATCAGTTATAGATAGTTTTGTAATAATAATCGTGTTACCGCGAACAACGGTAGACATTTTATTTTTTTATCTCAGCCAGTGTTGCGGTTGGATTGTCGATGGAAATAATTATATATTACACTACTCAACAAAGTATAGGGAACAAGCCAACTAGGTATATCAACTCATTTACGAAAACTTATAGATAAAGTACTGGCCAATAAAATGTATAAATGCAGGTTGTAAGTGCATAAAATAATTATTCCAAATTTAAAAAATAAAACGAAAAGCAAAACATATGAGAAATACATAAATATTGAATTTAATAAAAAATTATAATAGGTACCCTTGTTCCTTACACTTCGTTGAGTAGTAGTGTATTTATTTTGTTTATATGTACTATTATCATTTATTCTGGGTTATCGTGTTTCCTTATTGAGCATTATAATTTTCCTGCATTCAGAAGAATAATAATAATACTTAAACAGCTGTTTTGAAACCAAATAGATTTTCCTCCACAAATGAATTTTATGGGCAGATAAGGGTAGATGCTTTAGGCCGATATATTGGCATTTTTATACGTATTGGGTTTATATTCTTATTTATTTCGCTATATACGTTGTACTAATAAATCGACTAATTGATTATTAATAATTAAAAGTGCTTTATTCAAGTTAATGACATCTTTAAATAAAACCTATGTAAAAAAATACAACTGCAACTGTGAATAAAAAATAAAAAAAAATAAAAAATCAGATAAAATCATTTCAAAAATAATATTGGTAGTCTATAGAATATTTCAGTCGTGACAGTATTTCTATTTATTTCAGATAACTGTAAAATTTGTACCGTGTGTTATTTTAGTTGCAGGAGATAACGAATAAACTCAATTCAAGAACCGTATAATTATGTTTAACGGTAATTTAAATTATCGTTTAGTATTTTTTTTACTATTATAGCAATGTGAGTTTTTCACATAACATTATATAGCATAAATTATATTATGTAACATACTTATCTAAGCATTTAAGTTAAAAATAATAAATGATTCGATTATAACTGCATCTTATCGATAAAGTGGCACGTGACCAACCACGTCCCTATCACAAATGTAGGGCGCCACAGGGGAACAGCATACCCCGCCGAGTTCTCTATAAATAAGTTACCATTCACGCTAGAGAGAGACGCCTTTATACAATCAAGGTAAGCCAGAAAGAGACACGCAATGCCACCCAATCAAAATGCACAACAAACAGTATTTTAGCCTTTAGCGTATTGAAATAAGAATCTTTGAAATTGTATATGTCATTACGAATTAGTCATATGAAGCCATGATACATTATATTATGTTAATAGGTATATTTACTTGCTACATTGGGTATACTATATAAACATAAGTAAGTAATTAGTAAATAAGTACGTGAAGCCAAACTAGGATTTTTAATAATTTCGTATTGCATGCTATAAGGAAGTTAATAAGGATGGCATATTAAAAAAAATATATAATTGAAATCAGAAAATCGATTTTTAACAGTAACGGAATCTATAATCGGATTCCAATTACAAATCACCGTGACGTCACGCTCGAAATTCAAAGTTATTTCAGTGTTAAAACGCACTGCGTGGACGTAAAATGGGTTTTTGACGTTTTTACAACATAACACACGTTCAAATACAAATATCTACCAGTATTTATATCAAAAAATGTGTAAAAATCTTACCGTCACCGATTCCCAACGATGGATATCTCCAAAATGTCAAAAAACTATGGAAAACGTATTAAAACGTCACGATTAAAGTGACTCCGGACATCTTTCGAATCGAAATGGCTGCACGAATAACATAAAAGATACGACCACAGTGTACTGCACTCGTACCACGAAAATCCAAACGACGGCAAAATGTAGACGAAAACTAACGACAACGATACAAACTCGTATCGATTTTGGAGTAACCTTGTATTTCTGGTACAGAGGCAGCCCAACCAATGATAATACAGTGAACAACAACGCATCGCATTGGACGGGACGTGTTTCGAAATTCAAACACGTTCCCTGACCCCAATATCCTCACACCGATTAGAACGGCCGCTACAAACATCCACTTATCTCTCTCTAACTTACAACCAATCCCTGTCGTGCAAGAAAGAGAAGGCGCACTTACTTTTTTCAGATTTAAACTGACGGCTGATTGAGGAAACGGCTATTATTATAGTAAATTATTTAACTATCAACTTTATTTTATTGTGTTAAGGTTAAAATTGCTTTATAGGTTGTAATGACGAGTGGAGTGATGTCACAGCGACAGAATGGCCGATATTATAAATTATTCACGCGATTTGGGCCTATCTGCTGACATTATTAAAAGATCTTGTTCATTGTAAGCGCTCATTTATTGTTAACGATGCATCGCATTATTGTGATACATATTTGTTCTCGATGAGTCACCTCTCATATTATTTACACAAGTCGAGAATTGTTTCACTTATTAATAAACATAAGTACGAAGTTTGCCGACGGAAACTTTAGAATTCGTTTATTTTTTATTTTTTTGATAAGTGAAAAGTACCTACCGATATTGGGTTGATATTAACACTAACATCTAATTTAAAATTTACTTAATTCTAAATCCGACCTATTCGTGCTAAACTCGTTACCTATGTATACCTAACAAAATAAAAGAATATAGTCACGTAAAAAAAGTCGATTGAATTTGACGTTACCTATTGGTAAATGAGGCAGAACATGTCGATAACACATTTGTAAAAAAAGAAAAATGTATAGATTTTGTATTTTTTTACAATCTGGACATAACTACTTAATTTAATACAAATACTAACTGAGATTAAGATCACTCGATTAAATAAATATTTTAATTGGTCATTCATATAATTTTTTTTTTTTTATTTCTCCAAATTTTTATTAGACTAGTAGGTAATTTGAGTGCCTACCAGTTGAAGGTACCTAATTCGAGCACCAAAAGAAATAAAAAATACGTACAAACTTTTTATTTATTTATTCCCATTAATTAAGTGTGTTCCATTTAGCCCCCAAACTACCCTTTTCTTTTTAACTACATAATAAAAGTACTATCTACCCTGTAACAAAAATAGGTCTTTTCGTCTTACCTACGCAATGAGACTCCGCTCAAGGCGGATTAGGACCATAGTCCACCACACAGGCTGGTCTTAAGACTATGAGGGTGACCTAAATTGTATTTTAATTTTCATAACACTTTGCACCTAAAAAACATTACCAAGACAGAGGGAGATACGTGACTGTACAAAATAGTTTGTCCTACTAAACAAAGCCATTTTTTTTTTTTGTGGATGCACCAATGCACCAATGCACCAATGGATGAATTTTCATCTATGTGCATAATTTACAGTTCGCTGACGGTGAGGGAAAACATCGTGAGGAAACCTACCTATCCCTCGGGATTATGTAATAGTCAGTTCCTGTATACACGGCGACAAGGTTCACCACCTGTCACGTTGGGTTCTGACTATCTGGTGAAACGTGGGCTTTGAGTTGGTTAATACCTCCACAATGTGGTGGTGGCCACTCAAGCCTCTGACTACCCCCTAATGGGGATAAAAGTCGTGACGTTATTTATAATTTCTAAAAAGTATCAAAGATCAGCGGTCAACTGAAAAGACCCGAGTGAAGTGATTCCCCAAGTTCATTGATAAACTTGAGCCGCCCAACCAGTTCGAATTCTAATCCCATTGGGAAAATCGTTCATCTTTAGTACCTTCTAATAAAACTCTAACAACCTTCGCCTAATAGGCGGCGTCTTCATCAGGCGCATGCCTCGCGCGAGCACTCACTTTTGACGTCGGGACGCATAGACGTAATGTCATAATATGAGTGCTCGGGTGAGGCATGCGCGCCATATGGACACATCTATTATGGCGGCGTCTTCATCAGGCGCATGCCTCGCGCGAGCACTCACTTTTGACGTCGGAACGCATAGACGTAATGTCATAATATGAGTGCTCGGGTGAGGCATGCGCGCCATATGGACACATCTACAGCCAACGCACAGCCTAGTGAGTTAGGTAGACGAAAATTGTTGACAATTATGTTGTCATCAAATCACGACTCCTAAATTTGACACATGTAAAAGTATTTCCGTCTTGTTCATACGTTACGGCCATGACAAGGATGGCAGTATTGGCAGTCAAGTTGTGTACCTACCTACAGAATCAATAGGTACTTACCTACCTACCATTATCTTATTGAGTTGCTCTAGCCAGCTGCAATTACTGATCGTAAACGAACGGAGGTTGAACAACGCTTGGCAAGGTCAGTCAGAGATGGGTGACCATTTAGTGGCATTTGAACTGCGTCAACGTGCTTCGGAGGGCAAGTTAAAAGTATGTCCTGGGGGCTTACCACCACCTCTTATAGCAGTTTTGTTTTAACGTTTCAGCGGCCATTTGTGCAATGACGTTTCTTATTGTCATGACAATAAGGTACGTCATTGCACAAAAAAACGCTGAATCGTTAAAACGTTCCTGTAATTGAATCGCAATAAGAGTTCGTGGTAAGCCCCCTGTTGTTGTTATCTAGGCAGCAGTCTTGTCAGAGGCCTTAAGAATTTAAGGAGATTCGAAGATTGTCTTTAAAAGTACCTACCTATATAAGATCAACGGTCAGCTGGAAAGATACCAACCTATGGGTGTAGTTTTCCCCAAGCTCATTGATAATTAGTTATTTTCAGAGTTGCAAAAAACACAGGAAATTTGAAATGATAACTGTTTAAAACGTGTTTAAATCATTGATTTAAAACAGAAGGAAGAACGCATTGCATTTTAAATGTTTAAAACGTGTTTTAAAGACGGTGTTTACAACAAGATGATTTTTTCGTAACGACCCTGGTTATTTTTAATTTTTAATGAGATCATTTTCGTCTACCTACTACCTAACTGACTACTGAGTAATTCACGTACGTATCAGTAATTTTCTCTTGGTATTAGTTAGTAGGCTGAAGTGGCAGTGGGCGGGGCACATAACCCGAAGAACTGATGGCCGATGGGGCAGAAATGTTCTTGAGTGGGGACCACGTACCGGAAGACGCAGCGTGGGTAGCCCCCCACAAGGTGGACCGACCACCTAGTGAAGGTCGCGGGAAACCGCTGGATGCTAGCACAGGACCGGTCGTTGTGGAAAACCTTGGGGGAGGCCTATGTCCAACAGTGGACGTCTTTTGGCTGACATGATGATGATGCCCCGGTTAATAAAAAACACAAATAAATTGTCTATTTTCATTTTTCGCGACAATGCGAAAACGCATCTCGTCCATAATTTACAGGATACGGGAAAGTACCAACAGCGTCCTGAACACAATTTCGTGTAGAATGGACGCGGACAGTGCTCTCATGAAGCACTGGACGAGAGCGCACGTAGCTGTCGCACGTCCCTTATAACCTTTTATATATTTAGTTTGTTTTGTGCTACCTTAATATGGATCTTTCCGAAATAAACGATTTATTATTATTATTATTATTATTTATTAACCAGGATAATCAACATTTGAAATCAAAAATAAAATCAACAATATAATTAAAGCTATTTAAAATGTTCGTTTCCTAAGCTTTCGCTTTAGGCTTCATTTTTGGCGGTTTTATAATAGAACCGATACTCTTTCGTTTCATCATGGCGACTTTTTTCTTAGAGGGTGTCTGGAGACCCTTCGCCATCTTAACTTTTTCCTTCTTCCCCACTTCACCGCCATCTTTTTGCTTCTTAATTTTCGGAGCTTTCTCTGTCGCGAGTTTATCAGACTTCTCAGTTTTCTTTGCAGCTTTTGTTTTCGTGATCTTCTGTTTCTTTGGTTTATCCTTCTTTTCTTTTTCACCGTCGTTCTTCATTTTCTTTTCCTTCTCAATTTTATTAGGTTTTTCCATTTTCTTAGTTTTCGCTTTTTTTTCTTTAACCGGCACTACTTTGAATGACCCGGAGGCGCCGACACCTTTGGTTTGTATCACCAGACCATCTTCAATTGCCTTTTTTATCGCTTTCTTGACCAAATAACTATTTTTTTCGGTGTCGAAATTGAATTTTTCATTTAAATATTTCTTGATTGCGTATAGGGAGACTCCTTTCCGTGTGTGTAAGTCGACTAACGCTAGAGTTATCATTGATTTGGTTGTTAACTTTTTATCTTCTCTCTTTTTCAAATCTTCTGACGACGGCACTTCCTTCTTTTTCAAAGCTTCTGTCGGCTGTTTCTTGTCTTCTTTCTTTCGTTCTTCTGTCGGCTGTTTCTTCTTTAATATATCTTCTGACGGACTTTTTGGCATTTTCTTTTTATTCTTACTCGGTAAGGTTGATTTTAATTCTAGGTCTGAACCCGAGTCTGAGCTTTCTGACGACATTTTGATTATTGGTGGTGCGCGGAAATTTTGATTCGTTATTAAATTTGAGGTTAATAGGGTTAGAACTTTACCTTACAGAGAGCCACGGCGTTACAAATTATAGTGATGGGATTTGAGGGCAGTTTTATTAAGATAATTGTTAATGTTACCCACCACTATTTATTTAGGTTCCTACTTAGTTGTTTAACAAAAATGGAAAGATAGTAATTATTTCCGACCCCTTGGCGCAATGGTTCGAATAGGTATAGGCCGCTTGCATCGCGTGGTTGCGGGTTCGATTCCCGCCAGAGGCAAACTAGAACACGGTATTTTCGAAATTTGCCGGTGATCTAATAGCGACGTTATGCAACATTTCAGCAATCCTGCAAAAGCAATTAATTTTTCCGACGCTCCAGCAGAGTGCGCTAAATTTCCGTGAAATTCACGAATGGTGTAACATGTTTACTTACTATTTTACAGAAATTTTGCGGAATTGTTGCAGACTCGTGTAAATGACCTTCATCTGTATTCTTTTAATACCTATAATACCTACTCTTTCCTTTAGGTACTTCAGGATAATAATAATAATAATTTAGCCCTTTTAACGTCCCACTGCTGGGCACGGGCCTCCCCTCAATGCGAGGGGGATTCAGGCCATAATCCACCACGCTGGCCCAGTGCGGGTTGGTGGATTTCACATGTCTAAAGACATGCAGGTTTCGTCACGATGTTTTCCTTCACCGTAAGCAAGTGATAATCATATTAAAGTTATGATTCACACATAGATTTCGAAAAATCCAGAGGTGTGAGCCAGGGTTTGAACCCAGAACCTTAAGCCCGCAAGATGCGTGCTTAACCGATCGGCTAAGTTGTACCTACATCGAATACCTACTGCATATAACCCTCCTTCAACGTTTCTCGTCTTACGTAACATCCTACCTTATACCTATTATTCGATCGAAACGTCTGGTTTTGCTGATATGATTTGACTAGATATGGCTACCAATGGACTGGGGGCGATCCCAGTGTAGGGATTTGCAATTCCCGACAATTTCAAAGTCCTGGGACACGAGACAGCCTAAAGCAAAGTCCCAGGAATTCCCGGGACTTCGAGACTTTAAAAAAAAAAGGCATTTTAATTTTTATCAATGGAATTGAATACTTACTTCTGGTGAAAGGCATTTTAATTTTTATCAATGGAATTGAATACTTATCCAATCGAAATAAGGTGCTCCAGCGTGCTCTCCGGTGCACCGAGAAAACTGCTCCGAGATGCTCCCGGGTCGATTACCGAGTGTTGAAATAGGCGATACCTTATTTTGAATCGATAAGTATTAAATTCGACTGATATAAATTAAAATGCCCAGTGTGCGCAGCTATTAATAATTGCTTTGTTTATTTCTTTTAATCACACACAGATTCACTTTTAAGCAGTTAAAGCTTATAGTTATAAAACGAACTTAGTTAAAAATCATACTAATTCTTAATAACTTTACTAATCTAGTAGTAATTCTAGTATCTAATCATTGGTCATAATCACAACATTGTTAATTCTCATAATCACTCCTTCAATTATTTGAAAATAAAAATGATTACATAACAATTCCGACAATCTTGTCTCGTCTCGAGTCTCGACCCGAAAGTCCCGGGACTCGAGACAACTAAAATTACGAAAAGTCCCGGGACTCGAGACAACTAAAATTACGAAAAGTCCCGGGACTGGAGACAACTAAAATTACGAAAAGTCCCGGGACTCGAGACAACTAAAATTACGTAAAGTCCCGGGACACGAGACACGAGACGTCCCGGGAACCAATTCCTATCCCAGTGACACCCAGAACAGAGTCTCGAATCTCTTAATACCTAATAGTCCATGCGGTATCACCGGTGTCTCATTATGATCTTTATGAATTTTTAAATAGGAGGTAGGTACTTACTTAACTCTTAAATTCTTGGCGCTTGGCATTTTATCGGCCTGAAGACTGAGCAGAAGGCCGACAACATGACAACCGCCCAGAATTTTCGAATTTTATTATACCTATAATAAAGTTATCATCTATGTGCGAAAATTGTTTGACGTTTAGATTCGACGACGACGAAGACGTTATCGTTTTCGTTGAAACAGGCCTTAATTTTATAGTTACCGTGACTAAACCTGATTATTGGCTGTGTCAACTTGTTGTTGTGTATACATACATAGTACCTATGTACTATCTTGTGACCGCGACTTTGTTCGCGTTGACTTTATAAAGTCATGTACCTAATACGGACTGTAGCCTAGGGGTGAACAGGTTGGGCTAACAATCATAAGGTCCCAGGTTCGATCTCCGATGGGGCATGCACCAATGGATGAATTTTCATCTATGTGCATAATTTACAGTTCGCTGACGATGAGGGAAAACATCGTGAGGAAACCTACCTATCCCTCGGAATTAGGTAATAGTCAGTTCCTGTATACACGGCGACAAGGTTCACCACCTGTCACGTTGGGTTCTGACTATCTGGTGAAACGTGGGCTTTGAGTTGACTTAATACCTCCACAATGTGGTGGTGTATGGTCACTCAAGCCTCTGACTACCCCCGAACGGGGATAAAACAGATGACTATGTTTTTTTAAATAGGTACCTAAGTTTAAACGCGTTTTTTTTCTTATATGATTACGGTGGCAAACAAGCGTACGGCCCGGCTGATATTAAGCAGTTACCGTAGCCTATGCTTGCAATATCAAAGACATCGCTCACACGTTGCCGACCTGATGAAGGGAAGTGGGACAGAAGGGAGGGGAGGGGGGCTTCCGGCTCTCACAGGTGTTTAGGCGGCCACATTTAAATATCATTTACAATGCCATTTGTATGAAGAAAATCCGTCTATACATTGATGTATTATTTAAGAAGATATGATACCTCCTAACATCGCAATCACTAGACTAGTGCTCAGCGCATCACTACATGCAGCGACATTCACACATCTGTTATCGCACTCGCAATTCTACAATCAAAAGGCGTTTCGATGCGTTTTATTCACCAGAAGATAGGCCATAGAGGCCATAGCTGACTGACAGACACACAGCCTAGTTAGGTACCTACCTAGGTACCTAGACGCAAAATTGTTGCCAATTTGGTAGGTATGGGGCCATCCATTAATTACGTCACACGAATTTCATGATTTTTAGACCCTTCCCCCCCTTGTCACATTTGCGAGACCCCCCCCTCCCTGTGTGACGTCACATATTTTTTATAATTTTCAGAAATTTATAAAATTTTCCGTTAAAAATTCAAATTTCGGTTTTAATACTTAGATATATTACATTTTTAAATGTGACGTCACAAAACTTAGGACCCCTCCCACCCCCTTGTCACACAATGTCACATTTCGTCGACCCCCCCCCCCTTTTACGTGTGACGTAATTAATGGATGGACCCTATGTTGTTATCAAATCACGACTCCTAAATTTGGTAGATGTTAAAGTATTTCCGTCTTGTTCATACGTTACGGCCATGACAAGGATGGCAGTATTGGTACCTAGTCAAGTTGTGTCCGTACCTATTAGGTATTATCATTAGGTAGGTATTTTATTGTGTTGCTCATAGTCAGCTGCGATCACTGATCGGTAAACGATCGGAGGTTAAGCAACGCTTGGCAAGGTTAATCAGAGATGGGTGACCATTTAGTGGCGTATGAACTGAGCGTCTCCGTGCTTCGGAGGGCACGTAAAAAGTCGGTCCCGGTCGTTGTCATCTAGACAGTCGTTAAGCCTTGTCAGAGGCCTTCGGGCGGCTTGAACAACTCTGACACAAGGTTGGCCACTAACTATACGATAAGAAGTGGGGCATATCAGTTTTCTGTGGTCAACACACGTATGATGATTAAATAAAACAAGACATTACAGTATAAAATTTGTTTTATTCACCTTAAAACTAATATGTATAAATAGTATTATTATTTAACTAACTAAACAATGCCTTGCAAGCAATATGGACCACATCTGATATCACATTATTATAAGTAAGAGCGCTTTCAGACTAGCGTTTTATATGTGCGTATAAGCTATTTTTCGAAGCGCGTAAACCGCGTATAATGGCCGTCGCAATCGAATTTAATACTTATCCAATCGAAATAAGGTATATATTTCAATGCTCGGTGATCGACCTCGGAGCATCGCGGAGCATTTTCTCGGTGCACCCGCTGGAGCACCTTATGTCGATTGGATAAGTATTAAATTCGATTGATAAAAATTAAAATGCCATGCCATGCCGTGCTCTATGTGCGCCGGTCATAAGTATTTAGACGCGCCTTTTGCCACACACGCAAGTCGTACGAGCTTTAACGCGATAATAAGCTCATATAGGCGAGAGTCGCGAGAGAGGCCTTCACCGGTTCGAGCGTATACGCTAAATAAGCTCGTGTACGCGCGTTTTATAGCGCGAAATGAAGCACCCGTGTAAGCGTACGCCGAAACAACCGTATACGCGTAAAAAACGCTGGTCTGACAGCGCTCTTATATTTCAGTCAAATGATGAATGTTGCCCACAACTTGTTTGACATTTGATGACACAACGACAACTACGAATATATATTTTTTGTCAATATAATTAAAAATGAAACTTATAAAAAAACATGAACCGTGAAAACATATACACTCCTATTTTGAGTAGTCGTGTAATAATTGGGTGGTCCATATTTCTTGCAAGGCACTGTATCACTATAATACATAGAAGCATGATTTATTGTACAAATTGTTTATGCTAACTTAATTTATTTATTACAATATATTGGTTTAATACACTTTTTGACACAAGATGTCAACTGAAGCGGTCTCCCTAAATAAAATATTAATTAAACCAATATTTCTACATTTTAATTATAATTTAAACACTATTTTACATAGGAAATGCATAATTTATACATGAGGGAAACAATTTAGCTCACTAGATGCCGCTAGTTTGGCGTGGGCTGACGTTAGCTGTCACTACACTTATGTCAGTGTCATTATCGTGAAATGTCAAGTGATGTCAATGACTACAAATACAAGTTAAATTCATCATCATCATCTCAGCCGAAAGACGTCCACTGCTGGACATAGGCCTCCCCCAAGGTTCGCCACAGTGACCGGTGTTGCGCTGCCCGCATCCAGCGGATTCCCGCGACCTTCACCAGGTCGTCGGTCCACCTTGCGGGAGGCCTACCCACGCTACGCTTTCCGTTGCGCGGCCACTCGAGAACTCTTCGGCCCCATTAAATTAACTAAAAAAAATATTAATGCTAGCTTTTCGCCGCGATTTCGTCCGCGTAGAATTTAAATAAAAAAATTCGGATCTCTGATCCCGGATTCCGTATCTCGGATCCCGTTTCCCGTTTTTACCGGATTCCGGATCCCGTAGCCCAGACATCCCGGATCTCGTATCCCGAATATCCCGGATCCCAAAAAATATAGCCTATGTTACTCAGGGATAATGTAGCATTGTAATGGTGAAAGAATTTTTGAAATCGGTCCAGTAGTTTTTGAGTTTACTCATTACAAACATACATACAAAAATTCAAATCTTTTCTTTTTATAATATTATTATTATAATATATATTATTCGGTATTAGTATAGACAAAAAAAAGTCGACGATACCGTCAGGACTGTCAATGCCACTGACAAACTGTCAATGTCACTATTAGAACTGTCAGCCCACTCCTAAGTCGCGCCGCTCTGGTGAGCAAAACCAGGATACCCTCATTGATTGAACCACTGAGTTGGTTCAATTCATTCGTTCGATATCATTCACTTGTCAGTCGCCACAAATAACGAAACGCCACGAAAACTATACCACCGCCAACGAGAAACGATACGGAATGGTAATTTTTGAGTTCAAAGTATTCATCAACAATTTAGCGTAAAAAGTAAAAACACCGTTTTGAGTCTTAGTATAAGCCCTTAATAAAATAATATATTAATGTTCATATCGGTTCTCGTTGAACCTGCTATAGATTACTAGTAATGTGATGTGATCACAGCACTAGAAAACCCTTTAGTTTCTCCAACTAAGCTAAATGCTATTTCGAACTGGCCACGAGTTTTCATTCACTCACTCATTCGTTTCCATTCATTCAGTGAATGATTGCTTCTGTCATGATTTGTAGGTTACCTTATTTGTGGTGGGTAATCAATAAAAAGAACTAACATGGAAAAAGGAATTACTGGAAAGGCCTAGCAATTTTTTAGCCGCGAGACTGGCCGCTAATATCGAGGGTTAACGCTTATCTGTATATAAATAAATGCTTATTAACTAAAATTGGTGACCGTTGTATTTAAAAGTGTACATTAAATGCAACTATTGTATTTTTGTATTATTTTCAGAGATCGGAGTAGGTAGATTGATTTAAGGTTATTGACGTCAAACGTATATGTTAATATACGTGAAATGACTTCTACAGATATTGAACGATCATTTTCTACCACGAACGTAAATACATACTGGACTGTTCACTACTGCACAAAAAACGAGCCGAGCGAGAGGCCCCAGTTGGGACTGTGTCCCTCTCATTTCGAGTTGCCATGTCCAAATAATATTATCGTTGGGTAGTGATTGTTAGTTTTTAAATCAAGCAAATAAATTATTTATTATTTATCGTGAGTATTGTTTTATCATATAAACAATAGTCACGATAAATACTAAATTAATTTATTTGCTTGATATAAAAACTAACCATCACTACCCAACGATAATATTATTTTGACATGGCATCTCAAAATGAGAGGGACACGGTCCCAACTAGGGCCTCTCGCTCGGCTCGTTTTTCTGTCTAAGAATTGTCAAGGTATAATAGACCTTAAGGCATCAGAATAAAGTTGAATTTCTTCTTAACCAAAAACTCAAGTGATAGATCCTTCATTATACATCCGCATTTTCTACTTATAAATGGATTTTAGACGTCAAAAGAAATAGATTGAAATTAAAAAAACATTGAAAAACTTATGGTCATTTATTTTAATTGTATAGAGACACATAATCAGGATGTACAAATTGTAACCGATGAAGATTAAAAATAAACAACAATGATGAAAAAATTATGTAATTTTTTCAATTAAACGTTTTTCATTTTAATATATTTTTACCACGGATGTATAATGATGAAGGATTTATCACTTGAGTTTATGGTTAAGAAGAAATTCAACTTTATTCTGCTGCCTTATGGTCTATTATACCTTGTCAATTCTTAGACAGAAAAACGAGCCCAGCGAGAGGCCCCAGTTGGGACTGTGTCCCTCTCATTTCGAGTTGCCATGCCAAAATAATATTATCGTTGGGTAGTGATCGTAAGTTTTTAAATAAAGCAAATAAATTATTTATTATTTATCGTGAGTATTGTTTTATCATATAAACAATAGTCACGATAAATACTAAATTATTGTATTTGCTTGATATAAAAACTACCTACTCGTTTTAACCGTCAATCAGATTTTTAATAACGAACCATAAACATACCTTTTTGTTACGTTTCCATGGCAACGGTCAAATAACAAATATAATGACGATAATACCGGGTAATAATACATTGTATGTCTAGTAGCTCTTCCAGTACGACAAATCCGATTTTGCTCGAAGAAGGTTTGTGAAATAATGACAACATTATAAACTTTTTTGAGTAAAATCAATCTACCAACTCCGATCTCTGATTATTTTGTATGTTTTATACATTACCGGCAGTCGACATTATAGTCCTGACCATCCCTTTATCCTATTATTCACTTCTAAAATGTGTTTGTATTTTTGTATTATTTTGTATGTTTTGTAACGCTTGTAGACGACAGACACTTGTCTAGAGGAGCTGACCCTTTTAAGCTCTGGTTTCCTCCGATAGCGGTGCCGTCATATAGCGGCCGTAATATAGCGGTGAATGACGTCACTAGAACGTTGGCTATGTCAACTAAATTGAGCGGTGTTTGACACCGTTGTTTACATAGCCAACGTTCTAGTGACGTCAATCACCGCTATATGGCGGTGCCGCTCTCCGAGGAAACCAGAGCTTTAATTGTTTTCTGTCATTGCCTACTGTGTCTTCTGTATCGACTAAAGTAGCGGCACGCTTTGATGGCCGTTTTGACATGTGGAGTGGGGGAGAGGATGAACCTTATTATAACGGAAAAATATTCATTTTCGCATTAATTTTTTGACATTCTTACATTTTAAAACGGGCATTCTTATTCCGTTATAATAAGGTTCATTCCCCCCGCCAATGTCAAAACGGCCATCATAGCGTGCCGCTACTGTAATATACATGTATACTTGGTGCGTTCCATTCACTGTTAATTTTTCGTTATCTTCGTTAATTTCGTTATTTTCGTTCATAAATGTCGTTCCACTCGCACCAACTTGTACTGAAAGTGATCATTATTATCGTTTGTAACAGTTTTTGTGGACGAAAATAACAAAATTAACAGTGAATGGAACGCTCAATTGTGACAGCTGTCAAGTGTCAAAATCATTATTTTTTAAATGACACGTGTACGTGGGCGTGCGCATCAGAACCTGCCGGCGGCCTTGGCTTCGGCGACGAACTTCCGCACGTGCGTGATGTAATCCAACATCACGGTAGCAAACGCCGCGTCCAACACGAACTGAGGGATTTTACCTGCAAGCAAATGTAATTTATTAATTTTCTGTTTCTGAGCAGCGGCCAGGAATGGCAGCTCAGCGACTCATGAATCTGTTACGAGCGGGCCAAACTGGCCGCTCGGCATCTGTTACGAGCGGGCGAAATTGGCCGCTCGGCATCTGTTACGAGCGGGCCAAATTGGCCGCTCAGCATCTGTTACGAGCGGGCCAAATTGACCGCTCAGCATCTGTTACGGGCGGGCCAAACTGGCCGCTCAGCGACTTATGAATCTGTTACGGGCGGGCCAAATTGGCCGCTCAGCATCTGTTACGGGCGGGCCAAATTGGCCGCTCAGCGACTTATGAATCTGTTACGGGCGGGCCAAATTGGCCGCTCAGCATCTGTTACGGGCGGGCCAAATTGGCCGCTCAGCATCTGTTACGGGCGGGCCAAATTAGCCGCTCAGCGACTTATGAATCTGTTACGGGCGGGCCAAATTGGCCGCTCGGCATCTGTTACGGGCGGGCCAAATTGGCCACTCAGCATCTGTTACGAGCGGGCCAAATTGGCCGCTCAGCGACTTATCAATCTGTTACGTTGCCAAACTGAAGGATGAAGGGAAGAGTGGGATAGACAGAGGGGGAGAATGGGGGGTATTATTACCTTTAAGGTCGCAGCACATGAGCCACTGGAAGGTGGTGTGCGTCTCGATCTTGCCTCCCGCGGTCTGCACCGACCTCGGCCGCAGGTACCAGCACCCCACCTTGTTCTGCCCTCTGTGGACAAACATATGTTATACACACGGGTGTATGGGATAATGGACTATCTATTTGTTTGTTTTTTTTATTAAATATCGCCAGACTTACACACCAACTGTATGGTGTGTAATATTGTTGCGCTTCCGGCTCTACTTTACGCCGATTTTCTGTGAGAGGGTGGTAGTACCCCGGTCGAGCGAGCCCGTATATGAGCTGAAGTATTTTTTTTTATGGGACTGTAGTGGCAAACAAGCGTACGGCCTGCCTGAGTTCAGCAGTTACCGTAGCCTGTAGATGCGTGCAATACCAAAGGCATAGCTTTCTCACTCATCGTACGAAACGCCTGTAATAGCCACTTTACGCCGATCTTCTGTGAGAGGGTGGTATTGGCTACAGCTTGGCTCTACCAGCAATAAATAAGACCGTATCCCAATAGTGATAAATCTCACCTGACAAGCTCCCTCCTCGGCGGGAAGCCGGGCACCGTGACACTGACAGCGCTGCTAATATAGCTATGCGTGTCGCTCGCGTCGCCCGTGTCGCCCGCGTCGTCCAGCACTTGTCCGTCGCGCGCGAGCCGCGCGTTGCGGCGCAGGCTGACGAAGTCGCGCGGCGCGACTATACCGCGCCCGCCGCCGGCGGTCACTTGGTACGTCAGGTCGATTCCGGGACCCACCTCCTATAAATAATTAAATGTAACGTCACGACTTTTATCCCCATTCGGGGGTAGTCAGAGGCTTGAGTGGCCATACACCACCACATTGTGGAGGTATTAACCAACTCAAAGCCCACGTTTCACCAGATAGTCAGAACCCAACGTGACAGGTGGTGAACCGTGTCGCCGTGTATACAGGAACTGACTATTACCTAATCCCGAGGGGTAGGTAGGTTTCCTCACGATGTTTTCCCTCACCGTCAGCGAACTGTAATTTATGCACATAGATGAAAATTCATCCATTGGTGCATGCCCCACCGGGCTCAACCTGGGACCATCTGATTGCTAGCCTAACGTGTTTTAATAAATTTACCTTAATTAGTTCGCTCTTCAGTATAGTAGGATTCCATTCCGGTATCCTGGTGACGTTGTCCCTGAACTCATGATACAGGAACTTCGGCGGGCAGTCCACCGCGCCCTGGAACAAGAAAATTGAACCTTACAGTGATGTAAGAAGGTTTGATACAGCAAATCGACTAAGGGAAGAGAGTCATGTTAAAACCATGAGAATCTTAAAAAAAAAAACTTATTTCTTTATTATTGCACAGGTGTTATTACTCTGTAACCATGGACCAATTACTAAGGGGACTGGCCCTAAGCAACTCGGCCGAGTGGTCGGCCTAGTACTAACATCGAAATAAAACGAAGCGAGTAGTTCAACTATTTACCGGTAGATAGAACAATGAAAATGAAAAAACAATGATCACGTTTTTTTTTCATACATATATTTAATAAGGGCACCTCTGTCTTTAGTCTTTACTCTGTGTCTGTAACGGATCTATTAAATGATACTAGTTTTGAACTTAAAAATTTCAAAGCAAAATTTGACATATCACCTGCAAATTCACGCGTGCGATATGAGTTTGACGTTACAGAATAGAATCCTTTCGAAGATCGGATCGTGGACATACGATCCAATGACTTTGGGATCGGATCGAAACCATGCGATCCAAACTGCGGATCGATTCAACTCTATCAAATATCGGATCGCGGTCCAAACACTGTGGCTTGCACACACTGATTGGCATCTTTAAATAGATATTCATAGATACAACATGTTAAGAAAACCCTGTCCGAGCCGAAACCGGTAATTAGGTTCCCCAATCACATGACCAAATAAAATAAAAAAATAAAATATATTCATGATAGTAAACATATTAATGAACATTTAAGGTGCCATTTTTTTTTGCCTTTTTCCCACAAAATGTAGCTAATTTTAAAAATATGACAACACCGTTACCGGAAGTAATTATGTTAGATCGTGTGACGTCATCTTAGACCACAAAGTATGTGAAGACGTCATTTTATGAAAAAAAAATTATGTAAACGGGGTATTTGTATTACAAAAAAATATGGGAGGCCTTTGCCCAGCAGTGGGACACATACTATGCTAAAAAATGAAAAAAAAACATTTTTTTTGAAAAAAAATAAAATGAAATAAAAAATAGTTTTTTTTTACAAATACAACAATACGTTTTCGGGTCGGACAGGGTTTTTTTTAACATATTGTATATACTCGTATACCTTCAATTATTGTAACTTAAAGTTAGACTAAAAATATATTACATGACGGGCCCGTTAGCGTGGTTGGCGCGGAGGCGACTTTCACGCTGCATGAACATGTCTGTATGTCCGGAGTCTGGGTGTATATGTATATTAAGTATGTATTTACAAATAAAAAAAGTAGTATATGTAGTAATATCAGTTATCTGGTTTCCATAGTACAAGCTCTGCTTAGTTTGGGATCAGGTAGCCGTGTGTAATAAATGTCCCAAGATATTATTATTATTATTATATTTTCTTAAGGAAATGTAATTTCTATTGCGTTTTTTAATGCTAAGTTTACCACACAACCCTCTTTTGTTTGAAATAAATGTCATATATTAATATTTAAATGTTGTATTTTCATGCGATATTTTGGATCGATCTTTTGATAACCGGATCAAATGGACGTTACGATCCGCAAAATCGGATCGAGCTTAAAAAAAAGCACATCCCTAGCCCATCGGCCATCCAAATGGACGTTACGATCCGCAAAATCGGATCGAGCTTAAAAAAAGCACATCCCTAGCCCATCGGCCATCCAAATGGACTTTACGATCCGCAAAATCGGATCGAGCTTAAAAAAAAGCACATCGCTAGCCCATCGGCCATCCGTTCTACGAGCAATGTGCTTTCTTTGATACTCACAGTGAATCTGTACACCTTGCCGTAGTGCTCGGTCCGCTTGGACTCGACGACGTCTCCCTTGTGCGAGCCTCGCTTCTCCTCCTTCCAGTTGGGCAGGTTCACGATGTGCCACGCGCTCGCCATGCTCTCCTGCGCCTGCGACTTGTACTCGTCTATCTGTTGACAACACACACTTTAATATAATAAATAATAAATAAATACAAGCGGCGACAAGGTTCACCACCTGTCACGTTGGGTTCTGACTATCTGGTGAATCGGCTTTGAGTTGGTTAATACCTCCACAATGTGGTGGTGTATGGCCACTCAAGCCTCTGACTTTTATTTTTTTTTATTCAGGAATAGGCAAGCATTTGACCACGAACTCACCTGATGGTAAGTGACGATGTGGTCTACGATGGAGCATACTTGCCTAGACAGTACCTGTTCACTCTCGACTTGAAAACACCCAGATTGTAGTCCACGGGGAACAAAGACGCCGCCGGCAAGGAGTTCCATTCCTTAGCAGTTCGCATGATGAAGGTAGAAGCAAAAGACTACCCCCGAATGGGGATAAAAGTCGTGAAGTTACACATTTACATAATAAATAAATAAAAAGCCTTTTATTTCACGCCGATTAATGAATTGATAAATTTTTACAACTTAAGTTATAAAAAAAAAAAAAAAAATGTAACGTCACGACTTTTATCCCCATTTGGGGGTAGTCAGAGGCTTGAGTGGCCATACACCACCACATTGTGGAGGTACTAACCAACTCAAAGCCCACGTTTCACCAGATAGTCAGAACCCAACGTGACAAGTGGTGAACCTTGTCGCCGTGTATACAGGAACTGACTATTACCTAATCCCGAGGGATAGGTAGGTTTCCTTACGATGTTTTCCCTCACCGTTAGCGAACTGTAAATTATGCACATAGATGAAAATTCATCCATTGGTGCATGCCCCACCGGGGATCGAACCTGGGACCTTTTGATTGCTAGCCCAACCTGCTCACCCCTAGGCTACAGTCGCCTACACTACTACTACTACTTTAGTTATAATTTTTAAAATATCATTATTAATTAGTTAATCAACATAATTTAATCTAGAAAAGAGAATTTCAAGCATCCCACTAATATTATAAATGTGAAAGTTTGGATGGATGGATGTTAGTTACTCTTTCACGGCAAAACTACTGAACGGATTCGGATGAAATTTGGAACACAGACAGTTTAAAGCCTGGATTAACACAGGATACTTTTTATCCCGGTAGTATGTTCCCGTGGGACAACTACGAAGGCGACGACGACGCGGCGACGGGACGGACGGGACGGGGATTTTAAATAATGCGAGGACGAGGTCGCGGGCAAAAGCTTTTTTCATATATTATAATGTATTATATTTTTAAATCTATTAGTTTTAAATTATAACGTGAACCTAGTGATGGGATGTTCTCGAGAACATTCTCACCCTCGGAAACTTACTCGTAAGAATTTTTGAGAATCTTATTGTTTGGGTGACGTTATCCTAACTTTCAATATTAAAAACAATTAAAACCACCATACTTGCATGTTTAATGAGGTTTATGCCAAGTTTAACATGCTTCAGAAGATAAATTTTCGAAAATTCTCACGAGTAAGTTTCCGAGGGTGAGAATGTTCTCGAGAACATCCCATCACTACGTGAACCCCTCTATTTGAGGGTGAAGGTCTTCTTAATATAACTCCTAATACTTTAATATACCAACTAATAACTAAGGTCCGACCGCAACTAGATTTTTAATTTAGGCCGAGACCGAGAACGAGAATAAATTAAATTCTCGGCGGAGACCGAGAAATTACAAAACACCGAGATTAATAACCCGAGATTTTTATAGATGGGGAGCCGTAGAAGTTATTTCTGGATTTACTAGATCACGTCAGATAAGGGAGATACCTTACATAAGAACCTCCAACCAGTATGAGCCCTTAATATAGGGGGTAAGCTCAGAGGAACCAAAAAAAAAAACGACCATCTGAATTACTCGAGCGCGTCAGATTAAGATAAGGGGGATTCATCACTAGCTAAGAAGTGTTGAAAGTGTCAATTTTGCTAATTTGACCGTCAGTCTAAGAAATGGGAGCATCTGTAAGGTTCACTGAACGCCCCCTCTGAAAATCTGACGCACTCGAGTGGTACCTATTTATTTTTTTCAATTTATCGTGTTGGAGCATGAAAAATATCAATATCTGGCACGCTTGAGTATTTCCATGACATTGTTTTTTCTTTACAATTTTGAAATTAATATGTAGACACTTCCCACACCGCTGAAAGTGGAAACATCTAGGACCATTTATTCTTCCTATCATCTAATCTACCAAATCTAATAGGTTTCCGCGACGCTCGAGTAAATCCACAGTTAGCATCATGGGCTCCCCATCTATTAGAGCCAAGCTGTAGCTGTAGCCACATCTGCCGCATGCCGGGAACGCTATGGGCAAAAGCCACCACGCAGTGGATCCCAAACAGCGGGAAACGGCAACGCGGCAGGCCAGAAAAAGATGGCGGGATGAGATGGACTCCCTACTTGACGGATTGGTCCCGGGTAGGGGGCCATCCATAAATAACGTCACACGAATTTCATGATTTTTAGACCCCTCCCCCCCTTGTCACAGCTGGTCACATTTGCGAGACTCCCCCCCCTCCCTGTGTGACGTCACATAATTTTATCAATTTTCAGAAATTTTCACAAAGTTTTCGTTAACACTTCAAATTTCGGTACTAATACTTGGATATATTAGATTTTTAAATGTGACGTCACTTAACTTAGGAATCACATAAAAAACAGTCATATTCAGAATTCCGTAAAATATTGCTTAGACAATTGAGATATGACAATTGTCATACAATTGTATTCACAATCCCCCTCGTATGGAGGGGAGTCTCATGACAACAGTAGGACGATAAAAATGTGAATTAATTACTATATATTACCTACATTGTAATTGAATGTGACTTAATTACCGATTATTGTATTAATTATCGTAATATTAATCTATACTAATACGAATGTATTTATAAGTGCTAATGCAACTCTGTCTGTCCGTCTGTTATGTTCAGGACGAAACCGCTAAACCAATTTTGATACATTTTGGTATACTAGAGGTGGACAGAACCTTGGAGAAGGACATAATAATAATATCCTGGGACATTTTTTACACACGGCTACCTGATCCCAAACTAAGCAGAGCTTGTACCATGGAAACCAGATAACTGATATTACTACATATACTACTTTTTTATTTGTAAATACATACTTAATATGCATATACACCCAGACTCGGGACATACAGACATGTTCATGCACAGGAATGCATGTCCCGGGTAGGAATCGAACCTACGACCTACAGCGTGAAAGGCGCCATCACGCCAACCACGCGAACGGGCCCGTGAAGACTACAGCTAGGCTACTTACTATATCGGAAAATGTGCCAACGGGACCCTATTACTAAGCCTACGCTGTCCGTCTATCAGCCGGCTGTATCTCACGAACCGTAATAGGTAGAGAGTTGTAATTTTCACAGAATATGTATTCCTGTTGCCGCTACATCAACAAATACTAAAAAAAAAAAAAAAGTAGTCCCCATCATGGACCAATTACTAAGGGGACTGGCCCTAAGCAACTCGGCCGAGTGGTCGGCCTAGTACTAATATCGACATAAAACGAAGCGAGTAGTTCAACTATTTACCGGTAGATAGAACAATGAAAGTGAAAAAACAATGACCACGTTTTTTTTTCATACATATATCTAATAAGGACACCTCTTTCTTTAATCTTTACTCTGTGGTTCCCATACACGAAACTTAATATTTTTGACGTTTTGATTCTACGGCGGTACGGAACCCTTTATGTGCGAGTCCGACACGCACTTGGCCGGTTTTATGATAGACCCTATCACAAAACGAACATGAATTAATCTGAAATTACGTTAATATTATCTCCAGCTGCAGCTAATATCATAATTATAGATGAGTGAACGTTGATTACGGTCATGTTATTAATTAGTTTTCAGATAACACGCTATGCAGTACTTCTGTAGTCACGTATTACACGGAATACGCAAAACTGTGTCAAATGACGGGCCCGTTGGCGTGGTTGGTAAGATTCCGCCTATCACGCTGCAGGTCGTAGGTTCGATCCTAACCGGGACATGCATTTGTGTGCATGAACATGTCTGTATGTCCGGAGTCTGTGTGTAATTACGTATATTAAGTATGTATTTACAAACAAAAAGTAGTATATGTAGTAATATCAGTTATCTGGTTTCCATAGTATGAGCTCTGCTTAGTTTGGGATCAGGTAACCGTGTGTAAAAGAATGTCCCAGGATATTTATTTATGTAATGTTTTATTCATTGTTTCGTTTTAGGCCTAGCCCGCATTGCGAATTATGCGGGGTTTTATTCCCGCAATTCTGTAACCCATGGAATGATATGAATTTATCCGCACTTGCGGTTTTAAAACTACGCAATTTGACAAGGTGCGGTGCGGTAAATAAACCGCGCGTTTTAATTCGCAATGCGGCCGACTCTTATGTTATGAGAATAGTACCAAAATCAAGGAAGATTTAATCAAAATACATTGTAACATTATTTTTATAAAAAAATAAAAACCGACTTCAAAAAAACCTGGAGCACTAAAAAGCCTGAAATAATATTTCTATTACCACCACTGCCTACCCCTTCGGGAAAATCAGGCGTGATGAAGTGTTATCAAGTATTTGGGGTCGGTGCCAAACTATCTTCTTACTTTTATAGTAGGTAGACTCGGCATACCAAGATTGGCACCGACTCCAAATACTTGATAAAACATCATCACGCCTGATTTTCCCGAAGGGGTAGGCAGTGGTGGTAATAGAAATATTATTTCAGGCTTTTTAGTGCTCCAGGTTTTTTTGAAGTCGGTTTTTATTTTTTTATAAAAATAATTTTGTTTCATGATTTTTAGTGGCGCCATGCAAACTTTGTCACCCCAAATGTTAGGGGGTGACTTTTCCAAGATTCCAAAACAAAAGTTTCTTAATTTATTATATGGAGTATACATACTAAGTTTCAAGTCAATCGGACACAAATATATTTTTCTACCGTACTTCTACCCCTAGTTTCCCCCTTTGGGGGTGGATTTCCGAAATGATTTTTTTACGGGACCAAAACGACTTAGTCACCTACCAAATAACACTTTAAAAAGAAAAATTGGTTCATAAACGTTAGAGATAAACGGTAACTCTCCATACAAACTTCAACACCTCGTTTTACCCCTTTGGAGGGGGATTTTTCCAAAATCCTGAAACATGAGTTTCATTATTTGTTATGCAAAATATACATATTAAGTTTCAAGTCAATCGGACAAAAAATTTTTTTTCAGACGACCTTCACCCCCCAAAATTACCCCCTTAGGGGTTTATTCTAGGAATTATTTTTTTATGGGACTAACTTGGAGCTACGATCTACCGAACTGCAAAAGAATTATTCAAATCGGTTCATAAATGCCGGAGAAATCGGTGAACATACATAAAAAAAAAAAAAAACATACATACAGCCGAACATAGAACCTCCTCCTTTTTTGAAGTCGGTTAAAAATAAGTAAATGGCGATTAAAAAACACAATGTACAAAAGACAAGCCCGCTTAGTTTCTTGCCGGATCTTCTCAGTCGAGGTCGCGTTTCCGATCCGGCGGTAGAATTTAAGGAACAAAAATGTAAAATGACAATTTATTAGTGCCCCCGTAGGCCCAAACAAAATAAACATTTTGAATTTTGTTTTTTTTTTATTTAATAAATATCAGCGGACTTACACACCAACTGTATGGTCCCAAACTAAGCAACGCTTGTACTATGGGTACCATACAATGGACTGGGGGCGATCCCAGTGAAACAAACGGTCAAATTACTAAAAGCCCGTTTCCGAAATCTGTCTGTGGCGGGAATCGAACGCGCAACCACCTGATGCCACGAACGTAATACATACTGGACTGTTCACTACTGCACAAAAAACGAGCCGAGCGCGAGGCCCCAGTTGGGACCGTGTCCCTCTCACTCCGAGTTGCCATGCCAAAATAATTTATATGATAAAACAATCGTCACGGTAAATAATTAATTTATTTATTTGCTTGATTTAAAAACTACCAATCACTACCCGACGATAACATTATTTTGGCATGGCAACTCGAAATGAGAGGGACACGATCCCAACTGGAGCCTCGCGCTCGGCTCGTTTTTCTGTCTAAGAATTGTCAAGGTATAATAGACCTTAAGGCAGCAGAATAAAGTTGAATTTCTTCCTAACCAAAAACTCAAGTAATAAATCCTTCATTATTCATCCGTGCCTGATGCAGAGTATATATTTTGATTACTAACAATGAAATAATTGTCAGAACACCATTAAAATTTCCGATAATTCAAAAAATTCAAAAATGCAGTTTCGAAAAATGCTCTATAGTGATGTCATAAATCGCTTTTAACAAATTTAAATAGCAAATATCTTTGTTATTGCTGATTTTTTTTAATTATTTCACTAATGTATACCAAAATAGATTATCCCTCAAAGGAGGATGGGCAATAGTCTATGGAGCTTGGCCCAAATGTCAAATCTGCCCCCAGGGTTGACACAAAGTGCGTTTGAGAGTTTTTTATGTATAAGAAATGATACATAAAAAACTATATGGAACCGTAAAAATCCAACCCGCAGAAAAGGTGAGTAAATCGCATTAATAATAATAATAATAATATTTATTACCAAAAAGACATTACCATTTACAGAGCAGGCAAAACACCCCACACTAGGCAATGCCTGTCTTGTGGGGGGGTTGTTGGGTTGTACTTATACCACCGCCTCTTATAGCAGTATTATTTTAACCTTTCAGCGACTTTTTGTAAATTGACGTCCCTTATTGTCGTCAATAAGGGTCATGACATTACAAAAACTCGCTGTCAGGTTAAAATAATACTGCTATAAGAGGTGGTGGTAGGGCCCCTGGACGCCCGAAGACGGTCGCCGACGTTGTGGCAGACCGAGGCGAAGATGGTGCGACGATTTAAACACCTTGCGGGTAAAACGTGGTTTCAACAAGCCCAAGACAGGGACGCGTGGAAAGAAAAAGGGGAGGCCTTTGCCCAGCAGTGGGAAACAATAGGCACGCAAAAAATACCATTGTAAACTGTCAAAAAATCTCTATAAAGGCGGCTAGATCTTTACGAGTTAATATAAAAATTAAATCAATATTTTTTTATATTAGGAAATTATAATACTGGATTGAGGCGTTTTTCTTTTTATAGGTGACAAACATATTTTTACAATTTATCTAGCAAGCCGGGTTAACCCTGTAGCTATACTTACAGTGAACCATTCCGCCTTAAAGTCCTCCTGATACGTGTTAAAAAGTAACTTCATCCAATTCGCCATCGAAAAGCCGATTTTAGACAACCTGCTCTCATATTCGTCTTCTGTCTTGACAGTTTCCAGTTCGACGATCTTCTCTTCTATGTCTTTTTCGTTAATAGATGGCGTTACTGGCGGCAATGTGGACGGCGACGCGGCCATTTTGGATTTTTCAACTTTTTCTAAGTTTTACAACTCTTTTTCTACGTTTTCAACGTTTTTCTACGTTTTTGGCACTGGTATCAGATGGTGCAGGTAGTAAATTTTATAAAGCACTGTAATACTGGATAGGTAAAGGGGGAAAAAACTAATATTTAATATATCTGTGACGTCACAGATATAGAGTTTATAGAGTTATTTTTGGTGGTCACGCGTGGAAGAATTTTGAAAACTATTTAGTTACTTGTTTTAGCAAATAATACTGACTGACTCACTGCACGGCACTCAGTCCTGCCTGACAGACAATTATAAAAGTAAGAAAAAAAATGGAAATATATTTCATATACATCATGCGATTAAAATAAGAATTAAAAAAAACTCAAAAAATCTCATAGGTCTTTCTGGCTGGAGCGCACTTTGCGTTCGCCCTCTGTCCGGTGAAGTTGAGGCCACTTTGGCCAACAAAGTTTAATCAATCAAAACAAAAAACATATATCTAATAATAATATGGCTCAGTCGCAGTCCAGCTTTCCTGAGGATGCCTCGTTTAGAGGCGAAACACGTGTCGAATTTGTTTAGGATTCGCTTTGTCTGCGGAGAATTGCTAATTGTTAGGGTCCATGACTCATGACAGACATACTCTCGACTGACAGGGAGTTAGGTCTTGTTGGCTTCTTCTATTATCGATCAATTCATTTGGTTTATAATTTTGGAGGTTGACAATTCCGAGGGTGAGTGGTGGGTCCCACTCTATAATTGTTTATATATCTAATCATAACATATCTAATTAAATTAGGAGATGGACGAGTTTTTATTAAATAAAAAATTAAAATGGATACATTTACCTACAAAAAAACTTAAAACAACATTAGGTATGCAAAAGCTACAAACATAAAATGAATTCGACCGGGGCACCGCAACTGTTAACTCAAGGTGATATTATTATCATGAACAAAAAAATATTAGCTCGTTATAAACTCGGGCCTGAGATGACTCCTAATTATTATGGTCAAATAAAACTGACCAGAGGTTGTTAAACTTAAATTAATAAAAATAACATATAGGGTAAAACCCCCAATTATTGGCACCTTGCACCAATTATTGTCCATACATATTTCTATGGGATTTATTAGTTCAGCGGATAGAATAACTAGGTAGGTGTGAAAAACCGTGAAATCTATGACTCTTAACAAAAAACCACTATTTCCATGTTTAGTTTTCTTATTTTTTAAAGATAACTTCTAATGTGCCAATAATTGGGGGGTGCCAATATTGGGTGCCGTTACCCTATTTATTTTATTTACTTTTTTACCTAAAACTTGCTTTAATATCACTTAGTAGGTGTCTATGTCTAGTCCTTCGAATAAATGTTTTTCTTTTAGTCCCGATTTATTATTATTATTATTATTCTTTGTTATACTGCCCTTAAATTATAACAATATCCGTAACATTAATTAAAATACTAATAAATATTAAAAATTAATTAAATTAAATTAAATTAATTAAATTATTATTTATTACTATTTATTTATTTATTAAATTAAATTGCACATTCGCAATTCAATAGTTTAATTAATTGATGGAATCAGGCGTAATTTTCAGGAGGGTGAGTGGTGGGTCCCTCTCTATAATAGTTCTATAGTTTAATTCGTTTACGAATATATTTTTTTAAACTTATTTCCTTTAAAATCCACCAACCCGCACTGGACCAGCGTAGAGGATTGTGGCCTGAATCCCCCTCGCATTGAGGAGAGGCTCGTGCCCAGGAGTGGGACGTAAAAGGGCAAATCTTTTTTTTTTATTATTTAAACTTCTTTACTTACAAATCACATTTTCTTTATAAAAAGTTTTTGGATAAAACTACTTACAATTTCCGTGCTGGGAACACATTTAGATATTTTCTCTGATTGTTTGCAATGCACACCACAGTTATCTGGAATTATTGCGTTACCCATATTGTAAAATATTATAAAATAGTATTATGATACATTGCAATCACATATAAACCAAGTTCCAGTATAAAATCCATAAAAAATATATTTTTATAGCATTTTTATTGCATGCAAATTATTTCTGAACCAATAAAAATACTATTAATAGTATATCCCAGTTATGCATGTATGTTTGTATTAACTGTCACAAAAAATCGTATTTCAATAAAATAGTATAAACAGACAACATAGGTCATATTTTTTATTCGCATTTGCAAAGTCGAAGATAAAAGTAGTAAAACCACTTTTCAAAACCGTTAGGGTAACTGACACTTGTTTCAAAAGTACGAAACAATAATTTGAAAAATACGGTAGCTGATATGTAGATGCTTTGTGAAGACAGACTATACGTAACTATAATAGTTTCTGAGTTATAGGCCTTCGAATATTAGTGACAACTTTCGTGTTGCGGCCTCAGAATTAGAACATATCAAATGGCCTAGAATCCAATTAGACTGCATTTAGAAGTAGCTACCACCAACATTCAAGAAACAGTTCGGCTTCGGGCGGCTTGAACAACTCTGGCACCAGGTACTAGGGAACCATACGATACGAAGACGATAGCAATATATTAAAATTATTTTTATTCTCCCACGCGGACCAAATCACGGGTTAAAGATAGCATGAAACGAATACCGTATTTGTATGAACACTTATCGAGTTGTTGTTTTTTAAAATCACGATTCACTGGCGAATGCGCGTGAGTACGCCATAAAGCGTCGCAATAAACTGACGTATCGGTCTAACCGCAAACGTCAGTGTATATGTTTTTATATGTTTATCGGGTACGTAGATAGCTCATATTATGTTCAGTGGTACTGACGAGTGCGTAAGTGTTACTTGGAAATGATATTTTTTATTTGTAATCTTACGTATTGTTTGTGTCAAGTTGTATGTTATAATTAGCATTGTCTAAAGTTTTCGACCTTCAGATTTTATATCAGTGTATTTTAAGAAACCTATTTGAATATATTTGTATTTTACTGCTTAATTTTAGTATTTAAATTGTAAATTGTCTGATGACGTCGTCATCCTTATCGAAAAAGTAGATTTGACATAAATTATTTTGCTTAATAAACATGAATACGTACTCTTTTCCTCGAAGCGACATAGTATTTCAATCAGCACGGTGTTATGAAAAAGGGACATTACCCATTGTTGTTTGAATTTCAACATTTTTATTAAGGTAAAGAAAGAAGATTTACTTAGAAAAGTATTGGCCAGATAAAAAAAATAGACATGCAGGTTTCCTCACGATGTTTTCCTTCACCGTAAGCAAGTGATAATCATATTACTGAAATTATGATTCGCACATAGATATAATAGCTTAACCAATCGGCTATAACTGCTTTTAAATAATGCTGTTCCTAAATGTACATAAGTAGGTAGGAAATACAATGACCTCGGTATTACACAGCTAGTTGCAGTAGGAATTAAAATGAATATTGAATTCAAATACAGTACAGAGAAAGAGGGAGACATGTGACTGTCCAAAATAGTATGTACTATCAAACGGAGTCCATGGACACAGTACGACTTGGTCTTTCGCGGAAAATAGTATTGAAAACAACCTTTAAGTTGATGTATTCTGTGACGATTTTTTTCTTTAATGTATTTATATTACCGCGCAAAACTATTTCTGTTGGCTAATGAGAAAAATGATTAAATCTCAGACCAATAAAAATGCTTTTTCATGAAGGTCATTGGGCGTAATTACTTTGTTTTGATATATTATTTAGGTTTTCGTACTTATTATTTATTTTCAAGATATCAACGACCCATATAATCGTAAACTAAAGCCATTTAATGACCGTACTTCAATTCTGCTCGCGGGGGGTTTTTGAATTCAAATTCAATCAGTTTATTTCGTTTAGACCTACGGGGGCCATTAACAAATTGTAATTTTTACATTTTTTACTTAATTCTACCAGCGGAACGGAAACGCGACCTCGACTTAGAAGATCCGGCAAGAAACTCAGCGGGCTTGTCTTTTTACTTTTTTTTTTTGCATCTTTATACCAAAAAAAATTGCCCATTCATCTTTACAATTTAAAACACTTTACCGCGCACCTGCACAGATAACAAATAATCTATTATGAAACATTTGACGATACGATCATTTTTTAAATAATCTTGTGTTAAGGCCGTTCTTATACACGTGTCCGGTACAAATCATCACCATCATCATCATCATAATATTAATACGTGAAGCAAATAGTTTCGTACCCTTTTGGTGGCGTCCATAAATTACGAGAGGTGATTTTTGAGATTTTTCGACCCCCCTCCCCCCTTGCTGAGATAACGTGAGATTTTTCAAAAGCTATGTTCTAGAGGAGAAACATGTTTTACTTATTTTAATCCAGTTTTCATGCAATTTTACACCGTTTCTTGTGTGTGGTAAAAAAAAAATACGTGAGATTTGCCGGGACCCCCCTCTCCCCCACGTGAGATTTGGTGAGATTTTGCTCGACCCCTCCCCCTCCTAAATGCCTCACGTAATTTATGGACGCCCCGTTTTTACGAACATTAAGTGGACGGAGGTTTATCAAATTTGACACAGTTAAAGTTTACATGGACAAGGAGTGTATAAACCTAATATTTTTATGAAAAATGCATTAGAAATGCACTTAATTAATAAAAGAAAACATTACACACACTATATTCGTTTCACATACACACACATAAAGACTGACGTAGATTGTGTATTTAACTTTTTGGTATTTGACACTGTCACTTTGTTTTTTTAAAGGCCACTACTTTTTAGGGTTCCGTACCCAAAGGGTGCCAACGGGACTGATTACTAAGCCTATCGCTATCAGTCTGTCAGCGGGCTGTATCTCACGAACCGTAATAGGTAGAGACTAGAAATGTTTACAGAATGTGTATTTCTGTTGCCGCTACAACAACAAATACTAAAAATAAAATAAAATTCAAAAATAAAGGGTGTCCCCATACAAGAAACATGATTTTTTAACGTTTTTATTCTACGGTGGTACGGAACCCTTTATGTGCGAGTCCGACACGCATTTGGCCGGTTTTATTGACATAAGAGTACATTCTCAAACTTAAAGTTTAAATGAATTATGGTCGAATTTCGACCACGGGCAACTACTATAAGATTATAGTTTTTTTTTTATAGATTTTTAATTAGACGAAGTGGTCTGACAGGTTCTTATGTCACTTTTCAATATAAATAGAACAAATAAGGTTCAAATTCGACATTTTCAGCTGTCAGTTGGCTTCGTCTAATTAAAAATCAGACTATAGTAAATTAAAACACTTTACCGCGCGCTTGTACAGATATCAAATAATCTAACATTAACGTTTGACGATAGGATTTTTTTTATAATCTTGTATTTAAGATTTACGTGTACAATAATAAGATAAAATATACAAGAGTAAGGAGCGTCGGGACACACTACTGCACTGAATAATGGACATTGTCCATACTGGACACACTACAGTCTTATTGGAAGACAATTAATGTACAGTTGCTTGCAATGGATAGTATACATCATTGCTGTGTAATATTTTTATACTATGCCAGCTGAAATCGCTGATCGGTAAACGATCGGAGGTTAAGCAACGCTTGGCAAGGTCAGACAGAAGTGACCATTTAATGGCATTTAAACTGAGCGTCTCTATACTTCGGAGAGCACGTAAAAGTCGGTCCCGGTTGTTGTCATCTAGGCAGCTGTGGTTAAGCCTTGTCAGAGGCCTTGCGGCTTGAACAACTCTGACAATTGGCCTGACAGTTGGCCGCTAACCATACGATAAGACGAAGACTAGTCGCCACCCTTGTATCAAAGTCATTCAAGCCCGAAGGCCTATGACATGGTTTAACGACTGCTGCCTAGATGACAACAACCGGGACCGATCGTTTACGTGCCCTCCGAAGTATAGGGACGCTCAGTTCAAAATGACAGTAAATGGTTACCTATTTCTGACTGAACAAATAAATGTGACGTTTTGACAGATATTCTATAGAAAAAACTGCCAAAACGTCAAATTAATTAGAAGAAGTATCGTTCTGAGGATTCTGAAACAGACGCTTAGATTTTTTTCTAAAGGGTTTTATAAAATACAGGCTACCAATGAGACATTAATAATATCCTGGGACATTTTTTACACACGGCTACCTGATCCCAAACTAAGCAGAGCTTGTACTATGGAAACCAGATAACTGATATTACTACATATACTACTTTTTTATTTGTAAATACATACTTAATATACATATACACCCAGACTCGGGACATACAGACATGTTCATGCACACAAATGTATGTCCCGGGTAGGAATCGAACCTACGACCTGCAGCGTGAAAGGCGCCATCACGCCAACAACGCCAACGGGCTCGTCAACGTTGCAACGAAAATTAGGTTGGTAACACAAAGACAAATCGTTATGTGTTGATAATACCAGTGACCCAATTCCAACGGCCGATAGTGTACCAATGAACTACATGACCTTTGTGTTATTAAATGCACATAATAATTACATTGCTCGGCAACTGTATGGTCCCAAACTAAGCAACGCTTGTACTATGGGTACCGTACAATGGACTGGGGGCGATCCCAGTGACACCCAGACCAGGGCTAATTACGGAAAGACTATTTATTGATGGTAGAGCCGGTGGCTCGACCGGGGTAGTACCACCCGCTCACAGAAGATCGGCGTAAAGTAGCTGTTACAGCTGCGTTTCGTACTATGAGTGAGAGAGCCGGAAGCCCAAACCCCCCCCCCCCCCCCCCCTCCACACTCTCTGTCGCCTAGATGATAACAACCGGGACCGACTTTTTACGTGCCCTCCGAAGCACGGAGACGCTCAGTTCAATATACATACATACATATACGTCACGACTTTTATCCCCATTCGGGGGTAGTCAGAGGCTTGAGTGGCCATACACCACCACATTGTGGAGGGATTAACCAACTCAAAGCCCACGTTTCACCAGATAGTCAGAACCCAACGTGACAGGTGGTGAACCTTGTCGCCGTGTATACAGGAACTGACTATTACCTAATCCCGAGGGATAGGTAGGTTTGCTCACGATGTTTTCCCTCACCGTAAGCGAACTGTAATATACCGATTAACCGATAATCTAATGTTCAATATACACAGGGGTGTATAGGATACGTCACGGGTTAAGAGATCGACCGATGCCTTTAATCCACATGATCAATTGATAATTAATACGTCTTCAATTGACTGGATGATGAATTGACATTAATTGGAACTCATTAAGAGTCTGTCCTTGCGTCACAGAATACTTAATAGGTACAGAGGGGTCACTTTTCATCAACTTTGGCTAATTTAAAAATGTTCGAAATAATATTTTTTTGGGTTCCGTACCTCAAAAGGAGAAAACGGAACTCTTATAGGATCACTTTGTTGGACGTCTGTCTGTCAAGACGTGCACAGCCCAAACCGCTGGTGTTAGAAACATGAATTTTTAACAGTAGGTACCTTTTTAGCGTAGAAGAAGAGCATAGGAAGGATTTTGGAAAGATGTACCCCTAAGAGGTTAAAAATAAGTGGTGAAAGTTTGTATGGAGGTCCTATTTTTACTGAAGTTAGATACATAAAAATTACTATACATATAGGCTACGCATTATAAATAAAAATAACATTTTCAGCATTTTTGGGCTGGGTGCGAATTTTTTCGATTTAATAACCAAACAATGTAAAAAGACAAGCCCGCTGAGTTTCTTGCCGGATCTTCTCAGTCGAGGTCGCGTTTCCGATCCGTCGGTAGAATTTAAGGAAATAAATTATAATGACTATTTGTAAGTGCCCCCGTAGGCCTAACAAAATAAACGCTTTGACTTTAACCATGGACCAATTACTAAGGGGACTGGCCCTAAGCAACTCGGCCGAGTGGTCGGCCTAGTGCTAACATCGACATAAAACGAAGGGAGTAGATCAACTATTTACCGGTAGATAGAACAATGAAAATGAAAATACAATGACCACGTTTTTTTTCATACATACATCTAATATGGGCACCTCTGTCTTTAGTCTTTACTCTGTGACTTTCAACTTTCCAAACTTTTTTCCTTAGCGGGATATCCAAGCTATAAAAGCGATATATGTTCAAATTTCTTGTTTCCAACACCAATAAAAACTAAAACCCGACTACTGAAAAATCGCGCTCTAAAAAGTATGAAACAAGAAAATATTCTCATCTAGAGGATAGCCGTGGTCCGTGTAGGTCCTTTAGGGCCAAATGGCATATGAACACGGACCACGGCTATCCTCTAGATGAGAATATTTTCTTGTTTCATACTTTTTAGAGCGCGATTTTTCAGTAGTCGGGTTTTAGTTTTTAAACTTACTTTTTATTTAATTATTTTGGAGTTATAGGTACCAATATATATATTTTTGAAATGTGCTCATCAAGCTCTTTCATTTGATACCCCACACGGTTTCATTAAAAAATGATTTTTTTTAGTTCATGACATTATGTCCTCTAGAGGGCGCCATATGCAATTTTATGTGACGTCACATAGCCTATAACCAGCGCGCCATTAAGCCGCTTCTAACGATACCTCATTTGTCAAATTACGACAAGTCGTTTGGAAGTTAGGTGGGAACAGATGCACATACATACATACATACATACATACATACATACATACATACATACATACATATATACATACATACATACATACATACATACATACCGGTCAAAATCATAACCCTCCGCCGTAGTCGGGTAAAAAAGTGATCCTACAAGGGTGCCAATTATTTCTCTGAAATACGGAACCCTACAAATACGTCGACTTACCAGTTCCTGTGTCAGTATGACCTGCTCCCCTGGTCTTCTTGGCTTCGGACTAGACTCGGGAGTCTCGACCGGCGAGAACCACTTGACCGTGGACTCGGCGTAGTTGGACTGGTGTGCTGCGGCCTGGCCTGGGTGGAGGAGTGGCGTGCGCTCCGAGGCCCCGTGGTGGACTGGCGGGGGAGAATATGAACTTAAGGGTGACCAGACCTTTCGATAGATGGCCGAACGATGCCATCGATCGACGTTGATTATTGTTATCGTTATCGTTATTTAATTATAGTTTTATCGCTACCGCTGTGCCGCGCCTTAGGTACGCGAGCGGCGAGACGGGGTGGGCGAATCCACTCCCCACCTCCCCGCGCATACCTAGTTGGGGGCCAATCATTAATTACGTCACACGTAAAGGGGGAGGGGGTCGACGAAATGTGACATTGTGTGACGAGGGGGTGGGAGGGGTCCTAAGTTTTGTGACGTCACATTTAAAAATCGAATATATCTAAGTATTATAACCGAAATTTGAATTTAAAACTGAAAATTATAAAAAATATGTGACGTCACACAGGGAGGGGGGTCTCGCAAATGTGACCAGCTGTGACAAGGGGGAGGGGTCTAAAAATCATTAAATTCGTGTAACGTAATTAATGGATGGCCCCTTGCCCACTCCCCAACTCCCCGCGTATACCTAAGGCGCGGCACAGCGGTAGCGGTCAGACTATAATCGACGAATACCATTTCATAAAACGTCGAATAACCAATCGATCGATCGACGTCGAGAGATCCATTCGACCATCAATACCCTTCAGGTTGGCAAAGTGCGAGCGATGCCTTTGGTATTGCAAGCATCTATACGCTACGGTAACTGCTAACATCAGGCGGGCCGTACGCTTGTTTGCCACCTCAGTACCATAATATCCTAGGACATTCTTTTACACACGGCTACCTGATCCCAAACTAAGCAGAGCTTCACATTAAAAAACCCTTTTAAAAAGTCACATTAAAAACCCCTTTAAAAAGTCACATTAAAAACCCCTTTAAAAGTCACATTAAAAACACCTTTAAAAGTCACATTAAAAACCCCTTTAAAAAGTCACATTAAAAAACCCCTTTAAGAGTCACACTAAAAACCCCTTTAAAGAGTCACATTAAAAAATCTCTTTTAAGTCACATTAATAAACCCCTTTAAAAGTCCCAAAAAAACCCTTTAAAAGGTCACATTAAAAAACCCCTTTAAAAATCATATTAAAAACCCCTTTAAAAAGTCACATTAAAAACCCCTTTAAAAAGTCACATTAAAAACCCCCTTTAAAATGTCACATTCAAACCCCTTTAAAAAGTCACATTAAAAAACCCATTTAAAAAGTCACATTAAAAACCCCTTTAAAAAGTCACATTAAAAAACCCACTTTAAAAGTAACATTAAAAAACCCCTTTAAAAGTCACATTAAAAAACCCCTTTAAAAAGTCACATTAAAAAACCCATTTAAAGTCACATTAAAAAACCCCTTTAAAAGTCACATTAAAAAACCCCTTTACAAAGTCACATTAAAAAGCCCCTTTGCATATCCAGGTCCCTCACCGATGGAGTCGAGCAGCTGCTTGGCCTGCAGCTCCTGGGGCAGCACCCTGAAGTCCAGGAACCAGGTCTCGCCCCACGCCAGCGTGAACGACGTCAGGATCAGGAACACCTCGTACACCGGTTGTGACGCGTTCGGCCACTGTTGGAAAAACACTATTGAGACGCTTATCTAGCTGCAATCACTGATTGGTCAACGATCTGAGGATTATTGATGGTAGAGCCCATAGAGAATATAGATAGAAGAGATATAATAATAATATCCTGGGACATTTTTTACACACGGCTACCTGGGGGCTTACCACAAGCTCTTATTGCGATTCAATTATAGGAACGTTTTAATGACGTTTCTTATTGTCATGACAATAAGGTACGTCATTGCACAAAAAGTCACTGAAACGTTAATACGTTCCTGTAATTGAATCGCAATAAGAGCTTGTGGTAAGCCCCCTGATCCCAAACTAAGCAGAGCTTGTACTATGGAAACCAGATAACTGATATTACTACATATACTACTTTTTTATTTGTAAATACATACTTAATATACATATACACCCAGACTCCGGACATACAGACATGTTCATGCACACAAATGCATGTCACGGGTAGGAATCGAACCTACGACCTGCAGCGTGAAAGTCGCCTCCGCGCCAACCACGCTAACGGGCCCGTCCTATGATGTTCTTATTAGATTTCCCTATGAAACACCCTCTCACAGAATATCGGCGTAAAGCAGCTATTACAGCTGCGTTTCGTACGATGAGTGAGAGAGCCGAAAGTCCGCCCGCCCCCCCTCCCCCCCTCCCTACATCCCACTTCCCTTCAGGTCGTCAATGTGCGAGCGATGCCTTTGGTATTGTAAGCATCTATAGGTTACGGTAACTGCTTAAAATCAGACGGGCCGTAAGCTTTTTTGCCACCGCAGTCCTATAAAAAAAAATACAAACAACGCTTAAGAATTTGCGCGAGTGACGGGATGTTAGAAAACGCCTACTTTTCCATTTTCAATCTACCGGTCAATAGCAAAACTACTCGCTTCGTTCTATGTCGATGTTAGTACGTAGTTTAACTTCAGCACACTAGATGTCACTAAGTTTAGGATGGTAAAAGAGACGTACAAAGGGTCGACATCTATAGTTCTCGCGTTATGAACTGAGTCGTGGGGCAATATATGTCAATAGATAGGAATGTGCAGCGCGCCGGGACCGTTATCGATAAACGGCTACCTGCTCACGTGGTGTCGATGAGTCACTAACGATGTGTACGCTCCTGATTGGACGTTACCAAATGCAATTACAGTGCGCGTTTTTTTTTGTATAAACTTGTTTACTGCAATTAAATAAATACATTCCCGTGTTACCACTCATTGCGCACTATGGATAGTTTATTTTCTAACGTTGATTTGAAGAAATTACATGGCGATATTAGCCCCCAAACTCGAACAGTTATTCACAACGTATTCCTATTTGTCAATTAATTGAAAAGTGATCCGAATAAAATAAAATTAAGATAATATTTATTATTTTTACTATAAAGTTTAATATCAGAACTTTGTTAACTCGTTAAAGTTTATGAACAGCGTACGATTACCGTTACTCATCGATATATTTATTTCATTGTTACGCCCTTCACTAAGCGGCTCCATAAGGCCCGTAAGTGCAAGCTAGATAGACATAGGGAAATGATTTATGGCCCGACGACTCAGTTCATAACGCGAGAACTATAGTGTCGAGTAGAATTATATTTGGGATGCGAACGTTGGCAAGACGTGTGCACAGGACGAACGCCGACAGCACACTGACTTAAGCCACGCCTACTGCGATGACGTCAGGGGCCTAGTGGAGTCATGGGGCCCAGTTGCTTAGACCAACGCCTCTTAGTCTTTTGTCCACGGTAGAGCCACGCAGTAGCCAAAGAGGATCATTTCCAAGTCGACAAATCAGCTCAAAAACCAACACTATAGTGTTATAATGAGCTATCTCATCAATATAATTTTGAAATAATCGAAATCGGTCCATCCGTTGCGATTTTATAACACATTTACATTAACAACCCGTCACGTTGGGTTCTGACTATCTAGTGAAACGTGGGCTTTGAGTTGGTTAATACCTCCACAATGTGGTGGTGTATGGCCACTCAAGCCTCTGACTACCCCCGAATGGGGATAAAAATCGTGACGTTATATTTTATTTTATTTATAGTTATATTTATATTATATGCGGCCTGCACTTGTGACGTCACATGGCCGATTGGCATAAAGACGCGCTGTACCCGAGCCTCCATTCTCTACAAAGCGCGCGTGGTCCATGTGACGTCACAGCAACCGCGCGCGAACTTCGCTAGTAATTCGGTCACAACTTTGTAAATTTTTGACGTAGAAGAATTTTTTTTGCATTGAATGTTATATTTTTTATAACCTATAGTACATTGCTTAGTTTGGGACCATACAGTTGGTGTGTAAGTCTGGCGATATTTTTCAAATAGTATTTTTAATGTACTCACGTCAAATACGAACACTTTCGCTATCAGGAATGCGCACGTGCCACCGGTTGATAACTGAAACAAAATAACATCATTATAATAACATATCGACTATCCCCCTTATTCATAGAGATTTTAGCCAGTTTAAAATGGTTTTGAATAGCATTTTTAGGAACAAATGTGATTTGTAATTCCACTGCAAGTCGATCATAACTTTCTATGAATAAGGGGGTATCATTTTGAGGAGTCAGGCGCATTTTATTGGCGGTAGAGCCACTGAACCATTGACTGCAACTAGGGACACGATATCGAATAGAAAGTGTCAATACTGTACTCATGAGTAGTGTGGTATCGAAAAAAAAACCCGGACAAGTGCGAGTAGGACTCGCACCCTGAGGGTTCCGTACAAATTGGGACTCCCATACAAATTTCCACCGCTTATTTTACCCCCTTAGGGGTAGAATTATTGAAATCGCTGAAATTACTATTTCTTATATCTAATTAATAGCTTAAATACAAATCTTCATTTATCTAACTTCAGAAATGAGGGACTTTCATACAAACTTCCACCCCTTAGTTTACCCCCTTAGGGGTGGAATTTTCCAAAATCCATCTTATGCTCTTCTTTTACGCTTTAAAAGGTACCTACTGTTGTAACAACAGTCAGACAGTACAGACAGTCAGACAGACAGACGGATAACAAAGTGATCCTATAAGGGTTCCGTTTTATCCTTTCGAGGTACGGAACCCTAAAAAGTATCGTAATCTTAAAAGTATTGAAACAAAAATATCGATACTTATGATGATGACTCAAATAATACCACACCATCACTTGTTATTATTCATCTCCTCAGCTCTCATTTTATCAGGCAGGTCTTCCACTCTCCTATACAAGTATCTACAGGCTACACTCACGGCTATGACACTCCAGTTGTTGATGTACAGCAGCGCGTAGAATAACAACAACACTATGAACCTGCTGACAGCTACCATCACTATATCGAACAGGGAATGGTGCACGTTGTAATGTATCACTTCGGAGTCGAATATCTCTTGTAACGTCACTCCACGGATCTGTAATAAATATACAGGGTGTTAGGTTAGGCGACGAAAATTCAAGACCATGATAATTCATGCTACATCATGTCACTCCCACCACTGTTACTCCTGTAAGCCAGGATCGACAGTATACAACGATGCCAAGGTTTGACCCTCGACGAGTCCCGGGGACAAGCTAAGTTGTCTTGGAACCCGCACGAATTTAATCAAAAGAAAGGATAGGAGGAGTTGGAAGAAGATTATCCACTTCCTCACGTAGCAAAGCGGGAGACAAAAACAGTATAGGCTGGTAGCCACAGAAATAAGACTGTCTGCCTCATCATGTCAGCCAAGACGTCCACTGTTGGACATAGGCCTCCCCCAATGTATTCACAACGGCCAGTCCTGTGCTGCTTGCATCCAGCGGTTTCCCGCGACCTTCACTAGGTCGTTGGCCCACACTGGCTACCCTGGCTTAGGCTACCCACACTGCGTCTCCCGGTGCGTGGTCGCCACTCAAGAATCTTTCTGTCACATCGGCCATCATTTTTTCCGGCTATGTGCCCCGCCCACTGCCACTTCAGCCTACTAACATACATGCTTAATTCATGATTACACTTCACTAAGCAGTGAGTGATTGGCTGATTTTTCGACCTCCCCCCTCACCCCTGAGACGTCGTGAGATTTGGCTCGACCCCCTCCCTCCCTATTCTCACGTGAGACTTTTCAAAGGCCATATTTTAGTGGAGAAACATGTATTACTTAATTGAACCCCAGTTTTCTCGCAATTTTACACGATTTCTTGCGGAAAAAATAATTACGTCATATTTGTCGAACTCCCCTCTCCCCCACGGGAGATTTTGGCGAGATTCGGCTATACCCACCCCCCCTAAACGCCTCACGTATTTGGACGCCCCCTAATGTCAATATACTCACCATAACACATATGAGCCACATGAGGCTCGTGAACAGCAGGTCGAAGGTAACGAAGAGGCAGAAGAACCTCCTCACCGTGGACATGTTGCCCCCGGGCCTGTGCCCCGCCACCAGGTCATCTGACACCAGGTTCACGGAGCTCACTGGAAAAGAAATACTAAATAAAAACACATATGTCGCCGCCAACTGGTTTAATACGCCATTCAATTGGGCAGCTAGGCCGTTCATTAAACGCCGGCACTCAATACAATGGCTAAAGGACGCCTAGGCAAATTGTTGAATGCAACGTTTAATGAAGGGGCTGAACGTTGCTTAGCCGCTTGGGTGAATGACATTTGTGAATATTATTAGGGTGACCATGACGTCTATGTCAAAGTCGACGGAGCCCCGCTTGGTGGGGCTCCTATTTCTGCGTTCGGGGTCACCAATAACCTAACACGAAGGAAATGAGGATCATTTCCAATTCGACAAATCAACTCAAAAACGAACACTATAGTGTTATAATGAGCTATCTCATCAATATAATTTTGAAATAATCGAAATCGGTCCATCCGTTGCGATTTTATAACACATTTACATTAACAACCTGTCACGTTGGGTTCTGACTATCTGGTGAAACGTGGGCTTTGAGTTGGCTTAATACCTCCACAATGTGGTGGTGTGTGGCCACTCAAGCCTCTGACTACCCCCGAATGGAGATAAAAGTCGTGACGTTTTGTTATGTTATGTATCATAATAAGGTAAGATAACTTACTTAATGTCCTATTATGTGGGCTCACACTGCTGAGGATTGACTCGGCCGCTTCCCGTATGTAAGGGTCCGGCATATTGGACTCTGGAACCAATTATTTACTTGAATCGTTATCTATTCGTGAACACCAATGCTGTTTATCTTAGTATTCGTTACTGATAGTGGTATAATTAGCTCAGTGACGGGCCCGTTGGTGTGCTTGGTATCGATTCCGCCTTTTACGCTGCAGGTGGTTCGGTTCCTACCCGGGACATGCATTTGTGTGCATGAACATGTCTGTATGTACCGAGTCTGGGTGTATATGCATATTAAGTATGTATTTACAAACCAAAAGTAGTATGTAGTAATATCAGTTATCTAGATTCCATAGTACAAGCTCTGCTTAGTTTGGGATCAGGTAGCCGTGTGTAAAAGAATGTCCCAGGATATTTATTTATTTATTAGGTAATGTCTCCCTGCATTGACGACCAACCGAATGCCCAGTAGTTCAAGCGTAGGTTGCTCAGTTCACTGCATTGTGTGGTTGCAGGTTCGAATCCCGTCAGAACCAAATTTCGGAAATGTCTTTTCGTAATTTGCCCTGGTCTGGGTGTCACTGGGATCGCCCCCAGTCCATTGTACGGTACCCATAGTACAAGAGGTGCTTAGTTTGGGACCATACAGTTAGTGTGTTAGGTTGGCGATATTTATTTATAAATCTATAGGCTACGTAACCACTTAACATCAGGCGGACTGTATGCTTGTTTGCCAGATTAGTCACATATATGACGTGTGTGTTTATACAACAAAGATATTGTTGATAAAATTGGTGCAGGCTATTTAAAGGGCTCCTAGTCCAATCAGTGTTGATAGAATTATTCTATTCTTTATGTTTCTTTTGTGCTAGCGTAACTGGAAAACGGCTGAATCAATTTTAATGGGGTAATCACCATTATATAGCTTATGGTTGGACTTAGAAAATACGGTACATATCATCATGCTGTAGACATTGTCAGCTGCAAAACAAAACCTAACGTAATGTGAGTTAAATTTATCGAATTAAAAATCTGTGCTAATGAAGCTGTGAGGAAAATCCAGTTGATATTATAAAGCAGGAAATTAGTACATACAAATAATGTATGTCATTCATAAATAAGTATATTGAAATATGCATACATTCAATAATACAAGGAAAAACCAAAATCATTTATGTAATTAATTTGAGTAACTCTATAATGCTAGTACAGTCATAATAATTATTATTAATAAAAAAATAGGTATGCTTCCCATAACTCCAGGATATGATCTATCTGTATACAAGGTTTCATCTGAATTTGCTCAGTAATTTTGATTCCATTCAGTAACAAAGATGCGTCCACACTCACTGCTTACAAGTTCATTATAATATTATATTTCTAAAGCTTTTATACAAACTGCTTCATTACTGTTGTAATTTATTATTAAGTAACTAATTATTATCAATAATTGCTTTGTTTCTGTGCGACATTTCGTAATGCTCACCTTGTATAATAAAAACTATAATTTTTTGACCTTCGAATAAACGTATTGGTTGGTAGGTATCAAAATAAACTGTAGGTACTGACTCACATTTCTTAAACAATCAGTAATCACTAACGATAGTCAAATAAATTATACAAAGACTTACTTGTTTATAAAACAATAACACTTTGAAAACTTAAAGTTATTATTACGAAATGCACTTATCGCTTTGCGAACACATAAATGCAGCTATGACGTAGAACTACAGAATCTAAACGACATCTTTATTATTATTACAATACAATAATCATGTATCATCAAACAGTTTAATTATTAACAAATTTCCAAACAAGAGGAAAATAAAAATCTTTCTGGTTTATCTATTCCTTTCTGTTGAGTTTCAATATAGTGCATGGAGGAAACAGCAGGATAGCTAGTTAAAATTTATGTGTACGGGAAAGAGATGGCATCATTACATGTTTAACCTATTATCAAGTTCCTTTACTGGAACGCGGCTGGTTGACGCATGGTTTGACAGCCGTGGTAACGTTCCTTTTTACGCTTGTTTGTAAATAAAAATATTAATGATACTACATGGTGCGTATTATTAAAATAAATTTAGGTACGTGATAGGTACCTAAATACCTACATTATATTTATCGCTTTGGATCGCCTTTATCGCTGAGGGAAGTCAGCGCAGAGCAGACCCGCGGGTAAAGTCAGTCAGTCTCATCATGCCAATAAAACAGAAAAGTAATTTGTTAACTTTATATTAAAGTATTACAATCATAAAATTCGATAATGCCAAATAACTGCTTTGGTATACAATACATCGTACCTAATTTAAATTAAATAGTTAAATGCGTGATCCAGAGAGTATTAATATGATGATCAATACCACCTAGTGGTGCCAACTCTATTATCTGGTGGGTCCTTCACACAACAGTAGCTAGCCAGTACACCAAGCGACGCGAGGAAAAGAGACAGTATGCTAACTCCGCAGACCGCTCCTGAGGTGATGTCGTTCAGAGCCGTTCCTGGTACTGGTTGGATCGACAGAAGAATCAGTAGACCGAACGCGCTGAGGAGCGAGAAGGAAGATAGGACTATGTAACCTGGAAGAAAGAGACAAATATATCATTAGTTATTTTGAATAAATAAATATCGCCAGACTACACCGATTGTATGGACCCAAACTAAGCAACGCTTGAACTATGGGTACCGTACAATGGACTGGGGCGATCCCAGTGACACCCAGATGAGTGCAAATTACGAAAAGACCATTACTGAAATTTGTCCCGACGGGAATCGAACCCACAACCACCCGAGCCACTGCGCCAAGCGGTCGTCTATTAGGTTCAGCATCTACCTATTGACTACGGTAACAGCTTAACATCAGGCGGGCCATCCACTTTTTTGCCACCGCAGTCCTATAAAAAAAATCTCTAGCTTACAAGAATAAAATGTTTTGACTTCGACTTACCGGACACATAGTTTCTGTTCGGCAGAAGCTCTTGTCTGCGGGATCTGAAGCCCAGTAGACCGAGAAGGAAGCAGGTGAATCCTGACAGCACGCCGAAGTCCAAGTAGTACCGACGACCAAGCTGAAAGAAAACAAAATTGAAAATTAAATTGAAGCGTCCGTCAGTAAAAATATCACCAGACTATTTTGGTCTATGTGCATAATTTACAGTTCGCTGACGGTGAGGAAAAACATCGTGAGGAAACCTACCTATCCCTCGGGATCAGGTAATAGTCAGTTCCTGTATACACGGCGACAAGGTTCACCACCTGTCACGTTGGGTTCTGACTATCTGGTGAAACGTGGGCTTTGAGTTGGTTAATACCTCCACAATGTGGTGGTGTATGGCCACTCAAGCCTCTGACTACCCCCGAATGGGGATAACAGTCGGGACGTTATGTTACTATTTTGGTGGTAGAGCCAAGCTGTAGCCAATTGACTGCAGCTCATGTATGGGATGGCTCCATCTGTAAAATCACGCTCTAAGAAGTATGAAACATATGCCACTACGGTAACAGCTTAACATCAGGCGGACCGTACGCTTGTTTGTCACCTTGGTCACATAAAAAAACTCAACCAGCGCTTGTAGGTACTATGGATACCGTAGAATGGACTGGGGGCGATCTCAGTAACACCCAGATATGACAAATTACGAAAAGACCGTTTCCGAGAGCCTCTGGCGGGAATCGAACTCGCAACCATCCGATGCAGTGAGCCGAGCGGCCAACGCTCGAAACACTGCGCCAGGCGGTCATTTTTAGGGTTCCGTACCCAAAGGGTGCCAACGGGACCCTATTACTAAGCCTACGCTGTCCGTCTGTCCGTCTGTCTGTCTGTCAGCGGGCTGTATCTTATGAACCGTAATAGGTAGAGAGTTGAAATTTTCACAGAATGTGTATTTCTGTTGCCGCTACAACGACAAATACTAAAAATTTTATTTAAAATTTTAAGGTATCCCCATACAGCTTAATATTCTTGACTTTTTATTTTACGGTGGTAACCCTTCTAGTGCGAGTCCGACACGCACTTGGCCGGGTTTTTTCGGTTGCGTTGCAAACGAAGGATAACGATAACGATACTAACCTCATACATCATATAGAAGCTCAGGCCCGCAGTAAGGCCCCCACACAAAGTCAGCATCAGCGCAGCAATGGTCAGCGAGGCAGTCGCCGCGTTCACACTCTTCAAGCTTGAGAAGGTTTTATACGTATCCTCGGAATACACTGACGGCGGGGATGCTACCCTGGAATTGAAATAATAGGTACTATTAATATAATATACAAGATACAATACTAGGTACTGATACTAGGTAATAATACTGTACTAGGTACTAGCTATTGCCCGCGACTTTCTCTGTATAATTTGTACTTCGAGTAGAAACTATTCCTTTATCATACAATTTTCTACTTTAGTCCATGGTGATACGGTCCTATTTTCTAAGGAGTCAATATATTGCACGGGCATTTTACGTTATCTGAACTGACCCTAAGTAGCTATGCACACGGAGCAACTTTAGTTGCCGAAACTATCAACTTTTTAATGGTTTTTTGGCAGTTGCAGCCAACAATTGCCAGTTGCCGCAAAAGTTGCCTTATGTGTCACAAAACTCTTGCCTTGGCGCGTGTGCTAGCCGTGCAGGTGGACCCTCTGTCATTGTGCCATTCTAGTCAATTAAAAAAGTAAAGCAAAAGTAAACCTACCTCGGTACTATAACAGCCGTCGTCTTATCCCGCCTCGGACCCTCCCTCCTCCTGTCAAACTCCCTCCTACTGCCGTCTCTTTCTAAATCGAAGCTCCTCTCTTTACTCTTATCCCTAAAACTGGTCACGAAAACATCCTGACGATCAAAATGTGGTGCATTTTCTGGCAAACCATAGTTCAACTTCTGTTGAGCTTTCGGAGATATTGGAGATGTTGCAGCACTAGTTCTCGACAAAGTCAAGTTAGCACAAGACTTGGATGGAGTCACACCTTGCGTTGGTGTGCTAGACACGAAATTCCGTGGAGACTCCACGTATTTCGAAGTCTCCAAAGACTTGTTTGGGGTTCTAACTGACGGCTGACTTGCGTAGCTTTTGAGTTTCCTCGGCGTTGATAGCAATTCGTGTAGCTTTTGAGTCGCAATCAAGTTCTTCTTCGACATCATCGGAGATGTGAATGTGACGTTACATTTCCTGGGCTCCTCGTCATCCGAAGGCACGATCGCGTATCTAAGCGTTTTACCGTTAACAGTTTTAACTATTTCCGTTGGAATCTCTTTCAATTCATTCTCTCCTGGTCCATCAACGTTATATTCTTCTATCTCATCTTCTCTAGCTTGAACTATTCTCTTCTTAGTTGGAGAATAATCAACTATATCGTCTAAATCTTGTATGATTTCGTATCTATGTTTCCTGCTATCTTCTAGAGCGTCATCGCTGTCGAAATCTCTATCGTACTTCTGTCTGCTTTGTTTGAATTGCGCCATTTCTAAATCCTCACTTCTGGTCCTGCAACGGACAGTTCTCGTCGGTTTGTAGATCAGAGAAGTCTGCCTTTGGAAACTTCTTTGGAATTTCGCAGGTTTTGGTGGTAATTGGGGCGGTTCTTCCCTGTTCCTGGCAGCACCAGCTGGTGAGATTCTCAAAGGGTTATCAGATATATCGGTCCTTAAGATTCTGTTACTCAATTCCATTTTCCTTGGTGAGTTCGCGCCTAGTGGCGGCATTCTTCTGTCTGGTGTGATCTTCGTCAGGCATGATTTCTGTGCGAATACCACTTCGCTTTGGGTACAAAAGGCTGGGTTTGTGTAGTATTTGTAGACGATTTTAGGAGACTCCATGTTTGAAGGACAATTTCCCCTCAAGGGTCGTAAAGCGTGACCGTTCAGGTCTAATGATTTCTTTGTATTATATTAAGAACACTTTCTTTGGTATCCACTTGATAAGTACATGTTATGACTTGGTTCCTGATAGATGTAGACTTATTTGCTTCTAGCGATAAGATATCTTTAAACTTAGATCGGTAGATAATAATTATTCTTCCTGTTTAAATTTTTATGTACAAAATAACTTAGTTAATTCTACTTTTAGACTAATTTCTTAAGTAGTTGTAAGTAGCACACCACACACACACACACTTTATGTTGAAAGAGTTTAGAACACTTTTTTGTTAATAATTATTTATTAATAATTCACACACGTTTATCCTGTCCAACGGTTAACCGTCAACTGCAAAGGGATTCCATTTTCAAATGAAAAAACTTGGGGTCGGAAGCGGCGTTTGCGCACCCCTGCAAACGGGCACACGCCGATCGAATTCCAACACCAATCGTTTAATTTTTAACTGTCTTTGAACGCAATAAAGTTCAAATCTGTTTTGATATAGAATTCTATTGACAATGTGACATGTTCAATGCATTATTTACCGTAACTCGAGGAAATAAAGTTGATAATTGAAGAACGTATTGTTTAAGCGTTACCTTGTGCAATTATTGAATGAACAAACTGGAAAGGTCTTAAAATAGGGTTCCTTATAAAGTTAGGGTCCCGTTGGAATAAACAAAACTTTCGTTTCAACCTATAGGTAGGGTGTACTTACTTACTTAGATATATTTGGAAGCCAGTAGGTAGGTAGGTAAGGATAAAGATACCTACAAAAAAAAATAAAGAACGACTAAGTAGGTACTCCTAGTGCAAATATTAAAAATTCATTCGAGAATCGAACCTTTTAAATGACAATACGTTGTTGGCCAGAGTGGCCTCTACAACTTCACCCGGACTTTGGTGAGTGCAAAGTGCGCTCCAACCAGAAGGGTAGGGGACAGCACGCTCAAGGGCGCCACATAGGGCTCGGCCTCGGCTTGGCTGCTGTCTCTAGAGAGAGAACGGAGGTAAAAACTACCACCGGATCGTAACGCGACCTCACTGAGAAGATCCGGCAAGAAACTCAGCGGGCTTGTCGAATGCCTAGGTGCGTCTAGGTCCTGCTGGCGCAGGCGCATAGAGGCACCTATTGGCGGAAGAGGGAATAGAATCGAACCTGCAACCACACGACCGTATTGACACTGGCGAGGTGGAATAGGTATTTTTAAAGAAAGAAAAAGAATCAGCATTTAGTTAGGTCGAGTCCGAGGTTCAAACCCCGGCCTTCGTTCGCACCTTTGGGTTCCCCCTCGCATTGAGGGGAGGCCCGTGCCCAGGAGTGGGACCTTAAAAAGGCTAATATTATTATTATACAGGGTCATTGAAAAAACACTAACCTTGCAGGACTGTATTACTGACTTCATAAAAAACAACTTTTGTTCTATGGCTTTTTTACAAAACAATAATACATTTAACAAAAAAATCACTTTTAAGTTTTATGTATTCCACTTTGCCTTATAAAGTAGCTAAACGGACCACGGTTATCCTCTAGATGAGCATATTTTCTTGTTTCATACATTTTTAAGTGTGATTTTTTGTTAAATTTATTATTGTTTTGAAAAAAGTCATCGAACAAAAGTTGTTGTTTTTGATGTCGGTAGGTACCTACAATTCTGCAAGGTTGTTAATATTTTTCCAGTAACCCTGTATAAGCAGCATTCTAATTTGAGTTTCGTTTGAGTCAACCAATATGTTATCCATTCGTATGGGTACCATGCCCCCTGCACCTTACCTCCTATTGGTAATAATATGAGTTCAGTGCGCACGCGCCGTAACGGTCGCGACCAGCTGGTCGCCGCAGCTGCGTGCAGGGGTGCTCAACATTTTCTCATTCTACAGAGTGGAATGAATGGCGAAAGAGACATAACGAAGAAACCCGAAAATAAAGTTAGTACTTAACTTACCTACTCTACATATAACCACTGCTACTCCTAAAAACGATTATCGACAGTTGTAAGAAAAAATACTCTCGTACTTATAAAAAAAGTTAAGCTCGTTTTCGTCACGTGTCTAGTTTTTTTTTTGTTGCTAGAAAAGCTTTTTAAAACCATTGCATACTGTCTGAAATCTCTATAAATTTGGCGGTAACTGTATGGTCTCTGACTAAGCAACGTGTACATTGGCTACTACAGTGGGCTGGGGGCCGACCCAGTAACACCCAGACGAGGTAAAATTACGAAATGGTCGTTTCCGAAATTTGCCTCTGCCGGGAAACGAACCCGCAATCACCCGATGCAGTGAGCCGAGCGGCGAACGCTCAAACCACTGCGCCAAACATCATGCTTATAATTATTTTATATCAAAATGTTGGTGATCTCTGACGGCGCGTGCGACGGCGTCGTCTGCGCAGTTCGTGAGCCCGCATCGATCGAATTTTGACATTAATTTATCGCGAACCTACCGAAATCGATATTGTGACCTTGAACGTCGTAGAACTTCTAATTTGAGAATGAATTTCAACGATGGTTTAGTCACTAAACCATCGTTGAAATTCATTCTAAACTTTAACTAAACTAAACTAAACTTTAGTGGTTTAAACGTTCGCTTAGATCACTGCAGCGAATGTTCGCGGGTTAGATTTTTGTTGGCGAATATTTCGGAAATGGCCTTATCTTTTTGCTGAGGAGTCACTGTGCGATAGTAAGTACAACAAACTAGGCAACGCAAGCTTGCAAGCGTTGCTATGTCCTGTAGCCCGATTCACGTAACCAAAACCGTAACGACATCTCAGCGACATAGTCGTTGATAGCCTTTTCGTAATATGAAAAGGCTATCAACGACTATATCGCTGAGATGTCGTTACGGTTTTGGTTACGCGAATCGGGCAACTGGTCCTATGTCCATTGATAATTTCGCGTTCAACCAATCTTTTATCGCCTAGTCTCTCTCTTACAATTGGAATTGCATTACCTCATTGATGTACTTATCTATTATTTTAGCAGTTATATAACCATCCCACTCCCCTTCGGGTCGACAACGGAGCAATGCATTTCGTATTGCTAGCATCTATAGGCTACAATAACTGCTTAACATCAAGCGGGCAGTACGCTTGTTTTCCACCTTAAAAAAGTCATAGAGCTTGGCATTGTGAGTGACCATTAGTGGCATTTCTAACTGAGCGTCTCCGTGCTTCGGAGGGCACGTAAAATGTCGATCCCGGTTGTTGTCATCTAGATAACAGCCGTTAAGCCATGTCAGAGGCCTTCGGGCGGCTTGAACAACTCTGATACCGATTGTTTACACGCGTTTCTATAAATCGCTACGCTTCATGTATGGAAATGACATAGTCACGTGATCTACTTATCGACTTGTAATGCCATTTCTCTACATTTAAGCGTAGCGTTCTGTAGAATCGCTTGTAGATGAAGCCACTTGTCTAGGGGGGCAGGCTGGCCACTAACCACACGATATGAAGAAGATAACCTCATTTTGTTCACATTCGTAAAATGTAATGTAAAATGTAATGTAAAATGTAATGTAAAATGTAATGTAACGTCACGACTTTTTATCCCCATTCGGGGGTAGTCAGAGGCTTGAGTGGCCATACACCACCACATTGTGGAGGTATTAACCAACTCAAAGCCCACGTTTCACCAGATAGTCAGAACCCAACGTGACAGGTGGTGAACCTTGTCGCCGTGTATACAGGAACTGACTATTACCTAATCCCGAGGGATAGGTAGGTTTCCTCACGATGTTTTCCCTCACCGTCAGCGAACTGTAAATTATGTTCACATTTGTGCAGGCTACTAATAATAGGCACTCAAGTCATTTATTATAACGCACAGAAATAAACACCTGAGTATATAGTTTGATATATTATTTCGTATCTAGGGTTCCGTAGTCAAGATAAGCACAGCATTAATTTAATAAGAATACCTAATTCGTTTCTTGAACCTAATGTATAACAAATTGTTAGTAAAATTGCAATTTTAACGACCCACTCTTGGGTGCCCAAGAGTGGGTCGTTAAAATGGCAATTTTAATGGGCCTCCTCTCAATGCGAGGGGGATTCAGGCTATAATCAACTACCCTGGTCACTGGCGGGTTGGTGGATGTCGAAAATTTTTTACATTTTCTAAGACATGGTTTCCTCACGATAAACATCGTCCTTCATCGTAAACAAGTGATAATCATATAAAGTTATGATTCGCACATAGCCGGGGTTTGAGCCCTAAGCCCTTAGGGCCTCCGCAGACATGCTACTTTTAGCATCGGCGATCGGCGATTTTGATGCTGCGTCTCGCTCGTTCGCGCTCGAAGAAACGCGACGCAGCATCGATACGTCACAAAATCGCCGGTCGCCAATGCTACAAGTAGCAAGTCTGCGGAGGCCCTTACGCGTGCTCAACCAATCGGCTATCATACGGAACCAAATATATTATCCATGAAAAACCAATTCAGTAAATCAATATTGACACTATTGTGTCGAAATTTTCAGTGTTTCAGTAAATGGATACTGAGAAACATGTCTCTAGCGTGGTACCTGACTTGCCTCGTGGTTATATGGAGGAGCGACGCAGCCAGAATCCTGGTCGTGGCGCCAACACCGTCTCTAAGTCACCAGGTGAGAACGTACACTATCAATCCTGATTCCCCGATGGGATGGGCAGAGATCTGCGTTCCTTACGCCAATGATATTTCTTCCCAATGTAATAAGAGGCGAGCTATTGCCAATATTGTCACTATAACGGAGAGAATTAGCGCCGCCATACACGGACTGTTTGTCGACAGCTCTAGAGCAGTTGGTTGCAGTCGACCGCATCGACCGCCCGCCGACTGCTTGAATGGTCCGTGTATGAATGTCAATTTTGTATTGAAACTGCGGTCGACAGCAACCAACTGCTCTAGAGCTGTCGACAAGCAGTCAGGTGTATGGCGGCACTTAGTATCTTGGATTTCTAATCTATACTTCCTCAATGCGAGAAGGTTTCAGGCCATAGTGGACTAAAGGCCCAGGCCTCAAGGGCCATAATACACTGGGACGCCAGGCGACGTCGCCAGCCACGTACCCAAACAATTTGTATTGACTGGCGACGTCGCCAGTCCGTCACCAGGTGTGTTACCTCCCATACATTTCAATACGAATAGTTGGCTACGGTGGCTGGCGACGTCGCCAAGGCCACCCGGTGTGTTATAGCCCTAACTGTTTTTCTATATCCTTAGGTCGTCTTCTACCCTATAGTGCAAGAGCTATCAAAGAACCACGAAGTGGTCTTCATAACAACCAACCCAGCATTCCCTAAGGGCGAAACTCCCAAGAATATAACCGAAATAGATGTACAAGAGCTATCCTACAAGCTATGGCAGAAGGAGTTCACGTTGTCCGAGTTTGGCAAAGACAATTTCATATACAAAGGTGTTAAAGCGATAGTGGAAGTCACTCCAAGGATATTTGAAGAACAAATCCAATCTGAAGCAGTACAGGAGGTTATTAGGAGTGAGAAATCGTTTGATCTGATATTACTGCAAGGTTGGTTCCGGCCTGCTTTGATATGGTCCCATATTTTCAAGGTTCCCGTCATAAAAGTGAACTCTTTCGGCATGGCATTTGACAATGCGGAGAACATGGGAGCCCCATTCCACCCGATACTCTACCCAGATGTATTCCATCAGAGAATATATAATTTGAGTTATTGGGAGATGATTTCGGAGTTGTACAAACGTTATTATGTGGAGAACCTGTTTGAAAGGAATGAGGAATCGGAGAATGGGTTGTTGAGGAGGAATTTTGGTGATGACGTGCCGGATTTAAGCGAGTTAAAGAAGAATGTTCATATGTTGTTTTTGAATGTGCATCCGTTGTGGGAGAGAAATAGGCCGTTGCCATCAAATGTGGTGTATATTGGACAGATTTATAAGAATCCAGCGAAAGAATTGCCGCAGGTAAGATATATCTCTTACAGAACCACCATCTCATAAAAGATCGGCGTAAAGTAGCTATTGCAGCTGCGTTTCGTGCGATGCGTGAGAGAGCTGGAAGCCCAACAAACAAGCGAACGGCCCGCCAGATGTTACGCAGTTACTGTAGCCTATAGACGCTTACAATACCAAGCATCACTCGTACGTGGGAATAGGACAGAATGAGGGGAAGAGATGGAAATTGATGGGCTTCCAGCTCTCTCACTCATCGTACAAAACGCAGCTGTAATTGCTACTTTACGTCGTACTTTTGTGAGATGGTGGTACTACCCTGCGAGCTAGACCGTATGAGCTACAGCTTGGTTCTAATTGGTACCTACTTCATTACAGAACATCAAGTCGTTCTTAGACGAATCAACCAATGGAGCTATTTACATGAGTTTTGGGACTAATATACCTCCTTCGAAGCTCCCTAAAGCCACCCTCAGGGTGTTCCTAAATGTCATCGCAGGGCTTCCCTACAGGGTGCTGTGGAAATGGGATGCTGATGAGATGGAGGGAAAGCCTGATAACCTGATGATAGCCAAGTGGTTCCCGCAGGCCGATGTGTTCAGTAAGTACTTTTGTGTATTTGTAGGTACTTAGCTTGGCTTGGTACTTGGCTTGGGTTAAAAATATCGATACCTACATCGAAATATCGATATTTTATAATCGATATTTTTTACCGAAATGCTGGCGGATGGTACGTTTTCCTATAGTCTGATTTTTAATTAGACGAAGTAAACTGACAGGTGCAAATGTCACGTTTCGATATAAATAGAACGAATAAGGTTCAAATTCATAGAACAATGACATTTTCAGCTGTCAGTCTACTTCGTTTAATTAAAAATCGGACTATACAATCCGAAAGTGTTTATCGGATCCGAAGGTCGGATTCGATAGTCGTGATTTGACGTTTCTTCTTTTACGGCCTCCGCAGACTTGCTACTTTTAGCATCGGCGACCGGCGATTTTGTGACGTATCGATGCTGCGTCGCGTCTCTTCGAGCGCGAACGAGCGAGACGCAGCATCAAAATCGCCGATCGCCGATGCTAAAAGTAGCAAGTCTGCGGAGGCCCTTATGGACCCTACTCCGAAAGAATCCCTGTCTGCCTGTTTTTCCGAGTGCGTACAATCCAAATATCTTCAAAAGTAGTGGGAACAGGCATCTTCTGGGTGCGCTCGCTCCACCGTCGACCTCATCTTTGCCCCGGCGGCATGATTGAGATCAGGAGCAAGCCCATTTTTTTTTTTTAAACCGGTACACTTCCAATACACTTTTTGAGTAGAAAAATGTACCATGCGTCAGCCGAAACGTTTCGTTTCGTATTTCGGAGTAGCCCGAATAATAATATAATAATAATAATATCCTGGGACATTTTTTACACACGGCTACCTGATCCCAAACTAAGCAGAGCTAGTACTATGGAAACCAGATAACTGATATTACTACATATACTACTTTTTTATTTGTAAATACATACTTAATATACATATACACCCAGACTCGGGACATACAGACATGTTCACGCACACAAATGCATGTCCCGGGTAGGAATCGAACCTACGACCTGCAGCGTGAAAGGCGCCTCCGCACCAACCACGCTAACGGGCCCGTCAAATAGCCCCACTGGTAAGGTCTATAAATTACGTGAGGTGATTTTTGCGATTTTTCGAGTCGTAAGATTTGGGTCGACCCCCTCCCTCCCCTCTAATCTCACGTGCCAGTGGAGAAACATGTTTTACTTAACCTAACCCAGTTTTCTCGCAATTTTACACTGTTTCTTGCAGTAATAGTCAAGTAATAGTCAGTTCCTGTATACACGGCGACAAGGGGCACCACCTGTCACGTTGGGTTCTGACTATCCGGTGAAACGTGGGCTTAGAGTTGGTCAATACCTCCACAATGTGGTGGTGTATGGCCACTCAAGCCTCTGACTACCCCCGAATGGGGATAAAAGTCGTGACGTTACATCATCTAATCAATTCACAGGACATCCGAATATGAAGCTGGTCATCACCCAGGGTGGTCTCCAGACCACGGAGGAAGCTGTCAACTGCGGTTTACCCCTGGTCGGTATACCGATGTTAGCTGACCAGTGGCTGAACGTGGAACACTACGTCCACTACGGGATCGGAATATACTTGGACATAGAGAACCTCTCTGAAGATACCTTCAGGAATGCGATCCTTGGAGTTATTGAGGATGACAGGTACGGGCGGGCGCGAGCGGGGTAATACCACCCTCTCACAGAACATCGGCGTAAAGTATTACAGCTGCGTTTAGTATGATGAGTGAGAGAACTGGAAGACTAACCCCCTGCCTCTTCCTCCGTGCCACACGGCACACCCCTTAAGTTCGGCAACGTGCGAGCAAGTGCGTGTCGGACTCGCACATAAAGGGTTCCGTACCACCGTAGAATAAAAACAAATATTAAGTTTCTTGTATGGGGACCACCTTTTTATGATTGATTAAATTTTTAGTTTTTGTTGTTATAGCGTCAACAGAAATTCACATTCTGTGAAAATTTCAACTCTCCATCTATTACGGTTCGTGAGATACAGCCCGCTGACAGACGGACAGACGGACAGCGTAGGCTTAGTAATAGGGTCCCGTTGGTACCCTATGGATACGGAATCCTAAAAATCAGAGTGTGTATATGTATATGACGTCACTCCTTTCCAGTTATCACAACAACGTTCTGCGCTTGCGCTCAATAATCCAAGACCAGCGGACCACGCCCCTGCAACGGGCAATTCACTGGATCCAGTACATTTTGAAACACGGCAGCACTGTACATCTGAGGCCTGCAGCCGCCAACATGAGCCGGCGCGACTATATCGAGATTCAACTTCTTGTTGTTGTACTAATATTCGTATTATGTATTGTTATATTATTTACTTATACGTTAATAAGGATGTTTAGGTATATTAAATATTTGTTACGCAATGTATTTCGTTGAGAATAAAAATATATTTTAAATATTAATTTTACCTATTATTTTAGCAAATTTATACAACATGTTAAGAAAACCCTGTCCGAGCCGAAACCGGTAATTAGGTTCCCCAATCACATGACCAAATAAAAAAAAAAAAAAAAAAAAAACATGATAGTAAACATATTAATGAACATTTAAAGTGCCAATTTTTTTTGCCTTTTTCCCACATAATGTAGCTAATTTTAAAAATATGACAACACCGTTACCGGAAGTAATTATGTTAGATCGTGTGGCGTCACCTCAGACCACAAAGTATGTGATGACGTCATTTTATGTTTTTTTTTTTAAATGTAAACGGGGTATTTGTATTACAAAAAAATATGGGAGGCCTTTGCCCAGCAGTGGGACACATACTATGCCAAAAAAATGAAAAATTTTTTTTTTTGAAAAATTAAAAAAAAAATTTTTTTTTTTTTTTTTTTTTACAAAAATGGAATCTAATCTCGATACCCAACAATACGTTTTCGGGTCGGACAGGGTTTTTTTAACATATTGTATAAATATCGCCAGACGGACACACCAACTGTATAGTCCCAAACTAAGCAACGCTAAGGGCCTCCGCAGACTAGCTACTTTTAGCATCGGCGATCGGCGATTTTGATGCTGCGTCTCGCTCGTTCGCGCTCGAAGAAACGCGACGCAGCATCGATACGTCACAAAATTGCCGGTCGCCGATGCTAAAAGTAGCTAGTCTGCGGAGGCCCTAATACAATGGTCTGGGGGCGATCCCAGTATCACCCAGATCAGGGCAAATTGCGGAAAGGCCGTTTCCGAAATTTGCCTTGATTTTGACGACCACTTGGCGCAATGGCGACCGTTGACCGCTCGGCTTACTGCATCGGGTGGTTGCGGGTTCGATTCCCGCCAGAGGCTAATTACGGAAATAGTATTTTCGTATTATGCCATGGTCTGTGTGTCACTGGGACCACGCCCAGTCCATTATACGGTACCCATAGCACAAGCGTTGCTAAGTCTGGGACCGTCCGATTGGTATGAGTCTAACAATCGTGTGGTCTGTTCTTACGATATTTATTCACTCTCACACCCACCCACTAGGTCTGACCCCACACACACTAACATAACTCGACTGCAACTCAACCAAAAATTAAAAAAAGAATAAGCAAAATGGCGTCAAAAACGATTAAGAAGAACAAATCTCGTTCCACCAGAGCCGGACTATTCTTCCCTATTGGCAGGATACACAAGATATTAAGAAATGGGAATTTCGCGCCCAGGATCGGTCAAGGCGCACCTATTTACTTAGCAGCAGCTTTAGAATATCTATCGGCGGAAATATTAGAATTGGCAGCGCAAGCAGCACAAGATAACAAGAAGAGCCGAGTGATCCCAAGACACATACTGTTCGCGATCAGAAACGATGAGGAGTTGAACAGGATGTTAGGAGGAGTAATCATATCCCAGGGTGGAGTGATGCCGTCGATCCAGCCTCAGCTGTTGCCGAAGAAAACCGCTAAAAGCAGTCAGGAATAGATATAAAACCGCTAAGAGCAGTCGGGAATAGATTTAAAACCGCTAAGAGCAGTCAGGAATAGATTTAAAACCGCTAAGAGCAGTCTGGAATATATTTAAAATGGTTTTTTGATGAGTAGTGATATTGACAAAGTCCTTTTCAGGACTGCATTTGTTTGTTTCTGAAACAGTGAGTCATAAGTAGCCCTTAAAGATCTATCATAAATCTATGAAGCCCTTCATTTAAGTATAAGCCCTTCATAAATATATGAATTGGCCCTTTTTCTGGGCATGGGTCTCCCCTCAATGCGAAAACGTAAGGCGATAAATGCCTATTACAAAAAAGATATATTTATACCTACGTCTCATGTAGGACTATGTATGACTATAACTAAAAATATCTAAATATTTTTACATCTATGAGAATATACCTAATCCGCAGCACCTATATCTTTTGTAGGTACCTACGTAAACATAATACTTATGAGGGTAGAAAAAATCTGACAGTTGTTCCCTCGCATACGAGTTTTACAACCTCATTGTAAACCCAAGTTAAGTATAGGTATTTTGTATTTGGACAATAAAACAAACAAATAATTCCAATAAGTCCAATATATTATTTATTTACAATAATCAACAATTTACAATCATAATTAGTTTTAAGTTTAAATGAATTTATATTTTCGTCGAGGCGTCTTTTTCACGGCTTTTATAGAACAAAGTTATGGCTTTGGTTCCTTCAATGTTAGCGTGCGTGGCTAGTTCCCCAGGTATTAACAGCTTGATGGCAGCTTGTATATGAGAACTGCTCATGGTAGTTTTCTTCCCATGGGCGACGAGTCTCCCCGCCTCCACGGCTATCTTCTCCAACATATCAGTGACGAAGTTGTTCATTATCAACATTGATTTCTTTGAAATTCCCAGGTTGTCTTTAGCGAAAGATCGCAACAGCTTGTACAAGTAAATGGAGAAGCTCTGGTAGTTTTTCTTCCTCATCTTCTTCGATTTAGATATTGGCTTCTCCAGTTTCTCCATTGATTTTAACGGCTTCTTTGGTCCTTTGACAGGTGCCATCTTTGTTTTTTGTGAAACTATTTTGTTATTTTTTTGGGGGTGTACATAACTAATTTGTGTATGATTTAAATTGGTTCGTTTTGGGTCAGAACTAGTGAGTAAACTTGTTAGTAAATTAAAATAGTCAGTGACGTAGCTTGCCTTAGACGGGGGCTTTGTTGGGGGGGCCTAAATGAAAGGTAAAGATTTTTCACAAATAAATAAATAAAATCCTGGGACATTCTTTTACACACGGCTACCTGATCCCAAACTAAGCAAAGCTTGTACTATGGAAACTAGATAACTGATATTACTACATATAGTGCTTTTTGTTTGTAAATACATAGGTACTTAATATACATAATTACACCAAGACTCGGGACATACAGACATGTTTATGCACACAAATGCATGTCCCCGGTAGGAATCGAACCTATGACCTGCAGCGTGGAAGGCCGAATCTTAGCCAACCACGCCAACGGGCCCGTCAAATGAAGAGTAAAGAATTTTCACACACGTTCGGGGCCCCTGTTGCCCGGGGACCCGTATCATTGATAAGGCTGATACGGCGTTACTACGACCCTGAAAATAGTCCCACTTGTTATACCGGAACCTACGAAACGTAGATCTACGTGAGATAGATCGACGACCGTCTGGCGCAGTGGTTCGAGCGTGCCGCTCTGCTCATTGCATCGGGTGGTTGTGGGTTCGATTCCCGCCAGAGGCAAATTTCGGAAACGGCATTTTAGTAATTAGTACTGGTCTGTGTGTCACTGGGATTGTCCCCAGTCAATAGTACTACAAGCGTTGCTTAGTTTGGGACCATAGGTACAGTTGGTGTGTTTATTTTGACGGGCCCGTTGGCGTGGTTGGCGCGGTGGCGCCTTTCACGCTGCATCGAAGTCGTAGGTTCGATTCCTACCCGGGACATGCATTTGTGTGCATGAACATGTCTGAATGTCCCGAGTCTGGGTGTATATGTATATTAAGTATGTATTTACAAACAAAAAGTAGTATATGTAATAATATCAGTTATCTGGTTTCCATAGTCCAAGCTCTGCTTAGTTTGGGATCAGGTAGCCGTGTGTAAAAAAATGACCCAGGATATTATTATTATTTAAACTAGCTTTTGCCCGCAACTTCGTCCGCGTAGACTTCAAAATAAAAAAAAACCGGGCAAGTGACTTAAGACTTTTTAGTACTTTTTAGTGCGCCAGGGTTTTTTAAGTCAGTATTTGCTTTTTTATAAAAATAATTTTATTTCACGATTTTTATTGGAGCCATACAAACTTTATCACGGTACCTAATTCGGTGAATGCGTGTTTTGGTAGGTAGGTATATAGAGCCAAAATCCCAAATCCCCTCCCCTTCTCCACCCCTTTTCCTCCCCTCTCTTCCTTCTGCTCCCTCCCCCTCCATTTCCCTTTCCCTTTCCCCTCCCCCTTCCACTTCCCCCTACCTTACGTCTTCCCCTTCCTCCCTCACCTACCCTATGCATACTAAGTTTCAAGTCAATCGGGTACAAACATATTTTTCTGCCGTACTTTTCTACCTTTAGTTTCCCCCTTTTGGGTGTTGATTTACGAAATGATTTTTTATGGGATCAAACTGAAGTAGTACCTACCATATTCAGCTCAGCTTATACCCCAATTATTTAAAATGAATAATCATAACCAATCTCGAGATATGGATGACTAAACATTCGCTGACCCCGCTCTCCCCTTTTCCTTCAAAATATTAAAAACGCTGAAACCCCAGTCTGATTATTTAAAATGAACAATCATAACCAATTTCGAGATATGGATGACTAAACATTCACTGACCCCGCTCTCCCCTTTTCCTTCAAAATATTAAAAACGCTGAAACCCCAGTCTGATTATTTAAAATGAACAATCATAACCAATTTTGAGATATGGATGACTAAACATTCGCTGACCCCGCTCTCCCCTTTTCCTTCAAAATATTAAAAACGCTGAAACCCCAGTCTGATTATTTAAAATGAACAATCATAACCAATCTGGAGATATGGATGACTAAACATTCGCTGACCCCGCTCTCCCCTTTTCCTACAAAATATTAAAAACGCTGAAACCCCAGTCTGATTATTTAAAATGAACAATCATAACCAATTTTGAGATATGGATGACTAAACATGCGCTGACCCCGCTCTCCCCTTTCTCGTCAAAATGATTAAAAATACGGAAACCCCAGTCTGATCAATTCAAATAAGCAATCATAACCAATATCGAGATATGGATGACTTATTAAAACATCCCTTGACCCCGTTTTCCCCTTTCCCGTCAAAATAACAAAACTCGACCACCCCTATACAAACTTTCACTCCACATTTCACCCCTTAGGGGTTGAATTTCCAAAAACACGAAAGAAATCTAAACACAAACTTTCATTCCCCTATTTTACCCCCTTAGGGGTTGAATTTTCAAAAACCCTGAAAATTACTCTTTTTTATTTTTGAAAAGACACCTAATCACCAATTTAAGTAAGTCTAACTTCAAAAATGATGGAACTTTCATAAAAACTTTTATCCCCTATTTTACCCCCTTAGGGGTCGAATTTTCAAAAACCCTGAAACCCATATTTTTTTATTTTTCAAAAGACACCTAATCAGCAATTTTCATAATTCTAACTTCAAAAGTGACGAACTTCCATACAAACTTTCATCCCTTATTTTACCCCCTTAGGGGTTGAATTTCAAAAAACCCTTTCTTAGTACACCTTTACACATCAAGACAAACCCACCCTCCAAATTTCAAGTCTCTACGATCAGCGGTTTAGGCTGTGCGTTGTCTGTCAGTCAGTCAGTCAGTCAGTCAGTCAGTCAGTCAATCAGGACTTTGATTCTTATATATTTAGATTCTGACTGACTGACAGACAACGCACAGCTTAAACCAGTGAGCTTCGGTGAGTATAGAAGACATTTTTGCACAGGTTTATGTAGTAACTTAAATGTTTAAACTTAAATTGTTAGTCTAATTTATCAAAGCACATAGTTAGGTACTTACTGGTCATTCATATTATGAAGACGACGATACGTTTTACATACAATTCGGTATAAGGGTGCCGTATGTATTAGATAAAACGTTGTTGTCTTCATAATGTGATCTGCTACATTTTTTTTATGTTAGTTTTATTCATAATCGATTTATCTCGCGTTTTGTCTCATCACGGCTTGCTATACTACCAGTGCTGGCGCATTACGGTTATATAAAATCCAATATGCGGGTATTCTATAAAAATTCAAATACCTCCAATAAAAAAATCGATAACAATATAAAAACGCCCGCTAAGCGAACAAGCTCGCACTTCACTTTGCGCTTTCAACGTTAAAAAGTAAAGAAAAAAAAGTTGAAATGACAGGTCGCGGAAAAGGCGGGAAGGGGTTAGGCAAAGGAGGTGCCAAACGCCACAGAAAAGTGCTCAGAGACAACATCCAGGGTATTACGAAGCCAGCAATAAGGAGATTAGCAAGAAGAGGAGGCGTTAAAAGAATATCTGGTTTAATTTACGAAGAAACGAGAGGCGTTTTAAAAGTGTTCCTAGAAAACGTCATCAGAGACGCGGTGACGTACACGGAGCACGCTAAAAGAAAAACTGTGACAGCTATGGATGTTGTCTACGCGTTAAAACGGCAAGGGAGAACGCTGTACGGATTTGGTGGATAGAAATTTAAATTAATAAAAATGTTATGTATTTATTTGGAGTTCTGATTTTTATATCGACAAGGCCCTTTTAAGGGCCGCATTCTGTTTTGTTTCTTTAGCGATTGTCAATACCTTTCCATTACAAAGTATAAGTTCGCGACAGGTCTATAGTCTGATTTTTAATTAGACGAAGTAAACTGACAGGTGCTAATGTCACTTTTCGATATAAATAGAACAAATAAGGTTCAAATTCATAGAACAATGTCATTTATAGCTGTCAGTTTGCTTCGTCTAATAAAAAATCAGACTACCTATAGATGACATTCGGGTTATGAGCTTTTTTGAGCTTTTTGCAGAATACAATCCGAATCAAAATTATCAGGACCCGATAAACAATTAAAATCGCCCACAAAATAATTAAATTAAATTGTTCTGTTGCGTTGCGGGTCCTGCAAATTTTGTTTCGGATTTTATTCTGCAAAAAGCTCATAACCCGAATGTCATCTCGACCTGTCGCGAACTATACTTGCCTCTAATATTGTTTACTCATATACGGACTGGCTGGACCGGGGTAGTAACAACCTCTCAAAAGATCGGCGTGAATTAGCTATTTCAGCTGCGTTTCGTACGATGAGTGAGAGAACCGAAAGCCCAACACCCCTCCTTCCCCTCCCTCTGTCCCACTCCCCTTCAGGTCGGCAATGTGCGAGCAATGCCTTTGGTATTGCAAGCCTCTATATTCTACGGCAAGGGCGAGGCCCCACTAGCGCGTTGCGCTGCGTCGTCGCAACGCATCAAAGGGTCGACGGGCGAGAGACGAAGCGGGGGAAGGTGATGCCAGTACAAAATCTTGCGACGACGCAACGCAACGCGCTAATGGACCCCGGCCCTAACTGGTTAACATCAGGCGGGGCTGAAGTCACATTAAAAAAATACATAAAAGGTAACTTCTCGCCTAACTTACCGTTGCTACGTTAATTTGTAAACTAACTTACGTTGCTAAAGCTAACTTAGGTACCTACGTTGTATGTAATATCTAAGTGGGTAACTCATAAATTATACGAACAATTTTATTATTAGTCTTATTAGTATTATCGACGATTTTTCCTCATAGAGATAGGTTTTAGCTTAGGTTAGTTAACAATAGGGGTACTTTTTGTTTTTCACCTCACCATGTACTTACCTAACAGGCTTTCAAAACTTTAGGTAGCTACCCTACTACCCTAATGAGTGTCACAAAGCTATAATAAAACCGGCCAAGTGCGTGTCGGATTCGCACTTAAAGGGTTCCGTACCACCGTAGAATATAAACAAACATCCCCAAAATGGTGATATTTAGAGTCACACGTTGAAGTCTTTTGTATGGAAGACTAATAAGTTAAAAATATTACGTTTTTATTTTATTTATAGCGGCAACAGAAATACACATTCTGTGAAAATTTCAAGTCTCTATCTATTACGGTTCGTGAGATACAGCCCGCTGATTGACGGACAGACGGACAGACAGACGGACAGACGGACGGACAGCGTAGGCTTAGTAATAGGGTCCCGTTGGCACCCTTTGAGTACGAAACCCTAAAAATCGCCACACGGGTTTATCTGAAGGTACCTCATTTCGAAGAGGCCGTAATAAATTATCAGTAAAATGAATTCCGAGAATTTGGTATGAAATTAATTATAATTTATGCAGGTAGTCACAAAATAAAAACAAACCAAAACCACCCACAAACAAAATAAAACATTAGTAGAGGGGAGCACAAAAACTATAAAAGCAGAGTGCACGACACTAGCAACCAGGAACAATAACAGCGCAATTTTAATATAACTTTTAAATATCGAAAGCAATGGCGCGCACAAAACAGACAGCGAGAAAATCCACCGGGGGCAAGGCGCCAAGGAAGCAACTAGCAACAAAAGCGGCGAGAAAAAGCGCGCCCGCGACCGGTGGCGTGAAAAAACCTCACCGCTATAGACCCGGCACTGTCGCGTTGAGAGAAATCCGAAGATATCAGAAGAGTACAGAGTTACTGATAAGAAAACTACCCTTTCAACGGTTGGTGAGGGAAATAGCTCAGGATTTCAAGACTGATTTGAGGTTTCAGAGCTCTGCTGTGATGGCGTTGCAAGAAGCTAGTGAGGCTTATTTGGTGGGGCTGTTTGAAGATACCAATCTGTGTGCTATTCACGCTAAAAGAGTAACCATAATGCCTAAAGATATACAGCTAGCTCGCCGCGTTAGAGGCGAAAGGGCTTAACTACGTGATTTATGGAGAAAATAAAAAATATGTTTTGGAGATAGGTATTTATTTGATTTGACTTGACGACAAGCCCTTTTCAGGGCTTAAGCTTTTTCAATGTTTCTTGCTTGGCAGTCATTGGAGTTTTTCAGAGATTCACAACGCAAAGTATCTATGGTTTCCTTCCATACATTTTGAAGGTATTTGATTTCCGAATTAATCTAATGCCGTGTGTCCACTGGCCAGAAAACTTGCACAAGTTTACTTGCGCAAGCGACTTCCATCCAATGTGTAAACACCACAGAGTAAAGACTAAAGAAAGAGGTGCCCTTATTAGATATATGTATGAAAAAAAACCGTGGTCATTGTTTTTTCATTTTCATTGTTCTATCTACCGGTAAATAGTTGAACTACTCGCTTCGTTTTATGTCGATGTTAGTACTAGGCCGACCACTCGGCCGAGTTGCTTAGGGCCAGTCCCCTTAGTAATTGGTCCATGGTAAACACTCACGCAAGTGGACTTCTGCGACTTGCCGAACTTGCTGCAAGTCCCACGTGTTCACGGCTGTGTAAAATTGCAGTCAGTGGAAACACGTCGGCAAGTGACTTCTGCAAGAAATTGCGGAAGTTACCTACTTGCCAGTAGACACACGGCATAAGAAACTTCTTGCGTCAGACAGCGCATGGTACAGTCAGCAACGAAAGTCGCTGAACATTCAGAATTTTTGAAATCGGTTATACTCTTTATTCTACAAACGTTGGTAAACCTTTATAAAACCAAACATTAGTAACATGTCTACATTTTGTTCGATAAAGAAAAAATATGGATTTGATGCAAAACAAAAGTGTGCTAGCTATTTGAAAAACTGGGAATGTTCAGCGACTTTCGTTGCTGACCGTACCAGAGAAGTAGGTATGGACGCCGCTGGCCGCTTCTACTTTACGCTGCGACTGAAGAGGAGCACATCGATCGTTATAAAGTTACTGACACCGTGCGCACACCTTATAGGTACCTAAATTTTTTGGCGCGCACAGACCAAGAGAACAAGATGCGCGTAATGTAGTCTAATTCCATGCGTTGAACTAAATACGCCGAACGAACGATACTCTATGCATCTCTTCAAAGATTCTCCCTTACAAAAAGGCCCGCCACATACATACGGAATATCCGTACGGAATTCCGTTTCGAAATATCGAATCGGGGATTCCGAACGCAGTAAATGCATCCAAATGTATGAACGTATCGCGTTCGGAAACCCCGATTCGATATTTCGAAACCGAATTCCGTACGAAAATTCCGTATGTACCTAGGTATGTGGCGGGCGGCGGGCCTAAATGGTGGTATCATGGTGGTATCCAAGTTGCATCTCGCCATCATGAACTTAAAAATTCCTTGCTCGCCATAAATTCTTTGCATCTCGAATCTCGCGTACATAGCTGTCAAAATGTCCAAAAAATGTTTGCTTCCTCTATGTCTGTCTATGCCTTTTTTCGTCCCCTACGGCCCTACTTGAAACAAACAAGCACTATTGCCAACTTAGAGATTTTGTCCCTATATTTAAGGAATTTAATTTAGTTTCCGATGGCACTTTTTGGACAGCATAACTTTGACGATTTTTTTATGGTGCCTCGGTATCTATGCTTTGAGCTTAATAACCAACTAAAAATGAAACATATTCTTGAGAATAAAAAGTCTTGTGCTAAAGAATAGAGGAATTTATTTTAGCGAGTGGGACACAAACAATGACTAAAGTCTGATTAATAATTCAATTAATTATTGATTAATTTACAGTTCGCTGACGGTGAGGGAAAACATCATGAGGAAACCTACCTATCCCTCGGGATTAGGTAATAGTCAGTTCCTGTATACACGGCGACAAGGTTCATCACCTGTCACGTTGGGTTCTGTCTGTCTGCTATCTGGTGAAACGTGGGCTTTGAGTTGCCTTAATACCCCTACACCCCTAATACCCCTACACCCCTGTGGTGGTGTATGGCCACTCAAGCCTCTGACTACCCCCGGATGGGGATAAAATTCGTGACGTTACATAATAATTCAGTCGAGTAAAATGACAGCTTTTTATGTCAAACGTAAAATTAATTTGATCCGTTCATCCTGAATAATGATGTTTTTATGATTCTGATTCAAATTAATTCAATTTTATTTACTAAAGAATAACAAAAACATGATCACTCATAAGAAATAGATTCAATTAAAATATAAATTCTCATTTATAGTTGTCATTTTACTCCACTGAATTAATAATCAGACTTTAAATGGAGAGAAATGGCATTTTAAGAAAATCTTGTGTCTTTGTTCTACTGTCGGGGACTGACTGAAATCTAAATTTTATTTTACTCATTATTTTATGAACGTTTTATGTTACGAATGGTTTAAGTTACGCGCTACATGAAAAAACAAAAATTAAGGGATATATTACAAAATATTTTGTGGAAAAAGTGTGGCGGGTGCTGGCAACATTGCAAACAACGTGGGAGCACGGGCTTTTTGGCGGGAAGTGGAAAAGTCATGTTGTCATTTTTGTTTTAATTTCTAAAACTTGTGTTTTCTTGTATTATAGTGTGTAATATTGGTGGAATATTAACCATTATATGGTCATAAATGTGCGTGAGTGTGGGCAATTGGAACAAAAGTGATGAAACATGATTTTCGGCTTCTCACAAGAAGTCTAGTAATTTGTCAGTAAAGTATCCGCCACTTTACTGATAGGGTTTGGGGGGGGGTAGAAATAAGGTAGTTATAAGGTAGATTTAAGGTAGTTATAAGGTAGAATTAAGAAAAAAATGTAATAAAAGTATACTGATGTTAGGCTCCAAAGGGCTAGTTCCCAGGGGCCGTAAAACTAATCTTAAAAAAAAAAAAAAAAAACGTGGGAGCACGGGCTTTTTGGCGGGAAGTGGAAAAGTCATGTTGTCATTTTTGTTTTAATTTCCAAAACTTGTGTTTTCTTGTATAATAATGTGTAATGTTGGTGGAATATTAACCATTATATGTTCATAAATGTGCGTGAGTGTGGGTAATTGGAACAAAGTGGTGAAACATGATTTTCGAGTTCCCCCAAGAAGTCTAGTAATTTGTCAGTAAAGTATCCACCACTTTACTGATGGGGTTTGGGGGGGTAGAAATAAGGTAGTTATAAGGTAGATTTAAGGTAGTTATAAGATAGAATTAAGAAAAAAATGTAATAAAACTATACTGATGTTAGGCTCCAAAGGGCTAGTTCCCAGGGGCCGTAAAACTAATCTTAAAAAAAAAAAAAGACGAAAATAACAAAATTAACAGTGAATGGAACGCACCATTAATTTGCTTTTCTTTTATGGCTTTCAGTCACTCATAAAGATGTGATAAACGGCTTTATATTAAAAGCACGTTGTTACGCTTGTGCTTGTTTTTAAAAGTCGTTGTAAAAGTGCTTTTCTGCTTTTTTGCTTTTTTTAATTAAACTAAAATTCGTCCGTTAATAAACGGACAACAAAAGCAAAATGCTTACTAAACATAAGTTCAAGCAAAAAACCAAAAACTTACGCGCTGAAAAATTGATAGTGAGTCTTATGTGCATGGAAATATGGTTTTTAATCTAATATAATGTATTATAAATTATTGCTTTTTATGGGTAAAGCAATAAGGTTAAATTTAATTAAATATTGATTTGAACTGTATTGTCATACAAATAAGGTTACTTTTTGTAAATTTTTGGAATTTCTTTCTCTTTCTTGCCGTCATTGCTTAAAAGCAACACGCTTAAATTTGTAAGCGCGCTTAGGCGCTTACTTAAAAAAGCTAACTTTTCAAACGGCTTTTCGTTTAAGCACCCACTTCTAGTCACTCACTAAAGTCAGTTCAGTCAGTCAGTGACAGTCAGTGTATTCCGCAAAGAGTATAGTAAGTAGTAAAGAGTGACATCTTGCGGCGTTTAGGCGCAGGACAATGAAAGCGCGAGCGCCTCTGTACTTCTTACCAAAAAACTATTGCTATAGCTACCTACCTATATATAGGTAGGTATATATATATTACGTATACTTTTACGAATGCTGAACTACCTACAGTTTCTCAATTATTGAGCTATTTTTTTCTAATTAAGCATATTGTGACAATGTTAGAATAATCTGACATTGAAACAATAACTCAACTAGAAAAAAAATAGCTCAATAATGAGAAACATTGTTAGTACAATGAAACAAAATATGGATGGATTGATGCGTAAAACTCTTTATTAAATCAGTACAATCATCATTTCTGCAACCAAAAGCACAGCGATGCGGTATGGTACCCAAATTCCACACCCAACATAACACAAAGTAGCGTCTTTTTCGTAATATAACTACTGTCACTGGGAAGTTATCACAACAACAGGACGAAGCAACGACGACGACGACGTCTGCAGCAGAGAAGGCACTCAAAAATCAACAATTCTCACAATTAATAACAACCAAACAAAAGTTTCTACGCTGCGGGAAAAAAATAACCTAATCAGCCGACCGAACGTTTTTCTTGTAGTTGTAGGGATGCCCGCTCTTAATCGATTTTCCGGAAGATCGATTCACGGCCATACGATCCCCGATTTTTTTAATCAATTCAAGGGAATGCGATCGTCTCTAAGATCTAAACATATGCCTATAAGATCGTTTGAAAAAAACGTTTCAACTAAAACTTAAACATCAACCGAAACGTATCATACGAACGTACGAACCGATTTTTGCATACCTATCGTATTGCCGGGAAGGGGACAAAATAACAACGACAAAGCAAGATTACCTACCTACACATTAAATGAGATTATACACTGATTTTTAATTTCATGGACTAAAATGACAGCTATAATTAATGTCAATTTATATTTAAATTAAAATATTTTTATGAGTGATCTTGTTTATTTTATTCTTTGGTAAATAAAATTTAAATTTGAACCAGAATCATAAAAATAACATAATGATGAACAGATAAAACACTATTTTACGTTTGACATAAAAAGCTGTCATTTTAGTCCACGAAATTAAAAATCAAGAGTATAGTTTCGAGTTACATCAAAAGCGATAATGTATGAAATATGAAGGTAGGTATGATAATATTTTGTTTATTTTATAAGGTTTTATTTTTGTTTTCTCTGATCTTTCGTTCTTTGATACCGTATTAGGCATGGGTAATATAATGTAAAAAAAATAGTTTTGCACGCATACTGTACTTTTATTTATTTTAATGAAATTACGATACGATCTTCCCAGATCTTCAAGGCAATACGATTAAATCGTGAATCGATTTAGGAGGTTACGATCCAGAAGACCGATTCAATGCAAAAAATCGGGCATCCCTATTTTCTTCTCACAAGCTGTCATTGGTACATGTCAACATAAGTTCATAACTGTCACTTAGTGAGAATATAAAAATAATATTAAATATAATTTACAAGACCAATTATAAATGATTATTAATTAATTATGGAGTAATTTATTTATAAAATAAAATAAATATTTTAAAAATAATATAATATATTACGACTATTGAGTATAGAGACATCTACCGTACATTTTAGCAGTTTGGTTTCATGTTAAGTAGTTTAGGTGGCGTAACTGTCTTTTCCAATGAGCCTAATAGTCTATCTTTCACCCCCCTGGTATTCCCACGGGTATGACAGCTAGTACATTGGCAACACTTCGTAAGAGTTTAAGTATCAGTCGCGCTCGGCCACCAGATGTCGCTCTATTTACGATATGGCGGCGCCGCCATATTGTTATTTTTGACGTAATTCTTTCCACAGATTATATTCTTTCATTCTCAAACACCTTTTTTTTAAGTTTGTTTTACGGCCCCAGATACAAGCCTTTTGGAGCCTCATATTAGTATACTCTTCTTCTTTTTACCTAATTCTACTTTATTTCTACCCCCACAATCCCTATCAGTAAAGTGGCGGATACTTTACTGACAAATTACCAGATTTCTTGGGGAACCTGAAAATAATGTTTCATCACTTTTGTTGCAATAACCCAAACTCACGCACATTTATGAACATATAATGGAATATTCCCCCAACATTACACATTATAATACAAGAAAACACAAGTTTTGGACTTTCCACAATATGGCTCTAAATAGCTTATACCCAGGGCCGTAAAACAAACTTAAAAAAAAAGTTTGTTTATTTATTTTGCAAAGTTCGTAATATTATTATTAAATTTTACGGATGTTTTATGACGAATTTGTTGGATTGGGAAGTGGATATCTTTTACGCGACGGAACTAGACACCGAAATACTGAAAAAGGAAAGTTCGAGCGCTTCGAACCAAAGTTCCATACTGACCAAAAAAGCTTAATGCTGGTCCTACCCTGATTACTCATGAGGAAATTATAACAGGGCTATCCAAAAACCCCATGGAAACAGAGGTAAGTAATATTTGAATTTGACACGGTATAATATTAAGTCAATGCTATCTACATAACCGACCCGATACAGATCTATGAAACTCAATTTTACTATTTCAGCTAAAGCTGATGATCACATCTATATCAATAAATTGCACCATCAGAATCACCTTAGATGACGACGCCAGTAGCTGCAACCATAAGATACACTGCATCTTTATGGAGTAGGTATACACGTAAGTATTTTTTCTTATAAAACAAAGACGCTAAAGGCTAGATTGCCCTTATACCTACCAGAACACAATATTGTTAGCACACTACCTACTGCTTACAGGCAGACAATGTGGTGGAATATCACATTATACATAGTATTGTATTATATTGACCGATGAACAAATTGAAATGGTAAATAGATATTTTGGATTCACTTAATTGCCCCGAGTGGTCAAACATTATGGAGGTGAAATAGTCATATTGTATCAAACCCTCTTTACAAATAAATATATTAAAAGATAAATTGGTTATACACATGTCATACTTCTTGGCTAGTACTGTATTATTTACATAAAATATTGTTCATTACAGGTCAACAAAATGATGGAAATGTGGTAAGCGCTACCCCGGCATACAGCAGGTGCATTCAACCTGTAAACTATAAAAATAATAAACCAGAGTCATACTAACACATTCCAAAACTCATTCAAATGGTTTATCATGACAAACATGCTAAGTTTTCAATCCAGTCATGGAAATTGTGAGGATGACATGGGGCCATAATAATAAATTTAAATAAAACAGCTGTTGTACACACTATCTTCCCCAGAAGAAATGAACAGTGCAAAATATGTAAATGAAGGCCACAATACCACAGTTCACAACACGAGAACCTGCAGTGAATCCTCAAGCAAATAGAATGTAATGTAATGCTCTAGGATGTACTTCAGGTTACGGTGTCAAATGAGTTGAATTTGAATAGGCTGAAAGCATTCCAATTCCGTGTATCCATCTACTCAACTTATTGTGGCCTTTTATCGTAGGTAATGAATACTTTGCTGTAAATTGCCATCAGATTAGTGAAATGGTTAGGCCACAGATGACTATGTTTGTATGGTTAAGCTAACCCTTAAATAAGATCTAATAACTTGATTAAAATAGTTGTAAGATCATGTATGAGCAGTGTATACCTAGTGATCCACTGCACGTAAATGATCTTACAAATCCATATTATAGGTACTTCTAAGCTTAGTAAGTAGGTTGTAAACATTTTTTAATGTAATAAATATATAAGTAACCAATAATATATTTGTTTTATTTGGTAAAAAAAAAACTAGGCTAAAATACATATTAGTGTTACATCCCTATTCTATCGATAAAAATTATCGATATCGATAATTTAATAAGTAGGTACAGCATTGCGTATGCTCAGTGGCGCCTCTAGCGGGCGATCGTAAGTGATGCTGCAACTCCATACGGCTAGGGCCGCGCTACGTAGCTGTCCTATCTGTTGTAAACATATAACTATCTAATCTGTGGGTATTCCGTTCCGTGTATTCAGAGTATTGGTTGTGTAGTGTTATTGTTTGTAGAATGCTGTGATCGCCGTGGTATTTTTAATGCCAATTATTTTCCTTTGAGTGTGCATTTCATAAACTCAATATGAAAATGGGTAGGCCTATAATGTGCCGTATTTGTTTGAATGGAAACGGCCGGCGAATCGAGTGCACTGAGCTGCGGGAAATGTACGAGAAATTAACATCGATACCTGTAAGTACTTAAATATATTTTACTGTGGGTATTTTATGATGATATGACGGAAGTACTCTGACGAAATCCAAAACCTGGATGGTATTAATTTTTTTTTTGTTTATAAAGTTTTTTTTTTTAAAGTCACTGACCGTTATTTCATTCCCGTAATCTTCTTCCAACTCCTCCTATCCTTTCTTCTGATTAAATTCGTGCGGGTTCCAAGACAACTTAGCTTGTCCCCGGGACTCGTCGAGGGTCAAACCTTGGCGTCATCGTTGGACACTGTCGATCCTGGCTTACAGGAGTAACAGTGGTGGGAGTGTGGCGGGCCTAGTCACTAACAGTCATTTATAAATGTCAAACATGAGACAAATAAATTGATTAATCGGTGAATCTCAACAAAAATGAGATTAACTCTTGTGTGACATCAAGTACTCGGCCCACTCCCGGGCTAAGGCCTCCCCTTATTTAATTATTTTTTTCTTATTGTTACTCAAGTATTTATTCTTATAATAAGGTAAGTAATTACAGTATCTTATAAACCTAGAGAGTTCAACAAAAGAGAAAACTTGACTTGAAAATGTAAGTTGTACATTTGAATTGACGGAATCACTTGATTCAGACGTCATTATTATCTATACATATAAAATTCAAATTCCTGACTGACGGACTGACTGATATATCAACACACAGTCTAAACCGCTGGTTCTAGGGTCATGAAATTTAGAGTGTGTTCTTTGTGAAGTGTAGGTACCCACTAAGAAAGGGTTTACTGATATTCCAGTCCTAAGGGTGGTAAATAGGGGATGAAAGTTTGTATGGAAGTTCGATTTTGAATTCTGCGCGGACGAAGTCACAGGCAAAAGCTAGTTCAATATATTATGTGTAGCAGTTCAGCTCACTCGGATTCCCACCACACAATGGTGGGGACTCAGATCAAATAAAATAGCCCCCACGGGCTGTTAAAATTTAAATTAAAAAATTATGATTCCCGTGTTCGGATCCCGTTTCCCGTTTTTACCAGATCCCGTAGCCCTCCCGGATTCCAAAAAATATAGCCTGTGTTACTCAGGGATAATGTAGCAATCTAATGGTGAAAGAATTTTTAAAATTGGTTCAGTAGTTTTTGAGTTTACTTATTACAAACATACAAATGTTTTCTCTTTATCATATTGGTGCACATGCAGATTTAGTTAAGTTTCTATATGATAACGGAATTGGCATCGATTTTGTTCCCGCTTAGTTTCAGGCCGACGTGAGGCCACTGTCCCTGTGCAGTATATGTCGAGTGCAGCTGACAGCCTCTCGGAAACTCATGCTTAAGTGCATCAAGGCTGAAGAACTTCTCACACAGATGCTGAACCACCTTATGATAAATGAGGATCAGGTAAGCTGTCTGAAGAGTGTTTTGTGAGAAATAAAAATCAAACGTAAAAATAATATTCACATGCATGATTCCCAAAAAAGAACTAAAAAGAAATAATATCTTTAACCATTTCGTAGAATCATTTCAAAAATTAGAAACACGATTGCCCTGCCAAAAGACGATTTAATAAGTAGGTATAAAACAAGAGCATTGCAGTTGGGGGACCTTTCTGTGGAACAATTTTTTATCCAAGAGACCTCCTGACTGCAATGACACTGCACTTGTTTTATACCTTTTATTAGTCAATTTTTTGGCAGGGTAGTCGTGTTTTAAATTTTTAAATATTGTTTTTTTTGTCATAATTTTTAGTGACAAGTTTTATTTCAATCCAAACGATTAGACCTACCTATCCCTCGGGATTAGGTAATAGTCAGTTCCTGTATACACGGCGACACGGTTCACCACCTGTCACGTTGGGTTCTGACTATCTAGTGAAACGTGGGCTTTGAGTTGGTTAATACCTCCAGAATGTGGTGGTGTATGGCCACTCTAGCCTCTGACTACCCCCGAACGGGGATAAAAGTCGTGACGTTACATTACTTTTTTTTTTATTACGATTAGTCAAATAATAAATAAACACATATGTGTTTATTTATTACTCCTTTTTTTGGGCAGTCGTGTAAAAATGCTTTTTTGCATGTACACCCTTTCTATGTAAAATTATGGCAATAAATTATATATTTTTGGTATGTGCTCATCAAGGCCTTCTACTTGATACCCATATTGTAATAATGGAAGAAAAATATCTTTTTCCCCATTTGAAAATGGAGCCATAATGCTATTTTTACAACCAGTGTTACCCGGGATGATTTAAGGATTCTAACGATACCCCATACATCCATATCGGTTCAGGCATTTTAAAGTTATGGTGGATTAAAGAATCTCATATACATACATACATACATACATGAACCCTGAAAACATATACACTCCTTTTTTTGGGCAGTTGTGTAATAAAAACTAAGAAACTCTCATAGATTTGTCAAACCGTCATGGATGGTACGCCCTCCGCGATACAGATGGCGCCACTAACCTCTGAATAGTCTATATGTCACCGAATATGGCCAAAATTTGGTACTGTTATAAGACATTTATTACTGCTAACACGCAAATGTAAAAAAAATTAACGTCACGACTTTTATCCCCATTCGGGGGTAGTCAGAGGGGGAAGTATTAACACACAATAGCTACAAATATATGGTTGAAAGATTGTCATGTCTGGTCTTGGTTAGTTAATCCATTGTCTCAACTTTCAGTTACAAATACTAATTGATCGATCAGCTCTGAACCATCTGTCCATAAGCAAAGTCGAATGCTATACCAATATTGGCAGTGATGTACAAAATATTGACAGTGAAGAAAAACAAATTAGCAGTCGTGCACACAAGTTTAACATTCAATTCAAGGAAGAAGACCCGATTGACAGTGATGCACAACATTTAAACAATGAAGAAAACCTAATTGAAAGTGATGTTCAAAATATTGACAGGGAACAAAACCGAATTAACAGCCGTGCACACAATTTCAACATTCAATTCAAGGAAGAAGACCCGATTGACCGTGATGCACAACATTTAAACAATGAAGAAAACCTAATTGAAAGTGATGTTCAAAATATTGACAGGGAACAAAACCGAATTAACAGTCGTGCACACAATTTAGACGTTCAAGTCAAGGAAGAAAACCCGATTGACAGTGATGCACAACATTTAAACACTGAAGAAAACCTAATTAACAGTCATAAAAAAAATATTGACAATGAAGGAAACCGAATTAACAGCCGTGCACACAATTTTAACATTCAGTTCAAGGAAGAAGACCTGATTGACAGTGATGCACAAAATTTAAACACTGAAAAAAAAAATATGGACAGTCATACAAAGAATATTGACAATGAAGAAAACCGAATTAACAGTCGTGCACACAATTTTAACATTCGGTTCAAGGAAGAAGACCTGATTGACAGTGATGCACAATATTTAAACAATGAAGAAAACCTAATTGAAAGTGATGTTCAAAATATTGAGAGGAAACAAAACCGAATTAACAGTCGTGCACACAATTTAGACATTCAAGTCAAGGAAGAAAACCCGATTGACAGTGATGCACAACATTTAAACACTGAAGAAAACCTAATTGACAGTCATACACAAAATATTTACAACGAAGAAAACCGAATTAACAGCCGTGCACACAATTTTAATATTCAGTTCAAGAAAGAAGACCTGATTGACAGTGATGCACAAAATTTAAACACTGAAAAAAACTTAATTGACAGTCATACAAAGAATATTGACAATGAAGAAACCCGAATTAACAGTCGTGCACACAATTTTAACATTCGGTTCAAGGAAGAAGACCTGATTGACAGTGATGCACAAAATTTAAACAATGAACAAAACCTAATTGATAGTTATGTTCAAAATATTGCGAGGAAACAAAACCGAATTAACAGTCGTGCACACAATTTTAACATTCGGTTCAAGGATGAAGACCTGATTGACAGGGATGCACAAAATTTTAACAATGAAGAAAACCTAATTGACAGTCATACAAAGAATATTGACAATGAAGTCAACCGAATTAACAGACGTGCACACAATTTTAACATTCAATTTGAGGATGAAGACCCGATTGACAGTGATGCACAAAATATTGACGGTGAAGAAAACCTAATTGACAATAGTGCACAAAATATGGACATTCAAGATAATGTAGACAAAATAATAGCTTCTGAGGACCAGAATGTAGAAGGTAAACCAAGTTTTGTCGTGCCTCGCGATTTTACCCGCGCTATTAATAATAAAATAAATAATAGTTTGGGGACCATACAGTTGACGTGTAATTCTGGCTATGTTTATATATTTTATTTATGTATTACAGACTATCGAGAGACGAGTGACATAGATACAGCTGACCGTGAACAGCGTCTCTCAGACTCAGAAGACGACACACCGTTGATCATCATACCAATATTAAGAGAACAGAATTCGGTGATAAATGGAAGGACAAAACCATATGGATTGGAGAAAGGTAATGTTTCCATTCGACCTACCAAAATACTAGTTGACTTCGAAATTGTTAGCAATATTTTGTACTATAATATTTTCATTGGTGGTAGAGCTCATATACAGGCTGGCTCGATCTGGATAGTGCCACCCTCTCACAAAAGATTGGCGTAAAGTAGCTATTACAGCTGCGTTTCGTACGATGAGTGAGACAACCGGAAGCCCAACCTCCTCTTCCCTTTGTCCCACTCTTCAGGTCGGCAACGTGCGAGCTATTCCTTTGGTATTGCAAGCATCTACAGCATGTGTTAACTGCTTAACATCAAACGGGCTATACGTCCAGGGGCGCCGGCTTTTAAAACATCCCGTGGGTGCTCATACCTATTTGATAACGCGTTTAAAAGAACACACAAGCAGTAAACAAAAATAGGTGATGCAGTTTTTTAATTTAGGAAAAATTGGTAAAAATAACTATTTAGAAAATCCAAAAGTGCACACCTCAAACGCTCTTGTAAAATTTTAAATAATTATTTCTTAGAATTAATTATCGTACCGCGTATTCATATCCTTAAATACTTGTTAAAATTAATTGTTTAACAGTTAAATAATTAATTTTAACAAAAAAATTATCAAATCTCGAACTTACTTAAAATCCAGCTTTTTAATTGAAAGTTACAGTTAAGTATTGTTTAATATAAATAAATCAATTGAAACGTGCGAGCGGGTGAGGTTAGAAATATTTCTCAAAACCGATTAATGTCTGGGGTCATGGGTGCCCTACACCCACTATTTGGCTCTCACGGGTGCTGGTACCCTCGAGCACCCACGCAGTCGGCGCCCCTGAATACGTCTGTCTATGGGTAATATGCTTTTTTGTCACCTTAAATATAAATGAATTATTGCAAACAGATTGGCAGGATTTAAAATAGTTTGATAATATTGCAGACTATCAAGAGACAAGTGAAATAGATTCAGCTGACCGTGAACAGAGCCCATCTGACCCAGAAGACGACACACCGTTAAATAATATAGAGAATATAGTTAGAGCTGGAAGCAAAAAACTAAATGGATTAAAGAAAGGTGACATATCATTTAAACTTCTTACTTCTTATCTCGACCGCGCATCAGAAGAGTGCTTAATGTCGAGACGTGTCGACTACGTACATGCCAATCTTAATTTGTTTCAATTTCAGGCGCTCCCAATGCCAAGAAGCGAAAACAGAATCCCAAATTGAAAGAGTCTATAAAAGACATACAGAACACGAATGCGGATTCTGCGAATAATGTTGCGGGTAACGATGATGTAATAAAAGTTTGTTCGACATGTGGTTACAAATGTGACTATGAAAGTGATTTAGACAAGCATACCGTTGTGTGCGATCAAGAAACCGTCGAAAAAATCAGTTTAAGTAGTTTCGTTGAAGATAGTGAATCGAACCCAGGTGTACATACTGAGAAGAAGTTTATTTGTGATATCTGCAAGAAAGGTTTTAAACAAAAACAGGGTTTAATATATCATTTCAATATACATATAGGCGAGAAACCATTTTCTTACAATGTTTGCAACAAGAGTTTTAGTCATAAGAGTGAATTAAGAGAACATGCACTTGCTCACACTAGTCAGAAACCATTCTCTTGCAATGTTTGTAACAAGAGCTTTCATCAGAAAGTTCACTTAAAAAAACATTTGCGTATACACACAGGCGAAAGGCCTTATATATGCAATGTTTGTAACAAGAGTTTTAAACAGAAGTCTTATTTAACAATCCATGCACGTACTCACACAGGCCAGAAACCATATTCTTGCAATGTTTGCAACAAGAGCTTTCTTCTAAAAGCTAACTTAGAAGTACATCTGCGTTTACACACAGGGGAAAGGCCTTTTATATGCAATGTTTGTAACAAGAGTTTTAAACAGAAGTCTTATTTAATAATCCATGCACGTACTCACACAGGCCAGAAACCATATTCTTGCAATGTTTGCAACAAGAGCTTTCTTCGGAAAGGTTACTTAGAAGTACATCTGCGTATACACACAGGCGAAAGACCTTATATCTGCAATATTTGTAACAAGAGTTTTAAACAGAAGTCTTATTTAACAATTCATGCACGTACTCACACAGGCCACAAACCACATTCTTGCAATGTTTGCAACAAGAGCTTTAATGAGAAGACTGTCTTGACAAAACATCTGCGTATACACACAGGATTCAAAGACTCAACGATTCAAAGCGTTTATTTTGTTTAGGCCTACAGGGGCACTTACAAATTGTCATTTTACATTATTTTTCCGTAAATTCTACCGCCGGATCGGAAAAGCGATTCTTGCAATTCTTGCAAGAACAGTTCCCGTCAGTAGGACGTCAGTTCGTTACTCAATAAAATGTTCCATTTGTTGTCTGGTCTATAGGGCTGACCTACTCCTGGGCAAAGTCCTCTCAAACCAAATGAGTAGGTACACGTAAAATAATAAAAATAACTAATTAATTTACCATGCCGTTAATGGTATAAAATTATCATAAAGTGTCTTAAAATTATTAGACAAAGTATTTTAGAGTATCTGATCATCATCATCATCATCTCAGCCGAAAGATGTCCACTGCTGGACATAGGCCTCCCCCAAGGTTCGCCACAATGACCGGTGTTGCGCTGCCCGCATCCAGCGGATTCCCGCGACCTTCACCAGGTCGTCGGTCCACCTTGTGGGAGGCCTACCCACGCTACGCTTTCCGGTGCGCGGCCGCCACTCGAGAACTTTTCGGCCCCATCGGCCATCCGTTCTACGTGTATCTGGTAGTTTATTAATAATATTTTTACACATACAATAAACAAAAAATGCCAGCTCATTCTTCCTCGTTCTATAGCAAGTCATTCACAGTTCAGGCTGTCAGACTGTGGAATAGCTTACCCCTACCTATTAGACGTGCAGAGTCCTTGCCCATCTTTAAAAAACTTCTCAGGCATCACTATCTAGCTTCATAATGTTCTTTTTGGTAGGCATTCTTGTATTATTTTTATTTTAGTTTTATTTTATTTTCTTTATTCTTAAATATGTTCGTATTTAAGTATTTTTATTTAGTCTTTAGGTGCATGTAATATTTCCCATTTTATTTTATTATAGTAGGTACACCGCTACCGCACAGTGTTTGAAACATGGAATCCTCTCCATCCAAAGGTTGTCTGGAAGAGATCGCAGCTTGCGATAAGACCGCCCACGGTACACTGTTTTTGTTTCTTGTTTTGTTTGACATTGTTATTTATGTTTTGACTGGTGTACAATAAAGTGTTATCTATCTATCTATCTATAAACAAGGATGTATGTACCTACAATAAACAAGGATGTTATGTACTAATAAACTTGTGTATTGCCTGTTTTGCATGCCCTACTATAAAACGAATGCAATATTTTTGTAAATATAACATCAAATAAAAATAATAATTAAAAAGTGTCTAATCTGTACTATTTACAGGTTCCTACAAAACAATATTAACTAGTGATTCTGACAACAGCATAGTACATAGTTAGTTGGTAGATGCAGCTGCCTTTACATAGGTGGCTGGTATCGTTTTATCAAAGTTATTTAAAATAAACTTTGCCAGCCGGTTCAGAAAACGTTTTTGAGTCTGGGTATAATGTATAATGTATTTACAAACAAAAAGTAGTATATGTAGTAATAGCAGTTATCTGGTTTCCATAGTACAAGCTCTGCTTAGTTTGAGATCAGGTAGCCGTGTGTAAAGGAATGTCCCAGGATATTATTATTTTTAAGCAAGGATACGAATGTTTACGTCGACTTATGACCTATAATACTATAAGTCTTTTCAAAATACATAAATAGATTCATCGCCATCAGGATTCCTAATCCCATCGTTAAAGTGATTACACAAATAAATATACACCAAACATTACAAAACAATATTTTATGCTTGACGTCAAAAAAGTTGCAACGTATAACATACATGGACGCCTAGCACAGCCGAATGTGAAATGGCACAACGTTACATAAAATAATTTCGTCCCATTCTCTCCTATGCACTAAGAAAGAGAGAAAACGACTCGGCGCGACATAACCATTGACAAAAGTCTTGTCCTGGCGCGTGTGCTACCTTGCTGATGCGCTTCAAAAACGTGGCAGCGACAACATTATCCTGACTGCTTTATTGTAATATTACAGACATTCAAGAGACGAGTGGATTAGATTCAGAGCCTGACCGTGAAAAGCGCCTATCACACCCAGAAGACGACACACCGTTAAACAATATAGAGAAGAATACAGAAACAGGAGGACGGAAGATAGTGAAAGCTGGAAGCAAAAAACGAAATGGATTAAAGAAAGGTGACATTTCATTTAAACTTCTTACTTCTTATCCCGACCATATCAGAGAGTGCTTAATGTTTAGACGTGTCTGTGGAGCGGACGGTACCTATAATACCTAACGGTACCATCGATTGCGAGCTAAAACTGTTAGTAATACATGTATAGCAGGCAAAGAATAACAACCATACCTCACTCCGCTAGGATCGAAGCCTATAATGTGAACCGATAATGTGCAGTCACGCCGACTACGTACTTACCAATCGAAATTTGTTTCGTTTTCAGGAGCTCCAAATGCCAAGAAGCGAAAACAGAATACTGAATTGAAAGAGTCAATAAAAGACATACAGAACACGAATACAGATTCTGCGAATAAAGTTACGGGTAACGATGATGTAATAAAATTTTGTTTGAAATGTGGTTACAAATGTAACGGTGAATGTGTTTTAGACAAGCATACTGTTGTGTGTCATCAAAAAACCGTCGAAAAAAACAGTTTAAGTAGTTTCGTTGTAGATAGTAAGTCGAACCCAGGTGTACATACTGGGAAGAAGTTTATTTGTGATATCTGCAAGAAAGCTTTTAAAAGCAAACAGGGTTTAATATTTCATTTTAATATACACGCAGGCGAGAAACCATTCTCTTGCAATGTTGGCAACAAGCGTTTTAGATTAAAGAGTACATTAAGAGTACATGCACTTACTCACACTAGTCAGAAACCATTCTCTTGCAATGTTTGCAACAAGAGTTTTAGATTAAAGAGTACATTAAGAGTACATGCACTTACTCACACTAGTCAGAAACCATTCTCTTGCAATGTTTGCAACAAGAGTTTTAGACAGGCGACTGGATTAAGAGAACATATGCCAACACACTCAAATGAAAGGCCATTTACGTGCAATGTTTGTAACAAGAGATTTAATTATAAGAGTAGCTTAAAAATACATGCAAGTATTCATACAGGTGAGAAGCTGTTTACTTGCAATGTTTGCGACAAGAGTTTTAGACAGAAGTTTCACTTAATAAACCATACACGTACTCACACTGGCCAGAAACCATATTCTTGCAATGTTTGCAACAATCGTTTTATTAAGAAGCCTACATTAACAAGACATATGCGTATACACACAGGCGAAAAGCCTTACATCTGTAGTATTTGTAACAAGAGTTTTAATCAGAAGTGTCACTTAACGAAACATACACGTACTCACACAGGCCACAAACCATATTCTTGCAATGTTTGCAACAAGAGTTTTCGTGGAAGGGATGCATTAAAAGTACATCTGCGTATACACACAGGTGAAAGGCCTTATATCTGCAATGTTTGTGAGAAAAGTTTTAATCGGAAGTCTCTCTTAACAATCCATGCACGTACTCACACAGGCCTGAAACCATATTCTTGCAATGTTTGCAACAAGAGTTTTCGTCATAAAGGGGGCTTGACAAGACATCTGCGTTTACACACAGGCGAAAGGCCTTATATCTGCGATGTTTGTGGTAAGAGTTGCAACAGAAAGGATAATTTAATAATCCATATACGTAGTCACACTAGTTAGAAACCATACTATTGCAATGCGACAAGTGTTTTGTGACAAGAGTTTTACCTGAAAGAGTACATTAACAAGACATGCTTTTACGCACCCCGTTTGAAGCCTTTCACTTGCGATATTTGTGACGAGGGTTTTCATAATAAGACTAACTTTTATGGGACCACATAAAGTAAAAGTTATTGCAAAAAAAGGTCCCGTACTTATAAGTACCTACGTCTTTTCGTAACCCAAAAAATATTTACCTTAAATCGAGTGATTAGATTTAGTGAGTGCGATTAGGTGATATCTAATTGTTAAGGTTTACATCTGCCGCTGGGCATATGAATAACTTAAATGGTTGGTAAATTATACATCAAGTAATCAGTTAGGAAATATAAATAGATTAATAATATTTCAATAGAGAAATAATAATATGTACCTATTAGTTAAATACGTATTTTTACGGCCTATGGGGTCCCAAACCAAATGCTTACACATGAAACAATAAAAACAATTTCTCTATTCAACATGTTATTAATGGTATAAAATGATTTCATATTGTCTTGAAATAATTATTTAAAGTATTTTAGAGTATCTGGTAGTTTTAGTAATTATGTTTGTACTCATGTACCTACAATAATCTGTATGTTATGTACTCGTCCTACCACAATATGAATACAATTTTTTATTGTAAATATGACATAAAATAAAAATAAAAAAGTGTCTAATCTGTACTATTAACAGGTTCCTACAAAACAATATTAACTAGTGATTCTGCCAACAGCATAGTACATAGTTAGTTGGTAGATGCAGCTGCCTTTACATAGGTGGCTGGTATCGTTTTATCAAAGTTATTTAAAATAAATTTTGCCAGCATATTCTGAAAACATTTTTGAGTCTGGGTGAAATGATGGGCCGTTAAGTATGTATTTACAAACAAAAAGTATTATGTGTAGTAATAGCGGCTATCTGGTTTCCATGGTACAAGCTCTGCTTAGTTTAGGATCAGGTAGCCGTGTTTAAAGGAATGTCCCAGGATATTATAATTTTTAGGTAAGGATACGAATGTTTACGTGGACTTATGACCCATAAAACTAGAAGTCTTTTCAAAATACATAAATAGATTAATCGCCACCAGGGGCCCTACCACCACATCTTATAGCAGTATTGTTTTAACGTTTCAGCGGCCAATTGTGCAATGACTTTTCTTATTGTCTTGACAATAAGGTATGTCATTGCACAAAAAGTCGCTGAAACGTTAAAACGTTCCTATAATTTAATCGCGATAAGAGGTCGTGGTAAGCCCCCAGGACTCCTCATCCTATCGTTAGTGATTCCACAACTACATAAATATACACCGAACATTACAAAACAAAAATACTTACATAAAAACCAAAACAACTGTTTTCTGAGAGCATTCGGCAGGAACAAATGTATCCCACAGAGACGCCTCATTAAGTGGCCTTCAGTCTCGCTGGCAATCACATTGCAGACACGTATCTTTTATGCATGACGGCAAAAAAGTTGCAACGTATAACATAAATGGAGGCCTAGCACAGCCGAATGTGACATGGCACAACGTTAGATTAAATAATTTCATCCCATTCTCTCCCGTGCAATAAGAACAAGAGAAAACGACTCGGCGCGACATAACCTTTGACAAAAGTCTTGTCCTGGCGCGTGTGCTACCCCGCTGATGCACTTCAAAAACGTGGCGGCGGCAACATTATCCTGACTGCGTTAGTGTACTATTACAGACCTTCGAGAGACGAGTGAATTAGATCCAGAGCCTAACCATGAACAGCGCCTATCAGACCCAGAAGACGACACACCGTTAAACAATATAGAGAAGAACACAGAAACAGGAGGACGGAAGATAGTGAGAGGTAGAAGCAAAAAACGAAATGGATTAAAGAAAGGTGACATTTCATTTAAACTTCTTAATTCTTATCCGGACCATATCAGAGAGTGCTTAATGTTTAGACCATTTACCATCGATTGCGAGCTGAAACTGTTAGTTATACATCTATAGCAAGCAAAGAATAACAACCACACTTCACTCCGCTAGGATCGAAGCCTATAATGTGAACCGATAATGTGAAGTCACGTCGACTACGTACTTACCAATCGAAATTTGTTTCGTTTTCAGGAGCTCCAAATGCCAAGAAGCGAAAACAGAATATTGAATTGAAAGAGTCAATAAAAGACATACAGAACACGAATACAGATTCTGCGAATAATGTTACGGGTAACGATGATGCTATAAAAGTTTGTTCTAAATGTGACTACAAATGTAACGCTGAAAGTGATTTAGACAAACATACTGTTGTGAGTCATCAAAAAACCGTCGAGAAAATCAGTTTAAGTAGTTTCGTTGAAGATAGTGAATCGAATCCAGGTATACATACTGAGAAGAAGTTTATTTGTGATATCTGCAAGAAAGGTTTTAAATACAAACAGAGTTTATTATATCATTTTAATATGCATGCAGATGAGAAACCATTCTCTTGCAATGTTTGTTGCAAGAGCTTTCTTCAGAATGTTCACTTAAAAGCACATCTGCGTATACACACAGATGAGAGGCCTTTTATATGCAATATTTGTAACAAGAGTTTTAAAGAGAAGTATAACTTAAACAAACATGCACGTAAACACACCCTGCAACCATATTCTTGCAATGTTTGCAACAAGAGTTTTAAAGATAAGAATAACTTAAACAAACATACGCCTACTCACACAGGCCTGAAACCATATTCTTGCAATGTTTGCAACAAGAGCTTTAATCAAAAAGCTAACTTAGAAGTACATCTGCGTATACACACTGGCGAAAGACCTTATATCTGCAATATTTGTAACAAAAGTTTTAAAGAAAAGTCGTATTTAACAATCCATGCGCGTACTCACACAGGCCAGAGACCATATTCTTGCAATGTTTGCAATAAGAGTTTTAATATGAAGTCTGTCTTGAGAAGACATCTGCGTATACACAGAGCCGAAAGGCCTTATATCTGCAATATTTGTAACAAGAATTTTAAACGAAAGTCTACCTTAAACAAACACGCAGTTACTCACACAGGCGAAAGGCCTTATATCTGCGATGTTTGTGGTAAGAGTTGCAACAGAAAGGATGCTTTAATAAACCATATACGTAGACACACTAGTTAGAAACCATATTCTTGCAATGCAGCAAGTGGTTTGTGAAAAGAGTTGTAGCGACCATACAGACATTCACGACGCCACTGATAGATGGCGCTGAGTGTACGCACGCTTCAGTACAAAATGAAGTCTGAACCACGCAAGCAAGATTCGCAAGACACTTAGTACATATAGAAGACCCCGACAATAACCATCGGGGCTTAGCGGCCGGCCCCGCCAGGCATACCACCCGCCTGGCTGGAAGATCTTCCCTTTTCCCCTAAAGAGTTTTCTCTGCTAGAGTACTTCAACAAATGATTTTACGCACACCGGCTAGAAGTATTTCACTTGCGATATTTGTGACGAAGGTTTCATAATTAGACTAACTTAACAGCCCATTTATGGGACCACATGTAGATGCCATAATATTCTTGCAATCATTGCAAAAAAGTTCCCGTACTCATAAGGACGCGACATTGTTCGTGCAAAAAGCGGTCAACCTCGAGCTGTCAGTATTCAATGTTCCAGCCTTAAACTTGAAGTCGCGGGCTGTTAAGTAAGGAGGTACCTAAGTAGGTTAATAATAGTACATTGTTATCCGAGGGGCAAAGTAACTTATTATTGGTCCCGAGACGCTAATAGTTCGAGGGACCAATAATAAGTTACTTTAACCCGAGATAAACAATGTGCTTGTCATCACGTGTACAAGGAAAGAAAAAATAAAATATTATTTAAGTAGCTAAAGATAAATGAGTGAACAACTACTTACACATACATACACATGTATACTGACGTAGATTGTGTATTATTTTGATATTTTGACACTCACTTTGTTTTTTTTTAGAGGCCAGTTTTCAAACATTAATATACTTGTATATTGGTCTACTGATTTTTATTTACCACCCAACCACATAAGGGCCACCACACAAGAAGGCTCTATCAGCCAACCATCAAACACTCCCCTTTTACAAACGTCACATTTCAAAGAAATAGTTGAAAGTAAATTATAATAGTCATTTAAAAAAAAAACTTTAATTAATACTTAACTTTATGTTATTTCAATTTTACATCGCGCTGTAATTGAGTGGCTGTAAGAAGGTTGGAACATGGTTAAATAGAAACTCGTATTTTTTTTTATAATTTGACAGAACGTGTCCAATCGTTATCTGGATAACGATTGTGCCCGTTCTGTCAACGATTTTGCCCGATCAGAAAAGTATCACATTCTGTCGGCTCTTCAGGCACCTTTCGACCTACTTTCCGCGTATGAGTGATAAAAAAATAATTTATAATTCTTATCATTTATTTTCTACAAACATTTAAAATATAACATCAAACTTAAAAAAAAAACTATACCTAATGACATTATTAAGTAGGTACCTATAACGTTTACAGAAGGTTTATCTTCATTTAACTCTCGTTACAATTTCTTAATTTTAAAAATAAGTTAGTAGCACATCGGGTTCCTAATTTCCTATAAATGTTGGAACCAAGGATCTTTTATTACTACAGGATAAACCAGTTGAGTTTTTGGTTAAGAATAAATTCAACTTTATTCTCCTGGTTTAAGGTCTATTATACCTTGACAATTCTGTAGACAGAAAAACGAGCCGAGCGAGAGGCCCCAGTTGGGACCGTGTCCCTCTCACTCCGAGTTGCCATGCCAAAATAATATTATCGTTGGGTAGTGATTGTTAGTTTTTAAATCAAGCAAATAAATTAATTTATTATTTATCGTGACTATTGTTTATATGATAAAACAATAGTCACGATAAATAATAAATAAATTTATTTGCTTGATTTAAAAACCACCAACCACTACCCAACAATAATATTATTTTGGCATGGCAACTCGGAGTGAGAGGGACACGGTCCCAACTGGGGCCTCTCGCTCGGCTCGTTTTTTGTGCAGTAGGTAGTGAACAGTCCAGGTATGTATTAACGTTCGTGGTTGGAACATCGACAACGCGGCAGGCCCAGGAAAAGATGGCGGGATGAGCTGGACTCCTACTTGACGGATTGGTCCCGGGTAGCCATAGACCGGAGCAAGTGGGAAAAGGGAGGGTAGGCCTTTGCCCTGCAGTGGGACAGTACAGGCTAGAAATGAATGATACTCTACTTAGTTTGTGATGAATGAAATGAAATAAAAATGTTGGAACATCGTGTAGGTACATTGGGAGAGGAGGGCGTTGACGCTGCGACACAGAATTTTAATTCCAATACCGTGTAAAATCGGTTTGACTTGTTGGGTTGTTCTGTAATGGCAAAGACTAAGGGGCTTTGCACACGGGCAACTTTTGCGGCAACTCGCAACTAGCTGTTTTCATGTAAAACAATCGTGGCAACTGTTGCAGCAGCTGGCAATTGTTGGCTGAAACTGCCAAAAAACCATTAAAAAGTTGATAGTTCCGGCAACTAAAGTTGCTCCGTGTGCATAACCACTAATAGACGCCGATATTGTTGAGCAAGTGCGTGCGTGAGTATCATCTGGTGCACGTCTCTGAAGACGGTGCGCACGTTGCCGGTGATGAAGTGAGACTAGGTACCTAATACACGCCGATATTGTTGAGCAAGTGCGTGAGTATCATCTGGTGCACGTCTCTGAAGACTGTGCGCACGTTGCCGGTGTCGTTGGCGGTGGTGAAGTGAGACTAGGTACCTAATACACGCCGATATTGTTGAGCAAGTCCGTATCATCTGGTGCACGTTTCTGAAGACGGTGCGCACGTTGCCGGTGGTGAAGTGAGACTAGGTACCTAATACACGCCGATATTGTTGAGCAAGTCCGTATCATCTGGTGCACGTTTCTGAAGACGGTGCGCACGTTGCCGGTGGTGAAGTGAGACTAGGTACCTAATACACGCCGATATTGTTGAGCAAGTGCGTGAGTATCATCTGGTGCACGTCTCTGAAGACGGTGCGCACGTTGCCGGTGGTGAAGTGAGACTAGGTACCTAATACACGCCGATATTGTTGAGCAAGTGCGTGAGTATCATCTGGTGCACGTCTCTGAAGACGGTGCGCACGTTGCCGGTGGTGAAGTGAGACTAGGTACCTAATACACGCCGATATTGTTGAGCAAGTGCGTGAGTATCATCTGGTGCACGTCTCTGAAGACGGTGCGCACGTTGCCGGTGGTGAAGTGAGACTAGGTACCTAATACACGCCGATATTGTTGAGCAAGTGCGTGAGTATCATCTGGTGCACGTCTCTGAAGACGGTGCGCACGTTGCCGGTGGTGAAGTGAGACTAGGTACCTAATACACGCCGATATTGTTGAGCAAGTGCGTGAGTATCATCTGGTGCACGTCTCTGAAGACGGTGCGCACGTTGCCGGTGGTGAAGTGAGACTAGGTACCTAATACACGCCGATATTGTTGAGCAAGTGCGTGAGTATCATCTGGTGCACGTCTCTGAAGACGGTGCGCACGTTGCCGGTGGTGAAGTGAGACTAGGTACCTAATACACGCCGATATTGTTGAGCAAGTGCGTGAGTATCATCTGGTGCACGTCTCTGAAGACGGTGCGCACGTTGTCCGTGTCGGTGGCGGTGGTGAAGTGGAAGTAGCACTCGCGCGGTCGCGTCGCCGAACCGATCACGAACCGCTCTGCGGACGAATGCACGCGTTTGCGCTCGCGCCGTTTCGTGGTTACCTCCTGCGAAAGGAAACGTATAAGGGGGCGTCCATAAATTATGTGAGGTGATTTTTGAGATTTTTCGACTCCTTCCCCCTTGGTGAGACGTCGTGAGATTTGGCTCGACCCCCCTCCCTCCCTCTCTAATCTCACGTGAGATTGTTCAGACGCCATATTCTAGTGGAGAAACATGGTTTACTTACTTAATTTAACCCAGTTTTCTCGCAAATTTACACTGTTATTTACGGTAAAAAAAATACGTGAGATTTGCCGAGACCCCCCCCCCCCCCCTCTCGCCCACGTGAGATTTTGGTCGACCCCCTCCCTCCCCTAAATGCCTCACGTAATTTATGGACGCCCCCTTAGGCAAGTATGCTCCCTCGTAGACCACATCATCATTTACCATCAGGTGAGTTCGTGGTCAAATACTTGCCTACCACTAAATTAAAAAAAAAACCCAGTTTTCTCGCAATTTTACACGGTTTTTTACGGTAAACAAAATTACGTGAGATTTGCCGAGACCCCCCCCCCCTCTCCCCCACGTGAGAATTGGCTCGACCCCCTCTACCCCCTTAATGCCTCACGTAATTTATGGACGCCCTCTAAAGATACGCAGGACTTTATGTCCGGTACGTGGTCGCTCAAGAACATTTCTGCCCCATCGGCCATCAGTTCTTCGGGCTATGTGCCGCCCACTGCCTACTAATTCGCAGGGCTATGTCGGTGACCTTGGTTTGTCTACCTCCTCATTTCTGATTCGATCTCGTAGAAAAATCTCAATCTCTGCAGCTCATATACGACATATCTGTGGCTCGACCGGGGTAGTACCACCCTCTTACAGAAGATCGGCGTAAAGAATCTATCACAGCTGCGTTTCGTACGATGAGTGAGAGAGCCGGAAGCCCCCCCCCCCCCCCTTCCTCAATCCCACTTCCCTTCAGGACGGCAATGTGCGAGCAATGCCTTTGGTATTTCAAGCATTTGGTACGGTAACTGCTTAACATCAAGCGGGCCGTACGCTATTTGCCACCGCAGTCCAATAAAGAAAATACTTACAGCGAACAAGCTCCTGATGAACAGCTTAGTCTTAGTATACTCGTCGCCTGCGGACTGGTACTCGCTGTACTCGGGAAAGTAGTCCCCCACGGAGCGGCCGTGCGACACCTTGGCCTCCAGCAGGTCTTGCTTGTTCAGGAACACTATCAGACCGGCCTCCAGTAGGAACCTTGCATACAAATAAACGTCAATAAATATCGCCAGACTAAGGGTGCGTTTCCACAGACCAGGAGCTGGGCGGAGCGGACCGTAAATTGGCCAATCACAGTTCTCGAAATCTCCACTCCGTTCTTGGCCCATCACAGTTGGGCAATAATAATAATAATATCCTGGGACATTTTTGTACACACGGCTACCTGATCCCAAACTAAGCAGAGCTTGTACTATGGAAACCAGATAACTGATATTACTACATATACTACTTTTTCATTTGTAAATACATACTTAATATGCTAATACACCCAGACTCCGGACATGTTCATGCACACAAACGCATGCAATCATAGTTCTCCACTCCGCCCAGCTCCGCGTCAGTGGAAACGCACCGTTAAGCCCGTATTAATAAATCTATCACAAACTTGAGATCGATCCTAAAATGCAGTTTGAACACAGCTTATTTATAAAACCGGCCAAGTGCGTGTCTGCGAGTCCGACACGCACTTGGCCGGTTTTACATGAAGGGTTCCGTACCACCGTAAAATAGAAACGTCAAAAATATAAAATTTCTTGAATCCGAACCCCCTTTATTTTTAAATATTATTTTATTTTTAGTATTGTTGTTGTAGCGGCAACAGAGATACACATTCTGTGAAAATTTTAATTCTCTACCTACCTATTACCACAGCTATTATGGTTCGTGAGATAGAGCCGGCTTATAGACGGACAGCGTGAGCTTAGTAATAGGGTCCCGGTGGCACCATTTGGGTACGTACCCTTTGGTACCGGGGTAGTACCACCCTCTCACAGAAGATCGGCAAAGCAGCTATTACAGCTGCGTTTCGTACGATGAGTGAGAGAGCCGAAAGCCCACCCCCCCTCCCTCCATCCCACTCCCCTTCAGGTCGGCAATGTGCGAGCAATGCCTTTGGTATTGTAGGCATCTATAGGCTACGGTAACTGCTTAACATCATGCGGGCCGTACGCTTTTTTGCCACCGCAGTCCTATAAAACCATAAAAAAAGAACGGAACCCTAATGAAAAGTTTATGTATTACCTGCTCTGCCACACATCTTCGAATAAAACCAGAGCTTCCTTTAGTCTGTTCTGTGAGTTATCTTCTCTCAACGTCTGGTCGAAGTCACTGCACGCGACCAGGAACCATATGGCATTGATACCTTCAAAAACCTGGTGGGGGGATGAACATATACTGTTAAAAATAGCCCTTTTAACGTCCCACTGTTGGGCACGGGCCTCACCTCAATGCGAGGGGATTCAGGCCATAATCCACCACGCTGGCCCAGTGCGGGTTGGTGGATTTCACATGTTTTAAAAAAAAATGATAGATTTTCTAAGACTATGCTGGTTTCTGCATGATGTTTTCCTTCAAATAATATTTAAAAAGTTCTGTCAAAAATTGATGAATTTTTAGCGGTAAAGGGAAGATCTTCCGGCCAGGCGGGTGGTATGCCTGGCGGGGCCGGCCGCTACGCCCCCATGGTTGTTGTCGGGGTCTCGTATATATGCGAAGTGCCTCAGGAATCTTGCTTGCGTGGTACAAGACTCCATTTTTGTATTGGCGCGTGCAACTAACGCCATCTGTTAGTAGCGAGATGTGAAGTCGCTACAAAGTTATGGTACTGTGACAGACTGACGGACGGACATAGAGATGGACGGACGGACTGGATATAAGATCACTCTCTTCTTATCGTATGGTTAGTGGCCAACTTGGTGTCAGATTTGCTCAAGCCGCCCGAAGGCCTCTGACAAGGCTTAACGACTGCTGTCTAGATGACAACAACCGGGACCGACTTTTTACGTGCCCTCCGAAGCACGGAGACGCTCAGTTCAAATGCCACTATGGTCACCCATCTCTGCCTGACCTTGCCAAGCGTTGTTTAACCTCCGATCGTTTACCGATCAGTGATTGCAGCTATGATATCACTTATAAGTCTCCGTTGGGCACAGACATGGAGAGGCTAGACAACGCAAGTTCATTAGATAGTATGAAAACCGAGCGCGCGTGCCATCATTTTTATACCTTACGATGACGTCACCCCAGCCATTTAGTGATGTGCTCAACGTAAACAGAATCGTTTCAATAGCTAAGCGTCAGTGAGCGAACAGAATTACGCCTAAATCGATTCGATGACGGAGGAATGAGACTACAAAAGTAATAAGCGCGTCATGTTTGCGCTCAGATCCTTATCACACTACCGGTTTGCGAGCGGATTAGTATAAGTGCGAGTGGGACAAGACGATCTCGTGCGCGCACACACACCCACGCGTTGATCGACAAAAACCGCTCGCAAGCCAGTGTGATAAGGCTCTGAGCGCAAACCTTCGGGCACGCTTGGTCGGACGGTTTGCGTTGTCTAGCCTCTCCATGTCTGTGGGCCTACTCTTTTACAAACGAAAACAAAACGAAAAGACGTTAAACAATTTTCGTTCGTAAGAAATTTCGAAATGAATCAGATACGTAGTAGGAAATACGCAAAATTTCGTCCGAAATTTCGTTTTCGTTTGTAAAAGAGTAGGCCCTCTGTGCCGTTGGGACTACGGAACCTTATAAATAAGACTTGCCTGTATCCATTTCTTCCTCTCGCCCCTCTGCCCCCCCACATCGAACATCCAAAACTCCTGGACGCCGCCGTGCATTGACTTCGGCACCTAAAATATTATAAATTTAGCCATTTTAACGTCCCACTGCTGTGCACGGGCCTCCCCTCAATGCGAGGGGGATTCAGGCCATAATCCACCACGCTGGCCCAGTGCGGGTTGGTGGATTTCATATTTCTAAGACATGCAGGATTCCTCACGATGTTTTCCTTCACCTTAAGCAAGTGATAATCATATTAAAGCTATGATTCACACATAGATTTCGAAGGTGTGAGCCAGGGTTTGAACCTAGGACCTTAAGCCCGCAAGACACAAAAAGCGTACGGCCCGCCTGATGTTAAACAGTTACCGTGGCAGATGCTTGCAATACCTACCAAAGGCATTGCTCACACATTGCCGACCTGAAGGGGAGTGGGATGGAGGGAGGGGGAGGGGGTTGTTGAGGGTGGGGGGGTGTGTGTTGGTGTTCCAAACTCAGTGCGGAATAATGATTGCAGCTTGCGAATAATGTAAATAAGCACCGGCCAAGTGCGTGTCGGACTCGCACATAAAGAGTTCCGTTCCACGGTAGAATAAAAACGTCAAAAATTGACAAGTTTCTTGTATGGAGACCATCTTTATTTTTGAAATTTTATTTTATTTTAGTTGTTGTAGCAGCAACAGCAATACACATTCTGTGAAAATTTCAACTCTACCTATTACGGTTCGTGATATACAGCCCGCTGACAGACGGACGGACAGCGGAGTCTCAGTAATAGGGTTCCAACGAACCCTTTGGGTACGGAACCCTAAAAAGACAAGCACGCTGAGTTATTCTTGCCGGAGCGGAGCCATCATCAATGGATCTGTCAAAAATGTATCGTCTTCGTAATGTGAATGCAGCGTAGGTACCTTAACTTTGAACTCAATTTTCTGTATGCCTGTGGTCTTCTGACGACACCTGAGTATATCTGCGTCCGATGGCACATACTCGGGTTTCTCGATAAGATCCACTCTGTCCAGAAAACTGTAAAAGAAACACCCTACAATTACAGTAGCGGCACGCTATGATGGCTGTTTTGACGTTTGGAATGGTGGAGAGGATGAACCTTATTATAACAGAATAAGTAAGGTTCATTTTCTCCGCCCTCCCACACGTCAAAACGGTCATCAAAGCGTGCCGCCACTGTAGTCCCTAAAATATTAATTATTATCATGGACTAAACAACCGGATGACCTAACCTATGATGGAATGCACAACGAGCGAGCTGAGTGAGAGGCTCTTGGTGGGAGTGTGTCCCTTTCTACTTGGGGGTGTGTACCTTCTCCTACTGATGGATTCAAACTTTATGACGGCTGTAAACTGCGTTGAGCTCGGCTTTGCGCAGGGTACAACGCAATATAACTACAGGTCGATTTTTTTCAAGTGTGCTTTCATAGCCAAATCCGAAACTATGAGGAATAACGAAAAGTACTCAAAGGAGTCTCGGGCTCGATTTTGATGAAAACTAAAACTGCATCATTGGATTTTGAAATATTAATAATCCTAGCCAGGAATCGAAAACCGTTGATTTGGAAAAAAAAAAAACACTGGATTATTACACCATTCGATAGTGTCGCTAATAAGGAACAAATTTTGGGAAGTAATGACATACGGGAAGTGAGTAAGTAGGTAGGTATAGTGCTTACGAGAAAAATTACTACTCCGCCAAGCCCACTAGAGATCGGTCAAATGTGACGTCACCCCCACAAGCCGCAGGCGGTGGCGGGTGTGCGGATGGATGCGGGCGCGGAAGCCGCTTTCCATCCGAGTGCCTAGTTGCCTTGGAGATTGCCACACTTGGGATGGGACTTGTTTGTAGTTTGATAATGGTGCACAATTTAACATGTATAAACGAACTATTATTTATTACCATCCTTCTCATGCTCGTGCAGTATGAGTGAGACAGAAATACTTTAAGATGTGTCAAATTTAGTTTAGTAGTAGGTATAGTCCGAATTTAATTAAACGAAGTAAACTGACAGCTGAAAATGTCGTTGTTCTATGAATTTGAACCTTATTTGTTCTATTTATATCGAAACGTGACATTTGCACCTGTCAGTTTACTTCGTCTTATTAAAAATCAGACTATAGTTGTAGTTGCTACCATTGCTGACCGTATAAGGAATAGTGTGATAAGAGAGAGATGCAAGCTGAAGGATGATGTGGTGACTAAGATCGAAAAGAGTATGCTAAGATGGTTTGGTCACGTAGAGAGGATGAGTGAAAGTCGATTGACGAAAGAGATATACGGAGCGAAAGTGAGTGGATGCGTCGGAAGAGGGCGCCCAAGGAGAACTTTTCACGACCAGATTAATGGTCTCTTCCAGAAAGGTCAAGTCCGTAGCACCCTCAACCGACGGCAGTGCATGAGAAGATGTATGAATGTGGATGAAGCAAAAGAGGTGTGTCAAAATCGTAGCATGTGGCAATCTATAGTCTCTGCCTACCCCCTTGGGATACAGGCGTGAGTATATGTATGTATGTATGTAGTTGTTATTTGTAGGTACTTACTATTCAGCACTATCTATGAGTTGGTATTCATTAGACCGCTTGAAACATTCTCGCACGCCGCCGTCCCGCCATAACGACCTCACGTGGTCGAAGTAGTCCTACAACAATACACGCGAGCCAATGACGTTTTATATAAAAGACACGGCATACATGAACATTAGCATAACTCATTATACTATGACATTAGTCATAGTAGAATCATTATACTATGACATTAGTGCTTTAAAAAAATATTTTTATAAAAAAAATACAAACCGACTTCAAAAAAACCTGGGGGCTTACCACAAGCTCTTATTGCGATTCAATTATAGGAACGTTTTAACGACGTTTTAATGACGTTTCTTATTGTCATGACAATAAGGTACGTCATTGCACAAAAAGTCGCTGAAACGTTAATACGTTCCTGTAATTGAATCGCAATAAGAGCTTGTGGTAAGCCCCCTGGTGCACTAAAAACCCTGAAATAATATTTCTATTACCACCTCTGCCTACCCCTTCGGGAAAACCAGACGTGATGGTGTGTTATCGAGTATTTGGGGTCGGGGTAAATATATATATATTCGGTCGAATTGAGAAACCTCCTCCTTTTTTGAAGTCGGTTTAAAAAAATTGCATTTAAACTATACCTAGGTACTTATATAGATTTGGCAATTACAAGACTTGTTACATATCGCACCGAGTCGCTCTCTCTCTTACTTAATACATAGGAGAGAATGGGACAACATTGATTTATCTCGCTTTTTATCTAGTGATGGCCTGGATTCTGTATTATTAAGGCGCGCATATTAATAAGTCGATCTTAAGATTGAGATCGAACTTGAGATGCTGTTTTTGACAGATGTTCCATACATTAAACGTCAAGACTGCATTTTAAGATCGATCTCAACTTTGAGATGCATTTATTAATACGGGCCTAATTAATAAGTCGATCTTAAAATTGAGATCGTACTTGAGATGCTGTTTTTGACAGATGTTCCATACATTAAACGTCAAGACTGCATTTTAAGATCGATCTCAACTTTGAGATGCATTTATTAATACGGGCCTAATTAATAAGTCGATCTTAAAATTGAGATCGTACTTGAGATGCTGTTTTTGACAGATGTTCCATACATTAAACGTCAAAACTGCATCTTAAGATCGATCTCAACTTTGAGATGCGTTTATTAATACGGGCCTGAGTATGAATGAGTACAAGATAAGTGTTCTTACCTCAGTATATTCTTTCGGCCCTTCCGGCCCACATTTCAGTATGTACTGTTGCGATTGTATGTACTTAGGGTTCTGCAGTGCAATGCTTAGCGTGGACATGTTGTGGACGATGTCGTAAATAGACTCATGGATGTTGTGCCGAATATGCTTCACTTTTTCAGCTCGTTCACTGAAACAAAAAATAATTATGGATTGTTATTGGTCGACGGTAAATGTCATGACACAAAATTTCAGTTATAATTTTTATGAAAAATAATATTTTCGTCAGTGTCATATTGCATTGACTTTATTGGTGGGTTTATTTTGGTTTTAAATTAATCCAAATCCAATCCAGTCCAGCAGGGCTATTACGTATGTCAGTTGACAACTGGCTTCGGTTGTTCACCGAACATTGATGGTAAATTAGAATGACATAAGATTGGTATTACGTATTTCTTGCAGGGCTAACCTAACCTAAACTCACTGTACCTTTATATCCATTCACCGAAATACGTAATACCAATGTTATGTCATTTTAATTTACCATCAAAGTTCGGTGTACAACCGACGCCAGTTGTCAACTGAGATAAGTAATAGCCCGGCGGGTGTTTGGTCCGTAAATGTCCCTGTATTTACCTGGCGGAAAATCCTTGTACGTGTAGAATTTTCATTTGTTTAATAATTGTTGTTTTCCCACTCTCACCAGTGCCAAGTAAGAGCAGTTTGATTGCCTGAAACAAATTCGGAAACGTCATTGTCAATGGTTAGAGGGCCGCACTTGTAAAATCTGCAGAAGTGCGGCAAAGGGCGCCCTGGCGATGATGGCCAGTTGGTTAGATTGCCCCTATATTCGGCACAGACATGTTACTGCGTGTGCCGGATATAGGACTCCACACTGTTAGGTTTATAGGTCATGTGACCTGAAATACATGCATGCACGAACGTAAATACATACCTACCTGGACTGTTCACTACTGCACAAAAAACGAGCCGAGCGAGAGGCCTAGTTGGGACCGTGTCCCTCTCATTTCGAGTTGCCATGCCAAAATAATATTATCGTTGGGTAGTGATTTTTAGTTTTTAAATCAAGCAAATAAATTTATTTATTATTTATCGTGACTATTGTTTTATCATTTAGACAATAGTCACGATAAATACAAAATTAATTTATTTGCTTGATTTAAAAACTAAAAATCACTACCCAACGATAATATTATTTTGGCATGGCAACTCGAAATGACAGAGACACGGTCCCAACTGGGGCCTCTCGCTCGGCTCGTTTTTCTGTCTAAGAATTGTCAAGGTATACCTAATAGACCTGAAGTCAGCAGAATAAAGTTGAATTTCTTCTTAACCAAAAACTCAAGTGATAAATCCTTCATTTTACATCCGTGCATGCATGTTATTTTTTATTATTATTTATTGCAAAACCGTCACACTTGATTTTTTGATTGAAATGCAATTTTTATTGTACTTCATTAACCTTTTATATTAAAAACCACTGGAACACCACAGATCTCTGATATTATCTTCGTGAATTCTTCATTACAAATCTTGAATTCTTGTCAACCATTGACCATAAGAATTTTCAACATGTTGTAACCCTTCTGTTATTTCTGACCGCCAAGAATTTACGATTATCAATGAAGAATTAACGAAGATAATACTCGTGTCAGATGTGGTTTTCCAGTGGTTTTTAATATAAAAGGTTAATGAAGTACAATAAAATATTCCTTTCAATCAAAAAATCAAGTACGCGATCTATTTAAATTATATGTCCATGGTTGGAAGGCTCATGCTATCTCGCTCTCACCTGGTTATAAGTTTTAATCCATTGTTTTATTTCTCTGTCTATGTGCTTCGAGTGATCTTCGTCATCATCTTGAGTCTTCATGCATGGTATCAGTTTCATGGTTCAATCTAAAACAGATTTTGTAGGTAGTTTAAAACTACCACCAACCCGCACTGGGCCAGCGTGGTGGATTATGGCCTGAATCCCCCTCGCATTGAGGGGAGGCCCGTGCCCAGTAGTGGGACGTTAAAAAGGGCTAAATTATTATTATTATTATTAAAACTATGATTTTTAATTTCATGGACTAAAAATACAGTAAGTGTTGACCTTCAATATTTAATATTTAAATAAGAAAGGTGTACATTTTACTTTAATTTTTAATGATGTGGTCTAAAATAAGAAAAGTATACCAATGTTGGGTTCCAAAGAGCGAGTGCGTTATCCTAGCACCGCGATATTTTTCTAGGCCTCCTATCAAAATTTGAATGATGCAGATAATTAGTGCTCCATCTCGTGTAATTGTGCCGAAAAATTTAAATTTGTGCCTCCAGCCGTTTTGGAGTAATTCACGAAATAATTTTGGAAATAAATCGTGCTGCGGTAACGTTACTCTAGCACCACGGTTTTTTTCCTAGTGGTTTATTTTTATTTTTTTATTAATCGTGGGAAAACCCTTTATGGGTCCTCTTCCGCCTCGGGGGAGACGGGAGGGGTATGTAATAGAAAGGATTTATTACAAGTACATCTGCATTGTATACACTCAGATGAAAGGACTTACGTCTGTAATGTTTGTAACAAGAGTTTTAGTCATAAGTCTACCTTAAAACTCCATGCACGTACTCACACAGGCCAGAAACCGTATTCTTGCAATGTTTGCAACAAGAGTTTTAAAGATAAGTATAACTTAAACAAACATGCGCCTACTCATACAGGCCTGAAACCATATTCTTGCAATGTTTGCAACAATAGTTTTAATGAGAAGCCTACATTAACAAGACATATGCGTATACACACAGACGAAAAGCCTTACATCTGTAGTATTTGTAACAAGAGTTTTAATCAGAAGTGTCACTTAACGAAACATACACGTACTCACACAGGCCACAAACCATATTCTATCTAATCACATCTGAGCTACATACATTCAGCAGAAAGGCCTTTTATCTGCAATATTTGTAACAAGAGTTTTAAAGAGAAGTCTGCCTTAACAATCCATGCACGTACTCACACTGGTCAGAAACCATATTCTTGCAATGTTTGCAACGAGAGTTTTAGTAAGTAGGAAGGATTTATTAAAAGCACATCTGCGGACTGTATACACGGATGAAAGGCCTTATATCTGTAATGTTTGTAACAAGAGTTTTAATCAAAAGTTTCACTTGACAAGACATCTGCGTATACACATAGGTGTAAGACCTTATACCCAGGGCCGGTTTATGAGGTCTGGAGGCCCTGGGGCAGCAAAAAAGTGGAGGCCCCTGGCCTCTAATTATTTTCCAAATAAAATGAACAATTTTTTCAGTCGAGTTTTTCAATAAATAATTTATTGTGAAACCAGGTGAATTTTTAGAACAACGCACAATCAATATATTAAAAAACAAGAATTATCTGAAATTAAATTTAAGCGTTAACAAACGGAACCTCACGAGCTGTTAACGATAAAAAATTGTTGATGATTTCGCTGAAATCCAGATCCTGAAGTAAATCACTTCACGTTTAATGCTCAGGATCGATAGCTTTGATATACGGTTTTGATATATTTTTTTATAATTTTCATTTTTGAAAATTATGACAGTTGTTCTTTTTTTCGGAGTCTATTGTGGGGGCCCCTCTATTGTGGAGGCCCGGGGCAGTTGCCCCGAATGCCCTCCCCTAAATCCGGCTCTGCTTATACCTGCGATGTTTGCAGTAAGAGTTTCACCTTAAAACATACCTTAATAACCCATATACGTATTCACACTAGTCAGAAACAATATTCTTGAAATCTAACAAGTAGTTTGTGTCATCAAATTTGTGTCTAGAGTTTTCCTAGAAAGTGTACTTTAACAAGACATGCTATTATACACCGACTAGAAGCCTATCACTTGCGATATTTGTGACGAGGATTTTCATAATAAGACTAACTTAACAGCCCATTTTTGGGACCACATAAAGTAGAAGAAAAAAAAAAACAAAAAAACAAAATTCTTGCAATTATTGCAAGAAAAGTTCCCGTTTTGATAAGGACATCTTTTTGTAACCCAAAAATAATCACTTTAAATCGAGTGATTAGATTTAGTGAGTGAGATTAGGTGTTATCTGATTGTTAAGGTGTACATCTGCTGCTGGGCATGTGAATAAGGTTTATGGTTGGTAAACCATACATTAAAATATAAATACAGTAATAATATTTCAATCTACTGGAGTAATCTATTCCGTGCTATTAGGTCCATACGTAACGACAGCCCGTAGGTAAATATTTTTTTCCTGGCCTATGGGGCCTATGGGACCCACTCCTGTGCAAAGGCCTCCCAAAGAAATGTTTACATATAAAACAATAAAAATAATTCCGCATTTTTTAGGGTTCCGTACCGAAAGGGTGCCAACGGGACCCTATTACTAAACCGACGCTGTCCGTGCGTCTGTCCGTCTGTCAGCGGGCTGTATCTCACGAACCGTAATAGGTAGAGACTTGAAATGTTCACAGAATATGTATTTCTGGTGCCGCTACAACAACAAATACTAAAAATAAAATAAAAATTTAAAATAAAAGGGGTCCCCATACCAGAAACTTAATATTATTGACGTTTTTATTTTACGGTGGTACGGAACTCTTAATGTGCGAGACCGACACGCACTTGGCCGGTTTTTTTTGTGTCTGGGATGTTTATGTTTATTAAGTATGTTTTTACACATATGTACCTACCTAGTATGTTATGCTTTTGTGTTGCCTGTTATGCATGCCCTACCATTATACGAATATAATATTTTTGTAAATAATAAATAAATATCCTGGGACATTCTTTTACACACGGCTACCTGATCCCGCACTAAGCAGAGCAATACCAAAAGCATCGCTCGCACGTCGCCGACCTGAAGTGGAAAGGGGCAGAGGGAGGGGAAGGGAAGCTATCTCGATCGCACGAATCGCAGCTGTAATATCGATTTTACGCCGATCTTCAGTGAGAAGGTGGTACTACCCCGGTTGAGCCAGCCCATAGTATGCGTTGCAGTCGATTGGCTACAGCTTTCCTCTACCACCAATACCAGCAACAAACAGAGCAACAACGTATTATTATAAATATTTTTTGCAAATAAAATTTAACTTACCTTGTATAAATGATTTATCAGCAATGTAAGCACGATCAAATCACAGCTGTAAGTCGTGTTATCACAATTTATTTATCAGTAATTTGATGTGGTTTGTTATCTGATATCGAAAATTACTGCGCGTCATCGACTGATTGTATAGTCTGATTTTTAATTAGACGAAGCAAACTGACAGCTAAAAATGTCACGGTTCTATGAATTTTATCCTTATTTGTTCTATTTATATCGAAAAGTGACATTATCACCTGTCAGTTTACTTCGTCTAATTACAAATCAGACTATAGCTGTAAGTATCAATAATTATTGCATGTATGGATGTACTTGTTACACACACTCATCACTCACTTTCCCTTCCCTCTCACACCATACCACACACACATACACATCCCACACATACAGACAATTGTTTCGTGAACATCTTGGCCTCATAATACAGGCTTATGCCTATAAATAATACCTAAATAGGTTGAGGACCGCCGAAATTCTCGTTATGTGTGTCTTTAAGATAAATTCATTTTAATGTCTTAATGCATTCATCATCTACCTTATCCCATTATCTAGGGTCGGCGCAGTATGTCTTATTCTTCTATTGATCGTACTTTGCTGTCATACTTACATCCACTCCAAAATCAATATCAGTAGAAATAAGAGAATTAAGTAAAAATATGAAGAGAATACTGATGTTAGGCTCCAAAAGGCTTGTACCCAAGGACCATAAAACCAACTTTTAAAAAATGATTTTCCACTTCCCGCCAAAAAGTCCTGTCAATATGTGTCATGATAAGTGTCAGACGTCAGTCACTTAACAGTCAAACTGACTGATCGTGGCAGACAGTTCGATGCGTGTTTGTTTTGTGTACTAGGGATGCCGAAAGTGAAAAAAAATATCGATATATCGATGTTTATTAAAATATCAATATCGACCACGATATATCGAGGAAAAAATTATCGATATCAAATTATTATATCAAATTATTATTAAATTTTATCAAATTATTATCAAATTTTCAGAGATTTTGCGGTTTAAAAATAATAATGTATTTGGTTCAGTCTGGCTCAATATCAATTCAATAGGTACCTACTGTCCGTACATAGTTAGTTTACCTCTGAAGTTCCTCATTTTATTTATGTAAAACGCAAAGTCAGCCTTTAAACTTAGCCTTTGAGACCATGAACTGTAGATTATACTTTATTCTACAGCCTAAATAACTTATAAAAACCTAATATCGACCACGTTCTTCAAAAATAAATAAATAAGGTAAATGTCAGAAGTAAAATAACTGTGAACGGGTAGTAATAGTAATTTTCATAGACAACACAACTTTTTTTCCGTTCGTTGAAATCTTTTACGGCTTCGAATTCTATTATTTATTTAAATGAAATTTGAGATAAAAAATATCGTTTTTGATACGATTTCGATATTGAATATTTTATATCGATGTATCGATATATCGAATCAAAATATATCGGCCCATAATATCGATATATCGATATTTTTTCAACAAGCCTATTGTGTACATGTGTACTTTATTATGACTTTATTCTTTATGTATTGTGTTTTATTCAAATATCCGTAAATAATAATTGTAAAAATAATGGATGAGCTTACTATTTGCCGTATTTGTTTGAATGCGAACGGCAGGCGTGTCGAGTGCACTCGGCTGCGGGAAATGTACGAGAAACTAACAGCGATACCAGTAAGTGCTTGTATTGGTGTATGATAAAATGTATTATTATTTAAGGTGTATCCGGCAACATTTACCGGCGACTATATTAGTAACAAGAACTCTGAAACTATTTTTTTTTTATTCTTGTAAGCTATACGTAGCGTTTATAAATCGTCAAAAAACAATATTTTTACGTTACCACCGGTTCGTAATGTTGCTTTCATTGAGAAGAGCCGGCAAGAAACTTTTCAAAAGAGAAATAATAATTGTATTCATTTTCAAACAGCAACACTACCAACCTATGTGAGCAGAGATATAACTACTTTATGCCTATTTTCAATGAGAGGGTGGTACTACCTCAATCGAGTCAGCCTGTATGTGAGCTGCAGTCAATTGGCTACAGCTTGCGTCAATACCTTAGTTGTTAGAGAATTCCCTCTTAAATTAGAGGTTCTGGTTTAATCCCTATTCCGACCATTAAACTACTAACGTGAGCCCACTCCTATTACCAGCACTTAGCTTAGTTAGGGACAGAAACGCGTTTAAATATCTCAAATTTAAGTTCAGTTGCGATATAGTAATACAATTGGTATGAATATTGTACCCACTTAGTTTCAGACCGACATGAGGCCGCCGACCCTGTGCAGTATATGTCAAGTGCAGCTGGCAGCCTCGCGGACACTCATGCTTAAGAGTCTCAAGGCTGAAGAGGTTTTCACACAGATGCTCAACCTGCTGATAGATGAAGATCAGGTAAGCTCTGAGGGGTATGTTTGCTCACACATAAAGGGTTCCATAAATCCAAAAATATCGAGTTTCTTGTATGGCAACCCCTTTATTTTTAGTATTTGTCATTGTAGCGGCAACGGAAATACACATTCTATGAAAATTTTAACTCTCTACCTATTTGACGGGCCCGTTGGCGTGGTCGATAAGATTCCACCTATCACGCTGCAGGTCGTAGGTTCGATTCCTACCCGGGACATGCATTTGTGTGCATGAATATGTCTGTATGTCCCGAGTCTGGGTGGAATTATGTATTCACAAACAAAAAGTAGTATATGTATTAATATCAGTTATCTGGTTTCCATAGTTCAAGCTCTGCTTAGTTTGGGATCAGGTAGCCATGTGTAATGTATGTCCCAGGATATTGATTTCGGTTCATGAGATACAGCCCGTTGACAGACAGACAGCATAGGCCTAGTAGTAGGGTCCTGTTGGCACCCTTTAGGTACGGAACCCTAAAAATTACGATTTTGTGGCGCAGTGGTTCTAGTGTAGGCTCGGCCCACTGCATTGCGTTGTTGCGAATTCGATTCCTACCAGAGGACAATATCGGAAACTTACTTATGATCTGGGTGTCACTGGGATCATCCACAGTCCATTGTATAGTAGCTATAGTACACAAATTGCTAAGTTTGAGACAGTCAATAGAGCTAAGCCAATCGACTGCAGCTCGTAGAAGATCAGCGTAAAGTTGCTATTACGTTTCGTACGATGAGTAAGAGAGCCGGAAGCCCAATTCCCCCCTTCCCTTTCCTCTGTCCCACTCCCCTTAAGGTCGTCAACGTGCGAGCAGTGCCTTTGGTGTTGCATGTATCTATAGGCTTTGGTAACTGCTTAACATCAGGCGGGCCGTACGCTTACTAACGTTAACTGGTTGGCATGTCTGATACCAGCTAGTTAATCCAATGACTTACCTTCCAGGCAGAAGTAGTTGTCAATCCATCAGCTCTTGCATATCTGTCCATGAGCTCAGTTGAACAGATCAATATTGCAAGTGGCAAACAAAATGTTGACATTAAATATGAAGAAAATCCAATTGACAGTGGTGTACAAAATGTTGACATTGAAGATAATGAAGAAAAACCAATTGTGATGGGTGAACAAAGTGTTGACATTGAAGATAATGAAGAAAAACCAATTGTAATGGGTGAACAGAGTATTGACATTGAAGATAATGAAGAAAAACCAATTGTGATGGGTGAACAGAGTGTTGACATTGAAGATAATGAAGAAAATCCAATAGTTCCTGAGGTATATGTGAAATCTGAGGAACAGAGTGTGGAAGGTAAGATATTAATGAACTGTGGACTAGCTGCGGTGTAAAGCCTGATTTATAATTCAGTGGAGTAAAATGACAGCTATGAATACGAATTAATATTTTAATTAAATCTTTTTTTTATGAGTGATCATGTTTTTGTTATTCTTTAGTAAATAAAATTGAATTAATTTGAACCAGAATCACAAAAACAACATTATTCATGATGAACGGATCAAATTAATTTTACGTTTGACATAAAAAGCTGTCATTTTACTCCACTGAATTATTAATCGGACTTTAGCTTTGTTGTGGTAGCACTTGAGGATGAAATCCATCCATCCATCAGCGGGAGGAAGTCCACTGCTGGACATAAGTCTCCTCCAATGACTTCCCCACATAAATAGCGCCAGACTTATACACCAACTGTATGGTCTCAAACTAAGCCACGCGTGTACTATGGGTGTTGACCGTATAATGGACTGGGGGCGATCCCAGTGACACCCAGACCTGGGCAAATCACGAAAAAGGCGTTTCCAAAATTTTCCTCTGGTGGGAATCGAACCCGCAATTACCCGATGCAGTAGTGGCCTACGCTCGAACCAATGCTTAATGGGGTTAGAACTAATCCCGCCACACACTCCCACCACTGTTACTCCTGTAAGCCAGGATCGACAGTGTCCAACGATGACGCCAAGGTTTGACCCTCGACGAGTCCCGGGGACAAGCTAAGTTGTCTTGGAACCCGCACGAATTTAATCAAAAGATAGGATAGGAGGAGTTGGAAGAAAATTATCCACTTCCCTCCGTAGCAAAGCGGGAGAGAACACATAACAGTATAGGCTGGTAGCCACAGAAATAAGACTGTTACAACTAGTGGAAGACCAGTTGTAACGCACCACGGACAGTAATTTGACTATTTGGACCTAAACTCGTGAGCTGGTTAACGGGGTTAGAACTGTGATATAATCTATTACAGACATCCAAGAGACAAGTGACATAGATACAGCTGACCGTGAACAGAGCCCATCAGATTCAGAAGACGACACACCGTTGATCCTCATACCAGCAGTAAGAGAACTGAAGTCGGTGATAGATGGAAGGACAGAGCCAAATGGATTGGAGAAAGGTAAGATTTACATTCAAACTTTTTTATGTGACTTAGGTGGCAAACAAGCGTATGGCCCGACTAATATTGAGCATTTACCGTACCCTATAAATGTGTAAATGTAACGTCACGACTTTTATCCCCATTCGGGGGTAGTCAGAGGCTTGAGTGGCCATACACCACCACATTGTGGAGGTATTAACCAACTCAAAGCCCACGTTTCACCAGATAGTCAGAACCCAACGTGACAGGTGGTGAACCTTGTGGCCGTGTATACAGGAACGGACTATTACCTAATCCCGAGGGATAGGTAGGTTTCCTCACGATGTTTTCCCTCACCGTCAGCGAACTGTAAATTATGCACATAGATGAAAATTCATCCATTGGTGCATGCCCCACCGGGGATCGAACCTGGGACCTTCTGATTGTTAGCCCAACCTGTTCACCCCTAGGCTACAGTCGCTATTACCAGTACCCTATAAATAAGCATTTATAATACCAAAGGCATCACTCGCTCGTTGCCGACCTGAAGGGGAGTGGGACGGAGGGAGGGGAAGGAGGGGGGTTGGTCTTCCGGCTGCCAGTATACCTAAGGCGCGGTACAGCGGTTGCGGTCAGACTATAATTTAAACTATAGCATTACCTGAGAGCACGTTAGTCTGGTTATCCATTGATGCGTCTGTATGTATGTCGCCGCCAACTGGTTTATTATTATTATTATTTATTTATTTCACAAAAACATACAATAATAAAACATTAAGCCATAGTCCCACAAAACCGAGCAGTCGGTTTGACTGTGGGATCAAAGTTAATACGCTATTCAATTGGGCGGCTAGGCCGTTCATTAAATGCCGACTCTCAATTGGACGCCGTTGGCCGTTCGTTGAATTGACACATATAGCAAAAGTTGGCTGGTTGAAAGCTAGCCTTTTGGAGAAGGCTGAAGCAAAAGCCGCCGGGTCATTTAAATTTAATTTCTTTTTCCGCCACTGCAGCGCCAGTAGTCATCTAACAAATATGGCGTCCCTATTTGTCAACAGCTGATTAAATTTGTATTGTTTTTTTGGCGAATTACAGTATTTAGTGATTTTATAGTGTGTTAAGAAGTTGAATTGATAATCATTTATAGTAAACAAGACCATTACATGGATTTATCTACGAATAATGAGACGGAACAGAATTTTAAACTAATTGAGGTTATCAACAATGTTCGAAAGGCTAAGGTGATCATGAATTATTCTAAATGCATACGGACGCTTATGCAGGATTACTGGATGTCATTTCGTCATTTGGATACCTCAGTAAAACAATGTTTATAATTAAAACGTTTTACATATTGCACGCGTGAGCGAGCGAAGCGAGCTCGGGACTTTGGGGCACTCGAGTTGGCTGGGTTAGGTTCGAAGGAAATGATGGGGGTTAATGTGTCATTTTCAGGAGGTCCCATTGCAAAGAAGCGAAAACAGAATCCTGAATTGAAAGAATCCATAGAAGACACACAGAACACGAATGCAGATTCTGCGAATAATGTTACGGGTAACGATGATGCTATAAAAAATTGTTCGAAATGTGACTACAAATATAACTCTGAAAGGGATTTGGAACAGCATACAATTGCGTGTCATCAAAACACCGTCGAAAAAATCAGTTTAAGTAGTTTTGTTGAAGATAGTATGTGTTGTTTGTCTCCTTAGTAGCATAGAACTCCATCGATTTAGATAGGAATATGCACCCTTCCGAATATTGTCTGACGTTTGTGACAGCCAAAGAGCACTAGCACCATCTGTAAGAACATCTCCCCCTTATTCATAGAAAGTTATGATCGACTTGCAATGGAATTACAAATCACATTTGTTCCTAAAAATGCTCTTCAAAACCATTGTAAACTGACTTAAATCTCTATGAATAAGGGGGCTTGAATTTACGTAGACAGTGACGCAGCGTGGATGTTATTTATGCGTCATGTGTTCTTGTAACATACATAAAGTCATGCACAGGAATACATTCGTGCTGCAATACAAGGTACAAGTAATACAAGGTTGCTTTAAATATAACTTAGGTGCCGTACCGTAGGCTATACATGTTTGTAACACTAAAAGCATCGCCTTAAAGATTAAACGAATTTAAAAAACCTGAATTTCGCGCCGGGGCTGTCGCGTTCACCTTAAGAAAATATGTTAATCAACGTTTTGCATTTCTCAACTAATCAAATAATTAAACATAAACGATATATTGATACGTCTGTATGCATACAGGATGTAACAGAGAGGGTATATCTATCCAAAAGTATAGAAGGAATCACACTAAAGCACTTATCATCAATAGCAATCCATCCTTTTGATTTCCCACCCCTTCCGTTTCACTCTGTATAGTTCCAAATTATCTAGATCTAGCAAAACTTAAAATATTAATAAGAAGAAAATCCGATACACTAAGCGCCTGTTTCAGAATCGTTTTGACAGTTTTTCTGTAGAATAGCGGTCAAAATGCCATATTTATCCAGTGGATATAAATTATCTGACGATTCTGAAACAGTTCCTTAGACAATTTCGGTTTGTTTTGGCCACAACTTGTGGATAATATTTATCAAACATAATTAACAACCTATATTTATGTCGATAATTATCAATGAAAATTATCACTTTGAACCATGCTATTGAATGATGATGGTCTATTGTGTTAGCTTATGGGTCGCTCATTAAGTTAATGTATAGGTAGGCTACACAGTACTCAGGGCTGGGCAGTATTTGAATTACTTGTAATTAAAATACGTAATTGAAATACAAATACGAATTTTGTATTTGTATCTTAATTACATCTTAAAAATGTAATTTGTAATTAGTATTTCAAATACCAGTAGCCCGATTCACGTAACCAAAACCGTAACGATGTCTCAGCGATATAGTCGTTGATAGGCTTTTCGTATTACAAAAAGGCTATCAACGGCTATATCGCTGAGACATCGTTACGGTTTTGTTTACGTGAATCGGGCCACTGACGCTGAGGTATTTTTTAGTTAGTATTTCAAATACTTATGGCTTCAAAATACATTTGAACATAAATACATTTAGCGATCTTATCAATGGGTGCGTTCTGCAGAAAAAGCGCTAGATAGCTTTTGTAAGGAAAATGGCACCGCTAAAAATGACAATCTTTAAAGTTTGCAACACTGCACCTGTACTATACGTCAAATTGTCAGTTTCTTGTCAATTGTCATTTTCATTCTAACACCTAACTGTATTTCGTAATTTGTATTTTGTATTTTAAATACAAATAGTTAAAATACTGTATTTTTATTTGATATTTCAATTACACGACTTATTATTATTTTGTATTTCGTATTTTAAATACATGCGAGATAGTATTTTGTAATTTGTATTTTAATTAAAGCAAAGCATGTATTTTGCCCAGCCCTGACAGTACCAACGGGAGCTGCAACTGAAAGCAAGTCTATAACCACTTGGCTTCTGTCTTTGGCTCCAAACGATGAAAAACAATGTCTCATTTTCAGGAGGTCCCATTGCAAAGAAGCGAAAACAGAATCCTGAATTGAAAGAGTCCATAGAAGACATACAGAACACGAATGCCGATTCTGCGAATAATGTTACGGGTAACGATGATGCTATAAAAAAATGTTCGAAATGTGACTACAAATGTAACGCTGAAAAGGATTTAAAACAGCATACAATTGCGTGTCATCAAAACACCGTCGAAAAAATCAGTTTAAGTAGTTTTGTTGAAGATAGTAAGTCGAACCCAGGTTTACATACTGGAAACAAATTCGTTTGTGATATCTGCAAGAAAAGTTTTAGTCGCAAATATAATTTAATATCACATTTACGCGTACACACAGATTTAAGGCCTTATAGCTGCAATGTTTGTAAGAAAAGTTTTAAGTGGAGACAAGGCTTAAAGCAACATCTGCTTACAGACAGAGACATGAAACCAACTGTTTTAGATGTTTGTAACAAGAATGTAAATATGAAGCAAAACCTAACAACCCATGTACGTTCCCACACCAGTCCGAAACCATATTCTTGCAATGTTTGCAACAAAAGTTTTAACAGGAAGAATGTATTAAAAGAGCATCTACGTATACACACAGACGAAAGGCCTTATATCTGCAATGTTTGTAAGAAAAGTTATAAGTGGAAGTCTACCTTAACAATTCATGAACGTACTCACACAGGCCAGACACCATATTCTTGCAATGTTTGTAACAAGCGTTTTAATAAGGATACTAACTTGACAAGACATCTGCGTATACACACAGGCGAAAAGCCTTATATCTGTAATATTTGTAATAAGAGTTTTAATCAGAAGTCAACCTTAACAAGCCATGCACGTACTCATACAAACAAGAAACTTTATTCTTGCAATGTTTGCAACAAGAGTTTTAATCATAAGAATGCCTTAACGATCCATGCACGTACTCACACAGGCCAGATGCCACATTCTTGCAATGTTTGCAACAAGAGCTTTAAGGTGAAGACTATCTTGACAAGACATTTGCGTATTCACACAGGTGAAAGGCCTTCACCAGAAAACATCACTTAATAACCCATATACGTATCTACTCACACTAGTCAGAAGCCATATTCTTGCAATGCAACAAGTGATGTAATCGGAAGGTTTCCTTTAAAACCCATACTCGTACTCACACTGGCGAGAGACTGCGCCTGCGATGTTATTGATAAAACTTTTGGCATTTAAAAATTATAAAAAAAACCATACTATGTAATATAAAATTGTTAACACTGTAAGAACATTTATTGGTGGTAGAGCCAAGCTGTAGTCAATTGACTGCCGCTCATATATGAGCTGGCTTGACTGGGGTAGTACCAACCTCTCAAAGATCGGCGTAAAGTAGCTGTTACACCTGCGTTTCATATTATGAGTGAGAGGGCCGGAAGGCCGACCCCTTCGCACCTTTCCCCAGCCTATGTCCCACTCCCCTTCAGAGCGAGAATGTGCGATCGATGCCTTTGGTTAAGGATCTATAGGCTACGGTAACTGCTTAACATCACGCGGACTGTACGCTTGTTTTCAACCTTAGTGTAGACGTGTCTGTGGGTCGGCGGCAAAATTTAAGTCGCGGACTGAAACTGTAAGGAAGGTAGCTATGTCAAGAAAAAAAATACAATCACACTTCACTAAGAATGAAGCTGGTACCTCGAAAGCAACCGATCTGTATTTGCTTTATTTTCAGAAAATGCAAAGAAGCGAAAACAGAATCCTGAATTGAAAGAGTCCATAGAAGACATACAGAACACGAATGCAGATTCTGCGAATAATGTTACGGGTAACGATGATGCTATAAAAGTCTGTTCGAAATGTGACTACAAATTTAACGCTGAAAGGGATTTAGAACAGCATACAATTGCGTGTCATCAAAACACCATCGAAAAAAACAGTTTAAGTAGTTTTGCTGAAGATAGTAAGTCGAACCCAGGTTTAGATACTGGGAACAAATTCGTTTGTGATATCTGCAAGAAAAGTTTTAGTCGAAAACATAATTTAATATCACATTTACGCGTACACACGGACGATACACCTCATGCCTGCAATGTTTGTAAGAAAAGTTTTAAGTGGATACGAGACTTAAAGAAACATGTGCGTTCACACACAGACATAAAACTAACTGTTTTAGATGTTTGTAACAAGAATGTAAATATGAAGCAAAACCTAACAACCCATGTACGTTCCCACACCAGTCAGAAACCACATTTTTGCAATGTTTGTAACAAAAGTTTTAGTAGGAAGGATGCATTAAAAGAGCATCTGCGTATACACACAGACGAAAGGCCTTATATCTGCAATGTTTGTAAGAAAAGTTTTAAGTGGAAGTCAAACTTAACAATCCATGCACGTACTCACGCAGGCAACACACCATATTCTTGCAAAGTTTGTAACAAGCGTTTTAAGAGGAAGTCTGACTTGACAAGACATCTGCGTATACACACAGGCGAAAGGCCTTATATCTGTGCTGTTTGTAGTAAAAGTTACGCCAGAAAGGATATCTTACTAACCCATATGCATACTCACACACACTAGTCAGAAGCCATATTCTGGTAATGCAACAAGTGATGTAATCGGAACGTTTCCTTAAAACCTGTACTCGTACTCACACTGGCGAGAGACTGCGCCTGCGATGTTATTGATACAACTTTTGGCATTTAAAAACTGTAAAAAAAAAACATACTTTGTAATGAGAGGGACCCACCACTCACCCTCGAAATTGTCAACCTCAAAAAATTATAAACCAAATGAATTGATCGATAATTAAAAGAGGCCAACAAGACCGAACTCCCTGTCAGTCGAGAGTATGTCTGTCATAAGTCATGGACCCTAATAATTAGCAATTTTCCGCAGACAAAGCTAATCTAAAATAAATTCGACACGTGTTTCGCTTCTTAACGAGGCATCTTCAGGACGAATCGGCAGCGAATGAGCCAATGATACCAATGATACTTTGTAATATAAAATTGTTAACACTGTAAGAAGATTTATTGGTGGTAGAGCCAAGCTGTAGTCAATTGACTGCCGCTCATATATGAGCTGGCTTGACTGGGGTAGTACCAACCGCTCAAAGATCGGCGAAAAGTAGCTGTTACACCTGCGTTTCATATTATGAGTGAGAGGGCCGGAAGGCCGACCCCTTCGCACCGTTCCCCTGCCCATGTCCCAATCCCCTTCAGAGCGAGAATGTGCGATCGATGCCTTTGGTTAAGGATCTATAGGCTACGGTAACTGCTTAACATCACGCGGACTGTACGCCTGTTTTCAACCTTAGTGTAGACGTGTCTGTGGGCCGGCGGCAAAATTTCGGTTGCGAGCTGTAACTGTAAGAAATATAGCTATGGCAGGAGAATAATGACAATCACTCTCACATCACTAGGATCGAAGCTGGTACCTCGAAAACAACCGATCTGTATTTGCTTTATTTTCAGAAAATGCAAAGAAGCGAAAACCGAATCCTGAATTGAAAGAGTCCATAGAAGGCATACAGAACACGAATGCAGATTCTGCGAATAATTTTACGGGTAACGATGATGCTATAAAAAATTGTTCGAAATGTGACTACAAATATAACTCTGATAGAGATTTGGAACAGCATACAATTGCGTGTCATCAAAAAACCGTCGAAAAAATCAGTTTAAGTAGTTTTGCTGAAGATAGTAAGTCGAACCCAGGTTTACATACTGGTAACAAATTCGTTTGTGATATCTGCAAGAAAAGGTTTAGTCGAAAACCTAATTTAATATCACATTTACGCGTACACACGGACGATAAACCTCATGCCTGCAATGTTTGTAAGAAAAGTTTTAAGTGGATACAAGGCTTAAATAAGCATGTGCGTATGAAGCATAATCTAACAACCCATGCACATTCTCACATTAGTCAGAAACAATATTCTTGCAATTATTGCAGCAAAAGTTTTAAGAGGAAGGATGTATTACAAGAGCATCTGCGTATACACACAGGCGGAAGGCTTCACATCTGTAATGTTTGCAACAAGAGTTTTACTAGGAAGACTACCTTAACAATCCATGAACGTATTCACACAGGCCAGAGACCATATTCTTGCAATGTTTGCAACAAACGTTTTCATAAGAAACCTAACTTGACAAGACATCTGCGTATACACACAAGCGAAAAGCCTTATATCTGCAATATTTGTAACAAAAGTTTTAATAGGATGTATGTCTTAACAACCCATGCACGTACTCACACAGGCCAGAGAGCATATTCTTGCAATGTTTGTAATAAAAGTTTTAATAGGAAGGATGTTTTAAAAGTACATATGCGTATTCACACAGGTGAAATGCCTTTTGTCTGCAATGTTTGCAACAAGAGATTTAATGCTAAAGCTAACTTAAATAAACATACTCTGACTCACACTAGTCTGAAACCATATTCTTGCAATGTATGTAACAAGAGTTTTAATGAGAAGACTGCCTTGACAAGACATCTGCGTATACACACAGGCGAACGTCCTTTTATCTGCAATATTTGTAACAAGAGTTATACACAGAAGTCTGCCTTTACAATCCATGCACGTACTCACACAGGTCAGAGACCACATTCTTGCAATGTTTGCAACAAGAGTTTTAATGAGAAGACTGTCTTGACAAGACATCTGCTTATACATACAGGCAAAAGGTCTTATATCTGCGATGTTTGCCGTAAGAGTTTCACCAGAAAACATAATTTAATAGCCCATATACGTACTCACACTAGTCAGGAACCATATTCTTGCAATACAACAAGCGTTGCAATCGGAAGGCTTCCTTAAGAACCCTTACACGTACTCACACTGCACTGATGAGAGACTGCGCCTGCGATGTTAGTGTCTAGTGATAATTACTTCAGGCATATAAAACTGTAAATGCTCATTTTAAAAAACATTATGTAATATAAAATGGCATGTAATTAAAATGACATCTTTGCATTTTTGGCCTCTAAAAAAATACATTGTCCTCTGATTTACTAACTCAGCCACTATTAATGCGCGACTGTGCGTCTAAAAATATTATTTTAGCCACTATAAATAAGCCACTGTAAATACAACTCAACCTCGTAGTTATTTTTTTGCATCAGTATTTGTAACTTAGATTTAAGAAGTAAACCTCTAAATTAGGTATATATGACACCAAAAAAGTAGAATAACACTCTATGACAAAGTCGACGGGGCTCCTATTTCTGCGTTCAGGGACACCAGTAACCTAACACGAATTGAGTGAAGGGGCCTTACCTCGAAAGCAACCGATCTGTATTTGCTTTATTTTGAGAAAATGCAAAGAAGCAAAAACAGTATCCTGAATTGAAAGAGTCCATAGAAGACATACAGAACACGGATGCAGATTCTGCGAATAGTGTTACGGGTAACGATGCTGCTATAAAAGTCTGTTCGAAATGTGACAACAAATATAACTCTGAAAGGGATTTCGAACAGCATACAATTGCGTGTTATAAAAACACCGTCGAAAAGATCAGTTTAAGTAGTTTTGTTGAAGATAGTAAGTCGAATCCAGGTTTAAATACTGGGAACAAAATCTTTTGCGATATCTGCAAGAAAAGTTTTAGTCGAAAACATGATTTAATATTACATTTACGCGTACACACAGACGATAAACCTCATGCCTGCAATGTTTGTAAGGAAAGTTTTAAATGGATACGAGACTTAAAGAAACATGTTCATACACACAGAGACATGAAACCACCTGTTTTAGATGTTTGTAACAAAAATATAAATATGAAGCATAATCTAACAACCCATATACGTTCTCACACCAGTCAGAAACCATATTCTTGCCAAGTTTGCAAGAAAAGTATTAAGGGGAAGGGTGGATTAAAAGTACATCTGCGTGTACACACAGGTGAAAGGCCTTATACCTGCAATTTTTGCAACAAGAGTTTTAAACATAAGTCAACCTTAATAACCCATGCACGTATTCACACAGGCCAGAGACCATATTCTTGCAATGTTTGCAACAAGAAATTTAATCTTATGGCTACCTTAAAGAACCATGCACGTACTCACACAGGTCAGAAACCATATTCTTGCAGTGTTTGCAACAAGAGTTTTAATAGCAAGACTTCCTTGACAAGACATCTGCGTACACACAGAGGGGATAGGCCTTATATCTGCAATGTTTGCAACAAGGGTTTTAAATATAAGGATAACTTAAAAAAACATATTTTAACTCACACCAGTCTGAAACCATATTCTTGCAATGTTTGCAACAAGGGTTTTAATCAGAAAGGTCACTTAAAAGCACATCTGTTTAATCACACAGACGAAAAGCCTTATATCTGCAATGTTTGTTATAAGGGTTACGCCAGAAAGTATCATTTAATAGACCACATACGCACTCACACAAATCGGAAACCATATTCTTGCAATGTTTGCAACAAGAGTTTCAATAGGAAGGATGTATTAAAAGTACATCTGCGTTTACACACAGGCGAAAGGCCTCATATCTGCAATATTTGTGAGAAAAGTTTTAACCAGAAGTCTCAATTAACTACTCATGCACGTACACACACGAAACCAAAGCCATATTATCGTATTGTTTGCAACAACAATTCTAATCTGACAACTGCCTTAAAAGTACAGTTGGGTACAGACCCAGGCGGAAGGCGCTGTATCCAAAATGTTGGACACGAAAATAATAATAATAAAAGTAACTCGACCACCCCTGCACGTAAGTTGATACGTCGGAAACCATATTCTTGCAATGTTTGCAACAAGAGTTTTGATGCTAACTCCAAGTTAATATTACATCTGCGTACGCACACCGGCGAAAAGCCTTACATCTGTAACGTTTGTAAAAAAGGTTTCGCCAGAAAGGATCGCTTAACAAGCCATGCACGTACTCACACAGGCGAGAGACCATATTCTTGCTATGTGTGCAACACTAGTTTTTATGATAAGTTTAAATTAAATGCACATTTGCGACTACACTATAGTGAGGCACAAATAAAAGTTATTTGCGATACTTGTAAGAAGGGGTTTACGAGAAAGGTGCATTTGATAGATCACATGCTTACTCACACAGACGTGAGACGCTTTGCTTGCAACGTGTGTGACAAGATGTATAAACGAAAACGTAGTTTAGTGGTCCATGCGCGGACGCACACGGGCGAGAGGCCAGAAATGATTACTTAACAGACGGTATATACTTAAACAATTATAGAGAGGGACCCACCACTCACCCTCGGAATTGTCAACCTCCAATATTATAAACCAAATGAATATGTATATATATATATATGTGTATGTATGTATATACTTACACAAATCCGAAACCACACGCTTGCAATGTGGTTAATACTTTTTAGTGTGTGGTTTTTCAGTAGTTCTTTAACTTACTCATTGTTTAATTATTTTGTAGTTAAAGCGAACAAATATATAATATATATTTTTGAAATGTGATAATTATGTTCTTTGATTTGAAACCTACCCCACACGGCTTATTTTTTTATAGTTCATGACGTTAAGTCCTCTAGAGGGCGCCATATGCAATTTTATATGCATATGTCGGAGATAGCAAATTTTAAAAGTAGACGTCAGACGGCTGACATGATGATGATGAATCACAATCCATTATTATTTTCGATCGACCTACCAATGTGTTGCTCCGCTTCCACCCCGCAACATTTATTTATAGAAAAGTTATTCCTAGTGCGACGTCGAAAAGGATGGTTGGTCCATGAATGATTTTAAAATAGAAAAAAAAACCGCCCAAGTGCGTGTCGGACTCGCGCTTAAAGGGTTCCGTACCACCGTAGAATATAAACGTTTAAAATATAAGTTTGTTGCATGGGGACCATCTTTATTTTTAAAATTTATTATTATAGTATTTGTTGTTGTAGCGGCAACAGAACTAAACATTCTGTGAAAATGTCAACTACCTACCTATTACGGTTCGTGAGATACAGCCCGCTGACAGGGGACAGCGTAGGCTGAGTAATAGGGTCCTGTTGGCACCCTTTGGGTACGGAACCCTAATAAAACGAAATCTTGAAAAAATATACATTTTCGTATTTACAACATTTTATTTTTAATTCGTCACATATTTAGTGTGTACTTGTAGAAAACAATTTTTAATTGTGTCCTCGCATATTTATTTTATTGCGTTATTATATAATTTATGCCTTACGAATACTAAAAGAACACAAACCAATAATACAAGACGCCGCTCACGACCGCTATCGTATGAAAATGTAGATTTGTTGAAAAACATATCGATATTTTTGATATTTCGATATTTAAAATTCCAATTATCGAAAGGGTATAAAAATAGATATTTTCTTTTAGGCAACCAAACAAATATTTATTAGTTGTTATTTAATATGAATTGTTGATTAATTGATTTAAATATTTTATTTATTTATTATAAATAATCTTTGTCGATTGATAGAAATCGTACGTACCGATATATAGATACAAAATATGTCAACAGCGATATCGATATTTGCATAAAATATCGATTTCAAAATGTCAGATGCGGTAGAGGATGGGCGAGTCCCGCCACGCGGCGTCTACGGCTTATTGGTCTGCAGCGAAATAACTATGACAAAACAAATATAGAAAACAATTCGATTATAATTCATTATAATATTTTAATTGATAAATGCATTTGCAATGGCGAACAGTATCGTTTCGAACGAATTAGAAAAATATAATAAATTTTTGACAACACGTAAGTGTAGGGGAATAGAGTACGATTTAGGGCCACCGCAGACTTGCTACTTTTTGCATCGGTGATTTTGCGACTGCATCGCGTTTTAGCGACTCTCTGCGTTCGATCGCAGTATCAAAATCGCGTGATTTTTCGACTGGTCGCTGCATTTAGGGCCTCCGCAGACTTTTAGCATCGGCGATCGGCGATTTTGATGCTGCGTCTCGCTCGTTCGCGCTCGAAGAAATGCGACGCAGCATCGATACGTCACAAAATCGCCGGTCGTCGATGCTTAAAGTAGCTAGTCTGCGGAAGCCCTTAGCTTCTAAAAAGCGACTTAATCGTCGATCACCGATGCGTGTGCGGTGGCCCTTACAACGATCGCGGGAGATAACATTTCAAAAATTTCTTAGGGGCTATCCATAAATTACGTCACACGTACAGGGGGGAGGGGGGGTCACCGAAATGTGACATTATGTGACAATGGGGTGGGAGGGGTCCTAAGTTTTATGACGTCACATTTAAAAATCTAATATATCTAAGTATTAAAACCGAAATTTGTAATGGTAACGAAAAAAAAAAGAAAATTTCTAAAAAATATGTGATGTCACATAGGGAGGGGGGGGGGGGGGGGAGTCTCGCAAATGTGGCCAGCTGTGACAAGGGGGGTCTAAAAACTATGAAATTCGTGTGACGTAATTTATGGATGGCCCCTTAATACCTGCTCATAAATTTGAGACACCTTAATATAAAAAAAAAATAGGCCGGTATTAATAAGTCGATCTCAAGTCTGAAAGCGGACTTGGAAATGTTCCTGTCATTTCAGTTAGCGCGATATCGCACGAGGCAACCATGGTGGCGCCACCAGCGGGTGATTCGGTAACCGACACCGAATTGGTTGCGCTACCGAGCGGACACCAGGTGCGATACCCTCCATACAGCTCTATACATTTTGTTGGTGGAGCGACTGGTTGCGCTACCACTGTGCGATAGGGCGCTAAAGGTGCGATTTCGCGGGACGCGGCAGACAGCAGACTTCAGTCGGTCTCATAGATATTGTAATGCCGTCTGCCGTCGCGGCACATGTCAACGCCACAATTTGTGTGACACCGCCTGACGTCTGCCGTCTGCCACGTTCCGCGAAATCGCACCTTAACAAAACAAAATGACGTCTCCAGAGCCCTTTTAAGTTCGCTCTCAAAGCTGAGATAGGTTTATTAATACTCAATTTCACTACAGGCCACCAGTGATTTCGAGAAACATCTTTTATAAAGATTAACACGTAATTTTCGCTTCGCTGCCATTTATGTGAATTTTCTTTTTAAGCACAATCCTTTAACGTGACGTTAATTTAACATAAGTGACGTGCTTTAGCACAAAAAAGTGTCACTTATTTTTTCCCTCACACATAAGAGATCGAAATAACGCGTATATGTTCGCACCGTCAAGTCTCGGGTGCCCGTCGGGCACGCAACCCTTGTCATTTTATAAAATGTCAACTTTACCTGTCGAGTTTTTTTTTTAGTCCTTTATGGTCCTGGGTAGTGATGCGAACGTTATAAAAAAAAACAAGATGGCCCAGTCGCGCACTATCGGAACCTTTTTTTTTTTTAGTTTTGTGTGCTTTGTGGTTAACAAGTTTATCAGCGCGCGTCACCCGGTCGTAAGTGACGTATACATAAACAAGTAACTTAATTTAATTAAATAAAAAAAAATGAGAAAATGTTACGTTAAAAAGATTCGTGCTTAAGAGACAAATCAATAGAGGGGTCACACGCATGCCGCGCGAGGCTGCTCACGCACTTGCCGCGCGAGCCAGCCCTCAACACTACACTCTAGACAGAGAAGAGTATAGCCGAGCAACCAGTTACATAGTTACACTATCGTTCTGTCTCATAGCTAGGTCAAACTAGGCGAGGCAAATGACAGCGCTCGGGTGAGGCAGGGCGAGCATTTGCCTCGCGCCGCTCGCACGCGCCATGTTAAACTTAGCGAGGCATCGCCTCGCGCGGCATGTCTGTTATGGCTCCCCTAATAAATATTACTCAATACATTTATGTATATAATAATATATTTTGCACAGATCGTAACTAGTCTAACTAACGCCCAAATTTATAAATACTTATAGCCGGTTTAAAATGCTCTTACAAAGCATTGCTAGGAAAGTGATTTGTAATGCCATAAGTCCATGAATTGTTTATTAAAGGTAGGAGTTCGTAACAAGCGGCAGACGGCAGACGTCAGTCGGAATCATAGAAATTGTAATGCCGTCTGCCGTCGCGGCACGTCATCGCCACAATTTGTATGAGACCGACTGACGTCTGCTGTATGCCGCTTGTTACGACTCCTACCTTTAGTGTAATGTAATTTTTCACGGTCGCCACTTGTTTCCATATAGGGTGTTGAGTCTTTGGAAACTCGAGCCGGGGTTTAAACCCTGGACCTTAAGCCCGCAGAACACGTGCTTAACCAATCGGCTATCACTGCTTTTTAACCAGGACATAATTCTATAAATTTGGGGGTTTGTTTGTACCAGAGTTGGGCAGAAATTAATTAATTGCAATTGAATGTAATTGTCACAATTAACAATCAATTGTGATTTATGACAAATAAATTCAATTGTAATTAATATTGTCACAATTAACACTTAATTGTGATTTGTTTGCGATTGTCAATTAAATGTGATTTATGACAAACTAATTCAATTGTAATTAATTAATTCTGTCACAATTAATTGTGATTTGTTTGCGATTGACAATTAAATTCAATTGCAATTAATTGTGATTTGTGACAAACAACTTCAACTGTACTTAATTAAATTTGTCACAATTAACAATTATTTGTGATTTATTTGCGATTGTCAATTAAATTCAATTGCAATTAATTAATTGTGATTAATGTTTGCCCAGCTCCGGTTCGTGCCAATAGAATGGACACCATTGTACATCTTTCTTACATGTAGTTATTAAGACATAGAGGAGGTATTTTCATTCATCTGTCGATTGAGCTTACTCGTACAATTAGCCTTGCATGTGTGTTACTGTCTGAGTATATGTCCTCCTGTCCACGAATCTGCAATAATAATAAAAAAAAAACATTCAAGTAAATAAATATCGCCAGACTTACATAACAACTGTATTTTTTTTAATAGGACTGCGGTGGCAAAAAAGCGTACGGCCCGCCTGATGTTGAGCAGTTACCGTAGCCTATAGATGCTTACAATACCAAAGGCATTGCTCGCACATTGCCGACCTGAAGGGGAGTGGGAAGGAGGTAAGGGGAGGGGGGGGGGTCTTGGGTTGTTTGGTCCCAAACTAAGCAACGCTTGCACTATGGCTGCCGTACAATGCACTGCGGGCGATCCCAGTGACAAAGGTATTAGTTTTTTTTTTTAAATATAAAGCTAGCCTAGTAAGCTATACACACACACACGCACACGCACACGCACACACACACACACATACGCACACACGCACACACACACGCACACACACTACACACACGTACCTAGGACATGGACGAGCAGGGCAGGCGCGGCGAGCCCATCTGCGTGAGCACGCGGTCCAGCCACTGCAGCGGCCCGTTCAGGTGCAGCTCGATCCAGCACGGCGTCGACGTCACCGTCTGCCGTCTGACACACGGGAACACACACGTTATGTTTTTACAACAAAACATGAATGGAGACCCGTAACCAGACCAAAAAGTTTTGCACTGTCTGTTATAGATTTCTTAGCTCTATAAATCTGCATTCTCAACTAAATTTCTTTACGGATTCTCACTGACTACAGTTCGGCTTAACCACCGGTAAGGGCCGCCACATACATACGGAATTCCGTTTCGGAATATCGAATCGGGATTCTGTCCGAATGTATGGACGTATCACATACAAATGAAAATTTTCCGTTCGTAATTTTTCCGTTGCGGAATAGCCTGTGCGTCCGGAATGATTCCGAACGGAAATAAACGTATGTGTGATAAGCTTACGGAATCCCGATTCGATATTCCGAAACGGAATTCCGTATGTATGTGGCGGCTCTAAGGCCCGCGGAATTCAGTTTCGAAATATCGAATCGGGGATTCCGAACGCAGTAAATCCATACAAATGTATGAAAGTATCGCGTTCGGAAACCCCGATTCGATAAAATGTATGGACGTATCGCGTTCAGAAACACCGATTCGATATTTCGATACGGAATTCCGTATGTATGTGGCGGGCCTAAATAAATGTTGGTAACAGTGGGTACCTGTACTCGGCGCCCCAGCCCTTGACGAAGCTCATGCGGATGGTGCACATGCGCGTGAGTTGAAACACCGCCTCGAAGCCCTGAGACACGGACTGCGACAGCAGCGCCGCGAACTCTTGGTTGTTGAATATCTTCAGGTTGCAGCCTGCGACCAACGACCACAATCTACGTGAGTTCTCCGTAAATCCTTGGTGGCTGGCATGTTGTTGGAGGAATGCTCGTAGATGGTCGGCAACATGTCGTCCGCCGAGAATGACATAGGGTCCATAAATTACGTGAAGCATTTAGGGGGGATGAGGTCGAGCTAAATCTCACGAGGGATAGGGGGGTCTCGGCAAATATTACGTTTTTTTTTCCGCCAGAAACAGTGTAAAATTGCCAGAAAACTGGGGTCAAATTAAGTAAATGGCTTTTGAAAAATCTCACGTGAGATTACAATGGGAAAAATAAGTAAATGGCAATAAAAAACAATGTAAAAAGACAAGCCCGCTGAGTTTCTTGCCGGATCTTCTCAGTCGAGGCCGCGTTTCCGATCCGGCGGTAGAATTTAAGGAACAAAAAATGTAAAATAACAATTTGGAAGTGCCCCCGTAGGCCTAAACAAAATAAGGATTTTGCATTTTGATAAGGTGAAGGTTGCAGGATGTTACCTGGTGGTATCTTGCAGACGGTGGCGGGATGCCAGCCGTAGCGTTGGTTGCAGTTGGGGCTCTGCACGAATATCGACGAGTCGCTCAGACACTCCGCGAACACTTCGCCTGCAACACACCGGCCAAAATTAATATGGTCTGAAGATATAGACGGACCTGTTGGCGTGGTTGGTTTAGGTTCCGCCTATCACGCTGCAGGTCGTAGGTTCGATCCCTACCCGAGACATGCAATTGTGTGCACGAACATGTCTGTAGTCTGGGTGTAAGTATGTATTTACAAATAAAAAGTAGTATATGTAGTAATATCAGTTGTCTGGTTTCCATAGTACAAGCTCTGCTTAGTTTGGGATCAGGTAGCCGTGTGTAAAAGAATGTCCCAGGATATTTATTTATTTATATTTCCTAATTTGAAAAAGAGGATTTTTTAATAATATATAATATCCTGGGACATTATTTTACACACGGCTACCTGATCCCAAACTAAGCAGAGCTTGTACTATGGAAAACAGATAACTGATATTGCTAAATATACTACTTTTTATTTGTAAATACATAATAAACTTAATATACATAATTACACCCAGACTCGGGACATGCAGACATGTCATGCACACAAATGCATGTCCCGGGTAGGAACCGAACCTACGACCTGCCGCGTGAAAGGCCGAATCTTAGCCAACCACACCAACGGGTAAAATCAATATGGTCTAAAGATATTTCCTAATTTTAAATCGAGGATTTTTAAGGTTCCGTACCCAAAGGGTGCCAGCGGGACCCTATTACTAAGCCTATGCAGTGTCTGTTCGTCTGTCAGCAGGCTGTATCTCACGAACCTAAAAGGTAGAGAGTTGAAATGTGGTGTTTCACAGAATGTGAATTTCTGTCGCCACTACAACAAATACTAAAAATAAAATATAATTTAAAAATAAAGGGGGTGCCTATACAAGAATACAAGGTTTTTATCATTTTTCTTTTAAAATTAACTCAGAAGTATCTAATCTTTTTAGCTATATCGTCCGAAGGGCACAGACAAGGGGCCCGATTCACGTAACCAAAACCGTAACGACATTTCAGCGATATAGTCGTTGTTAGCCTTTTCGTAACAAGAAAAGGCTATCAACGACTATATCGCTGAAATGTCGTTACGGTTTTGGTTACGTGAATCGGGCCCAAGGCTTAACGACTGCTGCCTAGATGACAACAACCGGGACCGACTTTTTACGTGCCCTCCGAAGCACGGAGACGCTCAGTTCAAATGCCACTAAATCACCCATTTGACGACCGATTGGCGCAGTGGTTCGAGCGTAGGCCGCTCGAATCACTGCATCGGATGGTAGCGGCCTCGAATTTCGGAAACGGCCTTTTCGTAATTAGCCCTGGTCTGGGTGTCACTGGGATCGCCTCCAGTCAATTGTATGGTAGCCATAGTACAAGTTGCTTAGTTTGGGACAGAGTTGGGCAAAATTTGATTGCAATTAACTAATTGCAATCAAATTTTGCCCAACTCTGTCCCAAACTAATTTTGCCCAACTCAAAATTGACAAAATTTGATTGCAATTAACTAATTGCAATCAAATTTTGCCCAACTCCGGTTTGGGACCATACAGTTGGTGTGTAAGTCTGGCGATATTTATATTTGTTTATATCTCTCAACTCAACTGGCTGAGGCCCGTATTAATAAATGCATCTCAAAGTTGAGATCGATCTCAAGATGCAGTCTTGACGTTTAATGTATGGAACATCTGTCTAAAACAGCATCTCAAGTTCGATCACAATCTTGTGATGCATTTATTAATACGACCCCTCCCCCCCCCCTCGGGTTCGCGCTGACCCCTTTTTTTTCTGTTTCCTCTGTCTATGTGTTGCGAGTGTGTCGAATAAATGTTTTCTTTCTTTTCTTTTTTCTTTCCTAAACGTCAAATCTGCATCTTAAGATCGATCTCAACTTTGACATTTTATAAATACGGGCCTGAATGTCGTAATCAACTGACCTCCAATATAATACAGTCGCACGCCCTTGCCGATGTGTCTGCGCGTCTGTTCCACCACTTCGTTGCGGTTCACGTTGGACAGCAGGCCCAGGCAGAATCTAGGGCATCAACATGTATTAATTCGACGGGCCCGTTGGCGTGGTTGGTGTAGATCCCGCCTATCACGCTGCAGATCGTAGGTTCGATTCCTACCCGGGACATGCATTTGTGTGCATGAACATGTCTGTATGTCCGGTGTCTGGGTGTATATGTATATTAAGTATGTATTTACAAACAAAAAGTAGTATATGTAGTAATATCAGTTATCTGGTTTCCATAGTACAAGCTCTGCTTAGTTTGGGATCAGGTAGCCGTGTGTAAAAAATGTCCCAGGATATTGATTTATTTATATCGCAATCGCTACATTACAGAATGAGGATCATTTCGATGTCGACAAATCAACTCAAAAGCAACACAAAGCTTTCTCGTTAATACAGGGTTATTGGAAAAACACTAACAACCTTGCGGGACTGTATTACAGACATCATAAACAACAACATTTGTTCTATGACTTTTTATAATACATTTAACAAAAAATCGGACTCTAAAATGTATGCGACAAGATAATATGCTCAATGTAAAAAGTCATGGAACAAAAGTTGTTTTTTAGGATGTCAGTAGTACAGTCCTGCAAGGTTGTTAGTGTTTTTCCAATAACCCTGTATAATTTTGAAATCGGTCCATCCGGTTGCGAATTTATATTATGTGCGGCCAGCACGTGTGACGTCACACGGCCGATCGGCTAGAAGGCTCGCTGTGCCCGCGCCGCCATTCACTACAAAGCCCGAGTGGGCCTTGTGACGTCACAGCAACCGCACCAGCCCGGTCAGTGAACTTTGGTCATAACTTCGTGAATATTTGAAGTAGAACAAAAAATGTTCCACTGTATGTTATGGATTTCTTAGCTCTATAAATCTGCATTCTCAACTAAATTCGTTACTGAACCTCATTATTCACCATTTTTATGGTTTATTCCTAGTGCGGTGTCCAGCGAGTGGTCGGTGCGTACCTCTCGCTGTTGCTGGGGTCAGTGAACCTGTCTACTGTGATGGATGGCTGCGACGCGTGGAAGGTCTCGCTAGTGCGGTGTCCAACAAGTGGTCGGTGCGTACCTCTCGCTGTTACTGGAGTCGGTGAACCCGCCCACGGTGATGGATAGCTGGGACGCGTGGAAGGTCTCGCTAATGCGGTGTCCAACAAGTGGTCGGTCCGTACCTCTCGCTGTTGCTGGGGTCGGTGAACCCGTCCACGGTGATGGATGGCTGGGAAGCGTGGAAGGTCTCGCCAGTGCGTTGTTGCTAGTGCGGAGTCCAATCACTAGTCGGTCCGTACCTCTCGCTGTTGCTGGGGTCAGTGAACCCGTCCACGGTGATGGAGGGCTGCGACGCGTGGAAGGTCTCGCCGACACGCGTGTTGAGCTCGTAGTAGCTGATGCTGCACCAGAAGGCCGGCTCGTGGTACAGCACCGGTGCTGCCTCCGTCAGTGTCGGCGGCGACGGCGTCAGCCGCGTCAGGTCTGAACACAGCAAATACAGAACACATGTAATGCCGTGTGTCCACTGGCAAGTAACTTCCGCAATTTCTTGCAGAAGTCACTTGCCGACGTGTTTCCACTGACTGCAATTTTACACAACCGTGTACATGTGGGACTTGCAGCAAGTTCGGCAAGTCGCCGAAGTCCACTTGCGCGAGTGTTTACACATTGGAAGTCGCTTGCGCAAGTAAACTTGTGCAAGTTTTCTTGGCAGTGGACACACGGCATAAGCTACAGGTAGCGATTATGAACCGTTAAAAAAAAACAATATTTTGGTGGTGCCACCGGTTCGTAATGTTGCTTCCATTGAGAAGAGCCGGCAAGAAACTCAATGGTTATTCTTTTCAAAGGAAAAATAATATTTGTATACATTTTCAAACAGCACCGGTTCCCGCAAGCAGCGCCCGAACCCGAGCATGATTGATATTCGGCTCGACCATCCCCTCCCTATTCATAATCTCAGCCAAAAGACGTCCACTGCTGGACATAGGCCTCCCCCAAGGCTCGCCACAATGCCCGGTGTTGCGCTGCCCGCATCCAGCGGATTCCCGCGACCTTCACCAGGTCGTCGGTCCACCTTGCGGGAGGCCTACCCACGCTACGCTTTCACGTAATTCATGGAGCCCCCCCCCTTTGTATTTGACAGTTCCCCCGTATCTCATATCCCACTGTATAAGTATTACATCTTCCTGTACTTAAATAGATATAAATAACAAAAGTGGTCAACAAACCCACTCATGTTGTCAACAAACTCACTCATGTTGTCAACAAACTCACTCATGTTGTCAACAAACTCACTCATAATGTCAACAAACTCACTCATGTTGTCAAAAAACTCACTCATGTTGTGAACAAACTCACTCATGTTGTCAACAAACTCACTTATGTTGTCAACAAACTCACTCATGTTGTCAACAAACTCACTCATGTTGTCAACAAACTCACTCATGTTGTCAACAAACTCACTCATGTTGTCAACAAACTCACTCATGTTGTCAACAAACTCACTCATCATGTCAACAAACTCACTTATGTTGTCAACAAACTCACTCATGTTGTCAACAAACTCTCATGTTGTCAAAAAACTCACTCATGTTGTCAACAAACTCACTCATGTTGTCAACAAACTCACTCATGTTGTCAACAAACTCACTCATGTTGTCAACAAACTGACTCATGTTGTCAACAAACTCACTTATGTTGTCAACAAACTCACTCATGTTGTCAACAAACTCTCATGTTGTCAAAAAACTCACTCATGTTGTCAACAAACTCACTCATGTTGTCAACAAACTCACTCATGTTGTCAACAAACTCACTCATGTTGTCAACAAACTCACTCATGTTGTCAACAAACTCACTCATCATGTCAACAAACTCACTCATATTGTCAACAAACTCACTCATGTTGTCAACAAACTCACTCATGTTGTGAACAAACTCACTTATGTTGTCAACAAACTCACTTATGTTGTCAACAAACTCACTCATGTTGTCAACAAACTCACTCATGTTGTCAACAAACTCACTCATGTTGTCAACAAACTCACTCATGTTGTCAACAAACTCACTCATGTTGTCAACAAACTCACTCATGTTGTCAACAAACTCACTCATGTTGTCAACAAACACACTCATGTTGTCAACAAACTCACTCATGTTGTCAACAAACTCACTCATGTTGTCAACAAACTCACTCATGTTGTCAACAAACTCACTCATGTTGTCAACAAACACACTCATGTTGTCAACAAACTCACTCATGTTGTCAACAAACTCACTCATGTTGTCGTTGTGGTCCATGGGGTCCCCGTCCTCGCTGATGTAACCCGGCGGCGGCGTCTCCACCGTCGACGAACTCCTGCACAACACCATCGTTAACAACTGTATACTATACAGGGTTATTGGTATAACCACAGAGTAAAGACTAAAGAAAGAGGTGCCCTTATTAGATATATGTCTGAAAAAATACTTGGTCATTGTTTTTTCATTTTCATTGTTCTATCTACCGGTAAATAGTTGAACTACTCGCTTCGTTTTATGTCGATGTTAGTACTAGGCCGACCACTCGGCCGAGTTGCTTAGGGCCAGTCCCCTTAGTAATTGGTCCATGGGTATAACACTAACAACCTTGCGTATTACTGACATTAAAAACAACAACTTTTGTTCTATGACTTTTTACAAAACAAAAAATCACTTTCTAAAATGTATGAAAAAAGAAATTTTCTCATCTAGAGGAAAGCCATGGTACGTGGTTGTATTCCACTTTGCCCTAAAGTGCCTAAACGTACCACGGCTATTCTCTAGATGTTTCTTGTTTCATACATTTTAGTGTGATTTATTGTATTTTTTTTTTATGTTGTGTTTTTTTATGAAAGTTGTTGTTTTTGATGTCAGTAATACGCCCCTGCAAGGTTGTTAGTTTTTTACCAATAACCCTGTATAACCACGACTGTTACTCCTGTAAGCCAGGATCGACAGTGTCCAACGATGACGCCGAGGTTTGACCCTCGACGAGTCCCGGGGATCAGCTAAGTTGTCTTGGAACCCGCACGAAATTAATCAAAAGAAAGGATAGGAGTTGAAAGAAGATAAAGTAAGAGTTATTTTTTTTGTAACAGGACTGCGGTGGAAATAAAGCGTACGGCCCGCCTGATGTTAAGCAGTTACCGTAGCCTATAGATGCTTGCAATGCCAAAGGCATTGCTCGCACACTGCCGATCTGAAGGGGAGTGGGATGGAGGGAGGGGAAGGGGGGTATTGGCCTTCCGGCTCTCTCACTCATCGTACGAAACTCGGCTGTAATAGCTGCTTTATGCCGATCTTCTGTGAGAGGGTGGTACCACCCCGGTCGAGCTAGCCCGTATATGAGCTGCAGTCAATTGACTACAGCTTGACTCTACCACTTTTGAAGTAGAGTTAGTAAGTGGTGGTTGCTCGTAGAACGGATGGCCGATGGGGCCGCAAAGTTGTCGAGTGGCGGCCGCGCACCGGGAAGCGTAGCGTGGGTAGGCCTCCCACAAGGTGGACCGACGACCTGGTGAAGGTCGCGGGAATCCGCTGGTGCGGGCAGCGCAAGACCGGGCATTGTGGCGAACCTTGGGGGAGGCCTATGCCCAGCAGTGGACGTATTTCGGCTGAGATGATGGTATGTGGTGGTGTACTGACACGTGCACGGTGGTGTTGCCGGGCACCTGCTGCGCCAGCGTCGCCTCCAGGTACATGGCGCTGTGCGCGCCCACGCCCACGCCCGCTCCCACGCCCACGCCCACGCCCACCGTCTGCATCACACTGCACAAACAATACCATACCACACTTGTAGTCCGTTCATTCTAAAAATGCACGCCCCTCCATTAACCGTGATAATTTTTATTTTTTTTATTTTTATCAAAGCACATTTCATTTTTACATTAGCTTGTGCATAGAACAAAAATACTCCTGGACGTTGACTCGTCTCTAATATCTATCTATCATCATCATCATCATCATCATCATCTTCTATCATCGTCTCATATCAACATCAACACTTTACTTCCAGAACAGATATATTTCACTAGTGGAGGGGCGTGCATTTTTAGATTGAAACATCTCTGCCACAATTGTACTAAGAGTGATTGACACAAATGATGACGCCCCATTATCACTAGATGTCACAAATGACGACCCATACCCATAAATAATGACCCCGCCCTTTCACTATGTCACAAAAGATGACCCTGCACTCCAACTATGTCACAAATAATTACCCCTTATTCCCACAATCTCACAAATGACAGCCCCAAATTCTCATAATGTCACAAATAATGTCCTCGCACTCCAACTATGTCACAAATGACGGCCCCAAATCCCCAGAATGTCACAAATGACTACCACCAAATTCCTGGAATGTCACAAAATATGACCCCCAAATACCCAGAATGTCACAAATGACGACCACCAAATTCCTGGAATATCACATACATAATATAATTACCTCGACCTCCCACAATGTCACAAAATATGACCTTCAAATACTCCGAATGTCACAAAATATGACCTTCAAATACCCCCAATGTCACAAAATATGACCCCACCTCCCTTCAAAGCTACAGATGTTGCGATAAACTCACGTGGGCTCGGTGTGTTCGTGGTGCAGGTGGTAGTCGGTGTAGGGCGGCGGCGGCCGCGCTTCGCCCTCGCAGCGCGGCACCAGGATCGGCGGCAGCGCTACCGGGGAAACATACAACCCATCTTAATTTGCCTTATGTACGCCATACACGCTACGGTCTACCGGAGAAGTTACCTTCGCAGGTTTGCCTGTGTGTGGGGACGTGGGTACAACCGGAGTGGTCTTCAAAATAATTGATTTTCAATCTTGCTCCGGTCACCTGCGCAGGTTTTAAAATCTTCCCAGGTATATTCCCACACACACTCCAGTCATATCTGTACAGGTGAGCATTTCCGGTACACCGTAGCGTGTATGGCGAGCATTAGGGTCCGATCGAGATCTCGGTATCGGCCGTTTTCGGCTAAAATGTATGTCTCGGTGTCGGCGAAAATTTTGAGAAAATCGAGACTGAGGAATTTGTGTAATTTAAAGTTGGCTCGCAGTCTCGCTCGGTCGGCTGGTAGAGTATTTTTGGGATTTTTCTATGCTGTGACCTTTCTCGGCCAGTAAAAACTAGCCTTGGTCGGACCGGAAAAAAATTAATTGTCCTAGGGGTAGACAAAATTTATACACCAACACAAAGAAAAAACGTACCTGGCGAGTCTATTTTATTATAATGGTAAGGATTGATGCACACTTCGTCTTTCTTTAGTTGGTACGCATACTCGCAGTGGTCAACAGGCTTTAGTTCATGTTGGCTCTGAAACAGAAACAATATTTTTACACAACTGCCCTAAAAAGGAGTGTATATGTTTGATGTAAGAATGTATGAGATCCTTTGTCCTACCATAACTTCTAAATGCCTGAACAGTGGAGTTAATACCGTCACAAAGATGAATTGCGGCAATTCAGCTAAAGCAATTCATTTTTCCAAACCTCCAGTAGAATCCCCTAAATTTCCGTGAAACTGTCACGAATGGCGTAAAATGTGTCACTATTCTACAGAAATTTAGCGGAATTTCTAAGGATTCCTCAGAAAATCGGAAAAATGAATTGCAATGCAATTCATTAGCACTATTGCATAAGGACCGTATTAGGTCCGCAGATTTGGATATATACAACACACACACACACACCTAGAACACACTTTTTGACACATCAAGTGATAAACTTGTGGAACTCTCTCCCAGAAATAGTGATAAGTGCTCCAACAGTGAACAGTTTTAAAAATAGACTTGACGGACATTTAAAATATGAATAAATACAAGTGCAGTGATATACACGCATCAGCTCAAAGCTGCTAGTGTATCAATAAATAATAATAAATAATAATATGGGGTATCATTAGAATCCTTAGATCGTTATTAATTAATATTATAGTATTACAGTTCTATGTCAAAGTAAGTAAAGTTGAATTGTAATTTTTATTAGATTAGTAGGTTCATTCCCACGATAACCATCTATCCTGAACTTTAGGGTCACTTCAAACAGAAAAATCCTCTCGCAGGCTGGAGCCCTCTCTGACCGCAATTTGGAAGCACGACTGTGTCGATATTCATACAATTCTCTACTATGGGCTGTGGTAATACGGTCCTGTCCTATACGGTAAATTGCTGGGGCATTTTTCCATTGTCATAACTGACCCTAATGGCCGGCGCACACTGGGGACAGCAGGGGAGAGGATTTAAATATTTATCAATTGAATTTAATACTTATCCAATCGAAATAAGGTATATATTTCAACGCTCGGTGATCGACCCTGGAGCATCTCGGAGCAGTTTTCTCGGTGCACCGAAGAGCACGCCGGAGCACCTTATTTCAATTGGATAAGTATTAAATTCGATTGATAAAAAATGAAATGCTCTCCCCTGCCGTCGTCAGTGTGCGCCGGCCATAAGTGTGGTGATATTTAATACTGACTTGAAGCTGCGGCCAGCGCCACAGCCGGCAGTAGACAACATGCGGCAACCCCTTGCGGTACTGGCCGTTTATCACGTTGTCGTTCGGCTTAACCCTGAACAAAAGAAACAATTATTGTGTTTTTATATGTGACTAAGATGCAAACTGATCCTATTAAAAGTAACGATATAAGAAAAAAACAAAGCTTATAGATGCACTCCATATGGCCGCCAAACTGAAGTGGAAATGGGCGGGACATGCAGCGAGACTAAAAGATAACCGCTGGAGTGAGAGGATTATACACTGGTACCCCCGGGAGGAAAAGAGGAAGGCCACAAAAAGGATGGAAAGATGATATCGTGCAAGTAACAGGAAGAGTTTGGACTCGAGTGGCACAAGACAGGGACAAGTGGGATGGGATGGAGGAGGCCTACATGGCCTGGATGACCTTAACATAACTTATATTACTACTTTTATAAATGTAACACTTTTTTTTAGGGAAATAAAGGCTTTATTATTTTATTTATTTTATTTAAGATGCAAACAACCTATAACAAAGGTCGCTCGGTCGTTGCATGAGGGTTGGACTGACAGCTAACTCGCTCATCGTACGAAACGCAGCTGTAATAGCTACTTTACGCCGGTCTTGTGAGAGGGTGGTACTACCCTGTCGGGTCAGCCCGTATACTGCAGTCAATTGGCTACAGTTTGGCTCTGCCACCAATAAGAAATGTCTAAGAGGTCAGTGACTTTAGCTTTGTTTGAACGTTCAAAACACATGTTTCAAAGTCGGTGTTTTAATTTTAAAATAGATTATAATACTTGCTAGCTTAGTTGGAGGGACTAATGGGATAACAGTAACTAATAATATGAATAACCTCACATTTCTAATAATAAGTTTTGTAAAAAAATAATGTTTTAAACAATTCCTGGTTTATACAATTTTTGGATTTAATTTTCAACATTAGCAGTGGTAGCCGATTGGTTAAGCATGCGTCTTGCGGGCTTAAGGTCCTGGGTTCAAACCCTGGCTCACACCTCTAGATTTTTCGAAATCGATGTGTGAATCATAACTTTAATATGATTATCACTTGGTTACAGTGAAGGAAAAACATCGTGAGGAAACCTGCATGTCTTTAGTCATGTGAAATCCACCAACCCACACTGGGCCAGCATGGTGGATTATGGCCTGAATCCCTCTCGCATTGAGGGGAGGCCCGTGCCCAGCAGTGGGACGTTAAAAGGGCTAAATTATTATTATTATTACTTAATTTTCAACACTGATAAGAAGCCTAGTGAAATAAGTAGTGAAGTGAAAATCACTAACATTATCCAATAGAAACTGCGTTTCCTAGTTCAATAGGTATTTTTATTAGATTCTAATAGGTATCAAATATATATATTTCTTCACATTTTCGATCCCACAATAACAACAATACCGCGGTTTACACATCACAACACAAGAAACAAGTGATTTCGCATCGAAAAACCGTAATTAACGCATAAATTATCCAGGAACCGATATAAAAAACATGATATTTTTCAGCGAGATTTTATTACCTTCCAATAATTTGAGACGTAAGTATATCCTTTTAAACGGCCACAGTACACAAACGACACAAATAATGCTGAATTGTCTTTGTAAAAGCTCTAAAATTAGCAATTTACAAATTTACAAGGTTCAAAATACGGCAGCCATATTGGGCTGAGAGGCTTCGATTTGTTTTGACGGTGTTTTGACCTTTCCGATTTTGCGTCCTGGATAGAACGCGGCAAAATTGCGACGATCCGCTATTTGCTCCAAACTCATTTGTTGGTAGCGACTTCGTAATTTGGTCGGGTTATGTGACCCGACGAAATAACCCGGCCATGAAAAAAATTCGTTCAAAAACTTGTTTTTTTTTTTTAAATAGGTATCACGCAATAAAAATTAGGAAATTAGGATGGTAGGTACATTTTTAATTACAAATTATTTCTAACAAGATTCTAGTTTGAAAATGCCGCTACAAAAAAAAATTGCATCTATTTTAGTGCGAATATGAACGTACTTTTATTAGCTCAATTTTAGCAATAAAGCTCCGTTGATCTAAAGTAGACTACAACTTAACAATATTAGAGTTCAGAATACATAAAAATAGCCTCCGGAAATGTCACATTCTGAACGATTGTAATCAAGGGAAAAAAATCAATAAATTAGCTGACCTGGGTATTGTGACACATTTAGTATGGCTATTTTGGCTTGAAATAGCTCTTTCCAACTCTTCAAGAGCCCCGCTCTTCTTTAATTTCTTGACTAAACTCTTCACTGCTTTCTCAGACCATTTATCTTCAGCAGCGGATGAACCTTCGGGCCCTTTTTTCCACCCCAACAGCCGCTTCACGACCGGCGGAGTTAGCGGAAACATACCGCAACGCTTCACTATTTAAATCATCAAATCAAACAAATCAGCATACGAATAGGAAATTATATTATTCGCGCACAAAAATAATACGATCCGTATTTAGATAAACTTTCGGCCATATTGCTATCGCTTGACAGTTGATTTGTCATTGACAATCTGTCAACGGTATCAATCATCACAATACTTTTGGTGTCTCTTTCACGCATAATTCTTTCAGCTATTTTGATTAATATTTTGCATTATTTCACTTTCTTTTCTGACAAACAAAGTTATAATATAAAATCTGAGTTTCATGATAGCATTAAAGTCGTGGAATTAAATTAATTATTTCACAATAGATATTATTATTAATTTTCTTTCTCTTTCCTGCATATTCTTTTTTTGCATTTCAGAGGCATCTGCAATGCATAGACAAATGTAATCAGCCTGTCTAAAAATAGAAACCGAAGTTATATTATAGTAGTTATAGATTTTATAGAAAATATACCGAGATTCATCTTTATCTATCAATTTTAGAATCTAATATATTTTCTATTTCTATTACACACGCAATGTGCGAAGATGAAAATTGTCATTATGAATCAATATGACTTAACATTAAAAACACACACGTGTTGTCTATGGATTCCTCGAATGGTTATTGTTTTGAATTTTGAAACAAATGGCGATGAAATTTATTCAATTGTTATTTTCAAAGATGTGCCAGTTGCTAAATGAAAGTTGTGATTTTTCGCATTGAAATCAAAGCCGCTGTAAGTAACTTACTATACGTTACCATACTATTTTATTAGCTTGTGTTTTTGCGTTGATTTTCACGCAAAATATTTACCGGTTGTGCATTGTCACTGGCCATCATCATTTATTTTATTCGGTGGCCAGTGTCAGTTTGTCACACTCCCCGATTTTGTAAAATGGCTTGGCCGGTTATAATTTTTATGAACAAATAAATAGATACTGTGCAAACTTTATTCTCACAACGTATTATTACTTTTTCCAACTTCTATTCACGCGCCACGAATTCACTGCTTTAAATTTTTACACTCAATGAAGACTTCAAATCGTCCTGTACTATAAATTGTTAATATTTGCCACAACATTATGAATTACAACATATTTCTGTAATAATATTATTTAACTTCTTGTTGTGCAGAGCTCATATATTGACGGGCCCGTTAGCGTGGTTGGCGCGGAGGCGACTTTCACGCTGCAGGTCGTAGGTTCGATTCCTACCCGAGACATGCATTTGTGTGCATGAACATGTCTGTATGTCCGGAGTCTGGGTGTATATGTATATTAAGTATGTATTTACAAATAAAAAAGTAGTATATGTAGTAATATCAGTTATCTGGTTTCCATAGTACAAGCTCTGCTTAGTTTGGGATCAGGTAGCCGTGTGTAAAAAATGTCCCAGGATATTATTATTATATATCATCTATCTACCTATAATATTATGATAAATAGTATAGGTATATACAGGCTGACTGGTTGAACACTTTACATATTGATATAGAGTCCTCTGTACTCGATTCTGGTTCTAATTATGTAAAAAATAGGTGCCTAATATTTGCTTAATTTATCTTTAATAATTATCCACTCAAAGCAATAAGCGTGGTCAGGATCGTACCTCCTTGATTTGACTTACCTATCAAGTGTCATTAACTCCGTTCGCGCAGAACACGCGTACTAGCGATAGCGTTCTATGCGAGGCACTGCGGTGTCCACAATTTCCGAGATTTAGCACATTAAATTAAGGGTTTCTGTGTAGTTCATTGGTATTTTTTTAAATGTTTCATATTACCATAATTTATCATGTCCTACAATATGTAAAGTGTTTAACCAGTCAGCCTGTATAGTGTATAGCTGTGGTGTATATGTACTTACATACTACTAAACTTAATTTCAGTTATATTGTCATTGTGGTCAAAGTTCTTCTTGATCATAATTCCATTGTCTTTATAGAAGCACCTACATAATTTTAAAATAAAATTTATTATAACTGCTGCATTCCAAACGACGTAATTTTGGTTATTTTCGTTCATAAATGTCGTTCCACATGAACTAACTTTTACTGAAAGTGATCATTATTATCGTTTTTAACAGTTTTTGTGAACGAAAATAACAAAAATTACGTCAATGGAACGCAGCAAATAATACAATACAATCCTGGGACTTATTTTTTTTTTTTTACACACGGCTACCTGATCCCAAACTAAGCAGAGCTTGTACTATGGAAACCAGATAACTGATATTACTACGTATACTACTTTTTTATTTGTAAATACATACTTAATATACATATACACCCAGACTCCGGACATACAGACATGTTCATGCACACAAATGCATGTCCCGGGTAGGAATCGAACCTACGACCTGCAGCGTGAAAGGCGCCTCCGCGCCAACCACGCTAACGGGCCCGTCTAATATATAGTTATAGTTTAATCTCTGTATGGAGAATACCAGCTTAAGTATAATTCTTGTTATCAGTAAATGATGTCGGAACTGCAGCCGTTGATTCTCTGTATGGAGAATGCCTCCGGTGAGGAGGTAGCTCTGAGCATTGAGCCGGACGATGACTTCCAGACTTTCCTGGTTAAAGCGAAGTAAGTTCACACATATACAGGGTTATTGGTAAAACCATAGAGTAAAGACTAAAGATAGAGGTGCCCTTATTAAATTTCCCTATGAAACAACGCGTGGATATTTTGCGCGGGGTGGCGCGGGTGGTGGGGGTTAAAAACTGGGAGGGCAATTTACAAGCTCAGCCCCCCCGATCTACCGGTAAATAGCATAACTACTGGGTTCGTTTTATTTCGATGTTAGTACGTAGTTTAACTTTTTCACACTAGATGTCACTACGTGTAGGTTCATATAAAAAACGTACCGAGGGTCGCCATCTAGTGTCGAATAGAATTATATTTGGGATGCGAACGATGGCAAGACGTCTGCACAGGACGAACGCCAACAGCACACTGACTTAAGCCACGCCTACTGTGATGACGTCACCGGCCAAGCTGTGCGATGTAATAGCAACGCGGCCTGGTAGCTTAGACCCAGTCCTTTATATGGTTCGTCTATGGGTAAAACACTAATAACCTTTCTGGGGCGTATTACTGACATCAAAAACAACAACTTTTGTTCTATGACTTTTTAAACAACAAAAAAAAAGATAACAAAAATTTCACACTCTATCTAATATGTATGAAACAAGAAAATATGATCATTTAAAGAATAGCCGTGGTCCGTTTAGGTATTTTAGGGCAAAGTGGAATACAACCACGTACCATAGCTTTCCTCTAGATGAGAAAAAAAAAATTGTCATACATTTTAGAAAGTGATTTTTTGTATTTTTTTTTTTGTTTTGTAAAAAGTCGTAGAACAAAAGTTGTTGTTTTTGATGTCAGTAATACGCTCCTGCAAGGTTGTTAGTGTTTTACCAATAACCCTGTAAAATACTTATATTACTCTAACTCAGTGTTTCCCAAACATTGTTCTGCCATGGCCTGGTAATTTTCATACTGTCCCTTTGTGGGTTGGGGTGTTGCCTTAGAGGCGCTATTAGGTTTAGGTTTAAGTATAACTGTGGGGAAAAGGACACGGGTCGAATTTGACCTCGAATGACCTTTGACCTTTAACCCCGAATGTCCTTTGACCTCAAGTAACCTTTGATATCGAATGTCATTTGACCTCGAGTGACGCACTCAAAAGTTTAAAAATGTTCTTACTATAACTGTCCAACTATATTTCGGTATCGGCTGTTTATTATAAGTAGGTATTATTTTATGGCGGGAATGCCGTGACCCAGTATTGTATTTTGATGGCCCGGTACCGGATCGCGACCCACCAAATGGGAAACGCTGCTTTAATTACTACATAATCAAGATATATTGGATAAACATACCAATGATAATCAATACTAGGTCAACAAATCAACACATAACGAACACTATAGTTCTGTTATAAATAAGCTTTCTTATCAATATAATTTTGAAATCATCGAAATCGGTCCATCCGTTGCGATTTCATAATACATTTTATATAATGTGCGGCATGTGCGTGTGACGTCACACGGGACCGTCGGATTGAAGGCGCGCTATACCCGCGCCGGCCCGCGCGCCGCCCGCGCCGCCGTTCATTACAAAGCGCGAGGTCTAAATGACGTCACAACAACCGCGCGCGAATTTCGCTTTTAAGTTCCGGCTCTCTAACTCATCGTACGCAACGCAACAGTAAGAGCTACTATACGCCGATGATCTGTGAGAAGTTGGTATTCCCAGGTCGAGCTAGCCCATATATGCGCTGCAGTCATTTGGCTACAGCTTGGCTTTACCACCAAATAAAGGCACTAACATTAGCGTATTGGTCTGACTACATCATATCTTTCCTTGTAGATGTCAACTGGGCTACGAAATAGATATCAACTCGATAACAAGAAACCAGCCCGTCTTACTCACGGACAACATATACCAATTCCTCATTAACACCGAACAGACCCTACCAGCAGATATTGGATCCAACATGGCACCAATATTGGAACCAACAATTCATCCAATGCTGGAACCAACAGACGACGCCAACGATCTAGTGTACATACTAGATGATGGTACCCAAATCAGAGCGTCCCAGATCCATTTCGACAACGAAGACCCTTTAGTCGATTTGACTGCGGAAAAAATACCGTTTATTCAGTACGTTGATGATTTCATAGATGATGACGTAGGGGTTTTCGATGGGGAGGTAAAAAAGATTAATATTACGGCTAGTCCAGTTTCACGTTGGTCTAATAATGAAAGCCCTAAATGTAGCTTCCTAAATTCCCTGCCTTTCAAGCTAGTCTGTAATAATACGTCTGGATTTGAAGCCCAGTTCACTAAATACTTAGAAGCAAACCAAAAAACATACGCGACGTTAAACACAGTGACAGCCCGCAACAAGTCCCCGAAAAGCTTAATAAAAGACAACTTCAAAAACTACGATTACCAGAGAAATGATAATTTGACTAGAGAGGATATTTTGAACATGTTCAAAGACTCGCCCATGACGTCATTGCCGTACGACCAAGGTTATACTGAAAGGAGACATGTCAGGAAGACGGACCCGTCCAGACTTGTCCATAAAAATTGGTCTAAACCTATATCCTATGTCGATATCGATGGTATGGTAATAGGCGATAGCGAGAGTCAATCGTGTTTTATTTGCGCTAAACATGTTGATAGTTCCATAGACAAGCTATATTTGTTCGATAACGAAGACCAGAGACTACACAGATGCTCTCCACAAAAGAAAATGTCGACGCAACTGAAGATTATCTGTGAGAATTGTTTGAATCAATACTTTAAACCGAGTAGAATGAAAAGCGCGAATCAGTTTCTAGGTTCTGACGAGTATTTAGTCATAAAAAATAACCAACAGTATATTTTCCAAAAGATTAAAAACTTCAGCGTGCATTTTGGTACCATAAACAAGGTAGACAAGGATGAGTTCGTGAAAGTGGAAATAGGACCGGACGGTGAGATTATTACTAAACCAATCAACGACCCGAGATCCGATGACGTCATCATAGTTAAAGATGAGGCGAAAGAGTGTAGTTCCAGCGACGTTGAGATCATAGAGCCGGAACCGGAAATAGACAATATCATAGACAATTTGGAGGATGCGGATGAGGAGGTTAAAGAGTTTTTGGGAAAGTACCAGAGTGATAGCAATGTTGATGAACTTAAATGCAGGTAAGAAAATGCATACTTTGAGTATCCAATATCGCCAGACTAACACACCAACTGTATGGTCCCAAACTAAGCAACGCTTGTACGATAGCTACCACACAATGGACTGGGGGCGATCCCTGTGACACCCAGACCAGCGCAAATTACGAAAAGGCCGTTTTAGAAATTTGCCTCTGCCGGGAATTGAACCCGCAATCACCCGATGTAGTGAGCCAAACGTCAACAAATGTAGAACTTATGGCTCTGGGACGGACAGACGGATGGACGAACGGAATGTATGTTCTTATTAGGATTCCTTGTAGGGACTAATAAATAATCCTGGGACATTATTTTACACACGGCTACCTGATCCCAAACTAAGCAAAGCTTGTACTATGGAAACCAGATAACTGATATTACTACATATACTACTTTTTGTTTGTAAATACATACTTCATATACATAATTACACCCAGACTCGGGACTTACAGACATGTTCATGCACACAAATGCATGTCTCTGGTAGGAATCGAACCTACGACCTGCAGCGTGATAGGCGGAATCTTACCAACCACGCCAACGGGCCGTCAAACGACGTCAATGGACAATTGTGAAGAGATTCGAGGCCCTGGACGATCTTATAAGGGTTCCTTGTATTATTAGTATTAGTCCCTACCATAGAGTAAAGACTAAAGATAGAGGTGCCCTTATTAGATTTCCCTATGAAACAACGCGTGGAAATTTTGCGCGGGGTGGCGCGGGTGGTGGGGGTTAAAAACTGGGAGGGTAATTTACAAGCTCCGCCTCCCCGATCTACCGGTAAATAGCATAACTGCTGGGTTCGTTTTATTTCGATGTTAGTACGTAGTTTAACTTTTTCACACTAGATGTCACTAAGTCACTTTCATATGAAAAACGTACCGAGGGTCGCCATCTAGTGTCGAATAGAATTATATTTGGGATGCGAACGTTGGCAAGACGTCTGCACAGGACGAACGCCAACAGCACACTGACTTAAGCGTGGCGCAGCGTACTGTGATGACGTCACCGGCCGAGCTGTGCGATGTAATAGCAACGCGGCCTGGTAGCTTAGACCCAGTCCTTTATATGGTTCGTCTATGGTCCCTACTATGGAACCCTAAAAATTAAACATACTAATATTTTTGAGACAAGTTAATAAAACAACAATGTGATTCCACAGGTTCTGTGAGCGTATATTCGCGGCTGTACCCGAATTGATGGAACACTGTGAAACGCATAAGCACGATTTGGACGACGGCGAAGTGTATCCTTGCCCGCTCTGTAATTATGGTAAGTTCACCAGAAATGGCGAGCTTATCACTTTATACAACTAAGGTGACAAACAAGCGTACGGCCCGCCTGATGTTAAGCAGTTACCGTAGCCTAGCAATACCAAAGGCATTGCTCGCACGTTGCCGACCTAAAGGGGAGGGGAAGGGGGGGTTGGGGGGTTGGGCTTCCGGCTCTCCCACTCGTACGAAACGCAACTGCAATACCTACGTTACGCCAATCTTCTGTGAGAGGGCTATGGTCCGGTGTAGTGGGCAGAGTCCTTTATGTCACTGACTGTACATATTTATTTTCAGGCTACGCTAATCTGAAATGGCTGAAAGGTCATTTGAAAGCTGCCCATGAAAAAACAAAATCAAATGATGTGAAAGAATCTAATACGAATATAGGTAAATATATTTTTCATCACTGATACGCGGAAAGTAGGTCGAAAGGTGCCTGAAGAGCCGACAGAAGGTGATACTTTTCTGATCGGGCAAAATCGTTGACAGAACGGGCTCAATCGTATATCCAGAAAACGATTGGGCCCGTTCTTTCAAAGATTCTGTCAAATTATAAAAAAATACGAGTTTCTATTGAACTATGTTCCAGCCAAAGAGAATTTAATAGTTCCAACCTTCTTACATCCACTCAATTACAGCGCGATGTAAAATTGAAATAACATAAAGTTAAGTATTAATTAAAGAATATATTTTTTTAAATGACTTTATTATAATTTACTTTCAACTATTTCTTTAAAATAACATACATTTGGGCAAAATATTTACAAATTTTCCCTAAATCAATCACAAATCGTTCCTGCTCCGAATCTATAATCACAGACTAAAACCTTTTATAATGTTTGAAAAAGTACTGGCCTCTAAAAAAAACAAAGTGACAGCGTCAAAATATCAAAAAGCAAAATACGCAATCTACGTCAGTATACATGTGTTTGTATGTGTAAATGTTCACTATTTTTTCTTTAGCTACTAAATTATTTTATTATTACTTTCCTTGTATACGTGATGAAAAGCACAGTGTTTATCTCGGGTTAAAGTAACTTATTATTGGTCCCTCGAACTATTAGCGCCCTCGCTACACTCGGGCGCTAAACCCCGTCTCGGGGCCAATTAATAAGTTACTTTTCCCCTCGGATAACAATGTACTATGTTTAGCTAACCTCAGACCACAGACGACGCCAGACTTACACACCAACTGTATGGTCCCAAACTAAGCAACGCTTGTACTATGGGTACCATACAATGGACTGGGGGCGATCCCAGTGACACCCAGACCAGGGCAAATAACGAAAAGGCCGTCTCCGAAATTTTCCTTTGGCGGGAATCGAACCCGCAATCACCCGATGCAGTGAGCCGAGCGGCCAACGCTCGAACTACTGCGCCAAGCGGTCGTTTAAGGGTTTAACAATATGTTAGTTTTTAACTAGACCCTTATTTTTTGACGGGCCCGTTGGCGTGGTTGGTTAAGATCCCGCCTATCACACTGCAGGTCGTAGGTTCGATCCCTACCCGGGACATGCATTTGTGTGCATGAAAATGTCTGTATGTCCGTGTCTGGGTGTAATTATGTATATTAAGTATGTATTTACAAACAAAAAGTAGTATATGTAGTAATATCAGTTATCTGGTTTCCATAGTACAAGCTCTGCTTAGTTTTTGAACAGGAAGCCGTGTGTAAAAGAATGGCTCAGGATATTTATTATAATTTTTTCATCACTCATAAGCGGAAAGTAGGTCGAAAGGTGCCTGAAGACCCGACAGAAGGTGATACTTTTTAGGTCGGGCAAATTCGTTGACAGAACAGGCACAATCGTATATCCAGATATACGATTGTGCCCGCTCTGTCAACGATTATGTAAATTATAAAAAAAATACGAGTTCTATTTTCACATTTCTATTGAACCATGTTCCAACCAAAGAGAATGTAATAGTTTCAACCTTCTTACAAACACAAAAAAAAACAAAATGACGGGTAAGCGGTGATCCGATCTTCATTTATTTATTTACTTAATTTATGTTTTTATTTTTACTTTCCTTGTATTCGTGATGGAAAGCACAGTGTTTATCTCGGGTTAAAGTAACTTATTATTGGTCCCTCGAACTATTAGCGCCTTCGCTACGCTCGGGTGCCAAACCCCGTCTCGGGACCAATTAATAAGTTACTTTGCCCCTCGCATAACAATGTACTATTATTTGTCTAGAAGAGCAAAAGCCAGAAGAGTCTTCACCAATCGCTGGCCGTACTAGAAGCTCTAATAAGAAGAGTGAAAACGAAAAAGGTATGTCTTTCACACCATTATGTCAGCCAAAAGACGTCCACTATTGGACATAGGCCTCCCCCAAGGTTTTCCACGACGACCGGTCCTGTGCTACTTGCATCCAGTTCCCCGCGACCTTCACTAGGTCGTCGGTCCACCTTGTGGGTATACCCACGCTGCGTGTTCCGGTACGTGGTCGCTCAAGAACCTTTCTGGCCCATCGGCCATCAGTTCTTCTGGCTATGTGCCGCCGACTGCTACTTCAGCCTAATTCGCAGCGCTATGTCGGTGACCATGTTATGTTTATATATCATACAATATGTTAAAAAACCCCTGTCCGAGCCGAAACCGGTATTTAGGTTTCCCAATCACATGACCAAATAAAATAAAATAAATTAAATATTCATGATAGTAAACATATTAATGACAATTTAAAATGCCATTTTTTTTTTGCCTTTTTCCCTAAAAATGTAGCAAATTTTAAAAATATGACAACACCGTTACCGGAAGTAATTATGTTAGATCGTGTGGCGGCACCTCTGACCACAAAGTATGTGATAACGTCATTTTATGTTTATTTTTTTATGTAAACGGGGTACTTGTTTTCCAAAAAAATATGGGAGGCCTTTGCCCAGCAGTGGGACACTTACTATGCTAAAAAATATTTTTTTTTTTTTCAAAAATTAAAAAAAATAAATTAAAAATATTTTTTTTACAAAAATAGAATCTAATCTCGATACCCAACAATACGTTTTCGGGTCGGACAGGGTTTTCTTAACATGTTGTATAACATGTCGGAGATAGCACATTTTAAAAAGTATTGAACGATCGAAATGGGACGACAGCGCCATCTGTAGGCGTTGGACAGAGTCCACTTGCGTTCGCTGGGATCGGCGGAGAGCTCAGTACGGTTTGCACCGCCGAACGGTCAAGACGTGCGATTGGAAACTGTCGTCGTGCCATTTCAAATTACTTGGAGAACGTTATAGTCCCCCTATACGCTCACAATACGAGACAGCTACGGCCCCATCCTTCGGTCTTCGACAACTATAATAACAGGGGAACTTCCGTGCGTTTAAGCGCTTTTGCCATACCTATTATTGGAATCAAGTATAACTAGCTCACGAGTTTAGGTCCAAATAGTCAAATTACTGTCCGTGGTGCGTTACAACTGGTCTTCCACTAGTTGTAACAGTCTTATTTCTGTGGCTACCAGCCTATACTGTTATTATTGTCTCCCGCTTTGTTATGGAGGGATTCTTCAGGGCTTTCTTTTGATTAAATTCGTGCGGGGTCCAAGACAACTTAGCTTGTCCCCGGGACTCGTCGAGGGTCAAACCTCGGCGTCATCGTTGGACACTGTCGATCCTGGCTTACAGGAGAAACAGTGGTGGGAGCGTGTGGCGGGACGAGTCCCATAAAAAAAACCTTTGTGGTTAAATTTTATAAAAGTATCCTTTCAAATTTATAGAAACAGAAAATAAATCGGAAGAGAACAAACTAGAATCGAATAATGAACCGGTTAGTGATCGATAATATAATCAATCAATTGAAATCGTTGTATAATAGTGGTAGATATAGGAAAGTTGGACAAAAAATAATTACAATTAATTAATTGCAATTTAATTTGATTGCGAGTGGAAGTCACAATTAACCATTAATTATGCTTTGTTTCCGATTGACAAACAAATCACAATTAATTGTTAATTGTGATTTCCACATGCAAATCAATTCAATTGCAATTAATTAATTGTAATTAGTTTTTTTCCCGACTCTGAGATACAGTAGTAGCACAGGTAGTAGGTAGTTAAGTAGTCATTATTCATTACTTGTACTTACTTACGGTTGGTTTAGATTCCGCCTTTCACGCTGCGGGTCGTAGGTTCGATTCCTACCCGGGACATGCATTTGTGTGCATGAACATGTCTGTATGTCCCGAGTCTGGGTGTATATGTATATTAAGTATGTATTTACAAACAAAAAGTAGTATATGTAGTAATATCAGTTATCTGGTTTCCATAGTACAAGCTCTGCTTAGTTTGGGATCAGGTAGCCGTGTGTAAAAGAATGTACCAGGATATTTATGTGTTTGGAACAGGCCGGGCCTCTCATGAAGACGGAGGTAAAGCAAGAATGTGTGGACACCAGTGAAGATGAGATTTGGATAGTTCACACAGCCGATGCAGAAGCACCGCAGGACCTCCAGAAACTACTGGACGCAGCTAAGGTACGATACAATTCAACGAGGACCGCTTCTTATCGTATGGTTCCCTGGTACCTGGTGTCAGAGTTGTTCAAGCCGCTCGCCTCTGACAAGGCTTAACGACTGTCTAGATGACAACAACCGGGAACGACTTTTTACGTGCGCTCCGAAGCACGGATACGTTCAGTTGAAATGCCCCTAAATGGTCACCCATCTCTGACTGACCTTGCCAAGCATTGCTTAACCCCCGATAGTTTACGATCGGCAAGCACTGTATTCTATTAATTTCATAATTTCTACTATTTTTTTCTACTAATTTATTTTCAATAGGTCGGCGATACCTCAAACAATGGCGGAACCGGAAAAACGAACAAATGTTTTAACTGCAGGTATTTCATCACATTTTTTTTTATCAGACATATATAATATACAGGGTGAAATGGAATTCATTGGACAAACTTAATATTACAACAATCAAACAAAATTAAAATAATTATAAAAAAAAATATTTTATGTGTTTTAATTTATTATTATTTTATAAATGAAAAATAAAAAGACGCGTTAATATGAACTTAATTCCGCACTTACATATATGGAATAATTTTTTGTTAAGTACTTTTGTTTATCCACTTAGATAACTTTCATCCACCAGATAAATATGGCGTTCTGACAGTTATTCCATTTAATATCTGTCAATGCTATATTTATTTGATGGATAAAAGTTAACCGACGATTCTGCGAAAGCGACTGTAGCCTAGGGGTGAACAGGTTGGGCTATCAATCAGAAGGTCCCAGGTTCGATCCCCGGTGGGGCATGCACCAATGGATGAATTTTCATCTATGTGCATGATTTACAGTTCGCTGACGGTGAGGGAAAACATCGTGAGGAAACCTATCTATCCCTCGGGATTAGGTAATAGTCAGTTCCTGTATACACGGCGACACGGTTCACCACCTGTCACGTTGGGTTCTGACTATCTGGTGAAACGTGGGCTTTGAGTTGGTTAATACCTCCACAATATGGTGGTGTATGGCCACTCAAGCCTCAGACTACCCCCGAAAGGGGATAAAAGTCGTGACGTTACATTACATTTTACGATTCTGAAACAGGCGCTTAATCTATTTTATTACTGTTTTTTACGAATCAACAGTCAAATATTCTCAAACGCGGAAACACTGAACGCGCATCGATGTAGGAAGCGCGGCCGGAAACGGAAGACGAAAGAAGACGATAGTCTTATATGCATACCCACAAAGGAGGATTTCATAAAGGTTGGTACCATGGACCAATTACTAAGGGGACTGGCCCTAAGCAACTCGGCCGAGTGGTCGGCCTAGTACTAACATCGACATAAAACGAAGCGAGTAGTTCAACTATTTACCGGTAGATAGAACAATGAAAATGAAAAAACAATGACCACGTTTTTTTTTTTCATACATATATCTAGTAAGGGCACCTCTTTCTTTAGTCTTTACTATGTGGTTGGTACAGATTCGATAATCCATCTTGAGGTGTTAGGTTTGATACCCAAAGGGCCTACTTACAAACGAAAACGAAATTTCGGACGAAATTTCCCGTATTTCCTATTACATTTCTCATTCTTTCCGACATTTCTTACGAACGAAAATTGTTTGACGTCTTCGTCGTCGTCGAATCTAGACGTCGAACAATTTTCGTTCGTAAGAAATGTCGGAATCAATGAGAAACGTAGTGGGATATACGCGAAATTTGGTCCGAAATTTCGTTTTCGTTTGTAAGTAGGCCCTCTGGGTATCAAACCTAACACCTCAAGATGGATTATCGAATCTGTACCAACCACATAATAAAGACTAAAGAAAGAGGACTTTAGGACTTTAGGGAGTTGTGCGGAGATTTAGAAATACCAAAAGTCAAAAGTCGTGACGTTATATTTTTTGTATTTTATATTTCTTATTTTTTTACTTTTCTCCAGTATTTTCCGCATTTCATTTGGTTTTCTGCTCCCCTATATCCACACTCTAAGCACTCCGAGACACGTATTTTGAAAAAAAATCCATGGAAATTTTATTGTAATATTGATGATTGGTTGTAAGGAATAAATGTTGCTATGCAACTTGTCTAAAATTAAATGAAAATGCTGTATTTATTAGTGTTTTTTTTTGTATTTTTTTTTGCTATAGGCAAAAAAGCGTACGGCCCGCCTGATGTTAAGCAATAACCGTAGCCTCTCACTCATCATACGAAACGCAGCTGTAATAGCTGCTTTACGCCGATCTTCTGTGAGAGGGTGGTACTACCCCGGTCGAGCCATCCCAATGAGTATTATATCATAGTATATGTTTCAGCGTGCACAAGGAAGGCTTAGAAAAGTAGATACAACAGCTGATAGCGATCTTCTTGTGGTGGTGAGTAGTTTTACATTTTCCGGACTACCCCGGTGGAACCAGTCCGTATATCAGCTGCAGTCAATTGGCTACAGCTTGGCTGTACCAATAACCCACCTTTGCGTCGTCTATAGTTTATTGGTCTGTGGTTGGCAGCGTCCCCGCAAGAAGCGCGCCAAGGGCCCGACGTCAGACCCCCACATCGTGACCTGCCACAATTGTAACGAATCCTTCACCTCTAAAGTGAGGCTTAAGTTTCACATGTAAGTACCTAATTCTTAACTAGCATCAAATACATTTTTACCATTTATAAGAAAGGATGGTCCCATTGAGAAACATTTATAAATGCCAGATATTGGAAGGTTCCCCATTTAACCAAATGCCCCATTTTACCTAATGCCCGATTTTACGAAATGACCCATTTTATCACTTGTACTCATATCAAATTTTACCCGATATACCGTTTCGTCAGATCGCAAATTTTACCAGATGGTTCTACTCGATGCCCCATTGTACTAGACTACCCATTATACTAAGTGCCCCATTTTAACTGTGGCCCTATTTACCAGCTGCCCCATTTTACCAGATGCCCCATTTTACAAGATTTCCTATTTTACTAGGAGAGCTCTGCGGCTTTTAGTCTTATTATCCGTGGTTTCTACCAGGCAGTTCCACGAGTCCCCGAATCCCTTGACGGAAGGGGGGCAGTACAGCTGCCCGCAATGCGCCGGCGCGAGCTTCGCGACGGAGACCGCGCTGTTCGATCACGTGCACTTCCAGCACGATAAACACCGTCGATGGCATTGCCCCGTACACGGATGCGGGAAGACATTCTACCTCAGGTTAGCCAACATAAAGCGATGTAAATGTTTGTCATTATTATTATTTTTAACTTTACTTAATAACTAACTGTAATTTCAAACACAATTACTTTTATCGCTCTTTCCGTGAAAATATTTTAAATTTATTATTCTTTGAATTCTGCTTTCTTATAATTCTACTAAATATTTGTAGCCCTATAGCGCTCTGTATTACAATTAAATAACGGTTTCAACCATGTTTTAATTGGTTTTTATTTTATTAAAGTACGTCATAGCCTTATTGACTGTACGTTGTTGGCCAGAGTGGCCTCTACAACTTCACCCGGATAGCCTCGTCGAAATATCGCGCACATACAATATTATTATTATACGTAATAGCCCACATACAAATATGCAGGGCTAAACGGATCCTTCATTTTTTGAAGTCGGTTAAAGAGTGCGACATTGGTAATAGGGCGACGCTGACCAAGCACAGTCGCACGCACACGGACACGCGCCGCTACGCGTGCGACACGTGCGGCAAGCGCTTCCTCGACAAACAGACGCTGGACGAGCACGGAGTCACGCATCTGCAGGTATTTATAAAACTAAATAAAGAAATAAATGATTTAGACGAATTGTGACTTTTACTAGACGTGCCCTATTTTACCAGGTGCCCCATTTTACCAGTTGCCCCATTTTAGCAGCTGCCCCATTATAGCAGTTGCCTCATTTTAGCAGTTGTTCCATTTTAGCAGAGGCCTCATTTTACCAGGTGCTCCATTTTACCTGTTGCCCATTTCTATTGTGTTTTAAGGATCCGATTTGAAAATGAATGGAATGCAAATTGTTTAAAGTTAGATTTGAATTAATTTCGGTTCGGATGAAATACTTCTTCTCTTCTTTGCCTATCCTTATCCCATTTCATTTGGTGTCGGCTCTCCTCGTCATTCTTCGCCAGACGTTTCGGTTCTGGGTCGTCGAGTCATTTACTTGGGCTTGCTTCAGGTCATTGACTACGGACATCCAAGTGGAAAGGGGTCTGCCTCGCTTCTTCGGACCTGAGTTCATGTGGAGTTCATGTTCATGTGTTCTTCGGGCCTTCTCATTACATGGCCATACCACCTCAGGCGCGCTTCTGAGAGTTTCTCTTCGATGGGGCGGATCTTAAAACTTCCTCGAATATGCTCGTTTCTTACTCTGTCCTTGAGAGTGACACCTCCTGCCCATCTCAGCATCCTCATCTCGGTCGTGTGCACTTTTTGGATTTGGTTTTTTTTTTTACGACTATACTACTTGGTTTAAATGAAACTCGCCCGTGAGAGTCCCCGTATACCGCACGCACTAAAAACCAACGGTGTACCATCTTCAGCCTTTGGAAGGGCGCCACGGGATCGCACTAGCAGCATCGCGACGTCGAGATGTGACTCAGCTCGACTGTCAGATTGTCACGAGTCAATGTCAGCCCACTCCGACGTGGCGCCGCCCTGGTGGCAAAATCCTCTCATTTTAATTAATGTTTCGTTGTTGATGTGTTGCTTTGAACACAAAACAACGGTTGGAGTTGATTGGTGCAGATCAAGCCGTTCCAGTGCCACATCTGCCTGAAGCAGCTGACGCGGCGCTCGCGCCTGCGCATGCACCTGCGCGCGCACGAGGAGGAGCTGGCGCCCGCGCTGGTCGCAGTGTGCGCCGTCTGCGCGCGCGCGTTCCGCGACCACAGCGACGCGCAGGTCAGTGCACACACTACATACTAACCACAGAGTAAAGACTAACCCCCTTATTCATAGAAAGTTATGATCGTCTTGCAGTGGAATTACAAATCACATTTGTTCCTAAAAATGCTTTTCAAAACCATTTTAAACTGGCTAAAATCTCTATGAATAAGGGGGTAGGACTAAGAGTAAAGACTAAAGAAAGAGGTGCCCTTATCAGATATTTGTATGAAACAAAACGTGGTCATTGTTTTTTCATTTTCATTTTACTATTTACCGGTAAATTGTTTAACTACTCGCTTCGTTTTATGTCGATGTTAGTACTAGGCCGACCACTCGGCCGTCTTGCTTAGGGCCAGTCCCCTTAGTAACTGGTCCATGATACTAACTACACAGTAAATACCAAATAGGTCCAAATAGTCAAATAACTGTCCGTGGTGCGTTACAACTGGTCTTCCACCGGTTGTAACAGTCTTATATCTGTGGCTACCAGCCTATACTGTTATTATTGTCTCCCGCTTTGTTATTGAAGTGGATAATCTTCTTCCAACTCCTCCTATCCTTTCTTCTGATTAAATTCGTGCGGGTTCCAAGACAACTTAGCTTGTCCCCGGGACTCGTCGAGGGTCAAACCTCGGCGTCATCGTTGGACACTGTCGATCCTGGCTTACGGGACTAACAGTGGTAGGAGTGTGTGGCGGGGCATGTCCCATTTTTTACCCGACTACGGCGGAGGGTTATGATTTTGACCGGTATGTATGTATGTATGTGCATCTGTTCCCACCTAACTTCCAAACTACTTGTCGTAATTTGACAAATGAGGTATCGTTAGAAGCGGCTTAATGGCGCGCTCGTTATAGGCTATGTGACGTCACATAAAATTGCATATGGCGCCCTCTAGAGGACGTAATGTCATGAACTAAAAAAAAACATTTTTTGAGAAAACCGTGTGGGGTATCAAATGAAAAAGCTTGATGAGCACATTTCAATAATATATATATTGTTATCTATAACTCCAAAATAATTAAATAAAAAGTAAGTTTATAACCTAAAACCCGACTACTGAAAAATCGTGCTCTAAAAAGTATGAAACAAGAAAATATTCTTATCTGGAGGATAGCCGTGGTCCGTGTAGGTCCTTTAGGGTAAAATGGCATATGACCACGGACCACGGCTATCCTCTAGATAAGAATATTTTCTTGTTTCATACTTTTTAGAGCACGATTTTAGTCGGGTTTTAGTTTTATCGTACTTGTTTTACAACAGGAACACGCGCTCAAGTCATCGGAATGTATAGAAGTGTTCGCCAGTGAGCTGAAGGAAGAAACCGAAGAGGTGATGGTCCAGTTATCGCCCACCAGTGGGCTTGTCAGGCATACAGTGCAGATTGTCGGTGAGCTCATAACATAATAACATACCAGAATGTATATAGGGTCTTATCGAAATGACCACATACCCAGAATGTCCAAAATTACCTTGTACTCTAAATGACATCTCTCCCAAAATGACCATTTTCCCAAAATGACCATTTTCCCAAAATTACCTGTTTCTCAAAATGACCACTTCAAAAATAGTAACTCTCAACATTGACCATTTTCCTTGCCTATATTCTAAAATTACCACTTTCCCAATATGACCACTGTGCCAAAATAGTCACTTTACAAAAGTGACGACTTTTCAATAAATGCCCACGTTCCCAAAATGACATGATTTCCCAAAATAAACCCTAACAAAACGCCCACAATAGCAAAAAATACCTGTTTCTCTTATGACCAGTATCCCAAAATAGCAACTCTCCCAATGTGCCCATTTTCCTCGCCCACTCGCAATACGGCCACTGCGCACTGTCCCAAAATGACCACTTAATGAAAATGCCCACTTTCCCAAAATGACCTTATTTCCAATATACTTGTATTTCCTGATAGCATGGTAGCGTAGTTTGGGACCGTACAGTTCGTGTGTTGGTCTGGCGTCATTTTTTTTAATTTCTAGAGTCGCCCAAATTGTCAAAGCCGGTTGTACGTCAAGTGGCGAGTCCTAGAGGTGAACCATTGTTGTCGACTCTGTGCGACGAAGCGCGCGCGCTCATACGAGTTGTCGAAATCGAGAAAGCATTCCGATGCGAGTATTGTGAAGAGTGAGTACTGAATGATCTTGTAACGTCACGACTTTTTATCCCCATTCGGGGGTAGTCAGAGGCTTGAGTGGCCATACACCACCGCATTGTGGAGGTATTAACCAACTCAAAGCCCACGTTTCACCAGATATTCAGAACCCAACGTGACAGGTGGTGAACCTTTTCGCCGTGTATACAGGAACTGACTATTACCTAATCCTGAGGGATAGGTAGGTTTCCTCACGATGTTTTCCCTCACCGTCAGCGAACTGTTAATGATGAATGATCTTCTTCTTATCGTATGGTTCCCTGGTACCTGGTGTCAGAGTTGTTCAAGCCGTTCGCCTCTGACAAGGCTTAACGACTGTCTAGATGACAACAACCGGGACCGACTTTTTACGTGCCCTCCGAAGCACGGAGATGCTCAGTTCAAATGCCATGCAATGGTCACCCATCTCTTGACTGACCTTGCCAAGCGTTGCTTAACCTTCGATCGTTTACCGATCAGCGATTGATAAATAAATAATATCAGCTCTTTTAACGTTCCACTCCTGTGCACGGGCCTCCCGTCAATGCGAGGGGGATTCAGGCCACAATCCACCATTGGCCCAGTGCGGGTTTGACGGCCATTGCCTCCCTTAAAACGTTTAATTCATATACAGGGTGTTCTACTTAGAGAACGGTTTGAACACGCATCGTGCTATACATAAGAACGTCAAGAACCCATTCACATGCCACATATGTAAAGTCAGCTTCGCTACTTACTCCCGGTAAGTGTCTAAACTCAAATACGTTTCATCCCCCTGTAGTTTAATTCCCATGTAGTTTCATCCCCCGTAATTTCATCCTCCAGTAGATTCATCCCCCTGTAGTTTAAGCCCCCTGTTTTTTCATCCCCCTGTAGTTTCATCCTCCTGTATTTTTCATCGCCCTGTAGTTTCATCCCCTTGTAGTTTCATCCTCCTGTAGTTTCATCCCCCTGTAGTTTCAACTCCCTGTAGTTTCATCCTCTTGTAGTTTTCATCGCCCTGTAGTTTCATCCCCTTGTAGTTTCATCCTCCTGTAGTTTCATCCCCCTGTAGTTTCATCCCCCTGTAGTTTCATCCCCTGTAGTTTCATCCCCTGTAGTTTCATCCCTTTGCGATTTTACTGGTTGTATAGCCACAGAATACAGTAGAGCCAAGATCTAGATTCTAGAGGATAGCCGTTGTCCATGGTTATGTTCCACTTTGCCCTAAAGTACCTAAACAGACTGCGGCTAACCTCTAGATGAGAATATTTTCTTGTTTCATACTTTTAAAGCGTGATTTTTGTTAAATGTATTATTGTTTTGTAAAAAGTCATAGAACAAAAGTTGTTGTTTATTATTTTAGGAATACAGTCCTGCAAGGTTGTTAGTGTTTTACCAATAACCCTGTATAATATTGTTTTTAATTTTATTCTTATACCTATTTAGGTGAGTGTAAATAGTTAAGAAACCAGTACCACCCTCTCAAAGAAGATCGGCGTAAAGTAGCTATTACAGTTGCGTTTCGTACGATGAGTGAGAGAGCCGCAAGCCCAACCCCCCTCCCCCTCCCTCCATCCCACTCCCCTTCAGGTCGGCAATATGCGAGCAATGCCTTTGGTATTGTAAGCATCCATAGGCTACTTTAGGCTACTTTTTTTCCACCGAAGTCCTATTAAAAAAACAAACTAATTTGTCTGTACTAGTAAAAATCTAATAAACATTTTCTTCTCTCAGCCTGTATCCCAGTGCTGGGTGTAGGCCTCTCCTCTTTCACGCCATTCGTTCCGGTCCTATGCTAGTCTTGCCCAGCAAGAGCCGGCCACCTTTCTTATATCATCGGGCCATCTGGCTGATGGTCTGCCTCTCTCCCTACGTCCCCTTTAGGCCACCGCTCTGTTACCGCCGTTAGTGTTAATATACTCTAGATACGTTTATATTGTTGTTATTAATAATCTCGTAAATATCGGTAATAGTTGTACAACCCACAAGACGACGCATGGGTTCTACAAGCGGTCCCTAGCGGAGGCTAAGAAACAACCCTCCACGGAGACGTCGCAAGGGCCCTCCGCCACCGGCATCCTGGGCTACGGGGACTTCCCCGTCGTCAAGCACTTCCTCTGCGAGGTAACGACACGCAACACACATCTTACACACACCCCCACACAACACATACACACATACCACACAATACACATCTTACACACACCTCCACACAACACATACACACATACCACGCACCCTACCAAACAACTCACATTTTATCCACTACGCGACACAATACACCACACACATACCACGCACACTACTAAACAACACACATCTTATCCACATCTCCACACACCACACCACACATTCTACCCATGACTCTCACAACACACATGCTACTCACAACTCCACACAACACACCACACATTCTATCCATGCCTCACACAACACACATGCTACTCACAACTATAGATAAAAATCGATAGATAGATATAGATAAAAATAGATAGATATAGATAAAAATAGATAAAAAATCGACATTTAAAAAATCTTTACTCAGTTTATAGGTACTCCGTCATATCTCAACCTAAAAATGTAGTTATAATTAAGAAAAACATAGTCATCATCACCAACCGTTTTAAATCGTTTTTTTTTTTTTTTTTCAGTTTTATTCGCCTTTTTTCGTTTCAAACGGATTAGTTTAATTGGTTTTAAACCGGCCTTACATCTATACTCACAACTCCACACAAAACACCACACATTCTTCTCACGCCTCTATAAATCAAACCTTACTGCTACACACCTTTTTTCCGCCTAGGGGAACACACTTAACACCCTACCGACACACACATCCTACTCACACACCACACATTCTACCTACACCTCCATACAATTTAATAAGGTAGTTCGTTCCCTGAATAATGCGACTGGATTTCTCTCATCATACGAAACTCAGCTGTAATGGCTACTTTACGCCGATCTTCTGGTGGTACTACCCCGGTCGAGCCAGCCCGTTTATGAGCTGCAGTCAATTGGCTACAGCTTGGTTCTACCACCTTGAAAAGCTAAGGTTTCTTGGAACCCGCACGAATTTAATCAAAAGACAGGATAGGAGGAGTTGGAAGAAGATTAAAAAAATGCGGTATATCTTTACCCCCTTATTCATAGAAAGTTATGATCGACTTGCAGTGGAATTACAAATCACATTTGTTCCTAAAAATGCTTTTCAAAACCATTTTAAACTGGCTTAAATCTCTATGAATAAGGGGGTTAGCCTTTTGTTTTAGGACTGCGGCCGTTCGTACCTGCACTGGACGTACCTACAAGTACATAGACGCATGAAACACGCCAACGAGAACTTCCTGTACAAATGTAACCAGTGCGAGCTGACCTTTCCTAACAGGTACGCGTTCGATTCTGTGTTGTGTGTAGTTGATAAGTAGAAGTAGAACTAATAATGGTTTTATTTTCTGGCGAGAAGTGGAAAAGTGATGTCGTAATTTCCAAAACTTGTGTTTTTGTGTATTAAATGTGTTATATTGGTGGTATATTTACCATCATAATGTTCATAAATGTGAAATTGAAACAGCAGTTCCTAAAGTCGTTTTATTTTCGTGTTATAAAATAAACATCAAATAGACATTTGTAAAATTAAAACAATCTTATGTTTATACAGACAGAGTTGGAACTTTTTTTTAAATTTTCCTTTACAGTTCAAATTTCGTGTTGTAATACTTAGATATATTAGATTGAAAAGCGACGACACAAAACTTAGGACCCCTCCCACCCCTTGTCACACAATGTCACACTTCGTCGACGCCCTTCCTCCCTCTTAACGTGGTGTAACTTAACAGTATGTTGATAGTTGGAGCTTGGCATACCATCGCAAGAAACTGCACGGTAAGAGTGGCGCGGACGAACCGGGCGCCACCTCCAAGATACCCATCGAAGACTACAGGTACCCCGACAACCACGGACCAACCACACTTTCGACTCCGCACTCTAGGAAAAGTCTTTAATGAGCTGTATAAGAATTACGATCGTTCAGTCTTTCCTTTGCACTACGTGGGGATCTTCAGAGGGAAATTTGCAGGTCCCTAAAAGGTCAGCGCCGCGTCAGCTCCCCTTCAGATGCAGATGTACTTAACTTGATACAGGATGGTACTGTGTGCCATCCTCGGCAATAAAAAAATACATTTTTTATAGCCAAGGTGAAGGAAAAACATAGTGAGGAAACCTGCATATCTTTAGACATGTGAAATCCACCAACCCGCACTGGGCCAGCGTGGTGGATTATGGCCTAAATCCCCCTCGCATTGAGGGGAGGCCTGTGCCCAGCAGTGGGACGTTAAAAGGGCTAATTTTTTTTTATTTATTTTTATAGCCAAGTATGGCACACTGCGGGGTCCAACGAGTGGTTGATCCCATAGTACAATTGTTGGTTAGTTTGAGATGTTATGGTTGGTGTGGCCATGAATTTGAACCTTACCTCCCTAAAATTTGAGTTTTGTTTTCATAAACGCAGGATTCCATGTCGTGACTGTGATGAGGTGTTGCCAAACAAAACTGCACTCTATAAGCATAGGAAGAAGGAGCACAGTGACATGTCTTTGTGTATGAATAGTAAGTATATTTGGCCCGTATTAATAAATCGATCTCAAGATTGAGATCGAACTTAAGATGCTGTTTTTGACAGATGTTCCATACATTAAACATCAAAACTTAAGATCGATCTCAACTTTGAGATGCATTTATTAATACGGGCCTATATTTTATTTAATTAAAAATACAGTGAATAAGTTAATATTAAGTAGGTAGTTGTCCAATTTAACATTCCCAGTATATTGGTGTAAAAAAAAGTAAAAAGTATTTTTTTTTATTCATGTAAGCTAGAGGTTTATCAGCCAGGTCCGAATATGGATGGGCGATCAGTAATGATAATGATATAACTTTTTAAAATACTTGTTTACACTTACAAGGTTTAATTGCTGGGCTGGACCGCTGAGTTTCCCGAAATGTCCACAATCCCAAAGTGCCCACCATCCAAAAATGCCCACCACCCAAAAATGCTCAGTTTCCCAAAATATGCACAATCTCAAAATGTCCACTTCCCAAAATGTCCACAACCCCAAAATGCCCACCATCCAAAAATGCCCACCATCCAAAAATGCTCAGTTTCCCAAAATACTCACTTTCCCAAAATGTTCAAGTTCCCAAACTAGCCACAATCTCAAAATGTCCACTTCCCAAAATGTCCATAATCCAAAAATGCCCAGTTTCCCAAAATAGATCATGGCTGAAAAGAAGTAACTTTAGTATTGTTTGTATTTGTACCTAGGTATGGGCAACGACAGCATCACTCGACAGAATATGCAGTAAGTTTGATTTAAACCACATGTTTTTATATTCTTATTGATCTTATTGTATTTTCTTATTGTTTATTTTCTTATTGTTTATTTTCTCTAGGCCTACGTGATACCTAATGATAACGAAAAAAGTTCAGCTTATATTGTCAATTCTTTCATAGACTTGCAAAGTTTGTAAATGAGAATCCTTAACGAATTTAGATGAGAATGCAGATTTATAGAGCTAAGAAATCCATAATATATAGCATTTTTGTTCTACGACAAAAGATTACGGAGTTATGACCAAATTACTAGCGAAGTTCGCGCGAGGTTGTTGTGACGTCACACGCGCCACGCGCGCTTGTACGGCGTAGGTACAGAGCGCCTTCAAGCCATGTGACGTCACACGTGTCGGCCGCAAATTATATAAAATATAATAATATCCTGGGACATTTCTTACACACGGCTACCTGATCCCAAACTAAGCAGAGCTTGTACTATGGAAACCAGATAACTGATATTACTACATATACTACTTTTTTATTTGTAAATACATACTTAATATACATATACACCCAGACTCCGGACATACAGACATGTTCATGCACACAAATGCATGTCACGGGTAGGAATCGAACCTACGACCTGCAGCGTGAAAGTCGCCTCCGCGCCAACCACGCTAACGGGCCCGTTGATGTGTTATAAAATCGCAACGGATGGGCCGATTTCGATGATTTCAAAATTATGTATATTGATGAGAAAGCTTAGTGTTAAGTCTAGTGTGTGTGTTGAGTTGATTTGTTGACCTATAGTAATAATTCCCATTATGAAGTTCAGAAAAAAAAATCACCGGTCAGTTTATTCCATCCAACCAGCGAATCGGAAGTGTCGTGCGCGTCTTGCAACAAGCGCTTCTCGGACCGATGCGCGCTTGCAGCGCACACGGGGGGCGGGGGGGTGAGGGGCGCTAGTTGTACGGGAGGGGCGGCGGGAGGGGCGCGGCCGCACGCGTGTCCCGTGTGCGGGCACGGGTTCCGTACGCTGTCCATGCGTAATGAGCATCTGCGCGTGCACACTGGCGAGCGGCCCTTTCCATGTGACGTGTGCGGAGTTGCATTTCGACGGTCGGTATATACCTTTATATGCGTATAGTACGTTTTTTATACTTGTCCTATTTGGTAAGCAAAGATAGCGTCCAGCGGGGCGATTGCGTAACTTTTTTGGCAATGTTTCAATTGGTTTCGTTCATTCTGTGTCAATTATATACGAAAGCAATTGAAACATTGACAAAAAGTTACGCAATCGCCCCGCTGGACGCCATCTTTGCTTACCAAATAGGACAAGTATAAAAAAAGTTACTATAGGTACCTTCTTAGTAGTTTAGTTCTCCTACTCTTAGGCCCGTATTAATAAATGCATCTCGATCGATCTTAAGATGCAATTTTGACGTTCAGTGCTATATCGTACGAGGACACCAGTGGTAGCGCAACCAGTCGCTCCACCAACAAAATGTGTAGAGCTGTATGGAGAGTATCGCACCTGGTGTCCGCTTGGTAGCGCAACCAATTCGGTGTCGGCTATCGAATCACCCGCTGGTGGCGCAACCATGGTTGCCTCGTGCGATATAGCACTTAATGTACGGAACATCTGTCAAAAACAGCGTCTTAAGATTGATCTCAACTTTGAGATCGATTTATTTATACGAGCCTTAATGTCCCACTGGACATGAGCCTCCCCTCAATGCGAGAGGGATTCAGCCATTATCCACCACGCTCTGGCCCAGTATTTTCTTATAGTGTATAGATATACCTATGGCCTGTCGACCACAAGCTGCTAAGCAGTTTGGCAGATGATTCACTATGTAATATGGATTTTGTATAAATAAAGAAATAAAAAAAATATGCTTTGTGTCCATTTTGAATCGTGGTCATTTTGAGACAGTGATCATTTTGGGAAACTGATCATTCTGGTGAAGTGGTCATTTTGGGACAATGATCATTATGGGAAGTGATCATTTTGGGAAACTGATCATTCTGGCTAAGTGGTCATTTTGGTATAATGGTCATTCAGGGAAAGTGGTCATTTTTGGAAAGTGGGCATTTTGTGCACCGCACTTGACACGTGCAATGTGCGCAATGTTGGTACTCGTGCGCAGATCGACGGCGATGCGCAACCACCGTCTGATCCACACGGGCGTGCGCGCGTGGGCGTGCGCGCGCTGCCCCAAGCGCTTCCGCATCCGCTCGGAGCTGCGCACGCACCTGCGGCTCAAGCACCCCGCCACGCTCGCCGTCATACAGGTACGCACACGCACACGTACGCACACAGACACACACACACACACACACACACACACACACACACACACAACACACACAACACACACAACACACACACACACACACACTCACACCCCCACACACAAACACATGCACACGCACCACACACACACCCACACACCCACATACCCACACCACACACCCATACACACACACACCACACACTACGGATAGACTACGGTTAGGGTGTAGCCTTAAGGTAGGAGTTCGATGGACGCGGCAGAAGGCAGACATCAGTCGGTCTCATACAAATTATGGCGATGACATGCGCCGCGACGGCAGACGGCATTATAATTTCTATGAGACCGACTGACGTCTGCCGTCTGCCGCGTCTATCGAATTCCGCCGAGAGATTTGGGACTTAATCATACCCTGTGGGAAAATTCAGTGGGAAAATTCCGTGATTTTATTATTACATCATATAGAATGAACAAAAATAAAAGGTTTTTATTCAGGCTATTCCTTGTCTCCGACCAACGGTTTGGCGAAAAATGCGTTCGGTTAGGATAGGGTTAGAAACTGTTCTAACCACAACGCGCGAGCCGAGCGAGCGAAGCGAGCGTGCTGCGGCAGGCCGGTGAAGCGCTAGACCCAAATAGTACCCGATTGGTTATTTGTAAAAACCTCGAGGTCTTTCCATGGTTTCCATGATATTCTTCCATGAATATTACAATGTCTATGATTGTAAGTGTCTTGTCTATGGTAATAGATGCGCGGGCTAGACCCGTCGCCCGAGGAGGTGATGGCGCAGCTCGCGGCCCACAACATACCGCACGACAAGGTCATCGAGATCACCAAGATATCCTTCCCCAAGGTACGCTCCTAGGACCCTCGCACGGACTGACCTGCCTTTGGACCCCCCACCCTACGACAAAAGTTCACTTAACATACGCTTAACAAGGTGTATAAGATATGTCTCATTCTCAGTCGGACCGTTTTATGCTGACCTTCGGTGTGGTTGACACCGAAGGTCCACTTAAAATGGTCAGAATGAGAATGAGCCATATACAATCGAGCAATCACAATCCATAGACATAATCACAATGCGTGGTCCGCACTAATAAATGTTTGTTTTTCTGTCTAAAGATCATGTTGTACAAAAATGCGAAAACAGCCGCGTTTTCTTGTATCGCATGAGTACTTGAGATATATATTTTTAATTTTCAGGCCTTTTTTTCTAAAATAAAGTGTTCAAATTTCGATAAAACAGTTATACCATTTATTTCTATTCCCGATACCCATCCAATTCCGCATGTATTATTTCGTACATTTGAAACAGCCTGTATAGTTCAATGATGTTTGTGTTGTTGCTTGGCGCAGGGCAGCCGCAGCGTGGTGCCGGACTGCGCGCGCGCACTGTCTGCGCTGAGCGGCGTGCCGCGCGCGCACGTCGCCGTCGCGGCACAGCCCGCGCCGCGCGCACGTATGTACACACACACACACACACATTCACACACACATTCACACTCACACACACACACACACACACACACACACACACACACACACACACACACACACACCATACACACCCACACACATGCACACACACACACGGTATGATTAGTAGCCAACCTGGTTCAAGCCGCCCGAAGACCTCTGACATGGCTTAACGACTGCTGCCTAGATGACAACAACCAGGACCGACATTTTTCCCCCCCCAAAGCACGGAAAAAAGTTATGTTACCGATTCTTCTCTCGATTCTGAACAAACTATTTTCAAGTTTCTTGTTATTTCAATAACACATTGTATCCATACATTTACCTATCACCCGAATTGGGATAAAAGTCGTGACGTGGGTTCAGGCTTGAGTGGCCATACACCATCACAATGTGGAGGTATTAACCAACTCAAAGCCCACGTTTCACCAGATAGTCAGAACCCAACGTGACAGGTGGTGAACCTTGTCGCCGTGTATACAGGAACTCACATTGTATAGTGGGTGTTATTCATGAAGCTAATTGGTCCATGGTGTTATTTGTCCCAGTGGACGAGTTCGTCCCCGCCCGTCGTGGGAGAGGCATCGCCAAGAACCCGCGGCGGCCGAAGATACTGCAGCGGGCGGACATACACCAGGTGACCTCTGCCTACCCCATCGCGGTCAGCGTCACGGGCGAGGTGATACTTGAATCCTATCCTACTTCTTACTAATATTATAAATGTGAAAGTTTGGATGGATGGATGGATGTTTGTTACTCAATCACGCCAGAACGGCTGGACGGAGCTGGATGAAATTTGGCACAGAGATAGACTATAGTCTGGAATAGCACATGGGCTACTTTTTTTTTAATTATGCGCGGACGAAGTCGCGGAAAAAAGCTAGTAATATCATAAATGCGAAAGTGTGTGAATGTTTGTTACCACGTATCTCGATAACTACTAAACCGATTTTAATTAAATTTGCAACGTAGATAGTGTAGGCTCTGGAATAAGTCATAGACATAGGCCAATTACCACGCGAGCGAAGCCGCGGGGCACAGCTAGTCTATGCTAACCTATACTAATATTATAAATGCGAAAGTAACTCTGTCTATATGTTATGCTTTCACGACTAAACCGCTAAAGCGATTTGGATGAATTTTTTTATACAGGTAGACAGAACCTTGGAGCAGAAAATAGGCTACTTTTTGTCCCGGAAAAATGTCAGGTTCTTGTGGGATTTGGAAGTTAACGCGGACGAAAACGCGGGCAGATGCACTAGCATATAAAAAAAATCTGGTGGGAAAAAATCCTGGATGAAAATTTCATCCTGAATTTTCATCCAGGATTTTTTTCGGAAGCGGAGGTCCTCCAGCTCTCTCCGCTCATCGTATGAAACAACTGTAATAGGTACCATCTTTACTCAGATATTCTGTGATAGGGTGGGACTACACCGCACCGGTCGAGCCAGCCCATACATGAGCTGCAGTCAATTGGCTACAGCTCTACCACCAGTAAACTATATTATGAAGTTTACTGTTGGTAGAAACAAGGTAGCTTCAAGCTTTCAGGTTTTAATGAATTTTCAGGAGTTGTCCGACCTGAACGTGCAGCTGTTGCTCCGTGAGGGGGTGATGGTAGCTAACCAGATGGTGCAATTGCAGCTGGATGACCCTATGCTGTTACAATAAGTTGACAGCATAACACGTGTACGGGGTTTAAGGTCGATAGCAGAGTGCCTTATGATATGTTTAAGTGTAATAAGTTTTTTATTAATCTTAATAAAGGTTTGATTTTGAAAATTGTGTTTTATAATAATTGTCGTTGACTTGTAAAATGGATGTGTTGGATAGTTTTAGGGCCATAACACTGGGTAGCCATGGCGACGTCGCCAGCCACCGTAGCCAACTATTCGTATTGGAATATACCTATATAGTACGAGATACGCTTAAGGACGACCTTCACCCATCGAATTATCGTAGCAACCCTATATTTTATCAAATAAAATATGTTTCTGAACATATACCAATAGGGTTGCCGTAAAAAATATGGTCATAGCTATGATTAATTAAAATTATAAAAACCATTGTTTAACAATTTTCACCGACTTGCTTGCCAAATGAAAATTATATCAAAATGAAGGCGATTTTATTGCGAATACAGTGTATAGTGTTTCATGCGAAAATCTAGTCAAGAATAACGGTAGCCGGGCTTTGAAATAAAAAAAATTAAATTGAAAAATAGATTGACAGAGAAGCATTGCGCATCCGAGTACTATTTCATGCGATAGAGGAGGATGCAGTACAACAGCTGCGCGCGACGAAGCCGTGCATGCTTTTAGCTTTTTGTTTTTTTATCCTTGACCATATTCTTTATGGCAACCCTATTGGTATATGTTCAGACACATGTTATTTGATAAAATCCAGGGTTGATCCGGTAAGTCGATCGGTGAAGGTCGCTCTTCAGTGTATCTTAGACCAATAGGAGGTAACACACCTGGCGACGGACTGGCGACGTCGCCAGTCAATACAAATTGTTTGGATACGTGGCCGGCGACGTTGCCTGGCGTCCCGATGTGTTATGGCTCTAAATGGACTGTGTTCAGTATCACAGACCATTATACCATTGTCAGTAGTATACTAACGAGGGATTATAAAAACAAAAACATGTACTTTCACTATATATTTTAACGAAACATGCCACCCCACAACACACTAAACTAAACTCTTATAATTTTGGTACCCGGCTCCCATTTATAGCTACCAATACCCCTGACTTTCTGCACGAAACTATTCACAACTGATGGCTTCCTCACCGACTCCATAGACGTATAATAAACAATATTCGTAGACGGATCGCAGCTCAAACTCTCATCGCTTTTCCTGCGACTGATGTCTGAATAACTGTCTTCTGTTGGAGTACTGATCCGGTTTATTCCGGCTAGAGATCTGTCGATGGATTGGACTCGGATGTGTCCGTCCTCGGAGACCATGTCCGTTCGTTTGGAGGGGTGGGTAGTGAGGATACCAGCACAACTGTGGAACTTCGAGAATTTGTTGTGGACCCGATGCTCTAGGTCTACGTGAAGGCTCAGTTGGCGTCTGAAATCAAGGTTTTTTTTTAAATAGCCTATTTCGTTTCCCACTGCTGGGCAAAGGCCTCCCCTTTTTTCCTCCACGCATCCCTGTCTTGGGCTTGTTGTGGCCATGTTTTACCCGCAAAGGTGTTTAGATCGTCGCACCATCTTCGCCTTGGTCTGCCACGACATCGCCGACCATCTTCTGGCATCCAGTTGTTAATGCGATTTACCCACCTTTGCGGGTCCATTCGTGCCACATGGCCGGCCCAATCCCACTTCAGCTTTGCATTTTTCTCGCCCACGTCAGTAATTCGGGTAATGGAGCGTCCCACTGCTGGACACGGGCCTCTCCTCAATGCGAGGGGGATTCAGACCATAATCCACCATGCTGGCCCAGTGGGCCAATCCACTTCCCTCCATAACAAAGCGGGAGACAATAATAACAGTATAGGCTGGTAGCCACAGAAATAAGACTGAGACTGACTGACTGACTGACTGACTTTGACTGGGTGTGAGATTGTAAAACAAAGATATTTAAAAGGGTAAATAGGTAATTTTTATCCAGACCCCTTGGCGCTGTGGTGGTTCGAGCGTAAGCCGCTCGAACCACTGCATCGGGTGGTTTCGGGTTCGATTCCCATCAGATTAAATATAGGATACGGTACTTTCGTAATTTGCCCTGGTCCGGGTGACACTGGGATCGCCCCCAGTCCATTGTATGGTACCCATAGTACAAGCGCTGCTTTCTACAAGCAGAGAATTTTCCACATCTGTTATCGCACTTCAAATTCGACAGCCAAAGGCATTTTGATGCGATCATTTACCAGAAGATGATCCGTATTTAGGGTTCCGTAGGTACCCAAAGGGTGCCAACGGGACCTTATTACTAAGCCTACGCTGTCCGTCTGTCAGCGAGCTGTGTCTTTCGAACCGTAATAGGTAGAGTTGAAATTTTCACAGAAAGTGTATATCTGTTGCCGGTACAACAACAAATACTAAAAATAAAATAAAATCTTTAAATAACGGGGGTCCATACAAGAAACTTGATATTTTTTCTACCGTGGTACGGAACCCTTTATGTGCGAGTCCGACACGCACTTGGCCGGTTTTTTCTGTATGTGTGTGGTGTACAATAAAGTGTTATATCTAATCTATCTATCTTACCTGTAATTGAAGTGTTCTCCGCAATATTGGCATACAACCTGCGACCCGAACTGTTGACACGTCACCTCCGTATCCGCCGACGACTCTTCCTTCTTCCTCAGATTAACACAACTGACCGTCCTGTTATCAGAATCGGACCCCTCCAAAGTCTCAGTTTCAGTCTTCGACTGTAGATTCGATTCCGAACACCGTCCCTTCTTAATTTCGTTTAATAGCGAATCTGGGTCAGATATTTTATCGAAGAAGGACACTATCTTCTTGATTTTGTCATCTGTGACATCGCATCTCGTGATTTCTGGGTCCGTTTGAGTGTTGCTCGCGATTGTGAAGGAATCTCTGGTTGGTAGTGGGACAGATATGTTTGTGTTTAGTTTGCTGATGCCGAGATGGTCGATTTCGTGCATCAATTTGTCGTATTCCTTCTCAAAACCCTCGTGACAGTAATGGCAGTTGTATTTGCGATTGACAAAGTGATATAAATTCAGATGGTCATTATAGTTGATGATACCTGGGGACAGAGTGAAATGGCGCTTTAAAACCGGCCAAGTGCGTGACGGACTCGCACATAGAGGGTTCCGTCCCAACGTAGAATAAAAACGTCAAAAATATCAAGTTTCTTGTATGGGGACCACGTTTATTTTTAAATTTTTAGTATTTAGTTGTTGTAGCGACCACAGAAATACACATTCTATGAAAATTTCAACTCTCTACCTATTACGGTTCGTGAGATACAGCCCTCTGACAGACAGACAGACAGACGGACAGTGTAGGCTTACTAATAGGGTCCCGTTGGCACCCTTTTGGGTACGGAACCCTAAAAATCACTATATTGGTGCGTCCAGATCCCTTGCACGCCTGGCCCGAGCGCTCACGCTATGACATTGTCTATCCGTTCCGACGTCAAAACTGAGTGCTAGGGAGGGCGTGCGCCTAATTTTGACGGGCCAGTTGGCGTGATGGCGCCTTTCACGCTGCAGGTCGTAGGTTCGATTCCTACCCGGGACATGCATTTGTGAGCATGAACATGTCTGTATGTCCCGAGTCTGGGTGTAATTATGTATATTAAGTATGTATTTACAAATAAAACAGTAGTAAGTATATGTAGTAATATCAGTTATCTGGTTTCCATAGTACAAGCTCTGCTTAGTTTGGGATCAGGTAGCCGTGTGTAAAAAATGACTCAGGATATTATTATTATTATTATAATTTAGAGGCAGCCTCTGGTGTTAAGGTAGGAGCCACTAAGTAGTTGGGTCTCGGAGGGCAGTTTTTTATGTGAATAAGGTTGCAAAAAAGCGTACGTCCTCCCTGATGTTAAGCAATCACCATAGCCTAGTAGCCTATGGATGCTTGTAGGCAACGCTCGCACATTGCAGACCATGGACCAATTACTAAGGGGACTGGCCCTAAGCAACTCGGCCGAGTGGTCGGCCTAGTACTAACATCGACATAAAACGAAGCGAGTAGTTCAACTATTTACCGGTAGATAGAACAATGAAAATGAAAAAACAATGACCACGTTTTTTTTCATACATATATCTAATAAGGGTACCTCTGTCTTTAGTCTTTACTCTGTGTTGCAGACCTAAAAGGGAGTAAGTAGGACAGAGGGAGGGGAAAGGGGAGGGTTGGGCTTCCGGCTCTATCGTCGTACGAAACGCAACTGTAATAGCTATCTACGCCGATCTTCTGTGAGAGGGTGGTACTACGAAGACTGGTTACGACAAAGAAACTGGCCGTAAGACGCTTGCAAGCGTTTTCGTAAAGAGAACTTACCATACGATATCATCCGACAGCCCACAATCGGACACTGTCGAGGCGTCTTGTCCATGAGACAGGCCCTCTGCACGGACTGCACATACGTCAGTATCACCGGACTGTTCCTATCCCGGAGCACGATCTCCGATTGAATCTTCTTCGGCCGCCGTAATCTCCTAAACCTCAACCCTTTCCTGCGTCTCTTCTCACAATTGTGATAAATATTATTATCGCTAGCAGCGTAAACATGGCCGTTCGGTAGGACATAGTTATTGTAAGCCCTTTCGCGTTTTATACCAAGAATTCGTTGGATGAAGCATTGGAAGCGCGTCGGGCGTCGTTTTTCATTAACCACTAAGTATGGTATAGGGTGTTCTGCAGTTTGCGTACCCCCACATTCCTTCTCTACAGCCATAACCTCTTTCGTCTCTACAGACGATTTGGAAGGTACGGTTGATGTTTTAACGTCTTGTATAGAAGATTTGACTTGGGTTACGGTTCTCGAATACTCAGTAACTTTTAAATCTCGAATAACCGCAGTAGCTATCGATTCTTTTTCGGTTTCCGAACGGTTGCTGATGTCCCCGCTGGAAAATTCCGTGGTACCTGCACAAGCGTCCGTTTTAGTGCGGTGTGATCTTCTCTTTCGTCTTCTTTCAGTACTAATATCTTCCTGAAAACATTCTTCAGTACCGTATGTCTCTGGGAGTATGCCAATAACGCTCGCATCGTAGATTTGGAATAGTTTTTTCAGGCATTTGTATTTCGCTTTCAGTACTTCGTGTTTCTTCTTCGGAACCCATTTCTGGGTCGCGTAATCTTCTTCGTTTTCGTTTCTTTCTGGGATGCTGGTCAGAGTGGGCTGTTTGCTATACATATTACGATACCAATTTGTGATGGTACAGATAATTTTGATTGTAATATAAAATATGACGCTACCGGACACCTCGTAATTTAGATGGGCTATCATAACTGGTCGTGCGTGGTGGTGCGTGGTGAATGTTTTTTATAAAAAATAATCTCTTTACGATCAAGTGCATAGTGAAGTGACATTTTTGACTGGAGCTGTCATTGTTTGAATGTGGAATATGAGTTTTTTGCGAATAAAGAAGTTAAGTATATGGCCAGTGTGTTTTAATCAAAGAGCATATACCTAAGTAATAAGGTTGGATGTCATTTCTAGCCTGTACTGTCCCACTGCAGGGCAAAGGCCTCGCCTCCCTTTTTCCAATTGCTCTGGTATATGACTATTGGATTACGAAAAGTAAAAAAAAAAAAAAATCTTCTTAATGTTAATTAGCTAAGATACTAGAGGGGGGCACTAGTTATCCCTCCTTAATACGACCCTTTCCCTGCTCACATATTAATAGAGAGTAACCTTGTATGATTTCAAATAAGCATTTTCCTATTATTTCAGCTGTCCATAAATAAAATCTTCGAATATTAAATAATAATACAAATTTTATTTACAATATAGTAATAATAAATAGCCTATTAAATTACATTATGTTAACATACTATTAAATTAAGTACCTCATAATTACTTTAGTTACACTTCCGATGCTTTATTTTATCCAAAAGCATCATCTGGCATAAGTAAACCTGTAAAAAGAAATTCACTTTAAAACTCATTTATTTTAAAGTCAATCTTAAAATCTACGGTGTTATTCCAAAAAAGTAAAACTCGTTTTGAACACGTGTCTATACAATTCCTTGCAAATTTTGACATAACTCGTGTCTATCTGATCTTTATCTTTTTTCTAATATGTCTAGAATCACTTGAACGGTGAAGGAAAACAGCGTGAAAAACCTGTTGGTCTTTTAAAAAACGTGTGAAGTTGTCTATGGCCCAAATCCCCCTTTTGTTGAGGGGGAATCCCGCTATACATTGGCACACTCCATCGACGAAATGTCTACCCCTTTGGGGAATCTAAGGCATAATCGTGTATTGACTGTAGCTTACATACGGGCTGGCTCGACCGGAGTAGTACCCTTTCACACAAAGTCGGCGTAAAGTAGCTATTACAGCTGCGTTTCGTACGAGGAGTGAGAGAGACGGAAGCCCAAACTTGTACTTCTTCACTTCCTTCCTTCCTGCACTAGTGAATAAGATAGTAAGCATAGATTAATTTTAGTTTCCGCGGCGCTCCAACTAGATGGAGCATGCGCACTAATAAAATGCGGCAACTGATAATGCTCAAATTTTTGAGTACTTCAGTACATCTGACAGCAACCATTGTATGAAACTGACAGGCCGCGTCGAAAATAAGTTGCCTCATTTCTGGAAATGATTTTTCTTAGTAGGGCGCGCGGTATCTAGTAAATCTATGATAGTAAGTATGTTTAAAGAAAACTGTATCTCACCTGCTATGCATGCTGTCATGAAGCAAATGCCACAACCAGCGAAAAATGCTCGCATAGCAATCTGTAAAGCAACAAGCATTAATTAATATTTATTAGAGGGTGTACACCCCGAGCCAGCCCGTATAAGGGCTGTCAATGGCTACATGGCAATGCAGGGAAGTGGAAAATCTTCCAACTCCTCCTATCCTTTCTTTTGATTAAATTCGTGCGGGTTCCAAGACAACTTAGCTTGTCCCCGGGACTCGTCGAGGGTCAAACCTCGGCGTCATCGTTGGACACTGTCGATCCTGGCTTACAGGAGTAACAGTGGTGGGAGTGTGTGGCGGGGCATGTCCCATTTTTTACCCGACTACGGCGGAGGGTTATGATTTTGACCGGTATGTATGTATGTATGTATGTATGTGCATCTGTTCCCGCCTAACTGCCAAACTACTTGTCGTAATATGACAAATGAGGTATCGTTAAAAGCGGCTTAATGGCGCGCTGGTTATAGGCTATGTGACGTCACATAAAATTGTATATGGCGCCCTCTAGAGGACATAATGTCATGAACTAAAAAAAAACATTTTTTAATGAAACCGTGTGGGGTATCAAATGAAAGAGCTTGATTAGCACATTTCAAAAATATATATATTGTTACCTATAACTCCAAATTGATTAAAAAGTAAGTTAAAAACTAAAACCCGACTACTGAAAAATCGCGCTCTAAAAAGTATGAATCAAGAAAATATTCTCATCTAGAGGATACCCGTGGTCCGTTTAGACCCTTTAGGTCAAAGTGGCATATGATCACGGACCACGGCTATCCTCTAGATGGGAATATTTTCTTGTTTCATACTTTTTAGAGCGCGATTTTTCAGTAGTCGGGTTTTAGTTTTTATTATTGCTACATGTCTCTATCAGCTACACATTTCTTTACTCCATACTCATTTGAGACGCTCATAGCCAGCTGCAATCACTGATCGGTAAACGATCTGAGGTTAAGCAACGCTTGGCAAGGTCAGTCAGAGATGGGTGACCATTTAGTGGCATTTGGACTGAACGTCTCCGTGCTTCGGAGGGCACGTAAATGTCGGTCCCGGTTGTTGTCATCTAGGCAGTCGTTAAGCCCTGTCAGAGGCGAGCGGCTTGAACAACTCTGACACCAGGTACCAGGGAACCATACGATAAGAAGACTTCATACTCACGGAGGACAGTGTCTCCCTCTGGTTGGGCGCCATGGCGGCGATGGCTCCAATCATGATGCCAGCTGACCCTGGGTTAGTGAACCCACATAGGGAGTACGTGGCTATCAGCTCCGCACGGGGCTGGAAACAACACCAAGATATATATAGTACGTTTATTTCTACTTGACCTATTTGTTAAGCAAAGATGGCGTCCAGCGAGGCAATTGCGTAACTTTTTTGTCAATTTTTCAATTGGTTTCGTTCATCCTGTGTCAATTATATACGAAACCAATTGAAACATTGACAAAAAGTTACGCAATCGCCCCGCTGGACGCCATCTTTGCTTACCAAATAGGACAAGTATAATAAAACGTACTATAGGCAAGGCACAGTTAGCTAAGGTTGGGGCATGTTGTAAGGGAAAAATACCCATTGTGAACAGAATTTTATAGGAATAATATAATAAGGATATAAACTTTATAGGACTGCAGTGGCAAAAAAGCGTACGGCCCGCCTGATTAGCAGTTACCGTAGCCTATAGATGCTTACAATACCAAAGGCAGTGCTCGCACGTTGCCGACCTGAAGCGGAGTGAGTGGGACGGAAGAAACGCAGTTGTAATAGCTGCTTTACGCCGATCTTTTGTACCACACGATACTACCCCGGTGGAACCAGCCCGTATATGAGCTGCAGTCAATTGGCTACAGCTTGACTCCACCAGCAATGTGTATGACTGAATGATGTATAGGACTGGCGCCCTGAGGGTTCCGTACAAACTTAATAGGGGATGATTTGACGAAAAAAGCTGTTCTGCTTTTGTCCTTTTGACAATCTTCGTCACACGTAAAGGGGGGGAGGGGGTCGACGAAATGTGACATTGTGTGACAAGGGGGGAGGGGTCCTAAGTTAAGTGACGTCACATTTAATAATCTAATATATCCAAGTATTACAACCGAAATTTGAACTGAAACCGAAAAATTTTGAAAATTTCTGAAAATTGTAAAAAATATGTGACGTCACACAGGGAGGGGGGAGTCTCGCAAATGTGACCAGCTGTGACAAGGAGGGAGGGGTCTAAAAATCATGAAATTCGTGGGACGTAATTTATGGATTGCCCTGTACCTACAAACTTAATAGGAGATTATTTGACGAAAAAACGGTTCCGCTTTTAACGTTGAGGAAATTTGTGTAAAATATTGTCATGTTACCGATAGCAATCCCTCCTTTTTCATCTCCCCCATGCGCTGGTACGCCACGAACTCGTTCACTATAGTCTTCAGTCCGATGAGGGACCCCACCAGCTCGCACTCCGTCCACGGCACTCCTGAAATACACGCATGTCCAAAATTATGATGAACAGCCTCCCTAGTCAAGTTGCTTCGTTTACAAGCGTTTCTATAAATCGCTACGCGTCATGTATAGAAATGACATAAGTCATGTGATCTACTTATCGACTCGTAATGTCATTTCCATACAAGCGTAGCGATTTGTAGAAACGCTTGTAGACGAAACTTGTCTAGGGGGGCTGAAATGAAGAATTGAGAACGTTCAGTGAATTCCTTGTTGTTTTTGTGACTAAGGTGGCAATCAAGCGTATGGCCCACCTGATGTTAAGCAGTTACTGTGACTAAGGTGGCAAACAAGCGTACGGCCCGCCTGATGTTAAGCAGTTACTGTGACTAAGTTGGCCAACAAGCGTACGGCCCGCCTGATGTTAAGCAGTTACCGTAGCCTATAGATGCTTGCAATATTAAAAGCATCGCTTGCACGTTGCCTACCTGATGGGGATTGAAATAGAGGGAGGGAATTGGGCTTCCGGCTCTCTCACTCATCGTACGAAACGCAGCTGTTATACCTAGTTACTCTACGCAGATCTTCTATGAGAGGGTGGTACTACCTCGGTAGGTACTTGGAACTCACCCATAACCCAGCAGAGTGGTATGAACACCTTCCCAAGTATCCACTCGAGGTTGATGTCCGGGTTGCCGAGCATCCCCCCGCAGTACCCCAGGACCCCGTTCACGAACGCTATGAACGCTACAAACGCTACAATGTTCGCTATGATGTTCAGCACGAGGGCGATTCCGTTTGTAGCACCCCTGGTCGCCGCGGAGAGAGCTGATTGGTCCTCGCTGGAGAAGAAAAGAGGATAAATAAATCTAAATATTATTAATGCGAAAGTTAGTCTGTTTGTAGCACAATCACGACTTAACCGCTAAATCAATTTTGATGATTTTTGTAATGGAGATAGACAGGCCCCCCTCCCCTTCCCTCCATCCCACTCCCCTTCAGATCGGCAATGTGCGATCAATGCCTTTGGTATTATAAGCATCTATAGGCTACGATAGCTGCTTAACATCAGGCGGGCCGTACGCTTTTTTGCCACCTCAGTCCAAAAAAAAAGGACCTTGGAGTAGACCACAGACTACTTTTTATCCCGTAAAAAAATTTGGTTCGTGTGGGATTTTAAAGTTAACGCGGACGAAGTCGCGGGTAGAAGCTAGTAGATTATATTTGACGACCCCTTGGCCATCGACGTACCGGGAGGCAGGCAGGGGGGAAGTTGAAGCTTGCAACGAAGGGATGTGGATAATCTTATTCCAATTCCTCCTAGTCTTTTTTTTGCTTAAAATCATGTCGTTTCCGACACAACTTAGTTATTCCCGGGGTCGAGGGTCAAACCTCGGCGTTATCGCTACGGACGTAAGACATTGGCTTACAGCCTACAGGAGTAATGATGGAAACCCACCGCGGTACACGGAGAGAGAGGCTACGCAAGAAATAACGTCATTGTCAAACATAATTATCATCATTGACGTCTTTCGTGCGTAGCGTGTACCGCGGGGGGTTTCCGCCCTAACTGTAGTGGGAGTGTGTAGCGGGCCTATAGTCCCCAAAAAGAAAAACCAAGAGCGAATAGGGCTTGCGCCCTAAGGTTTCGCAACAAACTAGAGTTGAATTTTAAAAAAATCTGAAAGATGTATAGATGCATGTTTTATTTGGCTAAGACACAAATTTTCATGTCGCTAGTTTCGAAAAAATGTGACCCCATAAAAACCTTTTTTTACCCCCTATTTTAGCCCTCAAGGGTAGAATTTTCCAAAATGTTGGCACATTTAACCTACTGTTTAAGCTTTTTTAACCTGCTGATCGAATTTAATGTTTCTAACACCAACGGTTTGGGACAACGAAGTGTTCCTATAAGAGTTCCGTTTTATCTTTTGAGCTACGGAACCCTAAAAAATAGCAATACTGACCTGACCACAGGCTGGATGTTATCGACCGTGGTGAGTGATCGTTTGGTCTCCGGCATGAGGAGTTTGGCGTAGCACAGCGCCGCGGGCGCAGACATCACGCTAGCCGTCACCAGATGAGACGGTTCCGCGCCGAAACCGATGTACGTCGCCAGGATTGTACCTATAAATAAATTAAAAAATGGTGGTAGAACCAAGCTGTACTATTGCGCCAAGCCAACTAGACGCTCGGAAGGAATGCGGCTTCCCCGCCCGCCAGGGGCGCCGACTCCGTGGGTGCTCGGGGGCTCCAGCACCCATGAAAGCCATATAGTAGGTGCAGAGATTAAAATGGATCAGTAATCGGTTGCAGCGACTGTAGCCTAGGGGTGAACAGGTTGGGCTAGCAATCAGAAGGTCTCAGTTCGATCCCCGGTGGGGCATGCACCAATGGATGAATTTTCATCTATGTGCATAATTTACAGTTCGCTGACGGTGACGGAAAACATCGTGAGGAAACCTACCTATCCCTCGGGATTAGGTAATAGTAAGTTCCTGTATACACGGCGACAAGGTGCACCACCTGTCACGTTGGGTTCTGACTATCTGGTGAAACGTGGGCTTTGAGTTGGCTTAATACCTCCACAATGGTGTATGGACACTCAAGCCTCTGACTACCTCTGAATGGGGATAAAAGTCGTGACGTTACATTACAATAGAAAAAATAATGTAATATCACAGAAGATCCGCGTAATGTAGCTATTGCAGCTCCGTTTCGTACGATGACTGAGAGAGCCGTACTTTGCCTACCGTGCAATGGACTGGGGGCGGCCCAGACCACAGGAAATTACGAAAAGGCCCATTCCGAAATTTGTCTCTGGCGCCAGTTCCCCTCCCTCAGTCCCCCTTCCCTAATTCCTATTGCAAGCATCTATAGGCTACGGTAACTGCTTAATATCAAGCAGGTGGCATGCTTGTTTGTCACCTTAGTCACCTACCTATATTTTTTAAAGCAAATAATGAATGCATTTGATATTAAAAGTAAAAGTAAGTAGGTATTGACATTTGGAGAGATATAATTTTAACTTTAAATCGGCCTTGACTGTATAATACGTATTATCAAACAAAAAGATTGTTGTCAAGATAAGTAAAACTAATTTCGGGTTATAAAAACGTAGGACAAATGTATAGATAATTTGTTATAGATTAAAAACTGGGTCGAACTAGGTGGATTGGCTATAACGGTAGATAATCTTAAGGTAATACATTTTTTTTGTGTCTATGGTGGCAAACAAGCGTACGGCCAGCCTGATGTTAAGCAGTTACCGTACCCTATAGATGCTTGCTGTTCTGAAGGGAGTGGGACATAGAGAGGGGAAGGGAAGGGTTTCGGTTTCCAGCTCTCTAATTCGCAGCTGTAATAGCTACTTTACGCCGATCTTCTGTGAGAGGGTGGTACTACTCCGGTCAAGCCAGCCCGTATACGATCTGCAGTAATTTGGCTACTGCTGTCTCTACCACCAATAAATGCAAACCAAATACTACTATTTTAGTAATACTTTCGAGCGATTGATAAAAGAATAGGTGCATCCACAAGCTCCGAGGACCCGCCCCTGAATATTATGACGGTACGTCCACGTGGTACCTATACGTTAACACTGATTGCTCGGATGAGCTCGGGACATGGGGACGAGTCTAATGAAATGTTTTACTTAACTGACCAGACACGGTAGCGAAGCCCGAAGACATCACGACGTGCAGCTCAGAGGGGGTCAGCAGAGAGAGATACGGTTTCACTAGCAGCACCGATTCCGTCTGTAAGCAATCATATAAAGTAGATCTGTAAGTCGGTATTAGGCGTGGGGATTCCTACACGAGTGTCCTAACTTCCTTTCAGAACTCCTTTATGATCTTAGGGCCACCGCAGACATGCTACTTTATGCATCGGCGATCGGCGATTTAGTCGCTTTTAGCATCGGAGCAGTCGCTACGTCCGACCGCAGAGAGTCGCCAAAACGCGATGCAGTCGCAAAATCGAACAGTAGTTTCTCTCACTCATCGAACGAAACGCAGCTGTTTACGCCGATCTTCTGTGAGAGGGTGGCACTACCCCGGTCGAGCGAGCCGTTTATGAGCTGCAGTCAATTGGCTACAGCTTGGCTCTACCTTGAAAATTATGGACTCACCATGCCAAGAAACACGTTGCCGACAGCAATGACACTCTCAACGACGGTGGTGCCGGTGGCCGCCCGCAGCACCAGCCCCAGTTTCAAGCAGAACCATTGCAGGGCGCCCCAGTAGAACAACACTTCTACCAGCATGCTGAAGAAGAATATTACTGGGAGGGTCTGCAAACAAATATAAATAGAATTTCAAGATAGCCTATGACTGCATTCTGTACAATGAGTGAGAGAGCCAGAAACCCATCAGCCCTCCCCTCCCTCTGCCCCACTCCCCTTCAGCGATGCCTTAGGCCTATTCTACGGCTTTCCTGAGCTTGGCACATTCAAAAACTTGAAAGTAGGTAATATATTTGAATTGACACTGGCTCTATGCGAAGAGCGAAGCCACAATGAAAAAAAACTAGCAAAGAGATTTAAAAATCCTACTACCACTAGGTAAGAAGCGTTGCTTAGTTTGGGACCATGGACCAATTACTAAGGGGACTGGCCCTAAGCAACTCGGCCGAGTGGTCGGCCTAGTACTAACATCGACATAAAGCGAGTAGTTCAACTATTTACCGGTATATAGAACAATGAAAATGAAAAAACAATGACCACGTTTTTTTCCATACATATATCTAATAAGGGCACCTCGTTCTTTAGTCTTTACTCTGTGTTTGGGACCATACCTATTGGTAGGTAAGTCTGGCGATTAGTATTGTTTGGAAGATCTCTGACAGACCCCTTAGGGCCTCCGCAGACTTGCTACTTTTAGCATCGGCGATTTTGATGCTGCGTCTTGCTCGTTCGCGTTTGAAGAAACGCGACGCAGCATCGATACGTCACAAAATCGCCGGTCGCCGATGCTAAAAGTAGCTAGTCTGCGGAGGCCCTTAAGGGTGGGTTGTTATAGATACTTTTTGGTATAGGTACTTACACTGAAAGCAAAAACTCCCTCTGTCTTCACAAGCAGGTCTCCGAACGCGAAGGCCGCGCCCTCCACTCCATACGAGAGGAATGTTGCCACCTAAATCAGATAAATTAGTAAAACGCAACTTCTCCACTCCATACGAGAGGAATGTTGCCACCTAAATCAGATAAATTAGTAAAACGCAACTTCTCCACTCCATACGAGAGGAATGTTGCCACCTAAATCAGATAAATTAGTAAAACGCAACTTCTCCACTCCATACGAGAGGAATGTTGCCACCTAAATCAGATAAATTAGTAAAACGCAACTTCTCCACTCCATACGAGAGGAATGTTGCCACCTAAATCAGATAAATTAGTAAAACGCAACTTCTCCACTCCATACGAGAGGAATGTTGCCACCTAAATCAGATAAATTAGTAAAACGCAACTTCTCCACTCCATACGAGAGGAATGATGCCACCTAAATCAGATAAATTAGTAAAACGCAACTTCTATCTACCGCTTTTCTTATTCGTTTATTAACACTACACGGCCATGAAAAATTATCAAAAATATTCTTGGCGCGAATAATAAAATTCGCTGCTGGCCGGTCGGTGACGTAACTGTTTGATGGACCGTGTCCATATATTTTAAATCTGACGGTGACGGACGATCACGGTCACATGGTATGGAACAATATGTTCCTTACATGGATAAAACATTTTTTACTTTGACTTGCCCGTTAGCGTGGTTGGCGTGGAGGCGTCTTTCACGCTGCAGGTCGTAGGTTCGATTCCTACCCGGGACTTGCATTTGTGTGCATGAACATGTCTGTATGTCCCGAGTCTGCGTGTATATGTATATTAAGTATGTATTTACAAATAAAAAAGTAGTAGGGTGACTTCGCCTGTTTTCGGCCTTTTAAGCAAACTTATGACTTTGAAACGATTTTTTTCGATGATAATAAAGTCGCACATTTGTACCTCAAATATTTTCGAAGTCGAAATATAATGTAGTTTTTATAATTGTAGCCGTTTTACTTGTCAATATCATATTAAAATTATTAAAAATTAAAATCTCTGAAATTAGCGATTTCGCCTGTTGTCGGCCACCAATTTCTGTTTTCGGCCGTTCATTTCGCTAGTTCTCGGCCACTATTCTACGATGCAAAAATGATCTCTATTTGCCCGCAAGTAAGGTCCATAATTGTTTACATCGAAATAATACGTACGAATCAAAGATTATTAAAATCTTAACACCATAACAATTATAGGATCATTTTTGTACTGTAGGTCTTAGTTAAACTAGATTTATATGAATTGTTTTATCTACCAACTCTATATACGCGGCCGAAAATTAAAATTAAATTCATTATTTTTCGGCCGTCTTGTTGCAAATGGCCGAAAAGTCACTAATACTATAAGCAGACTATAAGAGAATAAGTACTTATTTTCGGCCGTTGGTTAACATGCTAAATTTTATACCTGGCCGATAAGACAGGTTTTTGAGAAGTCCCTTTAGGTCTATATTGTTTGTCTGATTAACGATTTCAATTAAATTAGTTAATTTAGTGCCATTTACTATTTATTTTTTTATTGTGGCCGAGAATCGGTCGGCAATTAATCCCTTTTCGGCCATATAAATTTTACTTAGGCCGAAAAGTAAACGATTTAACTCTTGTTTTCGGCCCTCAGATACCAAATTACAAAAAAATGTTTTTAACTACATATTCGCTTAAAACATGCGGCCGAAAACTGACTACACGAATGAGTGGAGGTTATATTTTGTGTCCAATATATTTAATTTCAAGGTGTTCCTTAATACAATATAGTATAATCGATTAAATTTTAAAGGTTTTCCCTTAGTTTTCGGCATACCGGCCGAGAAGCAGATAGCCCTCTAAAATCATATCTAGTTACCCGGCCATCAAATTTAAATATCTCACACCTATTTTTTCATTCATATCTATCAAAATAACGTAAATTCAACTCATCTTCAATACAGAATAACAACATTTATATTTATAAAATGTCAAACAACTTTGTAACTTACCTCGCAAAATTTGCGCGCGCACAATTTTTTTTGATATTACAAGCACTCACGAGTACTGCTCGACTATCGGAGGTCCATTGTGAAACCAATTGGAGCATTATAATGCTACAAATTTCAGAAAGTGTAGCATTCATTTGAAAAAAGATATCAGGCGTTGATTTTTAATTGAGTAGAGTCAAATTTTCTTATTATCGCGACATAACTACGTATTGGCCGAGAACCAAAGGGGGCCGGCAAATCGGCGAAGTCACCCTATATGTAGTAATATCAGTTATCTGGTTTCCATAGTACAAGCTCTGCTTAGTTTGGGATCAGGTAACCGTGTGTACAAAAATGTCCCAGGATATTATTATTATTATTATTGCTTTGATCATAAGCAAGAGACAATAGATGCCATTGTCCCATATACACGTACACCAGGGTGTAAAGACTCACTTTGTCGGAGAAGCACTGCAGCGCCACCCTGCCAGGGGTCCACCTGATGAAGAGGAGTCCGAAGAGGAACTGGATGAGCAGCCCCGTGCTCACCGTGCGCCAGTCCACGCGACCAGGGTGCGCGGAGAACACGAACCCTGGACACAGCAGTACTTTAGCTGACCCCTGATGGACCGTATGGACTGTGGACTATAGGCTAGAATGGCTAGATGGACACTGGATTAGATGTATGGACTTTGAACTAGGTGGACTATGGACTAAATTGACTATGACACTGTAGACTGGATGTATGGACCAAGTAGTCTGGACTAGATGGACACTGGACTAGATAAACTGTGTTCTAGGTGATCTATGGACTAGGTGGACTATGGAGTAGATGAACAATGGATTAAGCAGACTATGGACTTGGTAGAGTATGGAGCAGATGGACATTGGATTACGCGGACTATGGACTTAGGGCCTCCGCAGACTTGCTACTTTTAGCATCGGCGACCGGCGATTTTGTGACGTATCGATGCTGCGTCGCGTTTCTTCGAGCGCGAACGAGCGAGACGCAGCATAAAAATCGCCGATCGCCGATGCTAAAAGTAGCTAGTCTGCGGAGGCCCTTAGTGGACTATTGGCTAGGCTAGATAAATTGACTATTAATGGACAGGGTCTATCATATTACGGTTTTCGTCGGAATGGTCTGGTGTACTTTGTATCATAGTGTTTGATACAAATTACAAACAATAGTTTCTTGCATGTGATGGTACGATTAGTCATGTATGGTACCGCTGGACGCAAGCAGCACTGGACCGGTCGTTGTGGAAAACCTTGGGGGAGGCCTATATCCAACAATGGATGTTTCGCTGACATGATGATGATGGTGGTACGGTTTGAACAAGGTTCTTGGTTCGTACCTAACAGCAGTAATATCCCGAGGCCGAGCAGAGATACCAGCCTCTCAGGGCTGTCCCTCGTATCCAGGTACAGGTATACAGCGACAGCAGCCAGCAGCGCCACCAGGGCACAACAGCGAAGCCATCTGATCACAGACAAGTTATAGACAACCGCTTGGTCTCATGTTAAAGTGTAGCGTGTCTAGCCTAGGCAGACTGTAGCCTAGGGGCGAACACGTTGGACTAACATGATTGTAAACCTGGGACCTTCTGATGAAGGTCCCAGGTTCGATCCTGGTGGGGCATGCACCAATGGATGAATTTTCATCTATGTGCATAATTTACAGTTCGCTGACGGTGAGGGAAAACATCGTGAGGAAACCTACCTATCCCTCGGGATTAGGTAATAGTCAGTTCCTGTATACACGGCGACAAGGTTCACCACCTGTTACGTTGGGTTCTGACTATCTGGTGAAACGTGGGCTTTGAGTTGGTTAATACCTCCACAATGTGGTGGTGTATGGCCACTCAAGACTCTGACTACCCCCGAATGGGGATAAAAGTCGTGACGTTACATTTTTTACATTAATCTTTAAGTCACGGACGCAGTTCATTTGAGCACGCTATGATTGTCGGCACTCTCAAAGGAGGACAATCACCGCAGTTAATTTAACGATTCGTCAATTGACGATGATAATCATTCGTAAGTAACCATACTTAAGGGCGACCGCAGACATGCTACTTTTAGCATCGGCGATCGGCGATTTTGATGCTGCGTCTCGATCGTTCGCGCTCGAAGAAACGCGACGCAGCATCAAAACAATTGCAAAATCGCCGGTCGCCGATGCTAAAAGTAGCAAGTCTGCGGGGGCCCTAATACGCTGTTACGGTGAAGGAAAACATCGTGAGGAAAACTTGTCTTAGAAATCTAACAATTTATCGAAAGACACGTGACATCCACGAACCCACACTGGGCCAGCGTGGCGCATTATGACCTGAATCCCCCTCGCATTGAGGGGAGGCTCGGGACGTTAAAAGGGCAAATTATTATAGTTACTGAATAGTTACATAGTTCGCAGCAATCACTAGACTTACAACTCCACCAAGCCAATTAGGAACTCAGATGGAAAACGGCTCCCCCGCCCGCATACCGCCCGCACACCCGCCACCGCCCGCGGCTTCCCGCCCGCCACACCTCCCGAACACCGCCACCGCCGCAAGGAGCGGGTGACGTCATATTTGACAGGTTCCTAGTTGGCTTGGTGGAGTGGTATGCTTGGCGCACCAATACATGTCGCGAAATTCACACATCTGTTATTGCACTCGCAATAAAATTCGACGATCATTATGCAATTTCGAAACATGTTTATTGGCAATACCACAGAGTAAAGACTAAAGAAAGAGGTGCCCTTATTAGATATATGTATGAAAAAAAATAACGTGGTCATTGTTTTTTCATTTTCATTGTTCTATCTACTGGTAAATAGTTGAACTACTCGCTTCGTTTTATGTCGATGTTAGTACTAGGCCGACCACTCGGCCGAGTTGCTTAGGGCCAGTCCCCTTAGTAATTGGTCCATGGGCAATACCGACATGTTTTCAGCATTTCCGCAAACGACAGAGTACTGAGTCCATGGACTCGGTTAGTACGACATATTAAGTATTTTGGACATTCACATGTCTCCCTCTTTCTTGGTAATATCTTTGTCAAGGTGGGAATCGAACCCTGAACCTTGTAACCACTAGTTAATACCTCACATAATTGGATCATCAATATCTTTGAGGCCCTCATAGGCAGCTGCAATCACTGCCCCCCTAGACAAGTGGCATGAACGCTAATCGAATAGAATAGACTTCACAATGAATGGAAATGTCAAACGTCGCTATGTAGATCACGTGACTTATGTCATTTCTATACATGAAGCGTAGCGATTTGAAGGAACGCTTGTAGACGTCAGCCACTTGTCTAGGGGGGCAGATCTGTAAACGATCGAAGGTTAAGCAACGTCAAGGTCAGTCAGGGATGGGTGACCATTTAGTGGCATTTGAACTGAGCGTCATGCTTCGGAGGGCACGTTAAAGTCGGTCCCGGTTGTCGTCTAGGCAGCAGTCGTTAAGCCTTCGGGCGGCTTGAACAACTCTGACACCAGGTACCAGGGAACCATACGATAAGAAGAACACTCACATAATATTCCAGAGCCGTCCAGAAACAGCCTCGACTTTACTCCACACAGTTTTCTTAAACCATTTACCGCAGAAGCGTTTCACCAGTTGGAAATAGATGATGAAGAAGTATATGATGCTGAGGAGTGCTATCAAGCTTCCAAACCCATGGCATAGTTGTAAAGGTTCTGTACCTGGAAGGAAAATACTTTACTAGCTTCTGCCCGCTTAGGGCCTCCGCAGACTTGCAACTTTTAGCATCGGCGATCGGCGATTTTGATGCTGCGTCTCGGTCGTTCGCGCTCGAAGAAACGCGACGCAGCATCGATACGTCACAAAATCGCCGGTCGCCGATGCTAAAAGTAGCAACTCTGCGGAGGCGTGTCAATTACGCCAGCAGTGGGGTGTTTTCTGCTGGTCTAATCAAAATTTGAATGATACAGATAATTAGTGCTCCATCTCGTGTAAATGTGCCGAAAATTGCAACATACCTGGCGACCGATTGGCGACGGTCGCCAGTCGGTCGCCAGGTATGTTGCCTGTCATATTTTGACATATTTTCACTTGGCTACGGGGTTGGCGATGTCGCCATGGCTACTAGGTGGTCTACAAAGCGCTACGCTTAAGGGCGATACTTAAGCGTAGCGCTTTGTAGAAACGCTTGTAGACGAATTCACTTGTCTAGAGGGTCAATAGATAGAATACTTACTGTAATTGAGCCAATAATACAGGCTGCCGAAGAAAAATCCGATGACGACGCCGTTGAGCAGGAACAGCGTGATGACCTTCATGGTGGAGCTGTTCTGCTTAAGGAAGGAGTCCGTGGACCCACCCACACGGGACAGGGTCTTTTCCAGCCACCCAGATGGCTCGTAGTCTAGTTGGTCATGACTTATCTACAAATAAATAATAATAATAATAAAATTTATTTGCCATAAAGAGTTCACTTACAAAGTTTAACATTCACTGTTCACTTATAGTCTGATTTTTAATTAGACGAAGTAAACTGACAGCTGAAAATGTCGCTGTTCTATGAATTTGAACCTTATTTGTTCTATTTATATCGAAAAGTGACATTAGCACCTGTCAGTTTACTTCGTCTAATTAAAAATCAGACTATAGATAGATAGGTACAAAGTAATTATAAAATCTAGTTATATAATATGGTTTGAGAACTTAGAAATGACGTAGGTGCCTGTGGCTTCCACACTAGGGCGAGCCTGTATCGTGGAGTCCCTTATTAGGCCCGTATTAAGGGGCAATCCATAAATTACGTCACACGAATTTCATGATTTTTAGACCCCTCCCCCTTTGTCACAGCTGGTGACATTTGCGAGATCCCCCCCTACCTGTGTGACGTCACATATTTTTTAACAATTTTCTGAAATTATAATTTTTTTTCGTAAACAGTTAAAATTTCAGTTCTAACAATGTAACAATGTAACGTCACGACTTTTATCCCCATTCGGGGGTAGTCAGAGGTTTTTTTTTGAGTGGCCATACACCACCACATTGTGGAGGTATTAACCAACTCAAAGCCCACGTTTCACCTGATAGTCAGAACCCAACGTGACATGTGGTGAACCTTGTCGCCGTGTATACAGGAACTGACTATTACCTAATCCCAAATCCTATTCAGTTCTAATACTTGGATATATTAGATTTTTAAATGTGACGTCACTTAGGACCCTTCCCCCCCCCTTGTCGCACAATGTCACATTTCGTCGACCCCCTTCCTCCCCTTTAGGTGTGACGTTATTTATGGATGGCCCCTAATAAATGCATCTCAAAGTTGAGATCGATCTTAAGACGCAGTTTTGTCGTTTAATGTATGGAACTGTCAAAAACTGACTTGCTACTTTTAGCATCGGCGACCGGCGATTTTGTGACGTATCGATGCTGCATCGCGTTTTTTCGAGCGCGAACGAGCAGCAGCATCAAAATCGCCGATCGCCGATGCTAAAAGTAGCAAGACTGCGGTGGCCCTAATACGGGCCAAAGTCGACATTATAAGATATCAGAATGTAAAAGGTCTTCGAAGAGCCAAGCTGTAGCCAACTGACTGCAGCTCATATACGGCCTGGCTCAACAGGGGTAGTACCACCCTCTCACAGAAGATCGGCGTAAACGTAACGGCGGCGTTTCGTACGATTAGTGAGAGAGCCGGAAGCTCAACCCCCCTTCCCCCCCTGTGTCCCACTCCCCTTCGCCGGCAACGTGCGAGCGATGCCTTTGGTATTGCAAGCATTTATAGGCTACGATGTTAAGCAGTTAGGTTATAGATGTTTGCAATGTCAAAGGTATCGCCCGCACGTTGCCGACTTGAAGAGGAGTGAGACAGAGGGAGGGGGAGGGGGGTTGGGCTTCCGTCTTCGTCTTCATGATGTGAATGACGACTTACCATTCCATTGGTCCCGTTTTTCTGAACATCGCTCATCTCCACTGCATCACGGACTCCACGCTACAATTACAAAGTTAATTTTAAGTTTGAAAAACCAAAAATACTATTATGAATTGGAAAAATTCAGAGCGAGCAGGGGTTTGAACCCTGGACCTCAAGCCCGCGACGCGTGCCTAACCAATAGGCTCTCACTGCTACAAGTACGGGGCCATCCATAAATTACGTCACACTAATTTCATTATTTTTAGACCCCTCCCCCCCTTGTCACAGCTGGTCACATTTGCGAGACACCCCCCTCCCTGTGTGACGTCACACATTTTTTACGAATTTCAGAAATTTTCAAAATTTTTCATTAACAATTCAAATTTCGGTTTTAATACTTAGATATATTTGATTTTTAAATGTGACATCACAAAACCCCTCCCACCCCCTTGTCACACAATGTCACATTTCGTCGACACCCTCCCCCCTTAACGTGTGACGTAATTTATGGATGCCCCCCTACCTAATAATATCATCATCATCATCATTTCAATTAACATACGTCAACTGTTTGATATAAGCATTCCAATTTCTTTGGATAGGCCTCCCCCAAGGTTTTCCACAACGACCGGTCCTGTGCCACGACGTGGTGGACAGGTTCTTGAGTTGCGACCACGTACCGGAACACGCAGCGTGGGTAGCCCCCACAAGGTGGACCGACGACCTAGTGAAGGTCAGAAACCGCTGGATGCAAGCAGCACAGGACCGGTCGTTGTGGAAAACCTTGGGGAAGGCCTATGTAAAACAGTGGACGTCTTTTGGCTAAGGGCCTCCGCAGACTAGCTACTTTTAGCATCGGCGACCGGCGATTTTGTGACGTATCGATGCTGCGTCGCGTTTCTTCGAGCGCGAACGAACGAGACGCAGCATCAAAATCGCCGATCGCCGATGCTAAAAGTAGCTAGTCTGCGGAGGCCCTAACATGATGATAATGATTTAAAATTAAATAACTTTACCAGTCAGTTGTCGTCTGTAATTCACTTTTAAAATGACATTGGAGTCTAAAGATTAGGCGTGAGCGTTATTTCACGTCACCGGTTACATTAACTGGTTACGAGCTAATTCACCGAATCACTGTTACTGTAACTGGTGATTTTTGTAACAGGTTATTTGGCTGTAGCCCGAACTACATCATAGGTATTATGTCACCGGTCACCCATAGACTTCTAAAAGTAACAAATAAAAATGTTTGTATTTTTGTATACAAGAAGCTAGTAGTGACGAAACCCATAGGGTTACAAAAATAACCAGTTACAAAAATCACCTATTAAATAACCGGTGACACCTTTGACGTAACCGGTTACGTTACGTTTCGTGAAAATAATGTAACGACACACGTCTACTAAAGACACACGACTCATCTAGTTGGCCACAACACAAAACAAAATGAAAGATGTTTCAATAACAATACCTATTGATAATATTGTGTTATGTTGGTATAACAATATTGTTTAACGCATGCATGCATAATGCCTGTAATTAATTTTAAAATAATGTTTGTAAACAGTTTGAATTATGTTATACTAGCTGTGCCCCGTGACTTCGCCCGCGTGCAAATTAATGTGTAATATTAGCCTATGTCTTATTCCAGAGTCTACACTATCTACGTTTCAAATTTCATTAAAATCGGTTTGGTAGTTATGGAGATACGTGGTAACAAAGAATCATTCACACACACTTACACACACACACACTTACTTTCGCATTTACAATTTTAGTAGGAAGTAGGATTGGTCTCCACAAACCAATATACCGTAGACGCAGCGAAGCTGGGCAGGCTCTTTCTAAATTGGGACTAGGCTCGCCACACTCCCACCACTGTTACTCCTGTAAGCCAGGATCGACAGTGTCCAACGATGGAGCCAAGGTTGACCCTCGACGAGTCCCCGGGACTCGTCGAGGGTCAAGCGAATTTAATCAAAAGAAAGGAAGAAGAATTTAAGCATAGTCGTTAATTAATAAAATAACTTACCGTTGTCACTTCCGAAGGGTAAAGACCATCCATTTTGACTATAATTTAATTATTAATCACCAAAGTGTCACTTTTTTTGTTAAACAACACTTAATTTGTCAAAACACTGGTATTTTGAGATGTGTCACTTTGTCCACGTAACACGAAGCGAGTGTTTTTTCAAAACCGCAAATTTTATGAGTTTCACCATTTTACCTGTAACAGATGAAATATAAACTTAGTCAAAGGGTTAACTAGTACCTACCGATGACAGAAGTACGGTAATTACCCGTTTCGTACGGTAATTAGGCCTTCATATCGTACAATGCACGGTCCAGTGGTTTCACTGTACGCTAACAAAATACAGTAAAAATGAAAATGAAATGTAACGTCACGACTTTTATCCCCATTCGGGGGTAGTCAGAGGCTTGAGTGGCCATATACCACCACATTGTGGAGGTATTAACCAACTCAAAGCCCACGTTTCACCGGATACTCAGAACCCAACGTGACAGGTGGTGAACCTTCTCGCTGTGTATATGTCGCCGCCAACTGGTTTAATACGTCATTCAATTGGGCAGCTAGCCCGTTCATTAAACGCCGGCACTCAATACAATGGCTAAAGGATGCCTAGGCAAATTGTTGAATGCAACGTTTAATCAAGGGGCTGAACGTTGCTTCGCCGCTTGGGTGAATGACATTTGTGAATAATTATTAGGGTGACCATGACGTCTAAGACCAAGTCGACGGAGCCCCGCTTCGCGGGGCTCCTATTTCTGCGTGCGGGGCACCAGTAACCTAACACGAAGGAAATGACGGGGGTTTAGCTCGCTCGCTCCGCTCGTTCGCTAACCCCCATCATTTCCTTCGAACCTAACCCAGCCAAGTCGAGTGCCCCAAAGTCCCAAGCTCGCTTCGCTCACTCACGCGTGCAATATGTAAAACGTTTTAATTCTAAACATTGTTTTTCTAAGGTATCCAGATGACGAAATGATCTAGTAATCCTGCATAAGCGTCCGTATGCTTTTAGAATAATTCATGGTCACCTTAGCCTTTCGAACATTGTTGATAACCTCAATTAGTTTAAAATTCGGTTCCGTCTCATTATTCGTAGATAAATCCATGTTATGGTCTTGTTTACTATTAGTAATTATCAATTGAACTTTTTAATACACTATAAAATCACTAAACACGGTAATTCGCCAAAAAAGAATACACATTTAATCAGCTGTTGACAAATAGGGACGCCATATTTGTTAGATGACTACTGGCGCTGCAGTGGCGGAAAAATGAATTAAATTTAAATAACCGGCGGCTTTTGTTTCAGCCTTCTCCAGAAGGCTAGCTTTCAACCAGCCAACTCGTTGGACATTTAGCAAAATGTGTCAATTCAACGAACGGCCTAGGCGTCTAATTGAGTGGCGGCATTTAATGAACGGGCTAGCCGCCCAATTGAATAGCGTATTAAACCAGTTGGCGGCGACATATACAGGAACTGACTATTACCTAATCCCGAGGGATAGGTAGGTTTCCTCACGATGTTTTCCCTCACCGTCAGCGATCTGTAAATTATGCACATAGATGAAAATTCATCCATTGGTGCATGCCCCACCGGGGATCGAACCTGGGACCTTCTGATTGCTAGCCCAAACTGTTCACCCCTAGGCTACAGTCGCTATTAAATACAGTAATATTATTATATTCAAATTAAAGATTTATTGCTACGTATGTCCTTTATTAGTGTGCCATTAGAGCGAAATCAGCTGGTGGAATATACAGGGAGGCTTTTATAATATCAACCAATTGATTTACGGTTACGGACGGACAGTAATAGGGTTCCGTTGGCACCCTTTGGGTACAGAACCCTAAAAATCATCATCATTAGTTATTTGACGACCGTTGGCGCAGTGATTCGAGCGTAGGCTGCTCGGTTTTGCATCGGGTGGTTGCGGGTTCGATTCCCGCCAGAGGCAAATTTCGGAAACGGCCGTTTCGTAATTAGCTAGTTTGGGACCATACAGTTAGTGTGTAAGTTTGGCGATATTTATTATTTAGTTCTCATCTCATGATAATCGGCCCCGAGGGTGCTTTGAGCATTTCCACCATCCCCTATAATTTCAGCCAGCAATCCACCTTGACCTTTGACCTTTGAAAATGTCACCCTGAAACGAATGGAGACCACGGGTAGGCAAGCGTAGTGTAGGACGCCCTGCGGCCAGGTGGAGTGACGACCTCCGGAAGGGGGCTGGCGAAAACTGAATGCAGAGCTGAAGACCGAGCTCAGTGGCGTGTAGGAGGGCCATGTCCAGCAGTGGACAGCAATAGGCTGATGATGATGATGATGAGGGCCATAACACACCGCGACGCCAGGCGACGTCGTCATCCACCGTAGCCAACTAATTCGTATTGAAATGTATGACATGTATCTCACCTGGCGACGGACTGGCGACGTCGCCAGTCAGTCGCCAGGTGTCACAGCTGTCATCATTTCAATACAAATTGTTTGGCTACGCCAGCCTCGTCGCCGGCGACGTCGCCGGCCATGTATTCAAACAATTTAAATTGACTGGCGACGTGGCCACTCCGTCGCCATGTGTGATACCTGCCATCACGGATGTTTAAAGAAGGATCTATTACTTGTTCAACTTTTTTCTCCTGTTTTAAGGTCTATTATACCTTGACAATTCTGTAGACAGAAAAACCAGCCGAGCGAGAGGCTCCAGTTGGGACCGTGTCCCTCTCACTCCGAGTTGCCATGCCAAAATAATATTATCGTTGGGTAGTGATTGTTAGTTTTTAAAGCAAGCAAATAAATTAATTTATTATTTATCGTGACTATTGTTTTATCATATAAACAATAATCACGGCATGGCATGGCAACTCGGAGTGAGAGGGACACGGTCCCAACTGGAGCCTCTCGCTCGGCTCGTTTTTTGTGCAGTAGAGAACAGTCCAGTATGTATTTACGTTCGTGCCTGCCATACATTTCAAAACAATTAGTTGGATTCGTGGCTAGCGACGTCGCCATGGCCACACGGTGTGTTATGGCCCTGCATAAAAATATTTTTATTGACCTTACAGATACAATAAATATGTCCTCCACGCGGCGGCTATCTGACTGTATTTCTTATCATTGTTATCTTATTTAAATATCTGTTATCATTAAACAATTATTATTCATCATGTTGATAGTAGATACTTACAAGCTGTACTTACTTTTTTTTTCTAATATGTCATTGCAGTATTGCAGCTAAAACAGCAGTGGTAGCCGATTGGAAAACAGCAGTGGTAGCCGATTGGAAAACAGCAGTGGTAGCCGATTGGAAAACAGCAGTGGTAGCCGATTGGAAAACAGCAGTGGTAGCCGATTGGAAAACAGCAGTGGTAGCCGATTGGTTAAGCATGCGTCTTGCGGGCTTAAGGTCTTGGGTTCAAACCCTGGCTCACACCTCTGGATTTTTCGAAATCTATGTGTGAATCATAACTTTAATATGATTATCACTTGCTTACGGTGAAGGAAGACATCGTGAGGAAACCTGCATGTCTTTAGATATGTGAAATCCACCAACCCGCACTGGGCCAGCGTGGTGGATTATGGCCTGAATCCCCCTCGCATTGAGGGGAGGCCCGTGCCCAGCAGTGGGACGTTAAAAAAGGGCTAAATTATTATTATTATTATGTCATTGCGTCTAGTAGTTAGAAGGTCTACTCTCGTTGTAATAGATTCCGGGATCGATTCCCAATCTCGCCATTTAATTATTGCTGAGAGAAGTCCTTTTTAGGGTTCCGTACCCAAAGGGTGCCAACGGGACCCTATTACTAAGCCTCCGCTGTCCGTCCGTCCGTCTGCTTTTTATTTTTTTTTTACGTGGAGAATGGAGGAATGAAGTGGCCAACGGTTTTAGAGTTGTTAAACCTTTAAACCGTCAGAAGGCCTCTGACAAGGCTTAACGAATGCTGCCTAGATGACAACAACCGGGAGCGACTTATTACGTGCCCTCCGAAGCACGGAGACGCTCGGTTCAAATGCCACTAAATGGTCACCCATCTCTGACTGACCTTGCCAAGCGTTGCTTAACCTCCGATCGTTTACCGATCAGTGATTGCAGCTGGCTATGAGCTTATTATTACCTACTTATTACTTATACTTTTTCCTATCTAAGGGCCACCGCAGACATGCTACTTTTAGCATCGGCGACCGGCGATTTTGCGACTGTATCGATGCTGCGTCGCGTTTTTTCGAGCGCGAACGAGCGAGATGCAGCATCAAAATCGCCGATCACCGATGCTAAAAGTAGCAAGTCTGCAGTGGCCCTAAATACTTTAAAATTCTCGGATGGTAGACGTAATTTCGTTGCGCAAATCAGTTGGACGTTTCGACGACGTCTCCAAACAGGAAAATCGCAACGCGGTCACGGCAGGTTTGTGCGAAGATAGCGCGAATCATATCCTTGTGTTTAGGGTTCCGTAATAAAATAAATAGGTTGTACCAACATATTTGTAAATTACGAGTGTTAGAGCCTGTTTCTGAATCGTCAGATAACATTTAATAATAATATAATAATAATTTAGCCCTTTTAACGTCCCACTGCTGGGCATTGGCCTCCCCTCAATGCGAGGGGGATAACATTTATCCACCAAATAAATATAACGTTTTGACATTCTATGGAACAACTGCCAAGACTTCAAATTTATTTGGTGGATAGAAGTTATCCGACGATTTTGAAACAGGCCCTTAATTTTATATTAACACGCGATTGATGTTTTATTTTATTTTACATCCGATAAAAGAAAAAACTTAAAATTTCCCCATAATTAAAAAACTCCATAACTAGGTAAAATGTATCAAAAGGAAAATTGTCGACGAATTAAACATTGGATCTAGTCATCGATATAGAAAAGACTAAAGATGAGTAATTTCATACTTCAACTATCATTCAAATGCGACACGGCGACTATGGTAGTGTGTGTATCGCTTGTGCATGACCGTTCGCCATCAAGAGGTCCCTAGCGACCTCGTGCCATCCTACTCCCGCACGCAGTTACCCCGTCTCGCTTGCCTGTACAAACCACACTACAGCTGCATGTTACGCACACAGGCGAGAGATTTTTGACAGCTTGTATGACAATAGAATTTAACGTACTTTTTTGAATTTAACGTACATTCGGTGGTGACACGATTTGGACTAACTTGCTGAATCTAAGCCTTTAAATATCGATGGATCTAGTATACAAAATAATTAAAATAGAATTCACTTCAAGGAACCCTAAAAACAAGTTAATATACAATACCGGTTCGCTTTCGTGGCACCAAATTTGCAAAAGTTTCTTAACACCGTGTCAGTCGTTCATGCTCGTTTTGATTGATTTTGACACTATCACCTACTCTCACAAGATTGAGATCGAACTTGAGATGCTGTTTTAGACAGATGTTCCATACATTAAACGTCAAAACTGCATCTTGAGATCGATCTCAACTTTGAGATACATTTATTACGGGCCTTACTCTCAGAAAACATACAACAAGAAATATCGAGAACGCAAGAATGAGTCCAAGAATAAGCGAGTCACGCTTTTTCTTGCAACTTTCTCTTATGAGAGAAAGTTTTGTCAGTGTTTCTCTAGAATTCTCGCTGAGAATCTTGGCACCTGTGATATGGTGATGGCGGAGCTCTGTGAGGCACGAACAAGGTGACTACCCGTTTACCCACGGGACAGGGGACTACCCGTACACCCACGGGATAGGGGACTATCCGTTTGCCTCGCGGATACAGTGGACTACCCGTTTACCTGCGGGATAGAGAACTATCCGTTTGCCTCGCGGGTACAGTGGACTACCCGTTTTCCCGCGGGACAGGGGACTACCCGTTTACCCGCGGGATAGAGTACTATCCGTTTGCCTCGCGGATACAGTGGACTACCCGTTTACCCGCGGGATAGAGAACTATCCGTTTGCCTCGCGGGTACAGTGGGCTACCCTTTTACCCACGGGGACTACCCGTCCAACTAACTCTAACCGTATTTTCTGAAAGTCATAGTATGTGTGTATGTGCGAACATATCGCGTCATAGTACACTAATCACATAATTTTACGGTGCATTTATGCCATGAAATGCGTTTAATACTTGATTATATCGATAGATAACCACGACAACCATGACCACTAACATATGACGCTTGGACTCTAATAATAAATTAAAACTGCCAGACTAAACTCATCAACTGGCAATCGAGTCCGCTTACAATTGTCCATTGTAAAACTGGTCCAGTAGCCTCTAATAGTATTATCTACGTGAATTCTTGATTGTAATGTAAATTCTTGAGGGTTTGGATTTTGTCCTTGACGCCCTATATCGTACTATGGGTACCGTACAATGGATCTGGGCCTCGAGTCTCTTAATAATTGTCCATTGATTTATCTCTAATATTATCTTCGTGAATTCTTAGGGCCATAACCACAGAGTAAAGAGTAAAGAAAGAGGTGCCCTTATTAGATATATGTTATATGTTTGGCGGACCCGTTAGCGTGGTTGGCGCGGAGGCGCCTTTCACGCTGCAGGTCGTAGGTTCGATTCGTACCCGGGACATACATTTGTGTGCATGAACATGTCTGTATGTCCGGAGTCTGGGTGTATATGTATATTAAGTATGTATTTACAAATAAAAAAGTAGTATATGTAGTAATATCAGTTATCTGGTTTCCATAGTACAAGCTCTGCTTAGTTTGGGATCAGGTAACCGTGTGTACAAAAATGTCCCAGGATATTATAATTATTATAATTATTATGTATGAAAAAAAACGTGGTCATTGTTTTTTCATTTTCATTGTTCTATCTACCGGTAAATAGTTGAACTACTCGCTTCATTTTATGTCGATGTTAGTACTAGGCCGACCACTCGGCCGACTTGCTTAGGGCCAGTCCCCTTAGTAATTGGTCCATGGCCATAACACACCGGGTATCCATGGCGACGTCGCCAGCCACGCATCCAACTAATTCGTATTGAAATGTATGATAGGTATCACACTTGGCGACGGACTGGCGACGTCGCCAGTCAGTACAAATTGTTTGGATACGTGGCCGGCGACGTCGCCAGCCATCAAGCCAAAAAAATTGTATTGAAATTATGAAAGGTAACACCTGGCGACGGACTGGCCACGTCGCCAGTCGGTCGCCAGAAAGGCTAGACAAGTGGCTGACGTCTACGAGCGTTCGTTCAAATCGCTACGCTTCATGTATGGAAATGACATAAGTCACGTGACCTACATAGCAACTTGTTGTTGATCTACATACTTAGCGACGTTTGACATTTACATACATTGTGAAGTCTACTTATTCTATTCTATTCGATTAGCGTTCATGCCATTTGGCTAGGTCCTCAGGTGTGTTGCCTGTGTTACCTGTCATACATTTCAATACGAATTAGTTGGATGCGTGGCTGGCGACGTCACGATGGCTATCCGGTGGGTTATGGCCCTTATCACAAAGAATAAGATTGATTATTTTGTAGTCGGTCAATACTCATCATAGTGAAGTCACGTGTACAGGGGGGTTACTCCGAAATACGTCGCTGACGGATCGTCCGAAGTACGGATTCGATTTACGATCAAAACAACGTCAAATCGTAGAAAAAAACGAAAGAAGAAATGTCAAATCACGACAATCCGTCAGCCGAAACGTTAGATTCGTATTTCGGAGTAGGCCAGCAGGCACGGTGGCATCGTTCCGCACGAGTATTGTATTATTGTTTGGGAATCGCCCGAGTGAATGCCAAGTTAGCCAACCGTAGTTTAAGGTCAATCACGAGACAAACAAACACTTATACTTCCGTTAATTTTTTTTTTTTTTTTGTTTTTTTTTTTTTTGCCAGCCTGTGTCGTCCCACTGCTGGGCAAAGGTCTCCCCTTCCTTCCTCCACTCCTCCCTATTTATGGCAATACTGGGCCAAACCTTCAAGTAGTAAGTAATAATTAAGGGCCTCCGCAGACTAGCTACTTTTAGCATCGGTGATCGGCGCTTTTGATGGTCCGTCTCGCTCGTTCGCGCTCGAATAAACGCGACGCAGCATCGGTACGTCACAAAATCGCCGATCGCCGATGCTAAAAGTAGCTAGTCTGCGGAGGCCCTAAATGCATGAATTAAATTTATTTACAATTATTTATCCGGCCCATTGATGTATTAGTTATCAAAGCCTATAGAGGCTTGCAATACCAAAGGCATCTTTCGCACGTTGCTGAACTGGAGTAGAGCAGAGGCAGGGGCAAAGGGTGGGGGGGTGATCTTCCGGCTGTCTTACTCATCGTACAAAACACAACTGCTATAGTTACTTAACGCCGATCTTCTGTGAGAGGGTGGTACTACCCCGGTCGAGCCAGCCCATATGAGCTGCAGTCAATTGCCTACAGCTGGTCTCTACCACCATACATCTGTTATCTTATTAACATAACAAGTAATTTTAATACATATTATTCACCATAAAATTGTGTTTAAAGAAAAATAAAACAGGGGGCTTACCACCACCTCTTATAACAGTTTTGTTTTAACGTTTCAGCGGCCATTTGTGCAATGACGTTTCTTATTGTCATGACAATAAGGTACGTCATTGCACAAAAAGTCGCTGAAACGATAAAACGTTCCTGTAATTGAATCGCGATAAGAGTTCGTGGTAAGCCCCCAGGTAGGTAGTTGATACCTACTTCATATTTAAAAAGTCTGTCTTGATAGAAAAACAAAACTGGTTTTATCAGCAATGTAGACATGAGGAAAATGCATGTGTATTTTAGCACATATTTACCTTACCTGACTTGCTCAGCGCAACACTACATGCGGCGAAATTCACACATCTGTTATCGCACTCGCAATTCTGTGAGAGGGTGGTACTACCCGGTCGAGCCAGCCCGTATATGAGCTGCAGTCAATTGGCTACAGCTTGGCTCTACCACCTTCGAAAAGTTGTTAGTAAAAAAGTTGTGTGTTTTTCAAGGTAGTAGAGCCAAGCTGTAGCCAATTGACTGCAGCTCATAAACGGGCTAGCTTGACCGGGGTACTACCACCCTCTCACAGAAGATCGGCGTAAAGTAGCTATTACAGCTGCGTTTCGTACGATGTGTGAGAGAGCCGAAAGCCCCCCCCCCCCCTCCCCCTCCCACCATCCCACTCCCCTTCAGGTCGGTAATGTGCGAGCAATGCCTTTGGTATTGTAAGCATCTATAGGCTACGGTAACTGCTTAACATCAGGCGGGCCGTACGATTTTTTGCCACCGTAGTCCAACAAAAAAAAAATTTTGTTAATTTAAGGGGGGCTTCAAATTAACAACTTTTTCTACTTTAATGAATTTCCGTAACGAATTTAGTTGAGACTGCAGATTTATAGAGCTAAGGAATCCATAACATACAGTGCAAACATTTTTGTTCTACGACAAAAATTTACGAAGATACGACTAACTTCCTAACGAAGTTTCCTAACCGGGCCGCGCCGGCCGCCGCGCTTGCTGTGACGTCACCGGGCTGATACGCGCTCGGCTAGCGTTACGGTTCGGTTATTTTGTTAGCGCGCAGCGTGTTCTTAGCCTCTAAACGCAAAATGGGTAATAAATTATAAGACGGTTTTGAGCAAGCTGAAACAGATAACCTTCCAAAAGTGGATACGTTCATGGTTTTCGACTACTTAAACAATAATTTAAAATACACCAGCGCCGAGATACGTGGTTGGAAACTGAAAAGGTTCACTTACCTTTTCACTTACATTTTCTATTATGAATACTACTTATACAAACAACCCCATTATTTTACCACGAGGTTAAGCATGGGAGGGTTCGGTGTATCTTAAGTGTAATACCTACCCAAAGTACTACGTAGATATAAGATACCAAGGAAGGTAGGTAGTGTCCTGTCATAAGTAGGTAGATTAGGTGTTTATCCTATTGACTATTATTTTTATTCCTGTTTATTTTTGACGACCGCTTGGCGCTGTGGTTTGAGCGTTGGCCGCTCGGTTCACTGCATCGGGTGGTTGTGGGTTCGATTCCCGCCAGAGGCAAATTTCGGAAATGGCCTTTTCGTAATTTACTCTGGTCTGGTTGTCACTGGGATCGCCCCCAGTCCACTGTATGTAGCCAAGTATCAGCGTTGCTTAGGGGGCGTTCATAAATTACGTGATGCATTTAGGGGGAGGGTGGGGGGGGGGTCGAACCAAAACTCACCAAATCTCACGTGGGGAGAGGAGGGGTCTCGGCAAATCTCACGTAATTTTTTTCACCGTTTGAAACAGTAACAGTGTAAAACTGCGAGAAAACTTAAATTAAATAAAACATGTTTCTCCACTAGAATATGGCTTTTGAAAAATCTCACCTGAGATTAGAGGGGGAGGGAGGGGGTTGAGCAAAATCTCACAACATCTCATTAAGGGGGGAGGGGGAGACGAAAAATAACAAAAATCACCTCACGTAATTTATGGACGCACCCTTAGTTTGGGACCATACAGATGGTGTGTAAGTCTGGCGATATTTATTATTATTATTCGTTTGTAATCTATTATTAACATAATATTATAATATTACCCATCACCCTACCTAAGGAATCACTATCACTACACTATCACTACATAGTATAAAACAAAGTCGCTTCCCGCTGTCTGTCTGTCTGTCCCTATGTATGCTTAGATCTTTATAACTACGCAACGGATTTTGATGCGGTTTTTTAATATATAGAGTGATTCAAGAGGAAGGTTTATATGTATAATACATGCTTAATATAATAGAAAAACACTGATATTTTTAGAGGTTTCTAATGTGATGTCGTAAATAAACACAGTTTTTGCGCTTACATTGCAAACGCTGGCTGAACCCTACGAGATAGATCAAAATAATGTACTACAGTATTGTACACCTCAAAAAGGTATATAAAAAATCCACGATGCTATATGTCTATCTCTTAGGGATAATCCACAATAACCATTTTTTATCCTTTACTTTTTACGAGAAATAATGGCTTATTTACGAAGCGATTTTAATTATCCAATTAAGTACCTTAACTACATTGTGCATTTAATATAGATCAATATGGCCATTTACAGCATGTAATTTAAATGAATAACACCTAAAATTAGTGAATGGCGGCGTGAGCGGGACACCGGGCACAGCGCGACTTCAACAAAACCAGCCCGGTGACGTCACGGGCGCTGGCCGCACTTACCGCCCGTCGATAAATTTTAGATGTATAAAATGTGTTAGGAAATCGCAACGGATGGAACGATTTCGATGATTTAAAAACTATATTGATAAGAAAGCTTAGTTTTAACTATAGTGTTGGTTATGAGTTGATTTGTCGACCTATTATTGATCCTCATTATTATTGGTCTTCCTCCAAAAGACGTCATGTCCCACGATAATCAAATAATCGGGCGCCTATCAGATCTACCTGATTACCTGTGATACAATTATAATCTCGACCAAATTGTTGTGTTATCATTAGGCAATAATCATTCCGGTAGTAATTAGCGAAGAAGTTGATAGTGTGGTGAGTATTAGCTACCTATTCAATTAATCTCAATGGTGTAAAAAAATAAATAATTATAAGTATACTTAGGGCCTCCGCAGACTAGCTACTTTTAGCATCGGCGACCGGCGATTTTGTGACGTATCGCGTTTCTTCGAGCGCGAACGAGCGACGAACGCAGCATCAAAATCGCCGATCGCCGATGCTAAAAGTAGCTAGTCTGCGGAGGCCCAATCACAATTTTCATGTTAAAATCACACCTGCATTTATCGTTTCAGCCTAGCTATTCTGTAACGACAAACTCACTTCGCACGCGTGAATTTTCTAGTGAAATGTCAAATTTCAATACAAAATTTGACAAATCATCTGCAAATTCACGCGTGCGCAGTGAGTTTGTCGTTACAGAATAGCTAGGCTCTCACACTCTTGTCGAGAACGCGCGAGCGGGTCGAGAACAAGAGAGTGTACGCTTCAGTTCTTGCGATTTCCTAATGAAAAAACGCTCCAGAATTTCTGACCAAATACGGCCAGGCTTGAGTGTAATGAGAATCAATTACTGTTTTAAACTCATAGAAGTAGTTTAGAAAATAAAGATGCGTATTATGTTGGCTACAAATTACGACCAAACAAAATTTTACAAATATAAAAGTATTTCTGTCTTGCTTATACGTTACGATTATGAGCAGGTTGGCAGTACAGTTAGTTTAGCCAAGTTTAGTTGTGTACTAACATAGTCAGCACCAAAACCTAAGTAAACTAAAATATCAAGAACTGTTTCTGTGAGTTTATCCAAATTATTGATAGATGTATTATGGACGTGCAAGTATGGTGACGTTGATGTGATGATGTATGGAGTTTCCTCTGTTACAGATAAAATGCTGCAACTCATAAAATTCGAGGTGTTTAAGAAACACGCGCTGCCTGTTATCACGTAGACAAAGTGACACAACTCATCTAACAAGGTTTTATGCTATAAGTGTTTAGTTTGTCAACAAGAGTTGAGTGTGAATTTTGACATATTGTTTTGTGTTAATTTTGACAAAGTGTTAAGTGTTAATTTTGATGAAATTAAGTGTTAACGTCTAGTCAAAATGGATTTACTTGGGCCGCAAGTTAATGGGGATTCGGTAAGTAACGAAACGCAATCTCGACCAGTTAGGGCCTCCGCAGACTAGCTACTTTTAGCAAAGGCGACCGGCGATTTTGTGACGTATCGATGCTGCGTCGCGTTTCTTCGAGCGCGAACGAGCGAGACGCAGCATCAAAATCGCCGATCGCCGATGCTAAAAGTAGCTAGTCTGCGGAGGCCCTTAGTAGTCTCGATCAGTTAAACTAAATCAAACGTTAACTTAATGTGTGTTAACGGTGTGTGTGTGTGTGTGTGTCTGTCTGTATAGCTTAATGTGTCCTCCGGAGCAAAAATAAGTAACTCGGTCAAATAGGTACAGTCGCCTGCACGTCTATTGGAACATTTCCAACATAAGCTGGAGTCTCTTAATTATAATAATAATATTTTGCACTTTTAACGTCCCACTCCTGGGCGCGGGCCTCCCCTCAATGCGAGGGGGATTCAGGCCATAGTCCACCACGCTGGCCCAGTGCGGGTTGGTGGATTTCACATGTCTAAGACATGCAGGTTTCCTCACGACGTTTTCCTTCACCGTAAGCAAGTGATAATCATATTAATTAAAGTTAAATTCGCACATGGATTTCGTAAAATCCAGAGGTGTGAGCCGGGGTTTGAACCCTGGACTTTAAGCCCGCATGACGCGTGCTTTACCAATCGGCTATCACTGCTTGCTTAGTCTCTTATTTACTGACGACATAATAAAACGAGCTCATTTTATGTTAAAAATAGTACCTTAGAAGTGCAGGGGGTATATTAATACCCCATATAAAGACTAAAGAAAGAGGTGCCCTTATTAGATATATGTATGAAAAAGAAACGTGGTCATTGTTTTTTCATTTTCATTGTTCTATCTACCGGTAAATAGTTGAACTACTCGCTTCGTTTTAAGTCGATGTTAGTACTAGGCCGACCACTCGGCCGAGTTGCTTAGGGCCAGTCCCCTTAGTAATTGGTCCATGATTAATACACTGTTGTAACTTTGTTTAGATAATCCATGAGTCTTTAGACTATGAGCCGTCGGGGTGGCTGGAGAAGACCCTGTCTCGTGTGGGTGGGTCCACGGACTCCTTCTTCAAGCAGAACAGCTCCACCTTGAAGGTCATCACGCTGTTCCTCCTCAACGGCGTCGTCATCGGATTCTTCCTCGGGAGCTTATATTATTGGCTCAAATATAGTAAGTCTCTATTTCTCGACTTGTGCCGACTACTCAACTGTTAGTCCTTCACAAGTTGAAACGAAGTTGCTTCTTGATTTTTCTATATGAGGCACTCATTTGCAATATTCGACGGTGAATATTCTCGATCTCGACTCTAGATTTCTTGGCGAGAATTTCAGACGAGAACTGTGACAACAACTGACCAAGAACTGTAGTGTCAGTATTAAACGTGTATTCACATTCTTTGATCAATCATCAAAGTGAATACATTTAAAAACAAAAAATTATACAAAATTATATAATAAACTGAATTATTCTCTCCAGGTACAGAACCTCTAGAACTATGCTATGGGTTCGGCAGCCTGATAGCGTTCCTTAGCATCATCTACTTCTTCATCATCTACTTCCAAATAGTGAAGCGGTTCTGCGGCAAATGGTTCAAAGAAACTGTGTGGAGTAAAGTCGAGGCAGTTTCTGGACAGCTCTGGAAATTCTTGTGAGTAACTTCTAATTACATTTATAAATAGTAATAATAGGAAAGCCGCGCAAGCCGAGGAAAGTCGCTAGTATAATATATAAACCTTAAAGGGTATATGAAGCGACCAGGTAGCCATATACAACTATAATCTTCTCCTTCTTATCGTATGGTCAGTGGCTAACCTGGTATCAGAGTTGTTCAAGCCGCCCGAAGGCCTCTGACAAGGCTTAACGACTGCTGCCTAGATGACAACCACCAGGGCCGACTTTTTACGTGCCCTCCGAAGCACGGAGACGCTCAGCTCAAATGCCACTAAACGGTACCTATCTCTGACTAACCTTGTCATGCGTTGCTTAACCTCAGATTGTTTACCGATGTGATTGCAGCTGGCTATGAGCATCGTTTAACTCCAAGTGTGTTCACCAGATGGTTCCGCTGGTGCGTCGTGCTGGTGCTGCTGGCTGCCATCGGGGTGTTTCTGTTCTTCGACGCGCGGGAAAATACCGAAAGGTTGATATCACTGCTTGGTCTTTCGATATTGCTGCTTCTAGGTAAGGGCTGATTTACTTTTTCACTTTAATTATTTTATGGTCGGTCGGTGTACTATATTCTCGGCGAGAATGTTAGAGGAAATGCAAGAACGTCAGAGAAAAGCCAAGAACAAGACTGTAAAAACGTTTTATTCTTGAAATGAGCAAGCTACCTTCCTAATTATTTCTTGCTTCAAATTCTAGATGTGATATTTCTTAGTATGACTAGCTTTGCATCTAATAATAAATAGGTAAATTCTCCACGTGACGAAATTTATGACAAATTATCTTGTCACGATTATTTTAATCAAAAAGTTTTTACTTCTTGTCTTGCCACTCTATTTCTTGACTTCTATCCAGGGTTCCTGTTTTCCAAGTATCCTGGTCGCGTGGACTGGCGCACGGTGAGCACGGGGCTGCTGATCCAGTTCCTCTTCGGACTCCTCTTCATCAGGTGGACTCCTGGCAGGGTCGCGCTGCAGTGCTTCTCTGACAAGGTATGACTCATAGGGTTCATTTTATATTTTGTTGTAATGTTAGGATTTTTATCATGACTTTTACTTGTTGAAAAGGTCCTATAACACTAGAGCTTGTGCTCTGAGCAGGTATTTCTGTCCGAATGACACTTTCTTGTGAAGTGTGATTATATGAGGGACTGACTACACTAATACAAGAATTCACTGAGAAAAAAAATTACGACATTAAAATGGTTTTTGTAGTTCCTAGTAGTCTTTTTAGTATGTTTTACTAAACGTTTTGCATTTACAGCAAATGTTTTATAAATGTGAGACATTACAGAAAACATTTGCTGTAAAGACAAAACGTTTAGTAAATAATATTGAAAACACAACTAGGAATTACAAAAACCGTTTTGTTGTCGTAAAATTTTTCTCAGTGTTCTAGCTAAGAATTCTCGACAAGCACCTTTGGAATAGCCTTTCTCTACCTTTCTCGTACTTTTGCGAGAATTTATAATGATGTAAAGTGTTTTTTTTTCACATAAAAATCAAACTAAATTCTCAATTCTTCATTCAATTCTCTTCAAAATAGTTTCCTCATCAGTTTCTATACCCATATTCGTTATAAAGTTGGCGATTAATGGAATAATACTTCGCTCACCAGGTAGCAACATTCTTGTCGTACGGGGTGGAAGGTGCGGCCTTCCCCTTTGGAGATCTGCTCGTCAATGTCGAGCGGGTCTTCGCTTTTAGGGTGAGTTTTCATTGCAACCGCATAATCATATGAAATCAATGTGGTAGGCCAAGCTGTAGACAATTGATTCCAGCTGATACACGGGCTGGCTTGACCCGGGTAGTACCACCCTCTCACAGGAGATCGGCGTAAAGTGGGTATTACAGCTGCTTTCGATGAGCCAACCCTCCTTCTCACTTCCACTTCCTCACGATCAAGTGGTAGGTTCGGCCAAAACATCGATATTTGTACATGAAGTCATCGATATAATATTCGATATTTTCAAGCTAAATGCTTTTGCTAATGTAAGGGCCTCCGCAGACTAGCTACTTTTAGCATCGGCGATCGGCGATTTTGATGCTGCGTCTCGCTCGTTCGCGCTCGAAGAAACGCGACGCAGCATCTATACGTCACAAAATCGCCGGTCACCGATGCTAAAAGTAGGTAGTCTGCGGAGGCCCTAACTCAGAACCTCCAAGGGCACCTCCAAAACTGAGGATACTATTTTGGTTGCAGAGTCTCCCAGTAATATTCTTCTTTAGTATGCTCGTGGAAATTCTGTTCTACTGGGGCGCCCTGCAATGGTTCTGCTTGAAACTGGGGCAAGTGCTGCGGGCGGCCACCGGCACGACTGTTGCAGAGAGCGTCATAGCTGTCGGCAACGTGTTCCTCGGCATGGTAAGTTCATATCAGGAGATCTTTATAAGATCAAGAAGTTTAAGAACCAAACACACCGGGACGCCAGGCGACGTCGCCAGCCACCGTAGCCAACTATTCGTATTGAAATGTATGGGAGGTAACACACCTGACGACGGACTGGCGAAAATTTGTTTGGATACGTGGCCGGCGACGTCGCCAGCCACCGTAGCCAACTAATTTATATTGAAATGTATGACAGGTAACATACCTGGCGAACGACTGGCGGTCTCGGTGTGTTATGGCTCTTAGGGCCTCCGCAGACTTGCTACTTTTAGCATCGGCGATCGGCGATTTTGAAGCTGCGTCTCGCTCGTTCGCGCTCGAAGAAACGCGACGCAGCATCGATACGTCACATAATCGCCGGTCGCCGATGCTAAAAGTAGCAAGTCTGCGGAGGCCCTTAATAAGATCAAGTAGTTTAAGACTCTTCGCAGCGATCCTGTTAAGTTTATCTGTGTGTTAGCTCCATGAACCTAATACTAAAGGACTGGGTCTAAGCAGATAAGCCGCGTTGCTTAAACATCGCACAACTAGGCCGGTGACGTCATCACAGTAGGCGTGGCTTAAGTCAGTGTGCTGTTGGCGTTCGTCCTGTGCAGACGTCTTGCCAACGTTCGCATCCCAAATATAATTATATGCGACACTAGATGGCGTCCCTTTGTACGTAATTTTTCATGATCATACACTTAGTGACATCTAGTGCAAATAATTAAACTACGTACTAACATCGACATAAAACGAAGCGAGTAGTTCAGCTATTTCCCGGTAGATAGATGCCACGCATTTCTTAACCCTCACCACCCGCGCCATCCTGTGCAAATTACCACGCGTTGTTTAATAGAGAAATCTAATAAGGGCACCTCTTTCTTAAGTCTTTACTCTATGGTTAGCTCCCATAGTGGTAGCTTCGCCTTTTACTGCCATCATGTTCGAGTCGAAACTGCGATCGCCGCGGTTTGACGACCGTTTGCCGCAGTGGTTTGAGCGTAAGGTACGATTCCGACGAACGCGGCAGACAGCAGACGTCAGTCGACCTCAAGGTAGGAGTTCTTGCAAGCAGCAGACAGCCAACGTCAGTCTCAGACGGGCGATGACATGTCCTGCGACGGCAGACGTCATCGCAATTTTTATGAGACCGACTGACGTCTGCTGTCTGCCGCGAAATCGTACCTTAAGCCGTTCGGCTCTGCACCGTGTGGTTTCCAGTTCGATTTCGGAACCTATCGTAATTTGCTCTGTTCTGGGTGTCACTGGGATCGCCCCCAGTCCATTGTACTGTGCCCATAGTACAAGCGTTGCTTAGTTTGGTACCATACAATGTGTTAGTCTGTCGATATTGTTGTACTTATATTTATTTCCAGACGGAATCAGTACTGCTAGTGAAGCCGTACCTATGTTTGCTGACCCCCTCCGAGGTGCACCTCGTGATGGCTTCCGGTTTCGCAACAGTTTCCGGTCAGTACGATAATTTTATCTAGACACAGAAGAGTTTGACTATGCTGCGGCCCTACCACCACCTCTCATAGCAGTATTGTTTTAACGTTTCAGCGGTCATTTGTGCAATGACGTTTCTTATTGTCATGACAATAAGGTACGTCATTGCACAAAAAGTCGCTGAAACGTTAAAACGTTTTCTTGCTACCGCAGTCCAAAAAAAACGGTCATTGGCATTGTATTTGTAACACCTTTTCATCTTGCCCACTTGCAGGCACAATCTTGGCCACCTACATCAACTTCGGTGCCGAGCCGGCCCATCTGGTGACGTCTAGCATAATGTCTGCGCCCGCGGCGCTGTGCTACGCCAAACTCCTCATGCCGGAGACCAAACGATCGCTGACTACTGTTGAAAACTTGAAACCTGTAGCCAGGTCAGTACACCAATAAATATCGCCAGACCAATACATCAACTGTTTTTTTTATAGGGCTGCGGTGGCAAATTAGCGTTCGGCCCGCCTGATGTTAATCAGTTACCGTAGCCTATAGATGCTTGCAGTAACAAAGGTATTGCTCGCACATTGCCGACCTGAAGGGGAGTGGGATGGAGGGAAGGGAAAGGGGGGATGGGCTTCCGGCTCTCTCACTCATCGTACGAAACACAGCTATAATAGCTGCTTTACGCCGATCTTCTGTGTCCCAAACTAAGCAAGGATTGTACTATGGGTACCCTACAGTGAGCTGGGGGTGACACCAACACCACCCAACACGAAAAGGCCATCTTCTAAATTTGCCCCGACGAGAATCGAACCCACAACCATCCGGTGCAGTGAACCGAGAGTGGCTCGAACCACTAGACCATGGTTGTCAATAGCCACGTCCAGATGTGTCACATGCCGCGCGAGGCAAATTGCCTCACGAAGTTTGACTTGCCTCGCGCGAGGCAAATGCGCGTCCTGCCTCACCTGAGCGCTGTCATTTGCCTCGCCTAGTTTGGCATAGTCACACAGAACGATGTCAAACGTGTCAAACTGATTGCTCGGGTATACCCTTCTCTGTCTAGCTAGAGTGTCAGTTGCTTCACCATTTGCTTCGCGCAGCATGCGACTGAGGCAAACGTCGTGCTTCGCGAGGCGAGGGTGAGCAGCCTCGCGCGGCATGTGCATGTTGTAGACACGCCTAATTAGTACGTTCAGATGCCTCGCATGCCTCGCCCGAGCACTCAGTTTTGACGTCGGAACGTAACATGAGCCCGGGCGAGCCTCGCACCTTATCCATCTGTTTTTTCTTTGTCTCCCCTTAGCGAGGACCAATCAGTGCTCTCCGCGGCGACCAGGGGAGCTACAAACGGTATACCCCTGGTATTGAACATCATCGCCAACATTGTAGCGTTTGTAGCGGTGGTAGCGTTCGTGAACGGGTTCCTCGGGTACTGCGGGGGGATGCTCGGCTACCCTGACTTCAACCTCGAGTGGATACTTGGGAAGATCTTCATACCACTGTGTTGGGTTATGGGTGAGTCCAATATCTCTTCTCGCTTCGTTGTTACCATCATCATCATCATGTCAGCCAAAAGACGTCCACTGTTGGACATAGGCCTGTAATTTAATGTAACGTCACGACTCTTATCCCCGTTCGAGGGTAGTCAGTGGCCATATACCACCACATTGTGGAGGTATTAACCAACCCAAAGCCCACGTTTCACTAGATAGTCAGAACCCAACGTGACAGGTGGTGAACCGTGTCGCCGTGTATACAGGAACTGACTATTACCTAATCCCGAGGGATAGGTAGGTTTCCTCACGGTGTTTTCCCCCACCGTCACCGACATAGGCCTCCCCCAAGATATTCCACAACCAATAGTAATAAGAAGTGATGGTCGAGGCGCTCATCGCCAGTTGTAATGTTTGATCGGTAATCGAACGGAGGTTAAGCAACGCTTGGCAAGGTCAGTCAGAGATGTCTGACCATTTAGTGGCATTTAAGCTTAGCGTCTCTGTGCCTTGGAGAGTATGTAAAGCCGTCGGTCCTGCCTCTCCCCGGTCGTGTCGGAGCCGTCCCGTCGGACTATGAGTGAGGGAAGAGAGAGTGCAATGTGCTTGCGCACACACTTGTGAACTACAATAACTCTTGCGCAGTTGGCTAGTCTCAGTTGAGATTGCCCGTGCCGTGCCGAATTTCGGTCATAAAACTACAAATGGCAAGTTTCACCCAAATTTTTATGTATTTACATAGATTTTAATATCGATCGGAACATAAAAAATTGAATCAGGATTGTTTTCGGACGTAAGTATGTTAGTGAAATCGGCCTTAAGTAGTGCAATAGAAAGGTGACGCTATAAAATTTGCCTGATTAGCACTCAGCAATACTTTTTCACTCTTTTCCGCTGGTGCTAATTGTCATGCTATCTCTATTAACTCGCATTGTACCAATGTATCTAAAATAAAACTGTACTTTCTATTAGGTAGGTACACTTACATAGATTTTGCTTTAGCTACCTACCACACACGATATTTAATTAATCATCATCATCATTTCAGCCAAAAGACGTCCACTCTTGGACATAGGCCTCCCCCAAGGTGTTCCACAACGCCTGGTCCTGTGCTGCTTGCATCCAGCGGTTTCCCGCGACCTTCACTAGGTCATCTGTCCACCTTGTGGGGGGCCTACCCACGCTGCATTAATTAATACCTACTTATCAACTATACAATCTTTTTGATTTTTGACATCTTAAAAATGCTGTCAATATTTCAGGAGTGCCGTGGGAGGAATGTGAGCTGGTGGGGTCTCTCATCGGCTTGAAGACTATAGTAAACGAATTCGTCGCGTTCCAACGCATGGGGGAGATGTTAGAACAAGGGTTGTTATCGGTAATAATCTACAATCAAATCTAATTTCACCAATCAGTTTCTACTGCAGAAATTCTTGGCAAGAATTTTGACAACAATTTTCATAAATATTGCAAGAACAATAGAGTGACTTTACACTCTCGTTCTTGGCCTTCTCTGGCGTTCTCGCCGAGAGTGTGGTGGCGGTTTATAGAGTGACCTTGTAGAATTTTGTTAGGTAAGGGCCTCCGCAGACTTGCTACTTTTAGCATCCGCGACCGGCGATTTTCTGACGTATCGATGCTGCGTCGCGTGTCTTCGAGCGCGAACGAGCGAGACGCAGCATCAAAATCGCCGATCGCCGATGCTAAAGTAGCAAGTCTGCGGAGGCCCTAACATAGTATAGAGACCATAAGTTTCGCAATGGGCAATTGTTAAAAGACTCTAGGCCCAGATTGCCCACTAGAGGAAAATTTCGGAAATGGCCTTTTCGTAATCTTCCCTCTGGGTGTCACTGTCGCCCCCAGTCTATTGTACGGTACCCATAGTACAAGCGTTGCTTAAGCGCTGGGTTCCTCCAGAACGGTGCCGTCATATAACGACCGTATTAGAACATTGGCTATGTAAACTATGGCGCGGTTGCCTTAAGACCGGTTTGGACACCGTTTTTGACATAGCCAATGTTCTAGTGCGGCCGTTATATGATTCCTAGGAACCCAGCGCTTTAGTTTGGGACCATACAGTGTCTGGCGATATTTATTATGATTTTATTGGTGTTGTTTCCAGCCCCGTGCGGAGCTGATAGCCACGTACTCCTTGTGTGGGTTCACTAACCCAGGGTCAGCTGGGATCATGATCGGAGGTATCGCGGCTATGGCGCCCAACCAGAGGGAAACACTATCCGCTGTAAGTATATGTACACTACTACTTTGACGGGCCCGTTGGCGTGGTTGGTGTAAATTCCGCCTTTCACGCTGCAGGTCGTAGGTTTGATTCCTACCCGGGACATGCATTTGTGTGCATGAACATGTGCATGTCCCGAGTCTGGGTGTATATGTATATTAAGTATGTATTTACAAACAAAAAGTAGTATATATATATATATACATAAAAATATAAACATATATATATATATAACGTCACGACTTTTTATCTCCATTCGGGGGTAGTTAGAGGCTTGAGTTGCCATACACCACCACATTGTGGAGGTATAAAGTCAACTCAAAGCCCACGTTTCACCAGATAGTCAGAACCCAACGTGACAGGTGGTGAACCTTGTCGCCGTGTATACAGGAACTGACTATTACCTAATCCCGAGGGATAGGTAGGTTTCCTCACGATGTTTTCCCTCACCGTAAGCCACAAAAATTAGTATATGTAGTAATATCAGTTATCTGGTTTCCATAGTACAAGCTCTGCTTAGTTTGGGATTGGGTAGCCGTGTAAAGAATATCCCAGGATATTTATTTACTCCACCGCACCAACTAGACCCCTGTCTTATGTGACGTCACCCGCACCTTGCGGCTGTGTGCGGTGTGCGGGCGGGGAAGCCGCATTCCGTCCAAGTTCCTAGTTGGCTTGGTGGGGTATTATACCGAGGTTACGCTGCGTATTTTTTATAGTCCAGGATGGCACACTGGCAGACGGTCCACCTGATGGTAAGTGGAAGCCGCCGCCCAGCCGGCCGGGCCCCGTTAGCGCGTTGCGTTGCGTCGTCGCAAGATTTTGTACTGGCGAATCACCCTCCCCCGCTTCGTCTCTCGCCCGACGACTCTTTGATCCGTTGCGACTACGCAGCGCAACGCGCTAGTGGGGCCTCGCCCTAAATGTATGGAAATGAGTCATTTCAAATGACTTTACAAGTCGATAAGTTGATCAGACATCAGCAACTTAAGGGGAGCAATACACAACTTTTAGGGCCTCCGCAGACTTGCTACTTTTAGCATCGGCGACCGGCGATTTTGTGACGTATCGATGCTGCGTCGCGTTTCTTCGAGCGCGAACGAGCGAGACGCAGCATCAAAATCGCCGATCGCCGATGCTAAAAGTAGCAAGTCTGCGGTGGCCCTTATTGGTGGTAGAGTCAAGCTGCAGGTCATAGGGCTGGCTGGACCGAGGTAGTACCACCTTCTCACAGAAGATTGGCGTAAAGTAGCCGGAAGCCCAACAATAGGTATAGTTTTATGTGCTTTTTAGAGCACTATTGTTCGTGTATGTCAGGTCTATAATATTAACGTCATTGGTCATTACAGGTAGCATTTCGTGCGTTCTTCGCCGCTTGCGGTATTTGCTTTATGACAGCGTGCATAGCGGGTGAGATACACTTTTTTTTAAATCTTTCTTTATCGTACGATGAGTGAGAGAGCCGAAAGCCCAACCCCCCCTCCCCTCCCTCCATCCCACTTCCCTTCGGCAGGTCGGCAATCTGCGGGCAATGCCTTTGGTATTGCAAGCATCTATAGGCTACGGTAACTGCTTAACATCAGGCGGGCCGTAAGCTTTTATGCCACAGCAGTCCAATATAAAAAAAACTTAATATTTGTACGCACTAATCAGTAGTTGACACGCTCATAGCCAGCTGCAATCACTGATCGATAAACGATCGGAGGTTAAGCAACGATCGGCAAGGTCAGTCAGAGATGGGTGACCGTTTAGTGGCATTTGAAGTGAGCGTCTCCGTGCTTCGAAGCACGTAAAAAGTCGGTCCCGGTTATTGTCATCTAGGCAGTCGTTAAGCCTTGTCAGAGGAAGCGGCTTGAACAACTCTGACACCAGGTACCAGGGAACCATACGATAAGAAGAAGACTAATCAGTAGTAGGTACCGTTTATTATATACGACCGTTCGGCGCAGTGGAACGAGCGTAGGCCGCTCAGCTCACTGTATCGGGTAGTTGCGAGTTCGATTCCCGAGAGGCAAATTTCGGAAACGGCCTTTTCGTAATTTATCCTGGTCTGGGTGTCACTGGGATCGCCCCCAGTCCATTGTACGGCACTCATAGTACACGCGATTCTTAGTTTGGTATCACATTGGGAACCGAACCCGCAACCGCCCGATGCAGTGAGCCGAGCGGCTGACACTTGAACCACTTCGTCAAGCGATCGTCATAAAAATGTTTTTTTTTTTTCAGGTATTCTCATGCCGGAAGATGCTTTTAGATAAATACCTATCTAAGTGCATATTTTTTATTATTTTAGTATTTATTTAATTATGTACATATTATATTGTTAAAGCGGCCATTCACACTATGAAGACGACAACACGTTTTCGATACATTTTACGGTATACGGGTGCCTAAGGGCGAGGCCCCACTAGCGCGTTGCGTTGCGTCGTCGCAACGGATCAAAGCGTCGACGGGCGAGAGACGAAGCGGGGGAGGGTGATGCGCCAGTACAAAATCTTGCGACGACGCAACGCAACGCGCTAATGGAGCCCGGCCGTAATTCGGCCATTATCTGTCAACAATGTACCTGTCACCTGTGAGTTACCTGCAAGTCTATAGTGACATATCCAAGATAAGCTGAGCTATCTTAACTACGGGTGTCAATATAAACAGAGGTCAGCTTATGTTGGAATTTTACTTTAGACGTGCAGGCAAAAGTACTTATTTTCGTGTAACGTATAAAAGTTGTTATGTACCTACTTTGCCTGCATCGTAATAATAAAGGATAAAGTAAGGTCTGTTCAATGACAGCGTTTTTTATTTAATAACTGTGAATAAATATATACAGGGTATTTCAAAAGTACGAAATACTTCGGGGTTTGGATGAGGATCGGGGATAGAATTAATGATATAATTATTTACAGAAATTCGAACACCGTTCCCAAAATTTTTTTTCTCGAAAATTTTGGAAAATGTCAAAAACCAAGTAGAAAGGATAAGAGGAGTTGGAAAAAGATTATCCACTTCCAACTCCTCCTATCCTTTCTTTTGATTAAATTCGTGCGGGTTCCAAGACAACTTAGCTTGTCCCCGGGACTCGTCGAGGGTCAAACCTTGGCGTCATCGTTGGACACTGTCGATCCTGGCTTACAGGAGTATACGATTACAATACGAATTATAATTTATCTAGGAAGGCCTATAATTCAAAAACTATTATGATTACGTTAAGTCTTCACTAAGGGCTATATCGCACGAGGACACCAGTGGTAGCGCAACCCGTCGCTCCACCAACAAAATGTATAGAGCTGTATGGTGGATATCGCACCTGGTGTCCGCTTGGTAGCGCAACCAATTCAGAGTCGGCTACCGAATTACCCACTGGTGGCGCTACCATGGTTGCCTCGTGCGATATCGCGCTTAGAGACTACGTAATATGTAGCTGATATTATCAGCTACCGTATTATGTAGATTAATTATTATTTCGTTCTTTTGAAATACTATGTATATTCATGTACCTATGTCCTACTTATCTTTATGTGACTGTGTTAATTTCGCTGCATGTAGTGGTGCGCTGAGCACAAGTATATATTGCAATGTCGGATGTACCTTTTTTTTTATAGGACTGCTGTGGCAAAAAAGCGTACGGCCCGCCTGATGTTAAGCAGTTACCGTAGCCTATAGATGCTTACAATACCAAAGGCATTGCTCGCACATTGCCGACCTGAAGGGGACTGGGATGGAGGGAGGGGGAGGGGGGGTGGGCTTACGGCTCTCTCACTCATCGAACGAAACGCAGCTGTAATAGCTCCTTTACGCCGATCTTCTGTGAGAGGGTGGTACTGCTCCGGTCGAGCCAGCCCGTTTATGAGCTGCAGTCAATTGGCTACAGCTTGACTCTACCACCTTGAAGATATAACCACCATATCTGCTAAATTAATATATCAATGGTCATTCCATTTCAAAATCTCTCAAGATCAAACTCAAGTACGCACTCAAGAGTTGAGACCGATTTATTAAAACCGACTATCCGGGATACGGGATCCGATATCCGGGATACGGGTTCCAAGAAAAGGCTCCAGGACCCGGCAAACGGAATCCGGGATACGGGGTCCGGGATATCCGGGAAACGAGATCCGGGATACGGGCTCCGGGAAACGAGATCCGGGTCACGGGATCCGGGGTCCGGAAAACGGGATCTGGGATACGGAATCCGGGATCAGAGCTCCGATTTTTTTTATTTAAATTCTGCGCGGACGACTTTGCGGACAAAAGCTAGTAACTTATAAAACATATACTAACCTCAGCATAAATCCTTAGGTATTATCATAACACGCACATATTTTTATTTCACATTTAATTGGCACTTTGTTTTTTATAACTTAACTTTTTAATTTATTTTTTAAGTCCGCCAATATGGCGTCCGTTCGCGCATGCGTCGCGCGGGAAACTGACTAACTGAAGTTAGGTATACATGGTGCGTTCCATTCAATGTTAATTTTGTTATTTTCGTCCACAAAAACTGTTAAAAACGATAATAATGATCACTTTCAGTACAAGTTGGTTCGAGTGGAACGACATTTATGAACGAAAATTACAAAATTAACAGTGAATGGAACGCACGAACAGTAGGTTCGGTTATTCAAACACAGCTGTTACTTTATAATGCTGTAAAATACTAGTATGTTTACGCCACCAAGCCAGCTTGGCGCACGGGTATAAAATATCAAATGATAAATACTTGATAGAGCGGCTGTAGCCTGGGGGCGAACAGGTTGGGCTAGCAATCGGAGGGTGATTCTATCATTTCGTGCAAATCACATGTTCACCGAAAAATACACAAAACTACACGTTTTTAGGCTACCTAATATATTTTTTTAATTAGGCAAGTTAAAAAGGCGTAGCTGCCACCAGATTTTGATTATTTAACAGGCTCTTAAGTATTAAAAAATAAATAAAGATATGCCTAAATCTCATTACCAACAGTGTCCTGATTTTGTTTTTTTTTGTTTGACGGGATATAACTAAATATTCTGATGCTTTACTATGTATTTTTGTAGTAGTATGTTTAGAGTACACATTAAGCTATAAAATTATTTAAATAAATGTAGTATTTTATGGTTGTTACTTGTTCACGGTGACAAAATATTTTCGTTAAAAAAATAATCTCACTACCATTCATTCAAATTTTTATTGTGAAAACAGCTTCTATATTCACGAACGGGCGAAATATTTGCCCGTACTCATTCCTCACCCCGAGCATGATGTTCCCGCAGTCGATCAACGAACATTAAGGGAGGCGAACGCGTGCAACTTTTTTTTAAGAGAATTTTCTAACTGGAGACTTTAAGCTGAGTTAATATTTTGATACATTACCATTCGCGCTTTTTACTGAAAATTATTTATTATGTTAGATTATTATTAATGCTAACATAATAATTATCGAGTACAAATCGTTTTTAAATATTTAATACTTTGGTGTTGTAGTTATTAATGGAGTAAATCTAAAGAAAGTGCAGAAATATCATTACCGATCCTCTCATTACCAGTATTTACCATCCATTTTTTATGAAAATGGTAATGATCATACAATTATGGTGATGATCTTGTAATTATGGTAATGATGATAAAATTATGGTAGTGAGCTAAATATTGTCTACTTCTTTTATTGAACGAAACTGTTTGTCCAATCTATAAGCAAAAGTGCGAATGTAGTGTGTGTTTTTTTTGTTTATCCTATATCCTTTTTGTACTATGACGTTCCTTATTGTCATGACAATAAGGGACGTCTTAGTACAAAAAGTCGCTGTAAGGTTAAAATAATACTACTTACTATAAGACGTGTTGGTTAGCTCCCAGATCTTGTAGTGTAGAAGATTGATTTTTGTTATGTTTTTATCCGTATATTAGCGGCACGTTACCAAGGCAGTTTTGACATGTGGGGGGGGGAAGTAAATGAACCTTATTATAGCGGAATAAGACTGGCCGTTTAAAAAAATATGAATGTCAATAAATGAATGCGAAAATGAATCTTATTCCGTTATAATAAGTTTCATCCTTTCCCCCTCCAATGTGTCAAAACTGCCATCATAACGTGCCGCTACTGTAGTAGGTACCTATCTTTAGTCGACGAATATGATTCAAATAACTATTAGCAATGGTACCTAAAATAACTTGATTTCATTTGAACATCAATATAATCTAAAAAAAAAATATTTAAATCATCATTACCGGTATTAATTTTTCATTACCATTTAACAAATATCATTACCATATCACATTTATCATTACCGTTTCCAGAAAAATTATCAGGTCCATATCTCCACCAGTTTGGCGAAAAAAATAGTATTACTTAAATCAGTATGTCTATTTTTCATGTAGCTTTTCATTAAAAATAAGAAAAAAATAGGTGAAAAAAATTCTCTAAATTCTTCCAATTTGCACGAAATCATAGAATCACTCCGGAAGGTCCCAGGTTCGATCCCCGGTGGGGCATGCACCGATGGATGAATTTACATCTACGTGCATAATTTACAGTCAAAACATCGTGAGGAAACCTACCTATCCCTCGGGATTAGGTACCTAATAGTTAGTTCCTGTATACACGGCGACACGGTTCACCACCTGTCACGTTGGGTTCTGACTATCTGGTGAAACGTGGGCTTTGAGTTGGCCTAATACCTCACAATGTGGTGTATGACCACTCAAGCTTGCTGACTACCCCCGAATGGGGATAACAGTCGTGACGTTTTTTTTTTTTGATAAATACTTAAGACAGTGATTCCGCAGTCCGTCCACCACGTAGTGGGAGCTACTGCCACAGGAGCGCCCAGGCATTGGCCCAGGCTCACCACGTTGCGGACGGACCGCGGAATCATTGACTTATTATCATTTGATATTTATACCCGAGTGTCTAGTTGGCTTGGTGGAGTAGGTGGTTAGGTTTGGCGCATTGGTTCGAGCGTCGGCCGCCCGGCTCACTGCATCGGGTGGTTGCGGGTTTGATTCCCGCCAGAGGCCTTTCGGTAACGACCTTTTCGTAATTTGCCCTGGGTGTCACTGGGATCGCCAGTCCATTGTATGGTAGCCACAGTACAAGCGTTGCTTAGTTTGGGACCATACAGTTGGTGTCGGCCCGCCTGATGTTAAGCAGTTACCGTAGCCTAAAGATGCTTGCAATACCAAAGGCATCGCTCGCACGTTGCCGATCTGAATGGTGCTCTTCCGGCTCTCTGACTCATTGGTCAAAACGTGGCTGTAATGGTTACTTTACGCGGATCTTCTGTGAGAGAGTGGTACTACAGTCGAGCCAGCCCGTATATGAGCTGCAGTCAATTGGCTACAACTTGTCTCTACCAATAAAACCGCTAGTACCTATACACTAATTTATGCCCAATCGTGTGAAAGTTACAAGAGGTAAGCAACCGGTTATAGTTGATAAACAAAGTATAACAATCGATTCAGCAACTCGTGAAAACCAACAATACGATAGCTTACCGGTTCATGACGGTACACTACGGGGGTAAACAGAGCTGTATGTAACACCAACATTTCGTTTTATATCGTACTATCATTTCCCCGTGACTTCGTCCGCGTAGAATTTAAATTTTAAAAGAAAACCGGTCTCTGATCCCGTTTCCCGTTTTCACCGGATCCCGTATCCCGGATATCCCGGATCCCAGATCCCGTATCCCGGATATCCTGGATCCCGTATCCCGGATATCCCGGATCCCGTATATCCCGGATCCCGTATCCCGGGAATCCTGGATCCCAAAAAATATAACCTATGTTACTCAGGGATAATGTAGCATTCTATTGGTGAAAGATTTTTTGAAATCGGTCCAATAGTTTTTGAGTTTACTTATTACAAACATCCATACAAATCTTCTCTCTTTATAATATTATTATTATATTATTATTATTAGTGTAGATGTATGGTTAGTGGCCAACCTGGTGTCAGAGTTGTTCAAGCCGCCCGAAGGCCCCTAACAAGGCTTAACGACTGCTGCCTAGATGACAACAATCAGTAAGTTACTCACGTGGCAAACAAGTGTACGGCCCGCCTGATTTTAAGCAGTTACCGTAGCCTATAGATGCTTGCAATAAAGCAAAAGCATCGTCCGCACGTTGCCGACCTGAAGGGGAGTGGACATATGAGTGGGTAGGAGGGGTTGGGTTTCCGGCTCTCTCACTCATCGTACGAAACGCAGCTGTACCTAATAGCTACTTTACGCCGATCTTCTGCGAGAGGGTAGACCGTGGTGGTGCGTGGAGGGTGCGACCGGGGCAGTAACCCCGGTCGAGAGAGCCCGTATATGAGCTGCAGTCAATTAACTCTGCCACCAATATCCTTAGTGTGGGTTCGCGAACTTCAGACGTCCTTTTTAAGACGAGTGACTTTCCTCACGATGTTTTCCTTAACCGTCATCAAAAACTCCAAGAAATATTGTTTATAGTTTAGGCACAGATAACCTAAGAGTGTTTAAGTAGGTACGTTAATTATCTAAGGTATTTCTTGAATATAATATATGGCGCTCCGTGCTCTATCGGAGTACCTAATTGTTTATTGCTTTGAAACATTAAACAGCGGCGTTGGATTTAACACTTGAACGAAGCAAAGAACCGAATGCGTCATTTTGTTACGCAAACGATATCTTAACAACACCACAGGGGGCTTACCACCACGTCTTATAGCAGTTTTGTTTTAACGTTTCAGCGGCCATTTGTGCAATGACGTTTCTTATTGTCATGACAATAAGGTACGTCATTGCACAAAAAGACGCTAAATCGTTAAAACGTTTCTGTAATTGAATCGCAATAAGAGTTCGTGGTAAGCCCCCTGATTAGAATAAACCCCGACTACTGAAAAATCGCCTGGAAAATTACCGAAAAATTTATAACCTGGATTAACACATAGGCTACTTTTTATCCCGGAAAAATGACAGGTTCCTGTGGGATTTTAAAGTTAGCGCGGACGAAGTCGCGGGCAGAAGCTAGTTATGTTATAATCTTATCAAAAAATCTAAGGATTTAGAATGATTCATTTAATCTGTGACGTAATGGGACAATTAAATAATACCGCTAAATTTATAGAAGTTTTAGCCAGATTACATTGGTTTTAAAAAGCATTTGTAGGAACAAAAGTGGGTTGTAATGCCCGTGTAAGTTCATCATAAATAACTTTCCATAAATTTGGAGTTTTTAATTTTTTTCTCAAAATATCCGTCAGCGATTGAAATGTAGATAGAATTAGAAACTACATTTTTGCTAACATTATTTTATTTATTTATGCACTTTACAACATCATACATATATCTGCATAAACACTAACGTCTATAATCTATGGAATCAACAGGTCACAGCACACAAATAACTTTAAATATTTCTATTATTTCGTTTAATAATTACATAATAAATAAAATTGCGAAAAAATAAATACATTTCTAGTATGGGGAATGTGAAGTTCCTACAAAATTATGACAATTAAATACATTTATGTATATAAGGGTACCTATAAGATTTTTGTTTGCAAAAATAAATTTCACAAAAATTTCTCATATTTTTTAACAATAACAAACTGGCTCAATGGCTTAAACTCCGATGTCTATTTTCGAGTTAAAAAAAAAAAACTTCGGCTACATTAAACATACAAAATGGTCGGACAAAAAGAGATTATTAATTTTACAAATCGATAAATATCTCACCAATCATAATAACAATTTTACATTTAATTACAAAATCAAATATACAGATATGGAATGTATTGCTTTTTACATGTATTTCAAATGAAACGGAAGAGATCTCTTAATACATTGTCATAATGTTTACGACACGCCATTAATGTAAGCAAAGGGTATCATATCTCTCTATCTCAATAGGTCAATGGTTTCAAATTGAAAATAAATTTTAAATTTTTTACCTGGCGACCAAACGTGTTACCACAAAAAAAGTTAAATACTAGATAAACACGAGTTATATCCAAATTTCCAGGGAAATCTGACTAGATACGCGTTCAAAACGAGTTTAACCCTCGACGAGTCCCGGGGACAAGCTAAGTTGTCTTGGAACCCGCACGAAATTAATCAAAAGAAAGGATAGGAGGAGTTGGAAGAAGATTATCCACTTCCCTCCATTGCAAAGTGGGAGACAAAAATAACAGTATAGGTTGATGCCACAGAAAAAACTGTTAGTTATTCGTAAAAATACGTTGCATATTGGCATACCTCAAGCACTATTTAAATAACGATTTTAAATTAGGCTATTGACATCAATCGAGACGATAATGCGATGACGTCGCACAGCCGTAAAATTTACGCCATCCATGTCGTCTAATCGCTGATAAATTTTATTGCAATGTATTAATTTTATCTATATTGGTATTTAATTTATAGTTGACAAAGACAGTAGGTACAAGCTTCTATGATTATTGAAATGTGTGAATATTGAGTATGACTGTTGACCAGAGTTGCAAAAAAACAGGAAATTTAAAATTAAAACTGTTTAAAACGTGTTTAAATCATTGATTTAAATCAGAAGGAATAAATCACCGTGTTTAAAACAAGTTTTAAATGATTAAAACATGTTTTAAACACGGTGTTTATAACAAGGTAATTTTTTCGTAACAACCCTGCTTTTGACATAAAGTAAATCCATTTTTTTTTAATGGTATTGCGATAATAATACGGAATGTCGAGTTATACAATAGGATTAAAATAAGAATAGGACGGGCTCTCGGCTAACTTCACTCGTATAAGTACGGTACCAAGTACTGTACTTATGAGTGAAGTTAGCCGAGAGCGGTACCAAGTTCCAGTTGTGACGTCACAACATGGCGCTAGGCCGGTCCTATTCTTATTTTAATCGCATATGTACAATAAACTGTTGCATTTGTTAACGATCAGTCATTTGCAATTTAATTGCAAAAAACTTTTTAGGTACAATAAATTGACGATAAATTAACAATTTCACTACGTAGATACATAATATATTTTTGCAATGCATAACTGGAAAGTTTTTAACTTTAGCACCTAATATAGAATTTCCAATATACAACACAACATAATATAATATTTATTTTGTTAATATCAACATTTACAGGTTAGATTTACATATACTACTAATTTTCAGTATATTCCACTATTAATGTATGATACTTTAATCATTAAGTTAGTGTCTGAAGTATCAAACGATTGTTTAACACATTTTAATATAACATATATCTACTTCGAATTAAAAAAAAAAAAAGGAACAAAAATTAAGTACACATAAATACTGATTTTAGTATAAAGATTATTCTCTTAAATAAATAATTAGGACCTGTTTACACTTTTATTATGCGAATAAAATTAATAAGTACTACAATCAATTAATAATCCCAGTTGTCTATTGATTTTTACTACATTTGATTAAAATTTAATACGACTAAAATAATTTGCTGCTTTTGTCATATAAAAAATGCCGTATATGTGATTGTTTGTAATATAATACATGATTTGGAATGATTACAGTATTGCCAGTCTACAAAATAAATTAAATATATGCAAGCACCTATCGTAACAAATGGTAACATTATTGAACTATTTATTAACATATTTTTATTGAATCCATGGAACTTTTGTAAAAGTTGCCAAAATAACATTTGGAAATAATTTAATAATACACGTTTACATGACATTTATAGGTATATTTAATCGCATGTCGAAAGTGCGCGAATTTGCTTTCCGAAAAGTAATCACAAAAACGATTTGACGAAATATTTTCACAACTTTTACAAAAGTGAACACTTTCCCCCAAATTTATAGAAAGTTATAATAGACTTACACTGGCATTACAAATCACTTTTGTTTCCAGAAATGCTTTGTAAAACCATAATCCCGCGACATAAATATACACGATGCAATTGAACAACATTATAGTCTCATCGGTTTATTGAAGAAACGACTCATAAGATCTTATCATAATCGTATTTATTATAACTCATACAATGAGACTATAAAGTTGATCAAAATCTCTATAAATTTGGTGGTATGTCTACAATCTATTATTTACTATGTATAATCAAAGAAAATGGAATGACACATTTTAATATAATGTAATAAATTCAAAATAATCAAGCTTTTTATAACACGGTATTATCTCCACACATTCGATAATCTTTTCGACGTTATGAACAATAACTAATTTGAACTAATCAGTAACATTAACAAAATTTTCTACAAAATTTGTATAGATCTTATACTAAATAATAATTTCGTTGATTATAACTTAATTAGAGTAGGAATGCGGCTGAGATAGACTTATAATGTCGGAGTGGAAGTTTAGATATGAGGCATGTTTAGACACTCGTAGAATCCGTTTCAATCACCATGGATTGTAGATAATGTGGCATGATATTATAAAGAATAAGAATTCCCTTACCTCACAATTTGAAGACAATGAGGATATAATGCGTATGACACTGTGTGCTACTCCCAGACCAATAAGCCAAGACGCACTTACGTCTATTATAGTATGAGAATACAAGTGTCAAAAGTTGGCGGGGTATCGGAAAAGACGGCTAATTTTAATTGGTTCGGTCAAAGTCAAGCCCTAACGGACCAATCAAAATGTCAGGTGCGATCATACATCTGCAGTGGTAATGCATATGTTAGGCGAGCGGGGGTGTCTATGGCTCATTGGTTTGTGATGCCACCAGAAGCCAACAGTATCTGCTTCAGTCTCAATAAACCGTCGTATGAAAAGGTTAGAAACAATATATTTTACGCAAGATAGTAGAAAACATAAGAGAGCCTAAAGGCGAATTAAGTAACAAAAAAGAAATCTTAAAATAATATAAATATGGAATCCTAAACTGAAAGGAAAAATGTCGTATCTCAGCGTTTAAAATCATTAGCTAATTCACTATTTCAATCTTACACTATTGTGTACTATGTACCTAGCCGGGACTCTGTCCGAGGCAGCCTCGAGTCGAGCTCTCGCCTCGGACGCCTCGGAGTAGAATTCGATTCTAATGGAGTTTTAGTATGATGCCTTGTATAACACAAACGTATAAACGTTAATACCAAGGGTTCAATTCTAACAAATACACACAAATAAATAAAATGTAAGTGTATAAAATGTTGTATGTCTATCTGTCTGTTTCTTCAGGGTTATCTACGAAACGGCTGGACCGACTTTGACGTGACTTTCACTGGCATCAAATAGATGACAAATAAACCAAGTATTATGAAGTTCGATTAGATAGACAAAAAATTTGCCTTTTGTTAACGTATACTCGCTTGTGTTATTTATAAGACAATTATTTATACAAGTTTCAAGCCATATAGAGTTCTAATAATTCGAAGTCTTGGTCTAAATATTTTACTACAATGTATAATAATTTATGTTATTGTACACTAACTATTGTGTGAAATAATTTTATGAAAAACAAATTAATTTCTTGTCGTAATATGTACTTACTACAAGCGGTTAAATTTATAATTCATTGTGATATAAAGGAAAAATATGATGGAACATATTTATACAACCAAAGTTGTTTTTTTTTATTGCTTTGTTTTGCATATTATTCTTTGTGTTAAATAAATAAAATATTTAGTAAGGATAGAATATGAAAAAATATAGCACAGCTATAATTCAATATAGTTCATAGAGTATCATGAAATGCTATAATGCTGTCATACACACAAGATTAATGATTGTACGACATAAGATTAATTATTGTATTACATAAGATTAATAATTGTACTAAAAAATATTTCACAAAATAATTAGCATTCAAAATACAATTAATTTATTTAATATAATATTATTATTCAAAAGGTATAAACTTAAACAAATAAAAAATGGAAGAATATAATTTTTGTTACCAATTTATAAAAACACAAGAAATGGCACCTGATTGAACGATTTTTTAGTATGGCAATAATGGAACTAACGTCATATATAATAAATATAGAAAGGCAATATAAGGGCTGGTGTCCACTGAATTTTGGGCCATAAAGATGGTAGACATCGAAATATTACATAGATTATGCAGACGGCCATGGACCTATACAACTAACTGGATGTCATACTGTTGCACAAAAAGCGAGCCGAGTGAGAGGCTCCTAGTGGGAGTGTGTCCCTTTCTACTAGTCTGTATGTCTGTCTAGGGACGGGAGGGATGAGCATGGCGACTAGGATTGAGAGGAACACACTCCCACCAGAGCTATCTCCCTCGGCTCGTTTTTCTGTTTACAAAAGTGCTATACTAAAATAGACCTTAACATAGTTCAATTAAGTACAATATCATAGTAAAATAAAAATCAAGTACGCGATCCAGTAACGTAAAACACAGCCAACGAGAAGCGATACAATAGTGAATAGATTATTTAATTAAATTCGCCCACATTCCTAGTTCATTTGCTTTCCGACACAAAATTAACTAAGAATTTATAAAATTACCGGCCGATCGTTGACGTGAACGCCAGTGACTGAACTAAACTCGAACATCATCGTATCGCATCTCGTTGCCCGTGGTATAGAGATCCATGGCCTCTCTAATGGGCAACCAGCCTTCAATAACAGTGGATACAACCGAATATTTGAAGTTACAAATATGCGCCAATAATGTATTCAAGAACATAGCATACTCTCATCGAGAACGAACGAGAAATACCGAGAACAAGAACGCCGTTCTTGACTTCTTGATCGAAACCACTTTTTTTCTCGATATTGTTTGCTTATAGAAACTGTCACGCAATATTCGTCCCTCAAAATACTAACCCCCAAATTTATAGAACGTTATGATGCGCTTACAATGGCATTACAAATCACCTTTTCCTAGAAACGCGTTGCAAACCTATTGTATTCTAGCTAAAAATCTTTGCAAATTCGTGGGTAAAAGTTCATAGTATTACCCCCCTATTTATAGAACGTTATTGACTAAGCGTCGCCACAGACGGACTGCTTGGCGATCTGCTGTTTGCATACAAAATTGACATTCGCCATACACGGACCGCTGAAGCAGTTCGTTTGCAGTTGCAGCAACTAAAAATGCAGTCGGCTTGCAGTTCGCGTACAAATACAAACAACTGCACAAGGACTATTTGGAGCAGTCGGTTTGAAGTCGACTCCGACCGCAACACGACTGCTCTCATGCAGTTGGTGACAGCTCCAAGTAGTCCGTCTATGGCGGCACTTACACTGGCATTACAAATCACTTTGGTTCTTAGAAACGCTTTGTAAAGCCATTGTATTCTAGCTAAACATCTTTGCAAATAAGGGGGTAAAAGTTCAAAGTAACCCCTAAATCATTTGTTCCTAAAAACGGTTTGTAAAACCATTGTAAACTATCCACAAACTCTACAGGGTGAAATTGAAATCATGGGCATCCTTTTAAACTATGACCCTACACATGATTCAGAATATTTTGGGAAAATAAATTAAAAAATCGATTGATAAAAAAAGATTGCTCGAGTAAGCAAATAAGCAAACCAGTTAACTGTTTTACCATACCCGGGCAATAAATTTTTATCAATTGATTTATTGATTAATATTGCCTTAATATTCCGAATCATGTGTAGAATCACCGTGTAAAAGGATGCCCATGATTTCAAAGTCACCCTGTATAAACTTGGCGGTAGGTCTTACTTCTCCGGTCTTACTGACCGTTCTGTCTTCTTCTTCTTTCTTCTTGCTTCTTCTTGGGTCTTCTCATTATATCTTGGTGAGCAGACCGTCCAGTTCCAGTACTTCGGGCAGGTCGATGGCTTCCAGGCGTATCGGTGACGGATTGAACGGGAATTGTACTGAGAATATCATCTTCGAGTCCATTAGCAGGTTTTGCTGTGAAAAGAAATTATCATTATTACCATAGAGTAAATACTAAAGAAGAGGTGTTCTTAGTGTAGTACGTTTTCTTATACTTGTCCTATTTGGTAAGCAAATATGGCGTCCAGCGGGGCGATTGCGTAACTTTTTGTCAATGTTTCAATTGCTTTCGTATATAATTGACACAGGATGAACGAAACCAATTGAAACATTGACAAAAAAGTTACGCAATCGCCCCACTGGACGCCATCTTTGCTTACCAAATAGGACAAGTATAAAAAACGTACTATAGATCTCTATGAAACAACGCGTGGAAATTTGCGCGCTGGCGCGGGTGGTGGGGGTTAAGAAATGCGTGGCATCTATCTACCGGGAAATAGCAGAACTACTCGCATCGTTTTATGTCGATGTTAGTACGTAGTTTAACTTTTTGCACTAGATGTCAAAGGGACGCCATGTAGTGTCTAATATAATAATAATATATATATATATATATATATAATATAATAATTATATTTGGGATGCGAACGTTGGCAAGACGTCTGCACAGGACGAACGCCAAAAGCACACTGACTTAAGCCACGTGATTTTCGTCAGCGGCCGAAATGTGCGATGTCTTAGCTACGCGGCCGAGTTGCTTAGACCCAGTCCTTCTTTAGTATTAGGTTCATGATTATTACTATATTTTATTGGTGGTACAGCCAAGCTGTAGCCAATTCACTGCAGCTTATATACGGGCTGGCTCAACCGGGGTAGTACCACTCTCTCACTCACGGAACAGCGACGTTACAGCGTTTCGTACGATGAGTGAGAGCCGAGTGAGGGATCGGGGGAGCAACGGAATCCCCTACAACGCTGATGTTCCAAAGCAAGCCGATTCCCACTCTCTTTCTGTTCGCCAAGCGGCAGCGATGCCTTTGGTATTGCAAGCATCTGTAGGCTATGGTGCTTAACATGAGGCGGGCCGTACGCTTGTTTGTCTCATTAGTGACATAAAAGCAAGGTCGTCTCACCGGTTCCTTGTCGGGGTTGGTGCCTGCCTTCTCTTGCATCTTCTTCTGTATCTCGTGGATGAACTCCCGCGTCACCTTCACCTCGTACTCTTCAGCCGGAGTGTACATGTTCAGGATCTGACACAAATCATGCACATTTAACCACGGACCAATAAGCCAAAGACGCCGTGTAGCCGGGCGCGGGGTATGAAAAATACTAAATTAAAATGAGAATCAATACTAGGTCAACAAATCAACTCATAACGAACACTATAGTTAAAACTAAGCTTTCTTATCAATATAATTTTGAAATCATCGAAATCGGTCCATCCGTTGCGATTTTATAACACATTTTATGTAATGTGCGGCATGTGCGTGTGACGTCACACGGGACCGTCGGATTGAAGGCGCGCTGTACCCGCGCCGGCCCGCGCCGGCCCGCGCCGTCGTTCATTACAAAGCGCGCGTGGTCTAAATGACGTCACAACAACCGCGCGCGAACTTCGCTAGTAATTTGTACATGTGTATATGTGTGTGTGCGTGTGTGTGTCGTGTGTGTTGTCTCACCTTGCAGACTTGCATCGCGTTGAGGTTGGCGCACATGTCGACGGTGGACTGCACGTCCTGCATGGACTTGCGCGCCTGCAGCAGCTGCACCGCCTGCGTGATCGGCCGCAGCACGCCCAGGATCTCCTCCACCTGGACCAATAACAATCATCATCATCATCACCATGTCAGCCAAAAGACGTCCACTGTTGGACATAGGCCTCCCCCAAGGTATCCACAACGACCGGTCCTGTGCTTGCATCCAGCGGTTTCCCGCGACCTTCACTAGGTCGTCGGTCCACGCTGTGGGAGGGGGGGGGGGCTACCCACACTCTTTTTTGTAACCTGGATACATACAAACTTATTTTTTTTAATTTCGGCAACAGCCTTTTCGTATTTTGCCGAGTAGCCCGATTCACGTGATAAAAACCGTAACGATATCATACCGACCATAGTCGTTGATAGCCTTTTCGTCATGGTAACAAGTCGTTGAATAACCGTTTTTCGTTGCGTAAACGTTTGAGTTGAAGTCCTATCGAACTGCGTTCAAGGAACACGTGAATACCAACTTTTGATAGGATTTCGATCGAACGACTTTCGAACTTCAGCGTTTTTTGGATTGTTTGTTTTTACGTGAATCGAGCTACGGGAACGCCCCCACTCCATTTTACGGTAGCCATAGTACTTAGTTTGGGACCATACAGTTGGTGTTTGTCTGGCGATATCGATTTAATACTAGCCGTGCCCCGCGGCTTCGCCCGCGTGGGAATTGGATTAGCCTATGTCTTATTCCAGAGCCTACACTATCAACGTTTAAAATTTCGGTTTAGTAGTTATGGAGATACGTGGTAACAAACATTCACACACGCACACTTTCGCATTTATAATATTAGTAGGATAGGTCAGTTGATACCATAGAGTAAAGACTTAAGAAAGAGGTGCCCTTATTAGATTTCTCTATTAAACAACGCGTGGTAATTTGCACGGGATGGCGCGGGTGGTGGGGGTTAAGAAATGCGTGGCATCTATCTACCGGGAAATAGCTGAACTACTCGCTTCGTTTTATGTCGATGTTAGTACGTAGTTTAAATATTTGCACTAGATGTCACTAAGTGTATGATCATGAAAAATTATGTACAAAGGGACGCCATCTAGTGTCGAATATAATTATATTTGGGATGCGAACGTTGGCAAGACGTCTGCACAGGACGAACGCCAACAGCACACTGACTTAAGCCACGCCTACTGTGATGACGTCACCGGCCTAGTTGTGCGATGTTTAAGCAACGCGGCTTAGCTGCTTAGACCCAGTCCTTTAGTATTAGGTTCATGGTTGATACTTACGCTCTTCTGCCCGTACTCAGCAAGATGTTCCTTGATCCAGGTCTCGAGATGTGATATGTTGTACCGGATCTGCAGGCCCTTGGCCCAGCAGCACAGGTCCTTGCGCAGCAGCAGCTGGTTCAGGCTGTACGCACAGATGTAGTAGAACAACTGTGGAAAATTAAAAAAACTGATTCAAAATCGGTTTATCCGTTCAGGAGCTATGATGCCACAGACAGACACACGGATACACATTGCAAACCTATAATACCTTTCTTTTTGTCGATCGGGAGTTAAAAATGCGGTGAAGAATGTGTTTTTTGTCGCAAGTGCGATTCTTTTGAAATATTGTTTATTTTGGAACGCCAACAATACTAAACAATGATAACACGACAGTTGAAGCATTTGCGATTTTTAGTCGCACGTGTTACTAGTTACAATAGTGTGATTTTATGATGTCGAGGGTCGAGGTTTATATAGGGTACGACACATTATACACGCGACTTGCGTTTTTTTCGCACAGGTGGTTAATTCATAGCAGTAAGAAAATAATATTAACACGTATGCACCTACATGCGCTTAAATGAATCTGTAACTACCCCCTAATACTTGTGCGCAAATGCGATTAATCGCATTTGCGACTTTTGTCGCATATGTTATTGTGGCTAAAACACCGATTCGGTCATACCAAAACCTATCTATACACACTAAACAACCAACAACCGATAAATCGCACCTGCGATTATTAGTCGCACTTGCGATTATTAGTCGCACCTGTTTAAATATGATCAGCCTAAGCGGCTGGTCGACGGCGTAGGTGTGCAAGTGCTCGTGGGTAGCAGTCAGCTCCTGCTTGAGGCGGGCGGGGCCGGCGGCTGAGGCGGGCGGGACAGCCACCGCCCGCCCACCGCCAGTGCCGGGAGCAGGCAGCCCGCTGATCTCCTCGTGTTCCAGGATAGCAGGCACTATGAGCCTCTCCAGTTGACGCTCCAGCAGATGGATCAGACCTGTCAGACAAGAATATGATTTAAAAAAAAACTAAATCCAAATCGCTCCAACCGTTCAGGAGCTACGATGCCACAGACAGACACAAGAGATACACACATAGATATACACTTCAAACTTATAACACCCCTCGTTTTTCGTCGGGGGTTAAAAACAGGTTGGGATTCCGGATCTCTCACTCATCGGACGAAACACAACTGTAAAGTTCTAATAGCTACTTTACGCCGATCTTCTATCAGAGGGTGGTTAGACCCTGGTCAAGCAAGCTCGTATGAGCTGCAGTCGAGCGTAGGCGGCTCAGCACACTGGATAGTTGCAGGTTTAATTCCCGCCATAGGCAAATTTCGGAAACGGCCTTTTCGTAATTTGCCCTGGTCTGGGTGTCACTGGGATCGCACCCAGACCATTGTATGGTAGCCATAGTACAAGCGTTGCTTAGTTTGGGACCATACAGTTGGTGTATTTGTCTGGCGATCTTTATTTACTTATATTTAATAATCCTGTATTTATGAAATATACGTCACGACTTTTATGCCCATTCGGGGGTAGTCAGAGGCTTGAGTGGCCATACACCACATTGTGGAGGTATTAACCAACTCAAAGCCCACGTTTCACCAGATAGTCAGAACCCAACGTGACAGGTGGTGAACCTAGTCGCCGTGTATACGTTACGTGCGTGTGTTTATTTATTTATATTTATTATTTAATAATCCTGTATTTATCTTGCAAATTATCGCGATAATGATCAATGATAATTATCACTACTGGCCCTGAATGGCTGGATGTCGCAGGTACGTACCCTGGTAGATCCAGACGGCGATGTCGCTGAGGACCTGCCGGTACTCGGACAGGTCGAAGATCCGCAAGCACTGCTGGTTCTGGCGCGGCGTGTTCGCTGACTGGTAGATGCTGTCGCCGCTGTACTGGCGGAGGTTGTTCAACAGCCTGGCCACATAAACATATTACTGGACACCGGAGTATACTGGGTGTGGTTATTCGAACACGGCACTACTCAGAAAAAACTGGTTACTAACTTTTTTATTTTGTACTATACCCAATTTCTTTATTTTATTTTTGACATTTAAGAATGTGAAAGAAAAATAAATCTTATTACTTCACGTTATGGATCACCTATATTATTATACAATTAACCATAGATTTGACTGATAAGCCTTAGTATGACGCTATGATATTTATCTTTGACATTCTTAAATGTCAAAAATAATTTAAAGAAATGGACAGGGTATAGCTGTGTCCCGCGACTTCGTACTTGGGCTTCCGGCTCATTGTACGAAACGCAGCTGTAATAGCTACTTTACGCCGATCTCCTGTGAGAGGGTGGTACTACCCAGGTCGAGCCAGCCCATTTATGTTATGCCGAGTCTAAAACGTTCATGGTTAATACCAAAAATTACTAATAAGTATATTTTGCAATAATTTATGGATATAAATTATAACTTGCCTTATCAATTTATTACAAAAAAAAAATTGTTGGGGTGTCTGAGGTTTGTAGTTATTTAAACAACAGCTTGTATAGGCTACGGTTACTGCTTAGGGGGTGTCCATAAATAACGTGAGGCATTTAGGGTGGGGAGGGGGATCGAGAAAAATCTCACGTGGGGGAGAGGGGGAGTCTCGACAAATATCACGTATTTTTTTTTACCGCAAGAAACAGTGTACAATTGCAAGAAAACTGTGTTAAATTGCGTAAAACATGTTTCTCCTCTAGAATATTGCTTTGAAAAATCTCACGCGAGATTATAAGGGGAGGGAGGGGGTCGAAAAATCTCAAAAATCACCTCACGTAATTTATGGACGCCCCCTTAACATCAGGCGGGCCGTACGCTTACCTGAGCATGTTGGCGAGCCACAGAGCATTGTACTCGACGCTGTCGGCGCGTCGCTTGAGGCTCTTCTTGACGGCGGTGCGCACCGCCTTCATCAGCTGGTGCATCTTGGGCTCGTCGTCCACGTGGTCCATGTGACGCAGCATCATGAACAAAATGTACGCCGGCAGCCCCGGGAGCAGGGACACCGCCACTTTGGGCTTTAAATCTGCGGGGTGTTGGAAATTTATGAGCCTTTAAATTAGCTAAAAACCTAGTTTAAACTATAATAAATCTACTCATCGATAAAATTGAATTACTTTATACTCTGAATTTTAATTAGACGAAGTAAACTGACAGGTGCTAATGTCACTTTTCGATATAAATAGAACAAATAAGGTTCAAATTCATAGAACAGTGACATTTATGGCTGTCAGTTTGCGTCGTCTAATTAAAAATCTGACTATATATGTATAATTATTTAATTACAAGTTTAAGAAGAATTACCGCACTTTTATGCTGCAAAACACAATTTTCAATGTGTCTCGTACAATGTCCGCCGGAATACCGAATCACATATTGACCGGTACACAGTGAGGACGGCAGGGAATGGCATTTTAATTTTTATCAATCGAATTTAATACTTATCCAATCGAAATAAGGTGCTCCAGGGGTGCACCGAGAAAATACTCCGCGATGCTCCGAGGTCGATCACCGAGCATTGAAATATATACCTTATTTCGATTGGATAAGTATTAAATTCGATTGATAAAAATTAAAATGCCATGCCCTGCCGTCCTCACTGTGCGGCGGCCATATCACGGTATGGTGTCTAAGGGTCAGTTCCGAGAGAGCGGAAAAATGCGCGAGCAATTTGCTGGCTCCATTGAACATAGGACCGTATTACCATAGCCTATAGTCGACTAGCGCATGTTCGCGAGGCGGATCGCGCACGCGTTTGCGACCGTGCGCGAGCCGACTTTAGGCTATGGTAATAGGGTCCTATTTTCAATGGAGCCAGCAAATTCCTCGCGCATTTTTCAGCTCTCTTGGAACGACACCTCTATGGCGACAAGGTCACGCGTATACGACACTTTTAACTCTTTTTTTTACTTTGCCTACTAGTCTCTCTCAGTGTCGCCAATCTAGAGAATTTTTTGTCAAGTTGTCAAGTTTTTGGTTGTGTTAAGCACAGGAAGAGCTTTGGCTAGGCCTGAAATACCCCCCCAAACCCTATCAGTAAAGTGGCGGATACTTTACTGACAAATTAGGGGCCATCCATTAATTACGTCACACGAAAAGGGGGGGGAGGGGGAAAATAGAATATATCTAAGTATTAAAACCGAAATTAGAATTGTTAAAGAAAAATTTTGAAAATTGTAAAAAATATTTGACGTCGCACAGGGAGGGGGGGGGGAGTCTCACAAATGTGACCAGCTGTGACAAGGGGGAGGGGTCTAAAAATCATGAAATTCGTGTTACGTAATTTATGGATGGCCTCTTACCAGACTTCTTGGGAACCCAAAAAATCATGTTTCACTACTTTTACGACGTACCTGTGATTAGTTTCTTGATAATGATCCCCTCGTCTTGTATCTTGTATTCAAACATGCCGAGGTATTCCCTCTCTTTCTTTCGCGTCACGGGCGCCATCTCGAGCGTCATCGACGCGTTCGGGGGTACCACAGAGTCTATAACAAATTAATATTTATTATTATACAGTTTTGTTATTTAATATTGTGTTAATGTCTGCCTGCAGCGCCTGCTCGCATAGCGTTGCTATTTTAAAATAGTTATAAATACAAATTTTGTTTTTGCTATTGAAAAGAGTAACCATTGAGTTTCTTGCCGGCTCTTCTCAATGGAAGATAGATATATATGTCGCAGGGAAATGAAAAAATGAGGGATTTCGCGAAATCCCTAGGGATGTCACGAAATCCCGGGAGACGTCGAAATCTCTTATTTCTTACGTCTTCTTACTGAAAATGTTTAGTGATATGTCATTTCACTTAACTAAGTCTCGTGAAATGTCAAAAAAGCAGATACTAGAAAAAGAGATTCGAGCCATGCATTTGTCTCGCTCCCACTCGTACTGGCTTGGGGCAGCCCGAGCAAGTCGACGGAGCCCCGGGGTCTCCTATTTCTGCGTTCAGGATCAGAGATGGAAAGGATTTCGTGTTCTAATCAGGGTGGAAGCAACGATCACGACGTTATTACCATTGTTCTCGAGTATATCGTTGACGTCTTCGACGCCGACTTCCTTCAACTTGTTCACTAGCAGTCGGATCTGATTCTTGTACCGCCGACAGCTCTCCGACAACTTGTCCACTCGTTCCTGTCATTAAAATAATATTTAATTACTGTATTTTCCCGCGACATTGCTGTTGCCTGCAGCTCACATTGCGTTGCCAACGGGACCCTATTACTAAGCCTACGCTGTCCGTCTGTTTGTCTGTCTGTCTGTCCGTCTGTCAGCGGGCTGTATCTCACGAGCCGTAATAGGTAGAGAGTTGAAATTTTCACAGAATGTGTATTTCTGTTGCCGCTACAACAAATAAAATAAAATTTAAAAATAAAGTGGTCCCTATACAAGATACTTGATATTTTTGACGTTTTTATTCTACGGTGGTACGGAACCTTTTATGTGCGAGTCCGACACGCACTTGGCCGGTTATGTATCACTTGTAGTTTGCTTTTTACAACCTTTCACAACACAATTCAGCATATTGAGTTGTAAATTATGATATTTTTACTGACGGGGCAAGGCGTAGTTTCGTGGTACGTGTGTGTGTGCAAAGCCGGAAACCCACCGCGGCGCACGGAGAGGCCACGCACACGGGCCACGCCTCGCTTTGCAAGAAAATGTATGCATGACGTCATTTCGTGCGAAGCCTCTCCGTGCGCCGTGGTGGACACGATTGCATACATTTTCTTGCAAAGCGAAGCTTGACCCACGTGCGTGGCCGGCCTCTCTGTGCGCCGCGGTGGGTTTCCGGCTTAATTGTGTATGCACACGGCAAGGCATAGTTTTAACCGGCCTCACTTCGTTGTTCGCGAATTTCTATCTTGTCTTTTTAATATAATATATTTGATCTGAGCTTACCGGCTCTTCTCAATGGAAGCAACATTACGAACCGGTGTGGTAACACTAAAATATTTATCTATTCATGTTTTGTTACTTAGACTTTAGTTAGGTTGGTTTACCTGCAAGGCAAGTGTCTCCGCAGCCAATCGGATGATCTCATTCTGCGCGAACTCCTGCGCCTTATTCTTGGGATCCTGACTCAGCTCAGTGCTAAGCAATCTGAAACAATATTATATTAGTCCATTTGTTGAAGAATATTCTGTTATCTTTTTAGGCTCGTATTAATAAATGCATCTCAAAGTTGAGGTTGATTTTAAGATGCAGTTTTGACGTTTAATGTATGGAACATCTGTATCTGTCATAAACAGCATCTCAAGTTCGCTCTCAATCTTGAGATTGATTTATTAATTAAGACTTAGTTACGACTTGGTTACAGCTTTTGATAAGGATCGGTGGTTGCAATGAGGCCTTAATAAAGGCCTTTGGTTACTTGTTTAATGCAATGAGGCGTTGATAAAGGACTTTCGTTACTTGTTGGTTGCAATGCGGCCCTAATAAGGGCCTTTGGTTATTTGTTGGTTGCAATGCGGCTTTGATAAGGGCCTTTCGTTATTTGTTGGTTGCAATGCGGCCCTAATAAGGGCCTTTGGTTATTTGTTGGTTGCAATGCGGCTTTGATAAGGGCCTTTCGTTATTTGTTGGTTGCAATGCGGCCCTAATAAGGGCCTTTGGTTATTTGTTGGTTGCAATGCGGCCCTAATAAGGGCCTTTGGTTATTTGTTGGTTGCAATGCGGCTTTGATAAGGGCCTTTCGTTATTTGTTGGTTGCAATGCGGCTTTGATAAGGGCCTTTCGTTATTTGTTGGTTGCAATGCGGCCCTAATAAGGGCCTTTGGTTATTTGTTGGTAGCAATGCGGCCCTAATAAGGGCCTTTGGTTATTTGTTGGTTGCAATGCGTCTTTGATAAGGGCCTTTGGTTATTTGTTGGTTGCAATGCGGCTTTGATAAGGGCCTTTCGTTATTTGTTGGTTGCAATGCGGCCCTGATAAGGGCCTTTGGTTACTTGGTAGTTGTAATGCGGCCCTGATAAGGGCCTTTGGTTACTTGTTGGATGAAATGAGGCCTTGATAAAGGACTTTGGTTACTTGTTGGTTGTAATACGGCCCGGATAAGGGCCTTTGGTTACTTGTTGGTTGCAGTGAGGCCCTGATAGAGACCTTCGGTTACTTGTTGGATGCAATGCGGCCCTGATAGAGGCCTTTGGTTACTTGTTGAATGCAATGCGGCCCTGACAGAGGCCTTCGGTTACTTGTTCGATGCAATACGGCCATGATAGGGGCCTGAGGTTACTAGTTAGTTGCAATGCGGCCCTGATAGAGGCCTTTGGTTACTTGTTGGTTGCAAATCTGGCCCCGATAAGGGCCTTTGGTTACTTGTTAGTTACAATGAAATTATTTTTTGGTTGCAGTGAGGCCCTGATAGAGGCCTTCGGTTACTTCTTGGTTGCAATGCGGTCTCGATAAGGAACGGTGGTTACTTGTTGGTTGCAATGCCGCCCCGATAACGGCCTTTGGTTACTTGTTGAATGCAATGAGGCCCTGATAAGGACTGGTGGTTACTTGTTGGTTGCAATTAGGCCCTGATAAAGACCGATGATTACTTGTTGAATGCAATGAGGCCCTGATAAGCACTGGTGGTTACTTGTTGGTTGCAATGAGGCCCTGATATGATCCGGTGTTTACTTGTTGCTTGCAATGAAGCCCGGTTAAGGGCCGGTGGTTACTTGTTTGGTAGCAATGAGGCCCTGCTAAGGACCGATGGTTACTTGTTGTTTGCAGTGAGGCCCTGAGAAGGACCGTTGGTTACTTGTTTGTTGCAATGAGGCCCCGATAAGGACCGGTGGTTACTTTTTGTTTGCAATCATGCCGTGATAAAGAATGGTGGTTACTTGTTGCTTGAATGATGCCTTGTTGGTTGCAATGAAGCCCTGATAAGGACGGTTGGTTACTTGTTGAATGCAATGAGGCCCTGATAAGGACGGTTGGTTACTTGGAGGCCCTGATAAGAACTGTTGGTTACTTGTTGGTTGCAGAGAGTCCCTGATAAGGACCGGTGGTTACTTGTTGCTTGCAATGATGCCGTGATAAGGAATGGTGGTTACTTGTTGATTGCAGTGTGGCCCTGATAAGGCCTATTGGTTACTTGTTAATTGCAGTGTGGCCCTGATAAGGCCTATTGGTTACTTGTTGATTGCAGTGTGGCCCTGATAAGGACTGTTGGTTACTTTTTGGTTGCAATGAGGCCCTGATAAGGACCGTGGGTTACTTGTTGCATGTAATGATGACCTGATAAGGACTGTTGGTTACTTGTTGCTTGCAGTGAGGCCCTGATAAGGACCGGTGGTTACTTATAGGTTGCAATGATGCGATGTTGCTATGTAGCAATGTTGCAGGTTGCATGATGAAATGATAAAATATGTATTTCCATAACCACCAATAAAATTACATTTATTTATACATTAATTAATAAAATAACATAATTTAAGATAAAAACAATAATAATATTACATTTTTAAGACATTTAGTATTGAAAATGTCAGTTGTATGAATACCTCGCTAAGGAAGGCATTTTTTATGTATTCTTTTGGACTATCGATGCAAAACCTGCGCAGTGTCAGCTGTAAGCTATCTTCGTCGCTGGAATAGACAGGATAAGGTACCTTTTGCATTGGAATACATACTATGATTGTGTTTTGTTATTCATGTGTGGTACACATAGTATACTCGCCATGAAATTTGGACAGCAGCTTTAGTGTATAATAGATGGGGAGCCGTTGAAGGGTTTTCTGGATTTACTCGAGCGCGTCAGATTAAGATAAGGGAGATACCTTACATATTGATAAGAACCTCCAACCAGTATGAGCCCTTAATATTGGTGGGTACGCTCAGGGGAACCAAAAAAAATAGACCATCTTAAAATACTCGAACTCGTCAGATTAATGAAAAGTATCAATATCTGACACGCTTGAGTATTTCCAGGTCATTGTTTTTTTTTTTTTTAATTATCATGTCGACGCTTCCCCCACCGCTGAAAGTGGAAACATCTAGAACAATGTATTCTTCCTATCATCTCATCTACCGAATCTAATAGGTTTGGGCGTCGCCGGAGTAAATCCACAATTAGCACGATGGGCTCCCGGTCCATAATAAACAGTATTTAGGCTATGTAGATAATAGCCTAAATTCAAATTCAAAAATACATGTTTAAGCGGTTTTTTTTTTAATTTGAATGTGTGTAAAATAGGGGGTTAAAGTTTGGACTTATGGAAAATTCATATACCCTTGTCTACCTACGTGAAACCAGGGCGAGTCGCTTAGACATTGAACTACCATTGTAGCGTTTTGCTATTGTGACGGACCCTCAGATTGATCGGTGAAGGATCGGTCCCAATAGTAAAATGCTACAATAGCAGTTCAATGGCTAAGCGACTTGGGGACCAGATCGAGTCGCTAGTTATGAATAAATAGAAAAGCACACTTACTTCTGATACTTCTCGTTGTCTTCCCGAAGTCTATCGATTTCAGACTTCGACTTAGAAATGTGTTCAGAGTAGAATTTCTTCTCGGCGATTAGCTCTTCTTGCAATTGTCTATTGTGACAGAATATTAATTATTAATTACATAACGTTCACTAGGGTTGCCTCTATTCTTGTGCAATTCAGACCTATAAAAATATAGATCCTTATAAATCGGAAGAGTTGAAAAAATACAAAAACGAGCCGATTATTTTAGTTTGTCTTTTGAAATTACTTCCCAGAATTTGAAGCTTATTATAACAATAAAATCAAGCATAGGCTACGGTAACGGCTTAACATCAGGCGGGCCGTATGTTTGTTTAACCAGTAACATAGAAAATAGGATTTTTCCAAAATTCAACTACATCAACCCAGATAGGGAAATTATTAAAAAAAACTCGTGGACGAGACTCAAAGTTTGAGCTTTTTTTGTTAATCCCTATAGTTTCTTATTTGGCTGTTGAAAACTAACCCCCTTATTCATAGAAAGTTGTGATCGACTTGTAGTGGAATTACAAATCACATAGGGCAATCAATCATCAATATATATATGTATATATACAACATGTTAAGAAAACCCTGTCCGACCCGAAAACGTATTGTTGGGTATCGAGAATAGATTATATTTTTGTAAAAAAAAAACAATGTATTATCATATTTTTTTATAAAAAAATTTTTTTTTGTTACTTTTTTTTAGCATAGTAAGTGTCCCAATGCTGGGCAAAGGCCTCCCCAATTTTTTTGGAAAACAATTACCCGTTAACATATTTTTGTTTTCATAAATTGACGTCATAATGAACTTTGTGGTCAGAGGTGCCGCCACACGATCTAACATAGTTACTGCCGGTAACGGTGTTGTCATATTTTTAAATTTTGCTACATTTTGGGGGAAAAAGGAAAAAAAATTGCCATTTTAAATTTTCATTAATATGATTATGTGTGTGTGTAACGTCACGACTTTTATCCCCGTTAGGGGGTAGTCAGAGGCTTGAGTGGCCATACACCACAACATTGTGGAGGTATTAACCAACTCAAAGCCCACGTTTCACTAGATAGTCAGAACCCAACGTGACAGGTGGTGAACCGTGTCGCCGTGTATACAGGAACTAACTATTACCTAATCCCGAGGGATAGGTAGGTTTCCTCACGATGTTTCCCTCACCGTCAGCGAACTGTAAATTATGCACATAGATGAAAATTCATCTATTGGTGCATGCCCAACCGGGGATCGAACCTGGGACCTTCTGATTGCTAGCCCAACGTGTTCGCCCCTAGGCTACAGTCGCTTGATTACTATCATGAATTTTTTATTTTTTATTGTTTTATTTGGTCATGTGATTGGGAAACCTAATTACCGGTTTCGGCTTGGACAGGGTTTTCTTAACATATTGTATATAATATATATATATATATTTGTTCCTAAAAATGCTTTTCATAACCATTGCAAACTGGCCAAAATCTCTATACAGAATAACCCCCTTAGGGTTATTCTGTATAATATGTAGTGTGGCAACCCTATCCTATACCTGTTTATTCCCTTCTGCGCTTCGTAAGCAGTTGCTAGCTCGCCATCTTCATTGATGATGTCCACATCGGAGCCGTAGTTGGATGACGCGAGCGACTTTAAGTTCACCGTCTGTCAAAATAAGGTACACATTAATATAGCTTCTTGTAATTATTTGTTCTGTGATGTTTGAATTTTTTTTTTTTTTTTTTTAATACAAGAAATTTAAAAAGTTACCATGCAATGACCGCAAATGAATGCGTGAAGGAAAAACAAAGAGAAAATTATAAGAAAATCAAATATCAATGAAAGAAATTTTCTATATCGGTTATAGTTACTACCATGATAATCAAGGCAATTCAGTGAGTATAAATTATACTCTGATTTTTAATTATGTGAACTAAAATGACAGCTATAAATGACAGTTTATATTTTAATTGAATCTATTTAGTTATGAGTGATCTTGTTTTTGTTATCTTGTTTTTGTCATAGATTAATTTTAGTTTCCGCGGCGCTCCAACTAGATGGAGCATGCGCACTAATAAAATGCGGCAAATGATAATGCTCAAATTTTTGAGTACTTCAGTACATCTGACAGCAACCATTGTATGAAACTGACAGGCTGCGTCGAAAATAAGTTGCCTCATTTCTGGAAATGATTTTTCTTAGTAGGGCGGTATCTAGTAAATCTATGACTTTAGTAGATAAAATTGAATTAATTCGAACTAGAATCATAAAAAAATACATTATTTATGATGAAAAGATCAAATTAATTTTACGTTTGATATAAAATGCTGTCATTTCGGTCTAGCAAATAAAAATCAGAGTATAGTTTGTTGTCCCAACATAATCAGCACCATTATATCAATAAGCTATACTAATTTATAATTTTTAATGTGGGGACTGTCGAATATTGTATTACATTTCTGGATAAACTAAAATATAGGTAATTAGTTTGGACTTTCTAAGCATTATAAATGCGAAAGTAACTCTGTCTGTTACGTTTCACGACTAAACCGTTAAACCAATTTTGATGCAATTTGGTATACAGATAAACAGGACATTGGAGAAGGACATAGGCTACTTTTTATCCCGGAAAATGTTAGATTCCTGTGGTATTATCATAAAACTAACTACAGGTCGTTCTATAGTCAACGCGGACGAAGTCGCGGGCATAAGCTAGTAACTAATAAATAAAAAGGAAAGAATCCTCTATGGTAAGCGGTTGTGGATGATAACAGGTTGTCTATACTTTACTCACGACGTTTTTCAGTGCTTGGAACCACGGTTTCTGTTGTTGGAAACAAAATTGAAGCGTTATAATGGCGGTGTCTACAACCACCGAGCGGCGCGCCCGAGCAGACCGTTTTGACGTCAGACATAACCGTAGCAACATTTCAGGGGGCTTACCACCACCTCTTATAGTAGTTTTGTTTTAACGTTTCAGCGACCATTTGTGCAATGACGTTTCTTATTGTCATGACAATAAGGTACGTCATTGCACAAAAAGACGCTGAATCGTTAAAACGTTCCTGTAATTGAATCGCAATAAGAGTTCGTGGTAAGCCCCCTGGTGGCAGGTCATAACCGATTGCTCGAGCGCGGCAGCTCGAGGTTGTGGACGCACATAATTGTATTAACACCATCACTGATCTGCACTATTTAAGGCGCTCATAGCCAGCTGCAATCACTGATCGATAAACGGAAGTTAAGCAACGCTCGGCAAGGTCAGTCAGAGATGGGTGACCGTTTAGTGGCATTTGAACTGAGCGTCTCCGTGCTTCGGGCACGTAAACTAGTCTCCCGGTTGTTGTAATCTAGGCAGCAGTCGTTAAGCCTTCGGGCGGCTTGAACAACTCTGACACCAGGTACCAGGGAACCATACGATAAGAAGAAGTCGATTAGATACCTTCGGTATTAAGCATATTACTACTCCACCAAGCCAACTAGACACTCGGGTATAAATATCAAACGATAATAAGTCAATGATTCCACGGTCCTTCCACCACGTAGTGGGAGCTACTGCCACAGGAGTGCCGGCATTGGCCCAGGCTCACTACGTTGTGGACGGACCGCGGAATCATTGACTCATTATCATTTGATATTTATACCCGTGCGCCTAGTTGGCTTGGTAGAATAGTACCATCATACTTGGAAGCGTACCTCTTTCTGGCAGTAATAGAAGTTGCTCCGATGTATAGGTTGATCCATAAACAACGTTTTTGATATCCTAATACCAGTCAGCGGTAGCGTCATTGTAGAATAGCACTTATTCACATATCATTAGAACATCATTTTGTTTGAGACACTGGCCCAAAATACTTGTATACAATTACTCTGACTGAACACAATCAATTAGAAATTCCGTTACGTATCAGAATAATGAAAATATTTAATAATGCAGTGATCCTGGAAAAGATCCTGTCGGGTCGCGGGTTCAAATCTAACCAACACATTGCTGTGAGCTCACTTTTAGCACAATCATTTAGCTTAGTCGAACAAGAATAACCTCACTAATATTTATTATTTTTTATGACTGCGTCTACATGCGCTTGCCGGGCCCGAGCACTCGTGTTAAAAAATTATGTCTATGCTTACGTCAAAACTGAGCGCTCGGGCGCGGGCTATGATGTAGACGCTGCCAGTTGATAGTAATCAAGAATCACCAAACAATTTTTTTTTATAAGTAAACCAAATGTAAAATTCACTCGTTCAGTGATAAGCAACGCTCTAGTATCGAAATGATACAAAACTGGATCATTTTTAGAATACATTTGATAAGTTAAAATAGTTTATAGGAAAGAAATGTTTGTCAGACAAATATACTTTGTTACGTAGTTGTGTGTGATACACACGGAGCTATATTTGACTGATATGGTAGTTGTATGATGCGGTTTTGTCTGTTTGATTCAAACTGTGGTAAAACTACTACTGACACATTAGCAAGGGGTTTTGTGTGTTAGGCAGATTGGATTCAATATGAAAATAAATAAAGTAATGCAGTGTTTTTTAATGACAGCATAAGGGCCGCGGCAGACTTGCTACTTTTAGCATCGGCGATCGGCGATTTTGATGCTGCGTCGCGTTTCTTCGAGCGCGAACGAGCGAGACGCAGCATCAAAATCGCCGATCGCCGATGCTAAAAGTAGCAAGTCTGCGGTGGCCCTAAGCCGATCATAACATTCGATAAATTTGGGGGCTATTCTTTATTTCTATCACATCGATTCATGTTTTGTCTCCCTTTTTGACGGCATAAAAATAGAGACAAAAAATCGGTATAAACGTATAAACGCTTCGTCAGTGTGAACGGGGGGAACGAACAATGTTTTGATGCATGTAAAATTTTTATCAGCATCTGTTATCAATGATAACAGGTATCAACACGGATTGAAGACATCAATGTACACACACACAAATGTTTTTTTATTCATAAACATACTCCTTGCTATCTCATAGATCTCAACTCCGAAAGCGAACTTGGAAATAGCATTTTAATGTTGATAGTCTTGATTTTAGTACAAATTATGTAATTTAGCCCTAATCGCCCCTTTTGACCCGCTAGCTCAGTTTACCTACTAGTATAGTTTACCTTACCAGCCACATCTGCCCCACTAACCTCTTCCCCCTTGCCGAGCCCCATGGGACACATTTGCCTCATTTACCCCACTAGCCCTTATCCCATTAGTTACATTTTTCTATTAGCCGCATTAACCCCAACAGTGCAACTTACCCCATTTACTTTCTCAGTCCGCATTTCCGAGTCGAAGGACGAAGTAAGAAATTATAAAACGACAATATATCCTAAACAATATAAACTTTGTATTTGAATTTGAAATACCCAAAAAAGTCTAAAAACCGCCGTTAGATGTACATACTAGCCTGATTTCCGCTACCAGTTACGTTTGCCCCTTTTACCCCACACCCATTTGCCCCACTAGCCCCATCGGTCCCATTTACCCCTAAATATAGATGCCCCAGGGTGGAAGTCAGTACATACCTGGTTGGTGAGTACACTCTTCAGCTGAACGCATTCGTCTCTTCTCCTGTCCAGTTCCTTCTGCATTATATTCATTTGTTCTGTTGGAGAAAATAAAATAGTAAATTAAAAAAAAAACTATAACTGCCCTAAGGCGTCGTACACACGAAAACGACTGTATTTTTCCTTGAATTCGAATAATATCTGTCAAAAAGTATGTAAAGCACCATAGAGAGTCTTTGCCGTGTGTACGTAGCCTAAAGACTACGTGGCATAGATTTAATAGATTGTGCTTACGTGGTATTATTATTATATTCAACTGAGGGCCTATTTCAGAATCATTATACATATGGCGTTTTTACAGATATTCTAAAACCTATCAAAACTTAAAATTTATTTGGTGGGTAAAAGTTATCTGACGACCAAACGGGGGCTGAAGGGGGACCGAATCCCCTCTTCTCCATTCCCTCTGTCTCATCGGCAACGGTGACTCCTTAACATCAGGCGGGCCATACGCTTGTTTGCCACCTTTATCACATAAAAAAAAATCTGAAATAGGCTCTAAGAATCTAAGCTGCGAATAAATATTTAGTATTACTAACGAGTATTTTGTTCTAGAATAGTTACTATTTTATTAATTACTACTTTATTAATTACTATGCTATGTAAGTCGGCAAAGGCGAAATAATAAGCTTGTTTTTGGTTAGTGAAAGCTTTTGATATCAGCAAATATGGATATCGATCGGGTTTTTATGACCGCGAGTGAAAGCTATGTTGAGTATAAGCTTATTTAAGTTACGGTACAAACATGTGAAGTGTTCGTTACCTGCCGTTTTGAACCATCTTGGCATGTAAACTATACAGGGTTATTGGAAAAACATTAACAACCTTGCAGGACTGTATTGTAATGTAATGTAATGTAAAAAAAAAAATGTAATGTAACGTCACGACTTTTATCCCCGTTCGGGGGTAGTCAGAGGCTTGTGTGGCCATACACCACCACATTGTGGAGGTATTAACCAACTCAAAGCCCACGCTTCACTAGATAGTCAGAACCCAACGTGACAGGTGGTGAACCGTGTCGCCGTGTATACAGAAACTGACTATTACCTAATCCCGACTGGGAATCCCGAATCCTAATCCGTCCCGAGGACTGTATTACACATAAATAACAACTTTTGTTCTATGGTTCTATGATTATCTATACATTGTAGAGTGTTATTTTTTGTTAAATGTATTATTGTTTTGTAGAAAGTCATAGAATAAAAGTTGTTGTTTATGATGTCAGTAATACAGTCTACAAGGTTGTTAATGTTTTTCCAATAACCCTGTATATTCGTCGTTCAAAGAAATTACAAGTCATGCCAAGTTTGAGCGTTTTTTCACTGGCCGACACGGCCCAACACGATATATTGTCGATACCGACATGTCGTTGCCGGTCCGCGCCAATGAGAAAGAGCGTGCAGTACAATTTCATAGAATTATGCGTCCACTGATGTCGGTGAAGGCGTTTGTGCACTACAAATTTACTGTCCGGCAGTCCGACTTTTTACGGCCCGTTGTGGCATGAAAAAAACGGATGATTGGCTTGTGCACTTGTCCGTCTTTACTCAGATCGGTGCGGCGAAGTTTAGGGTAGCTTCTAGGTTCTAGCAGTATAGGGTAGGGTCTTTGAAACTTCACGCCACGCACGCATAATTAAATTACGCTAGGAACAATGAGTTTCTTGGAACGGCCCGGAATGGGGAAAGTAAAATGTCGGACGGTAAAATTACATTAGTGCACAAACTAGTATATTCATTTATGGCGTGCCATATCGGACCGTAAAAAATCGGACAGCCGGACAGTAAAATTCCTTGTAGTGCACCAACGCCCTAACGGTGCCAGGCCAGTGTCGTTGCCGGGCCGTGTCGGCCAGTGAAGAAACGCTCATTATCAACTAAATACGGCTGGTAAGGAAAAATACATTTTAGGTGTAGTGAGTACTATATAAGCTTAATAATCTATAACCAACCTTCACCTCCTACAAATAAGTAACAAAAATATAAATATACATTTATTTGCATTTAAAATGTATTTATTCGTAATTTGCCCTGTTCTGGGGGCTTACCACGAGACCTCTTATCGCGATTCAATTATAGGAACGTTTTAACGTTTCAGCGACTTTTTGTGCAATGACGTACCTTATTGTCGTGACAATAAGAAACGTCATTGCACAAAAAGTAAGGTAAGAGGTGGTGGTAGGGCCCCTGGTTGTCACAGGGTTCGCCCCCAGTACATTGTACGGTACCCACAGTACAAGCGTTGCTTAGTTTGGGACCATACAGTTGGTGTGGAAGTCTGGCGATATTTATTTATTTACTTTGTCTTACCGATGACTTCCTTGGTCAGTAGCACGGAGTCCCCGGCAGCTCGCAGTCGGTCCAGATGTTCACGTAACTTCTTGTTCTCAATCTCCAACTCTTCTAGCTTGTATCTGTCTATGTTCGGGTTCGTAGGTGGCGACGAGTGGCGGTCTGTTGGCGGTATTTTAAACTCTATCACAAGGGAATAAAGCTCAAATTGCAAGATAAGACTTGCGTAAAAAAACACGTGACCGTCCAAAATAGTTTAACCTACTAAGGGTGCGTTTCCTTTGATGCGGAGCTGGGCAGGACGGAGCCGTGTGGCGGACTGTGATTGGCTAACTGTGATGGGCCAAGAGCGGAGTGGAGATTTCGAGCACTGTGATTGGCCAATTCACGGTCCACCCCGCTCCGCTCCGCCCAGCTCCGATTCAGTGGAAACGCACCCTAAGGGTGAGGCCCCATCAGTGCGTTGCGTTGCGTCGTCAACGGGTCGACGGGCGAGAGACTAAGCGGGAGGAGAGGGTGATGCGCTGGTGATACAATGCGTTGATCCGTTGCAACGACGCAACGCAACGCCAGATGAGGCCTCACCCTATGTCCACGGACACAGTATACAATAACGGTGAAAACATGTCGGTATTGACCGTTTGGCGCAGTGGTTCGAGCGTAGGACGCTCGGCTCACTGCATCGGGTGGTTGCGGGTTCGATTCCCGCCAGAGGCAAATTTCGGAAACGGCCTTTTTGTAATATGCCCAGGGGGCTTACCACGAACTCTTATCGCGATTCAATTACAGGAACGTATTAACGTTTCAGCGACTTTTTGTGCAATGACGTACCTTATTGACATGACAATAAGAAACGTCATTGCACAAAAAGTCGCTAAAACGTTAAAACAAAACTGCTATAAGAGGTGGTGGTAAGCCCCCTGGTCTGGGTGTCACTGGGATCGCCCCCAGTCCATTGTATGGTACCCATAGTACAAGCGTTGCTTAGTTTGGGACCATACAGTTGGTGTCTGGCGATATTTATTTATTTATAGATAACTACAGCCAGTCTAATAGCGATAGCTGGGCGCCGAGTCGCTTAGCCATAGAACTGCCACTGTAGCAATTTGCTATTGTGGCCGATCGGATTATTCGGTTGATTCTGACCGACCAGAAGGTCGATCACTATAGCACCTTAATGGCAATAGCATTTCAATGGCTAAGCGACTTGGGGCCTAGTGAGTTGTCTTACTCATAAGTCGGTCCTCCAAGTCGGCGGCTCGCTTAGTGGTCCGGGACAGTTCACTCTGTAGTGCGGATATCCTGTTGCGCATACGAAGCACCAGCCCAGCATCGGCAATCTAGACAACAATAATATATCCTCACATCTTCATATCGTATGGTTCCCTGGTACCTGGTGTCAGAGTTGTTCAAGCCGCTCGCCTTTGACAAGGCTTAACGACTGCCTAGATGACAAACGGGACCGACTTTTTACGTGCCCTCCGAAGCACGGAGACGCTCAGTTCACATGCCACTAAACGGTCACCCATCTCTGTCTGACCTTGCCAAGCGTTGCTTAACCTTCGCCCGATTACCGATCTTCCCATCCCTCTGTTCCACTCCACTTTAGGTCAGAAACGTGCGAGCGATGCCTTTCATATTGCAAGCATCTATTTGGTATAGGCTACGGTAACTGATTAACATCAGGCGGACCGTACGCTTGTTTGCCAACATAGCCACATAAATAAAACAAACAACAGTAGCCTATAGACGTCTGCAATACCAAAGTCATCGCTCGTACCTTGCCGACCTAAAGAATGGGACAGAGGCAACGATACCTACAGAGGGAGGGGAATGGAGGTGGGGGTTTAGTTTTGCGGCTCTCTCACTCAATTGTAATAGCTACTTTACGCCGATCTTCTGTGTGAGGATGGCACTACCCAGGTCGAACCAGCTCGTATATGAGCTGCGGTTGGCTACAGCTTGACTCTACCACCAAAAACGACCAGGCTCTACGATCCCACTAATATTATAAGTGTGAAAGTTTGGATGGATGGATGGATGTTTGTTACTCTTTCACGCAAAAACTATTGAACGGATTTGTATGAAATTTGGAACACAGATAGTTTATAACCTGGATTAACACCTAGGATACTTTTTATACCGGTAGTATGTTCCCGTGGGATAAATTATGCGCGGACGAAGTCGCGGGTAAAAGCTAGTTTAACATAAAGTTAGTGTGATGTTACCGGCGTGGGTCCATTGTGCGCGCCGGCGGACCAGTTGACGGCCTCCAGCGCGGGCCGCGAGCTCTCCACCGACCGCACCGACCCGTACCCATAGTCCTGCACACAACATCATGTTACCACACATATTTAGCACATTTGACGTTCAATTCTTATACTATGTTTTAGAAAATATACGGCCGAATACTCGTCCGCAACTCAAATTTGAGAGCTCATTAACTTTGACGTGCCATGGAAAAAATTACAGGTATAGTTCGCGACAGGTCGAGATGACATTCCGCTTATGAGCTTTTTGCAGAATAAAATCCGAATCAAAATTAACAGGACCCGATAAACAATTAAAATCGCCCACAAAAATATTAAATTATTCTGTTGCGTATCCTGCTAATTTTCATTCGGATTTTATTCTGCAAAAAGCTCATAACCCGAATGTCATCTCGACCTGTCGCGAACTATAACGACGCCTCAAACTGCTAAGTGGAACTTAAATATTTGAATAGCTTTTAAGTATTCGGCAGATAGTGTGTTAAAATAAACTATTTTTAATATATTTGTATTTTACTGCGATTTTTTTTTATTAGCCTATTAAATGTCCCACTGCTGGGCAAAGGCCTCCCCTCTCACGTCTCCGCAGGTCCCTATACTGGGCTTGTAGTGGCCACGTTTTAGCCGCAAAGGTGTTCAAATTGTCGCACCATCTTCGCCGCGGTCTGCCAGGAACTTTTTATAATGCAAATTTTAAATTATGAAACTGATGACATTATCAACCTTACCGAAGATTAAAGCATAAGTTACTATGTATATTTTTACTGTATTCTGTCAAAAATTTAAAGAGAAAACGTTGTCTTCGTCGTGGAATAAACCCATGCCAGATTAGGCAAAAAATAATAACAATAAATTAATTGCATTGCATTTTCATCTATGTGCATAATTTACAGTTCGCTGACGGTGAGGGAAAACATCGTGAGGAAACCTACCTATCCCTCGGGATTAGGTAATAGTCAGTTCCTGTATACACGGCGACAAGGTTCACCACCTGTCACGTTGGGTTCTGACTATCTGGTGAAACGTGGGCTTTGAGTTGGTTAATACCTCCACAATGTGGTGGTGTATGTCCACTCAAGCCACTGACTACCCCCGAATGGGGATAAAAGTCGTGACGTTACATTTTTTTTTTTTGTTATATTTTTTTTTTTTTTTTTAATTAATTGCCATTGAATTTAATTGATTTATTGCGATGAATAATTAATTGTGATTTGTTTTTCAATCGCAAATAATTCACAATTAATTGTTAATTGTGACTTCCACATGCAATTAAATACAATTGCAATCAATTAATTGTAATTATTTTTGCCCAACTGTGATCCATACGGTGTTTTATAGGTGTTAACTTACGTCTTCGACCGTCGTCTCCTGTTGTGAATTGTTGCTGGCGTCTGATAGAGACCTCTTGTGTTCCTTTGGCGCAGGTACCCTGTAATCATAAAACAAATTGATACCTTGCCCTGGGCCTCGAGTCCCTTAACCATTGTCCATTGCGAAACCATTGGTCCCTACAAGCGTATGGCCCGCCTGATGTTAAGCCTAATCCACCAAGCCAACTAGGAGCTCGGGTGGAATACGGCTTCCCCGCCCGCACACCGCCCCACTGCCTTGTTGTGCGAGTGACGTCACATGTGACGGGCACCTAGTTGGCTTGGAGTAGTGACGTCACATGTGACGGGCGCCTAGTTGGCTTGGAGTAGTGACGTCACATGTGACGGGCGCCTAGTTGGCTTGGAGTAGTGACGTCACATGTGACGGGCGCCTAGTTGGCTTGGAGTAGTGACGTCACATGTGACGGGCGCCTAGTTGGCTTGGAGTAGTGACGTCACATGTGACGGGCGCCTAGTTGGCTTGGAGTAGTGACGTCACATGTGACGGGCGCCTAGTTGGCTTGGAGTAGTGACGTCACATGTGACGGGCGCCTAGTTGGCTTGGAGTAGTGACGTCACATGTGACGGGCGCCTAGTTGGCTTGGAGTAGTGACGTCACATGTGACGGGCGCCTAGTTGGCTTGGAGTAGTGACGTCACATGTGACGGGCGCCTAGTTGGCTTGGAGTAGTGACGTCACATGTGACGGGCGCCTAGTTGGCTTGGAGTAGTGACGTCACATGTGACTGGCGCCTAGTTAGCTTGGTGGGGCAGTACCTCTGCAGCAAGTCGACGCGTTCCTGCAGCTCGTACTGCGCGGAGAGCAGCTTCTGCCGGCTCTGTCGCTCCGCCTCGAGTTCCGCGTTTAGTGCCCTCTTCTCCTGTTCGTGCTGCTTGTCGCGCTCTGGAATATCATCATCATCATCATCTTCATCACCATCATCATCCTGGGACATTCTTTACACACGGCAACCTGATCCCAAATTAAGCAGAGCTTGTACTATGGAAACCAGATAACTGATATTAGGTACTACATATACTACTTTTTGTTTGTAAATACATACTTAAAATATGTATATAATGCACCCAGACTCGGGACATACAGACATGTTCATGCACACAAATGGATAAAAATAAATGTAAATGGGTCCCGGGTAGGAATCGAACCTACAACCTGCAGCGTGCAAGGCGAAATCTACACCAACCACGCCAACGGGCCCGTCATCATCATCATCATTTCAGCCGAAAGACGTCCACTGTTGGACACAGGCCTCCCCAAGGTTTCCCACAACGCCCGGTCCTGAGCTGCTTGCATCCAGCGGATTCCCGCGACCTTCGGACCACCTTGTGGGAGGCCTACCCACGCTACGCTTTCTGATGCGCGGCCGCCACTCCAGAACTATAATATATGATATTATTATACACCAGCTGTGCCTCGCTGTTTCATCCACGTAGCAATTTATAGCCTCTGTCACTCAGGAACAATGTAGCTACTGGTGGAAGAATTTTCTAAATCGGTTCAGTAGTTCATGAGATTTGTTCCTTCAAACCAATCAAACCAACTCGCAAACGTAACTTTTTCTGCAAGAAATCGTGTAAAATTGCGAGAAAACTGGGTTAAATTAAGTAAAACATGTTTCTCCACTAAAATATGGCTTTTGAAAAATCTCACGTGAGATTAGAGGGGGGGAGGGGGTCGAAGCGAATCTCACGACATCTCACCAAGGGCGAGGGTGGTCGAAAAATTACCTATGGACACCCCCTAAGCCCTCACGACACCTCACCAAGGGCGAGGGTGGTCGAAAAATTACCTATGGACACCCCCTTTGGGACTGTAAATTAGATCTAACCTTTCCAAAACTGCGCTCTGGATTCGAACTCCTTGGACCACACTACGAAGGTTTCATGAGGTCTCTCCTCATACGAGTCACTGACCCCATCTTCATAAGAATCATTCCCTCCCACATTCTTTATATAGAAATCATTCCCATTTTGCTGAGAATCCTCCTTAACATCATGTGTTATGTCAGTTACTACCAACATTATGTTTAATCATTGCATTACTAATTTTAACACATGTCAATGTTATAAGTACTATCTGCAGGGCTAGCACACGCGCCAAGACAAGAATTTAGTCACGTATTCACGTAGTCACGTGAGGCGCTTATAGCCAGCTGGAATCACTGATCGGTAAACGATCGGAGGTTAAGCAACGCATGGCAAGGTCAGTCAGAGATGGGTGACCATTAAGAGGCACTTGAATTGAGCGTCTCCGTGCTTCGGAGGGCACGTAAAAAGTCGGTCCCGGTTGTTGTCATCTAGCAGTCGTTAAGCCTTGTCAGAGGCCTTCGGGCGGTTTGAACATCTCTGTCACCAGGTACCAGGGAACCATACGATAAGAAGAATAAGTCACGTATTATGCCGCACCGAGGTGCTGTCACTTAATGCTGGAGAGAATGATACAATATCGACATATCTCTCGTTATGTCTTGTCAATGCATATGTTAGGCGTATGGGGTGTCTAAGCGGCGTCTATTACACTTATTAGTCTGTGTTTTTTTCTATTATTGCATTGTATTATTTTGTAATAACAACCCCTGAAGTCTAAATGTTACACTTTTTTGTTTAAAATTTAAAATCACATATAGATTGGGAACACTGGCAACCTCTTAAATGAAACTCAAAGCGAACTGTTTAATTTTAACCCGTCATTCCATGGACCAATTACTAAGGGGACTGGCCCTAAGCAACTCAGCCGAGTGGTCGGCCTAGTACTAACATCGACATAAAACGAAGCGAGTAGTTCAACTATTTACCGGTAGATAGAACAACGAAAATGAAAAAACAATGACCACGTTTTTTTTTCATACATGATCTAATAAGGGCACCTCTTTCTTTAGTCTTTACTCTGTGCGTCATTCACAATACAATATAAAGTCATCTCAAAAGTTAAGTTCTTAAATATTTGAGTACCATTTGAGACTATGCATGAAAATATGGCCACACGTCAACGAATCTGAACCACGAACACAATTTATAAAAAGCACTTTACACTTCGTCTCTTTAGAGTTTATAATCGAGTGTTTGCTCCACAAAACGCCCAACTAGTGGGCCAACAAGTCGCCCAACTATACGGAATTGAACCTCGTATCCCAAATCCGTGACACGACTAACCGCGGCGGTCGTTATCACTACAAAACCAATTAGTGAGTTTATTATCAGCGCTTATCTATCTTATCAGTTGTTATATTATGAAGCTTAATCTCTTATCGGTGATATTGGCGTTAATTTTGTTAATCCTTTAACTAAACTATACAGAGTGGTGACGACATAACGACAATAACTGAAACCACATACTTGGTATCACGTGAGTAGTTCGTTCATATAAAAATATCAAAATATATTCAAAGGTATAGGCCACGGGATGGCTTTTTTATTTCTACCATTTTAACTTTACGCCTACAAATGCACCAACAAATACACCGACACCGAAGCGATTTTGCCACCCTTGTACCTACAGGTCAGTCGATGAGGTCAGTAGACGATTATAAAGGACGTAGTGTTACGTTTAGATTATTTCCGCATTTAATTTGTGTAAAAATTAAAATTAAAATTTTGATGTCAAAGCTAATTTGACAATTTTAAAGTATTGTGATTGACCAGTAGGAATCGTGTTTTTTTTTTATAGGTCTGCGGTGGCAAAAAACGTACGATCCACCTGATGTTAAGCAGTTACCGTAGCCTATAGATGCCGTAATGTTGATGTCGTAATGTCGTTACCACCCTGTATATTTTGACGTCCATGTATCTGGTGGTGTTAGCTCATCCTGCAAAAATTTGCCTTTTCACGTTATAATCTTAAATTATAATCTCTTACCTTCAATAGCCAACTCGTAATGTTCCTTAGTGCTTCTCAACTCATTCGACAACTTCTCGCTCTCTCCCTCCCACGATGCTCTGTCTTCTTTATACTTCTGGTCTATTGCTATCTTCTCTTGCAGCAGGCGCTTGTTGCTGTCCCTCTCGCTCGTCAGCTCAGCTTGTAACGCGGCTATCAGGCTGTCCTTGTCTACGATGCCGGATCTTAATGTCTTGGCTTCGGATTCCACGTGTTTTAGGGTTTCTAATTTTGTTCTGTGGGAGTAAATGTATGAAACCATAGATTAGAACTGTAAAAAAATGTAATGTAACGTCACGACTTTTATCCCCGTTCGGGGGTAGTCAGAGGCTTGAGTGGCCATACACCACCACATTGTGGAGGTATTAACCAACTCAAAGCCCACGTTTCACCAGATAGTCAGAACCCAACGTGACAGGTGGTGAACCTTGTCGCCGTGTATACAGGAACTGACTATTACCTAATCCTGAGGGATAGGTAGGTTTCCTCACGATGTTTAGAACGAACGAACGGTTGTGTGTGTATGATTAGAACTGTACTTTTTTAATTAGGTCTAGTGATTATAAACTTACTACACAGTGCGTCTAGACACGACATTCCCTCTTCTATACGAATAAATAAAATTGAATGGTCTGTTTGTAATATCAAAATAATAGCTTTTTACTAAATACATATGAAAGTATATAAGGTACCTACTTATAACTAAAAAGCAATTTAAACATGTTTTGTCTATCTCTGGATATTTGTTCCGGCTAATCTCCGAAATGGCTGGACCGATTTGGACGGGACTTTCATTGGCATTTTATTTTAGAAAAAGAGTTTGGGTTCCGCGCAAAAAACATTTAAACCCATTCATCATCATCATTTCAGCCTAAAAGACGTCCACTGTTGGACATAGGCCTCCCCCAAGGTTTTCCACAACGCCCGGTCCTGTGCTACTTGCATCCAGTTCCCCGCGACCTTCACTAGGTCGTCGGTCCACCTTGTGGGTATACCCACGCTGCGTGTTCCGGTACGTGGTCGCTCAAGAACCTTTCTGCCCCATTGGCCATCAGTTCAAACCACAGAGTAAAGACTAAAGAAAGAGGTGCCCTTATTAGATATATGTATGAAAAAAAACGTGGTCATTGTTTTTTTCATTTTCATTGTTCTATCTACCGGTAAATAGTTGAACTACTCGCTTCGTTTTATGTCGATGTTAGTACTAGGCCGACCACTCGGCCGAGTTGCTTAGGGCCAGTCCCCTTAGTAATTGGTCCATGGTTCAAACCCATTAAATTACGAAGTCGCGGGCACACCTAATAGCATTACATAATAATGAAACGTAAAAAATGTAAAAAAATGTAACGTCACGACTTTTATCCCCATTCGGGGGTAGCCAGAGGCTTGAGTGGCCTTACACCACCACATTGTGGAGGTATTAAGTCAACTCAAAGCCCACGTTTCACCAGATAGTCAGAACCCAACGTGACAGGTGGTGAACCTTGTCGCCTTGTTACATAATAATAAATAATAATAAAATGTTTATTTTCATAAAAAACCTAAGTACAATACAATATTCTGTGGTGGCCAAACTAGGCAAGTGCTTGTATCTTGGCAACCTACTTATATGGAGTTACATAATTGTAGGTATTTATGCATTATAATTAATGACATTTTTTTTTTTAAATTAAATATCTATTTTAAACTTAAAGTTATGTATTACGTAATTAAATGAGTAAGGTTCACCACCTGTCACGTTGGGTTCTGACTATCTGGTGAAACGTGGGCTTTGAGTTGGTTAATACCTCCACAATGTGGTGGTGTATGGTCACTCAAGCTTCTGACTACCCCCGAATGGGGATAAAAGTCGTGACGTTACATAAATGAGTAATTAGTATGTATGAGATCAGTTTAAAAAAGTAAGTTTAAATAAATAGCTCACTTTAAGTCGGCAATCTGCAGCATCAAGGGCTCGATCCCCTTGGCCCTCTCCAGCGCGTCTCCGAGCCGCTGCTGGAGGCTGATGATCTTGTTCTCGAGCCCCTTGTTCAACGTCTTCACGTGGTCGAGGCTGCGCGCTTCGATGCGCAGGCGCTTGTACTGGCGCCGCGCCAGGAACCGACGGATCTATACAAATATTATAATAATATAATATCCTAGATATTCCTATATATTTACAGTTCGCTTACAGTGAGGGAAAACATCGTGAGGAAACCTACCTATCCCTCGGGATTAGGTAATAGTTAGTTCCTGTATACACGGCGACAAGGTTCACCACCTGTCACGTTGGGTTCTGACTATCTGGTGAAACGTGGGCTTTGAGTTGACTTAATACCTCCACAATGTGGTGGTGTATGGCCACTCAAGCCTCTGACTACCCCCGAATGGGGATAAAAGTCGTGACGTTATATTTTTATTTTTATAATATCCTGGGACATTCTTTTACACACGGCTACCTGATCCCAAACTAAGCAGAGCTTGTACTATGGAAACCAGATAACTGAAATTACTACATATACTACTTTTTGTTTGTAAATACATACTTAATATACATATACACCCAGACTCGGGTCATGCAGACATGTTCATGCACACAAATGCATGTCCCGGGTAGGAATCGAACCTATGAACTGCAGCGTGAAAGGCGCCATCACGCCAACAAGCCCGACAAATGGTCAACAGATACTTACAGAAGCTTGAGCAATAATGATTTGTCTTCTGAGCTTCTTGACGCGTTTCCGCGCGAGGTACCCGCGCGCGTACCTCTGGATAGTGACGACCTGGGAACGAAATAGCACACAGGTCACGATTATATTTAAACAACTTACCTACCAACTCCGCAGTATAGCAGTGTGAACTTTTGATTGCCGATTAGTTAGGCATGCGTCCAGGGTTCATACCCCGGTTCGCACCTCTGGACTTTTCGGAATCTATGTGCGAATCATGATTTTAATATGATTATCAATTGCTTACGCATCGTGAGGAACCGTGTCTTAGAAAATCTAACAAATTTTCGAAAGAGGTATAAAATGCGCCAACCCACACTGGTGGATTATGGCCTGAATTCCCCTCGCATTGACGGGAGGCCCGTGCCCAGGAGTGGGACGTGAAAAGGGCTAAATTATTATTTACTAGCTGTCCCGGCGAACTTCGTGCCGCCTCAGAATTAATGTTGTATTTAGTTATTAGCCAAAAAAGAACTAAACCCTCCCCCTGTGCCCCCGTTCGTCGTCTGATCTACTCCTTTCCCGTGTCGCAAATAAAGGGTTCCGTACCACCATAGAATAAAAACGTCAAAAATATCAAGTTTCTTGTATGGGGACCCCCTTTGTTTTGAATTTTTATTTTATTTTTAGTATTATTTGTTGTTGTAGCGGCAACAGAAATACACTTTCTGTGAAAATTTCAACTCACTACCTATTACGGTTCGTGAGATACAGCCTGCTGACAGACGGACGGACAGAGTAGGCTTAGTAATAGAGTCCCCCCCTTTATTTTTAAATTTTATTTTATTTTAGTATTTGTTGTTGTAGCGCTATTACACGCTACGGATACCGGCTTAGTAATAGAGTCCCGTTGGTACCCTTTGGGTACGAAACCCTAAAAATAGCTAAATTGGTCGAAGAGCTACTGGTCCATGGGAGACATCATGAAGGGCAACCTTCCACTGACACATTGACATGTGTATCCCGCCCGTTCTTACCTACGGCGCCACTGTGGGCTGAAAATCGAGCTTCATAATACTTTAATTTTTTTTCTCTTTGTTATTTATTTTTTGCTTTTGATAAGCTTCTAATGCCTTCAGCAGTCATGCATATATATAAGGAATATAATTTCGTAGGTCTACTAAATTATATTAAAAAAAAATGAAAATTTTGTATGGCCCAAAAGTAATAAATCCAAATAACTTCAAAACCGCTGTGTTAACCGTTATATCCTTACAGATGGCTGTTCTACAAATTATTTGTAATTTTTTGGCGTATTTTATATAACGGTAACAACTGCGGTATTTTTTTAATAAATACGTTACATAAAAAAAGTTTGAACTAAACTTTGTCCTTATATATGCTATATTAGTGTTTCTTTAAAATACAGACACTTCCCTGCAAAATTTCAAGTTTATAAACCCATTGGTCTGCATGTAAGTACAAATTTTAGTATTAAATATTTAAAAAAAACCGCAGTTGTTACCGTTATATAACATACACCAAAAAATACAAATAATTTGTAAAACAGCCATCTGTAAGGATATAACGGTTAACACAGCGGGTTTGAAGATACATATTAGGATTTATTACTTTGGAGCCATACAAAATTTTCATTTTTTAATTTATTTATTTAGTATACCTATGAAATTATATTCTTTATATATATTCATGACTGCTGAAGGCATTAGAAGCTTATGAAAATAAAAAATAAATAAAATAGTTTAAAGTACTATGAAGCTCGATTTTCAGCCCACAGTGCGGCGCCCAGACATGGTTACTAACCGAGGCTCAGAAGTCCAAACTGAAGGTTTGCCAAACAGCAATGGAGCAGCATTTTGTGTTAAACACACTGATAGGGTGCGGAACACCCAGCTGCGTTCCATGACCCTTATCGCGGATGTAGGAGTGAAAACAGCTACACTTAAGTGGACCTGGGCGGGTCACCTGAGCCGAATGAGCTCAGAAAGGTAGGCCAAAGCAATCACCGAGTGCGGTCCCAGAGCACGACCGTCGTCGCCGACGTAGACCCAAAAAACAGTGGCGCGGTGACCTCGACGCTCATCTAGACGGGTGGTATGAGAGAGCCTAAGACCGCGATGGATGGAAGAAGATGGGGAGAGACCTTTGCCCAGCACTGTTATGTGCACAACGCAGATCTATTTCTTGTGATGAATTGCCCATGAAATAAATTTGCAGGAATTTATAGTCGCCATCCGCCATCTGACACCGGCGTTCATTACGCCATCTATTGAACGTAATTTGAATCATACGTAAAATATGGGTTTTTAGCGCTTTCCGGGCAATTTTTCCAATTTTTTTAAATGTATGAACCTTCCTTGAACTTCACGGAATAATCTAAAAAATCTCATCTAAATTGGTCCAGCCGTTCTCGCGTCAAGTGATGACATGAAATAGGGATTCATTTTTATATATATAGATATATATAGATTATATTTAGAAAAAGAAGAATTTGCAGGAATTTGTAGTCGCCATTTGACACCGGCGTTCGTTACGCCATCTATTTAAAGTAATTTGAATCATAATTTTTACATAAAATGGTATTTTTTAGCGTTTTCCAGGCAATTTTTTCATTTTTTTTAAATGTATGAACCTTCGTCTAAATTGGTCCAGCCGTTCTTGCGTCAAGTCATGACAACGGGAAATAGGATTCATTTTTATATATAGATTATCACTTGCTTACGGTGAAGGAAAACATCGTGAGGAAATCTGCATGTCTAAAAATCAAATTTTCGAAAGTCGTGTGATATGCACCAACCCGCACCGGGCCAGCCTGGTGGATTATGGCCTAAATCCCCCTCGCATTCAGGGGAGGCTGGTGCCCAGAAGTGGGACGTAAAGAGGGCTTATTGTTAGTAATAATAATTATAATTTTCTTGACAATAAAACGTCGTTGAATATAATGTTATCTGTATACTCACAGCTTTAACCATCCTCTTGTCCTTATAGAGCCTCCTAGCGAGGTACCCGCGCGCGCGCGCCTGCAGACTGATAGCCAGGCCGCGCGTGCGCTGGTACTTGCGACGTGCCAGCCAGCCGCGGATGTTCCGCTGTAGTTTGATGGCGGCGCGCTGTCGCCGGATCTCTTGGGCCTTGCTGTAAACACATCAAATTGGATAAATAAATAATAATTTATACAACCTCATCCTCATCTTTGCCCTTGCGGCAAGATTGAGAATTAATAAAAAAAGTAAAAAAAACAAATAAATAACATTGAAGTGTCTGTTTGTAATGTCTAAATAACAGCTTTTAACTAAATGCATATTAATGTATACAGGATGAAATTTTCAAGTGTGCGTGGATGGCCAAATCCGAAACTATGGGGAATAGCGAAAAGTACTCAAAGGGGCCATCCATTAATTACATCAAGGGGGGAGGGGGTCGACGAAATGTGACATTGTCAGACAAGGGGGTGGGAGGGGTCCTAAGTTTTGTGACGTCACATTTAAAAATCTAATATATCTAAGTATTAAAAACGAAATTTGAATTTTTAACGAAAAATTTGAAAATTTCTGAAAATTATAAAAAATATGTGACGTCACACAGGGAGGGGGGGGTCTCGCAAATGTGACCAGCTGTGACAAGGGGGGAGGGGTCTAAAATCATGAAATTCGTGTCACGTAATTAATGGATGGCCCCAAAGGAGTCTCGAGACCGATTTTGATGAAACCTAAAACTGCATCATTGGATTTTAGAAAAACAAAATTTGAAGCCAGGAATCGAACTAATTGATTTTGAAAAAAAAACCACATGTATGTGTATTATTACACCATTCGATAGTGTCGCTGATAGGGAACGAATTAAACGGTAAACTTAACATCAAAATCGGCCCCGAGACTCCCGAGTACTTTTCGCTATTCCTCATAGTTTCCAATTTGGCCATCGACGCACACTTGAAAAAATCTCCCTGTAGATTTTTTTTTATATTTTTTTCATAGTTAGCAACCCAATCCAAAGGTTACTGACCGTCTAGCCAGGTATCCCCTAGCACGAGCTTGCAGGCGGCGAATAGCAGCGGCTAGTCGCAGGTACTTGCGACGTGCCACGAAGCGACGCACGCACGACTGCACGCGCACGCAACACTCGCGCTGGATGTCCGCACGAACCTTCTCCAAGTACGCCACCTAACAACACACCCTCGAGTCAATCAATAAATATCGAAGGGCCATAACACACCGGGTAGCCATGGCGACGTCGCCAGCTGAGTAGCCAACTAAGAGCCGGGCCCCACTAGCGCGCTGCGCTGCGTCGTCGCAACGGACAACGCATTGTATGCCACACCTGCGTTGCGACGACGCCCGACGCAACGCAAGAGGGTGACGCCACGCCATCGTATACGTCATTTCGTATACGCACGTCTCCCTCTAGCAGCGGAACGCTGTACGTCATCTCACCGACAGCGCAGGGCATCACCCTCCCCCGCTTCGTCTCTCCGTTGAAACGTCGCATGCGACGACGCAACGCATAAATGTGGCATGCCACTATAAAATATATGGAAAACGACGCAGCGGTGACGCCGCGACGACGCAGCAGAGACGCCGCGACGACGCAGCGACGACGCAACGCAACGCAACGCGGTAATGGGGCCCGGCCCTAATTCGTATTGAAATGTATAACACATCTGACGACGGACTGGCGACGTCGCCAGTCCGTCGTCAGGTGTGTTACCTGTCATACATTTCAATACGAATAGTTGGCTACGGTGGCTGGCAACGTCGCCATGGCTACCCGGTGTGTTATGGACCTTACACACCAACTGTATGGTCACAAACTAAAGTAGCGGCACGCTATGATGGCCGTTTTGACATGTGGGAGGAGGGAAAAAATGAACCTTATTATAACGGAATAGGAATGACAGTTTTAAAATCTAGGAATGTCAAAAAATGAATGCTAAAATGAATCTTATTCGGTTGCAATAAGGTTCATCCTCTTCCTTCCTCTATATGTCAAAACGGCCATCATAACGTGCCGCTACTGTAAGCAACGCTTGTACTGTGGCTACTTGTACTATGGACTTTATGAACGACAGATTTAGATTGAGAAGAGTATGCTAAGATGGTTTAGTCATGTAGACAGGATGAGTGAAAGTCGATTGAGGAAAGAGATATACGGACCGAAAGTAACTAGATGCGTCGGAAGAGGGCGCCCAAGGAGAACTTTTCAGGACCAGATCAATGGTCTTTTCCAGAAAGGTCAAATCCGTAGCCCCCTCAACGGCAGGGCATGAGAAGATGTATGAATGTGAATGAAGCAAAAGAGTCAAAATCGTATCATGTGGCAATCAATAGCCTCTGCCTACCCCCGTGGGATACAGGCGTGAGTATATGTAAGTATGAAACATACCTGGCCAGCCCTGAAGAATATCTTGGTGGCGCCGAACTGATAGTGGTCGCGGTCCTTCAGATGTCGCGCGAGTATCTTCCCGCACGTGCCTTTCACGTTGCCGCGGTCTACCTCCGCGCGCGGGCACAGCAGACGGTACCTGGGGGGGAGGGGGGGATCAGCATCGATGATGTGTGTAACGTCACGACTTTTATCCCCATTCGGGGGTAGTCAGAGGCTTGAGTGGCCATACACCACATTGTGGAGGTATTAACCAACTCAAAGCCCACGTTTCACTAGATAGTCAGAACCCAACGTGACAGGTGGTGAACCTTGTCGCCGTGTATACAGGAACTGACTAATACCTAATCCCGATTATCCTTTACGACTTTTAGGGTTTCGTACCTCAAAAGGAAAAAAATCAACCCTTATATGATGACCAATCGATCGATAGTTTCTACCACACCAATAATATCGATCGACGTCGGCTAATCGATTCTACCATCGATCGACCGATTGGTCTGGTAACACACTTAGTTGGCCGTCCGTCCGTCCGTCCGTCTGTCTGTCTGACAGTCCGTCTGTCAATCGTGCACAGCCCAAACTGGAGTTAGAAACATGAAATTTTAACATTAGGTACCTTTTGGAAGTGGAAGTCCCCATTGAGAAGTGGATAATCTTCTTCCAACTCGTTTGCGTTTTAAATTAAATTCGTGCGGGTTCCAAGACAACTTAGCTTGTCCCCGGGACTCGTCGAGGGTCAAACCTTGGCGTCATCGTTGGACACTGTCGATCCTGGCTTACAGGAGTCACAGTGGTGGGAGTGTGTGGCGGGCCTAGTCCCAAAAAATAGGTACGTTTATAACGTAGAAGAACAGCATAGGAAGGATTTGTGAAAAGTCTTCTGTGAGAGGGTGGTGCTAACCCGGTCGAGCCAGCCCATATATGAACTGCAGTCAATTGGCTACAGCTTGGCTCTACCACCAAGCAAATTCCGTATTATTTTCCTATTGGCAATAAAGATTGGGGGTCAAATGAACTCACCTATGGAAGAAGTCTTGGTAAAGCCATCGTGACGGGAACCCGGCCGCTGATATTCTGATCGTCTCCAAAACACCACACGCTCTGTAATGATCAAACATTCCATTATTAGTGGTAACCATACCTTAAGTCGTTAAGCCATTGAACTGCCATTGCCATTGAGGTCCTATAGTGATTGGCCCTCTGATTGTAGGGTCAGATTCAACCGAACCCGGCTAATCGACTTAGGGCTGTATCAAACCTGGCGACGGGTTTGGCGACCGTGGTCAAGTAGAGTCCTGTCCATGAACCTAATACTAAAGGACTGGGTCTAAGCAGCTAAGCCGCGTTGCTTAAACATCGCACAACTAGGCCGGTGACGTCATCACAGTAGGCGTGGCTTAAGTCAGTGTGCTGTTGGCGTTCGTCCTGTGCAGACGTCTTGCCAACGTTCGCATCCCAAATATAATTATATTCGACACTAGATGGCGTCCCTTTGTACGTAATTTTTCATGATCATACACTTAGTGACATCTAGTGCAAATATTTAAACTACGTACTAACATCGACATAAAACGAAGCGAGTAGTTCAGCTATTTCCCGGTAGATAGATGCCACGCATTTCTTAACCCCCACCACCCGCGCCATCCCGCGCATATTACCACGCGGTGTTTCATAGAGAAATCTAATAAGGGCACCTCTTTCTTAAGTCTTTACTCTATGGTCCTGTCATATTTTGATGCAATTCAATACGAATTATTGGCGACGGCGGCTGGCGACGCGCTTGGCGTCCCGGTGAGATAGAGCCCTTAGGGCCCAGTTGGTGAGTAAGTCTGGCGATATTTATTTATATGTGGTGGGTACAAGGTGGACCGACGACCTAGTGAAGGTCGCGGGAAACTGGATGAAAGTAGCAAAGGACCGGTCGTTGTGGAAAACCTTGGGGAGGCCTATGTCCAACAGTGGACGACTTTAGCTGACATGATGATGATGATGAAACGCTCCATCCTTACACATTTTCAAGGACCAAGTAAAGACATTCCTTATTTCTCCATAAGTACTGCTTCTTATATTTATTTATGTATTTGTTTTGCCTATTCCCAAGCTGTTATATTCATTTAGCTATTAGGTATATCAGTCTATGTAATATTTTCTTGTTTATGTAATGTAATTTATGTGTATGTATAAGTGTTCATTTATGAAAGTACACCCCCGTATTATTTTTCTTTAGATCCTCTCCATCCAAAGGTTGCCTGGTAGAGATCACTATTAGTGATAAGGCCGCCCATTTTCCAATGTCTGTGTAAAGTGTGTATTTTTTTTATGTCGTTTTTTTTCTATTGTTAGAATAATAAAGTATTATCTATCTATATATCTATGATGATGATGATGACTGACTGTTTACCTCAGTTGGCTGACAGCTCTAGCGGGCTCGAACATGAACGGTTCCTTAGTATCATTAGGCTTGATACAGCGCACGTAATGCGGCGTGGTGGCCGACAGCGTGGCCATCAGCGCCGACAGGGAAGCCCTGAACTGGGAGCCCACGGTCTGCTTGTGGCCAGACGCGCGTCGCGGAGGTTGCTGGGGGGTTGACCAGGGTTAGAAGACCTTGCTCTTGGAGTAGACTGAACTGGATAGTGGCTGTAGTTATGTTGGTCAATTTCTAAGTTGGATTGACGGTTGGTCTTTGCAAAAGACCATGGTCTGCTTAGTAGAACTATCTGGATAATGTATGCTGTAGTTAAGTCAGCCAATTTCTAAGTTGGATTGACGGTTGGTCTTCGCAAATGACCATGGTCTGCTTAGTAGATAAAGCTGAATAAAGCTTGTAGATAAGTTGGTCAATTTCCAAGTTGATCTGCCGGTTGGTCTTCGCAAATGACCATGGTCTGCTTAGTAGACCTATCTGGATAATGTAAACTGTAGTTAAGTTGGCCAATTTCCAAGTTGATCTACCGGTTTGTCTTCGGAAAAGATCATGGTCTGCTTAGTATACCGATCTGGATAATGTATGCCGTAGTTAAGTTGATTGGCCAATTTCTAAGTTGATCTGTCAGTTGGTATTCGCAAAAGAGCATAATCTGCTTAGTGGACCGATCGGGATAATTTAAGCTTAAAAGTAAAATTGGCCAATTTCAAAGTTGATTCGCCGGTTGGTCTTCGCAAAAGACCATGGTCTGTTTAGTAGACCGAGCTTTTGACTTAGTTACACAGAAAGACCAAACAAAAATACTTACAGTAAGGCTAGTGAGCGGCACAGAAGGCGTGGTCCTCCTCTTGGATGGTGGGGGGAGGGTGTTGGAGTGGTCCACTGATCTCTCAGCCAGCATCTCATGCACCAGCCGGCACTTGGTCGAGGATCTGATGCACTCCAGCTGCTCTTCGGAGACTGTGTCCCTGTTCTTCTCAAGGAAGCCACCTGACTGGTACTCCACGTTGTCGGCGAAGTGTTTTATTATGAAGGCTGTGGACAACGGTTTTGTTTTAGGGTGATTGGATAAACTGGAAGAGACTTTTTTATGTTCTTCTGAGCAAAACTAACTGGCTGACTCAGTAGACCGGTCTGGAATAGCGTGGTATCTCCAAATTCTTATATCCGACCTTGTGTTTTGGGGCCAAAACACACATAGTAGCCATGGCGACGTCGCCAACCCCGTAGCCAAGTCAGCCACGGACTGGCGACGGACTGGCGACTGTCGCCAGTCGGTAGCCAGGTATGTTACCTATCATATTTTGTCATTTTTGTCACTTGCCTACGAGATTGGCGACGTCGTCATGGATACTAGGTGTGTTATGGCCCTTGGAGAATGTGTTATGGAATACCTCAATTACTAGTACCCTTTGGGACAGTCTAGTGCAGAAAAGACCTATTTTCCTCGCACTTATTGAGTGACAAAACCTCGTTTTTCGAATAAATTGTATGAAAGATATATACAGAGTGTCCCACGACTTTGCCACATGGAGGGGAAGTACCTTAAATACTGTAGGTAGAAAATTTTACAGTATTCATTTTTATTTTAAAAACAATACGAACTGCATTCAAAGATTTTCGAAAAATCGCTTGCCACACTCGGGAATCGAACCGGCTAACATCCGAAAAAATAACAGCCTGTACTTTTATGGCATCAATCGATAGGATCAATGATAAGGACCAAATCTCTCTAACAAACATGGTCAATTAAATGAAAGGAAACCCATAAAATCGTTACTTATTTGAATTTTAACTTATTTTATAAGTTATTCTTATAAGTTAAGATATCATGGTTTTCCTTTCATTTAATTTACTATGTTTGTTAGAGAGATTATCCACCAACCCGCACTGGGCCAGCGTGGTGGATTATGGCCTAAATCCCCCTCACATTGAGGGGAGGCCCGTGCCCAGCAGTGGGACGTTAAAAAGGGCTAAATTATTTTTATTTATTTATTGGTTAGAGAGATTTGATCCTTATGATTGATGCTATTAATTGATGCCATAAAAGTACTGGGTGTTATTTTTTGGAATTTTAGCCGGTTCGATTCCCGAGTGTGGCAAGCGAGTTTTCGAAAATCTTTGAATGTAATTCCTATTGTTATTAAAATAAAAACGAAGTCTTCATTCAGTACAATGTTCTATCTACAGTATTTAAGATGCTTTCCCCCCATGTGGCAAAGTTGTGGGACAGCCTGTATAGTTACCGGCGTTCCCGAAGCGCGGCTTCATGAAGTGCGGGTAGTGCGCGCAGGCCTGCAGCAGCTTGTTCACGAAGCCGCCGTCACTGCCACCGGGCACTCGGCACTGCTCATCTAGCAGCGAGAGGATCCCCAGCCTCTCCTCGATCAGATCAATACACGGCTGGTTGTCGTAGAACTCTATCATCTCCCATGATATCTCCTCCTGGGAAGCGGAGAGAACAAAAAGTATTAAAGCTGCGAATTCACTAGGGGACAAAGTCGAGAGACATGTCGCGAGCAGTCGCGTGACACAGTAAAGGTAGGAGTTCGATGCAAGCGGCAGACGGCAGACGGCAGACGGCGGACGTCAGTCGATCTCAAGGTAGGAGTTGGTTGCGGGCGGCAGACGGCAGACGGCACACGTCAATCCCATAGGTCTTGAGTGCCATCGTGACGTCGTTGTGACGTCGCGACGTCACGACGACACTCAATTTCTATGGGATTGACGTGTGCCGCCTACCGTCGGCCGTCTGCCGCCCGCAACCAACTCCTACCTTTACTGAAATTGTAATGCCGTCAGCCGTCGCGGCACATGACATGACATGACATCGCTACAATTTGACTGACGTCTACCGTCTGCCGCTTGCGTCAAATTCCTACAGATGGTTCACAGTTATTTTACCTCTGACGTTCCTCATTTTATTTATGTAAAACGCAAAGTCAGCCTTTAAACTTGGCCTTTGAGACCATGAACTGTAGATTATACTTTATTCTACAGCCTACATGACTTATAAAAACCTAATATCATACACGTTTTTCAAAAATAAATAAATAAAATAAAATGTCAGAGGTAAAATAACTGTGAACAGACAGTACCTAGAGCTTTTTACACTTGACTAAATTTAGAAGCCTAAATTTAGAAGCTTCTAAATATTTAAACCATTCTAGCTTCTGAATAGCTTGCTGAATGCGATTACACTTGCCTAAATTCAGTAACGACTAAATTAAGTTGCCTAAATTTAGTTAAGTGTAATAACCCCTTTAACACGCGTCCACACTAATCAAATGCAGTCGGACGACTGTCGAGGGACACAATTTGACACGAAGTCGCGCGAGATCGATGCTCTGCTCGTATTAATAAATGCATCTCAATGTTGAGGTCGATCTTAAGATGCACTTTTGACGTTTAATAATAATATAATAATAATAATATCCTGGGACATTTTTGTACACACGGTTACCTGATCCCAAACTAAGCAGTACAGTACAAGCTTGTACTATGGAAACCAGATAACTGATATTACTACATATACTACTTTTTTATTTGTAAATACATACTTAATATACATATACACCCAGACTCCGGACATACAGACATGTTCATGCACACAAATTTATGTCTCGGGTAGGAATCGAACCTACGACCTGCAGCGTGAAAGGCGCCTCCGCGCCAACCACGCTAACGCCCGTCAATGTATGGAATCTGTCAAAAACAGCACCTCAAGTTCGATCTCAATCTTGAGATCGATATATACGACATGTCCCGGGACACGTAGATGTCGCCCGCGATGTTGGGCGAAGACCCGCGACGTCGCCCGACACGTAGAATTCGTGTCGGGCGACAGAGTTGCGCGACAAATGTCCCGTAGTGAATACGGGGCCTTTTATTATACAAATATATAAACTTGAAGTTTCTGTTTGTGTCAAAATAATATGAAAGTATACAAGGTGTAAGTGACAGCCCTCCACATACTGACAGGATGAATTCAGGGGGCTTACCACAAGCTCTTATTGCGATTCAATTACAGGAACGTATTAACGTTTCAGCGACTTTTTGTGCAATGACGGACCTTATTGTCATGACAATAAGAAACGTCATTAAAACGTCGTTAAAACGTTCCTATAATTGAATCGCAATAAGAGCTTATGGTAAGCCCCCAGGACCTTATTTTGAATCATATTCCACTTGAAATTTTCTCCTGAAAATTGATTTTTTTAAATATTTTTTTTCAGTTACAATTCCTCTATTACAATGTACAATTACATTATCTGTACGCAGCATTCAATTTTTATAAGTAAAACAGCTAAAATAAAAAAAAACCAGCAATGGATGTTGAATTCCTCTTAAGAACAACGCTTGAATCACGTGGTGCGAGCGCGTTCGACGGCAAGCATTGACCCTATGGCGGGGAGGGCTGCCGTTCGCTACGTGCGTTTTTCCACGGTAACTATACATTGTGTATAAGCTAATAAAACAAACCGAGTTTATTGGGGTACATAAAGTTCCTGAACTAATTTCATGTACCGATCATCTTAGCATTACATACCGAATTCAACCCATCAGTATGTGGAGGGCTGTGAATTACACCTTGTATACGGTACTTTTACTATTCTATAGTTTTTCCTCCGAGTTTGGGCTCGAGTGTTAGACAGAGAGAGTTGTAAAGAGGTGCTCACTTTAATATACTCGTCCTGCTCTAGCTTGAAGACGTGCGAGTTGAACTGCTGCTGGAGCTTCTCGTTCGCGTAGTTGATGCAGAACTGCTCGAACGAGTTGATCTCGAACGTCTCGAAGCCGTAGATATCCAGCACACCTGCGACATACCATCATACTCTAACTTCTTCTTATCGTATGGTTCCCTGGTACCTGTGTCAGAGTTGTTCAAGCCGCTCGCCTCTGACAAGGCTTAACGACTGTTTAGATCACAACAACCGGGACCGACTTTTAAGCACGGAGACGCTAAGTTCAAATGCCACTAATGGTCACCCATCTCTGACTGACCTTGCCAAGAGTAGTTTAATCTTCGATCGTTTACCGATCAGTGCTTGCGGCTATTAATGTGGTAGAGTAAAGCTGTAGCCAATTGACTGCAGCTCATAAACGGGCTGGCTCGACCGGGGTAGTACCACCCTCTCACAGAAGATCGCCGTAAAGCAGCTATTACAGCTGCGTTTCGTACGATGAGTGAGGGAGCTGAAAGCCCTACCCTCCCCGTCTCTCCATCCCTCTCCCCTTCAGTTCGGCAATGTACGAGCAGTGCCTTTGGTATTGTAAGCATCTATAGGCTACGGTAACTGCTTAACATCAAGCGGGCCGTACGCTTTCTTGCCACCGCTGACCTATAAAAAAAAAACACTCGCCAATGAAATGATTCTTAGCGTGTCCAGTATCCAGCGCCTTGTTAACAGCGCGCACGAGCCACGCGAACAGCTCGCCGTACAGCCGCTTGGCGAGCGCGTCGCGCGCGGCTGCCGCGCGCGGCACCGCCACGCGGGACACGATCACCTCGTGCGCGGACGCGATGCGCCGGTGCGTCACCCACCGAGACAACTCCGTCTTGGACACGCCGAGCAGCGAGCACACTGTGTTCAAGTGCTTGTCGTTCGACTGCCGATAACAAACACACGACCCTATTTGATTGGCAACTTTATCAATCCTAAAGCTGAAATAGTTATAAACGTAAACTTTTCAGCCACTTTTCAATTGGTTTAGTTCATGCTATGTTGCTTTTTAATTATGTAATAATTAGCCTTTTTTTGTTCCACTCCTGGGCACGAGCCACCCCTTAACGCATGGTGGATACATGCCATAATCCACCACCGCCCAGTGCGGATTATCGGATTTCTATCTCATGTCTATCGTAAATAAATAATAATATACTGGGGGCGATCCTAGTGACACCCAAACTAGGGCAAATTATGAAAATGCCGTTTCCGAAATTTGCCTCTCGTGGGAATAGACCCGCAACCACCCGATGCAGTGAGCCGAGCGGGCTACGCTCGAACCACTGCACCAAGCGGTCGTTACGCTCACGGTAAACTCACGCTAATATACGCGCCGTCCTCTGATTCGGTGGCGGGCGGTGCATCAGGGTCCACCGGAGTGAGCTCCACGTTGCCCAAATGCAGTATCGTGGCTAAGATGATGAACATATCCCGCTGGTCCGATTCTGATACACCTGTTGATACAAAATTATGTTAGGGTCTCCGCAGACTTGCTTCTTTTAGCATCGGCGATCGGCGATTTTGCGACTGTATCGATGCTGCGTCGCGTTTCTTCGAGCGCGAACGAGCGAGACGCAGCATCAAAATTGCCGAACGCCGATGCTAAAAGTTGCAAGTCTGCGGAGGCCCTTAGAACTGACCGAGTGCTAAATAACACAACACACCTTTTACACATTGTGGAATGCGAAATAAATGAATATGAATATGAATAAATGAGTATCTTGCCGGCATTTGTCACGAACCGGTGGTAACACTAAAATACCTTCGTCTGCATTCACTTTAAATCCTACAGGAACCTGACATTTTTCCAGGTTTAAAAGTAGCCTATGTTCTGCTCCAAGGTCCTGTCTATCTCCATACCAAAATTCATTAAAATTGGTTGAGCGGTTTAGTCGTGAAAGCGGTACCGACAGACAGACAGAGTTACTTTCGCATTTACTTTGACTTTTGACTTAGAATGGGATTTCCCATCGGGGTGAAAGTGACGATCTTCTATGCAAACTTTCAACCCCATTAGGGGATGATTATTCTATAACGCTGATACAGCTGTCTTAGTTATAAAAATTCAACACCAATTTCCTTCGATCATTTCAAATTCAAATTTTTCTAATTCAAATGATTTATTTTGTTTAGGCCTACGGGGGCACTTACAAATTGTCATTTTACATTTTTTCCTTAACTTCTACCGCCGGATCGGAAACGCGACCTCGACTGAGAAGATCCGGCAAGAAACTCAGCGGGCTTGTCTTTTTACATTGTTTTTTTTATCTCCATTTTAGACATCCGTGCCAATTTCCATATTTCTAACTTCAAAATGGACGAACTTCCATACAAACTTTCATCCCCTATTTCAACCCCAAGGCTGATATATTACCTAGTGTGGTGAGCGCGCCTCTAGTTTCATTGAAGGTCTTCAAATCATCAACACCATCGATATTCGGACTGCCGCCTTGATTTAAATAATGGAATGAGTCCTGATGATCTGCAACAAAAACATGAAGATATAACATCGGTCACCCATCCATTTCCAAGCCTTGGCTAGTGTCGCTTTCCACACAAGTAACGGCTGCGGCTATAAACTGGTAAAATATATAGAAGTTCTACTCTTCTTCGCTCTGGTATACAACCCCGGTCACCCATCCAGTTTCAAACCGCGGCTAGTGTCGCTTACCCAGCTGTAGCAGCAGCCAGTGGTGCGCGGGAACGCATAGCTGGTAGAATATATGGTAGTTCCTCTCGCCCACGCTACCCCGTTCACGCATCCAGTTCCAAACCCCGGCTAGTGTCGCTTACCCAGATGCAGGTGCAGCCAGTGGTGCGCGGCGGCGCCGAGCTGGAATTACATATGTTAGTTCCTCTCTCCCGCGCTACCCCGGTCACCCATCCAGTTCCAAACCTTGGCTAGTGTCGCTTACCCAGCTGTAACTGCGGCCAGTGGTGCGCGGCGGCGCATAGCTGGTAGAATATATGGTAGTTCCTCTCGCCCGCGCTCTGGTACACCACTCTTGACTTCTCCAGCAGATAGGTCCTCATGCTAGCTCCGGAGATACAGTACTGGGCGTCGAAGTGAATCTCGATGAGTTTACCGAATCGTGAAGAGTTAGGTCGTATCGCCCGCGCTCTGGTAGACAACCCCGGTCACCCATCCAATTCCAAACCTCAGCTAGTTTCGCTTACCCAGCTGCAACTGGCTCTTTCCCATGCTCTAGAGAAGAAAACTCCGGTCACCCATCCAGTTCCAAACTTCGGCTACCCAGCTGCAGCTCGCGCCAGTGGTGCAGAGCTGGAAGAATCTATGGTAGTTCCTCTTGCCCGCGCTCTGTTAGACTACCCCGGTCACCCATGCCGTTCCAAACCTAAGCTAGTGTCGCTTACCCAGCTACAACTGCGCCCAGCGGCGCAGAACTTGAAGAATCTATGGTAGTTCCTCTCGCCCGCGCTACCCCGGTCACCCATCCAGTTCCAAACCTCGGCTAGTGTCGCTTACCCAGCTGCAGCTACGGCCAGTGGTGCGCGGCGGCGCATAGCTGGTAGCATATATGGTAGTTCCTCTCTCCCATACTCTAGAAGGAAACCCCGGTCACCCATCCAATTCCAAACCTCGGCTAGTGTCACTTACCCAGCTGCAGCTGCGGCCAGTGGTGCGCGGCGGCGCAAAGCTGGTAGAATATATGGTAGTTCCTCTCGCCCGCGCTCTGGTACACCACTCGTGACTTCTCCAGCAGATAGGTCCTCATGCTAGCTCCGGAGATACGGTACTGGGCGTCGAAGTGGATCTCGATGAATTTACCGAATCGTGACGAATTGTCGTTTCGTGTGGTTTTCGCGTTGCCTATCGCCTGAAAATGGGGGTTTAATCGACCGTTAGCAGATTGTGTGGTGGTCACCGGTGACCACTAAGAGATTGTTGTGTGGTGGTTACCGGTGACCGCTAAGAGATTGTTGTGTGGTGGTTACCGGTGACCGCTAAGAGATTGTTGTGTGGTGGTTACCGGTGACCGCTAAGAGATTGTTCTGTGGTGGTTACCGGTGACCGCTAAGAGATTGTTGTGTGGTGGTTACCGGTGACCGCTAAGAGATTGTTGTGTGGTGGTTACCGGTGACCGCTAAGAGATTGTTGTGTGGTGGTTACCGGTGACCGCTAAGAGATTGTTGTGTGGTGGTTACCGGTGACCGCTAAGAGATTGTTGTGTGGTGGTTACCGGTGACCGCTAAGAGATTGTTGTGTGGTGGTTACCGGTGACCGCTAAGAGATTGTTGTGTGGTGGTTACCGGTGACCGCTAAGAGATTGTTGTGTGGTGGTTACCGGTGACCGCTAAGAGATTGTTGTGTGGTGGTTACCGGTGACCGCTAAGAGATTGTTGTGTGGTGGTTACCGGTGACCGCTAAGAGATTGTTGTGTGGTGGTTACCGGTGACCGCTAAGAGATTGTTGTGTGGTGGTTACCGGTGACCGCTAAGAGATTGTTGTGTGGTGGTTACCGGTGACCGCTAAGAGATTGTTGTGTGGTGGTTACCGGTGACCGCTAAGAGATTGTTGTGTGGTGGTTACCGGTGACCGCTAAGAGATTGTTGTGTGGTGGTTACCGGTGACCGTTAACAGATTGTGTGGTGGTCACCGGTGACCGTTAACAGATTGTGTGGTGGTCACCGGTGACCGTTAACAGATTGTGTGGTGGTCACCGATGACCGTTAACACATTGTTGGGTCGTGGTCACCGGTGACCGTTAACACGTTGTTGGGTGGGATATCTGGACGTCCTTTAACCAGCACTGGACATCTGCTAAAGCTTTTCCCAAACTCGCAGAGGCTTAAATCTACGCGACTTTATTCGATCAGAGTTTTCGATAGATCCTGGCTTGCAGGAGTAGAAGTTTGTGGGCAAAGTCATCTAAAAATGGTTGCTCACCTCCATAATAGGGCTGGAGGCTAAGACCTTCCTCTCAACCTGTGTCTCGCTGGCGTTCCCGCCGACGGCGGCGAAGTAACGCATCGCATACTTCGCTGATACTGTCTTACCAGCGCCGGATTCACCGCTCACTGTATAAGAGAACATCTTTATTCATGTAGTCCAACGTGAGGCCAATTAAGCACTTCTTAGGGCCTCCGCAGACTTGCTACTTTTAGCATCGGCGACCGGCGATTTTGCAATTGTTTTGATGCTGCGTCGCGTTTCTTCGAGCGCGAACGAGCGAGACGCAGCATCAAAATCGCCGATCGCCGATGGTAAAAGTAGAAAGTCTGCGGAGGCCCTTACCTGAAGACAACTAAGCACGTATGATTAGAATCTACCACCGGTTTGGAATGCTGCTTCCATTGTGAAGAGCCGGCGACAAATTCAATGTTCAGAAATGTACTTTCAATAGAATAATGGATAGTTCACATTATGCCAGCGAACCAGTACAGCGCTGACCAACTGGGCGCCAACTGGGCGCGTGTAAACACTTATTTCAACCCAGTCCAGTGCTGACTTCAATCGCAAGTCAGTCCAGTCAGACTAGCCAATAAAGTTGATAAACGTCCACAAAATAGTCACACATTTTACGCCATTCGTGGCCATTGTACGGAAATTTAGCGGAACTGCTAAGGATTCTGCTAGAAAATCAGAAAACTGGATTGCTTTTGCAAAATTGCTATGTGGCTATAGATTTTAGGGCTAAGTTCGTCTTGTTCACGAGTAGGTAGGTATGTTGTTTGGTAGGTAAACACAAGATTTATAGCGGAGTATGTATTTAAGATAAATTCACAATCACTGTCACAATATTAGTAATATAATTAGACACAGGATACACAAGAGACACATTATAACATAAGGACGAGTCTCCGCGTCGCTCGCGCGCCGCGACCGAGGGCGGGTTACAAATACACCCTTACGCGGTCAGGTTCGTAGTTGGACTGGTGCAAGCGCGCTATGCGCCGGCCAAAGAACGAGGGGTGCGGGCGGCGCGAGAGTCGCGCGCGGGCAAACGCGGGACGCGAGATGCGGTGGGGGCTGCGGAAATCGAATTCTACGAAATTCGTGTTCGGTTTGCTTACATTTCCACCCCCTTGTTTCTAAACACACACGTCAGTAGGCAACACAACAATTTTTACCACGGGTCTTTTAACATGCCCATTCGAGGTTCTTACAGTGACAACCCGTACTTGGCCGTCACGACCTGGGTGGACCGCGCTAATTACACCTCTGGGCCATGTATTACGGGGCTGGTTAGGGTCATAAAGAAGAACGATATCGCCGACTTTTACCGGTGGAGACTCATTAAGCCACTTCTGCCTTCTTTGCAACGTGGGTACGTATTCCCGAAGCCAGCGCTTCCAAAACATGTCCGCTAGAGCTTGGGCCTTTCGCCAAGCTTTCCTGCCATTCAAATCTGAGGCATCAAAAGTACCTAACGTTGATGCGCCTGACGCGGTTCCTAAAAGTAAGTGGTTAGGAGTCAGAGCTACTGGATCGCCGGGCTCCGAGGTAACATACGTCAACGGCCTACTATTTATAATCATCTCTGCCTCGGCTAACAGAGTCAATAGCACTTCCTCTTTAGGTGCGCGTTCTCTCAACGTCACTTTTAATGCAGTTTTAACCGACCGCACAAGCCTTTCCCAACATCCACCCATATGGGGAGCAGCAGGGGGATTAAACTGCCACGAAATACCTTTAGTCAATAAAAAATCTTCGATCTTGTCATAGTCCAAGCTACGCAATGCGGCTCTTAATTCAGCGTCAGCACCTACAAAATTTGTGCCCCTGTCACTAAACATACGAGATGGCTGCCCACGGCGAGCTACCATACGACGGATTGCCATTATGGCTGAATCTGCCGATAATGATGCCGCGAGTTCAAGATGAACAGCACGGGTCACGAGACAGGTAAAGACAACACCCCATCTTTTCTCGCGGCGCCTCCCGATAGCGACCTCCATTGGACCAAAATAATCAATTCCACAATGTAAGAAGGCCCTTCTAGTATTTTCCAATCTGGCCGCGGGCAAATCTCCCATCTTCGGCGGAATAGGAAGTGCGCGCCGCACACGACAAAATTGGCAACTAGCAACAACAGACTTTATCGATCGCCTAAGACGGGTAATCCAAAACTTCTCCCTAATACAATTTATCACACTCTCGTTGTTGGCGTGATGCGCACGCACGTGATAGTGGAAGATCAGAAGTCGCGCGATGAGATTGTTGCCATCTAATATAACAGGATGCCTCTCCTCAAATAACAGGTCCGGTGCAGCGCTTAAACGACCTCTTACACGCAGCATACCATCTTCGAAAAGAAAGGGATCTAGATTACGAACCTTGCTAGACGCGGGTAGGCTACTACCACTCCTTAGTATACCAAGTTCTTCGGAGAAAGACTCCGCCTGGGAAAGCTTAATAAGGAATAGTTCTGCGTCTCGAACGTTATCGGCAGTCATTGGGCTACTCTGTTTCTTCTGGCATATACCTAAGAAACCCAAAACTCGGGCCGTGGTTCTCAGTACTCGGACCCAAGAAGAAAATCTGGATACATCAATTAGAGGATCACACTGCCTCACCACATTAACCTTTTCCAGACGCTCCAAATCTACCTCCCTGGCCTCGTCGTACTCGTTGACTGGCCATTGTTCTTTAGGGCGATATAAAAACGAAGGACCATTAAACCATAACTGACTTTTCGTAGGCCAATACGCCCTGGTGGCCTCGTCGGCTGGATTCTCAGCAGTAGGTACCCAACGCCAATCACTAACGTTCGACTTTCGATCTATCTCAGCTAACCTATGAGACACAAACTTTTGGAAATCTCGGGGATCGGAATGTATCCATTTCAAAACTGTTTTCGAATCAGACCACAAATATCTACGCACTATGGACAACCCTTGCTCTTTCTCGATTGTACAAGCTAATCTACACGCTAAAACAGCTGCCTGCAGTTCCAACCGAGGTATAGATACGACCTTTAGCGGGGCAACACGAACTTTACCAGCGACCATAGCGACGTGAGGTTTTCCACATCCATTCTGACCGACTAAGAACGCCACGGCAGAATAAGCCAACTCACTAGCATCCCCAAACACATGTAGCTCAACGTTAACCGGGGTCAAACCATACCAACGAGGTACACGCATGTTTACTAGTTGCTTTATATCCTGTAGCCACCTATCCCATTCTTGACATTCGTCCTCTTTCAGTTTATCATCCCATCCTATACCCGACTTCCACACTCTCTGTAATAAAATTTTTGATTTGATAATAAACGGACACAACAGACCCAATGGATCGAAAATACTCATAATAAATCTTAAAAACTCCCGTTTAGTGGGAATAACTCTGCCCTCGACAATGTCAGTAGACAATTTTTTAAATGACATGTCAAAGCCTAGCTGGTCAGAATCCGGGACCCATATCATGCCCAAGGTCCGTTCACCACTGTTGGGGGACTTGTCGAGATTCACCGTGCCAGGAACGATAACCGGCAGCTCTAAGCGTAATTCAGGTGAATTAGTCACCCACCCCCTAATAACGAAATCACCAGCGGCGTGAATCTTGGATACGTCTTCGATCAGCTGACGTGCGCTGTCAATAGACTGCACACTATGCAAATAATCGTCCATGTAATGGTTATTGAGAATCGCCTTCACTGCCTCCGGGTTCGAATCCTGAAATTCACTAGCATTTTTATTCAAAATATAAATTGCCGAGGTCGGCGAGGACTTGGCTCCAAAAATCATGGAGTCCATGACATACGCGTCAGGGTCACGCTTCCTATCGAGTCCCCTCCAAAGAAAAAGTTGCGCGCCCTGATCTTCTTTACGAATTTTAATACGCAAAAACATATCGGCGATATCTGCTGTATACGCGATCGGACCGGATCGGAACTTAAATAAAACACACAACAAAGAATTTAACATGTCCGGACCTGTAAGCAAATAATCATTTAAACATGCGCCTTCATACTTGGCGGCGGCATCAAAGACTAATCTAAGTCGGTTGGGTTTATTAGGGTTAGTGACCCCGAAATGTGGTAGCCACCATACCGGGTTTACGTTCAACGATCCTTCCACCAACTTAGCATAATTCTCATTAATTAACCTATCAATTTGACTGGTATACGCGGCTGCATATTCAGGATCTTTATCCATTTTCCTCTCTATACCTCGTAAACGCTTCAACGCGTAATCATAATTGTCAGGTAAATGCACCTCTTCGCGTGACCAGAGTAGCCCCACCTCCCAACCACCATCGACACGGCGGCGGCTCGTGTTATCTAGAATGTTACACGCGCGCTCTGTCTCAACATTCTTGCGCGACACTTCCGCTATACCTATAGACTCTAACTCGAACTGCTGCTTGACGAGGTCATACAGGTCGTCTAGACTTTCCGAGACTATGTTGACCGAATCACACGTGGACTCGGATATAGCACCTAATGGCCCGTGTACAACCCACCCTAATTTAGTACGCGACGCGACGGGTTGACCGGATTTGCCCTGCCGTATCTCTTGGTTAACTATCAACTCCCAATTATCCTGTCCAATTAACAACATAGGTTTTGCGCATGACATAACACAGTAATCTAGATCTTTAAGATGGGCGTTCTGGAAGACTCTAGCGGGCACACTTTGGGGCGGCAAGTCGATATTCTGAATAGTACGCAAAGAAATATTATGATTAATTCCATTAGGGCCACGAATTAGCGCAGTCACCTTACATGAACTATTATCAGTTACAATAATGCCGCGAGCACTAACAATTTTTAACGGGGATAATGGTCCACTTAAACTCGAACTTACACTACTATCTACTAAAGACACTGTGGCACCGTCATCAAGTAAAGCATAACACGAAATATGTTCATTATTGTCAACAATAAGCGTCACGGGAATCACTTTTAATAAAGTCTTTGTGCATCGCTCACCCATACTCGTCACTGACTCGGCGATACCCGCGCCCGCCGCGGACGGCACGTGCGTCGCCGGCGCGGGCGGCGCGGGCGGCGCCGCGGCGACCGGGGGCGCGACGCCGGCGCCGGCGGCCGCGGCGTGTTCCGGCACGTCGGACTTCACGTAGTGGAGAAGCGTATGGTGTGGGGCGCGACACTTCGCGCACCGCTTAGCGTTGCACCGATAACGAGAGTGCGTCTTCACGAGACATTTAAAACAAAGTTTATTTACCTTAGCGTAGTCCCATTTTTCTACCTCACTTTTCTTAGCGAATTTATCGCACTCGGGTAGGTAGTGGCCCTTATCACATAGCGCACACTTTACTTCCGACGACTGCGTTCGCGCTCTCGTCGGTGACAGCGCGCGGGCGGGGGCGGGGGCGGGGGCGCTGCCGCCACCGCGGGCGCCGCGGCCGGCGCGGCCCGAGCGCTCCGACCGCGTACTCTGCGAACTCGATGACCGCGACGATGACGACTCCTCTGGCAGGTCCACACTAGTGTGTACGCGGTGATGTGATGTTCGGCGACGGTGACGTGATGTATCGGCGGCAGTGTGGCCGTCTGCGGGAACATTCCGGATGTGATAGGTTGTTTCGGCGTTCAAGGGTAGGTAATAAGCTGATGCTCGTGATAAGTGACTCAAAAATTCTAGCACGATCTCTATGTTCGGCGAAATACGTAGGTCTTCTTCGGTGTTCATGTTATTTCTCATGACGTATTCGCCGTATTGGGAACGTTGTACTGGTGTCAGTTTGCCCAATATTTCGTGAATAATCTGTGGGTTATTTATATACCCCTTGGCTTTTATATTCTTCAGCATATACACACAATTTCTTATCACGGACGTCATATGTCGCAACTCGGCGCCCCCCTCGGATACACACGGTAGGTTCCTAATCTTCTGTATCGCAGATTCCAGTAAAAGATTAGGGTGACCAAACTCCTCTTCCAGGGCGTGTATTATGTCTGCGGGATCAGAACTGGTGTGTAGGAGATTCTCAACGGCGTGCTTGGCCGCCTTCCGTAGCGATGTCTGTAGACGAATTATATTCTCGCAAGCTGTGTACGAAGGCGCGGTGGTCAAGTAAGCTCTGCGGAACGCTATCCAATCTATCGGATCGCCATAGAATCGCGGCAGCTCATAAGTTATTCGTGGCCTTTGCAATCGGGTGATGATATTGGCGAGGCGCGCGATGTCCGATGTATTAGCGGCGGGGGGTGCGGGAGGTGCCGATTCGGGGGGTTTTTCTAACCCTTTCTCGAACTTTCCGAATGACGTTTCCACTTGTGAGTCGAGCCACTTGCCTACGTTCTTCATGTTTTCATGGCAATCACTGCGCGGCAGCTCATCTCCCGCATCCGATCCAATTTCAGCTAAATCCAAAGCTAATTTCTTTTTTATAACATGCTCTTTCAACTCCGCCATTTTCTTCTCGGCTTCGTACTCGGCACGTAGGCGCAACGCTTGCCTGCTTGAGCGACTAGATCTCGATGACCCAGGTCGACCCTCAGCGGCGACGACAGCAGATTTGCTCCTCGTAACACAGCCTTCCATTATCTCGTTAAGCCGGCTTAAGGACCAGAAAATCTAGATTTTAGGGCTAAGTTCGTCTTGTTCACGAGTAGGTAGGTATGTTGTTTGGTAGGTAAACACAAGATTTATAGCGGAGTATGTATTTAAGATAAATTCACAATCACTGTCACAATATTAGTAATATAATTAGACACAGGATACACAAGAGACACATTATAACATAAGGACGAGTCTCCGCGTCGCTCGCGCGCCGCGACCGAGGGCGGGTTACAAATACACCCTTACGCGGTCAGGTTCGTAGTTGGACTGGTGCAAGCGCGCTATGCGCCGGCCAAAGAACGAGGGGTGCGGGCGGCGCGAGAGTCGCGCGCGGGCAAACGCGGGACGCGAGATGCGGTGGGGGCTGCGGAAATCGAATTCTACGAAATTCGTGTTCGGTTTGCTTACAGTGGCGTTTAAGCCCCCCTAGTGGGCTTCAATATGTTTCATCATAGACTCACCAATAATACTCTGGTCCCTCGCCTCCCTCTCCATCTTGGTATAGGCCTCCTCCGACACGGCGAAGATGTGTGGATCCAAATCACCCATCGACTGCCCGCGGTACGCCATAATAGTTTCATCACCTGCCACGCAATATCTTTTGTTGCAACACCAATTTCGGAGACTGATTATTCGTAATATGCCCTGGTCTGGGTGTCACTGGGATCGCCCCCAGTTCATTGTACGGTAGCCATAGTACAATCATTGCTCAGTTTGGACCATGGACCAAATACTAAGAGGACTGTGTCTAAGCAACCAGGCCATATGACTCAACTAGGCCACTGACGTCATCACAGTAGGCGTGGCTTAAGTCAGTGTGCTGTCGGCGTTCGTCCTGTGCAGACGTCTTGCCAACGTTCGCATCCCAAATATAATTCTACTCGACACTAGACGGCGACCCTTTGTACGTCTCTTTTATCATCCTACACTTAGTGACATCTAGTGTGAAAAAGTTAAACTACGTAGTAACATCGACATAGAACGAAGCTATTAGTTTTGCTATTGACCGGTAGATATAAAATGGAAAAGTAGGCGTTATCTAACACCCCGTCACCCGCGCACATCCCGCGCAAATTGTCAAGCGTTGTTTCATAGAGCAAACTAATAATAACACCTCCACTTACTAATAGCTTCATGGTTTGGACCCATTCCTAATCTCGAGATATGGATATAATAGCTTCTACCCGCAACTTCATCCGCGTTAACTTTAAAATCCCACAGAAACTAGACATTTTTCCAGGATAAAAAGTAGCCTATGTTCTGCTCCAAGGTCCTGTCTACCTCCATACCAAAATTCATCAAAATTGGTTTAGCGGTTTAGTCGTGAAAGCGTAACAGACAGACTAAGAGAGAGTTACTTTCGCATTTGTAATATTAAGTATAGATTTTTATAATGAGGTACGAGCATGGACCAATTACTAAGGGGACTGGATCTAAACAACTCGGCCGAGTACTAACATCGACATAAAACGAAGCGAGTAGTTCAGCTATTTACCGGTAGATAGATGCCACGCATCCCGGGAAAATGACCACGCGTTGTTTCATAGAGATATCTACTAAGAACGTCTCTTCTAATTAAAATCTCTATGGGTACGAGTATCATATGGAGTCTAAAGGGTTATGGGGTCGATGGGATGTCAACTTACCGTAAATTGGTAAATCGTAGTAAGGATTGATGGCGACTAAAACGATGCCGCAGTATGTATAGATGGCGTTACGTTCGCAAAACCTGGAAACGAAGAATAAACCTTACTAAAAAAATATATTACGTCCTACTCCTGGGCACGGGCCTCCCCTCAACGCGAGGAGGATTCAGGCCATAAATAAACCTAACTGAATCATTATAGCAGTGATAGCCGATTGGTTAAGCACGCTTCTTGCGGGCTTAAGGTCCAGAGTTCATACCCTGGCTCACACCTCTGGATTTTTCGAAATCTATGTGCGAATCATAACTTTAATATGATTATCACATGCTTACGGTAAAGGAAAACATCGTAAGGAAACCTGCATGTCTATAGACATGTGAATTCCACCAACCCGCACTGGGCCAGCGTGGTGGATTATGGCCTGAAAACCCCCGAGGGGAGGCCCGTGCCCAGGAGTGGGACGTTAAAATGGCTAATATTATTATTATTATAAATGATTAAAAGAGAACACGCAAAGCATTCTTCAGAGGGCATGCCGTTCCATAAACTTTATAGCATTATGCAGTCATATGTCTCCCTCTTTTTTGGTAATGTCTTTGCTTAGCAATTAACCCATGCAACAAATTAAACTTCTGAGAGTATTTATTTGACTTTGACCTTCATTACAAGATTTTCAAGGCCATAAAATTATCTTTAAAAATTCAACTTATTCCATTGACGGGCCCGTTAGCGTGGTTGGCGCGGAGGCGACTTTCACGCTGCAGGTCGTAGGTTCGATTCCTACCCGGGACATGCATTTGTGTGCATGAACATGTCTGTATGTCCGGAGTCTGGGTGTATATGTATATTAAGTATGTATTTACAAATAAAAAAGTAGTATATGTAGTAATATCAGTTATCTGGTTTCCATAGTACAAGCTCTGCTTAGTTTGGGATCAGGAAGCCGTGTGTAAAAAATGTCCCCGGATATTATTATTATTATTATAATTTATATAAATGTGTTAATTCACTCAAAATGCTATCGGACACTTAAGCAAACAATTTTGAACTAAATGCTCAAGTATACAAGTTTGATAATCCAATAGTCTTGCTCCCTGAAAGAATGTACCTAGGTGACTCAATGTTTAAACAAGTGTCACGTACTTACGAATATAACTTAAGTGTTTTCTTAGATAATGAGTCTAAGACATAACCAAGAAGGAGACACGTGAATATCAACATAGTTCGTCCTATTAAACTGAGTCTATGGACTCAGTCGCTCGCAGAAAATTATGTTGTAAACATGTCAGTATTGCCAATACGGGTCAACTTGTGAATAATGCCTTCTTAATTGTATTTAATTAATCAATTAACGAATTGCTATTGCGCTAACAGATGTGTGTAGTGGTGCGAGGTACCATATCTACAAAAATAATTTATCAATGAGTATATTTTGTTATGGCGATTATGATGGCCGAGTAAAACGTACCTTACGTGATCCGAAACGTTTCGTTACGTATTTCGGATTAGCCAGTTTCGTTTGTTCGTCATTTTGATACTAATGTGTACGAAAATGTGTCAAAATTCAAAATTCGAAGCCCGCACGTAACCGATTATTGCTTTCGTACCTGCCCCTCTAGACAAGTGGCTTTTCTACAAATCGCTACGCTTCATGTAAATAAATGACATAAGTCACGTAATCTACTTATCGACTTGTAATGTCATTTCCATAAATTTAAGCGTAGCAATTTGTAGAAACGCTTGTAGACGAAGCTACTCGGCTAGGAGGGCAGTTAATAGCAGCTGTAATAGCAGCTGTAATAGCAGCTGTAATAGCAGCTGTAATAGCAGCTGTAATAGCAGCTGTAATAGCAGATTTAATAGCAGCTTTAATAGCAGCTTTAAAATCTGCTGTAATAGCAGCTTTAATAGCAGCTGTAATAGCAGCTTTAATAGCAGCTGTAATAGCAGCTGTAATAGCAGATTTAATAGCAGCTTTAATAGCAGCTTTAAAATCTGCTGTAATAGCAGCTTTAATAGCAGCTTACTGACCTGACTTGAAGGTTATGCAGTACCGCAGGTTCGTGCAGGTAGGATAGTGACGTGAGATCATTCTGGCCAATCAGCAGCGAGGGATTGCGGAGCGGCGGCATGTGCTTTTCATCTGCGATCTGTCAAAAAAAAACTCTGAACGTAGTGTCGGTCACCGGTGACCGAGAACATCGAGACAGTTTTGGAACGTCGGCTTTTCAATAAGGGCCTCCGCAGACTTGCGACTTTTAGCATCGGCGACCGGCGATTTTGTGACGTATCGATGCTGCGTCGCGTTTCTTCGAGCGCGAACGAGCGAGACGCAGCATCAAAATCGCCGATCGCCGATGCTAAAAGTAGCAAGTCTGCGGTGGCCCTAAATAACGATGGTAGGTATTGTATTTGTGAATGGTGGTAAACAGATCGTACCAATATTGTTGCTGGTGATCCAAACAACGGTTCTATTTTTTTTTTTGACGACCGCTTAGCGATGTGGTGCGAGCTTAGCCCGCTCGGCTTATTGCATCGGGTGGTTGCGGGTTCGATTCCCGCCAGAGGCAAATTTCGGAAACGGTCTTTTCGTAATTTACCCTAGTCTGGCTCTGGGTGTCACTGGGCTCGCCCCCAGTCCATTGTAAGGTACCCACAGTACAAGTTACGTCTAGGAGCATTTGTAAATCACATACTTTATTCCGACACACAGTTATCACACAAGACGCTACTACGACATAATAGAGCTCCGATATGCCTGTACCGAAATTTCTTTACACCGATATTACTTTACTCCGACATTTTTTACTCCGACTTTTCTTTACTTCGACATTACTTTATTCCGACATTTCCTTACGCTGACATGACTTTACTTCGACATTCCTTTAGTCCGATATTTCTTTAGTCCGATATTTCTTTACTCCGACATTACTTTACTGCTACCATTTACTCCGACATTCTTTTACTCCGACATTCCTTTACTCCAACATTATTCATATGTCAAATGAATTTAGTATAATTATGATATCTAAAGGGTCCAACTGACCTTGATCTGTCGCAGGTCCCCGCTCTGGTCGAGCTTCACGATGAGCACGCCGGAGCGGTAGTCCGAGGTCACCGTGGCGCTCTCCCACACCCTCTCGGGGTGCTCCACCCATATCCGGGCGCCCTGGCCCAAACAAACATGACACACTGTATTAAAATAAGCATAGCAAGTGGAAAAAAATAATTCAACAATCAATCAATTAATGTCTATTTGAGTTTTTAAGTTTCCTAATAGTGCCTTCCCACGATTCACCATTTTGCATGCCGTGATAACGGACTGTGGGAAGGCAGCATAACGTCACCCACCGGTGACCGCTATTGGGGTTTTATACTGTCAGTAATATCAAAAATATTGCGAATATCACAGAAATAGACGGTATCGCGAAACTGATTGTCGATGTAAAACCCCGCATAATGCCCACACCCCGCCTCTAACCAGGCTTAAGGGTGCGTTTCCTTTAATGCGGAGCTGGGCGGAGCGGAGCGGTGCGGCGGACTGTGATTGGCCAACTGCGATGGGCCAAGAGCGGAGTGGAGATTTCGACCACTGTGATTGGCCAATTCACGGTCCGCTCTGCTCCGCGTGAGTGGAAACGCACCCTTACGACTGCTGCCTAAAAGACAACAACCGGGACCGACTTTTTACGTCCCCTCCGAAGCACGCTCAGTTCAAATGCAACTAAACGGTCACCCATCTCTGACTGACCTTGCCAAGCGTTGCTTAACCTCCGATCGTTTACAGATGAGTGATTGCAGCTGGCTATGAGCGCCTCACAATATAACTAAAATTGTTTCTAATAGTGAAAGTGAGGGAAAACATCGTGAGGAAACTGACTATTACCTATCCCTCGGGATTAGGTAATAGTCAGTTCCTGTATACACGGCGACAAGGTTCACCACCTGTCACGTTGGGTTCTGACTATCTGGTGAAACGTGGGCTTTGAGTTGGTTAATACCTCCACAATGTGGTGGTGTGTGGCCACTCAAGCCTCAATACCCCCGAATGGAGATAAAAGTCGTGACGTTACATCTACATCTTCCTAATAGTAAGCATACATAGATACCAATCTTACAATCACATTCCAATATTGTTTGACCTTTTGTCAAGGGCATTAATTAAATGCATCTTGTTTAGAGATGAATCCTAACATTATTTATTGAGTTATACATGATGTAAGAGGTGACATCAGCTGTAGGAAATTATTATATTTTTTATTATGTTACTACGGTGGCAAACAAGCGTACGGCCCGCCTGATGTTAAGCCTATCATCATCTTTTCAGCCAAAAGACGTCCATTGTTGGACATAGGCCTCCCCCAACATTTTCCACAACGACCGGTCCTGTGCCACTTGCATCCAGTTTCCCGCGATCTTCACTAGGTCGTCGGTCCACCTTGTGGGGGGCCTACCCAATCTGCGTCTTCCGGTACGTGGTCGCCACTCAAGAACCTATACATGCTTGCAATACCAAAAGCATCGCTCGCAAGTTACCCACTTGAAGGGGACAAAGGGAGCGGAGAGGGGGGGGGTCGGACTTCCAGCTCTCTCACTCATACGAAACGCAATTGTAATAGCTACTTTACGCCGATATTCTATGAGAGGGTGGCACTACCCCAGTCGAGCCAACCCATATATGAACTGCAGTCAATTGGCTGCAGCTTGGCTCTACCACCGATAAACAAAAACACTTCAATTATATTTATTTGTATGGATTGTTATGAGTAGGTATTCCAAATTACAACACTAAAGTCATATATAATTTTTATTATCAACAGGAAACATAATACCCTTATATTCGTCAATAACTACACAAAGATTAATGGGTAGGTTTAATGCAAGCAGTCTTGATAAGTCAATTATGATAATAATCAAAATAATTATCATTCAATCTATTAGCATTATGAAGTTTACTTGCGCATGCAAGCATGAAAAAAAGAATGTTAAATAATTCATGTTTTTAAAAAAAGAACATGATGTCAGTCAGTCAGTGATACAGATAGTAAAAGTGATTACATTTTTAATTTATTATGCAGATTTTATGATATGTGCAGTTGTTGTGATAATTATTAGCAAGGATGTGTTGAGGGGCGGATTATGATGATCTTGACTTGCGTCATACCGGAACTTGCTCTTCCTCAAACAAAGTTATCAGTAATGATTTCAGTTTTGTGCAATGTCAACTATTTATAATATTAATTTTTAATAGGTCAAACATAGTGCAATTAACCATACCAGTACCTAAATACTGGCGAAAAAGACAACACAGCTTTGTTGTAAATGAAAAAAAAATCAAGGGGCTGTCTGTATGAATTCCAAATTCAAAAACTCTAGAAAAATAAAAACAAAATAAGAAGGGGACACATTTCACTCAATTTTACCTTCGTGTATAGCTCCTTCGTTGTCATTTTGATATTTTTACAATAAACTTGTGTAAATTAAATAAATATTATTAACTTTATCATTATTTCACCACGAGTTCGGCACTTAAATAATACATTTTATAATGTAAGGTAGATTCGAACGAAAATATGATTTTTCCGAATGCGAAACGTCACTGAATTGTTATTGACATTTTGAGTTCAGTGTTATCAGTGTTTTATTTTGATTTCGTCAACACCACTTGAATATTGTGGAATTAATAAACTGAAAAGTTACATTTTCTTCCGTGGGAAAATATTATAATTTCTATGCGGAAAAGGTGATTCTTATTGGAAACCAATTAGACGGCAAAAACATTTGACAACAACACGAATCGAAAGTTACGCTTATCGAAAAGTTCCCACGGTGCTGCCATGATAAAATAATGAATGTAGGCCAATTTTCACGGTTCATTTCACGCAGATTTTATTGGTGTTGCGTATTTATTATCAAAGACCCAAAATAAACTATTTTTCTTCTAAATTCTTTATTTTCTAATAATTTAAACTACAAACCAGCCTTAATTTATTTCAAATTAACACTAAAATAATTCAAGATTTTTTTTTATAAAAAGGGCGGTAGCTATAAATTGTAAATGTTGCAATAGCTGATGATCATAAATTACATTATGTAGTTAATTATTAGTAGGTAATCAATCGTAATCCAAAACCAAATGCTATTGTCGGCGATACATAGTTATCTAAACATTATTTCACTTATTTTCTTGAGATGGGAACCATGCTTGGCAGGCCTCGGTAGCGATTTCGCAGAGCGCCGTAAACGTCTTGCCGCGGGAATCGTATTCTGAAACACAAATAAAAAAAACAAACTGATTTGAGTTATTCTTCCTATATTCTAATTCCATGTCAGGCTTATTCACATAAAGACAAATTCACAAGAACATTCTTTTAAAAATCTATAGATTCTCACAAAAATAGATTCTTAAAAAAAGAGACTTTTTCTTTAAAATAAAACTTCTCACATAACTAGATACTATAGATACTCGCAATACCAAAGGCATTGCTCGTACGTTGCTGACTTTGAGGGGAGTGAGACGGAGGGCGGAGAGGGGGAGGGCTTCCGGCTCTCTCACTCATCATACGAAACGCAGCTGTAATAGCTGCTTTACGGCATTCGAGCCAGCGCATTTAAGAGCTGCAGTCAATTGACTACAGCTTGGCTCTACCATCAATAAAAAAATATTCGTACCCGTAGGTCCCCTCTTGCCAAACATGATGCCGTTCATTGGTGCGTTCTTGTAGTTGGCCTCGCTGAGCTCAGCAAGGGACAGAAGGACCGCTACAACGCAGACGACGCCGATGGTAAAACGCATCATATCTCCAGACATCTGTAGTTTAAAATAACACAATTTATTATAAATGCTGCGTTCCATTCGACGTAATTTTTGTTATTTTCGTTCACAAAAACTGTTAAAAACTATAATAATGAGCACTTTCAGTACAAGTTGGTTCGAGTGGAATGACATTTATGAACGAAAATAACAATAAAAATTACGTCGTCTGGAACGCAGCCAAAGAACCGCTTGGCGCAATGGATCGAGCGATGGCCGCTCGGCTCACTGCATCGGGTGGTTTTGGGTTCGAATCCCTCCAGGAACAAATTTCGTTAAAGGCTTTTTCGTAATTTGCCTTGGTCTGAGTGCTACCGGGATCGCTCCAAGCCCATTGTACGGTACCATACCATAGTCCAAGCATTGCTTAGTTTGGGACCATACAGTTAGTGTGTAAGGCCCGTGTAATAATAAATCGATCTCAACATTGAGATCGAACTTGAGCTGCTGTTTTTGACAGATGGTCCAAGCGTCAAAACTGCATCTTAAGATCGATCTCAACTTTGAGATACATTAATACGGGCCCAAGTTTGGCGATATTGATTTATTTATTTTATGATATAAAATTACAAGATAAGTAACACTAAAATAATATTTGAAAGAGAAAAAGCAATTCTTAAATTACCTCGGTTTTTTGGGAATGTATTTCTTGCTGGTAACACTGCTCGTTGTCAAATGTCAACTGATGCTCTCGAAGGAAACTCCCGGCAATTTATACCAAGTCTGGGCACCGGGAATGGCCGATCAATTATTGGATTACTGGATACTGACCGCATATTGACTGTTAGCCCGAGGGATTATAACTTCGTTAGTGCATAAGATTAATGGGAGGAATATGAAAGAGGATATAGTTCGGAGGATGTGCCCCCATATTGGATTAATTCAAATAAATTCCACTATAACACCTGTATATTTCTAAGGTTACAGGTACAGGTTGGGCTAGCATTCAGAAGGTCCCAGGTTCGATCCCCGGTGGGGCATGCACCAATGGATTAATTTTCATCTATGTGCATAATTTACAGTTCGCTGACGGTGAGGGAAAACATCGTGAGGAAACCTACCCATCCCTCGGGATTAGGTAATAGTCAGTTCCTGTATACACGGCGACATGGTTCACCACCTGTCACGTTGGGTTCTGACTATCTGGTGAAACGTGGGCTTTGAGTTGGTTAATACCTCCACAATGTGGTGGTGTATGGCCACTCAAGCCTCTGACTACCCCCGAATGGGGATAAAAGTCGTGACGTTACATTACATTTCTAAGGGGTAGGCAGGATTTTGGTCCCAATGTGAAGGGACGGACCTATTACCTTTATATTTTGCCCCCGTTGTCTATATATAGCAAGCAGCTCAAGCCAAGGCCGTGCCCTACGGGGCGCCCTTGAGCCAGCTGTCCCCCTGCTCCTCTGGCTGGAGCGCACTTTGCGTTCGCCCTCTGCCCGGTGAAGTTGTATAGGCCACTTCGGCCAACAACGTATAGTAATTTTTTTTAAAAACCATTTATACTGGGCACTTTTATGATACTAAGGTGGGAAACTGGGGTATGGCCCGCCTGATGTTAAGCAGTTACCGTAGCCTATAGATGCTTGCGATACCAAAGGCATCGCTCACACGTTGCCGACCTGAACGGGAGTGGGAGAGAGACAGGAAGGGGGTGTTGGTCCGGCTCTCTCATTCATGACACGAAACGCAGCTGTAATAGCTAATTTACGGCGATCTTCTGTGAGAGGGTGGTACTACCCCGGTCGAGCGAGCCTATGAGCTGCAGTCAATTGGCTACAGCTTGGCTCTACCACCAATAAGGACGTGTCTACAAGTTTACGTAAAACTGGAAAAGTGCGTGTCGGACTCGCACATAAAGGTTTCCGTACCACAGTAAGTAGAATAAAAACGTCAAAAATATAAAGTTTCTTGTATGGCGACCCCCTTTATTTTTAAATTTTATTGTATTTTTAGTATTTGTTGTTGTAACGGCAAGAGAAATACAGATTCTGTGAAAATTTCAAGTCTACCTAATACGGTTCATAAGATACAGCCCGCTGACGGACGGACAGACGCACAGCGCAGGCAGTAATAGGGTCCCGTTGGCACCCTTTGGGTACGGAACCCTAAAAACAACAAAGTCAAAACAAAACGTTATACCTATCTTGTAACTAAACTAGCATCTCCCATAGGAAATAAACCAAATTCTTTTATCAACTTCATCAAGACACAATATTGCACCAGATTGCTATGTGATCTAATTAGGGGATTTTATGGGGAAGCTTGCAGTATAAAAGATCAGGGATGCTGTGCAGATGCATCAGTCATTGTTCATCTCTTGAGAAGAGAAAGATATCACTTTACATCAAGGTATTGTAGTACGGCTATTCTAGTCTTGGGGGCATCCATAAATTACGTCACCCGTAAAGGGAGGGCGAGGGGGTCGACGAAATGTGGCATTGTGTGACAAGGGGTGGGAGGGGTCCTAAATTTCGTGACGTCACATTTAAAAATCTAATATACCTATCAAAGTATTAAAACCGAAATTTGAACTGTTAACGAAAAATTTTGAAAATTTCAGAAAAATGTTAAAGATATGTGACGTCACATCCCACTAGAGAGGGGGGAGTCTCACAAATGTGACCAGCTGTGACAAGGGGGTGAGGGGTAAAAAAATCATGAAATTCGTGTGTCATAACTTGCCCACTTAAAATAATAATTATTATTTTTCAGATAACGATGCGTGTCCTCTTTGCCGTCTGTCTGGCTGTCGCTGCGGTGCTGTGCTTGCTCCACGCTGCCGATGCTAATTACAGGAAACCGCCTTTCAATGGATCCATTTTCGGGAAACGAGGCAACGTTGGTGAGTGTACCTACCTATACTTCTGCGATATTCATTTGTTTCGCACGCGAAACTTTTATAAATCTATGTCTAGGTTATTGAATGTCTATGGCGCGCCGGAGCCCCCGCGCCAATGATTATGTAGCTAATAAGCTTGGTTTTTTTTTGGGGCCCTTTGACTTTAGTCAAAGGCATTATTTGTGCAATTTTAAGTACGATTAGCTTATTTGGCCACGTTTGGCAAGATTTTTACTTTACTTTTTAGTTCGACTGTAGCCTAGGGGTGAACAGGTTGGGCTAGCAATCAGAAGGTCCCAGGTTCGATCCTCGGTGGGCATGCACCAATGGATGAATTTTCATCTATGTGCATAATTTACAGTTCGCTGACGGTGAGGGAAAACATCGTGAGGAAACCTACCTATCCCTCGGGATTAGGTAATAGTCAGTTCCTGTATACACGGCGACAAGGTTCACCACCTGTCACGTTGGGTTCTGACTATCTGGTGAAACGTGGGCTTTGAGTTGGCTTAATACCTCCACAATGTGGTGGTGTATGGTCACTCAAGCCTCTGACTACCCCCGAATGGGGATAAAAGTCGTGACGTTACATTTTTTTTTTTTTTTTTTTACTTTTTAGTTTGAGAATCTGCGAATGGATAAATAAGCTCGGTTTACATTAGGTACGCGTACGCCAGCAGCTCGGCCAAATAAACTGAGCCGAGTAACTCGGGCATCACTCGACTCATCTTCCACCATTTGGTATAGGCCCAGTAACCTCTGGTAAAAGTACTGGGCCCAGATGGTGAATACATACATTCAACACGTTTTCGGACTGAGTCGATGGTTTAACAGGGTGAGTAGGCAAACCGAGTCGGGTAAAAGAGGTGTCGGGGGAATTACTCAACTAGAGGCGGCGCAAGGCGTAGGCGAATTGGGCGATCGCCTACGGCCTCGCACTCCTAGGGGCCTCGCACCCCGAAGGCAGCATGAGTGAAATTTTTTGCCGAATTATTCCGCCGAAAATGTTCAATCGTTTCTTTCATTATTTTTAATTTTAAGTCCCAGAAAGTTATAAAATAATACACTCAGTCAAAGTGCAGAAAATAATATTATAATATTAAACAGAAACAGTCCAAAACAAAGCCTAATCACAAGAAAAATACACCGAAACGAAGCAGTAGTCACCCGTGGAGGGTAACCCGCTTCTTTTGCACTATAAAAGGTACCTATTGTTAAAATTTTGTGTTTATAACACCAGCGGTTGGGGCTGTGCACGTCTTGACAGACAGACAGACAGACAACGAAGTGAACCTATAAGGGTTCCGTATTTTTTCCTTTTGAGGTACTGAACCCTAAAAAGAACTGAGAACGTAACTGTTTTTGAAAAGTTTCGTAGGTAGCGTTACCAGAGGGCCTCGCAAAATTTATGTCGCCCACATGAAATTTAGGTCTTGCTCCGCCACTGAACTCAGCCAAGCAACTACGGTACACGCGAGACCACTCGACTCGCTCAGTACTCGGTCCAGTTAACTTGCTCTTTCGTTTACATTGGTCGAGTTCGCCTGCTTTTTATCGCTCGCCACTCGACTCGGTCGCCTATTTGACTAATGTAAACTAGGCTACAATGTTTATTCATCTCTTTCTAACAACAGTTCTGGCGTATATAGCTTGTATTCAGTGATATGTAGGTATAGTTGAATGTGCCGTTTCTGTGAGCACCAATGTTTGTGTATGTCAGGTCTATTATATAAAACATCATTGGTTTTACAGAATACGAAGCTACAGGTCGAGCCCTATCAGCCCTCTGTGAGATTGCGGCTGAAACCTGCCAGGCGTGGTACCAGGCTATAGAAAACAAGTGAATTTAGCTACTACCCTTAAATACATAATGGAACATGTATTGGAATAAATAAATTATTATAGTGGGCCTGTTCCAGATTGTCAGATAACTTTTATCCACCAAATAAATATGGCGAGAAATTCTATGGGATAATGACACAACGCCATTATTTATTTGATGGATAAACGTTATGTAACGATTCTATAACAGGCGCTTAATATAACTACAGTGTTAACCTAAATAAAGCAAATAAATACCATTAAATATATGCAGTGTTCTTATTTTATCATATTCCTCACTTGACTGTTATCGGAGGGATACTTGAGGTACTTATCATCATCATCTCAACTGAAAGACGTCCACTGCTGGACATAGGCGTCCCCCAAGGTTCGCCACAACGACCGGTCTTGCGCTGCCCGCATCCAGCGAATTCCCGCGACCTTCACCAGGTCGTCGGTCCACCTTGTGGGAGGCCTACCGTACCCAAGCTACGCTTTCCGGTGCGCGCCGCCACTCGAGAGGAAACTTGCTTGCATGTCATGGGATCCACCCAGCTCTTAAGCGGGGAGTGTGCTGTTTGTGTCATGTGTGGTGCAAAATGTCTGTAAAATAGTCATTAGTCACAAATTTTACGCCATTCGTGACATCGTGAGTATCGTGACCATTTCACGGTTTAGCGGAATCGCTAAGGATTCTGCGAGAAAATCAGAAAAATTAATTGCATTTGCAGAATTGCTATCTTTTTTTTTTTTATAGGACTGCGGTGGCTAAAAACCGTACGGTCCGGCTGATGTTAATCAGTAACCGTAGCCTACAGATGCTTACAATACCAAAGGCATTGCTCGCACATCGCCGACCTGAAGGGGAGTGGGATGGAGGGAGGGGGAAGGGGGGTGGGCTTACAGCTCTCTCACTCATCGTACGAAACGCAGCTGTAATAGCTGCTTTACGCCGATCTTCTGTGAGAGGGTGGTACTACCCCGGTCGAGCCAGCCCGTTTATGAGCTGCAGTCAATTGGCTACAGCTATCTAGCGCTGTTAGCCCCCCTGCTTTCCTATTTACCCTCCAATGTAACTAATAACCAAGAAGTTCGGAAGCCATAATAAACATGAGGGTTATCAAACTTTAGTCTCGCTCGGACGCTGCCACTGCCTAATTGCTTTAGGACCTATGAGATTTCATCGTGTTTACGCGAGGATTAGCTCTAATGGACTCTATAAATGCGTGGTTATTGGATATTTGAGTTATACCTACGTAATAATCGCGCACGTAGGTATAACTCAAATATCCAATAACCACGCATTTATAGAGAAAAAAAACTCTATAAATGCGTGGTTATTGGATATTTGAGTTATACCTACGTGCGCGATTATTATGTTGTCTACAAAATTACGACCGTACTAAATTTGACATAGGTATCTAAAAGGATAGCATTACAGTTAGTTTAGTTAAGTTTAGTTCTAAACAAACATAATCAGCACCCTGTGAAAACGCGTAGCCAAAGCGCGTACCTAGCATATTAAAGTATTTTTTAATTTGAACCGTTATTGAAATCTATAATAATACCCATATTATACAATCAATGCGTGTAATGGAATAACATTTAAGATAGTACGTTCTATGTTACGTATTCAATAAATAATCTACATTGTCTTTGGCTCGGCACGTCAATACTTCCATCTTTTGATTGGTCATCTTTCAAAACGGCTGATTTTTGTCCAATAAGAATCGCCGAATGTCAACCACGTTTTGTAAACGAAAACTAATCAGAATCTGTCGAATGGCTGCTTCATTTTTGCGTTTATAAGTGTGACAAATTGGAATATTGGTTGTTTTTAGTGTATTTATAATGATTTACAGTGTTTGAACGATAACTATATCAAAGATTCAGCGTATGGGATGAAAAAACAATGCGCGAATAACATACTTGACGACGATATCTGAAGTCCAACCTAAGGTAGGTAAATCGTAGTTAAAATTTTCATATTTTCGCACTTTAAACGTAAAATACGGGCTGGTCATGCGAGTTTACGGCTTTTGTGTCATGCGTATATACTAATATTTAGGTTTATACCGTTTTTGTTCATTGTTATATGGCGTCATTATTATTACTAGTGTGATATCGTTTACGGTATGATTATCGCGTTTTTTGTCAACAACCTAGCTAATTGACAACCGTACCTAGTGATCACCTACAACTTAAAATTATCGCCTGCGATGATAATATGCTATTTATACTTATATCCATATTGAATATTCTATCTAGAATTTGTTGTTCCTTGGTAATTGCCATCTAAAATGAGTATTTAAATATAAGTAGGGTTGATATCATTAAATAATAATATTGAATAAATTATTGTGCCCATAATAATTTATTCTTTGAATAATACTAGTCAGTTCACATCACTAGCATGTGTAGGTACAGATTAAATTAATTCAAAAGCCAAGCAATAACCTATCATTTCATATTTTAAATTTTACCTACATTATGTTTTATTAAACAAGTTTTAAAACCTTATCTAATCCGCATAATGTTATTAATTTCTACAAAGAGTAAGAATATTTTGTCTTTACAAATTAAAAAACAATCTGTGCCAAAAATATTAGAAAAAAAAATTTAAAGTGAATTAATGCAGTGTGTGTAATGAAATAGTGGTGTTATTTCTTTATTTTCAGTGGGAAACTGAAGACGTCTTGGAGGTTAACTTCTTAGACAGAGCAACCATGGAACCAGTCATCAATTCCACAGTGTAAAAAATTAAAAAGCTACAATGACTGAAGAACCGGCACCGAAACGAGCCAAGATGGCGGACATAGAAACAATAGAGAGTTTCATAGACAAAATTGTCAATTCCAAGAAAAACCTCCAGGCAGTTCTGAGCAATGAACTCTATGATCCAATACCTTTGGTCAAAATGTACGTCGGCCAAGTGAAAGACGTTAAAGAAATGTCTAAAATTATATCAATTTTGAATGAGAGAATACCATTGAAAGAGTTGAGTCATTTGAAGCGAGCAAGAAAAAAAGATGTAATACTTTGTCCCATTCATTTTCTTAATACACTGACTCAAGAATCAATACAGGAGTATATTATAGAAAATATCAGTGAATTAAAGGATTCCTTTGAATATTTTAAGATATTAGACGTGCCGGCACAACCTCCAAAGCTTAAAAAACAACACATAGAATGTGTTAAAACTTGGTCGTGCAATTTTCACCCTAATAAGTATTTAGAAGATTTATCTAGTGGTCAATTTTTCAATGAACTTGAGTTACGTAACCATAGACAATACATGGGGATGACTTTTGAAATTGCGAAATGGCATTTGAGCAGAACAAATTCGAATTTGGAACTCTCTGACATTTTATTGAGAGATACGAATGCAGCAGTGGTTGTTGATCCTCTAATTGATTCAGTTGTTGCGGTTGCTTTCGATAATAGAGAAAATCATCCTGTACAGCATTCGGCCATGTTGGCCATAGACAATGTGGCGAAAACTCAAAACGGCGGCGCTTGGGATGTCCCGGACGAAGAAACCGTTAGTCTACATGGTTTAAATAAAGAACTACTCTTGCATTTAAAAAGTGTGTTTCCTAATTTGAAATTTGGCGCGAGACACTTTTTAAATAAAAATGATTTGTCGGCTAGTAATTTGGATTTAAATGATTATCCTTATCTATGTACAGGTTATTATATTTATCTAATGAGAGAGCCTTGTGTTATGTGCGCCATGGGATTGGTCCATGCGAGAGCGAGAAGGGTGTTCTTCTGTTTCAAAAACAGTTTCCAGGGGGCTCTGTGTTCGAAAACCAAATTGCAATGTGTGACGTCATTAAATCACCATTTTGAAGTGTTTACAGATTTTTTATAACTATACATAAGTTAGTTGTAAGTAACATTGGTTTGAATTTTTTTAATTACATATTTTTGATATACCTATTTAAATAAAGAAAAAAGAAAAACCATAGAGTTGTAATTTATTAGTGTAACATATTGATGTCTCTATTTTTGTAGAGAATATGCTTATGGCATTCTTGTGGTAGAGCCAAGCTGTAGCCAATTGACTGCACCTCATATGGACTGGCTCGACCGGAGCAGTACCACCCTCACACAAGGTCGGCGTAAAAGAGCTATTATAGCTGCATTTCGTACCACGAGTTAAAGAGCTGGAAGCCCAACCCTTCCTCCCTCTGTCCCACTCCCCTTCGGATCGGCAATGTGCGAACGATGAATTTTGGCATTGCAAGCATCTATAGGCTACGGTAACTGCTAAACGGGCGTGACGTTTGTTTGCCACCTTAGTACACATAAAAAAACTTCAGAAAAAAACGCGGTCTCCATACTTTCTGACTCCATGAGCTAAAGCGTCCATATTTCCATAGCCTCGGCCTTGTGGCGTCCATCTCATCCATGTACACCGGACAATACGCGGCGTGGAGTCCACAACGTGCGATTTGGTGACCACGATGCGCGAATATTTTTACGTTATATTGGATGCGGCATCTGGGTCTACTACAAGTTTTGATGCATCCGAAAAAATTGGTTGCGATATCAAGGGGTCTAATAGCGCCACTAGGTATGCAACATTGCCAATGCAATTTATTCTTCCGATTTTCTAGCAGAATCCTTAGCAAATTCCGCAAAATTTCTGTAAAATAGTCGCACATGTTACGGCGTTTTTGGAAATTTAGCTGATTCTGCTGGAGGATCGGAAATATGAATCTTTTGCAGAATTGCTGCAATGTTCCTAGTGGCGCCATTAGCCTCGATCATGACTTTAACAGTATAGCTGCACGTTTCCGCTAGGGGGGCGCCACTGGTGAACTAAAAAACAACATCCGATTTTTCGTTGTCAGAAAGCTATCCAGTTTATTCCCAGTCTTCGTAAATAGACTAAAGTTGAGTGAAGCATCATTAGGAACCGGTGGTAACACTAAAATATTTATGTTAAATTTTCATAAATGCATGTTCAAAAATACTTTGACTTTGGAACATTTAAATATTTGCGAAAAATTTCTAGACCTCCATTTTCCTAACTCATTTTGTACATCCATCACATATTAACGAGACGAAATACCTAGTCGCACAACTCGTTTAATAGTCAGCACATGCAAGTGCTAGTAGGAAATATTCTTTGGAGTTCCGTACAAAAACTATTTATTTAATCTCTTTCTGCGGACCTATAGCCTCAATTTCAACTGTATTTTAGGCATACTGGCGTAATAGTGCCACTATGCAACATTGCCAATGCAATTCATTTTTCTGATTTCTATCAGAATCCGCTAAAATGTAAAATAGTCACACATGTTACGCCATTCGTGATTTCACTGAAATTTAGCGGAAAAACAGAAAAATGAATTGTTGTTGCAAAATTGCTGCAATTTTGCAAAGTAGCGCTGCTCCCCTGTACTCATAATGCCACCTTGCTCCTAACTGTCATTATACTCTTGACAGTCTTGACAGTGGAAGTAGGATAATCTACCAACTCCTAAATTCTTCCTTTGATTAAATTTGCGCAGGTTCCAAGACAACCTAGCTTGTCCCCGGTACTTGAGTCAAACCTCGGCGTGATCGTTGGACAGTGTCGATACAGGCTTATGGAGTAATAGTGGGAGTGTTTGGCGGGCCTAATGCCATTAAAAAAAATCTTAGAGTAGGAAGTGCTTGATATCGATACTGGTGTACTACCAGTATCGATATCTTGACAATTAACAAACTAGACTTGACAATTTGGCCTGAATCTTCCCTCAAAGGCCTTTCAGGCGTAAAAACCACCTATATCAGTTTTGTCGTCTATCTCATAGCTGATCTTCTTATCTTATGGTTCCCTGGTACCTGGAGTCAAGAGTTGTTCAAGCCGCCCGAAGGCCTCTGACATGGCTTAACGACTGCTGCCTGGATGACAACAACTGGGACTGATTTTTTCGTGCCCCGTGAAGCACGGAGACGCTCAGCTCACATGCCACTAAATGGTCACCCATCTCTTGACTGATCTTGCCAAGCGTTGCTAAACCTCCAATCCTATAATGATCAGTGATTGCAGCTGGCTATGAACGTTCATTCCTCTATAGCTGATCATTCGTGTTCTCCGGTAGTTTTTTAACTGCCTATTTCTTAGTAGCCATAGCTGTATCCCTCTTTCAAACCGTATTATAACCGCCTTGATTGTCCGCGAGAGCGTCAGGGACCCAAATCTATCTGGTTTTATTCGGTTTTTTAAATAGCCGTCCCAGTTTTGGACAAAGGGCTATGACTCCCTTTGCGTCCATGCGTCACAAACACACTTTTTTATTGCCTAGGATGACATTGACAGACTGTCTACCTGATGGTAAATGGAAATCGCCCAGGACATTTGCAACTTAAGGGGAGCAGACGCGGCGCCGACCTTTTAGGGACCTGTAAACATGCCCTTTGAAGAATCCCATGTTGTAGTGCAAAGGACAAAGGGAGATCATTTCGCAACTTATCTGCGCGAGAGGAATTAGTTCTTGTTCAAATTGAGGTCGTAAACTTCGATAAGATTTTTTTGTGTATAGCCTATCAAATGTCCCAAGGCCTCCCCTTTTCGTCTCCACAAGTCCCTATCCTGGTCTTGTGCCCACGTTTTACCCGCAAAGTAGTCTGAATCGTCGCACCGTCTTCTCAGTCTGCGAAGTCGACGACCGTACTAAGAGATTGGATATTGACAGCAAGAAAATATGCTGTCCCAAATAATGGGACTACACTATTTAACAGTTTGTTCCCAATTGTGACTCCCCCTCATTGTAGCGGCGATCGTACAGTGCAATCCTCTTGTTGGATTTGTACGCTGCGCCCGCGCTGATCTGCCTGCATTCCGATCCATTTGCCTTAAAAAAAAGTTTAATTTCTTTTAAAAAGTTCTAAAATGGGAGTTTATTACGCCAGCGCCGCGTACGACGCATTTTGGTAAGTTTAAAAAAATAATTGTTTTTTATTATTTTCGGAAAGGGTAACGTAACTTGTCTATGATGTTCGTTATTCGAATCTGGTTTTAAGTGAATATAATTAAGTTTGTTTATGCTCATTATAATTTTAATATGATGTTTTGAATTAATGAATAATTTACTCTATTTCGTATTTTTATTGGCACTTGTTTGAGACATTAGATTTTGCTAGGGTAAGGCATATTTTTTAATTTAGCACAATTAACTACCAAAATACAGAAAATTAAGTAACGTAGGTACATGATTAGATTTTTTTAAAATTTATTTATAAAAAAACTTATTTTACGTAATTAATTTTCCAATAAAAAAAATAAAAATCCTACCCATGTAAAGCCAGTAAAATCCTCACTCATTCCTTCGTATTTACTGTAGTGATTACTCAAAAATACGTTGTCCACGAAAAAAAAATAAAAAAAAAACGAAGAACCACACACTGCCAGTAGAAACCGGTTTTCACTGAACCCTATTACAATAAATCTTACTTTATACGTGCGTCCGCGCACGCTGCGATCACGCATCAATCTTATCACACCGTAATAGGGTCTATTTTTCTTTGCAATTTGTTAAATTGGCGCCTTAATTGTTAAAATACATTCTTCCCTTCTCGTGGACGAAGACCGCGCAAGATTAAGACGATAGTGTAATGATGGTGTTATGGCAATTTAAACCCAATTGCTACCGTTTTTTATGTGAGTAATGCGGTAAACAAGCGTACGGCCGCCTGATGTTAAGTTACCGTAGCCTTTAAATTATTGCAATATCGAAAGAATTGCTCGCACTTTGCCGACCTGCAGGTGAGTGGGAGAGAGTGAGGGGAAGTGGGGGTTGGGCTTCCTGCTCACTCACTCATCGCATGAAACGCAGTTATAATAGTTACGAGTTACGTACACGTACGACCAACTCTCACCCAGTGTGCGCACTCCCGTAGTACTTGGAAGGTCGGGATCATTCGTGTTGTTCGTACGTGTATGCACGAGTAAAATTCGGACGAAAACGCATCCAAAGTGAGCGCGGCCTTACTGTACGCCGAAGTTTTCGTGAGAGGGTTACTACCTCAGTCGAGCCAGCCCATATATGAGCTGTGGTCAATTGGCTACAGCTTGGCTCTATCGACTACAATTGATCTAACGGCCCTTATCGCCAAATACTCGTACGCAACTCAAATTTGAGAGCTGCTTAACTTTGTCGCGCCATACAAAACAAGACTCAAACTGCTAATTGAGCAGCAGTCGTTAAGACCCCGCTTGCCGGCCGAGCGTTTTGGCCGTCTGGATTGGTCGAGAGCGCACTAACCCCGCCCACTTTTTTTGCGAAAATATCGGATTTAATTAATTGCGACGTGAAAAACGATTGCATCACAAAATCCAACTATAATTTTTAGGTATTATCATTCTCCATCTTTTGGTGGAAAAAAATTATTAAAAATTCCAAGCCGTTTAGAAGGTCATAGAAATTTTAAGACGAAAACAGCTTTACTTAGATATTTTTTTACACATAGTAAAATAGCAAGTAGCATTTTTCCTACTTAAAATTTAAAGATGAAGGTTCAACAAATACTGTAATATTTTTTCAAAATTTTTACCCCTCTCGTCTAAGAGGAGATAGCCTCCAATCATGCCTCGTTAGGTGCCTGTAGAATCTTAAGCCTTGTCAGAGGCCTTCGGGCGGCTTGAAATATTCTGACACCAGGTTGACCACTAACCATTCGATAAGAAGAAGAATTTGACGATCTTAAAGTCATATCTAATTTATCTTAATATCCCTTCTTCCAGATACACCGACTTCTTTTGAAGACAGTTGCCGAAAAGAGACAGTATCATCACTATCCCGAACGCCAGAGCGAGACAACACCGCTTCCTCGGGACCGTCGTCAACAGAATATTAATGGAAGTATTTGCAATTCCGTTAATTGGAACTGTAATGAGTATAACGTGTGCTGTCTTCAAGATATTATACTGAGACTTGCTAACAGCTATCTGCTGTTAATGGTGAGTGGATATACTGTTTAATATCTTACTAGGCTAGTAATAATCCCCGTCAAAACTAAACGTTACCATAAATCTCAAAATACAGGGTTATTGGTAGAACACTAACAACCTTGCAGGGGCGTATTACAACTGTTGTTCTATTACTTTTTAAAAAACAAAAAAAAAAAAAAAAAAAAACACACTCTTTACCAATAACCCTGTATTGTGTAGACGAGGTATATCGTGAGGAAACCTACCTATCCCTCGGGATTAGGTAATAGCCAGTTCCTGTATACACGGCGACAAGGTTCACCACCTGTCACGTTGGGTTCTGACTATCTGGTGAAACGTGGGCTTTGAGTTGGCTTAATACCTCCACAATATGGTGGTGTACGGCCACTCAAGCCTCTAAGTACCCCCGAATGGGGATAAAAGTCGTGACGTTACATTACATTAGTTACACGAGGTAAAGTATACCCCAATAGTGGTTCCATTGGAGCATAGCAGCCAATCCGCCAAGGGCCTGGCTGGAAAATCCCTTTTCCGCTAAACTGGTGACCCCAACCGAAAAGAGAAGACCCTCCAGCCAGGCTGGTGGTATACCTGGCGGGGTCTTCTACAGGGTGAATTGGAAACCATGGGCATCCTTTTAAACGGTGATTCTACACATGATTCAGAATACTTAGGGAATATCAATCAACAAATCAATTGATAAAAAATTATTGCCCAGGTAAGGAATAACAGTTAACGGGTTTGCTTATTTGCTTACTCGAGCAATTTTTTTTTTCAATAGATTTTTTTTATTTATTTTCCCAAAATATTCTGAATCGTGTGAATCTGAAATCTTGAATCATCATATTCATCATCATCATTATACATATAATGTGCCTCGTGAATCTTGATATCGTGATTCAGGATTTCTACGCACAATCGCATGTTGTACTGGAGCGTGCAGTCAGCGCCATCTCTTAGTGGCGTCGTGAATGTCTAGTACGTAGCGAGATGTGAGGTCGCTACTCGCTACAGTCTTAATAAAATTTTATCATTTCACTTCTTCACTGTAGCCAGCTTTTGTGTTGCCCACAGACCAAAAGCCATAGACACATAGCCGGGTCAGCCCGCTCACCTAACATATTTATAACCTACCTCTGCGTGTGTGCCCGCACTTCGCGTTTTGATTGATCTGTTCAAAGCTTGACCTTTAACGGACAAATAGAAACCTCTTCTCCGATGGCGAGAGTTAATTTTGGCGATTGCATTTCACATCGGACATAAAGTCCCACTCCCCTTCAGGTCGGCAATATGCGAGCAATGCCTTTGGTATTGTAAGCATCTATAGGCTACGGTAACTGCTTAACATCAGGCGGGCCGTAAACTTTTTGCCACCGCAGTTCTATATTAAAAAAAGTCTTGGCTAATTGGTCTGTGGTTGTAATCCAGACACCCACTCAATATCTGGTCAGCCCTTCTACCCAAGTGGCTTCGTCTCCAAGCGTTTCTACAAATCGCTACGCTTCATGTATGGAAACGCTTTTGTAGAAACGCTTTTAGACGAAGCCACTAAAGGTTGGCACTCATCTATCAACTCGGCACCCGACCAGCACCGCCTCGCCGCTCGGCGTCCACTCGTAGTCGACAGGTGGTCCGCGGGCGGACGCTGCTTTTACACCATAAACGTCACGTGATCAACCAGTGAACCGCGCGTGGTCAACGAGTGAACGCCGCGTGGTCAGCGCGTGGTCCACTTATATCCGGTTCAGTTAGTGGATACCGACCGACGAGGCGGTGCTGATCGGGTGCCGGGTTGATAGATGAGTGCAAACCTTAAGGGGGCTGGTCACGCCTTAATGTTGACCTACCGACCTTCGACCAGGCTCTTATTGTCATCACGACAAATACCTTTAAAAACCTATACAAAATAGATCGGATATTGAACCAAGCAATCTATTTTCCATTGATACCTCCATTGTGATTGGTTGGTACTGTGCCCTTGTGTGAGAGCCATATGATGTCACTATCCAAAGCCTCGTGGACTCACCTCGTGTTAAATTACCGTACATCTATCGAGACGGTCCCGTTGGCGTGGTTAGCGTGAAGGCGCCTTTCACGCTGCAGGTCGTAGATTCGATTCCTACCCGGGACATGCATTTGTGTGCATGAACATGTCTGTATGTCCCGCGTCTGGGTGTATATGTATATTAAGTATGTATTTACAAATAAACAAGTAGTATATGTAGTATATCAGTTATCTGGTTTCCATAGTACAAGCTCTGCTTAGTTTGGGATCAGGTAGCCGTGTGTAAAAATGTCCCAGGATATTATTATTATTATTATTACCTCTCATTGGTTGTACCTTTTATAGTGTCTATTGTATTTTGAACGGTGGGGAATTCTTGCCAACCTGGTGTCAGAGTTGTTCAAGTTGCCCGAAGGTCTCTAACATGGCTTAACGACTGCTGCCTTGGTGATAAGAACCGGGGCTGACTTTTTACGTGCGCTCCGAAGCACAGAGACGCTCAGTTCAAATGCCACTAAATGGTCACCCGTCTCTGACTGACCTTGTCTAGCGTTGCTTAAACTCCGATCGTTAACCGATCAGTGATTGCAGCTGGCTATGAGCGCCTCAACTGTGGTTTATGATCAGTCAGTGTCATTTTTTCCATCGACGCTTTTCTTAAGTTTGCCGTATGTCATTACTTCCCAGAATTCGTTCCTTATGAGCGACACTATCGAAGGGTGTAATAATTCAGTGTGTGTGTTTTTTTTTTTCAAAATCAACAGCTTCGTTTCCTGGCTTGGAATATTTATTTTTCAAAAGTCCAATGATGCAGTTTAACCCCCAAATTTATAGAGTTTTTAGCCAGTTTACAATGGTTTTAACAAGGAACAAAAGTGATTTGTAATGCCAGTGTAAGGCCATCATAACTTTCTATTTTGAGGGTTAGTTTTCATCAAAATCGGGCCCGAGACTCCTTTGAGTACTTTTCGCTGTTCCTCATAGTTTCGGATTTGGCCATGCACGCCCACTTGAAATTTCACCATGTATACCTCCTTGAAGGTGATGTCCAGGGTCGCATCCATCCTAGTATCTTGATACATGTACTATGTAATTGTCCCCAATAAATATCAATTAAAATGTACTTACCACACACGCCTTGTCATTACTTGCGATTGCTCATAATTGCTGCGAAGTTGTTGAGGCACAAGTTTGCAGATTTCAAGAAGTCATGACGAATGGTTTGGGAGGAAAATGGTTTTCTTTATTTGACAACCGCTTAGCGCAGTGGTTAGAGCGTTGGCCGCTCGGCTCACTACATTGGGTGGTTGCGGGTTTGATTCCTGCCAGAGGCAAATTTCAGGAACGGTCTTTTCGTACTTTGACCCAGTCTGGGTGCCACTGGGATCACAGACAGATATTCGATGGAAAATCTGTCAAAGCGCCGTATTTATTTGGTGGATAAAAGTTATACCTCTATTCTGAAACAGCCTCTGAGTGTCATAGACAGCAGCTTATCCTTCAATTGATGTGTTTCTAGATTACTTGATTTTCGGAACAAATCTATTGTAAACATGGACCAATTACTAAGGGGACTGGCCCTTATTAAGCAACTCGGCCGAGTGGTCGGCCTAGTACTAACATCGACATAAAACGAAGCGAGTAGTTCAACTATTTACCGGTAGATAGAACAATGAAAATGAAAAAACAATGACCACGTTTTTTTTTTCATACATATATCTAATAAGGGCACCTCTTTCTTTAGTCTTTACTCTGTGATTGTAAATCAGCGTATGTCAGTGACCCTAATTGAGTATATTCGTCCTTTTCATGCATTAAAGCCGTAACAAGGATAGCAATAACTGTCAAATTCGCTTTGTGAACTTTACAATTGGCTTCAATGTCATCCCATTCTGCATTCTGATTGGTCCAAAATAAAGAGCAAGTGTGTTCTAAACTTAAAACTAAAACTTAGAGAGAGGTATTCTCGATCTTCAAGATTTTTTAGATTCTAAAACGTTGCAAGAATGCAGTCAACTCTCGTTCTCGACTTTTCTCGTGCGTTCTCGATCAAGGTGTATAGGTCGTGTTGCATATTAACAGAACCCTTCCATTGCCCATACGGTACCCATAAAGTATCATCTTGACCCGACGGCTGTGTGACCCTGCGCCTGCCAAGTGGTCCCAATTCCCAACATCCACACGACGTTTGCGTACCCGTACGCGATTGGCCAGTGAATTAATGACAATATTGCGTACTTATTCGTTTGAACGTCTACGTACCGTCAATTTAGCAATAGAGGCTCGAGCGTTAGACGTCCGCACGCGGCGACGGCTCGTGACAATTTGATTTTAATATTCAAATTTCGAATAATAGAACTGAAATCCGATTCTCGCGCTTTTTACGAACTTTTTTAAGAATGGTGGATTAAAATGTCTATGGTAGATGAGGGGGGCGACGGCGAAAACTTTTTACTCGCCAATATGGCTTTGTGAGATAGACTAGTGGTGTTATTTGGACCGTCTTGAATGTGTTATATTGTTTCAAAGGACTCGTCAGAAAGGTGAGACCGTGGATTGGGCCCTTTGGGGGTTTATAGGGATTCTGCTATGAATGCTGCTTTTGGTAAACAGTGTTGGTATGCACCCTTTTGCTTAATCTATCTTAATAAGGATCTATTCTTTCGTCTATACCTCACTCAATCTCTTTTAGTGATGTTTCAGAATTGTCAGATTATTTTTTATCCAGCGCATAAATATGGCTTTTGACAGATATTCTATGCAAAAACTGTCAGAATGCCATATTTATTTGGTGAATAAAAGTTATCTGACGATTCTGTTGGGCAATTCCAAAATACGAAACGAAACGTACGACAAGGTTCACCACCTGTCACGTTGGGTTCTGACTATCTGGTGAAACGTGGGCTTTGAGTTGGTTAATACCTCCACAATGTGGTGGTGTATGGCCACTCAAGCCTCTGACTACCCCCGAACGGGGCTAAAAGTCGTGACGTTACGTTACGTTTCGTCTGACGTATGGTACGTTTTCCTACACTCCGAAATTGTTTCGGATCCGAAGTTCGGATTCAATAGTCGTGTTTTGACGTTTCTTCTTTCGTGGAACCGACCCTACTCCGAAAGAATTCGGAACACTTCCGAAATACTTTCGGAATAGGAAAATGTACCATCCGTCAGCCGAAACGTTTCGTTTCGTATTTCGGAGTAGCCCCACTGGAGCCGGCCCTAAATGTCCCACTGCGCGAGCCTCTCCTCATTACGAGGGGGATTCAGAACAGTGGCTCTGTAGATATCATATAGCTTTTAAACTTAGGTTCTCAAAGGGCCGTAAGATCAATGGTAGTTATTCGATCGTGGAGAGTTCAATTTTAACTTCTATTTAGAAGCCGGGAGATTAAACTCTCCCGTGGTTTAAACTACATTATATCTTACGGCCCTAACGGCCGAATGCTCAAAGGCCACTTAAATATTTACTTAGCAGTTGAGACGTCGTTAACTGTAATTTTTTGTAAGGCGCGTCAAAGTTAAGCAGGTCTCAAATTTAAGTTGCGTTCGAGTATTCGGCCGTAAGAATGCAGGTTTCCTCACCGTTTGGAAATGGAATTCAAAAATCTTGGGATCAAACTTGGACCGTCTAGTTTTGAAGTCGAACTTTCAATCAACTTGGCTATTTGCTTACATATTTACCCCCAAACGGAAAGTTATAATGGACTTAAACTGGCATTGCAACTCACTTTAGTTCCTATAAATGTTTCCTAAAACCATTGTAAACTATAAATATCTATTTTGGCAGTCAACTTACAAGGGCCGTGTTCACCAACATTCTAAAGGACCGTTGAAGTAGTAACTGCTCTTACTCTTAGTAACTATGGTGTTACTGTTCTAAAAATCCGTTAGTGTGTTGATGAACACGGCCATAAGTATGTTCCAAAGCAGTTCAAGTGTTTAAGGAAACAATCCTAAGAATGAAATGTCGTTCTAAAAGTGTAATTGTTTTACCTTCTTTTCCTTGCTTAAAAAGAAGTTTTACCTGTACTGTAATGTAGCCAGTATAGCTACGAACACGAGGCAAGCGGGCAAACTTTGTACCTATGAGTACCTAGCGGCAATGTAGAGCGATTTTCTCGTTAACCTTTCAACTGGTTTAAATTGCTCCGCTAATAAAGAAACTACTCTAGGTAACTGTAGGTAGCCCATCGCATTAGTAGCCCGTGGACAAAGACCAATCCTATCCTACTTATCCCACTAATATTATAAATGTGAAAGTTTAGATGGATGGATGGATGTTTGTTACTCAATCACGCCAAAACGGCTGAACAGATCTGGATGAAATTTGGCACAGAGATTATGGTCTGTATCCCGATAGTCTGTATCCCGATAGTATGATCCCGTGGGACAAATGCGCGGATGAAGCCGCGGGCAAAAGCTAGTAATATTATAAATGCTTAAGTGTGTGTGTGTGTGTGAATGTTTTTTACCGCGTATCTCCATATCTACTAAACCGATTTTAATGAAATTTGAAACGCAGATAGTGTAAGCTCTGGAATAAGACATAGGCTAGTCTTACACGTCAATTTACACGCGGACGAAGCCGCGGGGCACAGCTAGTAAACTATAGACGCCACAAACTCGGGCACTCCCACTCGTCTAGCTGCATTACCACTGCAGACTGACCACCTGACATTCTCATTGGTGCGTTCAAAGGGAAAAATTGGTAGTTTCCTCCATCAACTTGAGGATTTGCGTTCTCATACAATGGTGTAAATTAGCGGCGTATACGCGACGATGTGGGCATTCTTGCTCTCGCTTTTTCTCGCACGTTCTTGACGAGATCTTGGCCTTTTTCGTATATTCAAGAATGAAGTTTTGGTTCAATAAAGCGTGTACCCCGATTTGATTTTATTCCTGATTTTTTGATAGCCAATTATATACTTGGATGGCTACGTAAACAATTTACTCTGTTTCAGTTGGTTTCGCAATTAAACAATTGAGCTCAATTAAACTAGAATTGTAATCACCGCACTAAAACCATGATAATATGTGGTTTTTAAAGCTTTTGTAAGATACAGACTGAGGACCTACTCTTTTACAAACAAAAACGAAATTTCGGACGAAATTTCCCGCATTTCCTACTACGTTTCTCATTCATTCCAACATTTCTTACGAACGATAATTGTTTGACGTCGTCGTCGTTGTCGAATCAAAACGTCAAACAATTTTCGTTCGTAAGAAATGTCGGAGTGAATGAGAAACGAAGAACAAAAAACGCGAAATTTCGTCCGAAATTTCGATTCGTAGGCCCTCAGATTTTAGAATCATAGATACAGTACAGCATTTTTCTTTTTCCATATTTTTTCTACCCCTAAGAGGTCCTTGGAAAAAAAACCGTGTGCGGTCGGGGGACTTCCTTTAGGAACTAAGTTTTTGTTTTAACGCTAAAGCAAAATAAAAAACTCTTGATAATATCCGAACTACGCCGGACGGAACGAACGTTTCGATGGGGCGTATCGCTTTTTCCTTACGTTACGATTTCTACTAAGTCACCAAGCCAACTAGGAGCCTTTAAAATTTTACATCACACGCACATAAAGGCGGTGGCGGTGTGCAGGAGTTGTGGCGGGCGGGAAGCCGCATTTCATCTGAGTTCCTAGTTGGCTTGGTGGTGTAGTACTAGGCAACTCCTACCGTACTATCTTTCAGATGTACATGCCATGTCATGCCTTGGCGATGCAGTAAACAGTTGGATTCAGTAACGCATATACGGTAACGCAAGCTGCGTTAAGAAACTTCGTTCCAGAAATCTTATATTATTTCTTATTTCTATTATTTCATCAGCTTTCTTAGTAGGGCGGTGTTGAATTTCGGTTCACATCCTCATAAGTCCTATACTCAGTCCGTCATTACCTTGTTAAGGTGAGTATATCAGTATACTCCCTGTCGTTCATTGCGTGCGTCAGAAGTTTAATAAGGACCGGTCGTTGTGGAAAACCTTGGGGGAGGCCTATGTCCAACAGTGGACGTCTTTTGGCTGAAATGATGATGGTGATGATAGTACTTATTTAACTCTTGACACACGATAATATGTATATTATGTGTCAAGGAAGTATAATTAGCAATGGAGTTGAAAGCGCGATCCATTAGTTATTGGCTTCAAAAAACCCGGACAAGAGCGAGTAAGACTCGCGCCCTGAGGGTTCTGTACAAACTTTATTGGAGTAGAATTCAAAAACACTGAAAAATTATATAGATGAAGATACTGGCCATTAGTCTGTGCACTTGCTGTCAGTGTTAGAATGTAAATATACAGAGCAGTCCTTACTGGTCCACGTTATAAGAACTGCCCTTTCAAACGTTACCTTTACTTTCATATCGGACGTAGTTGTAACTGGTATTGACTGTTCTGCAGTTGCAAACTCTTTTGTTGACGTGACCCATATAATACATTACTAGGTCACTGCCATATGCGACTTCAGAAGTGCAGTCATAATATAAACTACATAAAGTTATAAAGATTACCTAATGTAGAGGGGACATCTTTTTGTTGTAGTTTTGTGCCTACGTTCATTGCTCCTCTGTGAGGAGTGGGTGTTGGAAAGTAACACCCGTATCTGTATACTAGTGATTATTTATTCTTAAGTAAATTCAAAGTACAAAAACCCTGTCTAACCATACCGTTTTTACAGATTGTCTAATAAATATTTCCATATTCTATGGAAAATGGCAATGAAAAACGGTCAAAACGGGGTTTGAAATAGGGATTTCTTGCTTAGAATTTACTAAGAAAAGGTAATGACTTGTTTATACATACGGGGGATGTCTTCCTCTCATTCCCGGAGTATCAATTTGTTATGTACTTCGTTATTTATATTATTACGATCTTAATTAAATAGTGCAATATATTTTACATTACATCTTTAGCATTTATTGAGGTGCACTATTAAATTAAGACCGTATATACCGACTGGTTTGTATATTGACGTATCAAGTAGTAATTAGTTGTTTTGATGGTAGCCAATGCATATATTGTCATCAACTCCAATCCTGATTCATCATTGTCCTTTATTTGCCCCTAATAAAAAATAGATTGAACTTATTCATCTAGCGGTTCTATGAATCGGGACAATTGTATGACGAGTTTTGTAGCTCCTTTTATTGGCGTCTCAATAATACATTGCCAATGCATTCTTCGCCATTATTTCGAAACCAACAAAATATTGTAATGGTATTGAGTTATCGCGTGCAATTTGTGGAATGATCTCCCTGCTGAAGTCTTTCCTTTGTACTACATAGGGTTCTTCAAAAGACATGTTTACAGGTCTCTAAATCTTTCCACCACTTTCAGCATTTTCGTTCCTAGAAATGTAAATCCATTGTAAAATGGCAAATAAATTTGGCGGTTACTTGCGTCACGTTTAAGCATACAATTAGTCCCAAATCAAACTCAATTTTTTTTTATTCATGTAAGCTATTAGTATTAGCATTTATCAATCGTCCTTTTCTAGGATTTCCTCTCTTATAGAAATCTAGAATTTAAAGTACTTAACAATACTGTCCTTTCTACTTTAATACTCTATGTTATTATAACTAGCTATATATCTAGTGTCAGCAAGCCCGGCTCGCGTTTCTGTTCAATCGGGCGAGTGATCTGCCTTAATTATAGCTTCATTGCTGTGATAGTCAGGCAATTGTGTTTCGGCAACTTTGCACTTTAGTGGGCAGTGGTAAGGTTGAACTTTGGATGGGTAATCAGCGTTTAGGTAAGGCACATCAGTCCGTTTTCGGGATCTTTAAGTTTGTTCAGGAAAAGTTGTAGTTTAAGGCAGTTATGTTGGTTTAGGACAGTTATTAGTTGGATGATCTATTACTCATTAGAGATTTTAGCCGGTGTACAATGGGGTTACAAAGCGTTTCTACTACTATACTTTCTTTTGATTAATTCGTGTGTGTTCCAAGATAACTTAGCTCGTCCCCGGGACTCGTCGAGGGTCAAACCTTGGAGTCAGCGTTGTACATTGTCGATCCTGGCTTACAGGAGTAACACTGGTGGGAGTGTGTAGCGTGCCCAGTAAAAGTTATCTGACTTTGTGGCTTATTTATTCACTTGGCCTGTCCCTCTTCGTAGGAAATCAGATTAGACCAGTTTTAGAGGGTGAGAAATTTACTTGTCCCACAAAATTTTAATGATTTTCCAAAAAAAACTTCAAATATCGCCTTAATAAATCCTAAAACAATGTTCCTTCTATTCCAGGAGCCGTAGTATCACGCGAACCTCGCCCAACAGGCCAACAGCCACAGAATCGACCAACTCGGTTCACCCAGCGCCAACTGTACCTCATGGAGGCCATTCTCAACCGCACACGAACGTATTTGATCGGCAACCGCTTCACCAAGAAACCATACCCCGGTCTGGTGCCGCACATACAGTACCACCTCTGTCGCTCTAACAGCAACATGCTCCTGAAAATCGAGAACGTCCTCCTGCAGAGCCACCGCCAACGAGAGACGACGGGCATCAAAAAGTTATACAACTCATTCTTCGTCTTGTTTTAACCGATTCGCCTGAACTATTCGATCATCATTATCATTCATTCATCATTCAGTGACTATAGTGTGAGTGGGGCTATGGCCCTTGTGTAATGGAATATTATTCTGAAGAGAAAGACTATATTATGCATGACGGTCGTAAAGAAGACGCGTTCACTTGGGAGTCGTCTGTGAGGCTGGCGTTGGTGGGGAGAGAGGAGGACATCGGGATGTATCTCGAGGAGAGGGAGGGGAGGAAGCGGAAGTGGCAGGGGGAGGGGAAGATGATGAGGAGGGACGAGAGTGAGGAGAAGGAGCAGAGGAAGATGCCGCCGAAGAAAGTTATGGGTGAGTGATTTTGTTCCCTTTACGATTAATTCTATTGCGACTCAGATGCAAACCTAAATGTTGCTAACCTTTGGTTTTGAAAGCATCTATAGGCTACGGCGACTGCTTAGCAACAGGTGGGCCGTATGCTTGTTGGCCACCTTAGTCACATAAAAAAACACTGGTTCGAAATGCTGTGGTGCATATTTGGAACCCAGGGCTCGTATTAATAAATGCATCTCAAAGTTGAGATCAATCTTAAGACACTGTTTTTGACAGCTGTTCCATACATTAAACTTCAAAACTGCATCTTAAGATCGATCTCAACTTTGAGATGCATTTATTAATACGAGCCTAAGATTGATAATGACATCAACATAAAATACGCAGAAGTACATTAACATACTACACTTCAATGTAATAAACAAATACACATTTAAATCCAATTTCGCATGTACCCACTAATGATGACCCCTCGTTGAGCTGAACAATGAACTGAGTATATTTGCGTGAATCTATTCTTATTGACATTAGAGAGCCAATCGACGATGACTTCGCAAAGAATAACGCAGACACGATACATCTTTGAAGTGAGAGTTTTGTACCTACATTAACAGAGTCCTTGCGAGTTACCGCTGATTGGTTTCAAGCGAAATAACAGTAATGAGTTAGAATTCTTATGCTTATGATATTATTATACGGTTTATTATTGAAAGAAGTCATGTCCAACATGGAAGTTTTCGGATGGATAGATAGATTGTATCTTCTTCTTTTTGGCTTTTGGATGAAAATTTGTAAATTTTGTATCGTGGGCAACTTTCAGTTTACCATGAATTCTAGGATTACTTACCTATATTTACATAAAAATCTGCCCAACTCTCAAACAGCCGGCAATGTCAACGTGTATTCAACCAATATCTTCACAGCGAAAATCTCCAATAGGCACAAGACATTGCACAATATTAAACTAATCTATGTTTAAATACATTGATAATGGAAACAAATTATGAAATCGTGATATACAAAACAGTGTTTGACGATACGCCGCGACCGCGTGACGCGTTTGATAACTGCGATTATATTGTCGCAATCGTAATTGCGATTATTCTGTCGTACGTGCTCAGTGATAGTGATAATGATACGATAGTGTATTTGGATGTCATAATAGTGTTTGTAAAATTAATCTTATCGTGTAAAAAAATCATCGTACTTCTTCTTATCGTATGGTTAGTTGCCCTAGTGTCAGAGTTGTTCAAGCCGCCCGAAGGCCTCTGACAAGGCTTAACGGCTGCTGTCTAGATGACAACAACCAGGACCGACTTTTTATGTGCCCTCTAAAGCGCAGAGACGCTCAGTTCAAATGTCATAGTAAATAATCTAGCTAGAGTACACCAACCGCTGCCAAGTTATCAAAATTTCTCTAGTGTTCTTGAGGTCTCGATAACATTCTTGCTATAAGAACAATCTGTTAAATACAGAAAATACCAAGTTTTATCTTCGTCTAACTCTCCATTTCTATGTGCCCACATATTCAATGTCTCAAAGCTTGGCCTCCCTTCCTCGTTTTAACCCTTGGCCTGATTGTGGCCACGTTTTTTCTTTAAAGGTGTTTAAATTGTCGCATCATTCTTCTCAATTTGTAACAATAGTATTCTGTTTCAAATATATTTTTTTGCAAAAATCCGGCTTCACTAAGTAATGCTCAAAGATATATTGCTATAATCTCTTGTTATACTTTTCATGAGACGAAGGCCATTACCATCGCACTTATCAATGTTATCACTGGCTTAATGTTTGACGATGTTGATTCTGCGACTGTCGTCTACATTCGCAGTGAAGTAGGTAACATTTCTAAGATAAAGTTTAATTACACCAGTCTCTAGAATTTCTGTAATTTTGTTACTATCATCATTAATTGTTCATCTGAGTTTATTGCCTCATTCATAAGCTACTCAGAAGTCGATTAGCTTAGTTAAATGACAAAGGAAAATGCCCTGAGAGATAACACTATTCAGTTCTGCATCCACATGTTGGGCTATTCTGACCGAATACAGGCCAGCAATACCAATGTGTGGACACCTTATTCATCTAGGATGACCAACACTGGCAGTCACTGAGGATTCGGTGGCGATCTCTATCTATCTCCATTAAGAGACGACTAATATGCTGACATTCCACTCACTGATGTAGACGACTAGCGCGCTATCATCCCATTCGTCCCACCAGCTTAGGCTGGCCCAGAAGGTAGATAAGAATAAGTAACGTTATCTCGCATCTCTTTTGTAATCGTAAACCCATTTATGTCGCTGAGCCAGCGAAGAACTAAAATATTCCAAGATAGAGCTTCAAATGTTCACTTATCGACTTTACACTAGCTTTTGACTCGCTAAACCATCGTTCCAGTATACTATTCCAAATAGATTTTCTCGTAATTGATATTTTAATGCCCACCTCTTATAATGAAACTAAATAAAGTTTAAATTTGAACTTATTTAGAGCCATTATTAGCGTGCTTAAGCCTATTACAATGGGTTACTTCAGGGTTCGATTCTAGGACTTCTCCCTTTCCTCAGGAACTGTTCTGGTTGCCTTTTTAAAACTTACCATAGCGTTTTCGCACCACTACAGGAATACAGAGTATCAATGTGGATCCGTTTGATATTAAGTGGACAGGATTTTTGGTATTTCACGCTCAAAATACATGATGCAGATAAATATATTTCGCCTTCTCGTAATATTGAAACTGTATTATTAACCTTTGGTCTCGCGCGTGTCTCCGTCAGACGGTGATAGTCTGTTGTTATCAGTCGACCTGCTGCTCCCGAGCCGGCCATACTGGATGCGTCCGCGATTCAGCAATTTATAGGTTAAACTTGATAAGTTAATTGGCTGCGTGTTTGAATATAGTGACCTGTTTTGTAATCTTAGCCAAGTTGCCACTCGCCTTGGAAGCAAGATTTTTACGGACTCGTAACTCTGGTGTTTTGAGAATGTATGTGCGAATCCTATTTCCAACAAAGAATACAAATGTTTCATTTTTATTCATGTAGGCCAATCGGATTGGAATACTGCTTCCACTGAGAAGAGCCGGCCACAGACTCAATTATTATCACTTGCTGAACGGTGACGGCTACCTTATGAAACCTGTACGTCTTTCGGAAGGCGTGTAAAGGCATCCGCACTTGACTAGCGTGGTTGCCTATGGCCCGAATACCCCTTGCATTGTGGGGGAGTGTACTTGGTTTTATGCTAATAGAAGGCTCACTCCCTGGGACCAAATTACTATCGGAGATATGCAATATGATGTTATGATGACTCTGGCAAAAAAAAAACTTAATTAAGGATACCTATGACTCTACCACCCTTTTGAAATGTCATTCCTATGGAGAAGAATGTCGCTTATCTCATTGTTTCGTCTCCAAGGTTCTTCTTCAATTGGAGAATGTAGCATCTGTAATTCTCTACTCAAGAACCCAGTAAAAAGACAGGTGCTTAAGTACTAGTAGATAGATAAGGTACATTTTAATACAAACCAGACGATAATACAAATAATTCAATAAGTGGATCAGAACAGAACCGGATTTTAGTTATTGATTTGTTTATAGCTTTATTGATAACTGTCCACAACCGCGCTTGCGCATCGGTCCACGTTTCTACGCTTACTTTAACAAATCGTTATATCACGACTGATTATCGCTCTGACGTAACGATTTTATCTATGTTAAACACATGATTTGCTGTCGTTATGTACGTTTTCATATCAGAAAGAACGTGTCTAAAGATTTTTGCAAAGTAGGCAACATATTTTTAACAATATCGCTTGATTGGCCTTTGATCGACCTTTTCGTAATTTGCCCTGGTCTGGGTGTCACTAGGATCGCCCCCAGTTCATTTTATGGTAGCCATAGTACAAGTGTTGCTTAGTTTGGGGCCATAAAGTTGGTGTCTTGGTCTGGCTATATTATTATAAAGATTAGGCTGGGTGACGTTATCTGTCACTTACCTGCTGTCAGTGTCAAAACAAGTACAGATTATCGCGACACACACACAACTCGCCTGTTTACACGCTTTAGTGTCTATGGTATCCCATGACAACGTGGAGCCGCCCTGGTGGCGAAAAAAATCAAAGTTCGGATGGATCTTAAGATGCAGTTTTGACGTATGTATGGAACATCTGTCAAAAACAGCATCTTAAGATCGATCTCAACTTTGAGATGCATTTATTAATACGAGCAATTAGTATCTGTTTTATGGCAGCCCTTTTGGAGCCCTTCCCTATAACTGGTGTAGTTTCTGTCGACATTTCCAATATTCATCTGTGGACATATTGTTGGCCTTATAAATTAATAAATCATCTTGTTATCTTGTTATGTCTTTATAAAGGCTGCTCTAGCGAGGTTATCTATGCGTTAGTCCTCTTATCCATTGGACGGCAATAAAAAGTGAAAAGAAAACTTTTAACTATGTTAAAATAAAAAGAAAAACCAAAAGAACTCACAAACAGTACAGTGCAGTGAAAAAGATATTACATAATAAAATGACGAAACTGAAACACTACAGAAGTGCAACTAAATACAACAGGAACATACTAAACCAATGCAACGTGTGGACGTTTATTTACAATTGGTTTTTCTGACAGTGACTGTAACATGTCATACAGCTGTGATACCTACAACCTCCCTTAAAACCTTGATCAAGACAAACTACCGTGAAATTAAAAGTTGGTAACAACGCCATCTGTCCGCGACGGATCGCAACATTAGCTCGCCGCTAGCGCCATCTATTAGTGGCAGTCGTCAAACTGACAGACATGGTGGAGGACACGACGCCGCAGTCAGAGCGCGTCTCGGCCGCGGCGGTGTTACAGTTCGCGGCGAGGGAGGCGAGAGAGGGACGGCGATTTGCCGAGTTCGGTGCGCATGCGTTCGCCAGCATCACTTATAATGCTTACGGTATTAATTTACTTACAATTTCATATTCTGCGGCTTGAACACGAGCCACGTAGCGTCACGTAGCGTGTCGCCGGGAATAGAGTCGAATTTGGATCTGTAGCCAATTGACTGCAACTCATATACGGGCTGGCTCGACCAGGGTAGTACCACTCTCTCAGACAAAAGAGAAAAAAAAAGTAAAGGCGAAAAGGAGCTATTGCAGCTGCGTTTCGTACGATAAGTGAGAGAGACGGAATCCCAACCCCCCTTGCTGGTCATGCGGCGTCTATGACTTATTCGTCTGTGGTCTCCTGTCACTAAGCGGCTATATTCGTACATTGAACCTTGTAGCAATCGAGTAGATTAAGAATTAGGTTAATTAATATCAAGCGTAGTTATATGTACATTTATTTACGCAATATAATTTTTGGGGGGCATCCATAAATTACGTGAGGCATTTAGGGGGAGAGGGGGTCGAGCAAAATCTCACCAAATCTCACGTGGGGGAGAGGGGGGTCTCGGAAAATCTCACGTATTTTTTTTTTACCGCAAGAAACAGTGTAAAATTTCAAGAAAACTGGGTTAAATTAAGTAAAACATGTTTCTCCTCTAGAATATAGCTTTTGTAAAATCTCACGTGAGATTGGAGGGGGAGGGAGGGGGTCGAGCAAAATCTCACGAAATCTCACCAAGGTGGGAGGGGGGGGGTCGAAAAATCTCAAAAATCACCTCACGTAATTTATGGACGCCCCCTTATTTGTTATCTTAAGAAAGTCAATGACGTTTTATATAATATACACGACATAGACGAACTAAACATATCCATGAATACGTGCCATATACGCTAGACTTGCTGTTAGAAAGAGATGAATGGCCTTTTCGTAATTTGCCCTGGTCTGGGTGTCACTGGGATCGCCCCCAGTCCATTGTACGGTACCCATAGTACAAGCGTTGCTTAGTTTGGGACCATACAGTTAGTGTGTAATTCTGGCGATATTTATTATTATTACATTTATAACTGCCCTAGGGACAAACATTTTCCGCGCCTTCTGTAATGGTAAAATTGGATAATTAGATTCATTGGTTCCATGCTCTTGAACTCCTGTTTTCAAGGAAACGGCAATTTGTGCCGAGAAAGAAAGAAATGAGCCAGGCCAACAGGCGAACTAGATATATCTAGTCAATCCTCTGTCCGCTGTCCGGGTCAAAGTGGCATAGATAAGATAGACGCAAGAGCGGACATTTGTTTTGCTACTGTATACTTTATTGCATTCTAATCAATACTTAGTATAACGAGGCTATATCTGTACATATGAAGGCTAAAAATGGCCTAAAATGTGCCTGCGCATAGTAGAAAATTGTATAGTTAAACCACCACCCAGAGACTAATTTAAACCACAGACTAATAAGGCAAGACGCCATTTATGTATGAGAATGCAATCGTCTAAAGATTTTTTTTATTAAAAATGGGCTTGACCTCATACTTGCCGCAGTGGCAAAGATGAGATCGACGGTGGAGCGAGCGCACCCAGAAGATGCCTGTTCACCCTACTTTTGAAGAGATTTGGGTTGTATGCACTCGGAAATACAGACGAAGGCAGGGAGTGCCACTCCTTAGGCCCTACTCTTTTACAAACGAAATTCATATACGAAAATACGATATATACGAAATATATACAAATACGAAAAAAACGTAAGAAATGTCGAAATCAATGAGGAACGTAGTAGGAAATACGCGAATTTCGTCCGAAATTTCGTTTGCGTTTGTAAAAGAGTAGGCTCTCTTGGCAAGACAGGACTTTTGTCACGCACTATATCGCACCGTCATCTCTCTCACTTAGTATAGGAGATAATGAGACAATCGATTATCTCGCATTGGGTCTTGTCACGGCCAGCTGTGCTACTAGTGCTGGTTGAAATATACTTCTCATCAAAAAAATCGAAACACCTGCATTCATTTATTGGATGAAAATTCTAAAATTTTAAGGGGACTGGCCCTAAGCAAGTCGGCCGAGTGGTCGGCCTAGTACTAACATCGACATAAAACGAAGCGAGTAGTTCAACTATTTACCGGTAAATAGTAAAATGAAAATGAAAAAACAATGACCACGTTTTGTTTCATACAAATATCTAATAAGGGCACCTCTTTCTTTAGTCTTTACTCTGTGGGTACACCATTGTGTAGACTAAACTGCCAGCTATTTATTGGCGTATTTTTTTAATGATATCAATCTTTGTTTATTTATTTAAATGCCTGAATAGTACTTGCAGTACTGTTTCGATTTTTTTTATGAGAAGTGTAGCTGCTACTCGGTCTCTCTCCTCTTCATAATGTACCTATCAAGTCTTGTCTTGCGTGCTAGCCATGCAGAACGACTCGATTACTTACAGACTAAAATATTAAAACAGTCCCACGTTAATTACAGGAATATATCCAGTAAACAAGCGGTCAGTATCTGCGGTCAATGAGTTAATTGCCTCGCTTAACTAACTCATACTAGTTATATGTTATCTGCGCCCGCGTGCGAGCGAGAGATTTTATGTTCAATTTGTTTCATGATTTACAACTCGCGTGTTTTATATTTGGTGTTATTAAGGCTATTCGTCCACGGCGCTACTCAAAAGAGACTGGTAATTACTACTCCACCAAGCCAACTAGGCGCTCGGATGAAATGCGGCTTCCCCGCCCGCATACCGCCCGCACACCCGACAGGGCCTGCGGCTAACCGTCCGCACACCGCCACCGCCTTTTTAGTGACGTCACATTTGAGAGGCGCCTAGTCGGCTTGGTAGAGTAGTAACTTATGTCGTGTGTCCACTGGCAAGTAACTTCCGCAATTTCTTGCAGAAGTCACTTGCCGACGTGTTTCCACTGACTGCAATTTTACACAACCGTGTACATGTGGGACTTGCAGCAAGTTCGGCAAGTCGCAGAAGTCCACTTGCGTGAGTGTTTACACATTGGAAGTCGCTTGCGCAAGTAAACTTTTGCAAGTTTTCTTGCCAGTGGACACACGGCATTAGATTACAATCATGGATGTATTAGCTCAGGATGCGCTTCGCATGATCTTCCCCTCTAGCTTTTTTCTATAGGTACAGGACCAACAATCTCTGACACGTATATAAAAACTGTTTTCGAAATCGATTTGATCAGAGTAAGTATCGTTTTCGCGGTGTAAGGTGCTCCGTGAAAAATGCCGAATTGTCCCATTAAACGTGTGCAAAGAAATTACAAAAAATAGTAATATACAAAAAGATGGGGTAACATTTCATATGTAAGTATTTTTGATGTAATTAATGCAATTTTTCTATTAAATTCATTAAAATATTAAATGTCATAAGATTCGAAAACATTATCGATACAATTAATCGAGTACGAATTAATCGAATAGTCTACTGTGACCATAGACGAATCTTTTCTACCCTGGCAACTGTATTTTTTATTTGTCAAATAATTGTCAAGTATTTGAACTTTGTAAACAAACGGATAAATACTGAATTACGCGGTGATAAACCAGTCGCAGAACGTTAAAAACGATTTACAATGAATAAATCATTAGTAATTCAACAAGAGAGGTGATTCACAAAGTTTACAGGCGGTGTCTCGCGGAATTTGAGGTGCAAAATATTTTGTCAGAACTCGACCATGTTTACCAAAGAACCGCTGATATTATAGGTATATAAGCAGTTTATTTTACAGTTTTTAAGTTAAATAATGTGTTTATTGTATACAAAGGCAGGCTCAAAGCTTCAGTTTACAGGTTTTTCAGTAAATATACATTGATCGCTTAGAGGTACATTCGATTGAATACACTTGATACTTGCGCATTATTTTTATGTGTTGCTTTCATCTCGACCAATACATAAACTAAGGTTGCTTTATTTTTCTATGTTTGCTTGTCAGTTAACATCGTTACTTAATTACTAAATAAACAAATAATCTTAAAGCATTAAAGAAATTATCTTTTATTGAATTATTTTATTTTTCAGGTAAGAATAGTCGAAAATTGCTCTTTACGATGACATTAATCGATTAATAATAAATCTTCAAGATGACAGCAATGCTGTGGAGACTGATGATGATGAGTTGATGTGGCAGCGGCAGGCCCACGCCAATATATGGATTTATCAGGAGTGGAATATTTAGACCAAGATTAAAATAAAAAAATAATTAAAAAACGCAGTAGCTATGATATGTTTGTTTTATTTTCCTAAAATACAAAAAAAAATAACTAACTCATGTTGAAACAAAAACACCCACTATCGAAACAATTCAGATAAATACGATCTCGATAAATTCTTGATCTTGATAAACGGAATCGAACCTGACACTGCTCCGGGTCCATATGACCCAGAAGCAGGCAGCGTCTGCTACTGAGGCGATGAATCACATATGGCATAAATATATGTATAACAAATATTATCTTATTGACCAACATCAAAGAAAACTTAAAAGTGCTTGCGCTTGCATTATGAATAATAAATAATATGGAAAATAATAAATCAAGTATCAAAATTATTCAGTCGTATTAGTTAATGTTGCAAGAATGATTTTGAATTAAATACTTTTTGATTTGAACAGTGTTGTAGTAGTGTTTATTTATGATTGCAGACCGGTATCGATAAAAATATAATATATATAGTGTATAATAAACCTTGGGAGAGGCCTATGTCCAACAGTGGACGTCTTTTGGCTGAAATGATGATGATGATGACATTAGTATAATAATACCTATTACGTTTATACGTACCTACCTAACAAAAGATATCAGCCAGGCCAGTGGCAGCAGATGGCGCTGGTCGAGTGGGAGTGGGGGGGGATGAAACAGCTTATTTGGGAACATTAGCTACTTATTTTTTAGATAATCTCATTTTCAAGGAACTGAATTGGGATGTACCCGGAATCATCTTGTTTCCGTTGAATATTTACGCCTCGTGAGTTACTCATTATTTCTTGTTCAGCTGTTTCAGTAGAGATAATTCAGTAGATTATAATGACAGCTATAAATGTAATAATGAGTATATGAAACTATCGATATAGCTAATTAGAAATATCGATAGTGGTATTCACCCTATTACACCGATGGTCCTACGGTAGTAAAATTTTGTATGTTGACGTATTAGATCTTTTAGTGTGCGTAAAATATACTAGTGTTGCACATTTCTTTACGTGTGCGTTTATAATGACACAAAATGTTTTGAGTAAGTGTGCGTCAATTTTAATGTAGTGGTTACCTCCCCTCCCCCAAGAATTGACAGAACATTTTGTTCGTTGAATTATGCGCGTACCGGGTCCCTAGTTAGATGGTCTAAGATTACAATACAACAAACCAAACCCGCTACCACCCGATGCAGTGAGCCGAGCGGCCTACGCTCACCACTGCGCCAAGCGGTCATCGAATGAAATAAGCCTTAAAACTGTTAGGTAGGGTCATTCGGGGTTTTCGGCTATGCCGAGTGTATAAGGCGTATTTGTCTGTCTGTGACAGCAGTGGACGTTTTTCGGCTTATTCCGGCAAAAACGACGGGCCCGTTGGCGTGGTTGGTTTAGATTCCGCCTATCACGCTGCAGGTCGTAGGTTCGATTCCTACCTGGGATGTGCATTTGTGTGCATGAACATGTCTGTATGTCCTGAGTCTGGGTGTATATGTATATTAAGTATGTATTTACAAACAAAAAGTAGTATATGTAGTAATATCAGTTATCTGGTTTCCATAGTACATGCTCTGCATAGTTTGGGATCAGGTAGCCGTGTGTAAAATAATGTCAATGGAATTCTGATCTCTGTCCGTTGTTGCAGCAGCCCTGAGTGACATGGGCGGCAGCGGCACCAGCTCGTCATCCTCACACATGTCTCCAGCGTGGCAGGTCAATGACCTCGACCTGGACCTTCCTGGGGAGCTGTCTATGAAGTGAGTTGCATCTTAAGGGGCCATCCATAAATTACGTCACACGAATTTCATGATTTTTAGACCCCTCCCCCCCTTGTTACAGCTGGTCACATTTGCGAGACCCCCCCCCTGTGTGCCGTCACATATTTTTTAAATTTACAGAAATTTTCTAATTTTTTTCGTTGAAAATTCAATTTTCGGTTTTAATACTTAGATATATTAGATTTTTAAATGTGACGTCACAAAACTTAGGACCCCTCCCGCCCCCTTGTCACACAATGTCACATTTCTTCGACCCCCTCCCCCTCCCTTTACGTGTGACGTAATTTATGGATGGCCCCTAAGCTTCTTCAGACTATTGAGTGGTACATGCCGTTGTATTTAGTTTTGGATCCATGATATTTCTAATAATGTAACGTCACGACTTTTATCCCCATTCGGGGGTAGTCAGAGGCTTGAGTGGCCATACACCACCACATTGTGGAGGATGTTAATCCGATGCGATATTCCGAAACGGACTTCCGAATGTATGCGGCGGCCCTTACATCCACATTCTATTACCCGTAAACTCTATCAAATAGTGCGTGTTCCCCCCGCAGTGACGCGCTGCTGTCGCTGCCGTCATTGGCCGTGTTCAAGCAGGAGGCGCCATCGCCGACCGGCAACGTACTCTCGCCGCCGCGACGCCCTTGGCCGCAGAGACGGGCCGACGATAGACAGGTACGCATGCCTTTATATTAAGGCTCTTCGTACGCGGCGCAACTCAAAAGGAACGGGTCACAAACTCAAATCGGGGAGTTATGGCCGGCGCACACCGAGGACGGCAGGGGAGGGCATTTTAATTTTAATCAATCGAATTTAAGGCTTATCCAATCGAAATAAGGTATTTATTTCAATGCTCGGTGATCGACCCTGGAGCATCTCGTGGCAGTTTTCTCGGTGCACCGAAGAGCACGCTGGAGCACCTTATTTCGATTGGATAAGTCTTAAATTCGATTGATAAAATTTAAAATGCCCTCCCCTGCTGTCCTCAGTGTGCGCCGGCCATTACAAACCGCTTGCGTTCCTTTTGAGTAGCGTCATTGGTATTCACCCTAAAAGTGGGCCTAGCAGGCATGCCAAGACAAGACTTGTCACGCATTATGTCGCAACGAGTCGCTCTCTCCCTTTCTTAATGCATAGGAGAGAATGAGACAAAATCGATTTATCTCGCGCTTTGTCTTGTCACGTTTGGCTGTGCTACTAGTGCAGGGGGTATTACCTGTCGCGCAAAACAATGAGTCAAATGAGAGGCGCTTGGTCGGACGTATAGTTGTAAAAACCCCGTTAGCTACCGGTAGTTTCCCAAAAAGTGCGTTAGCTACCTATAAAGTGCAGCTTTTAACGGGGTTTCATCCGACTGCTACCTATAAAAATGCTGTTTTTGTGGTGTTTTAAGTCATTTAATGTAAAAGTTAATAAAATACGTAACTTACATTAATATTTTTAATTTAAACGAATACATTAAAAACACGATTAATACCTACTATACCTACATATGCAGGGTGAATTTTCATCTAGCGGTGGTACTAAACATAACGTGCATAAAGTGCAATAAGTGAAAATCCCCGCACTTTATGCATTAATGCATTTTTACCCGCTGGGTTAAAATAGTTAATAACCGGCTTCGCATCTATAGTCGGACTGTGTCCATTTCTACTAGGGTGGCAGCGGGGACGAGTATTGTTATTCTTCTTAGCGCAAATAACACCCCGGGTAGCCATGGCGACGTCGCCAGCCACCGTAGCCAACTATTCGTATTGAAATGTACGGGAAGTAACACACTTGGCGACAGACTGGCGACGTCGCCAGTCAATACAAATTGTTTGGATACGTAACCGGCGACATCGCCATGGCATCCCGGTGTGTTATGGCCCTTATGGTATGATAAATAAATAACTAGGAGTGAAACGGACATACTCTCATCAGGGACAGAAAATCGGCGTAAAGCAGCTATTACAGCTGCGTTTCGTACGATGAGTGAGAGAGCGGAAGCCCAACCCCCCTTCCCCGTTCTCCGTCCCACTTATAAGCTTATAGCAAGCATTTATAAGCTACGGTAACTGCTTATCATCAGGCGAGCCGTACGCTTGTTTGCCACCTCAGACTTATTAAAAAAGGGACTACCTCTATGGGAAGTGTAAACCTATGGATTTAAGTATAAGTTGACATGTAAAATACCTAAAAATCTCGGAGGCGGCGATGATGCTCGCCACACATCACGCCAGTGTATCTCACGGGGCGAAAAGCGGGCTGCGGAATGTCGCATTGCTACGCTGAATGTACAGGGAGGTATGAATGATAAAATTGATGAATGTGGATGAAGCAAAAGAGGTGTGTCAAAATCGTAGCATGTGGCAATCTATAGTCTCTGCCTACCCCCTTGGGATACAGGCGTGAGTATATGTATGTATGTTGACATGTTTCCATTGATCCTCAGATCACAAGCATGGTGGTTGACAGCGGCAATCGGGACGCCATGGACGAGGGGGGGTGCCAGCAGTCCCCCCACCACGGCGGCAACATGATGACGCAGCATGGTACGTACCTACCTTTTTCTTGACGGGGAGGGATTCTTCGAAAGATACTCAGACCTCTTGTGGAGAGGTTTGGGGTATGTGGGATTCCTACCCACAAAGGCACTCAACCTATAAGAAGGTTATACTGGTAGCGTAGGTACCTGGTATGGTTATATGTGGTAGCTCATATACGGGCTGGCTCGACCGGGGTAGTACCACCCTCTCACAGAAGATTGACGTAAAGCAGCTATTACAGCTGCGTTACATCCGATGAGTGAGAGAGCCGGAAGCCCAACCCCCTTTCCCCTCCCTCCGCCCTTCAGGTCGGCACCGAGCGAGCAATGCCTTTGGTATTGCAAGCATCTATAGGCTACGGTAACTTATTAACGTCGGGCGTGTGCGCTTGTTTGCCACCTCATTCCTATAAAAAAACACATAAATACTACACCACCAAGCCAACTAGACACTCGGGTATAAATATCAAATTATAATAATTTAAGTCAATGATTCCGCGGTCCGTCCACCACGTAGTGGGAGAAAAAAAATGGTATTTTTTTTTTCTGGGTCTCTTACCGCGCCCATTTTGGCCTGCAGCGCCTACAAGGGGGCGTTATCGCCCACTTTAGGAATCTATGGTCTAGTTGGCTTGGTGGAGTAGTATGTTTTGTGTGAAGTATGACGTTGACTTTGTTTGTTCGTGTGCAGGCAGCCCCGAGAGTATGCAATGTCAGCCGACGATGCCGGCCGCGGCCATGATGCCTCTCAACGCATACCACTCGCCAAACGGACAAGAAAATAAGAGTAAGTATACCACACAATGATTTTTTATTTACTACTATAGACTGGTTGCCTCACGCGTGTCAAAATAAATAAATAATAGAAAACCATCGACCAAAAAGTAACTAAAACGATACGATGTTATAACACATTTATATTATGTGTGACGTGACACGGCCGTATCGGCTTGAAGTCGCACTGTGCTCGCGCCGCCCGCACCGCCATTCACTACAAAGCGCGAGAACTTCGCTCGTAATTTGGTCATAACTTCGTCAATTTTTGTCGTAGAACAAAAATGTTTGCACCGTATGTTATGGATTTCTTAGCTCTATAAATCTGCATTCTCAACTAAATTTGTGACGAATCTCCATTACACGCATACGAACGCGGGCACAACATAAAATGTTGATGTATTGTTTATGATGCAGACGCTGGTCTCCTGATGTGTTCGCCCGTAGGGTCTCTGGACGGGTTCCTACACTCTCCCATCCAGACTCGCTCCGACCATAGCTTCAAAGAGGACACCAGGTATTCATATCTATACAAATAAATAAAATTTATGTCTGTTTGTAACGCAGAATAAGGGGCGTCAATGAATTACATTTTGGTGATTTTCCGATGTAAACTGTCTGAAATCTCTATAAATGTGGCGGCTATTGTGGAGACATAGGGGTGGTTAATAAATAAATAAATATCGCCAGACTTGCACACCAACTGTATGGACCCAAACTAAGCAAGCTTGTACTGGCTTGTACTACCTTTTGGCGTCATCGTTGGACACTATCGTCGATCCTGGTTTACAGGAGTAACAGTCGTGGGAATGTGTGGCGGGCTTAGTCACATAAAAAAAAACTTGTACTGTGGCTACCATACAACTGGATGCGATCCCAGCAATACGCAGACCAGGGAAAATTACGAAAAGCCGAAATTTGTCTCAAATCCCCAACCACCCGATGCAGTGAGCCGAGCAGCCAACGCTCAAACCACGCCAAGCGGTCGTCAAATTGGTTCATGAGTACTACACCAAGCCAACTAGACACTCGGGTATAAATATCAAATGATAAATCAATGATTCCGCGGTCCGTCCACCACGTAGTGAGCCTGGGCCAATGCCTGGGCACTCCTGTGGCAGTAGCTCCCACTGCCGTGCTTCGGACGGCACGTAATAGTCGGTCCTGGTTGTTGTCATCTAGACAGCAGTCGTTAAGCCTTGTCAGGACGGCTTGAACAACTCTGACACCAGGTTGGACACTAAGGGGCAATCCATAAATTACGTCACACGAATTTCATGATTTTTAGACCCCTCCCCCCTTGTCACAGCTGGTCACATTTGCGAGACTCCCCCCTCCCTGTGTGACGTCACGTATTTTTTAAAATTTTAAGAAATTTTCAAAATTTTTCGTTCATAATTCTAATTTCTGTTTTAATACTTAGATATATTCGATTTTTAAATGTGACGTCACAAAACTTAGGACCCCTCCCACCCCCTTGTCACACATTGTCACATTTCGTCGACCCCCTCCCCCCCTTTACGTGTGACGTAATTAATGCATGGCCCCTAACCATACGATAAGAAGAAGAAGAAATTCCCCCTACGTGTTGAGGGAGTAGTTGCTCCGTGTATTAACAGCAGTGGGACAAAGGCTCAAGACTCCCCCTCCACCGGAGCCCCTCTACCCCCTCTCCCTAGCTACCTCCCCCTCCACAGGTTCCAGTACGTGCTCGCGGCCGCCACCTCCATAGCCACCAAGCAGAATGAGGAGACCCTCACATACCTCAACCAAGGCCAGCCGTATGAGATCAAGCTGAAGAAACTAGGAGACTTGTCGCATTATAAAGGAAAGATTTTGAAGGTAAAGCTATACAGGGTTAATCTAGAAACATTTAATAAAACAAACTATTGAAGAAATTATTTAAAAAAATAAAAAAGTTAGCCCTTTTAACGTCCCACTGCTGGGCACGGGCCTCCCCTCAATGCGAGGGGGATCACCACGCTTGCCCAGTGCGGGTTGCATTTCACATGTCTAAATCATGTAGGTTTCCTCACGATGTTTTCCTGCACCGTAAGCAAGTGATAATCATATTTAAGTTATGATTCACACATAGATTTCGAAAAATCCAGAGGTGTGAGCCGGGGATTGAACCCAGGAAATTAAGCCCGTAAGACTTGTGCTTAAACAATCGGCTATCACTGCTTGCATTTCACTGAAGAAATTATTATACTATACTATAAAACAAATAAAGGCTCTGACCCCCTATCAGAGGAAGTTCGTGGGCCGGGCCTAATAGCGCCCGGACAAAAGATCTCTTTATTGAATATTTGGTTGCTATTCCTAAATGCAGTTTAAACTGAATTCTAGGCCATTTCATGTGTTCAAAGGCCCATAACTCAGTATCTATTATAGTTACGTATAGTCTGTTTTCACTAAACATCTACATATCAGCTGCCGTATATGTAGTTTAATTATTATTTAATACTTTTTTTAGCCGTGATAACCGATTGGTTAAGCACGCGTCTCGCTGGCTTAAGGTCCAGGGTTCTTACCCCAGCTCACACCTCTGGATGATTCGAAATCGATGCGCGAATCATAGTTTTAATATGATTATCACTTGCTTACGGTGAAGGAAAACATCGTGAGGAAACCTGCATGTCTTACACATGTGAAATCCACCAACCCGCACTGGGCCAGCGTGGTGGATTATGGCCTGAATCCCCCTCGCATTAAGGGGAGGCCAGTGCCCAGCAGTGGGACGTTAAAAGAGCTAAATTATTATTATTATTACTTTAAAAACACTCGGTATAGATAGATATATTTAATTCTATGCCCACACTGATCCAAACATTATTCTGTAATTTTAACCCTGTATATTTGTTGTGTGACAGAGCGTGATAAAGATCTGCTTCCACGAGCGGCGGCTGCAGTACATGGAGCGGGAGCAGATCGCGCAGTGGCACGGCGAGCGGCCCGGCGAGAGGATCGTCGAGGTAACCACTTCATGACTGCTCTTATACAGGGTGATTTTTTCAAGTGTGCGTGGATGGCCAAATCCAAAACTGAGGCATAGCGAAAAGTACTCAAAGGAGTCTCGGGACCGATTTTGATGAAAACTAAAACTGCATTATTGGAGTTTTGAAAAAATAAAAAAACGGAAACGAACTAGTTGATTTTGAAAAAATAACATACTGTATTATTATACCATTCGATAGTGTCGCTGATAAGGAACGAATTCCGGGAAGTAATGACATACAGCAAACCGTGTCTGTTCGTTCCGGCTAATCTCCGAAACGGCTGACCCGATTTTGTCAGGACTTTCTTTGGTTTGCTGCTGTTATAAGGGGTAACTTATGACTTTAGAAAAAAATAGGGTTCCGCGCAAAAAAAAACATTAAAATCCACGCAGACGTAGTAAACGTTTTCAAAAATGTACACACAGCTTGTAAAAAAAAACTAAAAAAAAAACAAGTTGCGTTTTTTTTAATAGCGCCGTTCTTGAATGGCCTTACACACCCTTACACCCTTCCCTGAATAAAAAAATATTCTCCCTCCCACAGGTGGACGTCCCCCTCTCGTACGGCGTGATCCGCGTGGAGCAGCCAGCTTGCTTGAACGCGCTCCATGTCTACTGGGACCCGACTAAGGACGTCGGAGTTTACATCAAGGTAAAACATGCTTGCACGGCAATAGCTCAGTGGCTGGAAAGGACGCCTTCGTAACCGGCCTTCCTTGTTCGACCCCCATCCTGGCCATTCTGGTGCATTTATCTGGTGCAATAATAAATAAATATCGCCAGACTTACACACCAACTGTATGGTCCCAAACTAAGCAACGCTTGTACTATGACTACCATACAATGGACTGGGGGCGATCTCAGTGACACCCAGACCAGGGCAAATTATGGATAGGACGTTTCCGAAAATTGCCTCTCGCGGGAATCGAACCCGCCACCACCCGATGTAGTGAGCCGGAGGAGTAGGATCGCCCCCAGTCCATTGTACGGTAGCCATATTACGAGCGATGCTTAGTTTGGGACCATACGGTCGCCCGGTCTTTGTGTTAAGGTTGGCACTCATCTATCAACTCGGCACCCGACCAGCACCGCCTCGTCGGTCGGCGTCCACTAACTGAACCGCAAATACGTGGACCACGCGCAGACCATGCGGCTTTCACTCGTTGACCACGCGCGGTCCACTGGTTGATCACGTGACGTTTATGGTGTGAAAGCAGCGGACGCTGCTTTCACACCGCGGACCACCTATCGACAACGAGTGGACGCCGAGCGGCGAGGCGGTGCTGGTCGGGTGCCGAGTTGATAGATGAGTGCCGACCTTTAGACTGGCAATATTTATTTGATTAGCGGCCAACTCTGGGGTCGAAAAAAACATTTTTTTTTTCTTCTGGCAGGTGAACTGCATATCTACAGAGTTCACCGCCAAGAAACATGGCGGCGAAAAGGGCGTGCCCTTCCGTATACAGGTGGAGACGTACCTCGCCAGCGACGAGCACGCGCGCCTGCACGCCGCCGCCTGTCAGATCAAGGTACGGTACTTTTATACAGCAGCGGCCAAGTTGTGGCCAGGTTAGGTGGCCAGGTTGTGACGGCTAAGCCGAAGCGGCCAGCTTGTGGCGACATAGTGGCCAGGTCACAGCGGCAAAGTTAATTCGGCCAGACTGCTGTGGCCAAGTTATGGCGGCCAAGTTGTGGCGGCCAAGACATGGCGGCTAGGTCGCGGCGGCAAAGTTAATATGGCCAGACCGCTGTGGCAAGGTCCATGCCGCCAAGTTGTGGCGACCAAAACATGGCGGCTAGGTCGCGGCGGCATATTCAATTAAACCATTTTCTTTAAACAGTTATTGTATTGTCATGTTTTTTATAAAAACACTGGAACGATTTTAAATTGAATAACTTCGTAATTATTTATTTACATTTACATTAAAACCGCTTTAAATTGTGACATTTCTATTATTACACTTACGATGTTTTAACTGCTTTCCAACCGGAATAAAATGTCCACGAAATTGGGGTAAGTATTTTGCAATGGCAATCCTCGTTCGTGTGCAGGTATTCAAGCTGAAGGGCGCCGACCGGAAGCACAAGCAGGACCGCGAGAAGGTGCTGCGGCGGCCGCGGCCAGACCTCGACAAGTACCAGCCGGGCTGCGAGGCCACCGTACTCACCACGGTAACACACGCCCAGGGGTAGCCAATGTGCACTGCATCTGGGGTGCAACTCACACAGCACAAGCACATTCTAAAATAGTAAAGAAATCTAAATAATATCTCTTTGTTGACAGCTGTCAAACGACGCCTTGCTGCCGCCGCCATCTTTGGTCACGACGTCACCGCCATACTCGCCTGAATTATGGTAAGTGATAATAATATAGTTTACCTACTTTTGCTTTAATTAAATAATAAAATAGGAAGAAAGGAAGAAATAATAATAATATTGTGACGAGCAAAATCAGTGACAAAGGTAATTGTAAAAATATATGTAAATGTATTTATATCGTTTTATATTAAATTAGTATTTTAGTAAAATACCAAACGTACCTCCTCTCACCTCGCTCTCCTTAATGCTTGTATATTTTATGGGTATTTTTCAAAATAATGCAAAATCTATGACAAATTAAGAACAATTTTGGGGTGATTAAAAAATGAGAAGTGGCAACCCTGTAATAAAAAAACGGTATTGCGACGCGTCGCTGTAGCGAGATAAGGTCAAATCGTTTACGTAGGTCAAACGACGCGAACGCCAATCTAGCACGTTATTATTAAGATACTTACCTAATTAAATCACTGGTCAGCAGGTTGTATTTTATTTATCGTTGTTCGTTGTTATGTTGTATTTTGTCGTCGTTATTCCCGCTCGCAACTACTCGCAAGTACATTGCTCGCAACTAGTGATGGGATGTTCTCGAGAACATTCTCACCCTCGGAAACTTACTCGTGAGATTTTTTTATTTTGGGTGACGTTATCCTAACTTTCAATTTTGAAAACAATTAAAACCACCATACTTGCATGTTTAATGAGGTTTATGCAAAGTTTAACATGCTTCAGAAGATAAATTCTCGAAAATTCTCACGAGTAAGTTTCCGTAAGTTTCCGAGGGTGAGAATGTTCTCGGGAACATCCCATCACTACTCGCAACCTATCGAAGTAACGTTATTCTATTGTCTAAGTTCACAACACTACTGCAGTTTTATTAATTTACCGGTTTTTTATGTAAAAAAAATGCAATTCGCCAATAGTGTTGAGCAATGAGGAGGTTGAAGTTCGATATTTGGATTTGAAATTTTTGGATCGTCTCCTGTTTTTTCGTTAATTTACCGGTTCACGTGGCGGTGAAATTTTGCCATAGTACAACACTTTCTTTTTTATATTACAATGTAACCACAAAGTAGAAAGCATATAATAACTTACAGTAGCGGCATTTTACGATGGCCGGTTTGACATGTGGGGCGGGGGGGGGGGGAGAAAATTAACCTTATTATAACGGAATAAGACTGGTCGTTTTAAAAATAAGAATGTCAAATAATGAATTTTATTCCGTTATAATAAGGTTCATCCTTTCCCCCTCTCACATGTCAAACCGGCCATCATAACGTGCCGCAGGTATAAATTTATTTTAAAAGTTTTGTAATCACACAATCTTTTCAATCGCACATGGGAATGCCAAAGAGTTGTTATTACCAAATAAGTAAACCAATTGCGCTGTGCCATATGTTATAATATAAGTCACGACTGACCGAAATTTCACCAGTTTTTTCACGAGATGTTTATTTACAGATGGAATTACTTGCTCTTATGTAAATTCTTAGCAGAAAACATATCTCACAATCCCGTTTGGACATATTTGTCATACAATATGACAATACTCTTCTTTTTTTTATAGGACTGCGGTGGCAAAAAAGCGTACGGGCCGCCTGATGTTAAGCAGTTACCGTAGCCTATAGATGCTTACAATACCAAAGGTATTGCTCGCACATTGCCGACCTGAAGGGGGGTGGGCTTACGGCTCTCTCACTCATCGTACGAAACGCAGCTGTAATAGCTGCTAACTCTATTGGGAATCTGTATATCGAGTTATTTAACAGCAATGTCAAAAGCGTTGCCTCACAGAACCCCCACCCGTATACACTTGTAGCTCTCTATTGCCTATATTAGTGGTAATTTACTGTTGCCCATCTAGCGAGACGGCCTGTCCCCGTCCGGCAATTATTGTCAATCAAAAGTTGAAAGGCAGACGCCGTTTCCTTCCTACTAGTTGAAGTGGCAATACACGAGCAATAGCAGACGATGCGGTTGCCTTCAATATATTAGCGTCCATTACTTTCAATATGGTGGTCACAGAAGATTCAGAAATATTGATTTCTTCAGCTATCGTCCTTATTTATTTCATATTTTCTTTATGAAGACCCCAATTAAAAAAACCGTAAATTAACGCAAGATTATTTATCGACATTGACAAGGAACAGCACTAGCGACATTTAAAAATAGAACGAGTGTGGTGTTTGACAGGCATGCTGATTTCAATACTGCCCATTAGAGCTGTAATTAGCGTGCCCATGTCTCAATGTCGTACTATTGTGTTTACGGTTTTTGTCGGACAAGACATGCATTAAGATGGATAACAAAAATGGCAGTGGGTTATGGTGGTCCTCCACGGTCATGTTATTGTTTATTACTGCTTTATTGATACGATATGTTAATCGTTTAATACCAACGACGAAACTCTCGTTATGACTGGTTCATTCGGCATATTAGACCTCGTCTTCATTTCCTACCCTCCTATCATACCTACGACTATTTGTTTGCTCATCAATTGTCCAGTAGAATTTTAAATCTCATAGCATAATACATCAATCTAAAAGTAATTTATCACATTACATAAGACCCCAAATATAAAGACCCATCCCGACACACATTCATCTTGCAATCAAACAGCCGAACATTCGAAACCCGACCCCATTTTAGTAAATTGTACAGTTTCTATATATAGAACCTCCTTGTTATGCCTCGCTGAGTCAGATCTAGTGAGAACCGGATTAAGAGGATGCCCGATGCGGTGCGTTGTAAGCAGACATTATTGTTGACCTGTGAATGCTGTCATAACCTTTGCTAGTGAGAAATATTGTCACTATATTATGCGGGTGACTTATTGAAGAAAGGTCAAACCGATTAGGCAGGGCTTTCCTTTTTAAAATCTATATGAATAACTCTCGTAGGCGCTTTGAATTATAATTATTTATTTATGTTTTAGTAGGTAGCTCCTGACTTTATTGGGCTATGTTCCTTAATTTATCCTGTTCATTTTGTAGGTAATGCGCTTTCTCTTGTTGTAATATCTATGTCAAAAGAATGTAATGTAGTTACGCCGATTTAATTAATTGCTAATCTGAGGTTTGCTTTCTCCACCGTAATTCAATAGAGAAATTAAGTAAGTACCGGATATCATGAGTTACAATGTGAATGTCAGTTTCCTTTATAATACTTTTTAAAATTTAGATATTTTTTTAAAGTTATGAAGCTAACAATGCCTCAACGTTTGCTGTAGCATTGCGCCATTGCATGCAGTAGTTTTATCTCCATCCTTTTCCACCGTCCTCTGATTGGTGCGCGCTCAGCTGTATGCTGTAACCTATTTAGAATACAGGGTTTGTGCGGGTCGTTGACTCGGTTCACATAATGTTTATGCAACACCATGTGTTGGTTTTCTATGTGAGGATTTTTTGTACTGTTAGTTACATTTGCGTCCTTTTACGGTGTTGTTTTGTCATATAAGAGATTGGTGATGACACCATAGGATATATGTCTCTTCACCCAGATTTTATAAGACTCGAGATTTATTTAAGTGCCGTAGTGTCAATCTTCTGCACAAAACTAACATAGCGAATGCTATTTATATTATTTTCTTTTCTATTATATTGCCCTTGTATGTGAAGAAGCCTGCGTCGAATAGGACACCTTTAAAAGCTCAATCACTCTCATCTTAGGCATTTCCAGGTTCTGCACACCACTTGTCGTATCAAACAAATATGCAATTATAAATCTGTTTTTACGTGTCATCCGTGAAAATCTTACATCTAGATCATGAAGATCAAATCCATCAGCTAATAAACGTTAACAACAGATCCAGTGCGTTCGTGAGAAATTCAGGTTATTATCAAAGCAAGTCGCGACAGCAATCCGGATCGCACCCAGTTCGTGAGCGATGCAGTTTAGAGCCTGACGACCTGATAATGCGATTTGTGCTATAGTGAGATCACACGTTATGCCGTTCAATGCAGATATAGCTGCAAAATGGAGATGCGGCGACCTACTTTCATTTCGCCTTCTTTCATTGTCATTGTACACGTCCATACCTTCTTTCACACATTCCAAATTCATGAATTCTCGATCTGGATAGGCGATAAGTGACTTTTGTCAAGCAAGACAGAGGCAATATTAGGCTTAAATTAGGTTTTTAAACGATCGAAGGGGATCTCCCCTACGATCGAGCTTGCTTTGACATACATTCTTTTTGCTCAAGCTTCGCATTTTGACTTTTCCTGTGATAATATATTTCGTACCTTTAATTCGATGAAACGGTAGCCGAGATTACGGTGTAGGTGTCTGATATCTACTAGTGTCCGACCGAAACAGGATTTTCTGCCGAAACCGAAACCGAAACCGAATCTTCGGCACCTGTTTTAGGTTCGGCCGAAACCGAAACCGAACCTTTTTTAGACAAGTTAAAAATCTTTTGTTTACTGAAATTAGGCTTATTTTATACCCTTATATTGACAGTTAGAAATGTTAGAATGTGTTAAATGAATTAAAAAACAATAACTGAAGTATGTGAAAATATAATAATTAATAAAAAAAAAAAATTTTTTATATATTAATGCTCTGATTAAAATAAACACAAAATAACAATTATGTTAACACTTCTTGTAACAAAAATTTGTCAATAATCAACACTTACATTATAAAAAAGAACCTCATTATTTAGAGTATTTCGATTGCGTTTATAATCACAACATGTTTAAGACTAAATTCAACATTAATTGAGATCATTCGAAATTTTAATTGCAGTTGGTAATTTAGGGTTTTTGTGGGATTTTCATATTATTTTATAATTTTGGGGTGGCAATCGTAATTGTAATATATTAAACCCCCGTTTTCATTTTCTACTTAAGTAGATAGGTATGTCACGTTCAGATCGATTCTCAAAAATATACGGACAACAGCAATAAAAAATTATGTATCTGAAGGTCACACACAGCTAAATCATAGCTGGTAGTTGTTTGGGTAATTTAAAACCTCATCCAACAACAATAACCTAAAACAAATATACTGTAACATAAGTAACAAATAAATGATGAATGTGTGAATCAAATATAATATAATATAATATAACCTCTTTCTTTTACATACTTAATTCTCATCATTCATAAATCCGAGTTAATAACTCAACGGAAAGAACTTCAATGCTTAATAAAGGCCAATAAAGCGAGAAATAACACTAAACTCACAAAACAATCACGCCGGACCGGCCGGCGATCTGACAGCTGACGATGCGCGATGGCGGATGCAACGCGAGACACGAACTCTCCCGAAATCAACTGAGTGACGCGCGATAATTCACGAACGCAGAGTTTCGGCGTGGCCGAAAGGTTCGGTGGGTTTTCTGCCGAAACCGAAACTGGTGCCGAAACTAGATTTTTGAGCCGAAACTGGCCGAAACCGAAACCGAAACCGAATCTTCGGTCGGACACTAATATCTACACTACTTACCGTATAATCCCTCTATTTATCTCTCGGATTGGATATCGCGTTTACGTAATCACCACAACAATAAAATGCATTTTGCAATAGTCTCGCAACGTGGGTGTTAAAAATCAGCACGACGACGACGTTATTCTTGGAAACCAGCCAATTTATTCTCATGCTCTGTTCATATGTCGTTATCCGTTATCCGAGGTTTACGTTGCATTCTCCCGACCATGCGGAGATGAAGCACTTACTACGATCTGAACGAGCCTTCAAGATTGGCGGATACTTCCCAATAAAACGCGTTTATGTTTCAACAATTTGAAGTAAATAACCTTCAGAAAGTTTAGACAAAAAATAAGGATGTCGTAGCCCACTTTTCAAGTATTTTTGTTATTATTAGCACTAAAATCGAAATGTAACATTGCATTGTATTACAATCCAGTTCTATAGAACAATGACAAATTATTGAAATCAAAACATATGTAATCAATACGATTATCAGGTAAACAGATAAAAATCACGTGCATGTCTCGTGAACGTGAAACTAAATTCGGTTATAACTCCCCATAATAATTGCCTTTTGCACTGCACCTAATCTACCAGGCAACGTGCTAAATATACAGCGCAGTCCATTATTTTTTGTTGAACAGAGGTGCCTGCAACCAGATATAACTAAATCGGCATTGGTTTTAGCGGGCACCCTTTGGCAAATTGTTAATTTATACTCGCAGCTACAGTCAACAATTATAGTATTTTTTATAGTTCGTGCGTCATATGTTAAATGACATAGTTTTACTGTTTTTAACTGTAATTTCGTAACATAGCGTTACAAAATTAGATTCTAAAATATTAAGTCAAGATTATTCTCATGATGATTCCATTATATTTTTGAATAACAGTAGCCAACTTTAATTACAGAGTAACTAAAGGAAAATGAATGATCCATATTCATGATTACCATTAGCAATCCCAGCCATACCCTCATTGAAATCATCAGGAAAATTAAGTAATTGATACATTATCGCCATTAGCTTAATATCATCGACTTAGAATTGGACGCGCTCAACTAATCTGAAATCTATGTAGACAGTATTAATTCTGCTTGTTTTGAAATAAAAATTGCTGTCTTAAATTCCCGATCAAATCGTTTCAATCACCAATCGTAAAATTTCTCATTATTGGATAGAAATTATTACCATTTTATTCCAATGATTTCGTATCTATTTGCCGGCGAATAGTTATAACATTATTTGAGACGGAGGAAATCATTGGGCTTGGACATATTTAACGTGTTGTGTTAGGTCCGGTTAGTGGTTTGTTGCTATAATAAAATATACCTTTGAGTAGTGATGCTCTGTATTCAGTTCAGTTCCAATTCATTATAATAACTGCGACAATTCATAATAATAGGTCATGGTACATGACCTATTAAGAATTGACTCATTGAACTACCAAATATGGCACCAGCTCCATATTTATTAAAACAACAACAAAGTACCGACTTATAGCAGGCTGCGCTCAATTTGAAGTATGATTCGGCTTCTAGTATTTTTATTTGTTTTATATTGACAGATCTGCAAGTCTCAAATAAGCATAATCCTTTTTCGTCTTCATTTGAATAATTTACTCAGTCAGAAAATTAACCGCTTTGTTTCGTTTTGTAACAATAAACAAACATCGCGCTATTTTTAGCATTTGACTGTTTTTACTAAGCCTGTGAGGTGAACAATTGTAGCGTCCATTAAAATTTATTTAAACTAGCTTTAAAGCAGTTTATTGCACAAACCGGGTTGCATAAGTTCAGTATAAGGTGACGCACGATTGGCCACATCCAAATAAAGCTATTAACGTAGCCATCCGGTTAAATGCCGATTCGTCCAACTGTTAAATTATTACGCTCGCATACATCTAAAAATAGCCGCAGAAACAGCTATACAAGGTGATCTGTCTCAGAAAGTATAGCGCAAGAAAAATGAAACCTTAAAAAACCGTATCGATACCGTAATAAAAGTGTGTCACATCACTACACGTAGACGGGCGCGCGATGCACCGACCCGAGCCGGCCGCGGCCTCCCCGAACCGATTCCAACCGGTTTTGATCCAATCGAGGTGCGCGCGCCTCACTACTCAACCAATCAGCGGCCATTTCGCCCAGTCGTTCGCGCTCCGTCTTGTGTCACGCACTCTTTTGTTTCTTATTTTCTCGCAAATATTCGTTATTTTCCGCCGATAAATCATTTATTTTCATTTCACAAGCTCATCAACGTAATCTCGTAACCAGTGAGCGCGTAATTTGCAGTTTTACATTTGCGTATCTGTTTTCGCGGGCAGCTGACTGTTTAATAATGTTGGACAAGTGAGAAACCGAAGCAAAGTTTGGTACTCATTGATATTGTGTTTGTGAGTGGTTGAATCCTGACAAATGGTTGTTGAAGCGGGTTGGAAGCCAGCTATGGTGGTTGCGTGCGGGCGGGCGTACCGCGTTGGATCTGGTGCCTTCATGTTCTTCAACCTGACGAGGCAGGACTATAGCTGACGAGTAATATGCTCGTGCTCGAGCAGAGACTGAGTGCGCGGCATTTGGGGCGCGGGGTTGTGCTCAGTGCACGGCTGGTGCACGGCGTGGAGGCGCAAGGGTGGCGAATGAAATTCTCCCTCCTGAAGGCTGAAGTGGAAATCGAGGCTGATCCGGCCACGTATAGGGAGCTAGCGAGGAGGTTGAATGCGGCGAACGTGCATGTCCGGCCCGCCCGGCGACCACGATTGGCGTAAATATACTTCTTTATTTGAATTTTTCTGAGAATGTTAGCCGGTATTGTGCAGTTATATCTGGCTTGCAATTGGTTTGTTTTCGTCAGCTGACACCGTTTTTTAACTCTTGTTCTAGTCTATAGACTGTTACTTTCTGTCTTTAGGCTTGTAAATCCTGGAATTCTTATCCCCAAATATATAGAAAGTTATGATGTTTGTTCTGGAAATAGTTTGTATAAAATACTTAATGAAAAAAATTACAAACGCACTAGTCGCTCCTACGATTTTCGAAGGTTCCCCTCGATTTCTCTGGGATGCCATCATCAGATCCTGGTTTCCTTATCATGGTACCACCGCTGGGATATCTCCTTACCAACAAAAAAAGAATCATCAAAATCGGTTCATAAACAACGAAGTTATCCGCGAACACACATAAAAAAAAAATATATACGGTCGAATTGAGAAACCTCCTCCTTTTTTTTTAAGTCGGTTTAAATACCATTGTTAACCGACTAAAAATATTGATAAATTCAGTGGTTATCTGTTGTTTTTGGCTAGTCAGTGTTTCCCAAACATTGTTCTGCCATGGCCCGGTATTTTTTCATACTGCCCCTTCATGACCTACTCAATATTTTTTCCAAAGAATCCAAGTATGTGGCCTATATGATGAAAAACTTATCCTGAGGTCTGGTTCCACTTGTTCAATTCAATTCAATTCAATTTAATTTATTGTGTATCATAGGTAAGTACAGAGGTGAACATGGTTACTTAAAATATTTAGCTCTCTATGAACTGCCTATACGGCGTACAATTTTTGCCTGCCTACCTAATCAAATAATAATAATGAAGTAAATGTGATAATAAACTAGAAATGTCACATTGTTGATTTCTATATTTATTTTAAGGTAAACTAGTGTTGAAACCCCAGCTTCACATTTATAGTTTGTGTCACAAGTAGAGAATACAATCCCGAGCATGTTTTTCAATCCCGGGATTATGGGATTTTTGATGCTTAAGCCCGGGGTCCCGGGGCTATCCCGGGATTAGACTAAGTGGTTTCTAGTTGGCATCAAATGATAAAACTATTATAATAGTATGTAATTTCTTAAAAAAAAGTTTTTAATATTGTTGCACACAACACAAATCACAATAATAGTAATAAAAGAAAAAAAAACAAAACAAAAAACCTATTTAGAATTTCGAAAATAAAATTGCAGAAATATGAAAGCATCCAATGTTTGTGTGCTTTGTAGTTTATTGCCAACATAAGCAGCAGCTGAAAACGCTCGCTCAGATTCTACATTGGTTATTATATTTTTCTTATAACTGTTATGACTGGCCTATCACCCGCTTCCGGCTTGACGTCGGATTCTGTGACATCCTGTATGCTGTTTCGAAGTGATATCCACGAACTCCTCCCTCTTCAAAAAAAGGCTCATTTCACGTTTAATACCAAACTAGACCTGTTTGTGGCAATCCCGAAAATCCCGAGATTAGCCGAGTACAGTCCTGGGATTTTCGGGGTCAGAAAACGGCCGGGATCTCGGGATTGTATTCTCTCACAAGGCATTAAAACAGATATTGCTTGATTAAGAAGCGACTGTAGCCTAGGGGCGAACACGTTGGGTTAGCAATCGTAAGGACCCAGGTTCGATCCCCGGTGGGGCATGCACCAATGGATGAATTTTCATCAATGTGCATAATTTACAGTTCGCTTACGGTGAGGGAAAACATTGTGAGGAAACCTACCTATCCCTCGGGATTAGGTAATAGACAGTTCCTGTATACACGGCGACAAGGTTCACCACCTGTCACGTTGGGTTCTGAGTATCTGGTAAATCGTGGGCTTTGAGTTGGTTAATACCTCCACAATATGGTGGTGTATGGCCACTCAACTTTTTCCGGTTCCGGTCGCGAGAAGATCAACATCTTGTCAACGTCTACGAGCAAATATATCAATTAAAAATATATAAAGTGCCCTATCATAGTGAACTTACAGCTAAGACAGTGTAACAGTGACATAATAATTCAAATATCTATGAACAGCGACACAAACGAGTGCATAAAGACTTAACAAACTCCAACTAAACATTAAACTTTTGAGGTTATACAGTAAAAGGAAAACTAAATGTCAAAACATTATCAATAGACAAAAGAAACGACCTACGACTTCCGCCGTTCAGTGTTGCAAATACTAAAATTCTATTAAGCTGCATTCCGTTTCACGCAACGCATTCCGCATAAGAATATTTTGACCACTAATATGGATTCAAGCTTCCAAAAACTTTTTGATAAAATCAAAGTAGAGATGCAAAATCAAACAAGAGAGATTACAGAAAACCTTATGACACGGATGGATGAAAAGTTGCAACCTCTTGTTGATGAAAACTTCAAACTGAAAAACCGCGTAGATAATTTGGAAAAGAAGGTTGAAATGTTAGAAAGAGAGAAAAAGAAGAATAATATAATGATCTTTGGAATGGAAGAGAAAGAAAATACAAACTCTGAATTACTCGAGACAGTGGTAAAAGAGATTCACAAACTAGGAGTGCAACTAGAACCACGTGACGTAAACAAGGCGCACCGAGTGGGCATAAGAAATGAAAGCGGTAAGGCAAGGCCAATTGTCATGACATTAATGAATTCCTGGAAGAGAAATGAAATATTGGGCAACAAAAAGAAGTCCAAAGATATATACATCACGGAAGACTTCCCCAAGCACATCCTTGAGATAAGACGCTCACTGCAAGAGAAGCTCATAGAAGAGAGGAAAAGAGGAAAGTACGCGTACATAAACTATGATAAACTAGTTGTGCGAGACAAGAAAATAGAAAAGAGACGAAGATCACCAACCAACAGCCCGCAAGAAGGAAACTCAAACACTGACTATACCATAAAACCAGCACAAAAAGTCAGCAGGGCAAATGCATTTGATGTGTTGAGACAAAGATCGAACTCTTTTTCAACGAATTCCGGAGTAAAACAATAGCAATCAACACACGGTGCCGGGAAAAACTTAGAGAAAAACTTAGATAAGGACAACAAAAATATCATAAACATAAATTACAATACCAGAAACTATTATACAGCATATTCAAACAATTTAAGAAAAAACGATTCTTCCCCAAGCCGACTGGTCATCGTGGGGGATGTAGACCACGACCCTCCTGAGTCCAAAATAAAAACCCCGACAGAAGTTTCAAAAATAAAAAGTATTGAAAAAAATAAATTCAAAACGAAAAGATACATATCATACATTGCAACATTTAATGTGAGAACACTGAAAGATCCAGAAAGGTTGATAGAACTCGAAAAAGCTATTGAAGATATACAATGGCACATTATAGGCTTATGTGAACTAAGAAGAATTGGAGAAAATATAGAAGAATACCAAAATTACATTTTACTTTATAAAGGTGAAACATTAGGAGCCCATGGTGTAGGATTTTTGGTAAAAAAAGAAATATCCAAGGGAATCATAGAATTTAAAGGTGTGTCTGAGCGAATTGCTGTTCTAAATATTAGATTACCAAACCATAAAGATCCATGGACAATAATCCAAGTTTATGCGCCGACAGAAAAAACCAATGATACTCAAGTAATTAAATTTTATACGGATTTGAATAATGTTACAAACAACACACACAAAAATTGTATAGTAATGGGTGACTTTAATGGTAGAATTGGTGCTAGAAGAATAGGAGAAGAAAAAATAATTGGAAAATATAGTCACGGAGAAAGGAGTGAAAATGGAGAAAAGATTGTAACATTTGCATTAGAGAATAAACTAGCAATCATCAACAGTTTCTTTAACAAAAGACGATCACGCAAATGGACGTGGCAGCACCCCAACGGTCGCCACTTTAATGAAGTAGATTTTATTTTGTCGAATAAACTTAACCTAATCAATAATATTAATGTACTAAATAACTTGAATTTCTCTTCAGATCATAGAATGGTCAGACTCAATATCATAAGCAGCACCCAAAAAAAACCCAGAAAACACTATTCCATTAATAAGATCCAAGCAACTCAGCTATGTAAGTCAGAAAATTTAATAGAACTATTAAAAGAATCATTTAAGAACTCACAAAGACTACCTAATTCTGTCCAAGAAAATTACAACATATTGATTAAAACACTAGAAGAAGCAGCCCAAAAAATTTTAATCAACACCAAAAAATTATCTGATGAAGCACTTCAACTAATAGAGGAAAGAAAGCTTTTACTACAATTTAGACATGACAAAAAATTTAATAAACAAATTGCAGCAATCAGTAAAAAAATAACAGAACAATTAAGAAAAGACAGGAAACAAAAAAGGCTAGATACGTTCAGAAAACACATAGAAAAAACAGGTGGAGTCAAGAAAGCCATGAAAGAACTACAAGAAGGGAAAACATGGATACCATGTTTACAAAATAAAATCAAAGAATCGACCAGGAAAAGACCAGAAATTATTAAGATCGCGACTGATTTTTATAAAGACCTATATACATCTCATAAAGACAAAACAAGCGAAAATATACTTACTGCAATAATGGATGGGGAGGAGGAAATACCAAAAATTATGCTGAGAGAAACAGAGAAAGCTATATTAAGTCAAAAAAATGAAAAATCACCAGGTGAAGACCGAATAACTAATGAACTGTTGAAATCTGCCGTGTCTGTTATAGCCCCTCAGCTAACCCAATTATTCAATTTTATTTTGGAGACTGAAGAGATCCCTAAGCAGTGGACAGAGTCTGTTATAACATTACTATATAAGAAAGGAGATAGAAACAACATAAATAATTATAGACCAATTAGTCTTATGAGTAATCTCTACAAAGTATTTTCTAAGGTGCTCCTAAATCGTGTGACCAACATACTAGACGAAAATCAGCCTAAGGAACAAGCTGGGTTCAGAAGTAACTATTGTACACTTGACCATGTCCATGTAATAAAGCAGGTAATAGAAAAATACAAAGAATATAATCAAATCTATTACCTCTGTTTTGTAGACTATAGTAAGGCTTTCGACTCCTTGGAACATGAGTCTATATGGCAAGCTTTACTGACCCAAGGTATCGAAAAGAAATATATAAGAATACTCCGCAACATCTATTCTCAAAGCTCAGCAAAAATCAAACTTGAGAGAATTGGAGAATCTTTCACAATACAGAGAGGTGTTAGACAAGGGGATCCTATCTCCCCTAAACTGTTTACTGCAGTATTAGAACAAATATTTCGTCAAATGGACTGGACTAGGTATGGGTTAAACATAAATGGAGAACATCTGACACATTTGCGATTTGCTGATGACGTCGTACTGCTTGCTAACAATTCGGGAGACCTACAAATCATGCTTCAAGAACTAGCTGATGTAAGCAAGAGATCAGGGTTATCCATAAATATCTCAAAGACCAATGTTCTTACAAACAGTAGACATGTAGACATAGGACTTGATGGGATGCCTATTGATTACGTTAATGAATATATTTATCTGGGTCAGATAATTTCAGATATAGATGACACAAATAAAGAGATTGATAGAAGGATTGCCAACACATGGAAAAGGTATTGGTCGTTAAAGGAAATAATGAAAAATAAAAATATACCAATAAAGGAGAAAAAAAGAGTGTTTGATACATGTATATTACCCTGTTTAACATATGGATGCCAGACGTGGCCTTTGACTGAAAAAAGTATTAACAAGTTGAAAGTCTGTCAAAATAGTATAGAAAGAAGTGTTTTAGGAATAAGAGTGAAAGATAGAGTAAAATTGATAGACATAAGAGAAAAAACCAAATTCCGAAATGTAATAAACACAGTAAAAAAACTTAAGTGGACATGGGCTGGACATATTATACGTGACAGATCACAGAAGTGGACAGCTACTGTTACAAATTGGTATCCTAGAACAGGAAAAAGGAAACGGGGAAGACCCATAAAACGTTGGGTAACTGATATAAAAGCAGTAGCTGGCGCACTCTGGACCAGACTCGCTAAAGATAGGGCACACTGGAGGACTCTGGAGGAGGCCTATGTCTCAGGACAAGCTAGGAGAGAAGACAGAACAGTTACTGATTCCTTTTAAAAAAAAAAAAAAAAAAAAAAAAAATATTTTATAAGTTGTACTGTAATTCTGTTTCTGTATACTCCTAGAATAAAGGCTTTATTATTATTATTATATGGCCACTCAAGCCTCTGACTACCCCCGAATGGGGATAAAAGTCGTGACGTTATATATATATATTTGCTTGATTACCTACGTGGTTAGCGATCTGATATTTTATTTTGATGGCCCGGTACTAGGTCGTGTCCCACCAAATGGGAAACGTTGCCCTATGTACTATAAGGTGTGTTAATTATGATCCAGACTAACACAAATTGTATGGTCCCAAACTAAGCAACGTTTGTACTATGGCTACCGTACAATGGACTGGGGGCGATCCCAGTGACGCCCAGTCCAGGGCAAACTGTGAAAAGGCAACTTTTTAGAAGAATTGTACCTGATGTACGGAGCCAAGTAGCCTTCATTAAAACCACAAAACCCAGAAGATGATAGATTATGTCAATTTCGTAATTTGCTCTGGTCTGGGTGTCACTGGGACTGCCCCCAGTTTATTATATGGTACCCATAGAGTCGTAGTTTCTGTACTCAAACTCTAGTTCGCCTCAAAGCGTCTTCATCACAGTAAAAAGTAGGATCGTGTGGCAACAAAAAACAAAACAAAATATATGGGACAAGTTTTTGATTGCCGATTTGATTGAAGTTGCCGCTTTCTATCATTTCTAGTACTCAAACTTTAAATAGTCCAATAGAGTCTGCCTTACTGCCCCGTCGCAAAAATCCACCCTATATACCCCATATACCTACATCTATAATGATTTTAATAGTAAGTTTGTAGGGATTGATACTATCAAATGGTTATAACTTATCTTTGACTACGCTTATCATTTACTCATTTACTTCCGTATGTATTTGTATTACATAAGAGATATTTGTGGCCTTGCCATTATCAGAAGGGCAATCTAACATAATAACAACAATTTAAGAATGTACTTCAAACATTGCCTTTGTGGGAAGAACACCGTAAATGTTTAACAAATTACTAGTAAAACCTAATAGTAGGTAAACTATGTGTAACTGGCCACTGTCAGTGACTGCCCACCATCAGTGACTGGCCATCGACAATAACTAATCACTGCTTATTTTAACCGTCTATCACTACATATTATATTTAGTATAAAACAAAGTCCTCCGCCGCGTCTGTCTGTTCGCGATAAACTCAAAAAGTACTGCACCGATTTTCATACTCTTTTCATCAATGGATAGAGTGGTTCTCGAGGAAGGTTTTAGTAAATAATTTGTCAAGATTTTGTATATATTGGCTAAAATATAATGATATTTGTTGGAGGTGTCGGAACAAAATAAGCCATCTGGGAGCTTTCAACGAAAACGCTGCCTAAACCCTATGAGATATAACAAAATGATGTATGGTGGAATTATAATAATAATAAACTTTGCGCTGGCATTACAAAACACTTTAGTTCCTAGAAATGATTTTTAAAACCATGGTAAAATGGCCAAAAATCTCTTTAACTTTTACAGTTTCTTCATAATATCTGTCAAAACTTCCAATTTATTTGGAGACGAAACTTTATAGCTTTATGTTCGGTTAGTGACACCCCCTCAGTGTTGTATGGTTGGCGGTACATCTCAGGGAACAGTGCCAATATATGCTGAGCTCTGTTTATTATTTAAACCTGTGATTAAGGGAGGTAAATAATTGCTGGGAATGTCCTTACATACAACTACTTGATAATTTTCAGCTCCATTACTGATTATAATGTTTTGTTTGTTCCAGTGTTATTCCGAAGACGGTTGCCAGTCCCATCGCGGTCAGCAAACCGGTACTGCCTCAACATGGTGAGTGTCATAACTATACTTGCAAGGAATAGTATATTCGGCCATACGCCGAATACCGAATATTCGGCAAGCTTCCTGGCCGAATAGCCGAATATTCGGCAAAAAGTAAGGTGTATGTAAGGAAGGGAAGGAAAGGAAAGGAAGTAGTATTAATTCAGAGCGTCTTTTCTCTAAAGCTGGGATGGTGTACGAGAAAAAGGAGTAAACTTCTTCGCGAAAATTGAGAAAAAAATGGTCTTTCTGCACCATAATATGTTAAATTTTGTTATAAAGAAGTTGATTATAAACCTATTGACTACTTTAATGATCATAAGAGATTTATATTTTTTATAAACCTACATTATCCCACTGCTGGGCAAAGGTCTCCCCCAATACACTCCACAATACTTCACATATCTCTATTAGACGCCACTTCCATCCATGCATCTATCCCTCCAGAGAAATATATTATACTATAGAATAAATCAATATTTTCTTTCATTGTACTATTTATCTCACTAAAACAATGTATACTTAAGTATTCGGTATTCGGCCGAATATAATAAAAGTAGCCGAATACCGAATAGTAACCGAATATTCGTTGCAAGTCTAGTTATAACCATAGATTTAACACAGCCCGAAGTACTGATGGCCGATGAGGCAGAAAAGTTCTTGAGTGGCGACCACGTACCGGAAGACGCAGCTTGGGTAGGCCTCCCACAAGGTGGACCGACGACCTAGTGAAGGTCGCGGGAAACCGCTGGATGCAAGCAGCACAGGACCGGGCGTTGTGGGAAACCTTGGGGGAGGCCTATGTCCAACAGTGGACGTCTTTTGGATGGTTTGGGGAGGATGTGGGAGTTGGAGGGGGGGTGTCAACAATCTGTCGATTAGGACTTATTAATGCCCCTGCCCTACGCCCCACGTCTTACGAAACACGTGTGAAGAGATCAGATGTTGAAATTCGGTCACCCATCCAAGGCCCGACCGAGCCGAACGTGGCTTAACGCGCGTTGTATTGGGCGTCTAACCAACTAGGCTACTACCTCATGAGTATACTGCAGTGCGAATTATTAATGATGAATTAATTTGTTCACAGCCATTCTTGCCTCCGCAAATCAAATGAAACAGTCATACTGTCAGGAGTGAGTATATTACACATTCAACTATTATATTTTTATTGATAAGATGGTTTGGTCACGTAGAGAGGATGAGTGAAAGTCGATTGACGAAAGAGATATACGGAGCGAAAGTGAGTGGATGCGTCGGAAGAGGGCGCCCAAGGAGAACTTTTCACGACCAGATTAATGGTCTCTTCCAGAAAGGTCAAGTCCGTAGCACCCTCAAACGACGGCAGTGCATGAGAAGATGTATGAATGTGGATGAAGCAAAAGAGGTGTGTCAAAATCGTAGCATGTGGCAATCTATAGTCTCTGCCTACCCCCTTGGGATACAGGCGTGAGTATATGTATGTATGTATGTATTTTTATTGGTAGAAAGTGGTAGAGCCAAGCTGTAGCCAATTCACTGCAGCTCATTAGGGGGCGTCCATAAATTACGTGAGGCATTTAGGGGGGGAGGGGGGTCGAGCAAAATCTCACCAAATCTCACGTGGGGGAGAGCCCCCTCGGAAAATCTCACGTTGTATTTTTTTTACCGCAAGAATCAGTGTAAAAATGCAAGAAAACTGGGTTAAATTAAGTAAAACATGTTTCTCCTCTAGAATATAGCTTTTGAAAAATCTCACGTGAGATTGGAGGGGGAGCGAGGGGGTCGAGCAAAATCTCACGAAATCTCACCAAGGGGGTAGGGGGGTCGATAAATCTCAAAAATCACCTCACGTAATTCATGGACGCCCCCTAATATGTGCTGGCTCGACCGGGGTAGTACCACCCTCTCACAGAAAATCGGCGTATAATTTCTAATACAGCTGCGTTTCGTACGATGAGTGACAGAGCCGGAAGCAACGCGCGAGCGATGCCTTTGGTATTGCAAGCATCTATAGGCTACGGTAACTGCTTTACATAAGGCTGGTCGTACGCTTGTTTGCCACCTTAGAAGTCTGACGAGGGTTTTGTCCGCAGCGGCGACGACGTGAAGGTGTCCGCGCCCGCGTGCCACTCGCCCGGCGCCATCCTGCCAGACCTGCCGCAGCCGCACGACGACCCCGACAAGGTAACAGCCATACCAAACAAACATCATGGATAAACCACCCTCCAGTCTCCGCACCAGGGTCAGAGATAAACCACAGAGTAAAGACTAAAGAAAGAGGTGCCCTTATTAGATATTTGTATGAAAAAAAACGTGGTCATTGTTTTTTTCATTTTCATTTTACTATTTACCGGTAAATAGTTGAACTACTCGCTTTGTTTAATATCGATGTTAGTACTAGGCCGACCACTCGGCCGACTTGCTTAGGGCCAGTCCCCTTAGTAACTGGTCCATGAGATAAACGCATGATTTATTTTTTATCATAATAATAAATAAATAAAATATTGCCAGACTTACACACCAACTATACAGGAATGAATGTATGAATGAATTTGAAATCGTGGGCATCCTTTTAAACGGTGATTCTACACATGATTCAGAATATTTAGGGAATATTAATCAACAAATCAATTTATAAAAATGTATTGGCGGGATAAGGTGTAACAGTTAACTGGTTTGCTAATATTTTTTTATCAATAGATTATTTTTCTAAAATTTTCTGAACAATGTGTAGAGTCATATAGATGGGGAGCCGTAGAAGAGGTTTCTGGATTTGCACGAGCGCGTCAGATTAAGATAAGGGAGATAGCTTACATATTGATAAGAACCTCAAAAAAATATGAGCCCTTAATATTCGTGAGTTTGCTCAGGGGAACCAAAAAAAAATAGACCATCTTAAAATACTCGAACTCGTCGGATTAAGATAAGGGGGATTCATTACTAGCTAAGAAGTGTCAAAAGTGCCAATTTTGCTAATTTGATCGTCAGTCTAAGAAATGGGAGCATCTGGAAGTTTCACTTTTTCATCCCCTTAGATTATTATTATTTTTTAATATAGGACTACGGTGGCAAAAACACGTACGGCCCGCCTGGTTTTAAGCAGTTACCGTAGCCTATAGATGCTTACAAATTCTGACGCCCTCGAGTTTTTTTTATTTTTTTTCAATTTATCATGTTGGAGCATGAAAAGTATCAATATCTGACACGCTTGAGTATTTTTATGTCATTGCTTTTTATACAAAAAAAAAAAAAAAAGAAATTCATGTATACGCTTCCCCCACCGCTGAAAGTGGAAACATCTAGAACAATGTATTCTTCCTATCATCTAATCTACCGAATCTACTAGGTTTGGACGACGCTCGTGCAAATCCACGAATTGCACGCTCGCCTCCCCATCTAATAGTTTAAAAGGATGTCCATGATTTCAAATTCACCTGTATAGTCCCAAACTAAGCACACAATGGAGCGGGGGCGATCCCAGTGACACCCAGACCGGGTCTAATTACGAAAATACGTCGTCAAATTGAATTTAAATGGCGGCTTATTTAGTTAGTCTGTATATGAATAGATGTGTCCATATGGCGCGCATGCCTCACCCGAGCACTCGTATTATGACATTACGTCTATGCGTTCCGACGTCAAAAGTGAGTGCTCGCGCGAGGCATGCGCCTGATGAAGACGCCGCCATTGAGTTGTTTCAACTTTGTATTTGTTTGTTAGAACTGCGGGCTGTCGAAGGAGGCGAGCGCGTCCGAGACGCAGGCATGGCTCGCGCAGCAGCGGTTCGCGCAGCACGCCGCCACATTCACCAACTTCTCGGGGGCCGACTTGCTCAGGTACAATACAGTACAAGACAATACACCAATCATCAAATACTAGCTGTGCCCGTGACTAGGTCCGCATGGGATTTAGGCCCGTATTAATAATAATAATAATATCCTGGGACATTTTTACGCACGGCTACCTGATCCCAAACTAAGCAGAGCTTGTACTATGGAAACCAGATAACTGATATTACTACATATACTACTTTTTATTTGTAAATACATACTTAATATACATATACACCCAGACTCCGGACATACAGACATGTTCATGCACACAAATGTATGTCCCGGGTAGTTATCGAACCTACGACCTGCAGCGTGAAAGGCGCCTCCGCGCTAACCACGCTAACGGGCCCGTCGAATAAAAAAAATAAAAAAATCTATCTTAAGATTGAGATCGAACTTAAGTTGCTTTTTAACAGATGTTTCATACATTAAACTTCAGAAATTCATCTTAAGATCGATCTCAACTTTGAGATGCGTTTGCCCGGGTTTTTTTGTCTTGCATCGGAATCGAACTCACGGAAAAGATGACCTTTATTAATTGTATTTTTTGTTTACAGACTGTCTCGAGATGACATCATTCAGATCTGCGGACTGGCGGATGGGATTCGTCTATTCAACGCATTGCACGCCAAGTGTGTTACAGTTTCTGTTTACTTTTTCCTGAATTATAGTAATTAGAAAGAAAGAAAAGAAAGAAAAACTTAATTACGACTAGCAAGACAAAACAATAATAAATATAAAAAGAAAGAAAAACAATTATCGACTATGCTAGCCGCAAACGGACCCAATTCAGCATGTGCTGGTCAGCAAGAACCAGCGCTGGTCTTCCATTGGGTCCGATTGGCGATTTCACGGACGCAAACCGTTAAAAATATAATTAATTAGTAGCATTTCCTGGTGGGGTCGAGCTTCATAATGGCAATAGGCTCGCCCAAATTGAGATAATACCAACCTACGGCGAAAATTATGCAACTGCACCTTTGCCGACCCCATTGACGAATATAGTCGTGATGGTATATTTATTTATCCATCTCTATTTTTAATTGTAAAAATACACAACATATTCATATTCGCACAATATGAAATACACGACATGTGGAAGCTTATTGTTAGCAATTTTCATTATCCACTTCATCATTATACATATTTTGTTTATTGGTCTGTAAGCTTTCCTAAAATTAAATTACGTGTTTGCGACTCCTCCAGCAGTAATGTGTATGTGTGTGTTGCTCAGACGCATCGAGCCGCGGCTGACGGTGTACGTGAGCGCGTGCGGAGGGGGGGTGGGAGGCGGTGGGGGGGTGTACAGCGCGCTGTACCTGCACGCGTGCCGCGCGCGCGAGCTGCGCGACAAGCTCAACCATCTCGTGCACGGCACCGCCGCCAAGGTACTATACACTACAACACTACACTATAGAGGGGAGCCCATGATGCTAACTGTGGATTTATTCAAGCGTCGCGAAAACCTATTAGATTTGGTAGATTAGATGATAGGAAGAATACATTGTTCTAGATGTTTCCACTTTCAGCGGTGGGGGAAGCGTATACATGAAAAAAATATTTTTTTTTTGTTTAAAAAGCAATGACATGGAAATACTCAAGGGTGTCAGATATTGATATTTTTCATGCCCCAACATGCTACATTGAAAAAAAATATTACTCGAGCGCGTCAGATTTTCAGAGGGGGTGTTCAGTGAAACTTCCAGATGCTCCCATTTCTTAGACTGACGATCAAATTAGCAAAATTGACACTTTTGACACTTCTTAGCTAGTCATGAATCCCCCTTATCTTAATCTGACGCGCCCGAGTATTTTAAGATGGTCTATTTTTTTTTTATTCCCCTGAGCGTACCCCCTTATATTAGGGCTCATTCTGGTTGGAGGTTCTTATCAATATGTATGTATAGTGGTGGTGTATGGCTCCCTTATCTTAATCTGATGCGCTTGAGTAAATCCAGAAAACAACAGGATTTACAAAGGAAATTGCTGGCCGCTAAAACGCGACATTAATGAAATCTCATACAAAGCTGCCATTTTCGCAACGCAGTAACATCGAATATTTTTAGAAAAAGGTTTACGAAATGTTGTAACCATTTTTGAGTAAATAACGTTTGTTCGACAGGAGTGCGAGACGGTGCTAGTGTCGGGCCCAAACGGTGCCCGCGTCCGGTTAACGGACGAGCTCGTCCGGCACATGCCCGACAACTCCACGTACCGGCTGGAGCGCGTCGACGACAACAACGCGCTGTTGCTGTGCGCCACCAACAACAACAACTAACCACTGTTGTTACAACAATCTTAAGGCAGGCGCGGATACAACAGCTAGCACACGTGTCATGATCAGACTTGTCGAACCGAGTCGCTCACGTTATTAGTGTTGTGCGTCACCAACAGCAACAACTAACCACTGTTGTAATGGGTCTAAAGGCAGGGAGCAGAGTAGTAGAGTATGCAGAGTATACGTGGGGAGGTGGGAGTGTGAAATTAGGTATGCGGGGAGGACTCGGGGAGGTTGGGAGTGGGAAAACGCCCCCCGTCTCGCCGCTCGCGTACCTAAGGCGCGGTACAGCGGTTGCGGTCAGACTATAGCACATGGGTCATGACAAAACTTCGCACAGAGTCGCTCACACTTAAAGTACTAGGCGTCACCAACAATAACTGAGCACTGTTGTAGCGGGCCTACAGGCACGCGGGTAGAGCTAGCACACGCGATAGACAAGACTTGTCACCCTTGATGTATTGGAGGGAATGAAACGAAATCGATATCTCGCGTTTTGTCTTGCCACGGACAGGTATTCTACCAAGGCTAGCACTCGCGCCAAGGCAAGACTTGCCACGCAATATGTCGCATCGCTTTCTCTCTTGTTTAATGTGTAGGGGAGAAAGAGACGATCGATTTGTCTCGCGTTTTATCTTGTCACGGCCTGCTGTGCTACCGGTGCAGGTCGAGAACGTCCTCTGGAGAATTTAAGGTCCGAGTTCATTACTTATAAGAAGGTATTTCACTGCGAACGCACTACCCATTGAGAAATGTAATTTTAAGAACATTCTATTATTATTTCTGGCGAGTTGAGCCGACTTAAATGCGAAATATCATAGACAAGAGTTTCTTAGGGTCGTAAGATCAATTGTATTTTATACCACGAGAGATAGTTTAAACTCCCATCTTACATTTAAATCGATAGTTTAAACTCCCATCTTACATTTAATTCGATAGTTTAAACTCCCATCTTACATTTAAATCGATAGTTTAAACTCCCATCTTACATGTAAATTGATAGTTTAAACTCCCATCTTACATGTAAATTGATAGTTTAAACTCCCATCTTACATTAAAATCGATAGTTTAAACTCCCATCTTACATTTTAATCGATAGTTTAAACTCCCATCTTACATTTTAATCGATAGTTTAAACTCCCATCTTACATTTAAATCGATTGTTTAAACTCCTATCTTACATTTAAATCGATTGTTTAAACTCCCATCTTACATTTAAATCGATAGTTTAAACTCTCCACGATTGATCAACTACCATTGATCTTACGGCTCTTTATTTATGAATAACATGGATAGGACTATAGGTTTGTATTTTGGACTTTGACGCCGTTAAGGCCACAATAATGTTTTATTTTTGGGGAGTCTTAAAACAATAGATGGTTAACAACATTACGTCGTATGACTGTGGTGCCGCGTTTGCGGGACTTCTTTCGTGAAACGGACTATAGTCGTTGAATTGCCGCAGTATCTTGCGACCACAGACATGGAGAGGCTAGACAAACAAAGCAAGTTAATCAGATAGTATGAAATCCAAGCGTGCCATCTTTTAGACACCTTACGATGACGATTTAGTGATTTGCCTAACGTAAACAATATTTTCAATCGCTGTCAGAATTACGACTAAATCGATTTTAAAATCGATTCGATGACAGGAATGAGTATACAAAAGTAATAAGCGCGTCACGTTTGCACGGCATTGCAAACTTGCGGCACGCTTGGTCGGACGGTTTGCGTTGTCTAGCCTCTCCATGTCTGTGCTTGAGACACTGCACTTTTAAATAGAAGCACGCGTCCCCAAACTTATAGAAAGTAAAAATCGATTTACAATGGCGTTCTAAAGAAATGTGTGACAATACTGAAATGTTTCCGAAACGTTTTCTGTATTTTTACATCGCGTCAAAAAGCAGCTCTTAAACTTGAGCTTTGAGTATAAATGGATTAAACATTTCTATAAATTTGAGGATAGTTATTATTGCGATTAAAAATAGCACACCAAAGTGGTGCGACTAATCGTAAGTGCGTTTAAACAAGTTTTTTAAGTGGCCATATGCGTTTGGAGTTTACATTATATAGTATTCATCTCATCATTTATACTAATTATATTTAGATTTAAGTTTGTTGTACGTATAGTCGGCCTTTCCAGTTTACGCCGACTGTACTTAGTTGATAGTTTTATTTTTAATTACATATTACATATATGACCGTCATAAAATGACCCGCAACTCCAAAATGGGGCTCCAAAATTCCCCATTGAGCAGGTCAGGTAAATTTTTATCCTATTTTACCTTGACAATAGTCTAAATAGATACACGTAGCGGCATTCTACGATGGCTGGTTTGACACGTTGGGGGGGAAGAAAATGAACCTTATTATGACGGAATAAGATTGGCCATTAATGCGAAAATGAATTTTATTCCGTTATAATAAGGTTCATCCTTTCCCCCTCCCACATGTCAAACCGGCCATCATAGCGCGCCGCTACTGTAGTCAGTATCTCCTCCTTCCCACTCCCCTTTAGGTCGGCAAAGTGCGAGCTATGCCTTTGGTATTGCAAGCATCTATAGGCTACGGTAACTGCTTAACATCAGGCCGGCCGTACGCTAGTATGCCACCTGTCCTATTAAAAAAAACTATCAGTAGAAGAGGATATTTTACTGAATGTCAAACGTGCGGATCATGTTATTGTAACATAGTTTAATGTTTGTGTGTTTAGTTTTTAAATACACTTTTAACATACATACGGCCGAATACTCAAAGGCTACTTAAATATTTAAGTCCCGCTTAGCAGTTTGAGACGTCGTTAACTGTCATTTTGTGTATGGCGCGTCAAAGTTAAGCAGCTCTCAAATTTAAGTTGCGTACGAGTATTCGGCCGTTAGTAGATTAAATGTGTAGTGTTATTTTTAATGTGTGTAAGCGAGACAGAAGTTGTGTCCAAATTCCACCAAATTAATATTATGAAGTATTGACAAATATTCTGTGGAAAAACACAATTAAACGGAGGATAAAAGTTATCTGGTGTTTTTGTAAAAGTAAAAAGTCGGTCCCGGTTGTCATCTAGACAGTAGTTAAGCCTTGTCAGAGGCGAGCGGCTTGAACAACTCTGACACCAGGTACCAGGGAACCATACGATAGGAAGATATGTCTCGCTTGCGATAAAGGCAGCTGCAATACCATAATTAACTTTATTTCATAGCCTTAAGGTTGGTTGTTATGTAATGATAGATTTATCTTTGTTACATAGATATTATTATTTAATAGGTTTCCGAAAGCGGCAATAGTCCTGTGGTTAGCGGGGCCGCCCTCGTATCAAAGGTTCTAGTTTCGAGTCCCGTCCTGACCAGTAGACTATTGCCGTGAGCCCGCTTAGCTCAAGCTTAGCTGGCGAGGCTAACGGAACTAGTAGTGTGATAATCTCACATTGTTAGTAAGTAATCTTTTGTATTAAAAGTATATGAGTTATTTTACCAAATGATATTTTTATATAAGTCTCTAAAAATTCCCGAATTTGGCCATAGGTATGCCATATGCCTTAAAAACGTATCTGAGTTACTTCGAAGAAATTAAACACGACTTATGTCAAGTTTTTCGTGGCGAATTTAGCTAGACGCGCGTTCATTACATGTTTACTATTTACGTTACGTTTCTTGGGTCGGACTGGCTACATGAGTCGATTTCGTATGATATCTATGGCATAAATTGTTTGTTAACTGGCAATCCTATATTGTAAACGGTGTGTTTATTATTCTTAGTACACTCCTATTTGGCTAGTCTGGAACTAAAGTGGGCTATGTAACATTGTTAGTTAAATCCATCTATGAGCATTTTGAACATAAAAACAATAAATAAATCCCGGCAAAAATGGTCTGTCATTTACAAAAATAATACTTTAGATTTTATTGATATTTTTTTCTAAAGATCATTTAGCGCTATAACGCACGAGGAAACCAGTGGTAGCGCAACCAGTCGCTCCACCAACAAAATGTATAGAGCTGTATGGAGGGTATCGCACCTGGTGTCCGATTGGTAGCGCAACCAATTCGGTTTTGGATATCGAATCACCCGCTGGTGGCGCAACCATGGTTGCATCGTGATATCGCGCTAACTGTATGTATTTTGTATCATAGACCACTTTATTCCAGTTTAGCCATTTGTTATATTTAATTAGTGCGAGCACAGACGAATGGCCAACATGTCGTCTGCTCGTCTGAATACAATTGATATTTAAATAAGGTTGCCTTAAAAGTGCCTTAAAGGTACGATTCCGACGCACGCGGCAGACAGCAGACGTCAGTCGGTCTCAAAACAAATTGTGGCGATGACATGTGCCGCGACAGCAGACGGTATTACAATTTGTATGACACCGACTGACGTCTGCTGTCTGACGCGTTCGTCGGAATCGTTAACACGACCTCTGAGGTCAGCGCTGGTTGCGAATACGGAGTATTAAATATTAAAAATACATTAATTTTAATATAAAACATGTTGCATGAACTAGCTTAGTCAAATGTATAAAATTATTATATTATAGTCAATCAATAAATGTATAAAAGACGAATTTGTGTGTTTTCTTTGAAAATCCTATTCATTTAATAGCTGAATAAAAAGAATACAAGATTAGGTAGAAGAGGTTTAGTCCCGTATTAATAAATCGATCTCAAAGTTGAGATCGATCTTAAGACGCAGTTTTGACGTTTAATGTATGGAACATCTGTCAAAAACAGCATCTCAAGTTCGATCTCAATCTTAGATCGATTTATTAATACAGGCCTAGAATGTTTACTTCTGTGACGTACAACGTGCATACGTGCTGAAGAACCAAATTATTTTTCTAACATCTTGTTGGTTGCATAAGTTACGGTGCGCCGGTGTGGGCCGAGGGCCAACGCTGGCGTTATAATATTTCTATGTAAAGCATATCGCACGGTTAGTACCGAGGCCCTGCCGGTACTCGCGGGTGTGCTCCCAGTAGACTTGGAGATTAAGAGACGCGCGGCAATGTACTATTCCACCCGAGAGAACACGAACACAGTTCTTAAAACCGCGCGATCGTATTCAATCCAAAAACTGCTATCCGTGGTGCTTTACAACTGGTCTTCCATCATTTGTAAGTCTTATTTCTGTGGCAATTAGCCTATACTGTTGTTTATTTTATTTTTTGACTCCCGCTTTGCAACGAGGGAAGAGGATAATCTTTTTCCTATCTTTTCTTTTGAATAAATTCGTGCGGGTTCCAAGAGAACTTAGCTTGTCCCCGGGACTTATCCAGGGTAAAACGTTGGCGTCATCTTTGGACACCATAGTCGATCCTGGTTTACGGGTGTGTGGCGAGCCTAGTCCCTTTAAAAACACCTTGTAGGAAGTTTTCAGACATACTAATTTCTTTGTAAATAAATAAAACAAACATATTAATTGATAGCTTATAAAATTTATTAAATATTACAAAAGGCACTGTATCGGACTTAATACTGTTCCCATGCGGTCATGTGATGCGTGAACATTTTAATTTATTTTCTGTTAGATTAAAGCGTAATAAATAGTCGTTTACAAAACCTTTATACAATGTTTAGTAGTTAAATAATCATAACATATACCGTGTGACATGATTCGAACGTTAAAAAGATGGCCGAATTCTGAAAACGCGTATTTTCAAATTTACTGTACTAAAATATTGCAAAGTTTAGCAATTACGAAGATTCTTCAAAGTTTACTTTCGAAAACATAAATCGGAAAATATTCTTTAGTAAAGAGCACTATCTTATACAATAAGATCTCTCTAACTGAAACACTATAATTTGTATGGAATTAATTATAAATAATAATATAAAACGGAATGTAATAAAAAATGCTTGAAAAGTCAGTGCCTAGATTATTATGCATGCGAATGCTTTTAATATTTATATAAAAATATATCTTATGATATAGTATTATATAGTCTAAAACCGCTTGTTAGACTACACATGTATTTACAACGCGTACTTTTTGCCTACGCGGGTACTAATATTAATCCTAAAAAATGTATAACAATATTTAATTTATTTTATATGTGTCGTGTATAATTCCATTATTAATCTCATCAGAATAAATTATTTATTTTCTTCTTTCAATTATGTTTTAGTAAATTATTTGGAAAAATACTTTTAGGTGCTAAGTAATATTTTTTTTAAATAGGTTGTAAATCTATTTTATATTGATACAAAGTTTGATGCCAAACTAAGCATATCTGTACCGTACAATGGACTGGGGCCTATCGCTTCCAGTGAAACCCAAACTGGGGTTAATTTCCGATATTTGCCCGATTTCATAGATTCGATAGAATTATACACGATACTATTCACAAAAAAGATAAATACTTATAAGAAAGCAATTAACAGTTTATTAAACTGGAATGGATTTGACTCCATTATGGTCCACACGAGTTCTGTTAAAATAATTTGGAAATAGAAATTAGCGATTTTAAATTTTCTTCCAAAACATTGTGACTATGAGTTAATATGTAAAATAATAAATAACTATTTACGGTATAATTCTCAGTCCGCTTAGACTAAAGTGTGGCTTAAATATTTTTACAAACTATCGTTTTAAAAAACTACAAATTTTGGTAGAAATTGACATTAAAAACAGTATAAGCCAAGAACATGAATTCACATCTTTACACCTGTTTAAAAATACAAAGGTATGTTTAGCAGTTTTTGTAAATTGGGATCGGATAATTTTACAAATAGTCTATAATAAATACTTTGACAGTAATAAAGATGAAATCTCCATCGTAAAATAATAGTAGATGTCTTAATAAAAATATAAATACGAGCAATCTATGACGCGAGATTGAACAAGTTGCAAGCAACAATACTTTGTGAAAATTAAAAATAAAATCGCAGGCTCTGGTAATAGAAAATAGTAGAAATGCAATTTAAATGGTAGAAATACGGTAAGTGATGGTGGAAATACCACCAAAAAAGATGAAACAGGTACTAAATTTAATATTTCGTCGCAAAATTAGCTTATAAATGTAAAACAATTTACATAACTAGTGGCAATGTATAAAACGTTCGGACTACAATAGTATAACCGTTGGTGTTATGTTGGCAAACAGACTACAGGCGGGCTAATAGCGACGCTATGCACCATTGCCAATGCAAATTATTTTTTCTGATTTTTAGCAGAATCCTAATTGCAGCAATTCTACTAAATTTCTAGAAAATAGTCACAAATTTTACGCTATTCGTGACATTCAGAAATTTAGCGGATTCTGTTGGAGGGTTGGAAAAATGAATTGCTTTTGCTGAATTGCTGCAATTTTGCATAGTGTCACTATTAGCCCCGCAGTACTCGGGAGTAAATATTACACATCGGATTTAAAAAATAGATAATAAATTATCTTCGGCTTTATGTAGCGTCATCTATGAGTGAAAGAGACGACGCTCTACAATGCCATTTATCTCTTTCTAGAGTGTAATGTGTCATATTTAGTGCCGGGTACTGTAACAGTATTTCCATCCTTCTCATAGTTATAATATATGAACGAGATAGATATACTTTCATCATGCTACCAATTCAAAAGACGGTAAGTAATAATCATAAAAATGTTAAAAGTCAGCGATAAAACATGTGATTTTTTATATTTAATTATTTGTTTATGAAAATTGGTCCAGCCATAAAATATGTTTTAAAACGTTCATAAGACAATTTCCATGATATGGTCATACTCAAATACACATATGGTTAACATAACGTAACCAATCGCTACTGACAACTTTATGAATCATAAGGTTGCTTGTCACCAAAAATATATTGTTAAAACTCAGTTCTCGAGGGCAAATAAGGCAAACATACATATCTACAACCGTAGTACTGGGTTTTCGTTTGTCAACCTAAAATAACCAGTCACTACTATAACTAATTCACAAGTTTACTTGATTCAGTCATTAAATAGCGTTACACGCAGGCAATTACTTGCGTCCACAGTAGCGGCACGTTACGATGGCCGGTTTGACATGTGGGGAAGAAAATGAACCTTATTATAACGGAATGAAACTGGCCGTTTAAAAAAAAAAATGACAAAATTTAATGCGAAAATGAATCTTATTCCGTTATTGGGTGATATCCTGTAATTGGCGAAGAAATATTGTATATGCACACTCTATATCTTTGTAATTAATAAGCTGTTGGAAGGCCGAATAAATAAATAAATAATAAGGTTCATCCTTTCCCCCTCCCACATGTCAAACCGGCCTTCGTAGTGTGCCGCTAATATATGTAGTAACAATAAGAAAAAATGTGGTTGATGGTAAATATAGAGATAACCAGTTGCTACAAAGTTCAGAGGGGCAAGTGAGAAAGGAACCCAGGAAGAATAAATCCTAATGGTCAGTTCATACAGAACGGAAAAATGACAGCAATTTACTGGCTCCGTTGAAAACAGGACCATATTACCATAGTCTAAAGCAGCCATAAGCAGCATAATTTACAGTTCGCTGACGGTGAGGGAAAACATCGTGAGGAAACCTACCTATCCCTCGGGATTATGTAATAGTCAGTTCCTGTATACACGGCGACAAGGTTCACCACCTGTCACGTTGGGTTCTGACTATCTGGTGAAACGTGGGCTTTGAGTTGGTAATTACCTCCACAATGTGGTGGTGTATGGCCACTCAAGCCTCTGACTACCCCCGAATGGGGATAAAAGTCGTGACGTTACACATTAAAGCAGCCATGTCAAATATGTGGCCCGCGGGCCGCAAGTGGCCCACTGAACATATTCCTGCGGCCCGAATCAATTACATTATACGGTCTTCATGCTTTTGGCCCACTAGTGAATTTGAGATTGACACGGCTGCCCCTCTAGACAAGTGGCTGACGTCTACAAGCGTTCCTTCAAATCGCTACGCTTCATGTATGGAAATGACATAAGTCACATGATCTATAGCAACTTGTAATGTCATTTCCATACATTGTGAAGTCTATTCTATTCTATTCGATTAGCGTTCATGCCACTTGTCTGGGCTGGTCTAAAGTAGAAAATTATCTGAATATCGACGCAGTCGGCTCGCGTATACTCGCAACTTGGTCGCGCTTCTTCGCGGCTAGAAAAGGCTAGCCTGCGCGACGATTTTTCCGTTCTGTCTGAACTGACCCTAATGGAGAGTGGTAGTGCGTGGTTGTGGTTGTGTGGAAGTGCGTGGTTGTGGTTGTGTGGTTATGTGGTTGTGGTCTAGTTGTGTGCGGCGGGCGCCAGCTCCACGTAGTTGGCGGGCAGCATGCCGGTGCGGCCGGTGCGAAGGACCTGGCCGGTCATCCATCCCTCGTCTATCGACGTCACGTTGGAGATCAGGTCGCCTTCGCGGAATGATACCTAATGACAATTTCATTTCGTTACTAACTTTTACTTGCATTTTGGATCCTAAATAAATCTATACTATAATATTACAAATGCGAAAGTATCTCTGTCTGTCTGTTATATTTTTTATCCTAAACCAATTTTGATGAATTTTGGTATGGAGATAGTCAGGACCTTAGAGAAGTACATATACTACTTTTTGTTGCGAAAATAAAACTTGAAGGGGGTGACATTTTTTTTTTTTTTACCAATAATTTCTTGAATTACAAATTCTACGCAGACAAAGTCACGGGCACCAGCTAGTATAAAATGAATATCGCCAGATTTAAACACCAACTGTATGGTCCCAAACTAAGCAGAGCTTGTGCTGTGGGTATTCGCGGGGCGATCCCAGTGGCACCCAGACTGGGGCAAATTTGGTTAGAATCAGTAAATTAATATATTTATCCTTACCTCATCACTATCACTCGCTTCGTAGTCGTACATCGCGACGTATACTCGCTGAAAACAGAAATATATTCTATTATTTGAATGCTGAGAGCGATTTAATTATACGGTATTAATTATCATGGAGAATCCTTTGTGAACAATATCGAGAAAAGACGAATCATAATAAGTCTCCATGGGGATATCCACACGTAAAAAAAATACCTGGCTGTGGTAGTTATCAAAGTTACCTGGCTATTAAAAAAGTTACTTGGTTGTGGTTGTTAAAAGAAGCAATCTGTTGGTGTTGGCTAAAAAGAGGTAACCTGATTGTATTGGGTTAAAAAGTTACTTGGCTGTGGTAGTTATCAAAGTTACCTGGCTGTTAAAAAAGTTACTTTGTTGTGGTTGTCAGAAGCAAGCTGTTTGTGTTGGCTAAAGAGAGGTAACCCGATTGTGTTGGGTTAAAAAAGGTTACTTGGTTGTGGTAGTTAAAAAAGTTACCAGATTTTTTTGGTTAAAAAAGGCTAGCTGTTTGTTGTGGTTGAAAAGGTTACCTGGTTGTGTCGGATAAAAAGGTTACCTGGTCGTGGTGATTGGTTACCTGGTTGTGGTGGTTGGAGGCTTGTCGAGGCACCTCGTTGGCGAGCGGGTCCAGGTCGGTGACGCGGCCGATCTGACGGCTCGCCTGCTGCTGCGGCGCGGACTGGTGCGCTCCTGAAACATTGCATACACATATACAACACACTGCAGTGCCGAATTCGTCAATCAGAATCCGTAACGAATTTAGTTGAGAATGCAGATTTATAGAGCTAAGAAATCCATAACATACAGTGCAAAAATTTTAGTTCTTCGACAAAAATTGTCGAAGTTATGACCAAATTACTAGCGAAGTTCGCCCGCGGTTGTTGTGACGTCACATGGGCCATGCGCGCTTTGTAGTGAATGGTGCGGTGAATGGTGCGGTGAATGGTGGTGAACACATTGTGCCTTCAAGCCGATCGACCGTGTGACGTCACACGTGCCGGCCGCACATTATACAGGCTGAATTTGAAATCATGGGCATCCTTTTAAACGGTGATTCTACACATGATTCAGAATATTAAGGCAATATTAATCAACAAATCAATTAATAAAAATTCATTGCCCCGGTAAGGAAGAACAGTTAACGGGTTTGCTTATTTGCTTACTCATGCAATATTTTTTCATCAAAAGATTTTTTTATTTATTTTCCCAAAATATTCTGAATCATGTGTAGAGTTATAGTTTAAAAGGATGCCCATGATTTCAAATTCACCCAGTATAAAATGTGTTATAAAATCGCAACGGTTGGCCGGATTTCCCCGGGACTCGTCGAGGGTCAAACCTCGGCGTCATCGTTGGACACTGTCGATCCTGGCTTACAGGAGTAACAGTGGTGGGAGTGTGTGGCGGTTATTTTCCCGGAAAAGTCTTTGTTATGGCAAATGTAACATGTCTTTTACGACACGGTTTTTGTAGGACGAGAGTCAAACAAAATATCTAAAATAAATATGAAATGAAACCATTGACAATGAACACAAAGGACCCGACACCAATACGCAGAATATCCCATAGCGGCCTAAAATTCGCGCCAATTATGCACCATGATCGCGTTGCCAATGTAAAACATCCTTTATTCACTTCAGCACTGGGCATGTTCTTAAGAATTCGCAGCAGTGTTCAACGCACTCTTGCGGAAATACCGCATTTTTATTTTACTAGAATAAAATTTACAACACATTTTTTTGTATACCCAAAAACCAAAACGCAAAGAAAATAGTTTCTTTCTATTTATCTAACCCTAAAGATAAATAATTTGTTAATATTGTACATAGTAATTGATTGAATTTAATTCCATTCTCGAAGAATTCTAAGCAAAAGCTATATTTTTGTTTTGGATTAATTTAATTAGTATATAATAAATTATTTGTAAAGTTCAGAGTTACGCAGAAGTTTGTAATTAATGGGGGGGGCGTGTGTGGAGGCGTTTTGTTTTACGCTACCCGAGCTAATGACCACGTATTTGGAGTCAGCCATAGACTTACCCATTGCTTATATCAATGGAGCCAGCTGATTTTTAATCCACGTAAAATAATTATTTTAATATTTTTAGGACAAAACGAAGCACTACACAATTTTTTTTGCAGTAGCTTCTCTTGGTGATACTGAACAAACTAATTTCAATTTTGAGTATACAAAAAATTATATTGTACGCACACAAAACATTTTCATTATGGGCCACCGCAGACTTGCTACTTTTAGCATCGGCGATCGGCGATTTTGATGCTGCGTCTCGCTCATTCGTGCTCGAAGAAACGCGACGCAGCATCGATACAGTCGTAAAATCGCCGGTCGCCGATGCTAAAAGTAGCAAGTCTGCGGTGGCCCTAAATAAGTTTCAATAGCGAATAATTCGCGCGAATTTCCCGCGGCAGTCGATTGGAGCCTGAAAACACACAAACCTCGTTTCCCTTCACTAGTGCTGTTATAAATAAGCGTAGCTGACGCCCTCTGCGTGTTGGGCACTGCCCTGGGCCCATCACTAATCGGGTCATAGTCTTCAATCCTGCCGATCTTCGATTGGGAACTTGGAGGGTACGGACCTGGCTGATAGTCTTGGTATTGATAATTCTGGTTGTAGAACGTCTCCTGTGGTTTGTAGTCTTGGTACCGGTTGGCGCCAACCTGATTGGCAACTGGCTGTTGGTATTGGGTTGGCGGTTGGTATTGCGATTGGAACTGCGGTGGCGGTTGATACTGCGGTTGGTACTGCTGTTGGTACTGGGGCGGTTGGTGATGAGTTGGCGGTTGGTGCTGAGTTGGCGGTTGGTGTTGAGTCGGCGGTTGGTGTTGAGTCGGCGGTTGGTGTTGAGTTGGCGGTTGGTACTGAGTTGGCGGTTGGTACTGGGTGGTTGGTGTTTGGTAGTGGTTCTTTGGCGGCAGGTTCGGCGGCGGCAGGGTCGGCGACAGCATTTCGGTGGCGTAGTTGTCAATTTGTTGATGATAGTCGGTTGGTAACTCTATGGGAAGCGGTGTGGACAAACAAACGAATTAAATACACAAATGAATGAAGGAAACTTTATCAGAAATACCACTAAAGGTTACTGTCAAACTGTTTTGTCTAATACATAGACCAATAAGCTAAAGACGGTAAATGCGGCTGATGTCAGCTCCTTCTTCGTCCTAGCCTTATCCCATTATGAGGGGTCGGCTTCCAGTCTACCCTGATTTGGCTGATCACCGATAGTTACACGGAGCGATTGCCATCTGCCCTCCGAGACCCAACTAGTGGGACTATCGGCAACCTATGGGTAAGACCATTTTTGTCAAATTTTTAAGGCTTCTGACTGCCCGTAACGACTGTCAAAGATCTTCAAATGGCACCCGGGAGCGCCAGCTTAACGTGCCCTCCGTGCTTCGGTACTGAAAAGGCAACGACATTTATAGCGATTTTTATTGTTTTTTATTTTATTGAATAAGTAATGTCCTTTATCAAAATAAATAACATCTAAACAAGTAAATAAAATTGAAGTGTCTGTTTGTGATGTCAAAATAAAAGCTTTTTACTAAATGTATATTACGAAAGTATGTATATAAGGTACTTATAACCAGGGTTGTTACGAAAAAATCACCTTGTTTTAAACACCATGTTTAAAACATGTCTTTACTTATTCGTTCTGTTTTAAACACGTTTTAAATTTAAACAGTTCTCATTTAAAATTTCCTTTTCTGCTTATAACACAAAAAAAAATTGGCTGTCTGTTTGTTCCGTCTAATCTCCGAAATGGCTGGACCGATATTGACGGTACTTTCACTGGCAGTTAGCTGATATTATAAAGAGTAACGTAGGCTACTTTTATTTTAGGAAACATTAACATTTTTTTTTTTATAACAACGCGTACGAATCGCGGGCAAAGCTAGTATACAATATTTCTGTTTGTAGGCTAAATAAAGCAAGTTAAAATCATAGACAACAGTATTGTTTTAGTATAGTATATACAGATTCGTCGTCGTCGAATCTACACGTCAAACAATTTTCGTTCGTAAGAAATGTCGGAATGAATGAGAAACGTAGTAGGAAATACGCGAATTTCGTCCGAAATTTCGTTTTCGTTTGTAAAAGGGTAGGCCCTCAGGTACGGTCTCATATGTAGTGGTAACGTCTATAGCTTATTGGTCTGTGTTAAATTAATTCTGATAAAGTTTTCGTAATGTATAAGTTAGCTACACAAAATGTTCATAACCATTATGAAATCAAAGATTGCACGAGTCGTGACAGGCGCCACTTGCGCGGGAGTCGATTTATAAGTATTTTAATAGCGAGTGAGTGCGCATGTCATGATCCGTGACAATATCTGTATTTAATTATGAGTGCTACACCATGAGAATTGTGGTTTATTTTTAAATGACATGTGGATGGACTAAATGCTTACAGAATATACAGGATCCAAAGAAAGCATGGGCCAGTTGGCAAACTGTATTTTACTTTGGCACAAACAGTTAATAAAAAAATAACATCCTGTACTTTATAGGATGTTATTAGTCTGTAAGTCTTCTGCAAAAATAAATAAACAAATCAATCTAGAGAGTCAAACGTAAACAACAAACTGTGTCAGTTTGAAACTGATCAATAAACATTGCATCTTAAATTTACGAAAGATCATGGCATCTAAGTTTACATTCAATCAATTAAGTTAAATTTAAGTAATTTAGTCCACCACAATAATATGTAATGACCACATCTGATGACCACATAACCACACGTCACCACAAACCATCACAACATATAAGGCGTTGTTCGCATTTGAGTTAATATTACCTGTGAGTGAGAGTAAGTCAAAGTCAAAAACTATTTTATTCATGTAAGCTAGATGTAGCATTTATAAATAGTCAAAAAACAAATATTTTAAGCGTTACCACCGGTTCGTAATGTTGCTTCCCGTGAGAAGAGCCGGCAAGAAACTCAATGGTTAGTCAAATTTAAATTGCGTTAAAAGCACAAACAACAATAACTGTAAACTAACCCCCAAAATAGACAGTTATGGACTTACGCTGTCATTACAAATCACTATTTTTTTTCCTAAAATGCGTTGTAAAACCATTGTAAACTGACTGAAAAGTCTATAAGTTTGGCGGTAAATGTATTGCCATCTATTTCAAAGTCCTAATGTATGAGAGAGACAACAGTAGTTCTTTTTATTACATTTTTATTTGTCGCAATTTGCTTTCTTTCTTTGAGTAAAAATTGAATATCGCCAGACAAACACACTGTATGGTCCCAAACTAAGCTGATACCATTCGAATTTTGCCGAATCTTGAACCGAATATATTTCTTTTCACTCATAGGTCTCAACTCAAATGTGAACTCAGCTTAACGATAACAAAATGAAGAATGAAGAATATTTGTATATCCTCACCGACTATTTCTCCATTCTCGTTGATCTGTCGCTGTTTCTCCATCTGCGCTTTCTTCTCGAGTTCCCCATGGTACGCGACATTACTGATGATTTTAGTGTTCGCTTTGATTCGTAGCGTTTCAGGGTCGTCCGCCACCTGAAAATGAAAAGTACATACATACATATACGTCACGACTTTTATCCCCATTTGGTAGTCAGAGGCTTGAGTGACCATGCACCACCACACATTCACTCTTCCCGATTTCAATAAATTTCAATTGATTAAGCAACACAGGATGAACGAAGACAATTGAAACATTGACGAAAAAGTTACGCAATCGCCCCGCAGATGTGTGACGGGATCACAGAGTAAAGACTAAAGAAAGAGGTGCCCTTATTAGATATTTGTATGAAACAAAACGTGGTCATTGTTTTTTCATTTTCATTATACTATTTACCGGTAAATAGTTGAACTACTCGCTTTGTTTTATGTCGATGTTAGTACTAGGCCGACCACTCGGCCGACTTGCTTAGGGCCAGTCTCCTTAGTAACTGGTCCATGGACGGGATGGTGTGGCATTTTTCTTACAGTTTCATACATTACAACTGGTGCGTGCGTGCGCACCTCACGTCACGACACGCACCTGAGGGCCTACTCTTTTACAAACGAAAACGAAATTTCGGACGAAATTTCGCGTATTTCCTACTACGTTTCTCATTCATTTTGCCATTTCTTACGTAATTTTTTGACGAAGTTTCGTTTTCGTTTGGAAAAGAGTAGGCCCTCTTGTGTGTCCCGGCCTTTACAGCATGTTTGGACGTACCTGCGTGAATTTCCCCTTGCTCTTCTCGAAGGCGGCGTGATACGTGACATTACTCTGCAGTTTCGTGTTCTCCGCTATCCGCTTTAGCTCAGGTGTCTCCGCCATCGTCGTGGGCTTCGCTTTCGGCACGTGCCTGGAATACAATAATATTACCATTAATTGTATATTACAACATATGACGGTGAGGGAAAACATCGTGAGGAAACCTACCTATCCCTCGGGATTAGGTAATAGTCAGTTCCTGTATACACGGCGACACGGTTCACCACCTGTCACGTTGGGTTCTGACTATCTGGTGAAACGTGGGCTTTGAGTTGGTTAATACCTCCACAATGTGGTGGTGTATGGCCAGTCAAGCCTCTGACTACCCCCGAATGGGGATAAAAGTCGTGACGTTACGTTACACACATATTACATTTGTAATGGAAATGTTAATTAATAAAGTAATTTAATTTTTGTATGCCGTATGGCAGTACATAGCATGCGCAAATAATAAATTCGTAACACCGTAATGTATAGAACCTATGTACACAAATAAACGATTTGATTTGATTGAATCCAATCACATATTACCAATTGACTTCTTCTTATGGTATGGTTCTCTGGTACCTGGTGTCAGAGTTGTTCAAGCCGCCCGAAGGCCTCTGATATGGCTTAACGACTGCTGCCTAGATGAAAACAACCGGGACCGACTTTACATGCACGGAGACGCTCAGTTCAAATGCCACTAAATGGTCACCCATCTCAGACTGACCTTGCCAAGCGTTGCTTAACCTCCGATCGTTTACCGATCAGTGATTGCAGCTGGCTAGCAGTGCCTCCAATTGACCGCAGCTCATATACGGACTGGCTCGACCGGGGTAGTACCACCCTCTCACAGAAGATCGGCGTAAAGTAGCCATAACAGCTGCGTTTCGTACGTGAGAGAACCGGAAGCCCAAACCCCCTACCCCTCCCTCCGTCCCACTCTAGCTATATCCTCCTGGACACCACACTCCCATCTATAGGCTACGGTAACTGCGGCATCAGGCGGGCCTTATGTTTATTCGCCACGTAAAAACACAAAGAAACATCAAACAATAGGTTACTGCTCTAACGGCCCGTTAGTGTGTTGGTGAACATGGCCTTAATTCGCCAGTGTGTGTTTAACAACGTATCAAAACCAGCAATTAATACCAATTACAAATAACAAGGTGTATAATAAACTAGGTATTTGCGTTCAATCGATGGACGGACGCAAAAAGCAATGTTTTCGCCAGGTAGCCGGTAAAAGTTAATTATTTGACTTTCATTTGCACGCACTAGGTCTTGTCGCCAACTTCGTTCAACGACGAAACTAACCTTAACTCAAGTAAAATATTAGTTCAATGACATTACTAAGAAAGGGATATGTTACTGTCCATCATAGTATGTTCTAATTGATGGAATCAGGCGTAACTTTGCGCGACTTTGCTCAGTCGCAGCCCACCCATCCTGAGGATGCCTCGTTTAGAGGCGAAACACGTGTCGAATTTATTTAGGATTCGCTTTGTCTGCGGAGAATTGCTAATTGTTAGGGTCCATGACTCATGACAGACATACTCTCGACTGACAGGGAGTTAGGTCTTGTTGGCCTTTTCTATTATCGATCAATTCATTTGGTTTATAATTTTGGAGGTTGACAATTCCGAGGGGGAGTGGTGGGTCCCTCTCTATAATTGTTTATAGTATGTTCTACTAAGCGGAGTCTATGGGCTTAGTACGACTTAATGGCTGCATCTACATCAGGGATTCTCAAACTATTTCGGGCAAGAGACCCCTTTTTCAGAATGAACAGATACCTCAGACCATAGCCAAATTACTTTAAAAATCCGATCTCTAGTTTGTTTCCTATTGATACAAAATACTTATGTAGTATAAGTAGTGTAATATTGAAAATGACCGTTCCACCGTACTTCTAATTAGGTCATTTCTGTAATTATCGTCTGTGAATATTCCAGACTGTAATAGTTTTCCTCAACGGATATTAGTCATGCTTGTGTCTTTATAACTCAATACACTATTCATACGACATTTACCAACAGATTAACCGTCATCGATGGGGAGCCCAGCGTGCAATTCGTGGATTTACTCCAACGTTGTCCAAACCTAGTAGATTCGGTAGATGAGATGATAGGAAGAATACATTGTTCTAGATGTTTCCACTTTCAGCGGTGGGGGAAGCGTCTACATAACAGTTTCAAGATTTTTTTTATAAAAAGCAATGACATGGAAATACTCAAACCTGTCACTACTACCTGGTGTGTATTGATACTTTTCATGCTCCAACATGATAAATTGAAAAAAAAAATAACTACTCGAGCGCACCAGATTTTTTAACCATACTACGGTAACTGTTTAAAATCAGGCGGGCCGTACGCTCTTCTGCCACCGTAGCCCTATAAAAAAAACTGAGGGGGTGAAAAAGTGAAACTTCCAGATGCTCCCATTTCTTAGACTGACGATCAAATTAGCAAAATTGACACTTTTGACACTTCTTAGCTAGTAATGAATCCCCCTTATCTTAATCTGACGAGTTCGAGTAAATCCAGAAAATCCTTCTACGACTCCCCATCTATCAAATACTCGTACGCTACACAAATTTGAGGGCTACTTAACTTTGACGCAACATACAAAAAATGACGGATAACGACGGCTCAAACTGCTAAGTGGGACTTAATTTGAGTAGCATTTGAGTATTCGGCCGTAATACGACCGCTCGGCGCACGGTCGCAGTGGTTCAAGTGTAGGCCGCTCGACTCACTGCATCGAGTGGTCACGGGTTAGAATATGAGAACGCAACTCAAATTAGAGTGCTGCTTAACTTTGACACGCCATACAACAGACAGATAGTGACGTCACAAACTTCTAAGGCTCGTATTAATAAGTGCATCTCAAAGTTGAGATCGATCTTAAGATGCTGTTTTTGACAGATGTTCCATACATTAAACGTCAAAACTGTATCTTAAGATCGATCTCAACTTTGAGTAGCCTTTTCGGGCGAAGCCCAGTTGCAACACACGTTGTCAGGGTTATCTATAGCGATGTGCCTCGTGAATCTTGATATCGTGATTCAGGATTTCTATGCGGAATCGCATTGTTGTACTGGAGCGTGCACTCAGCGCCATCTATTGGTGGCGAGACGTGAGGTCGTTCCAAACCATTAGTAAGGTTTGACCCTCGACGAGTCCCGGGGACAAGCTAAGTTGTCTTGGAACCCGCACGAATTTAATCAAAAGAAAGGATAGGAGGATTTGGAAGAAGATTATTTCCCTGCGTAGCAAAGCGGGGGACAAAAATAACAGTGAATACTGGTAGCCACAGAAATAAGACTGTTACAACTGGTGGAAGACCAGTTGTAACGCACCACGGACCTTGGCGTCTTCGTTGGACACTGTCGATCCTAGCTTACAGGAGTAACAGAGGGCCTACTCTGTTTCAAACGAAAACGAAATTTCGGACGAAATACGTGTATTTCCTACTACGTTTCTCATTGATTCCGACATTTCTTACGAACGAAAATTGTTTGACGTTTAGATTCGACGACGACGAAGACATCAAACAATTTTCGTTCGTAAGAAATGCTGGAATCAATGAGAAACGTAGTAGGAAATACGCGAATTTCGTCCGAATTTTCGTTTTCGTTTGATACAGAGTAGACCTGCAGTAGTGGGAGTGTGTGCCGGGCCTCGAAAGGTGGTAGAGCCAAGCTGTAGCCAATTGACTGCAGCTCATAAACGGGCTGGCTCGACCGGGGTAGTACCACCCTCTCACAGAAGATCGGCGTAAAGCAGCTATTACAGCTGCGTTTCGTACGACGAGTGAGAGAGCCGTAAGCCCACCCCCCCTCCCTCCATCCCACTCCCCTTCAGGTCGGCAATGTGCGAGCAATGCCTTTGGTATTGTAAGCATCTATAGGCTACGGTAACTGCTTAACATCAGGCGGGCCGTACGCTTTTTTGCCACCGCAGTCCAAAAAAAAACCATTAGTAATAAATTATGTACTCACGCTTCGCAGTAGGGAAGTTTCCCGTATCCTTTGTAGGTCCTCATGTTGAGGGTCATGCCGCACTCTTGGCATTTGAAGCAACCCTTGTGCCACACCTGGAAACAAACATTGTTTTTAGTTTACTACTGGGGGCTTACCACGATTCAATTACAGGAACGTTTTAACGTTTCAGCGACTTTTTGTGCAATGACGAACCTTATTGTCATGACAATAAGAAACGTCATTGCACAAAAAGTCGCTGAAACGTTAAAACAAAACTGCTATAAGAGGTGGTGGTAAACCCCCTGTTCAGAACTAGTTTCTTTGTGAGCTGTTTATTGTAAGCTTCGATAGATGGTGCTAATGTCATTTTAGATCACACTATGGTTTCGTTACTACAGTTAGGTAGAGGTGAAGTTTGCTGCATTCAGAGTTAATGGTGTTTTATTCAACCCCTATAGATGGGGAGCCGTAGAAGGGGTTTCTGGATTTGAACGAGCGCGTCAGGTTAAGATAAGGGAGATTGCTTACATATTGATAAGAACCTCAAAAAAATATGAGCCCTTAATATTGGTGGGTTTGCTCAGGGAAACCAAAAAAAATAAAATAGACCATCTTAAAATACTCGAACTCGTCAGATTAAGATAAGGGGGATTCATTACTAGTTAAGAAGTGTCAAAAGTGTAAATTTTGCTAATTTGATCGTCAGTCTAAGAAATAGGAGCATCTGGAAGTTTCACTTTTTCACCCCCTCAGATATTTTTTTTTAAATATAGGACTGCGGTGGCAAAAAAACGTACGGCCCGCCTGATTTTAAGCAGTTACCGTAGCCTATAGATGCTTACAAATTCTGACGCGCTCGAGTAATTTTTTTTTTTCAATTTATCATGTTGGAGCATGAAAAGTATCAATATCTGACACGCTTGAGTATTTTTATGTCATTGTATATTAACAAAAAAAAATTTTTTTCATGTATACGCTTCCCCCACACATCAACATCTAGAAACATCTAGAACAATGTATTCTTCCTATCATCTAATCTACCGAATCTAATAGGTTTGGGCGACGCATGTGCAAATCCACGAATTGCACGCTCGCCTCCCCATCTACTATCTATAATATATACCCCTTCGGGAAAATCAGGCGTGATGGTGTGTTATCGAGTATTTGCAGTCGGTGCCAGTGCCAATGCCATGCACTGCCATGCCATGCCATGCCATGCCAAATCTACCTACTAAAAGGTAAGAAGATAGATTGACACCGACCCCAAATACTCGATAACACACCATTACGCCTGATTTTCACGAAGGGGTAGGCAGAGGTATGTCTATTACCAAATAGACATATTATTTCAGGGTTTTTAATGCTCCAGGGTTATTTGAAGTTTGATAACGACTATACTACTTTGAAAAGGACTAGGGAAAACAATATACTGTTCATCATTCATTCATTATGACATAATGTATTTACTGTAATTTAGTGAGTCAGCATTGCCGTGTGGAATTTCCAAAGTAAGCATGAATGGTTCACTAATTTAATTACACGTACACACGATGCCTGGAATGCGGATAATTACTAGTATTTAATTACACGAGTGTCCAAAAAAGGAGTGTATATGTTTTCATGGTCCATGTATGTATGTATGTGAGACCCTTTATCCATAACTTTTAAATGCCTCAACAGATTTGGATGTATGGGGTATCGTTAGAATCCTTACATCAACACGACAGAGCCGGCAATAAGTGGAACTAATTTTAATTAGATGTGTCCATATGGCGCGCATGCCTCACCCGAGCACTCATATTATGACATTACGTCTATGCGTTCCGACGTCAAAAGTGAGTGCTCGCGCGAGGCATGCGCCTGATGTAGACGCCGCCATTCAATATTTTTCTGGCGTGATGTAAATCAATTTAAATAAATTATTGAAACAATAAAATCGGATTCATCCTACAATTATTAAACATCGAATTTTTGGGAGGCCTAAAACAATAGAGAGTTAAAAATATTCCGTCGCATGACTGTGCGGGACTTCTTTCGTGAAACGGAATCTACGCATCTCAAAGTTGAGATCGAACTTAAGATGCTGTTTCTGACAGATGTTCCATACAATAAACGTCGAAACTGCATCTTACTTAAGATGCTGTTTTTGACAGATGTTTCATACGGGCGACGTTTGACGACGTTTTGACGGGCCCGTTAGCGTGGTTGGCGCGGAGGCGACTTTCACGCTGCAGGTCGTAGGTTCGATTCCTACCGGTGACATGCATATGTGTGCATGAACATGTCTGTATGTCCGGAGTCTGGGTGTATATGTATATTAAAAAAAAAAAAAAAAAACGTCAAAACTGCATAAGATCGATCTCATCTTTGAGATGCATTTATAATACGGGTCTACATTGGGGTGAAGGCCGACGAAAGTTATTTTAATGTACCGTACGTGTCCTTTCGCTTTCAAGTCCATGAAATATTCATGTGTGGCTACCGTTAATGTATACTTTGAATAGAATATTGAATAATGAGGATAACACCTGTCTGTTCTTTTCTGAAAGCAAACTGCCTGCCAATACTATTCCACCAAGCCACACAGAATGTGTATTTCTTTTCATCAGGTAACAAAATAATAAAACAAATATTGTTCATGGCATTTTTTGCTTTCTGACAGTTTATTTTATTTTTATTTAATGTTAAAAAGGGTATTTATATTGTTGTCTTTCGAAACAAATGTATAAACATACCTAATACCACAGAGTAAAGACTAAAGAAAGAGGTGCCCTTATTAGATATTTGTATGAAACAAAACGTGGTCATTGTTTTTTCATTTTCATTTTACTATTTACCGGTTAATAGTTGAACTACTCGCTTCGTTTTATGTCGATGTTAGTACTAGGCCGACCACTCGGCCGACTTGTTTAGGGCCAGCCCCCTTAGTAACTGGTCCATGCCTAATACTAAGTGTGAAATAAAAAAATAAAAAATATATTTTTAAACTACCCATATTTTTTACTGACAGCTTATTTCGTTGAACTGTCTGTGTAAAAGTTACTCAGTACTTAGTGGTCTATCGAGTTACGTAGGTCTCGTCAGTGGTGGATATTTGGACCAAGTCCCACACAATTTTTCCCAATGTCTTTTAAAAATAAAGTGGGTCCCCATATAAGAAACTTGATATTTTTGACGTTTTTTTCTACGGTGGTACGGAACCCTTTATGTGCGAGTCCGACACGCACTTGGCCGTTTTTTTATTAAAAAAAGTAAGTTTAAAAACTAAAACCCGACTACTGAAAAATCGCGCTCTAAAAAGTATGAAACAAGAAAATATTCTCATCTAGAGGATAGCCGTGGTCCGTGTAGGTCCTTTAGGGCCAAATGGCATAAACACGGACCACGGCTATCCTCTAGATGAGAATATTTTCTTGTTTCATACTTTTTAGAGCGCGATTTTTCAGTAGTCGGGTTTTAGTTTTTAAACTTACTTTTTATTTAATTATTTTGGAGTTATAGGTAACAATATATATATTTTTGAAATGTGCTCATCAAGCTCTTTCATTTGATACCCCACACGGTTTTATTAAAAAATGTTATTTTTTTAGTTCATGACCTTATGTCCTCTAGAGGGCGCCATATGCAATTTCATGTGACGTCACATAGCCTATAACCAGCGCGCCATTAAGCCGCTTCTAACGATACCTCATTTGTCAAATTACGACAAGTAGTTTGGAAGTTAGGTGGGAACAGATGCACATACATACATACATACATACATACATACATACATACATACTTACATACATACATACATACATACATACATACCGGTCAAAATCATAACCCTCCGCCGTAGTCGGGTAAAAAAGTTTACCATGACTACGGAGCTTTACGTAGGCGTGATGTTATTGCATTAAAGTATTGCTATCGAATTGTACCGAATCGCAATTATTGTTTACAGCGCGATCTATTTGCGTGCAATGACTCATAATGAGTGTTGTATTTACGCCCCATTTAATTCTCTTGAGTAATTAATATTGTTAAACACTCAGCTGTAGTATTTTTTATGTGACTAAGATGGCAAACAAGCTTACTACACCACCAAGCCAACTAGACACTCAGGTATAAACATCAAATGATAATTACACCGATCTTCTGTGAGAGGGTGGTACCGGTCGAACCAGCTCTTTAGGCCTACTCTTTTACAAACAAAAACGAAATTTCGGACGAAATTTCGCGTATTTCCTACTACACTTCTCATTGATTCCGACATTTCTTACGAACGAAAATTGTTTGACGTTTAGATTCGACGACGACGAAGACGTCAAACAATTTTCGTTCCTAAGAAATGTCAGAACAAATGAGAAATGTAGTAGGAAATACGCGAAATTTCGTCCGAAATTTCGTTTTCGTTTGTAAAAGAGTAGGCCCTCTTATAATGCTGCAGTCTATTGGCTACAGCTTGGCTAAACCCCCAAATATAACTACGTGAGTCTCTTCTGCAAAGTCTTCATTATTCATATTATAATACATTTGTTCAGACGGTGAGAGAAAACATCGTGAGGAAACCTACCTATCCCTCGGGATTAGGTAATAGTCAGTTCCTATAATAAATTTCTTTTCTCATTAAGTATCTTAATAACTTTAAAAACTTTGTTATTTTTTTTATTCTTAAATTTAAAATGTACTTTGTTGTTGCTAACTAGTGATCGCTAAAAACTATGTTAACCGGTCCATAACTATCCGTGGAAACCTCTAATTGGCTTCATGTTACCTATACCATTGTATAATTATTTTAAAAAGCTGTTGGTTTTCCTTAAATTAAATAAATAAATACACGGCGACAAGGTTCACCACCTGTCACGTTGGGTTCTGACTATCTGGTGAAACGTGGGCTTTGAGTTGGTTAATACCTCCACAATGTGGTGGTGTATGGCCACTCAAGCCTCTGACTACCCCCGAATGGGGATAAAAGTCGTGACGTTACATGTATATAACCTAACACAGTTACATACATTTGTATATATATATATATATTATGTACCTAGTACATTGTTAACTTGAAGATATAGCATACAATCTGCAAAGCGATAATCGCTACGAAATTGTATGTACATTGTTTAATTGTTATTGTTAAAGCTGGGAACTAGGGCGCAGGCTTGCGAAAATGTTTACATAATACTTAGTTGAAGTGGAACTCGAAATTTTCATTCTTACCTATTTATTACTATCGTACTCTTTACCTCAGTCTTTTTAGTAGTGTCCGACCGAAACAAGATTTTCTGCCGAAACCGAAACCGAAACCGAATCTTCGGCATCTGTTTTAGGTTCGGCCGAAACCGAAACCGAAACCGAACCTTTTTCAGACAAGTTAAAAATCTTTTGTTTACTGAAATTTGGCTTATTTTATACCCTTATAATTGACAGTTAGAAATGTTAGAATGTGTTAAATGAAAAACAATAATTGAAGTATGTGAAAATAGAATTATTAATAATAATATTATTATACAGGGTGAATTTTTCAAGTGTGCGTGGATGGCCAAATCCGAAACTATGAGGAATATCGAAAAGTACTCAAAGGAGTCTCAGGGCCGATTTTGATGAAAACTAAAACTGCATTATAGGATTTTTGAAAATATAATATTCGTAGCCAGTTATAAAACTAGTTGATTTTGAAAAAAAAACCACATGCTGTTTTATTACACCATTCAATAGTGTTGCTGATAAGGAACGAATTCTGGGAAGTAATGGCATACGGCAAACTTGAGGAAAGAGTTGAATTTTAATAAACTGCTCCATATTTTGTTGTTGCCTTTAATAAATCATACGTACTTACATTACCTGCACCTTGTTCGAAATTATGCTCAATATTTTTTTTATTTATACTCGCAGTGCAGTCATCTTCATAACATTATGTTCTGATTACAAATTTTCAATCATTTTGATAAAATAATCAGTTTAGATTTAATAGGTAGGTAACTTAAGAGAAATAAATAGTATTTTGTTTAAAATGAGCTCTTTCCTTAAGTTTACCGTATGCCATTACTTCCCAGAATTCGTTTATCAGCGACACTATCGAATGGTGTAATAATACATCATGTGGTTTTTTATTTCAAAAACAATTAGTTCGATTCCTGGCTACGAATTTTGTTTTTTCAAAAATCCAATGATTCATAATTAGTTTTCATCAAAATCGGCCCCGAGACTCCTTTGAGTACTTTACGCTATTCCTCATAGTTTCGGATTTGGCCATCCACGCACACTTGAAAATTTCACCCTGCATATATTTTTTTAATATTACTGCTCTGATTAAAATAAACACAAAATAACAATCATGTTAACACTTCTTGGATTTTTTTTTTGTCAATAATCAACACTTACATTATGAAAAAGGACCTCATTAATTGAGTATTACGATTGCGTTTATAATCACAACATGTTTAAGACTAAATTTAACATTAATTGAGATCATTTTAAATTTTAATTGTAGTTGGTAATTTAGGGTTTTTGTGGGATTTTCATTTTTTTTTTTGTATAATTTGGGGTGGCAATCGTAATTGTAATATATTAAACCCCCGTTTTCATTTTGTACTTAAGTAGATAGGTATGTCACGTTCAGATCGATTCTCAAAAATGTACCGACAACAGCAAATTATTTTACCAATAAAAAATGATGTATCTGAAGGTCACACACAGCTAAATCATAGCTGGTAGTTGTTTGGGTAATTTAAAACCTCATTCAACCTAAAACAAATGACCGTAACATAAGTAATAAATAAATGATGAATGTGTGAATCAAATATAATATAATATAACCTCTTTCTTTTACATACTTAATTCTCATAATTCATAAATCCGAGTGAATAACTCGAAGGAAAGAACTTCAATGCTTAATAAAGGCCAATAAAGCGAGAAATACCACTAAACTCACAAAACAATCACGCTGGTCCCGCCGGAAATCTGACAGCTGACGATGGCGGATGCAACGTGAGACACGAACTCTCCCTAAATCAACCGATTGACGCGCGATAATTCACGAACCCAGAGTTTCGGCCCGGCCGAAAGGTTCGGTGGATTTTCTGCCGAAACCGAAACTGGTGCCGAAACTAGATTTTTGAGCCGAAACTGGCCGAAACCGAAACCGAATCTTCGGTCGGACACTACTTTTTAGGGTTCCATGCCCAAGGGGTACCAAGGGAACCCTATTACTAAGCCTCCGCTGTCTGTGCGTCTGTAAGCGGGCTGTATCTGACGAACCGTAATAGGTAGAGTTGAAATTTTCACATACTTAATGTGTATTGCTGATGCCGCTACAACAATACTTACTAAAAATAAAATAAAATTGTAACATAAAGGGAGTCCCCATACAAAAAACTTGATATTTTAAGCTTTCGCAGTCCTTCCGTCTGTCAGCGGGCTGTGTCTCACGAACCGTAATAGGTAGAGTTGAAATTTTATCAGAATGTGTATTTCTGTTGCCGCTACAACAACAAATACCAAAAATAAAACACAATTTAAAAATAAAGTGTATCCCTGCAGAGAATCACACGTCAATCAGTGTCGCGAGACCACGCGAGACTGAGCTCAGGTTTGCCAATTAGCAAAGTTTTATTGTGCCACTTACGAAGCGCGTACAACAATCTATCTACTTTTTCCATAAAAAATCCAAGTCTAATCTTAACCAACGCAGTTAGTTTAACTACGGCTTATACAGTAAATGATATTGCGATAAAAGCGAAACCTAACTGTACGGCCAGTTGCACCGAGCGAGATTAGGGTCAATGTTGATCCAAGGTTAAGGTATTCTGTGGTTAAGGTTACATCAGTATTGTGAAATTGTTAAGGTACATTTCTATTATGACAAGTTTTATTATATTTTATACACATGGTTGAAATTACATGGGCCTCGAGTCTCATAAAAATTGTTAATTGCAAAACCGGTAGTCTCATATACTTCGTGAATTATAAATCAATTCATTATAAATTTTAAATTCTTGGCGTTCAGCATGTTATTGGCCAGAGGACTGCTAACAGATGGCCGGCAACATGTGGGCCGCCAATGTTTTACGATTTATACTGAATAATTCACATTTTTTTTTTTTTTAATTAAAAATGGGTTTGCTCTTTACCTCAATCTTGCCGCAGGGGCAAAGATGAGGTCGACGATAATAATATCAGGGACAAATAGTTTCGGTTTTAGTTACCTATAAATAAAGAAGGTAAAACAAAAGGTAAGGTAGCATAATGTATATCGTTGATGTTAAATTATTTTTTGCTGTGAAACACCATCATATCATGTCAGCCAAAAGACGTCCACTGTTGGACATAGGCCTCCCCACGGTTTTCCACAACGACCGATCCTGTGCTGCTTGCATCCAGCGGTTTCCCGCGACCTTCACTAGGTCGTCGGTCCACCTTGTGGGCCTACCCACGCTGCGTCTTAAGGTACGTGGTCGCCACTCAAGAACCACAGTACAACACGATATAATTTCTATACACTTTTCAAGTAATCGGAATGCATTTGTACCCTCCTAGGATGTCACAAAGTGACACGCGGGTAGATACGATTTACAATCCATAGTTTCGCCACAGCAAATTCACGTTAAGGGCGATGTACTTAAACACAACATGTGCCACAATCTAACAGTCCATATATAGTCACGATCTTGCATTTTAACCGACGGTTAGCGTTGTGCAACCGCGCCGCGACCTCACTAGCGCCATCTGCGCCTAATCGGGTCAGCTGTGCAGTTATGGCATTCGGTACAATACAATGCTATTGGTGTTATAGTGAACTAGCTGTTCCCCGAGACTGCGCGCGCGCCGAATAATATTAGCAAGAACCTACAGGGCGAAAAGAACATGCTTTCAACATTTTAATACTACCTATAGATTTCATATTTTTCTTCATGAATATCACACCAATTGTATAGCCCCAAACTAAACAACGGTAGGTGGCGATCCCAGTGACACCCAGACGGCGGGAATCGAACCTACAATCACCCAGTGAAGTGAGCCGAACGGCTTACGCTCCATGAAACACAAAACCAAGAGATCGTCAGTTACTTTGAAATGTCTATTTTAGTTGGAAATATGTTAACGTCACCCAAATAAATTTTTATTTACAATAAATTTAAAAAAAAAAATATTGTAAAAGATATGATTCCGGCCAGGATCGAACTGGCGGCCTTCTGCGTGTAAAGCAGATGTGATAACCACTACACCACGGAACCAGTTGTTAAGTCGCTCCAAATTACCGAGCGCATTCGACACGTACTTTCATTTTAGTTTGTATGACGTCATAGTACCGAAGAATTGAAATTTTACCGAAATCATTTATTTATTTAGCTTAGCAACTCCGTCCGCGTCGACTTTAGAACGTCCTGTAGTTAGTTATATGATAATCCTACAGGAACCTAACACTTATCCGTGATAAAAAGTAGCTGATGTCCTTATGCAAGGTCCTGCCTATCTCTCTCTATGCATACCAAAATTCATCAAAATTGGTTTAGCGGTTTAGTAACGTAACATACAGAGAGAGTACTTTCGCATTTATAATATTAGTAACTAGATTTTCATCCACAACGCCTGGTAGCACAGCCGGCCGTGACAAGACAAAACGGGAGATCAATCGTTTTTGTCTCACTCTCCCATGCATTCTGTAAGAGAGAGCGATTCGGTGCGACATAAATGCGTGACAAAAGTCTTGTCTTAGCGCGTGTGCTAGCCCTGCACGCTGACCCTCGCGGCTTTCCTCACGATGTTTTCCTTCTAGCAACATACATTTACCATAGTATAAAATAAATTCTGTTCGCACAATATATTAGGTAGTACTCCACCAAGCCAACTAGACACTCGGGTATAAATATCAAATGATAATAAGTCAATGATTCCGCGGTCCACCACGTAGTGAGCCTGGGCCAATGCCTGGGCACTCCTGTGGCAGTAGCTCCCACTACGTGGTGGACGGACCGCGGAATCATTTACATATTACCATTTATTATACCCGAGTGTCTAGTTGGCTTGGTGGGTTAGTAGGTATGATAGATGGCCCACTCCAATAATAATTTGTTGCCGAAAGTATGACGCAACATTTTGTCGCGTCACGCAAAACAAAAACAATTCGTGCGGCTACTAACTGCGTCTGCGCAATGGATTGCCGAAACATGCATTTAGCGGTTAGCGCTAACAAATGAGGTGTGAAAGTGCAATGCTAACCAACCATAGACACAGCGTTAATTGCGCGCCATTTTTTATTTATGTTATCTGTGCTAGGGAAAAAAATATCAAAATTGGTTCAGGGGTTTAGTCTTTAAAAGTAACAGACAGACAGAGTTACTTTCTCATTTATAATATTAGTATAGCAATGCTTGGCAAGGTCAATCAGAGATGGGTGACCGTTTAAATTTGAACTGAGCGTCTCCGTGCTTCGGAGGGCACGTAAAAAGTCGGTCCTGGTTGTTGTCATCTAGGCAGCAGTCGTTAAGCCTTGTCAGAGGCCTTCGGGCTGCTTGAACAACTCTGACACCAGGAACCATACGATACGAAGAGGTTTGAACACCGAAATTTCAAACAGCTTACACATCAGTGTTGAGCTACTTACCTGTTAAGGCCCCGCTTCCCGGCCGAGCGTTTTGGCCGTCTGGATTGGTCGAGAGCGCACAAACCCCGCCCAATTTTGTTGCGAAAATATCGAAAATCATTCATTGTGACGTGGAAAACTATTGCATAACCAAAATCGAACGAATTTTTTTTGGTATTATCTTTCTCCATCTTTTGGTGACAAAAATAATTAAAAATTCCAAGCCGTTTAGAAGGAGATAGAAATTTTAAGACGAAAACAGCTTCACTTTGTTTTTTTTTTCACATAGTAAAAGAGCATGTAGCACTTTTTTCCTGCTTATTTTTTAAAGATGAGGGTTCAATAAAAACGGTTATATTTTTTTCAAAAAATTTACCCCACTCGTCTAAGAGGAGATGGCCTCCAAACATGCCTCGTTAGGTGCCTATACAGTCTTAATGGACTGACTGGAAGGAAAATATATGTTTACCTGCTAGGTAGGTACTATGGCAAGCGTATAAACCCGCTAAACGCCAGCATAGCTGTGCGTTGAGCCGACAAGAGTCATTGCGCCGTCCGTAGCGTGACGGTATGAGTACAGTGACCAGCTCGCGAGACGCGAATGAGACTCATACTTCGTCCAATCATTTATTTTACTTTTGACATTTGAATGTAAAATGAGATGAGATTGTAAAAAAAAAATCTAATTGCGTCATAATAAGACTAATCTGTCACATCTATGGTTAATTATATAACATAGATAATCCATAATATCTATAGGTACATGTATACAAATAAATAAAACTGAAGTGTCTGTTTTATTAACTACATTGAATGTACCTACGAAGGGAAGTCCTGAATCAGGGAGAATCTCGCGCGCCATCTGTTGGGAGTCTGTCCGTCTGTCTGGATGTTTGTACGCGGTAATCTACGAAACGGCTGCACCGATTTCACTGGCAGTTAGTCTATTTGCACTTAATTCTCCTTCCGGATCGGAAACGCAACCTCGGCTGAGGAGATCTGACAAGAAATTCAGCAGGCATGTCTTTTTACAATGATTGTTGTTTTTTTTAAAACACCACTTGCTTACTGTGTGGTTTGGTCAATATAATAGCTTCAGTGTGCTGCCTTCCGAAATGACTAAATAACAAGGCAAGAAACGCTACACATTGACACTGTTATTTATTAATTTTGAGCTATCAGTCCTAAGTTGATTATATCTTGTATGTTTACTCTTATTCATTACATGGTCTTGGATCACGAAAGCGGCCTTTGGGTATGGGTCATAAATCAGGTTATAAGTACAAAATATTCAAATTATTACTACAGGATAATAAATTCAAAGTACCGTTTAAACAACAATTTAGGGATATCCTAACAACTAATAAAAAAGCGGTCCTTTTTATAATCAACCCAAAAATGTAATAATATCCATAAATTTCCTTAATGCATGGTCTTTATACTCGCGATGGGCACTCCTCATGAGTAATATTAGTTTTGTGATTCAATTTGAGGAGCTCATTGCTTTACATTCAATTTAATCATTTGTCATTTGATTGGTATTTAATTTGAGGTTGCAGCAACCGGTTGTACTAGTAGTAGTAGACTACTACTTACTAGTAATATAGTAGTTGCCGGCTCTTCTCAATGGTAGCAACATTACGAAACTAGTGGTAATGCTAAAATATTGATTTGAAAGATTCCTAAGTGCCACCTCTAGCTTTCATGAATTAAAAAAAAACCGGCCAAGTGCGTGTCGGACTCGCACAAAAAGGGTTCCGTGCCACCGTAAAATAAAAACGTCAAAAATATCAAGATTCCTGTATTTAATATTATTTATTAATTTATTTTAATTTTTAATATTGTTGTTGTAACGCACATATTCTGTGAAAATTTCAAGTCTCTACCTATTACGGTTCGTAAGATACACCCGCTGACAGACAGATAGATGGACAGCATAGGCTTTATAATAGGGTCCTGTTGGCACCTTTTGCGTACGGAACCCTCATTACGTTGACTTTACTATGGACAGAGCAGACACCGCACATTGCTACGTTGTCTAGGGATGAAAACATTGTATCGAAAAACATCAATGGTTTGATGTTCAGAAGTTCAGACTCATCCTAATTTCACAAAACAACACGAGATGAACGTAGTCAATTAAAACATGGTTGAAAAATACGTAATAGACCTACAGACCATAAGGCCATTGCCATTGGCCCAACTACTATTAATTAAATACATAATTCATTATTTTCCCGTTTTATATCAATTATAATTTACACACAACGGTATAATAAGAATTAGTAATATTATACAGTATTAATTATAATATTAACCAACTAGAAAATAATTGAGTTATTGGGTACCGACTGACTCATTTTAATAAATCATTAAGTAAGTTATTATGAGGATAAATACATTATGGTTGAGTGTGAATTGAATCTATCAAACTTGGGGTTTGTTCTGCTCTCTGTCTAAAATTAAGTCTACTAATAGTGGTGCGTTCCATTCACTGTTAATTTTGTTATTTTCGTCCACAAAAAGTGCTAAAAACGATAATAATGATCACTTTCAGTACAAGATTGTGCGAGTGGAACGAGATTTGTGATCGAAAATAACGAAATTAACAGTGAATGGAACGCACCATAGGTACTATAACATTATAAATGCGAAAGTAACTCTGTTTGTCTGTTATGTTTTCACTAATAAACTGCTAAACCAATTTTGATCAATTTTGAGATATAGAGATAGACAGGACCTTGGAGAAGGACATAGGCTACTTTCTGTTGTAAAATAAAACTTGAAGGGGGAGAAATAGGGGATGAAAGTTTGCATGAGATACAATGAGTTTGAGATTTAAAATGGGTTTAACCTTATTGTTACAAAACTTTGAAATCACTGGTGTAATTCTGTTGTGGTTAAATCATGACTTAATGACCATTTTTCCTCTAGTCGGCACTGGCACAGTGACAGGTTTTTGCGGAGTTGTCATTCATCAAAAAGCTGTCGCCATGCTGGTGCCATGCCGGCTAGTGGGAAAACTGCTATTAGTTATGTTTCGATGACAGCAAAGTTACAGAAAAAAAATTGATTGTACAGATGAACATCAGAAAAGATTCAGTTGAATACCTATTTTTATTCAGTGACTTAATAAGTTAATGGTTATCTAATCTCGGAAACTTTGAGTACATAATTTACTTCTTATCACATACATTACGTAGCAAGCTTGTCTTATCAACAGATAATTGGCTAAGTAAACAATATGGCATTTTGCAAATCGAAAAAAAAAACTCCTATATTCTTATGACAACTCATTCAACTTGACCAAGGTAAACCCAACACCTATTTAACCAGTGAGAATCGAGATATGATTTGAATACAATTGATATTAATGTGACACAAGGTTGCGGATTGGCCAAGATGACTCTAATTAGGTAAAAAGGTCGATGCAAGTACTGATATGGTGTTATGGTGAGCCCACAATGATATCAGAGGCAATTTATATAATTTTATGAGTCACGCGTCCGGCTGTATGAATTGATGTGCCCGGCACACGACAATAGTTACGAAAAAAGTTACGTTCGTTTCAAATTTAGAACACCGAAAAATACTTCGTGGTAATAGTTTCAAATCGCCAGGAATTATTCCCAACAAGCATAGATAACGCTATGAACTTTTAAGATGACTTCGAAATTAATTTTAAAAGGAATGCAAGTGAAAATTACCTTGTCCAAACATTTCAATTCCTCAGTCGGATAAACTGTTTTCTCACACCTTGCGCAAGTTTTATTCATGTTGAATGTTTCAAACACAAAAACACAATAAATATATATCAGCACTGGTGTCCAGTAGAGCAACACAAGTTTTCACGATTCACAAACAAAGTTCTGAACTCACTTTTGAAAGAAAACACTCAAGAGCACGATTTTCGTAGCATCCCCGAACGCGCATGCCAAAAATATGACAAATGGCGGCCGTTAGGGTGGCCAACCTAACGACCATAATTTCATAAATCTACCATAAAATGATTAAAAAATTATAGTATAGTAGATTTTCAATTAAGAAATTATTTTATTTATTCCTCAAGTCCTGAAACGTAGGAAAATGATAATAATTATTATCTAAATTATTATATTAATAAATCAAAATAAAACACTAAAAAACTACGAACAAAGACATTTCTCTCGTTGCAACACCATTAACGCTTCGTTGAACAACTGCTTCGAAGTTTGAATCATCTCGGTCAAATGGTTGTAATCCTCCTGTTTTTCCTCTTCAGTCATTCTCAGTTTATCTTCCATTATTTTCAATTTTTCAGCCATCAATTCTAGTTTAAATTTGAGTTCTTCTTTGTCTAACGCCTCGTAACTTTCAGTCTGGGAATCAGATGTGGTACTCTCACTAGGCTTTTCGGCTAAAGCGGCTATAGATGACATTTTCTTTGAGAGAGTTGATACTCCAAAATCAAATTGGTCTTTCATGGACCCTTTTGAAACTTTCGATCCCCTTTTGGAATCCCTATATAATTTCAGTTCGTCTTCCAACAGCAATACTTTACGTTCCAGACGTCTTTTTTTCTCTCTCATTTTTCTGTGATTGATTTCTAGTTCTTCCCACTTGCGTCTTTCTTCGTCTAATCGTCTATTTAGTGTCACTGCTAAGTCAGAGAGTTGTTTTATTTCATTGTCAGTAGCTGTCTTCATTGGTGTAAAGAATATACTCTGCAAGGAACACTCCTCGTATCTCAACAATTGTGCCCTCAACTCTTCAATCTTAGTCGCCTTCTCATTTGTTTGTTTCCGCAGTGCGTCAATTTTGGCGTCAGTATTTTTAATCAGTTTCTGGTGTTCGCCAATTTCGGAATTCATTTTATTCATCTTTATTGTGTTCTCTTTGAGAATCTCTTGATAATATAATTCAGAGTTCTTGATTTGATTCTGAAAAAGAACGTTGATTTGCAGATGCCAAACATTTAAAGGAACCTATAACTAAATTCATTGTGAGTACCGATAAAAAAAATAGTACTTCAAGGAAGCTGGAATCTGGATCTAGGTAGGTACCAGACGAATAGCCAAAACATGAAAGCAGAGACGTGGAACTGAATGGATCGAAGGTAAAAAATACTTACCTTTTGCTCAATTATCAACATATCATCATGATTGCTCTTCTCAACGAAAGTTTGCATTTTCTGTCTGATGGTAGTAGCGTCACATTCCAGATTTCTGATCCTGCATCTCGCTCCGTCCAGTTTTTTCTTCAGCTCTTGGTTCTCCTCCTTAATAAATTCCATTTGCTTCATCGCGTGTTCTACCTCCTTCTTTTTCTTTAATTCTATTTCGCGGATTAACTGAAAGAATATTTAAAGAATTGTAACTGCATCTGTAATAACATCACTATTTATTTAAAACAAGTATTCTTTGGATATGACTACTATGGGAATCTACCATGATAATGAGTAGAAAGATCCTTAGATGTTCACCTGAGTGGGATCTTTTTTCTTATTATCAAACACATCTTTATCTTTCTGTTTGTCACTCAATTTCGCCTCCAGCTCCGCAACTTTGGCTTGCAGCAATACAATTTGCTGCGCTCTGCCTTTCCACCCGGCAATATCATTCTGCAGTTCTTTGATACTGGTGAATTTATCACCCAGCTCTTGCTGGAGTATCTTTGTCGCCATTAAGATTTCATTCTTCAGTTCAAAGTTCCTATTTTTGCTTTCGTAAAGCTTTTTATTAACTGAAGCCAGTTTATGGTTCAATTCTTTCAATTCGTCGGGACTAGCATCAATAGGTTCATCTTTGCATATACAAATATCGAGTTTTTCATGTTCCTTATTGAGTAAATCAAGTTGCATGACTTTTCTTTCGAGCGCTGCATTTTTAGTTTTATAGCCTTCAACTTCGGCTACTAAATGCCTGTTTTGTTTGCAGAGATCTGTTATTTTGGAACTGATCACGCCAGCGGATTTGGAAGATATCGCTGGACCACATCCGGATATTATGTCGCGGATCCGCTGGTTTAAATCCGTGATGGTTTTGTTCAACTCTTTTATGTCTTGGTCTTTTGTGAACAAACATTTTCTGAGTTCGTTACTCTCGCATGTCATTACCTGTAAATATTAAGTGGCAAAGGTTGAACAGGCAAAATGTTAACTTTATAATGCAGGGTAAGTTAGGATTAAGTAAAGTTCCGGTAATACCTACCTAGTTTTACTACTACGGATCCCAAAAAAATGCATTTGGGTCGCGTTAAGAATCTCCTTTTTTGAAGTCGGTTAAAAAGTTTTAAATTGTTATAGGTACCTTAAGTTGTTCAATCAAATGTGCATTAAGCTCAGGCGGGTATAACAAATCATCTGGATCCGGTTTTTCCAACGCACCAAGCATTTTCAACTTCATTTCATCGGTTTCTTCTATTTTACTTGCCAAGTCCGCAAGTTGTTTCTCTTCTTTCGCGTTGATTTTTGAACGCACTTTTGTTACAGAGGTTTTTTGTTTCTCCATTTTTTACATTTCCAAATGATCATAAAATATGAGGGAAATATATAAAAATTGTATTTTTGCCACAAATGACAGTGAACATCACTAATAAACGGAATATGACATTTTGGCAAACTATTCTAATTTTAAATTGTGTGTAGGTTATAGACATATAATATTAAGGAATTTATAAGTATAATATACACTGATATCAAGTTGGTATGTAATTTTTTGTGGTAGGAGTATTATATAAATTGGGTAAATAATTAATACTTATCGCTTTAGCGCTACGCTACCTAAGTACTTACATATTACCGGTTTTCTTCAAACATCGGTATTATCTCAAAAACAAAACGGCGGCTACATCCCTAAAGCAGTGCTACCACCACAAGAGATCAATTACCAAATGTCACAATCAGCTGTGTGACTGTCAAGTGTCACAGTTTGACAGTGTGAGCGATTGATTTTTTGTCGCAGTGCGATTATTTATAAATTAAAACATAATTATTGAATATCAGTATTATTTCTCCTAATATCCATGAACGTTTGATATTGTGGCTGCTGTCCTGATCGTCTACCCGGCTCCTGCGAGCACTGGGCAGGTAATATTATTATTTGGCCTTGGCCATTATGGGTGTTGTTCATAGAAATTCATGTCTTATCTTATTGTTATGCAAACAATACATGTTCGCGGTGAATTTATATGTTATTTTTCATATTGTCCAATAGGATATCGTAAAAGAATGCAATCAATTATCATTAAAACACATTTACAAGAAGATTCTTATAGTACAATCAATATAAAAATTAATAAATGTTATTTTTAGTTTTTTGGGTGAATAGTTCTACAAAACTGTTATTCATTGCATGAATATTAATAGTGAGATATCTCTAGTATTGTGTATATGGTCTGGGTGTCACTGGGATCGGCCCCAGTCCATTGTACGGTACCCATAGTATAAGCGTTGCTTAGTTTTGGACCATTCAGTTGGTATGTCTATCTGGCGATATTTATAATTTTATTTTTTTCCTCACAGCACCATGCCAGGCACCAATCTAATAGTCCCTGTGGTGTTATGGGGCAAGCACGCTCCCACCCACTGCATCTCCTCGGTCTACTTGTCCCGTGACCAGAAAACCCTCGTCACCGGCTGCTATGATGGCCAGATCTGCATCTGGCAGGTGGACCCGGAGACATTGAAGATGACTCCGAGGTGCCTGCTTGTGGGGCATACGGCTCCGGTCACATGTCTATCCAGGGCGTCTATTATACAGGTAGGATGCTCAAATTCCAAGTATGTTATGAAGTCCTCATAGCCAGCTGCAATCACCATTCGGTAAATGAACGGAGGTTAATAATTGCTTGGCAATGTCAGTCAGAGATGGGTGACTATTTTGACACACACACACTTTTTGACACATCGAGTGATGAACTTGTGGAACTCTCTCCCAGAAATAGTGATAAGTGCTTCAACAGTGAACAGTTTTAAAAATAGACTTGACAGACATTTGAAATATGAATAAATACAAGTGCAGTGATATACACGCATCAGCTCAAAGCTGCTAGTGTATCAATAAAATAATAAATAATATTTATTTGGCCATATGATGCATTAACACATTATTAAGATAACAGATGTGTGAATTCGCTGCATATAGTGCGCTGGACACAAGTCTAGTGATTGCAATTGTCTTTTTTGTCCGGGTGCTATTTGGCCTGGCCCAAACACAATCTCTGATGTTGGGGTCAAATTTCTTTATTGTCTTAAAATTAGATTAAATTATTCACAGTTGCTTTATTTGAAACTGAAAGCTTTTGCCCACGACTTCATCCACTTGAACACCAATTTAAATAATTGTAATTTCAAAAATGACTAACATCCATACAAACTTTCATCCCCTATTTAACGCCCTTAGGGGTTTTATTCCTAAAAATCCTTTCTTAGTACACCTCTACCTATCAAGGCAAATACACACTCCAAATTTCAAGTCCCTATAACCAGCGGTTTAGGCTGTGCGTTGTCTGTCAGTCAGTGAGTCAGGACTTTGATTCTTATATATTTAGATAAGTGATTGCAATGTTAGTAGGTGCCATATCTGCTTAGATTATGCATCAATGACCCAGTATAATATTTCTGGTAATTAAATTAATATTTGTTGTAGGATAACAACTTCATAGTGAGCTCATCGGAGGCCGGTGAGATGTGTACCTGGGACTTGGTGGACGGCAAGTGCAGGGAGAGTGTTAAGATACCACAGATACACACCAACATACAGGTGAGCTGATTTAAAAAAAAATTATTTAGGTGGCAAACTAGTGCATTGCCTGCCTGATATTAAGCAGTTACCATAGTCTATAGATGCTTGCGACCATAGTCATCGATCGACGGTCTATCCATCATCGATCGACGGTCAATCCATCATCGATCGACGGTCAATCCATTACCGAACGACGGTCGTTCCATCAACGATCGACGTTCTATCTATCATCGATCGACGGCTGATCCATCATCGAACGACCGGTCAATCTATCATCCAACTTCCGTCGAACCATTATCGAACGACGGTCGATCCATCATCGAACGACGGTCAATCTATCATCAAACGACCTTCGATCCATTATTGAACGACGGTTGTTCCATCATTGATCGACGATCGAACGATTGGTATGGTAACACCCTGACTCAGATGGAACAGTGTCCTACATACATGCTCTGCGGACCGTTTGCGGCGAGCTCAACCAGTGTATTAACTATTGTATTATTTTTATTTTTTACTCTATTTTATGGCACTGATGCCCACCACACTCCAACACACAAAACAGGCGCACTTAAGTCATCGATTTCTTTACACCGCCCGTAGAAGAAGATGAAGAAGTCACTGATTTTGCTGGTGGCAATAGTCTTTCTTTCTTTTCTTTTCTTTTTCTTTCTTTCCTATAATTCTTATTCCGTAATCTCCCAGGCGTATCACATGTGCAACAGCGAGGATCTACGTCTATTCTGCAACGGATACTACGCGGAGATACTGATCATGGACCCCTTCTCGTTGGAGCTGCTCTTCTCGCTCAGCTCCAAGATGAACCCTGACTGGATATCGGCTTTGCACGTAAGTCATCCACGGATCAACCAGCTTTGGACTCCACACTCCAGGACACTTTCTGATACATACACTTAATAAATTAAGGTGTGTAAGATAATTTGATTGACTAATCACAATGGCAATGGGGTTACCTCCGCTCCCAATCAATGACAATAGCGTTGCATCCGCTCCCGACCAATGACAATAGCGTCGCATCCGCTCTCGACCAATGACAATAGCGTTGCCTCCGCTCCTGACCAATGACAATGGGATTGCTGCCGCTCCCGACCAATGACAAAAGCGTTGCTTCCGCTCTCGACCAATCACAAACGGCGTTGCCTCCGCCCCGCAGTTATCTTCAGAGTTATTCGGAATTATTATTTAGAGTATTTAAAGGCAATGATAAGAAGTGATTCAAATATTTCAGGTGCTTCGTCCGTCATCAAGGAAAGACGACGTTGTGCTTGCCATCTCTATAACCGGTACTGTTAAAGTAAGTGTTAATTGTGTAAGAGCCGTGATGTCAATTGTAACTTAAACCACGGTAGACAGTTTAATCGATGGTAGAATCGATTAGTCGATACCCACACCGATCAACTTCGATCAACGATTGATCGAGTGGTGTGGTAACATCCTACAGGGCCATATATTAGCGGACGTTACGAAGGCCTGTTTGACATGTGGGGGGGGGGGGGGGGGGGGAGAAAATGAACCTCATCATAACGAAATAAGACTGGCCGTTTTACAAAATAAGAATGTCAAAAAATTAATGCGAAAGTGAATCTTATTCCGTTATAATAAGGTTCATCCTTTTCCCCTCACACAGGTCAAACCGGCCTTCATAACGTGCCGCTACTTTAAATGAGGATCTGTAACGAATTTAGTTGAGATTGCAGATTTATAGAGGTAAGAAATCAATAACGCACAGTGCAAATAAAATTGTTCTACGACATAAGTTGACGAAGTTATGACCAAATTACTAGTGAAGTTCGCGCGCGGTTGCTGTGACGTCACTAGGGCCACTCGCGCTTTGTAGTGAATGGCGGCGCGGGCACAGCGCGCTTTCAAGCCGATCGGGCCGTGCTGACCGCACATATTATAAGATGTGTTATAAAAACTCAACGGATGGACCGATTTCGATGATTAAAAAATTATATTAGATAACGACGGGCCCGTTAGCGTGGTTGGCGCGGAGGCGCCTTTCACGCTGCAGGTCGTAGGTTCGATTCCTACCCGGGACATGCATTCGTGTGCATGAACATGTCTGTATGTCCCGAGTCTGGGTGTATATGTATATTAAGTATGTATTTACATATAAAAAAGTAGTATATGTAGTAATATCAGTAATCTGGTTTCCATAGTACAAGCTCTGCTTAGTTTGGGATCAGGTGTGGGACCGTGTGTACAAAATGTCCCAGGATATTAAAAAAAAAAAAATGATATGAAAGCTTAGTGTTAACTATAGTGTTGGTTTTGAGTTGATTTGTCGCCCTCGAAATGATCCTCATTATTTGATTTCTCTACAGGTATGGTCGCTTCTAGGGCACGAGAACAAACAATCAGAGCCGATATACGAGAACGAATCTAAGCAGATTAGATGCTTGAACGCGCTGTCATTGAACTGCTGCGCGTACAACCAACGCACTGTACTGATCGTATGCGCCAAGTATTGCCAGATATACGATGCAGGTAAATGTGGGTTTATGGTATACGGGCTGGCTCGACCGGGGTAGTATCACCCTCTCACAGGAGATCGCCGTATATTAGCTATTAGAGCTGCGTTTCGTATGATGTTAGAGCGGTGGTATTTCCAAACATTCTTCCTATGCTCTCCTACACTATAAAATGTACCTAATGTTAAAATTTCATGTTTCTAACACCAGCGGTTTGGGCTGTGCACCTCTTGACTGACTGACGGACAGAGAGATAACAAAGTAATCATATATAAGAGTTCCGTATTTCCTCTTGAGTTACGAAACCCTAAAAATATGTTGGCACTGTTTTATCATTTAGTGGCCTATGGGTTTTTTTAAACCATCCTGTATATTTCTCTCCAGGTGATTTCTCAGTCCTCTGTTCGATCCAAGCGCCATCTGGCGAACGCTGGATGTCTGGCGACTTCCTCGCACCAGACCGCGTTTTGGTCTGGTCCACGGAGGGCAAGGGATACCTGTACAGACTACCTGCCAAGTAAGTCTTTAATTAGGGTACTGTTGTACTGTGTGCGAGGCTAGTCGACGCGATGTAAAGATATACAGGGTGTTTTAAATGATGGAAACAAAAATTGAGGATTTACATGAGTATCGTGCATAAAATGAAATGGTACAATTTTTTTTAAATTGGAAGGCGTTGTTTGAAAAATTATTATATTTTTGTTTCGGAATTTTGATACACCCTGTATATTTAATAAAAGTTGCTATATAGGCTCAATAATAATTATGCCAAGAGTTCTTGGCGAGAATTCTTGTCAAGAATTCTTGGCGATTCTTAATGGCTACGAATGAACAGCTAAGAATTTTATTTCAAATTGGCATGGATCATTTGATTACTTCATCAGTAGATTTGTCATCGGAGCACTTATTGCCTATGTTCTAGTTGTTTTTTTAAAAAGGATTTGTTCATAGACAATATACCACCACCTCCAAGTCCCACTTCCTCCAACCGCAAACTCCCATTTCCTCCAATCTCCCAACTCCCACCACCTGTAATTGCTAATTTTCTCCAAACTGCAACTTCCTTGCAACTCCAAGTCCCACTTCCCTTAGCTCCAATTCCAACTTCCTCCAAACTCCACCTATCGTTTCCTCCAATCTCCAAAGCCTACGTTCTCTAAACTCCAACTCCCACTTCCTCCAACTCCCACTTACTCTAAACTCTAACTCTTTTCTTTCATTGAAACATTACCTCAACCTGCTAGTGGTAATAGGACCTAAAAATCCGGCTACTGCGTCAGTCCCTGGGTTCGATTCCCACCAGCGAATATTACACTTGAAATAAGTCTTAGCTTAGTAGAAGCTAGGTAGGTGTAATGGGATAACCTCATATTGCTAATAAGCTTTTGACAACTAAACACTTTGTCTTTGGACAAACCCTTAATTCCGTCAGTTTAATGTAATAAAAATAAACTATGGTATTTAAAAACTAATCATGCTTAAGCTACTCATAAAGCTATACTATACTATAATATATGAAGATATAAAACGTTTCTTGTTTATAGCAAACTTCGCGGACGGGCTATCAGTAGGTCAGCACAAATATATTTGTTTGTACAATTATTTGTGTATTGTAGTTAGATTATTTTGCTTGCACAGTTTTTTGTAGCTTTTTTAGGATTTCGTTTAGTTTTAGTAGATATAGCGAGAGCGAGAGTGATGCCGCGATACTTCCCATCTAATTACATCCATCCAATGGCTAGCGCACGTCAAGTCAGAGGGCCTACTCTTTTACAAACGAAAACGAAATTTCGGACGAAATTTCGCGTATTTCCTACTACGTTTCTCATTCATTCCGACATTTCTTACGAACGACAATTGTTTGACGTTTAGATTCGACGACGACGAAGACGTCAAACAATTTTCTCAGGCCACGCAACGAGTCTGTCCCAGCTTTTAAAACTAAAATATTGTACCCTTTTGATTTAGCTTTAAAACATTAGCTTAGTTAAAAGCATAGCCATGCAAAATATTATCGCTATCGCTATAACCTAGCCTGTATTTTATGAGTTGGTTTTTTTTTTAAATTCAAGAGTACTGTATGAGTAAAACATATTACTTAGTCAAGTATGTACTGTTTTCGTTTGCGTATGCACATTCATATTTATCCATCATTTATTATATTAGTTTTTAACTTAATTTAATGTTTTTAAAGTATTATTACCCATGTAAATAATGTATTTTTTTAAATTATTTTGTATTATAGTTGTATATGATAAATTATTTTTAGGCCAATCTACTTAGTTCTGCGTTTTCTCCGATGGAAAACGGAATATCTACCTGTATTTGTATTTTCGCAGAGTTATTATTAAAAATATAATTATGCAATTAAAAAAACTGTCGACAACCTTATTCTAGTGTCATTAGCTCGTATTAATAAATGCATCTCAAAGTTGAGCTCGATCTTAAGATGCTGTTTTTGTCAGATGTTCCATACCTTAAACGTCATAAGTGTATCTTAAGATCGATCTCAACTTTGATATGTATTTATTAATACGAGTCAATAACATTAGAATAGGGTTGTTGACAGTTTTTTAAATGCATTTTTAATGTATAATTAGTTATTATTATTAATTTGTAAATAACAGAAATAGCGATAATAGTTTCTCAATATAAAACAGGGTGTAAGTGACAGCCCTCCACATACTGACAGGCTGAATTCAGGACCTTATTTTGAATAATATTCCACTAGAAATTTTCTTCGGAAAATTGATTTTTTAAGTATATTTTTTTTCAGTACAATTTATTTATTTCAAAGTGTAATTACATTTACGGTACGCAGCATTCCATTTCTGTAAATAAAACAGCTAAAATAAAAAAATAACCAGCAATGGATGTTGAACTCCTCTTAAGAACAACGCGTGAATGACGTGGTACGAGCGCGTTCGACGGCAACCATTGACCCTGTGGCGGGGAGGGCGGTCGTTGGCTACGTGCGTTTTGCCACGGTAATGATACATTGCGTATAAGCTAATAAAACAAACCGACTTTATTGCAGTACCATAAAGTTCCTGAACTAATTTCATGTACCGATCATCTTAGTATGACATACTGAAGTCACTCTTATCAGTATGTGGAGGGCTTTCCATTACACCCTGTATACGCTTTATTGGTAGTATATAAATGTATGGTTTGGTTTGTATAGTTCTGTGCCGGATCACAAGGGTTTCCATGGCCCGACGGTGGATCATGACAGCCCTGTGCTATTTGGGATACTAGCTCACCCAGATAATAAGGTAAGTTTATTGTTGAAGAACCTCTTTACGAGGCTTTCTGGCCGACTTCCTTTTCTTATTATTCAAAAACTGACATCATCTATCAAGACGGATACCTATTCTTTGTTTTTTCACTTATTCTTACAAACTCTTGTAATATGTTACTTTCTACATTATTCTACTATTAAATACTTCTACGACTAAGAAAAAGTTGGGGTTTCATTGCAACAGCCCCAACATTTATTATTAAGTAGTATTATTTTAGAAAAAGGTTAGCGTCGTTTATGCCCGCGTGAAATTGAATGGGTTTTTTATTGTTTACGCGGAACCCTAATTATTTTTCTAAAATAAAAGTAGCCTAAGTTACTCCTTATCACAGCTACCTGCCAGTGAAAGTCCAGTCAAAATCAGGCCAGGCGCTTCGGATATTACCCAGAGCAAACCTCCAACAGTCAGACCAAAAATGTGTTTTTATTATTAGTACCGTATACAGGATAATTGGTAAAACACTAACAACAACTTTTGTTCTATTACTTTTTACAAAACAATAATACATTCAACGACAAATCACGCTCTGAAATGTACGAAATAAGAAAATATTCTTATCTAGCTAGAGAATAGCCGTGGTCCGTGGTCATAAGGACCTAAGCGGACCACGGCTATCCTCTAGATGAGAATATTTTCTTGTTTCATACATTTTGGAGCATGAGTTTTTGTTAAATGTATTATGTAAAGGTGGTAGAGCCAAGCTGTAGCCAATTGACTGCAGCTCATAAACGGGCTGGCTCGACCGGGGTAGTACCACCCTCGCACAGAAGATCGGCGTAAAGCAGCTATTACAGCTGCGTTTCGTACGATGAGTGAGAGAGCCGTAAGCCCACCCCCCCTCCCCCTCCCTCCATCCCACTCCCCTTCAGGTCGGCAATGTGCGAGCAATGCCTTTGGTATTGTAAGCATCTATAGGCTACGGTAACTGCTTAACATCAGGCGGGCCGTACGCTTTTTTGCCACAGCAGTCCAATAAAAAAAAAAAAAGTTTTTTAAGAAGTCATAGAACAAAAGTTGTCGTTTATAATGTCAGTAATGCAGTCTGCAGTTGTTAGTGTTTTACCAATCACCCTGTATATATTTTTTAATTTTGACGACGTTTTCGCCTACAGCTGCTATCCTGCCCGCCCGCTATGCGTTTCATCATAACCTCAGTGGGTGGGAAACACCGTCGCTTGCTGCTCCGCGGCGACTCGGCCGGGGTGGTGTCTCTATGGAACGTGGACGACGCGGCCATGCCGACGCCTAACGAACTGCCTTGTGAGTGGGTGTACTAGGCCCGTATTAATAAATACATCTCAAAGTTGAGACCGATCTTAAGATGCAGTTTTGATGTTTAATGTATGGAACATCTGTCAATAACCACATCACAAGTTCGATCTCAATCTTGAAATCGATTTATTAATATGGGCCCTAGTGGGCATGTCCTTATTATAGAGGGTGACATCGAAATCGTTGGCAAAATGTAGTTTGGGAACATAGTTCAAATTATTTTGGGAACATTGTTCAGATTATTTTGCGAATATTGTTCCGATTATTTTGAGAACATTGTTCCGATTACTTTGGAAACATTGGTCAGATTATTTTGGGAATATTGTTCAGATTATTTTGGGAACATTTATCAGATTATTTTGGGAACATTGTTCAGATTATTTTGGGAACATTAATCAGATTATTTTGGGAACATTAATGAAATAATTTTGGAAATTGTTCAGATTATTATGGGAACAATGTTCAGATAATTTTGGGTTAGTCATACATATAAACAAATACATATTCACTTTACAATTGTTATTATTGTATTGTCTATTATTGTTGTCCAGCGCACGCGCCGATAGTAATGACAAGCTTGGACATGGCGTGGGCGGAAATGAACCCCAGTCCCGTCGGCATACTAGACCAGTTGCACCTCCCAGAGGAACCAGGTAAATTAAAAAAATGTTCAAGATATTCAAAGTAAAAAAGTTAGAAATTTAGATTATGATCGTTTATCACCCAATGGAACCAGGTGAATTAAGATGTTTAAAATATTCGAAGTTTAAAGAAAATGGGAATTTGAATTGAGAATTGCTTTTGTCTCATTCTCTCCTGTGCGTTAACAAAGAGAGAGGGCGATTCGGTGCGACATAACGCGACAAAAGTCTTCTATCGTGAGGAAACCTACCTATCCCTCGGGATTAGGTAATAGTCAGTTCCTGTATACACGGCGACAAGGTTCACCACCTATCTATCACGTTGGGTTCTGACTATCTGGTGAAACGTGGGCTTTGAGTTGGTTAATACCTCCACAATGTGGTGGTGTATGGCCACTCAAGCCTCTGACTACCCCCGAATGGGATAAAAGTCGTGACGTATATGTTAGGTAAAAGTAAAAAGTCTTCTAGCCCCACAGAGGGTCGAATCAGTGGGTCTATTACTATAGCAGAACGCCACAGTGGCGTCACAATGGCTAAGCGACTTAGTGCCTTTTTTCGGTTGTTTCAGAGATGAAGTTAACAGCATCAATATATCTTCTCGCCGCTAATCGTCTGGTGGTCGGCAGAGAAGATGGTTCTATAGTGATAGTGAACGCTACACACACGGTGCAGTTGCAGTTGCTACACGGCAACCATCAGCAGCTAGATGGTGAGTTCATCATCATCATCAGCATCATCATCATCATCATCATCATCATCATCATCATCATCATCATCAATATCATCATCATCATCATCATCATCATCATCATCATCATCATCATCATCATCTCAGCCGAAAGACGTCCACTGTTGGACATAGGCCTCCCCCAAGGTAGCCCATAACGCCCGGTCCTGTGCTGCTTGCATCCAGCGGTTTCCCGCGACCTTCACTAGGTCGTCAGTCCACCTTGTGGGGGGCCTACCCGAGATCATCATCTGATTGTAATGATCACAGACTAATAAGGCAAGACGCCGCTTACGTACACTATTTAATGGGATGTTAACGGGGTATCGGGGAAGTGACACTCTCATTATTTATTATAATTTTTGTTACAAGCGTTGCTTAGTCTGGGACCATACAGGTCGTGTGTAAGTATGGCGATATTTTTTTTTATGTCGCCATACTTACACACGAAATGTATGGTCCCAAACTAAGCAACGCTTGTACTGTGGATACCATACAATGGACTGAGGGCGATCCCAGTAACGCCCAGACCAGACAAATTATGATAAAGCCGTTTCCGAAGTTTTCCTCTGGTAGGATCCCGGTGATGTGAGCCGAGCGTATTTTTTTTTTATCTTTCGTTCTAACGCAAAATCTTTCGCTACCTCAACACCATTACTATTAGAAAGTATGTATTCATTATTTATTTTCAGAGTTAAAAAAAAACAAGGAAATTTAAAATGGAAACTGTTTAAAACGTGTTTAAATCATTGATTTAAAACAGGAGATAAAAAAATCATTGTTTTTAAATGTTTAAAACATGTTTTAAACACGGTGTGTAAACAAGATGTTTTTTTCGTATCAACCCTGTTTATTTCTGAAGTGAATAAAATAATAGTTAAAAATGTGTGTAACGTCACGACTTTTATCCCCATTCGGGGGTAGTCAGAGGCTTGAGTGGCCATACACCACCACATTGTGGAGGTATTATTAACCAACTCAAAGCCCACGTTTCACCAGATAGTCAGAACCCAACGTGACAGGTGGTGGTGAAAATAATAGTTGTAAATAGTATTGTCGTTTGGGAGGTACAGTTGGTGTGATTGTTACAGATTGGCCGTCCCATCAGTTGCTGCTCGGACACAACGGCCGCGTCAACTGTCTGCTCTACCCACACCACGTACACCCAAGGTAAATAAAATACATTTCACGTACCTTTGAAAAATATGACAACAAAATGAATATTTCTTTGGTTTTGAGAGCTGGTGTTGTCGTGAAAACGCAGCGTGAGTAGCCCCCCACAAGGTGGACCGACGACCTAGTGATGGTCGCGGGAAACCGCTGGATGCAAGCAGCACAGGACCGGGCGTTGTGGAACACCTTGGGGAGGCCTATTTCCAACAGTGGACGTCTTTTGGCTGACATGATGATGATGATTGTCGTTTCAGATACGACAAGTCGCACCTAGTATCCGGCGGGATCGACTTCGCGGTTTGTCTATGGGATCTGTTTAGCGGCGCGCTGCTGCACCGCTTCTGCGTGCACGCCGGTGAGGTCGCGCAGCTCATCGTGCCGCCGCACAACTGCAGCGTGAGTACAATCACTTGCACTTGCCACTTGCACTTGTCACTTGCACTTGCCACTTGCACTTGCCACTTGCACTTGCCACTTTCACTTGCCACTTGCACTTGTCACTTGCACTTGCACTTGTCACTTGCAACTTGCTCTTGCAACTTGCACTTGTCACTTGTAACACGTCTTTAGTTTTTAAGCACGAAATCCGTTATTACAGCCCTAATTTTATTTACAGCCGCGAATCCAAAAGTGCATCTGTTCAGTAGCTTCGGACCACAGTGTGACGTTGTTGAGTAAGTACTGTCATTATTAAAATGCAAATGCAAGCTTATATAATAGCAGTCATAGCCGATTTCTTAGGGCCACCGCAGACATGCTACTTTTTGCATCCGCGATCGGCGATTTAGTCGCTTTTAGCATTGGAGCAGTCGCTGCGTCCGAAAGCAGAGAGTCGACAAATCGCAATGCAGCATCGTTACAGTCGCAAAAACGCCGATCGCCGATGCAAAAAGTAGTATGTCTGCGGTGTCCTCTTGCGGGTATAAGGTCCTGGGTTCAAACCCCGGCTCGCACCACTGGATTTTCCGAAATCTATTTGCGAATCAGAACTTACATATGATTATCACTTGCTTACGGTGAAAGAGTACATCTTGAAAAAACCCGTATGACTTAGAAAATCTAACAAATGTTCGAAAGACATGTGAAATCCACCAATCTGCACCGCATCTTTGTTTTACTGTAACTACTAAACCAAATCAGGAATGATATTTGATAAATGTTACCATGTTATAATGTGTTTTTGTTACCTACTTTTTAATTTAATTTTACTTTAATTTTATTTATATTTTTTTTTTTTTTTTTACTTTTTACTTTGCAACTTTTCTGCTTATCGCAATAAAGTTTTTTCTTTCTTTCTTTCTTTCTTTCTAGATGAATATTTTAGAAATTGCTATATTTGTAAAAGCTAATCCACACCTTTAAATTACATTAAATGAAACTAGACACAGAACTGTAACGTTGAGGTCTCAATATCAAAACCTGTTGCATACAGGTGGCTATAAAACTGCACTATTGAGGAAAAGTGTTAACGGTATGGCACCTGTTATTTATAACAAAATTCCATATATGCTAATAAAGAGCAACCCATGAGAATTTAAAAAAAAAACCTTATTTCTTTATTATTGGAAAGGTGCTACTACTCTGTATCGGATTTTTTAAATGATACTAGTCTTTAATCTAAGTATTTCAATTGTAGTATTTAATAATTATAATTTGTATTGTTTTGCATTATTTAATATTTGCATGCCAAATGGTAGAATGTACAAGGTTTATTTATTTATTTGTCTACACCTACATGTAATACCTACATTCAGTGTGAATAAATAACTTACTTACTTACTTACTTAATAATGAGGAGATACGCAGAAGGACCAAGGTAACCGACATAGCCCGTAGGATTGCCGGACTTAAGTGGCAGTGGGCAGGGCATGTTGCTCGTAGAACGGATGGCCGATGGGGCCGAAGAGTTGTCGAGTGGCGGCTGCGCACCGGTGCGCTAGGCGTGGGTAGGCCTCCCACAAGGTGGACCCACGACCTGGTGGAGGTGCGGGAATCCGCTGGATGCGGGCAGCGCAAGGCCGGGCATTGTGGCGAACCTTGGGGGAGGCCTATGTCCAGCAGTGGATGTCTTTCGGCTGACATGATGATGATAATAATGACTATAACTAACAGAGAATGTTTTAAAATAACCCGATTGATTGTGCATTTTTTTTTCTCCCCTCTCTCCCCCCTTAGGTCTGACGGAGCGCAAGTGCGTGACGCTGGCGTCCCGTCACCTGTTCCCGGTTGTGTCCATCAAGTGGAGGCCAGCCGACGACTTCATGGTGGTGGGCTGCAGCGACGGTACCGTCTTCGTCTGGCAGATGGAGACTGGCCATCTGGACAGAGTGCTGCACGGTAACCAACCCCCCCACTCCCCCCCACTGTTCCCCGTGGTGTCCATCAAATGGTCTGTCCTGTTTGTAATGTCAAAATAACAGCTTTTTACTATAGTCTGATTTTTAACTAGACGAAGTAAACTGACAGGTGCTTATGTCACTTTTCAATGTAAATAGACTAAATAAGGTTCAATTTCATAGAGCAGTGACATTTTCAGCTGTCAGTTAACTTCGTCTAATTAAAAATCAGACTATAAATGCATGATACGAAAGCATATACAGTATTTAAAAAAAAACTCAATTTTTAAATATGTCTGTCTGTCGTGAATGTTTGTTCCGGGTAATCATCGAAACGGCTGGACCGATTTTGACGGGACTTTCACTGGCAGATTGCTGATATTATAAGAGTGACTTAGGCTACTTTTATTTTAGAAATCATAATATATGTATTTTTTTAAATTCCACGCTAAAGCTATGGTTTCCTCGGAAAGCGGTACCGTCATATAGCAGCCGCAATATAGCGGTAAATGACGTCACTAGAACGTTGGCTATGTAAACAAAATGGCGGGGTTTCCTAGAGAGCGGTATTGGACACCGTTATTTACATAGCCAATGTTCTAGCGACGTCATTCACCGCTATATTACGGCCGCTATATGACAGTATCGCTTACCGAGGAAACCATAGCTTTAGGCTACTTTTATTTTAGAAACATTAACAATATTTTTTTGTTTAAACGTTTATTACGTATATTCTCTATGATCGATATTTTTATCGATATTTTTACGATTTTTTTAACACCTTGTATACCGTAGTATTCCAATTTGTGCGCCAGGTATGATAGCCGAGGAAGTGCTGGCGGCCTGCGACGAAGCCCTGGCCGATGACCTGGGCGGCTCCCTGTCGGGCGGCTCCAGCGACCTGCAGGGCCTAGCCAACCCTGCGGTGCACTTCTTCAGGTTTGTATAACATCTTCAGTAACATAATCTTATCATCACGTTTTTTTTGTGTGACTCAGGTGACAAACAAGCGTACGGCCCGCCCGTTTTTTTTTTTCTTCGCTATGGCATCGCTTTTCGCATATGCCAGTGTCAAGTAAAATATAATATTACATTTTTTTGCTGCGTCAAGCACAGGAAGACCTTTGGCTAGGCCTAAAATACCCCCCCAAACCCTATCAGTAAAGTGGCGGATACTTTACTGACAAATTACTAGGCTTTTTGGCGGAACCCGAAAATCATGTTTTACATCTTTAGTTTTAATTGCCCACACTCACGCACATCTATGAACATATAATGGTTAATATTCCACCAAAATTACACATTATAATACACGGAAACACAAGTTTTGGAAATTAAAACAAAAATGACAACATCACTTTTCCACTTCCCGCCAAAAAGTCCCGCCCGATGTTAAGCAGTTACCGTGACCTATATACAGGGTGGATTATTGAGACGGGGCAGTAAGGGCAGGTACCTCAACCGTTTTACTTACAGGAAATCGTTCGTAGGAGACCATCCATAACTTTTTGAGATATTCTGAAAAGCATTCATAGATTTTGGAAAAAATTAACAGTCAGCGAAAAAAAATGCTAAAACACCATTTTTTTCCCCATCGATCCTATTTCATGGATCAAAAGAGTTTGAGTGTTAGAAATGACAGAAATCGCCAAAAACTTTTCCCATACATTTTGTACTGAAAAACGATTAATCAACTCGAAATATTTTTTGGTGTCAAACGATCCTATTTCTTACTCTGATGAAAAGACTCTTTGAGGCCAACTGAAGTTGGAGTACAGAAACTACGGTAAGTCACATGACCGGGTTTACACGCAGGCACCTTATGCAGCGGGCATAATTTAACCGTAAAACTTACCCTAGTTTCTGTACTCAAACTGCAGTTCGCCTCAAAGAGTTTTGATCACAGTAAGAAGTGGCAATAATAGTACATTACAGCCGCGGTCTGTAATGAATGAGTGTATTGCTGGCTGCGGTTTTGAAGGCCGAGAGCGTAGCTAAGCTTAGCTTGAGGTCATCATAGCGTGGCCAGCAGTATAGTCATTGCGGACCAAGGCTTGAATAGTGCTTTACTCAAAAATTACCTTACATGTCATCACAGGATTATGATGTCATCTCATCTTAATTTTAAAGCGGGGGGGGGGCAGAGTGAGGAGCTCCTCGCTGTGCCAGCCCCCGCGCTGGTGCGCCATAAAAAAAATTGCTGGCGGCAAAATCCCGTCCAGCAAATTTTTTGATGGCACCAAAATATGTGCGCACCAGCGCGGGGGCTGGCACAGGAAGGAGCTCCTCAATATTATATGAAATCTCATACAAATTTGATGGTGCCTTTATTTGCAGCGCAGCAACTTCGACTTTGCTAGAAGAGAATTTGCAAAATAATGACAACATTATAAGTATTTTTGAGTAAAGAATATTTCGAGTTGATTAATAGTTTTTTTCGGATACGATAAGAAGAAGTTGTATAGTGATGTATTGTGTGGTGCGGGTGTAGGGGTCTCCGGCACCGCAATCTAACAGCAATGCGCGCGGCCACGCAGCGCGGGCTGGCCGCGCTGCAGCACGCGGGCGCGGCGGGCGGCGCCGGCCCGCTCGCCGAGCCCGCGCGCGCCCGCCGCGCCCAGCTCACCGTGCAGGGCTTCCGATCCAACCCTGCAGGTTAGTCACACATTACACTATTCACACCACTCACACAACTTACACCACTCACACCACTCGGACCATTCAGACCAATCACACCATTCACATCGTTCACACCATACACACCACTCACACTACTCACACCATTCACACCACTCACACCATTCACACGATTCACACCATACACACCACTCACACTACTCACACCATTCACACCACTCACACCATTCACACGATTCACACCAGTCACACAACTTACATCACCCACACTATTCACACCATTCACACCATTCACACCACTCACAACATTCACACCATTCACACCACTAACACCATTCACACCACTCACAACATTCACACCATTCACACTACCATACACACACAGCAGTACAAAGACACACTATACATAACATTCACACCATTCACGCCATTTACACCACTCACACCATTCACACCATTTACACCATACACACTATACACAACACATTCACACTATTCACGCCATTTACACCACTCACACCATTCACACCATTTACACCATACACAACACATTCACACTATTCACGCCATTTACACCACTCACAACATTCACACCATTCACACCATACACACTATACACAACACATTCACACTATTCACGCCATTTACACCACTCACAACATTCACACCATTTACACCTTGGGATAAACCACCTTTTGTTTCCACCAAAACTCTGAGCAACATCCCACTTGAATACTACTCGAATCCCATTAAGATCCCTTCTAGATTCCAGCTAGATTGAGGTCCTAACACAATCTTATCAAGATACCACCCAACTCCCATTAAGATCCCTTTCAGATCTCAGCTGGATCTCACCCGAGTCCTATAAGGATCCTTTCCAGGTCTCGGCTTGGTTAAGGTCGCGCCTAACATCCCACATACCACCTTAATCCCATTTAGATCCCAGCCGAATACAATTAAAATCCCTTACAGATGCCAGATAAATTTCCGGCTCGAGATTCTTTTGAGATCCAGTCTAGATATTACCCAGATCCTATCTCAATCCCATCAAAATCCCGTCTAGATCTCTTTCAGATCCCGTCCAGATCCCAGCCTTGTTTTAGGTCGTTGATAGAACATGGACATAATAGGTATTTCCTTTTTGCTTAGATCCGGAGAGCCACATACTGTTCTTCGACATCGAGGGTCTGATAGTGGAACTGCTGAGCGAGGAGTACTCCGCCATGAGTCCCGCCAGTCTAGAGGTGAACCATCTTTAATCAAATTGCATCGAGATAATATGTATTGCGTGCTAGAGCAACTTGGAAAATCAGTCAGAGATGCGTAACTAATTAACCAATGCGCTCATAGCCAGCTGCAATCGCTGATCAGTAAACGATCGGAGGTTAAGCAACGCTTGGCAAGGTCAGACAGAGCTGGGTGACCATTTAGTGGCATTTGAATTGAGCGTCTCCGTGCTTTGGAGGGCATGTTTTTTCTTCTATTATTACAATATGGGTATCAAATTGAAGGCCTTGATGAGCACATTCCAAAACTGTAGAATTTATAGGCATAATTTAACATAGGTAGGCCCTCTTAGATTAAATATGTTCCACAGAGTGGTCCCCCGACTGCAATGACACTGCACTTGTTTTATACTTTTTAGTTCGTTTATTGGCAGGGCAGTCGTGTTTTAATTATTTATATTTTTTAACAGAATTGGAGTCAGAACTTTTGCCTAATAGTTCGGAATCTTGAATAATAGAATAGGCTTTGAGTAGAGTTTGTCAGCCGAGTTGTTTAAATATGGTAATGTTGGCAGGCCGCCGGTCTGATCACGAGCGAGTACATGAAGGTGGCAGCACTGACGCAGTCGGCGAGCCCCGACGCCACCAAGAGAATATCAGGTAATATATTGTACTACATAATATTCAATATAAAGAACTGCTCATACAGGGTGAATTTGAAATCATGGGCAGCATTTTAAACTATGATTCTACACATGAAACCTGAGGAAACCTACCTATCCCTCGGGATTAGGTAATAGTCAGTTCCGGTATACACGGCGACAAGGTTCACCACCTGTCACGTTGGGTTCTGACTATCTGGTGAAACGTGGGCTTTGAGATGGTTAATAATACCTCCACAATGTGGTGGTGTATGGCCACTCAAACCTCTGACTACCCCCGAATGGGGATAAAAGTCGTGACGTTGTATTTATTTCTACACATGACTCAGAATATTTTTGGAAAATAAATAATACATTTATTGATGAAAAAATAATGCTCGAGTAAGCTAACCAGGTATCGGTTAAACTTTACCTGGGTAATAAATATTTATCAATTGATTTGTTAATTAATATTCCCTAAATATTCTGAATCATGTGTAGAATCACCGTTTAGGCTCACCCACAGAGTAAAGACTAAAGAAAGAGGTGCCCTTATTAGATATTAGTATGAAACAAAACGTGGTCATTGTTTTTTCATTTTCATTTTACTATTTACCGGTAAATAGTTGAACTACTCGCTTCGTTTTATGTCGATGTTAGTACTAGGCCGACCACTCGACCGACTTGCTTAGGGCCAGTTCCCTTAGTAACTGGTCCATGGGCTCACCACATACGGAATTTCCGTACGGAATTCCCTTTCGAAATATCGAATCGTGGTTTTTGAACGCGATATGTCCATATATTTGGATGGATTTACTGCGTTCGGAATCCCCGATTCGATATTTCGATAGGGAATTCCGTACGGAAGTTCCGTATGTATGTGGCGGGACTTAAAAGGATGCCCATGATTTCGAATTCAACCTGTATACTGTTCAGTGTATATTGTTCAGTGTTCTAATACGGCAAATATTTTGAAATTTACACGCTAACGGAAATGGATAGATTTCTTTGGCCGCGTGAAAGACAAGGCCGGTGATATGGAAAGGATACTCAAGGAAAAGGATAAGCATGGTAGGTAGCTTTTTTATGGGAGTAGGCCCGCCACACTCCCACCACTGTTACTCCTGTAAGCCAGGATCGACAGTGTCCAACGATGACGCCGAGGTTTGACCCTCGACGAGTCCCGGGGACAAGCTAAGTTGTCTTGGAACCCGCACGAATTTAATCAAAAGATAGGATTATTATTTATTTTGACGGGCCCGTTAGCGTGGTTGGTAAGATTCCGCCTATCACGCTGCAGGTCGTAGGTTCGATTCCTACCCGGGACATGCATTTGTGTGCATGAACATGTCTGCATGTCCCGAGTCTGGGTGTATATGTATATTAAGTATGTATTTACAAACAAAAAGTAGTATATGTAGTAATATCAGTTATCTGGTTTCCATAGTACAAGCTCTGCTTAGTTTGGGATCAGGTAGCCGTGTGTAAAAGAATGTCCCAGGATATTTATTAACTTAAGGTCAGTTCAGACAGAACGGGAAAATGCGCGAGCGATTTATTGGCTCGACGTCGCGTGCATGCACCCGATTTTAGGCCATGGTAATACGGTCCTATTTTCAAAGGAGCCAGTAAATCGCGCGCGCATTTTTCCGTTCCATCTGTACTGACCCTTACACACCAACTGTATGGTCCCAAACTAAGCAACGCTTGTACTATGGCTACCGTACAATGGACTGGGGGCGATCCCAGTGACAAATTACGAATATGCCGTTTCCGAAATTTGCCTCTGGCGGGAATCGAACCCGCAACCAACCAACCGTGAGCTCAGCGGCCTGCGCACGAACCATTGTCGCGATGTTTCACAACCGGTTGCGACAGAGGAATTTATTGTCTTTATACGCAACTTTTGTGTCTGCTCCCCAGGTATATTGGCTAAAATGAAGGAAGGGGCGGAGACAGTTCAAACTCGACTGCAGGCTAAGGCCGAGCAGTTAAAAAGCCACCTTGAGCCGAAAGGTAAGTGGGGTCTTAATTCAGGCGACATGTTGAGGAGCTATTTCTTCTTATCGTATGGTTCCCTGGTACCTGGTGTCAGAGTTGTTCAAGCCGCTCGCCTCTGACAAGGCTTAACGACTGATGACAACAACCGGGACCGACTTTTTACGTGCCCTCCGCGGAGATGCTCAGTTCAAATGCCATTAAACGGTCACCCATCTCTGACTGACCTTGCCAAGCGTTGCTTAACCTTCGATCGTTTACCGATCAGTGATTGCAGCTGGCTATGAGCGCCTCAACTTGACGCGCATGACGACTCGAGAAGTTTCAAATCGAAATGTTCGAGTGAAATTATTTTTTCAGCTTTTTCATTGACTTATTTAGAAGGATGGGGGGGGGTTAGGGTCGACTTCGCCTAACCAAGATCTGTGACGTCACTAGTACTCTGGCGACGGCGTGTTAAAAATATACAGGTGATAGGCACAGACACGGAGAGGCTAGACAACGCAAGTTTATTAGATAGTATGAAAACCGAGCGTGCCAACTTTTTAGGGTTACGTACCCAAAGGGTGCTAACGGAATCCTATTACTAAGCCTACGCTGCTCGTCTGTCTGTCTGTCAGCGGGCTGTATCTCACGAACCGTAATAGGTAGAGACTTAGAATTTTCACAGAATGTGTATTTCTGTTGCCGCTACAACAACAAATACTAAAAATAAAATAAAACTTAAAAATAAAGGGGGTCCCCATACTTAAAACGTAATATTTTTAACTTATTTGTCTTATGGTCGGTTTCCATACAAAAGGCTTCAACGTGTGAGTGTAAATATCACCATTTTGGGGATGTTTGTTTATATTCTACGGTGGTACGGAACCCTTTAAGTGCGAGTCCGACACGCACTTGGCCGGTTTTAGTGCCATTTAGTGATGTGCTCAACGTAAACAGAATTGTTTAAATCGCTAAGCGTTCAGTGAGCGAACAAAATTACGACTAAATTGATTTTAAAATCGATTCGATCGAAAAATCTCAATAATCACATCACGTAATTTATGGACGCCCCCATATGTTTGTGTTTTTTATAAATGTTTTTAGTTGTAAGGATGAATTATCATATTTCGAATTTATCACCCTCAATATTTTGAAAATTATTGGACATATCTAAATAATTTAAACACAGTATGCTTTATCATGCATATACCTTATTATGAGTATCTACAATAAGTAATATTAATGTAACAGCTACCTACAAAGGAAATGCAAATACATAATGTCAATAAAAAATATGTTCATTCTACGCGAAATCACTCACTTACTTTCGCATTTATAATATTAGTAAAATAGGATATCGAAATAATTTAAATACAGTATTCTTTATCATGCATATACCCTATTATGAGTATCTACAATAAGTAATATTAATTTAACAGCTACCTACAAAGGAAATTCAAATACATAGTGTCACATACTAGATATGTTAATTCCACGCGCAATTAGATCTTGTTATATACAGTAAGCTTCTCAAGGTAATCTACATTCATAAATTATTTTGTCCAAATGATACTTTTGTGTACACACGTGGCGATATTACGTCAAGCATTTTGTTCGTGTTGGGAGCTTTTTCAACAACACTATTATGTAGGGTATTTTCTTCACAATGTGGGGGCGAGCATAATGCTCCACACTCTCCCTCAATTTCCCTCAATTCAAGGTGAATTTGGCCCATAGTCTCATAGTGGTAGAACCAAGCTGTAGCCAATTGATTGCAGCTCATATACGGGCTGGCTCGACCGGGGTATACCGCCCTCTCACAGAAGATCGGCGTAAAGTAGCTATTATAGCTGCGTTTCGTACGATGAGTGAGAGAGCCAGAAGCTCAAATCCCCTCCCACCGTCCCACTACCCTTCAGATTGGCAACGTGTGAGCAATGCCTTTGGTTTAGCAAGCTTCTATAGGCTATGATAATTGCTTAACATCAGACGGATCGAATGCTTGTTTGCCGCCTTAGTCATATAAAATAATGTATTTTCGAAAAACACATAGTTTTCTTCACCGTTCAGCAAGTGATTATTTTTCTTTGTATGTTTTACTAATTCAATTCATTTACCCAACATGTGATCGTACATGCTCGGCAAATTCCCAACCTGTGTGTCTCAACCAACAAAAGCCTACGCCCTCATCAAGGCAGTCTAGATATCAGGTAAACGAGTCCACCATTGCCCACGTCCACACGTAATTGGTCCTTATTACCATTATTCTAAAGGTCACTTTGTCGCGGCAATTGTGCTTGCGAAATGTACAGAAATTTATGTTTTCTTTGTTCTTTGGGATTGTTCCTTATGTTTAAATGTGAAGGTGCGTATATAATAATAATATAAGCCCTTTTAAAGTCCCACTACTGGTCATGGGCCTCCCCTCAATGCGAGGGGGATTCAGAATAATCCACCACACTGGCCCAGTTGGCGGATTTCACGTCTTTCAATAATTTGGTTAGTTTTTCTCAGACTTGCAGGTTTGCGATGTTTTCCTTCACCGTAAGAGCACGGCTCCACTAGTGCGCAGCGCTGCGTCGCACAGTGGAACGTATTTGAAAATTTGGGACTTAGGGGTTGAAATGTATATTTTTGGATTCTCCTATTTAATACAAGCATTTTATGTTTCTACCACTTTTTTATAAGTGCTTTACTTTCTGAGATATGGCCGCTCAAAATTGGCCAAAATGGAATTAGCGATATTAAAAAACTAAGTACCTTTAGAAAAAATCTGATGATGGATTTAGATTCTACTAATTGATCCAAGCATTTTATATTCAGGGTAATTTTTCATTAAACCGACTCTTTCAAAAGTAATAGCACTTAGAAGTTTTTGATTTTTTTAAATTGCTCAATAACTCGAAAATCTCACGTTATTTCAAAATATCTTTTATATACTCGTAAAGATAACATCTTTGGCTACAATTTGCACTATATGCCAAATTGCGAAAATCTGCGATTTCGGGTCAATATAAGATTTTCTATATACATGGATGATTTTTTTTTTATTTCAAACTTAATCCCCTTTAAATTCAAAAATTTGGGGTTAAATGTATATTTTTGGATTTTCCTATTAAATGCGAGCATTTTATGTTCCCATAGTTTTTTCGTGAAGGCCTTACTTTTCGAGTTATGGCCGCTGCAAATCGGTCATAGTGGACTTAGCGATATTCGAAAATGAAGTACCTTCAGAGAAAATTTGATAATGGATTTGGATTCTACTAATTGATGCAATCATTATATATTCAGGGTAATTTTTCATTAAACAGACTCTTTCGATAGTTATAGCACTTTGAAGTTATTTTTTTAATGAAAATTACTTATTATGCTCAATAACTCAAAAATCGCACGTTATTTCAAAATATATTTTATATATTCGTAAAGGTGGTACCTTGGGCTACAATTTGCACCATATGCCAAATTTAAAAAATCTGCGATTTCGAGTCAATCTAAGATTTTCAATATACACGGATGATAGTTTCCTAACTTGACACTTTATCCTCTTTAAATCCCAAAATTTGGGGTCGAAATGTATATTTTTGGATTTTCCTATTAAATATGAGCATTTTATGTTCCTATAATTTTTTCATGAAGGCCTTACTTTTCGAGTTATGGCCGTTGCAAATCGGCCATAGTGGACTTAGCGATATTTGAAAATGAAGTACCTTCAGAGAAAATTTGATAATGGATTTGGATTCTACCGATTGATGCAATCATTTTATATTCAGGGTAATTTTTCATTAAACCAACTCTTTCGATAGTTATAGCACTTTGAAGTTATTTTTTGTATAAAAATAACTTGATTTCCTCAGTAACTCGAAAATCGCACGTTATTTCAAAATATATTTTATATATTCGTAAAGGTGGTACCTTGGGCAACAATTTTCACCATATGCCAAATTTAAAAAATCTGCGATTTCGAGTCAATCTAAGATTTTCAATATACATGGATGATAGTTCCTAACTTGACACTTTATCCTCTTTAAATCCCAAAATTTGGGGTTGAAATGTATATTTTTGGATTTTCCTATAAAATGCGAGCATTTTATGTTCCCATAATTTTTTCATGAAGGCCTTACTTTTCTAGTTATGGCCGCTGCAAATCGGCCATAGTGGACTTAGCGATATTCGAAAATGAAGTACCTTCAGAGAAAATTTGATAATGGATTTGGATTCTATCAATTGATGCAATCATTTTATATTCAGGGTAATTTTACATTAAATCAACTCTTTCGATAGTTATAGCACTTTGAAGTTATTTTTTTTTATAAAAATAACTTAATTTGCTCAATAACTCGAAAATCGCACGTTCTTTCACAATATGTTTTATATACTCGTAAAGGTGGTAGCTTGGGCTACAATTTACACACTATGCCAAATTTCGAAAATCTGCGATTTCGAGTCGATCTAAGTTTTTCAATATACATGGATGATAGTTTTTTTTACTTGACACTTTATATTCTCTTTTTCACACCACCCAAGAGGTAGAGAACTACCCTTTACGAATATATAAAATATATTTTGAAATAACGTGCGATTTTCGAGTTACTGAGGAAATCAAGTTATTTTTATACAAAAAATAACTTCAAAGTGCTATAACTATCGAAAGAGTTGGTTTAATGAAAAATTACCCTGAATATAAAATGATTGCATCAATGGGTAGAATCCAAATCCATTATCAAATTTTCTTGAAGGTACTTCATTTTCGAATATCGCTAAGTCCACTATGGCCGATTTGCAGCGGCCATAACTCGAAAAGTAAGGTCTTCATGAAAAAATTATAGGAACATAAAATGCTCATATTTAATAGGAAAATCCAAAAATATACATTTCAACCCCAAATTTTGGGACTTAAAGAGGATAAAGTGTCAAGTTAGGAAACTATCATCCGTGTATATTGAAAATCTTAGATTGACTCGAAATTGCAGATTTTTTAGATTTGGCATAGGGTGCAAATTGTAGCCCAAGGTACCACCTTTACGAATATATAAAATATATTATGAAATAACGTGCGATTTTTGAGTTATTCAGCAAAATAAGTAATTTTCATTAAAAAAATAACTTCAAAGTGCTATAACTATCGAAAGAGTCTGTTTAATGAAAAATTACCCTGAATATATAATGATTGCATCAATTAGTAGAATCCAAATCCATTATCAAATTTTCTCTGAAGGTACTTCATTTTCGAATATCGCTAAGTCCACTATGACCGATTTGCAGCGGCCATAACTCGAAAAGTAAGGCCTTCACGAAAAAACTATAGGAACATAAAATGCTCGCATTTAATAGGAAAATCCAAAAATATACATTTTAACCCCAAATTTTTGGATTTAAAGGGGATTAAGTTTGAAATAAAAAAAAAATCATCCATGTATATAGAAAATCTTATATTGACCCGAAATCGCAGATTTTCGCAATTTGGCATATAGTGCAAATTGTAGCCAAAGATGCCATCTTTACGAGTATATAAAAGATATTTTGAAATAACGTGAGATTTTCGAGTTATTGAGCAATTTAAAAAAATCAAAAACTTCTAAGTGCTATTACTTTTGAAAGAGTCGGTTTAATGAAAAATTACCCTGAATATAAAATGCTTGGATCAATTAGTAGAATCTAAATCCATCATCAGATTTTTCTAAAGGTACTTCGTTTTTTAATATCGCTAATTCCATTTTGGCCAATTTTGAGCGGCCATATCTCAGAAAGTAAAGCACTTATAAAAAAGTGGTAGAAACATAAAATGCTTGTATTAAATAGGAGAATCCAAAAATATACATTTCAACCCCTAAGTCCCAAATTTTCAAATACGTTCCACTGTGCGTCGTCGCAATGGATCAAAGGGTCGACGGGCGAGAGACGAAGCGGGGGAAGGTGATGCGCTAGTACGAAATCTTGCGACGACGCAACGCAACGCGCTAATGGAGCCCGGCCCTAAGGAAGTGATAATCATATTGAAATAGTGATTCTCACATAGATTTCGAAAACAACCAGAGGTGCGAGCCAGGATTTGAACCATCTTAACCAATCGGCGATTACTGCTATTAAGATGGTTATAAAACATTAAAAAGTATCTCGTCCAGTGACTCCAAACTCCGAATTTGAGGTGACTTTGGAGCTCATAACACACTTACAGCCCCTTACGGGACATCCACATACTTGGTCACTAGGATAGCGGGGATTCGGACGATTTCTTTAGCGTATCATGGGAATAACAAAGAAATAGATTTTACGCCCTTAAATTTATTCATTTTGTTAGAATTGGCCAATTTATTTAGCTGCTGGAAACCTACTTATCCCTCGGGATTAGGTAATAGTCAGTTCCTGTATACACGGCGACACGGTTCACCACCTGCCACGTTGGGTTGGCGTGCGATGCATTGGGTATTGCAAGATGGGTTTAAGGCGGAAATGAAAACAAATAGTTATGCAGTACAGAAATATTAACCCCCAAATTCATAGAGATTTTTGCCAGTTTACAATGGATTTGAAAAGCATTTTGTAGGAACAAATGTGATTTGTAATTCCACTGCAAGGCGATCATAACCTTCTATGAATTTGGGGTAAATTTAAAAGGACAGTGACAGATTTCCTTTGTCTTAGATTTAAAAAAAAAACAGAAGTTGCAAGCATCGGCCGTACCGACAGGCACCGACTCCAAATAATAGAATGAATAGATTATTCTTCACTACTATTAATTCTCTACTATTAATTTTGGAGTCGGTGTTTTTTTTTTATAAAATTGGATGTAGATGATCGTATGAATTCGTGTGGAATGTTGCGTGAACGGGGTCGGGGGCGATAGCTAGTTTATGATAATTTATTAATTTGGGTCTAGTTTTTATGGTTCCGTACCCAAAGGGTGCCAACGGGACCCTATTACTAAGCCAACGCTGTCTGTCTCTCTGTCCGTCTGTCAGCGGGCTGTATCTCACGAACCGTAAAAGGTAGAGAGTTGAAATTTTCACAGAATATGTATTAATGTTGAATAATAAAATAAAATTTAAAAATAAAGGGGGTTTCCATCAAGAAACTTGATATTTTAACGTTTTTATTCTACGGTGGTACGAAACACTTTATGTGCGGGTCCGACACGCACTTGGCCGGTTTTTTATTCATACCTAGCAATTAGTAATGATATATTTACAGTTCACAAGCAAGTTTATGATTAAGATATACCACCAGCAAAGTATAGTTGGACCTTTGTCCACATCTGTTATTATTACACTCGCAATTTGACGATTAACTTTTTCTTCTTCCTATCGTATGGTTAGTGGCCAACCTAGTGTCAGAGTTGTTCAAGCCGCCCGAAGGCCTCTGACATGGCTTAACGACTGCTGTCTAGATAACAACAACCGGGACCGACTTTTTACGTGTCTTCCGAAGCACGGAGACGCTCAGTTCAAATGCCACTAAATGGTCACCCATCTCTGCCGGACCTTGCCTAGCGTTGCTTAACCTCTAATCGTTTACCGATCAGTGATTGCAGCTGGCTATGAGCGCCTCCAAACTATTAACTATTATAACTTATTCACAGAATAATGACTAAAGAAAGAGGTGCCTATATTAGATATATGTATGAAAAAAAACGTGGTCATTGTTTTTTCATTTTCATTGTTCTATCTACCGGTAAATAGTTGAACTACTCGCTTCGTTTTATGTCGATGTTAGTACTAGGCCGACCACTCGGCCGAGTTGCTTAGGGCCAGTCCCCTTAGTAATTGGTCCATGAACTTATTAAATACATAAGAAGAATACATAAACTTATTTAATACATAATTTTATAATTTTCAAAGTACCCAAGCAAAGGGCGACATTTGACGTTGAAGGCATGTCGGTATTGTCTATCCCGCTCATCTTCTGGTAAATAATGTCTTCTTGTAACGTCACGACTTGTATCCCCATTCGGGGGTAGTCAGAGGCTTGAGTGGCCATACACCACCACATTGAGGAGGTATTAACCAACTGAAAGCCCACGTTTCACCAGATAGTCAGAACCCAACGTGACAGGTGGTGAACCTTGTCGCCGTGTATACAGGAACTGACTATTACCTAACCCCGAGGGATAGGTAGGTTTCCTCACGATGTTTTCCCTCACCGTCAGCGAACTGTAAATTATGCAAAGATTAAAATTTATCCATTGGTGCATGCCCCGCCGGGGATCGAACCTGGGACCTTCTGATTGGTAGCCCAACCTGTTCACCCCTAGGCTACAATCGCTTGGTGTCAATGTCTTCTTATGTATTTTATTATAAGTGTATTATGTAATGTGGCGGCCGCGCACCGGAAAGCGTAGCGTGGGTAGGCCTCCCACAAGGTGGACCCACGACCTGGTGGAGGTGCGGGAATCCGCTGGATGCGGGCAGCGCTACACCGAGCATTGTGGCGAACCTTGGGGGAGGCCTATGTCCAGCAGCGGACGTCTTTCGGCTGACTTGATGATGATGATGATTATGGAATTCCGAGTGCGATGACATACAACATGTTAAGAAAACCCTGTCCGAGCCGAAACCGGTAATTAGGTTCCCAAATCACATGACCGAATAAAATAAAAAAAATTAAATATTCATAATAGTAAACATATTAATGAACATTTAAAGTGCCATTTTTTTTTGCCTTTTTCCCACCTAATTAGCTAATTTTAAAAATATGACAACACCGATACCGGAAGTAATTATGTTAGATCGTGTGGCGGCACCTCTGACCACAAAGTATGTGATGACGTCATTTTATGAATAACATTTTTTATCTAAACGGGGTAATTGTTTTCCAAAAAAATAAGGGAGGCCTTTGCCCAGCTGTGGGACACTTACTATGCTAAAAAAAAAAAAAAAAAGAAAAAAAATGAATTTTTTTACAAAAATAGAATCTAATCTCGATACCCAACAATACGTTTTCGGGTCGGACAGGGTTTTTTTAACATGTTGTATAATAATTTTGTGTCAGTCTCTTCTATTAAGAAGGAAACAGAGGAGTGAGATACTATTGTCGCACTGAATCGTTATGTACTCGTTACGTTACCAGACCGGTATTTATACCGGTATCGGTATATTAATAAATTAATCTCAACTCTGGGCGAATACGTGGTTACGCTTTTGATGTGTAATTATGTTCTGTAATAATTTGCTTTTAGAGTTGAGGTGGATTTATTGATACCAGCGTTAGTAACGAATACTGTGAATTTTACAGCCCTAATGCAATAACTAGCCAATATAATGTTCACTAAGAGAAATATGCCAGGTTATAAATTAATATGATCTTCTACAGGGTCATGGTATAACACTAACAACCTTGCAGGTCTGTATTACTGTTTTTGTTTTTTTTGTTGTTGTTTTGTAAAAAGACATAAGTAGAACAAAAATCGTTGTTTATGCTGTTAGTAATACAGTCCTGCAAGGTTGTTAGTGTTTTACCAATAACCCTGTATAATTATCTAAAGTTAAGGTAGGTAAATAATAATACGTGCATTTGTTTCGTAAAAAACGTGTTTATTTACACTTTGGCAGTGATGGCATGACGTATTTTTTATTTATTTACAAAGAGAGTTACTAAACTGAGACCTTTATTCGTTTGAGCATGTTTCCTTCCGTTTGAGCAGTTGAGTGAGGCAACACTGAGCGTCAACTTTAACTAGCAACACAGACAAAAATGTATTTAAAGAAATTATCCGCATTGCCAGTCAAAACTGATTCAATCGGGATGTGCCGTATACTCAGTAACAGTTATCCAAAAAATATTAGGTATTTCTTCAAATATCTGTTACCGGAAACAGGTTAGAACAGTTTACCAGGCACGGTAGCCAAGGCCTTTGTAGCCGAGACCGTACGCAGCAGCGGCGTAGGGGGTGGCCAGACCGAGGTTAGCGGCGTAGGGGGTGGCGAGGCCGAGGTGAGCGCCGTAGTAGGGAGCGGCGACGTAGGGAGAGGCGACGTAGGGAGAGGCGACGGGGGCGACCAGGGCGGACCGAGCGGCGGCGACACCGCTCAGAGCGGCGGCCTGGGACTGAGCAGCGGCCACGGCGTTCTGGTTAGCGGAAAGAGTACCCCAGTACGCGGTCTCGTGCAAGTCACGGTTGGCTTCGGCGACCTGGCGGACGGCTTCAGTGTTGTATTGGACAGCGGCTTCGGCGGCACGGGCCTGGCTCTCGCCGAAGGCACGGGCGTGGTCCTGGGCGGCCACGGTGGCGTCGATGGCGGCGGCCTGAGCATCTCCCGCGTTCACGCCATAAACGAGTGGGCTGATCACGCTGGCGGAGGCATAGCCGAGGAGGGCAACGAAAGCGACCTGAAAAGAATAGGGATGGTTAGAATATTGACTGACTAGTAAAGTACTTATAAATACTAGTGATAAAAATAGAACAGGAACGAAATTATGTTATATCTATTTTATCAACAAATTATAATCACTAATACGCTAAATCATTGCTAATCAAATATTTAAGGTGTGGGCAAAACAATAGACGTATCGACAGCCGAGGACAATTCCAAAGGGGCGGACCATAGAGCAAGTGAACAGAATAGATTCACGTGGTTTTATAATATAGAAAACGTCTCAGAAAAGAGAATTCAACTGACATTAGAAATTAGTTACATCGGAATTTAACTACCAATCATCGGAAGAAAATAAACGATAATAAATACTAGGTGCCTAATATTTATGAATACTAACTTCACTACCCTTCAAGTTCCAAATTCGAATTTACGTCAATTAATCATAATTACGATTCGAAGCCACTAAACATAATTGGTTAATGTTACTTGTAATTAGAAAACCAACAGGCATGAAATTTACATTTACTGACGCTTAGTACATTGTATCCTTTCTTTGTATTGCGTACGACGCCTTGGAATTATACAAATCAGCTTGTAATCGTTATATCGTTGTATCTATAATGGGTGTATCCGTTGAATATGAGCTGCTTGTTAAATTAACGATATTGTAAGGTGAGATTCCGTTATTTATTTCAGTGTTTATATTGTGAGAACGGTAACATCTTTATCTCCCACGCCAATACAGCGTAAATTAAGACATAATTTTGTAAATTGGTAGATAGCAGATACTAGTGATGTGACCCAAAAATGGTGACAATTGTAACAGTTCATTAACTATTATCGAATATTGGTGTTATCTATTATTGTCACCTGTTACAAATATTAAATGATGAAACGGTTACTGTTTTTAACGCGTAAAATTGCAAAATGTATCAGCATTCATGTTAATTCGCTTAATTGATTCGTGAAATCTATGCAACACGTCCTATTGTGGATAGCTGTTTTGTTGATTTGATGAAGGGGCGTTTTGAATGAATATTTATGACTGAATAGCACGCTCTAATTTTAGGAAAGTCATTTTTTTTGTCTTATAATTATTATTTATTATCAATGACTGGAAAAAGTGGAGAGTTGTGGGGAGACCTTTGCCCAGCAGTGGGACGTTGATTAGAAAAAAATAGCAAGATGACAGTATCCAATTTGTGCATTAGATGAATAGAGTAAACGTCACATTTATGAACAGAAAAATAATACATCAGCGAATTATATCTTGCAAGAGTTATTTTAGTGTGTCTGTGTGTAACTAAGATTAGTGAAAGATAAACTAACATTACCATACCGGCATGACAATATAATGACTCGAAAACATGGGCGTAGCCTGTACAAGTTAGCATTTTGCAATACTAAACTCAACAATAACTAGAACAAATCTCAGCTTTTAAGGAGTATTTTTGGAACAAATAGCGCTGTGACATTGACCCGATATTCTTTGACGTGACTAATGGTTAGACACGGGGTACAATAGTGTTTAAAATGCTTAGAATTCTGAAGGCTTTTGCTAATAGGTAAACGAACTCTGTTACGGTTTGGCTATGGCTACATGGTAATGTAGAATCGTAACTTTTTAGTTTTTCGAATAGATAAAAATTACTCTATTTATAAACTGTTAAAACAGCAGAGCTTTGCCGCTTACATCAAAATAAAATAAGATTTTAATAATTTAAATTTGGAACAGTAAATACCAATCGATACCTGTAATTGGATCTGTTATTTGTAAATTACCGTGTTATATGTGTTCCAAAAATAAATTCCTTACATCATTTTATAATTGGATCCTTGACCTAGCCACAACGTTGTACGCATACCACGTGCGAATTTTAACACGTCATTCATATGCATATTGAAATTTCAACTTTAAGGAACTGGAATTAAAGTATAATTTTGAAATGTATTATTTAATTACTTAATTAGTGCTTTAATATCGATATATCTAGACACGATCAGCAGTCAACAGTTTTTATGTTATGCTTAGTGCAAATACTAGAAAATAATCTTTAATAGGAACTAAGAACATCCTCCTATAATATAACAGAGCATAACAGTGGCCCAAATAAACCTAATATTGTGACATTCAGTAATATTTATCGATCCATCCATTGTCTATGCCCATACTCGTACGCGTTAATAACGCTAAAAATATTCAACAATACATCGTCCTTGGCCGACAGTGCAACATCTATATGCATATCGCGTACGTATTTCAAAACGCAACCATATCAGTACTCGGCCTTAGTTTTGACAAGGCATGCGTGAATCGGAACGCTTAATAGCGTCTTGTTATTTTTATTGCTTTTGTTATTTTTAACCTTGACAATGACTGTTACAAATAAGGAACTGATATTGTTCATAATCCTTATGTCATTTGTTTTTTTTAATTTGCAAAGGATTTGATTTTGGAATGCATGAAATGTAGTCTATGAAGTGTGTACACATAGGTAATACGACCGTAATCCTGAAAAGTTTATATATTATATTGTAAACTTAAACAGATTTGGAAAATAATTTTCCTCAAAGTGCACCACTGCACTAGCAGATGGTGAATTTATTATTTGGCAAATAGTTTCAAAGTTTTCTCACACTGGCTATCAATAATGTGCAACTGATTACTTACAAGAATTGGAATGTAATTGATGTATTAAATCGAGTGTTTATAATCGTGGGAAAATAGAATAACATGTTATTGCCCAATCGTATGTTGAAATCTGCTAAATAACATGAATTTAATAATCAATTATAACGTATTTCTAAAGCGAATTTATTTAAAATAAGTGTGATTTTGACATTTCTAAACTTGTATCAAGTATTTATATTGTAATGCCTGTAACTATAATTCAAAGTATTCATGAAATTAACGCATTGCATTTTAAACTAATAATAATAAATCACCAAACAAACATTGACAACGCAAATCGCTCATAAATGCAATGATTGACATTTATCTCTGCGCCGTGAAAAATTTTCGCGCGCATTTTGACGCATGATAAAAATTAGAAATAAAGCTGTCATAGACAATACAAATATTTATTTAACGCACAAAGTGATTATAATGTCGTTTATTTGGACCGGGGGGTGGTTCGTGAGGTCCTAATTTGATAATGATTTGCTAATGATTGGGATCTCTGCTTAGATATTTTATTTTGGAAATTTGCCTAAATGTCAATAGGCTCAATAGTCTCAAGTTTATGGTCACGATCTTTTTAGTTTAACGCCCGATTACACTCGGTTCCAATTTTAAAATTAACATATACACGTTAGTTGCCAATGTCATTCAACCTTGTCATGATATAGTTCATTACTTTTTTATCAATATGGATCGCAAAGGAATCCGCTATGAGGTATTGAATAAGTATCTGTTACTAATATGATTGTAATTGGATTTATTTATGAAGTTGCAAGAAAAATATACAATTATTATAGAATATGGTCTTGGCTATGTTATGACAAGGTTGGTAATTAAATAGGGCGTAACAACGGAAGACATAATTTTAGTTGGATGTTTAAAATATTTCCTTGTTCAATAAAAAAAAGTTGCAATGTCAATGTAAAAAAAAAAACAATATTTGGCGCCAATCCAAATAAATAATTTGAAAGTATTCTGATGAATCAAGTTTCATTATTTTAGTATTTTCACTCTTGATTGTTGTGAAGAATCACTTTTCATCTGTCATTTGTCAGATATACGAAGCCATTTTAAAAAAAGATTGACATTTCACTTGGCGCGAAAAATTTCAAACTTTTTTTTACCGATGCGTTCCGTTGTCACTTATTTATTTTTTAATAATTAATATTAATGTTGTTTTAAAAACAAATTGGTACCGTACCAGAAATCTCATCTTGCACTTCTTTGTCAGACTGCACGATAGCTACTGAATGCTTTTGGTACGAACGGTTGGTCTTTTATACGTCTACCCTGTACATACTTGTCTGTTTACTATTGAAAGTGTCCGGTAATCATTGGGAGTACCTGTTCCATATCAAGACTCGTTCACACCTATGTGGTATTCAGGCTAACGCATACTACATAAGAGAGAGTATTTTATTTCTAAACTTGCTGAATATTGTGTCAGGATAAATCATAGACAGCAATTTGCACTTTTCCTAATTTTATCAAGCATGTTTATTTTTCTTAAAAAAACATTTAACAACAGTGCTGTCGTGCTTTTTATAGTCAGTTATTTTTTTATTACCGTTTGTTTGTACAGCGGTAAATATAGATTTATTGTTGTCACTATCTTTTGTGATCACGAAATAGAGACAGCACCAGAAATCGGCTTAAAATGTAAATAATTTGTCAGTACAAACGAGGGGTTTAAGTAAAATTAACCAAGGTAGAGTAAAACAATGCATTGCCGTTTACTTATGTTAACAACCAAATATTTTTAATGCGTGTGCGTCAATGGATATCTCGCACAGTTCGCAAGCGTACCTCGGGAGGATACCGCGTATGTCTGAACGTGTATTGTCGCCATGAAGGATTAGACCAGCCTGAGCATCGATGCGGGCAAGGTCGGCGTACTTTTTTAATTTTTTGACATTCACTTTTTTCGCGATCTACACGAGGGGTGGAGGGGTACATATTTTTGTATGGATGTACTTACTGATATATTTATCATACCGATCATATAATACGCCAAGACAACCAAGCCAACTAGGAACTCGGATGGAATGTGGCTTCCCCGCCCGCACACCTACCACCGCCGCCTTGTGCGGGTGACGTCACATTTGACAGGTTCCTAGTTGGCTTGGTGGAGTAGTATTGGTATGGTTTATGAAATTGGAATGTATTTTGTTGGTATATAGTCAGTTCAAAGACAATACCAAGAAAGAGAGAGACGTGTGGCCGTCCAAAATAGTCTGTCTAAAGGGAGTCCATGGACACAGTACGTCTCAGTCGCTCGCGGACAATAATGTTGAAAACAAGTCGGTATTGTCAGAACGGGAGTCGGTATTGTCCCTCCGTTGTAAAACGGGAGACATAAACAACTACAGCAGTTAGCCAAAATATACAGGAAGCTGACTTCGACTGAAATAGATACAAAAAGCTAGAAACTAGGAAATTAAATTAAATGTAACGTCAAGACTTTTATCCCCATTCGGGGGTAGTCAGAGGCTTGAGTGGCCATACACCACCACATTGTAGAGGTATTAACCAACTCAAAGCCCACGTTTCGCCAGATAGTCGGAACCCAACGTGACAGGTGGTGAACCTTGTCGCCGTGTATACAGGAACTGACTATTACCTAATCCCGGGGGATAGGTAGGTTTCCTCACGATGTTTTCCCTCACCGTAAGCGAACTGTAAATTAACAACAAGAACTACAGCAATTAGCCAAAATATACAGAAAGCTGACTTCGACTGGAATAGATACAAATAGCTAGAAATTGTAGGAGAGTTACAATAATAAGTAGAATTTAGGGCCACCGCAGACTTGCTACTTTTAGCATCGGCGATCGGCGACTTAGTCGCTTTTCGGAAGCTCGATGCAGCGACTGAACGCTACACCCCGCACAATTAAAAACGCCGAACGCAGCGACTGAGTCGCCTTTCGGAAGCTCGATGCAGCGACTGAATTTTACACACGTCGCAGCGATTTTTCATGTTGACTACAGGCTACCGGATCAGCATCGGAGCAGTCGCTGCGTCCGATCGCAGGAAGTCGCAAAATCGCGATGCTGCATCGATGCAGTCGCTTAATCGCGCGACTTTGATACTGCGATCGAACGCAGAGAGTCGCTAAAACGCGATGCAGCATCGATGCAGTCGCAAAATCGCCGATCGCCGATGCTAAAAGTAGCAAATCTGCGGAGGCCCTTAAGTAGCTAGTATCATGTAATTTTAATTACTGACACAATTGTATTTCAAAGTACTGTAAAGATAATTGTAATAAGATAAATCAATAAAGAGAATCGGGGAAAAAAGCTAAAAAGTCATATGTAAACATGTCGGCTCTACACTTTAATAGCTCTATATTACAACAATGCTTGATCGGCTGGGTGGAGCAGGAAACGTAAACCGGTGAAAAAACCGACCGAGTGTCATGGTTGACATTTAACGCGATGGAATAGACCGTCTCGGAGACTCGCACGACGACGCTCACACCGATGCGAATGTGGAATGGGTACAGAACAATGGCTGACATCGGTAGAATGGGTGACATCGGTAGGATGGGTGACATCGGTAGGATGGGTGACAGCGGTAGGATGGGTGACATCGGTAGGATGGGTGACATCGGTAGAATGGGTGACATCGGTAGGATGGGTGACATCGGTAGGATGGGTGACATCGGTAGAATGGGAGACGTTTATAGGTTAGGTTAGCTTGCGGGGACTGGTCCGCCCATTTTCCACTTGACACCATTGTTCCTTAACTTTCAGGTCTGGCATCACACCAAAACAATCGTTCTACAGCTTGCAGTTGCACAGCTTTCTAGGCTAGTTTTTTTTTTTTTTTACTTAAATACCTAATTCTGTTTTTTTTATTCACAATGTGTTAATGCCGGCAGTTCACATAGCGTTGCTGTTTGAAAATGTATTCAATTATTATTTTTTCTTTAGAAAAGAGTAACCATTGAGTTATTTGCCGGCTCTTCTCAATGGAAGCATCATTACGAACCGTTTTTTGATGATTTATAAACGCTACATATAGCTTACATGAATAAAAAAAAAATGAGTTTGAGGTGACGTTGATAGGTTAAGTGACATTTATACCTAGGTTAGGTGTTATAAATGTAGTGTCACAAAAAATTGGGTTGGACGATGAAATAGACCGAGGTGTGCCTCGGTGACTCGCGCTACCGTAGCGTGGCTCACATCGATGCGAACGTCAAATTTGTGGAGAACTATGGGTGACATCGATAGAGTGACAGTTATAGGTTGGGTGACATTGATAGGATAAGTGACGGAATGGGTGACATCGTTTTTCTATTGTCTTATTGACAAGAGAAAAGGCTGTGGTGTGAACAGGTAGTATCTGTAGGTTTGATTACATTGATAAGATAAGTGACCTACAAAGGTGACACCTAGAAAATGGGTTTGACAATGAAATACATCGCATTGTGCGTAACAATACTAGGATTACATAAGTGGGATCAACAGAATGGGTTAACAAAGATTTATAGGTTGACTTAGATTAGATGGGTGACTAGAAGTGGGTGCTTAAACGAAAAGCCGTTCGCTTTTTTAAGTAAGCGCCTAAGCGCGCTTACAAATTTAAGCGTGTTGCTTTTAAGCAATGACTGCAAGAAAGAGAAAGAAATTCCAAAAAATTACAAAAAGTAACCTTATTTGTATGACAATACAGTTCAAATCAATATTTAATTAAATTTAACCTTATTTCTTTACCCATAAAAAGCAATAATTTATAATACATTATATTAGATTAAAAACCATATTTCCATGTACATAAGACTCACTATCAATTTTTCAGCTCGTAAGTTTTTGGCTTTTTGCTTGAACTTATGTTTAGTAAGCATTTTGCTTTTGTTGTCCGTTTATTGGCGGACGAATTTTTGTTTAATTTAAAAAAGCAAAAAAGCAGAAAAGCAGTTTTAGAACGACTTTTAAAAACAAGCACAAGCGTAACAGCGTGCTTTTAATATAAAGCCGTTTATCACACCTTTATGGGTGACATCGATGAAATAAGTGACATCTAAAATAAATAGGGTGACACCTGACTAATAGAATTTGCGCGTCAGTTACAACGCATAGAATGCATTTCCCATAGATTAATTTTAGTTTCCGCCGGGGGGCTCCAACTAGATGGAGCATGCGCACTAATAAAATGCGGCAACTGATACCACGCAAATTTTTGAGTGCTTCAGTACAGCTGACAGCAACCATTGTATGAAACTGACAGACCGCATCGAAAATAAGTTTCCTCATTTCTGGAAATGATATTTCTTAGTAGGGCGGTATCTAGTTAAAGCGCACGCGCCAAACTTTTATAAATCTATGGCATTTCCTGTAATAAAAAATAGGAAGGTATTAATTTCCAATCGATAATGTTTTGGCATACATATCGAATTCCGATCAATGTCATTCGATTGTACGCAATCCGATGCTGTTATCTGATATTTCAAACCTGTCGATCGACCGCAGGACTACTTAGCAGTGGTCCAAATCTGTGTTTCACGCAAAAAAACATGGTTTTTCATGAGAGTCGCCGAGGGTAAAACTTAGACGTCACTACTTCGTCACTTCGCCGTCTTTGTTGGTCACTGAATGTGAATGTGGAGGGATACAAAGCGAGAGAAAGACCAAAGAGAAGATGGATGAATTGAATGAAAATGGAGTGGATGTAAGTATGACAGCAAAACGAGATGAATGGAGAAATAAGATATACTGCGCTGACTCCAGAAAATGGTAAGGTAGATGACTATCGATGATGACTGTCGATCCTACCTTACAAGATTAACAGTGATGGGAGTGTGTGGCAGTTTTCGTCCCATTAAACGATAAACAGGTAAATCTCAGTAAATTTCTAGTCGCGTGCTCGCTGGGTACCATACAAACTTTCATCCCCAATTTAATCACCTTGGGAGGGATGTATTTCCAAATCGCTGATACAATTGACTTGTATTTATAAACAATAGCTTAAACACCAATTTCGATATTCCTAACATTAAAAAAGGACGAAGTTCCATACAAACTTTCGTCCCCAATTTAACCTTGGGGGTTGAATTTTCAAAAATACCTTCTCAGTGCTTCCGTACTCTATATAAAGTCAGTGAGTAATTTTTTTCTATTTTTTTGAGGGCCGTAGTAGTTTAAACCACGGATAGGTAAGAGTTAAATCTCCCGACTTCCATAAACTTTCTATGATCGGTCAACTACCATCTATGGAAGGCGGGAGATCAAACTTCAGAAACTACAAATAAATCTTCGGTCTTACCCGATATTTGTTATCGGTGTGACACAAGGAAACATGATACAATTATTTTTAAGGGCAAAACTATTTATAAAACTGCACTTTTAATTATTTATTATATCCCTTTGTGTAAATATATCGGAAGATAATAAATATGGAGTGTAGCTTATAGAAGGCCTGTTATAATTGGATTGATTTAATGTAACTGCGTTTAAGTGGAACAAATTTCACTACGGCGTATCAGAAGTACCTACTCATGAAAATAATTTAATGAAATGATATGGTGAATTTTTTTTTAACGCCTTCATCATTTATTTTAAATTCACATTACGCTGAAATGGCCGCCCGAAACTTCCCGATCCCGTCCGGGGTGACCAACTCGAAAACATTATTAGCATTTCGTATCGCTTTTCGTTGGCCCTAGTATAGCTATGTTTATGATCGACAATACGCTCCTATGAATTAGGATTTGCTAAAGATGATATTTCACTAGTCAAATATTTTTGTCCAAGATTCCCGTCGTTCCGTCCCACTCCCCTTCAGGTCGGCATCTATAGCTGTGTCTATAGGCTACGGTAACTGCGGGCTGTACACTTCTTTTCCACCTCAGTCCTATAGAAAAATGATCAAATGTAATTGGACAAAGATATTTGACGAGTGGAATAAGAACTTAAACGTCGCGTCGTCACCCGTCCCGTATTCGGCACCCGCCTACCGTGTCGGCCGTGCGCCCGCGCCGACCGCGCCCGCAATCCCGGCAGCTATTTCATCAGCTATTCTCGTCGACCTTACTAGTCATACTTGGCTTACAATTCGACGATCAATGCTATTTTATCAATAGAGACTTATGCGAGAAGAGAAAATAAGTGAAGTCTCTCTCTTAGTATTCATAAGTGATTTTAGGGTTCCGTACCCAAAGGGTGCCAATGGGATCCTATTACTAAGCCTACGCCTACCTACAGACGGACGGACGTCCGTCCGTCCGTCTCAGGCTGTCAGCGGGCCGTATCTCACGAACCGTAATATGTATAAACGTACAGTTGAAATTGTACAGAATGTGCTACAACAACAAATAACGTAAAAATAAACGGTGGTACGGAACCCTTTATGTGTGTGTCCGTCACGCACTTGGCCGGTTTTTAAATGACGACGTCCAAAACAGATGCCTAAACGTATCAACTGTGAATCACAGTCAATTAAACTGTATAACCTTAAAATAGAGTTTAAATTCGACTGCGCTGACATGTTCTTGAATATTGCATTCCAGCGAACAAGTGCGGACTTGCGATTACAAACTTCTTTTCTTATTACCATTGACGCGTGATATTTTAAATTGAATAAGTGCTTTAATTGTAGGGGCCAGTGTGCTATTATTATCTGTAATTATGTAATTTGCTGGTGTGCAAATATTAATGTATTTAAAAGGAAAACAATTATCGAAACAATTTTTATTGTAATTCAATTATTTGTTATACCATTACTATAGTTCTTGCAATGCACGAAGGCGAGTGGCCCTTGGTTGTGTTCGTCATGTACATACACATTATGACAGTGTGCGTGCGTGGCGGAGCCGTAAACGCACACTGTTACAATGTGTATGTACATGTCGAACACAACCAAGGGCCACTCGCCTTCGTGAGTTGCAAGAACTTATAAATGTCTGTGCGAATATGTCTCAAGACTGATTTATAGCTCGCTACTCAAATTTGAGAGCTGGGGGCTTACCACGAACTCTTATTGCGATTCAATTACAGGATTGTTTTAACGTTTCAGCGACTTTTGTGCAATGACGTACCTTATTGTCATGACAATAAGAAACGTCATTGTCGTGTCATTAAAACGTTCCTATAATTGAATCGCGATAAGAGGTCGTGGTAAGCCCCCTGTCTTATTTTAACTTCTCCTACGGAAACCTAAATAATGACTATCTATGACGTGTCCAAGACGTGACACATAATTGAGGACTTAAATATTTGAGTAAGGTTTAAGTTCTTTTAAAATGTTGTTACGAAGAAGTACCTGAATATTAAAAAAATACTAAGTATGTAAAACTAGCTGCCCCCCGCGGTTTCACCCGCGTAGCAATTTATAACCTATTATCAGTGTTTCTCTAGTATATTATGCATGTATTATACATATAAACCTTACTCTTGAATCACTTTATCTATTTAAAAAAACCGCATCAAATCCGTTGCGTAGTTTTAAAGATCTAAGCATACATAGGGACAGACAGCGGAAAGCGACTTTGTTTTATACTATGTAGTGATAATTCAAGTATTAGGTATATTAAAAAAATCTAATAAGTATATGTAAAGTAATTTTATCCAACATCCTGTTTAAAAAGCACATAGCAAAGAACCCGTTGATGTCTTTAGTATCGAAGTACTCAAATATGATATAAAATTATTTTGTGATTGAATTTTTTGTTATGATTTTCTAAAGTACTTGAACTAAAGCTGTGCCAGTGAACTTCCAAGCATCTAAACTGAATCCGGTCTATATTTTTTACGGCACAACGGAGTGGAGCCATTGTCAATTAACGTTTTTGTACCGCCGGACTGTCGCCACTGAAATTATGTAATAACTAGCTTCCGCCCGCGACTTCGTCCGCGCATAATTTAAAAAATGTAGCCTATGTGCTATTCCAGGCTATAATCTATCTCTGTGCCAAATTTCATCCAGATCCGTTCAGCCGTTCTGGCGTGATTGAGTAACAAACATCCATCCATCCAAACTTTCACGTTTATAATATTAGTGGGATTAAATTTAATTTAATTCAATTCTTTATTTGCGTTATATGGGTTTACAGAAGATTTTACATTTTGAGTTGTTTCACCATATACAGCTCCTGTACGGTTTTAGTAGGACAAAGATTTCACCCACACCACTTGGATGCCTGGTATCCTACAAATGTACGTGCATCGCGAGCATTTCTCCCGCGCACGTGCAAGTTGTGGAATGATCTCCCTCCCGAAGTCTCTTTCCTTTGCTATACAACATGGGATTCTTCAAAGGGCATGTTTAGGTGTCTAAAAGGTCGGCGCCGCGTCCGCACCCCTTAAGTTGCAGATGTCCTGGGCGGCGGCTTCCACTTACCATCAGGTGGACCGTCTGCCAGTGCGCCATCCTTGGCTATTAAAAATACACTATTTTGGACCTTCACATGTAATAAAATGTATCGTCACGACTTTTATCCCCATTCGGGGGTAGTCAGAGGCTTGAGTGGCAATACACCACCACATTGTGGAGGTATTAACCAACTCAAAGCCCACGTTTCACCAGATAGTCAGAACCCAACGTGACAGGTGGTGAACCTTGTCGACGTGTATACAGGAACTGACTATTACCTAATCCCGAGGGATAGGTAGGTTTCCTCACGATGTTTTCCCTCATCGTCACCGTGTTTACCTTCAAATGTCTTTGATAATAACAATGATAGTTCTAATTTTGGCTACCGAGACATACCTCTGTATTGAAATGTGCATTGTCATAAACAGGGTGTATAAAAAGCGCCGGGCGGCCTTGGTAAGGTGATTCAGTGACATCTATTGTTGATGTATTGAACCAAGTTTGACTGACAAGAATGCCACGGTCAATTTAGTCATAGACTAATATACATAGACATAGAATAACTAATAATAAATAAATATCCTGGGACATTATTTTTACACACGGTTACCTGCGGGGCTATTACGTATCTCAGTTGACAACTGGCGTCGGTTGTACACCGAACTTTGATGGTAAAAGAATATGACATAACATTGGTATTACGTATTTCGGTGAATGGATATCAAGGTACAATGAGTTTAGGTTAGGTTAGCCCTGCAAGAAATACTTAATACCAATGATAAGTCATTCTAATTTACCATCAAAGTTCGGTGAACAACCGAAGCCAGTTGTCAACTGATATACGTAATAGCCCTGCTGATCCCAAACTAAGCAGAGCTTGTACTATGGAAAGCAGATAACTGATATTACTACATATACTACTTTTTGTTTGTACATGCTTAATATACATAATTACACCCAGACTCGGGACATGCACACAAATGCATGTCCCGGGTAGGAATCGAACCTACGACCTGCAGCGTGAAAGACGGAATCCTTACCAACCACGCTAACGGGCCCGTAACATAGATTTACTTTAGTCATAGACTAATATTATTGACAGACAAATCCTAATAAGGGACTTTATTCGTGATAGAGCCAAGCCAATAGTAATAGTAGAATTGACTGCAGCGCGTATACGGGCTGGCTTGAGGTAGTACGTACCACCCTCTCACAGAAGATCGAAGTAATAGTTATTATAGCTGCGTTTCTACGATGAGCGAGAGAACCGGAAGCCCAACCGCTCTCTGCTCTCTAACTCCCTTCAGGTCGGTAATGTGCGAGAAATTACTTTAGTGTTCCATCTATAGGCTACGATAACTGTTTCGAGGACCTCTTTGCGCAGTGGTTTGAACGTTGGCCGCTCGACTCACTGCATCGGGTGGTTGTAGGTTCGATTTCGCAGAGGCAAATATCCGAAACGCCCTTTTCGTAATTTGCCCTGGTCTGGGTGTCACTGGTATCACCCCCAGTCCATTGTACGGTATACTTAGTACAAGCGTTGCTTAGTATTGGAGCAAACAGTTGGTACTGGCGGGCCGTACTATCAAAGTACGACGAGTCGAGTCAAAGTCAAAGTCAAAGTCAAAGTCAAAGTCAAAGTCAAAGTCAAAGTCAAGTCAAGTCAAGTCAAAGTCAAAGCGTTTATTTTGTTTAGGCCTACGGGGGCATTTTGTTTTTCTTAAATTCTACCGCCGGATTGGAAACGCGACCTCGACTGAGAAGATCCAGCAAGAAACTCAACTTGTCTTTTATTACATTGTTTTTTTTAAAAATCGCTATGTATGAGGTGCAGCGCGGTTTATCGATTGGAGTGCAGTGGTAGCCGATTGGTTAAGCACGCGTCTTGCGGGCTTAAGATCACGGGTTCAAACCCTGGCTCACACCCCTGGATTTTTCTAAATCTATGTGTGAATCATAACTTTAATTATCACTTGCTTACGGTGAAGGAAAACATCGTGAGGAAACCTGCATGTCTTTAGACATGTGAAATCCACCAACCCGCACTGGGCCAGCGTGGTGGATTATGACCTGAATCCCCCTCGCTTGACGGGAGGCCCGTGCCCAGCAGTGGGACGTTAAAAGGGCTAAATTATTATTTATTAATTATTATGTATGAGGTATCTGATATTTGCACATACCCCTGCATTACAAAGGAATCCGTGTGCCAATGTCAAATATGATTCATATACCATAATGACCATAAGTAGATGCAGCTCGTGTAGTGTTGCAGCACTGGTCTGGTCACCCCGTTTAGTACGCCGTGATGTGCTTACTAATGTTCATACTGTAATTGTAACACTTTCTTTGTTGGGTAAATGTTAGGTAATGAAAGGTCTAGGTTGAGTTACAGCATCCGTCAAGTTTTAGGTGAATTGGGCACTCACTTACAGTGTCACTCAGGGGCCATCCATAAATTACGTCACACGTAAAGGGGGGGAGGGGGTTGACGAAATGTGACATGGTGTGACAAGGGAGGAGGGGTCCTAAGTTTAGTGACGTCACATTTAAAAATCGACTATTATCCAAGTACGAAAATTTTGGAATTTTTTGGAAATATTAAAAAATATGTGACGTCACACAGGGAGGGGGTGAGTCTCGCAAATGTGACCAGCTGTGACATGGGGGGAGGGGTCTAAAAATCATGAAATTCGTGTGACGTAATTTATGGATGGCCCTTTAGGGTCTGTACACTCTTTCATACACTCATACATTCATACACTCTCTTTCTCATTTCACAAAAGAAGTGAAATGTAAAAATCAACCTTATTTCAATGACCCATTTTTTTCCGGCTCTCTCACTTGTCGTACGGAATGGTTGCGGGTTCGATTCCCGCCAGAGGCAAATATCGGAAACGGCCTTTTCGTAATTTTCCCTGGTCTGGGTGTCACTGGGACCATACAGTTGTTGTTAAGTCTGGCGATATTGATAAATAGTTTAAATTATGTGACGTAGCTTTATTAGATTATTAATTAACCGCGATATTAGAAAGGATAATTGAAATATAACGCGGAATGCGTTGCGAAATATTTCGCACTTGACACTTTAGTCAGTTTAGTTATTATTACCAGTCAGATGTTATAATTAAGTTGTGATAATAAATTATGGGCTTAGACCAACCTTGCTGTAAGTGGAAGTAGGTATGCACACTATTCTTCCTAGTTTTTACCCGACTACAGCGGAGGGTTATGATTTTGACCGGTATGTATGTATGTATGTATGTGCATCTGTTCCCACCTAACTTCCAAACTTCTTGTCGTAATTTGGCAAATGAGATGTCGTTAGAAGCGGCTTAATGGCGCGCTGGTTATAGGCTATGTGACGTCACATAAAATTGCATATGGCGCCCTCTAGGGGACATAATGTCATGAACTAAAAAAATACATTTTTTGATAAAACCGTGTGGGGTATCAAATGAAAGAGCTTGATGAGCACATTTCAAAAATATATATATTGTTACCTATAACTCCAAAATAATTAAATAAAAAGTAAGTTTAAAAACTAAAACCCGACTACTGAAAAATCGCGCTCTAAAAAGTATGAAACAAGAAAATATTCTTATCAGGAGGATAGCCGTGGTCCGTGTAGGTCCTTTACCTTGTCACAATGTTGCTAAACCACCTAAGAATGTAGTATACGTATTGGTGGAAGAGCCAATCTGTAGCCTATTGACTGCAGCTCATATACGGGCTGGTTCGACCGGGGTATTACCACCCTCTCACGAAAGATTGGCGTAAAGTAGTTCAGCGCTTCGTACGATGGGTGAAAGATCTGTAAGCCCAAACCCCCCTCTCTATCCTCCCTCTCTTGCTTTCATACTTTACCCCACGATCGAGCGATGCCTTTGGTATTTATTACAAGCATTTATATCCGCTAAGGCAACTGCTTAACATCAGGCGGGCCGTATACTAGTTTGCCGTCTTAGTTATTATAGCAAAAGAGGGGTCCTAAGTCGCTAAACCATTGTGGCGCCACTGGCGTTTTACTGTAGTCATCAAACCTCTGATTGGTCGGTTGATTCTGACCCACCAATCAGAGGCTGATCAGCCGGCCGGCCGACCAATCAGAGAAGCGATCACTACAGCAGCTCAATGGCAATGGCTAAGCGACTTAGAGCCCAATTGTGTAGCTGCCTACTACTCCACCAAGCCAACTAGGAACTCGGATGGAATGCGGCTTCCCGCCCGCCACACCTCCCGCACACCGCCAGCGCCTTGTTGTGAGGGTGACGTCACATTTGACAGGATCTTCTTCTTCTTATCGTATGGTTAGTGGCCAACCTAGTGTCAGAGTTGTTCAAGCCGCCCGAGGGCCTCTAACATGGCTTAACGACTGCAGTCTAGATAACAACAACCGGGACCGACCTTTGACGTGCCCTCCGAAGCATGGAGACGCTCAGTTCAAAGGCCACTAAATGATCACCCATCTCTGCCTGACCTTGCCTAGCGTTGCTTAACCTCCAATCGTTTACCGATCAGTGATTGCAGCTGGCTATGAGCGACTCAAACCCTTTGTCAGGTTCCTAGTTGGCTTGGTGGACACCGGACAGACATAACATTGCTCTAACCGTTCCTTCCACTCGACACCACCAAAACGACACCACCGGTGGTGTCGTATGGAATCTCTAGTCCATACGACACCACCCTACTGATGTCCAGAAACGCGTGTTTTTGACAAACAGCTCCCAGTTCATTAAAATAAATATATAAATATCAGACAACATCACATCCATTGATCCGACCCCAAAGTTATTATTTCAAGTTATCTATAGTTAAACGATAATTAATAAAACAGAGTTTATGAAATAAATATAAACTAAACTAACAGATAAATATAAACTTCATCAAATGACATACCTCATTAATGAAACTGCTTGAACTTAATTGGAGTTTTCATATCAACAACTTTGTATGTAGGTAACCTCACTAATAGTCGGTGGTGTCGTATGGACTAGAGATTCCATACGACACCACCGGTGGTGTCGTTTTGGTGGTGTCGAGTGGAAGGAACGGCTCTAACTAGGGAATTCTATTGTTAACTCATAACCACTGGTTAATATCGGGCGCTATAATTATGTGCCGGTTAACTTTTCAATCGGTGTAACGAATCTAAGTAATAACTAACAGGAAACCACTCTATAATCGTTTTAATTTAACTCAAATGCATGTCCTGAGTAATGGCAATTTACGATTTAAATTGGCCTATTGTAAGACTAGCCGCAGGATACTCAAACAACACAAATTAATTGCAACCGCCGAATATTCGTCGCAACTCAAATTTGAGGGGTTATTGTAAATTCGCCACAATGAAAATTGGCCACAGTCAAAATTATGCGAAAATTTGCCACAAGTCTTATCAGATTCGCGAAAATTTGCCACAACTTTTAAAAAGTACTTGTTAGCAAACAAAGTCATAGTGTTTAGTCAGTATTATGAGCTGCTTTTTTTTTGTTACTAAAGTGGCAATAGAGCGTACGGCCCGCCTGATGTTCAGCAATTACCGTAGTAACCTATAGATGCTTGCAATACTAAAGGTATTGCTCGCCGCCATTGTTGCCGACCTGTAGGGGAATAGGATGGAGGAAGGGGAAGGGGGTCGGGCTTGCGGCTCTCATACTCGTCGTACGAAGCGCAGCTGTAATAGCTGCTTTACGCCGATCTTCTGTGAGAGGGTGGTACTACCCCGGTCAGAGGTACAGCCAACCTGTATATGAGCTGCAGTCAATTGGCTATAGCCTGGCTCTACCTCCAACAACTTTGACGCGCAATACATAAAATTACAGATAACGTCTCAAACTACTCAGTAGACTTAAATATTGGAGTAGCCTTTGAGTTCGATCCCCGGTGGGGCATGCACCTATGGATGAATTTTCATCTATGTGCATAATTTACAGTGAGGGAAAACATCGTGAAGAACCTACCTATCCCTCGGGATTAGGTAGTAGTCAGTTCCTGTATACACGGCGACAAGGTTCACCGCCTGTCACGTTGGGTTCTGACTATCTGGTGAAACGTGGGCTTTGAGTTGGTTAATACCTCCACAATGTGGTGTATGGCCACTCAAGCCTCTGGCTACCCCCGAATGGGGATAAAAGTCGTGACGTTACGTTTCATTTTCCTTTGAGTATTCGGTTGTTAATGATACTGATAACTCACCGACTCGCCGTACTGATTCCGATGATGTCTTTATTTCGTACTTCGTCATCATAAGATTGAGCACCAATGGAACTGAAGGGCTAGACAAGTGGCTGACGTCTACAAGCGTTCGTTCAAATCGCTACGCTTCATGTATGGAAATGACATAAGTCACGTGATCTACATAGCAACTTGTTGTTGATCTACATAGCGACGTTTGACATTTCCATTCATTGTGAAGTCTATTCTATTCGATTAGCGTTAATGCCGCTTGTTTAGGGGGGGCAGAAGGGCTAGACAAGTGGCTGACGTCTACAAATTCGCTACGCTTCATCTATGGAAATGACATAAATCACGTGATCTCAAGCGTGATCTTCATAGCGACTTGTTGTTGATTTACATATCGACGTTTGACATTTCCATACATTGTGAAGATTATTCTATTTCTATTCGATTAGCGTTCATGCCACTTGGCTAGCCCATCTGGGAGGCTTAGAGCCATTATCACCAACACAAACTAACCGTTAGAGCACCGTTAACCGGTTGTTTTATGTACTGGTAACAGCCCGTATGCTGCTGTAAACTCAGGCCTTAAGTCCCAAGTGTTGCTAAACCAAAATACAGAAATAATATTTGAGTAAATCGTTTCGCATATTGTTATAATTTATTGTGTGTTATTACCAATAGTTTACAGAAATGAGACATTTATTTGACTGATCGAGGTTTTCCAAAACGACTTGTCATCGTGACATGTGATTGTGTAAAATCTTTACAATTTTCCACAACCGTGACCTGGTCGTTTCGCTAAACGACGTGTTTTTGTATTCAGTTGTTACATTGACTAATGTTCGAATGCTGTTAGTTTTTGTGGTAACTAAGTTATTTAAAAATATTTTTGTTTGTATGTTGTATAGTATAACCATGGACCTAATACTAAGGGGACTGGGTCTAAGCAACTCGGCCGCAGTGGCACTGTGGTGGCTCAACTAGGCCAGTGTGCTGTTGGCGTTCGTCCTGTGCAGACGTCTTGCCAACGTTCGCATCCCAAATAGAATTCTATTCGACACAAGATGGCGACCCTCTGTACGTTTTTTTATCACCCTACACTTAGTGACATCTAGTGTGATAAAGTTAAACTACGTACTAACATCGACATAGAACGAAGCGAGTAGTTTTACTATTGACCGGTAGATTGAAATGTCAATGTAGGCGTTATGTACACCCCTTCACCCGTGCCTTCACCCGCGCAAATTGTCAAGCGCCGTTTCTTAGGGAAATCTAATAAGAACATCTCTTTCTTCGTATTTTCTGTGTGTATACATCATACAAATAGTATACAGTATACTATGTATACCGATTGGCGGTTGTGGTGGTGGTTCAAGCGTAGGCCGCTCGGCTCACTGCATCGGGGGGTAGCGGGTTCTTGCAAAAATAAATAAATAAATCATAATTAGTTTTACACTGATTATGGCAGGTGTCCGAACCCTACCCATAGCCCAATCCCCAGTCCATCCAAACCTCATGCAATAGATCCAATTTCTCTTTCCACAGATTTGCAATAGTTCCTGCACCTGCTGGGGTCAAGCTGCTGTATGTGTATCATCATCTGCAGCGGTTGACCCCAGCAGGTGCCTTACATAACATCAAACTTGTCTCAAAGGGCCTCTACGTGTTGGACCCATGTCCCCACGCAAGCCTTCCAAAGATCCGGGTATAGCCCGAGTAGTTTTAACCCGATACATAATAATAACAACATTAAGATGGCCATCAGTGATGCGAGACCTCGCAAGACTCAGCGCAGGTTTGCCAATTAGCAAAGTTTTTATGTGCCACTTACTGAAGGCGTACTAGGGCGTGGTACTGGCATTGATATTCAAGTATTTCCAGTAAGTAATACTACCGATCATGGCGCTTGCTATTAGTTCACAATTGATAGAGTCGAATATACAAGGAGGCAGGTTCAGAGAAACTGGTTCTACGCATTGATGTGAGCAGTGTAGCAGATATGTTACCTTCTAACATTTTTTAAAATTAATAATGGGCTTGCTCTTGACCTCAATCATGCCGCAGGGGCAAAGATGAGGTCGACGATGGAGCGAGCGCACCCAGAAGATGCCTGTTCACCCTAGTTCTGAAAAGATTTAACAACGCAATCATTAAACTTGTGCTCAGCGCGGTACATGCAGCGAATTTCACGCATGTGTTATCACACTCGCAATTTGGCAATCAACTTATTAATATTCACCATAAGGTGAGCCGTATTAGCAATACCGACATGATTTCAACATTATTTTCCGCGAGCGACTCTGTCATACTGTGTCCATAGACTCTGTTAATACTATTTTGGACGGTCACATGTATCCCTCTCTCTTGGTAATATCTTTGGATCTACGATTAACTAAATAGACCTTACCTTACCTTAGAAACTTAGAATATCATTTAGTAGTTATAATATTTCTTGTTAATAATTTAAAATTACTAGTAGGGTGGCCGATGGAATTTCCATACACACTTTCATCCCCTATTTCACCCCATTAGGCGATGAATTCCCAAAAACGCTTATACAACTACCCTTTACTTATAAACGGAATGCTAAACAATCTCTCGATCTCTTTCGATCTTAAAAAAAATCTTTCAAACTTTCATCCCCTTTATCCTCTTATGGGATGAATTTACAAAAATCCTTAATTTTTAGCTCACCTACGTTATATAAGTACCTCTTGTGCAGCATGCTTTTAAAACCACCGGTTTAGGCTGTGCGTTATCTGTCAGTCAGTGAAGTGAATATTTTTCAGAATCGTCAGATAACTGTTATTCACCAAATAAATATGGCGTTTTGACAGATAATCTATGTATAAACTGTCATTTTTATTTGGTGGACAAAAGTTATCTGATTCTAAAACAGGCCAGCATTTCGCCTACATACCATGTATGTAATGTAACGTCATGACTTTTATCCCCATTCGGGGGTAGTCAGAGGCTTGAGTGGTCATACACCACCACATTGTGGAGGTATTAACCAACTCAAAGCCCACGTTTCACCAGATAGTCAGAACCCAACGTGGCAGGTGGTGAAACTTGTCGCCGTGTATACAGGAACTGACTATTACCTAATCCCGAGGGATAGGTAGGTTTCATCACGATGTTTTCCCTCACCGTCAGCGAACCGTAAATTATGCACATAGATGAAAATTCATCCATTGGTGCATGCCCCACCGGGGCATATCATGTACAATATCAATATTACAAGCGTTGCTTAGTTTGGGACCATACAGTTGATGTCTGGCGATATTTATTTTATTTATATACAGCTGTTACTGAGTTGACAGTTATTGCGTTTTATATCGAGTTTAAATAACAACGAGTGCCGTATGCGGATCCCCTTGAGAACTTAATAAATATTTTCTTATATACAAGCTGATTTTATTTAGGGTGACATTTAAGTCTGAATGTTGATGCTTTTTCCTAGCCTTGTGCCCAACTTTTTACTGCAGTTACCTCCCTTAATCGGATGTATATGGATTTTAAATCTGCCCTACTGAAAAATCAACCCTAAGGGATAAATACGGATCAAAATGTCAATGGAAAATCGTCATTTTTACAAATAGAAATACGGGAATTTGTGTTTAAGCTTCTGTTTACATGAGTCAACATTAAAATTAATTTGTGTCAGCGTTTTTTGCAAATTCGTCCCCTAGGGGGTTGAATAGGGGATGAAATTAGGTATGGAAAATCGCATCGGGCACACAGCTAGTAAGCAATAACCACATCAAGTGTGCACCCTGTATAAGACAATAATTACTTGGAATGCATTTAAGGTCGACCGGTAATAAATAAACACGCAATCGCAAAAATAACGGCGGAATTGTCTCATACTGTAGATCAAGTTGCGAACAATGTTGACACCTCTGACATTCAGGGAAATGACCATTTTTTTACTTTTTTGTGTCTGGTCTGGTGTTAAGTCTTAATAACAATAGTTATAAATAACATTCTACTATACATCTGATTTCGTGTGTTATGTCTTGTTCAGATGGAAATCTTTTTTTTTTAATATTCGAAAAGAATCAAGCAAGCCATTTCGTGAGGGCAAGATTACTCAAAAAGTGTTAAAACGCAACTTTAGATCTATAGTTCTATTAGTCCCTTTTCGGTATGTAAGATCATACAAATTAGTGTTTACGAATGGGTATGATGAATGCAACTCATCTGAAAGTGTGGGAAGTTGAGTTACGAATACCGTCTATATTGTTTATTCTGTATTAACATACAATGCAAATATCAATTAATAACTTATCTCTGTAACATAACATCCTCATTCTTGAATGCGAAACTCGACGCGCCCGAATAGGTTATCATTTTATGACATTATGTCTTCGTGGTCAGACGTCAAAACTGATTGCTCGAGCGCGCGTCTCGCCTCTTTTAAACGCACCCATTAAATCTCTCACAGAAGATCGGCGTAAAGCGGCTATTACAGCTGCGTTTCGTACGATGACTGGGAGAGCCGGAAGCCCAACTCCCCCCCTTCGTTCTATTCCCCTTCAGGTCGGCAACATGTAAGCAATGCCTTTGCTATCGCAAGCATCTATAGGCTACGGTAACTGCTTAACATCAGGCGGGCCGTACGATTGTTTGCCACCTCAAGCCCATAAAAAAATGATTTGGTTGATTTTACCGGAGATTCTCCGGTGCAAGCTGTTGCATTAGTTAGGAGTTTTTTATAGTGAGTCGGAGTAGAGCCAATAAATACTGTATGGTCCCAAACTAAGCAACAGGTGAACTATGGCTACCTTACTGGGGGCGATCCCAGTGATACCCAGACCTGGGGGCTTACCACGACCTCTTATCGCGATTCAATTATAGGAACGTTTTAACGTTTCAGCGACTTTTTGTGCAATGACGCACCTTATTGTCATGACAATAAGAAACGTCATTCCACAAAAAGTCGCTGAAACGTTAAAACAAAACTGCTATAAGAGGTGGTAGGGCCCCTGGGCAACTTACTAAAAGGCCGGTTCTGAAATTTGCCTCTGGCGGAAATCGAATAACCACTTGATGCAGTGAGGCGAGCCGCCTACGCTCGAACCATTGCGCCTAGCAGTCGTCAAATATGTCAAATAAATCAGTTCTGATGACACAATTTTGATATTTTTTTCTTCAAATCAGTTCAATTGTTTGAAACCTACCTATCCCTCGGGATTAAGTAATAGTTCCTGTATACACAGCGACAAGGCTCACCACCTGTCACGTTGGGTTCCGACTATCTGGTGAAACGTGGGCTTTGAGTTGGCTTAATACCTCCACAATGTGGTAGTGTATTGCCACTCAAGCCTCTAACTACCCCCGAATGGGGATAAAGAGTCGTGACGTTATTTTATTTCAATTGTTTGAAATGTTTCTGACCAAATGCAAGTTCTATCATGCTTTCGAAACTCCTCAGCCCAGCAGTGGACTGTACCAGATATGAGACTTTTGGAATTTGAATTTTGTGATAAGTTCAGGAATCATTTTGGCGAGAATAAAAAACCGCTTCGGAATCACCAATTTATTCGTTTTTGCCACCAAATTAATCTATCGCTATCCTTCTCACATATTAGCAACATGATAAAGATAGCAATATTTAAAGTTGTATTGTAGTAATCGATATTGCCTTTACCAAGCAGTCTTAATCAAAGTAGGAGCAGCAAGTGCTTGCAACTGATGGGCGCCAGCGTATTTGACCCAAGGTTGGGCGATGATTGGCGCCACTCCCGGAGCCACCACGTCGTATCTATACACATTGGCGATACCCACAGGAGCAATCAAAGGTTGGTTCCAACCTTCCGCTTTAGCAATCACCTCGCTCTCGACTGTCTTAACCGCAGCCTCTCCTTCAACTTTTTCAGCCTTGTTCTCGGTCGTTTCAGCCGCTGATTCAACGGTTTTAGCAGCTGATTCAACGGTTTTAGCAGCTGCTTCTATATTCACACTGTCTGCGGCTTCCCCGGCTATTGGGGCGACAATTCCAGGGTACGCAATAGGCGATAAGGGCGCAATTATTGGAGCCGACGCCACGGCTGCAACATAAGGCAGTACTCCTACAGCTCCTTTAGCTAACAAGGGAGCGCTGCTAGCCACAGCACCATCAATCTGAGCCTCAGCGGTTTTCAGCGCATCCACCGCTTGCCATTTCTTGTCTTCAGCCGACCAGAAAGCCTCCACATTCTTTTCATTGACATGATCAACGGTATTGATAGTTCTTGCGTTGGCATTATCAATCACTTGCTCGGTGATTTCTTTAGCTTTGTCGATAGCAGCACGGGCTAAGTCTGTGGCTTGGATTTGAGCGTCAATGGCTTTGATGGTGTAGTCTCGTGCTTGGACATTGGCGTCGATGACGGCTGCTTGGATGTCTCCGGAGGGGATGGTGGGAACGATGGCTGGGATCCCGACGGCTGAGTAGGCGAACGGGGCGAAGGGGGCGATGAGGCCCGATGGGGCCGCCGCGGCGCACGCGAAGAAGGCGGAAAGAATCTGTGAAACAAATAAGTGTATTTTAGGTCTCAGTGGTGCTGGTTTAAAGTGACATAACACCAGATATTTTCATGGGTGTTGTTAAGAACCCAAAGACCCATCTTTTACTATGATCCCTGTGTTCCCTGTATCGCCATTCCCACATTACGCCGATAGTATTATGGTGGCAATAGACGACCATACTGGCATAAGTCTAATCTGTGTGATACCGACTGTCTGATCAGCCCCCCTAGACAAGTGGCGTTCTTCTACAAGCGTTTCTATGAATCGCTACGCTTCATGTATGGAAACGATAGTCACATGATCTACTTATCGATTTGTAATGTCATTTCCACACATTTAAGCGCAGCGTTTTGTAGAAACACTTATAGACGAAGTTACTTGTCTATAGGGGCAGACTATCGGATCTGATCAAAATCACATAGAAAAAACATACAGTCCAATTGAGAACCTCCTCCTTATGAAGTCGGTTAAAAATAGTTCTATCTATCGCCGCTTGAAATGTCACTTTGACATTTAACTACTTTTTGTAATCGCTATGCAGTCACAACAATTTTTTTGCAATATTAATTATTCATTAATTTGATTGTTAATACTTGTTATCGAAGGTGAAATGTTAATTTGATGTATAATTTAAATATTGTATGGGCGACATGTTTTATTAATCGATCAGTTGGAGGCTGTATCGAGATTGATTAAATATTAGAATAATAATAAATAATAATAATAATATCCTGGGACATTTTTTACACACGGCTACCTGATCCCAAACTAAGCAGAGCTTGTACTATGGAAACCAGATAACTGATATTACTACATATACTACTTTTTTATTTGTAAATACATACTTAATATACATATACACCCAGACTCGGGACATACAAACATGTTCATGCACACGAATGCATGTCCCGGGTAGGAATCGAACCTACGACCTGCAGCGTGAAAGGCGCCATCACGCCAACCACGCCAACGGGCCCGTCAATAGACTGCACTGACTGAGCGAGCCCTTAAAGGCTGCCTCGATGCCTTACTACTTCTTCTTACCGTATGGTTAGTGGACAACCTAGAGTCAAGAGATTTTCAAGCAGCCCGAAGGTAGAAATAAGTGTAAACTACATTTAGAAGTCGTAGTCACTAATATACAAATAATAAATTTACTATTAGGTGGCGAGATAACCTGGACACTTATGGGAAAGACGTGGCCGGAAATTGCCATGGACAGAGTGGTGTGGAAAGAAAAAGGGGAGGCCTTTGCCCAGGAGTGGGACAGCCCTATAGGCTTTAAAAAAAAAAAAAAAAACAAATAAATTTTTCAAAAAAGAAATGGAATAAAATATGTTAGTTTTTTAATACTATTTGTATACCATTCAGTTCTATAATTGATGGAATCAGGCGTAACTTTGCGGAAATCTATTGTTAAACAATTTTTTAGAGAGGGACCCACCACTCACCCTCGGAATTGTCAACCTCCAATATTATAAACCAAATGAATTGATCGATAATAGAAGAAGCCAACAAGACCGAACTCGCTGTCAGTCGAGAGTATGTCTGTCATGAGTCATGGACCCTAATAATTAGCAATTCTCCGCAGATTCTTCTAATTATCGATCAATTCTTTTGGTTTATTATTTTTTGAGGTTGACAATTCCGAGGGTGAGTGGTGGGTCCCTCTCTAAAAAAATGTTTATTTAATTCTATTACCGATACTCATTAAAACCCTCGAGTATTATTTCGCAATTTTGAAACACTCTGTAGATAAAATGTATCAATGATATCAGTTAGTGTTCTAGAGTACCGTACCCAAAGGGTCCCAACGGTACCCTATTACGAAGCCTCCACTGTCCGTCTGTCCGACAGCGGGCTGTATCTCACGAACCGTAATAGGTAGAGGTTTGAAATTTTCACCGAATGTGTATTTCTATCAGAGTTGCAAAAAAACAGGAAATTTAATATGAAAACGGATTAAAACGTGTTTAAATCATTGTTTAAAACAGAAGGAATAAATCACCGTGTTTAAAACATGTTTTAAATGATTAAACATGTTTTAAACAAGGTGATTTTTTCGTAACAACCCTGATTTCTATTGCCGCTACAACAACAAGTACTAAAAATGAAACAAAATTTTAAAATAACTAAGAATAAAACACTTGATAGTTTTGATGTTTTTTGCATCTAACTTATTTCTTTGGCGTTAATCTTATATATTCTACGACGGTAAGAAACCCTTTATGTGCGAGTCCGACACGCACTTGGCCGGTTTTATTTAACTTCAACTCTGCTCCAGAAAAATTAAGACTTCAATATCAAAAACAAAAATAACGGACTAATTTTAAATGCACCTCACAATCACAATATACACAAGTACCAACCAGAACTCTCATCTTGATGCCGGAGGCTGCGATGGCTACTGATAACACCATCTCAGCTCGCATCGTATTTATACTAAGACTGGACTCACGGATGAACTATTTAAATAAAACAATAAAAAAGTTGCTGGCAAGCATTGCTTGTAATATGGAAACGGGTTCTGTACCTGTTTTTTTTTCATTCTCTGTTTAAAAAAGGAACAAAAATATAGAGTAATCGGTTTTTTTTTAATTTTAATCGATTGGCAATTAAATGTCACAATAAATTAGTGTGAAACTTGTCACCGGTGCGATTTGTTGTTAAATGTAGGGATGCGAATATTGCGACGCGATTCAATTTGACGAAAAAAATATTGCCTAAGACCAAGACTGGCGGCAGAGCCACGCTGTAGCTAATTGACTGCAGCTCATATATGCACGGGGTAGTACGACTCTCTCACAGAAGACCAGCGTAAAGTAGTTCGAGCTGCGTTTTGTACGATGAATGAAAGAGCCGGAAGCCCAACCCCCTCGATCTCCTGTCCCACTCCCATTCAGGTCGGCAATGACGATGCCGTTGGTATTGCAAGCATCTATAGGCTACGGTAACTTCAATGATGGCGAGCCGTAAGCTTATTTTCCACCTTAGTGACATAAAAAATATGGGTTTTTCTATAGCGTAAAAGAGGTACGGTACCCTAAAAACCGCCACGGGCGCCGAGGGCGGGAAGAATGCAGGAAGCGCGCTCTTTGACGCCCGCCAGACTCCATCTTGGATTTCGACAAGTCATTTTTGTGTGTGGTGTTGCGTCAGTGTTGCTTTACGTACATGTAAGCTCACGCGGCTTTGATTACTTATTTTTATGTCACTCAGAGTTACACACCAACTTATTCTTATCGTATGGTTCCCTGGTACCTGGTGTCAGAGTTGTTCAAGTCGCTCGCCTCTACAAGGCTTAACGACTGATGACAACAACCGGGACCGACTTTTTACGTGTCCTCCGAAGCACGGAGCCGCCCAGTTCAAATGCCACTAAATGGTCAATTGTCACCCATCTCTGTATGACCTTGCTAAGCGTTGCTTAACCTCCGATTGTTTACCGATCAGTGATTGCAGCTGGCTATGAGCGCCTCTGTATGGTCCCAAACTAAGCAACGCTTGTACTATGGCTACCATACAATGGACTGGGGGCGATCCACAGAGTAAAGACTAAAGAAAGAGGTGCCCTTATTAGATATTTGTATGAAAAAAAACGTGGTCATTGTTTTTCATTTTCATTTTACTATTTACCGGTAAATAGTTGAACTACTCGCTTCGTTTTATGTCGATGTTAGTACTAGGCCGACCACTCGGCCGACTTGCTTAGGGCCAGTCCCCTTAGTAACTGGTCCATGGGGCGATCCCAGTGATACCAGGGCAAATTACGAAAAGGTCGAAAATTTGCCTCTGGTGGGAATCGAAGCCGGCACCACCCGATGTAGTGAGCCGAGCGGCCAACGCTCAAACCAATGCGCTAAGCGGTAGTCTTGATGGCAAACAAGCGTACGGCCCGCCTGTAAGCAGTTACCGTCTATAGATCCTTGCAATGCCATGGGCATCGCTCGTTGCCGATCTGAAGGGGAGTGGGACAGAGGGAGGGGTAGGGGGCCATCCATTAATTACGTCACACGAATTTCATGATTTTTAGACCCCTCCCTTGTCACAGCTGGTCACATTTGCGTGACCCTCCCCCTCCCTGTGTGACGTCACATTTTTTTTATAATTTTCAAAAAAAATAGTTAAAAATTAAAATTTCGGTTTTATTATACTTAGATATATTAGATTTTTAAATGTGACGTCACAAAACTTAGTACCCCTCCGACCCACTTGTCACACAATGTCACATTTCGTCGACCCCCTTTAGACTTTAGGTAGTTAGGCTTCTGAAAAACAGTCTGTAATGTCTAGAAACGTGAACGGTAAACGGTAAAAGACAATACGGTCACCTTACATTGGGTTTCAAAAAGTGTGCATTTCATGGAGTTGACCTACCTAGTTTCAAGAAGCGGACCTTTTGGATGGGGAGCCCAGCATGCACTTCGTGGATTTACTCGAGCGTCGTCCAAACCTAGTAGATTCGGTAGATGAGATGATAGGAAGAATACATTGTTCTAGATGTTTCCACTTACAGCGGTGGGGGAAGCGTCTACATGACAATTTCAATTTTTTTTTATAAAAAGCTATGACATGGAATACTCAAAGGTGGCAGATATTGATACTTTTCATGCTCCAACATGATAAATTGAAAAAAAAAAAATTGCGAGCGCGCCAGATTTGCCACCGCAGTTCTATAAAAAAATCAGAGGGGGTGAAAAAATGAAACTTCCAGATGCTCCCATTTCTTAGACTGACGATCAAATTAGCAAAATTAACACTTCTTAGCTAGTAATGAATCCCCCTTATCTTAATCTGACGAGTTCGAGTATTTTAAGATGGTCTATTTATTTTTTTGGTTCCCCTGAGCGTACCCTCCAATATTAAGGGCTCATACTGGTTGGAGGTTCTTATCAATATGTAAGCTATCTCCCTTATCTTAATCTGACACGCTCGAGTAAATCCAGAAAATTCTTCTACGGCTCCCCATCGATTTCACTAAGTACAAAAAACACTGAAAGATTTTATTGTGAACTAGCTGATGCCCGCGGCTTCGCCCGCCTGGATGTTGGTGTTTCTCTACTATATTAAGCATGTATTATACATATAAACCTTCCTCTTGAATCACTCTATCTATTAAAAATAACCGCATCAAAAACCCTTTGCGTAGTTTTAAAGATCTAAGCATACATAGGGACAGACAGCGGGAAGCGACTTTGTTTTATACTATGTAGTGAAGTTAGGCAATAACCAAACACATTACCAGACACGTGACTGTTAAAATAGTATGTCCTCCCTATACGGTGACAATGGACACAGTACCGCTCAAGCGCGCTGGGTTCCTCCAGAACGGTGCCGTCATATAACGACCGCATTAGAACATTGGCTATGTAAACTATGGCGCGGTTGCCTACAGACCGGTTTGGACACCGTTTTTGACATAGCCAATGTATAGATGGGGAGGCGTAGAAGGATTTTCTGGATTTACTCGAGCGCATCAGATTAAGATAAGGGAGATAGCTTACATATTGATAAGAACCTCCAACCAGTATGAGCCCTTAATATTGGTGGGTACGCTCAAGGGAACCAAAAAAAAATAATAGACCATCTTAAAATACTCGAACTCGTCAGATTAAGATAAGGGGGATTCATTACTAGCTAAGAAGTGTCAAAAGTGTCAATTTTGCTAATTTGATCGTCAGTCTAAGAAATTGGAGCATCTGGAAGTTTCACTTTTTCACACCCTCAGATTTATTTTTATTTTTATAGGACTGCGGTGGAAAAAAGCCTTACAGCCCGCCTGATTTTAAGCAGTTACCGTAGCCTATAGATGCTTACAAAATCTAGCACTCTAAAGTAAATAGATTTTTTTCAATTTATCATGTAGGAGCATGAAAAGTATCAATATCTGACACGTTTGAGTATTTCCATGTCACTGCTTTCTATAAAAAAAAAATTGATATGTAGACGCTTCCCCCACCGCTGAAAGTGGAAACATCTAGAACAATGTATTCTTCCTATCATCTCATCTACCGAATCTACTAGGTTTGGACGACACTCGAGTAAATCCACGAAGTGCACGCTGGGCTCCCCATCTGCGGCCGTTATGATTCCTAGGTATGTTTCCTAGGAACCCAGCGCTTCAGTCACTCGCGGAAAATAATGTTGAAACATGCCAGTATTGCCAATACGGCTCATCTTCTAGTGAACAATATGCTTCAACTATATAACCAAGCCAACTAGACACTCGTGTACAAATATCAAATGATAATAAGTCACGGATTCCGCGGTCCACCACGTAGTGGGAGCTACTGCCACAGGAGTGCCCAGGCATTGACCCAGGCTCACTACGTTGTGGACGGACCGCGGAATCATTGACTTATTATCATTTGATATTTATACCGACATAGCCCGCAGAATTGCTAGACTTAAGTGGCAGTGGGCAGGGCACATTGCTCGTAGAACGGATGGCCGATGGGGCCGAAGAGTTCTCGAGTGGCGGCCGCGCACCGGATAGCGTATGGGTAGGCCTCCCACAAGGTGGACCGACGACCTGGAGATGGTCGCGGGAATCCGCTGGATGCGGGCAGCGCAAGACCTTTGGGTCATTGTGTCGAACCTTGGGGAGGCCTATGTCCAGCAGTGGACGTCTTTCGGCTGAAATGACCTGAGTGTCTAGTTAGCTTGGTGGAGTAGGCGAGTGCGATAAAAATTGTCTGAATTTCGCTGCATTTTTAATGACTGAGCACAAGAATAGTTATAGAAATGAAATGAAAAATATTTATTCAGCACAGCAGTACACACATTATAGGAAATATAGAAGGTACCGTATGGAGACTTGTAAATGGCTTTGAATTGTTATTCTTCTCTATCTACTGTATCTTTTTAGCTGTTAGTATTCCTTAAAAACTAAATAAATAAATAAATCTATCTATACATATAATAAGAATGTAAAATTGGTCGCGTCTGTACATTCGGAATATTTGGAAAAAAAATAGTGGGGGGGACTTAGATTGACCAGCAGAATTCATTTTTATCATTTTTAGAATTTTTGTCTGTGGGTATGTTTGTATGTTTGCTCAGATTTTCGAAAGAGCACAACTTCGAATCCACCGGATGGATTTCAATGAAATTTAGCATGGATATGACTAATAGTCTAACTTAACATCTAGGATACTTTTTTTTTCGAAAATGTTTAGGGTTGCCACAGAAAATTCAAAAAACTACTTAAAAATTCTAAATGTTTGAAAGAGCACAACTTTGAATCCACCGGATTAATTTCAATGAAATTTGGCATGGATATGACTAATAGTCCAACTTAACATCTAGGATATTTTTTATAAAATATTAGATTGTAAATTTTTATGACCACACGGAAATTCTAGCCAAAAATAAGTTTTAGTTATTGAAATACGTCTATTTAGAGCGGAGCCCTACGGAGCCCTACGTTGTGTGTGATCCGACACTATTTGGACTAGATAATCTTAATTTTAATAATAATAATAAATATTTTATTGCTGCGTTCTACCATCTTAAGTTTCGTTTTTCTTAACTAGATGTCGCTATACTTAAAATCAGACAATACCTGCCTTGCACCACATGTAAAAATTTAATATCTTCCTTGCTTCAAGAAATTTAGTTTTTTTATTCCTAATTACGTATAAAAAACATTAAGTGGGTCTTTGTATCACGCGGAATCTTAGACGTTAACTCTGGAATTCATCTCCACAGTACTAATGCCGTTGGGAAGCTACCTACCTAAGAAGTAAGTCTAGAGGACCTGCTGATTTTGAATTAAGTAGTAATAGAAACATAGACATTGAACTCTGAACTCCAACCCCTCAGGAATGATGCTGCTGGGTAACTGCCTGCTTAAACCATAAATCTGGAGGACCTGCTAACTTTGAATTAGCAATGTGGGTATCAAGTAGAAACTTCTCAGGCGAGGTCGCGTTTCCGATCCGGCGCTAGAATTTAAGGAAAACATGTAAAATGACTACTTGTAAGTGCCCTCCTAGGCCTAAACATAATAAACGCTTTGACTATTGACTTAGACGATAAACTCCGGACTCTAACTTTTTAAGCACGATGTTGCGAAGTGACTCTTACCTAAGCCGTGAGTCTGGAGCACTCACTCATTTTAAATAAGGAACATGGGTATTAAGTACAAACTTAAACATTGAGCTCTGGAGTCCAACCGCTCAGTCGTGATACTGTGAGTAACTACAGATATAAATAGACGGATACAGATAGACTGGTACAGACAGAGATACTCACCTACCGATAGATTACAGACAGACCGATTCAGACAGACAGATACTTACAGCTAAACTGATACACACAGACAAATAAAGTCAACGTTTTGTTATACAACTAAGGCGCCAGGCAAGCGTACGGCCTACCTGTTGTTAAGCAGTTACCGTACCCTATAGATGCTTGCAACCAAAGGCATCGGTAGCACGTTTCCAACCTGAAGGGGAGTGGGGTTAGTGGGAGGGGACGGGGAGGTGGCTGGGTTGCGCTTCCGGCTCTCTCCCTCATCATACGAAACGAAGGTAAATTAGCTACTTGAATGCCGATCTCCACCTTACTGGTCAGACTCTACCACCTTACTGGTATAGACTGGTACAGATAGACAGCCACGGACGGACGAACTCAGACTGATGCAGACTGACGTAATACAGATTAGACGATAGACAAAATTATATTTAAGGGCTTCACCGACTGGACGCGGACGGAGTCGCGGGCACAGCTAGTATCTACTAAAATTAATGAATGAATTAAATTAAATGTATTAACATTTAATAAAATCCTTTGTGTACAGTGTCTGACATGCAGACAGGTCATGTATTAGTGTGCCTACCTGCATATAGTGGTGTAAAGGCGGTTCTTATTTACTATCTGGTTTTGTCGGCGCCTGCACCTAAATGTCAACTGTCGGAGGTTTTAGAGATCCTTTTGACACCAACTGTATGGTCCCAAACTAAGCAACGCTTGTACTATGGGTTCCGTATTAGAGTGGTGGTCCCAGTGACACCCAGTCCGGGCCAAATCACGAAAAGGCCGGTTCCGAAATTTGTCTTGGGTGGGAATCGAACCTACAACCACCCGATGCATGAGTCAAGCGGGCTATGCTTATTTATTTGAGTTAAACAATAAAAGCCTAAGTTACTCCTTATGACATCAGCTATATGCCAACGAGTGTCCCGTGAAGATCGGCCCAGCCGTTTCGGAGATTAGCTTCCAGCTCTCTCACTAAGAGAGCCGGAATCCGGAAGCCGGATCTTCTGCGAGAGGGTGGTACTACGCGGGTCGAGCCAGCCCGTATATTAGCTGCAGTCAATTGGCTACAGCTTGACTCTAGGAAAAGTTTAAAAGTGATAGTGCATAGTGTGAAAAATATCTTAAATAATGCTGACACCGCTGTTACCGACAGTTCTATATTAATACATATATATAGTCCGCGACAGGTCGAGATGACATTCGGGTTATGAGCTTTTTGCAGAATAAAATCCGAATCAAAATTAGCAGGACCCGATAAACAATTTAAAATCGCCCACAAAATTATTAAATTAAATTATTCTGTTGCGTTGCGGGTCCTGCTAATTTTGATTCGGATTTTATTCTGCAAAAAGCTCATAACCAGAATGTCATCGCGACCTGTCGCGGACAGTACTTATGTATGTACTAGTGTACCTACTGGCCGCACCTTGTATAGTTTGGCGACATTTCAGCACTACTTTGTAAACAAATAGTATGAAGTAACCGGTTAAATTCCGAGCATGGATTTTCCTGGGGGCTTACCACGACCTCTTATCGCGATTCAATTATAGGAACGTTTTAACGATTCAGCGACTTTTTGTGCAATGACGTACCTTATTGTCATGACAATAAGAAACGTCATTGCACAAATGGCCGCTGAAACGTTAAAACAAAACTGCTATAAGAGGTGGTGGTAAGGCCCCTGGGCTGCATAATGAAGCTGATAGGCTTTGTAACCGTTTGACTTTAGCTTTTTTAGGGTTCCGTAACCAAAGGGTGCGAACGGGACCCTATTACTAAGCCTACGCTGTCCGTCTGTCCATCTGGCTGTCTCTCTGTCTGTTTGTCTGTCCGTCCGTCTGTCAGCGGGCAGTATCTCACGAGCCGTAATAGGTAGAGAGTTGAAATTTTCACAGAATGTGTATTTCTGGTACCGCTAAAACAACAAATACTAAAAATAAAATAAAATTCAAAAATAAAAGGTGGTCCCCATACAAGAAACTTGATATTTTTGACGTTATACGTTTTCACGCACTTGGCCGGTTTTTTGGCTTTGGTTTTATCGGGTTTGATCCCCGTTGTGGCAAGTCTCTGGTTATTTTTTACTATTGTATGGAATCCTTACTAAAATAATGGCTTAGTTTGGGACCATACAGTTGGTGTTAGTCTGGCGATATTAACTTTAAAATGAGAGCACAAGAAATAGAGAGATAAATACAATTTATATCGCCAGACTTTGACATCCACTGTATGGTCCCAAACTAAGCATCGCTTGTACTATGGCGACCATACCATGGGGGGACGACCACACCAGGGCAAGTTACGAAAAGGCTGTTTCCGAAACTTGCCTCTGGCGGGAATCAAACCCGCAACCTCCAGGTACAGCATAGTACTAGTGTTTCTTAGTTGTTAGTCCGACGATATTTATATTAAAAGGCTAGAAACTTGTATGCGACGTTCGCGCAGTGTAGGCACGGTAAATAGATCATACAGTAATCCTTCTTCATAAAAACGGACGGAAAGCGAGTCATGCCTACGCGCCTCGATTTCAATACCCACTCAATACCCAACGTGGCGCGTAGTCACGAATGCGCCGCGTCGACGAACGAATGGTGGGATGGTTTTGTAACCAGTAAGCGTGCGATTTGTAAATATTTGATTGAAATAAGTACAAGTACTTACTTAATATGGCAAAAAGTAATTATAAACTATATTGTGCTTTTTTTGGTTGCTTGAATTCTTCAATAACGCACCCAGATTTTTTTTTTTTTAAATTACCTGGAAACTCGAAAGTTAACCCTATAAAATATTTTTTACATTCCTACTAGTACGTAATTTGATTATATTTTAATAGGTAGGAAGTACGTAGATGAAATTAATATACTCTAGGCGGGTAGCCCTATCGCGTGTTCACGTACTGAGCAGCGTGGCGCGGCTGTAGGTAGTTATTTCAAGGACAGGCCCCAGTTCCATTACTGTATGATCTATTTACCGTGGTGTAGGTGAGTCGGGACGAATATAGGCGAGCTGCCTATTATGTGGCGAGTGGGCGAATCGAGACGAGCTAATTTGTAATTTTATAATAAAAAAGTTAAGGTGGAGGAGTATTATGTCGACATATCTTTATTAGATGGGGGGCCGTAGAAGGGTTTTCTGGATTTACTCGAGCGCGTCAGATTAAGAAAAGTGAGATACCTTACATATTGATAAGAACCTCCAACTAGTATGAGCCCTTAATATTGGTGGGTACGCTCAGGGGAACCAAAAAAAATAATAGACGATCTTAAAATACTCGAACTCGACATATTAAGATAAGGGGGATTCATTACTAGCTAAGAAGTGTCAAAAGTGTCAATTTTGTCTAAGAAATGGGAGCATCTGTAAGTTTCACTGAACACTCCCTCTGAAATTGTTTTTTTTTTATAGGACTGCGGTAGCCAAAAAGCTTACGGCCCGCCTGATGTTAAGCAGTTACCGTAGCCTATAGATGTTTACAAAATCTGACGCGCTCGAGTAATTTTTTTTTTCAATGTATCATGCTGGAGCATGAAATGTATCAATATCTGACACGCTTGAGTATTTACATGTCATTACTTTTTTTTTTAATTTTGAAATTATCATGTAGACGCTTCCCCCACCGCTGAAAGTGGAAACATCTAGAAAAATGTAGTATTTTTCCTATCATCTAATCTACCGAATCTAACACATACTATTTACCCTCATTACACTTACCCTCATACACTCACACACACTATACACTCACACAATACAGAATTACACTCTATCACACCTACATACGCATACGTTCACCTTATAATGTTCCTATTTTTTTGTTATTTTTATTTTTTTCTTATTCTTCTCCTTTTGTTACACGTAGCTCACCTAACTTGACTTATAATTGTAATCTCCTCATATGTTTCAGAATTTTGCCACTACTCTGGTTCCCAAGATACAAGCATTTGCTTAGTTTGGGTTCCACAGTAACACGCCCATGTTATTGTGATTTAGTTACATGCTTTATACCATTATACTACTATTGTAATTTACGCACGTGTAACTGATGTTTTAAAATAAATTTATTCTTATTCTTATTCTAATAGGTTTGGGCGACGCCGGAGTAAATCCACAATTAGCACGATGGGCTCCCGGTCCATATAGTATCCACGCCCCACCAATTATTAACCAATAAATTGTCCTCGTGGTTAAAACTTTAAAACAAGTAACATTTATTTTCGTGAACTACTTTTTGTCAGTCGGAATGTCGTAATTTTTTCCCTGTAATTATCAAACTAGTTACGGTAATGTATAAGATAATTAATACTATAGAGTTCTAAATATCACGATATGTTTATGAGTTGTTTTCCTACAGTTTCCTACTGTTGTTCTTATTATATTTATTACTGGCGTTCCTTCCACTCGACACCACCAAAACGACACCATCGGTGGTGTCGTTCGGAATCTCTAGTCCATACGACACCACCCTAGTGATGTCCAGAAACGCGTGTTTTTGACAAACAGCTCCCAGTTCATTAAAATAAATAAATAAATATCAGACAACATCACATACATTGATCCGACCCCAAAGTTATTATTTCATGTTATCTATAGTTAAACGATAATTAATAAAACAGAGTTTATGAAATAAATATAAACTAAACTAACTAAACTAACAGATAAATATAAACTTTATCAAATGACATACCTCATTAATGAAACTGCTTGAACTTAATTGGAGTTTTCATATCAACAACTTTGTATGTAGGTAACCTCACTAATAGTCGGTGGTGTCGTATGGACTAGAGATTCCATACGACACCACCGGTGGTGTCGTTTTGGTGGTGTCGAGTGGAAGGAATGATTACTGGCTGTGCCCCGCGGCTTCGCCCGCGTGGAAATTGATGTGTAAGATTAGCCTATGTCTTATTCCAGAGACTACATCCATTGTATTGCTGGCACTTCACATGGCGTATTTGCACAAACATTTGCGTTATCAAGCCATATAAAAATGACCCTTAATACGCATGTGGGTAGGGTTGTTTTGTTTTGGCCGAATTACTCAAATATTTGTGCAAATACGCCAAGTCAAGTGGAAGCATATGATTGCCGCAGTACAAGCGTTGCTTTGTTTGGGACCATACAAGGGTCGGCAACGTACGAGCGTAGCCTGTAGATGCTTGCAATACCAAAGGCACCTGCTTAACATCCGGTGGGCCATACGCTTGTTTGGCACTATAGTCACATTTAAAACAATGTTAAGTGTCATGCATATATTTTTATTTTATTTAATATGACCATAAAATGGCCATAGATACCACTATATTGGCTTCCTAATCACCTTGGCACCTCTACTTACACCTTCGCAGAATACGGCCGTAATGATATTTAAAATTTCACTTTTACAAGCGGAAGATGAAATCATAAGGTCAAGATTACGTAGCATCGTTATAAAAAAAAAACCAGTTGGACATCTCTGGTTACTTTCGGTTGAACTTGAACCGAGGATGCGCGGGCGCCGACCCGCGCGCGATGAGATGACGTCGCGTGACGTGTGATACGTTTGAATTTAGAACGGGATTCCTTTGTGAATCATCTTTGTTTTGTTTTTTATGACTGGCTGGAGACTTGGTCAGTTGTTACGATTTTTTTTATTGCAATGTGTGATCTCAGTGTTGCCAGATTGTCTTGCGTTCCCCAAACTGAACACAAAATGACCAAAATCTCCCTAAAGTTCAGGTTTATCGAAAAAACCCCTGAATCCGAATGCGTATTTTTTATTAATATTACTAGCCAAATTTAGTTAAATATTTCATTGTTCAAAATACAAAATTGCAGTAATACATAGGGTTTTACCCTCAAAATAGATTTGGCAGTGTGAATCACCAATATTTTTTCCTCAATAAATCCCTCCTAATTTTCGCTCTATTGCTATAAAATACAACACACAATAATTCCAGTTGGCTAACGGTGAGGGAAATCATCGTGAGGAAACCTACTTATCCCTCGGGATAGTCAGTTCCCGTATACACGGCGACAAGGTTCACCACCTGTCACGTTGTGTTCTGACTATCTGGTGAAACGTGGGCTTTGAGTTGGCTTAATACTTCCACAATGTGGTGGTGTATGGCCACTCAAGCATCTGACTACCCCCGAATGGGGATAAAAGTCGTGACGTAACATTTTTTTTTTGCTATAAAATCCCCCTATATTTTAGGAGATTCTCCACAATCTGTCATCACTGTTGGATCTGTTGTTAGCCGATTTTCGTGTCTTCAATCGTTTTGGTTTGATTATAGGTTGCAGGCTTGATACCCATCGGGGTAGATTTCGGTACCTAATAAGTTTATGTATTTGGCGACCAATATGGTGCCCATTAGACATGCATTGCTTAACTTAAGTCTGTATTCGAAATAGATCTGAATAAATCGCCTTATCAAAATTTCAGAGCAATTTATCGTTAATAATTTGCTATAAGAAATCTCGCAGGCGTTAGAAATTTACAAAGCTCTTACGGCCCGGCCACGACTTCGTGCGACGGCGACGGGCGATAGCGTTTTTTGCTAAAATTTTGCAAGTCGCCATGAGCTGCCGCTGTCAGCGGCAACGCGCGCGATGCAACATTTTAGCAAAAAACGCTGCCGCCCGTCGCCGTCGCACGAAGTCGTGGCCGGGCCGATAATGAGTGCCTGACTGACAACGCACAGCTATACCTGGTGGGTCTAGAAGAATGATGTTTTGCACAGGAGTTTCCTAAGTAACGTAGGTAAGCACTAAGAAGGGATTTTTAGAAATTCGTTCCCTAAGGGTCGTTCTCCATTAGTTGCGTCGTCGCAAGATTTTGCACTGGCGCATCACCTTCCCCCGCTTCGTCTCTCGCCCGTCGAGCCTTTGATCCGTTGCGACGACGCAGTGCAGCGCACTAGTGGAACCGCGCTCTAAGGGGGCGAAATAGGGGATGAAATTTTGTATGCAAGTTCATCCATTCTTAAAGTTAGAAATGTGGAAGCCAGTGCTTAGGCTCGTATTTATAAGTCAGAGTATGTACGGTAGAAAATGACATCTTGCACACGACTAACATCAAGTAACTTAACACAGGCCTCCCCTCATTGTGAGGGGTATTCAGGCCATAATCCACCACGCTGGCCTAGTGCGGGTTGCTGGATTTCACATGTCTATCGAAAATTTGTTAGATTTTCTAAGACATGCAGAAACCTGCATGTCTTCTGAAGGAAAACATCGTGAGGAAACACTCACGATGTTTTCCTTCACCGTAAGCAAGTGATAATCATATTAAAGTTATGATTCGCGTATAAATTTCGATAAATCCAGAGGTGTGAGGTGTGAGGTCGGTGTGACGGGCCCGTTAGCGTGGTTGGCGTGATGGCGACTTTCACGCTGCAGGTCGTAGGTTCGATTCCTACCCGGGACATGCATTTGTGTGCATGAACATGTCTGTATGTCCCGAGTCTTGGTGTATATGTAATTACAAATAAAAAAGTAGTATATGTAGTAATATCAGTTATCTGGTTTCCATAGTACAAGCTCTGCTTAGTTTGGGATCAGGTAGCCGTGTGTAAAAAATGTCCCAGTATATTATTATTATTAGTCAGGACCTTAAGCTCGCAAGACGCGTGCTTATCCAATCGGCTATCATTGTTCTGTGCTTTGTAAAATACATACTTATTAAATTTAATCTTCCGTATGTGTACACACAGTGAAAGGACCGATATAATCCGAGCAGTGATACCTACGTGATGTGCTTTTAAAACGACCATTGGAGTGTCTGATATGATTATCTTAAGTCCTGTTGTAATCCTGAGTCTTAAAGACTATCTTGACATAGCCAGGCCGTGCCCGGGTGGACGGACTGGGCTCAGAGGCTCAAAAATATTGGTGTGTGCATATGTAGACGGAGCACGGTCCGTCCACGGCCCGGGTATGTGTGGATAGACCAACTCGTACTATAAATTAGTCATTTGGGGGCGTCCATAAATGACGTGAGACGATTTTGGTGATTTTTCGACCCCCCTTGGTAGGATGTCGTAAGATTTGGCTCGACCCAATCCCTCCCCCTCTAATTTGACGTGAGATTTTACAAAAGACATAGTCTAGGGGACAAACATGTTGTACCTACTTAATTTAACCCAGTTTTTTGTGGCAATTTTACACTGTTTCTTGCGGTAAAAAAAAAAAAAACATCTATTTGCTTCTAATTAACTATCTATTTGCTCCGTGGAAATTACTTAAGAACAATGTTCTCGTAGCTGAGTGACGTGATTCTGGTGTGTAGCCTGTGCCATTATCTGTCTCCAGATCTCTCTATCTTGCACCATTCCTATGGTTGTTTACAAGGTGCCCACTGGTGGCAAAATTATTGGAGGTACTGTAGAAAAATTATTAGGATTCCGTGCGAATTTGACGGGCCCGTTAGCGTGGTTGGCGCGGAGGCGCCTTTCACGCTGCAGGTTTTAGGTTCGATTCCTACCCGGGACATGCATTTGTGTGCATGAACATGTCTGTATGTCCCGACTCTGGGTGTATATGTATATTAAGTATGTATTTACAAATAAAAAAGTAGTATATGTAGTAATATCAGTTATCTGGTTTCCATAGTACAAGCTCTGCTTAGTTTGGGATCAGGTAGCCGTGTGTAAAAAATGTCCCAGGATATTATTATTATTATTAATCTTTTTCGAAAATGTACGCGTACGAAGTCGCAGGCACAGCTACGAGTAGTGGTTCTATAGTATTGTGTCAATAGCATAATTTATATCAGTATAAACATGTAACAACAATATAATATCATTATGTTCGATTGTTGGCGTAACAATTCAACATGGCGGAGGGTAATATCTAGACTATAGGTGAAGTGGACTGGTCTAGGATCTAGGTTAACGCGCGTTTAGGCTGCATACACATTGAGCGGGTTTAACGCTCGATAAGCGTCGGATAATCGCCTTATGTTTTGTTTGATGTGATGTGTTATGTGTGATGTGTTATGTTATGTTATGTTTTATATTATGTTATGTTTGACGGGCCTGTCGGCGTGGTTGGCGCGGTGGCGCCTTTCACGCTGCAGGTCGTAGGTTCGATTCCTACCCGGGACATGCATTTGTGTGCGTGAACATGCCTGTATGTCCCGAGTCTGGGTGTATATGTATATTAAGTATGTATTTACAAATAAAAAAGTAGTATATGTAGTATATCAGCTATCTGATTTCCATAGTACAAGCTCTGCTTAGTTTGGGATCAGGTAGCCGTCTGTAAATAATGTCCCAGGATATTATTATTATTTTCCGCGAACGGCTGAGTCCTACTGTGACAATATACTCCGTTTACTGGACAATGTCCAGTATGTCCAGTGGACATACTACATTGGACAGGCACACGGCACACGTCTCCTTCTGTGTTGGTAATGTCTTTGTTTGCATATAAAATCTAATAATCTCAAAGGTAATGAACCTACATCGTTTTCAATACGAGATTTACCGAATTGGCTATCCCTGCTGTTTTGGCCGGGGATTCGAACCACTGTACCAAGCGGTCGTCAAACATGAAACAAAAATACACAAAGCGTGTCCACCGTCCTGTTTGACTGCGCCCTAAGCCTCCAACATTTGCCATTTACTTTAATTTATACCTCTTTACCTGCGCGCGCGCCGCGGCTGTTTGAACCGATTTCATAATTCTAATTGTTGTAGAAAGGCCTGCCTATGTCCGCTACTTCTGCTTATATCTAGTCCACTTTATTAGCACATTGTTATTAACTAGAATTTAATTTTAGGGGTTCGTACCACAATAGGGAAAAACAACCCTTATACTGGGTGAAATCGAAATCGTGGGCAATATTTTAAACGGTGATTCTACACATTATTCAGAATATTTAAAGAATATTAATCAACAAATCAATTGATAAAAATATATTACCCAGGTAAGGTATAACAGTTAAATGGTTTGCTTATTTGCTTACCCAAGCAATATTTTTTTATCAATAGATTTTTTTATTTGTTTTCCCATTATATTCTGAATCATGTGTTGAGTCATATTTTAAAATATTGCCCACAATTTCGATTTCACCCTGTAGAATCATTTATTTTTCGTTTTGTGGTAGCGCCAAGCTGTAGCCAATTGATTGCAGCTCATATACGGGCTGGCTCGACCGGGGTAGTAGAGGGCGGGATAGTCTTACAGAAGATCGGCGTAAAGCAGCTATTACAGCTGCGTTTCGTACGATGAGTGAGAGAGCCGGAGGCCCAACACCCCTCACTCTGTCCCACTTCCCTTCAGGTCGGCAACGTGCGACCGATGCCTTTGCAAGCATCTATAGGCTATGGTAACTGCTTAACATCAGTCACATTTTTCTTTATAGAACAACAATTTCTTCTTAAAAGGTAGCTTACCGAATACTCGTATCTACTCGTATCTCCATAACTACTAAACCGATTTTAATAAAATTCGAAACGGAGATTGTGTAGGCTCTGGAATAAGACAGGGTAATTTTACACATCAATTACCACCCGGGCGAAGCCGCGGGGCACAGCTGGTAAAAATATATTTTCCAAGTTCAAAGGTATTTAGATCACAATGAGCAGTTAAACTTAACCCATTATACTTAATCGTAAATAATTGACACTATACCACACAAAGCGGAAGTGTATACTTATACTGGACCACGATAACCTTGACCAAAATACATTCACATGGCCGGACAAAAACTGATCACGGAATCGGACTAAGGCGTAGTCACACCTAGTTAGTACTATGACTGTACTAAGGCGCGGTTACACCGATATAGCTCTATGACTTTTCTAAACACGGCTAAACAAAAAATAAGATGACTCTCTTCGTGAGAAGTACAGTTTTTTGCGCCTTACCGCGCTTATTTAGCTTTACGCACCAATGTTTGTAGCTAGTAACGCTACAATGTATATTCATCTCTTTCTAACAACAGGTCTGGCGTATATAGGTCATTATTCGTCTGACCGTTTTCCGTGGGACATCGGTGTTAAAGAAAAATATTTGATACCGAGGTCCAACGGAAAACGGTCAGTTGTTGGCTTGTAATTATTGATATGTAGGTATAGATTAATGTGCTGTTTTTAGAGCACTAATGTTAGTAAATGTCTGGTCTTTTATATAAAATGTCATTGATTATTCGAATATATTTTAATACTTACCTCCCGGGAATGTGAAATGAGACTAATTTCCGCGTAAATGCTGAAATATCCCGTAATAGAGGTATGTAGAGAAGTAAAGGGGACGGACTTGCTCCAGTGGGATAAAAAGCGCCCCATAAAACGTTCGCTATATCATCTAGAAAACGACAGGAATAACTTTTTGAAAAGCGCCCCTGATTTAAAATCTTTCGTAGCAATTTCATTTCTAAATAAACGAAGTCTATAAAGAAGACTGGTATTTATGTAGCATGCCTTTAAGGCATATTATGCCCTGAATTAGTATACCAATATGTAACAAAAAAAATGTAAAATGTAACGTCACGACTTTTATCCCCATTCGAGGGTAGTCAGAGGCTTGAGCCATACACCACGACATTGTGGAGGTATTAACCAACTCAAAGCCCACGTTTCACCAGATAGACAGAACCCAACGTGACAGGTGGTGAACCTTGTCGCCGTGAATACAGGAACTGACTATTACCTAATCCCGAGGGATAGGTACCAATATACGTATTATAATGGTGTGCTAGATCTTGGTAACCCAACCTTTGTTGGATAATTATGTAATGTACTCTACATTTTATTTCTTCTTGATTTGTGGTGGCTATAGAAATCCTTCGTGAGTGCGGAAGTTTTTATTTGGTTAATTATATAGTGTTATGGCGAAGGTATGTGATTATCATAGCTTCGTCATATCCTATAAAAATAATTAGTTTTATTGGCTATTAAATTACCTTTGCTTTGCCTATTTTTATGACAGTCATTGAATTAATGCCGTGTCCTTGTAGGGCTGTTCAGGATACAAATCGATAAAAAATATCGATATGTTATTTATGCGTGTTTTGTTATGTATTTATTTATCGAATGTTACTGTGTTAAGGTCGATGATTTTAAATTTGAACTTGGCATTTCGATTCGTTCAAGATATTATCTCGTGTTTGTTCGAAATAATCTTTTTAACTACCGGATCGATTGGAAAGGCCGTTATTTGCAGTTAAAAATAAACCTATTATGTGATATATCGGAACTTATTATGTGATATATCGGAACCTATTATGTGATATATCGGTTAGTGTTTTAAATCGGAACTTTTATCAGTGTCAATGAAATATGTTTGAGGAAAAGAAAAACCGTATAAAATTACTATTTTCATTTATTCACACATCCTCGCCTCTGTATGCCTGTATTTTTATATAATTTATTTACATTCCAAAAGACTTGAGTATTCTTTTTTTTTGGTATCTAAACACTATCATAGTTTACCATGCGTGATGACCGTGGACACCGTGGAGACCGGCACCGTAGGCTACGGGGGCGGCGTGGACCAGGGGAGCGGCGTGGACGAGGGGCGCGGGGTGGGTCTGAGACAGGGACTGGGTGGCGATGGTCTGGCTGGCACCGTGAGCGGCGTATCCAGCGAAGGCGGGGGCGGCGATGGCGTGTCCGTAGGCAGGGGCGGCGTATGCAGCCACGGCGGGGGCGGCGATGGCGTGACCGTAGGCAGGGGCGGCGTACGCGGCACCGTGACCTACGAGCTGCTTAGCGAGCACGGGGGCGACGCCAGCGGCGGCACCGTCGAGCTGAGCCTGAGCGGTCTGCACAGCGTCGACCGCCTGCCAGGAGTGGTCTTCGGCGGCGTTGATGGCCTGTCCCTGGAGCTCAGAGGCCTGGTCGTGCCATTCGCGGGCGGCGTCACCGGCGGCGCGGGCGTGGTCGCTGGCGTCAACGTGGGCTTCGATGGCGGCGCCGGCGATGTCACCGGGCGAGATGGTGGGCAGGGCGGGGGCGACGGCGTGCGCTACGGCCAGGGGAGCCGCGTGCGCGACGGCCAGGGGAGCCGCGTGGCCGTAGGCCAGGGGCGCTCCATGACCGATCAGGCCGTGGGCGTAGGGCGCTGCCAGCAGACCGGAGGGCGCGGCTGCGGCGCAGGCGAGGACGGCGGCTACAATCTGCGAAAGAAAATCGATTATAACATCGATGATCATGTAACATATCGATAGCATCCGTGTCACATCACTATATCACAACACAAGCACAAGTTAAAATTATTTTAATTATATTTTTGAATCGCGAATTTAATTTAGATTATTTAATTTAGTACACATGGTTGAACTAACCAGAAATCTCATCGTGCACTTCTTGGGTAGACTGCGCGAAAGCTACTGACTGCCCCCATTTGGTCGCCGGCCGTTTTTATACCTTGCTCGTGGCTCGTAACGTTGAAAAAAAGTAAGTGGCCATTCTCAAGGGCGGTAAGGGTGGTCAGGAAGCGCGTATATTTGTGTATGCGCGATAGATTCGTATGTAATGAATGGCGGTGAACAACTTTTTAATATTGTATTGACCACCGCACCAGTTGCCAACATCACCAAGCGAGTTAACAGTTTCGAGTCTTGGCTAGTGTTCGAAATTTAATTCTATCCGAATTTCGAATAATTTACCGTTTTTGCCATATTTTTTTTAATTGATCGGGGTTTTTGCAGTTATTTTTTGTCGTGCAAAGTTTTCACGCGGAGAAACATCGAATTATAAATATTCACTATCTCCTAGTTGGATTTACTCACTTTTATGTTTATTAAAATTCAAATTGTTAATACTATTTGCATCATCGTAAAGAGTTGTGATATGTTTAACCCCTAAACTAGAAATTTTAATCCATTTACAAGACATAAGACATTCTTCGGCACAAAAGTACATTGTTTTGCCTTTGTAATTCGATTGTAACTTTTTATTAATATTATAGGTACTTAGATAAAACAGGTGGGATGGAAAAGTAAAACAGTTTTTGTAAACAGCAATGAAATTTAAATAAAATATGGTGCAATGGCTTTAAAGGAAACTTATTATTCGTGAACTCGCGCTGCACTTACATACTAATGCTAGTTTTTAGAATTCCACTCTCGAATTTGAACCGTTACGTCCCTGTGCATTCCAGGAACGAATGTATTGTTCAATTCGTTTTTTAATGTTGGTAATGTTTTTGGTTCTCCAAATATAGACAACTCGAAAATTTCAAGTATTAAACCAATCATTAAAATGCGTAATAGTGGCAAACAAGCGTATGGCCTGATGTTAAGTAGTTTATGTAGCCTATAGATGCTTGCAATGCCAAAGACATCGCTCGCACGTTGCCGATCTGAAGGGGAGTGGGACAGGGGGTAGGGGAAGGGTTGGGCTTCGGGCTCTCATCGTACGAAACGCAGGTAAAATAGCTAACTTACGCCGATCTCCTGTGAGAGGGTGGTACTACCTCGGTCGAGCCAGCCCGTGCATGAGCTGCAGTCAATTGGCTATAGCTTGGCTCTATCACTTACACTTTTCATGACCTGAAAATCGCACTCAGAAATGCATCCGCGATTGCAATTTGACGAACAAAACAGGAACTATATCCCGCTATTTACAATAAAGAGATGCAATTTCCCCGCAATTGTTTGCAACGAAGATACAAACATGTCGTTGGTCGGTTACAAAACAATTTTTCTCAATGTTTTGACAAAAAACGGTCGCGGTTTTTGTAAACGGTTCAGAAATAACATTGAACTTCTCAGATCGACATTTATTTACTTAAATATAGTGGGTTTGGTATAATTTTGTCGATCTGAAGGGCTTTCTCAAAGCGGGGACTTTACGCAAAATTGTTGATGAATCCGTTGGCCTTGTGCTATATTAAATACACCTATAATATGCTTTATATTATTACTAGTTGTACCGCGGAAATTGATGTGTAAGATTAGCCTATGCCTTATTCCAGAGCCTACACTATCTACGTTTCGAATTTCATTAACATCGGTTTAGTAGTTATGGAGATACATGGTAAAAAATATTCACACACACTTTCAATTTAAAATAAGAGTGGGAAGTAGGATTGGTGGTAGAGTCAAGCTGTAGCCAATTGACTGCAGCTCATATACGGGCTGGCTCGACCGGGGTAGTCCACCCTCTCACAGAAGATCGGCGTAAAGCAGCTATTACAGCTGCGTTTCGTACCTTAATGACCTTGAAACAACTAGAATCGATTACAAAACCCGTTCGGAAGATGGTTTCACCATAAAACCTCCATACGTTTGGCGGTAAGATGCTCTAATTAACTGCCTAATTGGTTTAAGACTGGGCAAGCAGCTAACGAGGCATTTTTGGAGGCTATCTCCTCTTAGACGAGTGGAGTAAAAATTTTGAAAAAAATATCACCGTATTTATTATACCCTCTTCTTTAAAAAACAAGTTTGAAAAATGTGAAAAATGCTCTTTTACTATGTGAAAAAAATTACCAAAATGTAGAAATTTTCAAATTTAAATTTCTATCTTCTTCCAAACGGCTGGGAATTTTTAAATAGTTTTTCCACCAAAAGATGGAGAAAGATAATACCTAAAAAATGTAAGCTTGATTTTGCGATGCAATCGTTTTTCACGTCACAATTCATGATTTTCCAAATATTCGCCAACAAAGTGGGCGGATCCGGTGCGAGGGGCGACGGGCGGCAGTACCGCGATGACTGTTGGACGGGGAGGTTGTGTCACTTTTCTACGCTCCAGTCGCTTCAATTATCGTGTATCTCTTTTTTATAAATAAATACGTAAAAATATTGCAGTGGTTTAGAATATTTTGTAGATAGCTAGCATTTGTTAGATTTTATATTTGTGCGCATTTATACGCCTTTGTACCTAAGTAGTTGTGATAAAGAGTTGTAATTTAGAACATAAATTACAATTCTTTGTTATTATATAAAAAAATACAATTGGCTACAAATACAATTGCCTAAAATAATAAAAAAATAGAATAACATGAAAAAAAATTTTATTCGAAAATATAAAACTAGGATTCGATCCTACATACTGTTGCGCATACACATTGACTCACTGAGCTATTTACATATTAATCGGATCGGCGAAATTATGAACTATATACTTCGTCATCCATTGACAAATTGACGCCTGCTTCGTAAAGTGGTTTGACGTAGGCTGTTCGGCTCACTACTTGCGTGGTTGCAGGTTCGATTCCCGCCAAATGAATATTTTAGAAACTGATTTATGCGTAATTTTTCCTGATCCTGGTGTTACGGGGATCGTTTCCAGGCCATTACGGTACCCATAGTACAAGCGTTGCTTAGTTTGGGACCATTCAGTTGACGTATTGGTTTGTCAATCCAAATAATTTATAAAATGATTAAAATGTAATAAAACATGTAATAAATAGAAAAAAAAATATTATTACAAATAAAAACAATATTATCACAAAAAAACTTTACACAGAAATGCCGAAGGTGAGGTACGAACTCACGAAGTAATCGCTAATGCTTTACCACTACGCTGATGAGACTTTGCGCAATTGAATGAAATTATTGACTACCCCTATGATATACATTTTGCGCTATAGATCTGTGGAATATTCTGTGGAATAAATACATAAATTATATGCTTTAAAAAATAATAATTGTGTGTAAAATGTAAATATTCCGATAAATTCTGTACCATTCAAAAATACCATTACTATAAATCCAAATATATTTCAATAACTAAATATGGTTGGATTTGAACCCGCGTCGTTTTATCAAGATGTCTAACTTCAAAATAAAGATTTCGAAGATACTTTATCTTCGAAATCGGTTCACCCAGTCGCAAGTTCTGAGGTAACAAACAAAAAAATACAGTCGAAATGAAACCTCCTCCTTTTTTGAAGACGGTTAAAAATATCACATTCTTAGGGCTCGAGCCTTCGCGGCGATGAGGAGGCTCTCGGAAATAAAGCCTTTATTTTGAAGCTCTTTCTAAAGAGACTTGGAGCCCTTTTTGATTTTAGCCCTTTGTGACCATTCTTGAGTATACTTGAATATGCACGACTATTCTCAAAAATTGTTGACCAGTATTGACCATCCGTGACTATTTTGACCATTATTTACTATTTTGACCATTATTGACTATTTTGACCATTATTGACTATTTTGACTGTTGTTGACTGTTTTTGGCCATTGTTGACTATTCTCTACTAATGTTGACTACTATTGATCATTTTTGACTATTTTTGACCATTGTTGAGTGTTTTTGACCATTGTTGACTTTTTTTGCCATTGTTGACTAATTTTGACCATTTTTTACCATTCTTGACTATTTCGACCATTATTGACTATTTTTGGCCATTGTTGACAGTTTTTGACCATTGTTGACTATTTTGACCATTGTTGACTAGTTTTGACTATTTTTGACTAATATTGACCATTGTTAACCATATTGACTTTTTTTTACCATTGGTGACTATTTTTGACTATTTTGACAATTGTTGACTATTATTGACTATTTTGACCAATATTGACCATTGTTAACCATATTGACTTTTTTTACCATAGTTGACTATTTTTGGCCATCGTGACCATTCTTGATTATTTTGACTATTTTTGACCAATGTTGACAATTTTTGACTATATTTTACTATTTTTGACGATTGTTGACCATTTTTGGCAAATGTTTACTATTTTTGATCATTGTTGAGTATTTTCGACCATTGTTGAACATTGTTGACTAATTGGGACAATTTTTAACAATTTTTGACATTTTTTGACGATTTTTGACAATTTTTGACAATTTTTGAATTTTTTTGACAATTTTTGACAATTTTTGACCATTGTTGACCAATGTTGACCATTGTTGACTATTTTTGACCAATGTTGACTATTTTGACCATTTTTGGCCTATGTTGACTATTTTTGAACATTGTTGACTATTTTTGAACATTGTTGACTATTTTTGACCATTGTTGACTATTTTTGACTATTCTTAACTATTTTTTACTATTTTCGACTATTGTCATTTTTTGCCAATGTTGACTATTTTTGACTATTCTTGACTATTTTTTAATCTTTTTGACTATTTTTGACTCTTTTTGACTATTTTCGACTATTTTGGTATTTTTTTTGCCAATGTGGACTACTTTTGACCATTGTTGACTATTTTTGAACATTGTTGAATATTGTTGACCAATGTTGACTATTTTTTTTACCATAGTTGACTATTTTTGGCCATTGTTGACCATTCTTGACTATTTTGACTATTATTGACCAATGTTGACTATTTTTGACCATTGTTGACTATTTTTGACCAATGTTGACTATTTTTTGTCCATAGTTGACTATTTTTGGCCATTGTTGACCATTCTTGACTATTTGGACAATTTTTTACTATTTTTGACCAATGTTGACAATTTTTGACCAATGTTGGCAATTCTTAGCCAATTTTGACCATTTTTGGCCAATGATGACAATTTTTATCCATTGTTGACTATTTTTGACCATTTTTGACCACAATTGACCATTCTTGTATTTTTTGACCATTATTGGCCAGAAATGGTCAAAATTGGCCAAAAATTGTCAATATTGGTCAAAAATAGTCATGAATGGTCAAAATTGTCAAAAATAGACAACTATTGTAAGAAAAAATAGTCAACATTGGTCAAAAATAGTCAACAATGGTAAAAATAGGCAACAATGGTCAGAAATGGTCAACATTGGCCAAAAATAGTCAACTATGGTCAAAAATTGTCAACAATGTTCAAAAATAGTCAACAATGGTCAAAAATAGTCAACATTGGCAAACAATTGCCAAAAACAGTTGAAAATAGTCAAAAAGAGTCAAAGATAGTCAAAAATTGACAAAAATAGTCAAGAATAGTCAAAAATAGTCAAGATTAGTCAAAAAGAGTCAAAAATAGTCATGAATGGTCAAAATTGTCAACAATGGTCAAAAATAGACAACTATTGTAAGAAAAAATAGTCAACATTGGTCAAAAATAGTCAACAATGGTAAAAATAGGCAACAATGGTCAAAAATGGTCAACATTGTCCAAAAATAGTCAACTATGGTCAAAAATTGTCAACAATGTTCAAAAATAGTCAACAATGGTCAAAAATAGTCAACATTGGCAAACAATTGCCAAAAACAGTTGAAAATAGTCAAAAAGAGTCAAAGATAGTCAAAAATTTACAAAAATAGTCAAGAATAGTTAAAAATAGTCAAGAATAGTCAACATTGGCAAAAAATGACAATAGTCGAAAATAGTCAAAAATATTCGAAAATATTCAGAAATAGTCAAAAATAGTCAAAAATAGTCAAAAATAGTCAAAAATAGTCAAAAATAGTCAAAAATAGTCAAAAATAGTCAAAAATAGTTAAGAATAGTCAAAAATAGACAGCAATGGTCAAAAATAGTCAACAATGTTCAAAAATGGTCAACATTGGTCAACAATGGTCAACAATGGTCAAAAACAGTCAACAATGGTCAAAAATAGTCAATAATGGTCAAAATGGTCAAATACAATCCAGAAAAGTCAGGATAGTCAAGAATAGTCAAAAATAGTCAAAAATAGTCAAGAATAGTCAAGAATAGTCAAGAATAGTCATGAATAATCAAGAACAGTCAAGAAAAGTCAGCATAGTCAAAAAGTCAAGAATGAGGATCAGTAATAGGTCAACAAATCAACTCATAACCAACACTAACAGTTAAAACTAAGCTTTCTTATCAATATAGTTTTTAAATCATCGAAATCGGTCCATCGGTTGCGATTTCCTAACACATTTTATGTATCCAAAATTTATCGACGGGCGGTAAGCGCGGCCAGCGCGCGTGACGTCACGGGACTCGCCTCGTTGATTTCGCGATGTGCCCGGTTTCCCGCTTGCGCCGCCATTCACTATTTTAGGTGTTATTCATTTAAATTACATGCTGTAAAGGGCCATATTGATCTATATTAAATGCACAATGTATTTAAGGTACTTAATTGGATAAGGATTAATGCTGTATTGCTTAAAATCGCTTCGTAAATAAGCCATTATTTCTCGTAAAAAGTAAAGGATAAAAAATGGTTATTGTGGGTTATCCCTAAGAGATAGACATAAATACCATCGCGGACTTTTTGTATACCTTTTTATGGTGTACAATACTGTAGTACATTATTTTGATCTATCTCGTAGGATTCAGCCAGCGTTTGCAATGTAAGCGCAAAAAATGTATTTATTTACGACATCACATTAGAAACCTCTAAAATTATCAGTGTTTCTCTACTATATTAAGTATGTATTATACATAATAAACCTTCCTCTTGAATCACTATCTATTAAAAAAACCGCATCAAAATCCGCTGCGTAGTTTTAAAGATCTAAGCATACATAGAGACAGACAGCCAGAAAGCGGGAAGCGACTTTGTTTTATACTAGGTATGTAGTGATAGTGAATCCTTAGGTAGGGTGATGGGTAATATAATATTATGTTAATAATAGATTATAAAGGAATAATAAATAATAATAATAAATATCGCCAGACTTACACGCCATCTGTATGGTCCCAAACTAAGGGGGCGTCCATAAATTACGTGAGGTGATTTTTGTGAATTTTTGCCTCCCCCATCCCCCTTAGTAAGATGTTGTGAGATTTTGCTCGACCCCCTCCCTCCCCCTCTAATCTTAGGTGAGATTTTTCAAAAGCCATATTCTAGTGGAGAAACATGTTTTACTTAATTTAACCCAGTTTTCTCGCAGTTTAAGGGTGCGTTTCCATTGAAGCGGAGCGGGGCGGAGAAGAGCAGTGAAAAGTGGCAACTTTTTCCATTTAAGCGGAACTGGGTGGAGCAGAGCGGGGCGGAGCGGAGCGGGGCGGAGTGGAGCGGGGCGGAGCGGAGCGGGGCGGAGTCAAGCTGAGCTGCATTGAGCCGTGTTCCGATCAGTCAAATTTGAGTCAAATTCAATCTCATGGAGTGATCATACGTCATGTTATCGGTTAAGAAAAGAACAGCGCTTTTACATCTTTCTCTACTAGAAGATGAAAATTCGGAAGCTATCCGCCGCGTGTTCATATACTGTATTCGAAAGTCCGCTCAGCTCAGCTCCGCTCAGCTTCGGTTAGATCCGCTTAGTTCCGCTCAGCTCCGCTCAGCTTCGCTCAGCTTCGCTCAGCTCCGCTCAGCTTCGGTCAGATCCGCTCAGCTCCACTCAGCTCCGGTCCGCTGCGCTCCGCTCCACTCCGCTCCGCTTCGTGCACACCACTCGGCACCACAGCCTGCTCGACTCCGTTCTGTCCGGCTCGAGGCCGCGTGTTCATTTGTTTTATTCGAAAGTCCACTCAACTCCGCTCCGCTCCGCTTACACTGTTTCCACTGATGCGGAGTGGAGATTTCGAGCACTGTGATTGGCCAGTTCACGGTCCGCTCCGCCCAGCTCCGCTTCAATGGAAACGCACCCTAATTTTTGCGGAGAAAAAATTACGTGAGATTTGCAGAGACCCCTCCTCTCCCCCACGTGAGATTTGGTGAGTTTTGGCTCGACCCCCCCCCCCCTCTAAATGCCTCACGTAATTTATGGACGCCCCCTAAGCACCGCTGATACTTGGCTACCATACAATGGACTGGGGGCGATCTCAGTGACAACCAGACCAGAGTAGATTACGAAAAGGCCATTTCCGAAATTTGCCTCTGGCGGGAATCGAACCCACAACCACCCGATGCAGTGAGCCAAGCGGCCAACGCTCAAACTATAGCGCCAAGCGGTCGTCAAAAATAAACAGGAATAAAAATAGTACTCAATAGGATAAACACCTAATCTACCTACTTATGACAGGATACTACCTACCTTCCTAGGTATCTTATATATCTTATAGTACTTTGGGTAGGTACACCGAACCTTTCCATGCTTAACCTAGTGGTAAAATAATAGGTTTCTTTGTATAAATAGTATTCATAACAGAAAAGGTAAGTGAAAAGGTACCTAAGTGTACCTTTTCCGTTTCCAACCACGTGTCTCGGCGCTGGTGTATTTTAAATTATTGTTTAAGTAGTCGAATACCATAAAAGTATCGACTTTTGGCAGGTTATCCGACTTAGCTTGTTGAAAACTTTCCTGTAAACTCATTTTGAGGCTTAAAACACGCTGCGCGCGAACAAGACAACCGAACCCTAGCGCTAGCCGAGCGCGTATCAGCCCGCGTGACGTCACAGCGAGTGCGGCGGCCGGCGCGGCCCGGTCAGGAAACTTCGTTAGGAAATTAGTCGTATCTTCGTTAATTTTTGTCGTAGACCAAAAATTATTGAGCTGTATGTTATAGAATCCTTAGCTCTATAAATCTGCAGTTTCAACTAAATTCGTTACGGTAATTCATAGTCAGAAATACAATAGGCTAGCCAGGAATAGTCAGCTATAAGGCGACTCCTTCTTATACTTGCGAAGACTTGGAAAGCTCACAACAACGGAGCTCCAAAAGAACTCCGAGCCCAAAAAGGGCTCGAGGTTTATTTAAAACTCGAGTCCTTTTTTAGCCTTGAAATATTCGGAGTCGTTTTTCTTCGACGAGCCCCATAGAAAAGCTCGAGCCTCTTTGAGAGGGCTAAAAGAACTCGAGTCTTTTGCAACACTATATATGCTGTGGGATTCGCTCGCACTCGTATCGTATCGTAGATAGCTCCGTCAGTTTTCTTTCCTGCGTTATTTGACCTATGTGATCGATTTGATAAATAATAAGTTATTTGATTTAATAAAAAAAAAAAAAAGATCATGCCTACAATAATAAGAAAATATTTAGAAAAAAAACTACGGGATTCGAACCTTCGTCATCGTCATCGTCCTTCGGAATAATATCCAAGACTTTTCTACTGAGCTATTTATGATTAGCACTTCAGGGCGAAATTATGAACTTATTTGCAGTCCTATTACGTTGTGATAATTTGCGGCTTGGCTTGCGTTGAAATAAGAATACAAGCGACGCAATAAACGCGCGCTGTCAGAGCTGGCGCGGGGAGCGCGGGGTGCGCGGGGCGCAATGCGTTAGCTCCGCCCATTCAGCCAAAATTTCCAGCTCATGTCCCCACCTTAATGGTTCGTCTACAACAGTGCCACAAAACATGAACTCATAGAGCGCGGCTCCACTAGTGCGCTGCGCTGCGTCGTCGCAACGGATCAAAGGGTAGGCGGGCGAGAGACGAAGAGGGGGAAGGTGATGCGCCAGTACAAAATCTTGCGACGACGCAACGCAACGCGCTAATGGAACCCGGTCCATACTCTCGTTGAGAATGTAGAAGTAATATCGGGATATAAATAAAATAAATAAATAAATAAAAATAAATATAACGTCACGACTTTTATCCCCATTCGGGGGGTAGTCAGAGGCTTGAGTGGCCATACACCACCACATTGTGGAGGTATTAAGCCAACTCAAAGCCCACGTTTCACCAGATAGTCAGAACCCAACGTGACAGGTGGTGAACCTTGTCGCCGTGTATACAGGAACTGACTATTACCTAATCCCGAGGGATAGGTAGGTTTCCTCACGATGTTTTCCCTCACCGTTAGCGAACTGTAAATTCCTATTCGGGATATATTCCTATTATTTTCCATATTGTACTAATTTAAGCGGTAAACTCTGGTTTTTTTTATGTGACTGCGGTATCAAACAAGCGTACGGCCCACCTGATGTTAAGCAGTTACCGTAGCTTAGATGCTTGCAATACCAAAGGCATCGCTCGCACGTTGCCGACCTGAAAAGGAGTGTAACGGAGGAAGAAGGGAATTGGGCATTTGTCTCTCTCACTCATCGTACAAAACGTAGCTATATTAGCTACTTTACCCCGATCTTGCACGTCCGTATATGAGCTGCAGTCAATTGGCTACAGATTGGCTCTACCTCCAAAAAAAAACTATAAAAGCTGGTGTCAAAGTCAAAGTCAAAGTCAAAGTCAAAAGGTTTTTATTCATGTAAGCTCATTAGAGCATTTATAAATAGTCAATATAAACAATATTTTAGCGTTACCACCGGTTCGAAATGTTGCTTCCATTGAGAAGAGCCGGCAAGAAACTCAATGGTTACTCTTTTCAAAAGAATAATTGTATACATTTTCAAACAGTAACGCTACGTGAGCAGGCATGCATTAACACAGTGTGAGTAAAAAAAGAAAATAAGGTATTTAAATAAAAAATAATAAAAACTAGCCTAGAAAGCTGTGCATGCCTACTCCCACTTAACTGTCAATAAATGTTCAATAAATCTCCACTAATGTAATATAACGTCACGACTTTTATCCCCGTTCGGGGGTAGTCAGAGGCTTGAGTGGCCATACACCACCACATTGTGGAGGTATTAACCAACTCAAAGCCCACGTTTCACTAGATAGTCAGAACCCAACGTGACAGGTGGTGAACCTTGTCGCCGTGTATACAGGAACTGACTATTACCTAATCCCGAGGGATAGGTAGGTTTCCTCACGAAATCTCCACTGTCATTAAATAAATAATAGAGAGTAGTAGTAGACCCAAGCTGTAGCCAATTGACTGCAGCTCATATTCGGGCTGGCTCGATCGGGGTAGCACCTCCCTCTCACAGAAGATCGGCGTAAAACAGCTACTACATCCGCGTTTCGTACGATGAGTGAGAGAGCCGGAAGCCCAACCCCCCTTCCCCTCTCCATTCCACTCCCCTTCAGGTTGGCAATGTGCGAGCAATGCCTTTGGTATTGCAAGCATCTATAGGCTACGGTAACTGCTTAACATCAGGCGGGCCGTACGCTTTTTTGCCACCGCAGTCCTATAAAAAATATAAAAATAACGGCGCCGTTTAATTATAGCGGTGTTAAAAAACTACATTAATTACATAACGGCTATTAAATTAGCATTTTATAACGAGTTGTTTTCATCTCGGAATCACTTTGCATACGTTTCACGTTGAATCATCCGTTCATTCATCTTTCACGAGATAACTTGCGAGTGACGTACGACTGCTTGTCGTAGTGGTTTGAGCGTTTGCCGCTCGGCTCGCTCGGCTCGGCTGCATCGGGTTGCGGGTTCGATTCCCGCCAGAGGCTTTCGGAAATGGCCTTTTCGTAATTTGGTCTGGGTGTCACTGGGATCGCCCCCAGTCCATTGTATGGTAGCTAGAAGTGGGTGCTTAAACGAAAAGCCGTTTGAAAAGTTCGCTTTTTTAAGTAAGCGCCTAAGCGCGTTTACAAATTTAAGCGTGTTGCTTTTAAGCAATGACGGCAAGAAAGAGAAAAAAATCCAAAAAATTACAAAATTACAAAAAAAGTAACCTTATTTGTATGACAATACAGTTGAAATCAATATTTAATTAAATTTAACCTTATTTCTTTACCCATAAAAAGCAATAATTTATAATACATTATATTAGATTAAAAACCATATTTCCATGCACATAAGACTCACTATCAATTTTTCAGCGCGTAAGTTTTTGGCTTTTTGCTTGAACTTATGTTTAGTAAGCATTTTGCTTTTGTTGTCCGTTTATTGACGGACGAATTATTGTTTAATTTAAAAAAACAAAAAAGCAGAAAAGCACTTTTACAACGACTTTTAAAAACAAGCACAAGCTTAACAAAGTGCTTTTAATATAAAGCTGTTTATCACATCTTTAATGGTAGCCATAGAACAAGCGTTGCTTAGTTTTGGACCATGAAGAAGTCATATCAATCTGATATAGGACATATGTCTTGCCAAGTCAAGGCTTGCCTTGAAAGTTTTGATGCTCTAGACCAGGGGTCGGCAAGTAGTTTTAGGTCGGGTCCGGATACTGTGGGAACATTTTAACGAGGTCCAGAAAAAAACAACTGATAATAATTAAGTGCTACCTATTTATTGTATGGTTTCAAATAAAATTCTGAATTATAAAACACAAGACCTAAAATTAATGTGAGAAACTGCACCGACGGTCTTGAGCCAGTTTTTTATAGTTTGGTTCTCGAGAAGAACAGCAAATTAGAAGTGTGTCTTCTAAGTGGGCGTCCGTTAGTTATTTTGCAATTTTCATATTTTTCTGGGACATGTTTGGCGGTCCGAGGTTCGACCTTTCGCGGTCCGCAAACGGACCGCGGTCCGCCTGTTGCCGACCGTTGCTCTAGACGCAGGTGAAAAATTCTAAGTTTATGCGCTTGATTACGACGCTTGACGACTTAAATGTATGAAAATTACATTACAAGTCGATAGGTAGATCACGTGACTTATGTCATTTCCATACATGAAGCGTAGCGATTTGTAGAAACGATGGAGACGAAGCTACTTGGCTAGGGGGCTGTAGTGGTGCGCTGAGCAAAATACATCGATGGCCGACTTGTAAGTTTGATTGAACATCACGCTTAAACGGGTGAACCGATTTGAATGAAATTAAGTACAAAGATTTGATATACTATGGAATAAGAAGCTACTGTTTACCCTCGAAGGCGAGACCGCGGGTAAAGCTAGCTTTTTTCAATATGTCGGTCAAGGTAATGAGTGAAGTTTACATATTATTATGTTTATAGGCAATTAATTACATAATTTTATAACGGCCGACATTTTTTCTACAGATTTCCAGTTTTTTTTTTATTTACTATTGTTTTTTTATGTAGGTTAATGGAGCCATAAGATTTGTAGAGGGTCAACCATTTGAAAAAAAAAAAAAACGATGTTGCGTTGTTTATATTTATACCCCGGGGTTTATATGGAACAATATACACTTCTCATCAAAATAATCGAAAAAGTTAGGTTTTGAATGAGTTTTATGTGTTTTTTTTTAATTAAACAAAAAATAATAATAATGCCAGGTATTTGCGGATAGGTATCGTTTAACGAATATTATTGTTTAAAATTAAAATTACATTTCTTTAGCTATCGTATTTTGTTCAACAGGTATGTTGATACCTTATAAGAAAAAAAATTAAAATTTTAGAAACCAAGGCGTAAAACAAAAAAAATATATATAAAAGTTTATTCAGTATCCCGTATCTCCTCCCCGGGCTCTAATGACTGCTTCCATGCGGAAATTCCGAACGGAGACATTCCGACGTTAAAAACATACTGTTGAACAAAACACGATAGTTACAGAAATTTAATTTAAATTTGAAACATTAATATTCGTTAAACGATACCTTATAATATCCGCAATTAACTGGCATCATTATTATTTTTTGGTTTAATGTAAAAACACAAAATATAGAACTTATTCAAAACCTAACTTCAGAGGTGTTTCGATTTTTTTGATGAGAAGTGTATTATCTATTGTGTTTTATTAGGTTATCTATAGTATTTTCCCCACTATAGTCTGATTTTTAATTAGACGAAGCCAACTGACACTTCGTCTAATTAAAAATCAGACTATATGATACGTCATACTGTGAAAAATACGGCTAATGTCTGAACGGGACCTCGGACATAGATAATACAGTAGGGATTCATGTGGTTGGATTCCACGATAAGCTATAAACAAGATATGCACAGATAATAAAAATATTTTAATTGTCTATGGCCTTAAGAATTGCGCATTGTTTTTTTAAACAATCTTAAAAACACTTTCAAATAAAATTACACCTAATTATCATACGAAATAGAACGCAAAATTGTTTCTTTTAACTATCTTTTAATCACACACCGCTGTTTAAAAGCAAATAAAGCTAATTATACTTAATAGTGTGTGGAATAGAGTGCATAATTGCGTTTTTTATTGTACCATGTTACGTAATTGTCATGTTAAAATGTCAACAGTTATCTGTCATGATTATATAGAGGCGTGCGACCGACGAGCCCGCTAGCTTTACGTGATACACTAAGTAGGGTGACTACCAGCCAATGATTCTCATGGACAAGTCCCGTAATACTATAGGTACAATCATGGACCTAATACTAAGGGGACTGGGTCTAAGCAACTCGGCCACATGGCTCAACTAGGCCATTGACGTCATTATAGTAGGCGTGGCTTAAGTAATTTTTTGTCACCCTACACTTAGTGACATCTATGGTGAAAACTAACATCGACATAGATCGAAGCGAGTAGTTTTGCTATTGACCGGTAGATTGAAATGGCAAAGTAGGCGTTATCTACACCCCTTCACCCGTGCTTTCACCCGCGCAAATTGTCAAGCGTCGATTCATAGGGAAATCTAATAAGAACATCTCTACTATCTATTTTCTCTGTGGGTACAATACAATGGACTGGGGGCGATCCCGGTGATACCCAGATTCCTTCATCCAGTAGATAGAGGCACTCATAGCCAGCAATAATTGATCGGTAAACGATCGGAGGTTAAGCAACGCTTGGCAAGGTCGGTCAGAGATGAGTGACCAATTAGTGGCATTTGAACTGAGCGTCTCCGTGCTTTGGAGGGCACGTAAATACTCTGTCCCGGTTGTTGTCATCTAGGCAGCAGTAGTTAAGCCTTGTCAGAGGTTTTCGGGCGGCTTGAACAACTCTGACACCAGCCTCCCTAGCCAAGTGGCTTCTTCAACAAGCGTTTCTACAAATCGCTACGCTTAAATGTATGGAAATGACAGTACAAGTGGATAAGTAGATCACGTGACTTATGTCATTTCCATACATGAGCGTAGCGATTTGTAGAAACGCTTGGAGACGGAGCAACTTGGCTAGGCGGGCAGGTTCCAGAAGGGCTAGACAAGTGGCGTGAACGCTAATCGAATAGAATAGAATAGGCTTCACAATGTATGGGATTGTCAAACATTGGTATGTAGATCAACCATCGACGTAATACCATTGAACATGACTGTGGACTACAAACTTTATTTTCCATTCATTTAATCAAGAATAATCCTTATGTGACGGACTTAACGCCCACGATGCACGCATTATAAAAACCGGTCCGAGCCAGATACCTATAACTGCGCCTTCTTTCCCTTTCTAACAGTACAACCTTTCATCCCTTGTGTTGCCAGTTAATATTTATTCGAGCACCTTAAACTTGGTACATTTTCATGTTAAGAATAATAAACAATAAAGTCGATTAATGAAATACCTATGGTAAAGTATAAGAATATCCTAAGATTAAAATTTCAAATATAAATAAATATCTGGAAATAAGTACTTACCTTCTTTAATAATTCGCTTGTAATTGTCAGTTCCGTGATGTCTATAGGAATCGTAGCAGAAATAAAATTAAAAACTTGAAACACAGAACGTCAATTTGCGTGACACACGACATTTTCAGCTAATTTTAAATCTAGAGGATTGTGCTAAATTTTCTCATAAAAATGGGTAGAATATGCGTAATGGAAGGGTGTAAAAGCGCATATTATCCGAATTAAGGATTATCTTAACATAGGTAAGTGGGTAACTATGTTTTCCACGTTAAGTACATTTTAGATGTTCGGGTGACATAAATTTCGCTAGTAAAAAGGACTATAATATAAATCTTATTATGTGTCTGTGTTAACTGAGGAATATCGTCCACGGGAACTGTTTGCAGCGATAAAGTCGCGCTTTTCGTTGCCGCACGACTACATCGCTACTTTTTGAAGTCGGTCGCATTTGCAACGCGCGACATACCACACGCTGGTAAAACGCGACGCTCACGCCGTGTTGTCACGGCTCGCCGGGCTCGCACACGGCGTTCGCGTCGTTCACACGCTCGAGGAACGCGCACGTCTAGGGCCAGATTAACCCTTTCAGGCAATGTAATTCTCGGGGCCCCTTTCCTTTACCCTTTTGTTACTTTTTAATAGTACATTACTGCCACGGTCTGTAATGAGTGTGTTGCTGGGCGCGTTGTTGATGGCCGAAAGCGCGGCGCAGCGCAGCTCCAGGGCTCCACAGCGCGGTCAGCATTGCAACCCTTGATGGACAATATAAAATAAAGGCCGAGACCGATGGTTTGTCGATTGAAATTGTTTGAAATCGGGACGACTTTTGACTTTACACTTCCCGATTACTCCTAAGCAATAAAAAACAAAAAAACAATTTTGTCTTTTACAGATCCCAGGCGTGTAAATTGGTTACAACAAATACCTATTGGCTACAGAAAAATTACCCAAAATTCCGTCATATGCAGCAAGCATTTTAAGCCGACAGATTATGTCCCTAATTTAACACAAGGTGTTTTAAAAGAAAATGCCCTGCCCTCACTGTTCCTTTTCGTTAGCACAAAGGACAATGGGCAAAAATGGTCCAAATGTCCAACACTTCCGAGACCTACGTCACTCGATAGACCACTACATACTGAGTAACTTTTGCAAAGGCAGTTCAACAAAATAGGTTGTCAGTAAAAAATGAGTAGTTTAAAAGAATATTTTTATTTTTTTATTTCACACTTAGTGTTATGTCTTATAAATTTTTTTCGAAAGGCAACAATATAAATACACTTTCTAACATTAAATAAAAATAAAAAAAGCTGTCAGAAAGCAAAAAATGCCGTGAAACATATTTTATTATTATTATTGTTACCTGATGATAAGTGAAAAAGTAAGGTAACGCATAGAAGGTACCTGCTTATTTATTTTATAGAAGCGCAACATCAGAAAATACGTAAGAATGCTGCTGTTGTTGTTGTTGTTCACTTTTCATCAGGTAACAAAAATAATAATAAAATATTTTTCACGGCATTTTTTGCTTTCTGACAGCTTATTTTATTTTTATTTAATGTTAGTAAGAGTATTTGTATTGTTGCCTTTCGAAAAAAATGTATAAACATAATACTAAGGGTGAAATCAAAAAAAATAGTTTTTTAAACTACCCATATTTTTTTTACTGACAGCTTATTTTGTTGATCTGTCTTTGTAAAAGTTACTCAGTATTTAGTGGTCTATCGGGTTACGTCAGTGGTGTATATTTGGACCAAGTCCCATACAATTTTGCCCATTGTCCTTTAATTTTGTCTTATGGTCTAATTAGTTGGATATCCTTAGGGTACCGTACCTAATAAGGAAAAAAAACTAAACCCTAATATGATCACTTTGTTGTCCGTCTATCTGTCTCTATGTCCGTCTGTCACAACTTGCACAGCCCAAATCAAACATAACATGTTAACAGTAGTAGGTACCTTTTATAGCATAGAAAAAGAGTAAGTATAGGAAACATAAGTATAGGAAAAACCATAGATATGGAGAGCCTAGACAACGTCCAAGCGTGTGAAGTGTCATGTTACTTTATATTACAAAGTGGCAAAATCTACGATCTTAAATACTATTTTGTAACTTCATTTAGGTTGCCAAGATACAGACAGGCACTCGTGTGGTTTGGCCACCGCAGACTAATTTATTGTACCTACTCATGTTCTTAAGAAAATAAACATCCTTTTCCTTATTTTATTATTTTCCTATCATAACAATCTCGGAACAAAAGCACGTTTTCACTAGATGTCCATGGGGACGTTCTCAAAATTTCAAAATATTATGGTCACTCTTGTTGGCAAAGGAAACAACGTTCAGTATGGTATCTCGCTGTCGGCTTCACTTTTGCTGCCAAGTCCGCATTCCAGGTGTTAGAGACTTAAAACTTCCTTGAGATCAACAACAAGTTGCTATGTAGATCACGTGACTTATGTCATTCCATACATGAAGCGTAGCGATTTGAACGCACGCTTGTAGACGTCAGCCACTTGTCTAGCCCTTCTGGGAACCATACGATAAGAAGAAGTTGAAAGAGATCCATGGTAGAAGCTTTTGTCTTATTTTTAGTCAAAGAGATAGGAGATAACATTTAAAATTAATCCACTAGAGCGATGTCGACATTATATTCGCAAGACTAGGCGACAATATTCTATGATGCAGTCATTTTTGCAACGTTTCATGTTATTCCTTCAAGATGACTGTTTTTGCACTATATTGCTCGTAAAATGTGGTAATGAGAGTGTGGTAACTTCAAATATAGTTTTCGTTTCTAGAATTCAATTGTCGTCACGCTGTTTTGTCTTCGATGGGGTCGTTTACGCCAGTCGGTCGAAGTTGAGACATAATTTGGGTGACAATTTATCAACTTGGATGACAGCACGAACGTAAATACATACTGGGCTGTTCACTACTGCATAAAGAACAAGCCAAGCGAGAGGCTCCAGTTGGGACCGTGTCCCTCTCACTCCGAGTTGCCATGCCAAAATAATATTATCGTTGGGTAGTGATTGTTAGTTTTTAAATCAAGCAAACTATTGTTTTATATGATGAAACAATAGTCACGATAAATAATACATTAATTTATTTGCTTGATTTAAAAACTAACAATCACTACCCAACGATAATATTATTTTGGCATGGCAACTCGGAGTGAGAGGGACACGGTCCCAACTGGAGCCTCTCGCTCGGCTCGTTTTTCTGTCTACAGAATTTTCAAGGTATAATAGACCTTAAAACAGGAGATCAAAGTTGAATTTCTTCTTGACCAAAAAATAAAGTAATAGATCCTTCTTTATACATCCGTGGATGACAGTCAATGTTCAGGGACATATTTGGGTGATGCTGATAAATGATCTTATTTGGGTCTTCTTCTTATCGTATGGTTAGTGGCCAACCTGGTGTCAGAGTTTGTCAAGCCGCCTCTGACAAGGCTTAACGTTGCTGCCTAGATGACAACAACCGGGACCGACTTTTAACGTGCCCTCGGAAGCACGGAGATGCTCAGTAGCCTGATAGCCTTTTCTTGTTACGAAAAGGCTATCAACGACTATATCGCTGAAATGTCGTTACGGTTTTGGTTACGTGAATCGGGCCCCAGTTCAAATGCCACTAAATGGTCACCCATCTCTGACTGACCTTGCCGAGCGTTGCTTAACCTCCGATCGTTTACCGATCAGCGATTGCAGCTGGCTATGAGCGCCTCATTTAGGTGACTGTTGATGACATGCCCAGTGGGTCTATTCGCTATATCCGTGGACCTCAGGGTACCTTTAGGGGTTTAAGTGTAATAGTGTGTATTCATGGATCCCTAGGGTATCCCACCAAATACGACGACCATTTGGCGCAGTGGTTCGATCGTAGACCGCCCGGCTCTATGTATCGTCTGGTTGCGGGCTCGATTCCCGCCAGAGGCAAATTTCGGAATCAGTATTTTCGTAATTTGCCCTGGGGGCTTACCACCACCTCTTATAGCAGTATTGTTTTAACGTTTCAGCGACTTTTTGTGCAATGACACTTCTTATTGTCATGACAATAAGGTACGTCATTGCACAAAAAGTGGCTGAAACGGTAAAACGTTCCTGTAATTGAATCGCAATAAGAGTTCGTGGTAAGCCCCCTGGTCTGGGTAACACTGGGATCGCCCCCAGTCACGGTACCCATAGCATAAGTTTTGCTTAGTTTGGAATCATACAATTGGTGTTTGTCTGGCGATATTGAAGAATGCACGCGAGCCCGGCGGCGACCGACTTGAACTATAATAATATCCTGGGATTTTTTACACACGGCTACCTGATCCCAAACTAAGCAGAGCTTGTACTATGGAAACCAGATAACTGATATTACTACATATACTACTTTTTTATTTGTAAGTACATACTTAATATACATATACACCCAGACTCGGGACATACAGACATGTTCATGCACACAAATGCATGTCCCGGGTAGGAATCGAACCTACGACCTGCAGCGTGAAAGGCGCCATCACACCAACCACGCCAACGGGCCCGTCGATAGCATTATTTCCGTTTCGTATCGCTTCTCATTGGTCGTGGTGTTGCAATCCTGTTTTGTACCTAAATGTTGGTGTCCCTACAACAGACGGACGTACAAACTTTATATGTATATCAAGACGCACGCGCAGCCTCTCGCAATACCTCGCCTTACTGACCCACTATACCCTTGCTGACTATGCACGCGATTATCTAACTTATTCCCCACTTTATACACGCTATATTAGAACTTAACAACATGTGAGCAGTCAGGAACCCGTGATCTCTCTGAAAATACACACGAATTTGAACCCTAATTCTTTTGAAGAATTAGAGGCTGTTTAAGCATATATTATTATTATTATTATTTATTGATACATTAGCAGCTTTGAGCTGATGCGTGTATATCACTGCACTTGTATTTATTCATATTCTAAATGTCTGTCAAGTTTATTTTTAAAACTGTTCACTGTTGGAGCACTTATCACTATTTCTGGGAGAGAGTTCCACAAGTTCATCACTCGATGTGTCAAAAAGTGTGTTCTAGGGTTGCTATTACATGGAGGCTTGGTTAATTTCAAAGAATGCCCTCTTAGATGTTTATTCTGATTCATCATGTACAGGTCCTTCATGTGTTTCACGTTGTAGTGGTCATTGAGTATCTTATAGGTCTCTATGAGGTCTCCTCTTTGCCGTCTTAGTTCCAGAGTTGTTAGGTTGAGTGATATGGGAACAACCCTTTTTAGTTTTTATCACATCACTAGTAATGTCAAAGCTTCACTCTACATTGTCTATGATTCAATTTCCTACAAGCAAACTGCACAATCACGTTGTAACAAGAAAAACCATTATAAATTTGAAAACTGAAGAAATAGTGGTTTCATTGGACTACATACTCACACAAGACGTCAAGTACAAGACTCCAGTAGCCCGATTCACGTAACCAAAACCGTAACGACATCTCAGCGATATAGTCGTTAATAGACTTTTCGTAACAAGAAAAGGCTATCAACGACTATATCGAAAGAAGAAAAAGAAAAAGAAAGAAAACATTTATTCGACACACTCGCAACACATAGACAGAGGAAACAGAAAAAAAGGGATCAGCGCGAACTGTGCCGAAAAGGTATTTGGCTCAGCATGTGCTGGGGTGGTACGAGACTCCACCAGCGCTGATTTTCAGCCAAACCCAAGAGAAAAGGCGGTTGGAGTGTAGCCTTAGGGGCGCAGTTAGGTTTAGGTTTAGGTCTAGGTTAAGGTCTAGGTTTAGGTTTGAGTATAAGGGTGGGGAAAAGGACACGGGTCGACTTTGACATTGAATGACCTTTGACCTTTAACCCCGAATATCTTTTGACCTCAAGTAACCTTTGATATCGAATGTCATTGGATCTCGAATGAACTTGATATTTGACTTTGACCTTGACCTTGACTTTGAATTTGACCTTCTTACCTTGCTAAATGCTTGGATACGTTCGGTTAGGTTAGGTTAGAACTGTGACCACAACGCGCGAGCCGAGCGAGCGAAGCGAGCGTGCCGCGGCAGCGGCCGGCGAAGCGCCAGAGCCAAATAGTACCCATTACAGTTATTTTTAAAAACCTCATGGTCTTGGTCCATGACCTTGGGATCAAAGGTCATTCAAGGTCAAATGTCAAGTCCATTCTATGTCAAAGGTTACTTGAGGTCAAAGGTCATTCGGGGTTAACGGTCAAAGGTCATTCGAGGTCAATGTCGACTCTTGGCCTTTTCCCCACCCTCATACTCAAACCTAAACCTAGACCTAAACCTAAACCTAAACCTAATAGCGCCCCTAAGGATACACATTGACCGAAAAGGCCACTGGCTACCCAAGAGAAAAGGACTAATAAAAATATACATATATCTACTTAATAAAATCAATAAAATAGTAAAAAGACAAACGTACGTGCGAAGAATATATTAAGAATATATCGCTGAAATGTCGTTACGGTTTGGTTACGTGAATCGGGCTACTGTAAAGAAGACGTCTAATTTCCTGCAAGTTACGACAGAGGCAACAATAAGTTCAATAATATGCTCGATTTTGACGACCGCTTGGCGCAGTGGTTTGAGCGTTGGCCTTTCGGCTCACTGTATCGGGCGTTTGCGGGTTCCAATCCCGCCAGAGGCAAATTTCGGAAACAACCTTTTCGTAATTTGCCCTGGTCTGGGTGTCACTGGGATCGCTCCCAGTCCATTGTACGGTAGCCATAGTACAAGCGTTGCTTAGTTTGGGCCCATACAGTTGGTGTGTTTGTCTGGCGATGTTTATACAGGGTTATTTGTAAAACACTAACAACCTTTCAGGGGCGTATTACTGACATCAAAAACAACAACTTTTGTTCTATGACTTTTTACAAAACATAAAAAAAACACTTTCTAAAATGTATGAAAAAAAAATATTTTTCTCATCTAAAGGAAAGCCATGGTACGTGGTTGTATTCCACTTTGCCCTAAAGTACTTTAACGTACCACGGCTATTCTCTAGATGAGCATATTTCTTGTTTCATACATTTTAGAGTGTGATTTTTTGTTATTTTTTTTTTGTTTTGTAAAAAGTCATAGAATAAAAGTTGTTGTTTTTGATGTCAGTAATACGCCCCTGCAAGGTTGTTAGTGTTTTACCAATAACCCTGTATATTATTATGATATATTTCGTCTATTAGGGTTGCGGGTAACTTGTTTAAAGAATGGTTACAAATACCCCTCAATTCACATAATGATATATAGTGAGGCAACCTTGTTAATCCATCTGTCCGAGCGTATCTAATGAACGGCCTACACTGTCCGGTAATGAACGTAGTGTTGTCCATGTGTGCACTAATCATAATATCGTTAGAGTGAAAGTGTGAGTGAAGGACGAGAATATCCTTATACTACAACCTCATTCGTGCTTCGAAAGGCTCGTTACATACATTGTCTATGGTTCCGCCAGCTTAAGGAGGCTCACGATTCAATTTTCAGGGTTCCGTACCCAAAAGGTGCCAACGGGACCCTATTACTAAGCCTACGCTGTCCGTCCGTCTGTCTATCTGTCAGCGGGCTGTATCTTACGAACCGTAATAGCTAGACTTGAAATTTTCACAGAATATGTATTTCTGTTGCCGCTACAACAACAAATAGTAAAAATAAAATAAAATGTAAAAAAATTTTATATTTTGACGTTTATATTCTACGGTGGTACCGAACCCTTTATGTGCGAGTCCGACACGCACTCGGCTGGGTTTTTTATTTTCATTTAAGCACATTAAAATATTCTTTAATTTAGTGTTTATTGCATAAAGCTAGGTCAGGTACTTTTAAAGATATTGAAGATTTTCTAACCGACCCGTTTTCTTTGCGGTCCAGTGTACTTTTGCAACTCTTTAGAGATGCTTAGCTTATACGTTGTTTACTTTTTATCAGAAAATAAGTTGTTAACCCTAGCTTTGGGTGTCCGTCAGTGATTTGTTTTTTTATTTTATTCTGTAAATGAAAATATAGGGGGGCGTACTAAAACGGAAGCCTGTTTTACAACTGAAGGCTAGATAAAAACAGCGTAACAAGCCACAAAATGTCGAATATAATTATTGAAATAACAGATCGGGCTGCCTTCTCCGTAACCTTTACTTGGGATATACTTAAGTTACATTTAAGCGCCGACTGTCGCTTTGAGCGTGGGCTACCGCTGAACTTAGCAAGTATCGCAATATGGCATAAACTCGTAAACAGGATTGGCTGCGTCCACAACAGGCGAGCGGCGCGTGCGCAGCTCGAGCAGTCAGTATTGACGTCTGGACGCGTCGACATAATGACATAAATTGTCTCAAGTTATCGCTCAAATGAAAATAGCCTAAGTTACTCCTCATAACATCAGCTAGCCAGTGATAGTCCCGTCAAAATCTGTCCAGCCGTTTCAGAGATTAGCCGGAACAAACAGACAGAACGGAGAAATTTTTATTTTATTTGTTAATGAGCAGTGGTAGCCGATTGGTTAAGCACGCGTCTTGCGGGCTTAAGGTCCTGGGTTCAAACCCTGGCACACACCTCTGGTTTTTTCGAAATCTATGTGTGAATCATAACTTTAATATGATTATCACTTGCGTGCGGTGAAGGAAAACATCGTGAGGAAACCTGCATGTCTTTAGACATGTGAAATCCATCAACCCGCACTGGGCCAGAGTGGTGGATTATAGCCTGAATCCCCCTCGCATTGAGGGGAGGCCCGTGCCCAGCAGTGGGACGTTAAAAGGGCTAATTTTTTTTATATTTTTATTATTGTTAATAGTTACCGTATACATATACTTTATTTATATGCATTAAGTAAAAAGCTGTTATTTTGACAAGACAGCACACTTAAATTTTATTTATTTGAAAAGACTAACCATTGAGTTTTTTGCCAGCTCTTCTCAATGGAAGCAACATTACGAGCCGGTGGTAACGATAAAATATTTATGTTGACTATTCATAAGTTCCTTTAGCCTTCCTTTTTGTTAATGGCCTCTCCCCATTGAGTTGAGCCCAATGTGATTCTGCGAATGTCAACGTAGTGGCGACGACACGAAGGCGATTAAATGGTCGGTTGGTTCATGGACCAATTACTAAGGGGACTGGCCCTAAGCAACTCGGCCGAGTGGTCGGCCTAGTACTAACATCGACATAAAACAAAGCGAGTAGGTCAACTATTTACCGGTAGATAGAACAATGAAAATGAAAAAAACTATGACCACGTTTTTTTTCATACATATATCTAATAAGGGCACCTCTTTCTTTAGTCTTTACTCTGTGGGTTGGTTATATTTTGTCTTTGTCTTTAATAAAAGTGACACTCATGTCTGACACTAATTTCGCAAGTGTACCTTGTAGTGCGTTAGACAATACACTTTATCAATTTAAAACTGGGTGTGTGAACTGTTTTTTATAATTAGCTGATGAAACTAGTCTAGTCACGATTTAATTTTGTGAATCCTTCTGATTGTTTTGAAATTTGTGGTAGCTAAGCTGTAGCCAATCGACTGCAGTTCAACCGGGGTAGTACCACCCTGTCACAGAAGATCGGCGTAAACTAGCTATTACAGCTGCGTTTCGTACGACGATTGATACAGCTGGAAGCCCTTCAGGTCGGCAATGTGCGAGCGATGCCTTTGGCATTGTAAGCATCTATAGGCTACGGTAACTGCTTAACATCAGGCGGGCCGAACGCTTTTTTGCCACCGCAGTCCTATAAAAAAAACCAACCAAACTTACTTCATAAACCAGTATCGTTAATCAGGTTTAAGGGGTTATTACACATAACTAAATTTAGGCAAGTGTAATCGCAATCAGCAAGCTATTGAGAAGCTAGAATGGTTTAAATATTTAGAAGCATCTGAATTTAGGCTTCTAAATTTAGCCAAGCGTAATAAGCTCTCTAACAAGGCTTTAATATCTCCTAATTACATAACCCTCCAGTTTCGCCGGCGCTCTTAATTTAATTAATAAATCATGGCAGCTATACAGCGTGTATTGTCTGCTCAGATTCTAGATACGAACGTCACGCCCCCAGCCGCCGTTCACTTGGTTCTGTACCTAATGGTGAGAGCTTAGTGCATAAGCGATAGCGATTTACATATTCGTGTGTGATACGAATTTTGTGTACTTTTTTAAAGATCCCAACTGATACACGAATGCGCTAATACGCTTAGCATGATTTCAGGCCCGTCTTAAGAGCATATTACACTTGGCTAAATTTAGAAGGTTCTTAACATTTAAACCATTCTAGCTTCTGAATAGCTTGCTGAACGCGATTACACTTGCCTAAATTCAGTAACGACTAAATTAAGAAGCCTAAATTTAGTTAAGTGTAATAACCCCTTTAGGTAGGTGTCTGAATTATCATTGTGTGAGTGTGACATAGTGCGAATGGGACATTGTGCGACTGTGACATTGTGCGAATGGGACATTGTACAACTGTGACATTTTGCCAACGTGACATTATACGCCGAGAGGTGATATCTGACGTCAACACTTCAGTAAAGGCCATAATCTGGCGATCTCTCTATCCTGGCTGTGATTCTATCATCTTTATCAGTCGTTACAGGCAGCCAGAAAGCTGAACTGAATACTGTCTACCTACCTACCTAACTGACTACCTACTAACTAGTAGTTAATCAGTTGTTCCTCTTGACGAAATAAAATATTTTATCATCTTTAACATTTAGCAACTGTAGTTGCTAAGTGTGTGTGTGTTTTAGCGACTGTAGCCGGGGTGAACAGGTTGGGCTAGCAATCAGAAAGTCCCAGGTTCGATCCCCAGTGGGGCATGCACCAATGGATGAATTTTCATCTATGTGCATAATTTACAGTTCGCTGACGGTGAGGGAAAACATCGTGAGGAAACCTACCTATCCTATATTAGGTTATAGTCAATTCCTGTATACACGGCGACAAGGTTCACCACCTGTCACGTTGGGTTCTGACTATCTGGTGAAACGTGGGCTTTGAGTTGGTTAATACCTCCACAATGTGGTGGTGTATGGCTACTCAAGCCTCTGACTACCCCCGAAAGGGGATAAATGTCGTGACGTTACATAACATTTACTAAGAAACCATGCACTATTAAAGTAATACCAATTTTATTAGTAGTCACCTCTCTTTCCCGCTACCTCCTATCACTATTTACCTTTCACCCCGCATTCCAAACCACGGCCGGCAGCCGGACCCAATGATATAAGCACAGCGACCTCGGCGAGGGCTCTGACATCAAACCAAATACTATTTACCGCCGAACTACCAATCAAACAAGCATTTATCACCTTTAGGCCTTCGTAATAAAGTGCAATCAGTTGTTAAACAAGTGTAATGTTATGTTTGTAAATTCAGAGTTCCGACGTAAAACCAATATATTTTTGCGATCGCACTATCAGTAATTAGAGAATAATAACCTTTATGGTTTTGAAAATAGAGTACAATCACTTTTTGCGTAAGTGTAAAGTTATCTTTGTGAATGTTATAATTATTTTTGGTTTAGTTGTGAAATTAATAATTAGAGCAGTTATCACCTTTATTCCTTCGAAATAGAATGCTATAATTTTTTTACGGATAACAAAATTATCTTTGTATTGGCGTTGCAACAATTTTAAGAATACATTCAATTACCAAAACGTGTAATCAATTATGACCTTTTATTAGCGAGAAATAGAGTATATTAACTTTATTGTGTCGCTGTAAATTTATGTTTGTTCATGACGCAGCATTCCTTGTACAATCATGAATATTATAAGGAAACTGTTCATTCCGGACTTGCGAGATCCGGTGTCGTGTTCTTGAGTTATGTGGATACAGACATACATATAACATAACCAGTAGGTAACCATTATGTGTGGACCCCTAGATTGGTGGTAAAGCCAAGCTGTAGCCAATTGACTGCAGCTCATGTAAAGGTTGGCTCGACCAGGGCATTACCACCCTCTCACAGAAGATTAACGTAAAGTAGCTATTCGTATAATGAGTGAAAGAGCCGGAAACCGGAGTTGAAAAGAAGCACCTGAATGGAGGTTAAACTAAGTTTGGCAAGGTCAGTCTGAGATGGGTGACCATTCGTGCAACTGAGCGTCTCCGTGCTTCGTAGGACACGTAAAAGTCGCTCCCGGTTTTTGTCATCTCGACAGAGCAGTCGTTAAGCCATGTCAGAGGCCTTCAGCTTGAACAACTCTGACACCAGGTACCAGGGAACCATACGATAAGAAAAATAATATGTACTGCTTTTATACCAACCCTGTACACGATCACCAATCATTAGCCGCTATTTGAAATTAGAATCTAGATATCTCAACTTTTTAATCTTGGAAAAAAGACAATGCTATATTAAAAAGGCAATAAAGAATAAGTGGGCTATGTAATGGACACTAGTTGCGATAAATGTTGAGGTAGTCTGCCTCTATAGGGTTGTGGCTACCGAGAAAGTAATTTAATTTCCAAATCAAATTTAGAACTTTTTATTATTATGAAGAAAAGCACTTATAAATCAGAATTTACCACCGGTTCGGAATGTTGCTTCCGATGAGAAGAGCCGGCAAGAAATTGGTGGGAACTAATAACATTACTAAAAGAGGAAGGGAGGGAGAGGGAAGGTGTAGCAGAAATTTCTTCTAACGGAGAAAAAAATTGGCTTCTATATACATAAACTTTCAATCAAACGTGAATGCCTCCAAAAGCATCCAAATGGTGTTAACTATTTTTTTAAAATAAATATCGCCAGACAAACACACCAACTACCCAAACTAAGGAAAGCTTGTACAATGGACTGGGATCGTCCGACATTTGCTTTTGGCGGACGAACTCGCAAATACCCGATGCAGTGAGCCGAGCGGCCTACGCTCTAACACCTTTAGGTCCGTATTAATAAATACATCTCTAAGTTGAGATCGATCTTAAGATGCAGTTTTGACGTTTAATGTATGGAACATCTGTCAAAAACTGCATCTAAAGTTCGATCTCACTCTTGGGATCGATTTATTAATACGGGCCTTACGGCCGAATACTCAAAGGCTACTTAAATATTTAAGTCCCACTTAGCAGTATGAGACTTCGTTAGCTGTTATTTTTTGTATGGCGCGGCAAAGTTAGCAGCTCTCAAATTTAAGTTGCGTACGAGTATTCGGGTATTAATTGCTTTGCAGTGAGCGCCAACCCTACTGTTTCTCGATCTCAAGTGCAAGTTCGTATTACGCAACTCGCTCGCGGACTTTTTGCGTTCGAATCGCTCACCACCCGTGTCGTTCAATTGTACGAACTGACGAAATCAAGCTTTACTTAACTATGTGTAATTATACTTATTAGGTTAGTGCTACGTGCGAGGAAGCGAGGCGAATTCGACCAATAGGATGTCTCGGCTATCACGACATTTCGCTAATCGCGTCATAATTAAGCGATCTGATAGGCCGGTTACGAAATTTAAGCGGGATCCAGGCCATAATCCACCACGCTGGCCCGGTACGGGTCGGTGGATATCACATGTCTTTCGCTAACTTGTTAGATTTTTTAAGACCAGACAGGTTTCCTCTCGATGTTTTCCTTCACCGTTGACAAGTGATGATCATATTAAAGTTATTATTTCAAAAAATCCAGAGGGGCGACCCATTTGAACCCCGGACCTTAAGCCCTGAAGACGACATTATGTCTATGCTTTCCGACGTCAAAACTGAGCGCTCGGGCGCGGCATGCGTCTGATGTAGACGCAGCTTATCAATTTAATTTTTAATTTCTATCATTGCATTCATATCGTAGATACGTAGATATGGCGCAACCGGCACCAAACCCGTTAGCGCTAATATCTTTTAGCTAGGTTCAGGAAATGATCGCCGCAATACTAAGTTAGGTCTGTGCATATTTATCGGTCTAGTCTAGGTCCTATGAAAATTTGTAAATAATTTTAAACCTGTATTAATAAATCGCTCTAAATTCTGTAGCAAACTATATTACAATCTCAAAAGTGTACCTACTGCGCAGGCGCGCATAGCCAGCTGCAATCACTGATCGGTAAACGATTGGAGGTTAAGCAACGCTCGGCATAGTCAGAGATGGGTGACCATTTAACTGAAGAACTGAGCGTCTCCGTGCTTCCGTGAGAGGGTGCTACCTCGGTCGAGCCAGCACATATACAGGGTGAATTTGAAAGAATGGGCATCCTGTTAAACTATGACTCCACACATGATTCAGAATATTTTGGGAAAATAAATACCTAAAAAATCTATTTGTGCTAAAATATTGCACGAGTAAGCAAATACGAGTAAGCAAACCCATTAACTGTTATTCCTTACCTGAGCAATAAATTTTTATCAATTGATTTGTTGATTACTATTCCCTAAGTATTCTGAATCACCGTTTAAAAGGATGCGCATGATTTCAAATTCACCCTGTATGAGCTGCAGTTATTGGGCTACAGCTTGGCTTGGTACAAAACTTTACGTGATAATTTAGCACATCTCTGCTATCCCGTTCGGAGGAAAGCGTGACGATATGTTGTTATAAGGCTTGGTGCAAACGGGCCACCGACCACAGCCACCAGAGGCCAGCGACAAACAGTTCACACGCTTTTTCATGCGTTTTGTAGAAACTCACAGTTGTTGACACTGCTTAGCGCGTGGCCGCCGGCCACACGTGTGCGGCGTTTCTACAAAACGCATGAAAAAGCGTGTGAACTGCTTGTCGCTGGCCACCGGTGGCTGTGGTCGGTGGCCCGTTTGCGCCGAGCCTAAGGTTCTGTAGTTAGCGTCTTAAAGTTCAGTTCCCACATATACATGCGTCGCGAGTTGATATCGTGAGAGCATCTAGTCTGTTCTAATTCACACCTTATTGGTTATTAGAAAATAACCAATTTGTATTTGTGAAGCACTAAGATCTTGGAAGGAGGATCTAATGGAGACGTCAGGCTGCGTATTGAAAGGGATAGCAATATAATAAATTTTAAAAAAAATGTTACGTTACGACTTTTATCCCCATTCGGGGGTAGTCAGAGGCTTGAGTGGCCATACACCACCACATTGTGGAGGTATTAACCAACTCAAAGCCCACGTTTCACCAGATAGTCAGAACCCAACGTGACAGGTGGTGAACCTTGTCGCCGTGTATACAGGAACTGACTATTACCTAATCCCGAGGGATAGGTAGGTTTCCTCACGATGTTTTCCCTCACCGTCCATAAATTTAGTAATTGTAGTATAATTTAGTAGTCCAGTATTGACGAAGACGATTCTTGGCGCAGTGGTTTGAGCATAGGCCGCTCGGCTCACTGCATCGGGTGGTTGCGGGTTCGATTCCCGCCAGAGGCATCGGAAACGGGCCTTTTCGTAATTTACCCTGGTGTGGGTGTCATTGGGATCGCCCCCAGTCCATTGTACGGTGTGCATAGTACAAACGTTGCTCAGTTTGAGACCATACGGAGCCCAAGTCGCTTAGCCATTGAACTGCCATTGCCATTAAGCTGCTATAGTGAACGACCGTTTGATAGGTCGGTCAGAATCAACCGACCAATCAGGGGGTCTATCACTGTAGCGGCTCAATGGTAATGGCAGTACAATGGCTAAGCGACTTAGGGGCCCGTTAGGTCTATAGGTAAAAAAAGTCCCGAAGTCTTTCCTTTGCACTACAACATGGGGTTCTTCAAAAGGCATGTTTACAGGTCCCTAAAAGGTCGGCGCCGCGTCTGCTCACCTTAAGTTGCAGATGTCCTGGGCGGCGGATTCCACTTACCATCAGGTGGACCGTCTGCCAGTATGCCATCCTTGGCTATAAAAATAATAATAATACCATTAGCCAAATGTGGGTGCATTACACTGCCCCTCTACTTACCCCCGTCAGGAAATACTAGCGTTAGTGTACTAAAATTCCTTTCAAAATACACATCAGCTAAAACCTTGTCTCTCCATCCGATTCCCAGCCAATTACCGAGATACGATTATCTCGATTCGAATCGATTACGCCAGACGGTCCGATAACCTTTGCTTTATCGATACATCGCTACATCATTGTTCGGGGCGAAGCGAATTGCTCGCGAAAAATAAAGGCCGTTCTATTGTGGACTTACGAGTGTAGAGATTTGAAATCGATTTAATTATTCGATTACCGATATGATTTGAAATCGATTTGATTATTCGATTACAGATATGAGTCGTTTGGTAATATTAATTAGTCTGTACAAGAATTGAGGCTTGATTGTTGCAACCAAAGGTCTAGTACCCTCCCCCCTAGGGGGCAGGCTATGATAGATGTTTCCGAAACAACATGGCCGAATACTGCCTTCATAATTAACTAGCTTTGGCCCGCGACTTCGTCCGCGCAGAATTCAATATCGAACTTCCATACAAACTTTCATCCCCTATTTAAGTCCCTTAATGGCCGGCGCACACTGGGAACGGCAGGAGAGAGCATCGAGGAGGATCCCTCTATCCACCAGCGCACACTGACGAGAAAAATCCTCTGCGATACCGCGACCTACCAGCGGTATGCCGCTGGGAGTGGGATGGAGGGAGGGGGAGGGGGGTGGGCTTTCGGCTCTCTCACTCATCGTACGAAACGCAGCTGTAATAGCTCCTTTACGCCGATCTTCTGTGAGAGGGTGGTACTACTCCGATCGAGCCAGCCTGTTTATGAGCTGCAGTCAATTAGCTACAGCTTGGCTCTACCACCAAGCAATCATACCATCTCTTATGTATTTTATATTCCGTCAGACTCCAAAAATTGTTACACAAAAACTTGACATTTCGTTCCATACATAGCAAAGCGCTTATATGTCGACAATTATTATCGACAATGTCACAGTATACCGATTCTGATAATTGAGCAGTCCAGCTGTGGGCGAGTTTACTTTCCTTAAGTGCAAGGTCCCACACTGGTTTGTAGGGATGGGATTAGTTTTTATCGATAGTAGAAGATGGGTGGAGTTTATTCGATTTTGCATTCGGAAGTCGGTTTCTCGTCAAATGTGGAAAATTAGCTGCGGTGGCTGCTTAACATCAGCGGGCCGTATATAATATTAATATTAGCCCTTTTAACGTCCCACTGCTGGGCACGGGCCTCGACAATGCGAGGGGGATTCAGGCCATAATCTACCACGCTGGCCCAGTGCGGGTTGATAGATTTCACATGTCTAAGACATGCAGGTTTCCTCACGATGTTTTCCTTCACCGTAAGCAAGTGATAATCATATTAAGGTTCGAAGGTATTAAGATTCGCACATAGATTGCGAAAAATCCAGAGGTGTGAGCCCAAGATCTTAAGCCCGCAAGATGCATGCTTAACCAATCGGCTATCACTGCTTTTTCAGCGGGCCGTATGCTTGTTTATTATTATTCTAGTCAAATATATGGGATCAATATCGTTATTCACAATATTACGAGTTTTGACACTCTAAATTACTGTTGCAGTCACATGATTTGAATAAAAATCTACTCTGTCATAATATGATACTTTTACTCCTCAAAGTCTATGTGAGCAAAACCACGGGTAGCGGCTAGTGTATCAATCAAACGTTTTTATCTATTTAGTCATTTAGCCATGTCGAATTTTAATATCGCTAACTTAAAGATCATTAGAAAGTTATTCGCAACTACTAATTCGAAAGTGAAATTTCAATTCAGATTCAATTAATTAATAAAAAAAAATCTGAAACGAATAATCTGATATTTTATCTCGACTCAGATCGCATTACGCTCAACACTAGACTAGAATGTCGACCAATCACTGCCCAGATCCGGTGACAACCTGTCATTTCATTTGAATTTAAATTTAGAACTCAATATGGCGGCGGTTCATTATATTAAGTTGGTATAAAAAGTTGTTACAAGGCTTGCTCAGTTCAGTTTCAGAGCTACGTTACTGAAAAAGCGATGGCGATGCGTATATTTACTTATGAACTAGCTGTGCCCCGCAGCTTCGCCCACGTGTAAATTGATGTGTAAGATTAACCTATGTCTTATTCCAGAGCCTACAATATCTACGTTTCAAATTACATTAAAATCGGGTTAGTAGTTATGGAGATACGTGGTAACAAACATTCACACAGTAGGATTATAAATGCGAAAGTAACTCTGTCTGTTACGTTTTCGCCACTAAACCGCTAAACCAATTTTGATGATTTTTGGTATGGAGATAGACAGGACCTTGGAGAAGAACATAGCCTACTTTGTATCCCGGAAAAGTCTTAGGTTCCTGTGGGATTTTCAACAAACGCAGACGAAGTCGCGGGCAGAAGCTTGTACAAATATATTGCGTACTCTAGCGGGCGTAAAATTTCGTGGTAGAGCTATAATTAGACTGGTTGCATAGTTGTAACGTGTCTATCTGTAACATAAATGCAGGCCCACGCAGAACCGGTTACTGGTTGTCACGGCAACCTCTCGTTCAAGTGAATGGAATATCATATTCCATATCTAGATGACGTGCAGCGTTGCCAGAAGTACGGTAATTGCCCCTGCAAACCTACACATTACACTCATCATCATCATCATCATCAGCCTATTGCTGTCCACTGCTGGACATAGGCCTCCCCCAATGCACGCCACTGAGCTCGGTCTTCAGCTCTTTGTATCCAGTTTTTGGCAGCCACCTTCCGCAGGTCGTCACTCCACCTGGCCGCAGGGCGTCCTACACTACAGTTGCCTTCTCGTGGTCTCCACTCAAGAACTCGCCTACTCCAGCAGTTGTCAGATCTTCGGGTAACGTGACCAGCTCACTGCCACTTCAGCGTTAAATTTCTGATCATTTAACGTAATAAAAAGTAAGTTTAAAAACTAAAACCCGACTACTGAAAAAGTAAGTTTAAAAACTAAAACCCGACTATTGAAAAAAAGTAAGTTTAAAAACTAAAACCCGCCTACGGAAAAAAACGCGCTCTAAAAAGTATGAAACAAGAAAATATTCTCATCTAGAGGATAGCCGTGGTCCGTGTAGGTCTTTTAGGGCCAAATGGCACATGAACACGGACCACGGCTATCCTCTAGATGAGAATATTTTCTTGTTTCATACTTTTTAGAGCGCGTTTTTTTCCGTAGGCGGGTTTTAGTTTTTAAACTTACTTTTTATTTAATTATTTTGGAGTTATAGGTAACAATATATATATTTTTGAAATGTGCTCATCAAGCTCTTTCATTTGATACCCCACACGGTTTCATTAAAAAATGTTTATTTTTTAGTTCATGACATTATGTCCTCTAGAGGGCGCCATATGCAATTTTATGTGGCGTCACATAGCCTATAACCAGCGCGCCATTAAGCCGCTTCTGACGATACCTCATTTGTCAAATTACGACAAGTAGTTTGGAAGTTCGGTGGGAACAGATGCACATACATACATACATACATACATACCGGTCAAAATCATAACGCCTCCGTAGTCGGGTAAAAATCGCGCTCTAAAAAGTATGAAACAAGAAAATATTCTCATCTAGAGGATAGCCGTGGTCCGTGTAGGTCCTTTAGGGCCAAATGGCATATGAACACGGACCACGGCTATCCTCTAGATGAGAATATTTTCTTGTTTCATACTTTTTAGAGCGCGATTTTTCAGTAGTCGGGTTTTAGTTTTTAAACTTACTTTTTATTTAATTATTTTGGAGTTATAGGTAACAATATATATATTTTTGAAATGTGCTCATCAAGCTCTTTCATTTGATACCCCACACGGTTTTATTAAAAAATGTTATTTTTTTAATTAATGACATTATGTCCTCTAGAGGGCGCCACATGCAATTTTATGTGACGTCACATAGCCTATAACCAGCGCGCCATTAAGCCGCTTCTAACGATACCTCATTTGTCAAATTACGACAAGTAGTTTGGAAGTTAGGTGGGAACAGACGCACATACATACATACATACATACATACATACCGGTCAAAATCATAACCCTCCGCCGTAGTCGGGTAAAAACTAGAATAAAACTATTTGCTTTTGCAGAATTGATATCTGGCCTTTTAGCCCCGCTGGAAGTGTCAAGTGTATGACACACAGGACAGGAGTCAATCTCATTAACAATTCCAATAAAGGTTACGTAAAATAGGACCAGCGCGAAAAGCGCCACCTTGACATTCTCCCCGCAACAGGTTGTTTCCGAGCAGCTGTTACGTGCGTGCACGCACGCTGACACGTCATCGCGTGTAGTATATGCGCAGACGCATGTGAGGTATATTACGCGGAATATATTTTGTATACAAGCAGGGCTGGAGTTAGGCAGCGGAAATTAGGGGCGGCAGCTTTTAAAGGCATTTCAATTTTTCAATACCTACTATTAAAATTGTTGTGATACAATAAAATCCCACAGAGTACTTTGGTATAAAAGGAAATATAGGCCTAGGGAAATAGAAACCGTATTCACAAAAAAATGCTTGTTTAAGGGCCTGTTTCCATAGAGTATCTGTCAAAACGTCAAATTTATTTGGTGGATAAAAATTATATGAAGATTCTGAAACTGGCTCTAAATGAGGGAATCACTCTATAGGTGGTAATCTTGACATTTCTCAATGGGCTGTGCGTGCGCGCACTGCGAAAACGTATAGTAATTTGTATAATTGTAAATACGGGTCTTCGATAAGTAGTTAAGGAGGGAGGGGCGGCACAAAGAGAAGTGGTCACTTAAGAAATGTGTAAATCCGGCCCTGGTGACAAGCCTTTGCTGCATGTAGGGTGACTAAGTCATTTGTAGTCGATCCTTATTGTCGATCGTGCGGCCGTGACAAGTCATGCGTCACGATATTTGTCACGCTGACTTTCTTTTAACAAAATGGTTTTCTCCTAAATCCAAATTCCGTCAATACAACCCTGTACAAAAATTAAGCAATAGATGTGACAACATTTTTTCTACTATGCTCGTCAATTCGAGCATTCCTCCCGCGCTCCTGCAAATTGTGAAATGATCTTCCGAAGTACCTTTGCACTACAACTTGGGGTTCTTTAACGGGCATGTTTACAGACCCCTAAAAAGTTGGCACCGCGTCTGCTCCCCTGAAGTTGCTGATGTTCTGGGGGCTTACCACCACCTCTTATAGCAGTTTTGTTTTAACGTTTCAGCGACTTTTTGTGCAATGACGTTTCTTATTGTCATGACAATAAGGTACGTCATTGCACAAAAAGTCGCTGAAACGTTAAAACTTCCTGTAATTGAATCGCAATAAGAGTTCGTGGTAAGCCCCCTGGGTAGCGATTACCACGTCCAAAACAAAAGACAATCCCTCAAGTAATGTGCAGAAAAGTTTCTCGAAATCAGTCGCGCGCGGCCAGCATGTGACGTCGCGTGCTACTAATAACTATAATTAATAACCAGTTTCTTTTGAGTTGCGTCGTGTACGAGCCGCCATAGAAATACTAGTGCTATTACAATTTGGAAACTAGTAATTCAAGTTAGTAACCGGCCCCTCTAGCCAAGTGGCTTTGTCTACAAGCGTTTCTACAAAACGATACGCTTAAATTTATGTAAATGACATTACAAGTCGATAAGTAGATCACGTGACTTATGACATTTCCGTACATGAAGCGTAGCGATTTGTAGAAACGAGAGACAAACCCACTTGGCTAGGGGGGTTGTTTCGTTTGAGTAACGCCGCGGATTTATGGCCTAAGAGTTTCACATATCTTAAAACGCAAAAGATGCAATTTCCGCCGGAAAATCCCACATATTTTCTAGTATTCATTGAAAAATCAATGCATATATTTGTTGTAACAAAAAGACGCATACATTATTCAATATGTATTGTTGAGATAATGCGTACAATTAGCGAATCTAATGGTCTGTGGAGGATGAATATAATGTCTAAGAATTTGAAGGCCTCTAGATAATAGATAGATGTTTACTTAGCTTAGACTATTTTAGTTGAACGGTCTTGAGCTGAGAATATAGAACAGCGCGTGTAATTTTTCTCGTGAGCTAGGATGTAAAAACCAGCCAAGTGCGTGTCGGACTCGCACATAAAGGGTTCCGTACCACCGTAGAATAAAAACGTCAAAAATATCAAGTTTCTTGTATGGCGACCCCCTTTATTTTTAAATTTAATTTTATTTTTAGTATTTGTTGTTGTAGCGGCAACAAAAATACACATTTTGTGAATCTCTACCTATTACGTGTTCGTGAGATACAGCCCGCTGCCAGACGGACAGACAGCGTAGGCTTAGTAATAGGGTCCCGTTGGCACCCTTTGGGTACGGAACCCTAAAAATGATCTCTCTCACGTATATTTGTGTAACATTATATTTTATGCTACATTCGAGCTGTAGGAATGAACTATCTTGGATATAATATCAAGTGTTACTATTACGTGTACGGGGAGTGGTCTAGCCGTGTAGCTTTCAACACTACAAGGCCGTGAGGCGTGAAGGAAAGTCTGACCACCGCTTGGCGCAGTGGTTAACACGTAGGCCGCTCGGCTCATTGCATCAAGCGGTTGTGGGGTTTGATTCCCGTCAGAGAAAAAATTTGTAATTTCCCCTGGTCTGGGTATCACTGGGATCGCCCCCAGTCCATTGTACGGTACCCATAGTACAAGCGTTGCTTAGTTAGACTATAAAGTTGTTAAGTTAGTCTGGCGACCGGCTCTCTCACTCATCGTAGGAAACGCAGCTGTAATAGTTACTTAACGCCGATCTTCTGTGAGAGGGTGGTACTACCCCGGTCGAGCCAGCCCATCTATGAGCTGCAGTCAATTGGCTACAGTTTGGCTCACGTAGTCGTGCTGTAGTTTGTTTTTTGATGATCCCACAGAAACCTAACATTTTTCCGGGATGGATTTTCCGTCAATGGACTCTGTTTAGGAGGACAGACTGATGGACGGTCACGTGTATCCCTTTTTTTAGGGTTCCGTACCCAAAGGGTGCCAACGGGACCTAATTACTAAGCCTCCGCTGTCCATCCGTCCGTCTGTCAGCGGGCTGTATCCCACGAACCTTAATAGGTAGAGCGCTCCAAAAACAAATTCTAAAAATAAATAGGGTCCCCATACAAGAAACTTGATATTTTTGACGTTTTCATTCTGCGGTGGTACGGAACCCTTTATGTGCGAGTCCGACACGCACTTGGCCGGTTTTCTTGGTAATATTTTTGCTGATGTCTATGTTTTGACAGCTAAAAATAAGGACGACTTAATTAATTATTGCAATAGTTTCATCAGTGCTAACGTGGTAATTAAAAGTAATGTGCAAATTTTTAAACAAAGGAATTTGAATGAGTATCTGTCGGTAGTCGAACTGGTAAACTGAGCCAGACTAGGTCAAGGCGACCGCCGACAATCCATTACCTTACATAACTATGTAGGTAATTGCTTATTACCTCTAGAGCATATTCGCACGCAGCGCTTCAAATCATCTTTCATAATGCGCACAGCCAAAGAGTAGAACTCCCTGCCTGCGTCTGTATTTCCGAGTGCATACAACCCAGATCTTTTCAAATGTAGGGTGAACAGGCATCTTCTGGGTGCGCTCGCTCCATCGTCGACCTCATCTTTGCCCCTGCGGCATGATTGAGGTCAAGAGCAAGCCCCTTAATAATAAAAAAAAAGAGCCTCGCTAGTTCCTAAAAAAACGTATTTTTTTTTCCGTACCACCGTAGAATAGAAACGTCAAAAATATCAAGTTTCTTGTATGGGGACCCTATTTATTTTTAGTATTTGTTGTTGTAGCGGCAACAGAAAGACACATTTTGTGAAAATTTCAACTCTACCTATTACGGTTCGTGAGATACAGCCCGCTGACAGACGGACGGATGGATAGCCGAGGCTTAGTGATTCGGATTCGTTGGCACCTTTTGGGTACGGTACCCAAAAAATTTTTTTGAACCCAATTAATGAAGAATCCGGAACACTGTACCATCCGTCAGCCGAAACCTTTTCGTATTTCGGAGTAGCCCCATAGACCAATAAGCCGTAGACGCTTTCTTATGTATTTAATAATTTAATTGCCCCACTGCGGGTGTAAAGCAAATCTTCTATTCTTATAACCATGTGCTATAGTCCATTTCGTAAGCATGACTGTGTTCGCCATTCCTTGCGATATGTCACAATAGCCCACGGACAGTGGGTTCGAAGCCGCGCCGCGTAGTTCCTATTTCGCAACACCATGATAGATAAATAATATACACTGTACTTACTTATCTATGCATGATAGGTTACACGCGCTCCGTAAGTGGCACATAAAAACTTGGCTAATTGGCAAACGTGAGCTCAGTCTTGCGTGGTCTCGCGTCACTGACGGACGCGTTGAGAGTGTTGCTGTGTCTACAAGAGGCGAGCGGCGCGCCCGATGAGTCCGTTTTGACGTCTGAACGCGTAGACAGACGACCGAATACTCAATTTTTTAAGTCCCACTTAGCAGTTTGAAACGTCGTTATCTGTCATTTTTTTATGGCGCGTAAAAGTTTAAGCAGCTCTCAAATTTCAGTTGCGTGTATTCAGTGGATAATGACAATTTTTTTTGGCTAAACCTGATGTCTTGGGCCAGGTGGCTCGGGGCTTTTGAACGCACCTATTGAGTTTGTCGTCCGCTCCTCTCAGTGGAGCGATCCGAACGAGGTTTGAACCTGAACACCTTGTGTTCCAAACCATACGTTGGACCGCTGTATCACTACTGCTATTAGGCCTGATGCCAAGAGAATATAAATCCTGGCCTGATGGTATTTTTGTTTCATGTATATCTTTAGTTGTAATAATGTTATTAACATGAATGTGCCGTCTGTCTGTCGCTGACCTTACATTCCTACGCGCCCGTGAAATGAGGAAAATGATCACACGCCCATATTACTAACTATATGTAATCCCCCCCCACCATAAACCCTCCCCTATGTACTCCTATCTATCACCTTTTGTGATGGTAAAGCCAAGCTGTAGCCAATTGACTGCAGCTCTTACGAGCTGGCTCGACCGGGGTAGTACCACTCGCAGAAGATCTGCGAGACAATTTAGCCGCGTTTCGTGTAATGAGTGAGCCGGCCCGAATCCCTCCCCACCTCCCGTCCCCTCATACTATCCTACTCTCCTTCAGGTTGGCAACGTACGAGCGATACCTTTTGGTATTGCAAGCATATAGGCTCCGGTAACGAATAAATAAATATCGCCAGACAAACACCTGTATGGTCCCAAACTAAGCAACGCTTGTACTATGGCCACCATACAATGGACTGGGAGCGATCCCAATGACACACAGACCAGGGCAAATTACGGAAAGGCCGTTTCTGAAATTTGCCTCTGGCGGGAATCGAACCCGCGACCACCCGATGCAGAGAGCCGAGCGGCCAACGCTGAAGCCATTGCGCCAAGCAGTCGTCGATCCCACCTTTCTTGTCTAAAATAAGTGCGATATCGCACGAGGTAACCATGGTTGCGCCACCAGCGGGTGATTCGATAGCCGACACCGAATTGGTTGCGCTACCAAGCGGACATCAGGTGCGATATCCTCCATACAGCTCTATACATTTTGTTGGTGGAGCGACTGGTTGCGCTACCACTGGTGTCCTCGTGCGATATAGCACTAAGTTCAACAGTTCTACTATTGTTAGGCCTTATTTACAAGGTATTTAGCCACATTACTAACGTTGGCAGTGGCCGTTAAGTCTTGAGGCCGAATTAAGTCCTCCCTCGAGCAGGTGTTCGGCCATTTATGTTCTTTTTCTATTTGTCCCAGATGACAGCACCCAGACCAAACGCCAGAGACCCAGAGACATGTCGCTCGCGGAGCCTCCGCACACGATGGAGATCGCCCAGATTCTCATCTCGCTGCTGCACGCCTGGGGCCTGGACCCAGACCTGGATCGGGTCTGCGAGTCTAAGCTGGGTCTGCTGAGACCTATGGTAAGTTATAGCGTAAACCAGTTAGATTAGATTTAATGGTGGTAGAGTCGAGCTATAGCAAATTGACTGCAGCTATAGGCTACGGTAACTGCTTAATATCAGTCTGGCCGTATGCTTGTTTGCCACCTCAGTTCCATAAAAAGCCACGTGGCTGAGCAGCTGGGCGGACGCCCCCCCCCCTTCCGCCCTCTCGGTACACCCATTCCCCTCGCATAGAAGCGAAGCCTGTGCCCTGTACTGAAACATTAGGGATTTCAGTGCTGATGATGATGCATGATGATTGCTGAAGATATTCATCAGGTGCCTGTGTGCTTCGGCGTGGTCTCCCGGCACGGGCACATGGCAGTGCAGCTGCCCACGTGGCTGGGCAGCTGGGCGGACGCTTCCCCCCCTCCCCCCTTTCCGCCCTCTCGGTACACCCATTCCCTTCGCATAGAGGCGAAGTCTATATCCTGCAGTGGAACGTTAAGGAGTTCCGTGCTGATGATGAGGCATAGTGAGAGATGATGTTGATTATTCGACAAGACGACAAGGTTCACCACCTGTCACGTTGGGTTCCGTTTATCAGGTGAAACGTGGGCTTTGAGTTGGCTTAATACCTCCACAATGTGGTGGTGTATGGCCTCTCAAGCCTCTGACTACCCCCGAATGGAGATAAAAGTCATCACGTAAGTAAAAGTTGATGGTGTTGATTATCAGGTGCCGGTGTGCTTCGGCGTGGTCTCCCGGCACGGCCATATGGCGGTGCAGCTGCCCACGTGGCTCGGCAGCTGGGCGGACGCGTGCGCCGCCGCCCCCGACGACCCGCTGCTCGCCACCACGGACCTGCCACCGGAGTTGGTCAGCCAAGAGAAACTAACCAGGTGAGGACTACATCCATCATCCATAATTGGTGGGAGAGCCAAGCTGTAGCCAATTGACTGCAGCTCATATACGGGCTCAGCCGGGGTAGTACCACCTTCTCATAGAAGATCGGCGTAAAGCAGCTATTATACGTTTCGTACAATGAGTGAGAGAGCCAGAAACCCAACCCCCCCTGATCTCCTCCCTTCGTCCCACTCCCCTTCGGCAACGTGTGAGCAATGCCTTTGGTTTGAAAGCATCTATATGCTACGGTAACTGCTTAACATCAAGCGGGCCGTACGCTAGTTTACCACCTCAGCGCTATAAAACAAATCTGCTGGAAGTCCTTCATGGTTGAATATTAGGGGCTCCTCTCTAGGAGCTTCAAACACCTGCCCTACGTGGCGCCCTTGAGCCAGCTGACCCCCTACCCCTCTGGCTAGAGCGCACTTGTGTTCACCCCCTGCCCGGTGATGTTGTAAAGGCCACTCTGGTCAACAACGTATCATCATCATCATGTCAGCCAAAAGACGTCCACTCTTGGACATAGGTCTCCCCAGGGTTTTCCACAACGACCGGTCCCGTGCCACTTGCATCCAGCGGTTTCCCGCGACCTTTACTAGGTCGTCGGCCCACCTTGTGGGGGGCTACCACATAGTAAAGACTAAAGAAAGAGGTGCCCTTATTAGATATATGGATGAAAAAAACGTGGTCATTGTTTTTCATTTTCACTCGCTTCGTTTTATGTCGATGTTAGTACTAGGCCGACCACTCGGCCGAGTTGCTTAGGGCCAGTCCCCTTAGTAATTGGTCCATGGGGGCTACCCATGCTGCGTCTTCCGGAACTTAAAACTTCAAGGTCCATTAAAAAAAAACAACCATTTGGATGGCCCATATGCATGGGCATAACACCCGCCTGGCTGGAAGATCTTCACTTCACCACCACGAACCCAATAAACTATTAATTCCAGACTCTTCACGTCGAAGCTCCATTGGGAGCTGAGTACAACCCTGACTACCAACCACTTGCTCTCCATCGTGGCTCTAGCCAACACCCTCATGTCCATGAGCAACGCGAGCTTCGTGCCAGAGCAGGAGGTCATCAGGCGGTTGCACAGGTAAGTAGGAGATGGAAGAATTCCCATGACTTCTAGCAAAAAAGCAAAGGTACCTACTGTTAAAATTTCATGTTTGTAACACCAGCGGTTTGGACTGTGCACGTCTTGACAGACAGACTGACATACAGACAGACAGACGGACAACAAATTGATCCTATAGGGGTTCTGTTTTTATTTATTTATTTGGGAAAACAAACAATTGTACATTATGGCAGTTGAAATACAGTTTAGGAGTACGGGATACATAAATGCACAATCAACTACATTTTCCTCAGATAGCACACAGAATGTTAAATAGGGTAGACAGTTGTGTTAGGTACAGTTTGTGAAAACAAAGTTCAAAATCTACCATTTGTTTATATATAAACAGATGGTAGATTTGAGAGCATAGTCAGTGAAAGTGCATGTTAGAATTGCAGTAAGAAGTACAAAGTAAATTAAGAAGGAGAGATGGGAAAGAATAAATAAAAAGTAAGTTTAAAAACTAAAACCCGACTACGGAAAAAACGCGCTCTAAAAAGTATGAAACAAGAAAATATTCTCATCTAGAGGATAGCCGTGGTCCGTGTGGGTCTTTTAGGCCCAAATGGCATATGAACACGGACCACGGCTATCCTCTAGATGAGAATATTTTCTTGTTTCATACTTTTTAGAGCGCGTTTTTTCCGTAGTCGGGTTTTAGTTTTTAAACATACTTTTTATTTAATTATTTTGGAGTTATAGGTAACAATATAGATATTTTTGAAATGTGCTCATCAAGCTCTTTCATTTGATACCCCACACGGTTTCATTAAAAAATATTTTTTTTTAGTTCATGACATTATGTCCTCTAGAGGGCGCCATATGCAATTTTATGTGACGTCACGTAGCCTATAACCAGCGCGCCATTAAGCCGCTTCTGACAATACCTCATTTGTCATATTACGACAAGTAGTTTGGAAGTTAGGTGGGAACAGATGCACATACATACATACATACCGGTCAAAATCATAACGCCTCCGTAGTCGGGTAAAAACAAAAAAGAACAAAATACAAAATCAAATCATGTTTTCTTTTCCTTTTGAGGTACGGAAACCTAAAAGGGGGTGGAAAACTGAATAAGTGTATTCCATCCATCCTAACAAATCTGCCCTACGTTTGAAGGGTGAATTCTCGGACATACGCTTCCACGTATTAATTTCAGAGGGGATTTTCAAGGGTGGATAACGAAATAATCAACTGTATGGATCCAAACTAAGCAACGCTTTAACTATGGGTACCGTACAATGGACTGGGGACGATCCCAGTGACACCCAGACCAGGGCAAATTACGAAAAGGCCGTTTCCGAAATTTGCCTCCGGCGGGCATCGAACCCACAACCGATGCAGTGAGCCGAGCTGTCCACGCTCAAACCACAGCGCCAAGCGGTCATCAAGACATGAGTGAATATTACTGGTTTAATTTCTGAAGAACCCCAAGTAGTTGAAGTACCCCAAGTAGTTGAAGAACCCCAAGTAGTTGAAGAACCCCAAGTAGTTGAAGATCTCCAAGTAGTTGAAGAACCCCAAGTAGTTGAAGATCTCCAAGTAGATGTTTTCCAAGGTGGTAGAGCCAAGCTGTAGCCAAGTGACTGCAGCTCATAAACGGGCTGGCTCGACCGGGGTAGTACCACCCTCTCACAGAAGATCGGCGTAAAGCAGCTATTATAGATGCGTTGCGTACGATGAGTAGAGAGCCGAAAGCCCATCCCCCCTCCCCCTCCCTCCATCCCACTCCCCTTCAGGTCGGCAATGTGCGAGCAATGCCTTTGGTATTGTAAGCATCTATAGGCTACGGTAACTGCTTAACATCAGGCGGGCCGTAAGTTTTTTCCACCGCAGACCTATAAAAAAAAAAAAAAAAAGATCCCCAAGTAGTTGAAGAACCCCATGTTAGGCATGATGGTGTATTTGTAGACCTTCAACCAGGAGCTCGTCGTCGTGGGCTGCTGACGAGGAGCGCGAGGAGCAGCTGGCAGCGCAGCAGGCGCACATCAAGCAGGGCTGGTCGCTGCTCGCCACGCTGCACTGCGTGCTGCTGCCTGACAAGGTCGTCGCTGCAGGTATGTGCCAGTCTGCAACCAGGAGCAGCAGGAGCAACTAAAACCTGACTACTGAAAAATCGCGCTCTAAAAAGTATGAAACAAGAAAATATTCTCATCTAGAGGATAGCCGTGGTACCCGTGTAGGTTCTTTAGGGCAAAATGGCATATGACCACGGACCACGGCTATCCTCTAGATGAGAATATTTTCTTGTTTCATACTTTTTAGAGCGCGATTTTTCAGTAGTCGGGTTTTAGTTTTTATTAGTAGGCATGCACAGCTTTCTATGCTAGTTTTTGTTTATTTTTATGTAAATACCTTATTTAGTTTTTTTTTTTACTCACACTGTGTTAATGCCTGCCTGCTCACATAGCGTTACTGTTTGAAAATGTATACAATTATTCTTTTGAAAAGAGTAACCATTGAGTTTCTTGGCGGCTCTTCTCAATGGAAGCAACATTACGAACCGGTGGTAACGCTAAAATATTGTTTATATTGACTATTTATAAATGCTCTAATGAGCTTACATGAATAAAAACCTTTTGACTTTGACTTTGACTTTGATTAACGATTTACAAACGCTATGCTAGCTTACATGAATAAAAAAATTGACTTTGACTTTGATTGGCCACAGACGGCCAACCACCAATAAAACACTAACGACATTTGAACACATTTATTTTTTTGCCCTTACCGTAAGTGCTATTTTTGTAATTCACGCAGGCGCGAAGAGCTTCAAGCGCCCTCAAGTGGAGATGTTAGCGCGTAGATGGCAGCACCACTGCCTCGAGGTGCGCGAGGCGGCGCAAGCGCTGCTGCTGGCCGAGCTCGGCAGGTGAGGAAATGTCGCCCGAGTTTAAACATTTGGAACCCTACTATCGACGCATGATCAAAATTGGGTGAGAAATGCTTAAAATTGGGTAACAAATGCTTAAGATTGGGTGACAAGCTCAAATTTGGGTAATAAATGCTCAAAATTGTGTAATAAATTATCAAAAGTGGGTGACAACTATCAAAATTGGGTGACAAATGCTCAGAAATTGTGTAATAAATTATCAAAATTGGGTGTCACATGCTCAATATTAGGTGACAGATGCTGAAAGTTGGATTCACGAACGTAAATACATACTGGACTGTTAATACATACTACTTCACAAAAAACGAGCCTCTCGCTCGGCTCGTTTTTCTGTCTAAGAAGTGTCTAGGTATAATAGACCTTAAGGCAGCAGAATAAAGTTGAATTTCTTCTTAACCAAAAACTCAACTTGTCTATCCTCTATTAAAAAATCCTTGGTTGGATTACCTACGACCATTCAAAATCGGGCGACAAATACTCTCCTTTGGGTGACAACTGCTCCAAATTGGGTGAAAATACTCAAAATTGGGTGAAATATGCTCAAATTACGTTAAAACTTAGTTATACACCGACTACTACTACTATTTTACTACTGAAAAATAAAAGTTTATAAATTGACCGCACAAATCCATTGCTAATAACCACAGAGTAAAGACTAAAGAAAGAGGTGCCCTTATTAGATATTTGTATGAAACAAAACGTGGTCATTGTTTTTTCATTTTCATTTTACTATTTACCGGTAAATAGTTGAACTATTCGCTTCGTTTTATGTCGATGTTAGTACTAGGCCGACCACTCGGCCCACTTGCTTAGGGCCAGTCCCCTTAGTAACTGGTCCATGCTAATACCTCAGTGACTTATAAAAAAAATTCTGTTCACAGGCTAGGACCAAAGGGTCGCAAGAGCTTGGTGGACAACTGGGCCCAATACCTGCCCTTGTACACCCACACGGAGAGCATCAACCCTCACGCCACCCAGAAGGAGCCGGCAGAGAAGGTACGTCAGGAAGAGGTAAATCGATTCATATTTTTTTATAGTTTAAGGTTCTACTAGGGCCTCGAGTCTCTTAATAATTGTCCATTGCGGTCGGCATGTTGTTCGACTGCCAAAAAATTACCATTTTATAAGGAAGAATTGAAAAAGAGAAATAAAAGAAAGAAGAAGATTGAGAAAGCGAAAGAGAATATAAGAGACTAGTGGTTTCGCAATGGACAATTGTTAAGTGACTCTCGGCCCAGAAAATACGCTCCTCTCCTCTTTGACGAGTTGGGTTTTTTTTTCTTTAAAGGATTTCACATTTTTTTATTAATCCTTCGTCTTTTAAATTCATTGTGCGAGCAAGTGTTAGGCCCGTATTAATAAATCACTCTTATGGCCTGCGCACACTGGCGGACGGGAGAGGAGAGCATTTTAATTTTATCATTCGAATTTAATTATTATCCAATCGAAATAAGGTATATATTTCAACGCTCGGTTATCAACCTCGGAGCATCTTGGCGCAGTTTTCTCGGCGCACCGAAGAGCACGTTGGAGCACCTTATTTCGTGTGGATAAGTATTAAATACGATTGATAAAATTAAAATGCTCTCCCCTGCCGTCTGCCAGTGTGCGCAGGCCATTAAGATTGCTATCGAACTTGAGTTGCTGTTTTTGACAGACGTTCATCTTAAGATCGATCTCAACTTCGAGATGCATTTGTTAATACGGGCCTAAGTTGCTTATTTTACTATGTGAAAAAAAATTTAAGTAAAGCTGTTTTCGACTTTTTTCACCGAATTATGAAGAAAGATAATACCTAAAACATAATTGTCGAATTTTGTGATGCAATCGTTTAACACGTCACAATTAATTATTTTCGAAAGACTTGCGACATCCACCGACCGAAGTGAGCCAAGATTGTGGATTATGGCCTTAATCCCCCTCGCATTGAGGGGAGGCCCGTGCCCAGGAGATGATAGTTAAAAAAAAATGTAACGTCACGACTTTTATCCCCATTCGGGGGTAGTCAGAGGCTTGAGTGGCCATACACCACCACATTGTGCAGGTATTAACCAACTCAAAGCCCACTTTTCACCAGATAGTCAGAACCCAACGTGACAGGTGGTGAACCGTGTCGCCGTGTATACAGGAACTGACTATTACCTAATCCCGAGGGATAGGCAGGTTACCTCACGATGGACGAGGGACGGTAAAAGGGCTAATATCTGTTCGTTTTCGTTCGTAAAGAGTAGGCCCTCTGGAGGTAGTCCTAGTCTGGATGTCACTGGGATCGCCCCCAGTCCATTGTACGGTGCCCATATTACAAGCGTTGCTTAGTTTTTTTTTTTTTTTTTTTTATCCTGGGACATTTTGTCCACACGGCTACCTGATCCCAAACTAAGCAGAGCTTGTACTATGGAAACCAGATAACTGATATTACTACATATACTACTTTTTATTTGTAAATACATACTTAATATACATATACACCCAGACTCCGGACATACAGACATGTTCATGCACACAAATGCATGTCACGGGTAGGAATCGAACCTACGACCTGCAGCGTGAAAGGCGCCTCCGCGCCAACCACGCTAACGGGCCCGTCAACAGTTTCAGTTCAGTTCAGTTTGGGACCATACAGTTGGTGTGTAAGTCTGGCGATATCAAGGATCTTTTAATAGAGGATAGACAAGTTGAGTTTTTGGTTAAGAGGAAATTCAACTTTATTCTGCTGCCTTAAGGTCTATTATACCTAGACAATTCTTAGACAGAAAAACGAGCCGAGCGAGAGGCCCTAGTTGGGACCGTGTCCCTCTCATTTCGAGTTGCCATGCCAAAATAATATTATCGTTGGGTAGTGATTGCAGTGAAGCAAATAAATTAATTTATTATTTATCGTGACTATTGTTTTATCATATTAACAATAGTCACGATAAATACTAAATTAATTTATTTGCTTGATTTAAAACTAACAATCACTACCCAACGATAATATTATATTGGCATGGCAACTCGAAATGAGAGGGACACGGTCCCAACTAGGGCCTCTCGCTCGGCTCGTTTTTTGTGCAGTAGTGAACAGTCCAGTATGTATTTACGTTCGTGGGCGATATTTATTATTGTATATCTTGTACACAGCAAGAGGAAGAGTTCGAAGAAGAAGAAGAGGAGATAGTCCGGAAGCCGTCATCTCTTGCTGAACTGAAACGGAAGCAAACTACAGCAGTAGTGTTGTTAGGAGTCATCGGAGCGGAGTTCGGACAGGACATCACTAGTGAAGGTACGGATTTGAAAAAAAATGATTTAAAAATAAATAAAATAAAATATAACGTCACGACTTTTATCCCCATTCGGGGGGTAGTCAGAGGCTTGAGTGGCCATACACCACCACATTGTGGAGGTATTAACCAACTCAAAGCCCACGTTTCACCAGATAGTCAGAACCCAACGTGACAGGTGGTGAACCTTGTCGCCGTGTATACAGGAACTGACTATTACCTAATCCCGAGGGATGGGTAGGTTTCCTCACGATGTTTTCCCTCACCGTTAGCGAACTGTAAATTATGCACATAGATGAAAATTCATCCATTGGTGCATGCCCCACCGGGGATCGAACCTGGGACCTTCTGATTGAGCCCAACGTGTTCGCCCCTAGGCTACAGTCGCTTGTCGCAGTCGCAAAAAATAATTTGTTTAACAACAAGTACGGCCTGAGGTTAAGCAGTAACTAAAGCCCATAGATGCTTGCAATACCAAAGGCATCGCTCGCACGTTGCCGACCTGGGTCCTAAGACCAAGACATTTCAAGGTGGTAGAGCCAAGCTGTAGCCAATTGACTGCAGCTCATAAACAGGCTGGCTCGACCGGGGTAGTACCACCCTCTCACAGAAGATCGGCGTAAAGCAGCTATTACAGCTGCGTTCCATACGATGAGTGAGAGAGCCGAAAGCCCCCCCCCCTTCCTCTATCCCACTCCCCTTCAGGTCGGCAATGTGCGAGCAATGCCTTTGGTATTGTAAGCATCTATAGGCTACGGTAACTGCTTAACATCAGGCGGGCCGTATGCTTCTTTGCCACCGTAGTACTATAAAAAGGCGCTTAGCTATTACCATTGGGCTGCTATAGTGATCGACGCTCTGATTGGTCGGACGATCGACTGATCGGCCTCTGATTAGTCGGTCAGAATCAACCGACCAACCAGAGGTCTTGCGGGCTTGAGGTTCAAACACGGGCCTAAGAGGCCCGACCTCTGGATTTTTCAAAATCGATGTGCGAATCAAAACTACACTTCTCATCAAAAAAATCGTAACACCTACATTCATTTAAGCCCGCCACATACATACGGAATTCCGAATCGGAATCCCGTTTCGAAATATCGAATCGGGGTTTCCGAACGCGATACGTCCATACATTTGGATGGATTTACTGCGTTCGGAATCCCCGATTCGATGTTTCGAAACGCAATTCCGTACGGAAAATTCCGTATGTATGTGGCGGCTCTTATTGGATGAAAATTCTAAAATTTAAATTCAAATTTGGAATTGTGGTACACCATTGTGTAGACTAAACTGCCAGCTATTTATTGGCGTACTTTTTTAATTATATCATTTTTTTTATTTATTTAAATGCCTGAATAATACTTGCAGTACTAATAATAATAATAATAATATCCTGGGACATTTTTGTACACACGGTTACCTGATCCCAAACTAAGCAGAGCTTGTACTATGGAAACCAGATAACTGATATTACTACATATACTACTTTTTTATTTGTAAATATATACTTAATATACATATACACCCAGACTCCGGACATACAGACATGTTCATGCACACAAATGCATGTCCCGGGTAGGAATCGAACCTACGACCTGCAGCGTGAAAGGCGCCTCCGCGCCAACCACGCTAACGGGCCCGTCAAAAAGTACTGTTTCGATTTTTTTGATGAGAAGTGTATAATATGATTATCACTTGCTCACGGTGAAGGAAAACAGCAAACCATGTCTTCGAAAATTTGTTACATTTTCGAAAGCATTGGCCCGCACTGGGCCAGCGTGGTGGATTATGGCCTGAATCCCCCTCGCATTGAGGGAAGGCCCGTGCCCAGGAGTGCGCCGCTAATATTATTATCATTATTATAGCTTTTTCTGCTTATAAGCTTGTAAATAAGCTGCTATAAGCTGCTTGTTTTATTTCCCGTGAGCTGCTATGTCGCTGTGTTGTAGGTGCTGCCGGCAACAAGCGGCGTAAGGACGGCGACAGCCGAAAGAGTTCCGTAGTCGAAGGTAATTACGCTAAATAGTTACAATTTTTTACGCGCTTGTAATTATGTTCTACGGGGGGCGCCCATAAATTACGTGAGGCGTTTGGGAGGGGGGGGAGGTAGAGCTGAATCTCAACAAATGTCACGTGGGCGAGAGGGGGGGTTTCGGCATATATCGCGTAATTCTTTTTTCACAATAAATAGTGTAAAATAGCGAAGCAACTGGGATTAAATTAAGTAAAACATGTTTCTCCAATGAAATATGGCTTTTGACAAAACTAACGTGAGATTAGGGGAAGGGTTTTTTCGCAATAAATAGTGTAAAATTGCGAAAAAAAACTGGGATTAAATTAAGTAAAACATCTTTCTCCAATAAATTATGCCTTTTGAAAAATCTAACGTTAGATTAGGGGGAGGGGGGAGGTCGAGCCAAATCTCACGACATCTCACCAAGGGGGAGGGGGGGTAAAATAATCTCCAAAATCGCTTCACGTAATTTATAAACGCCGTCTAATTACAATTTATTACGTGCGTAAAAGTTATATTACATTTCAGTTCGCGTGTGATGTTGCTTTGGTTACATAAATTACGCGCTTGGAACTCTCTTCTAATTGCAATAAATTACGCGCGTAAATGTTTGTCCTACTTACATTTGAGTATGCGCGTGATGTCGCTTGTGTTACAATTAATTACGCACTTGAAAGTATGTTCTAATTGCCATTATTATGCGCGTAATTAAATTATTATGCTCTTCTTCTTATCGTATGGTTAGTGGCCAACCTGGTGTCAGAGTTGTTCAATCCGCCCGAAGGCCTCTGACATGGCTTAACGACTGCTGCCTAAGTGACAACAACCGGGACCGACTTTACGTGCCCTCCGAAGCACGGAGACGCTCAGTTCAAATGCCACTAAATGGTCACCCATCTCTGACTGACCTTGCCGTTGCTTAACCTGCGATCATTTACCAATCAGTGATCAAATGTCGTATCTTTTCTCTATCTCTTGCAGGGTTCACGCTGAGTTCATCCAACAACTTGGGTCGGCTGACGGCGCTAGCGCTCACCCATCTACTTCTGTCGCCGCCGTGCGCGCGCTTGCCCGCGCACACGCCGCTGCGCCGCGCGGCCGTCGACCTGCTGGGTCGCGGGTTCACGGTCTGGGAGCCGTATTTGGATGTTAGCCATGTGTTACTAGGTATGTCATTGTTTAAAACTAGGGTTCCCTAGGGACAAGAACTGTCAAATGTCAATGTCATGTCAATGTCGCGCCGCCAGTGACAAAACACTACTAGATCATTATTATCTTGCCAGGTCTATTGTAGATGTGTTCTGTCGCGGACAAGTAGAACTGTCAAATGTCAATGTCATTCAAGATCATTCGCTAGATTATTATGATCTTCCCATATCTTACCAGCTCTATTTGAGATGTGTTTTGACGGCAACAAGTAGAACTGTCAAATGTCAATTTCATTTGAGATCATTATCATCTTTCCATGTCGTGCCAGGTCTATTGGAGATCTGTTCTAACGCCGACAAGTAGAACTGTCAGATGTTAATGTCATTCTAGATCATTATTATCATTCCATGTCGTGCCAGGTCTATTGGAGATGTGTTCTGACGCCGACAAGTAGAACTGTCAAATGTTAATGTCATGTCAACCTCACGCCGCCAGTGGCAAAACAATACTAGATCATTATTATCTTGCCAGGTCTATTGGCAATGTGTTCTGACCTGACGCCGACACGAAGAATTGTCAAATATCAATGTCATGTCAACGTCACGCCGCCAGTGGCAAAACACTACTAGATCATTATTATCTTACCAGGTCTATTGGAGATGTGTTCTAACGCCGACAAGAAGAACTGTCAAATGTTAATGTAATTCTAGATCTGAACTGTCAAATGTCAATGTCATTGTAGGTCTATTGGAGATGTGTTCCGACGCTGACAAGCTGGTGCCATCAATGAGCTACGGGCTGCCTCTGACCCCGCAGGCCGACTCCTGCCGCACCGCACGGCACGCGCTGACACTTATCGCTACTGCCAGGTACGTACCATTATACAGGGTGTTTCAAGGTACGAAATAATACTTGGTGGTTTGGTGAAGTATCAGGCATAGAATTAAATGGTATAAAAATGACAGAAAACCTATCAAAAATATTGCACGTTTAGATTCGACGACGACGAAGACGTGAAACAATTTTCGTGCGTAAGAAATGTCGGAATGAATGAGAAACGTAGTAGGAAATACGCGAATTTCGGCCGAAATTACGTTTTCGTTAAAAGAGTAGGCCCTCAGTATTCAACATTGCATGGTTGGGTGTTGTTTGTAGACCGGCGGCGTTCATAACGACCATGGCGCGCGAGGTGGCGCGCTGCGCGGCGGCGGCAGCTGCCGGACAGCCCGCCGCGCACGCGCTGCACGCGCTGCAGCGCGGCCGCGCCGAGGTGCTGCGCGGCATCGAGCTGCTCATCGACCGTATGCATCACGAGGTCGCTGAACTACTTGTCGAGGTCGGTACCAACTCACGCACTACACACACCACACACACATCAAACACGCACGCGCTGCACACACCGCATATACCGCACACACGACACGCATCACACACACTACACACACCAAACACACCACACACACATCACACACGCACGCACTGCACACACCACTTACACACCCCACATACCACACACACCACACACACCACACACACCACACACACCGCATATTCCGCACACACCGCATATACCACACACCGCACACACCACACACACCGCACACACCACACACACCGCACACACCACACACACCACACACACCACACACTCATCACACACACCGCACACACCACACACGAATTTCCAAAATTGTGTTCGAAAAAAGTGTTCGAATTTCAACAAAAAAATATTACCACTCAAATTATATTCGCTATATTAGTTCAAACTCTCAATTATTATTTCGCACATTTGAAACACGTTGTATATGTTCAGGTGATGGACATTATCCTGCACTGCGTGGACCAGTCCCACCTCAAGAGTAAGGGCCTGAACGAGGTGTTCCCGGCCATCTGCAGGTACAACCAGGTCTCCCACTGCCCGGCCACTAGACGGATCGCAGGTAATATCATTAATACAACACTGAAATCGTCAATCATTAATCATCTTCTACCATTATCATTATTTCAGCAAAAATACTTCCACTGTTGGTCATATGCCTCCCCCAAGGTTTTCCACAAGGGACAGGACAGGACAGGACGGTTCCACAGGACCGTTGTCCTGTGCTGTTTGCATCCAGCAGTTTCCCGCGACCATCACTAGGGCGTCGGTCCATCATTATCTATACAAATAAATAAAATTGATGTGTATGTTTGTAATGTCAAAATAACAGCTGTTTACTAAATGCATTTTAAAGTACATATGGTACTTATATAAAAAAGTCTGTCCGTCTGTCTGTCTGGATGTTTGTTCCGGGTAATCTCTAAAACGGCTGGACCGATATTATACAGAGTTAGGCTACTTTTATTTTAGATAAAGAATTAGGATACCGCGCAACAAAAAATACATTTCATTCCATGCGGACTTAGTTGCGGGTAATCTTTATCTAAAATTTACGTACGAAGTCGCGGGCACAGCTAGTCAATCATAAATGCTAAACAAAATTGTATGCTAGCTTGACACACTGGTTTAGGTTGTGTACTGTTAGCAAGGTCAGTCAGAGATGGGTGACGATTTAGTGGCATTCGAACTGAGCGTCTCCGTGCTCCGAAGCTCGTAAAATGTCGGTCCCGGTTGTTGTCATCGAGCAGCAGTCGTTAAGTCATGTCAGAGACTTTCGGGCGGCTTGAACAACTCTGACACCAGGTACAAGGGAACCATACGATAAGAAGAATTGTTAGACTGTTATTAATTAGAAGATTTTTTCGTTCCAGTGGGCAGCCACACAGGTCAGCTGGCCATGTACGAGCTGCGCGCGGGCCGCTGCCAGTCGCTGGCCGCTCATACCGGGCCCGTCACCGCCTGCGCCTTCAGCCCCGACGGCCGGTACCTCGTGTCCTACGCGACCGCAGACAACCGCCTCTCCTTCTGGCAGAGCACTGCCGGTGAGATAACAAAAACTACCATTTTCTACCAAAAGCTACCATTTTCTACCAAAAGCTACCATATTCTACCAAAGCTACCATTTTCTACCGAATCTACCATTTTATACCAAAAGCTACCATTATCTACCAAAGCTACCATTTTCTACCAATAGATGCTTTTTATTGACAGCTATTATATTCTACTAAAACATGCAGGTCTCCTCACGATGTTTTCCTTCGCCGTATGCGTAATCATATTAAAGTTATGATTTGCACATAGATCTTGATTATTCCAGAGGAGCGAGCCGGGATTTGAACCCTGGACCTCAAGCTCGCAAGACGCGTGCTTAAGCGCGCGTCTTGCGGGCTTAAAGCCCAGCCCTCCTAGACAAGTGATGATAAATAGTCTGACAAGATTTCTGATTATAAAATCTCTCCACAGGCATGTTCGGGCTTGGCGCGGCTCAAACCCGCTGCGTGAAATGCTACAGCACCGCGCCCATGGCTGATGTGGCGCGTCTAAACCCCACGCGGCTCGCGCGGCTCGTCTGGACCAACTCCAGGACAGTCACGTTGATGTTAGCTGATGGGTCCGAGACTAGGTTCAATGTTTAAACCATTATCAACATATCCTGAAACCATTCGTAGGAAAAACCCAAAAAAAAAATTACAACATTAATTGGGGGTAGAGCCAAGCTGTAGCCAATTGACTGTAGCTCATATACTGGCTGGCTCGACCGGGGTAGTACCACCCTCTCACAGAAGATCGCCGTAAAGTAGCTATAAGCTACGTTTCGTGACGAGTGAGAGCCAGAAGTCCAACACCTCCCCCCTTTCCCACTCCCCTTCAGGTCGGCAAAGTGCAAGCAATGCCTTTGGTATTGCAAGCATCTATAGGATACGGTAACTGCTTAGCATCAGGCGGGCCGTATGTTAGTTTGCCACCTCAGTCATTAAAAAATATCGTCATTAATTGGTGGTAGAGCCAAGCTGTAGCCAATTGACTACAGCTCATATACGGGCTGGCTCGACCGGGGTAGTACCACCCTCTCACAGAAGATCTTAACTCCAGGACAGTCATGCTGATGCTGGCTGATGGGTCTGAGACTAGGTTCAATGTTTAAACCATATTAAACATTGTTTAATCAAACATTCACATTTTACGCCTATTGTTATGTATTTATTATCGTTATTGTGTATCATAGACTAATAAGACAATACGCCACTAACGTCCAATATTGCATGAGAATGCAAACGTAGGTCGGGAAGGCGACGAATTCTGATTGGTCTGTTCATAACCAATCAAAATGGTGCGGTCCAAAGATGTAGTAGGCCTAGCCTGCACTGCGAACTGCGAATAAAATTCGCGCGGTTTTTTTCCTGCAATTCTGTAAACCATGGAATCATATGAATATATCCGCACTTGCGGTTTAAAAATCGCGAAATTTGACAAGGTGCGGTGCGGAAAATAAACCGCGCGAATAAAAACCTCGAGGTTTTTATTCGCAATGCGGGCTAGGCCTTAAACCTTTAGAAGCAAGTTATCGCGCTTATTTAGGCAACATGCATGCAAGGTAACTACCCGACATCTACTTAGTCACATGCACGGTCGCGTGCTAATGATTATATAGCTAATAATGCTACAATGTATATTCATCTCTTTCTAACAACAGTTCTGGCGTATAAGGCTTGTATTCATTGATATGTAGGTAAGTGCTATTTGTGTTGGTCTATGCTACCGGGTGTGCCCGACTATGTGGCGTCTTTGGGTTATTGGTCTGTGCTGTGTATATTCCAAAATGTAATCAAACTAGAATAGGACACTATTATAAATTCTAATATTATACATTTAAACAATAAATAAATTCTGTTATTTTAAAAGATTATAAATTAATTTTATATGTTAATCGTTATTGTAAATAACAATTTGTGAAGTATTATTTAATGTTGTTATGTGTATTCTAAAAATTGTTGGTAAGTGAATAAATGAATTATCTGGGTCTACATTACGTCTTTTTTTGTGTCACTTACGGAGCGTGTACAACCTTTTTTATTTATACCTTTGCTCTCTGTAGTTAAAGTACTGCAATAATAATAATAAATATCCTGGGACATTCCTTTTACACGCTTATACCTGATCCCAAACTAAGCAGAGCTTGTACTATGGAAACCAGATAACTGATATTACTACATATACCTACTACTTTTGTTTGTAAATACGTACTTGATATACATATACACCCAGACTCCGGGCATACAGACATGTTCATGCACACAAATGCATGTCCCGGGTAGGAATCGAACCTACTACCTGCAGCGTGATAGGCTGAATCTTACCAACTACGCCAACGGGCCCGTCAAAGGATGAAAGAGACTGTCTGCGCTGTGGAGCTTCTATTCTATTGTCGATTCATATAGGGGACATCCCTGACTCGATGTATTTCAACTAAAAAACGGCTTTATACTCAGAAGCACCGTCATTTTAGATTGCTGCTAAAATTTGAGTCACATTTAAGAAAATGGTAAAATAAAACCACATTATTTAAGATGTACTTTTATATTTCTGAAAAAAGATTTATTACAAAAAAAATATTCTAAAGTCGAGACAGATGATATTCACAAACATTGTCTAAGGGCCACCACAGACATGCTTCTTTTTGCATCGGCGATTTTGCGACTGCATAGCGTTTTGGCGACTCTCTGCGTTCGATCGCAATATCAAAATCGCGCGATTTTGCGACTGGTAGCTGCATTTAGCTTCTAAAACGCGACTAAATCGTCGAACGTCGATGTTAAGAGTAGCGTGTTTGCGGTTGTCCTTAGTAAGAGAACCGACACTACAGGGTGTTCAAAATTGAGAAATAAAACTTTCTCAATGGGAACATTTCTCAATGGGCCGTGTTCCCGCGCACTGTGAGACCTCATAGTAATGTTTGTGAATACACACAAGAGGCTAACCGCCTAATACTCAAAGGCTACTCAAACGTTTAAGTCCTAAAGCAGTTTAAGACGTCATTATCTATCATTTTATATATGGCGCGCGTGAGATAAGCAACGCTCACATTTGAGTTGCGTAGTATTCGGCGGTTAAAACCTTAAATTTTGTAACATAAAAAGTAGTGTCCGACCGAAGATTCGGTTTCGGTTTCGGTTTCGGCCAGTTTCGGCTCAAAAATCTAGTTTCGGCACCAGTTTCGGTTTCGGCAGAAAACCCACCGAACCTTTCGGCCGCGCCGAAACTGCGTTCGTGAATTATCGCGCGGCGTCGTTTAGTGTGATTTCTCGCTTTATTGGCCTTTATTAAGCATTGAAGTTCTTTCCGTTGAGTTATTCACTCCGATTTATGAATGATGAGAATTAAGTATGTAAAAGAAAGAGGTTATATTATATTATATTTGATTCACACATTCATCATTTATTTATTACTTACGTTACGGCACATTTGTTTTAGGTTATTGTTGTTGGATGAGGTTTTAAATTACCCAAACAACTACCAGCTATGATTTAGCTGTGTGACCTTCAGACACATAATTTTTTATTGGTAAAATAATTTCCTGTTGTCCGTAAATTTTTGAGAATCGATCTGAACGTGACATACCTATCTACTTAAGTAGAAAATGAAAACGGGGGTTTAATATATTAAAATTACGATTGCCACCCTAAATTATATAAAAATCCCACAAAAACACTAAATTACCAACTGCAATTAAAATTTAAAATGATCTCAATTAATGTTAAATTTAGTCTTAAACATGTTGTGATTATAAACGCAATCGAAATACTCAATTAAAGACGTCCTTTTTTATAATGTAAGTGTTGATTATTGACAAATTTTTGTTCCAAGAAGTGATAACATGATTGTTATTTTGTGTTTATTTTAATCAGAGCAGAGGGCCTACTCTGTTTCAAACGAAAACGAAATTTCGGACGAAATTTGCGTATTTCCTACTACGTTTCTCATTGATTCCGACATTTCTTACGAACGAAAACTGTTTGACGTCTTCATCGTCGTCGAATCTAAACGTCAAACAATTTTCGTTCGTAAGAAATGTCGGAATCAATGAGAAACGTAGTAGGAAATACGCGAATGTCATCCGAAATTTCGGTTTCGTTTGTAAGAGTAGGCCCTCTGAACGTCAAACAATTTTCATTCGTAAGAAATGTCGGAATCAATGAAAAACGTAGTAGGAAATACGCGAATTTCGTCCAAATTTCGTTTTCGTTTGAAACAGAGTAAGCCCTCTGTAATATTAAAAAAAGAGTAATAATAATAATAATATAATATTATTATTAATAATTATATTTTCACATACTTCAATTATTGTTTTTTATTTCATTTAACACATTCTAACATTTCGAACTGTCAATATAAGTAAGCCAAATTTCAGTAAACAAAAGATTTTTAACTTGTCTGAAGAAGGTTCGGTTTCGGTTTCGGTTTCGGCCGAACCTAAAACAGATGCCGAAGATTCGGTTTCGGTTTCGGCAGAAAATCCTGTTTCGGTCGGACACTGATAAAAAGAAACTAATGAAACTAAAAAAATAATAAAAAGAAATTATCACGCCTGTTTCCGCGAAGGGGTAGGCGGAAGTGCTCTGTAGTGCACCCACAGTTCAATACAATTATTTGGCCCCAATAGGACCCTTCATCATCGATATAATTTGGGCTCCAAAGGACCCTTCATCACCGATAGAATTTGGGCCCCAATAGGACATTTCATCAACGATATAATTTGGGCCCCAATATGGTGGGCTACACCGAGCACACTCCCCTCAATGCGAGGTGGATTCGGGCCATAATCCACCAGGCCCAGTGCAGGCTGGCGAATTACACGTCTTCAGAAGACGTGCAGATTTAGCAAATAATTATTATTAAAAGAGATTCGCACATAGTGATGGGATGTTCTCGAGAACATTCTCACCCTCGGAAACTTACTCTGAAACTTACTCGTGAGAATTTTTGAGAATCTTATATTTCGGGTGACGTTATCCTAACTTTCAATCTTAAAAACAATTAAAACCACCATACTTGCATGTTTAATGAGGTTTATGCCAAGTTTAACATGCTTCAGAAGATAAATTCTCGAAAATTCTCACGATTAAGTTTCCGAAGGTGAGAATGTTCTCGAGAACATCCCATCACTATTCGCACATGAAATACAAAAATTACCGAAGTGTCAGCCAAGGTACTTACTAGGTACGTTACTTAGCAATAAAAATCAACTCTTATAACTAAGGCTCGTTTTATAAATGCATCTCTAAAGTTGATATCGATCTTAAGATGCTGTATTCGACAGATGTTCCATACATTAAACGTCAAAACTGCATCTTAAGATCGATCTCAACTTTGAATACGATCCTAAATTAGTTAACAAATCAACGAAATACTTATCCTATTGTGGCCTCTACAGAGGGTATAAAGTATCTTATACTAAAACCCAGTTAATAAGCAAGTTGTGGAGGAAACCTTTGCCCAGCAGTGGGATAGTGTGGGTTAGAAAAAAATAGTTAGTTTAGTAGGTTAGTATGGGTAACACTTACAAACAATATAACAGCACCAAAAGTCCTTATCGTAAGGTATAATACTCAGATCGTTCGTGGCTATTAAATATGATTTACATCCACCGAAATCTTTTCTATCCAACTGTCTTACTTCAATACATAAGTTCCATGGAAATATGAACTACTAATTATTGTCAAGACACTTCAATTTCTATTACCGTATTATACAGGGTTATTGGTAAAACACTAACAACCTGGGACTGTATTATTATAACATCATAAACAACAACTTTTGTTCTATGACTTTTTACAAAACATAATACATTTAACAAAAAATCACGCTCTATAAAGTATGAAACAAGAAAATATTCTCATCTAGGTGATGACCGTGGTCCGTGGTCATATGCCTCTTTGCCAAGGACCTAAACGGCCTGTTTTGTAATAAGTCATAGAACAAAATTTGTTGTTTATGACGTAATACTACCCTTAGTAGCTGTAACCCTGTATATGAGCTCCGGTCAATGTAAATCAAAAGTAAAAGTCAAAATATTTTTATTCATGTAAGCTAAAGGAAGCACTTAAAGTCAACATATTTTTTTTTGTGTTACCACCAATAGAAGATCCGGCAAGAAACTCAATGATTACTCTTTTCAAAAGAAAAAAAATGTCTACATTTTCGAAGCAGCAACGCAATGTGAGCGGGCGTTGTCGCTCGAAAATACAGTAGCTCAATATTATAAAACTTACAGATTTAATTATTTAAATATAAATTAAGTCTAGTAAGCGGATATGAGATCTTACAAAATAAATTTCACTTACAACTCCTTAACTATGTTAATCGAATAAATCTGATTTACAACTCTTAAACTATGTTATATAGGTATCGATTTTAATCGACCAACTTAAAAAACAGTCTTTTCATATACATTTGTTACAAAAATAACATTAACAAAATATGGCATTTATAAAACTTAATTAACTCTTAGATTAGGTATTTTATATTTAAGGCCCTTCGACCACGACGCGACTCAAACGCAACTTGTTAGTAACTAATCACACGCGATTCGACATGCTATACTGGTCGCGCGCAACTGGTTACGAGAAACTGTGCTGAGGTTTTTTAACATGTACATAGCTTACAGCATTAGACTTAGTACATTAATTTCCAATAGAATATAGTTGCCGATATCATTACTAAGTATGAGTACATAGTGAACGTACATTAATAAACGATATACGTATAGTAGGCGACAGGTTCGGAAGTCCTTTTTCTAGTAATGTGGCAAAACGTACCAGTAGTTTTATCGTTTTTCCAATGTAACAAAATAAGATTAAAATTGATTAATCATTTTATACTAATATTTTATTCATATTTACTCACAGGGTAATTATAATAATTGTTTTTCCGTTCAATGTCACAATTTTTTATACTTTTCTGGCTAGTTGTCGTGTTTGAGAATGAATTATTGGTTTTTCTGTTTTAATACGACGACGCGTCGTTACGAGGAAACGACCTAAACCATTTTAATACACCGCAACAAAGAACAATGTGAGCGAGATCGAAATCGATAACTATCGATAGCGATAATGCATACTCGTGCAGCGCTAAGGCCAGGGTCGCGTGGGCCATGCGCGAGTGAGGGGGTGTCACCTCGCCCGCGCCTCAGCTCATACCCCGAAGGACTTCCGGACCTGTCGCCTACTATACATATTGGACGTTAAACGTACATCATATCCTACTATGATCGGTTGCTATTTATAATGGTGGCGCCGCTGCAGAGTATCACACTTAAAACACTTGCAAAATGTCGCGTATTTGAGTGATAGTTTTTTTGTTTTATTTGCTGGATCTCGGGGAGTTACTAACCGGTTGCGTTCCTTTTGAGTAGCGTCGCGGACGATTTAGAGCCGGGCCCCACTTGTGCGCTGCGCTGCGTCGTCGCAACGGATCAAAGTGTCAGCGGGCGAGAGACGAAGCGGGGGAGGGTGATGTGCCAGTACAAAACCTTGCGACGAAACAGCGCAGCGCGCAAGTGGGGCCTCCCCTTACGCGTGAGCAGCGTTACTAAATAGTTTCTTACTTAGATTACTAACCGGTTGCGTTCCTTTTGAGTCGCGCCGTTGCCGGCCTAAGTGTTATTCCACCGTGACTATCTATTTTTTTAATAATTTTTACATACCCAATGGGTTCGTATGGCGCAGTCCGCACAATATGGCTATCCCCAAGTACCTGAGCACAAAAAATTGAACATTTTAAAACCCCGGTTGCATCTTAAGCCTATTTCCAACCATCATCTAAAAGTCGCCGAAACTATCAAATAAAATAATCCTTAATTGATGGAATCAGGCGTAACTTTGCGGAAATCCATTGTTAAACAATTATAGAGAGGAATTATTTATCTATAATTGTTTAAAAGAATCCTTATTAAGATAAAAATCCAATATCCCCATTTCCGTAGCGTCGGGGGTTTAAAATATCCAATTTTAACTAATCAATCAATCAAATCATCAAATCTAATCACCTTGTCAATTGTCATGACAATAAGAAACGTCATTGCACAAAAAGTCGCTGAAACGTTAAAACAACACTGCTATAAGAGGTTGCCCCTGGTTTCAATTCATTTGTCAACTATAGTCTGATTTTTAATTAGACGAAGTAAACTGACAGGTGCTAATGTCACTTTTCGATATAAATAGAACAAATAAGGTTCAAATTCATAGAACAGTGACATTTTTAGCTGTCAGTTTGCTTCGTCTAATAAAAAATCAGACTATAAGTATAGTTTAACTTTGACACAACTAACAATATTTTAGAGTTCAACACAAACCAGTCAAAACGTTTTGTGTCAACCTCAGTCAAATCTTACAAACATTACCATTTTATACTATTAGTAAGATTTGTGTTGCATATCAATTTGCAACCTATAGATCGCATCTCAGTCGCGTAGCATGTGAATCCTACCGTGAGAAATAAATAATTTAAAAAATTAAAAACACGACTGCCCTGCCAAAAAACGAACTAAAAAGTATAAAACAAGTGCAGTGTCATTGCAGTCGGGGGACCGTTCTGTGGAACATATTTAATCTAAGAGGGCCCCCGACTGCAATGACACTGCACTTGTTTTATACTTTTTAGTTCGTTTTTTGGCAGAGCAGTCGTGTTTTTAATTTTTTAAATTATTTATTTTTATTTTATGCATTTTAGTGACAGCAGCCAAAAATGATATATTTGTTTTGCATGTACACCCTACCTATGTTAAATTATGCCTATAAATTCTACAGTTTTGGACTGTGCTCATCAAGGCCTTCAATTTGATACCCATATTGTAATAATGGAAGAAAAAAATTTTTTTTTCACATCTTAAAGTTGAGCCATAATGCCGTCATATTGATTTTTTTCAAAAATAATATACCCAGTGTTACCCGGAATGATGTAAGGATTCTAACGATACCCCATACATCGAAATCCGTTCAGGCATTTATAAGTTATGGTGGAATAAAGAATCTCACATACAAACATACATACATACATGAACCCTAAACACATGTACACTCTTTTTTTTTTGGGCAGTCGTGTAAAAAGCCTTAGAACTAATGTTCTTGTTCAAAACTATGACAGTTACGAAGTTTGTCCCTACTATAGTCGGTCCAAGCGCTCGTGTCACGCGGGGCCATAAAACGTGGGAACAGAGTAAAGTGGGCATTACATTATCCAATTTGCAGAGCGCTTAACTAGTGCTGCAGTGCGAGATGCCCATACGATCGTACTAGATTGGATCACTATCTGCATTTAAACCATCCAATTTTAGCACACTAGCTCACCCAGCTCTGAAAATTGGATATTGTAATGCTCACTTAAGGCCCCGCTTCCCGGCCGAGCGTTTTGGCCGTCTGGATTGGTCGAGAGCGTACAAACCCCGCCCACTTTTGTTGCGAAAATATCGAAAATCATTCATTGTGACGTGAAAAACTATTGCATCACCAAAATCGAACTTTTTTTTTTAGGTATTATCTTTCTCCATCTTTTGGTGAAATAATAATTAAAAATTCTAAGCCGTTTAGGAGATAGAAATTTTAAGATGAGCAGATGAACAGCTTCACATAGTAAAAGAGCATGTAGCACTTTTTTCCTGCTTATTTTTTAAAGATGAGGGTTCAATAAACACGGTGATATTTTTTTCAATATTTTTACCCCACTCGTCTAAGAGGAGATAGCCTCCAAACATGCCTCGTTAGGTGCCTATACAGTCTTAAGGCATATTGCGCGCTTCCTTGCAAAGTGCACCAGAAAAAAAGGAAGATCTTCCAGCCATTCGGATGGTATGCCTGGCGACGCCGGCCGTCCCCAATGGTTGTAGTCGGGGTCCTCTATATATAGCGACTAGCTTTTCCCCGCGACTTCGTCCGCGTAAAATTTAAATTAAATAAATCGGATCTCTGATACCGGATCCCGGAACCCGTATCTCGGATCCCATTTCCCGTTTTTATCGGATCCAGTTTCCCATTTTTACCGGATCCCGTATCCCGTTTGCCGGATCCCGTATCCTGTTTGCCGGATCTCGTATCCAGGATCCCGTATCCGGGATATCCCGGCTCCCGTATTCCGTGTCCCGTATAAAAATAAACCTCCACACGAATTTTCATCATCCTAACTTCAGAAATAACGAACTTCCATTAAAAAATTCATCCCTTATTTTTTTAATTCGTAATATCTTTTGAATGGAATGTCCGATTTAAATCATTCAAATCTAAAGGTATTAAAATAGTCTCAAATACTAAATGCTTTATTTGGATAACGATTAATACTAAGGTATGGATAACATGGTCTGATTTTGGTCGGAATTTCTATCAACTTTTAAAATGTAAAAATGTGGTTATAGTAACGTAACTACAATAGTTGGACATATGGTATCGTGAAGTTTTTTGTAGATATTAATATGTTCTATAATATTGTAGATCATTTTTTCATTCTATCATCAATAGTTTCCGTAGCGCATGCGATGAAAGACATCTTATGGCAATTTTTTTTACACCTTGGGTTACATTATTGAATTTTTAGTAGGGATCTCTAATTTATTCTAGTAATAAATATAGCCTATGTTACTCAGGGATAATGTAGCATTCTAATGGTGAAATAATTTTTGACATCGGACATCTTCTAGTAGTTTTTGAGTTTATTCATTACAAACATCCAAAAATACTAATCTTTTCTCTTTATAATATTATTATTAAGTGTAGATGTGCGTCGTGAATCTTGATATCGTGATTCAGGATTTCTATGCGTGCACTCAGTGCCATCTGTTGGCGTCGTGTATGTATAGTATGTAGCGTGTGAGGTGGCTACACACTTACTTATGGGCGGCCGTATAGACACATAACTACACCCTCCGTTCCCATGGTTTATGGCCCGCGTACCACAAGCGCTTGGACAAACTATAGGCATCTACATATGAAGACGTACACACAGACATACGTATATGTGTAATACTAACTGTGCCCCGCGACTTCGTCCGAGTAGCAATTAATGTGTAAGATTAGCCTATGTCTTATTCCAGAGCCTACACTATCTACGTTTCCAATTCCATTAAAATCGGTTTAGTAGTTATGGAGATACGTGGTAACAAACATTCACACACACACACATTCGCATTTATAATATTAGTAGGAAGTAGGATTATTTCGAACTTTTAAACACTCTGTATCTATGAAAACTTGTAAGCAAAGTTATGGTCGTCTTGAAAGTCTTCATCGCTATCGCTTTCTAAACCATCATAATCCGTCTTAATAATATCTTTTATGTTATTCTGAACGGATTCCTCATCCGAGGACGTATCAATACCATCCACATCATACACTATCCACTTGTAAACCTCCGCTTCTTTGGTCAACGTCAACCAATTTCGCTTCATAATCTTAGATAGATTCACCAGTATATATTGGCCTCTGTTAGAATGAGATGAACTATCACAATCGATGCCTCCGTACAGGTCAAACTCGAAGCCGTAACTAACATCGTTGGAAATACAAGAGAATTTTATGAATCTCTCCTTAATAATCATCTGATACGTTTCAACACCTATCAATTGTATTTTAATAGTCACGTTAGTTTTACTTTGTCTCCAACACACTTTCGGTTTTCTCAACTGCACGGGTTGTATATTCTCGGATTTAACGCAAGACGAAACCGAAGATAGGTCGTCGGAATCTAAAGAACCTGACTGCGGAGGCGGTAGCATTTTGAACTTAGAGACTTTAGTGGGCTCTGGCAATGCTTTAAGTTCTGTTGTAGGCTCATTTATATTTGATACTTTGACATCTTTAGTAGGAGAACTTGGAATTGATACTTGGACTTGATTTACGTCTTTAGGCGAGCTAGAACTTGATACTTTATTAGGAGAAACTGTACTTGATACTTTATTTACATCTTTAGTAGTAGTTAGACTTGGCACTTTTGCTTGTTTAGGAGCTGTTGAGTCTGTAGCGGGCCCTTCAGAGGGTGTGACTTGAAACATAGGCATGAACTGTTCAGACATATTCATGTCCCATGACTTAGAGCTATCGGTATCAGAGTCCACGAGAGGTACAGATCTGAACGGGGTTTTCAAAAGTACATCTTCAATTGGAGTTATTTTACCGCTGTCATTCGATTGTGTTACTTCGATGTCTGTATCGTCATCAGAAACTACCGGCTCGGCTCTTTTGAAGTTAACTTGGTCTAAGCAATCTATATCGCTGTCCTCTCTCGCTAAATTCAAATCAATCATTAATTTATTGATTATAACATCCTTAACAGTGTACGTATCTATAAGCGCGATGCTGTACTTGTGGCCTTCGGTGGATTCAGCTTTTTCTTTAGTAAAGTATTTCGCGAAGAGGTATTTCAATCCGCCGGTAGCGTTGAAACAGGCGTCGACAAACCAATTTGTACTGAATTCAGTCCAGTCGTGCCCCACTGGTTGAACACCAGCCAATCTACACTCAATCGCTTGGAAGGGCAACTGCGTGATAAATCTTTCCGTAATCGATAGCAGATCTTTAGTGTAAACCTCTTTTAAATCCCCCTGATCCACAAAGAAACATTCCACTTTTTTATCGTCGATAATATTGTCTATTCTCGCTCTTTCGTACGTATCATCGTCTGGAAACTTAGCAAGTACAATATCGCCTACATTTATATCATCTAAAGTTTCAGGGGAGTCGGCTACGTATTTCTTTATATCGCTTAGCAATACATTGATGCAATCGCGGAATTTTATTAATCTTATGTAAAATTTCCCCGGGCTGTCCGCGTATGCATAAAACACAGACGTGAAATCATCGCTGTCGATATACGCCCACCTTCCTTTAGGCAGCGCTTTAATAGGTTTTGGAATTTCAATCATTTTGACATGTTTTACATCATCTACTTCATCACAGAGCTTTCGCAATGTCGGTATGTGATCTGGATTAGGTATAGCGTGGCCATCCAGTAGTAGTTTCTTGAAATCATCTTTGACTACTACCTCGTTTAGAGATGATAAGTCTTGGCATGCCTCTAAAGTATCTACAAACACAACGTTTCCTATCGCGAGAACTACTTGACCTCTTATATACAAATCTTTGTCACCATCAGTCTTTTTCTTTAGTGTATTTTTCGCTAGTTCCGAGAACGTAACATCCCTATCCTCCGGTTGAACGTTAGATAGTATAACACGAACAACGTGTGTCTCTATATTCTTCAATTCATCCGGTAAATAATAAAGATGTATAGACCTCGTCCGTTCATATTTCTCTTCGTCTATAAGTTTTATTAACACAAGTTCTGGAATGCCTTTAGGCGTATGAGTGAGAACTTTCATAATTATGCATCTCTCAAATAAATTCTCCTTCAAAGCCACCGCGCATAAGTCGCCTACCGCTGGATTACCGTGAGGTATCCTACTAATCTCCTTACTATAATACAGACCCATTTTCAAAGATAGCAAACTGAAATTTTGAGGGTATTTTTTCGTTTCATTTTGAGTTATATTCGCGAGTAACCTCACTGAGTAGGAAACAGCTGTATGATAATGCAGAATTTTGAAAGTTATTTTACCGTTCATGGGCATCCAATCCTTAGGAGTATCATACTCCTTGAAAATACCGTGTCTCTCGTTGCAATTCCAAAAGTCAGGACATTTACCGGATGAGAGGAGATTACCACAAATCGGAACAAGCGCTTCAGCTTTATTTACATCTTTTTCAACCAAAACCTTTTGACTAATATTGTCTAACACTGGAGGAACATCTTCAGTACATCTTCGTATGAAATCTAATATCTTGGGCAACTGTTCCGTATTACTATCATCGAGCAAGATTTTAATTTTGACATTGCCGTCATCGCTTTTAAATATCGACGGATAATGATCGTTTAAAACTGAAAATCTCTTACCAAACATTGAAAATAGTTCGGGCAAAGAGTAATGGACTAAATAGTGAGCGTCCGTTACATTTAAATGTGTTAAATTACCATCACAACATACCAGAATAGGACCCGAAACAGGTTCTTCGTATTCTGCCAAAGCTATATCCAATTTATACAGGTCGTGTACTGTCATAGTATTATCACACGCGAAAACAACATACTTAAGCTTAGTCAGAGCTTTTTCTAACTCATTAACTTCAGCATTCGAACGACAAACTATCACAGTTTTCTTAGATCGATCGATATTTTTCAAGAAATCAATAACAGCAGTTAATTTATTCTCGATCTTAACGAAATTGACTGAGGTGCTAGCTTTAGAATATAGAACGCATTCTTGAAATGCGCTGAAACAAATAACCGAATCAGGCGCCTTCCTAGCTAACGACGACATAATATCACACCAATTTCTCGATACAACAACATGTTGAACTTTCCACTCTTTATTCGCGCGCGCTTTCAACATTTCCTTTATTTTCAAAAGCACGAATTTAATCTCATGAGGATATATCTCAGAAAGTCTCTCGCAATCCTCCAAAACAAGAGTCCAAAGGTTCCGCAAGTCCACACCGAAATCTTTTTGGATCAAACGGACCAACGGACAAGGGGTGCAAATGAGAAGGTCACAGCCGTTTAAAAGCGTCGTTGCAATCGCCATTTCATCCATGCCAGCATAACACGCGAATATTTTAACATCATGCAAAAACATTTTGCAAATTTTCTCGACATCCGATACGGATTTAGATGTCGCGCATACTATTATACAGGACGGACCGAATTTTTCTGATTTGCTCCTATTGTCAGCGATTAAACGGCACACCGCAGGCAGATACCCCATGGTCTTACCACTATTCGGAGGGCTGATTAGGAAGAAGCTATGTCCCCGGAGTATTGTATGCCAAGATATAGTCTGAGACCTCATAGGACTAGTTATAGACATGTTTTTAAGAACAATATGGATGTCAGACCCGAAAGGAATATCCCTTAAATTGCAGTATGCCTGAATTCGATTGCTCTTCTTACAATGCACCATTAATATTGGACTTACAAGTTTATCAACAAAAACCGAGCAACTGCCATCTACGTTCTTGAAAGGGTTAACAGAATTTGCAACCTTAGCATCTATAACATCATTAGTAGTATCAACAACAGTTTGGGTGTTAGTATGTTTCAAATTTAATGCATCAATCAAATCTGAAATGCTTTCATCGTCTGAATCTAGGTCGCTTTTTAGATTGGAACCGTTCAAACCTGCACTTGACTCCGGTGTTGATAGCTTCTCTTGTAGGAACTGCAGTTTGCGTTGTATGGAAAAGCTTGGGGGTTGCTTAACGGACGTTTCACTCTCACTTGGGCTCACATATGGACGAGGTTCCGGTAATTTCAATTGTTTACTGGTTACCTCAGTCATTTTCTTCATATCAGTATTTTTTAGTGGATTAGGTGATACTGATTGAGTTTTCACATTACTGGGTCTTTTAGGATCAGTAAAATGCCTTTTTTCATTCTTCTTTGTTTCATATGTCGGAGTTTCCGATCGCTCTTTCAAATTATTTTTACTGGTCCATTCTTCATCATCAGCCAATTTCTTTTGTTCACATATGTATGGAATGTTTGGTTTTATTTGTGCTTTAGGTTGTTCATCGTCGACTTGGTCTTTTAAAGAGAATGTTTTAATGATGAATTTGTTGGGGTTGAGGCCCGGCGGTCCGATCGCGATGCGTTTCATCTCATATTCTTTCTTCTTCGATGGTGTTTTAGCTGGATGAAAAGAAAATGCTTTAGTAATTGCCTTCAACTGACATATTAACCGTGTAACTTGTGGATTTCGAGGCTGGCAACTATCTAATGGGTGGTATTACACTGTAAGTAATAAAGCACCATGCATATTGTCATATTTCTTATTGGTGGGAGAGCTAAGCTGTAGCCAATTGACTGCAGCTCATATACGGTCGGGCTCGAGCGGGGTAATACCACCCTTTCTCAGAAGATCGGCGCAAAGTAGCTATTACAGCTGCTTTTCGTACCAGTGCAGTGGGTAGCAATGATAGCCGGAATGCAGTCATTATAACCTAATGAAATAATATTGTTTACCTTTTTTACTATGATTTTTCTGTATATTTTCTTCGGCGGCAATGTGGTCATCTACTTCAAAATCACTATCAAATGACTTAGACATACGTTCAGACTTTTCAACAACTTTTTCAGGCACAATCGCCTCTGGTGAGCGCTTATATTCCGGCATAAATTTATTCTCTTCAATAAAACTTAATTTCTTATTCAGTCCACTCTGATTGGACGTAGTCCTAGACCGTAAACTGCACCCTCTGCCCGCAGACGTCTCGTCAACATCTTTGCATAACTCTAAATCTTTTAACTTGTTCTGTAATAACAAAGACTCCTTAACGCCAACTCTTCTAGACGCAACAGAGTTCTCCAAACTCACACTCATTCGGAATACTGAGGTCTGTTCTTTTAACGATTTCAACCAAATTTCCTTTGGCACGTCTTGCGGTTGGTGACCCTCCAGCTTTTTAACAACTTGTATTGTGGTGGCATAGTTTAGTTTTGTTTTGACCCCGCCTGCGTAGAGGGTCTGGTGGAACCTGGGTTCGTCGTGCATCGCAAACTTCGTAGTGATGAGCTCTTCGAGCACACTAAACTCTTTACCTTCGTCTGTTCTGATGATGATATCACCGAATTTTTGAGTGTTGTCATCAAATATGGAGGTACTGCCAAAGAAAATCAAATTTGATAATAACACGAAAATAAAACGCAGCCACTAAAAGCCCAGGATAGGGACCTGTAGAGACGGAAGAACTATACCCAGCAGTAGGACATTTAACAAAAAAAAAAAGGACTATGGACTGGTCCCGACCAAGTGACACCCAGACTAGGAAAAATTACGAAAAGGCTGTTTCAGATTATACGAATAGATATGAAATGGTGATTTGTTTCTGGCAGGAATCGAATATTTAACCCGATGCAGTGAGCCCAATAGCCTACCCTCAAACTACTACTCCGAGCAAGTAGGAGAATGAAAGGAGAGTATGTATAGCACAAGGAATTTATAAGTTATGTCTATATTATAGTATAAACCAACCAAACATTGGAGTCCGTAATAGTAAATTTATATCAAAATAATTCACCTTTACCCTTACAGGGAACACAGGTGTGATGGTGATTGTGTTTTATAGGTAGATATTCGTCATGCCAGCCAAAAGACGTCCACTGCTGGACATAGACCTCTCCCAAGGTGTTCCACAACGCCCGGTCCTGTGCCACTTGCATCCAGTTTCCCGCGACCTTCACTAGGTCGTCGGTCCACCTTGTGGGGGGCTACCCACGCAGCGTCTTCCGGTACGTGGTCGCCACTCAAGAAACTTTCTGCCCCATCGTCCACTTCTTTGTGGGTAGATATTACGGCTAGCAAATTGTAAAAGAATCTTACCGTCTATCTATGAAAGTGGGGCGAAACCAAACTTCATCAGCGTTGTCCAACAAGTTGGCCATAGCGTTGGTGGCCGCAGGGACCCAGTCTCCGCATCGCTTCATCGTTAGCACGACATCAGGCCCTTGCGAAAACTGCATATCCGCGTTCATCGGCAAAACACCATAAATGCCTATCTGTTCGAAATGGATTCTGCCTTCTTTCCCGCGTTCAACCACCTCCACCCATATCAAGTGAGGATTTAGATAGTGGAGGACCTCGATTTTATAACAATCGGGCCCCATGGTAGCGCAAACGCGTATTATCAGCAGAAATATTTCACTTAAAAAAAACTCAAGTCAATTTTTTGGCCGAGTCTATTTTGAAGATGGATTTAGGCCAGCCACACATGATCTGTTTGTAGCCGGCCTTATACGGTGGCCAGTGTTGCCAGATGACTATGTGAATTTCCACCCAGTATTTTCGAAATCCCCCCGAAAATAAAAAATAAAACCAAAACAGTTACAAAATTTAAAGGCGAGATACAAAAACAATTTTTTCTTCAAGTTCATTAGTTTCAACTATTTGTAAACAAATATTTTCCTCATTTTTTCATTTTTACCGAATTTATTTAACATCTACCTCTTATTTTTCTAGAATGGCATACATTGTGAATTGGTGATTTTTTAAAATTTAATTTTCGGGCGGGCGGGCCATTCTGGCCTACAACGAGGGATATATCAGTCCATATATTGTGCGGGTATGCCCACCGGGTACCCATCGGATGAGATCCACTAGGCGTGCAACAGCTGCTGCTGGGTAGTGGGTACCCGCCAGGCAGATGAGAGCCGGCTCTCAATGTATGAGGGTATGTCTTAAACCTAAATAAACACTAGACAGCTAACTGCTGCACAAAAAACGAGCCGAGTGAGAGGCCTATTGTCGTACAGTGTTTCTTTCTACTAGGGTGTCCACACAATAATACAATTATGACTGTACAAATAAAATAAACGTTTTAAACAATGGATAAATACATAAATATCTTCAGACTAATACACCAACTGTATGGTCCCAAACTAAGCCCAATGGACTGGAAGCGTTCCCAAACCAGAGCAAATTACGGAAAGGCCATTTCCGGAATTCGCCCCGACGGGAATCATCAAATACGCAACCAACCGGTGCAATGAGCCTAGCGGCCTACGCTCAAACCACTACGCCAAGTGGACGACAAATTCATGTGGTTTTATGGTCAACCTAGCTTGGCAACTCTGAGTGAAAAGGACACGATCCCACATTGGACCTCTCGCTCGGCTCGTTTCCTATCTACAGAATTGTCAAGGTATAATAGACCTTAAGCAAGGTTAATGAAGTGGAATTTCTCTTTAACCAAAAATTCAAATAATTTATCCTGTAATATAGGTCTATGGGGTATGTTTATAATGCCAATCGGGAAAACGTTGTTTTTGGTATGATCTGTTTACAAAGAGCGACTACTCACGGTGCAATTTCTTTAAGCCGTTGATTCAACTTGAGTTGAATAGACAGGTTTCGCGGTGCAGAGGCAAATTGACGTCTACTTTCTTCTACTACTAGGTACTACTACTACTTGAACAGATTGAATCGACGGATTGAATATGAAATTGCATCGTGAGTAGCCACCTTACCTACCTATAATTAAGTTCAAGTATCAAAATTATTTTTAGCGTATCCAGATTCCAGACTAGGTATGCTCGTACAAATGTCTCGAAAATAAACGCACTCACTCGCTTCTTACCCTTAATCCTAAGTCTAGGTAAATTCCCTTAGCTGGCAACCCCATAATAATTTCTCATCGTGAAGTTGTCAAAAAATGTAAACATTAACACGTGGTCAATAAACGTCAATCTTCAAAATAGATCGATTTTCTATCGTGGTTGCTACGGACGCCATAAATCAATCTTGAGAATAAACAAATAACCTATAAACGAATCTTCGAAATAAATCCTTCGCAATTTTTTTGCAAACCGGTACAAAAAACAACATGCAAGCATGAGCTGGGTTGGTTCAGTGTTGCCATATATCGGAGCGAAAAATTTGAACACGAATTACACGAATGTCTGCAAATCTGTACAATTCTGTGAACTTTCGCTCAAAATCTGTAGGAATTCAGTTCTTAACAAAATATGTAAAAAAAGTGTATGTAAAGTTTGCATTAGTTGGAATTTCCGTGTATTCGCACTGGATGAAACATTCGCACAGATTCGCACGAACAAAACATAATGTTGTCTCTATTTAATAACAACAAAAAAATAAATAAGAATAAGTACTTCCAAGGATCTTTTAATAGAGGATAGACAAGTTGAGTTTTTGGTTAAGAAGAAATTCAACTTTATTCTGCTGTCTTAAGGTTTATTATACCTAGACAATTCTTAGTCAGAAAAACGAGCCGAGCGAGAGGCCCCAGTTGGGACCGTGTCCCTCTCATTTCGAGTTGCCATTAGCTTTTTGAGAAAAAAAACCCCCAAAACACTTTTTACTCATTTGAAATTTAAATTTGAATTTTTTTTTATTTAAATTATCATTTTATACAAAAAGATAAATAGGTACTCTTTCAATAACTTCACCACAAAACGATATCGAACTATTTATTACTGAAAATAAGTAGGTATTGATGATCATCCGTGTTTATTCCGGGCTAGATTGGCTAGAGTACTTTAAAAAAAACTCTTAATATGGGAAAACGGTAACTTAACTCATTGTGTTTTTGAAAAAAAACGGGTTAAATATTTTCTTGGCAACCCGAAGTTGATTGTCAGTCAACTGATTGATTGATTTTGTCAAAAACTGACAAGTCGACAATGATTTCGTGGCGAAAAACAAATTGTGGCTTAAAATATTAAATAATTCGATTAATTAATGTTATTTGTAGTGTACAAGCAACAAAATTAACAGGTTAGTACTATATTTATCTCGACATTCAGTAAAAGCCAATAAAACAGCGCTAATATTCGAGTTAATACAAAAACTCTGTAGTACACTAGTTCGCGTATGTTTATGAAGATTTCCAGCGTTTTGTTATTTAATTACACGTTTAATATTAGTTTTTATGGCAGACAAATTGCGTTTAATGGTTTTACAACGCACGGAACACGCATATTCCTTGTACTTTTTCCGTCCGATTGTGATTTTATTTCCTTATATATTAGGCTTTATTTTATATTTTTCCTATTCTCTCCTGTCCTATATTTTATAAATTAAATGTTCATTAAGTTGAAGTTTCTTATTTTCATCCATAGGCCAAAGATACACAATGATCAAAACAAGCTTTATAGCAAACATTAAAATCCTAGCACTTACCACATTATCAACGTTCAAACTGTCAGACAAGCATTATAAAAATGGCAGTTTCAGTGTCCTAAAAGTCTCCAAAAAATCTTAATTTTAGATTTTGTTCTGCGGCTTGATCCTTCAATAGTTATAACGTGATGATACACACTATGTCCCATGCTACACAGAAGTCAAATAGAAGAAATATAAAAACACTTGTATTAGATTAAAGAGACCTTTAAATAGACAAAAGAGAAGGTGTCCAGGAATCAATTTTTGACTTCGACGCTGACAGGCATTGACTCTGGCAGCCCTTAATTAAAGAGCAAGAGCTCAAATGATAGGGGGTTCTGTCTTTGGTTCTTACCATCATTATGTATTATTATTGTGGCACTAATTAACTGACCTTTTACGAAATAAACCCTTAACTATAAACGCAATATGCCTTCGTCATCTCACTTCTCCTCTTCTCCGAGACAGAAGGTATAAAACCATCATAGATAATAATTATAATCACGTTAGCCGTTTAACGTGCCACTCCTGGGCACATGCCTTCCCTCAATATGAGGGTGATTCAGGCCATAATCCACCACGTTGGCCCAGTGCGAGTTGGTGGATTTCACCTCTTTTGAAAATTTGTTAGTATTTCTAAGACATAGGTTTCCTCACAATGTTTTGCTTCACCGTAAGCAAGTGATAATCATATTAAAGTTATGATTAGCACATAGATTTAGAAAAATCCATAGGTGAACTCTTATAACTTTCAGTTTTTTTTTTAAGTTTGTGTTACGGCCCTGGCTACAAGCCCTTTGGAGCCTAACATTAGTATACTTCTTAGTTTTACCAAATTTTACCTTATTTCATTTATTGTATACCTCCAAACCCTATCAGTAAAGTGGCGGATACTTTACTGACAAATTAACAGACTTCTTGGAGGAACCTGATAATCATAACATATACGTCACGACTTATCCCCAATCGGGGGTAATCAGAGGCCTGAATGGCCATACACCACCACATTGTTGAGGTATTAACCAACTCAAAGCCCGCGTTTCACCAGATAGTCAGAACCCAACGTGACAGGTGGTGAACCTTGTCGCCGTGTATACAGGAACTGACTATTACCTAATCCGGAGGGATAGGTAGGTTTCCTCACGATGTTTTCTCTCACCGTCAGCGAACTGTAAATTATGCACATAGATGAATATTCACCCATTGGTGCATGCCCCACCGGGGATCGACGGGACCTTCTGGTTGCTAGCCCAACATGTTCGCTAGGCTACAGTCGCTTCACCAAAAATCATGTTTCACCAATAGAAATGGGTGCTTAAACGAAAAGCCGTTTGAAATGTTCGTTTTTTTACGTAAGCACACAAGCGCGCTTACAAACACAAGCGTATAGCTTTTAAGCAATGACGGCCAGAAAGAGAAAGAACTTCCAAAAATTTACAAAAAGTAGCCTTATTGTTATGAAAATACAGCTCAAGTCAATATTTAATTAAATTGAACCTTATTTCTTTACCCATAAAAAGCAATACATTGATACTAAATTATATTAGATTGACAACCATATTTCTATGAGCATAAGGCTCACTATAAATTTTTCAGCAGATAAGTTTTTGTTATCTAAAAGTTCAACGCACAAAAGCACAAAAAAATTTAGAAAGCAGAAAACTAAGTAAAAAGCAGAAAAGCACTTTTTACAACGACTTTTGAAAACAAGCACAAGGGTTGCAGCGTGCTTTTAATATAAAGCCGTTTATCACATCTTTATTCACCAATATCATAGATTTACTAGATACCGCCCTACTAAGAAAAATCATTTCCAGAAATGAGGCAACTTATTTTCGACGCGGCCTGTCAGTTTCATACAATGGTTGCTGTCAGATGTACTGAAGTACTCAAAAATTTGAGCATTATCAGTTGCCGCATTTTATTAGTGCGCATGCTCCATCTAGTTGGAGCGCCGCGGAAACTAAAATTAATCTATGACCAATATTATAATTTTCAGTACGCCATGGGTGTTGCTATAAGTCGATACACGGAGCTGTCTTCCAATGAGCTGCTGATGAGATTCTGTTCCACAGACGTGATCTGTCCAAACGACCCATTCTGGAACCAACTGTTAGCTTTTAACATCAACCCGCCGAGTTGTTCGTAAGTACCTCCATATCATATACATGTGTGTGTAACTATGTGTAACGTCACGACTTTTATCCCCATTCGGGGGTAGTCAGAGGCTTGAGTGGTCATACACCACCACATTGTGGAGGTATTAACCAACTCAAAGCCCACGTTTCACCAGATAGTCAGAACCCAACGTGACAGGTGGTGAACCTTGTCGCCGTGTATACAGGAACTGACTATTACCTAATCCCGAGGAATAGGTAGGTTTCCTCACGATGTTTTCCCTCACCGTCATCATATACATCATGCCTGTATTTCAAGGGGTAGGCAGAGATTTGTTAGCGCCGCCATATGGCCTGCGCACACTGGCGGACGGCAGGGGAGAGCATTTTAATTTTATCAATAGAATTTAGTACTTATCCAATCGAAATAAGGTGCTCCAGCGTGCTCTTCGGTGCACCGAGAAAACTGCGCCGCGATGCTCCGGGGTCGATCACCGAGCGTTGAAATATATACCTTATTTCGATCGGATCAGTATTAAATTCACTTTATAAAATTAAAATGCTCTCCCCTGCCATCCGCCAATGTGCGCAGGCCAATCGACGGACTGCTTGGAGCAGTCAGGACCGCTTGAAGCTGTCGGCAATGACCGCTTCAGCAGTCCTTGTGTAGTTGTGTTTGTATTTGTACGTGAGTCGCTTCAAGCGTTCCGTGTACGGCGGGTCTTTGCGTACGGCATCAACCGCACGCCGACTGCATTTCAGCTGTTACTGCGAACCACAGAGTAAAGACTAAAGAAAGAGGTGCCCTTATTAGATAAATGTATGAAAAAACGTGGTCATTGTTTTTTCATTTTCATTGTTCTATCTACCGGTAAATAGTTGAACTACTCGCTTCGTTTTATGTCGATGTTAGTACTAGGCCGACCACTCGGCCGAGTTGCTTAGGGCCAGTCCCCTTAGTAATTGGTCCATGCTGCGAACGAACTGCTTGACCGGACCGTGAATGGCGAATGTCCGTCTATGGCGGCACTTAGTGTACGGACATTTCACCAATGAGTCTGATGACCAATCGATCTCTGATGCGTGGAGATTACGAGCACTGTGATTGGCCAATTCACGGTCCGCTCCTCTCCACTCCGCCCAGCTCCGCGTCAGTGGAAACGCAACCTAATATTTTGGTCTCGATTTGGTGGTAAAGCCAAGCTGTAGCCAATTGACTGCAGCTCATATACGGGCTGGCACGACCGGGGTAATACCACCCTTAGTGGGCGAGACTCGTCCACATAAATGGATATTAAATGTTTTTATAGATACCAATGTATGTAACGTCACGACTTTTTATCCCCATTCGGGGGTAGTCAGAGGCTTGAGTGGCCATACACCACCACATTGTGGAGGTATTAACCAACTCAAAGCCCACGTTTCACCAGATAATCAGAACCCAACGTGACAGGTGGTGAACCTTGTCGCCGTGTAACAATGTAAGCACTTAAAATGTTCCGCCCTGTTGATAGATAACTGTTATCATATGTTACAAATGTTTTTAATAACATTTTTAAGTGCCAATTAGAGCCAAAAAATATTAAACAATTAAAATAAATATCGCCAGACTTACACACCAACTGTATGGTCCCAAACTAGGCAATGCTTGTACTATGGGTACCGTACAGTGGACTGGGGGCGATCCCAGTGACACCCAGATCAGGGGAAATTACGAAAAGGCCGTTGCCGAAATTTGCCTCTGGCGGAAATCGAACCCGCAACCACCCGATGTAGTGAGCCGAGCGGCCAACGCTCAAACCACTGCGCCAAGCAGTCGTTTATTTTATTTTATGTTGCTATGAGGTGATAAACAAGCGTACGGCCCGCCTGATGTTAAGCAGTTACCGTAGCATAAAGATGATTTCAATACCAAAGGCATCGCTCGCACGTTTGTGTGGAATGGAGGGAAGGAAGTGGGACTGCTTAACATCGGCCGGGCCGTACGGTTGATTCCCGCCTCAGTGCTATAACAAAAAATGTTTGGCTTCCGGCTATCTCATTCACCGTACGAAACGCAGCTCTAAGGGCCACCGCAGACATGCTACTTTTTGCATCGGCGATCGGCGATTTGGCGACTGCATCCTCTGCGTTCGATCGCAGTATCAAAATCGCGCGATATAGCAACTGGTCGCTTCATTTAGCTTCTAAAAAGCGACTAAATCGTCGATCGCCGATGCTAAAAGTAGCGTGTTTCCGGTGACCCTAATAGTAACTTTACGCCGATCTTCTGTGAGAGGGTGTACTACCCCCAAGAAGCCTCTTCTTCTTCTTATCGTATGGTTAGTAGCCAACCTGGTATCAGAGTCGTTCAAGCCGCCCGAAGGCCTCTGACAAGGCTTAACGACTGCTGCCTAAATGACAACAACCGGGACCGACTTTTAACGTACCCTCCGAAGCACGGAGACGCTCAGTTCAGCTCAGCTCAGTTCGACGGGCCCGTTAGCGTGGTTGGCGCGGAGGCGCCTTTCACGCTGCAGGTCGTAGGTTCGATTCCTACCCGGGACATGCATTTGTGTGCATGAACATGTCTGTATGTCCGGAGTCTGGGTGTATATGTATATTAAGTATGTATTTACAAATAAAAAAAAGTATATGTAATAATATCAGTTATCTGGTTTCCATAGTACAAGCTCTGCTTAGTTTGGGATCAGGTAACCGTGTGTACAATAATGTCCCAGGATATTATTATTATTATTAAATGCCACTAAATGGTCACCCATCTCTGCCTGACCTTGCCGAGCGTCGCTTAACCTCCGATCGTTTACCGATCAGTGATTGCATCTGGCTACGAGCGCCTGCCCAAGCCCCAAGAAGCCTGAATTAGATAGATGCGAGTGGTTTTCATCATTTTTCATTTCATTTCATTTCTAGCCTGTACTGTCCCACTGCAGGGCAAAGGCCTCCCCTCCCTTTTTCCACTTGCTCCGGTCTATGGCTACCCGGGACCAATCCGTCAAGTAGGAGTCCAGCTCATCCCGCCATCTTTTCCTGGGCCTGCCGCGTTGTCCTTACCGATCGTGTGAGAAACTCGATTCTGCGCTCCAAAACACGCATGGCTGACGTAGGCCAATCAGCTGCAAAACTGAAGTGGAACTGGGCGGGTCACATCTGCCGGATGCCGGAAACTTTATGGGCAAAAGCAACCACGCAGTGGATCCCAAACAACGGGTTTTCATCAGCATTGTTTTAATTCCAGCGAAGAACAGTTGATGTTCGATTCCAGTACCGAAGCGCTTCTCCAGAAGTTCCTGCAGAACAACCCTCAGACTGGTAACCTGGGTTCCCTGGTGCAGGTCTTCATCACCAGAGCTACGGAACTCCTGGCTGCACCTAACAGTGACAAGTAAGTTGACTTGCGAGGGTGGTGGGTTCTTGATTACTTTTAGGGTTCCGTAGGGGCCATCCAAGAATGGGCGATGATGTTTTACTTCATAAATTACGTAAGGGCGAGGCCTAGGGATGAGATATACTTGCAAAATTCAATACTAGGGCTTTCAAGTACGAAAATGTAAATGTAACGTCACGACTTTTATCCCCATTCGGGGGTAGTCAAAGGCTTGAGTGGCCATACACCACCACATTGTGGAGGTATTAAGCCAACTCAAAGCCCACGTTTCACCAGATAGTCAGAACCCAACGTGACATGTGGTGAACCTTGTCGCCGTGTATACAGGAACTGACTATTACCTAATCCCGAGGGATAGGTAGGTTTCCTCACGATGTTTTTCCTCACTGTTCTTTGATGTTTTACTTCATAAATTACGTAAGGGCGAGGCCTAGGGATGAGATATACTTGCAAAATTCAATACTAAGGCTTTCAAGTACGAGTATGTAAAAATACCAGGGTCGAAAACCAGGTTTTAAAATACTTGAAAGTATTTATCATACTTGAAAGTTCAGTCGAGCCGCAATAGGTCCCTCGGATAACTTCGGAATACTTCGGGCGCGGCGCGGGCGGCCACCGAGCCCCGAACTATATATACTTCGAAAAATACTTCCATAGAAAATTGATCCATGTTACCATATGAATAAGGAGTACAATCCCATTTACTAAATAATACTCGGAAGTTCAACAAAGTATTTTTTTGTTTACAAATACGATTTTGCTCCTTATTAATATGATAATATGGATCGATTTCTTATGCAAGTATTTTTGATTCTGTTGGCCGTGCCGGACGCTCGGCGCCCGCCCGACTATCGAATCGAATACTTTGATACTTGTAAGTATTTGCGGCCCGTACCAGGGCGCCCTACTTCGAAGCGAAGCCCTGGGGCCCGATTCACGTAACCAAAACCGTAACGACATTGCAGCGATATAGTCGTTGACAGCCTTTTCTTGTTACGAAAAGTCTATCAGCGACTATATCGCTGAGATGTCGTTACGGTTTTGGTTACGTGAATCGGGCTACTGGTTTTAAAACCTGGTAGCGTAAATACGTCTCATCCCTAGCGAGGCCCTACTAGCGCGTTCCGTTGCGTTGTCGCAACGGATCGAAGAGTCGATGGGCGAGAGACGAAGCGGGGGAGGGTGATGCGCCAGTACAAAATCTTGCGACGACGCAACGCAACGCGCTAATGGGGCCTCACCCTTACGCATGACTTTTTATTTCTTATGAATTCAGTCTAATATTGTTTAAAAGGTCTTTACCATTATTTCGGTAAAGATTTCACATAGTATTTGTGAGCCATTGTGGAGAGAATTTACAATTTGGTTTGAAAACAACATAATAATATGTTTAAGTTATTTTCTTCAAAGTTTGATAATATTAATAAAATAAAATAAATTAATATGACGATCTGAGGCTTAAGTAGTATATTTATTATATGGCAATAATCGTGCTAAATGGGACTTACGGCCGAATACTCAAAGGCTACTTAAATATTTAACTCCCTCTTAGGGGCCATCCATTAATTACGTCACACGTAAAGGGGGGGGAGGGGGTCGACGAAATGTGACAAGGGGGTGGGAGGGGTCCAAAGTTTTGTGACGTCACGTTTAAAAATCTAATATATATAAGTATTAAAATCGAAATTTGGATTTTTACGAAAATTTTTGAAAATTTCTGAATGTTATAAAAAATATGTGACGTCACACAGGGAGGGGGGGGTCTCGCAAATGTGACCAGCTGTGACAAGGGGAGGGAGGGGTCTAAAAATCATGAAATTCGTGTAACGTAATTAATGGATGGCCCCTTAGCAGTTTGAGACGTCGTTAACTGTCATTTTTTGTATGGCGCGTCAAAGTTAATCAACTCTCAAATTTAAGTTGCGTACGAGTATTCAGCCGTAGGCTTGTTATTAATAAATGCATCTCAAAGTTGAGATCGATCTTAAGATACTGTTTTTCACAGATGTTCCATACATTAAACGTCAAAACTGCATCTTAAGATCGATCTCAACTTTGAGATGCATTTATTAACGAGCCTCAAACATTTGAGTAGCCTTGGAGGTAAGCCGTTAAGCCCTTAACCTGGGCTGCTCTAATGTCCGTAGATATATGATATCATTTTTGATGATATTAAGCGGGCAGTAACTGCATTATTTTGGGGAGATATATCGCTATGTGACGGTGAGGGAAAACATCGTGAGGAAACCTACCTATCCCTCGGGATTAGGTAATAGTCAGTTCCTGTATACACGGCGACAAGGTTCACCACCTGTCACGTTGGGTTCTAACTATCTGGTGAAACGTGGGCTTTGAGTTGGTTAATACCTCCACAATGTGATGGTGTATGGCCACACAAGCCTCTGACTACACCCGAATGGGGATAATAGTCGTGACGTTATATTTATTTATTTTATTTATCGCTATGTCCAACAGTCGAAGTCGCCAAGATGGATGGGTGTGTGCAGGTACTTTGTCTTGTTTCACCATCTGTAACGAAAGGGTAACATGGAAATATGATAATAATATGATGATAGTGGAAAGCGTAGCGTGGGTAGGCCTCCCACAAGGTGGACCGACGACCTGGTGGAGGTGCGGGAATCCACTGGATGCGGGCAGCGCAAGACCGGGCATTGTGGCGAACCTTGGGGGAGGCCTATGTCCAGCAGTGGACGTCTTTCGGCTGAGATGATGATGATGGCTTCAATTTTATTTACGGACACCGCAGACGTGCTGCTTTTTGCATCGGCGATCGGCGATTTTGCGACTGTATAGATGCTGAAATGAAATGAAATGAAAAATGTTTATTCAACACAGCACAAAAAAGTAAGTTTAAAAACTAAAACCCGACTACTGAAAAATCGCGCTCTAAAAAGTATGAAACAAGAAAATATTCTCATCTAGAGGATAGCCGTGGTCCGTGTAGGTCCCTTAGGGCCAAATGGCATATGAACACGGACCACGGCTATCCTCTAGATGAGAATATTTTCTTGTTTCATACTTTTTAGAGCGCGATTTTTCAGTAGTCGGGTTTTAGTTTTTAAACTTACTTTTTATTTAATTATTTTGGAGTTATAGGTAACAATATATATATATATATTTGAAATGTGCTCATCAAGCTCTTTCATTTGATACCCCACACGGTTTTATTAAAAAATGTTTTTTTTTTAGTTCATGACATTATGTCCTCTAGAGGGCGCTATATGCAATTTTATGTGAGGTCACATAGCCTATAACCAGCGCGCCATTAAGCAGCTTCTAACGATACCTCATTTATCAAATTACGACAAGTAGTTTGGAAGTTAGGTGGGAACAGACGCACATACATACATACATACATACATACATACCGGTCAAAATCATAACCCTCCGCCGTAGTCGGGTAAAAAAAAGGAACATCACATAGAAAATTAGATGAGATAGGCATATAGATAGAAGGTATACAACGAGCAAAATTACTTTCAGTGTGAGCTGTGCCGAAAAGCATTTGGCTCAGCATATGCTGGAGAGGAGCGGAGTCTCCTCCAGCGCTGATTTTCAGCCAAAGCCTCCTCATACTCTGTTTAAATATTAACTGGCTACCCAAAAAACTAAATAAAACAATAAACCAACCAGCAAGTACACAACACTGAGGTATCGTTAGAATAGACGGCTTTTTGGCGGGAAGTGGAAAAGTCATGTTGTCATTTTTGTTTTAATTTCCAAAACTTGTGTTTTCGTGTATTATAGTGTGTAATATTGGTGGAATATTAACCATTATATGGTCATAAATGTGCGTGAGTGTGGGCAATTGGAACAAAAGTGATGAAACATGATTTTCGGCTTCTCACAAGAAGTCTAGTAATTTGTCAGTAAAGTATCCGCCACTTTACTGATAGGGTTTGGGGGGGTAGAAATAAGGTAGATTTAAGGTAGTTATAAGGTAGAAATAAGAAAAAAATGTAATAAAAGTATACTGATGTTAGGCTCCAAAGGGCTAGTTCCCAGGGGCAGTAAAACGAATCTTAAAAAAAAAAAAAAAAAAAAGGTTGGAATAGACATAATAATAAATGTACTTGTACTGTAATGTACTGCATTGCGATTTGGCGACTCTTCGTTCGGACGCAGCGACTGCTGCGAAAAGCGACAAAATCGCCGATCGCCGATGCAAAAGTAGCTTGTCTGCGGTTTGACGGGCCCGTTGGCGTGGTTGGTAAGATTCCGCCTATCACGCTGCAGGTCGTAGGTTCGATCCCTACCCGGAACATGCATTTGTGTACATGAACATGTCTGTATGTCCCGAGTCTAGGTGTAATTATGTATATTAAGTATGTATTTACAAACAAAAAAGTAGTATATGTAGAAATATCAGTTATCTGGTTTCCATAGTACAAGCTCTGCTTAGTTTGGGATCAGGTAGCCGTGTGTAAAAGAATGTCCCAGGATATTTATTTATTTATTTAATATAAAGAAATAATAATGTTTTCCCTTGCTCCAGTGTGATGCTAGCATGGCAAACGTTCAACGCTCTCTTCGTGATCAGAGCGGTCAGCAAGTACCTAGTCGAGATGGTGCCAGAGTATGAACTGTGCAGGCATCTCGACGTACAGGCCGAGCGGAGAGTCGCCAATGGACCTGTAGAGGTTCGGGAGACGGTGAATGCCACGGTGAGTAGCGACCTGTTAGAGTAGGATCTGAACAGGTATAGGACAACTACACGTACAGGTCAAGAGGAGAGCCGCTAAAATACCTGTGGAGATGCGAGAGTCGATAAATTTCGCAGTGAGTAGCTCTTTGTCCTAAAGAGTAGGATCTGAGCAGGCATCTCGACCTACAGGCCGAGAGGAGAGTCGCCAACGGACCTGTAGAGGTGCGGGAGACGATGGATGCCACGCGAGTAGTTTCCTGTTATAGTAGAATGTGAACAGGTACAGGACATCTACGCGTACAGGTCAAGAGGAGAGACGCCAACGGACCTGTAGAGGTGGAGGAGACGGTCGATGCCGCGGTGATTAGCACACATGTAAAATTAATTTGATTAAAATTAATTCATTATTTTGTAAAATTATTTTGATTATTTTAATTTTTCTAGCCACCGACACCTGAAGAGTCCCCCCCTCCGCCCTCCCCGCCGGCGGAAGCAACCGATGCGCAAGCGTCGCCGAAAATGACAGCCAATGAGAGCCGCGTAGAGATGCTGATCGACGCGCTGATTGGTCTGATCATCGATGTGCCTGTTACGTGAGTATAAACTAGATTATGCCCGCGGCTACGTCTGCGTGATCTCTGAACTGATTTTCATTTAAAATTACATCCTTCTTATTTTACCTTTTTTTTTAAATAGCCTATTAAATGTCCCACTGCTGGGCAAAGGCCTCCCCTATCTGTCTCCACAGGACCCTATCCTAGGCTTGTAGTGGCCACCATTTAAACCTTTTAGGGGTGAAATTAAAAAAAAAACTTGATTAACGTATTTCTTCATTTCTAATTAAGAGGCCATATAACTCCGGCCCGCACTTCTTTTTTTTCGAAATCTATGCGCGAATTATAGCCCGACACATACATACGGAATTTCCGTACGGAATTCCCTTTCGAAATATTGAATCGGGGATTCCGAACGCAGTAAATTTGCAGGATTTTGCTATTGTGACCGACCGTCTGACTGGTCGGTTGATTCTGAGTGAACAATCAGAAGAAAGCGCTACAGTGGCAGTTCAAGGGCTAAGCGACTCGGGAGCACGCACTGGGCCAGCATGTGGCCCGAATCCCCCCCGCATTGAGGGAAGGCTCGTGCGAGTGGGACGATAAACGGCCTAATATTAGATAAATATACATATAGTGCTTTATAGCGACTGTAGCCTAGGGGCGAACACGTTGGGCTCAATCAGAAGGTCCCAGGTTCGATCCCCGGCGGGGCATGCACCAATGGATGAATTTTCATCTATGTGCATAATTTACAGTTCGCTGACGGTGAGGGAAAACGTCGTGAGGAAACCTACCTATTCCTCGGGATTAGGTAATAGTCAGTTCCTGTATACACGGCGACAAGGTTCACCACCTGTCACGTTGCGTTCTGACTATCTGTTGAAATGTGGGCTTTGAGTTGGTTAATACCTCCACAATGTGGTGGTGTATGGCTACTCAAGCCTCTGACTACCCCCCGAATGGGGATAAAAGTCGTGACGTTATATTTTATTTTATTTATTTATTTATTCTTTATTATTCCACCACTACAAGGAAAATAACAAATCGTTATAAAAAATATCATAGTTTACACAGAAAGTGAGATATGGGCGGTATTATCACTAATATTGATACATCCCACTAATATTATTAATGTGAAAGTTTGGATGGATGTTTGTTACTCAATCACGCCAGAACGGTTGAACGGATCTGAATGAAATTTGGCACAGAGATAGTTTATAACCTGGATTAACACATAGGATACTTTTATCCCGATACTATGATCCCGTGGGATAAATTATGCGCGGACGAAGTCGCGGGCGGAAGCTAGTAATACATACAACATGTAAGAAAAACCCTGTCCGACCCGAAAACGTATTGTTGGGTATCGAGATTAGATTCTATTTTTGTAAAAATCTATTTTTTTATTTTTTGTATGTGTCCCACTGCTGGGCAAAGGCCTCCCATATTTTTTTTGGAAAACAATTACCCCGTTTAGATAAAAAAAAACATAAAATGACGTCATCACATACTTTGTGGTCAGAGGTGCCGCCACACGATCTAACATAATTACTTCCGGTAACGGTGTTGTCATATTTTGAAATTAGCTAGGTGGGAAAAAGGCAAAAAAATTGGCACTTTAAATGTTCATTAATATGTTTACTATCATGAATATTTTTATTTTATTTGGTCATGTGATTGGGGAACCTAATTACCGGTTTCGGCTCGGACAGGGTTTTCTTAACATGTTGTATAACAATAATATAATACATATTACTATATTATATTATAATACAGATTACTTGTATTCCAGTGATAACACATACTTCCTACACTTGGAGTGTATAAACACGATCCTGGTGCTGATGTCCGTGTACATGTTCGCCGGCGTACACGGACAGACACGCCTCGTGGAAACCTCGCTTATATACCGGTGAGAATTATAATGGACATAATGAAGATCAGCTAGGCTATTCTGTAAAGTCATACTCACTTGTAAAAAAAAAAAAAAAAACTACTGCGACTGTAGCCTAGGGGTGAACAGGTTGGGCTAACAATCAGAAGGTCCCAGGTTCGATCCCCGGTGGGGCATGCACCAATGGATGAATTTTCATCTATGTGCATAATTTACAGTTCGCTGACGGTGAGGGAAAACATCGTGAGGAAACCTACCTATCCCTCGGGATTAGGTAATAGTCAGTTCCTGTATACACGGCGACAAGGTTCACCACCTGTCACGTTGGGTTCTGACTATCTAGTGAAACGTGGGCTTTGAGTTGGTTAATACTTCCACAATGTGGTGGTGTATGGTCACTCAAGCCTCTGACTACCCCCGAACGGGGATAAAAGTCGTGACGTTACTCACTTCGCACGCGTGAATTTTCTAGTGAAATGTCAAATTTCAATACAAAATTTGACATATCACCTGCAAATTCACGCGTGCGAAGTGAGTTTGTCGTTACAGAATAACCTAGCTGTTAGGGGATTTACACGGGTCGTTTTTTGCCGTGCGGTTAGGAACAAAATCCTGAGTTTTATTCGGTTTGTTACTAGCCGTGCGGCGGAAATCGACCCGTGTAAAACCCGCATAACGAATTTAGTTGAGAATGCAGATTTATGGAGCTAAGAAATCTATAATATACAGTGCTAAAATTTTAGTTCTACGGCAAAAATTGACGAAGTTATGACCAAATTGCTAGCGAAGTTCGCGCGCGGTTGTCGTGACGTCACAAGGCCCACTCGCGCTTTGTAGCGAATGGCGGCGCGGGCGCAGCGCGCCTTCAAGCAGATCAGCCCGTGTGACGTCACACGCGCCGGCCGCGCATAATATAAAATGTGTTATAAAATCGCAACGGATGGACCGATTTCGATGATTTCAAAATTATTTTGATGAGAAAGCTTATTACAGCTATAGTGTTGGTTTACAGGACACTTAAAGAAATGTGTTTTATTGCAAAAAATAAATCGCATGTTTTTTCCTCAGGACGTTATTCCAAGGGCGATACGGTATGCATGCACCGCTTCTAGTGAAGACACTGTTGAATAACCTGTCGAGCATGCTCGCCGCGCCGCCGAGCATGTTCGGCGCGCATGCTGGGGGCGGCAGTGTGCTAATCAACCTAGCTTGTGAGTATTAAATTGGTTTAGAGCTAGAAATACATATGTATATTAGGTTAAAACATTTTAAGAAGTAAGAAATAAAACTTTCAAGGCTTGACCTTGAACGGACCAATCAAAATGCACGATTGCATTGTCACAGTATTTTTTTTTAAATATCGCCAGACTTACCAACTGTATGGTCCCAAACTAAGCAACGCTTGTACTATGGGCACCGTACAATGGACTGGGGGCGATCCCAGTGACACCCAGACCAGGGCAAATTAAGAAAAGGCTGTTTCCGATATTTTAATGTTATGATTCGCATATAGATTTCGAAAAATGGGGTTTGAACCCCGGACCTTAAGCTCGCAAGACGCGTGCTTAAACCAATACCAAACTAATGCATCTCAAAGTTGAGATAGATCTTAAGATGCAGTTTTGACGTTTAATGTATGGAACATCGGTCAAACTGTCGTCCGGAGGTTAAGCTACGCTTGCCAAGGTCAGGCAGAGATGGGTGACCATTTGAATTGAGCGTCTCCGTGCTTCGAACACGTAAAGTCGGTCCCGGTTGTTGCCATCAGACGTTAAGCCTTGTCAGAGGCGAGCGGCTTGAACAACTCTGACACCAGGTACCAGGGAACCATACGATAACATATAACATACATACATATACGTCACGACTTTTATCCCCATTCGGGGGCAGTCAGAGGCTTGAGTGGCCATACACCACCACATTGTGGAGGTATTAACCAACTCAAAGCCCACGTTTCACCAGATAGTCAGAACCCAACGTGACAGGTGGTGAACCTTGTCGCCGTGTATACAGGAACTGACTATTACCTAATCCCGAGGGATAGGTAGGTTTCCTCACGATGTTTTCCCTCACCGTAGTCACCATACGATAAGAAGAAGTATATTCATACGAGCTTTAAACTTGTGTTTCCTTCCAGCCGGGCTATGGAATATGTTAACATTCAACCCTCAATCCCGCAACACCATATATACCCACCCGCCGCTGGACCGAGCTGAGTTAGTGGACAGGCTAAAGAAGGAGCACCCTGTGGCCAACCAGTCGTGTCTCCTGCTACTGGCACTGGCCAACCACTGCATGAACGATGATAATCTATATAGAAACGCGTTGCTGAGGTGTCAAGATACTGCTGGTAAGTGGCCCACACAAGAACCCTATAGGAATTCCATACAAAATATTTAATTAATTAATTATTATTATTATATATTATTTAATTTTATTTATTCTATAGGCTACGGTAACTGCTTAACATCAGGCGGGCCGTACGCTTTTTTGCCACCGCAGTCCTATAAAAAAAATAATTAAAACACACTAACTTTTGCCCGCGAATGCGCCCGCGCATAATTTAAAAAAAAAAGTGCTATTCCAGACTATAATTTATCTCTGTGCCAAATTTCATCCAGGTCCGTTCAGCCGTTCTGGCGTGATCGAGTAACAAACATCCATCCATCCATCCATCTAAACTTTCACATTTATAATATTAGTGGGATTTTTTTATGTTACAAGCGTAGGCCCCACCTGATGTTAAGCAGTTACCGTCGCCTATATGTAGATGCTTGCAATAGCAAAGGCGTCGCTCGCACGTTGCCGACTCTCACTCATCGTACGAAACGCAGCTGTAATAGCTAATAATACTTTACGCCGATTTTCTGGGAGAGGGTGGTACAATCTCGTCAATTTCCATTGCGAGGAAAATTTGTAATATACCCAAGTCTAGGTGTCACTGGGATCGCCCCCAGTCCATAGTACGGTACCCATAGTACAAGCGTTGCTTAGTTTGGGACCATACAGTTGGTGTATAAGTCTGGCGATATTTATTTAGTATTTACAAAGCAGTGGTAGCCGATTGGTTAAGCACGCGCCTTGCGGGCTTAAGCTTAAGGTCTTGGGTTCGAACCCTGGCTCACACCTCTGGATTTTTCGAAATCTATGTGTGAATCATAACTTTAATATGATTATCACTTGCTTGCGGTGAAGGAAAACATCGTGAGGAAACCTGCATGTCTTTAGACATGTGAAATCCACCAATCCGCACTGGGCCAGCGTGGTGGATTATGGCCTAAATCCCCCTCGCATTGAGGGGAGGCCCGTGCCCATCTGTGGGACGTTAAAAGGGCTAAATTATTATTATTATATTTACATTGTAATAATTTGCGAAACGCCATCGCCCGGCCACTACCGTAGCTGCCATCGGCCTTGTTCAAGCCTTACGCTGATTTTTAACCGACTTCAAAAAGGAGGAGGTTCTCATTTCCACTGTATGTTTTTTTTTTTCAGACACATCAGCGCCGACGCCCCAGAAAGAGACCAACGGCGGTTCGCAGGTCACCCCGCCCCGGATAGACATGGCCGCTGTGAGTATCTTCACGCTTCATTCCCCTGAGGGGGAGGGGGGAGACTTACAAACCCGCGCCTTAAAAAGGCCTGAAGCCGGCAACCAATAAAAGCGCATCGCGCGCTGCCGCGAGCCAAGCAGAGAGAGAGAGAGAGAGTGAGATGTCGTGAGATTTGGCTCTCCCACACCCCTAATCTCACGGAAAATTCATAAAAAGACATATTTTAGTGGAGAAACATGTTTTACTTAATTTAACCACAGTTTTCTCGTAATTTTAAATAATTTTATGCAAAAAAAAAAGTTACGTGATATTTGCCGAGACCCTCCCTCTCTCCCAGGTGAGATTGGGTGAAATTCGGTTCTCATTTTAAGCAGTTACCGTAGCCTATAGATGTTATTCTTTACAGCTCCACAAAGCACTGTGTGCGACGGCGGGCTGCGAACATTCCACATTACTACTTTACTTGATGCTACACTCATGCAAAGCGTACAAGAGGCATGTAAGCAACGTGTCACACATCGAGAATTTGGTGAGTGGTTGTTTCACCCCCTATTTTACCCGCTTAGGGATGTAGCATAGCAGGGTTAGCTGGTTGGTTAAGTCAAAGTCAAGTCAAAGTAATAGTACATTACTGCTGCGGTCTCTAATGAGTGTGTTGTTGACCGCGTTGTTGATGGGCGAAAGCGCGGCGCAGCGCAGCTCCAGGCCTCCACAGCGCGGTCAGCATTGCAACACTTGATGGACAAGCTAAAATAAAGGCCGAGACCAAAGGTCGAGGCCTTTATAGCGCGGCCAGCAAGGGTTGCTAATGATGACCAAGCTTGGAGGCCGTGAGCGTAGCGAAGCTTAGCTCGAGGCCAGTATAGCGTGGTCAGCAGTACACTCATTAGAGACCAAGGCTTGTATAGTGCTTTACTCAAAAATGCGACTATTAGTTTAAACAAAACTAGCTAAGTGGGTATAACAATTAATACAATTATATTTATATTTTTACGAACTATATCTATAGTTGTGTATTTTCTCTGTTTACGTTTCCATGGCAACGGCACGACCAACTCGTTTTTAACCTTCAATCAGTTTTATTACGAACCATAAACATACCTGTTTGTTACGTTTCCATGGCAACGGTCAAATAACAAATATAGTGACGATAATACTCGGTAATAATACATTTTATGTCTAGTAGCTCTTGCAGTACGACAAATCCGATTTTGCTCGAAGGAGGTTTGTGAAATAATGACAACATTATAAACTTTTTTGAGTAAACAAATAATATTCATGTCATTACTTCCCAGAATTCGTTCCTTATCAGCGACACTATCAAATGGTGTAATAACACAGTGTGTGTTTTCTTTTTCAAAATCAACTAGTTCGATTCCTGGCTACGAATGTTATTTTTTCAACAATCCAATGATGCAGTTTTAGTTTTCATCAAAATCGGCCCCGAGACTCGTTTGAGTACTTTTCGCTATTCCTCGCAGTTTCGGATTGGGCCATCCACGCACTCTTGAAAAATTCACCCTGTATATGAACTTGTAGATAGTGCCGATCCTGCGCGTGGTGTACAACGCGCCGGAGAACAGCTCTCACCACATCTACATGTCACTCATCGTGCTGCTAGTACTCACCGAAGACGACGCTCTCATCAGGAATGTCCACAATATCGTGAGTACATCACTTTTTTTATGCGACTTGGCCCGCCACACACTCCCACCCCTAGAGAACTTAGACAGAAGAGATGTTCTTAGTAGATTTCTGACGGGCCCGTTAGCGTGGTTGGCGCGGAGGCGCCTTTCACGCTGTAGGTCGTAGGTTCGATTCCTACCCGGGACATGCATTTGTGTGCATGAACATGTCTGTATGTCCGGAGTCTGGGTGTATATGTATATTGAGTATGTATATGAAAAAAGTAGTAATATCAGTTATCTGGTTTCCATAGTACAAGCTCTGCTTAGTTTGGGATCAGGTAACCGTGTGTACAAAAATGTCCCAGGATATTATTATTATTCTCTATGATACAACGCGTGGAAATTTGCGCGAGATGGCTCGGGTGGTGGGGGTTAAGAAATACCGCCCGCCCGATTATTTCTATCTACCAGTCAATAGCAGAACTATTCGCTTCGTTTTATGTCGATGTTAGTACGTAGTTTAACTTTTTGCACTAGATGTCACTAAGTGTAGGATGATAAAAGAGACGTACAAAGGGTCGCCATCTAGTGTCGAGTAGAATCATATTTGGGATGCGAACGTTGGCAAGACGTCTGCACAGGACGAACGCCGACAGCACACTGACTTAAGCCACGCCTACTGTGATGCCGTCAGTGGCCTAGTTGTGCCATGTGGCCGAGTTACTTAGACCCAGACCTCTTAGTAATTGGTCCATGGTTATTTGTGTGTGGTTGTTAACAGATGCTGAAGAACTTGACGTGGTACACGGAGCGCGCGGTGTCCGAGATATCTCTCGGCGGGCTGATGGTGGTCGTGATACTGCGCGCGCTGCAGTACAACATGGCGCGGGCCAGGGACAAGTACCTGCACACCAACTGCCTCGCCGCCGTCGCCAACATGAGCTGTCAGTACAATATAATATACAGAGTCAATCACACACACACACACACACACACACACACATACACACACACACATACACACACACACACATACACACATACACACACACACACACACACATACACACACACACAGACTCGCTGTATAATATATGTAGGCAGACTCTTAATATTGATTTGGGTAGAGTTGGTAAAGTCATGCTGTAGCCAATTGACTGTAGCTCATATACGGGCTGGCTCGACCGGGATAGTACCACCCTCTCACAGAAGATCGGAGTAAAGTAGATATTACAGCTGCGTTTCGTAAGATGAGTGAGAGAGCCAGAAGTCTCTTCCCCACCCTCTTTCCCTCTCCCCTTCAGATCGGTAACATGCGAGTGATGCCTTTAGTATTGGAAGCATCTATAGGCTACGGTAACTGCTTAACCTCAGGCGGGCTGTACGCTTTTTTAACACCGTAGTTCTATAAAAAAAATATCGTTAAGTATAGTTCGTCTTCATTAGGCATCTACATATCAGCTACCATATATGTAGTTTAATTATTATTTCGTATTTTTTATCACCCTGTATATTTATGATTTCAGGTGAATTCAGGAATCTACACCCGTACGTGGCGCAGAGATTAGTATCACTATTCGAAACGTTGACGAAACGAAGAGCGAAGCTATGTAGTGAGATAGAAGGTATGAAATTAATAAATGTCCTTACACAACAATTGTATGGTCCCAAACTAAGCAACGCTTGTACTATGGCTACCATACCATGGACTGGGGGCGATCCCAGTGACACCCAGACTTGGGAAAATGTCGCTATTGATGCGGAAAAAGTCGCTAAGTTCGCATCACTACAAGGTATTGCTAAAATAGCGCGGTAAGGCGCATCTAAAGTTTTAATACATTACTAGCTGATGCCCGCGGCTTCGCCCGCGTGGATATCGGTTATTTATATACTAAAACCTTCCTCTTGAATCACTCTATCTATATAAAAAAAACGCATCCAAATCCTTTGCGTAGTTTTAAAGATCTAAGCATACATAGACGGGCCCGTTAGCGTGGTTGGCGCGGAGGCGCCTTTCACTCTGCAGGTCGTAGGTTCGATTCCTACCCGGGACATGCATTTGTGTGCATGAACATGTCTGTATGTCCGGAGTCTGAGTGTATATGTATATTAAGTATGTATTTACAAATAAAAAAGTAGTATATGTAGTAATATCAGTTATCTGGTTTCCATAGTACAAGCTCTGCTTAGTTTGGGATCAGGTAGCCGTGTGTAAAAAAATGTCCCAGGATATTATTATTATAATAGGGACAGACAGACAGACAGCGGGAAGTGACTTTGTTTTATACTATGTAGTGATTGCCCTGAATCACCTTTGAGGGGAAGGGGGCCAGCATTGGTGCATAAGCCTGCCTGCTCACATAGTGTTACTGTTTGAAAATGTATACAATTTTTCTTTCTCTTTTGAAAATACATAGTAACCATTAAGTTTCTTGCTGGATGTTCTCAATGGAAGCAACATTACGAACCTGTAGTAACGCTAAAATATAGAATTTTAACGATTCATAAGTTATAATTGATGGAATCAGGCGTAACTTTGCGGAAATCCATTGTTAAGCAAGTATAGAGAGGGACCCACCACTCACCCTCGGAATTGTCAACCTCCAAAATTATAAACCAAATGAATTGATCGATAATAGAAGAGGCCAACAAGACCTAACTCCCTGTCAGTCGAGAGTATGTCTGTCATGAGTCATGGACCCTAACAATTAGCAATTCTCCGCAAAGCGAATCTAAAATAAATTCGACACGTGTTTCGCCTCTAAACGAGGCATCCTCAGGATGGTTGGGCTGCGACTGATTCATAAGTGATGCTAGCTTACATGAATATTGTTTTACTTTGACGTTGAATTAAATAACATTCTATGGTTGTAGGTGGTGATATAAATAGTGTAGAGTTACCGCATCACGCTGAGGAGAAGACTGAAGAAATTGTAAGTACATTTCGGCTTCAGTTTGTCCCAAAACCCTCCCGATATTAACCCCCGTATCTTTATTTAGTAAATTCCATAGAGTAAAGACTTAAGAAAGAGGTGCCCTTATTAGATTTCTCTATTAAACAACGCGTGGTAATTTGCACGGGATGGCGCGGGTGGTGGGGGTTAAGAAATGCGTGGCATCTATCTACCGGGAAATAGCTGAACTACTCGCTTCGTTTTATGTCGATGTTAGTACGTAGTTTAAATATTTGCACTAGATGTCACTAAGTGTATGATCATGAAAAATTACGTACAAAGGGACGCCATCTAGTGTCGAATATAATTATATTTGGGATGCGAACGTTGGCAAGACGTCTGCACTGGACGAACGCCAACAGCACACTGACTTAAGCCACGCCTACTGTGATGACGTCACCGGCCTAGTTGTGCGATGTTTAAGCAACGCGGCTTAGCTGCTTAGACCCAGTCCTTTAGTATTAGGTTCATGGTAAATTCTAATAAAAAACACTTCAATTCCGTTTTGACAGATTCTCTATAGAATCCCACTAATATTATAAATGTGATAGTTTGGATGGATGTATGGATGGATGTTCGTTACTCAATCACGCCAGAACGGCTGAACGGATCTGGATGAAATTTGAACAGCTGTAATGATTTAGATCAAACTAGGCACATAGGTACTTTATTAGAGTCTGTTCAGTCTAAAAATGAACGCCCCTCCCCTAAACGTGATTATTGAAATGTGTGTAAATAAATGAATAGGTAGATGGATAGATAGATTACTTTATTAATCCACCAATAGAAAAAAACAGGCCCCTGACGTCATCACAGTAGGCGTGGATTAGGTCAGTGTGCTGTCGGCGTTCGTCCTGTGCACACGTCTTGCCAGCGTTCGCATCCCAAATATAATTCTACTCGACACTAGATGGCGCAACTTTGTACGTCTCTTTACCATCCTACATTTAGTGACATCTAGTGTGAAACAGTAAAACTACGTACGAACATCGACATAGAAAGAAGCGAGTAGTTTTGCTATTGACCGGTAGATAGAATATAGAAAAGCGTTATCTAACACCCCTTCACCCGCGCAAATTGTCAAGCATTGTTTCATAGGGAAATCTAATAAGAACATCTCTTCTGGCTATATTCTCCATAGAGATTTTAATTAGAAGAGACGTTCTTAGTAGATATCTCTATGAAACAACGCGTGGTCATTTTCCCGGGATGCGTGGCATCTATCTACCGGTAATTAGCTGAACTACTCGCTTCGTTTTATGTCGATGTTAGTACTCGGCCGAGTTGCTTAGACTCAGTCCCCTTAGTAATTGGTCCATGATATTCTCTATGACTATTACTGTGTGACCCCCAGATGGACCACATCGGCGTGCTGGACGAGGTGCTGCGTATGCTGGTCGAGATCATCAACTCGTGCCTCGCGCACCAGCTCGCGAGCAACCTGAACGTGGTGTACGCGCTGCTGCACAAGCGACATCTGTTCCAGCAACACCACGCGCAGCCCGTCGCGCAGAACATCGAGATGGTGAGAACCTTTTATTCTTATTTTTTTTTGTCACACGTAAATGGCCCCCCCAACAAAGGTGGAAGTCAACAAAGGTGGAAGAGCCAAGCTGTAGCCAATTGACTACAGCTCATATACGGGCTGGCTCGACCGGGGTAGTACCACCCTCTCACAGAAGATCAACGTAAGGTAGCTATTACGGCTGCGTTTCGTACGATGAGTGAGAGCCGAATGCCCAACCCCCCCCCCCTTCCCCTCCCCTCCCTCCGTTCCACTCCCCTTCAGGTCGGCAATGGGCGAGCAATGCCTTTGGTATTGCAAGCATCTATAGGCCATGGTAACTGCTTAACAACAGGCGGGCCGTATGCTTCTTTGCCGCCGCAGTCCTATAAAAAAAAAGTGTGGGAAGGGGTCCTAAGTTTCGTGACGTCACATTTCAAAATCTCATTTTGAATTTTTCAATTGTTTATTGATGTTGATTTTGAGTGGGCCTCGTGACGTCACTACTATTAATTTGGCCATAACTTTGTAAAATTTCGTCGTAGAACAAAAATGTTTGCACTGTATGTAATGGATTTCTTAGCTCTATAAATCTGCATTCTCAAATAAATTCGTTACGGATACTCATTACTAACTTGAGGGCCAACTCTTTTACAAACGGAAACGAAATTTCGCGTATTTCCTACTGCGTTTCTCATTCATCCCGACATTTCTTACGAACTAAAGTTGTTTGACGTCTTCGTCGTCGTCGAATTTAAACGTCAAACAACTTTCGTTCCTAAGAAATGTCGGAATGAATGAGAAACGTAGTAGGAAATACGCGAATTTTCGTTTGAAATTTCGTTTTTGTAAAAGAGTAGGCCCTCAGTTCCGTTTCCTTGCGCGAATGGCCTGTATGAAATGTGTTTGATGTTGTTTAGGTGATAGGGTACTTCTCGACGCGTCTACAGCGCGTGCAGGAGGGCGCCGGCGCTGACCTCGGCGTGACTGAAGTACTGCAGTGCATCAAGAAGGGTGCTGAGCAGTGGTCCAGCGACAGGCTCAAGGTACGCATGCCTACAGGATGATGAGTTATATTATATGCCTATATATTACATATATGCCTATACTAATATTTTTCTCCCGCTTTGCAACGTTCACAACAAAGGTTCACCAAATCACCACCTGTCACATGGGTTCTGACTATCTTGTGAAACGTGGGCTTTGAGTTGACTTAATACCTCCACAATGTGGTGGTGTATGGCCACTCAAGCCTCTGACTACCCCCGAATGGGGATAAAAGTCGTGACGTTTATTTCGTTTTTTTTTTTCATTTGCAACCGAGAGAAGTATAAGGGGGGTGGGGGGAGTTGGGCTTCCGGTTCTCACAATCATCGTACGAAGCGCTGTAATAGCTACTTTACGCCGATCTTCTGTGGGAGGGTGGTACTACCCCGGTCGCGCAGCCCGTATACGAGCTGCAGTCAATTGGCCACAGCTTGGCTCTACCAATCATTTATTTTTTGTTGGTCTCCAGAAATTCCCCGACCTGAAGTTCAGATACGTGGAGGAGGAACGTCCCGAGGAGTTCTTCACGCCGTACGTGTGGGGGCTGGTCAGCGGCTGCGGCGGCGTCTACTGGGCTAGCGAGGGCGGCGCGCGGGCACTCGGGGACCTGCTCGCCTGCTGAGACTGAGAACATACCCGCACCTCGGACCAAATAAACTTTGGACGTCGCACTACGCCGGCGCTGGGTTATACAGTACCACGGACTCTACGCCAGCGTAGTTATAATATGTACCACGGACCAATAAAACTTTGGACGTCACACTCGTGCCGGCATACCATGAACCACGAACCGATCACTCTTTGGTCGTGGTACTCTACGCTGGTACCTGCATACCATGTACCACGGACCGGCTAACCTTTGGTCGCGCACTCTACGCCAGCGCCGTCATAATCTGTACCACGGGCCGACCATCATTTGGACATCGCGCTACACCGGCGCCGTCATACCACCACGGACCCCCAAGCGAGCTAAATATTATCCCCGTTCAGCTAACCAGCTATTTAAATCTCCTGGATTCAGGATGGTCTAATAAATTCTTAAGCCGTTATAGGACGCTAACCTCTATAAAATATATAAACCCATACTATTTTATCACAAATTAATTTAATTAACTGTCGTTATTCCATCATTCCTGCACTGGTAGCACAGTCGGCCGTGACAAGACAAGGCGAGACGAATCGATTTTGTCTTATTTTCTCATATGCATTAAGTAAATGACAGAGCGACTCGGTGCGGCGTAAAAAACTAGTCTTGCCGTGTGTGCTAGCCCTGCTGTTATTATTTTTATTTTAAATATGATATTGACGGTGAAATATATCATAAAATATTATATTAATGTAATCAGTATTGTAAATATATCCATCTTTATTTAATTAAAAGTAGAAATTTAAATAATAGTAGTCTCATTATTTTGCCACTATTTTTAGTTTGAGGGATATTCCTAGGGTTGAAAGGTTACCCTTTACCGTTATATTTTTAATGACGAATTATATGCAATAGTACATTACTGCCACGGTCTGAGTGTATTGTTGGCTGCGGTGTTGATGGCCGAGAGCGCAGCGTACCGAGCTCCAGGCCACCACAGCGCGGTCAGCATTGCAGCCCTTGACGGACAAGCTGAAATAAAGGCCGAGACCGAAGGTCGAGGCCTTTATAGCGCGGCCAGCAGGGGATGCAATGATGACCAAGCTTGAAGGCCGAGAGTGTAGCTAAGCTTAGCTTGAGGCCATCATAGCGTAGCCAGCAGTACAGTAATTGCGGACCAAGGCTTCTATAGTGCTTTACTCAAAAATTACTTTACATGACATGACCATGATATTATCTCATGACATGATCATGATGTCATCTCATCTTAATTTAAAAACACGACAGTAATGGATTGCTGGCCGCTAAAATACGACAGTAATGGTTTGCTGGCCGCTAACCACTACAGTAATTAAAATCTCTTACTTACAACAACTTGCAACTTTGCTGGCGCCATTTTGCAGCGCAGCAACATCGACTTTGCTAGAAGAACGTTTGCAAAATAATGACAACATAATAAGCATTTTTGAGTAAAGATTGTTTACATAGGTACGGCAAGTTAGGAAAAATAAAGTGTAAGGACGAAATTTTTCGCCCGGAGGTCCAAAAATGTTTATTGGAAATGCGCGCTCGACCAAAAATATATCTATGTGGAATACATTATTATCCCTTTGTCTTCAATAATAAAACTAGCTATTATTTTTAAATCATAGATATCGATGCAAACCGTTACGTTACACGTTAATATAATAGCATGTAATAAAACGCAATATAGGATAACGAAAAATCAATAAAAGATATTTAATAATGTGCTTGTTTTATTGACGAATCGAAGGTGAAAACAAATCGTTCAGCATTCTTTAATTAAATTAATTTACCTGTGGGTTGCCTACGTGGACTACCAGCCCGTGTCACTTGGTGCGTCCAGGGCTATTACATATCTCAGTTGACAACTGGCTTCGGTTGTTCACCGAACTTTGATGGTAAATAAGAATGACATAACATAGGTATTACGTATTTCTTGCAGGGCTAACCTAACCTAAACTCATTATACCTTGATATCCATTCACCGAAATGGTACGTAATACCAATGTTATGTCATTCTAATTATTTACCATCAAAGTTCGGTGTACAACCGACACCAGCGGGGCGATTGTCTAACTTGAGTTTCAATCATAGATATATAGTAATAGATCGGAAGCTATTGTTTATGGTATACATATTTGATGCAAATATGGACCACATTAACGAAAACATATCCGTCTCATTCTTACACGTTACAATTTAGCTATGTAAAACAGTACAATTTGATGCAATTTGACAACTAAAATCGCCGAGTTTGATGTGTCAGTCAAAAAATTATTGTAACTCAAGTTAGACAATTGCCCTGCAGTTGTCAACTGAGATATGTAATAGCCCTGGATGCCTCTCTTGCTGCGTCCGAGCATTCCTGTTATTACAGGGCTGATGTGGACTCAGCCATTCACGAATAGTATGCAATATACAAGTGTAGCTTTCTACCAGTGAAATAATTTTCGGGATCGATTCTACTCCGAACAAAAACAGGTACTCAATTGCTGCTTTTTCAATTTCGCGCCATTTTTCGCTACAACCATAGACAATATTTTTGCATTATTTAATAACAACAAGGTAACTAAATAAATTAATTAATTAAGAAACCGAATAAATATATTGCATTATACTGTTGCAAAAATATAAAATTGTATACGAACAAAATATTTATATTTGCAAATAACAAGCCGCGAATTTTTTCTATATCTGCGAATTTTATAGTCAAAACAGTCTCTTCCTTTTCCTTCCTTTCATCAAATCAAATCAATCGAATCGACAAACTGCGAACGAAGTGTATAATGTTGTGCGTGAAGTGATAAACAAGACCAAATTTTTATATAAAATTATGATTATTTTATAAAAGAATGCTCAGATGCTGTGTAGTGTGTACGTCATAATAAAAAACGCTTAAATTAATGTGTGTTTGATTTCCAATAAAGAACAATCAACTTGGTGGTGCGCGTAAAAACATTCATCGATACCAGGTAAGTGCATATTATTTTAATTAAACTCGTAGTTATTTTACAATAAATGATATTATTCACAGTTTATTATTTAGCATGTATTCTAATTTATCTTTGTGTGTCATCTGTTTTTTTTAATACCTACATTTTTATTACCTACCCTTGTGTGCGATCTAAGGATAACTTTAATTCTAGTTAGGTACTAAATATATTTTTTTTTATAAATCTACCTTCCATTTCGAAAAAGAAAGTTTTTTTTAAATAAATTGTGGTGGATAAATACAAATTTAAAAGATGGGTATGAAAGTGTAAAAGTTATTGATTTTTGTTTTATGGAAGCCATAATTTTTAAAAATTAGTGATTTTTGTTTCTTGAAAGAAATACCTATCTAAAAACTTATTGTATTCTTCTTGTTATCATATGGTTAGTGGCCAACCTGCTGTCAGAGTTGTTCAAGCCCCCCGAAGGCCTCTGACATGGCTTAACACCTGCTGTCTAGATGACAACAACCGGGACCAACTTATATTCATTAAAGTGTAGGTAGATATTAAAATTTATTTCTGTAAATAACTTGTTCTGTTTATCCTTGATTCAACAATAATATCTATTAATTTAATTTTACCTGTTCAATCACAGAATAAATTGTGTTTATTAGTACCTAAGTAAGCCATGTCAAAGGCCTTTGGGCAGCTTCCACAACTCTGACACCAACCAAACCATGAGTAGCTAGTATACCTACTTGTTTTTTACTTATTGTAATATATTCTGCTGACAGAGGCATTAGCTAGCGATATGACTGGCCAAGACAGGACATACCGAACAATTTGGGATGAGGAACAATTTGGTCACCTTTCCCGGAGATACATAGCCTAAAAAAGCACACCACTTTATTTTATGGAAAACTACATGAGGCAGCTTTGCTCAGGTGTGGGACGTAGCAGACAAGTTTAAGTCCTAACTCCATTAAAATTTGTAGGTAAAAAAATCTATGAGGAATCCACTAAGGGTTCCATTATAAAACCTACTTTACACTAGGTACTTTTAGTAAAAAAAAATCAGGACATATTAACACATGTCTTTGCTTACATTGATTTTCACAGTTCGCTATAGTTATTTTAATTTTTAATATAGTCTACTATGATTTTCTCATATGTATTCTTATGACACCTGCAGGAATTTGGTCCGAATACTTGACAATCAACTGAGGCACATTGCATCACAGATAGCATGCTGTATGCATCCAATTAAAAACGAATTACAATTTTCACAGTACATGGCACAAGAATGTGGTTGTACTTTATTGTAATGCCTTAGTATTATTAAGCTAGCATGTTGTATAAGCAGACTGTCGTCAAAAACTAGTTCTAAAATGCTAATTTTATTTGAGAAATTTTAAAAAATATTATATCCAGTTTGTATCTGCCGGGGCCTTCTTTTCCTAAAGCCCTTTAAAAATGTTTTTGGATTTATAGAAAATCGCATTCTTTTCAATCGTCGATTGCGCAAAACTTGCCTTGTGGGAAGCTAAATAATATTATTATGTCTCCAGTTTCATGTTATTATTATGGCATCACATCTAATTAGGTCAGAAGTTAATTACCTATCTGCTTCAGATAAAGTCGAAATGCAGTTTTATCTCAGTTAAATTCATATTTGTTTCGTTCACGCCATATTATAAGCTTAACACTTGATAAAGGCCTCTCCCAAGGCTTAATCCTGATCTGGATTTTTAGTCCTACAACACTCCATCTTGCTGACTCAGCGCGATTTGTCGGATTTCACATGCTATTCCGAATATTTAAGGTTTCCCAGCCGACTATTGGTTTTTCGGCGATGTATCAACTATATGATAAAGAGAGGGGGTTAGATTCGATGTTTAGATAATGTATTGTTGTTGATGTAATCCGCTATGAGCGGGTACGAGCCTCGAGCTATGAGCTCTTTGCTCGGACTGCTATGAGTATGGATTGGAGTGGATTTTCCTGCCTTTTCCTTTATCCGATAAGGACAAAGGCAGTCTAGGAAAAATATGAATGTGTGGTGTATTAACGGAATAACTGTTATGGGATCAAAGTGGATGGAGAAGATATGTGTGCCGACCTAATAACAATGGATTCGGCAAAAGAACGATGATTCTTGCTATCACGGTTTAGTGAGTGATATAATTAGCAAATCTTTGTGTTTTCCTGAAATATTTCTATAGGAAATCAAGTCTGCAGGCTGCAGCCTTTGCGTCAGAGCGTACTAATGTACCACCTGTCCACAAATATATATAACAAGTAATACAATCGTAGAGAAAGATCAACGAAATGATAAGTCCAAAAGGAGTTTTTGCTCGAATAACCTTCATGTGGTGCAATAACTCCGGAACTTGATGCTTACGAGCGATTAAGTGGCAACAAAAGTTTCAACGTGTATATTATAAATTCTAAAATAATGTTAGTCACGGTTTAATATTTAACACCTTACGTGGACATTGTGATCTTGGAATTGTCTTCTTAGTTTATGAGATTTACCTTAGACCATTGTATGCTATAGGGCTATACTATAGTCATACGTTGCTTAGTTTGGTACCACTGACATCAAAACTGTGCACGGCTTAGTTTGGTACCGCAGTCATCAAAACTGTTTGTCGGTCGCGCCACTCGGCACTTGTGGACTCCGCTATAAAATAAACAAATATCGTTAGACTAATACAACCGCTGTATGGTACCAAACTAAGACGGTCTGGCCACATGATAACTGAGACGCACCTAACATAAAGCTAGTCCTCCAATCCATCTACTCTTGCCATTGTCCAAGTTGTAGCTCCACTTACTTCCTAAGTTCCTAGAGCAAGTTGTACCTTCGTCCGAAGAGAACGTGGTAACTGCAGTAAGTTATCATCACGTTCGGTAAAACTGTTAACCATCTGTGCTGTAGATAGAGCTTTTGGACTGTTCGCAGTAAGATTTTGTCTCCTCATTATGAAGTCTCAAAACAACATCGCAAAGGGAAAGCAATGTGATCTGCATTACTTAATTGTTCAAGTAGTTTACGCTGCATACCCACCAAAACTAATGGTGTGGGTAAACAGATAAGACTTGAAGCTTTTAGAAGTATTTTACACTCATTCCAAGGGTACTGAGGTGCCATAATTGAAGACTCCATTATTTATCCATTGACCTGCTTCCGCTGACGTTTCATGCATTCTTCCGACGTTACTCGCTCGTATTTGGTGGAGAACACAACATGAATCCTAATTGAAACAATTTATCACATTACCTTTTACGTTTGTCATCGTTTCCCGCGCCATGTTTTCGAGCAGTGCCTGCCGCGGAGTGGCGCGAAATGGGACGCGCGAATCGTAGGTTCAAATTTTGAATCGAGTGATTCGATTGTTTTATTTCTTTGTTTGTTTTTGGCCAGTGTGCAGACTGGAAGCAGTTCTTGTTCTTGAACTGAGAAGAGTTCCTTTTTCAAATGTGAAATGACTTTAGTTTTTTAAAGTGATTGTGATTTATTCAGTTAGTGTTTGAATTTCGAATTCTGTAATTATTGTTTCTAGCCAGTATTGACTGACATGTTGAAATGTTTTTATATTTCACTCAGGTGTTTTCGTGTCGATTGATATTAATTTTTATTAATCAAAACAAGTTTTAATGTGCTTATTCGTAACTTTAACGAGATCTTGCAGAATTTGAATGTAGGTGCCAATTGATAAGTTACGTAAACGGTTATGGACAGTTACCTACATAATACATTGCATAGGTATTTCTGTTCATTGATACTGGTAGTATACGATTTTGTGGTTTCGTGGTTTGCGTAAAGTTTCTTGCGGTATTTCTAGAAGATAGCATACATTCTGGTATATTACCATGATTTAAATCTGTATAACGTATTTTAAAAAACATTCGAGAACTAGATACGTAACCTTATTGAGCAGAAACAACCTTGCCAATAACACATCATGGCTAAAAAACCAAGTTAGAGAATAGTCCAGCCTGAGTAGCAAAACCCTATTTTGAGTAACTGTCTATAAAGCTTCTTATAGAAGATGCTTAGCTGGTGCTAAAATAAATTTATTGAGAGTCAAAATTTCATGGGGAAGGTTATAAAATCTGGTGAGCCCGTAAAAAAAATCCTACTGTCTATGGGTGAGCCCTAGGGCGTGCAGTTTCGTAGATTTTCAATTTCGGAATTGGCCTACGAAATTGGGCTCCTCAGTTTCGAAATTTCGGAATTCCGAAATTGAAACGACATTTTGGTAAATCGATTATAAATTGCAATTTTACTGTAAAATTTGAAATGTTTAGTATAAATTAGTGTTTTAACATTAGATATTTCGTTTTTCATCATCATTTTACGACGAAAAATTGCTTCCAGCCGTAGCTTCAACTAGCGCTAGATTTTATTCTGTAGCTAGACTCCTAATATCGTGATAATATGTTTAGTGAAAACTTCGTTACAATCGGTTGACCCATTTTCTTGTGATGCTCGAACATAAGTACAGATATACAGACAAACAGACAACAAACCAAAAACATTTCATTCAGACACCTTCAAAAATATTTTCACAAACCCAGCTCAGGCAATTTCTTAATTGATAAATAAAATAAAGCGTAGCACTATATGGGTGTGAATCGTGGACCCGCATTGAAAGAAACGAGCATAGGGTAGATTGAAACGTTTGAAATGTGGTGATGAAGGATAATGGAAAGAAATCTGTTACAAATGAGAGTCAAATAAAGAAGAACGTTTAGAAACAATACTTAGTAGCAGAAGAAAAATGTTTTCATCTCATACAATATGACAACTTTATGAAAAACATCTTCGAAGAAAAGATAGGAGGAAAGCGATGATGAAGAAGACGCAGGACCAGGAATAAATTACATGAGCCAGATTTATTTTAGGGTTGATATCATATCGTATCAGGAGGTGAAAGATACTGCCCTAGACTGGGAATGATGGAAAGAGCTTCATCAGCTACAATGACAAGGGCCTTCGGGTACCTAAATAGAAGAAGAAGATAAAATAAGCAAAGTCTCCACATTGCTGGACGGTCTCATCGCCGTAATTAGATCAATATTATTAAGCGAAAGACCTCAGCAAGCTGGACCATTGACCATTAGAAACCAAAGCAAAGTCAGCAAACGAGTAACCTGCCTCAAATTGAATGAAGGACTTGTCATGTTAAGCGAAATCAGGGATCTTGGTGCAAATCGCTACTCTAATGGAGACTCGAGACTATTGAAAAATAAATGTCCACTAAAGGGACCTCAAGTGCTATGAAAAGATGACGTTAAGAAGGCCGCACGAACTGGAAAGGTCCTGTTAGACAGATAAATGGAGGATACTGAAGGAAGTCTATACGAAATAGTCAAAGGAGAATTAAGATTTTTTGGGTAAAATTTCGAAACGACAATAAAAACAGTCTGGGCTCTTTCCTTACCCGATACTGATTTCACTCCTGTGCCGTTGATCTATTCCACAAATTTCTAGCCTTCACCTTCATGATCTGGTCCTCTGTACGTGCCTCTGCCTAACCTAATCTCATGATTAGCAAATAGGTCTTCTACTATTGATCAAATTCGGATTAATAAGAAACAGATTCAGGACAGAAATACATAATAATAACCCTCGCTCTATAGCTATTTCGTGCCTCTATGATAATGTTCATACGTTTTCTTGGGTTTGGTTTCATAGACTTTAGTTTTACGCATCATGTTTAGGCTCAATAAGTTAAAACTGAGAGAAAGTCCAGGCTGACGCAAGCCTTTGATTTGAAAGTCTTGATGAAACTTGTCGAATTTTGTCCCGCCTTGATAAACCCCTCCAGGAAATATGAACAGTTTTGGGAATATAAGTAGTATCCCTTTCACATAATGTTTTTTTACTTTTATTCTCAATATTTAGGTCGCGGGATATTATTCTACAGGCATTTTAATAGTTCCATAATGTTCTAGTTCCAATATAAAGACTCTAGGATAGCGCACGAAATGGAAAAATGATTCATTCGAGAATTATGGTGGCTGTTAAGAAACTAAATTTAATTTCGGATTCCGAAACTGAATGGCCGAAATTCCGAAATTGAAAACTATGCAAAAATGGTCCGAAATTTCGAAATTATGAAATTTCGGAATTTCGGAATGCACCCCCTACTGAGCCCATGGACCAATTACTAAGGGGACTGGCCCTAAGCAACTCGGCCGAGTGGTCGGCCTAGTACTAACATCGACATAAAACGAAGCGAGTAGTTCAACTATTTACCGGTAGATAGAACAATGAAAATGAAAAAACAATGACCACTTTTTTTTATACATACTATATCTATTAAGGGCACCTCTTTCTTTAGTCTTTACTCTGTGGGTGAGCCCATCGGCGATTGCATGCAGTTCCAATTAGAGGTATATTTCCTTACAAAACTTTTTACAACATCGAAAAGGAATATGCACAGGCTTCAGCATCATGCTCAGACAACGCAGTACCTCTTAAACCGGTAGATTTGATTGAGGACTGAGGATGTTTTTTTGTATTCCCTTTTCGTTAATTCAATTTCCACCAGAGGCAAATTTCGGAAGCGGCCTTTTCGGAATTTGCCCTGTGGCCCGATTCACGTAACCAAAACCGTAACGATGTCTCAGCGATATAGTCGTTGATAGAATTTTTGTAATACGAAAAGGCTATCAACGACTATATCGCTGAGACATCGTTACGGTTTTGGTTACGTGAATCGGGCTACTGGTCTGGTTATCATTGGGATCGCCACCAGTCGAATATACGGTGGCCATAGTACAAGCGTTGCTTAGTTTGGGCCCATACACTTGGTGTGTAAGTCTGTGGATATTTAATTATTCGTTTAATTGCCTGCCATAAATGTTTAAATTAGCCCCAAAACATCGTAACACGTTGAAAAAGCTCAGTCAAATCACGTACTATTTTAATTAGAGATTCGCTTCAACTGGAATAATGTTTATTTATCTCTTTTACGACTGTTACGTATCTATCTTGGATTCTCAGACGTAAAATAAGAAAACTAACGTAGGGTCGACGCACCCGGTTTGGCGAATGTCCAGGATTGCACTGCTGACTGCTGAAGTTGAACGAATGCACGCAGCTATGCGTCCAGCCATAGATAATAAACATAGGTCGTTAATGGCGGGTTCTAATTTTGAATTTAGAATATAAAATGTCAAATGGTGCACTGACTGTATAGGATTGTCGTTGGTTTTAGAAATTCCGGTAACAAGATTAGCGGGAAAGTTATTTTCGTTAAAAAGGTAACTTGGCAATAAAAAAGAAAGCTTGAGAGGTTATAGCACAAACAAAGCATTGTTTTTTTCTTACATAAACTTTGATGTTGTCATTAAAAAGCCTAAAATATTACCATGGATTATGATGTTTTCATTCGAGTGTAAATTATTACCTTTTACGAGTCTCGAGACAAAAGAAATTTGAGTTTTATAGTCATCTTATTTTTGTTCACTTTTGGATGATATATTTTTATTAAAACCAAAGACATTTCCAAGAATGAGACATGTGAGTTTCCAAAATAGTATGTTCTACTAATCGGAGTCCGTGGACACAGTACAGCTCAGTCGTTATCGGAAAATAATGTTGAAAGCATGTTGCATGTGCATATTGCCACTACGGCTCATGTCGGATCGAAATGTCTTAAAGTTGACATAATGTGTGACAAGTCTTGTTTCGGCGCGCGCATGAACGTAATACCATTGAACGAGGACTGTGGACTACAAACTTTATTTTCCTTTCATTCATTCAAAAATAAACCTTATCTGACGGACTTAACGCCCACGATGCAGGCTTTATAAAAACCGGTCCCAGCCAGATACCTATAACTGCGCCTTCTTTCCCTTTCTAACTGTTAATGCTGAACGAAAGATTTATTGGTTTATGGTGTCATTTTTTTTGTAAGATGACATCGACACTGTAACTGTCAAAAATTTTCACAACCTCAAAATTATTATCCGAAAGAAGCTGTTTTTATATATAAAAAGTTGGAAAACGATAATAAAGGTCAATTTAAAGGAATCAGCCGCCGTTTCATTGAAAGGAGACATCAGAACCAGTGGTCATCAGTACCAGCCCGAAACATGGGCCTTGCGAGCCGGATTATGAGAATCAGAACGGCGTTTTGTTGGAATCAAGAAATGGGTCAATGTACGACCAATCTATAAGAAAAACGGTCATATTATCTATACGACCAATCTATAAGAAAATCGGTCATATTATCTATACGACCAATCATCAAGAAACTGGGTACATCAAGATCAATCAATAAGAAAATGGTTGATATCTAAGACCAATCGTCATTACAAGTTAATCATCATATCTAAGTCGGCCTTGTGGAGGTGCCGGGAGTTGGTAGCAGCCGGGAGAGCTGCTGTCTGTATTGGGTCGGTGCAGGGTGCTTGCCGTCAGACGTCAAACGAAGTTGTTAAGGAAGAGGAGCCATATCTATCTACCAGGCGTCTGTGGCAAAACAGTGCATCGAAATCTGTGATTGTTATCTAGAATCCGTACCTATCTATGTATTGTTTGTTATCTATAATTTAAATCATCAACATGCAGGAATCCATCAAACTTCAAGTAAGTTATCATTCGCAACTAACTAGAGCTCAAGTAAATTTCAAGAAATCACCCAAGCAGCGTCTTACCAAAACCTATGGTGAAACTAAGTTAGAATCATTAAATGAGTTGTGGTCTGAGATTAAGGCAACTCATATGAATATTGTTAAGTTAGCTACACCAGAAGAAACCAAAAAAGAAAGTTATTTTGCCAACAATATTTTTGATTCGTTGGAGGAAGAATATACGGAGTATAAGTGTTGTTTAAAAGAATTATTGTCTACATTTAAAGGTTCCAAGAGTGAGGGCAATATCGCTGTTAGACCACCAAAATTACCTGACATAAAGTTACCAACATTCAGTGGTAAGTATACTGAATGGCCTACCTTTAGGGATTTATTTTTATCACTTGTTCATAAAAATAATTACTTGGACAAGGTACAGAAGTTGCATTATTTAAAGGTGTATATCTCGGGGGAAGCCGAGCAGTTGCTTCGTCATATAACTACCACTGATGTTAATTATGACAAATGTTGGAGTTTATTGGAAGAAAGATACAATAACAAGAAGTTTTTATCTACATGTTTATTACAACGTTTGTTTAATCAAAAGAATTTAACAATGCAAACGGCTAGTGGTATCAAAGAACTGTTAGATGTAACTAAAGACTGTATGAGTGCATTGTCAAACCTAGGTATAGATGTTGCATCTTGGGATGTTATTATTATTTATGTAACCAGCATGAAACTAGATTCGGAGACCAGGAAACAGTGGGAGATTAAGGTTAGTGAATCGAGGTCTGATCTTCCCACATTTTCTAGCTTTGAGGAGTTTTTAGTTAGTAGGTTTAGAGCGTTAGAGTTTTTAGAACCTAATAAGAAAGTGCAGAATAATTATGTTAAACCCAATACCAATCCCAGGGTACTTCATGCTAATACTGAGACCTCTGCCGTATGTCAATTCTGTTCCGAGAATCATAAAATGTTTCAGTGTCCGAAATTCAATGAAGCTGATTATGATACTCGTTTTAATTTTGTGAAAACGAATCGCTTGTGCTTTAATTGTTTAGGATCTAACCATTCTGTACAGAAATGTTTCTCAAAAACGTCATGTCGTATATGCAGTCGTAAGCACCATTCGTTACTCCATTCAACGAAACCACCCACTCAGCCTATACCTTCAGTGAGTGTGAACCATGCAGTTGAGTCAGATTTTACCTTATCAGTGAATGATAACACATCAATGCCTACTGAGGTAGATGTGCCAAATGTCGTCACTAGTTGTTTTTCCCGTAGGAAAACGCCAAGTCAGATTTTGTTGGCTACGGCCTTGGTAAAGGTCATGGCCAAAGATGGGACATACCAGGTACTGCGAGCGATGGTGGACCAGGGGTCACAATCCTCTTTTGTTACCGAATCTGCAGTTCAATTGCTTGGACTAAAAAGGACAGACTTGAATAGGATTGTGCAGGTATCGGGGCTAGGAGACTCGAAACATTTATCATCGAAACATGTTGTTGAATTCAATTTATCTTCGGTTAACTATCCAGAGTTTATTATTCAGGTTCAAGCACTTGTACTGCGTAAGTTGACATCCATTTTACCAGTTAGAAAGCTAGAAATAAAAGACTGGCCAGAAATAAAAAATCTTATCTTGGCAGACCCAACCTATCACATTCCAAATAAAATTGATATTTTATTAGGTAATGATGTTTTCGGTAAGATAATCTTAGAAGGTCTCATCAAATCACCGACAGGGGATCTTATCGCGCAGCAATCATACCTAGGATGGATTCTATCTGGATCAGTGGAACTAGATACAGTCTCCTGTCACCATGCTATTGTATCCATGTTTTCTCATGTAGATGACAACGAACTGCTAAGAAAATTTTGGGAACTGGAATCTGAACCGATACCTACAAAAAATAAATTTCTCACCGAAGAAGAAAAGAGATGTGAAAAGCTGTTCGCATCTACCACCCGTAGAGATGGTGAGGGTCGATATATAGTGAAGTTACCGTTTAGAGATGGAGACCCTGCTTCAAAATATGGAGAATCACGTGCAATAGCTGTCCGTAGATTTAAATCCCAAGAAACCCGATTGATGAAAAACCCTGATCTGAAACAGAAATATGATGATGTTTTAAAGGAGTACCTGAATCTTGGACACATGAAAATGATTACAGATGAAAAGGAGTTAAAGAATAATCATGCGGTATACTTACCTCACCACGCTGTCATCAGGGAAAATAAATCCACTACCAAGGTAAGAACCGTGTTTGACGCATCCTGTAAGGGTATCAATGGCGTATCGCTGAATGATGACTTGATAGTGGGTCCACGGCTACAACCAGATCTTCGTCACCTAGTGATGCGGTTCCGAAGAGGTCCTGTGTGTTTGGTAGCTGACGTCATAAAAATGTACCGTATGGTTAAAGTGGATTGTGATGACTGCAACTTCCAAAGACTGGTATGGCGAGAGGATCCTGAGAAAGAAATAAAAGATTATATGTTACTACGTCTTACCTTTGGAGTCTCGTCGTCACCGTACCTGGCTGTTAAATCCATGCAGCAGATAACGATGTGTTCGCTTGGACTGATTCGACGATCGTGCTGGCATGGCTGCGTGGTCATCCCAGCAAATGGAAAACCTATGTAGCAAATCGCGTGTCTGAGATTAGTACCAATCACCCCAGCAATCAGTGGTCGCACGTGCAGTCCGCTGACAACCCAGCGGATCCAGCATCAAGAGGACTATCACCTACTGAACTTATAAATAATTACCTGTGGTTGCACGGTCCTGGGTGGCTGCGACATACTGAAATTGAACATAAAAGACCAGATATAATGACAGAATTAGAACGGAAAGAAGTTAAGGCGCTAACAACCACAGTCGAAGAAAGTGAGACAATATGGTCGAGATTTTCTACGATGAGTCGAATGTTGAGAGTATATTGCCTATTGCCGAAGAATGTTAATTTTTAAGACACCAAACTTAAACCGTCCTAATCGATCGTACCTTACCAAAGAAGAGATAGATGAAGCTTTAAAAACTTGTATAAGACAGTCTCAGGGTGAAGAATTTAAATCTGATATAGAAGATGTTTCGAAGAATGGAAGTGTAAAGAGGGGCAGTAAACTTTTCTCTTTAACACCCTATTTAGACGAAACTGGAATTTTAAGAGTACGAGGGCGAATAGACCAGGCAGGAGTACCTGATTCGACAAAACATCCTATCATACTTTCAAGTAAAGGTCATATTTCGACATTATTAGTCGATGAAGCCCATAACAAGACTATGCACGGCGGACCGCAGCTTATGCTTACCTATTTGCGTGGAAAATATTGGATAATTGGAGCTAAGAACCTGACAAAAAATCGTTACCGCAAATGTGTTATATGTACCCGATTTAAGGCTGCTGGAAATTCACAGTTCATGGGACAATTACCTTCCTCAAGAATAACGATGGGACGACCCTTTTCAAGCTCTGGAGTTGACTACGCAGGCCCGATCAACATTCGAGTCTCCAAAGGTCGAGGCCATCGATCTTACAAGGGATATATTTGTATATTTGTTTGTATGGTGACACGAGCCATACATCTGGAGGCAGTAAGCGATCTTACTACTCAAGGCTTCATATCAGCTTTCAAACGATTCGTAGCAAGACGCGGTAGCTGTAGTCAAATTTGGAGCGATAATGGTACCAACTTTGTGGGTGCAGCCAAGGAGCTGCGGATTCTGTTTGCAAGTGAAAGGTCCACCATGGCTCCGGAATTGGCTGAATGGTTAGCTAATAACGGAACCACTTGGCACTTTATCCCACCACACGCACCTCATTTTGGAGGCTTATGGGAGGCGGGGGTAAGGTCCACCAAGTATCATCTAAAACGTGTTCTAGGAGATAGTACTTTGACCTATGAAGAGATATCCACAGTGCTGTCACAAATAGAGGCTTGCCTCAATTCACGACCTATCGCACAGACTTCTATTAGTGACAACCCTTATGATCCAGTTCCATTAACACCAGGTCATTTTTTGGTCGGTGAACCTTTGGTGATACCTCCCGATCGTAATTTTGAAAATTCAAACCTTACTCTTGTTAGCCGTTGGCAAATGACTCAGCGCATGGTTCAACATTTCTGGAGGCGTTGGTCACAAGAATATCTAACTCAGCTTTGTCAACGATATAAGTGGGCCAAGGTAACCCCGGAACCCAAGCTCGGAGACATTGTCTTGGTAAAAGAAGATAATTTGCCACCGGCAAAATGGCTATACGGCAAAGTGACGGAGAAACATCCAGGATCAGATAATATTACCAGAGTAGTGACACTAAAATGTAAGAATTCATTTATTAAGAGGCCTATTACGAAAATATGTGTGCTACCAGTTTAGTATTTTAGTTGACCGTTCATTGTTGCTTCTACCCTATAAGTACTTGACACATTACACTTGAAGACATTCGATACTGGTCTACCGATGAATGATCATTTACTCTAAGAGTGTTAAGTACTTCATTTATTCATCTATTGTGTGATCATTACAATTTTATTTAGCAATGTTTTCTATATACAGTCCACTAAAAGATATTTGGGTTATGTACCTACATTTTAACATGTTGAACTTAGAGTTAAGTTTGCCTCAGGCTGACAAACGGTTGATCTGAGATAATTTATAAGTAATTTTAATTCATACCCCGGTTGATAACCGATCTACTTATAGGTACGTTACCTGCTTGATGTTTAGTATAATTAGATAACTGATTAGGTTTACCATATTCAATTGTAAGAACTGCGTTCTTGGGAGGCGGCATGTTAATGCTGAACGAAAGATTTATTGGTTTATGGTGTCATTTTTTTTGTAAGATGACATCGACACTGTAACTGTCAAAAATTTTCACAACCTCAAAATTATTATCCGAAAGAAGCTGTTTTTATATATAAAAAGTTGGAAAACGATAATAAAGGTCAATTTAAAGGAATCAGCCGCCGTTTCATTGAAAGGAGACATCAGAACCAGTGGTCATCAGTACCAGCCCGAAACACTAACAGTACAACCTTTCAACCCTTGTGTTGCCAGTTAATATTTATTCGATCACCTTAAACTTGGTACATTTTCATGTTAAGAATAATAAACAATAAAGTCGATTAATGAAATACCAATGGTAAAGTATAAGAATATCCTAAGATTAAAATTTCAAATATAAATAAATATCTGGAAATAAGTACTTACCTTCTTTAATAATTCGCTTGTAATTGTCAGTTCCGTGATGTCTATAGGAATCGTAGCAGAAATCAAATTAAAAACTTGAAACACAGAACGTCAATTTGCGTGACACACGACATTTTCAGCTAATTTTAAATCTAGAGGATTGTGCTGAATTTTCTCATAAAAATGGGTAGAATATGCGTAATGCAAGGGTGTAAAAGCGAATATTATCCGAATTAAGGATTATCTTAACATAGGTAAGTGGGTAACTATGTTTTCCACGTTAAGTACATTTTAGATGTTCGGGTGACATAAATTTCGCTAGTAAAAAGGACTATAATATAAATCTTATTATGTGTCTGTGTTAACTGAGGAATATCGTCCACGGGAACTGTTTACAGCGATAAAGTCGCGCTTTTCGTTGCCGCACGACTACATCGCTACTTTTTGAAGTCGGTCGCATTTGCAACGCGCGACAGACCACACGCTGGTAAAACGCGACGCTCACGCCGCGTTGTCACGGCTCGCCGGGCTCGCACACGGCGTTCGCGTCGTTCACACGCTCGAGGAACGCGCACGTCTAGGGCCAGATTAACCCTTTCAGGCAATGTAATTCTCGGGGCCCCTTTCCTTTACCCTTTTGTTACTTTTTAATAGTACATTACTGCCACGGTCTGTAATGAGTGTGTTGCTGGGCGCGTTGTTAATGGCCGAAAGCGCGGCGCAGCGCAGCTCCAGGCCTCCACAGCGCGGTCAGCATTGCAACCCTTGATGGACAATATAAAATAAAGGCCGAGACCGATGGTTTGTCGATTGAAATTGTTTGCAATCGGGACGACTTTTGACTTTACACTTCCCGATTACTCCTAAGCAATAAAAAACAAAAAAACAATTTTGTCTTTTACAGATCCCAGGCGTGTAAATTGGTTACAACAAATACCTATTGGCTACAGAAAAATTACCCAAAATTCCGTCATATACAGCAAGCATTTTAAGCCGACAGATTATGTCCCTAATTTAACACAACGAGTTTTAAAGGAAAATGCCCTGCCCTCACTGTTCCTTTTCGTTAGCACAAAGGACAATGGGCAAAAATGGTCCAAATGTCCACCACTTCCGAGACCTACGTCACTCGATAGACCACTACATACTGAGTAACTTTTGCAAAGGCAGTTCAACAAAATAGGCTGTCAGTAAAAAAAGTATGAGTAGTTTAAAAAAAAATTTTTTTTTTTTATTCACACTTTGTGTTATGTCTTATACATTTTTTTCGAAAGGCAACAATATAAATACACTATCTAACATTAAATAAAAATAAAATAAGCTGTCAGAAAGCAAAAAATGCCGTGAAACATATTTTATTATTATTTTTGTTACCTGATGATAAGTGAAAAAGTAAGGTAACGCATAGAAGGTACCTGCTTATTTATTTTATAGAAGCGCTTGTTGTTCACTTTTCATCAGGTAACAAAAATAATAATAAAAACTTTTTTGCTTTCTGACAGCTTATTTTATTTTTATTTAATGTTAGTAAGAGTATTTATATTGTTGCCTTTCGAAAAAAATGTATAAACAATACTAATGATGAAATCATATTTTTTTTTTAAACTACCCTTATTTTTTTACTTACAGCTTATTTTGTTGAACTGTCTTTGTAAAAGTTACTCAGTATTTAGTGGTCTATCGGGTTACGTAGGTCTCGTCAATGGTGGATATTTGGACCAAGTCCCATACAGTTTTTCCCATTGTCCTTTAATTTTGTCTTATGGTCTAATTAGTTAGATATTCTTAGGGTACCGTACCTAAGAAGGAAAAAAACTAAACCCTAATATGATAACTTTGCTGTCCGTCTGTCTGTCTCTATGTCCGTCTGTCACAACTTGCACAGCCCAAATCAAACATAACATGTTAACAATAGTAGGTACCTTTTATAGCATAGAAAAAGAGTAAGTATAGGAAAGATAAGTATAGGAAAAACCATAGATATGGAGAGCCTAGAAAACGTCCAAGCGTGTGAAGTGTCATGTTACTTTATATTACAAAGTGGCAAAATCTACGATCTTAAATACTATTTTGTATCTCCATTTGGGTTGCCAAGATACAGACAGGCACTCGCGTAGTTTGGCCACCGCAGACTAATTTATTGTACCTACTCATGTTTTTATGAAAATAAACATCCTTTTGCCTTATTTTCTTATTATTTTCCTATCATAACAATCTTGGAACAATATAACGTTTTCACCAGATAGCCATGGGGACGTTCTCCAAATGTCAAAATATTATGGTCACTCTTGTTGGCAAAGGAAACAACGTTCAGTGTGGTATATCGCTGTCGGCTTCACTTTTGCTGGCAAGTCATCATTCCAGGTGTGTAAACGTATAAGTTCTTTGGGCGCGCGTGCTAGAACTGTAGACCGAGAGCGAATGTGATATAGGTAATTATGAATATAACAAAAAAATTAAGCGGTCGTTGTGTAACACTATTAAAGATATTAAACTGACGCATTTGGGTTGAACTAAATAAGGTGCGCGTGGGCTTGCAATCTGTCACAAATTAAGAATTATTATTACATTGATATGATTATGTAGAACTAATAACCTTTTCGTTGCATACCATTTATATATTTCGTGAGCATCTAAAAAGTATGTCTTATGCTCGGGATACACGGCGACACTCGACACTCAGTGTATCACAGTATATCGACACTGCCACTACAACTGTAACAAGGTGTCGCGGTGGTGTACACACGCAGACACTCGATGTATACACTGAGTGTATTAGTGTCAAGTGTCGTCGTGTATCCCGAGCTTTATGTTACTCTATTCATCAATCCATCAATCATGATTCCATCAATTATCTATTCATTAATTAACCATCAAATTTACAGAGTTATTTAGCAACTTTACAATAGTTTAGCAAAGCATTTTTGGGAATAAAAGTGATTTGTAATGCCCGTGTAAGTTCATCATAACATTTTATAAATTTTTGAGTAAGATTGTAACTGGCTATGAGCGACTCGTACCGTGTAGTTTAGTACTGTATTTCTTTTTTGCTGCCACATTCCATAGAGATGAGCTTCTGAGCTTTTGACCATGGAGAGATCAACCATTAGTCACTTATGACATATGAAAATAAGACTTGTGCTCTGAGGCCTTGGGCTCATTTCGCAATGATGTCACAGTTTGCAATACTATTGCCAAGGTTAGGCATTTAGATCGTCCGATTTATCGGAACGACATAATTAGAAGCTAATTATTTTTTTATTTTGGAATCAAGTACAACCAGCTTAAGAGTTTAGGTCCAAAAAATCAATTTCCTATCCGTGGTTCTTTAAAACTGGTCTTCCATCAGTTGACACGGTCTTATTTCCATAGCAATCAGCCTTATAATGTTATTTTTGTCTCCCGCTTTGCAATGGAGGGTAGTGGATAATCTTCTTCCAACTCCACCTATACTTTCTTTTGATTAAATTCGTGCGGGTTCCAAGACAACTTAGCTTGTCCCCGGGACTTACGAGGGTCAAAGCTTGGCGTTATCGTTGGATACTGTCGATCCTGGCTTATAGGAGTCAAAGTGGTGGGAGTGTGGCAGGCCTAGTCTTATAAAGAAGTCTACATAACACGTCCTCATGATTCCCTTAAAGATTAATAAAAACTGATCGTATAATGTAAATGGATCATTTATTTTAGAGACCACTGTCAAAATCTCTGGAAAGAAACGACGACACTCGAATTATATTATGAGCAGTATATTTACATTTTTGAGATGAATCTGTATAACCTTCATCTACAAAAACTGAAGAAAGGGCACAACTTCAGCAAGACAGATTTTGATGGGATGACATAGCCAGCCAATCAATAAGATATCGACGCTTGAAAGTCAAAAGGTAACAAGCGCCATAATAGCAACTTTACAGGAGAGCCGTTTAAAGTTTTAAAATTCGGAAAAAAAATCATAACTTTTTACCCGATAGACCTTTTTAGATAAAACCAAAAGCAGAAAACCTACAAAAACATGCTTTATCTACTCAAACAAATATTTAATAAATAGGCCCCTTAGTTTCTGAGATAGTGGCTCATAAGCTCTAAAAACATGACAAGGCGGCAGGTAGAAAAGGAGCAAGCGACAGGACTAAATTTTTTTAATCGAAACAAAAAGACATAAACTACAATAATAAAATAACCACGATTAGACAAAACAGGTTAAGTAACTTTTTTTCTCAAAACAAATGCAAGTAGAAATGTTGCAAACGACCCACTGAGATTTTCTAATAAAAGACAAAACAGCTTAAGTAAAAGTTTATCATTGTCAATTTCCGAGCAGAAATATCTTAAACGAGACAAAAAAGTAAAGTAATGTATTGCAAAACGTTATAAACTGCGCTTTTTTATTCATTATAGCGAGGCAAAACCGTAAACATGACAACACTAACGGATATGCCGCTATTAATTTCAATACACATAGCCTTAAATTTTAAAGTAATGGTATTAGATCATGCAAAATTGATTATAAAATTAGTGTGTGTTCTACACTTTAAGGTAAGTATCTATTTTATTTATTATAAGTACACCTTGAATGTGTTTATTGAAATTTCCTATTGCTCTTTTAACGCGAACGACTACCACAATCGCTGAGGGGCGTAGTCAGCAGTTGTTGGATATCGTTGGCAGTCGTGTGGAAGAGCTCTTTGTAGAGAAACAGTATTTAAAATAACAAGAAATATAATCAACTTATAAAATCTGCCGTGTGGTGCCGGCTTAGAATAGCACCAACCCATCTCATTCCTTGGGTGCCGTAAGAGGCGACTAAGGGATTCACCGGAGGATGGGCAGCAGCGTCCTCCGAGTACGTATTTTACTCACTGCGATCGCCAACCCATCTGCCAAGCGTGGCGATTATGGCAAAACCCCCCAATGAAACGGACAAACAGGAACCGACCCCCAGTCCCCGGCAGCCTCGCTAGCTAGTCCTGGCCATGGTAGCGGCTATGGTAACGGCGGGGGAGGGGGTGTTAAGAATTTCCGGCAGGACGGCTACCACATAAACCGATGATTGGACCTGGCAACATTTAACACGCGCACACTGCGGACCGACGAGAAGATCATTGAGCTCGAGGAAAAATTTAGTAGGGTACGGTGGGACGTCATCGGATTATCTGAAGTCGGAAGAAGGGGGAGGACTCGATAATTCAGAAATCTGGTAACCTGCTCTATTACCGAGAGGGCGACCAGCAGTCCTAGGGGGTCTCGGGTTTATCGTCGTCGTAGAGTGTGTCAACTAGGGTGGCGGCGTATCTTGTTCTCCGAATAACCCAACTGTATTCGTTAAAAGTAGTTCAGGTGTACGCTCCGACATTGGCATATTCAGACAACGAAGTGGAAACTATGTATGAGGATATCTCTAGAGCCATGCATAGTTCCAAAACTTACTTTACCGTTGTCATGGGTGACTTCAACGCGAAACTGGAAAAATGAGACGGTGATGAGCTGCGAGTAGGGCAATTTGGACGGAGTAACCACCGGGGCCACCAGCTGGCGGGCTTTATGATGAACTCCTTCTTCAGGAAGTGTGAGCACAGGAGGTGGATCTGGATGAGCCCCGACGGTGCAACATAAAACGAGATAGACTCCATCATGTCGACGAAGAAGCAAGTATTCAATGATGTATCTGTGATCAACGCGGTCAAAACCGGTAGTGATCACCGACTGGTAAGATGCACATTGAATCTAAATATAAAACTTGACGGACGGTGAGGGAAAACATCGTGAGGAAACCTACCTATCCCTCGGGATTAGGTAATAGTTAGTTCCTGTATACACGGCGACAAAGTTCACCACCTGTCACGTTGGGTTCTGACTATCTGGTGAAACGTGGGTTTTGAGTTGGTTAATACCTCCACAATGTGGTGGTGTGGGGTTACTCAAGCCTCTGACTACCCCCGAATGGGGATAAAAGTCGTGACGTTACACACACACACATATAAAACTTGAAAGATCTTGACTGATGAAGTCTACGCACCGGACAGCACCAACCCAGATCCAAAACCCCGAGAGCTTTCAGCTGGAATTTCAAAACCGATACGATGTTCTAGAGAGTAGCGTGGACGATTATAACGACGGGTTCGTGGATGCAAGGCCGTGGTACAAAATCTCTGAGGAAGGAGAGGAGTGAAATGATACTGCAGCCTTCAGATGACGCGTTTAAATACCGGCAGCTCAATAGACAGATCTCGAAGACCTTGACACGTGACTTCCGCCAATTTAATACCGAAGGTATTAAAGAGGCTATCGAGCGGAACAAAATCTCCAAAGTGTACGCTAGAAATCTGTCTATTGGGCAAAGTAAGCTAATGAAACTGAAGATCGATGACGGCAGAATTGTTTCATCCAAACGACAGCTTTTGAGGGAAGTCGAAGAACATACACAGTTCTATAAACAGTTATACACGTCAATACGGGCACCCGTTACAAACCTGACGAACGACCCAAGAGCTAAACCAACCCGACACTATACCAAAGACATCCGAACGTCAGCTTGTGAGCTTGAGCGCGTGAGATTAGTATGGCTCTTAAACTGCTTAAAAACGACAAGGCACCGGGTGATGATGGAATAACGGCTGAGCTCCTGAAAGCGGGTGTAAAACCGGTGCTAAAGGCCCTTCAGATGTTGCTGTTCGGTTCTGTCATACTCGAGGGAAAAACGTCGCAGGCATGGAGCGAAGGTGTGGTGGTTCTTTCAAAAGGGCGATAACGCTCTGCTAAAGAAATATAGACCCATCTCACTTCTGAGCCATGTCTACAAGTTGTTTTCGAGGGTGATAACGAACCGTCTCGCACGCAAGTGACGACCTCCAGCCTCCCGAACAAGCCGACTTCCAAAAAGGCTTTAGTACCGTAGACCACATACTTACATACGCTGTAACAAGATATTATAGAAGACCGAGGACTATAACCTGCCCCTTTGCTTAGCGTTTGGGGACAACGAGAAAGCCTTCGATTCGGTCGAGATGAGCTGTATTGCAGTCTCTTCAGCGATGCCAAGTCGATTACCGGTACATCGAAGTTTTGAAATGTTTGTATGAAAATGCCGCTATGTGAATCCGATTACAGGACCAGAACTCGAAACTTATCCGGTTGCAGCAATGTGTGATACAGGGAGACGGTATCTCTCCCAAACTGTTCACCGCTGCACTGAAAAACGTTTTCAAGGTTCTGGACTGGGCTGGGCATCAACATAAACGGCGAGTACTCACCTTCGGTTTGCCGACAACATAGTGGTCATGGCTGAGACTATGGAAGACCTCAATACCATGCTCGATGGCCTCAGTAGAGCCTCCGAACGAGTTGGTCTTAAAATGAACATGGACAAAACGAATTGATCTTCGTCAAATATCGATTTGCCGTGTTTTACCCACTCCCGTGAAGATCGGAGACTACGCTTAAAGTTGTCTGGGACAAACTATCCAGTTAGGTAGGTCCAACTTCGAGAAAAAGGTCAATCTACGAATCCGACTCGGTTGGGCAGCGTTCGGGAAGCTATGCAATATCTTCCCGTCCGAAATACCGCAGTGTCTCAAGACGAAAGTCTTCGACCAGTGTGTGTTGCCAATGATGACCTATGGATCTGAGACATGGCCGCTCACAATGGGCCTCATAAAAAGCTCAAAGTCACTCAAAGGGCAATAGAGAGGGCTATGCTCGGAGATTCCTTGCGAGATCAACTCAGGAATGAGGAGATACGCAGAAGCAGAAGAATCAAGGTAGCCGACATAGCCCGCAGGATTGCCAAACTTAAGCGGCAGTGGGCAGGGCACATTACTCGTAGAACGGATGGCCGATGGGGCCGAAAAGTTCTCGAGTGGCAGCCGCGCAACGTGGACCGACGATCTGGTGAAGGTGGCAGTAATACGCTGGATGCGGGCAGCGCAAGACAGGTGTGGCGAAACTTAGCGAAGGCCTATGTCCAGCTGTTGACGTCTTTCGGCTGAGATGATGATGATGAAAAATCTCTATTCATTAACTTCATAAACTTTTCATTCATTTCAATTCATTTGTCGTTCACAAAAATGGCACTGACATTTAGACTAATATTAGACATCAACGCGATAATCACTATCATTGCACGCAGTTATTTAAAATAGGATAAATGACATTCAACTTGGATTTTTGGACTAAATTCTCATTTCTCGTATTCGGTAGAAACAGCACAAGCGATATCAATTTTATTTCAACAACGAGGCAAAAAGGGATAAACGCCAAAATATTATTTTTTGTTTCCAGGCAAAAACGGATCAAGCAACATTGCATTAGTTTTTAAGTTAAAGCAAAACAGCCTAAACCCCTTTTTTGATTTTATTCCGAAAAGGCAAAACGCAATAAGTGGTTAAATGGTATTCTGGTTTAACAGGTAGAAAAGAAGTAAACGCAGTTTGTGGTATGAAGACCTTCAGGCAAAACTACTTAAAGACCATGCATATGAAAATATTGAAAAGCAGAATGCACTAAACGCCGAAGTGCATTGCATTTTTGTTTTTTTGTGTAGGCGTAAACAACAATTCCCTGATGTGAGAAAATTATGTGTCACTTGATACCTTTTGATACCTCTTTTTTCTAAAATCACATCAGGCATAAGTGACATCAAAATGCTCCTATCGGAATGAAACCCGGTTCATTCGACGCAGAAAAAAAAACTGAGTATGACCTCATACTTAACTCATTTTCGACCAAAGTGGCGCTTGTGACCTTTTGCCTTTCAAGCGTCGATATATACTTATTTGTCATTGATGTATTATTTTATTTAGCAGATATACAACATGTTAAGAAAACGCTGTCCGACCCGAAAACGTATTGTTGGGTATCGAGATTAGATTCTATTTTTGTGATTTTTTATTTTTCTTTTATTTTTTGAAAAAAAAAAAAATTGCTTTTTTAGCATAGTAAGTGTCCCACTGCTTGGCAAGGGCCTCCCATATTTTTTTGGAAAACAAATACCCCGTTTACATTAAAAAAAAAAACATATAATGACGTCATCACATACTTTGTAGTCAGAGGTGCCGGTCAGAGGGTCATATTTTTAAAATTTGCTACATTTTGAGGGAAAAAGGCAAAAAAATATGGCATTTAAAATTGTCATTAATATGTTTACTATCATGAATATTGATTTTTTTTTATTTTATTTCGTCATGTGATTGGGAGACCTAAATACCGGTTTCGGCTCAGACAGGGTTTTTTTAACATATTGTATGGTAGGTACCTTTTTATATTGCGATCTTAATGCTCACTGAGCACACGTCGATGTGTGTTCACATAATTTTGGATTTTCACATAAGTCACATGCGTTATCCTTTTCTGGTAATGTCATTGTTATTAGCTTTTTTTTCCTTATGTCCCTTTTCCAATTGCTATTTGTTAAAGTATTGCTGAAGGATCATGTATAGTATGAGTCATCTCTCTCTCTCTCTCGATAGTGAAGGAAGTGAGCCATATCGCAGAACAGTTCAAAGAATTCTTTGAACCACGCATATACTGTATCAACATATCATCGTGTACTATAATTAAACAAGTGTGTTCCCCGAAAAGAGCGTATTTTCAATAGCATCTCCCACACCAGTCGCCGCGTACGTCTCGCTTTCGACTGACGTTACAGGACTCGTGCCCGCGCGCTCGATCTAATTACGGTTGTCATTTTTTTTCAAAATTCGAATTAAAACTTAAGTTGTCTATGGTCACGTGATAATGTCGTCAATATATACTTTTTTTGTAATTTGCCGGTAGTTTAAGAGTTGGATCTTACTTGAAGGACTACAATCGCTGTGTGTGTTTGTGTCGGCAATCAACCAAATCTGGGTAGGCCGGAAATATGTGCTTAGCTTGAAATCATAGACCCGTACAAAGAAAAAAGATTTGGAAGAAGGTGGAATTATAATAGGTGTAGTGGGTAGGTTTGCGGTTGGCATGGATGTATTAACTCAGGATGCGCATCGCATGATCTTCCCCTCTAGCTTTTTTTTATAGGTACTAGACCAAAAATCTCTGACACGTATATAAAAACTGTTTTCGAAATCGATTTGATCAGAGTAAGTATCGTTTTCGCGGTGTAAGGTGCTCCGTGAAAAATGCCGAATTGTCCCATTAAACATGTGCAAAGAAATTACAAAAAATAGTAATATACAAAAAGATGGGGTAACATTTCATATGTAAGTATTTTTGATGTAATTAATGCAATTTTTCTATTAAATTCATTAAAATATTAAATGTCATAAGAATCGAAAACATTATCGATACAATTAATCGAGTACGAATTAATCGAATAGTCTACTGTGACCATAGACGAATCTTTTCTACCCTGGCAACTGTATTTTTTATTTGTCAAATAATTGTCAAGTATTTGAACTTTGTAAACAAACGGATAAATACTGAATTACGCGGTGATAAACCAGTCGCAGGACGTTAAAAACGATTTACAATGAATAAATCATTAGTAATTCAACAAGAGAGGTGATTCACAAAGTTTACAGGCGGTGTCTCGCGGAATTTGAGGTGCAAAATATTTTGTCAGAACTCGACCATGTTTACCAAAGAACCGCTGATATTATAGGTATATAAGCAGTTTATTTTACAGTTTTTAAGTTAAATAATGTGTTTATTGTATACAAAGGCAGGCTCAAAGCTTCAGTTTACAGGTTTTTCAGTAAATATACATTGATCGCTTAGAGGTACATTCGATTGAACACACTTGATACTTGGTATTATTTTTATGTGTTGCTTTCATCTCGACCAATACATAAACTAAGGTTGCTTTATTTTTCTATGTTTGCTTGTCAGTTAACATCGTTACTTAATTACTAAATAAACAAATAATCTTAAAGCATTAAAGAAATTATCTTTTATTGAATTATTTTATTTTTCAGGTACCGTTAGAAGAATAGTCGAAAATTGCTCTTTACGATGACATTAATCGATTAATAATAAATCTTCAAGATGACAGCAATGCTGTGGTGACTGATGATGATGAGTTGATGAGGCAGCGGCAGGCCCACGCCAATATATGGATTTATCAGGAGTGGAATATTTAGACCAAGATTAAAATAAAAAAATAATTAAAAAACGCAGTAGCTATGATATGTTTGTTTTATTTTCCTAAAATACAAAAAAAAATAACTAACTCATGTTGAAACAAAAACACCCACTATCGAAACAATTCAGATAAATACGATCTCGATAAATTCTTGATCTTGATAAACGGAATCGAACCTGACACTGCTCCGGGTCCATATGACCCAGAAGCAGGCAGCGTCTGCTACTGAGGCGATGAATCACATATGGCATAAATATATGTATAACAAATATTATCTTATTGACCAACATCAAAGAAAACTTAAAAGTGCTTGCGCTTGCATTATGAATAATAAATAATATGGAAAATAATAAATCAAGTATCAAAATTATTCAGTCGTATTAGTGAATGTTGCAAGAATGATTTTTTACTATAAACTTTTTGATTTGAACAGTGTTGTAGTAGTGTTTATTTATGATTGCAGACCGGTATCGATAAAAATATAATATATATAGTGTATAATAAACCTTGGGAGAGGCCTATGTCCAACAGTGGACGTCTTTTGGCTGAAATGATGATGATGATGACATTAGTATAATAATACCTATTACGTTTATACGTACCTACCTAACAAAAGATATCAGCCAGGCCAGTGGCAGCAGATGGCGCTGGTCGAGTGGGAGTGGGGGGGGATGAAACAGCTTATTTGGGAACATTAGGTACTTATTTTTTAGATAATCTAATTTTCAAGGAACTGAATTGGGATGTACCCGGAATCATCTTGTTTCCGTTGAATATTTACGCCTCGTGAGTTACTCATTATTTCTTGTTCAGCTGTTTCAGTAGAGATAATTCAGTATAATTCAGTAGATTATAATGACAGCTATAAATGTAATAATGAGTATATGAAACTATCGATATAGCTAATTAGAAATATCGATAGTGGTATTCACCCTATTACACCAATGGTCCTACGGTAGTAAAATTTTGTATGTTGACGTATTAGATCTTTTAGTGTGCGTAAAATATACTAGTGTTGCACATTTCTTTACGTGTGCGTTTATAATGACACAAAATGTTTTGAGTAAGTGTGCGTCAATTTTAATGTAGTGGTTACCTCCCCTCCCCCAAGAATTGACAGAACATTTTGTTCGTTGAATTATGCGTGTTGCGAGTCCATTTTGTTACTTTGTTCAAGGCGGTTGGTTGATAAGGGTTTTATCGGATGGATAAAATATTGTGATGAAAGTGTTTAAATTGTTTGTTAAATTTCGTATCATTATTTTAGATCATGTAATTTTATGGAAATTTTATTGAACATCTTTGTTAAAAAAGTGAGTTATGACCATGGACCAATTACTAAGGGGGACTGGCCCTAAGCAACTCGGTCGGCCTAGTACTAAACTCGACATAAACGAAGCGGGTAGTTCAACTATTTACCGGTAGATAGAACAATGGAAATGAAAAAACAATGAACACGTTTTTTTTTCATACATATATCTAATAAGGGCACCTCTTTCTTTAGTCTTTACTCTGTGGTTATGACGGATTACAAATTTTATTATGAACGCTAAAAAGACCGACTCATATTTCGTAAAAGTTCCAATTTCAAAATACAAAAACGGAACAGGAAGTTTTGAATACAGAACGCGTGTCACATCAGCAGCGCGCGAAAGTGTCTGTTGTGACCAATCATATTAGACCTGCAGCCGCCATTGAAGACTCTCTATTTCGTTTAACATTTCGACAGCTTCGGAGGTCATATAACAGCGGTGGTTTATTTCTTTGACGTTTAACGTGGAATGAATGCATGTGAAGGAATTTATCTATGTTTGTTATAAGTTCGGGCTGTCGAAAGAAAATATTATGCGATGCGTTTACGAGTTGTTGGTCAGTTTTACAGGCATCTTGAGGTTTTGTGAGCAGTGTGTATTGATTTCGTTTGAAGATTATTTTAGCGAATATGTTATGGATACAGCTTTCAATCGAGGCTTCGGAACTTTGATCTGATAATGTAATATACAGTCTTTATATTTTGCGAATGTTTTAAACCAAACAGTCCCGGTAAAGAATACATTGTTCCGAAAGAATCCTACATTTTTATGTTCTCTTGCGATGCCTTTCCATGACTACAAGCTATCAGCTATATTCCTAAATAAATATTCCATGGATATGTCCATTCTATTACAATCTGGATCCAATACTTTTTCAAAATTGATGCCATGAAACCTACAGGATTTCTAATTTGGTTAAGTCATCCTACAACCTAAACAATACCAAGCAGGTGAGATACGGAGAGGAAGAAAATAGTGATTTAGTTTAAAGAGCAAATAACGTTGCCTATAATGACCATTTCAATATTTTTTAATGGAATTTAGACTAGGCTTACGTTCAGGCTAGAATGAATATTATAACCAATTTGCTTATACGTCCCAAGTGGGCTAAAGAGCTGAGTTGAGGCGTCAGTTGACGTGTTTTTGGGTGACTGTAGCTCACTTTGATTCAGCTAACAAGCATAGCAATCATTTAGAAATTACTCTTTTAGTACAATAATGATCTTCCAATTCCTCTTATCCTTTCTATTGATTAAATTCATGCGGGTTCCAAGATTACTTTAATATTTTCCGGGACTCGTCGAGGGTTAAACCTCGGCATCATCGTTTGATACCATTGTTGGTCCTGGCTTACAGGAGTAACAGTGGGCTGGAGTGTGGTAAGCTTACTTCCATTAAAATGTATAACGAATTCTACAGTTAAAACATACATGAAACTATGCTATGTATAGCTGATCGGCCGTATCGTTGCGGCTTATTTTAGTCGTTTCCTCATTCTTATCTCTGTCGCATGTTAGCTGTGTGAGGCCCAAACTCTCTGTTGCATCACGTTTAGCTTTTGTTTACTTACAATTATTTGTTAGGTTTGGTAACATTGGCAGATAACAGTGTGACTAAAGCATGTGAAACGAAGCCAGAAAAAGTCCAAATGGATGGATTGTATAAAGAGTGATATGAATGAGCTTGGAGTGGATGTTAGTATGGCAGCAAAGACCGATGAATGGAAAACTGATTATTCTACTGTGCCTACCCCAGATTATGGGGCGTCCATAAATTACGTGAGGCATTTAGGAGGGAGGGGGTCGAGCCAAATCTCACGTGGGGGAGAGGGGACGTCTCGGAAAATCTCACTTTTTTTTTTACCGCAATAAACAGTGCAAATTGCTAGAAAACTGGGTTAAATTAAGTAGAACATGTTTCTACACTAGAATATAGCTTTTGAAAAATCTCACGTGAGATTAGAAGGGGAGGGAGGGGGTCGAGCCAAACCTCACGACATCTCACCAAGTGGGGGGGGGGTCGAAAAATCTCAAAAATCACCTCACGTAATTTATGGACGCCCTCTAATGGGAAAAGGAGAGGATCTGATGATGATTGGCAGATAATAGTAATAGTCTGAAGAATTATGGAATATTTAGGATCTGTTTTTAATAAACCAGGATTCGCAGCTTCTTTTGAAGCATGGGCGATATATGGTTTCGAACCTCCTTTTACTTTTTTTTTATTTGTCTCCAGTTTTGATCATGGAATTAAAAAATTATACCAATTATGTCGATGGTTTTGATCAATGAATACCTAATTAATGTTGGTTTTCAAAATAAGTTTTAAGTGTCAATATCAGCAAATACCATCCGTTAACTTTGATATTTGTAGATTTGTATCTTGGAAACATCAAATCATACTGGAATCTTATAAAGTTCCACCGCGCGCCGCATCGCCACTCCGCATATAGACCGTGATGACTCAGTGGTACACGCTTCTAATTTTATTTCCCGTCGGTCTACACTCCATTTTGTTTGTTTTTGGATTTATTTCCACTTATATTCACGGTTTTATTGTTCTTGTTATAATCTCTCGTCGTTTTTAGTTATCTTACCTACTCCGGTCTACATTAAACAAAATAAGATTTTAAAATTTCAGAGGCTGTAAAAATATGAGTTGCTTTTAGATCTTCGATACCTGCTAAGGACCTTTTTCAGAAATATGGCGTTTTGAGAGTTTTCCATGGAATATCTTTCCCAAAGCCATATTTAATTGGCGGATAAAAGTTATCTGACGATTTTGAATAGGCCCTTATCCTAGTTAATTCAGATTAATATAGTACCTTATATCCGAAAAGTTTGAGGTCATATCTTTTTGGTCTTTCAGAAAAAAAAACTAATCGATATGTCTCATCTATCGCCTTTCTCGCGTGCCTCTCTCCAAGAGTTCACGATCTAAAATAAACAAAATACTGCATTTCTCGCAATGTGCATCCAACGCTATGTTTTCTTTTTTTTTCAGCATCTAAATTTGTACGTGGCCACGCGCCAGTCTGCGCTCGCGCACCCTATCGTACGCTTCTGAGCTTTCACAATCTCACATTAGAATATATTAGAATTATTGTTTTTCTTTTTCGTGTCAGCATATTCCTGCCGTTTCGGTAAATATTTCAAGAGTTTTAAGTTGTAAATAATAAGGTGTTACCCCATTTCCCTGCTTTTGCTATTAATATTTCGGTAAGAACACCCATAGACAACTAATTCGAGTGTTTCTAATATTAAACCCCTTTTTTTATAAGAGCCCATGCGAGTCCTGTACCGGCCAGGGACAATTGGAATTCGGAATTCAAATAGAACTTAAAAAATTATAACTGGCCAGTGTTGTGTATAACGTGTCGTTATAAATTAAGTGACAAACTTTTTTTAAACACCAAAGACAGTGATTTGTGTTTTTTCCAAGAAAAGGTGTTTGTGTTATATGATTCTGGTAGATTCAGAAAAAAATGGGGAAAAAGAAGAAAAATAGTGCCAAGAAAGCCGGAAACAGGTTCTTCAGATGGATGAGAAGGTACCTAAATAATGATATAATTTAATGTGAAGTGTGATTAACCGAACGTGTTGAAAAATAAACGTTTAATGTGTGTTACAATAATTTTACGCATGATTGAGAATGATAGTTTTTATGGACACTACTAATACACATTACGACCAAATTTAACATTAAAACTTTTGCTGTCTCGCTCACACATTACGGACATGAGAAGGACGGCAATAAATATATTTAGTTTCAATTCTAGTTAGTGTACCAATAACATAATTTGGATTGAAAAGCAGTCGTGCAAGTCCATTTTTAAATTTAAAAATGTGACAGATTGGGACGGACGCAGGGACGGACTAGGCCCTCAGTCTCTTAGCCATTGCCATTGAGCTGCTATAGTGATCGACCCTCTGATTGATAAAATAAAAAATAATAATATAACGTCACGACTTTTATCCCCATTCGGGGGTAGTCAGAGGCTTGAGTGGCCTTACACCACCACATTGTGGAGGTATTAAGACGAGGGTTCGAAATTTGGTTGATTTTCTATTCTACTTTTTCTTTAAGTAAGTATGTGGACTAGGAATCTTATATTTAGATGTATGATTTTTGACTATATTATCTTGAGTATCTTTAAATCCAAATCACGATTTGACGAAATTTTCTCGATAAAAAAAAATTATGAAATGAGCTCTAATTATTTACAATTTTCCTTGCTACCACGATGTTTTTACGATTTAGATCACGAAATTATTTCTAAAACATAGCAAATAATGATATCTAAACTACCCTTCAACCATATTTTAATTCATGAAGTAGTTTTTTTTTAATTTAAGAAAATGTGGTTTGGCGCTTACGTTGTTTATTTCCGAGCGCGCGCACAATATCGCCATCTCACATTTTAAGTACTTGAACTAACCATGTCTCTCTCTAACTTTGTATTGTCAGTGTCCGCTCGGACTTGTTTGACGTCGGACCTGTGAAGGATTTTTTAAAAAATATTACGAAAAAATATTACGGTCGTGCCACATTACAGGTACAGTACAGTATTTACAGTCCGCCGACGCCTATGATAAATAAATAAATATCCTTGGAAATTCTTTTACACATGACTACCTGATCCCAAACTAAGCAGAGCTTGTACTATGGAAACCAGATAACTGATATTACTACATATACTACTTTTTGTTTGTAAATACAAACGAAATATACACTTAATTACACCTAGACTCGGGACATGCGGACATGTTCATGCACACAACTGCATGTCCTGGGCAGGAATCGAACCTATGACCTGCACTGCAGCGTGATTTTCGTTTGCTTTTCCTTGACTTGTGTAATTTCTTTTCATCTCTTGTCATTTTGTGTCATCTCTTGTCATTTTGTGTCATCTCTTGTCATTTCATAGTTATTCGTGTCATTTCTGTAAAAACTCCCTATTTCGCTTACTGTTATATACTTGCAGCATGGTCTTGGGCCGACAGTGGGAATACATTGCTTGTCAAAACAATGGAGTCGCTTTATTGCGTTTGTTGTAGGTATGGATGGGCAAGTAATAAATATATCATACATCAATAAATTATCGTAAAAAATAACATTACAGATATGGATAGGAAAATGTTTGTCCGTCCTATTCAATCTATTATATTATAAACGAAAGTAACTCTGTCTGTTACCTTTTCACGGCTAAACCGCTGAACCAATGTTGATGAATTTTGGTATGGAGATAGACTGGGTCTTGGCGGAGAACATAGGCTACTTTTTAGGGTTCCAAAGGGTGCTAACGGGACCCTATTACTAGGCCTACGCTGTCCGTCTGTCTGTCTGTCCGTCTGTCAGCGCGGGCTGTATCTCACGAACCGTAACAGGTAGAGAGTTGAAATTTTCACTGAATGTGTATTTCTGTTGCCGGTGCAGAACAAATACTAAAAATATAATAACATTTAAAAATAAATATCAAGTCTCAAACTTGATATTTTTGATGTGTTTATTCTACGGTGGTACAGAACCCTTTATGTGCGAGTCCGACGCCTTCAGATCTTATGACCTTCAGATCTTATGTTTTCTTGAAATAAATATAGTGTATTTTAAGTAATTAACTGGCCAACCCTCAGGTCCTACCTACCATGTTAGGATCTTTTTCGTTCTAGCGGGTGTAAACCGTGATTTAACGAGTTAATGTGATAATTTTTGTATTTTTTAAATTATTCAATTCAATGTTTTGTTTCAGACATAGTCCAATATTGATTATTAAAATTATTATAATTTCACAATAAATATAAAACAATAAATAAAACTAAAATTAAATTTAAAAAAAAAAATATATTTATTTTTAAACCGACTTCAAAAATAAGGAGGTTTCTCAATTCGACCGTATATTTTTTTTTTTTATGTGTGTTCGCGGGTAACTTCGTTGTTTATGAACCGATTTTGATGATTATTTTCTTGTTGGTAAGGAGATATCCCAGCGGTGGTACCATGATAAGGAAACCAGGATCTGATGATGGCATCCCAGAGAAATCGAGGGGAACCTTCGAAAATCGTAGGAGCGACTAGTGCGTTTGTAATTTTTTTCATTAAGTATTTTAAAGCACTACTATTTTATGAAGGTCTGGAGTCGATCTGATGATGGAGCCGAAAGACAGTCGAGGGAACTCCTCAACGATTTACAACAATTACCTGGTGTTTGGGCTTGATTAATTTGTATTGATGAGAGCTTTACACCTAGATGGGTTGTGACTGTCATTAGGGGTCTGATGATGAAGACGAGGGACAGTCAAGGGAACTCTTCAACATTTTACAGAAGCTACCTTGTGTTTGGGCTTGATTAATTAGTATTGATGAGAACTTTACACCTAGATGGGTTGTGACTGTCATTAAGGGTCTGATGATGGAGTCAAAAGACAGCCGAGAGAACTCCTCAACGATTTACAGCAATTACCTGGTGTTTGGGCTTGATTAATTTGTATTGGAGAGAACTTTACACCCATATGGGTTATAAGTGCCATTACAGGTCTAATGATGGAGACCATAGACAGTCGAGGGAATTTCTCAAAGATTTACAGCAGTTACCTTTTGTTGGGCTTACTTCATATGGTTCAAAATGCCAAAATGTTCATTGGTATGGCGCCACTAAAAATCGTGAAATAAAATTATTTTTATAAAAAAAAACAAACCGACTTCAAAAAAACCTGGATCACTAAAAAGCCTGAAATAATATTTCTATTACCTACCACCTCTGCCTACCCCTTCGGGAAAACCGGACGTGATGGTGTGTTATCGAGTATTTGGAGTCGGTGCCAATCTTGGTATGCCAAGTCTACCTACTATAAAAGTAAGAAGATAGATTGGCACCGACCCCAAATACTCGATAACACACCATCACGTCCGGTTTTCCCGAAGGGGTAGGCAGAGGTGGTAGGTAATAGAAATATTATTTCAGGCTTTTTAGTGATTTTTTTTTAATTTTTCATGTTTTATCATTAAAATACAATATAATATAACATAAATTAAAATAAAATACAATAAAATAAAAACCTACCCCTAATTAAACAAATACCGTCCGCGTGGGATACTGGCTGCATGTCCTCCCTGTATTCAAGCTGTTCCTGTTGTCAAGCGAATTTTTTGAGCAAGGAAAGAGCCAGCTCTCTTGTCACCTGTGGCGGTAACCAGTCTAAGGGTGATTTTGATAGATAAAAAAATAAAGATAAAAAGATAAACAAAAAATAAATGCCTGGTTAAATCAATAAAATTAATAAAAACTGAAAATTAAATTAAAACATAAATTAAATATGGTAAAATAAAATATTATGACACCGCTGATGACTTCATGATAGGCATCGAAGTTAAGTACCAAAGTATTCCTTAGCCTACGAAACATGAAAAAGATACTCATATCCGGCAGTCAGTCACTGACACAGAGTATGTACATTTTTACCCGACTACGGTGGGCGGAGGGTTATGATTTTGACCGATATGTATGTATGTTCATCTGCTCCCGTATAACGTCCAAACTATTTTTATATCATAATAATTTGACTAATGAGATATCGTTGGACGCGTCTGGATCGTCCGCTGGTTATAGGCTATTATACGATCGAAGTATTGTTATACGTATCTATCAGCATATTGTAGGTATCGTTTGTCTTCTTTTGACTTACTTTGTCTTCAGCAATAAAAACAACATAGAAATTAAATTATTTTTTTCAAATACACTCGACATAAAAATCCCATATAAAACGAAAAAAATATATTTGAATATTTTCATCCATATCATTTATTTTAAAAGGTGCACTGGGACATATTATTTTAATTGTACGAATTAAACAATATTGTTCCTTCAAAAAATAACTATACAATAGTCTACTCCATAGCTGTTCTGTCCTAGCTAAGCGAGAGGGATATATCCTTCGGCAGCTCACGCGACGCCAGCCACACCCCGAAACTAAAATTCATTTTTTTCTTGTATCGTCTTAACCAACTCAAAGCCCACGTTTCACCAGATAGTCAGAACCTAACGCCACAGGTGGTGAACCTTGTCGCCGTGTATACAGGAACTGACTATTACCTAATCCCGAGGGAAATGTAGGTTCAGAATCAACCGACCAATCAGAGGGCAGGGCCCATGAGGGGTTCCTCGTAGGGACTACGGGACCCTAAAAACGATCAATATTCGATTGTTTCCCAGAACAATGGGTTGTTTTCTACTGTAAATATAGAACAATATTGTGGGCTGATGATATCATAGCGCTGCAAATTATAGATAAGCGGCAGGCCAGTTCCGGTAACAATCCTTCACAAAACAACAGCTTTATTACAAAACTAGCTTTTATGTTCTCAACACTATCGAGAATATAGAACCAAATTTTAAATTTGGAATATCTCTCTGAACACTCATGTGATTTACGGTGATGTTGTCTATTAAACGAAAAAAAAGTTGAAGTCTAAAATATATTCACCTGTATATTCAAAGGAAAACCAAATTGGAAAAAAGAAGAAGAACAAGAAAGGTAAAGCTTTACTTTTGGGCTAACTATTGGGTGCATCTTAGGGGAGCAGACGTGATGCCGAGCTTTTAGGGACCTGTAAACATGCCCTTTGAAGAACCCCATGTTGTAGTGCAAAGGAAATTGGTATTTGGAATGCTCGCGTATATTTCCCATGTTCAAAAAGCCATATTAAATAGTTTATATGTCAGTAAATAAGGTCGGAACTGCATCAGAAACTGCTGCATTATATGGTGCCAAAAGCTAGTCCCCGTTGGACCTGTGCCACGCAGTTTTTCGGGATCATAGCTTGCATTTGAAGTAGTTATGGTACTTTGTTGTCTAGCATATTATTGCTTTTCCAGTGTTAAGTTGGTTGTAGGTCATGCATAAACGAACTGCTTTTTAGGGTTTCGTACCCAAAGGCTGTCAACGGAACCCTATTACTAATCCTCCGCTGTCCGTCCGTCCGCCTGTCAGCGGGCTGTATCTCACGAACCGTAATAAGTAGAGTTGAAATTTTCACAGAATGTGTATTTCTGTTGCCGCTACAACAACAAATACTAAAAATAAAGGAGGTCCCCATACAAGAAACCTGATATTTTTGACGTTGTTATTCTACGGTGGTACGGAACCCTTTATGTGCTAGTCCGAAAAGCACTTGTCTTTATATGACTAAAGTGTCAAACAAGCGTACGGCTCGCCTGATGTTAAGTAGTTACCGTAGCCTAGAGATGCTTACAATACCAAAGGCATCACTCGCACGTTGCCGACCAATAGTGGAGTTGGACAAAAGGAGGGAAAGGGGGGGGAGTACGAATCGCAGCTGTAACATCTACTTTAAACTGATCTCCTGTGAGAGGGTGGTACTACCCCGGTCGAGCCCGTATATGAGCTGCAGTCAATTGACTACAGCTTGGCTCAACCACCAATTATATGAGTTTGTTGTTACAGAATAGCTACCCAGATAATAAATAATAATATTTGTAAAATAATAATATTAGCCCTTTTAACGTCTCACTCCTGGGCACGGGCCTCCCCTCAACGCGAGGGGGATTCAATCCACTACGCTGGCCCAGTGCGGGTTGGTGGATTTCACATGTCTTTGGGGCCATCCATTAATTACGTCACACGAATTTCATGATTTTTAGACCCCTCCCCCCCTTGTCGCAGCTGGTCACATTTGCGAGACTCCCCCCCTCCCTGTGTGACGTCACATATGTTTTATAATTTTCAGAAATTTTCAATTTTTTTCGTAAAAAATTCAAATTTCGGTTTTAATACTTAGATATATTAGATTTTTAAATGTGACGTCACAAAACTTAGGACCCCTCCCACCCCCTTGTCACACAAGGTCACATTTCGTCGACCCCTCCCCCCTTTACGTGTGACGTAATTAATGGACGGCCGCTTTCGAAGATTTTCTAAGACATTTTAGATTTTTGTTTTCCTTCACCGTAAGCAAGGGATAATCATATTAAAGTTATGATTCGCAAATATTATTTGTTTTATATCCTCCAGTTAATATTTAAACTTATTGTAGGTACTTCACGAAAATAGATTTCGAAAAATTCAAAGGTGCGAGCCGGGGTTTGAACCCTGGACCTTAAGCCCGCAAGACGCGTGCTTAACCAATCGGCTAACACTGCTACCCAGATACCACTTGCTAAAAACGTTAGATTGAACTGTGCTAACTACTAATCATTTCGATCACGAACTCACGATTATTTTTTTAAAGCGTTTATGGGGCATAGACTACGATCTGGTTCGCGTGGGAGACCCACTTGGTTGTAGGTCGCATTGCCAAACGGTATACCCACACGTTTACTAAGATGTATTGAACCTTTAGTGCTATATCGCACGAGGACACCAGTGGTAGTGCAACCAGTCGCTCCACCAACAAAATGTATAGAGCTGTATGGAGGGTATCGCATCTGGTGTCCGCTTGGTAGCAACCAATGCGGTGTCGGCTATCGAATCACCCGCTGGTGGCGCCACCATGGTTGCCTTGTGCGATATCGCAGTGCGATGCAAACTGACGAGCTGGGGGCTTACCACGAACTCTTATTGCGATTTAATTACAGGAACGTTTTAACGATTTAGCGTCTTTTTGTGCAATGACGTACCTTATTGTCATGACAATAAGAAACGTCATTGCACAAATGGCCGCTGAAACGTTAAAACAAAACTGCTATAAGAGGTGGTGGTAAGCCCCCTGTAGGGGAGTGGCAGAGGGAGTTGAATGGAAGGGAGCTGGGCTTCCGGCTCTCTCACTCATCGTACTTTACGTCGGTCTTCTGTGAGAGGGTGGTACTACCCCGGCCTTGCTGCAGGCGTGTGTTATGTTTAATACTTTCATTTTTATAAGTAAAAATTATGCATACTGTGGGTGTCTTGAGCTAATCAAAGACGGAATACGCACATTAATTATATAATTTCTGGGCGATATAGAGCTTAACGAATTATATACTAGCTGCGACATTAGTTCAACCATTTCCTATTAAAACAACAGCCAATTTAACGCTTCATATAACTAAACACTGTTTAGAAGTCATAACGTGACCGAGTGATGTTTTATCACGAATAGAAAAAGTTTTCAATGTTGCTAATTCCTTTAAAAAACTGAAAAGTAAATATAGATGATTATTAGTGATGGGCCGAATGTGGTTTGAACCGAATACTAACTTCGGCCGAACATTCGGTAAAAACGAAAAATTCGGCCGAACTTCGGTTCAATTTCGCCGCGCTTTCTCGGGAGTGATATGTCGTGACTTGTTTAAATACTAACTTCAATTATTGCTAGAATACAAAGTTTATTCATGTTATTTGATTAAGATTTTTTTTTAAGACTGGTTAATTAAGAAGAACTAATTTAACTTAGTTTTTATCGCAAACCAGTTAAGGTTTATTACATGTTCCTAATTAAAATAAATGAGCATGAATAGGGATAAAAAATACTTATTTTATTGCACTATTATTTCAGACATGTTTTTTTTTATTAATTTCAGTCAATAGTCAAGATAGTGCAAGTAGATAGTGCATGCGGCATTTAAAGCGAATTTCGGTCGAAATTCGCCCGAACTTCGGCCGTATGCCGAACTTCGTCTCAACCTGCCGAAATTCGGTTAAACCGAATGTAAAACGAATTTCGGCCCATCACTAATGATTATTTACAAAAGTTTGAATGTAACAGATAAAAAGTAAGTTCTAAACGAAAACCCGACTACTGAAAAATCACGCTATAAAATAAATAATAAACGAAACAAGAAAATATTCTCATCTAGATGATAGCCGTGGTCCGTGGTAATATACCACTTTAGGACCTAAACGGACCACGGCTATCCTCTAGATGAGAATATTTTCGGTAGTCGTTCAAGTCCCACAAAGCGGCATATGACCCAGTCCATTTTACAACCTTTGCTTAGTTTGGGACCATACAGTTGGTGTGTAAGTCTGTCGATATTTTATTTACCTTATAAGCTCTATATTATCAGAACCTTCATAGGTATATTTACTCCATTGCGAACTGACTCCAATATACCCTCGCGTCGCGCGCCATCGCCCAAAGGACGATCACAATTGCTATTGAAACAATGCGCTTGCGCATGACATAGCTCCAATTGACTATTGTACTCCATCCGTTTGTTACTCGTACGTAATTATCATCTAAGGTTAGCCGATCCTTAAGTCTATCCATTTTCTACTCAAAGTCAAAGTATTTTTATTCGTAGGCTCCTATCCAGCAAATTAATATCGCGTTATGACAGTTTTTCCATAGAATATCTATCAAAACGCTATATTTACTGGGTGTATAAAGTTATCTGATGATTCTGAAAGAAGCGCTAATTAAAATCTAAAGAATAGTCAACGTAAAGATTTTATTTTTGTTTACAATGCTGCAATGCTGCTTACATTGAAAAGAGCCGGAAAGAAACTCAATGGTTACTCTTTTCAATACAAAAAGAAATGGTGTACATTTTCAAAACAGCAACGCAATGTGAGCAGGCACCATTGGCGCTAGAAATACAGTAACTAAAAGTACTAAAGTCAAAGTCAACATTTTTATTCTAGTAAGCTAGATGAGTGGCAACCACGTACCGGAAGACGCAGTGTGGGTAGCCCCGAAAGGTGGACCGACGACCGAAACCGCTGGATGCAAGCAGCACAGGACTGGTCGTTGTGGAAAACCTCGGGGAGGCCTATCTATATCCAGCAGTGCACGTCTTTTGGCTGACATGATACAGCTAGAGCAAGCACTTATGAATCGTCAACATTGTCGTCATATTTTAGCGTTACTAATCTTTTTAGGTACTCACATCTCGCTACTGAGTACAAGATGACCATCTCAAGACTGTTAACGTATTATCACATACATATATTCATCAGGGTAGCGTGGAATGAGTAAATGAACAGTTTCCTGTCGGAGCTAACGATTGCTTTATTAAATCATGTATTGCGGTCTTAATTTATGCGTTACGAGCGGAATACGAGAATATAGAGCTGTTTTATTATTGCTGATATGTTGCGTAGATGTCTGCAAAATTATATGATAACATTGATCTCAGAATGGCAGGATGTGGGTGCACTCAGTGCACTGCATGCGGTATATCTCTGCTTATCCTTTCGGGGACGAAATTGTGATGATGGTTTGTTATGAGAAACTTTGGATATTGTTATAAAAGGATTCATGTTCAATTACTTCAGTTTAAGCAGAAGTATTTCTGATATATTTTTCTTTTCGAAGCTTTAGCTGAAAATATGAAAAAAGAACACATTCCAATATCTTTTAGAATTTGCTGTCTCCTTTCTTAGCATTCTAAACCTTACAATAGCTATTTAATTTAAATATTACAGGAACGGTACTACTTTACTTTGTAAGTAATTTCCTGAAAATTATAGCATGGTACGGAACTCTAATTGCATGAACCAGATTCACACTTTCTGGATTTATTTACCCCGAGCAATAGCAATAAAAAAATACATACTTATCACCGTAATACTTAAAATCTTTAAAAAACCTTTCAAAGGTCGTTAAAGAAAGCAAAAATAAAACAAAACCAATGCCCAAGTAACATCTGGTCCGGTATAATCATCGCATACCAGAACCCCAGCACGTGCCATCGCGTACCATCAAACATAAACATTTGTACCGTTCCAGTCACCGTCTGTGCACTGTTCCCCCTCTGACACCATAGCTACCACATAACACCTCATTTAAAACAACCACGACTACTTTCTGTACTCACACCTCCATTACTGCACCGATACTAAACAAAAAATGGAATGTAGATTCTCCGCAAGCGTTGGATCACGTCAGTATCGATGTAACGGACCAATTGCACGGCGAACGTCGCTTGATACTTCAATTTCGAATACACGTCATACGGTTGAACCGCCCACGGTTAGGCAGACGTGCGTCCGCGCACAGAAACTTACGGAAAGAGAAATTATTTAAGGTATCCCACAGGGTGTCGTTCTAGGACCCATTACTAATAGTATTAACTAAGTGCTTGTGTTCCAATGACCCGTTTAAGTGAAAACGTATTGCGGTATACTTTCATAAGTGAAACTTAATTCCCACGAGTTTTAAGTGATTGTCGGAGTGAGAACTCAAGTGTAAGAAATGGTTTAACGATCAAAATGCATGAAATGTGTAAGTATTTCTCACATAGGATGTTATTGGTAGTAGAGCCAATCTGTAGCCAATTGACTGCAGTTCATATACCGGGGTAGAACCACCCTCTCATAGAAGATCGGCGCAAAGTAGCTATTACAGCTGCGTTTCGTACGATCAGTCAGAGAGTTTGAAGCCCAACTCCCGTTCTGTCCCACTCCCCTTTAAGTCGGCAATGTGCGAGTGATGCCTATGGTATTGCAAGCGTCTATAGGCTACGGTTACTGCTTAACATCAAGCGAGCCGTACGTTTGTTTGCCACGTTAGTCACACAAAAAACAGAGAATCGCAGACGATGGATGTTTTTGTATTGATGTGTTAAGATAACTCGATGACTAGCGTTTAAGTGTGGCGAAACTGGTAATGAACTCTGTTATGTGTCAGCTAAGGTACCAATTGGAATGAATTAGGTGGTGATGAGTCATCGGATTTTGGACGATTAAGAAACATCTCTTTTATTACCGTTTAAAGTACCGGCTTGTTTTGATAATAATCTCACACTGCTTCCAAACTATGTATTTAATCTAAACTTAATGAAATATCTACCTGCTCTTGTGTTTTGGTGAGGAAAGTATTTACGACATCTTAAGATATTCCACTAACAAATTTGGACTTAAGATGCCTTTTTACTAAATTGAATTCACTTTAAAAAAATAACTTCAATTAGTATTAGTACTTTTTTAAAGCGGTAATTTAATTGAATTTAATGATTTAAATATCAGTAAAATGAATTAAAAACCGGCCAAGTGAGTATCAGACTCGCATATAAAGGGTACCGTACCACCGTATAAATTATATTTTTAGTATTTGTTGTTGTAGCGGCAACACAAATACGCATTCTGTGAAAATTTCAAGCCTCTACCTATTACGGTTCGTGAGATACAGCCCGCTGACCGACGGACGGACAGCGGAGGCTTAGTAATAGGGTTCCGTTGGCACCCTTTGGGTACGGAAACCTAAAAACCTACCCGTAATCGTGCTTAATTTCAATTACCTATTGTTTAAATTGTAGTAGGTACACGAGTCTTTAAGGCTCGTATTAATAAATGCATCTCAAAGTTTAGATTGATCTTAAGATGCTGTTTTTGACAGAAGTCCCATACATTAAACGTTAAAACTGCATCTTAAGATCGATCTCAACTTTGAGATGCATTTATTAATACGAGCCTTAAAGACTCGTGTACCTACTACAATTTAACCAATAGATAATTGAAATTAAGCACGATTACGGGTAGGTTTTTAGGTTTACGTACCCAAAGGGTGCCAACGGAACCCTATTACTAAGCCTCCGCTGTCCGTCCGTCGGTCAGCGGGCTGTATCTCACGAACCGTAATAGGTAGATGTAAATACTTTCCTCACCAAAACACAAGACCATGTAGATATTTTCTTTAAGTTTAGATTAACTACATAGTTTGGAAGTAGTGTGAGATTATTATCTAAACAAGCCGGTACTTTAAACGGTAATAAAAGAGATGTTTCTTAATCGTCCAAAATCCGATGACGATAAAGTGAACCCTGGTTTCTTTGCATAAATAATTAATTTAAAATATATTGTATTCATTATATTTTGGTCCTATTCAAATTTATCAATAGACTGATCTAAATGAAATTCTTTGTCCGAGTACCTTCAATAGTTATATTTAAAGTTAGAAAAAAATGGATTCTTAGATCTATTCATAAATCAAGGCTTTAAAAAACTGCTTGTGCTGAGGTCATTAATATAAAAGACAGCGGTTAAAAAAATAACTGTACATACCAACATTAATATTCATACAACATAGACAACAATTTAAAGATAATTTTTGAGTAATTAGCTCTCGACTTTTGACAAGTTAAGATGGTACATACTTTATTTTTTACCATTATTTTTTCAAATTAATATAGCTTTCTTGATTTTCGCCGACTGTCTGTCCCCCTTTCGACCCCCCTCCCCCCTTGGTGATATGTCGTGAGATTTTGCTCGACCCCCTCCCTCCCCCTCTAATCTCACGTAAGATTTTTTAAAGCTATATTCTAGAGGAGAAACGTTTTTACTTAATTTAAGAAAAAAAAAAGTTAAAGATAAGTTAAGTTTAAAAAAAAAACTTATTTTAAACCAGTTTTCTTGCAATTTTACACTGTATCTTGCGGTAAAAAAATTACGTGAGATTTGCCGAGACCCCCTCTCCCCCACGTAAGATTTGGTGAGATTTTGCTCGACCCCCTCCCCCCCATAAATGCCTCACGTAATTTAGGGTCTCCGCAGACTAGCTACTTTTAGCATCGGCGATCGGCGATTTTGATGCTGTGTCTCGCTCGTTCGCGCTCGAATAAACGCGACGCAGCATCGATACGTCACAAAATCGCCGGTCGCCGATGCTAAAAGTGGCTAGTCTGCGGTGGCCCTTATGGACGCCCCCAAAGCAGTGGCGTAGCTTGCAACTGGCCGTGTATCAAAATTTGATAGGGGCCCAAATGAAGAGTAAAGATTTTTCACATACGTTCGGGGCCCCTGTCAAAGTCAGTCGTCCACAAAGGAAGGATTCGCAACGTACAATTGTAAAGAAACTTGAGGCTCTCAAGTTATTGGCCGATTTTCGAGTGAGTTACGTCCGCAGTGTGGTTTTTTCCTGCTGGTCTAATCAAAATTTGAATGATGCAGATAATTAGTGCTCCATCTCGTGTAAATGTGCCGAAAATTTTAAATTTGTGCCTATAGCCGTTTTGGAGTTATTCACGAATTTGTGATCTTGCTGGCGTAACGTTACCGCAGCAGTGTGGTTTTTTCCTGCTGGTCTAATCAAAATTTGAATGATACAGATAATTAGTGCTCCATGTCGTGTAAATGTGCCGAAAATTTTAAATTTGTGCCCCCTAAGGTTTCAGAGTTATTTCAAATCTTGCTGGCGTAACGTTTTGCGAATTCCTGTATCTCAAAAACTGTTTGGCACACAATCATGATTTTTCGTACACACATTAGTGTTAATTTGTGCCCATTTGTGACAGTTTCATATTTCAATAAATCAGAAAGGTTCGGGTGTTATAATATTTTTCCTAAAAAAACTAAAATAGCTCCTAGCTCTTAAACTGGGAAACCTAGAAACCAAATGTTAGTGCTAGCTTGTATTTCTTATGGATCCTAAGCATTTCTATAATGATCGTAAGCCTACTCCAAGGAATTTACGATTTATTACGATTTTATTGCTATCTCGCGGTGAAATTATTTAAACCCTAAATACACGAGTTTCGTATGTTCCGATTACTTTTATTAATATACAAAAATTAGTGCCCTACTTCAAATATACGTGTACGAAATATCAGCTCTGTAAACCTTATAATTATAAAATAATTAATAAAAAACACCATGACAAACTTTCAATGGTTAACCGACCAAATAAAATGAGTTGAAAAATGCGGCCGCCCGATACATACCGCCTACCATCTTAAATGTATACAATAAATTGGCTGCGTGCCAACAGTTCTGTAGAAAAGTGAATAAATGTGTCCATATGGCGCGCATGCCTCACCCGAGCACTCATATTATGACATTACGTCTATGCGTTCCGACGTCAAAAGTGAGTGCTCGCGCGAGGCATGCGCCTGATGAAGACGCCGCCAATGAGTAATATTTATTTTTATATTTTCTTTGTAATGGTTAAACTCGACTTCCTTCCCTTGCCCCCTGTCTAGACCCCTTCGTCCGCTCACTGTTTGTACTGTGCTACTACCATAAGTTTTTTTTATTATTTCTAATATCAAGATATTTTTTTTTGTTTAATGTAAGTACCTACATTATTTTTGTATTTTGATGTTGTGTCAATGAAGTAATGTTTTGTTTGTTTATAATTGTTGAAAATACTAATATTTATAAGTGTTCATTCGTTTTATATCTCGATGATGGTGAATGATTTCGATTTAAAGAATGGATATTATTTTTCAAAGTCGTATTGCTGTTTATAAGCGTCGATTTTTTATCTCTAGAAGTATATACAAGAAGATACTTTTACTGTTCTTGTGTGTTATTAGTTAAAGCTCATTTAGCTACACGAAACATAAAAGGAATATTAAGGAAGGTACCTACATATTTAAATTCAGCATACCCTGTGATTATACATTTATTTACCTTATTTAATAGTTTATAAATACACTCCAAAGTATTATGTATGCGTCTGTACTCATTACAACGCTGTCAATTGAAATAGGATGGCTTGAAGTACGGAGCGTTCGCTTGTTTCTATACATTCCAATTCCGTCAGTTAACCACCGAAAGCGCTTCGTGATGGTTATTTATTAATAATATTTTAATTATAAGGTTTACAGAGCTGATATTTCGTACACGTATATTTGAAGTAGGGCACTAATTTTTGTATATTAATAAAAGTAATCGGAACATACGAAACTCGTGTATTTAGGGTTTAAATAATTTCACCGCGAGATAGCAATAAAATCATAATAAATCGTAAAATCCTTGGAGTAGGCTTACGATCATTATAGAAATGCTTAGGATCCATAAGAAATACAAGCTAGCACTAACATTTGGTTTCTAGGTTTCCCAGTTTAAGAGCTAGGAGCTATTTTAGTTTTTTTAGGAAAAATATTATAACACCCGAACCTTTCTGATTTATTGAAATATGAAACTGTCACAAATGGGCACAAATTAACACTAATGTGTGTACGAAAAATCATGATTGTGTGCCAAACAGTTTTTGAGATACAGGAATTCGCAAAACGTTACGCCAGCAAGATTTGAAATAACTCTGAAACCTTAGGGGGCACAAATTTAAAATTTTCGGCACATTTACACGACATGGAGCACTAATTATCTGTATCATTCAAATTTTGATTAGACCAGCAGGAAAAAACCACACTGCTGCGGTAACGTTACGCCAGCAAGATCACAAATTCGTGAATAACTCCAAAACGGCTATAGGCACAAATTTAAAATTTTCGGCACATTTACACGAGATGGAGCACTAATTATCTGCATCATTCAAATTTTGATTAGACCAGCAGGAAAAAAACACACTGCGGACGTAACTCACTCCCGATTTTCCACTGGCCGGCACGGCACCCGGCACAGGCATGGCGGCAGCTTTTTTATTGGTCAGTGACCAGTCGTTATTGGTTACTGACCAATGAAAACTCCGCAAATAGCTGTCAACGTGCCGGTGCCGGTGCTGTGCCGGCCAGTGGAAAATCGCGCATTATGCGCTAACATACACGGACTGCAATTTTGCAGTTTGGTTGCAGTCGACGGCACGCGACTGCACACGGACTGCTTTTTTGCAGTCGGAAGTGACAGCTCTATTGCAGTTGGTTGCAGTCGACGGCACGCGACTGCACACGGACTGCATTTTTGCAGTCGGAAGTGACAGCACTATTGCAGTTGGTTGCATTCGACGGCACGCGACTGCACACGGGACTGCATTTTTGCAGTCGCGTGTATGGCGGCGCTATGAGTCGAATTTCAGTTGCTGTTTGCATATGCAAATCTTAACATGAATGTATGTCATAGTTGCATCAACGTTTCCTAATGTTACATAACATTTAAAATACTCTTTACATTTGTTAGACGTTTGCAAAACCTCTTAGAATGTTGTGTCCTATGTAGGCTAATATATAACTTATGATTTACATAATAGAGTTCAATTTTGACGGTTAAAAGTTTGTTCTTTAAATGGAATCCGTGCAGATGATAATAACTCTTATTGTTTGGGCAATAAAAGGTTTTTTGTTATCTTTGCAGTAATAATCAGGTCGTTATGTTATTAACATAGTTCGTTCTCACGATATTTTGTGGTTTCTTTGTTTTAGCATCTTCTAAACATGAAATATGCACAGGTATGTGTATAATAAATAAATAATCTATACAAATAAATTAAATTGAAGTGTCTGTTTGTAATGTCAAAATAACATAATATATTGTCTGTCTGTCCGTCTGTCTGGATGTTTCTTTCGGCTTAACTGCGAAACGGCTAGACCGATTTTGGCGGGACTTTCACCGACTTTCAGATAGCTGATGTTATAAAGACTAACTTAGGCTACTTTGCCAGACGAATACGGCCTTTTCGTAATTTGCTCTGGTCTGGATGTCGCTGGGATCGCCCCCAGTCCATTGTACGGCACCCATAGTACAAGCGTTGCTTAGTTTGGGACCATACAGTTGCTGTATTAGTCTGGCGATAGCTATCTATTAATAGGTACGATTCTCCTCATAACAATACAATTTGAACCGTTCGAACCGTTAATTCAATTCAGACCCAGTTGTGGATCGATTAAACCAATTGATGTAGAATTGTTATCGTATTGATAAAGGTCTTTGTAATAAAGGTAATATGGACTACCACAGTTTCAAAGATAAATCCCCTATTGCTTTTATTACCGATAGGTCAGAATTATAGAACTATAAATATAATATATTAGTATTTTGGCTTCATTTTTAGGGTTCCGTACCGAAAGGGTGCCAACGGGACCCTATTAATAAGCCTACGGCTGTCCGTCTGTCAGCGGGCTGTATCCTACGAACCGTAATAGGTAGAGATTTGAAATTTTCACAGAATGTGTATTTCAGTTGCCGCTGCAACAACAAATACTAAAAATAAAATAAAATTTAAAAATAAAGGGTCAATACTTGACAATTTTGACGTTTTTATTCTACGGTGGTACGGAACCCTTTATGTGTAATTCGTTATGGCTTCGCATATAGCTGGTGTCAAGTAAAATATTGCCTTTGGATAGGCCTAATATACCCCTCCAAACCCTATCAGTAAAGTGGCGGATACTTTACTGACAAATTACCAGACTTCTTCCAATTGCCCACACTCACGCACATTTATGAACATAGGTACTAGCTGTGCCCCGCGGCTTCGCCCGCGTGGAAATTGGATTGTCTTATTCCAGAGCCTACACAATCTACGTTTCTTTCATTAAAATCGGTTTAATGCACACAGTCGGTCGGTCACACTGTTTCCTCGCAAAATTTGTTGGAAAGCGGTCTAACTGGAGTTTTCGTGTCCGTTATGATACGCACATTTTATTTTGCCACAGAACATTTCTCTCAATAAAATGTTACAGTATATCTGATAAATAAACATAGATAAAATTGATGCAGTGTGGTTAGCAGCGAGTTGAGGGAATGACGAAATACCCCCAAATTACCGGGAGTTGGCTTTGGAATAACCTCTGCGTGCCTCTGCATTGGGTTGGTAGGGAGAGGTACCTCTTCCAGAAGTTAAACGCCTTAAATAAAGGTGCGAACGAACATAGCAATGTTGAATTATTTGAACATACTTCAAATAAAAAAGGAATAGGTATTCTGTTTTTAATTCATCATCATCATGTCAGCCGAAAGACGTTCACTGTTGGACATAGGCCTCCCCAAAGGTTTTCCACAACGACCGGTCCTGTGCTGCTTGCATCCAGCGGTTTCCCGCGACCTTCACTAGGTCGTCGGTCCACCTTGTGGGGGGCCTACCCACGCTGCGTCTTCCGGTACGTGGTCGCCACTCAAGAACCTTTCTGTCCCTTCGGACATCAGTTCTTCGGGCTATGCGTTTTTAAAAAAAATTACAACACCTCAATCATTTAATCCTTAAACTACACCACCTATTACATGAGCTAGCAAAAAATACTGTAAATTATATCCAGCATTACAATGTCATTCACCTGTTCATCTTGTAACCACGAATTACCGAGGTCAATGACCGAGGTAAGATAATGTTTGGCAATTTAGAGAGATTACGTAGACTATCTCGTCTAGCGGTTTCAACCAGGGTTGTTACATCAGCATCAGCATCTGTGGAGCATCAGCATCAGCATCATTTTCAATTTCAGCATTATGATTGATACTGATTTATTAATGCTGATGTCCGAGTTATGACATGACTGCCGAGGGGGCGGGGCTTAAGGCACGTTGTTTGGCAAGACTGTTTTCGGACGCAAGTTTATCAGTATATTTATAGAAAAAAAAAATAGTTTTTTGTTTTGTTTATAATTGCATAATGATTCGGGCGCCTACTTGGAAATGCGAAAGGAAATGCTTCGGTTGACGGATCGTTACGTTTTACTACTCTGAAAGTGTTTCGGAAGGGATCCGGATTCTTTCGGAGTAGGTAGAGTCCATGAAAGAAGAAATGTCAAATCACGACTATCGAATCCGAACTTCAGCTAGGCTATTCTGTAACGACAAACTCACTTCGCACGCGTGAATTTTCTAGTGAAATGTCAAATTTCAATACAAAATTTGACATATCACCTGCAGATTCATGCGTGCGAAGTGAATTTGTCGTTACAGAATATCCTAGCTGATCCGAAATACTTTTGGAGTAGGAAGAAGTACGAATCCGTCAGCCGAAGCAGTAGTGCTATTCTCTAAGCTCATTTATCATCTCGATTGTAGTGAAATGTCAAATTCTAACTCGGCAGTGCCGATGGCGCGACACTCTCGAGTGCGGTGGTGAGATGAACTGCAGAATGTGAGAATTTTGACATAGCAAGTATGTTCGGTTCGTATGGTCTGGGTATTGCTGGGAGCGCCCCCAGTCCATTGTACGGTAGCCATAGACGTCATAGTACAAGCGTTGCATAGTTTGGGACCATACAGTTCATGTTTGTTTGGCTAGAAAAATGCTATAGGGTATCGTATTGGCATTTCGATAAGCCAAGCTGGCTCTCAGAAACAAAGTCCACACATCTTATGCTTGACCGCGACCGACATGGCTTAACTCTGACTCTTGAGATGTTTTGATACTTGCGCAAACTCCAGCACTTGCGCAAGAGGAAGTGATGTGAAATGATTTTGTACGCAATATCGATAGGTATTAAAAATATCGATTCCTCATTGCTTACGATAATCGATCGATTGTTTTAATCGACCGTTAAATAATGGAATAACTTTCTAGCGGTTTATGAATGTTGAACACGACTTGAATGGAATCGTTTTAACCTTTTCTATCAAGCTTATATTGACTGTCTAAAGTGGTAGGCATACATATTTATAGTTGGTTCATTTTTTTATAGGACTGCGGTAGCAAAAAAGCGTTCGGCCCGCCTGATGTTAAACAGTTACCGTAGCCTATAGATGCTTGCAACACCAAAGGCATTGCTCGCACATTGCCGACCTGAAGGGGAGGGGTTGGTTGTTTTAAACCATGGTTTCAACCCCAAACACATTTTTCCACTTGCCCCTCCAAAAATAATCCACAATAGGGATCCGTTTGCACCCTCTGTGTACGGAACCCGGAACCCTAAAAACTATAAAAAAAAAGATAATTCTTAGGGTATAGGGAAATAATAATACTCGAAGTACATAAATAATTTTATTAGATTTATTTTATTACCAATGTTATGGATATTTACAAAGGATCGTGCACACAAATGTAAGAAAGAAATTACTGTAATACTTTTATTTTGACGGGCCCGTTAGCGTGGTTGGCGCGGAGGCGACTTTCACGCTGCAGGTCGTAGGTTCGATTCCTACCCGTGACATGCATTTGTGTGCATGAACATGTCTGTATGTCCGGAGTCTGGGTGTATATGTATATTAAGTATGTATTTACAAATAAAAAAGTAGTATATGTAGTAATATCAGTTATCTGGTTTCCATAGTACAAGCTCTGCTTAGTTTGGGATCAGGTAGCCGTGTGTAAAAAATGTCCCAGGATATTATATTATTTTGAGGCGTGAGAAAACTTGATACCAAAAATGGGCAATCTCCTTTATTTTATGATTTTATTAACTCACAACCATTTAACTTTCTTGCTCATAACACCTTCTGTTCAGTTTTTTACAGATAAATAACTGTGATTGCCAACTAAAAAAAAAAAGTATTGCTAGTTTACTACATGTCATAACTATTTTAATCTCGAATAGACTACAAATCGTAATATTTCCGTTAGATAATACTTAATTATTACTCCCGTTGTTTCTGTCGGAAGAATAAAGCGAGCAGCGGTAACACACTGGCACAAATAACAGTAAAGCCAATGTAGCGTGCGCGTGCGCCGATGAGCTGATGACAGGCGCTAGTGGTGCATAGTGTACATTAGAATAAAAATAAATGTATCGATATCTAACTTTTTATCGATATTTTTAAATCGCTATAGAATTAAGCTATACAAATGAATAATCATTTACTTTTTATACTCAAGTACCTATTTAATATATGTCTATGTCCTTAATATCAACATTAATCGAAATTGGTTAAGGGGCCATCCATAAATTACGTCACACGAATTTCATGATTTTTAGACCCCTCACCCCCTTGTCACAGCTGGTCACATTTGCGAGACTCCCCCCCCCCTCCCTGTGTGACGTCACATATTTTTTAATATTTTAAAATTTTTCGCTAAAAATTCATTTTAATACTTAAGATATATTAGATTTTTTAATGTGACGTCACAAAACTTAGGACCCCTCCCACCCCCTTGTCACACAATTACACATTTCGTCGACCCCCCCCCCCCCTTTACGTGTGACGTAATTATTGGATGGCCCCTAAGCGGTTTAGTCGTGAAAACGTAACAGACCGACATATTTACTTTCGCATTTATAATGTTAAGTATTGATTATGAAAGTTTTTGTACCAACCACTTGCTAAGTACTAATAAAAACTTACCACACGCTCTGATTAGTTAAAAGTAAAATCTGTCGAACAATAAGCAATGTATTTTGAACGTTATCTTTTATCGATAAGTCACGTCACGTTCCTAAATCGTGAACCATCCCGTTGATCAGAGAACACAAATTGCTGTATTGCACGCAAAAGTAGATTACAGATGGTCAGAATACTAATATTAATGTCTATGGTCTATTATGTGTAGATCAGTATCAAGACAAAACATTTACACCGAATTTACGACACGATTTAACACCGACTACGTACGCGTACCTACATTTTTGAAAAAGATTACCCGCGACTTCTTCCACGTGGTATTTAATGGTTTTTTTTGCGCGGAACCCAAAAAACCAACCCTAATTTTCTAAAATAAAGTCATCAGCAGCTATCTGCCATTGAAAGTCCCATCAAAATCGGTACAGCCTTTTCGGAGATCAGCCGGAACAAATATATACGCAGACAAATATTTTAAGAATTGTTTATTGTTAGGTACCGTATGTACTTTCATATGCATATAGTGGAAAGCTGTTATATTGACATTACGAACAGCGACTTCAGTTTTATTTATTTGTATAGATACGACTATTTTTTTAGTAATACTAATGTTCACGGTGAGGAGACTACCTATCCCGCGGGATTAGGTAATAGTCAGTTCCTGTATACACGGCGGCAAGGTTCACCACCTGTCACGTTGGGTTCTCACTATCTGGTGAAACGTGGGCTTTGAGTTGGTTAATACCTCCGCAATGTGGTGGTGTATGTCCACTCAAGCCTCTGACTACCCCCAAAAGGGGATAAAAGTCGTGACGTTGTTTATATTATTTTACTAATAATTATAGTCAATTCCAGCTTTCCCTAACTACTAGAGAATTAAAATTGTAATGCGGTGCCATAGATTTAGGAGCTACAGATGGACTGCATAGAACACGAAAGTGAAGCCACCAAAGCAAATACAAAACAAAAAAGCGAATACAATCTCGCCTTATAACTACACAACTTTACACGCACACAGATGTATGTGCCCCTAGTGCCGCTCCTAGCTATCACGCACACATAAAATGCTACCCGGCTTCACATCGTTTGTTGCCAAGACTACATCTGCCTACTTCTATTAATCTGTGTGCGGTGCTTTACTGCGCCTTGATTTAAGCGCGCCTTTTTGCCTTAAATATAAGTAACATAATGTATTTTATTTATTATATACTTACTTAATATATTATTCGCACGTACCTATGTCTTTTTACTATTTTATTGATTTTATTAAGTAGATATATGTATATTTTTATTAGTCCTTTTCTCTTGGGTAGCCAGTGGCCTTTTCTCTTGGGTTTGGCTGAAAATCAGCGCTGGTGGAGTCTCGTACCCCCCAGCACATGCTGAGCCAAATACCTTTTCGGCACAGTTCGCGCTGACCCCTTTTTTTTCTGTTTCCTCTGTCTATGTGTTGCGAGTGTGTCGAATAAATGTTTTCTTTCTTTTCTTTCTTTCTTTTGATTTAAAAGCTGCTAGTATAGACATGCCTAAAACGTCGCGTGCGCGGGTATATAAAGGGCATGAACGATTACAAAAGGGAGTACCGGCTAGTACCTAGTACCGGTTACGAGATCGAACCTTTGGTTAATGAAAAAAATAGTAGAAAAGTAATGAATTTAATAAGAAAGCACATGTACTAAATTTATTCCCTATAATTTTCTAGTGACGGGACAGTGTTGTGGTATTAATATCGATAAATCATTTTTATTTGCGAAATCAAACACATTGGTTTAATAAATAAATTAATATCGTCACACAAACACATCAACTGTATGGTCCCAAACTAAGCGACACCTTTACTATGGCTACCAAACAAAACAAAGGACATGATTCAGTGCTACTCATGGACCAGTTACTAAGGGGACTGGCCCTAAGCAAGTCGGCCGAGTGGTCGGCCTAGTACTAACATCGACATAAAACGAAGCGAGTAGTTCAACTATTTACCGGTAAATAGTATAATGAAAATGAAAGAACAATGACCACGTTTTGTTCCATACAAATATCGAATAAGGGCACCTCTTTCTTTAGTCTTTACTCTGTGGTGCTACTAACTCATGGAAAAGCTCCTACCACCTCCTACTCTATGCATCCTACCAACATTTCCTGGAAAAAAATATTGTCTATGATTTATGAGCGCTGTCATTAAGAAAATGTCATTGATTTTGACAGTACCTGACAGTACAGACAGTAGCGACACCATAATTGGTGGCATTCAACTGAACTATTTTTGTTTTTTTTAATTTACATTCCATTTCTTTATTATTATTGGGTTATTTTTCGTTTTCTTTCGTAATAGTAAGTAAATTTTTGGTGTTATTTTTGCTTCAATATTTTATGGTGTGGGTTTTTTATCTAAGTACTTAGTTAACTAATTTTTGCTTGCAGCTTCTACGTAATAAACTAACAAGGCTTTAATTGTGACGAATTGTTACTAACCTTTCTAATTAGACCCTTCGTTCTCTTGAATCTACTAAAATTAAATGAGATTAGTCCACTTTACCTAATTTAATCAAGAAACGTAGACATTTTACATATTTGACTTAATTTATAGACTTAAATATAAAACATATACCTAATATAATTAAATATAACCGCTCTAATGCTACGTCCTAGCTGACCATATATTTTAAATACTCACTCATAAGCTTATTCATGGCAAATGTTTCGTATGCAACTTTTTCTGAGTGTATTCAGTCTTTCTTTTTAATTTCCAAAAAAATAAATATATTTTGGTTTGATTAAACGACTGAAGCGTCCAAGAAAAAGTTTATACGAAACTTAAGTCGACACAAGCATAGTTGAATCATCTGACACGCACTGTTTCTTTCCAGCGATCTACCAGATGAGGAGGACAAGAAATCGCCCGTCCTACTCTTAGGAGTCAACAAGATCACAGACTCCCCATCCTTCCTCCGACGAAGGTCCATCGAGACCCACAGTACCGGGTCCATAAGGTTCTTCAGACCACCAAAGTCAAAGTACACAAGAGGTCTTCATGGAGATGAAAGGCTTGAGAAAATCCGCCAAGACCTCCTTGTCCATAAGAGCAAACCAGACAGATATATTCCCAATGATCACGAGATATCATTAGAACCAGAAGAAAGATGTCTGAAACTCAACTGCGTCGGAAACTGCATATGTGAAAGAAAGAGAAGCTCCAATAGAGGTTCCTTCTCTTTCTCAAGACCCGAAGATAGGAAAGACCAATCGGAAGACGAAATAGAGTTTAAATATACTGAGCACATTCCAAATTCACAACCTTCGAGTAGTAAACAGAGTTATAATGTAACACCTAAGTCTACTGAACGCAGGCACTTCTTGCTGACCAATTTGAACGAGAGGTTCCGTAAGACTTTGAGCTTAGATTCTCGGAAAATAGAGACTAACAGAGTCCCGTTAAGCCTCCCTAAAGACTCCAGACCCAAATCTTTAGTCAATACCAGCAATATCTGCGTACAATACAAATCCGGAGACAATAATTTCGCACCCTCAAATTTTAACAAGGCTAGTCAACCTAAGAAAAAGCGGAAGTCCTTCTTTTCTTTAGACACTTTTTTCGATAAAAAATCTGATAGCTCATCAATAGATGATTACTGTTCGTCGAAATACAAAAGATTCGAATTAGAAGGTGACGATTCTCCTCTGTTCAAAAGAGATAATGAGAAAACACCAGATCTTTTAAATCTACCGGTCATAATAGATTCTGTGCGTAAAAAGCAATCTGAAACGAGGAGGCAATTGGAGAAGCTAGAAATACATTACTATAAGAACGTCCATAAGACCCGAACAGTTATAGATGCTGTGCCAAAGGACGCTACCAACGAACAAAGTACCAGCGGTCATATAAATCACTTATTCTTCGACGACGACGTCGAATACATCGAACCAATCAGAAGTACATTTACAAGCCAAAGCACATTGATTTTAAATAAATCGACAACTGATTTGAAACCAGACTCTATACTAAGTATAAATACGGACGAAACTGATATAAGACTGCCCAGCTCAACTGTGTCTCCGAAATCGAATGCGGATGACTTAGATAGCATATTGTATGAAATTGAAGTGAGAGAGTCCGATTTGAAAGCGCCTAAGGATTTGACAGTGAAAGTGATGGATAAATCTGTGGATTCAATCGGCAGTTGTTCCCTAGATGTGGACGCTAGTACTGACTTTTCAGGTAAACTCGTATTGTAAATGTTGTTTTGCTTTCCTTTGTTTGGGTACGGTTTTAGAAAAAATACGAATCATATTTCATTATTTTTTTTCTAAATCCGTACCAAATGATCTTAGCATGTGATTTTGAATGTCTTTAGTCTTGTATTTATATCATATTTTTATCACGAATTTATTTTATGAAGCTATCACTATCAAGGCTATCAAGTTTTTTATTTTACTTTACTTACTTCTTTTAAGGCAAGATAATGTAGTTATTAATTAAGACTTTTAAGCTATTACACATGCTTACATTATCATTATTATTTTTATTCTTTTCTAATAAATATTCATAGTAACCATCATCTGTATCTTGTGTTTTCTTTCTTTTTACCTCATTCTGTGTCGTGGTTGTGTGTGAAGAATAAATGCAGTGTTTTTTTTTTCTTTTTGCATTACAATAATTTTATACGGCAATTAAACAAATTCGTATTTTATTAGTTTGATACAGCTGTTGTTTTCTGTACCTAAATTCCGCACTTTTGGACTTATGGCTAATATCTGTAAGGTTTGCAGGACAGTTCTCGTAATTTTTTGCAATAACAGATTTTATATTTTAACGTCACATAACAATATTGTGATGATACTGCATGAAACGAAACGTTAAGAAGAGGCGCGTAATCTGAATTATATCTTACAATACCTATATAATAAGAAAATAACTTTACTAAATAAAAGTATAGGTATTGCATTACTTATAGGTATGTATTTTTAGAAAGTTCGACAGTCTTTTAACAAAATTAAGTTAATCTTCTGTTTGATGTTATTTTGTTGAAAACACTTGTTGATAAATAATATACAATATAGGTCATGCATAGAAATCAGCAAACAATGCAGATTGCAAAATGCATTTCGCTAACAAAAAGACAATCGGATATACGTACACATGAGTAACCTATGTATTGGCCTCGTTTCTGCCCACGCACGGACAGCAGCTCGGTCATTGTCGTCATACTGCTTACGAATTCGCACCTGAACACACCTCGGATAAATTATTTCGCAAAACACCGATCTATAAAATAAACTGTAGTGAATTAATGTAAACTGAACTAAAACTCGCCGACCGTGAAACGGAACGGTGCGAACTGGCAGCAAACGGGTGCGTCGTCGACTGTGCGGCGAAAAAAAAATAAAGTTGACATTTCTTTGTAAAGTGTGTGATGTCATAAAAATAATTTTCGTGTAAAAATTAATTTAAAGTGTTTTCGAAAGTAATTACTGAAATCTGCAGAATTTCTTCATCGTGTTGTTGTGTGATGCTGTTATTGTGGTTCATTATCATTAGGTGAGTCTTTTACGCTGGATAAATGTTAGAATAATACGTTATAAAAAAAAATTGTGACCATAGGTACCTGGTTTTCGTAATCATTTTCGCGAACTTTTCGAAAATTTGTTAAACGGACTGTTATATAGTCCCGATTAGTGATCATTCCCAGAACTCAGATGAGTAATCGCATTATTTTTATAATTTCCAAGCTGTGCCTAATACTCATATTCTTAAAGGATGACTGTACTTTTATTTTTAGCTAATCCCAGTAATATATGGAAATTAATGCCTTTATAGATGGTTGTATGATAATCCGAGGAAAGCAATAAATTATAAAATTCCTGCTTTGTACATTTAAAACATGCTAAAGGTATCTTTTGATGTAAAATAATTTGTGTACCCACAAAATTATAATCGAAATATTTGAAGCCTCTAAATTCTTATTTTAGGGCTTCAGTGTCTACAGACAAGGCTGTTAGAGGTTAATTAAGCTAGCCCTATGAATGTTGACTTATATTAAATAAATAAATGAAATAGCTTAAGCAATGCTTGGCAAGATCAGCCAGAAACGGGTGACCATATAGTGACATTTTGAACTGAGTATCTCCGTGCTTCGGAGAGCACCTAAAAGTTGGCCCAGCACCTATACCCCCACCTCTTATAGCAGTATTATTTTATCCTTACAGAGACTTTTTGTAATTTGACGTCCCTTATTGCCATGTCAATAAGGGACATCATATTACAAAAGCTCGCTGTAAGGTTAAAATAATACTGCTATAAGAGGTAGGGGTAAGCCCCCTGGTTGTCGTTATTTAGATAGCAGTCATTAAGACATGTCAGTAGTGGCTTGGACAACTCTGACTGACGGAAGAAGAAATTAAAAATGTTTTGAAATAGACTTTGAATGCCTAATTTTGAATATTTTTGATACTGTTTGCACCTAATAGACCATAGAGCCTAGTCATTATAGAATTTCAAAAAATAGTCATTTAGATTCATTATTATTTTAATGATTTGAGTATATTCTGTGGTTTAATAGGACTATGGAGCTTAAGTACCTACTTATACTCAAGTATTCCCACTGGTAGGCTGCTTGGGTCACTACACCTGGTAGTTGAGGGCTTGATGCCTATCAGGGCTTTTGGAAACAGCCTCTTAGTAATTTGCCTTGGTCTGGTTGTCACTGGGATCGCCCACAGTCCATTGTACGGTACCCATAGTACAAGCATTGTTTAGTTTGGGACCATACAGTTGTTGTGATAGTCTGGCAATATTTATAAAAACTGAATTGTGAAGAATAGAATATTTCAAAGCAACTCATTGAGAAATAAACAAACCAACAAAGAAATTTTTGCAATACCTCTCACATTGACATATGATTCATAATTGAACAACAAACAATAGTGTACCAACTGAACTTAACTGCTCACATCATTTTCAACCTTATACTGACATGTTAAAGTAGCAAATGGAATGCTAATACTATGTTTGCATTGCTATTTATTGCATAACACTGGTCAAGTATAGTAGGCGGTAGATATGTAATGTCGTTGATGCAATTCGCATTAATATTTTCTTTTAAAATATACAGGGTGAATTATTCAAGTGTGCGTGGATGGCCAAATCCGAAACTATGAGGAATAGCGAAAAGTACTCAAAAGAGTCTCGGGGCCGAGTTTCATGAAACAAACCCCCATAATCATAGAGATTTTAGCCAGTTTACAATGGTTTTGGAAAACATTTTTAGGAACAAATGTGATTTGTAATTCCACTGCAAGTCGATCATAACTTTCTATGAATAAGGGGGTAAAACTGCATCATTGGATTTTTGAAAAAATAATATTCGCTATTCCTCATAGTTACGGATTTGGCCATCCACGCAGGCTTGAAAAATTCACCCTGTATAGTATGTTAATGGCCAGTATTATTCCATTTATGATCATTTCAATGGGATTAGAAGTTATTTCCTCACTACACCATACAAGGGTAAGCAGGAATTTATAAGGCGTTCTTTTATGTTGTATGTTATTTTCATCTATGTGCATAATTTACAGTTCGCTGACAGTGAGGGAAAACATCGTGAGGAAACCTACCTATCCCTCGGTATTAGGTAATAGTCAGTTCCTGTATACACGGCGACAAGGTTCACCACCTGTCACGTTGGGTTCTGACTATCTGGTGAAACGTGGGCTTTGAGTTGGTTAATACCTCCACAATGTGGTGGTGTATGGCCACTCAAGTCTCTGACTACGCCCGAATGGGGATAAAAGTCGTGACGTTACATTTTTCTTTTATGTTAGTTACTAAGGGGCTATGCACACGGAGCAACTTTAGTTGAAGAAACTAGCAACTTAGTTGCCGAAACTATGAACTTTATAATGGGTTTGCAGCAACAGTTGCCGCGATTATTTTATATGTAAACAGCTAGTTGCGAGTTGCCGCAATAGTTGTCCGTGTGCATAGCCCGTAAGGTGGCAACCAAGTGTATTATGGCCCACCTGATGTTAAGCAGTTACCGTAGCTTATAGATGCTTACCATACCAAAGACATTGCTCGCACGTTGCCGATCTGAATGGGGAGTGGGACAGAGGGAGGGGTAGGGAGGGGTCGGGTTAGGTTAGGGTCTCTTAAGGTGGGAGTTGGATCAACGCGGCAGACGGCAGACGTCAGTCTCTTACAAATTGTCGCGATGACATGTGCCGCGACGGCAGACGGCATTACAATTTCTATGGGACTGGCGTCTGCCGACTGACGTCTGCCTTCTGCCGCGTTGATCCAACTCCAACCTTTAGATGTTAAAATGTACCTTTAAAAATGTTAACAGACTAGCTAAGTTTAACGACCGCTTGGCGCAGTGGTTCGAGCGTAGGCCGTTTGGTTCACTGCATCGGGTGGTTGCGGGTTCGATTCCCGCCAGAGGCAAGTTTGGGAAATGTCCTTTTCGTTATTTGCTCTAGTTTTTGGGTGTCACTGGCATCGCCCCCAGTCCACGGTATGGTAGCCATAGTTTAGCATTGCTTAGTTTGGGACCATACATAGACTGGCGAAATAAAGGGAATAAATAAGCAGTGGTAGCCGATTGGTTAAGCACGCGTCCTGCGGGCTTAAGGTCTTGGGTTCAAACCCTGGCTCACACCTCTGGATTATTCGAAATCTATGTGTGAATCATAACTTTAATATGATTATCACTTGCTTGCGGTGAAGGAAAACATCGTGAGGAAACCTGCATGTCTTTAGACATGTGAAATCCACCAACCCGCACTGGGCCAGCGTGGTGGATTATGGCCTAAATCCCCCTCGCATTGAGGGGAGGCCCGTGCCCAGCAGTGGGACGTTAAAAGGACTAATAAATAAATAAAAAATTAAAAACCATCGGTTGACTGATAAAAAAAAACAAAAAATGTGAATGTCAGAAAATTTCGTCATATGCGTAACATGATTACGTGCATATCTACTATCTACCACCTACCCGATAAGATATACTACTACTGTGCCATCATGTTTGGTAATGACTTCAATTATTATACAATTTTTCAGTTTTTTTCTTGTCAAATGCATGTGTTTATGCGATGTGTGTCTATTTTATGATGTTCGATTGCTGTGAGTGGTCAGCTTGCGTTTAACGTCTGTCAAAGTGCCTGTTTTCTGTCATATCTGTGGTATACGGCCCGTATTAATAAATCGATCTCAAAGTTGAGATCGATCTTAAGATGCGGTTTTGACGTTTAATGTATGGAACATCTGTCTAAAACAGCATCTCAAGTTCGATCTCAATCTTGAGATCGATTTATTAATACGGGCCTAGATTTGGTGTCAAAAATGCGCGAAATATTGAAGTTTTCTTTCTTCAGAGTTCCACTACTTGGTGCTGAAAGGGTTTATATTTTAAATTATACTGCTAGCCCAGCTTAGTCTTATTTTATTACTTATTTTTGTGTTGCCCTTGTACAGTCAAGGGCAAAATATAATAATAATAATAATATCCTGTGTCATTTTTTACACACGGCTACCTGATCCCAAACTAAGCAGAGCTTGTACTATGGAAACCAGATAACTGATATTACTACATATACTACTTTTTTATTTGTAAATACATACTTAATATACATATACACCCAGACATACATATACTACGATTCCAAAATCCAGACATAGCATGTAAAATATATAGTATAACAAGACAACGTTTTCCCTATTCCAGATACCACATCGGGCAGTTTGAATCTCCTAACGCCATCATCAGCGACCAGCCGCATTAGAGACTTCACGTCCCGGCTCCAGGAGCGCGCGGCATCCAACCAACCTTACCTACCAACCCCCACCCCAGTAGTCACCCCATTCCGCACCCCAGACACCACCCCTACCCCCAGAAAATCGTCCGAGAATCTCCTAAAACCACCCCCTAAAATCCACGTAGACGCCGGAAGCCACAGATCGAGGGGCCACCATAAAAAGAGAGACGATCTAACCCAGAAGAAACCTAGCTACTTAAACTTAGCTTGCTCAGTCAACGGCTACACTAATCTAACGACTTATGACTCGAAATTGAGGCAAGACATCAATAAAAGTCGCGAGGCCTCTCCCATTAGACCTATAACCCATACCTACCAGTACAGAAGCGAAAATAACTCTCTTCTGGTACCAATTCCGGTCAGCGCGAACAAACTGCTGGTACCAACCTTCGGGCCCCATGATACGCGTGCCGATTTGACCTCCAAAGCGCCTACTAAGGCGCACACGGACCCCTACCTAGCTTCCCCATTTAATGTTTACATGGCTGCAGAAAATAAACAGTTAAAGAACGACTTCCTAGGCAACATGACGACCACGAGTAGACCCTACATTTCTTCTGAAAGCAAGAACTTTGCAGCCTCAATGCTCCACAAAACTGACGAGGTGGATAACGCGAAGGATATCACCTTCAAGTCTAGCTACTCCGAGACTAATTTCCGTAAAACTGTCACCACTAATGGCAAGGAAACGAGGTTCACGTCAGAATCCTATACCATATCCTCGAACGGAGTTTCTAAACGCGTTGAAATCACTAAAGAGAATGGAGAGAAGTTAACGAGTCCGATGAAAAGCTTCATACAGCAACGCGTTGAAAGGCTATACGGTCCTGGAGCCCTAGCTCAGGGTTTCTTCAACCAGAAACGCCATAAATGCAGGAGTTCCAGTGAGGATGATGAGCCTAAAGTCTTGACCGAAAAGTCTCTGAACACCCCAGAAAGACTGCCTCGAAAGTCCGAAGACATAGACTTATGCACTAGCCCTAATGGAGATATAGATTCTAGCGTTTCCCTGCCTGTTCTCAGGCATTTAAGGCCTGAGTTTAGGGCACAATTGCCCATTTGCTCCCCAAAGAAGACTGTCAAGAGTGATTCGTCCCCTCAAAAGGGTTTGGACATTCCAAAAGTGGAGACTGATTTGAAGGAAGATGTTAGTGATGTGTCTGTAACGAATGGTGTTTCTGTGATAAGGATTGATGATGGTGAAGAGAAGTGTAGTGTGAATGGTGATGATGGAGATGTGGTGAAGGATGCACATTATTTCCTGGATTTGGAGAAGAAAGAGACTGAAAGGTTGCTGGCGCTCTCCGCGACCGCTGAGAAGGAATTGGAAGACTTACAGGTGAGATTCTTCTTATACTAATCCACCAAGCCAACTAGGAACTCGTACGGCTTCCCGCCCGCCACACCGAGTGCACACCGCTTCCGCTTTTTTGTGCGGATGACGTCACATTTGACAGGTTCCTAGTTGGCTTGGTAGAGTAGTAATAATAATAATATTAGCCTCCCCTCAATGCGAGGGGGAGTCAGGCTATAAAGCACCACACTGGCCCAGTGAAGGTTGGTGGATTTCGCATGTCTTTCAAAAATGGTTCGATTTTCGAAGACATGCAGGTTTCTTCACGATGTTTTCCTTCACCGTAAGCAAGTGATAACATTCGCACATAGATTTCGACAAACCCAGACGTGCGAGCCTGGGTTTGAACCCTGAACTTAAAGCACGAAAGACGCGTGCTTAAACAATCTGCTATCACTGCTTTTAGTCTACCTTTAGTCTGTCTGTGAGTTACTAGTATTTTTTTATTTATATTTGACATGTAAGGGTCCGTTCACACGGAACCGGCTCGAAGAAGAGAGTACATTTTTATCGCGTTTAAAAAAGAGTTTTGACTCATTGAAATGAGGTTGATTTTTTCATACACTAAGCGCGTTAGGTCGGCTCTTAAGCATTCTCATTTCATAAAGAAGTGAAATGAAAAAGTCAACCTTATTTCAATGACCCAAAACTCTTTTTTTAAACGCGATAAAAATATGCTCTCCTCTGCAAGCCGGTCTGTGTTAACGGACGCTAAGCATGAATTATCTTGGGCTTAAATACGTCTCACGTCTAACTTAAAACCCTGTACAGTAGTAGACTACTACTCACCAAGCCAACTAGACACTTGAATATTAATATCAAATGATAATAAATAAAGGATTCCGCGGTCCTTCCACCACATAGTGGGAGCTACTGCCACAGGAGTGCCCAGGCATTGGCCCAGGCTCACTACGTTGTGGACGGACCGCGGAATCATTGACTTATTATCATTTGATATTTATACCTGAGTGTGTAATTGGCTTGGTGTATTAGTAAGCAGCGTCTGTATTTTATGCTAATGAGACCTTCGTATCACTGCTGTTAATCTATTTACCGATTTTAAATACATAAAACTCCATAGCAGACATGTGGAATGTTAAAATTGTCCAAAAACCCGCCTCGAAACGTTCTTTTCGATATAATTGTATGAACAACCTTGGCGCGCCTAAACGGCGTATCTAATTGGTATACTATTGTTTCGACAATTAAATCTGTATAGCAGATCATTTTAGGCAACATTTTGAACATGCCATGTCTAGTCTAAATGTATATTTTAAAGACCTTAAAAATTTATTGATAGGTGGTAGAGCCAAGCCATAGGAGAAGGAGTGGGAAGTAGGCCATCTTCATACAAAGCACCGCGCGAGGCCCGCATATGTGCGCCATAGCATCCATACGCCGCCGCACGCACACTCAAACAAAATCTCGACCCGCTTAAGCAGGCGAAACAATGATTTTGTTTGAGTGTGAGCGCGGCGCGTTTATATGAAGACAACCTACTTCCGACTCCTACTATGGCCAAGCTGTAGCCAATTGACTGCAGCTCTTATACGGGCTGGCTCGACCGGGGTAGGACCACCCTCTCACGGAAGATCGGCGTGAAGCAGCTATTACAGCTACGTTTCGTACGAGACAAGCGACGATATTAAGTTGCTACATGTTTGGGGAATATTTTTCTTAATAAGGCAATCATAGTAAGGAGATTCTTTTCGAAAAATCTAGATATGCGAGCCTGGATTTGAACCTTGGACCTTGTGCACGCAAGACGGGGGCTTAACCAAACGTCTATCACTGTTTTGTTTAATTGATAGTTTAGAATAATTTTAAAGTTTCCAATTTAGATATGATTCAAATTATTTCAAGGCGAAACATTACAATTTTAACCTTAGTGTTTATTGACAGGATATTATCATAATAAACTGATATTACCTTATGTGGTGTGTGTTTACACATGTGGAATATTAAATACATAATTTGAATCTCAAACTTTTCATTTCGGAAGTAGCCCTGGTGGCCAACTTTAAGGTATCATATTCATTGAATTATTATTGGCTGGGAAGATTTTTATGCTTGTTTCCACCGCCAATTGAAATCCGCAAATTAAAAGTTAAAAGTTGGCAATAGCAATTTGCCGTTGTCACTGATAGACAGTGTTACGTCACGACTTTTATCCCCATTCGGGGGTAGTCAGAGGCTTGAGTGGCCATACACCACCACATTGTGGAGGTTTTTTTTAAGCCAACTCAAAGCCCACGTTTCACCAGATAGTCAGAACCCAACGTGACAGGTGGTGAACCTTGTCGCCGTGAATACAGGAACTGGCTATTACCTAATCCCGAGGGATAGGTAGGTTTCCTCACGATGTTTTCCCTCACAGACAGACAGACAGACAGTAGACTTAGAAATCCGTGAATATTGTACAAAATCGTCAAATAGGTATATCAAGTTTCTTCTATGGGGACCTCGTTTATTTTATTTTTAGTATTTGTTGTTGTAGCGGCAACAAGCCCAAGGAAGGCTACAGGAAGGCTGACCCCACCACCATGTGGGATACATAGTCCAGGAAGAGAGAGAGTTGTTGTAGCGGCAACAGAAATACACATTCTGTGAAAATTTCAACTCTACCTATTACGGTTCGCGAGATACAGCTCGCTGACAGGCGGACAGACGGACAGGCAGACTGACGGACAGCGGAGTCTCAGTAATAGGGTTCCGCTGGAACCCCTTGGGTACAGAACCCTAAAAAGAAATATTTTTTAATGTGTATTTAATTAATGTTTCCAGAACCAAGACGTGAGTGAGGAGGTGTTGGGTCTGCTGCGGGCGGCGGCAGGCAAGGCGCGCCTGCTCGCCACACAGAAGATGCAACAGTTTCAAGGTAACCACATAACAAAGTTATTAATATATAAGCTAACAAAGCACTTTTGGGACTAGGCCAGTCACACACTTCCACCACTGTTGCTCCTGTAAGCCAGTACCGACAGTGTCCAACGATGACGTCGAGGTTTGACCCTCGACGAGTCCCGGGGAAAAACTAAGGCTCGTATTAATATATGCATCTCAAAGTTGAGATCGATCTTAAGATGCAGTTTTGACGTGTAGATAGATAGATAGATAACTCTTTATTAATCCACCACTAGAAAATTAAACATTTATAGATAATTACACAATTTACGCAGAAAGTGGAAAATGGGCGGCCTTATCACTAATAGTGATCTCTACCAGGCAACCTTTGGATGGAGAGAATCTAAAGAAAAAATAATACGGGGGGTGTACTTACATAAATTACCACTTATACATACACATAAATTACATTACATAAACAAGAAAAATATTACATAGACTGATATACTTATACCTACTACATAATGGCTAAATTAATATAACAGCACGTAATAGCATGGGAATAGGCAAAATAAATACATAAATAAATTTAAGGAGCAGTACTTATGGAGAAAGAAAGAATTTCTTTACCCGGTGTAATGTATGGACATCTGTTAAAAACAGCGTCTTAAGATTGATCTGAACTTTGAGATGCATTTATGAATACGAGCCTGTCTCGAAACCAGGGTTGTTACGAAAAAATCACCTTGTTTTAAACACCGTGTTTAAAACATGTTTAAATCCTTTAAAACATGTTTTAAACACGGTGATTTATTCCTACTGATTTAAATCAATGTTTTAAACAATGATTTAAACACATTTGAATCAATTTTCATTTTAAATTTACTGTATTCTTGCAACTCTGCTCGAAACCCGCACGAATGTAATCTACTTCTTATCATAGTTACTGGTCAACCTGTGACAGAGTTGTTAAAGCCGCCCGAAGGCCTCTGACAAGGCTAAACGACTGCTGCATAGATGACAACAACCGCGACCGACTTTTTACGTGCCCTCCGAAGCACGGAGACGCTCAGTTCAAATGTCACTAAATGGTCACCCATCTCTGACTGACCTTGCCAAGCGTTGCTTAACCTCCGATCGTTTGCCGATCAGTGATTGCAGCTGGCTATATTACTATGCGATTAAAATAAGAATAGGACCGGCCTAGCGCCATGTTGTGACGTCACAATTAGTGTGCGTTTCCACTGACGCGGAGCTGGGCGGACCGTCAATTGGCCAATCACAGTGCTCGAAATCTCCACTCCGCTCTTGGCCCATGACAGTTGGCTAATCACAGTCCGCCGCTCCGCTCCGCCCAGCTCCGCATCAGTGGAAACGCACCCTTAAAACTTAGTACGGCCCTCGGCTTACTTTACTTATAAGTACAGTATGTATTGTACTTATAAGTGAAGTTAGCCGAGAGCCCGTCATATTCTTATGTTATTATTATTCTTATGTTATATTGTACAGTCAGCAACGAAAGTCGCTGAACATTCTGAATTTTTCAAATCGGTTATACTCTTTATTCTACAAACGTTGGTAAACCTTTATAAAACCAAACATTAGCAACATGTCTACATTTTGTTTCGATAAAGAAAAATTATGGATTTGATGCAAAACAAAAGTGTGCAAGCTATTTGAAAAACTGAGAATGTTCAGCGACTTTCGTTGCTGACCGTACCTCAAATAAAGATGCGATGAAAAAACACTTTCGACCCTTGCCTCAGGTTTTGACCATCCATATCATACTTCCAGGTCTCTGCTACAACAACATCAACGAGCGTCTCGACGAGCCCTTCCCCACCACCGTCGAGGACCTGCAGGGCTTCTGGGATATGGTCTGCTTGCAAGTGAAGAACGTGGACGCGCTGTACGAACATATAGCTATGCTGAAGGCTAATCAATGGCAGGAGGTAAGATCATAATAATAATATTAGCCCTTGATGTCCACCAGAGGGGAGGCCATTACTAAAATTTGTCCCGACGGGAATCGAACCCGCGAACCATCTCATGATCTTATTATCTTCAAGAGTTTCGATAAAAAAAGCCTGGCCTATGGACCTACTCTTTGAATTAGGAGGTGTTGGTGATCCTGAAATCTATGTATAATATATACTAATATTATAAATGCGAAAGTTACTTACGCTTTCACGGTTATACCTCTTAACCAATTTTGATGAATTTTGGTATGGCGATAGACAGGACTTTGAAGAAGGACATAGGCTACTTTTTGTTGCGAGAATAAAACTTGAACGGGGTGAAATAGGGGATGATAAGTTGTATGGGAGACCAATAATTTCTCGAAATATAAATTCTAAAGCTAGTATTAAAATAGTTACTAATGGATGGTGTAATATTGTTTCCAGCTGGAAGCGCCCGTAGCGGCGCCGCCCCCGGTGGCGGCTTCGCCCCGCGCGCGCGGCCGCGTCACGCCGAAGATCAACAACGAGAAGGCGCGTCTCGCCGCTGAGAAGAGGGAGGCCGACAGGAAGGCCATGCTCGAACACAGGAGGTATGTATACAGGGTGTAATTGACAGCCCTCTACATACCGATGGAATGACTTCAGTATATCATGCTAAGATGATCGGTACATGAAATTAGTTCAGAAACTTTATGTTACCCCAATAAACTCGGTTTGTTTTATTAGCGTATACGCAATGTATCGTTACTGTGGCAAAACGCACGTAGCGAACGGCCGCCCTCCTCACCACAGGGTCAATGCTTGCCGTCGAACGCGCTCGTACCACGTGATTCACGCGTCATTCTTAAAAGGAGTTCAACATCCATTGCTAGATTTTTTTATTTTAGCTGTTTTATTTACAAAAATGGAATGCTGCGTACATATAATGTAATTGTACATTGAAATAAAGGAAATGTAACTGAAAAAAAAAACGATAAAAAATGACAATTTTCCGGAGAAAATTTCAAGTGGAATATGATTCAAAATAAGGTCCTGAATTCACCCTGTCAGTATGTGGAGGGCTGTCACTTACACCCTGTATTTGACTTGCAAACTACCGAGCTTAGACCATGCATTGAACCTTTAGATACGTCTTACCCAGAGTTGGGAAAATTAAATTACAATTAATTAATGTAATGTAATTTTTTTTAGTACCAGTGATTACCGATTGGTTAAGCACGCGTCTTGCGGGCTTAAGGTCCTGGGTTCAAACCCCGGCTCGCACCTCTGAATTTTTCGAGATCTAAGTGCGAATCATAATTTTAAATGATTATCACTTGCTTACGGTCAAGGAAAACATCGCGAGGAAACCTGCATGTCTTACACATGTGAAATCCACCAACCCGCACTGGGCCAGCGTGGTGGATTATGGCCTGAATCCCCCTCGCAGTGAGGGGAGGCCCGTGCCCAGCAGTGGGACGTTAAAAAACGGGGTAACATTATTATTTTTATTATTTATTTTTGCCCAACTTTGGTCTTATAGCGCTTATTCAAGCTGTTCAAGATGTTCGTTGAAACGCGTCCCCTTACTTGTTGTTGTAGTATGTATAGTTCGCGACAGGTCGAGATGACATTCGGGTTATGAGCTTTTTGCAGAATAAAATCCGAATCAAAATTAGTGGGACCCGCAACGCAACAGAATAATTTAATTTAATGATTTTGTGGGCGATTTTAATTGTTTATCGGGTCCTGCTAATTTTGATTCGGATTTTATTCTGCAAAAAGCTCATGACCCGAATGTCATCTCGGCCTGTCGCGAACTATACCTATGATAATATAAATAACATAATGTATTTTATTTATTATATACTTACTTAATATATTCTTCGCACGTACCTATATCTTTTTACTATTTTATTGATTTTATTAAGTAGATATATATTTTTATTTTTATTAGTCCTTTTCTCTTGGGTTTGGCTGAAAATCAGCGCTGGTGGAGTCTCGTACCCCCCAGCACATGCTGAGCCAAATACCTTTTCGGCACAGTTCGCGCTGACCCCTTTTTTTTCTGTTTCCTCTGTCTATGTGTTGTGAGTGTGTCGAATAAATGTTTCTTTTCTTTCTTTCTTTCTGATGAACACGTGTTGTGTTGTTGCAGGCGCGTGGCGCGCGAGCGGCAGCTGGCTGCGCGTGCGGCGCCCGGCGGCAGCCGCGACTCCGCCGCCATGGCCATCGAGGGCAGCCAGGTACACGCACTCACACACCACCCGACACACGCATATACACCAACCGAGCCACACGCACACACACACACACTCCAGGCGACAAACCCACACACACACACAGCAACTGACACTCGCACACCAGCTAGTGTCAGACGCCTTAAGGGAAGCCAGTTCCACCAAGCTGGCCTAAGTTGGCGGAACGTACAAACGAAAACGAAATTTCGGACGAAATTCGCGTATTTCCTACTACGTTTCTCATTCCGACATTTCTTACGAACGAAAATTGTTTGACGTTTAGATTCGACGACGATGTCTGGAAATTACGTTTTCGTTTGTAAAAGAGTAGGCCCTCAGGGTTCAAACCCCGGCTGGTACCTCTGGATTTTTCGAAATCTATGTGCGAATCATAAATTTTAAATTATCATCACTTGCTTAAGGAAAACATCGTGTGGAAACCTGCATATTTTAGAAAAACTAACAAATATTCAAAAGACATGTCAAATCCACCAACCTGCACTGGCTCAGTATGATGGATTATGGCCTGAATCCCCCTCGCACTGAGGGGAGGCCCGTGCCCAGGAGTGGGACTAATAAAGGGCTGATATAATATAATAATTTCTTCAACAGGAAGTTGAAATCTTCGTGGGCAAGACAGCGAAGCCGTCGAAGGTGGCTCCTAGGGGCGACTGCATGAGCACAAGCCGCTCTGACGACTCCATCGTTGAGAGCTGATTCCACTCCGACGCAAACAGACAAGACTATTCACTAAACATATTCAACATATAATAACCACAGTATGACATAGACTAATAAGCCAAGACGCATATGGCGGATAAAGCTCGGCGCAAACGGGCCACCGGTGGCTAGCAAGCAGTTCACACGCTTTTTGTAGAAACTAGCCGCACACGTGTGGCCTTTGGCGGCTACGCGTGGTAATTGGCGTCTATGGCTTATTAGTCTGTACTTGAAAATCATGTTTAGTAGATAATTTTGTCATTCAAACCTTATTTATGACAAGTATGTATGAGACTCTTGATACTGATTCTACACTTTTGACGTAACTGTCACTCATCCTGTTCACTCAGATTTAAATAAACAGTCTTTCCACCAATGACATTGCTCGCTTTTTCGTATTGGATAATAATCAAGTGATTTGATTGGTGTATTTTGTTTTCGCAAAAGTGTAGTTCAAGAGTATTTAAATATGTTAAATAATGAAATTATGATACTCAGAAACGTTATAGGAATATTGAAATCGTATTATCATTCTTGTTTTTTACAAATTTCAGTTTTTATTTGTTATTTCATTTGGAAAAGTGAGGAGTTGGATTCTCTTTCACTCATTTTTTTTAAAGATAAATCTTATACAATTGGCATTTAATTTTGTGAGCTTATTTAAAAATACATGGATGATATAAAACATTTTTATTTTGTAAATTATTTTACCTAGGTACCATCAAAGTGTTTTAACATTACTATCACGCCAAAACGGCTTTACCGATTTCGATGAATTTTCACACAAAAACAGCGTTTTATATCATCCATGCCGTTAAAAAATACGATTTTACACATTCCTTTTAAATATTTATTAATAACTAAAATATTACGTCCTTATCTTGAACAAAGTAACAAAATGGACTCGCAACACGCATAATTCAACGAACAAAATGTTCTGTCAATTCTTGGGGGAGGGGAGGTAACCACTACATTAAAATTGACGCACACTTACTCAAAACATTTTGTGTCATTATAAACGCACACGTAAAGAAATGTGCAACACTAGTATATTTTACGCACACTAAAAGATCTAATACGTCAACATACAAAATTTTACTACCGTAGGACCATCGGTGTAATAGGGTGAATACCACTATCGATATTTCTAATTAGCTATATCGATAGTTTCATATACTCATTATTACATTTATAGCTGTCATTATAATCTACTGAATTATACTGAATTATCTCTACTGAAACAGCTGAACAAGAAATAATGAGTAACTCACGAGGCGTAAATATTCAACGGAAACAAGATGATTCCGGGTACATCCCAATTCAGTTCCTTGAAAATGAGATTATCTAAAAAATAAGTACCTAATGTTCCCAAATAAGCTGTTTCATCCCCCCCCCACTCCCACTCGACCAGCGCCATCTGCTGCCACTGGCCTGGCTGATATCTTTTGTTAGGTAGGTACGTATAAACGTAATAGGTATTATTATACTAATGTCATCATCATCATCATTTCAGCCAAAAGACGTCCACTGTTGGACATAGGCCTCTCCCAAGGTTTATTATACACTATATATATTATATTTTTATCGATACCGGTCTGCAATCATAAATAAACACTACTACAACACTGTTCAAATCAAAAAGTATATATGTCGAGATTAATTCTTGCAACACTGACTAATACGACTGAATAATTTTGATACTTGATTTATTATTTTCCATATTATTTATTATTCATAATGCAAGCGCAAGCACTTTTAAGTTTTCTTTGATGTTGGTCAATAAGATAATATTTGTTATACATATATTTATGCCATATGTGATTCATCGCCTCAGTAGCAGACGCTGCCTGCTTCTGGGTCATATGGACCCGGAGCAGTGTCAGGTTCGATTCCGTTTATCAAGATCAAGAATTTATCGAGATCGTATTTATCTGAATTGTTTCGATAGTGGGTGTTTTTGTTTCAACATGAGTTAGTTATTTTTTTTTGTATTTTAGGAAAATAAAACAAACATATCATAGCTACTGCGTTTTTTAATTATTTTTTTATTTTAATCTTGGTCTAAATATTCCACTCCTGATAAATCCATATATTGGCGTGGGCCTGCCGCTGCCTCATCAACTCATCATCATCAGTCTCCACAGCATTGCTGTCATCTTGAAGATTTATTATTAATCGATTAATGTCATCGTAAAGAGCAATTTTCGACTATTCTTCTAACGGTACCTGAAAAATAAAATAATTCAATAAAAGATAATTTCTTTAATGCTTTAAGATTATTTGTTTATTTAGTAATTAAGTAACGATGTTAACTGACAAGCAAACATAGAAAAATAAAGCAACCTTAGTTTATGTATTGGTCGAGATGAAAGCAACACATAAAAATAATACCAAGTATCAAGTGTGTTCAATCGAATGTACCTCTAAGCGATCAATGTATATTTACTGAAAAACCTGTAAACTGAAGCTTTGAGCCTGCCTTTGTATACAATAAACACATTATTTAACTTAAAAACTGTAAAATAAACTGCTTATATACCTATAATATCAGCGGTTCTTTGGTAAACATGGTCGAGTTCTGACAAAATATTTTGCACCTCAAATTCCGCGAGACACCGCCTGTAAACTTTGTGAATCACCTCTCTTGTTGAATTACTAATGATTTATTCATTGTAAATCGTTTTTAACGTCCTGCGACTGGTTTATCACCGCGTAATTCAGTATTTATCCGTTTGTTTACAAAGTTCAAATACTTGACAATTATTTGACAAATAAAAAATACAGTTGCCAGGGTAGAAAAGATTCGTCTATGGTCACAGTAGACTATTCGATTAATTCGTACTCGATTAATTGTATCGATAATGTTTTCGATTCTTATGACATTTAATATTTTAATGAATTTAATAGAAAAATTGCATTAATTACATCAAAAATACTTACATATGAAATGTTACCCCATCTTTTTGTATATTACTATTTTTTGTAATTTCTTTGCACATGTTTAATGGGACAATTCGGCATTTTTCACGGAGCACCTTACACCGCGAAAACGATACTTACTCTGATCAAATCGATTTCGAAAACAGTTTTTATATACGTGTCAGAGATTTTTGGTCTAGTACCTATAAAAAAAAGCTAGAGGGGAAGATCATGCGATGCGCATCCTGAGTTAATACATCCATGGTCCTTATATACTACATGTAGAATATATTCTCGCATTTTCGCTATCTGTAAATAAAATAGGCGTTCTACATTTGTATTGTATAAGAGGCACTTACAATAGGCAGTATCACTAACATCGCTTACAATGAAATAGGCAGTGTCACCAACAGCACTTACAATTAAATAGGCACCGTCATCAACCGCTTTAACAATGAAATAGGCAGTGTCACCAAAAGCACTTACAATGAAATAGGCACTGTCACTAACAACTCTTAAAATGAAAAATAGGCACTGTCACCAAAAGCGCTTACAATGACATAGGCACTGTCATCATCGGCATTAACAATGAAATAGGCACCGTCATCAACCGCTTTAACAACGAAATAGGCAGTGCCACCCCTATAAATTTCGAGTTACGCGTATCACACTTGAGACACGGAAGTTGTCGGTCACCCATCCAAGTCCCGACCTAGCTACGCGCTACCAACTAGCCGGCGACTGCAACAATCTCATTAGTGGAGTATTTCTTCGCATCTATTATGACTTTAAAAGCTTGTACTAGGAAACTACGGGGTTAATAAAAGGTCAAAAATAAAATCACTAGATGCTTGGCGTTTGTCATTGCACCGCAGATGCCTAATAGGCTAGAAAAAGAAATATTTTTTTAATAAAATCATCACCTCCAGTTTCCTGGTACAAACAAAATATCCGTAAAAGACCGAATTATATAAATATATACAAATAAATAATACATTATTTACTAAGTTTAGAACATCGATCTTATACCCCCAAATACCACATTAGGAAGTGAAATGTTATATCAATCCACCACTAATGTTTGACCAATGTCTGTCAGGATTGTCGTGACCTTGTCCAGGCCAATGAGCATTCAGTACCAGCGCATGCGCACTTCAGCTTAAGTTTGAATTTCGAATGAATAGGTATTATAGTCGCCTAATGTGTATGAGGTCTATGGTGTTGTAGTTCTTCCTAACGGTATCGCATTTTACATAGCGACGGGCACGATTAGAGTAAATAATAGCATAATAAATACATATTATACGTCAATTCTGTTATTTAAATAACTAAAAACTTCAGACACCTCAACATAATCATGGTGGTGAGAAATGACGACTATATTTTAGACTATTATATCACATTTATTATTACAAAAATTAACTGCTCAATACTGTTTAATTTCATCAATATATGCGATAACTTGATTTATTTAAAAACTCAGGATTTTTTTTATTATCTGTAGCAATCTGACAGGAGATGTCAATTCAAAGTGACATTTTTCCAGCTGTCAATTTGCTTCAGCTAATTAAAATATCGGCTTTAGAAAGTTACTTTTAAATACACAGTCGTTTAAATATTATACTAAGAACATAACTATTATATTTTGTGTTGGTAAAACTAAATCATGATATGCATACTCCCGGCTTATACACTGTATTATAAATAAGAATTCCTATTAAAGTTAGGCTCATATCATATTTAAAATAATAATAATTCGATGACACCATCTTGTCGTTAATTAAAATCCTCAAAAGATGTGAACTTGGGTAGAATTTGATGCGATAAAGGCGGGTGTACACTAGACACGCTGAGTTGAGTTTCATCACAAAATAATGAGTTTAAAGCAGGGTCATATAACACTTTCCATTGGTCCGCATATTGTAAAAATGTCCCACTGCGTCTAGAGATCACCTAAACTCGACTCAGTGCGTCTAATAGACACCAACCTTCGGAGGGTTATCAGACCCATTAATTGATAGTCGATCGATGGTAGAATGTATTAGTCGACGTCGATCGATAGTTTCTACCACACCGATCGATCGATGCTAGAATGGATTAGTCGACGTCGATCGATAGTTTCTACCACACCGATCGATCGATGCTAGAATGGATTAGTCGACGTCGATCGATAGTTTCTACCACACCGTTCGATCGATGGTAGAATGGATTAGTCGACGTCGATCGATAGTTTCTACGCATCGATCAATCTATTGGTTAGTCGACGGTTTATGGGACGGTATTCGTCGATCAATCAAAGCTACCATACCAATCGATCAACGTCGATGGATGTATTGGTGTGGTAACACCCTTAAAAGCTCAGAGTCGAGCGGAGGCAGTGAAATTAGGATGTGGAAATAAATAAATAATGTTAATTAATGTATGTTTGTTACGTTGTATGCTAGTTCGTATGCGTTTGTTGAATTAATTCTGTGAATGTTAAATTGAGTGTGAAGTATAGATTCCGCACGAGATTCTTCAACTTAATTTGGTTTTCTGGTATACGTGCGGGAAATATACTGTTCCATGTCTAAGATAAATGAAATACGTAGTTCATTGGAAAAGATCAGTGGGAACGACCTTTTTTAAGTTAGAGCTTAAATTTTAATGCATATTATTAATTTTATTAAGATAATAATGTAATGTGAATTTGATTTGTACAAAATCTTTAAATGTATTCATTTTATTATTTATGGGAATTTCACATGGCAACATTACTCCACAGATTTTTTTTATTTGGTAATATTTATGAAGTCTTAGTGCAATTTAAGCATCGGTTGCCATGTTCAAAATCATAGCAGATTTTTTTTACTACTATGTAAGTATCTAGATTCCTGTATGCAGTTTTAAAGATTTGGGTCTGGATTTTAATTTATTGAACTGAACAAAATGATTAGTAACACAGTGAAATTAATATTTAAGCGAATTTACTAAATTTTAAGTCAAAATATTTATATTACATGCTATAACTAAACTATCAGCTTTATTTAAAGTGCGAAACCTGATGAAATCGTCCTTAACATCTACAACAACAACAAAAAGCTATTGGCGCCTAAACATCTGTCAGTGTCAAAGTCAATATTTTGACAGCGATTTTAACAGATAAACTATTTATTGAATTTTAATACTATGTAAATCAGGAATGTACGATGTTATACAAAATCATTGTCAGTGTATTTAGCTTATTATTATTATTAAAATTCGCCTGTATCTAATGAAAGGTAAATTATCCGCTGTAATATAATTTATACAATAAAGATCATGACATTGGTTATTTATTTGTTTCCTTTGCTCCCTTTTGTTAGTATGTACCTAGCAAACATCACGAGGAATCCTGCACTAGTAGCAGAGCCGGCCGTGACAAGACATAACGCGAGATAAATCGATTATGCTTCATACATAAGTAAGAAGTCAGTTTCATCCGTACCGACTACAGACTCGCGCCGAGAACCCCGAGAAGCGTGAATGTAATGGGTTTCTCGTCTCGATCTCGCGCTCGTCTGTTCTCCAATCAGTGTCGATTTTTTGCCAGCTTCAAAGGAATGAGAGATGTAGATACTTTCTCGGTTCTCGCGTGAGTCTTTAGCCGGCACAGAGATATGGAAGACTACAGAACCTCACGAACAGAAGACAATGTATAAAACCAGGTAATTTTAAAAGTGACGAGCTACCAATTCCTATTGACTTTGGAGTATCGCAAGGCAGTGTCTTGGGTCCCATGCTCTCTTATGTTGGGTGTTTGAAAAATATGAAATAATAATTTAACTACATATTATACGGTAGCTGATATGTAAAAGCTTGGTTACCGTCAAATGGGGTGAATGGGCACAGTTTTGAACTTTGCGTTCAAATATCACCAGTTATTCTTCATATAATTATACTGAATTTGGTATCAAAACTTGAGTCGCACCTCGTAGATTGCTATAAACTTGACACTAAACCTTAAAAACTATCCACTTTTAAGTAATTATCGAAAATATAGGTAGTTCCTATTTAAACACAAGTAGGGGTCATTAGGGACGTCGTTGTACTAATAGGGAAAAAGCGTTAGGGCTGTCAGATTTTTTTAAAGAATAACTGCAAAAAAGGTTTAGGAAAAAAGAACATTAACTAAACAAAAAGCAGTCTCACATATTAATTATTTTTTATCAGTAGGTTTTTATGTTTAAAGTATAAATTAACACTTATGTCTTAATAGAATTATAAAAAACAAAAAATATTAATAAAAAAATATGCACGAACATTAACAAAACAAAAAAAAATAGTCTTTCATATTAATATTAAGCCGTATGAACATCAAGGATACCAAAATCAGTCTTATATGAAATATTTTAAGACAGACAGACACATAAAAACATATGCCTAGGCGTCAAACACATAACATTTCTTTTCTGCGTCGGTGGTTAAAAATATGATATTCCATTAACAACAAGTGACAACCCTGTCCCTATAGTCCCTTTACTGTCTCTTGTTATACGTCGCCGTGCCTATTTATTAAAAACTACGTCCCTATTGCCCCCGTGTAGTGTTCCTAGAACCCCCCGACGTGTACCGAAAAACCTCGTTGTTTTGAAATAAATTCACAGTCACAGTAAAATCAAGTTTTATCATGTAATAAATGATTTAATTGTAATCACTCCTCGATTTACAGCTTCTAGAATAAATGCTAACTTCGCACACAGTCTTCAAAACTCAGATTTTTCCACAAAAACAAAGTAAATTGATAAGAAACTTTACCCTCTAAGTAGCACTATTTCAGATGATGATTTCAAACTGACTTTTGTGGTATCTATATGTAGTTGTACGTTTTTTATGTGTTTCCATTCGGGAAAATAAATATTCTACTATACATTCTTGCCATTTCATAAGCTGTGACTAGTAGGGTGTTAGAATTATTGTTGCAAATATTTCATTCCCGAAATTTTCCCTATTCCCCCCACGATTCCTATTGACCCCATTTGACGGTATGTATTTACGTTCGTGCTTGGCGCTCATAACAAAAAGCCGAAAATAGTCTAGTCTACTGACTATGACCATAAATATGCTTTGAATGCTCGAACGAATCAATCAATCAATTTAATTGTCTTGTATCTACAATAATGAATTTGTATTTGTACTATAGGGAATTTCAATAAATTAATAAATATAAAGTTAGGCTTTTATCAAAATTTAATATCATAAAATAATAATAAAATTTCCTTTGCCAAAAGTTACGTTGGTTGTCTATGATCCTCTCGATGTTCCTTTATACGTTTTGTAGTTTTAGCGTATGCTACAAGCAGTTTTATTTATCGCTGAAGTATTAAAACACCCTTAATAATAATAACATCCATGGAAATAATAATAATAGACGTATTTTAATTATCCATAAAATAATTTATTGTTTTATGGCCAAAATAATACAAAAGCCATAGACAACGTAGTCCATCTCAGTTTTGCGTAGAAAGAAGCGTAACATTGTATATTCTATAGTCTATGGTTTGATAACCATTTTGTGGGTCATTACTATACTTTTTATATAAATTATTGCATTAACAATTTATTGAAAAATCTAATATTAAAAATATTTATCAAATAATATTTTTATGACCTTCAATGATACAAAGTGACATAATATGATAACTAAGCATAAAAGTAAAAAAAATGTAGGATTTGCGCCCGCGTGTTTCCTTCCCGCGCACGTCGTTCGAGGTGGAAGTTGGTCATGGTCGTGCGCCAAACGGAAAGCCGCCATGATGGCTTTCTGTAAAGTACGCTCAATATGTAAAGTTTCGTTATTGTTTTTCATTAATTGTGACTGAGTGCGTGCAAAAATTAACCATGGGAACGAACTAGAGTGTGCAAAGTTTAGTTTACGGTCCCTTGGGACCTCCTAGTGGAGCTATAAAGTGTTTTATAAGTGCATTTTTGTGTCGACGCTAGCGTGTTTTGTTCTGTCAACAAAATGTCGAAGCTATCGTTTAGGGCGAGGGCCCTGGATGCGTCGAAACCAATGCCCATATATCTCGCCGAGGAGCTTCCGGATCTGCCGGATTACTCGGCGATCAACCGAGCAGTACCTCAAATGCCTTCTGGAATGGAAAAAGAGGAGGAAAGCGTAAGTATTTTGCGCATTTAGGTGTTAAGTCATCGGAAACTACTGTGTCGGCCATTACGTTATGTTTCATGTTTTCACCGCTAGGGGCGTTATAATATTGTAGGAAATTATATTTTTTTGGAAAATATATCTAGTTCTGCACATTACTCGCATGTGGGAATCGTAAAATCTCGTTTTTTGAGGTAGATAATGCTATTGGAGAAACGCGCTCTAAAATACTCGAACTTGAGAGGTGTCAAATTTTGGCGCGATAAAGGACCACATGCCACATGGTGATTTGAACACTGTCCTGTTTGCGGCCGCTTATTTGTGGATATCTCTGCTGTTTACTGGCGGATTTGGTTGGAATTTACGTTTGATATCCTCGAAAATGTGTAGTATTTGTGGTGTTAAAATGAATCGTTACCGGCATTCGGGTCATATGTTATTTGTTTACAAACAAAGACCGCCGGGTAGCGTCGTCCACTTATTAATTTACTATCGACACTTTACATCGTTTTGAGAGTTTTACTACTATATTGATTGTAGCTAGAGTGGTAACTTACGTGCATTTGTAATATTTATCGTCATAAAGCGATAATTTAATAAATTTTCCTTAAAGAACACATTAAAATTATTACGTTTTCATGACAGGAACCTGCCTACTGTTATATTGTTATTTTACCTACCCTGTTATCAGCTTGTTTACATGAATACACAAAATATTTTATCTAAATATAAAATTCTACAAATTTACCGGGAATTGAGTACTATAAAATACATTTCAGGGTTGTTACGAAAAAATCACCTTGTTTTAAGCACCGTGTTTAAAACATTTAAAACATGTTTTAAACACGGTGATTTATTCGTTCTGATTTAAACACGTTTTAAACAGTTTTCATTTTAAATTTCCTGTTTTTTTGCAACTCTGATACATTTACATATTTTAACTAACCAATAAATATCACTAAAATTTTGCTAAATTATGTAGTTATAATTTATTCATGTTAGTTGAATATTCTAAATGTATTGACATTCTGACTTAACATGAGGTGCCTACCTTCCTGATTTCTGAAAAATGTATAAGCAGATTTTTTAAATACTCTGAATTATTTTAAATTATTACACATAGACTGAGTGGCCAACTCTTAACCACTAACAAAGCAGTTTTCCACTATAAATATCCCAGACTAATAAATAAACACACCAACTGTATGGTCCCAAACTTAGCAATGCTTGTACTATGAGTACCATACAATTGACTGGGGCGATCCTAGTGACACTAAGACTAGGGCAAATAACGAGGGTCATTTCTGAAATTTCCCTCTGGGAGGAATCAAACCCACAACCATCTAATGCAGTTAGCCGAGCGTCCTACACTTGAACCACTGCGCCAAATGGTTGTCAACGATACCTGATGTATGGTCCCATTTTATACAATGCTTTTCCAGGGATTGGTGGCAATCCCAGTTTTTGTTTACACGGGAATCAAACTCACAACCATTTGGTGCAGTGATCTGAGCAGCGTGTGCTCATACCAAGCAATCACCAATATTACAATGTCTCATTAATGTTATACCTACGTATAAATTATACTTATTTATCTATTAAGTTCATTATGAAAAAAAATACACTGACATGTTCAAAGATATTAAGAGGAAAGAGGAAGATATGTTACTGTCCAAAATAGTGTGTTTCAACTACACAAGGTTCATGGACATAGTACGACTCAGTTAATTATTCCCATTTGGGGGTAGTCAGAGGCTTGAGTGGCCATACACCACCACATTGTGGAGGTATTAACCAACTCAAAGTTCAAGTTTCACCAGATAGTCAGAACCCAACGTGACAGGTGGTGAACCTTGTCGCTGTGTATACAGGAACTGACTATTACCTTATCCCGAAGGACGACTCATGACTCAGTTGTTTACAGAAAATAATGTTGAAACATGTCACTATTGCCAATACTGCTCATCTTCTGGTGAATAATATTGTATCGTAAAGACGATTGTGATTGCTATTATTTGCTATAATAGGTAGATGTGTGAATTTCGCTGCATGTAGAGTTGCGCTGAGCTCAAGTGGAGAATGCAATGTTCGGAGGTACCATATCTGCTAAAATACATCAATGGGCATGTTGGTAATTCTTGCGTATTTTATTTGGAACCTGTATGTTCATATATCTCGTTAGCCTTAAGTTGTAAACATGAGGTAAGCAGTGAGTGAGTTACGTTAGAGGTCACATCAGATTTTATTTTTATACTATGGCGATTGCTTTAGTGCTTTTTGCACCTTTTAAACATGACATAAAGGTCAGAATACAATTGCATCATACATTTATGTTATAAAATCACAATATATATTTTTTTAATGAAAATTACTACTTCTTATCATATGGTTAGTGGCCAACCTGGTGTCAGAGTTGTTCAAGCCGCCCGAAGGCCTCCGACATGGCTTAACGACTGCCCTACGAAGCACAACCATAAATAAATATCGCCAGACTTACTCACTAAGTATGGTCCCAAACTAAGCAACGCTTGTACTAGGGGCGATACCAGTAATACATTACGAAATTTGCCTCTGGCGGGAATCGAACCCGCAACCACCCGATGCAGTAGGCCGAGCGGCCTACGATCGAACCACTGCGCCACGCGGTTGTCCAATATGTGACTCACAATGTTTATAATGTACCTATGTGTCATCATTACTATTACTGCCTACCTACTTCTGTTTACTATATGAGACACCTACTTGTTCATTTACACTCGCCACACACGGCGTAGTCTGATGTGGGAAGACATACACACAGACTGAGTGCTATATCGCACGAGGACACCAGTGGTAGCGCAACCAGTCGCTCCACCAACAAAATGTATAGAGCTGTATGGAGGGTATCGCACCTGAGGGCCTACTCTTTTACAAACGAAAACGAAATATCGGACGAAATTCGCGCATTTCCTTACGACATTACTTACGAACGAAAATTGTTTGACATCTTCGTCGTCGTCGAATCTAAACATCAAACAATTTTCGATCGTAAGAAATGTCGGAATCAATGAGAAACGTAGTAAGTAGGAAATACGAGAATTTCGTCTGAAATTTCGTTTTAGTTTGAAACAGAGTAGGCCCTCTGGTGTCCGCTTGGTAGCACAACCAATTCGGTGTCGGCTATCGAATGACCCGCTGGTGGCGCAACCATGGTTGCCTCGTGCGATATCGTACTAAGGGCCTTCTTCTTACTGTATGGTTAGTGGCCAACTTGGTGTCAGAGTTGTTCAAGCCGCCCGTAGGCCTCTGACAAGGCTTAACGACTGCTGCCTATATGACAACTACCGGGACCGGCTTTACGTGCCCTCCGAAGCACGGAGACGCTCAGTTCAAATGCCACTAAATGGTCACACATCTCTGACTGACCCTGCCAAACGCTGTATACCTTCGAACGTTTATCGATCAGTGATTGCGGCTATGAGGGCCGAAAGATCAATAAAAAAAATAACGTGACGACTTTTATCCCCATTCGGGGGTAGTCAGAGGCTTGAGTGGCTATACACCACCACATTGTGGAGGTATTAAGTCAACTCAAAGCCACGTTTCACCAGATAGATCAATCAATTAATTTTAGTTTATAAATAAATATCGCTAGACTTACACACCAACTGTATGGTCCCAAACTAAGCAACGCTTGTACTATGACAACCATACAACGGACTGGGGGCGATCCCAGTGACACCCAGACCAGGGCAAATTACGAAAAGGCCGTTCCCGAAATTCAAGGCGTTATGAACCCCGAATCACTTCCAATAGGAACGTTTGTCATCCCTGTCACTTGTTTAACGTTCTAATGGTGTAATTACTTGATCTTGCACAATCTTGATTAATTACTCGTCATTAGCGTCGCGCCTTTGATTAATGATGTAGTACCTAATAAAATTGTAATGATATTACTAGCTGCGCTCGCGACTTTCACGCGTGGAATTTTAAAAAAATTGATTGCTAAAAATTATTTTTATTAAAAAAAAAAAACCGACTTCAAAAAAACCTGGATCACTAAAAAGCCTGAAATAATATTTCTATTACCACCTCTGCCTACCCCTTTGGGAAAACCAGACGTGATGATGTGTTATCGAGTATTTGGAGTCGGTGCCAATCTATCTTCTTACTTTTATAGTAGCTAGACTTGGCATACCAAGATTGGCACCGACTCCAAATACTCGATAACACATCATCACGTCTGGTTTTCCCAAAGGGGTAGGCAGAGGTGGTAATAGAAATATTATTTCAGGCTTTTTAGTGATCCAGGTTTTTTTGAAGTCGGTTTTTTTTTTTTAATAAAAATAATTTTATTTCACGATTTTTAGTGGCACCATACCAATGAACATTTTGGCATATTGAACCGTATGAAGTAAGCCCAACAAAAGGTGCTGTAAATCTTTGAGGAATTCCCTCGACTGTCTATGGTCTCCATCATTAGACCTGTAATGGCACTTATAACCCATATGGGTGCAAAGTTCTCTCCAATACAAATTAATCAAGCCCAAACACCAGGTAATTGCTGTAAATCGTTGAGGAGTTCTCTCGACTGTCTTTTGACTCCATCATCAGACCCCTAATAACAGTAACAACCCATCTAGGTGTAAAGTTCTCATCAATACTAATTAATCAAGCCCAAACAAAAGGTAGCTACTGTAAAACGTTGAGGAGTTCCCTTGACTGTCCCTCGTCTTCATCATCAGTCCCCTAATGACAGTCACAACCCATCTAGGTGTAAAGTTCTCATCAATACTAATTAATCAAGCCCAAACACAAGGTAGCTACTGTAAAACGTTGAGGAGTTCCCTTGACTGTCCTTCGTCTTCATCATCAGATCGACTCCAGACCTTCATAAAATAGTAGTGCTTTAAAATACTTAATGAAAAAAATTACAAACGCACTAGTCGCCCCTACGATTTTCGAAGGTTCCCCTCGATTTCTCTGGGATGCCATCATCAGATCCTGGTTTCCTTATCATGGTACCACCCCCGGAAAATCTCCTTTCCAACAAAAAAAGAATCATCAAAATCGGTTCATAAACGACGAAGTTATCCGCGAAGACACATAAAAAAAAAAAAAAAAAAAAAAAAAATATATACGGTCGAATTGAGAAACCTCCTCCTTTTTTGAAGTCGGTTTAAAAATAAAAGTATCCTAAGTTACTTCTTATGAAAGCAGCTATCTGCCAGTGAAAAACCCGTCAAAATCGGTCCAGCCGTTTCGGAGATTGGCCGGAAAAAGAGAGACAGACAAAAATTATCAGATTTTAATAATTTTAAAAACCTGGCCAAGTGCGTGTCGGAGTTCCACATAAAGGGTTCCGTACCAGCGTTGAATAAAAACGTCAAAAATATCAAGTTTCTTGTATGTTTCTTCCCTTTATTTTTAAATTTTATTTTATTTCTAGTAGTTGTTGATGTAGTGGTAACAGAAATACACATTCTGTGAAAATTTCAAGTCTCTACCTATTACGGTTCGTGAGATACAGCCCGCTGACAGACGGATAGCGTAGGCTTAGTAATAGGGGCCCGTTGGCACCCTTTGGGTACGGAACCCTAAAAAAGGCTAACTAAAGGAAAGGTCTATAAAATCTTAATTATTCATATGCTGATACTGATTTTACAAACATTTATTCACATTTGAATATAATACACTCCAATAAAACCTTTTTCAGAGTTCACGATACGTTTTTACATAAAATACGTTCGCATAACTCGTATCAATTTGTATTCCGTATCGACCCCTCGCTACCACGCCGCCCGGATAGATATGCTACACACGCATACATGATTTCATTCATATCCGCTTACCTATAAATGTATCTATTTTATTCAATGATACAAAAAGAAAAAGGGTAGATCGGTTAGATAGGTTACCTAGACGGCAAAAAGTTTTTACGAATGCCTAAATTGGAATGCTACCACGTAGTACATATAACTTTATCTTACCATAAACTTTGTAACATCATTTGTATACTTTGATTTAAAAAAAATCGCAACAGCGGCGGCCGACTGAAGTAAATTGCTTGCTTTCATATAATATTATATGAACAACGTGTTAAAATCAATAATGTAGCTAATAACGTGCAAAACAGCACTGTCAACGCGACCATTACTGATGCGATACCACGCGAGACTGAGCTCAGGTTTGGCAATTAGCAAAGTTTTAATGTGCCAGAAGCGCGTTACCTATCTACATTTTTATCTACTAATCACCATTGCATGACACTGACGAAATACCTATTAAACCAGATGGGCCATGTTTTTAATGAAAGAAAACTTGACAAGGGCTTGGAAGCTCAATACTTTCCTACCTCGCTACGGCCATATCGCAATAATGTAAACATCATGACGCAGCCGACTCCAGCGACGCAATAACCTCGTCCTGGGGTGCGCAGCGGTATAGAACGGGTGACGTAACCGCCGCGTATATCCCTCGGAAGGGATCGTTTTAGTTAGGGAAAACAATAGCAGGTAAATATGGTATACCACGCTCGTGCCGACGCTAAATGACCTCATTTGACGGGCCCGTTAGCGTGGTTGGCGCGGAGGCGCCTTTCGCGCTGCAGGTCGTAGGTTCGATCCTACCCGGGACATGCATTTGTGTGCATGAACATGTCTGTATGTCCGGAGTCTGGGTGTATATGTATATTAAGTATGTATTTACAAATAAAAAGTAGTATATGTAGTAATATCAGTTATCTGGTTTCCATAGTACAAGCTCTGCTTAGTTTGGGATCAGGTAACCGTGTGTACAAAAATGTCCCAGGATATTATTATTATTATTATGTTGCTCGTTAAACTTTGTTGGTTATTCTATTCGTAAACATTTTTAGGGTTCCGAACCCAAAGGGTGCTAACGGAACCATATTGCAAAGCCTCCGCTGCCCGTCCGTCCGTCTTTCAGCGGGCTGTGTCTCACGAACCGTAATAGGTAAGAGTTGATTTTTTTACAGAATGTGTATTTCTGTTGCCGCTTTAACAACAAATAGGTACTAAAATAAAAGGGGGTTCCTATACAAGAAACTTGATATTTTTGACGTTTTTATTCTACGGTGGTAAGGATCCCTTTATGTGCGAGTTCGACACGCACTTGGCTGGTTTTAGGGTTACGTACCCCGAAAGGCTTTCAGGAAAAACAAGCGTATTTGTATGAAATCTTAACCCAAGGGTCTAATCGATTTCCTTGTAGCGAGGTCTCGACAGCTTTTCATCGCATGATATACGACTTATTACTTCGTTACGAGCCCTTTTTAACACCACAAAAGGGTTTGCACATCCCTATACTTAAAGCCCTTTGTATTGGCTTCTTATATTATTATTAATAATAATAAATTGACGGATATTTGAGGTAATAACTTCGATGATTGGTTTAAATATGTTTTCCTGTTTCGGCGCGTGGAACCCGAACGTGGGCTACAAATAACTGTTAAACTCAATTATAACTTACTAAAAGTATTGGGGTCTTGCTCATGCTGTACAACCATAATAAAGCCTAGTTTACATTGGTCAAGTAGGCGACCGAGTCGAGTAGCGAGCGATAAAAAGCAGGTGAACTCGACCAATGTAATCGCAAGGGCGAGTAACTGGGCAGAGTACTGGGCGAGTCGAGTGGTCTCGCGCGGAGCGTAGTTGCTCGGCCCAGTTGTTCCCCTCCACCTATTTTACTCGACTCGGGCTGCCTACTCGCCCAATGAAAACCGTCGACTCGGTCCGAAATCGAGTTGAATGTTACATAGACCAACTGGGCCCAGTACTTTTACCAGAAGCTACTGGGCCCAGTTACTTTACCAATGTAAATGGTGGAAGGCGAGTCGAGTAATGCCCGAGTAACTGGGCCCAGTTTGCTCGGCCGAGCTGCTGGCGTAATGTAAACTTAGCTTAAAGATGGCAATACACTTAGTCAAGTTAAGTTTGTAGACGACGGAATGAGGGCAAAAAAAGTTTCATTACTGACGACCGTTTAGCGCAGTGGTTTGAGCGTAGGCCGCTCGACGCACTGCATCGAGTGATTGCGGGTTCGATTCCCGCCATAGGCAAATTTCGGAAACGGCTTTTTCGTAATTTGCCCTGGTCTGGGCGTTACTGGGATCGCCCCCAGTCTATTATACAGTACCCATAGAAGAAGCTTTGCTTCGTTTGGGACCATACAGTTGGCGTGTTTGTCTGGCGATATTTATTTATTTAATTACCACTCTGGTCTCGACAAGTTGTCGGCAAGATAATATGTCTTGTCTCGGCAAAAGAGTATAGCGATTTTGTGACATTGAATAAATCATATTTGACACATTACGAAGTTGAATTCAAATATTTATATTTTATAGACCACAGGAAAAAACATCAATGTGTCGTACAAGAAAATCTATTTATGGCTCGGCGCAAACGGGCCACCGACAGCCACCGGTGGCCAGCGACAAGCAGTTCACACGCTTTTTCATGCATTTTGCAGAAACTCGATAAAGCTCTGGATTCCTCGGAAAGCGTTACCGACATATAGCGGCCGTAATATAGCGGTGAATGACGTCACTAGAATGTTGACTATGTAAACAACGGTGTCAAACACCGCTCTCTAGAAAACCGCTCAATTTAGTTTACATAGCCAACGTTCTAGTATAGCACCGCTATCGGAGGAAATCATAGCTTTAGCAGTGTCCGCGACTGTGAATGCTTGTCGGTGGCCACCGGTGGCTGTGGTCGGTGGCCACCGGTGGCTGTAGTCGGTGGCCCGTTTGCACCGAGCCTAAAGTACTGTAATTACTAATTCTAATTAAAGAATATGAATCTAGTAGTCATCATCTCAGCCGAAAGACGTCCACTGCTGGACATAGGCGTCCCCCAAGGTTCGCCACAATGCCCGGTCTTGCGCTGCCCGCATCCAGCGGATTCCCGCGACCTTCACCAGGTCGTCGGTCCACCTTGTGGGAGGCCTACCCACGCTACGCTTTCCGGTGCGCGGCCGCCACTCGAGAACTTTTCGGCCCCATCGGCCATCCGTTCTACGAGCTACGAATCTAGTAGTACATTATAGCAAAACATTCCATTTAAATTCAGACAATATTCTGTTAATGTGTACGCCCACAACGACCTAGACGCGACGTCACGCGATGACGTCATCCAATGTTGCCAGCAGAAATTGTAATTAATTATGAATTAACCGTTCTAAAAGAGGACCGTCATTCGATTCAAAGTCTAACCGGTAAATTCATAGAGATTTTCAGTCATTTTACAATGATTTCACTAAGCATAGGTACAGAGGGCATACTGTTTTACAAACGAAAACGAAATTTCGGACGAAATTCGCGTATTTCCTACTACGTTTCTCATTGATTCCGACATTTCTTACCAACGAAAATTGTTCGACGTTTAGATTCGACGACGATGAAGACGTCAAACAATTTTCGTTCGTAATAAATGTCGGAATCAATGAGAAACGTAGTAGGAAATGCGCGAATTTCGTCCGAAATTTCGTTTTCGTTTGTAAAAGAGTAAGCCCTCAGAAGTGATGTTTAATGCCAGTGTACACAAATCATTACTTCCTATAAATTTGGGGGTATATTTTTAATAAAATACTGCAATAATACTGATCCTTAGAAGGTTGTTTTAGACATTCTAAACAGTTGAACTGATTTGGAACCTTCACTTTTACCAAAATACCTATAGAACACTAGCTTTTCCCCGCGACTTCGTCCGCGTAGAATTCAAAATTAAAAAAAATCGGATACTGATCCCGGATCCCGTTTGCAGGATCCCATAGCCCGGATATCCCCGATCTCGTATCCCGGATATCCCGGATCCCAAAAATATAGCCTATTTTACTCAGGGATAATGTAGCATACTAATTGTGAAAGATTTTTTTAAATCGGTTCAGTAGTTTTTGAGTTTACTCATTACAAACATACAAATCTTTTCTCTTTATAATATTATAATAGATAATAGATATAGTATATTTTTATATTATACTAAGGTGACAAAAAGTGTACGGCCCGCCTGATGTTAATCAGTTACCGTAGCTCACAAAGGCATCTCTCGTTGCCGACCTGAAGAGGAGTGGGACAGAGGAAGGAGAAGGGAGGGGGTTTGGGCTTCCGGCTCTCTCACTCATCATATTTAACAAAGCTGTCTACTTTACGCCGATCATCTGTGAGAGGGTGGATTACCTCTGTCGAGCCAGCCCATATATAAGCTGCAGTCAATTGGCTACAGCTTGGCTCTGCCACCGCCAAATCATCTTGAGGTAACCTGTGGGGGTTACTCTGAAATATGGATGGCGAAATTGCAAAAGTGCAAAAGTGTTCCGGATTCTTTAGGAGTGGGGTTCACTAAAGAAAAAACGTCAAATCACGACTATCGAATCCGAACTTCGGATCCGAAACGCTTTCAGAGTAGGGAAACGTACCATCCGTGAGCCGAAACGTTTCGTTTCGAATTTCGGAGTTGCCAACTGCAGCTTCATTTTAAAGACGTGCAGTGTATTTGGGGGTGGTTCTTCCCTATTCTGGCAAGCAATATCCTTTAATCGTACTATCTTCATTACGTATATCATAATTAACAACGTGACCGTCTCGGACACCGATAAATATTATTATCTTGCTATGTTATCGGTCAATCTTGTGTAAACCTGGGTAACCTTTTGCGGCGGCCTCTTGGGAACCTGATTAGAATTTCTATAGGAGCTTATTCAACCGATTCATTGTTGCGTAGGATGATGGAGAAGTAAATAATATAATATCGCCAGACTAAAGGTCAACGCTTATCTATCACCCCGGCACCCGACCAGCACCGCCTCGCCGCTCGGCGTCCACTCGTCGACAGGTGGTCCGCGGGCGGACGCTGCTTTTACACCGTAAACGTCACGTGATCACCCGGTGGACCGCGCGTGGTCAACGAGTGAACGCCGCGTGGTCAGCGCGTGGTCCACTTATTTCCGGTTCAGTTAGTGGATGCCGACCGACGAGGCAGTGCTGATCGGGTGCCGAGTTGATAGATGAGTGCCAACCTTTATACACCAACTGTATGGGCCCAAAGTTTGGGACCCAAACTAACTAAGCAACATTCTAATATAAGCGAAAAAGCTGGAAATAATGTGGTGATTGGTCTAAGACTTGCCCCAAAGTTATGAAATACTTACACTGGCGTTACAAATCATTTTTGTTCCTAGAAATGCATTGTTAACTGGTTAAAACTCTCTGTAAATTGGGCGTTAAGATACTGCTAGATAATCGGGTGTGGCCGAATACTCAAAAGGGTACTCAAAAATATAAGCCACTTATCAGTTTGAGTCGTCGTCGGTATCTGTATTTTTTTGTGTGGCGCGTCTAAGTTAACTAGGTCTCCAATTGAGTTGCGTTTGAGTATCGGGCGGTATGAGAAGACAATAGACAGACTAAAAGGGTGGACTGGAGCCGACCCGAAAAATAATTGTAACGTCACGACTTTTATCCCCATTCGGGGGTAGTCAGAGGCTTGAGTGGCCATACACCACCACATTGTGGAGGTATTAACTAACTCAAAGCCCACGTTTCACCAGACAGTCAGAGCCCAACGTGACAGGTGGTGAACCTTGTCGCCGTGTATACAGGAACTGACTATTACCTAATCCCGAGGGATAGGTAGGTTTCCTCACGATGTTTCCCTCACCGTCAGCGAACTGTAAATTATGCACATAGATGAAAATTCATCCATTGGTGCATGTCCCACCGGGGATCGAACCTGGGACTTTCTGATTGCTAACCTAACCTGACCCGAAAATAATTCAAGGAATTCCTAAAAGAAGATTTATTATGTGTAATGAAGATCTTCGATGTGTTACAAAATCGGAACCCTGAACCTTACATTTGAACCTCTTGAAAAAGTACGGTCCTCGTTCAGTTAAAGCCTTAATTAAAGTAAGGATTTAACAGGACTCGACCGTAAGCCCCGGATGACGCAGGGACCGGAATGTAGGTATAGTACGTTTTTTATACTTGTCCTATTTGGTAAGCAAAGATGGCGTCCAGCGGGGCGATTGCGTAACTTTTTGTCAATGTTTCAATTGGTTTCGCATATAATTGACACACGATGAACGAAACCAATTGAAACATTGACAATAAAGTTACGCAGTCGCCCCGCTGGACGCCATCTTTGCTTACTAAATAGGACAAGTATAAAAAAATGTTCTATAAACGAAAACACGGCCGACTCGTACCTACTACGGAGGTATTATTATAGAGTTTCCATTCTTGTTTTCCTGTATAAAATGAGAGGAATGTTTTATTTTATACTGTCCGTGATTAACTCAGTATATTGTGGACTGTGTTTGAACACTTTTTTAATTGGTCGGTAGAAAAATACTAGAGCAAAAGTGGATCCCATTAAAATATTAAAGAATTAGTATTGTCGTAAATATTTGTCCTTAAGATTTCATATTTTATTTTTAGAAAATATAGTGTATTTTATTTAAGAAACTCATCTGAATATACATATATGACTTTTTAATTCTTAAAAATAATAATTATAAAACTGATGATGTATTTATTATATCATATTTAAGACAAAGATTTAGGCATCAATTCTTTTGCTTAATAAAAATGAAAATTAACAAGTGTGTTTTTACCCGACTACGGCGCAGGGTTATGATTTTGACCGGTATGTATGTATGTATGTATGTGCGTCTGTTCCCACCTAACTTCCAAACTACTTGTCGTAATTTGACAAATGAGGTATCGTTAGAAGCGGCTTAATGGCGCGCTGGTTATAGGCTATGTCACGTCACATAAAATTGCATTTGGCGCCCTCTAGAGAACATAATGTCATGAACTAAAAAAAAACATTTTTTAATAAAACCGTGTGGGGTATCAAATGAAAGAGCTTGATGAGCACATTTTCAAAAATATATATATTGTTACCTATAACTCCAAAATAATTAAATAAAAAGTAAGTTTAAAAACTAAAACCCGACTACTGAAAAATCGCGCTCTAAAAAGTATGAAACAAGAAAATATTCTCATCTAGAGGATAGCCGTGGTCCGTGTTCATATGCCATTTGGCCCTAAAGGACCTACACGGACCACGGCTATCCTCTAGATGAGAATATTTTCTTGTTTCATACTTTTTAGAGCGCGATTTTTCAGTAGTCGGGTTTTAGTTTTTAATTAAATTTAAACTAGAAAAGCATAAAGAGCAACTCTATTCCTCGAAATGGTTTTCAATCAGCACGGTTTTTGAAAAATGGACAATCCCCATTGTTGCCTTCGTTTTGGACTTTATAAACGAAGTACACATTGTTACGAAGTAAGAAATTCACACTGAATCTTCACACACTAGCGTCAAGCAAGTTGTGATCAAATATAATTAACTGGTTGGTTAATACTTAATTACACAAATTAATTACCCTAGCATGTAGGCTGCCCCAAAACGATGAAGGTTATTTAAGGGTAAATATTCACGGAAAATACAGTTTATCCGGCATACACCTAACTTCAACTTCTCAACATAGATAAGTTAGTACTTAAATAATTGTCTAAAATGGTAATTTTTACAGCATACTTATTTACCGATATTTAAAAATACAATGTATTTCACAAAATCTCATGTTATTCCTGAAATAATCCACGCGTCTTGCGGGCTTAAGGTCCAGGGTTCAAACCCCGGCTCGCACTTCTGGATTTTTCGAAATCTATGTGCGAATCATAACGGTAATATGATTTATCACTTGCTTACGCTGAAGGAAAACATCGTGAGGACACCTGCATTTCTTAGAAAATCTAACAAATCAAAAGACATGTGAAATCCACCAGCTCTGGGCTAGCGTCATGTATTATGGCCTGAATCCCCCTCGCATTGAGGGGAGGCCCGTGCACAGGAGTGGGACGTGAAAAGGGCTAATATTATTATAGCAACAAAAACAAATTGTACAATATTATACAAACACTAACTCGTCCTCGATCGTACAATACTCGTAAATACGAGTAATTTTTACGACTTCATCGTGATAACGACATGACATTGCGCAGTAGAATCCTTACCATTTCTCGAACGCACAGCTGATGCGCGTATCGCTCTGAATGAATGCCGGGTGTGAGTCACACCGTCACGTGGTCGGTGGCGTGTCTGCGGACAAAGATCAAGCGGCGAGCCAGAGGTGAAACTTCGCTGAGTTTATCAGTACGAGGAAAAACATGTTTTTGTTCATTTAATGATTGCCAACTTAAAAGTAAACAGTGTTATTTACAAAAAAGTTAAACATGAGTTATGTAATTTGACATGGGAATTTTTACTAGGCACTCGTGCTAAATGCGTGTAACATTTTTTTGTAATAAACCGACAATATTATATCCTTAGAGAGTTTATCTCTACAGAAGAAGACGTTCTGATGCTGCTGACTTTTTTCGCTTTGTGTAGCTATCACGCTCTGTCATGCATCAAATAATCAAATAATCTCTGTGACAGCAATAAATTCGATTTTGGTATTTCAGTGTACTCGATATTCTGAATAGGTGCTTGACAAAACAATCGAAGAAATTAGGTTATCTATGGCTGGTGAATGTGATAAGATAGTATAACTTATATTATCATCTTATCTAATCCAATTGTTATGACTTAATGAGTTATGTGGAAATAATATAAGTATGTATTACGTTTTAGATATTTTATTAATTTCATAATATCTTCTTTATTCCCATTATTAATAGGGGTAGCTTTCTGTAGTCATGATGGATGACGTTTAGTTTGGATTTATAGCTCCAACATTAATGCATGGCAGGTCGGTTCACGATTCGTAGCGTCGCATTTTTTTATCAACCTGTGTCGTCCCACTGCTGGGCAAAGGTCTCCCTTTCATACCTCCACTCCTCCCTGTTTATGGCAATACTGGGCCAATCCTTCAAGTAGAAGTCTCACTCATCCCGCCATCTCCTTCTGGGCCTGCCGCGATGCCGTTTGGCTGGTCGGGGGACCCAATCGGTCATTATTTTAGCCCAATGGGTGTTTGGCATGCGGCATATATGGCCAACTATGTTTTAAAACAACATTTTACCTGAATTGATGGAGTGTATACTCTGTTTTTAATGGCTAATCTGTGACGACTGGCATTCGTTTACCTCGAGCAGACAATACGTGTACAGTCGTCGCCCCGCGGCGGCAATCTCGCCGAAATATTGCGAAATGTGAACAACTTCGGTTAGATTTCATTGTGTCGTTAGAAACTATAGTTGCGATTGTTCTATTGTTGATCACTGACAGGATATAAGTAGACAAGCGACCTTAGCAGCTGTAGACTTGTCTATTTCGATGACCAAATTAATAACTTCAGATTTTTTTTCTATACTTATCGATTGTGGTGGTAGAGACAAGTTGTAGCCAATTGACTGGAGCTACGGCCTGGCTCGACCGGGTTCGTATCACCTTCTCACAGAAGATCGGCGAAAAGTAGCTTAGCTATTATAGCTGCGTTTGAGTGAGAGAGCCGAAAGCTTAATCCTCTCTCTTTCCATCCTTCTATCCCGTTCCTCTTCAGGTCGGCAACCTGCGAGCTATGTCTTTGGTATTGCAACTTGCAAGCATCTTTAGGCTAGGTAACTACTTAATATCAGGTAGGCCGTACGCTTGATGCCGCCTTTGTTGTAGATATGAAAAAAAATCAGAACAGCTTGAGCCTAAAATACCAGTAAACAACGAATCGTAGGTATCATATAATAAAAGCACAAGTTATCTGAAACATATAGGTAATAGGTTATCTTATCAATATTTAACAAACTTTCGTTTGTTTATAAAATATTTTACCGGACCTTGAATTTCTTGAAGTTATTAATTAAGGCCGGCGCTCACTTATAGGCTATTTAGAAGACGTATTACATACATACATACACATACTCACGCCTGTATCCCACGGGGATAGGTAGAGACTATTGATTGCAACATTCTACGATTTTGACACACCTCTTTTGCTTCATCCATCTTCTCATGCACTGCCGTCGGTTGAGGGTGCTACGAATTTAACCTTTCTGGAAAATACCATAAATTTTGTCGTGAAAAGTTCTCCTTCGCGCCCTCTTCGACGCATCCACTTACTTTCGATCCGTATATCTCTTTCGTCAGTGTCCGTCTACTTTCACGTAGACGTATTCTCTATGCTTTTAATAATCCAGAGACACTTGGAATTGATAACACATCGAAGTTATGAAATAATATAAATGAGCGGGGAGTTCTGGCTTCCAGCCAGTCTGGTTCCGCCTGCTGTCCACGAGACGCAGCCGTTACGTACTACCGCGAGCGGTAGCGTAAAAGTAAAATTAATATCGCCAGAGACTTACATACATACATATACTCACGCCTATATCCCAAGGGGGTAGGCAGAGACTTACCAATCTGTTATTTCTTGTATGACGCGTGAAAATTAAATAGCGCTCAAATTTGAGGCACGTTTTGGCACGGTGCGTCAATGGATTTGAGGGCGTAAAGGAAAATGCCGCAAGCTCCTTGCGAAGCGTGAGCGCTAAGGGTATTTATAAAAGATGCCATGCCCAAACGGAACTCAAATTTGAGCTGAGATATTTAAACGAGCTCTCTTGTCAATTTCCTTATTTTACAGTGAGGTCGATTGAATATTCTTAGTAAAGAAATTTTACTCATAATATATTTTTATTTCCAAAAAAAAACTGTCATAGGTATTTACTTATCATTATTTAGGTCTATTAGGATGAAATGCCTCCGGAATGCACGGCAACTGCATTCGGACTGGGGCTGTTCAGATGCAATCGGCTTGCAGTCGTACAACTGCTTCCAAACTGCAATTTTGCTGTCGAATAGCACTCTGAATGCCGTTCATCCTTATAGACCCAAAGCTTTATGTTGTTAGGAAATAAATATAATATACTCCCAAGGGCAGTGTTTCTTAACAAAGAATATTCAACCAACCCCACTAAAATACGGTTATTGACAAGAGATTGAGCGATGCCTCGCAACCCGACGAAATGTTAATGCATCCGCATCGATCAGCATACGATCTGAATTGTAATCGGCATTGTTTAATATTAGGATGGCATTTGCCTCGGTTCTTGGAACCGAGAGGGTCGGAGACTGCATGCTAATTTGGCGCAGTGAGTTCTTTCGTGAATTAGGCAGAACGAATGAAGCACTGCACAGTAGACCTTACCGTACATGACCGCAACCGTATAGTCTTGCAATTCACGAAGGCGACCGGCACTTGGTTGTGTTCGACATGTGCATACACATTGTGACAGTGTGCGTGCGTGGCGGCGCTGTAAACGCACACATTAACACGTATACAGATGCGTCTTTACACAACCAAGGGCTTGTCGCCTTTGTGAATTGCAAGAACTATACCGCTATACAAGATAGTCCAAACCACCCAGACCAGTCAGTTCTGTAGACTGCAAATACCGTAAAGTGTCATGACCGGACTGACAGTCAATTGACAAAGAGAAGTTGGTTTCGGTTGCGAGTATTGACTAATATTTTGTTTATTGTTCAAACAAAATGTTATTTAAATACCAAGGAAAACTGTGCAACTTTTGGATATAAATTCATAACGGATAATATTTTTCTCTGTTTTTTTTAAAGAAAATAACTAAGTCAGCATTAATATTCTTTCGAGTAAGGCGAATGCTAGACGTAAAGTATATACTGTGGTCCGTCAGTATGGTACATAATGATGGATGTCATTCCATCGACGCAGGCTACACGTTCAGTATTTATTCCGTCAGTATTGTGACGTAGTTGGTACAGTGCAGACGTCAAATGAAACACGAAAGCTTGGTATGGATATTACCTTAGCGCTTGGTTTAATCCGCAATCTCATTTTGGAATTGAAATTCCAGGCAAATACTGTCATCCATCAGTACACTAGCCTACACGATCAGTTTGGACCAAGGTATTTGAAAAATAATGACGGACCACTGTAAATACTTTACGTCTAGCCTTCGCCTAAGGTACATGAGCCCGATTAAAGGTAAGGAGGTAAAAGAGACTGCCCTAGAAAGGGAGACATTGAGCCCCATCAGCTAAACCGACAAAGGTTTCAGAACACTTACAAAGAAGAAGAGAATATTCGTTCATAGCTCGACCATGACATAGTGCGGTATACTGGGGAAATTCTTCTGAGTATTATTGCGGTATACTGGGGAAATTCTTCTAAGTATTATTGCGGTATACTGGAAAAATTCTTCTAAGTACCAATTCAATAACTACAATCAATAGAGATTCGTGCGGATTCCTGTATTTCAATAATGCACAGTAACGGAGCTGGATTGGATCCAATAGTTCGGAACGTAACAGTTACAGTTGTTAGGCATTGAGCCCTTTATAGCACCGCTAGACCGTTATTGCGCGGCGCGCTTTACTGAGAAACCGTTTCAATCGACCGGCGGGATAAGGTTATCAGCTATCTAGACCCCTGAGGTGCCATGTTTAAAGGGACAGTTCTTCTTGGTCGTCGGTTCATCATATTCCTCGTTAGTCAGAAAAGTACAGAAATTACTTCGCGTTATGCACAAAGCTTAGAGGAGTTGAGTTTGTCGATTGATATACCTTGTCAACTGGGTTATCAAATCATATTCGGCGTTTTTGATGACTACTTGTAAGGGACTTTTCTATCTTGCGTGAGCTGAATAGCACTACTGTTCTTCATCCTGTGGATAGGAATGAATACTTAAAACGTGTGCCCCTCATATGTATTCGTCGTTGGGCTCACTGCTTTTCACATGTGCGCTTACCCTATACTTATCTTGATTTTGGAGACGTTCCAAATTGTGTAACTGTTTGGAAGGTTTCTGATAGAAGTATCGCTTGAAAATTGCTTTAGGAACTTCAGAATTACGTTCCTTCCACTCGACACCACCAAAACGACACCATCGGTGGTGTCGTTTGGAAACTCTAGTCCATACGACACCACCCTAGTGATGTCCAGAAACGCGTGTTTTTGACAAACAGCTCCCAGTTCATTAAAATAAATAGGGTGGGTGCACCAGTGCCAAACCGATTAAGCGACATTGTGATGGTAATTTTGATGGTGTGACTTAATTATAACAACAACCATTGCAAAAATAAAATAACAGACTTCTAGTCTACCATAGAATCATGTAGCTTATTCGTATTTTCTTAATAGCTGTTAGGTTTTTTTTAATTAATTAATGAATGTCGAAAGTCGCAATGTGCCTAAGATTGACCAGATTGTACCAGCAATAGACCAGACATTGTACCAATAGTGAACCAGTAAATAAAACGATTGCTTTTAACAATTATTAATTAACATGAATCAAAAAATATAAAACAAATCAAAATAAAAAGAAAACAACGTAAGTACTTATAAAAAAAATAAAAAAGAATTAAATAATTCATCCATTTCAGGAACTTTATAAAAACCTCGACTATTATTAGCCAAGGTTAGAACTGCGATCTTCTCTTATCTTCTCGCCTTTGCTTATCTCGTCTATCGCTTTTAAAACATCTTCCTCCTTATAATTGAAAAAGATTCTTTTCGGCGGCATTGTGTCTGTAAAAAATGTAGGTGGTCAATTACTGGTACAGACTCGTAGTATAGATATTACCAGTAATAAACCACTGGTCTACAACAGGAACATTGTGGATATTTTAAGAGTTTTTTACAGTAATTGTTTGCAGTGTATTAACTAAATATAAATGTAGAAGAAAAAATATACAAATTATCAAAAAGCGAAATCACCAGTTGTAGACCAAATGGACTATTACTGGAAAATTATTGAATTCGTGTTCCATTAGTTTACCAATGACAACTATTGATTTAAATTAGTGTTTTCTGATGAAATAGGACGTAATTTTATTGCTTTACACATCATATTACGCAGTTAATCGGAAAATAAGTTACAACGATTGATATAAACAAAGATTTAAAAAAAATTCAAAAACTTACCGTCGACGTGGAGCTTACTAATATGGCCGCCCGAAACGAAGTGAACGATTGTTATTTCGAATTATGCGTTTTTTACTGATGTAGATGGCGTGTTTATCGCTTTTATTTGGTATTAAACGATTGATAGAAGTACGGCAGTACTACCAAACGTAAAAAAGTGGTGGGAAATTCGACAGAAGGTTAATATTTTGATGTGAAGTTAGAAATGGTGTACTACTGGTTCCTGGTGTGGCACTGGTGCACCCACCCTAAATAAATATCAGACAACATCACACACATTGATCCGACCCCAAAGTTATTATTTCAAGTTATCTATAGTTAAACGATAATTAATAAAACAGAGTTTATGAAATAAATATAAACTAAACTAACAGATAAATATAAACTTTATCAAATGACATACCTCATTAATGAAACTGCTTGAACTTAATTGGAGTTTTCATATCAACAACTTTGTATGTAGGTAACCTCACTAATAGTCGGTGGTGTCGTATGGACTAGAGATTCCATACGACACCACCGGTGGTGTCGTTTTGGTGGTGTCGAGTGGAAGGAACGCAGAATTATATGCCCTCCAAAGTACGGAGCCATGGACCAATTACTAAGGGGACTGGCCCTAAGCAACTCGGCCGAGTGGTCGGCCTAGTAATAACATCGACATAAAACGAAGCAAGTAGTTCAACTATTTACCGGTAGATAGAACAATGAAAATGAAAAAACAATGACCACGTTTTTTTTCATACATATATCTAATAAGGGCACCTCTTTCTTTAGTCTTTACTCTGTGGTACGGAGCACACGTTATTGTTAATGCGGCTCTATGTATTTGCCTGACGATGCTTCCTAGTTTTACTTATCATTAAATCAATATGCACTTAAGCACAAAATACTTAACAGTACTGCATCTAAGCTTACTAAACCTGACACGTAAAAATAGAAAGGCGTTCTGCACTTGGGATTCAAACCGGCAACCTCTGATGCAAGGCGGCTGCATAACACCTAGGTCAATGCGACCCGCTGGGTCGGAGCGACGGCAACGAGCCGGTGACGTAACCGACAAGGATTCTAATCTCAGGCGCAGGGTCGGATTGACCTCATGACATTTGTGGTATCTGAGAATTGGTACTCATGGTCTCGCCCTTACCTGATTTAGGGGCAATCCATAAATTACGTTACACGAATTTCATTATTTTTTAGACCCCTCCCCCCCATTGTCACAGCTGGTCACATTTGTGAGACCCCCCCCCCCCTCCCTGTGTTACGTCACATATTTTATGCAATTTTCAGAAATTGTCAAAAATTTTCGTTAACAATTCAAATTTCGGTTTGAATACTTAAATATATTTGATTTTTAAATGTGACGTCACAAAACTTAGGACCCCTCCCACCCCCTTGTCATACAATATCACATTTCGTCGACCCCCTCCCCCTTTACGTGTGACGTAATTTATAGATGGCCCCTTATGACCTTACGTCTATGCTATTATACCGGATCCACTGGGCCTTCTTTTTTATGTGAGTAAGGGTCAGTTCAGACGGAACAGAAAAATCCTCGTGCAGGCTCGAGCCTTCTCTGGCCGCGAGGAAGCGCAAATGCGCGAGCCGACTGTGTCGATATTCATTCAATTTTCTACTTTAGGCTGTGTTAATACGATCCTATTTTAAATGGAGCCAGTAAATTGTTCGGACAATTTTTCTTTTTGTCTGAACTGACCCTCGGGTCAGACTAGCGTACGGCCTGATGGTAAGCAGTTACTGTAGCCTATAGATGTTTGCAATACCAAAGGCATCGCTCGCACGTTGCCGACCTAAAGTGGACAGGGGACCTGATGTTTCATGGAGTCGTCTGCGGTCGAAATAAAAAAAGAGGATTATGACCTATTGGCAAGGTCTATGAACTCTGTATGAGAGAGAACGGGACAGCAGGATTGATGACCCAAAGCATCAAATGTCCTTAATCCGACACTGTTTTACACTATTATAGCAATATACTATCAACCATATTGCATACGCTTATGGGATTTCCAACTTTAGTCTCTAAATGGTAGAGTGCAGATTGCAATGTTTTCAAGTGTGGTAAAAACATTTTTTCGTAATACTTCGTTCATTTCTCGTATGGACTGATGAAGTTGTGGTTTGAATTATGTTCCGTTCGTCAAGCATGAATAAATAAATATTCTGGGACATTCTTTTACACAGGGCTACCTGATCCCAAACTAAGCAGAGCTTGCACTATGGAAACCAGATAACTGATATACTACATATACTACTTTTTGTTTGTAAATACATACTTAATATACATATACACCCGGACTCGGGACATGCAGACATGTTCATGCACACAAATGCATGTCCCGGGTAGGAATCGAACCTAAAACCTGCAGCGTGAAAGGCGGAATCTAAACTGTGAGACATAGTGAGATCATGGACTGTAATTGGATTAAGGCCGGCACGGGAAACTTATTTGCAGGCGCAAATTATTCTCTTCTGCTCATCAGGCGACGCTTGAATAGATAAGATGACGTTATCTGACTTCGGTCAGTGTCACAACATTAACTAGCTTTGTTGGTGGCAGAGCCAAGCTGTAGCCAATTGACTGCAGCTCATATACGGACTGGCTCGACCGTAGTAAAACCACCCTCTCACAAGAAATCGGCGTAAAGTAGCTATTAAAGCTGCGTTTCGTACCATGAGTGAGAGAGCCGGAAGCCCAAACCCCCATCCCCTCTCTGTGTCCCACTCCACTTCAGGTCGGCAACGTGCGATCGATGCCTTTGGTATTGCCAGCATCTATAGGTAACTGCTTAAGATCAGGTGGGCCGTACGCTTGTTTGCCACCTTAGTCCCATAAAAAGAAAAATACCGGCACACACAAACACGTGTACACACATGTGTGTCCGTGTACACACTTCAGTGCCTATGGTCACCCACTCCAAAGTGGCGCCGCCCTGGTGACAAAGTCCTGGATGCTTATTCCAAGTCTCTGCTAGTCTTAAGACTTAGTAGCATTGATGAACCCACGTAGCGTCGAAGTAATTACGCGTAGAAGCTATTAAAAGGACTGACCTTGGCATTGACCGGTTTCCATCGGCGTAAACCCAAGTACTTGCTAATTCAGACATGGGACCCAATATACCATTATGGTACAGAAATACCATAGCCCACCAGGTCCTACTGTTAGGTTATTTTAAACGCAACTAAACGAGATTTAACAATTGTTTATTGAACTGCACTGGGCAGAAACTTAAGCAGTTATTTTAAAATTATCGATGTTATTGCAAAGTGACGGAAGCCGCAGCCGGGGTAGACCCAAGATGAGATGGTGGGATGATTTGGTTACCTTTGGGGGGGAAACTTGGTCGGTGACCGCTCAAAATCGTGCTTTATGGAGAAGTCAAGGAGAGGCCTTTGCTCAAGAGTGGGACACAAAAAGAGGATAATAATAATTTAAAAATAATGCAAAAAAAGTTAAACTAGTTTTGAACGCGTGTTTAGTCATATTTTCCTTTAAATTAATGACTAGACTAGGAGTTCAACATTCAAATGACATGCAAAGGTGGTTTACCAAAAACTACAGATAAGGAAACAAATACACTTTACCAAAAGAGTTTTGGTAACCGGTCTGAATGGAGGAAAAACATTAATGTTTATTTCGAAGTTTTCGATAACTGTTAAATTACCTACGTCCGTATTATAATCATAACACGCTCCCTTTCTTACTTGCACTTAAGGCTGGAACCATTGCAACTGACAGCTCGAGGTTGACCGCTTTTTGCTAAAACAATGTCGTAGGACCGCGAGTAGAATTTTTTGAATTTAGAATTTTCGATACGCCACGACACATCAAAAAGACGACATGATAAATCAAAAACAGAAGTGACTCATATACTAAACTCGTATCTTGCCTACTTTTATTTAGTCGTATAAGGGTAACTTCGTAAAGGAAAATTTTCACTAAATCTTAAGTACAATTTAAGTACTACATTTTTATTAATATGTAGGTGGGTAGGTTATTTTTTCTTTGTAATCTTTTTTATTGTTATTTTGTTGATATTGTAAATAAAAGCTCACTAACTGTTAATTTTTAATTGTTCTGAATATTAATTTTGCCCAACACTGGGTAATAGGTAGTACTACTTAAAAAAAGACTAGTACATAATTTAAATGTTTAATATTATAGGACAAAATAAGTAAAATTAAAACAACTTAAAATTCTAAATAACTGAAAACAAGAAAAATTGTTGACAACATCGGGTAATAACTGAAATAAAAATAGTACTAATTATTAGTTACTAGCTGTGCCTGCGACCTAGTACGCGCACATTTTTGGAAAAGGTTACCCCTTATTTGACTGATGGATTGATGGAGGATGACGGACGGATGGAGTGGCAATGCAACGCATGCCGGGCATGCATGCAACCCTCATAGGATCACTGTTTTGCCCGTCAGTCTATCTGTCCGTCTGTCAAAACGTGCACAGCCTAAACCGCTTGAGTTAGAAACATGAAATTTTAACTTTTTATAGCGTAGAAGAAGACCACAGGAAGGATTTTTGAGAATTCAACAATTAAGGGGAGAAAGTATCTATGGATAGTCCCAGTTTTTCTGAAGCTAGAGACGTGAATATTTGTATTTGTAGGCTGAGTAGCCGAAATACTAATTTTCATGTAAGGTCAAGATTTTCAAGCCAGAGCCATGGGTCTGGAGCAGCTCCATGATAATAATAATATATGGTATAATTAAAAATAAAATACTGGCTCCACAAAACGCCTCGTTTTTTGAGTTTTTTGGGTTCCGTACCTCAGAAGGAAAAAACGGAACCCTTATAGAATCACTTTTTGACCGTCTGTCTATCTGTCCGTCCGTCAAAACGTGCACAGCTCAAACCGCTGGTGATACAAACATGAAATTTGGACAGTAAGTACCTTTCATAGCGTAAAAGAAGAGCAAAGGAAGGATTTTGGAAAATTCTTACCCTAAGGGGGTAAAATAAGGGGTGGAAGTTTGTATGGAATTCCCTCATTTCTGAAGTTAGAAACATGAAAATTTCTATTTAGGCTACTAATACAAATCCAAATTAGTAATTTTAGCGCTTTTGAAAATTCTACCCCCAAGAGGGTAAAATAAGGGGTGGAAGTTTATATGGGGGTTCAAATTTTTCTAAAGCTAGGCACAATAAAATTTGTATTTAGGCTTCTTATTAACTAAGAATAGTAATTTCAGCGTTTTTGATCATTTCACCTCTAACGGTGTAAAATAGGGGGTGCAAGTTTGTATAGGTGTCCCAATTTTTCTGAAGCTAGAGACTTGAAAATTTGTATTTGTATTACAAATTAAAACCGGACAAGTGCAAGTAGGACTCGTGCTCTGAGGGTTCCGTACAAATTTTATTATGTTTGTGTGTGCATCATATCTTTGGCGTGCAAATACAGGGCAATGAAGCAAGATGTCCTCCACTGTCTCGCTGGGGTTCTTTGAGCTTCCACTTTGCTAGTTTTCGGAACAATACATAATAATTACAACACCTAAGTGTGTATTGTTCCGAAAACAGGGAAAATCATGAAGACTCGAATCTCGGGATAACAACTGCACTGCAAGCGACTGTGGTGAACAGGTTGGGCTAACAATCAAAAGGTCCCAGGCTCGATCCCCGTTGGGGCATGCACTAATGGATGAATTTTCATCTATGTGAATTTGAATCTATGTGAATTTCATATATGTGTTCCAAATCCGAAACTATGAGTGATATCAAAAAGTACTCAAAAGAATCTCGGGGCTGATTTTGATGAAAATTGTAATTACTTCTCAAAATTCGTTTCTTATCAGCGACACTATCGAATGCTGTAATAATACAGTATGTGGTTTTTTATTCTTAATCAACTAGTTCGATTCCTGGCTACGACTATTGTTTTTTCAAAAATCCAATGATGCAGTTTTAGTTTTCATCAAAATCAGCCCCGAGATTTTTTTGAGTACTTTTCGATATCACTCATAGTTTCGGATTTGGCCATCCACGCTCACTTGAAAAATTCACCCTGTATAGTCAGAACCCAACGTGACAGGTGGTGAATCTTGTCGCCGTGTATACAGGAACTGACTATTACCTAATCCCGAGGGATAGGTAGGTTTCCTCACGATGTTTTCCCTCACCGTCAGCGAACTGTAAATTATGCACATAGATGAAAATTCATCCATTGGTGCATGCCCCACCGGGGATCGAACCTGGGACCTTCTGATTGTTAGCCCAACCTGTTGTTGTTGTTAGGCAAGACAATAAGATTAGAAAGTAGGTAAGCGGTTTTTAGAGGACGATTATGCTTTTTAATCATATACCTATTCATCATTCTATATTATTCATAATCTATGATGACAACAAAACGCGTCACTGACATAAATATTAATTTAAAAATATTTGTAATCATATAATATCCTAAAAATCATGTTCAATATTATATTTAAACTATTTAAAACGTGATTTAATTCATAAAATGCTAAGAAGACGTAATTTTTTTACGAATTTCACGCAAAAATTTGCGCGCACGTCCAGCTTTGGAGGCCGCCATCGCGGATCTGCGACGAACATTTTGCAGTCCAAGTCATGATGACCCATGACGTTTGTAGCATATTTAAGGTTATTATTGATTATTTTTTAAATAAAATGACTAATATTAAATCTTGGATCCACGGATTCTTAGACAAGTCTTGACAATTTTTCTGGTATAGGTTTCACGTAAATCTGTTCAGTTGCTATGGAGAACATTTACGATTAAGGTTGACAATTTCATATTTTGAAATCGATTTCTACAAAATTTGGTAACATTTAAAGTAAATCGGCTAAGCCATTTTATTCCCGACCATATGAGGTTTAATGTTGTATACTTTATATTGCACATAAGCCAGCTGCTTCATCAAACCATTTACTTAGACCCACCCAGTTGAACATTTGTATCACCTTAATAAAGAGAAAGCTTGCTTTTTTTCTCAGAAAAGAGATAATGCCTACTTATAATTAAATGCTCACTCGACACGTTTAAACACTCAGACTGTTACGTAACCTGCGACATTGAGGAGTCGTCGCCACAATAAAAGAAAAAATATAGACAAGTTGGAGTTTGAAAGAGGCAGTGGGTTCCGCATAATATTTTTTTATATTTTATTGATACAGCAAATAATAGGTATTTCAATTTTGTATTGTCCCACTGATGAACAAGGCTGACGGGCCCGTTAGCATGGTTGGCGCGGAGGCGCCTTTCACGCTGCAGGTCGTAGGTTCGATTCCTACCCGGGACATGCATTTGTGTGCATGAAAATGTCTGTATGTCCCGAGTCTGGGTGTATATGTATATTAAGTATGTATTTACAAATAAAAAAGTAGTATATGTAGTAGTATCAGTTATCTGGTTTCCATAGTACAAGCTCTGCTTAGTTTGGGATCAGGTAACCGTGTGTACAAAAAATGTCCCAGGATATTATTATTATTTACTTAATCCTGGTAAATAACGCGTTTTAGATTCATTGGCATTTTGTGTTATAATAGAACTATTCCTTGAAGTCTGTCGGCAAAACGTTTTAAGTGAGCAAATTACATCATTTATTGTTGTTTATTTTTAATCTTCATCGGTTACAATTTGTACATCCTGATTATGTGTCTCTATACAATTAAAATAAATGACCATAAGTTTTTCAATGTTTTAAAATTTCAGTCTAATTCTTTTGACGTCTAAAATCCATTTATAAGTATAAAATGATTGTTCAACATCTCTAGAGGTCTGAGTCTTATCCATATTAACATATACGATTGACGTCAATAACCTTAAATCAATCTGGACGGGCCCGTTAGCGTGGTTGGCGCGGAGGCGACTTTCACGCTGCAGGTCGTAGGTTCGATTCCTACCCGTGACATGCATTTGTGTGCGTGAACATGTCTGTATGTACGAGTTTGGGTGTATATGTATATTAAGTATGTATTTACAAATAAAAAAGTAGTATATGTAGTAATATCAGTTATCTGGTTTCCATAGTACAAGCTCTGCTTAGTTTGGGATCAGGTAGCCGTGTGTAAAAAATGTCCCAGGATATTATTATTATATTATTATCTACCTACTCCGACCTCTGGTTATTACATTGACCCAGGAATAGTACGTTATATATTTTATAACATAAGTTACAAAAAATATCACATTCATAGTTATTCCGCTAGCCACTCCAAGAAGCACTTCAGGCAGAACGGAAAAATACCCGAGCTAAACGTTTTATACAAAAAATGTGGTTATACAATAATTTGTGTTCTTAGAAATAAGTACTATTGGACTCACGTCAATATAAGACTCTGTCCCTTTGACCGCTAGTCTCTTGGCGCCTGTTTTTGTAACATCCGTTTTGAATATATGCCCAGGGAACCCTGAAATACAATGGGCATCTTTCCAGTAGCTATATCGCACCGCAGCAACGGTCATCTGCAGAGATGCACAGCTTCCGGAAAGATATTTTTACATTGCTGTTTCCGATTTAGAGCCCTGTGGTGGTGATTTGTTTTGATAGTTTGTATTAAGTCATAGTCTGGAAATGTCATTCCTATTTTTACTAAGGACTCCTAAATTTCTTTATTAAGTGCCACTCAGCTTAAGAGGACTCATAAACCAACAAGGGTTCGAGTTAAAAAACTTCAATGCAGTTTGGTGACTCTGGTCCCCTAAACGTTGGTGGAAACAAAAATGACACTAAAGGTAGGAGTTCGATCAACGCGGCAAGACAGCAGACGTCAGTCGGTGTCATACAAATTGTGGCGATGACATGTGCCGCGACGGCAGACGGCATTACAATTTCTATGAGACCGACTGACGTCTGCTGTGTTGCCGCGTTGATCGAACTCCCATCTTAAGGCGATACAGAAAAGAAACTGCAGTTGCACCGTGGATGAATCGCCTAAGGGATACTTAATTTGTTCTAAGAAGTCCCTTATAGGACTAGGACTCCATGGCGAAAATAGGCATCGGAATGTCCCATCATATTGCACTTCCGAGAGTATTGGGACTTTCGGTAACTTACTATGCCACCAAGCCAACTAGGCGCTCGGATGGAATGCGGCTTCACCGCCCGCACACCCGCACACCGCCACCGTCTTTTTGTGCGAGTGACGTCACATTAAACAGGCGCCTAGTTGGCTTGGTGGAGTAGTAAGGGTAAGACCAGTTATCAAAGTTTGTTAGTTCTGACTTCTGACTGCCTGTATATTCCGCGACAGGTCGAGATGACATTCGGGTTATGAGCTTTTTGCAGAATAAAATCTGAATCAAAATTAGCAGGACCCGCAACGCAACAGAATAATTTAATTTAATAATTTTGTGGGCGATTTTAATTGTTTATCGGGTCCTGCTAATTTTGTTTCGGATTTTATTCTGCATAAAGCTCATAACCCGAATGTCATCTCGACCTGTCGCGGACTATAGGTAGTGTCATAGATGATATAATGACAGATTAATGTTCGATCCCCGGTGGGGCATGCACAAATGGATGAATTTTCATCTATGTGCATAATTTACAGTTCGCTGACGGTGAGGGAAAACATCGTGAGGAAACCTACCTATCCCTCGGGATTAGGTAATAGTCAGTTCCTGTATACACGGCGACAAGGTTCACCACCTGTCACGTTGGGTTCTGACTATCTGGTGAAACGTGGGCTTTGAGTTGGTTAATACCTCCACAATGTGGTGGTGTATGGCCACTCAAGCCTCTGACTACCCCCGAATGGGGATAAAAGTCGTGACGTTACACATTACACACACACATGTACCCTTCGACGTTGAGTCATAATTTGGTAGCAGTTAAGATACCCATAAAAATAGGTAAATACAGGGTGATCATAGTGGAACCGGTCGCCTTGTGACGCCAGTCTCAATCGTCACTTTATACTATAGAGAATTTTCCAGACGCCAATCAACTGATAAGGTCATTTATGTCGAGACGCACTTATCTTGCTAAATGTTGCGCAATGATTCCAAAAGTTATTGTCATTGTTAAGTGTTTGCTACCTATAGTCTGATTTTTAATTAGACGAAGCCAACTGACAGCTGAAAATGTCGAATTTGAACCTTATTTGTTCTATTTATATTGAAAAGTGTCATAAGAACCTGTCAGCCCACTTCGTTTAATTAAAAATCAGACTATACGTAGTAAATGTAGCTCTCAGCTCTCTGCTCTCAGCTGTATTTATTTAGGGATAAATGGGTGCGTCTAAAAGAAGCGAGCGGCCCGAGCAATCAGTTTTGACGACCACGAAGATATAATTCATGCATTTCATTTGTAGCCTGTACTGTCCCACTGCTGGACACAAAGGCGTCCAATCCCTTTTTCCACTTACTCCGGTCTATGGCTACCCGGGACCAATCCGTTAAGTAGGAGTCCAGCTCATCCCGCCATTTTTTTCTGAGCCTGCCGCGTTGCTAGATATAATGCCATAAAATAATTGCTCGGGAGCGCCTCTCGCTGCTTTTGAAGGCATCCAAAGATAGTCGTACGACGTACGACGTACCTGCAATGTTTATAAATACTTGGGAATTTTTCGTCTCCCACTTTGCAATGGAGGAACTACACTACTATTATATCTTGCGATTATACGGGTTCCAAGATAATTAAGCCTTTGTCCTGGACTCGCCAAGGGTTAAGCCACGGAGTCTACGTTGGATAACATACATCCTAGCTTACAGGAGTAACAGTGGTAGGAGTATAGTGCGATTCAACGGCTCATGTAAAAATATAAATGTAACGTCACGACTTTTATCCCCATTCGGGGTTAGTCAGAGGCTTGAGTGGCCATACACCACCACATTGTGGAGGTACATATTAATCAACTCAAAGCCCACGTTTCACCAGATAGTTAGAACCCAACGTGACAGGTGGTGAACCTTGTCGCCGTGTATACAGGAACCGACTATTACCTAATCCCGAGGGATAGGTAGGTTTCCTCACGATGTTTTCCCTCACCGTCAGCGAACTGTAAATTATCATTATCATTATTAAAATAATGTAATGGCTGGTTATTAGTGCAGGGTTTTTTTAATAACAGTAAAAAAGAAACATTGGAAGAGTAAGTGTCGTATTTAGAAACGGACTCGCAAACTATGATGGTTTGTCAAAGACGTATTGCTTCACTCCTTCGTTCTAGCTTGTAGAATTATCTCTGTCATGCTGGATACTAGATATTCTTCTCATATTTGAAAGCTATTCTAGTATAGAACAGGAATTGTTTAACCTACAATATTTTATGACACCTATAAAGTTACTAAAGCAACAAATTGACGAGATTTCTCAATTCCCGATATTGCTTTTATCTAATCAACTCTGAAATACGTTTTACAGCCGTTAAAATGTCCGACAGCGCTTTATTTTAGTGTTTGTCATCCAATCCATAAAATTGAACTGCTATTGAAATTGTAGTCAGCTTTCATAGCGTCGTTTGAGCGTTAAGGCGGAAACCCACCGCGGCGCACGGAGAGGCCACGCACACGGCCACGGCTACGTTTTGCAAGAAAATGTATGGATGACGTAATTTCGTGCGTAGCCTCGCCGTGCGCCGCGGTCGACACGGTTTCATACATTTTCGTGCAAAGCGTTTGTGTAGCGTGTGCGTGGCCTCTCCGTGCATCGCGGTGGGTTTCCGCCTTTAAGCTGGATGTTCATCGGAGCTGTATTAAGGCCAACTCATTGAGGCAATACACGGTACCAGTCGGCTTTAGTGCATGCTTAGTGATGTACCGTTCCAGGGAAAATTGGGAATATTGACTAGGATGCGCTGGGAATGGTGTGGGAATGTTCCCAACATTCCCGAGAACACCACATTCAAGCTGCTTTAAATGCAAAACTACTGGCAGGACAGAACCTTCTATCAGGGACTTGGTATTTTCATTGAGGCGCTCATAGCCAGCTGCAATCACTGATTGGTAAACGATTGGAGGCTAAGCAACGCTTGGCAAGGTTGGTCAGAGATAGGTGACCATTTAGTGGCATTTGAACTGAGCGTCTCTGTGTTTCGGAGGGCAAGTAAAAAGTCGGTCTCGGTAGTTGTCATCTAAGCAGCAGTCGTTAAGCCTTCTCAGATGCCTTCGGGCGGCTTGAAAAACTGACACCAGGTTGGCCACTAACCATAAGATTAGAAGAATAATTCGTATTGTCCATGGACCAATTACTAAGGGGACTGGGTCTAAGCAACTCGGCCGAGTGGTCGGCCAAGTACTAACATCAACATAAAACGAAGCGAGTAGTTCAGCTATTTACCGGTAGATAGATGCCACGCATCCCGGGAAAATGACCACGCGTTGTTTCATAGAGATATCTACTAAGAACGTCTCTTCTAATTAAAATCGCTATGGTATTATCATACGAAAATGACCTCATAAGAGTCCAGGCCGTAAAGTCGTAGGTATTAAGTTTTTATTAAACGTAGCATGCGTAGTGTGGCTTAAAAAACGCCCCGACGACCCAAACGTTCCTTCGTGTAATGAGCAGTCATCATGAAAGCCGGCTAACATTAATAGCGCTCACATTTTCGTAGAGACAAGATAATCTCTTACAAATGACGTCGGTAGGTACTCCGAATGAATTCTTACGACATTACCATGTAGGACGTCTCTACCAAAACCCGTTTCGTTTTTAATATTCAAACGTTTCGACGTTACCATAACTATTAGTATGACGTAATCATATCATTTCTACATCAAGCCTGAGTGGGTAAACTTTTGTGAGCTGACCTTTCCTCGAAACTTAAGATGCTATTTTTAAATTCCTTGAACAAATTCTAAAGAATTGCACTAAACCTGCGTTTTGAATCCAAGACTGAATGTAAAGCTTTGCGAGTGGGGATCTTAAGTATGTTTAAAACTGCAGTGTGTATGTGTGTGTTTGTGACTAAGGTGGCTTACTAGCGTACGGCCCGCCTCATGCTAAGTAGTTACCGTAGCTTATCAACCTGTGAAGTTTTGTAGTCGGGAGACTCGGAAATGGAAGTTGATATTTTACTTCCTACTATCTAGCCTTTCCCGGAACTCGGCTAGGTCGCACCTCGACGTCTTCGTTGAACACCATTGTAGGTCTTAGGTTACAGGAGTAAAGGTACGATTCCGACGAACGCAGCAGACAGCAGACGTCAGTTGGTCTCATACAAATTGGGGCGATGACATGTACCACGACGGGACGGCAGACGGTATTACAATTTGTATGAGACCGACTGACGTCTGCTGTCTGTCGCGTTTGTCGGAATTGTACCTTAATAGTGGTAGGAGGAGTCCCATGAGAAAGTCGTTCAAACTTGCAAGTTGTTGCAAGTGAAAATTTTACATTGGGTCGAGCCCTACGTAAGCTGGCGGTCGCGCTATCGTGGCCCGTCAGTGATTAAGCCAATTAACTTAATTGAATCAGACTGAAAGACGGTGAATTTATTAACGGAACACTAATTTGGGTCGTGTTTACGGTTTTCTAGGGAATTTTGTGGTCTTAATTAGGCCTGCGATGTCGTCGGGAGAAATTTCAATTTTTACGTAGAGGCAAGGACGGCAGGTGGACCAGACCGCTAACAAAATCATAGTCTGGAAGGGGATTTTTTATTTTATTTTATAGGACTGCGGTGGCAAAAAAGCGTACGGCCCGCCTGATGTTGTCGACCAGCTGTGACAAGGCGGGGAGGGGTCTTAAAATCATGAAATTCGTGTGACGTAATTTATGGATGGCCCCTTACCCAAGATAAAAAAACATATCCTAAAGTCCATTGGTTCTATAAATAGAGGTACAGCAACGGGATATTTCTCCCTGCCCACTAGCAAAATTTTCCTTTGAATGGTACGGATTTAGGAAAGGAGCTAGACCTTAGTATTGCTACGCGAAAATGACCTCAAATATGGAAGCAGTAATGGCCTTGATAGTACTGACATATAATCAGAAAAACTGTCTATCTCTTTCTTTCCAGTTCATTGCATTATCGCTCTCACTCGTAGACAAAACAGATTGCATTTCCAAACAATTGTTTCGGAATTAATAGTGCTTTCAAAATATCTGTCGGAACCACAGAGTAAAGACTAAAGAAAGAGGTGCCCTTATTAGATATATGTATGAAAAAAAAACGTGGTCATTGTTTTTTCATTTTCATTGTTCTATCTACCGGTAAATAGTTGACCTACTCGCTTCGTTTTATGTCGATGTTAGTACTAGGCCGACCACTCGGCCGAGTTGCTTAGGGCCAGTTCCCTTAGTAATTGGTCCATGGTCGGAACTGAGTGTGCTCGATCCCGAGTTTTTTTATTCCAACAATAAAGCTTTTCATCCAACCCCGACCTCTCTTGGGGCGAGCCCCGTCCCGTCCGACACAGATGTCTAAAAATAAACCTAATAGCCTATCAAAGTTGTTTGATGGGGTTACCGAATGCGTATTGGATCAGTCCGTGTTTATGTAATCAGTTCTTAGGGTCATATTGATACATCAATATCAATTCTCAGATCGTGCTGAGTACAAACTTGAGTGCGCTCTTGATTTGACGTATGACATTTTCCAAAGAGACGTGGTTGACTCACTTTTACCGCTGTTACCTACTTTTAAATCAACAGATGTCTCGAGATTAGACCTGGGATAATGTAAATTGTCTTGGATATCTTGAAATACAGGGTGGTGACGACATCATGACAATAATTGAAACCACATACTGGGTATCACGTTAGTAGTTCGCACATAAAATATTATTAAATTATATTCAAAGGTATTGCCACGGGATTGTTTTTTTATTTTGTCGTTTTTAACTTTACGCCTACAAAGATACCGCTAAAAACACCGACACCGAAGCGATGTTGCCACGCTTGTACTTACAGGTCAGTATATGGGGTCGGTAGACATTTATAAAGGATGTTGTGTTTCGTTTAGACTATTTCCGAATTTAATTAGTTTGAAAATTTTAAATTTTGGACTTTGCTGTAAACCTAATTTTATAATTTTTATGTGTTGTGATTGACTAGCGGGGATCGTGTTTTAATATATTGTCACTATGTCGACACCATCCTGTATACAATTAATAGTTATCACTATTGGAGGAATTACTGACTCAATGTTGGTAACTAGCTAAATCAGGACCAAACACAATAGGAATGGAGATAAAGGCCAGAAATAAGTTCTTATCCTTTCATTCTACATACACTGAGGAGGGTAGCGTCGCAACAATTTTCTCTTTATATCCAAGTTAATTCGGTGCCAGCAAAAAGCTTGACAGCCCACCAATCTCTAGAGGATCGAGCGAACGTTATCATGTTATTCGTTTGTTTTACATGTAGGTATAGTCCGCGACAGGTCGAGATGACATTCGGGTTATGAGCTTTTTGCAGAATAAAATCCGAATCAAAATTACCAGGACCCGTAACGCAACAAAATAATATAATTTAATAATTTTGTGGACGATTTTAATTGTTTATCGGGTCCTGTTAATTTTGATTCGGATTTTATTCTGCAAAAAAAGCTCATAACCCGAATGTCATCTCGACCTGTCGCGAACTATAGGTATGTTGTTCTGGTGATATCATTTATATTCATAGTCCATATTTCGATCATAATATTTCTCTACTTGATAATGGTCCAACTAGAGGCGAAAAGAGAGTCACGCCCAGTGATGTGCCGTTCCCAGGAATATTGGGAATTTTTACTATGAATGTCACGGGATTATTAGGATTTTTTCCACATCACTAAACACGCTCTTGAGTGCGTCTAAATGTGGCAAGCAGCGCGCCTGAGCAATATTTTTTCACGTAGAAGTCCCCGACAACAACCATCGGGGCATAGCGGCCGGCCCCGCCAGTAGTACCACCCGCCTGGCTGGAAAATCTTCCCTTTTCCGCTAAAGCAGTATTCATGGAGTAATAAGAAAAGTTTACTGTACGAAATAAAAGCCAATAATATCCACCCTTCGTTTCAATATTCAAAATGGTATACGTAATATGCAAAACGTGTACAAAGTTGATGTGAACATTGTTAGAATACCATCAACCGTATATACCGCTTCGAACATTCACATGCACGTTTTAGTAGAACATTGCGGTTTATACTGGCGTATCGATATAGCCCTATGTAAGGGCCACCGCAGACATGCTACTTTTTGCATCGGAATTCGGCGATTTTGCGACTGCATCGCGTTTTGGCGACTCCCTGCGGTCGGACGCAGCGACTGCTCCGATGTTAAAAGCGACTAAATCGCCGATCGCCGATGCAAAAAGTAGCATGTCTGCTGTGTCCCTAAATATTACTATATGTGAATATAGGGTTGGGTTGTACGTCTCGAAGCTTGCAAATTTCGAAATTGAATGGTAAACCAACTGTAGTCGAAAACTAAGCAACGCTCGTTACAATGGACTAAAGGTAACCCAGTGACACCCAGACCACGGCAAATTACAAAAGGCAATATCCGATATTTGCCCCGTCGAGAATCGAATCTGCAACCGCTCAGCGCAATGAGCTGAGGGAACTGAGCTCGGACTAGCCAAGCGGTCCTCCAAATAGTGATGTTTTGTGAGAACAGGGGCCCTACCACCACCTCTTATAGCAGTTTTGTTTTAACGTTTCAGCGGCCATTTGTGCAATGACGTTTCTTATTGTCATGACAATAAGGTACGTCATTGCACAAAAAGTCGCTGAAACGTTAAAACGTTCCTATAATTGAATCGCGATAAGAGGTCATGGTAAGCCCCCAGGGATGAGTTTTGAGAGTAACTTAATTGGAGAGTGTCCCAAGATAAATCCACTAACTCGCACTGGGCCAGCGAGGCGGATTATGGCTCGAATTCGCATTGAGGCGAGGCCCTTGACCCGGAGTGGGACGTTAATAGGGCTAATTATTATTTTATTTTTCACTAGTCTTATACCTCGCGCCGTCCATGTAGATATCGAAACTAAAAAGTTGCCTATATTATATTCCACAGAATAATTTACCTCTATACCGAATTTCATTAAATTCTGTCCAGCTATTCTTGCGTGATGCTTATTTAATTTTACAAGTAAAGTCAGGGTATGGATTATCCAAATCATGCCAATTTTCCCTAGTGAAAACTGCAATAAACTTTGAATTCAATAATCCTATGTACTTTGATTACCTATCAAAAGCGGTGACCTTGGCTTAGTGAATTTACCGATAAACACTGACGGCGGGATGGCGGATTAATGGACAACATATCCTTTACGGTTCCTTAACCATCAGATGTGTCTGAATTTGCCGAGCATCACACCCGAGCACTTAGTTTTGACCACAGAGAAATTATGAAGATGTTCTTATTAGATTTCCCTATGAAATGACGCTTGACAATTTGCGCGGGTGAAGGGGTGAAGGCGTGCCATTTCAATCTACTGGTCAATAGCAAAACTACTCGTTTCGTTCTATATCGATGTTAGTACGTAGTTTAACTTTTTCACACTAGATGCCACTAAGTGTAGGATAATAAAAATGACGTACAAAGAGACGCCATCTAGTGTCGAATAGAATTATATTTGGGATGCGAACGTTAGCAAGGCGTCTGCACAGGACGAACGCCAACAGCACACTGACTTAAGCCACGCCTACTGTGATGACGTCAACGGCCTAGTTGAACCACCACAGTGCCACTGCGGCCGAGTTGCTTAGACCCAGTCCTTCTTAGTATTAGGTGCATGGTTTTGACGTCGGAACGCATACACATAATGTCATAACGCGAGGGCTCGCTCGAGTCATGACAGGCATCTAGACGCACTAATCGATGTATAGCAAAAGATAACCAATATATTAAGTTCAAATCAAAGATATTACCAAGAAAGAGGGAAACATGTAACTGTCCAAAATAGTATGCCGTACTAAACGGCGTCCGTGGACACAGTACGACTGTTGAAAACATGTTGGTATTGCCAATACGACTCATCTTCCACAGTGGCGGCACGCTATGATGGCCGTTTTGACGTGTGGGAGGGTGGAGAGGATGAACCTTATTATAACGTCGAATCTGACAGTCTGAAGCAAAATCGGACGTCTACTGCCACCCTTAAAAACCTTATTCATTAGAATAAGGTATGAACGGAGAGTATTAACTCCCCGTTCAAATCAAAGATATTACCAAGAAAGAGGGAGACATATGTACGTCCAAAATAGTATGCCGTACTAAACGGAGCCCATGGACACAGTACGACTCGGTCGTTCGCGGAAAATAATGTTGAAAACATGTTGGTATTGCCATTACGGCACCTCATCGCCTGATGAATAACACGCATGTTTAAGTTTATTGTCGAATCTGACAGTCTGAAGCAAAATCGGACGTCTACTGCCACCCTTAAAAACCTTATTATAATACTCTCCGTTCATCCCATTATTTTTGTTTAAAAAAGCCTCAATATTATGCTTTTAACATGGAAAATCAGAGTCGGGCGTGTTTTCCACGAACCTACCTGGTATTCCCGTGCCCCCCTCTCTCTTCCCTCCCCCCGCCTCCCCATATAACGACTTCTTGTTTACTTGTCATCGACTTTTTGTTGCCTGACTTTGATGGCTTTCAACTTATACAATGATCTTTTTCTTTTATAAATATCATAATGAATATTACAGTGAATGGGTAGGCAGCAGTGTAGCCCACATTTATAGGATATTTTGGTCCCAATGTAAGGGGGCGTCCATAAATTACGTGAGGCATTTAGGGGGGCGAGGGGTTCGAGCAAAATCTCACTAAATCTCACGTGGGGGAAAGGGGGGGGGGACTCGGCAAATCTTACGTAATTTTTTTTTTTACCGCAAGAAACTGTGAAATTGCAAGAAAACTGGGTTAAATTATGTAAAACATGTTTCTCCTCTAGAATATAGCTTTTGAAAAATCTCACGTGACATTAGAGGGGGAGGGAGGGGATCGAGCAAAATGTCACGACATCTCTCCAAGGGGGAGGGGGGGGGGGGGTCGAAAAATCTCAAAAATCACCTCACGTAATTAATGGACGCCCTCTAATAGGTGTCTATATTATTGGGACTAGGCCCGCCACACACGCCCACCACTGTTACTCCTGTAAGCCAGGAACGACAATACAACTTAGACAACTTAGCATTCTCCGGGACTCGTCGAGGGTCAAACCTTGACGTCATCATTGGACATCATTGTCGATCCTGGGCCGAGTCTATTGCTATTTTACCTGGGCCATCAGGACCCGGACCCTGGACCTGGACACAGGTTGGCCACTAACCATACGATAAGATGTGGTTTTCTGTTTGAGTCACTATATTACGATTGCAGAAAGGCCTCTTGCGGAGTTTTGGAAGAACGCCAAATATGTTTCGGCTGAAAATCTCTAATCTGCGATCCATCAGACCAGCTAACTTTAGACAAGTTTGGCGAGTTTGCTTGAAATGTTGAAATGCGACCGAAAATATGCATTTGCATAAATGTTCTTGGTCGAAATTGGATGTTGGTTGATTAAAGTTGTGTGGCATTTGGTCAGAAATCAAAGTCAGGCGGTCAAAATTGGGGGACATTCGATTTTATAGGCTCACTTAGGTAGGCCTCAGATACTCACAGTTATCTGTCGACCCTATGTTCCCCTTGGGGGTGAAAGTATAATCTTTTCTTCTTCTCTCAGCCCACTGCTGGGTAAAGGCCTCTCTTTCTCGCTTCGTTCCGGTCCTGTGCTAGTCTTGTCCAGCAAGTGCCGGCCACCTTTCTTATATCATCGGGCCACCTGGCTGATGGTCTGCCTCTCTACCTACGTCCCCTTCTAGGCCACCACTCCGCCCTGGTCCACCTGCCGTCATCTCGCCTAATCATGTGTGAAAGTATTATAGTGAGTGAGTATTCGTAGACCCTTTAAGGCATAGGGGATCCTAATACTTAGGCGGTTCATGTGGAATTAACGAAATCGGCGCCATTTCAGTATTCCATATTTTTTTATGAAGTTAAATGTTCACCCGCCTTCTGAAAACATTTTTATAGCAAGAATAAAGTTCCAGGCCCAGGAAAAGATGGCGGGATGAGCTGGACTCCTACTTGACGGATTGGTCCGGGTAGCCATAGACCGGAGCAAGTGGAAAAAGGGAGAGGAGGCCTTTGCCCTGCAGTGGGACAGTACAGGCTAGAAATGAAATGAAATGAATAAAGTTAGTAAATACTAGCGTTTTGTCTGAAAACGGTTTTTTCGTCGAAAACTCTATTAATACCTAACAACTGATAATGTATCTTAATACTTGATAATAAATTGCAAATTCGCATCCTGGACGCTCGCGAGCCGATAACGGGCCATGATTCAAAGAACGCTTTAGAAGTTGGACGTGGCTTTGTTCGGCGGAATTGGTTTAGTATTGTAAAGGCGAGTACACATTTTGGGTCCTGGGATGGGGTTTTGTTTGAAAAGGCTGTGTAGGTAGCCGACTAGGGTTTATTTTTATTGAACTGAGCTGGCAAACAAGCGTATCCCGTCTGATGTTAAGCAGTTACCGAAGCCTATAGGGGTTTTGCGATAGCAAAGGCATTGCTCGCACGTTGCCGACCTGGAGGGGAGTGGGATGGAGGGAGGGGTAGGGGGGGTTGGGCTATATATCGCCAGACTAACACACCAAATGTAAAGTCCCAACCTAAGCAACATTGTACTATGGCGACCGTAAAGTGGTCTGGGGGCAATCCCATTGACACCCGGACCAGTAGCCCGATTCACGTAACCAAAACCGTAACGATATAGTCGTTGATAGCCTTTTCGTATTACGAAAATGCTATCAACGACTATATCGTTGAGATATCGTTACCGTTTTGGTTACGTGAATCGGGCCCCAGGACAAACAACGAAAAGTGTGTTACCGAAACATCTCTCTTGTGGGAATCGAACCCGCAAGCGCGATGCAGTGAGCCGAGCGGCCTCGAACCACTGCGCGGTGTGTATAATTTCACTGATATGTAGTTTAAATATCTGGGCCTACGCGGACCAAGGGCTTCAAGCCGAGTTGGGGACCAATCAATGTTTCGTAGTGCAAACGATGGGATATGTATGTGTTACCAAATAGAAGGGTTCCGCCGTTGGAATAAACACAATTTTCTCGTGAGTTTTTAAATTTAGAAGTATCAAACTACAGTTCGAATTTTGGAAATTGCATGCCTTAGCTCAAATGCATCGAAGTGTAAATGTGTACCAACCTTAACAAATCTAAAGCTAACATCTAAAAAGTTGATCTACTCTATTGCAGCGAGCCAGTCAATCTAGTTCTATTACTTCCACATTATCAAGTTTCTACTCTATGTCGTTAGAATAAGGTTTTGAATTGATGGCGAAAACTGCATTTTTTCTTTCGCTCCGACGATTATGCGACCATTTCTAGTCTTTGTGCGAATTTTTGAATAGTTAAGTTAAGGTCATCGTTCGGTAATGACCTTTAAAAGTACCTAAGCTATATCATGAGTTTGACGGAGCAGAGTATCCTCTGTTTATCTCCCTCTTTCATTCAAGTTACATAATTATTTTACTTTGCTCTGACATACTCCGACACACCTAAGTCGCTTAACCACTGCTACTGAGCTGCTATAGTGACCGACCCGACTCGGCCGACCGGCTGATTGACCTCTGATTGGTCGATCAGAATCAACCGATTAATCGGTCACTATAGCAAAAAGCCACAATGGCTGGCGACTTAGGGCCACCGCAGACATGCTACTTTTAGCATCGGCGATCGGCGATTTTGATGCTGCGTCTCGCTCGTTCACGCTCGAAGAAACGCGACGCAGCTCGATACAGTCGCAAAATCGCCGATCGCCGATGCTAAAAGTAGCACGTCTGCGGTGGTCCTTAGGGCCCTGATGAAAACCGGCTAAGTGTGTTTCGAGCCACGTATAATGTAGGGTCCATCCGTACGAATAAGACAACATTATAAAGGTTCCTTAGTTCGAATACGGAACCCTAAAAATGTTAGAGTACATTATTATTTTTGTTTATTTTTCCTTTGATATCCATACACATAGACGTAAACTGGTATCTACCACACGCACGGTCATTTTCCTCCTGATAAAACTCTGTTTACTAGCGTAGGGGAGGATTTTGTATTTTTTTCCTACTCTATGTCACCCCTAGGCTTACGAGGGTAGCGATTTACGTCATATCGGTAACTGCTAAAAGTTGATAGGGTTACCGAACTTTTTCTTCTTGTGTAGGAATAATCTTTTTAGTAGTGGAGAGTTACTAATCTGTTTTGTAGTGAAAAGACTAAGAAAATAATAATATAATAATATCTTTTTATTATTTTATTTCTTCTGCTTGACATCCGTTAGGCACTCGGGTCCCAGATGAAAATCAGCGCCAAGCTTATGCCTGGCATTAGGCTGATCTGGGAACCCATTTGGTCCAGCCGTGAGACACACTCGACTTCTTCTGTTGTGTTTCTTCTTTTTTTTTTTTCTGTTTCTATCTTTCTTGTTTGTTTTATTAAACTGTACTGTGTCTTTTGTGCTGTGCCAAATAAATGTTTTCTTTCTTTCTTTTTCTTTAAAATATTCTCGTCTAGAGTATAGCCGTGGTCCGTGGTCATATGCCACTTTGCCCTCAAGGCCCTAAACGGACCACGGCTATCCTGTACTGTAGATGAGAATATTTTCTTGTTTCATACTTTTTAGAGCGTGGTTTTTCAGTAATCGGGGTTTCGTTTTTGAAATTCCTAACGGCTTAAAATTCTCCCCGCATCCCGCAAGTAGAAGATGGGCAAATCCCGGACGTATGGCAACCCTATCTGGGCCTGAATGGTGAACTAAGCCCCGATCTGTCTATTAAGTTTTAAAGGCCATTCCAATGCTGATGCATTTTTTATAAGCCCTCAAACAATACTGATTTTATTGCTGATTGTTCTCCGTACTTGAATCGCCTAACAATAGGATATCCGTGTCTGTACTGTCACTTCAGCATAACAGGTACAGGGCAATCCAGCCAAGTCGAATGCCAAGAATTTATGATGAAGAGTGCCCGAGATAATATTAAAGACTAGCTTTTGCCCGCGACTTCGTCCGCGCATGAATTAAAAAAGTAGCCTATGTGTAGACTAGACTATAATCTATCTCTGTACCAAATTTCATCCAGATCCGTACAGCCGTTCTGGCGTGATTGAGTAACAAACATCCATCCATCCATCCAAACTTTCACATCTATACTAATATATAAAGAGGGAAATGCTGACTGACTGACTGACTGACTGACTCATCAACGCCGAGCCAAAACTACTGAAGTTAGAGACATGAAATTTGGATAGTAGATATATTTTGTGACGTAGGCAAGCAATAAGAAGCGATTTTGGAAAATTCTACCCCTAAGGGGGTTAAATAGGGGATGAAAGTTTGTATGCAAGTTCGTCATTTTTCAAGTTAGAATTATGAAAATTTGTGTTGAGGTGTCTTTTTAAAAATAAAAAATATGGTTTTCGGCGCTTTTGAATATTCAACCCCTAAGGTGGTAAAATAGGGGATGAAAGTTAGTTGGGAAGTTTGAATAGATGTTCGTTATTTTTGAAGTTAGAATTATGAAAATTGGTGTATAGGTTCCTTTTTAAAAATAAAAAACTTGAATTGCTGCGTTTTTGAAAATTCAACCCCTAAGGGGGTAAAATAGGGGACGAAAGTATGTATGGAAGTTCGTCATTTCTGAGGTTAGCATAATGAAAATTTGTGTTTAGGTTTCTTTTTACGTATTAAAAATAATCAGCTCTTTTGAAAATTCTTACCCTAAGGGGTTAAAATAGGGGTGAAAGTTTGTATGGAAGTTCGTCATTTTTTTAAGTTGGAATTATAAAAATTGGTGATTAGGTGACTTTTAAAAGATAAACAATATTAATTTCAGGGTTTTTGAAAATACATCCCCTAAGAGGGTCAAATAGGGGATGAAAGTTTGTATGGAAGATCGTCATTTTTGTAGTTAGTATTATGAAAATTGGTGATTAGGCCTTTAAAAAAAAATTGCGTTTCTGAAAATTATACGGGGTATGGGATACGGGATACGGGATTTTGGATATGGGATACGTGATACGGGATACGGGATACGGGATACAGGTTACGGGATACGGGATGTGGGATGCGGGATACGGGATGTGGGATGCGTGATACGGGATATGGATATGGGATACGGGATACGGGATGTGTGATGCGTGATGCGTGATACGGATACGGATACGGGATGCGTGATACGGGATACGGATACGGGATGTGGGATGTGTGATACGGGGTACAGATACGGATACGGGATACGTGATACGGGATACGTGATACGGGATACGGGTAGTGAGATGCGGGATGCGGGATACGGGATGTGGGATGCGTGATACGGGATACGGAAACGGGATACGGGATGTGGGATGCGTGATACGGGATACAGGATGCGTGATGCGTGATGCGTGATACGGGATACGGATACGGGATACGGGATGTGGGATGTGGGATGCGTGATACGGGATACGGGATACGGATACAGGATACGGGACAAGGGATACGGGATACAGAATCAGGGATATGAGATACAGAATCAGGGATATGAGATACAGGATTCGGGATATCCAGGATACGGGTTTTGGGTTCGAGCAAACGGAAACGGTATTTTTTAAATTTATATCTTTCGCGGACGAATTCGCGGGCAAAAGCTAGTTTATAATATTAGTGGGATTATTGAATTTTAATTGGTAAAGAATATAGCAGACCTGCCCCTCTAGCAAAGTGGCTTCTACGAGCGTTTCTACAAATCTCTACGCTTAAGTGTAAGGAAATGACATTACAAGTCGATAAGTAGATCACATGATTTATGTCATTCCCATACATGAAGCGTAGCGATTTGTAGAAACGTGCAGACGAAGACATTTGGTTAGGGGGGCAGGTCTGATATATTCTTTACCAGTGAAAATTCAATAATCTTTAATATTCTTGTGAATTCTTCATCATAAATTCTTGACGGTCGACGTGTTATTGTCATCTATTAGCAATCCTCCGGCCGGCAACATGTCGACAGCCATGAATTTACGATGAAGGATTCATGAAGATGATATAAGAGACCAGTGGTTTTCCAGTGGTTCTAAATTAGCAGACTTAGGCCCTGGGCGTCGAGTCCCTTAGGGGCCAGCCATTAATTACGTTACACGAATTTCATGATTTTTAGACCCCTCCCCCCCTTGTCAGAACTGGTCACATTTGCGAGACCCCCCCTCCCTGTGTGACGTCACATGTTTTTTATAATTTTCAGAAATTAAAAAAAAAACATTAAAAATTCAAATTTCGGTTTTAATACTTAGATATATTAGATTTTTAAATGTGACGTCACAAATCTTAGGACTCCTCCTTCACCCTTGTCACACAATGTCACATTTCGTCGACCCCCTCCCCCCCTTTACGTGTGACGTAATTAATGAATGGCCCCTTAACCACAAATGCGTCGAATATGATGACAGTTGTTCACTTTTGACGGATTTCTAAGTATACTGTCTACACGAACGTAAATACATACTGGACTGTTCACTACTGTACAACATACTGGACCGTGTCCCTCTTATTTCGAGTTGTGTATCATATAAACAATAGTCACGATAAATAATAAATTAATTTATTTGCTTGATTTAAAAACTAACAATCACTACCCAACGATAATATTATTTTGGCATGGCAACTCGAAATGAGAGGGACACGGTCCCAACTGGGGCCTCTCGCTCGGCTCGTTTTTCTATCTAAGAATTGTCAAGGTATAATAGACCTTAACGCAGCAGAATAAAGTTGAATTTCTTCTTAACCAAAAACTCAAGTGATAAATCCTTCATTATACATCCGTGACTGTCTATCAATGACAACGGCGAATCGCTATTGCCAACCACTTTTAACTTTCGTGGAATTCGTAGTCTCATAACTATTGAACTACCACTACCACCGATAGCGTTATGCCATCCTGTCCGACAGAGTTGGGCAAAATTTAATTGCGATTAATTAATTGCAAATTGCAGGTGATGTCACAATTAACAATTAATTTTGATTTGTTTGTCAATCGCGAACAAATTACAATTAATTGTTAATTGTGACATCACCTGCAATTTCCAATTAATTAATCGCAATTAAATTTTGCCCAACTCTGCTGTCCGACCTATCAGAGAAGTAACAAGGTCATTCTACCGCGCAATAGCAACACTGGTGGCTACCAGACTACATCAGACTCCTGATTTTTGGCACGATGGTAATCGTATTTTCCCATTTGTTTACAGATGGCATTGAAATGGCCGTCGTTAGGGGCGTTATTTCTTCAATGGCAACGTCCGTGATGTAATTTATCAGCTCCTAGGTCTCCTTGACCTCATACCAATTGCCATGCCGTTCTAGCAATGAGAGAAATAATGTATTGGCACGTTTTCGCTCGTTAAATGTATCAAACTATGAATACCCCTCGCCGTCTGATTCGTTCATAAAGCTTGGATGATTAGCAGAGTTGCAAAAAAACGGCAAAATTTATAATCAAAACTGTTTAAAACATGTTTAAATCATTGATTTAAAACAGGAGGAGAAAAAAACACTGTGTTTTAATGTTTAAAACATGTTTTAAACATGGTATTTAAATCAAGATGATCTTTTCGTAACAACCCTGTAACTATCAGAAATCCAAATCTACTTAATAAAGCAGTACTGGTGTGGTTACGGGCGGTAGAGCCAAGCTGTAGCCAATTGACTGCAGCTCATATACGGACTGGCTCGACCGGGGTAGTACCACCCTCTCACAGAAGATCGGCGTAAAGTAGCTATTATAGCTGCGTTTAGTACAATGAGTGAAAGCCGGACTTCAGGTCGGCAACGTGCGAGCAAATGCCTTAGGTATTGCCAGCATTTATAAGCTACGGTAACGGCTTAACATCAGGCGGGCCGTACGCTTGTTGGCCACCACAGTTCCATAAAAGAAAACAACGAGGGAGACTCGGTTAACGGCAGTTTTGCTAAAAAGATCTCATCAGACGCACGCGGCCTGGCTCGCAAACTGTCTTAACCGTCAGCTGGTTGGTTAATGCACCGAAGTATTTGTATGGACATGACCACGCCAGAATAAAATCAGAATGTCAAATCAAAATCAAATCAGAAGTTTTTTCATGTAAGCTAGATAACGCATTTATAAATCGTCAAAAATCAACAATATTTTAGCGTTACCAATAATAGTTAATGTTAAATGTAAGGCATGCATTTTGCGCACCGGTATGGGATGCAACGTCTTGTATAGAACAGACGATAGGTCGATAGGAGTTCTTGTCTGATGCCGAGAGAGGGAAAGAGACTGCTGCACTAGTAGCGCCGACCGTGACAAGACAAAACGCGAGATTATCGATTTTGTCTCATTCTTTCCAACGCATTAAGAAAGAGAGAGGGCGACTCGGTGCGTCATAATGCGTGACAAAAGTCTTGCCTTGGGCCGTGTGCTAGCCTCGCTGCACTTACTTTGTATAGTATAATATCTCTTCCTTTTCTGTCTTTGATTATACTATTTTTAACCCCCGACTTATTCAGATGGGTGTTATAATTAATGTACTGTTTGTTAGATACTTAATTAACTCAATTTATTTTCTTTTTTTCAGGTAAGTACATGACGAATATGCCGCAAGTAGTAGTACGCTCAATTAGTAAGTACCTTTACAAGCAGATGTTAAAGATCAAGGATATAAAAAAATGTGTATAAACTTTTTTAGGGCCACCACAGACATGCTACTTTTAGCATCGGCGACCGGCGATTTTGCGACTGTATCGATGCTGCGTCGCGTTTCTTTGAGCGAGAACGAGCGTGACGCAGCATCAAAATCGCCGATCGCCGATGCTAAAAGTAGCTTGTCTGCGGTGGCCCTTATAATCGGAGTAGACCACACAAGCATTTGGCATTAAAAATAATATGTTCACGCAGTATTGTTAATTTTTTACGATAAGTATTTTTCTTTTATTTGCAATTTTTTATCACATCCACGCTAATCTTTCGTTCGTAACGGCAAGAGTAGCCATGCCGTGTGGGCCTCAGGTCGACGACCTCGCTATGTTACGCAACTGCCAAATTTAAGGATTTCGCCACGAGGAGGGGAGGGGGGCTTGGTTATGTGCACCGTGATTGACTTTGAGGAGTTTCGGGCACGTCATGTGGTTCTGATGGGGGGGGGGGTTATATTATTAATCTGATGTCGTCAATATTTCTGTGATATGCATCGTGGTGCGTGCGATGTTTCTGGTATTACTGACGGTGTAATACCCCCTTTGAGTCGTGTGTCTAGTCCAGTGGTGGTCAAACTTTCTTAATGGGGGGCCAGAAAGTTTAAGAAATTTCAGAGGAGGGCCAGAATTATAGGAATAATGCATTTTGTGTTGAAACTTTAAATCATAAAAACATTACACACCGCGCCCCGCGACCCGCAACACAACATGAACTAAGCGGCTAGTCTAGCTGGCTCCTTTACCTATGCGTCTATTTTTCTACTAAGTAGAATCTACTTTATACTACTGGACCGTCAAACTATAATTATCGCGGGCCATATACTATTCATGTCGAAGGACCGTCGTCGGCGGGCCGGATTAAATGGTTTCGCGGGCCGTACTTTGCCCATCACTGGTCTAGTCGGTACTCGGTATTGTTAGTACAGCACATGAGATGAGCCGTCCTATGTCAGTATATTCTTATTTACTTATATGTACACTGAGGAATATTCCATAGATGTTCCTATAGTTAAAGTTAAGTAGTACTTAAGTACCTCGTTGCTTTTTAACTCTGAAAACTTATGCAAGTCTTAATAATTAATTAATAAGTTTAAGTTGCGACCACTACAGTGTGACTATTTAAAATTAAAACTTTTATCGTCAAACTTCGTAAAACGTACTTCAAAAGTTTGCACTGATGGCATTTCGTTTAGTTTAATTTGCGTATAGCACGTCATTAAATTTGTTATTACCAATTCGGTCCTATCATAAAAATACAACTCTTCGAGGGATATTCAGTAAAAACGGTAGAGAGGTTATACGCGGTCCGTAAGTGGCACAAAAACTTTGCTAATTGGCGAACCTGTTCAGTCTTGCGTGGTGTCGCGTCACTAATGAATGGGTTGACATTGTCGTTTTTACACATTATTACGTACATGGTTGATTTTAACACTTGTCTAATATTAATATATTCACTGCCGCTGACCGCGTAAGTGTGCGCGCGTCATTTGTACACACTTTTGATCGTGTGGGTAAGCTATCTACCTCTTTTTTTTTTGTATCATTGGGCCCTACCATAAACGAAATTAACACGTAGCGGTCTAAGCATAATGCTATGCTAATTAGCAACGTGTTAACTAAAATAGCTGGGGCATGAAACATCTTTGAAAACAAAGGGGAGGTCTATTAGAGAATGCAAATACTCCGTTTTTAGAGTCGCCCGGTGAGAGCGGGCCGCATATAAGCAAACTCGACCTAGTGGGTTTTGAATGCGGCCTCTGATTGGTCGTTGAGACGATGAGTGTGTTGTTCTGACCGGGATAGCTGGGTGCTCATGAAAAAGTAACCCTAACCTAAAGTACCTAGGCTATTTTTAAGTTAAGGTTATTGAGTTGTTCAATAACCTTTACTATGGCTTAGGATGGGGGTTTTATGAACACCCAAAAATCCTAGTCGGGCAGAACAGCCTCAAATTGTTATTTTGTACGATTTAACAAAAATATGGCAATCGTAGCATTTTGAAAACGTGACATTCCAGCCAAGGGGGACTCATATAGTGGATTTTTCAGACAAAGCTCACCATGACAGTTTATCAACCAATCACAGGCCGCACTTAAACTAATTGGGGTTTGCTTATATGCGGGCGGGACGGTATGAAAGTGGCTTTACATAATATTAAAGGTTTCGATGTTTTAACAGGTAGAACGAGGGAAGGAATTAAAGGCTTTACGGGATAGGATCGAAAGCCAAAGGGCCCAGATTTTAGAATAAAACATCACGGTATACCCCGCAGGGGTGAGCATATGTGCACTGCAGTTCACGTATATTGACGTCGGTATTGTTCCAATGTAATAGGGAGCGAGCTTATTCCCATTATAATTCTTCTTATCGTATGGTCCCCTGGTACCTGGTGTCAGAGTTGTTCAAGCCGCCCGAAGGCCTCTGACAAGGCGTAACGACTGCTGCTTAGATGACAACAACCGGGACCGACTTTACGTGCCTTCTGAAGCACGGAGACGCTCAGTTCAAATGCCACTAAATGGTCACCCATCTCTGACTGACCTTGCCACGCGTTGCTTAACCTCCGATTGTTTACCAATCAGTGCAGCTGGCTATGAACGCTATTGCATTTATACCGGGCACTTTGGAGGGATTCAGGCTATAGTCTACCACGCTGGCCCAGTGTGGGTTAGCGAACTTCACCAATCATTTCAATGACATACAGGTTTCCTCGCGATGTCTTTTCACCATTCAGCAAGTGAAAATCTTTGTTGAAAATTAGATTTGCACTTGAAATCTGAAAATCCCATATCTCACTCATCGTACTAAACGCAGGTAAAATAGCTACTTTACGCGGGGCTTCTGTGAGAGGGCGGTAATACCCCGGAGCCAGCCCATATATGAGCTGCAGTCAATTGGCTACAGCTTGGCTCTACCAACGTTCCATCTCAATATCAGGATTTTTTCAATCTTCATATCCCTTTTTAATATTTGGCAGGATTTTTTATAAAACTAGTACGCAATTTTTCATTGAACCGCACAAAATACCGGCACGCATAAAAGCCAGCCGCTCGGAATTGATAATGGAAAACTTCGCTGAAGTCAGCCGGAATATTTTCCGTTGATTGCGTACATTGAGCGGCCTGTCCGGGTCTGGGCGCCTACTACATACGAAACGAAATGCTTCGGCTGACGAATCGTACGTTTTCCTAATCCGAAAGTGTTTCGGTAGTGTTCTGGGTTCTTTCGGAGTAGGGTCCACGAAAAAAGAAACGTCAAATCACGAATATCGAATACGAACTTTGGATCCGAAACACTGATACCGATATCAGTGGACGCATAATTCTATGAAATTGTCGCTACCGACATGTCGTTGCCGGGCCGGGCCAGAGAGACAGCGGGCAGTACAATTTCATAGAATTATGCGTATGATGTTGGTAACGGTGACAGGCCGGTGTCGTCGCCGGGCCGTGTCGGCCATTGAAGAAACGCTCATTCACAGAACAAAACTAAGCTCTTGGCTGAATGTAAGTTATATAAGAAATATCACTTAACGGAACGTACCATACATCATTAAAGAATATGACAATGACCCTTCAGTGAGCCTAAAGCGTTTAGGGTTCCTTGTATGAAGGTCCTAATTACATAATTTATACTTTAACTAGCTGACTACGAGTTGAATTTAACAAAAAAATAAGTTTGTTAATGATTATAAAAGTAGCCCGAGTTACTCCTTATAACTTCAGCTATGTGCCAGTGAAAGTCCCGTCAAAATCGGTCCAGCCGTTTCAGAGATTCGCCCGAACAAGGAACAAACAGACACTTACATTTAATTTATTTGTGTAGATGTACAGTCAGCGTTCATAAGTTGTAAACGCTAAAAACTATTGCTGTAAATATACGGACAGTAGATTGAGATTTGCAACTGCTCGTAAAACGGTAACCTGTATTTTTTTATAAGGGCCATAACACACCGGGTAGCCATGGCGACGTCGCCAGCCACCGTAGCCAACTATTCGTATTGACATGTATGGCCTAATACGAATGCCTTATGCGATGGCCTTATGGTATAATACGAATACCTCACACTTGCCGACGTCGCCAGTCAATACAAATTGTTTGGATACGTGACCGGCGACGGCGCGTCCCGATGTGTTAAGGCTCTAATTCAAATTATGTATTTTTTACATTAGCTTATTTTTTTATTTTTTACATTAGGTTTGTAGTCGTTTAACACAAGACCAGATACAGAACCACTAATGAGACTGTCTTGGCCGAGTTTTGAAGCGCTCACTACGAATCCAGCCAGAGCGTTGACCTACGGGTCACTGGTTCTTAAACTTTAGTGATTGCTTTCGAAATACTTTTTTTTTCTTACTTTTATTAAATTCAGCGGTTCCATGATTGCTTTTGAAGCGAGATTTTATTACTTTTATTAAATTAATTCAGTTAAAGCCAAGTTGGTACAACGCTCGCTTTCGTAATGAAGGGTGCAGGTTCAAATCCCGGCTCGCATCATTAAAAATCTATACAAATAAATAAAATGTAAGTGTTTGCTTGTAATATTTATAATCGTTTTACTGTATAAAATAAACCCATTTAGTAATTCCACACGGGTAGTCTTTTTCTAAAATTTACGCGTACTTAGTCGCGGGCACAGCTAGTAATTAGCTGTTTTCGTATAAAACAATTGAGGCAACCGCGGCAACTGTTGCTGCAACTGGCAATTGTTGCCTGCAACTGCCGAAAACCCATTAAAAAGTCGATAGTTTCGGTTGAAAGTTGCTCCGTGTGCATAGCCACTAAATAAATAAATATTGCCAGAGAAATACACCAACTATAGTCCCAAACTAAGCAACGCTTGTACTATAGGTACTTTGTACATGTACTATGAGCAAATTGTGGGTGTCTATCTCGGTTATGTTGTCGCAGGCGTAGGACTTAAGCCCGTCCTTTATAATCTTGGCCAGGGCTTGGAACCGGTTTTGAAATACCGGTTAATATCGTTCATGAAACCGGTTTAATTCCGTTCGTTGATTAACCGGTTAAATACGAAACCGGTTTTAACTAAACCGAAAAAAATTTGGTTACCGGTTATGGCAGCGAACGGAACGCTTACCGATATTAAGACCTCAATTAACCGGTTAAACTCAGACGCATGATACAGCCGACTAGCGATCAAGGTCGAGTTCCGCACATAAGATGCGCTTACTATCCTTTTCTAGCACGCGCGCTTGATTCGTTTGTCTCATTCACACGCTTTCTGGTGTTTTCTTTCGTTTTCGCCGCAAAGGGAACCGAGTTAGCATCTTGCATTGCATCCTTTTCATTATTCTTGCTGTGGCGGCTAGCGGCCGAGTGATCTATACTACCGCCTGATGTTAAGCAGTTATATTTTTATGGGACTGAGGTGGCAAACAAGCGTACGGCCCGCCTGATGTTAAGCACTATTTTATGGGACTGAGGTGACTAACAAGCGTACGCCCCTCCTGATGTTAAGCACTTTTTTATGGGACTGAGGTGATGAGGTGATGAGGTGGCAAACAAGCGTACGGCCCGCCTGATGTTAAGCACTTTTATGGGACTGAGGTAGCAAACAAGCGTACGGCCCGCCTGATGTTATGTACTATTTTATGGGACTGAGGTGGCAAACAAGCGTACGGCCCGCCTAAAGTGAAGCACTTTTTATGGGACTGAGGTGGCAAACAAGCGTACGGCCCGCCTAAAGTTAAGCAGTTTTTATGGGACTGAGGTGGCAAACAAGCGTACGGCCCGCCTGATGTTAAGAAGTTTTTTAAGGGACTGAGGTGGCAAACAAGCGTACGGCCCGCCTAAAGTGAAGCACTTTTTATGGGACTGAGGTGGCAAACAAGCGTACGGCCCGCTAATGTTAAGCAGTTTTTATGGGACTGAGGTGGCAAACAAGCGTCCGGCCCGCCTGATGTTAAGAAGTTTTTTATGGGACTGAGGTGGCAAACAAGCGTACGGCCCGCCTAATGTTAAGCAGTTTTTATGGGAGAGGTGGCAAACGAGCGTACGGCTGGCCTGATGTTAAGCAGTTAGCATAGCGTAGCCTATACATGCTTGCAATGCCTTTGGTATTGTCCTTAACATCAGGCGGGTCGTACGCTTGGTTGCGACCATAGTCCCGTAAAAACCTGCTTAATATCAGGCGGGCCGTACGCTTGTTTGCGACCACAGTCCCATAAAAACTGCTTAACATCAGGCGGGCCGTACGCTTGTTTGCCGCAATCCCATAAAAAGTGCTTAGCATCAGGCGGGCCGTACACTTATTTACCACCTCAGTCCCATAAAAAAGTTCTTAACTAGTGTCCGACCGAAGATTCGGTTTCGGTTTCGGTTTCGGCCAGTTTTGGCTCAAAAATCTAGTTTCGGCACCAGTTTCGGTTTCGGCAGAAAACCCACCGAACCTTTCGGCCACGCCGAAACTCTGCGTTCGTGAATTATCGCGCGTCACTCGGTTGATTTCGGGAGAGTTCGTGTATCGCGTTGCATCCGCCATCGTCAGCTGTCAGATCGCCGGCCGGTCCGGCGTGATTGTTTTGTGAGTTTAGTGTTATTTCTCGCTTTATTGGCCTTTATTAAGCATTGAAGTTCTTTCCGTTGAGTTATTCACTCGGATTTATGAATGATGAGAATTAAGTATGTAAAAGAAAGAGGTTATATTATGTTATATTTGATTCACACATTCATCATTAATTTATTACTTATGTTACGGTACATTTGTTTTAGGTTATTGTTGTTGGATGAGGTTTTAAATTACCCAAACAACTACCAGCTATGATTTAGCTGTGTGTGACCTTCAGATACATCATTTTTCATTGGTAAATTTGCTGTTGTCCGTATATTTTTTTGAGAATCGATTGAACGTGACATAGGAAATGAAAATGGGGGTTTAATATATTACAATTACGATTGCCACCCTAAATTTAAAAAAAATATGAAATCTCACAAAAACCCTAAATTACTAACTGCAATTAAAATTTAAAATTATCTCAATTAATGTTAAATTTAGTCTTAAACATGTTGTGATTATAAACACAATCTAAATACTCAAATAATTAGGTTCTTTTTTATAGTGTAAGTGTTGATTATTGACAAATTTTTGTTCCAAGAAGTGTTAACATGATTGTTATTTTGTGTTTATTTTAATCAGAGAAGTAATAATAAAAATAAAAAAAATAATATTATTAATAATAATTATATTTTAACATACTGCAACTATTGTATTTTATTTCATTTAACACATTATAACATATCTAACTGTTAATATAAGTGTATAAAATAAGCCAAATTTCAGTAAACAAAAGATTTTTAACTTGTCTGAAAAAGGTTCGGTTTCGGTTTCGGCCGAACCTAAAACAGATGCCGAAGATTCGGTTTCGGTTTCGGTTTCGGCAGAAAATCCTGTTTCGGTCGGACACTATTCTTAACATCAGGCGGGTTGTACGCTTGTTTGCCACAATCCCATAAAAAGTGCTTAACATCAGGCAGGCCGTACTCTTGTTTGCCACCTCAGTCCCATAAAAAAGTTCTTAACATCAGGCGGGCTGTACACTTGTTTGTCACCTCAGTCCCATAAAAAAGTTCTTAACATCAGGCGGGACGTACGCTTGTTTGTCACCTCAGTCCCATAAAAAAGTTCTTAACATCAGGCGGGACGTATGCTTGTTTGTCATCTGTCCCATAAAAAAGTGCTTAACATCAGGCGGGCCGTACGGTTGTTTGTCACCTAAGTCCCATAAAAAGTACTTAACATCAGGTGGGTCGTACGCTCGTTTGCTACCTGTCTCATAAAAACTGCTAAAAACATTTATTATTATGCTATTGATAGCCCTGTCGATATCCTAAGTGATTTTCAAGGTCAACTATCGATAGTGTATCGATAGTGTACTATCGATATGTTGGCTTCACTACTGCCGGAAAGCATAATAATAATATTCGTTTGCAGCGCGCGAGAGTTTTTTATTGGAAAGAGATGACGCATACATACGTCATAACTCGATCGCTCGCTAATACAGCCAAATCTCAATTTAACCGGTTAATTTTGCTTAATAGAACCGAAATTTGTGTAAAATCGGTTTCATCATACCGAAACCGAAACCGAAACCTTAACCGCAATCCATTCCGGTCTGGGTTCAATGGCCGAAACCGGTTTGAAAAATTAACCGGTTTCCGAGCCCTGATCTTGGCATATTTCTCCAGAACACTGTCTAGGTCGCAAGGATATACGAAGGTCGGCAAAGGGCGTGTATTCCAGACGTACGGATCAACAGATTAGAGATTAATTAGTATTAATGTCGCAGGCAAATTGTATGATTCCGCATTTTACATATGGCGTCGTCCGTTTACAATCGACATTGATTGTAATTTTGATCTCATTGATTTGTCCAACCTGTTTTTTATGATGGTCACCCTAAAATTACAATCAATGTCGAAAATATAACAATTGAACGAGTTGCCAATTTGCCTTCGGCATATTCCATAACAGCGAGCGTTTGTAAACGGACGACGCCATACGTAGAATGCGGAATCATACAATTTGCCTGCGACATTAATACACACGTACACACTACTACACCTTCGCGTAACCTTGGCATTTTAGTTTGTATTAGCTGTGCCCGCGATTTGTACGGAATCCTTTATGTGCGAGTTCGACACGCACTTGTCAGGTTTTTTCCTATTGAGGCACGGAACCTTAAATAAACAAATCCATCCGGCTTGAAGAATGCTCCCACCAGTAGTAACAGTATCCCTGCAGCCCGGGAGCCGAACGTAGCGAAGCGTGAAGATACTCGTACTCATACTCAGCGTAGTACATACTCTGCGGTTTATACTCGGATGTCGGCGGTCGATGACTCTGTAAAGGGCTTCGTTATAAAAGAACTGAGATTATAAATAAATATCGTCAGACTAATATACCAACTGTATGGTCCCAAACTAAGCAACGCTTGTAATATGGGTACCGTGCAATACAAGAGTTTTTTTATTTTTTATTACTATGTTGTTGGCCAGAATGGCCTTAACAACTTCACCGGTCAGAGATTCCTATTTTTTCAAACGGTCAGTCTTATTCCGTTATAATAAGGTTCATTTTCTCCCCCCCACATGTTAAACCGGCCATCTTAGAGTGCTGCTACTGTAAAAGGCCGTTTCCGAAATGTGCCTATAGCGGGAATCGAAGCCGCAACCACCCGATGTAGTGAGCCGAGCGCCCTACCTACGCTCAACCACTGCGCCAAGCGGTAAATCTGATAAGACATACATTTTTAACGAATCGTAAGTTACTCTGCTAGGCCCTTTCCAAATTATCGCCCTTAAATCTGATAAAACATCACAGTAAAACCCTAATGATTAATTCAATGATTTGAAAGGGTAAAACAACCGGGCCCTTTGTAATTTATCGTCCGGCTTAGGGTTGAGGGATGGCTACTCCATAGTGGTTAATAGAGATCATTAATTTAGTTTGATACGTCCAAAGATGTATTAAACCTTTAGATGCGCCTTACCGCGGGAATTGAATATTAATGCAAGGTTATTGCCTGACAACAATTCAGTCGCGCGCCACATATCGTCGCGGCTACACGCGCGCGCACACCATTTGGTGCGTATAAATGCCTCATACGTCTTGCCCGAGCAACTCATGTTGTGACATTACGTCTATGCGTTCGACGAACCTAGTGCTAGGGCACGGAATCCGCCTGATGTAGACGCAGCCAGCGGTTCATCATCATCATTGCAGCCTAAAGACGTCCACTGTTGGACATAGGCCTCCCCCAAGGTTTTCCACAACGACCCGTCTTGTGCCACTTGCATTCAGCGGTTTCCCGCGACATTCACTAGGTCGACGGTCTACCTTGTGGGGGCCTTCCCACGCTGCATCTTCCAGTGATTATCTATACTTCTATACTAATATATAAAGAGGGAAATGCTGACTGACTGACTGACTGACTGACTGACTGACTGACTCATCAACGCCGAGGCGAAACTACTGAAGTTAGAGACATGAAATTTGGATAGTAGATATATTTTGTGACGTAGACAAGCAATAAGAAGCGATTTTGGAAAATTCAACCCCTAAGGGGGTTAAATAGGGGATGAAAGTTTGTATGCAAGTTCGTCATTTTTCGAGTTAGAATTATGAAAATTTGTGATGAGGTGTCTTTTTAAAAATAAAAAATATGGTTTTCGGCGTTTTTGAATATTCAACCCCTAAGGTGGTAAAATAGGGGATGAAAGTTAGTTGGGAAGTTTGTATAGATGTTCGTCATTTTTGAAGTTAGAGTTATGAAAATTGGTGTTTAGGTTCCTTTTTAAAAATAAAAAACTTAAATTGCTGCGTTTTTGAAAATTCAACCCCTAAGGGGGTAAAATAGGGGACGAAAGTTTGTATGGAAGTTCGTCATTTCTGAGGTTAGCATAATGAAAATTTGTGTTTAGGTTTCTTTTTACGTATTAAAAATAATAATTTCATCTTTTTGAAAATTTAAACCCTAAGGGGTTAAAATAGGGGGTGAAAGTTTGTATGGAAGTTCGTCATTTTTTGAAGTTGGAATTATAAAAATTGGTGATTAGGTGACTTTTAAAAGATAAACAATATTAATTTCAGGGTTTTTGAAAATACATCCCCTAAGGGGGTAAAATAGGGGATGAAAGTTTGTATGGAAGTTCGTCATAATAATAGCGTTTTTGAAAATTATACGGGGTATGGGATACGGGATACGCGATATGGGATACGGGATTTTGTATATGAGATACGTGATACGGGATACGGGTTACGGGATGCGGGATGCGGGATGCGGCATACGGGATGTGGGATGCGTGATACGGGATACGGGATACGGATACGGGATACGGAATATGTGGTAAGGGATACGGGATACGGGATACGGATACGGGATATGGATACGGATACGGATACGGATACGGGATAGGATACGGGATACGGATACGGGATACGGATACGGGATACGGGATACGGATACGGGATACGGATACGGGATACGGGTTACGTGATACGGGATGCGTGATACGGGATACGGGATACGGGATTTGGGTTCCAGAAAACGGAAACGGAATTTTTTAAATTTATATTCTGCGCGGACGAAGTCGCGGGCAAAAGCTAGTTAGTTAATAACTCAACAATGTATATTCATTTCTTTCTAATAACAGGTCTGGCGTGTATGGCTTGTATTCATTGATATGCATGTATAGTTCAGTGCGCTGTTTTTAGAGCACTAATGTTCGTGTATGTCGTGTCTATTATATACAACGTCATTGGCTACGTCGCTATCGATGAAAACCGCGGCTTTGAGCTTTAGGTCTCGTGTGGTAATTATTTTGATTGATTCCGGATAAAGGAGATTGATAAATTGTTAGGTATGATCTTAAACAGAACATTAATAATTAAATAGTAATCATACTGATTTGCTTGATCTCTGACATAGCTTATTTATAGACGATCGGTTAAGGTTTGAGTGTAGGCTGCTCGGCAAATTGCATCGGGTTGTTACGGGTTCGATTAACGCCAGAGGCAACTTCGACCTTTTCGTAATTTGACGTGACAAAATATTAAAGACATTGCGCACTGTAATGCTCGGTTCTCCCCCCTCACTGATGTAATGCTCGAATTGTATCATTACATGTACAAGTCGCGAACTGATAAATGCTCCTCGCTCACTGATAAATGCTCGACTCAAAGGGGTCCGAAATTTCGTTTTCGTTTGTAAAAGAGCCCTCTGTAACGTTACATTACATGTTACATTACAGACAAATGCTCCCGGTGAGGGAGCACCTTAAGGCATTTCCTATTCAGGCATTGTTTTCGCTAGATTTGTGTACTACCTTAGGGGGCGTCCATAAATTACGTGAGGTGTATTTTTGAGATTTTTGACCCACCCTCCCTCCTTCGTGAGATGTCGTGAGATTTTGCTCGATCCCCTCCCTCCCCCTCTAATCTCATGTGAGATTTTTAAAAAGCTATTTTCTAGGGGAGAAACATGTTTTACTTAACTTAATCCAGTTTTTTGCATTTTATACACTGTTTCTTGCAGTAAAAAAAAACGTGAGATTTGCCGAGACCCCCCCTCTCCCCCACGTGAGATTTGGTGAGATTTTGTTCGACCCCCTCCCACCCCTAAATGCCTCACGTAATTTATGTACGCCCCGCCCCCTTAGGGTGTATTTGTATTTCGTCAACCTTCATTACGAATACTTTGCCATCCGGCAATGAGTAGCCCTTATGGACACTACCAGTATTTGTTTTGGTATAAATATTTGTTTGTTTGTCCCCCGCCGTCTAATTTCGCGGCGTCCCGTTTCGCTAACGAGGGAAGTTTGGTTCACGTTCATAATTTTAGGGTTCCACGGTAAAGGAAAACATCGCGAGGAAACCTGCATGCCTAAGGGCCACCGTAAACACGATACTTTTACACGGCGACAAGGTTCACCACCTGTCACGTTGGGTTCTGACTATCTGGTGAAACATGGGCTTTGAGTTGGCTTAATACCTCCACAATGTGGTGGTGGATGGCCACTCAAACCTCTGACTACCCCCAAATGAGGATAAAAGTCGTGACGTTGTGTTGTACTTTTAGCATCGGCGATCGACTATTTAGTCGCTTAGTAGAAGCTAAATGCAACGACCAGTCACAAAATCGCGCGATTTTAATACTGCGATCGACGATTTAGTCGCTTTTTAGAAGCTAAATGCAACGACCAGTCTCAAAATCGCGTGATTTTGATAATGCGATCGAACGTAGAGAGTCGCCAAAACGCGATGCAGTCGCAAAATCGCCGATCGCCGATGCAAAAAGTAGCATGTCTGTGGTGGCCCTTAGAAAATCTAACATATTTTCGAAAGACATGTGAAATCCACCAACCCGCACTGGGCCAGTGAGGTGGATTGGCTTGAATCCCCCTCGCATTGAGGGGAGGCCCGTGCCCAGGAGTGGGACGTTAAAAGGGCTTTTTTCTTTAGTAGGCCAGACGCGTGGATTTAGTTCGCGTGACTTGACAGAGTTATCGTGAGAGGTCAATGCTGGTACAAACTGGGATTTGCGTCACAGACTGCGGTGGTCACGGGCCCCAAGTCTCCTAATTACCAGCCAGTTGAGAACCATTATCCCTAATATTATCTTCGTCAATTTTTCTTTGTAAATTCTTGGCAGTCGATATGTTGTCAGCCAGACAAAATTATCATTTCTCACATTCTGTCCTGTCACTGCCGGCTGTGCTAGGCCTACTGCAGGGCTGGCACGGCCGGCTTTTTGTTTTACCACGGTCGGCTTTTTGTCTTGCCTCGGCCGGCTTTTTGTCTTGCCACGGCCGGTTGTGCTAACAATGCTGGTCAGAGATCGCTCCCTAGTCCATTGTTACCATACACGCATAGATTAGGACCAAATAGTTGGTGTGTTAGTTTAGCTAGTGATATTTATTTATTATTTCTCGATGCTAAAACTAGATAAGTTGTTTTCTCAGAATCCATTTGCAGATTAGATAGATTATGTACATAATAGAAGCCCAACACATTATATAGATAGCGAAATGCTAAACAACGACCACGTAACTTAAGATAATATTACCATCGCCAAACAATTCATCATGACGACATCGAAACCATAGATAATACGAGAATATTATATTTATTTTTCTACTCGCCAATAAATCTTATCTCCAATCGACTCTGCCCAGTGTTTACGATTCGTTATCGATAAAATATTACCGCAGTGATGTCATTCACGGCGCGTCTATCGATACTCTGACGTCATCGTGCAGATTTAATATGATGTTTGGGGTATCCTAAATATCGTTATCTATCCGCGCTATTTTTTAATATTTGACCCTCTTATTTTAAATCAATCCATATATGTACATACTAAATATTATAAATGCGAAAGTAATTCTGTCTGTCTGTCTGTTACGTTTTCACGATTAAACCGTTAAACCAATTTTGATAATTTTGGGTCTTTACCCAAAATTATCAAAATATCTAACTAAGCGGAGAATATGTCGACCACAACAAGAATCGATTATAATTAGCTCTCGGAATTCCCTACGATATTTTTCGACACATTGTCCTGTTCATGGGGGCATAATAAGACTTAAATAATACCTACTGAAATATCAACCGCTAACATTTCCTCGATGAGAAATAACAAATAGTCTATCTATTTCGAGAGCTAATTATAATCGATTCTTGTTGTGGTCGACATATTCTCCGCTTAGTTAGATATTCAATTTGCCATTATATCTAAAGAGATAGACTATTTGTTATTTCTCATCGAGGAAATGTTAGCGGTTGATATTTCAGTAGGTATTATTTAAGTCTTATTATGCCCCCATGAACAGGACAATGTGTCGAAAAATATCGTAGGGAATTCCGAGAGCTAATTATAATCGATTCTTGTTGTGGTCGACATATTCTCCGCTTAGTTAGATATTCAATTTGCCATTATTGCGGATGTTTTTTCGCGGTATTTATTTTATTTTCCATGGAGTTTTCCCTCCCTATCCATAGTGTAGGTGTATTATCCATAGTGTTGTTTATGGTAGAAATTAAAATTCAGTATCAGTACACACTTTAGCAACAATACCATAAATTAAAATGTCAAAATATAATGTCAAATAGGATCAGTAATAAAAACAAAATTCTTTGAAACAAATATAAATATAGAATGTAAGTGTTTATAAGAAATGTAATTTCCAGCGTACTTAAAAATTCATCTCCTAATAACTTGGTACGGAACCTTCAGGGCACAAGCTCTACTCGCACTATTTCAAACACACGCGTGGGAATATGTGCTCAAAATTACCGTACTAAAGTATCTTTGTCTCCGTCAACAGGAACACCACCTCCAGAGGGCAATATCTGGCACCGGCCTGATCATACCAACACCTGAGGTGAGCCAGGTCAGCGACCTCGGGTTCTACGAACGATGCTACCCGCCCGACTACAAAATGCCCAAGCAGCACATACATATGCAGCGTGAGTAATGTACCCTTCTTGTATAGTCAGGTTATGTCAGCAAAATTGGCCTTTTATTGGGGTGTTTCGTTAGGGGTGTTTTGGAACGAGTTTATAGTATTTTTTGTGCGAATAAGTAACGACGCTCAAAGGAGCTGAGGGGCTAGCCAAGTGGCATGAACGCTAATCGAATAGAATAGAATAGACTTCACAATGTATGGAAATGTCAAACGTCGCTATGTAGATCAACAACAATTTGCTATGTAGATCACGTGACTTATGTCATTTCCATACATGAAGCGTAGCGATTTGAACGAACGCTCGTAGACGTCAGCCACTTGTCTAGCCCTTCTGTTGAGGTTGAACGTCAACGTCGACCGGGCGGGCTGGCTGGGCGAGCTGGCTCGCTCGTTTCGACCAATGGGAACGGTTAATTTTAATGTGCTGAGTAAAATTTAGCGATTCTATTGGTCGAAAAACCTCATGCAGCCAGCCTAGTGGGGGCTCAGCGTTATAAAGCGTGGCTATCCAAGCTCCCCCAGCCAAGTGGCTTCGTGTACAAGCGTTTCTACAAAACGCTACGCTTAAATGTATGGAAATGACATTAGAAGTCCTTCACGTGACATGTCATTTCCATACATGAAGCGTAGCGATTTATAGAAACGCTTGTAGATAAGCCACTTGGCTAGGGGGGCTGGTTAGCCATAATTGGAATAACGTATCTTCAAAGAAAACGTTTATTTTTGACAGCTTTACATCGTTAGTGGCAAAAATTTTAACACTTATACTTCTGCTATACTTTCAACTTGACATTTTATAAAGAAACCTTTCTTTCGACGCAACCGGATGTGCGTGAGACGCACCATATGCCTCGCGCCATCTGTTCTACGCTCGGCGCTCGGTCGGTAGTCGGAAACGCACAGTCAGAGTAAACAACGCTACCGAATTTTTTTTTTTTCAATTTCTGGATATTCTGCACTATGGTTGCAACTTGGCTTACTCATAACGGACAGGATGTTTTTATTTGTCTTTGAAGTTAGAATAAATTGGTTGCATAAAATTGATCAAAAATACTAGTATTTTTGATCAATTTTAATGTATAATGTATGCTAGTTAGCATACATTATTATCCTTACTTAAATCTATATATCTTACCTTTTTAAACTCGTAAAAGAGGTTCAAAATTATTAGCAAACAAATAATTGTGATATAGATCGGGGTAGGTTTTCGAAAGAATAAATATCGAAGGTTCCAAAGGACGCAAGGGGACTTACAGGTCCGAAAGCAAACAAAGTCAAATATTGGGTTAGAGTGTAGCCTTAGGAGCGCAATTAGGTTTAGGTTTAGGTTTGAGTATAAGGGTGGGGAAAAGGACACGGGTTGACTTTGACCTCGAATGACCTTTAACCCCGAATGACCTTTGACCGCAAGTAACCTTTGATATCGAATGTCATTTGACCTCAAATGAACTTCACATTTGAATTTGACCTTGACCTTTGACCTAGACCTAAACCTAAACCTAATAGCGCCCCTAAAATACACATTGACCAAATATTGCTTTACATCTGTAAGTAATGATCACTAACGTTCGTACCTGTAATACCTAACGCTAGCATGGTATAATTCGCCATAAAATCGACGGGTATATTGAACTCGACGCACGCGGGCCATGGGAAACTCGTGATGGACCGCCAAACAGGCGTCGATGAACTGCCTACGTGTTGAATTACCCAAATTATTCACATACCCATGGCGATATAACTTAGAACATTTGCGTAATTAAGCTAGCAGCTTGATTTACATGTCAATAGATAAATAAATATCCTGGGACACTCTTTTACACACGGCTACCTGCGGGGCGATTGCGTAACTTTTTCGTCAATGTTTCAATTGGTTTCGTTCATCCTGTGTTGCTTTATCAATTGAAATTTGTTGAAATCGGGAAGAGTGAACTCCAGACTCATCCGGATTTCAATTAATTTCAACTGAAAATGTAATACGGGATGAACGAAACCAATTGAAACATTGATGAAAAAGTTACGTAATCACCCCGCTGATCCCAAACTAAGCAGAGCTTGTACTATAGAAACCAGATAACTGATATTACTACATATACTACTTTTTGTTTGTAAATACATACTTAATATACATAATTACACCCAGATTCGGGACATACAGACATGTTCATGCACAGAAATGCATGTTCCGGGTAGGAATCGAGCCTACGACCTGCAGCGTGATAGGCGGAATCTAAGCCAACCACGCCAACGAGCCCGTCAAGCAACTAGAGAAGAAAATTTTCGTTTATCGTTCACATAGCTTTGTGGTCAAAACGACGTTCTTCGTTAAACTCGGATTTGTATCATCACAATAGGAAGTTAGACCTAACCCTGTAGAAGCCCTTATAGGTACAGCGTCCGATGAAGACGACAGGGACATTTGCGGTGCAGGCGGGCCGTACGCTTTTTTGCCACCGCAGTCCTATAAAAAAAAAAAAAAAAAAAACCGCATATCTCCAAAAAAAAAAAAAAAAACACGGACAAGTTTTTTTTTTTTATTGGACTGCGGCGGCGATTAAGCGTACGGCCCGCCTGATGTCAAGCAGTTACCGTAGCCTATAGATGCTTACAATACCAAAGGCATTGCTCGCACATTGCCGACCTGAAGGGGAGTGGGATGGAGGGAGGGGGAGGGGGGTGGGCTTACGGCTCTCTCACTCATCGTACGAAACGCAGCTGTAATAGCTGCTTTACGCCGATCTTCTGTGAGAGGGTGTTACTACCCCGGTCGAGCCAGCCCGTTTATGAGCTGTAGTCAATTGGCTACAGCTGGCTCTACCACCTTGACAAGTGTGCGTAGGACTCCCGCCATGAGGGTTCCGTACAAACTTAGAGGTTGAATTTTCAAAAACGCTGATAAGTATATTTTTTATTTGTAAACAGTAGCAGTAATATTTTTCATGTCTCTAGCTTCACAAAAAATGGGACCCCCATACAAACTTTCACCCCCTTTTAGGGGTACCCCCGTAGGGGTAACGTTTTCCAAAACTCGTCCTTAGCTCGATGTAAATGGTAAGTTACTGTTATAATTTCATGTTTCTAACACATGTTTTGGGCTGTGCACGTCTTGACAAACGGAGAGGAAAGTGATCCTACAATGGTTTCGTTTTTTCCTTTTGTGCTACGGAACCCTAGAAATCAGCTCCATCGGAACGGTCCGTAAAAAGCATAAGGGGGAGACCCCACCGCGGCGCACGGAGAGGCCACGCACACGCTACGCACGTGGGTCAAGCTTCGCTTTGCACGAAAATGTATGTCACCGTGTCCACCGCGGCGCACGGAGAGGCTACGCACGAAATGACGTCATCCATACGTTTTCTTGCAAAACGTAGCTGTAGCCGTGTGCGTGGCCTCTCCGCGCACCGCGGTGGGGTCTCCCCTTTAACCATGATGAAAAACAGAAATAACTTGTGCAATATGAATTGTTTTTTTATCTCACTTTATCCATTAGTCATCGGGCGACATTCCTCGCTCGCACGACGCTCCTTACTATGTTATACAGTAGCGGCATTTTACGATGGCCGGTTTGACATATTGGGGGGGGGGGGAGAAAATGAACCTTATTATAACGGAATAACTGGCCGTTTTATAAAATAAGAATGTCAAAAAATGAATGCGAAAATGAATTCTATTCCGTTATAATAAGGTTCATCCTTTCCCCCTCCCACATGTCTAACCGGCCATCATAACGTGCCGCAGGTATAGTTATAGTTATAGAAGACCGCTTGGCGCAGTGGTTCAAGCGTAGGCCGCTCGGTTTACTGCATCGGGTGGTTGTGAGTTCGATTCAAATGCCGTCAGAGGCAAATTTCGGAAACGGCCATTGCGTAAATAGCCCTGCCCTTCTAGCCAAGTGAATGTGTCTACAAGCGTTTCGCCAAATCGTTACGCTTAAATGTATGGAAACGAGATTAGCTGTCGATAAGTAGATCACGTGACTAATGTCTTTCCCATACATTGATGCGTAACTATTTGTAGAAACGCTTGTAGACAAATGCACTTGGCTAAGGGGGCTGAGGGCCTACTCTTTGACAAACGAAAACGAAATTTTGGAAAATTTAGTTTTTGTGTAAAAGAATAATAGGCCCTCTAGTCTGGATCACTGGTAGTCCATTGTATGGTAGCCATAGTACAAGCGTTGCTTAGTTTGGGACCATACAGTTGGTTTGTCACTTGTTTATCTCATACACCCTTCATGGTTTTCCCCGTAATCACAACACAATGTGTCCTACACTCACAATAGAGCATTTGAAGTTTATTTCCAATACTCAGGCACAAAGGGTTGTTATTAAATTAAATTAAACGCGCCGCGTCGGCCCGTGACCGTCGGGAAATTAAAGGGCGAACGGTAAAAGGGCATTTTAGGGCTCTATAACGATAGCAAGGGTTCCCTGTTGCATGTACTTGGTCGAAATTTATAGGGCTTCGATGGAACAGCGACTATGTGCAGTCCTTAAAATTTACCATGCAATGAGAATTTCGTAAAATGAATTTGTTTAATGTACTTTCTGCAAAATTTACATTTTGTGAATTCTGCTCTTCGCGAAGTGAAAATTTGTGAAATCTGCATAATTTTTTTGTAAAATGTGAATTTATTTAAATGTACTAATTTTAAATTTTGCGCAAAACGCACATATTTTAAATTCTTGTTTTCGCAAAAGACACAATATGCCGAAATATGCTATCCACTAATTGAAAATTTTGTGAATTCTGCTCTCCGCAAAATGCACATATGGCAAAATGTGCTATCCGCATAAAACACACTTCAAATGTGTATTTCTGAATACGTCATTCCGAAAAAACAGGTTAAATGTGTTTTCCCACAATGTATGTTTATCTTGGAAAGTGTTTCCTTACCGCCGAAGCCATAAAACCAAACAAGATTATTCAATCAAATAACTAAAACTAAACTAATCTAATAACTGAAATATTACCGCAAAACTACATTTAATTTTCATTACGTTTTCTATTTATCCGATAACGACACGAAGCGAAGTGTAATTAAATTAGACTCGGATGAATTATGAGCATTAATAAATACTTAAGGTGATACAAATGTTCAACTGGGTGGGTCTAAGTAAATGGTTTGATGAAGCAGCTGGCTTATGTGCAATATAAAGTATACAACATTAAACCTCATATGGTCGAGAATAAAATGGCTTAGCCGATTTACTTTAAATGTTACCAAATTTTGTAGAAATCGATTTCAAAATCTGAAATTGTCAACCTTAATCGTAAATGTTCTCCATAGCAACTGAACAGATTTACGTGAAACCTATACCAGAAAAATTGTCAAGACTTGTCTAAGAATCCGTGGATCCAAGATTTAATATTAGTCATTTTATTTAAAAAATAATCAATAATAACCTTAAATATGCTACAAACATCATGGATCATCATGACTTGGACTGCAAAATGTTCGTCGCAGATCCGCGATGGCGGCCTCCAAAGCTGGACGTGCGCGCAAATTTTTGCGTGAAATTCGTAAAAAAATTACGTCTTCTTAGCATTTTATGAATTAAATCACGTTTTAAATAGTTTAAATATAATATTGAACATAATTTTTAGGATATTATATGATTACAAATATTTTTAAATTAATATTTATGTCAGTGACGCGTTTTGTTGTCATCATAGATTATGAATAATATAGAATGATGAATAGGTATATGATTAAAAAGCATAATCGTCCTCTAAAAACCGCTTACCTACTTTCTAATCTTATTGTCTTGCCTAACAACAACAACAGGTTGGGCTAACAATCAGAAGGTCCCAGGTTCGATCCCCGGTGGGGCATGCACCAATGGATGAATTTTCATCTATGTGCATAATTTACAGTTCGCTGACGGTGAGGGAAAACATCGTGAGGAAACCTACCTATCCATCGGGATTAGGTAATAGTCAGTTCCTGTATACACGGCGACAAGGTTCACCACCTGTCACGTTGGGTTCTGACTATCTGGTGAAACGTGGGCTTTGAGTTGGTTAATCCCTCCACAATGTGGTGGTGTATGGCCACTCACGCCTCTGACTACCCCCGAATGGGGATAAAAGTCGTGACGTTACATGTCATTTTTTCATATTTTTTGTCTTGCCTATGATATCTTTTTATACCACTGAGTTTCTAGACAAACTTGTTTTTATTTGGCGGGAAGTGGCGAAGTGCAACATTGAAAATCTATATTATTATAGGTAGGTACTTGACACTGGCTATATGCGACAAGAAAAGCCAAGACAAAAAAACATGCGTACGGCCCGCCTGATGTTAAGCGTGTTTCAGTTGATGTTATTCATACTACTTAATATTTGTAATACGAAATTATTTTTGTTTGCTTATTTTTAAGTTGGACTAACCACCGTTTGGTGGGGTAGTACCACCCTCTCATAGAAGATCGGCGTAAAGCAGCTATTACAGCTGCGTTTCGTACGATGAGTGAGAGAGCCGTAAGCCCATACCCCCCCCCCCCCTTCTCCCCTACCCCTTCCCTTCAGGTCGGCAATGTTTACTATATGTTTAGTTTTATTGAGCATCAGGATTAAGTTGGGAGACCGGAGTTCAATGCTCTACATTACTAAACCATACATCAAACATCACAGCTTCTTAGGGATGGGTCCAAATTTAATAATTCGCTAAATTTGCAGTGCTAAATTTATTTAGTGTCATCACCTGTTAAATATTTTTTAGAAATGTAACGTCACCACTTTTATCCCCATTCGGGGGTAGTCAGAGGCTTGAGTGGATATACACCACCCCAGAGGTATTAACCAACTCAAAGCCCACGTTTATACAGGTGAATTTTTCAAGTGTGCGTGGATGGCCAAATCCGAAACTATAAGGAATATCGAAAGGTACTCAAAGAAGTCTCGGGGCCGATTAAGGTGAAAACTAAAACTGCATCATTGGATTTTTGAAAAAAACTAAATTCGTAGCCAGGAATCGAACTAGTTGAAAAAAACCACTTACTGTATTATTACACCATTCGATAGTGTCGCTGATAAGGAACGAATTCTGGGAAGTAATGACATACGGCAAACTTAAAAAAAAACTGTGTTTTTTAATAAACTGCTGCATATTTTCAAGTTGACTGTAATAAGTCATACGTACATTACCTTTACCTTGTTCGAAATTCTGCTCAATATTTTTATTTATTTACCTTCGCAGCGCAGTCATCTTCACAACATTATGTTCTAATTACAAATTTTCAATCATTTTTGAACAATCAATCAGTTTAGGTTAAGAGAAATAAAATACTATTTTGTTTAAAATTAGCTCTTTCCTTAAATTTACCGTAAAAACAATATTCGTAGCCAGGAATCAAACTAGTTGATTTAGAATAAAAAACCAAATACTGTATTATTACACCATTCGATAGTGTCACTGAATAGAAACGAATTTTGAGAAGTAATTACAACTTCTCAAAATTCGCATGTGTGTGTGCATAATTTACAGTTCGCTGACGGCGAGAGAAAACATCGTGAGGGAACCTACCTATCCCTCGGGATTAGGTAATAGTCAGTTCCTGTATACACGGCGACAAGATTCACCACCTGTCACGTTGGGTTCTGACTATACAGGGTGAATTTTTCAAGTGAGCGTGGATGGCCAAATCCGAAACTATGAGTGATATCGAAAAGTACTCAAAAAAATCTCGGGGTTGATTTTGATGAAAACTAAAACTGCATCATTGGATTTTTGAAAAAACAATAGTCGTAGCCAGGAATCGAACTAGTTGATTAAGAATAAAAAACCACATACTGTATTATTACAGCATTCAATAGTGTCGCTGATAAGAAACGAATTTTGAGAAGTAATTACAATTTTCATCAAAATCAGCCCCGAGATTCTTTTGAGTACTTTTTGATATCACTCATAGTTTCGGATTTGGCCATCCACGCACACTTGAAAAATTCACCTGTATAGTCAGAACCCAACGTGACAGGTGGTGAATCTTGTCGCCGTGTATACAGGAACTGACTATTACCTAATCCCGAGGGATAGGTAGGTTTCCTCACGATGTTTTCTCTCGCCGTCAGCGAACTGTAAATTATGCACATAGATGCAAAATCATCCATTAGTGCATGCCCCAACGGGGATCGAGCCTGGGACCTTTTGATTGTTAGCCCAACCTGTTCACCACAGTCGCTTGCAGTGCAGTTGTTATCCCGAGATTCGAGTCTTCATGATTTTCCCTGTTTTCGGAACAATACACACTTAGGTGTTGTAATTATTATGTACTGTTCCGAAAACTAGCAAAGTGGAAGCTCAAAGAACCCCAGCGAGACAGTGGAGCACATCTTGCTTCATTGCCCTGTATTTGCACGCCAAAGATATGATGCACACAAACATAATAAAATTTGTACGGAACCCTCAGAGTACGAGTCCTACTTGCACTTGTCCGGTTTTAATTTGTAATGAGTAGCCCAAATACAAATTTTCATGGCTCTAGCTTCAGAAAAATTGGGACGCCTATACAAACTTGCACCCCCTATTTTACACCGTTAGAGGTGAAATGATCAAAAACGCTGAAATTACTATTCTTAGTTAATAAGAAGCCTAAATACAAATTTTATTGTGCCTAGCTTTAGAAAAATTTGAACCCCCATATAAACTTCCACCCCTTATTTTACCCTCTTGGGGGTAGAATTTTCAAAAGCGCTGAAATTACTAATTTGGATTTGTATTAGTAGCCTAAATAGAAATTTTCATGTTTCTAACTTCAGAAATGAGGGAATTCCATACAAACTACCACCCCTTATTTTACCCCCTTAGGGTAAGAATTTTCCAAAATCCTTCCTTTGCTCTTCTTTTACGCTATGAAAGGTACTTACTGTCCAAATTTCATGTTTGTATCACCAGCGGTTTGAGCTGTGCACGTTTTGACGGACGGACAGATAGACAGACGGACAAAAAGTAATTCTATAAGGGTTCCGTTTTTTCCTTCTGAGGTACGGAACCCAAAAAACTCACAAAACAAGGCGTTTTGTGGAGCCAGTATTTTATTTTTAATTATACCATATATTATTATTATCATGGAGCTGCTCCAGACCCATGGCTCTGGCTTGAAAATCTTGACCTTACATGAAAATTAGTATTTCGGCTACTCAGCCTACAAATACAAATATTCGCGTCTCTAGCTTCAGAAAAACTGGGACTATCCATAGATACTTTCTCCCCTTAATTGTTGAATTCTCAAAAATCCTTCCTGTGGTCTTCTTCTACGCTATAAAAAGTTAAAATTTCTTGTTTCTAACTCAAGCGGTTTAGGCTGTGCACGTTTTGACAGACGGACAGATAGACTGACGGGCAAAACAGTAATCCTATGAGGGTTGCATGCATGCCCGGCATGCGTTGCATTGCCACTCCATCCGTCCGTCATCCTCCATCAATCCATCAGTCAAATAAGGGGTAACCTTTTCCAAAAATGTGCGCGTACTAGGTCGCAGGCACAGCTAGTAACTAATAAGGATTAGTTCTACTTTTATTTCAGTTATTACCCGATGTTGTCAACAATTTTTCTTGTTTTCAGTTATTTAGAATTTTATGTTGTTTTAATTTTACTTATTTTGTCCTATAATATTAAACATTAAAATTATGTACTAGTCTTTTTTTAAGTAGTACTACCTATTACCCAGTGTTGGGCAAAATTAATATTCAGAACAATTAAAAATTAACAGTAAGTGAGCTTTTATTTACAATATCAACAAAATAACAATAAAAAAGATTACAAAGAAAAAATAACCTACCCACCTACCTATTAATAAAAATGTAGTACTTAAATTGTACTTAAGATTTAGTGAAAATTTTCCTTTACGAAGTTACCCTTATACGACTAAATAAAAGTAGGCAAGATACGAGTTTAGTATATGAGTCACTTCTGTTTTTGATTTATCATGTCGTTTTTTTGATGTGTCGTGGCGTATCGAAAATTCTAAATTCAAAAAATTCAACTCGCGGTCCTACGACATTGTTTGAGCAAAAAGCGGTCAACCTCGAGCTGTCAGTTGCAATGGTTCCAGCCTTAATACCACGCCATTAGGTAGGTTTTCATTTCCATTTTCAATGGATGAATTTTCATCTATGTGCATAATTTACAGTTCGCTGACGGTGAGGGAAAACATCGTGAGGAAACCTACCATCCCTCGGGATTAGGTAATAGGTAATAGGTCAGTTCCTGTATACACGGCGACACGGTTCACCACCTGCCACGTTGGATTCTGACTATCTAGTGAAACGCGGGCTTTGAGTTGGTTAATACCTTCACAATGTGGTGGTGTATGGCCACTCAAGGCTCTGATTACCCCCGAACAGGGATAAAAGTCGTGTCGTTACATTACATTTTTACATTTCCAAAGCAATCGTTTTCAATAGTCACCTTATTGTTTTTACTGTAAAGTGGGAGTAGGCATGCACAGCTTACCAGGCTAGCTTTATATTTAAATACCTAAATCTGAGTGAGTTACATAATATTGAGTTACTGTAGTACTGTTTCTTTCATAATGCGCACAGCCAAGGAGTGGAACTCCCTGCCTGCGTCTGTATTTCCGAGTGCATACAACCCAAATCTGTTCAATAGTAGGGTGAACAGGCATTTTCTGGGTACGCTCCATCGTCGACCTCATCTTTGCCCCTGCAGCATGATTGGAGTCAAGAGCAAGCCGATTTAGAATTTTTAAAAAATGCTGTAATATGTTGTTTTGTGTTAATGCTTGCTCAAATAGCGTTGCTGTTTTGAAAATGTACACAATTTTTCATTTCCTATTGAAAAGAGTAACCATTGAGTTTCTTGCCGGCTCTTCTCAATGGAAGCAACATTACGAACCAGTATAATAAAATATTGATGTTAACAATTCACAAGTGCTTCCTCTAACTTACATAAATAAAAGAAAATTTACTTTGACTTTGACTAGGCTACGTAATACGAGCCCAGCAACGAACGGCAAGAATCACGTTGGTTTCAAACCGTTACGTTACGTAAATACGTGGCTATGCACGTGGCATTACTTTAGCGGGGTTGAAGTAGTAAAGTTTAATTTTTCAGGCTTCTTTAAAGATGGGAGGTATGGGGAACTGACTGTTTAGCGAGGTCAACAAATGATAAATCATTACTGAAAATGATATAAGCACCGTGAGGAAACCTAATAGTCTTTCGAAAGACGCTTAAAGTTCGCCAACAAGTGGGTTTAATGGCGGTAGAGTCCAGTTGTAGCCAATTGACTGCAGCTCATACATGAGCTGGCTCGGCCGGGGTAGTACCGGGGTAGTACATCTGCGTCTCGTACGATGAGTGCGAGAGCCGCAACGTGCGAGCGATACCTTTGGTATTGCAAGCATTTATAGGCTACGGTAACTCCTTAACATCATGTGGGCCGTACGTTTGTTTGCCACCTTAGTAACATAAAAAAGTGGGACTATAGTCCGAAGCGTAGCGTGGGTAGGTGTCCCACAAGGTGGACCGACGACCTGGTGAAGGTCGCGGGACCGCGGGAATGCATTGGATGCGGGCAGCGCAAGACCGGTCATTGTTGCGAACCTTGGGGGAAACCTATGTCCAGCAGTGGACGTATTTCGGTTGAGATGATGATGATAGTCCGAATCTCCCTATACAGGGTTATTGGTAAAACACTAACAACCTTGCAGCGGCGTATTACTGCCATCAAAAACAACAACTTTTGTACTATGACCTTTTAAAAACAAACAAAAAAAAATCACACTCTAAAATGTATGAAACAAGAAAATATGCTCATCTTGAGGATAGCCGTGGTCCGTTTAGGTACTCTAGGGCAAAGTGGAATACAACCATGTACCATGGCTTTCCTCTAGATGAGAAACAAATAATCATTCATACATTTTAGAAATTGTTTTTTTTTTTTTTTTTTTGTAAAAAGTCAGAACAAAAGTTGTTACTTTTGAAGTTCAGTAATACGCTCCTGCAAGGTTGTTAGTGTTTTACCATTAACCCTGTATAGCTTCGAGGGGAAATGTGGCCGGTGCAATAGTCCAAAGAAATGGCCCCTTCTTTTGTTTATTTCAAATCAAGTTTTTTTGACCACCTTAGTGCCCGGCTATTCGGCATCTATTACATTTTATGTGTATGTGGACGACTATTTGACCGTGGTGTCACGTCAATAGTGTGTCCAGCCACTTAGTCTAGGGATAGAATTGAAGTCAAATGGCTAAAAGATCGGTGTCAAATTAATGTCGCTGACAACTGCGCGGACACCGAGTGAGGCCCACTTGACCGAATTTGAGATGTTTTATCTACATCTGTGTGTTATTACCAGAGTTGCAAAAAAAACAGGAAAGGACATTGGCAATTTTATATGGATGTTCCAACATCCATATCCAAGTGCTGCCCAGAATGAACACATAGTGCATTTTGTTCCATACGTCTATGCTAACCTATAAACCTAATACCTTTGGTATTGCAAGCATCTATAGGCTACGGTAATTGCTTAACATCAGGCGGGCCGTACGCTTTTTTGCCACCGCAGACATAAAATATATGCGTCAATGACCTTTTCTTAATTCGCCCTGGTCTGGGTGTCACTGTGATGGCTCCTAGTCCATTCTACGGTAGCCATAGTTTTTACTGAGACATGTGGCAAACAAGTCTACGGCTCGCCTGATGTTAAGCAGTTACCGTAGCTTATAGATGCTTGCAATACCAAAGGCATTGCTCGCACGTTGCCGACACGAAGGGAGGGAAAGAGGTAAGATGGGCTTTCGTCTCTCACTCATCGTACGAAACGCAGCTGGGTACTTTACGTCAATCTTGTGTGAGAGGGTGGTACTACCCCGGTCGAGCTAGCCTTTATATGAGCTGCAGTCGATTGGCTGCAGCTTGGCACTACCACCAAAAAAAATGTACACGCGTTGCTTAGTTTAGGACCAAACAGTTGGTGTGTCTATCTGGCGATATTATTTGTTTTGACCGCCCACACCAATAACCACCCTCCGGTCCAAAACTAGCTCTATTTTACTAACACAAAGTTGTTTTTCCATCGCCGGATCCGAACACTCCCGGATATTGAAATTGATACCTAAACAGCACTACGGGAACCCTTTTGAAATGTTGCAAATTTTAGGGTCCCGTTATTCGGCGAATCGAGTGTTATTTATTGGTAGGGCAAGGATGTATTACATATATAGATGCGCATTACCTCGCTTATTTCGGCAACATGAGTGTAAGGTAATTGCCTGATATTCACTTAGTCATGCATCACTCATCGTCGCGGCTGTACGGCTGCAATATGCAGCTAATAACGCTACAATGTACATTCTTCTTTTTCTAACAACAGAAGGGCTAGCATACGCGGCCAAACAATGCTTTGTCACGCATTATTTTGCACCGAGTCGCGCTCTCTTACTCAATGCATAGGAGAGAATGAGAAAAAAACTATTTATCTCGCGTTTTGTTTTGTCACGGCCGGCTGTGCTACCAGTGCTGGTCTGGCGTATATGGCTTGTATTCATTGATATGTTGTATTGATGTGTATGTTGTGTTGTATTGGTTGTTTTGTTGTATTGATTGTTGTTGTGTGTATGTTTTGCTGGTTTTAGCACTAATGTTCGTGTAGGTTGCGCGCGTCTATAATGTAAAACGTCATTGGTTGAGGGTTGATTTTTAAACGCTCGTCTACCTGCTGGAAGGGACGGCTGATTGGTTGCAGATGGCTTGAATGTTTTGTTTTTTGCGTACTTTCCTCATGAGGATGTAGAATTGTAGATGTATTACTATAGAGTGGGGTTCGGATCATATTATTGCGACTATGTAAGTGCGAATAACCTCTAAAAGTATATCTCCAGTATCGTCACAAACAAAAACTAATTGATTTATTATCAGGCGACATAGGCCCATAATAGATATATACCTTACAGGCTAACATACAAATTATTATTAATATTATAACATAAATAGATTATGTACACGTCACTGTACGATCTAGTGGCACTTGTCCCCGGAAGCGACGAAACACCACTCCATTCGGCCAGAAGTTCTCCTTCACGACGAGGTGCAGATAACACGTCGGTATAATTTATAATTTATCTTGTTGATTAATGCCGCTAAATTAATCTGAATCATAAATGATTCATAGTCATAGTAGTAGACTTCGGGAGGGAGACGATCTCCCTCCCGAAGTCTTTCCTATGCACTACAACATGGGGTTCTTCAAAAGGCATGTTTACAGGTCCCTAAAAGGTCGGCGCCGCATCTGCTCCCCTTAAGTTGCAGATGTCCTGGACGGCTTCCACTTACCATCAGGTGGACCGTCTGCCAGTGTGCCATCCTAGGCTACAAAAAAAAAAAAAGTTAAAATATTGCTAACAATTTCGAAGTCATCTATACTTACATACAAACACCACACATACCCTTGTATGAAATACTTACTCGTATTCAAACATTGATGTATGAAAACAAAGCGACGTACGTCCGACTAGTAATTTGTCTATCGCTTGTAATTTGTAACACTGTTGCTGACTGTTTAGCAAAGGGAATATTTTTATCATTCGTTACGTGCTTTAGGTACGACCAGAAACGATAAATAAGCAAATAAAAAAAATAACTCTTAACAAATTGTCACAGGTTCCCATAAGGTCCTCACCAGATACCGACCTTGCCGGCGAGGTGGACGTACCCCACTTCCGCGAGTAGGGGCACCTAGGCCCGTATTACTAAATTCATATCGAAGTTGAGATCGATCTTAAGATGCAGTTTTGACGTTTAATGTATGGAACATCTGTCAAAAACTGCATCTCAAGTTCGATCTCAATCTTGAGATCGATTTATTAATACCGAGGCATTCGACAAGCCCGCTGAGTTTCTCGCCGGATCTTCTCAGTGCGGTCGCGTAGTGGTCCGGTGGTAATTTTGCCCCCGTTCAAGCCGAGGCTGTGCCCTACTTGGCGCCCTTGAGCCAGCTGCCCCCCTGCCCCTCTGGCTGGAGCGCACTTTGCGTTCGCCCTCGGCCTGGTGAAGTTGTAAAGGCCACTACGGCCAACAACGTATAGTCCATCAAAAAATAAGTTCCCATATAGTCGTTGACGCTTAAGCTTTAGTTAGAAGTCGTCGGTCATAAGGTACAACGAAATGCTCAGTACATCTGACAACACCTTCAAGAGATTACAGAATGGGTATAGGTATACCGCAAGCGCGGTACCGCGCCTTAGGTACGCGAGCGGCGAGACGGAGGGGCTCATCGCTCTCGCCGTCCCAGTCCCCCACCCGTCATCGCTCTCGCCGTCCCACCCTGCCACCTCCCCGCGCATACCTAAGGCGCGGTACCGCGCTTGCGGTATACCTATAGCACACGTGCTAAGACAAGATTTTTGTCACGCACTATCGCACCAATTCGCTCTCTCTTACTTTATACATAGGAGAGAATGGGACAAAATCGATTTATCTCGCGTTTTGTCTTGTCACGGCCGGCTGTGCTACCTGCACGTGCGATGGCATACCTCACATGATTAATGCCATTGTTCGGTTCACATTATTTTCCACTGGAAAAGCATTGAACGCGTCATAACACGCGTTGCCCGATTGTGATGTATTTTTATGATGTTTAAATACTCAATGGATGAGTCAGTTTTCTTGGTAAATACCCGATAAGATTATGGCAAACCAATGTACATTGGTTCACTTCTCATCAAAAAAATCGAAACACCTCTGAAATTAGGTTTTGAATAAGTTTTATATTTTGTTTTTTTTTTAATTTTACAAAAAATAATAATGATGCTAGTTAATTGCGGATATTATAAGGTATCGTTTAACGAATATTAATGTTTCAAATTTAAATTAAATTTCTTTAGCTATCGTGTTTTGTTCAACAGTATGTTTTTATCGTCGGAATTTCTCCGTTCGGAATTTCCGCATGGAAGCAGTCATTAGAGCCCGGGGAGGAGATACGAGATACTGAATAAACTTTTTGTAATTTATTTTTTTCAAAAATTTTACAAATTTTTCTTATAAGGTAACAACATACCTGTTGAACAAAACACGATAGCTAAAGAAATTTAATTCAAATTTGAAACATAAATATTCGTTAAACGATACCTTATAATATCCGCAATTAACTGGCATTATTATTATTTTTTACCCGACTACGGAGGCGTTATGATTTTGACCGGTATGTATGTATGTATGTATGTGCATCTGTTCCCACCTAACTTCCAAACTACTTGTCGTAATTTGACAAATGAGGTATCGTCAGAAGCGACTTAATGGCGCGCTGGTTATAGGCTTTGTGACGTCACATAAAATTGCATATGGCGCCCTCTAGAGGACATAATGTCATGAACTAAAAAAAAAACATTTTTTAATGAAACCGTGTGGGGTATCAAATGAAAGAGCTTGATGAGCACATTTCAAAAATATATATATTGTTACCTATAACTCCAAAATAATTAAATAAAAAGTAAGTTTAAAAACTAAAACCCGACTACGGAAAAAACGCGCTCTAAAAAGTATGAAACAAGAAAATATTCTCATCTAGAGGATAGCCGTGGTCCGTGTTCATGTGCCATTTGGCCCTAAAAGACCTACACGGACCACGGCTATCCTCTAGATGAGAATATTTTCTTGTTTCATACTTTTTAGAGCGCGTTTTTTCCGTAGTCGGGTTTTAGTTTTTAAACTTACTTTTTTGTTTAATGTAAAAAAAACATAAAACTCATTCAAAACCTAACTTCAGAGGTGTTTCGATTTTTTTGATGAGAAGTGTATATTCTGTTGGAAGGTGATCACCACAGGGAGGCACTTGGAGGCTATCTCCTCTGATGAAATGAGTAAGCGGTTAGAGAAAAATATCGCATTATTTATTAACCTTTCATCTTTAGCGACTGTAGCCTAGGGGTGAACAGGTTGGGCTAGCAATCAGAAGGTCCCAGGTTCGATCCCCAGTGGGGCATGCACCAATGGATGAATTTTCATCTATGTGCATAATTTACAGTTCGCTGACGGTGAGGGAAAACATCGTGAGGAAACCTACCTATCCCTCGGGATTAGGTAATGGTCAGTTCCTGTATACACGGCGACAAAGGTTCACCACCTGTCACGTTGGGTTCTGACTATCTGGTGAAACGTGGGCTTTGAGTTGGTTAATACCTCCATAATGTGGTGGTGTATGGCCACTCGAGCCTCTGACTACCCCCGAATGGGGATAAAAGTCGTGACGTTATATTTTATTTTTATTTTATATCTTTAAATGCATAGTTCAATCAGACGGGCCCATTGGCATGATTGGCGTGATGGCGCCTTTCACGCTGCAGGACGTAGGTTCGATTCCTACCCGGGACATGCATTTGTGTGCATGAACATGTCTGTATGTCCCGAGTCTGGGTGTATATGTATATTAAGTATGTATTTACAAAGAAAAAAGTAGTATATGTAGTAATATCAGTTATCTGGTTTCCATAGTACAAGCTCTGCTTAGTTTGGGATCAGGTAGCCGTGTGTAAAAATGACCCAGGATGTTAATTTTATTATTATAGTTGTGTAATTGTAATTAAAAAAGTGCTACTTAAGGGCTTAAGGGGATCGCTCACACGTTGCCGACCTATAGGCGAGTGGGACAGGGGCAAGGGGATTATGCTTCCGGCTCTCTCCCTCATCGTACGAAACGCAGCTGTAATAGCCACTCCGATCTTCTGTGAGAGGGTGGTATTACCCCGGTCGAGCTAGCCCATTTGAACTGAGCGTCTCCGTGCTTCGGAGAGCACGTCAAAAGTCGGTCCCGGTTGTTGTCATCAGTCGTTAAGCCTTGTCAGAGGCGAGCGGCTTGAACAACTCTGACACCAGGTACCAGGGAACCATACGATAAGAAGAAGTCAGCTGCAGCTTGCATGTAGTATAATGATGATGTGTTGTTCCAGCGCTATGGGAGGAACAAGAGGCGCCGGAGTACGACATCGACACGGAAGACGAGCGGTGGTTGAAACAGCAGAGGCATCCAGAGCTCACAGGTAACCACTGGACACAGTGAGTTGAAACCGTTCTATCCATTATGGTCACAGCTACAGCAGAACATGGCGAGCTAGCTATCGGAAGGTACCAGGTTCGATCCCCGGTGGGGCAACATCAATGGATGAATTTACAGTTCGCTTACGGTGAGGGAAAACAACGTGAGGAAACCTACCTATCCCTCGGGATAGTCAGTTCCTGTATACACGGCGACAAGGTACACCACCTGTCACTTTGGGTTCTGACTATGGTGAAATGTGGGCTTTGAGTTGGCTTAATACCTCCACAATGTGGTGTATGGCCACTCAAGCCTCTGACTACCCCCGAATGGGGATAAAAGTCGTGACGTATATTACATTATTACATGGTCACAACGCACGACCAGCGCCGATTCGCCTCGAGCAGTTAGTATTCTTTATATGAAATTCAATGGACATACGCTTACTACATAAACTCCGTAGTCTCACCGGATGGCCTCGCTCGCGAGCTGTCTACGTGCTGGTCGGATGCCGAGTGGTTGTACTGAGCTGTGACCATTACACTGTAGCCACCTCATATCGCTACCAGCAGATAGATGGCGTTGGGTGTAACGCTCCAATACAACATGCGATCCTGAATCGCGATATCAAGATTCACGAGGCACATCCGTATTTATAGCGGCGATATACCGCTTGGCGCAGTGGTTCGAGCGTAGGCCACTCGGCTCACTGCATCGGGTGGTTGCGGGTTCAATTCCCGTCAGAGGCAAATTTCGGAAACGGCCTTTTAGTAATTTACCCTGGTCTGGTGCTAGTGGATCTCCCCCAGACCTTAGTACGGTTTGCTTGGTTTAGGACCATACAGTTGGTGTGTTTGTCTGGCGATATTTATTTTTTTATAGTTCGCTTGATAGCGACCAGCTAATGCGGTGCGCAACCCGTGTGTATGAAAATGAAAAAAAAAAAAAAAAATGTTTATCAAAAAATACCTACTTATTCTATGTAATTAAATGAAGTAGAAAAAAATATCTAACTAAACCAAAACAGGAGTGTACCAGAGGCTCCCAAACTAGCCACAGCCTGTATCTTGGGATACCGATTGTGAGTTAAATAAATTCTTAGTTATTTAAGTGATGACAATAAATATCTTCCAACGGTTCACAAAAGATTGGTTCAGGAGTATTCTCACTTACAATGTAGCATGCCCATCAGGTACGAGCGTCAATAGCTTCTGGTTTCGCACCACACCGCTGGTCTATATAGTCTGTTCTATATGGTCTATAGCCTGGTCCAAGGTTGACCAAACCACTTGTATTCCAGAGCTGAAGTTCGAACAAATGATGGACAAGCTGGAGAAGAGCTCGGGTCAGACGGTGGTGACCCTGAACGAGGCGAAACTGCTGCTGGAGCGGAGCGACGACCTCGTCATCGCCGTGTACGACTACTGGCTCAACAAGCGGCTCAACACAGTTAGTGGCTTAACCTTAACCCCTCATAGAACCTCCTTAAGGGTGACAATAGATGTCCTATTTTGCTTTGGACTGTCTGGAGCACAGAGTAAAGACTAAAGAAAGAGGTGCCCTTATTAGATATATGTATGAAAAAAAAACGTGGTCATTGTTTTTTCATTTTCATTGTTCTATCTACCGGTAAATAGTTGAACTACTCGCTTCGTTTTATGTCGATGTTAGTACTAGGCTGACCACTCGGCCGACTTGCTTAGGGCCAGTCCCCTTAGAAATTGGTCCATGGTCTGGAGTCTAAGGGGCTATGCACACGGGCAACTTTTGCGGCAACTGACAACTCGCAACTAGCTGTTTGCATATAAAACAATCGCGGCAACTGTTGCTGCAACTGGCAACTGTAGCTGCAAAACCATTAAAAAGTTGATACTTTCGGCAACTAAGTTGTTCCGTGTGCATAGCCCCTAATAGCGCCACATAGCAATGCTGGAAAAGCAATTGATTTTTGTGATTTTCTAGCAGAATCTTTAGCAATTCCGCTAAATTTCTGTTATTTGGTCACACACTTTACGCCATTCGTGAACATTTTCATTCAGCCATTGACCAGGTCGTAAATCTTACGGTTCGTTTTCTCCTCACAGCAACACCCGTTGGTTCTATCGGTGAAGACGGAAAACCGGCCGGGCCAGTCGACCAACAACCCCTACCTCGCGTTCAGGCGGAGAACAGAGAAGATGCAGACGAGGAAGAACAGGTTTGTTTCTGCACCAGAATTGGATGAATTGTTGACTTACAGTGCTTTTTTGATGCCTTTCACATTTTCACTGGGTGGGACGATCATAAACTGCTCTCCAGCCGGATAACTAATAGTACGAGATACGCTTCAGGACGACCTTCACCCATCGACTTACCGGAGCAACCCTAGATTTTATCAAATAAAATATGTTTCTGAACATATACCAGTAGGGTTCCCGTAAAAAATATGGTCATAGCTATGATTAATTAAAATTATAAAAACATTTTTTTTAAACAATTTTGGCGACTTGCTTGCCAAATGAAAATTGTATCAAAATGAAGGCAATTTTATTGCGAATACATTGTATAGTGTTGCTTGCGAAAATCCAGTCAAGAATAACGGTAAACGGGCTTTGAAATTAAAAATTTGAAATTGAAAAATTGATTGACAGAGAAGCATTGTGCATCCGAGTACTATTTCATGCGATAGAGGAGGATTCAGTACAACATCTGCGTGCGACGAAGCCGTGCATGCTTTTAGCTTTTTGCTTTTTTTTTATCATTGACCATATTCTTTATGGCAACCCTATTGGTATATGTTCAGACTACAGAGTAAAGACTAAAGAAAGAGGTGCCCTTATTAGATATATGTATGAAAAAAAAACGTGGTCATTGTTTTTTCATTTTCATTGTTCTATCTACCGGTAAATAGTTGAACTACTCGCTTCGTTTTATGTCGATGTTAGTACTAGGCCGACCACTCAGCCGAGTTGCTTAGGGCCAGTCCCCTTAGTAATTGGTCCATGGTTCAGACACATATTTTATTTGATAAAATCCAGGGTTGATCCGGTAAGTCGATCGGTGAAGGTCGCTCTTCAGTGTATCTTAGACCATAATTGGGTTTTCAGAGATAGAGTTTTTGGAATTCTTCCGTTTGAAATTCTGCCCTGAAGATTACGGAAAAACTACTGACACCTTTCACAACCTTCAACAATTTTGTTTTATAGGAAAAACGACGAGAGCTCGTACGAGAAGATGCTGAAGCTCCGTCGCGACCTTGCGCGCGCGCTGACGCTGCTCGAGTTCGTGGCCAAGCGCGAGAGCGCCAAGCGCGAGCTGGTGCGGCTCACGGCGCTCATCGCCGAGCGGCGCTACGCGGCCGGCGACTTCGCCAACCAGCTGCTGCCGGAGCCCCCTCCCAGGTACTGCCCCCCTCACAAGCGCGAGCTGGTGCGGCTCACGGCGACTTCCCTCTGGGTTCTTCTCTGATTCCCCCTACAAATATATTTTTTTTAAAAATCCAATGATGCAGTTTTAGTTTTCATCAACATCGGCCCCGAGACTCCTTTGAGTACTTTTCGCTATTCCTCATAGTTTCGGATTTGGCCATCCACGCACACTTGAAAAACTATAGCGATGTGAATCTTGATATCGTGATTCAGGATTTCCATGTTGTACTGGAGTGTGAACTCAGTGCCATCTGTTGGTAGCATCGTGAATGTATATGTGTTGCTTGTTTGCCAGTTGCCAACTGTTATAAAAAATAATTGTCAGGATTTTTCAGGCATAAGACGACCTAAGCGACATAAGCGACTGTAGCCTAGGGGTGAACAGGTTGGGCTAGCAATCAGAAGGTCCCAGGTTCGATCCCCGGTAGGGCATGCACCAATGGATGAATTTTCATCTATGTGCATATTTTACAGTTCGCTGACGATGAGGGAAAACATCGTGAGGAAACCTACTTATCCCTCGGGATTAGGTAATGGTCAGTTCCTGTATACACGGCGACAAGGTTCACCACCTGTCACGTTGGGTTCTGACTATCTGGTGAAACGTGGGCTTTGAGTTGGTTAATACCTCCACAATGTGGTGGTGTATGGCCACTCAAGTCTCTGACTACCCCCGAATGGGGATAAAAAAAGTCGTGACGTTATATTTATATTTTTATTTAAGACGACCTGTAACAACACGCAAAAGATATTTTTCAAAGTTATTGTATTTGACATTGTTTTATAACTTGTCCTTAGGCCTGCGTACACGGTCCCGCTCGCATCGAGCAACTTCCGACGCGAGGTGTACCTCCCCCACTACCCGCCGCGGCCGCCGCCCACGCCCGTGGATCAGCCTAGACAGGTCAGTGTCCATCATACGTATATTAACTCTACACATTACACAAGTAACGATTTGCGCAAGTTTAGTCACCACATAAGCACCCTTGCGCAAGTATAGTCATAGCAGAAGTAGACTTACGCAAGCTTAGTTACTATACAGAAACACGTTGCGCAAGTCTAGTAACTGAGTGTACTTGCGCAATTATAGCGACGAAAGAAATGGACTTATGCAGGTGTACTACATATGAACACTTGCGCAAATCTAGCCACTACAGAAGTAGACTTGTACAAGTCTGGCCAGCATACACTTAACAGTTAGAAGTCTACTAACGCAAGTCTGATCACTATACAAAACTAGACTTGTACAAGTCTGACCATCGTACACTTAAGTCCTATCACTATCAAAGTATACTTGTGCAAGTATTACCACTTAAAGGTGCACTTGCGCAAGTCTAGCCACTTTACGTAGAAACAGGCAGTAGCTCGTCTCGGCCGTTACCAATTAATTATTACAATTTGTTTTGTGGAAATATCATCTTATAACCAAACAATTGATATTTTAAAAGTTTCACTATTTTGGTCACACCTTATAATATAATGTAAGTGCGAGCGTGACAGAGCGTGACATTATGGTTGTGATTGGTTGCCTTGCAGCGTGAGAAGCGACCGTACAAGAGACGGAAACACAGGCACCCGACACCCGGTGCCGCGCTGGGCCTGCGAGGTGAGTCGCGCTCATACACACACTACCACGTGACAGCCGGTGACAAGCGGTGACAGCCGGCGACAAGCTGTGACATTCGTTAGCTGTCACAACTCGTTTTTGACTGTTATCGCTTGTCAGCTGTGACAGGATCGAGCGATGACAGCCGGCGAGAAGCGGTCTCAGCCGGTACCTAGCGGTCGGCACCAAACGGCCAAAGTTAGCTCAGGGTGGTGACATCCATTACGAGCTGTAAGCGTTTGTGAACGGTAACGAGCGGTGGCAATTCGCAGTTGGTGATAGCCCTTATAGGGTCGACATTATTAGCGACCGGTGCCCGTGACAAGCGGTGACATCCATGCGCTTGTAAAAAACTTAAGTACAGTGCCACAAACTTATAAGATGAATTTAAAATGTTTTATTGAGACAGTCTTGTATGCGCACTGGTGACGCTCTCCGCGGGTCAGATAAGTCTTGGACTGTGACGTGGTGTCTTTGCCTGCGGTTACGTGGCCTATGCTATTGTAGGTATGAGATTATTGAATGCGTGTAAAACATTCCTAATTTGTTTGGCAGATATTTAAGCAAGAAGTATTTTATGTAGGCAGATATTTACGCCATTATTACAAATAAAAAAATACAAAATAAGTGGTGCTTTCTTGCACCTATTATACGGCCATGAAAAGGACGGCAATATAATCAGTATATTCCAGTTAACATAACGGTATTATAGCGCGGAGGGTGTTCCGACTGGGTCTTAGATACTGTCGGTACTAATAGTAGCAATGTATTGCGATGTGTGCAGAACCCCCCGCGTATACTTCTTCCGAGGAGGAGAGCGGGAGGGCGGAGGCCGCGACGCCTCCCGACGATGGGCCCTTCGCATTCCGACGCAAGCCCGGCTGTTACTATGAAATGGTGAGTCCACAACACACACATCTTTACAGGAAAACATATTCAACACTGACACTTCATTTCACACATTAGTATTTGGAGGGTTGTAAATCGGTAAATCGTCTGAAATCTCAGATATCTTTTACTATACCTAACTCTGAGTAAAGTCTGATGTAATGAAGCTGCATATGTGTGTCAGCACCTATAATCTTGATTGGTCCAAAAATTCGTCATTCCCTATACCCCGCCAACTTTTGACGATTGCATATTCATACAGTAGTGGGCATAATTGGCGTTTTGTCTTTTTTGTGAAATCTCTTAATAGGGAATGTGCACGATTTTAGATTTTTAGGTCACCGTATTAAATGAAAAATACTGAAATTAATAATCTATTATTAAATCCCTGGTGAAAATACTAATATTATTACGTGTTAATGTAGTTATGTTTGTGCAGCCCACAACTACTCTGTATGGCGACCCTGTGGATCCGGACTCACCCTCAAAAGACGGCCTATTCGCACACGAGATGGATGAGAGGCATAGGTAAGTCATGTTTAACCAGATTCCCTTAGCAAGTTGGTCGTTTGTATGAGGTAGGGACGATTGCAAGGCGCAGCGGTTCGAGCGTAGGCCGCTCGTCCCACTGCAACGAGTTGTTGCGGGTTCGATTCCCATCAGAAGCAAATTACGGAAACCTTGCTGCTGCTGGAGCCTGGTCCGGCTGACACTGGAATCGCCCCCAATTTATTGTACGATATCCATAGTGTTCGTTTGGCCATATTTATGTATTTTCAGTATCAGCATATTTGCATTGATGAGTGCTGATTATCAATGCTGAAGCACGAGTCATGTAACGTAATGTATGCGATGACGAGTCCACAACGACCGGTCCTATGTTGCTTGTATGCTTGTATCCAGCAGTTTTCCGCTACCTTCACTGGGTCGTCAGGCCACCTTGTCCCTACCCACGCTGTGTCTTCCGGTACGTAGTCGCCAGAAGTGTGTAGCTAGTTGATAACATAGGTGTAATGGTTGTCGATGTGCAGGTACACGCTGACGTCGGTGTCGCACCCGGTGCCGCAGTGCGTGGGGTTCGCGCGGCGGCGCGCGTGCCGCGGCGGCCGCGTGGCGCTGGACCGCCGCGCCACGCCGCTCGACGACCTGTGGCCGACGCTGCCCTTCGCCTTCCCGCACTCCGCGGAATATAGAGCCGCCAGGCACGAGGAGGTAAACTATATTATTTGTTTTTATTATTTAAAGGGGTACTTTAATTTGAAAAAAAAAACATTAGTAATTTAAGATATCCTATTGCATGCCTATTTAGGTAAATTGTGCAGTTCCTATACTTTTTAAGAACACAAATTATTGTATTATCAAAATTACTGATACGAAGAAATTTGTATTTGTTTCCATCTCTTTAAACGTTTCCTAACTAATTCGCGGCTCCACTGAATTACTGAAAACTTATGCTATATCGAATGTTGCAACATTGTTGAATCTGCCCTATTTAAATGCCGCAATTTTATTATTATTAATAGACACGAATGATGCTAAATTGCTCGTAGCTAGCTCTTAACGACTTACATTATTAACCATGTTGGTTCGACCCTGTTATTTTAATTTTCCCCATCGCACAAGTATAACACTACAGTGACTGCACTTGCTCAAGCCATCATGTATGTCTTGACCAAACTTGCGCAAGTCTACATTCGTGAACTGTGACTGGACTTGCTCAGGCAAATATTTCTGTACAGTGATAAGATATGCGCTAGCCAACATTTCGGTTTTGACCAAATTTGCGCTAGTCTACATTTATGTATAGTGACTGTACTTGCACAGGCCAATATTTCTGTAAAGTGACTGAACTTGCACATGTCACTTAAACTTTATAACACATCTTCCACTCTTATCCACAGATGGAGCTCGAAACTAAAGCGCACAGAACACCTAAAGAGATGAGCCGAGACTACCACACCGGCGGCAAATACCCGTGGCGGCACGCCTTCCGCCGACATCTCGCCCGCCAACCGCAGCTCTGGCTGCAGGGAGACCCCGCCCACGCCCACGCCCACGCCCCGCCCGCCCTCAAGGCCGAGCCGCCCGACCCCGCCCTACCAGACCTGCTCCAGCACAGTGTTAACAGTGCGAACAGTGTTAAAAGTGATATTAGTGTAAACGCTAGGACTATAGACGCGACAGTGCGGGGGAACCTCGCGCGGGTGGTCAGGAAGAGGGCGTGGAGCGGCTGCTCGGACTCGTGCGACTCGGACGAGAGTCTGCAGCCGGTCGAGCAGGAGTTCGAGAGGTTCATCACCGAGGTTAATAAGAAATGGTGAGGGAGTACTTATTTATAACTAACTAGCTGACGCGACTTCGTCTGCGTAGAATTTGTACTTAGAGTAGGCTTTTTTATATCCTCTCCTATACAAACTTTCATCCCCTATTTCAGCCTTTTGTTGCCTATACTTACATTTCGACGGGCCCGTTGGCGTGGTTTGCGTGATGGCGCCTTTCACACTGCAGGACGTAGGTTCGATTCCTACCTGGGACATGCATTTGTGTGCATGAACATGTCTGTATGTCCAGAGTCTGGGTCTATATGTACATTAAGTATGTATTTACAAATAAAAAAGTAATATATGTAGTAATATCAGTTATCTGGTTTCCATAGTACAAGCTCTGCTTAGTTTGGGATCAGGTAGCCGTGTGTAAAAAATGTCGCAGGATATTATTATTATTTCTTTAGCGTCCGTAGTGAAGTATAACTGACTGGGTGTACTGACTGAATTAAGTAACGGCGGAAGTAACAAATAAGCACAACACTAGTGCAGGCAGCTTTCGGCGGCTTACCGGCTGTCGAAACCTGCCTGCACTAGTGTTCTGCATGTGGTGTTAAACATGCCAGATTAGTAGATCGATCGGTATTGATCCACAAGGCAAGTATATATTGCTCCAGATTTCCCTTGCAAAACTGTTACAACATATTATAGTAGCGGCATTCTACGATGGCCGGTTTGACATGTGGGGGGGGAAGAAAATAAACCTAATTATAACGGAATGAGACTGGCCGTTTAAAAAATTTTTCAAAAAATTAATGCGAAAATGAATTTTATTCCGTTATAATAAGGTTCATCCTATCCCCCTCCCACATGTCAAACCGGCTGACATGTTACCCATGGTTGAGATCTTTATCAATCAATATTATTGCGTTTCTAGGTTACACTTCCGACCAAAAACACCGCCGCCCTCCCCACCCCAAGTGGACGACCCACACGACGACCAGTTCCCCATCGCCATGGACACACCCATAGCGGTGGAACTACGAGCGGCCGAGCGACCGCCCTCGGACGCGCTCGACACCTTCACCAGCGCAGAGTTCACGCTCGGTCAGCTGTACCCGGACTTGAGCGGCGACGCCGACACCACGCACATGGACACGAGCGACGACCTGCTCAGTGATAACTTCACAGGTACTTATACACTAAACAGCTCAGTTCACGCTCGGACAGCTGTACCCGGACCTGAGCGGCGACGCCGACACCACGCACATGGACACGAGCGACGACCTGCTCAGTGATAACTTCACAGGTACTTATACACTAAACAGCTCAGTTCACGCTCGGACAGCTGTACCCGGACCTGAGCGGCGACGCCGACACCACGCACATGGACACGAGCGACGACCTGCTCAGTGATAACTTCACAGGTACTTATACACTAAACAGCTCAGTTCACGCTCGGACAGCTGTACCCGGACCTGAGCGGCGACGCCGACACCACGCACATGGACACGAGCGACGACCTGCTCAGTGATAACTTCACAGGTACTTATACACTAAACAGCTCAGTTCACGCTCGGACAGCTGTACCCGGACCTGAGCGGCGACGCCGACACCACGCACATGGACACGAGCGACGACCTGCTCAGTGATAACTTCACAGGTACTTATACACTAAACAGCTCAGTTCACGCTCGGACAGCTGTACCCGGACCTGAGCGGCGACGCCGACACCACGCACATGGACACGAGCGACGACCTGCTCAGTGATAACTTCACAGGTACTTATACACTAAACAGCTCAGTTCACGCTCGGACAGCTGTACCCGGACCTGAGCGGCGACGCCGACACCACGCACATGGACACGAGCGACGACCTGCTCAGTGATAACTTCACAGGTACTTATACACTAAACAGCTCAGTTCACGCTCGGACAGCTGTACCCGGACCTGAGCGGCGACGCCGACACCACGCACATGGACACGAGCGACGACCTGCTCAGTGATAACTTCACAGGTACTTATACACTAAACAGCTCAGTTCACGCTCGGACAGCTGTACCCGGACCTGAGCGGCGACGCCGACACCACGCACATGGACACGAGCGACGACCTGCTCAGTGATAACTTCACAGGTACTTATACACTAAACAGCTCAGTTCACGCTCGGACAGCTGTACCCGGACCTGAGCGGCGACGCCGACACCACGCACATGGACACGAGCGACGACCTGCTCAGTGATAACTTCACAGGTACTTATACACTAAACAGCTCAGTTCACGCTCGGACAGCTGTACCCGGACCTGAGCGGCGACGCCGACACCACGCACATGGACACGAGCGACGACCTGCTCAGTGATAACTTCACAGGTACTTATACACTAAACAGCTCAGTTCACGCTCGGACAGCTGTACCCGGACCTGAGCGGCGACGCCGACGCCACGCACATGGACACGAGCGACGACCTGCTCAGTGACAACTTCACAGGTACACACCCAGCAGCTCAGTTCACGCTCGGACAGATGTAGCCGGACTTGAGCGGCGACGCCGACACCAGTGCATTGTATCGAATAGACAGTATCGATACTGTACTCATGAGTAGCATCGATACTTCAAAGTATCGATACTTTTCTTAGGGCATAAAGAATGAATAGTAGAACAACGACGAACAAGCGAAATGAGTAGGTGAACCAATGATTTCGAACGTAATCTAATGCTTTAGAAGGTTCGACATGATTGAACTAGATGGCATTGCCTTAAACAGCTAAGTTTTAAGTAGGTAAATTCTAATATTTATTTCAAAATGGACTCATTGAGTAAAAGTATCGAGTACAAAAGTATGGGTATCGAAATAAAAAGTACTCGATACCACAAAGTATCGATACTTTATGACTGTAAGGTTGATAATATAATTGTAACTTGTTCCACAGGTCTGACGGAAGCGCAAATGGAGAGCATCCTCTCGGAGACGGACCTGAAGACGCTCGCGGACGAGCGCAAGTCCGCGATCACGGACGCGATACTCGACGAGCTCGTGAACAACGTCGACGCGAAGGAGTCTTTTTTATCGCATGGCCAGAGCTCGGGGGGGCGTGCCGACTCTGGCCCGAACAAGAAAAAGGTGAGAAATGTTAATATAACGCTATAGAAATAATGCATCAAGTAAATGAGTGCAGAATTTTATTGGTGGCAGAGCGAAGCTTGACTCCGAATGTGTTTCGGATTGATAGTCGTGATTTGACGTTTCTACTTTCGTGGACCCTACTCCGAAAGAATCCGGAATCAGGGGCATAGTTACCAGCGTATCAGCCGCATCAATGATACGGGCCCCCGGGTTACAGGGGCCCCGGACATATACAGGGTGTAATTGACAGCCCTCCACATACTGATGGGATGACTTCTGTATATCATGCTAAGATGATCGGTACATGAAATTGGTTCAGGAACTTTATGGTACCCCAATAAACTCGGTTTGTTTTATTAGCGTATACGCAATGTATCGTTGCTGTGGCAAAACGCACGTAGTGAACGGCCGCCCTCCCCGCTACAGGGTCAATGCTTGCCGTCGAACGCGCTCGCACCACGTGATTCACGCGTCGTTCTTAAGAGGAATTCAATCCATTGCTGGTTTTTTAATTTTAGCTGTTTTATTTACAAAAATGTAATGCTGCGTACAAATAATGTAATTATACATTGAAATAAAGGAATTGTAACTGAAAAAAACGATAAAAAATTGACAATTTTCCGGAGAAAATTTCAAGTGCAATATGATTCAAAATAAGGTGCTGAATTCATCCTGTCAGTATGTGGAGGGCTGTCACTTACACCCTGTATGAAAGTGATTTACCCCTGATTTGGGTCCCCCAACAAATTTTGATACAGGGCCCGTCTAAGGCAAGCCACTGTCCGGAACACTTCTAAAACACTTTCGGATTAGGAAAACGTACGATCCGTCAGCCGAAGTTGTTCTGTCAGTCGTTTTGTATTTCAGAGTAGGCACCCAGACCCGGACAGGCCGCTCAATGTACGCAAGCAACGGAAAATATTCCGGCTGACTTCAGCGAAGTTTTCCATTATCAATACCGAGCGGCTGGCTTCTGCGGCTATTCACGATTTTATTTGTTATTCAATATGTTGATTCAACTTGAGTTGATTTCACAGATTGCGCGGTGAGGGGGCAAATTGACGCGCCAATTTACCTTCAGTACAGTCAGTGTCGACTTCAACAAATTGAATCGACGGATTGAATACGAAATTAATAATAATAATAATATCCTGGGACATTCTTTAAACACGGCTACCTGATCCCAAACTAAGCAGAGCTTGTACTATGGAAACCAGATAACTGATATTACTACATATACTACTTTTTGATTTGTAAATACATACTTAATATACATATACACCCAGACTCGGGACATACAGACATGTTCATGCACACAAATGCATGTCCCGGGTAGGAATCGAACCTACGACCTGCAGCGTGAAAGGCGCCTCCGCGCCAACCACGCTAACGGGCCCGTCAATTGCATCGTGAGTGCCTATAAGCGTGCCCTATTTTGTGCGGTTCAATATAAACCTATTTATTGTTGGCAGGCGGAAGCGTTCGGTTCGAGCGTAGTGACCGTAACAAGCGCGGACAGCGAGCCGATATACCTGGAGTCAGCCCGCCCACCGCCGCCGCCCGCCCGCCCCGCGCCGCCCGCGCCCGCCCAGCCCGTGCCCACGGCTAACATCATAGTGGAGGAGGTCAACGAGGTGCCGCATATCAAGGTCGAGAGGAAGAGGAAGGATGATACTATTGAGGAGGTATGTTGTTATTCGAATGTTTACTATTTTTTACTGCTTGTCCGTAATTTGACTCTGGCGGGAACCGAACCTACAACCGGCCGCAAAGTCAAGCGGCCTATGCTCGAATTATTGCGGTCAAGTTTTCTCCGTCATTTATTCGTGGTTATATATATATATTTTTTGTAAATGTAAGCATGAATTATCATGGGCCTGCAATACATCCCTCGTTTTACCTAACATTTATACAGAATGAATTTTTCAAGTGTGCGTATGCCATCCATCCAGTTTACCTATGTCATTACTTCCCAGAATTCGTTTGTTATTAGCAAAACTATCGAATGATGTAATAATACAGTGTTTTTTTTTTCAAAATCAACTTGTTCGATTCCTGGCTACAAGATTGATTTTTCAAAAATCCAATGATGCAGTTTTAGTTTTCATCAAAATCGGCCCCGAGACTCCTTTGAGTACTTTTCGCTATTCCTCATAGTTTTGGATTTGGCCATCCACGCATACTTGAAAAATTCATCCTGTATAAATGTTAGGTAAAACGAGGGATGTATTGCAGGCCCATGATAATTCATGCTTACATTTACTAAAAAAAATATAAATAAAACCACGAATAAATGACGGAGAAAACATGACCGCAATAATTCGAGCATAGGCCAGTTGACTTAGTGCATCGGATGGTTGTGGGTTCGGTTCCCGCCAGAGCCAAATTATGGAAACAGCCTTTTCGTAATTTACCCTGGTCTGGGTGTCACTGGGATCGCCCCCAGTCCATTGTATAGTACCCATAGTGCAAGCGTTGCCTAGTTTGGGACCATACCATACTGTTGGTGTTTAGGGGCCATCCATAAATTACGTCACACGTAAAGGGGGGAGGGGGTCGACGAAATGTGACATTGTGTGACAAGGGGAGGGGAGGGAAGTCCTAAGTTTTGTGACGTTACATTTAAATCATGAAAATCATGAAATTCGTGTGACGTAATTTATGGATGGCCCCTTAAGTCTGGCGATATTTATTTTATTTACTTTACAAAAAAAATACTAAATGTCTGACTAATCTGTGGCAATTTTTTTATTTTTTTTTATTAATTCATACCTACTTGTCGACAACAGGTGCAACTACCCCACGGCGTCCAGCTAAAGACGGTTCACACGAAACACTCACCCTTGAAGAAGCACATCATAACGTCGTCGGGGCACCGGCGCGCGAGCGACACGGTGGTGTCGGTCGCGTCGGTCGTGTCGGTCGTGTCGGGCGGGTCGGCCGGGTCGTCCGTGTCGGTCGTGTCGGACGCCGCGCCGTCCGCCGTGCAGCCGCAGCTCGTCACTGTCGCCGTGTCCGATAGCTTGAAGGTATTAAAATCTAATTTATTTTTAACTAGCTTCCGCCCGCGACTTCGTCCGCGTTAACTTTGGAATTCCACAGAAACCTGAGATTTTTCCGGGATTAAAACTAGCCTATGTTTTGCTCCAAGGTCCTGTCTCCAGTCCTGAATATTCAGTTCGGAATAATCAGTTCCTGTATACACGGCGACAAGGTTCACCACCTGTCACGTTGGGTTCTGACTATCTGGTGAAACGTGGGCTTTGAGTTGACTTAATACCTCCACAATGTGGTGCTGTATAGCCATTCAAGCCTCTGACTAATGGGGATAAAAGTCGTGACGTTACATTTCATTTTATGTTGTTTGTGTGTTCAGATGCGTCTTCAGAACCATCTCGCGTCGTCGCAGGCGGGTTGCGGCGTGCTGCTGCAGAACGGGCCCTTCCCGCAGTCGGTGGCCGTGCTGCCCGCGCCGCCGCCCTCGTCCAGGGACCACGCCGGTCAGTACTATACACTACACTGACTTCTTCTTATCGTATGGTTCCCTGGTACCTGGTGTCAGAGTTGTTCAAGCCGCTCGCCTCTGACAAGGCTTAACGACTGATGACAACAACCGGGACCGACTTTTTACGTGCACGAGCACGGAGACGCTCAGTTCAAATGCCACTAAATGGTCACCCATCTCTGACTGACCTTGCCAAGCGTTCCTTAACCTCCGATCGTTTACCGATCAGTGATGGCAGACCGTGCTGCCCGCGCCGCCGCCCTCGCCCAGGGACCACGCCAGTCAGTACTTTACACTACATTACTACTACCACCAAGCCAACTAGACACTCGGGTATAAATATCAAATGATAAGTCAATGATTCCGCGGTCCGCCCACCACGTAGTGGGAGCTACTGCCACAGGAGTGCCCAGGCATTGGCCCAGGCTCACTACGTTGTGGAAGGACGAGTGTCTAGTTGGCTTGGTGGTATAGTACCTTCTTCTTATCGTATGGTTCCCTGGTACTTGGTGTCAGAGTTGTTCAAGCCGCTCGCCTCTGACAAGGCTTAACGACTGCCTAGATGACAACAACCGGGACTTTTTGAAGCACGGAGACGCTCAGTTCAAATGCCACTAAATGGTCACCCATCTCTGTCTGACCTTGCCAAGCGTTGCTTAACCTCCGATCGTTTACTAATCAGTGATTGCTGCTGGCTATGAGCGCCTCCACTTTAAGGCAATCAACGCAGAAAGTCAATGATTCCGCGGTCCTTCCACCACGTAGTGGGAGCTACTGCCACAGGAGTGCCCGGGCATTGGCCCAGGCTCACTACGTTGTGGACGGACCGCGGAATCAGTGGCTTATTATCATTTTTTTATTTATACCAGAGTGTCTTGTTGGCTTGGTGGTATAGTACCTTCTTCTTATCGTATGGTTCCCTGGTACCTGGTGTCAGGGTTGTTCAAGCCGCTCACCTCTGACAAGGCTTAACGACTGCCTAGATGACAACAACCGGGACCGACTTTCTACGTGCCCTCCGAAGCACAGAGACGCTCAGTTCAAATGCCACTAAATGGTCACCCATCTCTGACTGACCTTTCCAAGATCCAGGGTTCAAACTGCACCTTTGCATATGTGCGAATCATATCTTTAATATGATTATTACATGTTTATGGTGAAGGAAAATTACTAAAGACATGTAAACTCCACCAACCAGCACTGGGCCTGCGTTATTATGGCCTGAATCCCCCTCGCATTGAGGGGAGACCCGTGCCCAACCATCTAGCCAAGTGGCTTCGCCTTCGAGCATTTCTACAAATCGCCACGCTTCATGTATGGAAATGACATAATGACATAAGTCACGTGATTCACTTATTGTCTTGTAACGTCATTTCCGTTCATTTAAGCGTAGCGATTTGTAGAAACGCTCGTAGACGAAACCACGTGGCTAGGGGGGCTGGATTGGGATGTTCAAAGGGCTAGAATTCATATTCAGTTATTGTTCCTACAGGTGTAGCGACAGTGGCGAGCGTGGCGGGGGTGTCAATGACCGCGTCTCCCCCCGCGGGCTCCGCCGCCCCCCCTCCCCCCGCGCGGCGCGTGTCGGCGCCCGTGGTGCAGCTGGGCGGCTCCACACTCGCGCACAAGCACCTACAACTCCACCCGCACCTCCACCAACACCACCCCCACCATCAACCCCTAGTGGTTGCCCAATCACACACTATACACCACGTCGCGCCGAACAAACTCAAAGTACTCCACGCGCACCCCTTAACGCAAACCCAACGGACTCAACTCCTAGCTCAAAACAGAACTATAGCCGGTCTACCAGCTGTTGTGTCATTGGCCACTCTTGGTGAAGCGAAAACACCGAATACGGCCCTCCTGAAAGCGGCCCCTGGTTCCGTAGCGCAGCTATTCGAAATCAAGAGCGGACAGCTCGGCAAGGGGCCGCATCTAGTCAACGTGGTCAGACAACCCGCCCCCGGCAAGACAACCGTCGCCCGGCTAGATTTGAACGACAAGAAGCGACAAGTCGTTGCCACTTTTGATGGGACCACGCTAAAAGGGAATATTGCCGGTACAACTAGACCTCACAGAGTTAATTTAAGTCTGGACGGCCGTCAGATAGTGCGAGCTACTCTACCAGCTGTCAGAGCACCTCAGCTAAGACACCAGATTCAATTAAAAAACAGAACTCTACAAGTAACGCCGTCTATACCGAGAAGCGCAACGGAACCGTCGACGTCGATAACGATAGCGGCGCCGACGAAAACGGCGTCCATACCGAGCTCGGTGGTAGCGAATCTCCTGCAGAAGAATGTGCAGTTGCCGAAGGGGGGGCAGAAGATCGCGATTTCCGGGGGTGGGGGGAGTTTGGCGGCGAATATGCAAGCTATCGCGTTCACTACCACGGCGCAGTTAAAGGCGAGGCAGGCGAGGCTCATCGCTCAGCCCCGGCCGACGCCTGTTGCGTGAGTATTAAATTTATTACTAGAACTAGCTTCTCACCGCGGTATCACCCGCGTAGCAATTTATAGCCTATGTCACTCGGAAATAATGTAGCTTTCTACTGGTGAAAGAATTTTCACAATCGGTTCAGTAGTTCAAAAGGTTTCTTCGTACAAACAAGCTCGCAAACTTTACCTCTTTATAATATTATTAGTTACTATATATTTAGTTAAAATATATAATAATGTAGCCTAACTTTCCACTCCTGTGCACGGGCCTCCCCTCAATGCGAGGGGGATTCAGGTCATAATCCACCGCGCTGGCCCAATTTTCAATTGGCCATTTTGTAATTGTCACATGTCTTTCGAAGATTTTTTAGATTTTAAGACATGCAGGTTTCCTCACGATGTTTTCCTTCACCGTAAGCAAGTGATAATCATATTAAAGTTATGATTCGCACATAGATTTCCGAGAGAGGTGCGGGCCGGAGTTTGCGTGCTTAAGGCCCGCCACATACATACGGAATTCCGTAACGGAATTACGTTCAGAAATATCGAATCGGGGTTTCCGAACGCGATACGTCCATACATTTGGTTGGTTTACTGCGTTCGAAATCCCCGATTCGATATTTCAAAACGGGATTCCGTAACGGATTTACGTATGTATGTGGCGGGCCTAACACGCGTCTTGACTGCTCACTCGGTTTGCAGATGTGGTGATATTTATTTATTTATTCTGTTTCCAGTGAAATCGTGGATGCCACGACAGTGGGGAGTCCGTCAGCGGGTCGTTTGCAGCCGGACGCGGGGCGGGGGGCGGGGGGGCTCGCGGCCGCGGGGGAGGGGGAGGAGGGCGGGGCCAACGGTGCCGTGCGCCGCCGCGCCACTGACACGCTGCCCATGGAGGTCACGTGACAAACGACCACGCCCACACCCGCCCCCAACACCACGCCCCACACACCCGACAATGGCCAGCTCGGCCGCGTCGGCCACGTTGGCGATGTTGGCGAGATCGGCGACGTCGCCACGATACTCAAGATACGCGATATACTCGCTGGTGATCACGGATGGAGCTTTGGCAATTTTGATGACGCCGGTCGTGTCGCCAAACGCGTCGGAAATGGTGTCACGGAAGCTGGCAACGATGGGAGACGTGAAAAACGCAGTTTTGATGACTTTGGCGACGCCGGTCGCGTCATCAAACACGTCGAGAAACGCGCTACGGTAGCCGGCAACGGTCTAAGATATGAGAAACGCAAAATTGACGACTTTGACGACGCCGGTCGGGTCGCCAAACATGTCAAAAGAGGCGATTCAGTCGTCGGCGATGTAGGACACGAAGTTGGCGATGGCGCCACAAGGATTGCTGAAACTGCCACGGAAAACCTTCACCGTGGGATTGGTACAGGCGACATTGAACGTGTAACCCCGAACCCCGCCAACAAAGTCACGAAAATCAACGGTAAAGTAGTGATTGGCGTCGGAATGGACTCCCCACTCGATATAAAATGCACGCCACAACGCAGTGATGTTGGCAATGCCACAAATAATGACGCTTCCGCCAATGAAAGCACGAACGTCATAGACAACGTCGCGCCCACCGATATGCAGGGGAATATTCTGGTCGTGTCGGATACGACCGATCGGGACGCGGTCGTGGACGACACTACCGTTCTACCAATATTAGTTTTTTAGCCAATGTATTAATTGCAATCGCGCAGTAGTGTTTCACGCGTTTAACTTTTCGTTTTAAGTGTCGGTTGGATACTTTTTGAACGTGCGATTCGGTCGTGTTTATCGTACCAATAGTGCGCGATAAATGTGCGACTTAACTGCTCATCTGTGGCGTAATGTCGTAGGTGCTTTAGTAATTGCAACTAGTTTTATGTGGTCGCAAAATCGCGCGAATTTGTTACAAAAAGTATTTAGGCCGACCCCTCTTCTCAAAGCCCCAGGCAATGTGTACATAAATATTTGTATTTAAAAATGATTTTTTTGTAGTAAAAAAACGAATGTGTGATATTAAAATAATGTTCCAACATTTTTAATTTTTAGTTTTAATTTTATTTTTTTCTCTATAGCCGCCATTTTGTGTGATGGCGGGGCGCGCGAAACACTGCGTCGCTTCACGGCTTGTTTTCGCTTATGTAAGGACATGGGGACTTGAATTTGTTATACAAGGAATTATTTTAAGCGCTTATCTTTATAATTATGATATTTATACTTTTATTTACGTATAAATAGCTATATTTCTTACTCATAAATTTAAATTCGTGTATGAGAGCCAAAAGTATGGACTCCTTATTCTAATTTAAAAAAAAACAACCCTAAATATTTTGACTTCATTATTACAATTTCTAATGCGGTTTATACACTCGAGCCAAGAATTCTCGGTAAGATTTCTAGTGAGAATTTCGAGAATTGTTTCTCTCACAGTTGCGAGAATAACAGAGCGTTCACTATCGTTCTCGACACAAGATCTGTGGTTCTCGACCTCTCGTATGTTCTCGATGAGAGTATATTCTCGATGTATGTTCTCGATGAGAGTATAATTTCGAGAACTGTTTCTCTCACAGTCGCGTGAATAACAGAGCGTTCACTATCGTTCTCGACACAATATCTGTGGTTCTCGACCACTCGTATGTTCTCGATGAGAGTATATTCTCGATGTATGTTCTCGATGAGAGTATAATTTCGAGAACTGTTTCTCTCACAGTCGCGTGAATAACAGAGCGTTCACTATCGTTCTCGACATAAGATCTGTGGTTCTCGACTTCTCGTATGTTCTCGGCGAGAGTATAAAAAAGGTTTAATAATAATAGTCTAAAATATTGAAAGGTGGGTTATGAAAATTATTAAATCACATTGTTAGTAATGCAAAGTCATTGTCAAAGTGATTTGTAATGCCAATGTAAGCCTATTTTACTGAATAAATTTGGGGGTTAATCTATAGAACCTCTTGGTCACTTAAAATACGTTACATTATTATTGTTAAACTTTTTATAAATCAGCCTTACAATTATATTTATTTTAAATAAATAAAATTAACGTTATTCAAAAGTTACTTTAAAAATAATTAAATATAGTTGCTTAACGATTTGGTATAATAATTATTATTTAAATAGGAATTCTAATTTTAATCGAATTTCAAGTCCCTATAAGTATAATTTGCGACGAAGGGCCTGTTTAGAATCATCAAGTAACTTCTAATTACCAGATAAATACGTTTTGACAGTTTTTCCGTGGAATATCTATTAAAACGCCATATTTATTTGGTGGATAAAAGTTATCTGACTATTCAAAAGGGCGTCTACTCAGAAATACGAAGCGAAATGCTCCGAAAGTGTCTCAGATCCGAAGTTCGGATTCGATAGTCGTGATTTGACGTTTCTTCTTTCGTGGACCCTACTCCGAAAGAATCCGGAACACTTCCGAACCGCTTTCGGAGTAGGAAAACGTACGATTCGTCAGCCGAAACGTTTCGTTTCGTATTTCATAGTAGGCGCCCAGACCCTAAGCATTTAAAATGGTTAGATTACATGCTTCTAAAGTTATTAAGTGGCTGTGAAATAGTTAATACCCCGAGAACAGTGGCGTTGTGCCAGTCTTGTACTGAACTAATTCACGACGAACCGCTTGCTATGCAGAAACTCGACGAAAGTGAAGGACTACGGAACTCTAAAAAATTCGCATTCGAATGAGAACCCTTCTTGAAGTCGTCTCAAAGACCTTAAGAACTATGGAACCCTAAAAATATACGATTTGAATGAGAACCTCCTTTCTTGAAGTCTGTCAAAAGTATCCATCCTATCCAGCTTCATATCCAGTAAACACCATAGGGCGAACGTTTACAGATAACCACATTAAGAATACGGGGCTTAAAGCTGCCCCCATTGTTATAAGGGGCCATCCATTAATGACATGATTTTTAGACCCCCGCCCCCCTTGTCACAGCTGGTCACATTTACGAGACCCCCTCTCCCTGTGTGACGTCACATATTTTTTATAATTTTCAGAAATTTTCAAAAATTTTCGTTAGAAATTCAAATTTCGATTTTAATACTTAGATATATTAGATTTTTAAATGTGACGTCAAAAAACTTAGGACCCCTCCCACCCCCTTGTCACACAATGTCACATTTCGACCCCCTCCCCCTTTACGTGTGACGTAATTAATGGATGGCCCCTAATTACAGTAAGTCTTGTTACCTGGTGTTATGACTTTATTTACAGTACTCTTAGCCTTAAATCAAGTACAATCCCACTTATATAATAAATGTAAAAGTTTAGATGGATGGATGGATGTTTGTTACTCAATCACGCCAAAACGGCTGAACGGATCTGGATGAAATTTGGCACAGAGATTATAGACTAGAATAGCACAAAGGCTGCTTTTTATAAAATATGCGCGTTCGAAGTCGCGTGCAAAAGCTAGTATGGATTATTTTCCTTTTTTTAATATCAAAATAATTTTGATCAATAAAAAGGAAAAATATTCCGGATTGTAATTGATTTAAGGTTCATAGTACTGTAAAAAAGTCATAAAACCAGTTACTCGACTTACTGTAATTATATTAATGGGGGCTTAAAGGGCCTCGTAAAAATTATGCAAAAGGAATTCATCCTTCTGGTTATCTAGCAGTATCCATAGCAATTCCGCAAAATTTCCGATATATTGGGGTAGCGATTCAGTTTAGGTCTTCAACTAAATGGCAATAGATGCGATGGTAAGTGTGTGAAGTTATTCTATGACAGGACTCGAGTTATACCGGCCATTATTCACATTATTATGAAATGGGTGCGTTCAAAAGAGCCGAGCGGCGCGCTCGAGTAATCATTTGATGACAAGTCTAAGTCGTCAGATGTGAAAACTGATGGACTTCGTAGGAGGGAGAGGGACGACACAAAGTGCGTGCCCTATACAGGGTGTCTCAAAAGTACGAAATAATACTTAGGGGGTTTGGATTCGTATCGAGCATAAAATTGGATGATATACAATTTTAATTGGTTTTTGTCTTCAAATATTTCTCCCGCCAATTTGATTAGTGGTTTCTACTCTTGAATGCTGTTTACACTGGTTCCTACACCATTTGATGTGTTTAAAGGCCGCAACACTGAAGTTGTCACAAATATTCGAAGGCCTGTAACTCGGAAACTATTGTAGTTATGTATAGACGGTCTGCACTAGGCATCTACATATCAGCTACCGTATATGTAGTTTATTTTTTCGTACCTTTGAGACACTCTGTATATTTAAGAAAAGTAAACGTACTGTACTGAAAAGTGCATAAGTGTGTTTCTGAGTTGGGCAACATTTAATTGCAATTAATTAATTGCAAATTGCATGTGGTGGCACAATTAATTGTGATTTGTTCGCGATTGTCAAACAAATCACAATTAATTGCTAATTGTGACACCGCCGGCAATTTGCAATTAATTAATTGCAATTTAATTTTGCCCAACTCTGGTGTGTTTCTAGGGATTGGAGACGTGGAACCACTGCACTCTGCGTTTTTAAGCTCATTACAAGACTGGCAAGCCACAAGTTTTCTTAGCAAAAAACATTTAGTTTATTTCATTATAAATAAAATTAAATAAAAAAATCGCGAGCGTAAAGTTCTTCGACTGTATTTAAATGTGTATCGGCAAAAATATAAATATATAAACGTCTCCTGTATTATAACCGCGTACATGTGTATTATATAGGTTTTATGTGTATAAAAATAATTGAAAAAAAAAAATGTTTATATTTCCTCATTTTATTTTTTTTACACTGGCAGGACCAGGTGAATTGAATTCTGAAATAATATTCTTGTGGTCGCTTAATAATTACAAAATGTTTCTTTAACTGTCCTATGTATGCTTGGCCGAATCAACGAAAGGCACGAGCGGATCAGAGATAAATACAGACGATGAATTGTTTTTATGAAATAACTAGCTGTGCCCGCGACTATGTACGCGTAAATTTTAGAAAAATATTACTCGCGTTAATCCCGCGTGGAATTTCCCGCGGGTTTTTTATGTTTCCCGTGGAACAATAATTGTTTTTCCAAAATGAAAGTAGCCTAAGTCACTCCTTGTATCATCAGCTATCTGCCAATGAAAATCCAGTCACAATAAGTCCAGTTGTTACGGAGATTACCCGGAAACAACATATAGACCGACAGACATACAAGACATTTTTTTTTAAATATGAATGAATTATTTAATTGCATTCAAATATTTTGTAATTATTCAGTGGCCATTACATACGTTAGGTCTAATTTTTCCCTGTAACAAAAAAAAACAAAACACTAAAATATAATTGCATAAATCGGATATGATGTAACTATATGCAATCGATAGGACTCTACGAATATAATAGCAACACTGTTTACATTATTGTATATTTAAATATGGTAACATTATAAGATTTTGGCGGCAGTGTTGCTACAAACATCGGTTATTTAAACATTATAATGGACGCGGCTTCACAGCTTTCTTTAGAAGGCATAGTAATTAAAATGTATGGGATTACATGTCTTTAGAAATATTTGTATGTAATACATGTTTGTACAATTCAGACTTTGCTTGCATTACTCATAAAAAACTTTGCAAATGTCTAATTAAATAGCTTTATCAATGTTCTACATTTGGGTATATGCCTCCCCTTGATACGAGGGGGATTCAGGACAACTCCCAATGCAGGCAGTATTACATACAAATATCCAATGTATGAGATATTTAAATAAATACTTGGTGTTAAAATCGTAAACTGATAAAAGGAACTACAGTTAACGTCTAAATGCTCATAAAATATACATAAAAATACATCTAGAGTTGTAATATTATTCGAATGTTTTAGAAAATTATAGTTCCGCTACACTCGTGGCAAGAATTCTCGACAAAACTTCGAGAATGGTTACATACTCAATGTGACTCTCACGTTCTCGCCGTTTCTCGCTATTTCTCGACGAGTGCGGTGACGGCTTCAAAAATATTTCATAAGAAATTTTATTTCTAAAACATTAGAAATTTTATAACAAATAAAAATATTATCTGACTTAAATTTGATGTTAATAACGTGTAAACCTATAATATATTACGCAAAAATATTATAATGTAATAATATTAGGCACGTTGAACGTTACATTTACATTCTAATTCTGTCACTGTGTCCAAGAAATGTGACAAGAAAAAATGCCATGTCGCTTCTGTTCTCGCAAGAAGTTTAGAATGTATACTTATTATTCTGAGAGCAAACAATTTTTAGCTCGCCAGATGTCTCTTGATTCGACTGGCCTGTCATTATCTGTCACTTTACTGCTGTCAATGTAACTACAATGTCCAAGCTAAAGTGGCGCCACATGTGACATATTTTGACCCTCATTAAATTACCTATATTAGTACCTAATGTTTAGGTATATTTTTCACAGTCTCTTGAACGGTAAATCTTCTTCCAACTCCTCCTATCCTTTCTTTTGATTAAATTCGTGCGGGTTCCAAAACAACTTAGCTTTTCCCCGGGACTCGTCGAGGGTCAAACCTTGGCGTCATCGTTGGACACGGTCGATCCTGGCTTACGGGAGTAACAGTAGTGGGAGTGTGTGGCGGGCCTAGTCCCACACAAGTTACAATAAATATAGATTGCTATACTAGCTTTTTCATTTAAATAATTGTGTATTTTTCAATGTAGCGGATACTTGTGGTTAGGCTTTCTTTTGTCACGTTTCTCAGGCACCGGATTAAAAAAAAACTTGTTGAAAATGACACTGAAGTGAGATTTCAAAACAAAAAAATATAACTAAAATATAATTACTGCGTATTTTTAGATACATTTTTGTGTATTGCGTTCGCCTCATTATTAATGTTATTCGCTTGTATAATACCGTTTACACGATTGGTGAAATAAAATGCCTGCATTTTGTATTTATTTAATGATATAATATTTCTCAATGGACATTATATTTTGTAAAAAGTTATGGCAACGACGCGGAGTACGGTATGTTAAGATGCGATTTCGCGGGACGCGGCAGACGGCAAAGGCATGTCGGCATGTGCTGCGACGGTAGACGGCATTACTTTCCAGTATTCATTTGTAGTAATGCCGTCTGCCGTCGCCGTCTCACGCTAACGTCTGCCGTCTGCCGCGTCTCGCGAAATCGCACAAACGAAATGACGTCGCCATTATTTTTACAAACATTGAATGTGATATTAATTATTAAAAAATGTACAGAATGAACTAATTTTATTTCCCTAATGTGTAGGTATAAATATTATTGTGTAATGGATTCTTTTTCAAATGATTGTAAACGAAAACGCAGACACACATATGTATTATATGATATCTGTATAACATTGGTATAATAATTGTAGTGCATTAGTGAGTGTGTCCGTTAAAATTATTAGTAATAAACGTGTAGCGACACAATTTAGGTAGATAGAGAATAAAAACAACTTTTAAATATTTTTGGTTGAATTTTAAAAGCTTACACAAAATGTTATTGTGCTGTCGCGGGCAGTTAAAAAAATAATTAAATATGCGATTTACAGAGTACTGGCAGAGTTGGGAAAAAATAATTTCAAATTGCATGTGGTGTCATAATTAAAATTTAATTGTGATTAGTTGGTCAATCGCAAACAATTGTTAATTTTGGCTACACATGCAATTTGCAATTAATTAATTGCAATAAATTTTTGCCCAACTCTGAGATCTGGCATTATGAAATTGCCGGCGACAGCCAAGTAGTATCTCAGTGTCAACGTCAGTGTTAATATGTAGTTTCTTTTTCGGGATTACAATTTACAAAAATAATACTACTTTGTCCGTGAAACTCGTTAGAAATGTTTGCAGAAAAAAAGCAAAAAAAAATATAATAAAAATATTGTGTATTTTAAATGTAAACAGATCACATTGGGGTTTAATATAGCTATGCGAACATTATATCGACTCGTGTCATGTAATGTCCTGTTCCTCTCATAAAAAAACTCAGTGGGATCGTTTTTCCTATCAGCTGTATCAGTGCGCTGCTAAGAAAAACGCTCACAACAAAAAAAATGAATCGGTTTTAACTATGTCTATACATATATAATTAGTAAGTATCATATACTGTACAAAAGGCTGCAAATTTGGAAAAAAAATGTAAAAAAAAAAATTGGCCCCGATTTTTTTGGGACCGATAACATACGCTTAGTAAAAATGGTTAGGAATTTAGGATACCTCATAAGTTTCTGAATTCTAGTTTAGGCGCTCGTCGGCCGTTTGCACGCTCGCTCAGCGCATTGTATTATTTTTTCCGTAGCCTCGTTTCTAGCTAACAATGCAAGCAGTATGCAGTACCTATATCTTGTAAATATTTTATTTTTAATCGTTTAGTTATTGTGGCGTCGACTCGCGTTCGCGCTTCGCTCGGGTACAGGACAGCGGACGTTCAAACGGCCGGCGGATTAATTAATAAAATAATCGCTGTAAATTGTTTGTAAAAATAGTCATGTTCAGAATTTCAGTGTAGTTTTGTTGATTATTTTTTTTCAACCGGAAATTGCTGAATAAAGCGACAATTCTGTTTCATCTGTTTGGTTTTATTTATTCAAGTTTCTACCATATACGCACCCAAAACAAATTTAACGAGCTACCTTTTACACCAGTGACATCTATTGTCCAATAGTTTAATACCTACATATATCATTTTACTGACTGACAGGTAGTGATGGGATGTTCTCGAGAATTGGAAACTTACTGGTGAGAATTTTTTATTTTGGGTGACGTTATCCTAACTTTCATTCTTAAAAACAATTAAAACCACCATACTTGCATGTTTAATGAGGTTTATGCCAAGTTTAACATGCTTCAGAAGATACATTCTCGAAAATTCTCACGAGTAAGTTTCCGAGGGTGAGAATGTTCTCGAGAACTTCCTATCACTACTGACAGGATACCACTTACCGCACTAATCATGAGGGCCTCCATTCATTTTGGTTTTCCAAAGTCGCCCAGTGATTTTTCATGTTACTTGAAACTGGCGAACTATCTATTTGAACTAGATGGGGCCATATTAGAAAGATTCAGTTTTTTATGTGACAAGCAAAAAAGCGTACGGCCCGCTTGATGTTAAGCAGTTATCGTAGCATAGATGCTTGCAATACCAAAGACATTGCTCACGTTGCCGATCTCAAGGGGAGTGTGACAGAGAGAGAGGAAAGGGGTCCCATAGCCCCAGCGGCCTCAAAGACCATGTACATACTGACTCTTGGTTATATTGTTCTTGAGCCCGCGCCTCCCTGCATACTCCTCATAGACCTGTATCAGCTGCCTCAGGCAGATACTTACGCGCTCAGTAGCAACTAGTAGATTATTGACACAATACACCAGCTCTGTGACACCATCGACTACTGACCCCGACGTCTCACGCCGCACTCCAGCCGATACGGCTCCGACGTTGCTCCCACCCAGCGGACGCTGTTGACCTACATTGCCAATGCAATTATTTTTTCTGATTTTCTAGCAATTTCTCTGAAATAGTCACTCGTGACCATTTCACTGAAATTTAGCGGATTCTGCTGGAGGGTCGGAAAAATGAAATGCTCTTGCTGCATAGTGTCGCCATTAGACCAGCAGTAGGTACTTGAAAGATATTCATTCACAAGCTCCGGTGGCAAGCTGACACTTTCCAGCTTTAGCTTTAGCATAGCCCACTTCCTCACCTATTCTTGTTTTCTCTTGTCAAGGACGCCGCGAATGCAGTCACAATGTCGGAGTGCAGCCTGTCAAGAACATGCCTGTGGCCGATATTATTGCAGTAAGGATCTGCACAGTTTGTACACTTCATAGGAAAGTCAAATGCTTATGACACTCGTCGGTATTACACCACCAAGCTAACTAGGCGCGCGGATGGAATGCGGCTTACGCGGCTTCCTCGCCACACCTCCGTGTTGGCTTGGTGGATTAGTATACTTCGATACCTCCTCCTCACTTCAGCCTACTAATTCGCATAGATGGGGAGCCGTAGAAGGGGTTTCTGGATTTGCACGAGCGCGTCAGATTAAGATAAGGGAGATAGCTTACATATTGATAAGAACCTCAAAAAATTATGAGCCCTTAATATTGGTGGGTTTGCTCAGGGGAACCAAAAAAAATAATAGACCATCTTAAAATACGCGAACTCGTCAGATTAAGATAAGGGGGACTCATTACTAGCTAAGAAGTGTCAAAAGTGTCAATTTTGCTAATTTGATCGTCAGTCTAAGAAATGGGAGCATCTGGAAGTTTCACTTTTTCACCCCCTGTTTTTTTTATATATTTAGGACTGCGGTGGCAAAAAAACGTATGGCCCGCCTGATTTTAAGCAGTTACCGTAGCCTATAGATGCTTACAAATTCTGACGCGCTCGAGTAATTTTTTTTTTCAATTTATCATGTTGGAGCATGAAAAGTATCAATATCTGACATGCTTGAGTATTTTTATGTCATTGCTTTTATACGAAAAAAAATATTTTTTTTCATGTATACGCTTCCCCCACCGCTGAAAGTGGAAACATCTAGAACAATGTATTCTTCCTATCATCTCATCTACCGAATCTACTAGGTTTGGACGACGCTCGTGCAAATCCACGAATTGCACGCTCGCCTCCCCATCTAGCAGGATTATGTCGGTGATCTTGGTTTGTCTACGTATCTCCACATTTCTGATTCACCAAATTACATCGACGGCAATTATTATGATATACTTACTAGCTTTTGTCTACGCATAACTTATCGATAATTGTCCCACGGGAACATACTATCGGGATAAAAAGTATCCTATGTGTTAATCCAGTTTATAAACTATGCGTTCCAAATTTCATCCAAATCCGTTCAGTAGTTATTGCGTGAAAGAGTAACAAACATCCATCCATCCAAACTTTCACATTTATATTAGTGGGATTCAGCAAGAAATCATTAATATCAGGAATACCTATTTATCAGAAGGCACTCGTTTCTTACGTTCTTGACTCATACGAAGTTACTTGTGTACCTACTTATGACCAGAGGTGTGCAAAAAATAATTACAATTAATTAATTGCAATGGAACCAGTTGAATTGCAATTGGATAAATTCAATTTCGGTTAATTAATTTTTGCCCAACTCTGCTTATGCTAATGTTGACTCGTGTGATGGCTGCTATCAGGTGTGATGTCAGGCAAAGACGTCGGTAAACAGAAACACAAGTTAACAGAAAGAATGCTTTTATTTTCCATTAAAAACTATATATACAACATTATTGGCAGCATTCCTCCCGAAGTTTTACTAAAAAAATAAATCCAGAGCGTACATCTTTGGAAAACATTAAATTTCAAACTATAATCGTGTTTTTTTTAAGAAAAAAAAAACAAACGCTTTGTTAAGGGCGATACTAGGAGCCCATAAATTAAAAAAAGATTAAAATACCTACAAACATTCCAATAGACCCTTCAATGTTTGTACACTTAATGGCGTTGTGACATTCCACCTAATGCGAGGTCTGTAATGTCAGTCCGCCAGGAATTTACAATCACTGAAAGTTCTATTAAAACAAAGGTTCATTATAGAACCGGATTAAACAAAGATTAATTAATATTAAGCTAATGTTTGTTGTCAAAATGCATTATTGCCGAGGGTGGATAGTCTAACAACCCCTAGAAATAAATCATACATTATATTCATAGACAGAAAAACCTTAGAAACTCAACATTTATTATACGTTAAGAGAAAATAGTTTAAAAACGTTTTAAATCTTGAACTTAGCACATTAATTTTCTTATAAAGAATTGTGATCGTCCTTTTTCTTTCCTCTAATGATACCGTAGGACCTAGTGCGAGTAAGGGTGCGTTTCCACTGACGCGGAGCTGGGCGGAGTGGACTATGAATTGGCCAATCACAGTGCACGAAATCTCCACTCTTGGCCCATCACAGTTTGCCAATGACAGTCCGCCGCTCCGCTCCACTACTCCCAGCTCCGTTTCAGTGGAAACGCACCCTAATGCGTGCGTCTAAATGTGGAAAGCGGCGTGGCCGAGCAATAATTTTTGAAGTCTGACCACGTAATATGTCGCAAAACTATTGCTTGGGCGTGCCGCTCTCCACATTTAGACGCACCCATTACTCGCGCTAGGTCCTACGGTATCCTACTACTTTTAGACGCACCCCTTTTCACAATCAAAACGTAGTGCGTCGCAGCGTCGAATGGGGAAACGCCTTTACGTTTCGATTGCGAAAGCTAGCACTAAGCCCTCAAATATTTCACGCAACCATAATAGTTTATGTAAATTAATTTTTGTGTGGTTTACGATGCATTGTAAAATTATTATTTATATTTAGGTGATCGAATATAGAAGTATTGAGAATTATAACATCCCTATTTAAGTGTAAGTAATAAATCGTTACTTACTCTGGGTAGCGTCTCGCGTACCGCACAAGGGCGCGGATACCGCCGAAGTCTGAACAGGCCTAAGGGTGCAATCACATGCAGTCACAGAAAAAAGGCGAGTATCTGTAACATCTAACTATAAGACTTTATAATCTATTTTATATTTTTTTTATAAATTGTAGTTTTTAGTAATTTTTTGGATATTTTTTTTTTCAAAATTCGAAGTTTAACGTTCGCACAATACATAATATTTGTATATAATATGGCTAACCTGAGTTTGGGTGAACTCGACAAACATATAGTTCTCTTGCTCACACGTTCCGACTATGAGAAGTACAGCAATACACTTAGGGCCCAATCCACCAACACATTAACGGACAGTTAAAGCAGTAACTGTTTGCTTGATGTATTTTTTTTTTTTTTTTATTTTTTTTTTATAGGACTGCGGTGGCAAAAAAGCGTACGGCCCGCCTGATGTTAAGCAGTTACCGTAGCCTATAGATGCTTACAATACCAAAGGTATTGCTCGCACATTGCCGACCTGAAGGGGAGTGGGATGGAGGGAGGGGGAGGGGGGGTGGGCTTACGGCTCTCTCACTCATCGTACGAAACGCAGCTGTAATAGCTGCTTGACGCCGATCTTCTGTGAGAGGGTGGTACTACCCCGGTCGAGCCAGCCCGTTTATGAGCTGCAGTCAATTGGCTACAGCTTGGCTCTACCACCTTCCCTTGTGGCCCTTAGTGTAATTTTTCACGACAGCAAACTGTAAATATAGTCTGCGTATTTGTCTGCTTTGTATGGAGAATTGAAGGTTTTGGATACGAAAAATAAATACGAGTACATATACAGTTAGCTTTCGAGAAAAATTACATTTAGGGCCCTGGTCCTCCTTCATTGTCGTCAGAGCCCAGGTAACAGTCGGTTAACTGCTCTAACGGCCCGTTATTGTATTGTTGTACTCGTCCCTCAGTTCACCCGTTAAACTCCCGCTAATTAAAACCGTCGGATACACGACCAGCCGAAATGATAAATATATTATTCATTGGTATCATTATAAATTAACATTTGAGTATTGTCAAATATTATAATGTATATTAGTTATAATAATAAATATTTCAAGCTGGCGTATTCTGTAGCGTCATTGTAAAATTAGCCTTGAATCGCTAGCTTTTTTTGTAAAAACGCAATGTCTCAACAAAAAAGGCTACAAATTGAAAAGCTAAATTTCCAATTAAGCTACATATTGACTATAAGAGAAGCATGTCGCTAGCTCAAAGTATTCAGTGAATGTTGACACGCATATTAGTCCGTGTTAGCTTATTTTAGCTTAAGATTATCCGCCATTTTTATACAGTTTACAAAGGGTTTACAAAGCCTTTGTAGGAACAAAAGTGATTTGTAATGCCAGTGTAAGTCCATCATAAACTTATATAAATTTGGGGGTATGTATTTCAGAAATATGAAAATGGCTGTTGTGATCATAATAAATAAACACTATTTATGAAATATATAAATTCATAAAAAAAAAATGGAAATTTTGTGTATAGAAATTGTATATTATGCTCAGGCATACATATTTTTTTAGTAGACATGTGTTTTTTTATCTTTTTATCTCTTAGTGCTCAGAAGAAATATTTTCATAAATCAGCTAAATTCGGACTAATATCCGGTGTCCCGTAGTAAAATCAACTTACGTTTAGATAACAATATATAGTTTTACAACCATAGTTTCACCTGAATCCAACGATTATATCACATTTTTTTTTTCATAAACGATATTTTTATTTTTTTTAAGAAACCTGGCCGACGCCCGCGCCAAATCAGGATTGCATGATACGTTTTGGAATTATGGCTTTTGACATTCCATAAAAACTGTCTGTTTCAAAACTGCATGTTTCAATACTACCCAGTTTCAAAATTGACTGTTTCAAAACTACCCAGTTTCAAAAATGGAGTTTCAACCAAGCTTCAATTACAAAAGTAAGACTAAAACTGATTTGTAGCGGGTTTTTAATGTTATTATAACGTTCATTACAAAAATTATTTTAACATCCGATAAATACACATTAACTATTTTTATTTTTATTTGGAGCGTGTTTAGATATAGGTAAAAGTAAAGTAAATATACCGAAAGAATTTTCATTTCTCAGAGACACCAATATAAACTCTCAAAGCCCAATAGTGGGTTTGAAGAGTGAGATAGTAATATACCTATCTTGTGTCCTTATCATGACACGCTTATAATTTGTTCGCGTGGCGGTAAAGTTCTGAAACACGTATTTTTTAAATAGGAAAATACTATTTCAAAACTATCAGAACGTTCTAGATGCGAGAAGCTAGCATTCTCGAAACCCGCCTTAACATTATTAATTAATTAAATTATGTATAATAATATTTACACTTATGAAGAACTAGAAAATAGGAAAGAAATCAACATGTTCCTTTTTTTATAAAAAGAAAACTTCTAACTACTAACTAAAGTTAAAGAAATTAGGGCATGCTGCACACTGACGACTGTGGGTATGCATTTTAATTTTTTTTTTATAATTTAATGACAAATTTAAAAGACTCTTAAGCTTCTTCTGATTGACAGAACAGGACGATGCTATCAGAAAAGATGCGATGCACGACTTTCTTTTTTATATGCTCAAAAACCACTACGTAATGAGAGTAGTATCTCCCATACTAATCTAAAAATTCTATGAATCGCAAAATGTATGAAACGGACGTCTCTTAATATGGCGGCGGATATAACCCGTCTCAATTAAGAAGTGATGATATTAAGACCGGTTGACTGAGTCTCAGAGCTCTTCATAACTTGGCTGTAATTTACCGCCAAAACAGGAGACTTTCGTTTTATAAAAAACATGTTTTCTAACTTTAGCTACCATATTTTTATACAAGAAACAACTCTCTCAATATACCCTGTGAAGGAACTAATTATCTAATTATAATTATAAACGTTTTATGATGGAACTCGTATAAGAAATAATGACGTCATATTATTAAGCACCGGAAAACGCAGCGTGGGTTCCCACAAGGTGGACCGACGATCTAGTGAAGGTCGCGGGAAACCGCTGGATGCAAGCAGCACAGGACCAGGTGTTGTGGAAAACCTTGGGGGGAGGCCTATGTCCAACAGTGGACGTCTTTTGGCTGACATGATGATGACTGGGCTCGGGCCTCCCCTCAATGCTAGAGGGGTTATAGTTCACCACACTCTAGCCCTATGCGAGCGACGAGAATTAGTCGCTTCAAAACTCCAAACATTTTTTTTGCATATTATTTGTTATTTTGTAACTTATTTCAATTTTAGTAATTGTAAGACATACTTTACCTATATAATTATGAATTAAATAATTTAATCATAATAATTATGTTTTTTTTTAGTTCTAGCAGTGTCGCGACCCTAAGTCGCCAATGTGCAACAGGCCTAAACGATATATTTAAACCGTATTAAAAAAAATCACAATTGTCTAACTATTCGCCTTAATCTCTACCTATACATCCTTTTTTGCTTTTTTATTTAATTATATTTTTTTATTCATTCGTCCAATCACGCGTCGCTACGTCATATTTTTATTTTGTGTTTTTTTCTTTATTTATTTTTAATACCTAATCAGAATTATTCATAAGAATCGTCATATATACTAGTAGTAAGCAGAGTTGGGCAAAAACAATTACAATTAATTAATTGCAATTCAATTTGTCACAATTAACAATTCATTGCGATTTATTTGCGATTGACCAACAAATCACAATTAATTGTTAATTGTGACAATTAAATTCAATTGCAATTAATTGATTGTAATTAATTTTTGCCCAACTCTGGTAGTAAGCATGTCATCGTACAGAATATCGATACCGATGGAATAATAATAATCGATACGAATATCGATGAGATACAGCAGTTATATCGATTGTTAACCAACTTCAAAAAAGGAAGGTTCTTTTTCCCCATATACATTTTGAATGTGCGCGATTTTTACTGAAACTACACGACTGACTTTATTTTATGAAATTTCACCAAGTTCCGCTGGGCCGACTTTTTCTTCCGATACAATGAAATGATCCTTTCATGATATCGAGTAGATTATTTAAATAAATATTAATAAAAGACAATTTTATTAATTTTTATGGACATTCACGCTTGAAAAAAAAAATACGATGCCAATATTTCACAAAAAAGGACTTAATGATTTCTATAACAGTTCCCCTGCATCTCCTATGGTTTCGGATTTCCCCATGCTGTGTTGCCAGAAACTGCTCACCTGTCATTAGTTCTCTAACTTAGTGTTCTCTATTGGCAACGTGAGTTTATCATATCACTCGCCCCTTAGCTTCTCCAGCTAAGAGTCAACTCTGCAATAGTTTAACGACGGATCCCTTTGAACGTAAAACTATTACCGTTTATTAAAAAAAAACCGTTAAAACTTCTGTATCTCACCGAGTACGATTATTGGGCCAGCCAGAGGAGATAAAAAAAATACTATGACAATCCAGACAGGCCCTACCTACAATATACACTTAGAAGTAAAAATTATCATCATAGTTAAAATTAAAAAAAACCGACAATCTCACCATTTCACAAAACTACAGTCATTTCATCGGCAAATAACCGGAACGGTTACGGTTTTTGTCAATTTATTACACTTATTTTTTTAACATATTTTTTTTTAAATCGTAATCTTCCGGATTTTTACCGATATTTGTTTATGATCGATCACAAAAATGTACATTCGGGTCGTATATTTACGTCAAAAAGTTGAAATTTCAAGTCTAAGTAGAATAAAAAAAACTGATAACCATAATATAAATATGATTATCACTTTATTAAAGTGAAGGATGAAGGAAAACATTGTAAGGAAACCTGAATATCTTAGAAAATGCAATAAATTTTCGATAGACATGTGAAATCCACCAATCCGCACTGGGCCAGCGTGGTGGATTATGGCCCGAATCCCCTTCGCATTGAGGGGAGGCCCGTGCCCAGAAGTGGAACATAATCTTTTAATAATGACGTAGTCTATTCAATTAAAATTTTAGTCATTAATATTTTTGGGTAAATTTCATGCGCGTTATTTAAATTTTACAAAGATGACGTACATATAAAACACGTTTATACTTTTTTAAAGCTCCCCCTTCCCGTAGGGGGGGTGACGGCGTTCAAGGCCGCTTTATTAGTGTAGCTAGCGTCCCCGCACCTAACACGCCATTTCACCGACGGTTCCGGCTATTACCACTCCACCGAGCCAACTAGGCGCCTGTCAAATGTGACGTCACCCCACATAAAGGCGGTGGCGGTGTGCGGGCAGGGAAGCTGTATTCCACCCGAGCGCCTAGTTGGCTTGGTAGATTAGTACCATTCGTGTTGACAAGACCGCCCAAATATATTTACATGAGAAAAATGTGCAAAGGAAAGAACAGTCAATGTACAATTTATTGATAATAATTTCGTCGTGTATACACGGTCGCGTCGCCACGAATGAATCTGTCGGATAAATACGACAGACGTATTTCGATGACAAAGTTGAGCTAATCTGTCGCCTATATCCGACAATGTGATCGTGATTCCAAATTCAAAAGTAACCGTCAGATTCACAACCTATTTCATGATTCCAAATTCAAATACTGTTCTGCAGAGCAGGTTTTGAATTTGGAATCGTAAACTACTTGTATATCCGAAAGCTAGTTTTGAATTTCGAATCACATAACACTTCGTACACCCGCCAGCCGATTTTGATTTTTAATCGTCCACATTCAAAACCGTCTGCCGAATAACTTGCAGAGCCAGAACCGTTATAAAAAAAAACGGTATTAATAAAAAACAGAATTAAATAGTGATAAAAAACCGGTATTAACCGTAGTTACACTACACTATGAGGTCCGATAGTTGTTGGTCGAGGAACGTCGACACACGATGCGCTACCGGCGGCGGGGCCGTGACGTCACTTGGCGGCGTGGCTGTGACGTCACTTGCCCGCATGACCGTTGCCCAACGTCGGCTCGACGACCTGCAAACCGTACGACTTGGTAAGCGCACAGCCGTGTGTCGTCGTCCCTACTGAGGCTGCAAGGGTACCACACGCACAGCGATAGTTAGAAAAAAAAAAACCCAAAAAATCAAATTAAGTTCAGTGATTCGATTCAAAATTGAACTTTTTTTTCTAATTTTGACAGCTCACGAAAACAATTCGATTCAAACATACAAATACCGGTAAGGTCCCAAATTAAAAATACCGGTTTTCGTAAACCGTCAAAGTAGACCCCAAAATGTGTTCGTTCAATTTTGCCATCGAAAACTAAGCTTTTTTTACAAGAGAATAAGGTAGGAAATCCCATCGCTGTGCGTTTATATACAGATCGAATTACTTGCGCATATACAACGTGTAAGTCAATTAACGCAAAACCTGGTATAAGTTTGTTCAGAATCAAGAGCAGATTCTATTTGTTTCAAAAATAACTTTCATATTTAAAAAAATCCTACTCTAAAATATATTAACTGTGTAAACATAAGCCAATACGCGCTCGCGCAAGATACGTCACATACGCCATAGAGTTATTAATTGATTAGAACTCTTACCATATTTTTAATTGTAATTTGAAAAAAAATACCAGTTTTTTTTTTGCATTTTACTTGCATTTTTTTTTTATTTCATTGGAATATTGGTTTTGCGTTACACGTTGTATATATTCTAGTAATCCGTATCGTATTGTTCCCGCCACCAGGGTTTTATCAAGCAAGGGGAATACCCAGCGAATGTGCGAGGGACTGTCTTAAATTTGACGTTTAACACAGTCCGAGCCCCAGGAAGACACGAGTCACAGCTGCGCGCAAGCTATCATTTAGCTGTTACATACACAGAATATTTTAAACATACGGGGCTAAAGTAAAAACAATTTTTATACACCATATAAAAATATTATAAAATATTTTAAGAGGTCGGTATGTTATAAAGATGACAAACATATAAAAAAAACAAAAAAATAATTATATAAAAAAAATAATTCAAATGGGAACTCTATCTTCATAACCTACGATTGACCACTATAAATATTTTACATCTATGGTGTGCACCTGGAATTAATACTGTGCGAAAGATTTTTTAAACGTTCAATATTAAAAAAAAAAAAAAACTTTATTGTAATCAGAATCGCCGAGACACAAATATTAACTGAAAAAAAAAAACAAGCATTTTTGAAAAAAAAAAAAAAAAACCACATCAAAAAGGCGAAGATGTAACAGATAAATAATAGTGCAATATTACAGTGCCGTCACAAAACAGTGTTTAATAATGAACCGTGTATAAGCGAACAAATTTATCATGCATATAATAAAATAGTTAATTCTGTTAGCACAAGCTAAAAACTAAACTTGACTAAACAAAATGTATTGTCCTTCTCATGTTCGTTATGTGTGAGTGAGAAGGTAATAGATTTTTTTATTCATGAAAATTTAGTTTAGTTGGAGCTAACATAATTAGAACCATCTATTGGCGTCCCTCTCATGTCCGTAACATGTGATTGAGACAGCGATATTTTTAGTTTAGTTTGAAGACGACAGAATTAGGGCTTTATAACGACACCCGCAGCACGGGCAGTCGTGACACAGATTCTTTCACTCTCTCTTTTAAAAGAGAAAGTGAGACGAACGTATTTTCCACAGCGTGTCTTGTCAGTCCCCTGCTGCGGGGGCGATAACATGGTACACACGTCATAAAAAGTTTCAGACCAATTAAAATTTACAGTATTTAAGAATTTTTTAATATGCAGTATACCAATATTTTTGTGTAGGTACAACGAGGAATTTAAAGATTTCAGTAGACATCAAATAAAATAAAAAAAACTTTTCATGTCAGAATTGACATTTAAAAAAATGAAATTATGTGACAATTATTCTAAATAATTTTGTCGTTTTAAGACGTCCACTAAAACCTTTTATAGGATATGTATAATAATTAAAGGACATTTTTCCAGACAAACATCTGTCAATATATATATTATATTGATTCGTTTTGTACAATATAAACAAAAAAAAGAAAATCCAAGGCTCGTGAACGAGACGACATCTTTTTAATTAAATAAAATCTCCTTGAAAAAGAAAAACAAATTCGGTAGAATTATACCACAAAAAACAATCTTAGTAATAACCTACTTAAAATTAAATTAATATAATGATGAAATTCGTTATGGTAATCTCAGGTTTATGACCAACCATAATTTGTCCGCTAAAATCTGAACGGGTCTGAAGTTCAGACCATAGATAAAATAATATGATCAGACAAATTATGACCATTCTTGTAATTATAATTATATTTTATGCGTAATGTAATTATTACAACGCTTTATAATGTAATAAACAGAATATTGTTAATAATTTTAAATTAACGTTTTTTTTATTATCTCACCTCGTAACGATATATTGTGTGATGAACCTAAGACAATCACAATATGCTATTGACAATATTATGTTCACTTGTGAATATTTGTAACGGTATTTGTAGAATATCATTTTGGAAACTATTAAATTGGATGAAGAATATAAAGAATACAATTACTTTGATATTATCCATACTAATGACAGTTAATTGATATTTTATAATTTAGATAAATATTCTTAGTATTTTGAATTTATATTCGTAAAGATACAAATAGGGATCTTGACAATATTTTTCAAAAATATTAAAAAAGAATAACCCAAATTTATCGAAAGTTATGATGGCACACAAAACACATTTACAATGGCATTACAAAACACTTTAGTAACTAGAAATGCTTGTTAAAACCATTGTAAACTGGCTAAAATCTGTATAAATTTGGCGGTAAATTAATATAATTATTTTTAAGCTTTATAACAATATAAAAAAATAATGATAAAATATCGATGATTTAAGTTTCTGATTAGAAAAAAAACTATAACAGTATAAAAACGAGGGTTGTGATATTACCGCTATAAGGAAGTGCGAGACTTTTAATTTAGCAGGAAAAATCGTTTAATACAAAATAATACTCTACAATACGACGCCAAACATTAAATAAAATTTGCTAATAATAATACTACACCAAATTGAAATAACTATATAAATTTATAAAAATAAAACATTATATTTATTTGTAACTTAAATTAAATTGGACAAGATTTTTAAGTACTCATTTAGTTTTTTCGTTTTATGAAAAATATCAAAAAATAACTTTTTTCTTTAATAACTACAGTAACATGGTAACGACGATGGCACCACTACTCAAATGTATTGATTTATTTACAAAAATATTTCCTTTATTTAACACAAAATAAAATTAATTGTGCAATCGCTTTCAAAGAAATACGAATGATATATAAAAAATACTCTTTTATGTAATACTCGTCAATTATTTTTTGTTATAAACAATCATCGAAAATGGACACCAGACTTACCCCAGTATCTATAAGCAAGTGATTACTTTTTCTTGATTAAATTCTAAAAAAAAAAACTGTTTCAAAATCCAGTTTTGACAGATATTCTATACAATATGACAATATTCTACAGAATATGTCAAAACGAGATTGTAAAATAGGTTTTTTGATTAGAATTTACTTAAGTGTGTGTGTGAGTGTAAATGACTTGTTTATACTGGGTGTTTCAATAGTACGAAATAATACTTGGGGGATTGAAAGAGTAACGGATATTGAATTGAATAGTATAAAATAGTTATTGAAATTAAAAAACTTTTTCCAATATTTTATTCTAGACAATTTTTAAAAAATTGTAATATCTCAAAGACTACGTAAATTGTTCACAAACTTTTTACTCCAGTTTACATGAGAGTCTAAGCCATATGATGTGTTCTAAGGCCGCAAAACGAAAGTTATCACAAATATTCAAGGGCCTATAACTCAGAAACTATTATAGTTATAGTCTGTCTTCACTAAGCATCCACTTATCAGCTACCGTATATGTAGTTTAATTATTATTTCGTACTTTTGAGACACTCTGTTGATATACTCCGACGGCGATGATGACATGCCGTAAATGTCAATTACGACATTTTGGAACGTATAAAACTTTAAATTATAAATCTACGAAAACATTTGCATTCTAAACAAAACTAGCACTTAATACTTTACTTTTGAACTCAAAAGCTCTTAAAACTAACGAACGTTTAATTTATAAACCCTGTAACATTTTTTTTTTTTTATAAATTTTTGATCATTTTTGAGCAAAGCATTTTTTTATTTGTATAATAATTACAAGATTTTACACTTAAAGTGATAAACTTTGACGATTTCGTTGTACACATCGATGTACTAAATTATATCTGACAGGACTAAATGTCGTTTATTTTTATTTTATGGATCGCATTATAGTCGCGCTTTTGTATATATGTGGGAGAAAGGCTTTGGAGGCATCGCCAAAAGCAATTCAGAAAAAGCAACATTTTTAAAAATTTCTAGCAGAATTCTTAGCAATATGCTTTTCGTCTGAGATTAAGTCCTATCTAATTTAATTTAGTTCAACATGCGCACTAACATAATTAGCGCCATTATAACTAAACTAAACAAAACTAATTTCTTAAATTATATAATAAAATTAAAGCTGTAATGGTAATGTGTTCAAATAGAAATTGACGTTTTGTAAACTGATAATAACAATACTTTAGATTTTAAATTAAATAAATGTTTTTTTTGGAATGTCATAAAAATTATAAAGTATATAGAAATAAAGCCTTATTTATATATGTATTAAAGTTTGATATAGGACCTAATATACTGTGATGTCTATCGTAAATAACTACACTGCTGATATAATAACAAGACAATACAATATCATTAGAAAATTTGATAATAAAAAATAGATAGGGGATGCGCTTTGTAAGTGACACAGAAAATGGTACCATTTGGCACACTTGAGCGTTCATAGTGAGTTTTACAGCTGTTTTAACAGCGTTTTGAACACCACTTATGACCAGTTCCTTCATTGCAAATTTCAGCCACACTTATGACCAGTTCCTTCATTGCAAATTTCAGCCACACTTATGACCAGTTCCTTCATTGCAAATTTCAGCCACACTTACGACCAGTTCCTTCATTGCAAATTACAGCCACACTTATGACCAGTTCCTTCATTGCAAATTACAGCCACACTTATGACCAGTTCCTCCATTGCAAATTACAGCCACACTTATGACCAGTTCCTCCATTGCAAATTACAGCCACACTTATGACCAGTTCCTTCATTGCAAATTACAGCCAAAGTATATAAGTGTCACTTATTGAGTGCTCCTTGTATCCAGGTTGGCCACTCACCATACAATATGAAGTTATAGACATCAGCAGTGTAGTTTTACGCATAAAATTTGTAAGTACTTTATGTAAATAAATATATTTAGCTGTCAAGCTAGCTACATATTGCAAAAAGCTACCAAATATGTTTCAGTAAATATATGTTCACAATACAACATTTATATAAAAAATATTAAGACTTGTAACGGCCATGCCGGCCACACACCTTCAAGTATACTTGTGCAAGTTAGATTTGCACAAGTATACTTGAGCGTGTGTGGGTGCGTGGTATCGTTCTAACTGGCACCGCCTGTACGAACCCCATACTTTGGACTTTGTATGAACTGTTTGTACGAGCGATGCCAGTTATGACGAGCTTGCTTAGCGAGTGGATGAGGATTCCACTTACTCCTGAACAGGTTACAAAGGGGAGACATATTTTTTTTTAGATTTGTTTGTTGTAATACTGTTTTGAATTGGTGCATGGCAGTTTTTCCGCCGAATAAATAATATAATTCTGAATAATTTTGATGCCATATTGATGAATACTGATTTTGATGCCGTATTTATAATGAATACAGATTTTTTTATTACCGAATATGTAAAATTACGTAATTTCGGTCCAAAATTAAGTACTTGAATACTAAAAATTTCAATACTGTAATTATATCAATAATATACCAAATGAAATGGTTTTTGAAAGTACCTTATCTATGTTTCCCCTTTTATTATAATATACATATATATTTATTTATATATTCTACTGTATATAAATGTGATGTATAGTAAATAGAAAAATATCTATATACAGGAGGTTTGTGACTACAAAATCCTAGGTTTAATATTGTTTTCACTAGAAAATGTCAATGTTAGTTCTTCCAACTAAGCCAACTGCTTTTGCTAATAGCGGGTACCTACCCGAAACAATGCTATATTTTAAATTTAAATAAGTTATAAAGACATCCTGTATAGGTAATCAATATGAATATTTTTTATGTATAAACACTTATCAAACATCCTGTGTACAGAATATATAAATATGATTTTGACATGTACTGTTTTAGATTTAAATCCGAGATAATTGAGCATCAAAGACAAAATACCTTTTAAAATGTATCAGAAAATATGTAACGGAGCGCATATGTAATGTATGTATCCATTGTTATTACTATGATACTCGATTTTCGACCGTAAAATAAGCTCGCTATAGCATACAATTGCTACGCAAAAATGCAGACCTCACAACACTGAAAAACATGTTTTATAACATTTTGACACTTACACAACCACGGAAAATTGTTGCTGATAATGTTTACGAACTAAATTTGACATAACTAAATATATAGCGACCTTCTTCATACGTTACCACAATGAAAAGGATGACAATAAATTTAGTTAAGTCGAGTTTAGTTTGTGCCAACCACAGACCAATAAGTTATAGACGCAGTCTGGCAACATTACCACTGTATATGAATGCACATTTCTAATTGGTCTATTGAAGTTAACCTTGAACAATCAAAGTACGCGGTATTCCCCGATACGCAACTTTACTATCGCATTCTCATACAATAAATGGACGGTGGCATAAATAAATATCGCCAGACTTACACACCAACTGTATGGTCCCAAACTAAGCAGCTTTTGTACTATGGGTACCGTACAATGGACTGGGGGCGATCCCAGTGACACCCAGACCAGGGCAAATTACGAAAATGCAGTTTCCGAAATTTGCCTCTGGCGGGAATCGAACCCGCAACCACCCGATGCAGTGAGCCGAGCCTACACTCAAATCACTGCTCCGAGCGATCTTGTCAAGCGTCTTGTCTTATTTGGTCTGTGGTGGGTAGAATCAGCAACTATCATTCTAAAGACGGCTACACACGATGCAATTTCGTATTCAATCCGTCGATGTCGTAGTAGAAGAAAGTAGCTGTTAATTTGCCTGCTCACGGCGCAATCTGTTAAATGAACTCAAGTTGAATTGAATACGAAATTGCGTAGTGTGTAGCCACCTTAATACTTCGAATATCGAGTAGCAAGTGTATAAGGCCCGTATTAATAAATGCATCTCAAAGTCGAGATCGATCTTAAGATGAAGTTTTGACGTTTAATGTATGGACCATCTGTCAAAAATAGCATCTCAAGTTCGATCTCAAGACTGAGATCGATCTTAAGAATGTCGTCCTCATTCAGGCGGCGGCGGCGGCACGGGCGGGGGCGGCATGGCCGGCAGCGGCGGCTGGGGCGGAGCCCTAGCCTGCGGGAACATGTACCCCTCCATCCCGTAATAATACTCGATGCCCATTCCGAAATATAAAGGGGGGGGAGGTTGGAGCATATAATAAGGTAACGGTTGGTTATAATGCATCGGTACATTCCAGTTGCCTACCTTAGGGTGTTGCGATCCATTCTGCCGGGGTATCTTCTGCGGCGGACCACTGTCCTGGACACCAGCGCGTTTTCTCGAGGAGTCCAGGACATCTCTGGATATCTTGATTTTGAGGCTCGATGTCTGGGGAGGGGGTGGGGGGGCGGCCAGTCTTTCCTTAGGTATCTTTATCTTGAGCCCCGGACTGGTTAGTTTTTCTTTAGGAATCGTTATCTTTAAAGTGTCTTGTTCAGTGGGCGGACTATCTTTCTTTTTGTCCTTTTTATGTTTCTTCCTCTCGTCTTTGGATTTGTCTCTGTCTTTGTGCTTGTGTTTGTCCTTCTTTTTCTTCTCCTTTTTCGGTTTATGGTCCGAGGTCTCTTCCGCGGGCTGCGGGGTTGGTTCCGGTTGAGGGGCGGGGGGAGGGTCAACGACCGGCTCCCGTTTCACTTCAGGCGATTTCCGCTCTGTTGCCACTGTGATAGGAGCGGGTTTCGCTAGACTCTCTTTTAGCAAGTTCGAGACTAGCTTAGGGTCGGTTTCTATGCCGTTTACAGGCCGAACTGGCTCAGGCTTTCGTTCAGGCTGCTTAGTCTTGATTGCGGAGCCTCTTTGCGAGTCTCTGATGACGTTCTCGTACCCTGGAGTCTCGTCTAGCTTCTTAACAACAGGCACCAGTTCGGGTTCAGAGTTAGAATGCTGCCGCTGTCTATGTTTAGGCGTTTCTTTGGATGGGGGCGAGGAAAATGGGGATAGACAAATGGGGGGCTGCATTTCTCTGATCGCTGCAGAGGGGTCTGGCCGCTTTCTGTGGGGACTTGGGGGTCGTTCGGGGGCGAGTTGAGGTAGTTGAGGTGGGGTCGGTCGGACCTCGGGCTTCGGCCTTTGGGTCGGTTGAGGTTGCTGTTGGGGTTGCGAGGGTTGGGGTTGAGGCCGTCTTGGGGCGGACGCGGCCGCCGCAGAAGGTGTAGTGGCGTTCTCCGGTGAAAATAGGGATGGGGGTCGTGTCCTTTGGGGCACGACCTCGGGTTGAGTTTGAGGTTGGGGTTGGGGTTGGGTTTGAGGATGAGTTGAGGCAGTTGGAGCGGAATTTGAGGTCGACGGGCCCGGGACAGGCGGTCTGTGATGTCTGTGGTCGTGTGGCGGTTTTTGGTGGTGGGATTTGTGTGGCGGCCAGTTGTGGTGTGGTTTGTGGTGGTGCGGCGGGCGCTGGTGGTGCGGGGGGGCGGGGGCGGGGCGGGGCGGGGGGGCTCCGGGCCGGGCCTGTTGTTGCATCGCCTGTTGCCGTCTCTCTCGCTCCTCGCGCCGTTCCCGCTCCTCTCGCTCCCTCTTCTCGCGGTATAGGTTGATGTTGATGGACTGTGGTTGTGGCTGTGGCGGTGGGTTGGCGGTGGTTGCGGGCACGTAACCACCGGGGACTGGTTGCCGGCGACGCTCGCGTTCGTATTCTGGAAAGATTATATATATACTTATTAGCTATTTTGTTCTTTTTGGTTTTCTTTCCCATCCCTCCTTCTTAATTTACTTTGTACTTCTTACTGCAATTCTAACATGCACTTTCACTGATTGTATGCTCTCAAATCTACCATCTGTTTATATATAAACAAATGGTAGATTTTGAACTTTGTTTTCACAAACTGTACCTAACACAACTGTCTACCCTATCTAACATTCTGTGTGCTATCTGAGGAAAATGTAGTTGATTGTGCATTTATGTATCCTGCACTCCTAAACTGTATTTCAACTGCCATAATGTACAATTGTTTGTTTTCCCAAATAAATAAATAAAGATGGTTTTATTTAGAATCGAGTATAATAATAGTTTTGTTCAAGACAAATGTTCCACGGCGACAATGTTCACCACCTGTCACGTTTGGTTCTGACTATCTGGTGAAACGTGGGCTTTGAGTTGACTTAATACCTCCACAATGTGGTGGTGTATGACTCAAGCCTCTGACTACCCCCGAATGGGGATACAACTCGTGACGTATATGTTATGTTATGTTATGAAATGTTTTAATCAATCAATCAGTTTTTTTATTAATTCGTAGGCTTATCCCAACGTATTAACGAATCTTGATTGAAATATGAAGTTAACCAATACATATTATTTTTAAAATATTGCCAACACTTATGTCCACTATCATAAATGTTATCTATACAACTAAATAAAATTCTGTTTGTAATATAAAAACCCACTACATTCCACACGGGTAATTTTTTTCTAAACTTTACGCGTACGAAGCCGCGGCACCGCTAGTTTTGTAATTATAATCTGTATTTTACAATGCTGTACTGTACTGTACCAACATATACTAACCAACTACCGAAATTAAGTCTTTCTGTAGAGTTGTTTGTTTTCGCTAAAAAATAATTAAAACTCCGCGACTTCGTTCGTGTAGAATTTAAATTTTAATAAAATCTGATCCCGGTTCCGTATCTCGGATCCCAAAAAATATAGCCTATGTTACTCAGGGATAATGTAGCATTCATATGGTGAAAGAATTTTTGAAATCGGTCAAGTAGTTTTTGAGTTTACCTATTACAAACATACAAAAATACAAATATGTTATCTTTTTAATATTAGTGTAGATGTATGAATGTGGATGAAGCAAAAGAGGTGTGTCAGAATCGTAGCACGTGGCAATCAATAGTCTCTGCCTACCCCCTTGGGATACAGGCGTGAGTATATGTATGTATGTATAGTACGTTTTTTTATACTTGTCCTATTTGGTAAGCAAAGATGGCGTCCAGCGGGGCAATTGCGTAACTTACTTGTCAATTTTTAAATTGGTTTCGTTCATCCTGTGTCAATTATATACGAAACCAATTGAAACATTGACAAAAAGTTACGCAATCGCCCCGCTGGACGCCATCTTTGCTTACCAAATAGGACAAGTATAAAAAAACCTACTATAGATGTAATTAGAGCACGTACCTTTGTCGAAGGACTCGTCGGCCGCGGTGGGCAAATGCTTTTTGTCGAAGGGCGAGCTGCCCACGCCCGCGCCGCCCGCTAGCGAATGCGGCGAACTGCCGTCCGCTGCAATCACAACACACATATTAAACAACCATACAGGTCGTAGGTTCGATTCCTACCCGAGACATGCATTTGTGTGCATGAACATGTCTGTATGTCCGGAGTCTGGGTGTATATGTATATTAAGTATGTATTTACAAATAAAAAAGTAGTATATGTAGTAATATCAGTTATCTGGTTTCCATAGTACAAGCTCTGCTTAGTTTGGGATCAGGTAACCGTGTGTACAAAAATGTCCCAGGATTATTATTATTATTATTATACACGATACCATACAAACACAATAATATTAGACCTTCAAACGTCCCACTCCTGGACACGGGCCTCCCCGCAATGCGAGGGGGATTTAGGCCATAATCCACCACGCTGGCCGGTGGATTTCACATGTCTTTCGAAAATTTGATAATTTTCCAAGAAATGCAGGTTTCCTCACGATGTTTTCGTTCACCGTAAGCATTTGATAATCATATTTTGCCAACTAGGCTAAACAAATGTCGCTAGAGAAAAAATGCTTGATTAAAAGGCGTTAAATAGTCGCAAAATGGAAAATATAATCTCTTTGGATGTCATAAATTAGTTAGTAAATAAAAACTTATAACCAGCTGCAATCACTGATCGGTAAACAATCTGCAGTTAAGCAACGCTTGGCAAGGTCAGTCAAAGATGGGTGACCATTTAGTAGCATTTGAAATAAACGTCTCCATGCTTCGGAGGGCACGTAAAAAGCCGGTCCCGGTTGTCATCTAGGCAGTCGTTAAGCCTTGTCAGAGGCGAGCGGCTTGAACAACTCTGACACCAGGTACCAGGGAACCATACGATAAGCAGAAGTTATACGTACCAGCTTTGACGTTCATCATTTTCCTCTTGAGCCTGGACGGGCACTTCTCGAATATCAGCAGGAACTCTGCCGTGAGCCGCTCCAGCAGCTCCGTGGTGACTGAACGGTCCACGTACGAGAACCAATGGCGGCCCTCGTTCGATTGTGGGATCTACGAGAGGGGACTTTGCTACTATTTTGGGATATCACAAAATATAGACAGACCTACACACCAATCTTTTTTTTTTTAATTTTTTACCAGATTTTTTTTATAGCTCCGAGGTGGTAAACAAGCGTATGGCCCGCCTGATTAGAAGCAGTTAAGTTAGCCTATAGATCATCCATTCCCAAAGTGGGAGATAACGCCCCCTTGTGGGCGCTGCAGGCCTAAAGGGGGGTAAGAGACCCAGAAAAAATATTGGGGCGTTGTGTAGAACGACCCCATTTTTTTTTGGTACGGTTCGGTTCGGTACGGTTCAGGTACGCTTACTTGCCACCGTAATCACATAAAAAACAATTACAGTCTCACTAATCCAACACTTCAATAGTCCGGCACGTCTAATTAATAAATCCGACACCTTACCAAGCCAACTCGACACTCGGGTATAAATATCAAATGATAATAAGTCAATGATTCCGCGGTCCACCACGTAGTGGGAGCTACTGCCACAGGAGTACCCAGGCATTGGCCCAGGCTCATTACGTTGTGGACGGACCGCGGAATCATTGACTTATTATCATTTGATATTTATACCCGAGTGTCTAGTTGGCTTGGTAGCTTAGTATCTATTTACCACCCTCCGCTACTGTTTTAAATAAAAAATATATAGCTAAAAATGAAGTAGCCAGTGTTGCTAAAAATGATATTTTCTATATAAATTCAGTAATCCTGCATCACCTAGTTTTAACCGACTTCAAAAAAGAAGGAGGTTCTATGTTCGGCTGTATGAGTATTTTTTTTAATAGTGTCGGATTAGTCTACTGTTGTCTGTACCTGTCTATGGTCGCAAAAACTTACCGCCCAGCTGCTCCATTTTGAGGCCAAATGTATACAAAAACAGGCGACCACCGTCGGCCTATACTGCAGGCACATGGTCGTCAGATGAAGGCTGTTGGACGCCATGAAGTACGAGGTCTGCGCGAGGTCCTTGGGGGCTGGGGATGAAGATATACAACATGGTAACAAGGGGGGTGAGTGTGGGGGGGGGGGTATGGGGTAGCGGTGCTGACATAATGACGTCTTATGACGCTGGCAGACTTGAGTTTTTATATGTAAAAGAATGTTGCGAACAGGCATTTTGTCGGACAATGAATTTAAAACAAGCATTTTGTCGAACAAACATTTAACGATTTAGGTCGAACTAGAACATTTTAAACGATCATTTTGTCGAACAATGTAATTGTAAGGCCGCAAACACACGATCGGCACTTTGTCGACACAGAGCCAACTGCAGCGGTCGACACTGGTCGGCGACTGCTGCCGACGTTGTACGACAGTAGCTGTCGACATGTCGACGGCTAGCGACGACTACTGCCGGCAGCTGCAGATGTAGCGGGTTGATTGCCAGACAAGGTTTTGAGTGTATCAACAAAAATGCATCTCACAACTCATAACCGAGCATTACGTCGAACAAAAGCAGTTTGACAAGGATTCAAGGGAATCGACAGAAAATGATTTAGATTTTTATGTTATTGGTTCGTTGGAAAAAAATACCGACATATACGCGTCCCAATCTATGTTCAGCCGACAAAAATTCTATAACAGATAAAGCTCGATGTTTTGCTCAAGTCTGGAAGCGCCATAAGACCCAAAAGTGCGAGCTAAGCGCGATATTTTTTAAGTGTTCGTCGTTTTTGCGTTTAAAATGATTTTAATGACAGAGAGGTCCAAAACCTGTTCTTTGGGAGGACTCCTCACTACTATGGGTGCTTTAAAACGTAGGGAACGTTAATAACAATTAGCCTTTCTATATCCCACTGCCTCCCCTTAATGCGAGGGGGAAACAGTAGTCCACCACGCTACCACAGTGGGTTTGGACTTCACACGTTAGTAATTTGTATGCAAGTTTCCTCAACTTTGTCTTCAGTGAAATTTCGTTGAAAATGAGATTCGCAGAGCAGATCATAGACAAGCCAGGGTTCTTAAAGAAACAATGGCTAACTTTGTTATTTTTTCATGATCAGACTAACACACCAACTGTAAGTTCCCAAACTTGCTTACTATGGGTACCGTACATTGTACTGGGGACGATCCCAGAGACACCTAGACCAGTGCAAATGACGGGCATCGAACCCGCAACTACCCGATGCAGACAGCCAAGCGGCCTACGTTCGAACTTCAAGACCCCAATGTTTTTGCAGAAAACAAATTTAATATGAAATAATCGTGCGTACATGAAATAGGGTTACCAAATTAGCGGCGAGGATAATGATTATGAGAAGGTGACACACAACAATTATTTGTAAAATTAACATACCTGATGTATCTTTGCGTAATGTGGGTAGTTATACATTGCCTGTAGAGTTTCAGTCGTATCTTTTTTTGTGCATATTCGCATCTGGTCGAGTCCGATGCGGCATTCGGCGACGGTCTTGGGAATGTCCCGAGCTTAAGACAACGTGTGGCTTCCATACTTCATGAGTATTTTTTTAATAATTTGAAAGGCATACTGAAGTTTGCGCATCAGTGTCCAAGAGTATTTCTATTTCGGATTATGATATATAAATATCGAAAATCGATTATGATTATCGATTAAGTGAATATCGTACATTTAAATTATGGATTTTCTTTTAATTTTGTACAGTCTGCGCATTCAGATTCTATAAACCACGCTAGTTATTACTTTTTGCGTAAGTTTGTATGGGATTACCTATGAGTGGTAGGCGTGGAATATCAAGTACACATAAGCAAGTGCAAATGTACGTTGATCAGAAGCCAAAAGTTGCATATAATAGAACATAAAGTACTTAAAAACCGAAAAATCTTAGAAAAGATTTCCTTTTATTTATAAATATATAGATTGGCATAATGCAATACAACGCCAAGACCGTCCCAAAAAACTACCGCCGCATTCAAAAATCGAACTCGCCGAGTGCTAACGAACGCACAAGCGTCCTTTCGCGTTCCATTCCACGCACGCAACGTCCGCCCGACGACGCGAGCACGTTTACACGCACGCTGTGAAGCGGACACCGCAGATGCGTTCCGTTTCACGCGGCGCGACACAATGTTAAGACGCTTGTCTCACCTTTGACAAGGTGACACGTGCGTACAACGTGCGTGTGCGGGTGGTCGATCGCGACATCGAAACCTAACGTCTGTAGAAGTACGTTCTCGTTGAATACCAGGTCCTGCGCCTGTGGAGAGAAAATCAACGTTATTTACGTTAAAATAAAGTATGAAATTGTAAGGAAAACTCTTTTATTTAGTTGACAAGCTTTCAAAGTCAACTTCCCTACCGCAAATAATATTTTGTTTTGTAGCTCGACCCTAACGGTTATAGCGTGATGATAATTATAAACCTACTAGCTTTTAACCGCTACTACGTCCGCGCATGATTAAAAAAAAATATTAGCCTATGTGCTATTCCAGACTATAATCTATCTCTGTTCCAAATTTCATCCAGATCCTTTCAGCCGTTCTGGCGTGATTGATTGAGGAACAAACATCCAACCATCCATACATCTAAACTTTCACATTTATAATATTAGTGGTATTATTTAAGTCAAACCATAGCCTGTCTAATAGTGAAATGGAAAAGAATTCCAAAAACAACTGATTTAGACTAGTAAGATCTTTAAATAGCCTAAATAATATCCAGCCAAATCAGGGTAGTCTTTCATAATAATGTTGGGGCTTAAGGAAAATTGGCACACACCTGTTCTTGGTACTGTTCTGGTGCGAGTGCGTTCACGCCTTCACCTCTGTGGAGGCAGACGTGTGCTACCTTTATGACATACTCCAGCTTCCGCGGCTGTTCCTCCACCTGCCAAACACAATGAAAAATATATTAGCAGAACGGTACGTGTTCATGAATTTTGACGACCTAATGTCACGAGCACTTTGTCGAAGTATTTTTTTTATTAGCCAGAATGTGTCCCAGTCATGGGCAAGGAGTTCAATCATTTTAGAGAACGTTAAAGTTTCCAATATTTTCGTAATCCACCAAAAAGCTCTTGTTCGACAAAATGCTCATGTGAATTTAATTTTGATTAACTAAATTCCTGGTTAAATTGCAGTTGTTCGACAAAATGCCTTCGTCATGCTTGCGCTAAAATGCTTTAGATTTATTTTTAGACACTACTGGAAACTATCCAGCCCACCTGATTTTACGTTCGAAAGAGACAAAGGTATACAAGTAATGAGACAAAACTATCATTCCTTTTTCGTATAAGTGTCTCTCTCTGTCAGGCGTCAGATCTGGTCTATAAGTCCTAAGAATCTCATGGCAATCTACCACATCTTAATCAAAAGTACCAGGCATGCATAAGTTCAAAGGTCTTACCTTCGCGGCAAGGAACAGCGCCGCCGCGGCGATGGCATTCCTGTGGAACTGCGTGAACGAGTGGAACGCGTAGAACCGATGCATGTACACTATAGCCGTGTTGATGCATAACTGCGAGCTGTATAGTGCTGAGTTAAGGAATCATTTCATATATTGAGCGGGGTAAAATAAAAAAGTTTGTTTTACCCACAGAATAAAGAAAGAGGTGCCCTTATTAAATATATGTATGAAAAAAAACGTGGTCATTGTTTTTTCATTTTCATTGTTCCATCTACCGGTAAATAGTTGAACTACTCGCTTTGGTTTATGTCGATGTTAGTACTAGACCAACCACTCGGCTGAGTTGCTTAGGGCCAGTCCCCTTAGTAATTGGTCCATGGTTTTACCCTATACAATACAAAATGTATTGACAGGTTTCTTCTAAGCATGTCAGATTACTTAGTGATGTTTATTAAAATCACAAAAAAAAAATACTCTTATGTACCTATTTTCTTTATAATATAGCAAGTCAGAAAAATGAATTGCATTGGCAATGTTGCATAGCGTCACTATTAGCCCCCAGACCCCAGATTGGTGGCGTCCATAAATTTGTGAGACATTAAGGGGGTGAGGGGGTCGAGCCAAATCTAACCTAATCTCACGTGGGGGAGGGGGGGGGGTCGAGCCAAATATCACGTAATTTTTTTGAGTCTGTAAATTTGCCAGAAAACTGGGTTAAATTAAGTACCTAAAATATGTTTCTCCCCCACAATATGGCGTTTGAAATATCTCACGTGAGATTATAGGGGAGGGAGGGGGTCGAGCTAAACCTCACGACATCTCACCAAGGGGGGAGGGTGGGTCGAAAAACCTCTAAAATCGCCACTCGTTATTTATGGATAGGTAATTTAGACCCGTTTTAATAAATGCATCTCAAAGTTGATATCGATCTTACAATGCAGTTTTGACGTTTAATGTATGGAACATCTGTCAAAAACAGCATCTCAAGTTCGATCTCAATCTTGAGATCGATTTATTAATACAGGCCCTAGTTACAAATATAATTTCAGGTTGAGCAAAGGTAGACTAAAGTAATACGTCATCTGACATCACTAGATGTCAGAGGACTAATCCTCAATGACAGACAAGGATAGCTGTATCTCACTGAGTTCAATGTTCTTTAGTAAACAGTGTATCTAATCTTTGCATCAGCTTTGTATTTATTATGATGAGTTTATTTTAAAGCATGTTGTGATACCTAGTTATAATTTTTTAAACGGTGACCCAATGACGCAATTCTGAAGCTTTCATGGTATTAGCAAACCATACTAATCATAAAAGTCGCCTAAGTTACTCCTTATAAAATCAGCTATTTGCCAGTGAAATTCCCGTCAAAATCGGTACAGCCGTTTCGGAGATTAGCTGGAAGGAACATAGACCATTTTTTTTGTTATTATTGTAGGTACCTTATATAGCACTTCCATATGCATTTAATTTTATTTATTTGTATAGATTGATAAATCCACAACCACTAATGTAATTAGGATTAGGTAATAGTCAGTTCCTGTATACACGGCGACAAGGTACACCTGTCACGTTGGGTTCTAACTATCTGGTGAAACGTGGACTTTGAGTTGGTTAATACCTCCACAATGTGGTGGTGTATGGCCACTCAAGCCTCTGACTACCCCCGAATGGGGATAAAAGTCGTGACGTTACACTTTTTTTTTTTTACATATGCATTTAATTATATTTGTATAGACTATAGAGTGATAAATCCACACCCACTAATGTTTGGCCAGTAATGACCAATCTTTGTACAGGTGACCTAAGCAAATACAAAACTGGCAACACTGAGAGCTAATTAAACTGTTGTAGTATTAAATTTAGAAGTTCCTGGTGGAAATATGTATCAGTAATTGCCAATGAAGAAAGGAAAATTTGAAAGTTAAGGTAGATAGGCCTTTGTTAATGATTGGTACTTACCTATAAGAAATACATTTCCTTACTGTGACAAAGAAAGTGATAACAATATATTTTTTGTGGGCTCCTAGCTCTCTCAGTCATCGTTCGAAGCTGTAATAGCTTTACGTCGATCTTCGGTAAGCGGGTGGTACTACACCGGTCGAGCCATCCCATATATGAGCTGCAGTCAATTGGCTACAGCTTGGTTCTACCACCAAAACAACTGGTCTATCACTGTTTCTATTTTTGTTTACAAACACGGAAAATTCTGTTGAAAAATACTAGTACTTAGTTACACAAAGGGTGCTCAGAGGCCTGAATGCACTATAACGTATGACTCATAGTTTCTGAGAACTGTTGATAACAAACAGGAGGTAAAAACATCTGTAGCTAATAAATATATCGCGCTGATTCATACGCTCATGCATGTCGCTACCTTGTTGTTATACAATATGTTAAGAAAACCCTGTCCGACCCGAAAACGTATTGTTAGGTTTCGAGATTAGATTCTATTGTTGTAATTTTTTTTTTTTTTTAGCATAGTAAGTTTCCCACTGCTGGGCAAAGGCCTCCCATATTTTTTTGGAAAATAAATACCCCGTTTACATTAAAAAAAAAACATAAAATGACATCATCACATACTATGTGGTCAGAGGTGCCGCCACACGATCTAACATAGGTAATTACTTCCGGAAAGTGTTGTAATTTTTTTTAAATTTGCTACATTTTGAGGGAAAAAGGAAAAAAAATGGCATTTTAAATTGTCATTAATATGTTTACTATCATGAATATTTTTTAATTTTTATTTGGTCATGTGATTGGGTAACCTAAATACCGGTTTTGGCTCGGACAGATTTTTTAAAAGTTTTGTATTGTTACAATTAGTTAGTTGTGGCGCTCATAGCCAGATGCAATCACTGATCGTTAAACGTTCGGTTCACGCTTGGCAAGGTCACTCAGAAATGGGATGGAGGAGGCCTACGTCCAGAAATGGATGACCTTAACATAACTTATATTACTACTTTTATAAATGTAACACTTTTTTTTTTTTGGGAAATAAAGGATTTTTTATTTTTATTTTATTTATTTATTTTATTTTATTAAGGTCACTCAGAAATGGGTGACCATTTCACAAAAATCCACCCCTACAGCGGTAAATTAAGGGGTGAAAGTATGTACCCCCTGTACATACTTTCACCCCATCATTTATTCATTGCAAATACAAAAATATATTTTTCCGCATTTTTGAATATTCAAACTCCACTTCTATTCAGTTTGTATGGTACCCTTAGGGTGCGAGTCCTACTCACACATGTCCAGGGGCCTTACCACGACCTCTTGTCGCGATTCAATTATAGGAACGTTTTAACGACGTTTTAATGACGTTTCTTATTGTCATGACAATAAGGTACGTCATTGCACAAAAAGTCGCTGAAACGTAAAACGTTCCTGTAATTGAATCGCAATAAGAGTTTTTTTAAATAATATTTTGGACCATTTTTTTTGTTAACGTCAGTACTAGTCTACTAGTTCTTATGGAGATTAACAGGTTATAGGTATCCTAGTAGAGGTCAACTATTTAACTAATTTTACATACACAATTATATCTAATATTGAAGGTTATGTGAAATTAATGAAGAAGAATATGACATGACCTCCTCAAGACAATGAACTGAGGTCATTGAATCATTATCTACCGGTCAGGGTACAACCACCTTGACATTCATGAGATTCATACATTTTAGAATTCATAATTATGAGAATTGATAAAAGGATATCTCTCAAGGATTTTGTAACTTATTTGCTAATTAAAATGAATATGGCGATGAGGGGACCACTTGAATTGTTATTTATTTATAGCCCTGTGCTTGTATACTAATATCATAAATGCACAAGTAACTCTGTCTATCTGTCTGTTATGTTTTCACGTCTAAATTGATAAACCAATGTTTATGAAATTTGATATTGAAATAGACAGGACTTTGGCGAAGGACATAGGCTACTCTTAATTGCGAATATACAACATGAAGGGGGTGAAATAGGGGATGAAGTTTGTATGGTAGACCAATCATTTCTCAAAGCAAAAATTCTATGCAGAAGCAGTTGCGGGGCACCCTTTATTGTTACTTTGAAACGGAGGAAATACCGATGGTGGGTGAGGCCCAGGGCCGGATTTAGAGGTCTGGAGGCCCTGGGGTAACAAAGGAGTGAAGGTCCCCCCTGTCTGGGGAACCTTCCTAGCTTTTTTCGACAAAAAATCGTTTTTGATTTTGCTGAAATCCAGTTCCCGAAGTAAATCACTTTCAATGCTCAGCTAGGTTATTCTGTAACGACAAACTCACTTCGCACGCGTGCGAATTTGCAGGTGATATGTCAAATTTTGTATTGAAATTTGACATTTCAATAGAAAATTCACACGCGCGAAGTGAGTATGACGTTACAGAATAGCCTAGCAGGAGAGATAGCTTTGATAGACGGTTTAGTCCCATGTGTTTACTCGTTGGAATTTAAAAAAAAACGAAGTCTTGTGTGGCCCCTCTTTTGTGGAGGCCCGGGGCTGTTGCCCCGAATGCCCTCCCCTAAATCCGGCCCTGGTGAGGCCATATCTTTTAAAGAAAAAAAAAGAACTAAATGTGGACTAGGATAACACAACATTGTGGCATATGAATTGTGGATTGGAGGTTTAGGAGCAAAGGAAACTAATATTTTGAGCTCACCACCTGTTGCTCAGTTCTACATACTGTCTCAAAAGTACGAAATAATACTTCAGGTACATATAGGTCAGTTGATATGTAGTTCGATATGTTCAAGCAAACTATACCTACCTCTTCTAGTTTCTGAGCTATTGGAGTTCAAAATTGTTACCAAAACTTTTGTCTTGCAACCCTTAAAAAATCAGCTGGTTGTGTAAATAAGCACACTTCAACGTGATTAAGGAGTGATAGATAGGACATATGTTTTGTACCTACTAACATAAATACTGAAATATGGCAAATCAAACACATTTATGGTACCTATGTTTTATATCATAACGTTGAGTAGGTAACTAGTAGGTACCTAACATAATACATCGAGTTTAGTAAAACTTAGACACCAAAATGATTGTTTTCCTTGATCTTGCATGAAAAAATATCCTCTTACTTCAAATTACTAACTCGTAGTTTTCTATTCAATTACCAAAGGGCTAATAACAAAACAATATGCCACCATTAAAAAAATTACTTAGTTAATTAAAAGTAAAAAAGCTAAACAACATTTTATTTTCTCCATTCAATAATTTTCACTATTTTTAAAATAATATCTTTGAGTAGGTAGGTAGGAACAGATTTCTTAGTCACATCTAAAAAGCCTCTGATCTTTATTCTATGATAATTCCATTGTCATGGCGGTAAATATGTATACATGGTGGCCATTTTTGGGGAGGATCTAATTAGATTATCGACCAATGACAAATATCTTGAAAATGGCGGAAAATCCGCGATTGGTCGAGCTCAATATGAAGCGGTTTCCTTTGACAAAATGCAGTTTAAATGCATGTGGTTCTGCATGCAATTTTTGTTTTATTTTAGTTCAAGCCCTAAATTTCAGGGTATAAATCTTTACTTATTGTGTAAATTCATCATCGTGCATGCGTTGCATCATCATGCAATGTGATTGAAAAAAGTAATTTAACTTCTTCTTAGTGGAAAAACATAATAAATAGCGCGCATTGTAAATTTCATAATTAATCAATTGCGTGATTTTGGACCTGTTTCAGAATCGTTACGTAATCTTAATTTTCCGAATAAATTTATTATTTTGACAGAACCGTAATGGATCATCGTCATTTTGGTTTTTTTATTATTATTTTACGGAACCCTTCTAAACTTCTAATAATAATTGTAAGTTTGTAGTACGTTTTTCAGTTACGTAACATCTGTCACGTTATCTCGTTGCTTGTTAAAATGCCGGGTCGCGATCGTGGTAATAGTGGAGTGTATTCTAATAGTGTTTTCTTATGAAATGATGATGTGTGTTGGTGCTGCTGACGGGAAGGTGCGACAAGCTCGGGATCTGTACCGGCGGCGTTTTATCCATGGCCGGCCGCCCGCTGATCGACGCCAGTTGCCATCCTATACGGCTATACCTGATTTCGAAACCTATGCCTTCGATCTCAAAGCACTGGTAGCTTTCACTCGTCGTGCACTTGAGTAGGACGACATAATACCTACTCACGCCGGTACGGAATTAGGAAACCAGATAAGTACCATCATTTTCGCGACAATCCGCGAACTAGCACACGGCGAAGTGCTACAGTATTTAATGTAGGTAGGTACATCACAATTTCGTGTGACGGACACTGAAAGACGATGGCCAACATCCTTACCACTTCCAACGTGTACAAGAACTTACACCCGCTGACTATCAGCTTAGAATTCGCTTTTGCAGGTGGTACATGACTAGCGTTCAGGGAGACCCTGAATTGTCAGCGAGGGTGTTGTGTTCGGACGAAGCGTCGATTACTGCAGTAGGTACGCCTTTGCCTATCCCTACGGGGAATACAGTCTTGATAATGGTATTTAGTAGGTAATCTGTATGTAGGTAGGTACTGTTAATCTGTTGATAGACCTGAATACCTACTCACCGAATTTTAAACACCGACCGTGTTATCACAAAAAAGTTAAACTCGTTTTGAACGCGTGTCTAGTCAAGTTTTCCTTGTTAATTTTGACATAACTCGTCTTCATTTCGCGTTTATTTATTTTTTAAATAACACGGTAAAACTTTCTATCGATTTTTTTATGAGTAGGCCTAAATGAAACATAATAATATCTTGCCGTCGGCACCGCACCGTACGCGTGTGTAGGCGCGCGGTCGCCGCGCTGCGCAAGCGACACAAGTAGCCGCGCTTTGTGTTTGTGTGCACGCCGACCGGGGGGCGGGGCCTAATACAAAGGGAGGCCGCAACGAAAGATAACATAGGAGTCGTTGACCTAAAGTAAATAGCCGGAGTTAATTCGTGTAGAAGGGCTGTCCTAAAAAAAATCTGAAAAGTAATTTTTAAGATTTGTATGCAAAATAAGATGTATGAATTCGGACTTAACACTTTACCGGGTAGTTCGTTGCTTAATACCCATGCATACCCCGAAGTATTATTTCGTACTTTTGATACAGATAGTATATATACGACGGGCCCGTTAGCGTGGTTGGCGCGGAGGCGCCTTTCACGCTGCAGGTCGTAGGTTCGATTCCTACCCGGGACATGCATTTGTGTGCATGAACATGTCTGTATGTCCGGAGTCTGGGTGTATATGTATATTAAGTATGTATTTACAAATAAAAAAGTAGTATATGTAGTAATATCAGTTATCTGGTTTCCATAGTACAAGCTCTGCTTAGTTTGGGATCAGGTAACCGTGTGTACAAAAATGTCCCAGGATATTATTATTATTATTTTTTTTTAGATGGCAATTCCTACCATTAGCTCCTTCGACTAAGCAAAATGCCAAGAATGTGCTTTTTACAATAGAGTGACGACATGAGTGGGGATAGAACCTGGAACCTCCAGCTAATAAAGTTAACCCTTCTAACCTCTAAACTGATTTGTAACACTTTGTCAAGTTGTCAACTTACGTATAGAAGCTGAATGACTCATGTATTCAAAATAACATACTTTCTAAATCAATTGTATTGCTATTTTAAACGGGCCAGATGACTAATGTTAGCACAGCCCATGCAACTAATGAATGAAATAGTAAACTTTAACTGGTTTAAGCATGAAATAGGCATAATGTATATTCATGAGTCATTTGAAACGTGAAAAACAGCTGAAATAACAATCATTATCAGTGTTTTATATCGTCGAGTACCAGGAAAGTATGATAAGCAAGAGATCGAATGTTTGGTAAACGCACGTAGCGCGCATTCGACGTATCGCTTTTAGCTTGCAGGTCGATCACCAGAGGCCCTACGTCAGCGCGCAGGCGTCAAGTACAGCTGGATCAGTGACCTCGAAAAATACCACGCTCTCACGCGCTAGTATAACCTAAATAATAACATTCCATGTACGAATATGCGATTGTATTGTAATAACACTATCTTACCTCGAGAAAACGGGGCGGTACTCACGATGTCGGGCGGGAAATCCCAGAGAACTGAGCGAAAGTAGATGCATGACATGACGCCTCAGGTCACATTCAATTTCGTCATCATTTCACCAAATTACACTATCACAACACACGTTAAACGCTTTGATGCACTCGCAGGCGATTATTGACGATCATTTAATAAATAAAAACACTTGTTTCGAGCGTGTAATACGCATTTTTAGCACATGACTCGACAAAAACATTGAGCTGAAATCACCACATTTTGAAAAAGGATACACTTGAAGCCTCTGTCCCATGTCCTGTATCAAATTGGCGGCCTGCTGCCGATATGCCAATTCTTTATCTGCATCTAAACCGCATTTTCTGCTTGGAGAATTCTGTAATTGTTCTCTTGTAAAATACCATTTTTCTTGCCCTCCAGCCATTGAACGGATGTTCCGACTGCGCGCGAGAAAGCACGACGGAGAGCAACGCTCCGTCTATGTGCGTGAGTGGAAAAGGGATAGCGCTATGACAGCGGCGACCGGACGCAGACCACGTTAACATTTGAGAGATTTACAACTAATATTCTAACATTTTGAATGTACAACACTAATATTATTCACTAAATAATAATAAAAAATTAAATACAATTTTTGAAAACAACTAAATAATAGGACAATGATTGATAATATTTCGTCACAACTTGAAATCTTGATAGGTATTTTCAATCGGACGCCATTGTAAAACTTGGTGGATAACGTAGTGAGGTCTCCGGTGGCAGAATGATGATCTGCAACAATCACAGGTACGTTTCACTTTATCACTATGTGTAATTATATAGTATAAACATTGCTCTTTCTTTTGTGCATATTTTTGTAATGATTCATTTACTTTTTAAGGAAAATAAACGACTTTAAAATTACGGACCTAAAAACTCTGTCACACCGTGCAAATGGCGGACCCACCACTGTTTACAATACACTTTACTATTTCTATTGTGAAGAATGATAAATTGTTGACTTGAATGGCAGTTAATTAGATGATAATTAGTTAATGATTTTTGTGAATAACACGGTGCCATCAAAATGTTAATTTTGTTTAGTTTAATTCAATAAGAATTTGTGTTGATCGTTATTGTAGTGATCAGGTGAAATTTGGCGGCTACGTGGATTTTAATTAGCACGAACGAATAGTAGAAAAATAGTTTCATGTACTTAAATTACGTAATTTAGTGAATTGCTATTCTTCTGCATTATTGTCGTTAGATTCCACCCTACTTTATTAGTTATCAATAAATCAATAAATTAACGGTAGAGTTAGTAAAGTTTATTTTCCCCCAATATGTTTTCGTTTAAAAGTGAGAATTCTTATCAATTAAATGCGCATAATATTAGAATAACTGAACGTAAGTACAACATATGACGTGTCATTTATTTTGTATTTGTTATGCAAATTAATTCAATAATAAGTCTATCACAAACATCTGTTGTATCCAGACTCGGTTAATAATCGATAATGAAAGTTGTAAATTAATATGTATACCTACATAATAATGTGTACGCTGAAAGAATAGTAGATTGTATAATAAGGGAGCAAAATAATATTTTTACGGCGAGGGCGCTTTTTTGAATCCAGAGCGAAGTGAGGGATTCTAGAGTAGAATCCCGAGCGTAGCGAGGGATTCTTTAGTAGAATCCTGAACGTAGCGAGGGATTCAAAGTACGTCACCCGAGCCAAAAATATTTTGCGCCCGAGAGATACACTCTACTTTTCATCACCCTCTATGAGAAAATAAAGGGCTCCTCATATTTTATTGTTATATTATTATTTAATAAGACATTTAAAGGTGGTAGAGCCAAGCTGTAGGCAATTGACTGCAGCTCATATACGGGCTGACTCGACCGGGGTAGTACCACCCTCTCACAGAAGATCGGCGTAAAGTAGCTATTACAGCTGCGTTTCGTACGATGAGTGAGAGAGCCGCAAGCCCAACCGGCCCAACCGGGTCGGCAACACTCGAGCAATGCCTTTGGTATTGTAAGCATCCATAGGCTAGTTCGCGCGTTTTAATTTGATTTATTTTTTTATTCAGCTGGCGGCTCGACTATGGGCCCCGTCGCGTCGTACCAGCCAGTCTTTATTCAAACAATATTTGCGTTCGAGTTATTTGGCGCTGAACACTAAGATATTCTAAATTCAAAAAGTGCGCCGCAATTTACTTTCCCGCACACTTATTTCATAAGTGTGCGGAAAAGTTCATTCCGGCGCACTTTTTGAATTTGGAACAAGTTTCTTATACACCGCCTTAAACACCACCTTTGGGCTCACTTAAAGGCGAACCAAGTCGTCCTTTTCGAATAGATGGGATGAAAACAGTATTTACCTCATTTTATTTATTGTTTTTATAAAAATAGAAGATTAAGATGGCGCTTTAAGCGCTGGAGCAAAGTGGGGCTACTCCGAAATAAGGCCCGCCACATACATACGGAATTTCCGTACGGGGGGGGGGGTGCATTTGGTATTGCAAGCATCTATAGGCTACGGTAATTGCTTAACATCAGGCCATGTTATACGCCAGTGACACCCAGACCAGAGCAAATTACGAAAAGGCCGTTCCGAAATTTGCCTCTGGCGGAAATTGAACTTGCGACCCGATGCAGTGAGCCGAGTGGCCAACGCTCGAACCACTGCGCCAAGCGGTCTTCAAAATTGTTATTGCAGTAATGCTATGGGTTCCTCCAATAGCGGCGCCATCATATAACGGCCGCACTGGAACATTGGCTACGTAAACAGGTAGCGGTCTAGGAAACCGCGCCATTTTGTTTACATAGCCAACGTTCTAGTTACGTTCTAGTTCTTAATGCCCGCGCTTGCGGTAAGCGCGGCTCAAATTGCACAAACCAGAGATACTACTACTCCACCTAGCCAACTAGGCTCCTGTCAAATGTGACGTCACTCGCACAAAAAGGCGGTGGCGGTGTGCGGGCGGCAAGACGCAGGCGGTGGCGGGTGTGCGGGCGGGGAAGCCGCATTCCATCCAAGCGCCTAGTTGGCTTGGTGTAGTATTAGTAGGTTTTTCTATGAACTGACAGCGCGGTTCAAAGGGGCCATCCATAAATTACGTCACACGAGTTTCATGATTTTTAGACCCCTCCCGCCCTTGTCACAGCTGGTCACATATGCGAGACTCCCCCCCTCCCTATGTGACGTAAAATATTTTTACAATTTTAAGAATTTTTCAAGTTTTTTCGTTAAAAATTCAAATTTCGGTTTTAATACTTAGATATATTAGACTTTTAAATGTGACGTCACAAAACTTACGACCCCTCCCACCCCCTTGTCACAAAATGTCACATTTCGTCGACCCCCTCCCCCTTTACGTGTGACGTAATTTATGGATGGCCCCAAACGGGAGCAGACAGGCTACATTCATTTTTTCATACATACGAATGAACGAAAATTGCATTATTATTTTTCTTATTTTTTCAGTTAATCCAACGTCCGCCATGTCTCAACCGCCGCGGAAGGTGATACACCTCCCGAAGGTGCGGATGTTGAGCCGAGGAGGTCGCCTGACTTCCGGTCTACGGATAACCAATGTGAAGTCAATAAGGCCACCGGATCCGGATGTAATCAAGAAACAGGAAGAGGATAAGCTTAGAGCTCAGGTATTGTTTTTTTTTTTGTATAAGTAAGGTCCACAAACCTGCGTTTAGCCCGCCTGATGTTAAGCAATACCTTAGCCTATAGATGCTTGCAATACCAAAGGTATCGCTCGCACGTTGACTAAGGGAGAGGGGGAGGGCGTACGAAACGCAGCTGTAATAGTTGCTTTACACCGATCTTCTGTGAGAGGGGGGTACTACCCCGCAGAGCCAGCCCGCATATGAGCTGCAGTCAATTGGCTACAGCTTGGCTCTACTCAATAAATCGCGAGGTTGTGAAGAGGTAGAGAAAATGTCTGAAATATCATTGTCACCCTACTATACAACGTAACGCCGCCGCCCTGTTAGTAAAAAGACCAAGATGCCCCAATTTTATTATACACATTAAGGCGCTCAGAGCCAGCTCCAATCACAGATCGGTAAACGATCGGAGGTTAAGAAACGCTTGGCAAAGTCAGGCAGAGATGCATGACCATTTAGTGGCATTCGAACTGAGCGTCTCCGTGCTTCGGAGGGTAAGTTAAAAGTCGGTCCCGGCTGTTGTCATCTAGGCCGTCGTTAAGCCTTGTCAGAGGCCTTCGGGCGGCTTGAACAACTCTGATACCAGGTTGACCACTAACCGTACGATAAAAAGAAGATGTATGTGTATATGAATGTATAGCCGGCATGTTGGCAAAAAGACCAAAATGCCCCAATTTTATTATGAACATTCCATTTCAGTTACAAAAAGAAATAGTATGTCGCTCCCGACTCTGCGCGAACAAAACCTACGAGTGCCTGCTGCCCGTGGTGTCGGGGCGGCAATACTGCCCGCGGCACATACTGCGCGACCCGACTGCCCCGTACCGGCAGTGCGCCCATACCTACAACAATGGGGAGAGATGCCCCATGCCTGCCCCAGACGAGCAACCGGACTCTAGGAATGCTGGGTGAGTGTGGGACTAATAGGGGCTATTTGGTCATTTATAGCAAGCTATAGAAAAAATGCCCTATACCTGCCCCAGACGAGCAACTGGATTCTAGGAATGCTGGGTGAGTGTGGGACTAATAGGGGCTATTTGGTCATTTATAGCAAGCTATAGAAAAAATGCCCTATACCTGCCCCAGACGAGCAACTGGATTCTAGGAATGCTGGGTGAGTGTGGGACTAATAGGGGCTATTTGGTCACTTATAGCAAGCTATGGAAAAATATGCCCTATACCTGCCCCAGATGAGCAACCCGTCTCTTAGAAATGCTGGGTGAGTGTGGGACTAATAGCGGCTATTTGGTCACTTATAGCATAGTAGAAAGATGGATAGTAGGTTATCTTCATAGAAACGCACCGCGCGCGGCTTGTATGTGTGCGCCATGCGTATCTATGCGTCGCGCACGCACACTCAAACAAAATATCGACCCGGTTATCATTGCGAAAAAATGCATGTGATGTTTGAGTGTGCGTGCGCGACGCATAGATACGCATGGCGCACACATACAAGCCACGGGCGGTGCGTTTCTATGAAGATAACCTACTATCCATCTTTCTACTATGTTTATAGCAAGCTATGGAAAAAGATGCCCTATACCTGCCCCAGATGAGCAACTCTAGAAATGTTGAGTGAGGACTAATAATTCGAGGCACTCATAGCCAGTTCCAAACACTGATCGGTGAACGATCCGAGGTTAAGCAACACTTGGCAAGGTCACTCAGAGATGGGTGACCGTTTACTACCATTTGAACTGAGCGTTGCTTCGGAGGGCATGTTAAAAGTCCCGGTTGTTGCCATCTAGGCAGTCGTTAAGCCTTGTCAGAGGCGGGCGGCTTGAACAACTCTGACACCAGGTACCAGGGAACCATACGATAAGAAGAGGTTTTGAAACAAGTGTGTGTTGCAGGTTGTGCTTCGAGCATGCTCGCGCGGCGTTGTACGCGCGGCAGCGCAGCGCGGCGCCGCCACCACCCGTCACTACTACAGAGACACTGCTCAACCAACTACAGCACTATGTCAAGTATGTACACTCTATTTTTTTCATCAGTAAGGGTGCCCCTCCCTCCCCCCATAATCTAATAATATCCTGGGACATTTTTCACACACGGCTACCTGATCCCAAACTAAGCAGAGCTTGTACTATGGAAACCAGATAACTGATATTACTACATATACTACTTTTTGTTTGTAAATACATATTTAATATACATAATTACACCCAGACTCGGGACATGCAGACATGTTCATGCAGATAAATGCATGTCCCGGGTAGGAATCGAACCTACGACCTGCAGCGTGATAGGCGGAATCTTACCAACCACGCCAACGGGCCTGAGATCGATCTTAAGTTGCAGTTTTGACGTTTAATGTATGGAACATCTGTCAAAAACAGCGTCTCAAGTTCGATCTCAATTTTGAGATCGATTTATTAATACAGGCCTTAGGTCCGACCGAAACTAGTTTTTGGGGTCCCGTACCCAAAGGGTGCCAACGGAACCCTATTACTAAGACTCTGCTGTACGTGCGTGCGTCCGTCCGTCTGTCAGCGGGCTGTATCTCACGAACCGTAATAGGTGGAGAGTTGTAATGTTCACAGAATGTGTATTTCTGTTGCCGCTACAACAACAAATACTAAAAATAAAATAAAATTTATAAATAAAGGGGGGTCCCATACCGTTTTTATTCTACGGTGGTAGGTACGGCACCCTTTATGTGCGAGTCCGACACGCACTTGGCCGGTTTTTTAGTTAGTTGAAATTCGTCAACCAATTCGCGTAGTCACCCTTTTGAGCTTTATTAAGACCTTAAATATCTTAGCTGGCATGTATGTAATCTATGGTATTATTTTCAGGCCCGAACGTCCCCGGACGACGTCGTGCGCGTCTTCGGTGTCTGTGGTCAGTGACCCCGCGGAGCCGGAGCAGGTCAGCCCGCAGGCCGTTGACCCCTTCAGTAAGTACCTACCACAATACATCTTCCTATCGTATGGTTCCCTGGTACCTGGTGTCAAGAGTTGTTCAAGCCGCTCGCCTCTGACAAGGCTTAACGACTGCTGCCTAGATGACAACAACCGGGATTGACTTTTTACGTGCCCTTTGAAGCACGGAGACGCTCAATTCTAATTCCACTAAATGATCATCCATCCCCGACTGACCTTGCCAAGCGTTGCTTAACCTTAGATCGTTTACCGATCAGCGATTGCAGCTGGCTATAAGAAGAATAAAGCCGGAAACCCACCGCGTCGCACGGAGAGGCCATGCACGTGGGTCAAGCTTCGCTTTGCGGAGGTTAAGCAACCTCTGGCAAGGTCAGACATGGATGGGTGAGTATTAGTGGCATTTGAACAGAGCGTCTCCACTTTCCGTGCTTGTCATCTAGACAGCAGTCGTTAATCCTTGTCAGAAGCCTTCGGGCGGCTTGAACAACTCTGACACTAGGTTGATCACTAACCATGCGATAAGAAGAATAAACTAAAAACGTCTGTTATTCTAGTAATTGTTGCAATTTTCAATATTTTTTACAAGTCGTGCATATTCTCTACAGAACAAATAGACGCGACGGCCGTGAACGCGGCGTACTCGGCATCCATCATGGAGTGCGGCAGCGCTAGCGACAGCGACGGCGACAGCGTCGTCATTGACGGCGACTGCAAGCTCGGCCTGCAGGACGACCTGTCCGATGCAGAGGACGCGCCGTGCGAGGATGAGCCGCTCTGGTGCGTAATATACACTTTCAGAACCCATGCATACACTTTCAGAACACATGCATGCACTTTCAGAACTCATGCATGCACTTTCAGAACTCATGCATACACTTTCAGAACTCATGCATACACTTTCAGAACTCGTGCATATTTTCAGAACTCATGCATACACTTTCAGAACTCGTGCATACTTTCAGAACTCGTGCATACTTTCAGAACTCATGCATACACTTTTAGAACTCATGCATACACTTTCAGAACTCAAGCATACACTTTTTTACACACATGTTTTCACTTAAGACCCATACATACAATTTTAACACGCTTGCATACACTTTCAGAGGTCATGCATACACTTTTCACACCCATGTATACACTTGAAGACCCATGCATATAATTTTAACACGCTTGCATACACTTTCAGAACTCATGCATACTCTGTTGACATCCATAAATACACTTTCAGAACTCATGCATTCACTTTCAATGCTCATGCATACTATTTTAGCGGTCGTGCATACTCTTTAAGCACCGTTGAATACACCTTACACTATTTACACCCATGTATACACTATTAACACCAATTAACGCTCTTTGAAAAGTCATGCATACTTTTTTAGCACCTACGCATACACTTTTAGCACCCATGCATATACTTTTAGCACTCGTGTATTCAAAAACCATGGTCAGACCACAAAAAATAAGCAAAATAATGAATAATAAACAGCATTCATTACAATCTTTCCTTGGGCTAATGTTTATACTTTTTAATTATTATTTTTTCAGGCGTGCAGGTGTGTTTACTGCCGAAGAAGCAGTGAGCGAAGCTAAGAAAACGCTGAAACTGCTCCAAAGCGCGTACATGAACCAAATGGACCGACTGCGCGTGCTGCTGCACACTGCTAGACTGCAGTATGTACGAGCCTTAAAGCAGGAGAAGGAACAGTATTGTAAGTAGTAGTTACATCATATAGGACTGCGGTGGCCAAAAAGCGTACGGCCCGCCTGATGTTAAGCAGTTGCCGTAGCCTACAGATGCTTACAATACCAAAGGCATTGCTCCCACATTGCCGACCTGAAGGGGAGTGGGATGGAGGGAGGGGGAAGGGGGGGTGGGCTTACGGCTCTCTCACTCATCGTACGAAACGCAGCTGTAATAGCTGCTTTACGCCGATCTTCTGTGCGAGGGTGGTACTACCCCGGTCGAGCCAGCCCGTTTATGAGCTGCAGTCAATTGGCTACAGCTTGGCTCTCCCACCTCGACCATCATATTACTTAAGGCGCTAATAGCCAGCTGCAATCACAGATCGGTAAAAGATCGGAGGTTAAGCAACACTCAGCAAGGTCAGGCAGAGATGGGTGACCATTTAGTGGCATTTGAACTGAGCTGACGACACACAGGGGGGGAGGGAGTCTCGCAAATGTGACCAGCTGTGACAAGGGGGGGAGGGGTCTAAAAATCATGAAATTCGTGTGACGTAATTTTTGGATGGCCCCTAGGCAGCAGTACTTTTCGTAATTTGCCCTGGTCTGGGTGTCACTGGGATCGCCCCCAGTACATTGTACGGTATCCATAGTACAAGTGTTGCTTGGTTTGGGACCATACAGTTGGTGTGTATGTCTGGCGCTATATTATTAGTAGCTGTACCTCGCGGCTTCGCCCGCGTGGAAATTGATGTGTAAGATTGTCTTATTCCGGAGCCTACACTATCTAAATTTCAAATTTCATTAAAATCGGTTTAGTAGTTATGGAGATACGTGGTAACAAACATTCACACACACACTTACTTTCGCATTTATAATATTACTAGCTTCTGCCCGCGACTTCGTCCGCGTTGACTTTGGAATCCCACAGGAACCCAACATTTTTCCAGGATAAAAAGTATCCTATGTGCTAAATGTAAAAATGTAACGTCACGACTTTTATCCCCATTCGGGGGTAGTCAGAGGCTTGAGTGGCCATACACCACCACATTGTGGAGGTATTAACCAACTCAAAGCCCACGTTTCACTAGATAGTCAGAACCCAACGTGACAGGTGGTGAACCTTGTCGCCGTGTATACAGGAACTGACTATTACCTAATCCCGAGGGATAGGTAGGTTTCCTCACGATGTTTTCCCTCACCGTCAGCGAACTGTAAATTATGCACATAGATGAAAATTCATCCATTGGTGCATTGTATGTGCTATTTCAGACTATAAGCTATCTGTGTTCCAAATTTCATCCAAATCCGTTCAGTAGTTTTTGCGTGAAAGAGTAACAAACATCTATCCATCCATCTAAACTTTCACATTTATAATATTAGTGGGATTAGGATTTATCTGAGGCTTCACACACAGCTTTAGTATAATTGTTTGTGTGTTTACAGGTAGTATAAACAGCCAAGCCCGCACCAACCCGCTGACAGTCCGTGAGAGACGGCAACTACGGAAGCTGAAGGCGTACGCCGGCTACCATCACAAGCACGGCGTGGAGGCAGTACTAGCCAGGAAACTACACCGCAAGAGAGCTAAGGTAAGCTTCTTCTTATCGTATGGTTCCCTGGTACCTGGTGTCAGAGTTGTTCAAGCTGCCTCTGATATGGCTTAACGACTGCTGCCTTGATGACATCCGGGACCGACTTTTTACGTGCCCTCGGTAGCACGGAGACGCTCATTGCAAATGCCACTAAACGGTCACCCATCTCTGACCGACCTTGCCTAGCGTTGCTTAACGTAGTGTTTACCGGTTAGTGATTGCAACTGGCTATGAGCGCCTGAACCTTCTCACCTCTTTGTATTAACACCAATTAAGTCTTGTGAATAGACAGCAATATTAAAAAAAAAAAATGCCCTATTAACGTCCCACTGCGGGGCACGGGCCTCCCCTCAATGCGAGGGGGATTCAGGCCATAATCCACCACGCTGGCCCAGTGCGGGTTGGTGGATTTCACATGGCTTAAGACATGCAGGTTTCCTCACGATGTTTTCCTTCACCGGAAGCAAGTGATAATCGTATTAAAGTTATGATTCACACATAGATTTCGAAAAATTCAGAGGTGTGGGCCAGGGTTTGAACCCAGGACCTTAAACCCGCAAGACGCGTGCTTAACCAATCGGCTACCACTGCTAAAAAAATAAGTAAAGTAGTTTTAAGTTTTAATAATATGTATGTTAGTCTGGGATAGCAGCCGATTGGTTAAGCACGCGTCTTGCGAGCTTAAGCTCCGGGGTTCAAACCCCGGCTCACACCTCCGGATTTATCGAAATCTATATGCGAATCAGAACTTTAATATGATTATCACTTGCTTGCGGTGAAGGAAAACATCGTGAGGAAACCTGCATGTCTTTAGACATGTGAAATCCACCAACCCGCACTGGGCCAGCGCGGTGGATTGCCTGAATCCCCTTCGCATTGAGGGGAGGCCCGTGCCCAGGATTGGGCCCGTTAAAAGGGCTAATATTATTATTATTATATGTTAGTCTGTAAGCAGTGGCGTAGTTTTTCTTAGACGGGCCCTGTATTAAAATTGGTTAGTGGACCCAAACTAAGGGTGAAGATTTTTCACAAATGAAGCGTAAATAATTTTTACACACGTTCGGGGGCCCTGTAATCCAGGGGCCCCGTATCATTGATACGGCTTATACGGCGGTAGCTACGCCCCTATCTGTAAGGTATGTAGGTATCAATGGGCCAGAGTTGGGCAACATTTAATTGCAATTAATCAATTGCGAATTGCATGTGGTGTCACAATTAATTGTGAATTGTTCGCGATTGACAAACAAATCACAATTACTTGTTAATTGTGACACCACATGCAATTTGCAATTAATTAATTGCAATTAAATTTTGCCCAACTCTGCTATGGGCCTATGTCGCCTGAAATAAATAAATAAATTGCAGGTGAACGAGCCCCGCCACCCAAACCGGCCCATCCCCCCACAAGGCCGCTGCACATTCACAGAGGGCGGGTTCCGCTGCCCGCTGCACGTGCTGCCCGCTGCCAAGCACTGCCTCAAGCATGTTCTACACGACCGACATCAGGTACTTCTTCTTATCGTATGGTTCCCTGGTACCTGGTGCCAGAGTTGTTCAAGCCGCTCGCCTCTGACAAGGCTTAGGGTGCGTTTCCTTTGATGCGGAGCTGGGTGGAGCGGAGCGAAGCGGCGGACTGTGATTGGGCAACTGTGATGGGCCAAGAGCGGAGTGGAGATTTCCAGCACTGTGATTGGCCAATTCACGGTCCGCTCCGCGTGAGTGGAAACGCACCCTTAACGATTGCCTAACGTACTATGTATAACTTTACTTATCGTATGGTTCCCTGGTACCTGGTGTCAGAGTTGTTCAAGCCGCTCGCCTCTGACAAGGCTTAACGACTGTCTAGTTGACAACAACCGGGACTGACTTTTTAACCATGGAGACGCTTAATTCGAATGCCACTAAATGGCCACCCATCTCTGACTAAAAATAAGCCCGCCACACATTCCCCCCACTGTTACTCCTGTAAGCCAGGATCGGCAGTGTCCAACGATGACGCCAAGGTTTGACCCTCGAGTATCGGAGACAAGCTAAGTCGTCTTGGAACCCGCACGAATTTAATCAAAAGCAAGGAAACACCATCTCTGAGTGACCTTGCCGAGCGTTGTTTAACCTATACAGAGTTGGGCAACATTTAATTGCAATTAATTAATTGCTAATTGCATGTGGTGTTACAATTAACAATTAATTTTGGTTTGTTTGTCAATCGCGAACAAATCACGATTAATTGTTAATTGTGACATCACCTGCAATTGGCAATTAATTAATTGCAATTGAATTTTGCCCAGCTCTGCCTCTATAAATATTGAATGATGATGGTTGTAATGTAATGTTGGTTGGTCAGGTGCGGAACAGGAACGTTTTAAATTCCTCCACGCGTCTAATAATTACACGTTTTAATAAAATTACGAGCCCTTTTAGTTTTAATAAAATTTTAGTTTTAATTTAATTATATTTTTAACGGTTTGCGTCCGTGAAATCGCCAAACGGACCCAATGGAAGACCAGCGCTGGTTCTTGCTGACCAGCACATGCTGAATTGGGTCCGTTTGCGGCTAGCATAGTCGATAATTGTTTTTCTTTCTTTTTATATTTATTATTGTTTTGTCTTGCTAGTCGTAATAAAGTTTTTCTTTCTTTCTAATTTGTATTCCTTGAGATCAACTGATAACCTCTCTCTTGTTATGCCTTCTCACACCAGTTCCTTTTATGATAGTTCCTTCACTGTCGAAGCTGTCCGCCTCTGGAACTCTTTACCGGTCTCTGTCAGAATTGCTCCCTCCTTACACATTTTCAAAGACATTCATTTCAAGAAGAAATTCTTTCTTTCTCCATAAGTACTGCTCCTTAAATTTATTTATGTATTTATTATTATTCCCATGCTATTACGTGCTGTTATATTAATTTAGCCATTATGTAGTAGGTATAAGTATATCAGTATATGTAATATTTTCTTGTTTATGTAATGTAATTTATGTGTATGTATAAGTGGTAATTTATGTAAGTACACCCCCGTATTATTTTTTCTTTAGATCCTCTCCATCCAAAGGTTGCCTGGTAGGGATCACTATTAGTGATAAGGCCGCCCATTTTCCACTTTCTGTGTAAATTGTGTAATTATTTATAAATGTTTTTTTTGTGTGTTTTTGTTTGTTTTTTTTTTACCTACCTATCCCTCGGGATTAGGTAATAGTCAGTTCCTGTATACACGGCGACAAGGTTCACCACCTGTCACGTTGGGTTCTGACTATCTGGCGAAACGTGGGCTTTGAGTTGGCTTAATACCTCCACAATGTGGTGGTGTATGGCCACTCAAGCCTCTGACTACCCCCCGAATGGGGAAAAAAGTCGTGACGTTATATATATATACCATGTACCATGTATGTTTATATATAAAATAAACACAATAATAATAATAATTATTATATATATACATATATATATGTATATGATATTATATTATATTATATTATATTATATTATATTATATATATTATATTATATTATATTATATTATATTATATTATATTATATTATATTATATTATATTATATTATATTATATTATATTATATTATATTATATTATATTATATTATATTATATTATATTATATTATATTATATTATATTATATTATATTATATTATATTATATTATATTATATTATATTATATATATTATATTATATTATATATATTATATTATTTTTCTAGTGGTGGATTAATAAAGAGTTATCTATCTATGTACCAGGTGTTGTTCGTGTCGTGCGGCGACGCGCGCGGCGTGGCGCGGTGCGGCGAGCCCGTCGCGCGCCTGCCGCTGCCGTCGGCCGCGTGCCGCCACCACACCGACCCGCCGCTCTACACTGTATTCACGCTCAAGGTACACTACTATCCTACTAATATTAACACGTTGACTGTCCGTGCATTACATGTAATGCATTTTCAATCTAGCTGTGACGTCCGTGCATTATACAATATGTTAAGAAAACCCTGTCCGACCCGAAAACGTATTGTTGGGTATCGAGATTAGATTCTATTTTTGTAAAAAAAATCATTTTTTTTAACTTTTTTTTTCTTAATAAGTGTCCCTCTGCTGGGCATAGGCCTCCCATATTTTTTTGGAAAACAATTACCCCGTTTATATATATATTTATTTCATAAAATGTTTTCATCACATACTTTGTGGTCAGAGGTGCGGCCACATGATTTTCACTTCCGGTAACGGAGTTGTCATATTTTTAAAATTAGCTACATTTTGTGGGGAAAAGGCAAAAAAATAGCATTTTAAATTTTCTAGTGTCCGACCGAAGATTCGGTTTCGGTTTCGGTTTCGGCCAGTTTCGGCTCAAAAATCTAGTTTCGGCACCAGTTTCGGTTTCGGATGAAAACCCACCGAACCTTTCGGCCGCGCCGAAACTCTGCGTTCGTGAATTATCGCGCGTCACTCGGTTGATTTCGGGAGAGTTCGTGTCTCGCGTTGCATCCGCCATCGCCCATCGTCAGCTGTCAGATCGCCGGCCGGTCCGGCGTCATTGTTTTGTGAGTTTAGTGTTATTTCTCGCTTTATTGGCCTTTATTAAGCATTGAAGTTCTTTCCGTTGAGTTATTCACTCGGATTTATGAATGATGAGAATTAAGTATGTAAAAGAAAGAGGTTATACTTATTATATTTGATTCACACATTCATCATTTATTTATTACTTATGTTACGGTACATTTGTTTTAGGTTATTGTTGTTGGATGAGGTTTTAAATTACCCAAACAACTACCAGTGATTTAGCTGTGTGTGACCTTCAGATACATAATTTTTTATTGGTAAAATAATTTCCTGTTAGAGCAGTGGTAGCCGATCGGTTAAGCACGCGTGTTGCGGGCCTAAGGTCCTGGGTTCAAACCCTGGCTAACACCTCTGGATTTTTCGAAATATGTGTGAATCATAACTTTAATATGATTATCACTTGCTTGCGGTGAAGGAAACCATCGTGAGGAAACCTGCATGTCTTAGACATGTGAAATCCACTAACCCGCACTGGGCCAGCGTGGTGGATTATGGCCCGAATCCCCCTCGCATTGAGGGGAGGCCCGTGCCCTGCAGTGGGACGTTAAAAGGGCAAAATTATTAATTTTATGAAATTTCCTGTTGTCCGTATATTTTTTTTTGAGAATCGATCTGAACGTGACATACCTATCTACTTAAGTAGAAAATGCCAACGGGGGTTTAATATATTACAATCACGATTGCCACCCTAAATTACAAAAAAATATGAAAATCCCACAAAAACCCTACATTACCAAATGCAATTAAAGTTTAAAATGATCTCAATTAATGTTAAATTTAGTCTTAAACATGTTGTGATTATAAGCGCAATCGAAATACTCAATTAATGAGGTCCTTTTTGTAATGTAAGTGTTGATTATTGACAAATTTTTGTTCCAAGAAGTGTTAACATGATTGTTATTTTGTGTTTATTTTAATCAGAGCAGTAATATTTTAAAAAAAATATAATAATAATATTATTATGAATAATTATGTTTTCACATACTTCAATTATTGTTTATTATTTCATTTAACACATTCTAACATTTCTAACTGTCAATATAAGGGTATAAAATAAGCCAAATTTCAGTAAAAAAAATATTTTTAACTTGTCTGAAAAAGGTTCGGTTTCGGTTTCGGTTTCGGCCGAACCTAAAACAGATGCCGAAGATTCGGTTTCGGTTTCGGCAGAAAATCCTGTTTCGGTCGGACACTAAAATTTTCATTAATATGTTTACTATCATGTTTTTTTTTTTTATATTGGTCATGTGATTGGGAAACCTAATTACCGGTTTCGGCTCGGACAGGGTTTTCTTAACATATTGTATGTAATACACAAGCCTAAGTAAACTGAACATCACATTAGGCCTGACTCAATGGAAAGAGGCCACTAGGGAAGAAAAAAAAGTAAACTGAATGACTTTTATTGGACTGGTCTTGTAAGCTAGATCTTTGATTTTCAACGGACGTATGAACAAATCAGATTATTTAAAAAAACTCGTTGGACGTATGAGAGTGTGCACCCAAAACAGGCTGGACGTGTTAGAAATGCGAAAGTTTGTGTGTGAATATTTGTTACCACGTATCTCCGTAACTACTAAACCGTTATTAATGAAATTTAAAACGTAGATAGTGTAAGCTCTGGAATAAGATATAGGCTAAACTTTCACATCTATTTTCACAGCTAGTACTTGTATATAAATTTAGTAAAAAGCTGTTATAGGACATTAGGGGGCGTCCATAAATTACGTGAGGCATTTAGGGGGGGCGAGGGGTCGAGCCAAGTCTCACCAAATCTCACGTGGGGGAGAGGGGGGGGTCTCGGTAAATCTCACGTAATATTTTTTTACCGTAAGAAACAGTGTAAAATTGCAAGAAAACTGGGTTAAATTAAGAAAAACATGTTTCTCCCCTACAATATGGCTTTAAAAAAATCTCAGGGAGGGAGGGGGTCGAGCAAAATCTCACGACATCTCACCGAGGGGGGAGCGGGGGGTCGAAAAATCTCAAAAATCACCTCACGTAATTTATGGACGCCCCCTTACCAACAGACACTTACATTTTATTTATTTCTATAGATTATACTTATCCATTTACAGAAAGACGATTCCGACAGCGAGACCGAGTCCAACTCGTCGACTGTCGGCTCTCTGTGCGAAGCCGACGTGTCGGCGGACGACACCGCGCCGACACCCGACATTGCCGTCCCCTGACACACCGACCACCAGTGGACTGTGCCCGCTATGGACTGTGATACTGTGGACTATATGGACTATGGACTGTCAGTGGACTATAGTGTCTAAACAATGGTGTAATAATAATTAAGGCTCGTGTTAATAAATGCATCTCAAAGTTGAGATCGATCTTAAGATGCAGTTTTGACGTTTAATGTATGGAACATCTCTCAAAAACAGCGTCTTAAGATCGATCTCAACTTTGAGATGAATTTATGAATACTCCGCGCCGTCACCCGACACAGGCCTCGTCTGACACACCGTCCATCAGTGGACTGTGCCCGCTATGGACTGTGATACTGTACTATGGACTGACAGTGGACTATAGTGCCTGAACAATAGTGTTAAAGGGTTCAAACTAGGTGGAACTAGCCACAACATGAGGTCCAACTCGTCTAGTGTCGGCTCTCTGTGCGAAGCCGACCTGTCGGCGGACGACACCGACCACCAGTGGACTGTGCCCGCTATGGACTGTGATACTGTGGACTATATGGACTATGGACTGTGGACATATAAGTGCCTGAACAATGGTGTAATTAATAAGTTAATTTCTAAGGGTTAAAACTAGGTGGAACTAGCCACAAAATACTGTAATAGCTTTAAATAATGCAAGCTGTACGGTAACTGCTTAACATCAAGCGGGCCGAATGCTTGTTCGTCACATCAGTCAGATAAAAAAATCAAAATTTACGTTTAAAATACGATGTGCTTAGTAATTGACAGTGGCAAGTTAAGCCTAGTTTTATCCGTAGTAGGTACATGCAGAGTTGGGCAAAATTTAATTACAATTAATTAATTGCATGTGGTGTCACAATTAACTGTGATTTGTATACGATTGACAAACAAATCACAATTAATTGTTAATTGTGACACCACATGCAATTTGCAATTAATTAATTGCAATTAAATTTTGCCCAACCCTGAGTATATGTAAGTACTTGCTTAAAGTTCCTATAAAGTTGCTTGTACAAGTATTGTAGAAGAGAATCATAATCTTGATCTGATTATAAATGCCATATGAATAAAAAGATTACTCATTATATTGTCTTTTATTTGGGTTTTCTCAAATTAGTGCTGATAAGAAAGCTTAAGGTCACTCAAAAGCTATTTTTTTTTAAAAGAACGCGCTGGCAAAAAAGCCCGCCTGATGTTAAGCAGTTTTTTTTTGTCCGGGCGCTTTTTGGCTCGGCCCGCGATCTCCCTCTGACATGGGGGTCAGTGTCTATATTAACTTAAATTTAGATTAAAATATTCAGTTTTTTATTTGAAATGAGTTGATGTTAAGCAGTTACCGTAGCCTATAGATTCTTGCAATACCAAAGGCATTGCTCGCACACTGCCGATCCTAAGGGGGTGGAATAATAATAATAATACACACACACATACGTCACGACTATTATCCCCATTCGGGGGTAGTCAGAGGCTTGAGTGGCCATACACCACCACATTGTGGAGGTATTAACCAACTCAAAGCCCACGTTTCACCAGATAGTCAGAACCCAACGTGACAGGTGGTGAACCTTGTCGCCGTGTATACAGGAACTGACTATTACCTAATCCCGAGGGATAGGTAGGTTTCCTCACGATGGTTTCCCTCACCGTCAGCGAACTGTAAATTATGCACATAGAAGAAAATTCATCTATTGGTGCATGTCCCACCGGGGATCGAACCTGGGACCTTTCGATTGCTAGCCCAACCTGTTCACCCCTAGGCTACAGTCGCTAATAATAATAATATAATAATATCCTGGGACATTTTTGTACACACGGTTACCTGATCCCAAACTAAGCAGAGCTTGTACTATGGAAACCAGATAACTGATATTACTACATATACTACTTTTTTATTTGTAAATACATACTTAATATACATATACACCCAGACTCCGGACATACAGACATGTTCATGCACACAAATGCATGTCCCGGGTAGGAATCGAACCTACGACCTGCAGCGTGAAAGGCGCCTCCGCGCCAACCACGCTAACGGGCCCGTCAAATGAATGGAGGGAGGGGAAGGGGGGGTTTTGGGCTTTCGGCTCTCTCACTCATCGTACGAAACGCAGCTGTAATACCTGCTTTACGCCGATCTTCTGTGAGAGGGTGGTAGTACCACCCTCTCACAGAGGGTCCCCGGTCGAGCCATGGTGGTATGGAGTGGGCTATGCTCGGAGTTTCTGTACGAGATGAGGAGATACGTAGACTTGCCCAGAATACAACCGGGACCGACATTTTAAGTGCCCTCCGAAGCACGGAGACGCTCAGTTCAAATGTCACTAAGGTCACCCATCTCTGACCGACCTTGCCAAGCGTTGCTTAACCTCCGATCGTTTACCGATCAGTGATTTCAGCTGGCTATGAGCGCCTGTTATTAAAAAAAAATGAATCAAACTAGTGTTGTCATGTAAAAATAAATCGTTTTATTTAACAGAACACGAACTGCTCACAGTGTTGCCATTTGACAAACTAATTATAATAACAAAAAGAAATATAAAAATAAATCACACACTGGAAATTGCAGGAATGTACATAATCGTTTATAAAAAATAATTAACGCAGTTGTAACAGTATACAAGATTAAATAATATATTTCTATGTTGACATAGTTATGTAGTAGACAGATTTAACGCCGGCTGTACACGCTCGTCGAAACACCACGAGACATGTAAAAACAAACGATCCAAATATCGCTAAAGTTCGAAAGTCGTTCGATCGAAATCCTATCCTAAAAGTTGGTATTCACGTGTTCCTTGAACGCAGTTCGATAGGACTTCAACTCAAACGTTTACTCAACGAAAACGGTTACTCAATGACTTGTTGCCATGACGAAAAGGCTATCAACTACGGTCGGTACGATATCTTTACGGTTTTTATTACGTGAATCGTGAATCGAGCTACTGGTTTGCTCTCGGAAGCGTGTCAGTTATTAAGGGTTCCTTCTAGGTCCATCGCAATAAGAGTGTGTAAATGGTGGTCTCTATGCGACGAGAGGCACGCGAGGCGACGAGTCGAGCGTGTACAGCCGTAGTTAGAGAACGTAGAATGTTTTATTCCTATGTTCACATTAATTTGACATAATATGACTTCTAATTAAATGGAGATAAGTCGGATTCTTTCATCGAAATGACAGTCATAGATTAATTTTAGGTTTGCGCGCGCAAATATTATGCAAAACAAGCTTTTTGTAACCCTAGTATCATTATAGATTTTTTTTTCTTATTTAGTGAATTACTGAAAGTTAGTGTTTAAATATTCAATCTCGATAAATATTTTTTAATGAGTTACATCTGAAAACCAAATACTACAGTAAAATCATCACTATACATGTGCTGTCGCTATAGTAATAGTAAATAAATATAATGTTCTTAAGTATCCATCTTAATCAGTCATTTTAATTTTAATAATATCGTATGAAAAATTATGTTTTCTTTGCTATTGCCATACGCAAAATAAACTGTCCATAAAGGCGGCTACTCACAATTCAATTTTTTATTCAAACCGTTGATTCAACTTGAATTGATTTGATTGCGCGGTGAGGAGACAAAATAAACGCCTACTTTCAGTACAGCCTCGACTTCAACAAATTGAATCGACGGATTGAGTACGAAATTGAATCGTGAGCCGCCTTTAACAATCCTACATCATATTATTCGTATATTTAATTCCAAAATCTATTAATTAAAATGTAAGCGAATTGACTTGGACTTTAAATTTTTACTAAAATGTTGGCGCCAAAGTAAAAAAAACTGCCGTCTATGGCTGGCACAGACCAAAATAAGCTAGATAGAGTAAGCAAGTTTTTTTTATTAGTTTTAAACATTTTTTTTGTTTAAAACAGGTGATTTGAATACAAAAACCAGTTTGATATAGTTGAATACTTACTAAAACATGATTTTATGAGTTTTATACGATTAAAAACATAATTTTCCATACAAAGTAGTTATATTTTAGCCTCTCGTCATATCGCTTGTAACATCAAGTATTCATTCATTTCTTCTTCTTCATTTGCTTCGCTTTCTTTTTCTCTTCTCGCTTCTTCTCTTTCTCTTTCAGCGATTTGTATAGTTTGTAGCCGAAGAACACTGGAACAGAGCGAAAGAGATGCAAGTTAATAAAAATAATATCCTGGGACATTTTTTATACATGGCTACCAGTAGCCCGATTCACGTAACCAAAACCGTAACGATGTCTCAGCGATATAGTCGTTGATAGCCTTTTTGTATTACGAAAAGGCTATCAACGACTATATCGCTGAGACATCGTTACGGTTTTGGTTACGTGAATCGGACCACTGATCCTAAACTAAGCAGAGCTTGTACTATGGAAACCAGATAACTGATATAACTACATATACTACTTTTTGTTTGTAAATACATACTTAATATACATATACATCCAGACTCGGGACATGCAGACATGTTCATGCACACAAATGCATGTCCCGGGTAGGAATCGAGCCTACGACCTGCAGCGTGAAAGGCGCCTCCGCGCCAACCACGCTAACGGGCCCGTCAAATGAATGGAGGGAGGGGAAGGGGGGGTTTTGGGCTTTCGGCTCTCTCACTCATCGTACGAAACGCAGCTGTAATACCTGCTTTACGCCGATCTTCTGTGAGAGGGTGGTAGTACCACAAATGTCACTAAGGTCACCCATCTCTGACCGACCTTGCCAAGCGTTGCTTAACCTCCGATCGTTTACCGATCAGTGATTTCAGCTGGCTATGAGCGCCTGTTATTAAAAAAAAATGAATCAAACTAGTGTTGTCATGTAAAAATAAATCGTTTTATTTAACAGAACACGAACTGCTCACAGTGTTGCCATTTGACAAACTAATTATAATAACAAAAAGAAATATAAAAATAAATCACACACTGGAAATTGCAGGAATGTACATAATCGTTTATAAAAAATAATTAACGCAGTTGTAACAGTATACAAGATTAAATAATATATTTCTATGTTGACATAGTTATGTAGTAGACAGATTTAACGCCGGCTGTACACGCTCGTCGAAACACCACGAGACATGTAAAAACAAACGATCCAAATATCGCTAAAGTTCGAAAGTCGTTCGATCGAAATCCTATCCTAAAAGTTGGTATTCACGTGTTCCTTGAACGCAGTTCGATAGGACTTCAACTCAAACGTTTACTCAACGAAAACGGTTACTCAATGACTTGTTGCCATGACGAAAAGGCTATCAACTACGGTCGGTACGATATCTTTACGGTTTTTATTACGTGAATCGTGAATCGAGCTACTGGTTTGCTCTCGGAAGCGTGTCAGTTATTAAGGGTTCCTTCTAGGTCCATCGCAATAAGAGTGTGTAAATGGTGGTCTCTATGCGACGAGAGGCACGCGAGGCGACGAGTCGAGCGTGTACAGCCGTAGTTAGAGAACGTAGAATGTTTTATTCCTATGTTCACATTAATTTGACATAATATGACTTCTAATTAAATGGAGATAAGTCGGATTCTTTCATCGAAATGACAGTCATAGATTAATTTTAGGTTTGCGCGCGCAAATATTATGCAAAACAAGCTTTTTGTAACCCTAGTATCATTATAGATTTTTTTTTCTTATTTAGTGAATTACTGAAAGTTAGTGTTTAAATATTCAATCTCGATAAATATTTTTTAATGAGTTACATCTGAAAACCAAATACTACAGTAAAATCATCACTATACATGTGCTGTCGCTATAGTAATAGTAAATAAATATAATGTTCTTAAGTATCCATCTTAATCAGTCATTTTAATTTTAATAATATCGTATGAAAAATTATGTTTTCTTTGCTATTGCCATACGCAAAATAAACTGTCCATAAAGGCGGCTACTCACAATTCAATTTTTTATTCAAACCGTTGATTCAACTTGAATTGATTTGATTGCGCGGTGAGGAGACAAAATAAACGCCTACTTTCAGTACAGCCTCGACTTCAACAAATTGAATCGACGGATTGAGTACGAAATTGAATCGTGAGCCGCCTTTAACAATCCTACATCATATTATTCGTATATTTAATTCCAAAATCTATTAATTAAAATGTAAGCGAATTGACTTGGACTTTAAATTTTTACTAAAATGTTGGCGCCAAAGTAAAAAAAACTGCCGTCTATGGCTGGCACAGACCAAAATAAGCTAGATAGAGTAAGCAAGTTTTTTTTATTAGTTTTAAACATTTTTTTTGTTTAAAACAGGTGATTTGAATACAAAAACCAGTTTCATATAGTTGAATACTTACTAAAACATGATTTTATGAGTTTTATACGATTAAAAACATAATTTTCCATACAAAGTAGTTATATTTTAGCCTCTCGTCATATCGCTTGTAACATCAAGTATTCATTCATTTCTTCTTCTTCATTTGCTTCGCTTTCTTTTTCTCTTCTCGCTTCTTCTCTTTCTCTTTCAGCGATTTGTATAGTTTGTAGCCGAAGAACACTGGAACAGAGCGAAAGAGATGCAAGTTAATAAAAATAATATCCTGGGACATTTTTTATACATGGCTACCAGTAGCCCGATTCACGTAACCAAAACCGTAACGATGTCTCAGCGATATAGTCGTTGATAGCCTTTTTGTATTACGAAAAGGCTATCAACGACTATATCGCTGAGACATCGTTACGGTTTTGGTTACGTGAATCGGACCACTGATCCTAAACTAAGCAGAGCTTGTACTATGGAAACCAGATAACTGATATAACTACATATACTACTTTTTGTTTGTAAATACATACTTAATATACATATACATCCAGACTCGGGACATGCAGACATGTTCATGCACACAAATGCATGTCCCGGGTAGGAATCGAGCCTACGACCTGCAGCGTGAAAGGCGCCATCGTGCCAACCACGCCAACGGGCCCGTCTTAATAAGGGAAAAGAATATTCAGTAGGGCCTTGAGTCTCTTAACCATTGTCCATTGCGACACCTCTGGGCCTCGAGTCTGTTAACAATTAACCATTTCGATACCACAGGGTCTAATAGCACCACTATGCAACATTGCCAATGCAATTCATTTTTCTGAAGTTCTAGCAGAATCCGCTAAATTTCCGTGAAACGGTCACGAATGGCGTAAAATGTGTGACTATTTTACTGAAATTTAGCAGAATTGCTAAGGATTCTGCTAAAAAACAAAAATGAATTGCATTGGCATGTTGCATAGCGTCGCCAGTAGCTCCCCTGCTCGTAAGAGTATTTCTGTGAACATACGGTACTTGTGGGCGCGACTGTTTATCTATGGTCCTATTAGACGCTCCATTAACACTCGTTGGTAATGAAAAAAAAAATGAAATATACGTCACGACTTGTATCCCCATTCGGGGGTAGTCAGAGGCTTGAGTGGCCATACACCACCACATTGTGGAGGTATTAACCAACTCAAAGCCCACGTTTCACCAGATAGTCAGAACCCAACGTGTCAGGCGGTGAACCTTGTCGCCGTGTACAGGAACTAATCACTAATCATTACCTATATCAGCTAATTAGCTAGATAGTATGTCAATGAAATAAACATTATCAATATCAAAGACATTACCAATAAAGAGGGAATGTGACTGTCCAAAATAGTATGTACTAAACAGAGACCATGGACACAGTTGGCAACATGTCAGTATTGTCCATATCATCTTCTGTTAAATAACACGCATCAAAATGCCTTTGATTGTTGAATTGCGAGTGCGATGACTTTAAAAAATATGTGACGTGACTCAGGGAGTCTCGCAAATGTGACTAGCCGTGACAAGGTGGGGTCTAAAAATCATGAAATTCGTGAGACGTAATTAATGGATGGCCTCATATCCAGCGTATGCCGCGCCTGAGCACTGTTTTGACGTCGGAACGCATAGACGTAATGTCATAACATGAGTGCTAGGGCGAGGTAAGCGAGCCATCTGGATGTACCGATGAACATAAAAAATAATTTCTATCATGATTTTCTATCACGTAGCGAACGATAAATTAGTGTCTTACAAAAAAATATGCACGCCGTACTCGGTTAGTTTGGCGAATTGTATGAAAATCGGGAATATAATTGCATGGTAGGTATTACAGTTCTGTTAAAATTCGAAAACTTTTATAATATGTATTTTGACCTGAAGGGGAGTGGGACGGAGGGAGGGGAAGGGGAGGGTTGGATTTCCGGCTCTCTCACTCATCGTACGAGACGCATCTGCAATCGCTTTACGCCGATCTTCTGCGAGAATGGTACTACCCCGGTCGAGCCAACGTATATGAGCTGCAGTCAATTGGCTTTGTTCCACACCAACATCAGGCACACCCTCAAAGAGAGTATTTGTACGTACCAACAATAAATATTAACAAGAAAATTCCCGCTGCAACCAAATACAGCCTATACATAACTGCGTCCTTTATAGCGTCTTCTATACCACCCAGATTGATGGAGTTAGGATCATTCATCTTCATACTGAGTCTATTAGCGAGACCATCTTTAATCTGTTTGGTCAGCGTCTCTTTCTCATGATCACTCATATGATTATACTGTTGCAATACTCCTTTTAGTTTGTCACGAATTTCCTCTGATTCTTCATCTTCCGGGGTAACAGCCACCATCTTCTGGAGCACGTTTATTAAGTCCATGTTTCTGATGGATTCCGTTAGTTTTTCCCCGATCACTCCGCCGAGGTTCATGGGTTTAGGTTGGTCAGATTCGTCCGCCATTTTCTGCGTGAGTTTGTGAAGTATTTTGAAACGACTCTCATAATAGCTTATTACGCCATCTTGCTATTATTTCTATTCGGGTTTCCTAGCTAACTAAATACATAGCTGCAATCATTACACTTATTTGAATTTAGAGGGATTTAGATACGTGTATTTCAGAGTATAGAAGGGTAAAGAAGTGTATTTAAGAGAATTCAGAGCTGTGAACTTTTCTGAATTCAAATAAGTGCACTTGTCAGAATTTAGAGAAGTGTACTTTATTGAATTAAAATAAGTGTACTAGCCAGAATTTAAACAAGTGTACTTTTCTTAATTCAAATAAACGCACTTTTCCTGATTTCAGAGTGTAATAAATATAATCCTAACTAGCCTTATTGAAAGCTGTGAATCAAAATGCTAGTTAGAACATTTACTAGGAATCCTCAAGTCAAGATAGCGTAATAAGCTTATAACAATTTAGGCTGGACACAATCGTAATGTTTATCTAAATTATGAGACTGAATATATACAAATAAATAAAATTGAAGTGCCCGTTTGTAATTTCAAAATAACAGCTACTAAATGCATATGAAAAAATACGGTACTTATAACAAAAACAATTTTCAAATTTTTCGTCGGTCCGTCCGTTTGTTCCTGCTAATTTCAGAAACGGCTGAACCGATTTTGACTGGACTTTAACTGGTCGATAGCTAAAGAGTGACAAAGGCTACTTTTATTGTAAAAAAAATCCACGCGTACGCAGTTGACTACGAAAGCACTATAAGGACCATTCGGGTATTGCAGAGTTTGTAGTAAATTGTAATTATTAGAATAGTCCGATTGTCGGAATTACCAAACACTGCAATATACATTGTGATATTGAAATAACAAAAAAACCTGAAAATAGTTTGTTCAGAATCGAGAGAAGAATTGATAACACTACTTTTTAATAAAGGTTTTCTTTCCAATATACGAAATATTTGTATCATGCCGAGTCTAAAATAGTCATGGTTAATACCGTAAATTACTAATATATTTTGCAATAATTTATTGATAGAAATAATAACTTGCCACATCAATTTATTACAAGAAACATTAGTTGGGGTGTCTGAGCTTTTTAGTTATTTAAATAACACTTTGTATATTGTTGTGTTTGGTAGAAAATTCAAATTATTGGAATATTCCAACATTCGGAATTACCCGAATGCACCTTAGTTCGTTTTTAGAGTCGAGTTCAATTTATGAATGCCGGCCTAAATTGCTATCTTGTTCGAGACGTTTCAAAATAAATAGAACGTACTACCACCAAGCCAACTAGACACTCGGGTATAAATATCAAATGATAATAAGTCAATGATTCCGCGGTCCACCACGGAGTGGGAGCTACTGCCACAGGACCAAGCATTGGCCCAGGCTCACTACGTTGCGGACGGACCGCGGAATCATTGACTTATTATCATTTGATTTGATGTGTAATTATGTTTAGTTGGCTTCGAGTAGTAGGTTGAAAACTCACCGCTGGGGTTCAGACCTATAGATAAACTAACAGCCAACACCACGACACTATTTAACGTCCATACAATGTATTATTATCGCTCATTACGTGTGGTCATACGATTGGACATGGAGTAACTACCTAAAGTTTATCGAATTATTGATAAATATATCGCTCATTTCGATCAGACGCTCATAGCCAGCTGCAATCACTGACACGACCGTTGGCGTGATGGCGTCTTTCACGCTGCAGGCCGTAGGTTCGATTCCTACCCGGGACATGCATTTGTGTGCATGAACATGTCTGCATGTCCCGAGTCTGGATGTATATGTATATTAAGTATGTATTTACAAATAAAAAATTAGTATATGTAGTAATATCAGTTATCTGGTTTCCATAGTTCAAGCTCTGCTTAGTTTGGGATCAGGTAGCCGTGTGTAAAAATGTCACATTTTTGCTATTCGTGACCTTTTCACGGATTTTTTTCGGATTTTGTTGGAGGGTCGGAAAATGAATTGCTTTTGTAGAATTGCTGCAATGTGGCATAGTTTGGCCACATGGCAATTCTGCAAACACAGTTCTTTAATTTTTCAGTTTTTCTATCAGAATCCTTAAGCAATTTCGCAAAATTTCCGAGAAGAATGGCGTAAAAAGTGGGACTATTTGTCAGATATTTTGCGGGTTTGCTACGGATTCTGTTAGAAAATGTGTAAAAATTATTGCATTGGGATTGTTGCATAGTGGCGTCATTAGCTCCCCTGGTCTGTCACTGGGATCGCCCCCAGTCCATTGTACGGTACCCATAGTACAAGCGTTGCTTAGTTTGGGACCATACAGTTGGTGTGCAAGTCTGGTGATATTTAGTTATGTAATTAGCTGGGTTTTGTTACGAAAAAATCACCTTGTTTTAAACACCGTGCTTAAAACATGTTTTAAACATTTAAAACATGTTTTAAACACGGTGATTTATTCCTTCTGATTTAAATCAATGATTTAAACACGTTTCAAACAGTTATCATTTTAAATTTCCTGTTTTTTTGCAACTCTGGTATTTAGTAAGGCGTTAAATACTTTCATCGAAATATAATAATATTATAACATTTATCGGTATAATATAACATTTGGGTCACATTTCGTTATCAATAATATTTCTGTTACGCAACTTAAGATAATATAAATACGGGAGATTAAATAAACTTGTAGGTACATTTATATCTAGACGTTTGTAATTACTTGAATTGATAGCAAAATAATATTGTTAAAGGTAGCTGTTGGTGGTATACGGGCTGGCTAGACCAGGGTAGTACCACCATCTCACAGATAATCGGCGTAAAGTAGCTATTAAAGCGTTTCGTATGATTGGTGAGGGAATGGAAGCCCAACCTCCCCTCATTCCCCTCCCTCTATTTCACTTCTTTTTAGGTCGTCAACGTGCAAGCGATACGTTTGGTTTTGCAAGCATCTACAGTAGGTAGGCTACGGTAAGGGGGCGTCCATAATTTACGTGAGGCATTTAAGGGGGAGGGGGTCGAGCCAAATCTCACCAAATCTCACGTGGGGGGAAGGGGGGGCCTCGGAAAATCTCACGTAATTTTTTTTTACCGCAAGAAACAGTGTAAAATTGCAAGAAAACTGGGTTAAATTAAGAAAAACTTGTTTCTCCTCTAGAAAATGGCTTTTGAAAATCTCACGTGAGATTAAAGGGGGAGGGAGGGGGTCGAGCAAAATCTCACGACATCTCACCAGGGGAGGGAGGGGAGGGAGGGGGGTCGAAAAATCTCAAAAGTCACCTCACGTATTTTATGGACGCCCCCTAATTGCTTAACATCAGGCGGGCCGTAAGCTTGTTTGCCGCCTTAGACATATAAAAAAGATTGTGAGTTTGTATGGCGATAGCATACAGTTTGAATTTCTATTTCTAATTAAGCCCCTCAAACAATCCTCTGCCAAATTATTACGCCATGTGCTATACGTTATATCAATTGGTGTGTCCAGATGTCTCGCAAGCCTCGCCCGAGCTCTCCTGTTATAACATTATGTCTATGCGTTCCGACGTCAAAACTTAGTGCTCGGGCGCGGCATGCGGCTGATGTAAACGCAACCATTGCATATGTTAAAAGTCAAATTTATAGAGATTTTTGTCAGTTTACAAAGGTTTTAAAAACAGTGTTGCCAGATGACCATGCGAGTTTCCCCACAAATTTCTTCAAAATCTCCCCGAAAATTAGCTTTTTGAGAAAAAAAAACCCCCCAAAAACTTTGACTTTGATGTTTTTACTTATTTGAAATTTCAATTTGAATTTTTGTTTAAATTTCAATTTTCATTATTTATACAAATACAAAAATAGGTACTCTTTCAATAAATTTGTCACAAAACGATAGCGAACTAATTGAATGAATAGATATAATTTATTACTAAAAATTGAAATAAGTAGGTATTGATGATCCTCCATGTTTATTTTTCCCGCCGAAAATCCCCAAAGAATCCGTCCCCCTGAATCTCCCCCCAAAGGCGAAAAAAGCCCTCGAATTTGGAGGGAATCCCTGCCATCTGGCAACACTGTTTAAAAAGCATTTTATAATAAGTCCATCATAAATTATAAATATGGGGTTAAAGTATAGTGTAGATGGGTGACCATTTACTGGCATTTCGAACCGAGCGTCTCCGTGCTCCGTTCACGTACAAAGTCGGTCCCGGTTGTTGTCATCTAGGCAGCAGTCGTTAAGCCTTGTCAGAGGCCTTCGGGCGGCTTGAACAACTCTGACACCAGGTTGGCCACTAACCACCGTTTCATGTGACTATTATGGCAAATACGGCCCGCCAGATGTTAAACAGTTACGTTCCGTACCCTATAGATGCTTTCAATACCATAGCCATCGCACGCACGTTGCTTGCTTCGGACGGCAGAAAGTCGGTCCCGGTTGTTATCATTTAGGCAGCAGCCGTTAAGTTAATCAGAGACCTGCGGCTTGAACAACTCTGACACCAGGTACCAGGGAACTATACGATAAGAAGAAGTACAGTAATTCAAGGTGGTAGAGCCAAGCTGTAGCCAATTGACTGCAGCTCATAAACGGGCTGGCTCGACCGGGGTACTACCACCCTCTCACAGAAGATCGACATAAAGCAGCTATTACAGCTGCGTTTTGTACGATGAGAGAGCCGAAAGCCCACCCCCTCCCCCTCCCTCCATCCCATTCCCCTTCAAATCGGCAATGTGCGAGCAATGCCTTTGGTATTGTAAGCATCTATAGGCTACGGTAACTGCTTAACATCAGGCGGGCCGTACGCTTTTTTGCTACCGTAGAAAAAAAATAACATACCTATCATGGCGAACACGAGAAAGACGAACACTATAGCCAGATATGTTCCTGGCGCGTCGGTCCCGAAGACCTTAGGCACGTCCCCAGTCAGCATAGCCCTCAGATTCTCCTTAACATCATCACTGAAGTCTACCACATCCAGCATCTCCAACAACTCCTTCCTAGACGGAGTCTTGCTTGGATCAGAGTCTTTCATCAGCTCCTTTAATTTCGCAAAGGTTTCCTGGTCTATGTCAGCCATGGTTTTTAATTTAATTTGATTTTTGAAATAAGAAATGGAATGAGGCGATGTTATCGGCGCGTGCGTCGCGGTTATCTGAATATTGGTAACGTGGTGTCCACGTTGGTTCGTGGTTGGTGCGAGTTAAAGGCGGATGGCGATTTAATTTTATCTATACATATCAAATTCAAAGTCCTGACCATGGACCAATTACTAAGGGGACTGGCCCTAAGCAACTCGGCCGAGTGGTGGCCTAGTACTAACATCGACATAAAACGAAGCGAGTAGTTCAACTATTTACCGGTAGATAGAACAATGAAAATGAAAAAACAATTACCACGTTTTTTTTCATACATATATCTAATAAGGATACCTCTTTCTTTAGTCTTTACTCTGGGGTCCTGACTGACTGATACATCAACGCACATCCTAAACCGCTGGTCCTAGAGACATAAAATTTAGAGGTTGTGTTCTTTGTGAAATGTAGGTATCCACTAAAAATAGTTTTTTTTTTTTAAATTTACCCCTAAAGGCGTTAAAGGGGATGAAAGTTTGTATGGAAGTTCGATTTTGAATTCTGCGCGAACAAAGTCGCGGGCAGAAGCTAGTTATTAGGTATAATTATTGGTGGTAGAGCCAAGCTGTAGCCAATTGACTGCAGCTCATATACGGGCTGGCTCGAGCGGGGTAGTACCACCCTCTCACAGAAGAACGGCGTAAAGTAGCTATTACAGCTGCGTTTCGAACGATGAGTGAGAGAGCCGGAAGCCAAACCCACCCCGTTCTTCTCCCTCTATCCCACTCCCGTTCAGGTAAGCAAAGAGCGAGCGATGCCTTAGGTATGAGCGTTACGATTTTAATATTTAAGGCCCCGCTTCCCGGCCGAGCGTTTTCGCCGTCTGGATTGGTCGAGAGCGCACTAACCCCGCCCACTTTTTTTTTGCGAAAATATCAAAAATCATTAATTGTGACGTCTAAAACTATTGCATTACCAAAATCGAACGTCGTTTTTTAGGTATTATCTTTCTCCATCTTTAGGTGAAAAAAAAATATTTAGAAATTCCGAGCCGTTTGTAAGAAGATACAAATTTAAATTTGAAAACTGCTACACTTTGGCATTTTTTTTCACATAGTAAATGAGCATGTAGCACTTTTTTCCTGCTTAAAATTTAAAGATGAGGTTTCTATATATACGGTGATATTTTTTTCACAATTTTTACCTCACTCGTCTAAGAGGAGATAGCCTCCAAACCTGCCTCGTTAGGTGCCTGTACAGTCTTAAGTACAGAAAAGGCCAATATCAGCACTAGCTGGATACCAGCGAATAGCCATTCGACGACCGCTTGGTACAGTGGTTTGAGCGTTGGCCGCTCGGCTCACTGCATCGGGTGGTAGCGTGTTCGATTCCCGCCAGAGGCAAATTTCGGAAACGGCCTTTTCGTAATTTGCTCGGTCTGGGTGTCACTGGGATCGTCCCCAGTCCATTGTACGGTACCCATAGTACAAGCGTTGCTTAGTTTGGGACCATACAGTTGGTGTGTATGTTTGGCCATATTTATTATTATCATTTATTGCCGTCCGGGTCCACACGCAAGAAGGAATAAATCCGTGATACAAATTAAGCAACTCTTTATTGTACTGCGAAAAACGCTGTCGCTTATGACTTGCGACACGCTCTCAATATTAAGTAGTATTCTCAGTATCAATAATCTTGCTTTTATTGGCGGCTTAGGGTCAGTTCAGACTGCGGAAAAATGCGCGACCATTTTACTGGCTCCATTTGAAAATAGGACCGTATTACCATAGCCTAAGTCTGCTCGCGAGCCAGCAAATTGCTCGCGCATTTTTCCGCTCTGGCTGAACTGAACCTTAAATAACGTCGATGACACAGATGTATTATAAATGGGCTATTTATTAATACATGTATACCGTTTGTACAAGTGTTATACAAGGTTAAAAGAAGGTATTTAGAGAAACTTGTAATACCCCCTGTGACCGAATATCGGCCACGTAGCCTATTTTTTTTAATCTAAGGTGGCAAACCATAGGTCCACCTAATGTTAAGCAGTCACCAGCCAATAGAAGCTCGGCAGCGGCGGCCTATATTTTTTTATCTACCTAAGTACGCACACATTGCCGACATGGGGTATGAGACAGAGGGAGGCAAAGAATGAGGGGGAGGTTGGCTCTCTTACTCATCTTACGAAACGCAACTAATATAGCTACTTTATGCCGATCTCCTGTGAGAGGGATATCAACAGAGACTAGCAGGGCCGGATTTAGGGGACGGCATTCGGGGCAACAGCCCCGGGCCTCCACAAAAGAGGGGCCCCCACAATAGACTCCGAAAAAAAAAACAATTGTCATAAAATTTTCAAAAAGGTAGTTTATAAAAAAATAAGTAAAACCGTCTATCAGAGCTATCTCTGCTGAGCATTAAAAGTATTTAAAAGTGATCTATTACAGCGAAATCATCAATAATTTTTTGTCGAAAAAAGCCGAAGTTCCGTTCGTTAACGCTTAAATTTAATTTCGGATAATTCTTATTTATAAATATATTGATTGTGCGTTGTTCCATCAATTCATATGGTTAAACAATAAATTATTTATTAAAAAACTCGACTCAAAAATTTGTTCATTTTATTTGGAAAATAATTAGGGGCCTCCACTTTTTTGTTGCCCCAGGGCCTCCAGACCTCTAAATCCGGCCCTGGAGACTAGCCATCACGGCAGGAGATATTATAGTGCAGTGCGTAAGTGCGGCGCTCAAGTGCACTCCTCTCTACCCTCGCTCTCAGCCGAAAGTCGACCACTGCTGGACATAGGCCTCCCCCAAGGTTCGCCACAATGACCAGTGTTGCGCTGCCCGCATCCAGCGGATTCCCGCACCTCCACCAGGTCGTCGGTCCACCTTGTGGGAGGCTACCCACGCTAAGCTTTCCGGTGCCCGGCCACCACTTGAGAACTCTTCGGCCACATCGGCCATCTGTTCTACGAGCAATGTGCCCTGCCCACTGCCACTTAAGTCTAGCAATCCTGCGGGCTATGTCGGTTACTTTGGTCCTTCTGCGTATCTCCTCATTTCTGATTTGATCCCGCAGGGATAGTGCGATGGAACTGCTCCGACACGACCGGGTAGAGGCAGCTGCAGGAGCAACTGCTTTATGTGCCCTCCAAAGCACGGACACGTTCAGTTCAAATTGACAGTAATGGTCACCCATCTCTGACTGACCTTGCTAAGCGTTGCTTATCCTCTGTTTTTTTTCTGATTTGTAATTACAACTGGCGATGATTGCTTCGTTTTTTAAGTTGTGTTTAGAATGTTTACATGAGTTAATACTCATATGCAATTCAAATCTGAGAGCTGCTTAACTTAGATGCGCCATACAAAGAATGACAGATAACAATGTCTCAAACTGCTAATGCTGCGTTCCATTCACCGTAATTTTTGTTATTTTCGTCCACAAAAAGTGTTAAAAACGATAATAATAATCACTTTCAGTACAAGTTGGTGCGATTGGAACGTGATTTGTGGACAAAAATAACGAAAATAACAAAATTAACAGTGAATGGAACGCACCATAAGTGGGACTTAAAAATTTGAGTAGTCTTTGAGTATTCGACCGTTAGGAGGGCATTGTACATTTTGAATAGGATGTTTCACTTATTGTTATACAATTTAAAAGGATGGCAATGCAAGTTGTATTCAAGTTTGTGTCCAACCAACATAATAAATAGTTAAATACCAATCATGGGCCATTGTTCGTCTGACCGTTTTCCGTGGGACCTCGGTGTCCAAATCTATCTTAGACGGCGAGGTCCCATGGAAAACAGTTAGACGAAGAAAGTAACCTGTATGAAGATTGATGTTAATTTCAAGTTTTTGATAAGAGAATGGTAATAGTTGGTATAATCTCGTATAATCTCGCATTTTTAGAAAGATATTGAATCATAACTACTGACTACTGCTAGCTATTATCACTTGATATTTACTCACCTACCTACTTACCTTTGTTAACATATAAGCGGATATAAACCAAAGCTTATTAAAATTATAATCCAAAATCATAGAAATTTCGACCGATATTCCAATACAAAATGAACATGCATAGAGGACAATTTATGCACTGCAAAAGCAATAACTAGGTAGTTAGGTATCATAACTGTATCCTTACCTGATAAAGTGATGACTACAATCCCTGGAAATATAAATACGGTGTTGGAAAACGCGTGCTCCAACGGTCCCTCAGATCCACCGCTCAGATCAACCATTTTGTCGGTATTGTCGCAATACTGAGATGTTTCCTCCTAATACTGGATAAATACAGTCTGTGTGTTTACTTAGAACATGAAGAACACCATCGTTGTCTTCAAAAATACCGTTTTATCGCTGATTTTAGCGAAATCTGCGTCCCGAAAAAATAGACTGTTTGACAGTCACTCACTGACAGCCGACAACTGGTGCGTTCCATTCCTTGTTAATTTCGTTATTTTCGTTCACAAATATCGTTCCACTCGAACCAACTTGTACTGAAAATAATCATTATTATCGATTTTAATAGTTTTTGTTGACGAAAATAACAAAATTAACAGTGAATGGAACGCACCTAACGTAGGCGAGATTTTTTTAAAATTGTATATAAAGCCATACATACATACGGAATTTTCCGTACGGAATTGCGTTTCGAAATATCGAATCGGTGATTCCGAACGCAGTAAATCCATCCAAATGTATGGACGCGTTTATATCGCGTTTTGAAACCCCGATTCGATATTTCGCAACGGAATTCCGCATGTATGCGGCGGGCCTAACTGCACTTTAGGACAGTTTCAGGTTATTTTTGTGATAGCTGTAGTGATGTGAGTACAATAAAAAATACCGGTTTCTTTAAACTCTTAGTACTTGAGCAGTTTGTAACTCTTTTCACACATTACACAATAGGTACCTTTTTATAATATGTACGCTAGCTAAATAGGATAGTCAAATCTGTTTGAGTGTATAAGTCCTACCTAAATGTGAAAGAAATGAAACGCCGAAGCTATAAATATAAATTTATTATTGGAAATACACAATGATGTATATCTTTTGGCCTTATAGTAACATTAGTGTACACAATACTTAAACGATATTCCACTAACGAGACGATTGCGATACAACAGTTTACGACCACTATCATACACAACTAAACAATAAAAATTCTATTTATAATAATCAGGAGTAAAAATAGTTAATTTTATAATAGGTATGTTCATGGAATGTTGACCGTAAATGCTACAATGTCATCCATATACAAAAATTGCAGAGTTAAAACTGGCAACACTAAAATAGCCCATAATAAGAAAACAAAAATAACACTAGGGTGAATGACAGACAGTGACCTTTACAAAATGACCCATACACGAGCGAGAGATAATAATAACGAAGATACACTGATTTTATGACCAGTTTAAGCTGCAGTTGGAATATAACAATAAATTGTGTACAAAATGGCAAGAATATTAAATTACCGGTTTTTACATTCGATGTTTGTAAAAAGTATTACCATAAAAAAATAATCTGTGTTGCCAATTTTGACAATTCAAGTGATATTAATAGGTTAGTTTATTTACATCCGGTTAGACAAATACCTCTTACTCCAATATTATTTCGATTCAGTCGCACATAATTTGGAAACTGTACCTATCATTTTAATTTGAAGTACCTCAACTTGAAAAGAATTATCACAGAATAATATGAGGCAATCTTCAAATTTATAATTTCAATTGATAATAATTTCGGTCCTTAAATACCTAAAATGAATTTCCTAGTCATTATTTTCTACCAAAATACATTTTTAACGCGAAAAATGGAGAACTCTTCTATATATATTTTCTTTAAATTGTAAATTTGTATAAAATCGTAAACGTTTCATTGAATAAGGCACTTTTGGAATGACATTGAGCGTAATTCGCGCATAAAATCTAAATTATTATCACCAAAATTCATTTTTTTTTATAAAATAAAATATGTTTTGCCATATTACTGGTAAAAAAATGAGATTCACAAGATTCTGCGGAGGAAAATGAAATAATAATTTATACTTCTACTCTCTATATCACGTTTAAGCATCAAATTAAATTTATAACCAATAACATGGCAACACATACCGCATTTTTTTCGATAAAACCGTCATTTTAGCTCGCACAACACTTAAGAACTATATTTTAACCAGTTACATAACATATTTTTCATCAAAAAATTATATTTTTATTGCATTTAACTAAGCTAAGTTGTACGGACCGAAGCGAGAGTTTTGAATTACCTAAGGGTTTTAACTATTTCATATTATTTTAAAAATAATGTTGTAGTTTAATTTTTCTTCAAGGGATCAAGGTTATCTATTGAAAAATCATCGTTTCCAAAGGCGAGTCCTCGACTGAATCCATCCTGAGAACAAAAGAAATAAATATATACAAATACCTATCATTTTATCTCCATAAAAAAACCTGATATTCGTAAAACTTACCGATTATCATGCTGTTAAGAATTAAGAAAATTCGATTTAATAAAAAAGTCATGTATGAGGCAGAAAATAAGGTAGTAATTAAGAATAGAGAAAAATAAATTTATAGAGATTTTTAGCCAAACAAAGGTTTTAAAAGGCATTTCTGGGAACAAAATATATTTATAATGCCAGTAAGTCCATTATAACTTTTATAATTTGGGTGTGAGATTGTTGGTTTTGTACAAAATCAAAGGATATTTTTACAATTTAAACTCTTGCTATATACCATAACAAAGAAAAAAAAAAATACCTTCATCTCTGAAATAGTCTTGTCTAGAAATCCGTTGAAGCTGCTGTCCAACTCCACTGTCTGCTTCTCGCTCAGATTCCCAAACCCATTAAACGCATTATTATATCCATTCCCAAAAATATTACCACTCTTCTGCGTGTCAAACGGATCGTACCCACTCAAGCCATTCGTGAACGACGTGTTGGAGCTGTTAAACACCGATGTTTGCAGATTGAAATCGGATATATCGTAGTTCGGTTTCATTGATGGTGAACCAAATTGGGTTTGTGCTGGGATTGTGATCTGAGCGGTCTGGGTTTGACTGGGGCTCGAGAAAGGGGTTGAGCCGAACAGGTCGCTTCCGTTTATCGGTATGGGTTGTTGTTGTGGTTGTGGCGTGGCTGGTTGCTGTTGGCTATTTTGGCGTTTGGACGTTTTGGGAGCGGGTGGGGGACGCACTGGAACAGAAAATGATAATAAACATAAATCATATGGTTCCAAACTCTGAATGGCCATTCACTACAAAGCGCGAGTGGGCCTTGTGACGTGACAGCAACCGCGCGTGAACTTCGCTAGTAATTTGGTCAAAACTTCGTCAATTTTTGTCGTAGAATAAACATTTGTGCACTGTATGTTATGGATTTCTTAGATCTATAAATTTGCATTTTCTACTAAATTCGTTACGGATGTCCATTGTAACTTACACAGCGGAAGAACGGGTGTGACAGGGGACTCAACGACTGACGGCGTGAAGCGTGTCACTGGCTCAGACTCGTACGCGCGTGGGTCGAAGTCTGTTCACAAACATACATTTTAATTATTTTATGGTTGTAGAGCCAAGCTGTAGACAATAGACTGCAGCTCATATACAGTACCACCGTCCAGAAGATCGGCGTAAAGTAGCTAAGATGTGTAGTAAGCTGGAAACCCAAACCCTTAGTTGCAAGCATCTATAGGTAACTCATAACTTCAGGTGGGCCGAACGCCTGTTTACCGCCTTAATAAAACATCTGGTTTATTCTCTTCCAACCTAGAATGTTTGCGGAAAGAAGATCTGTCCCTATATCTGTCTGTGTCTGTCAACATACAAATCGTCAGTTCCTTACCGCTGTCTGAATCAGAGTTGAGTATTAAATGTTCGAGTTTTGTTCCTACTACGGGGTTCTTGCTTGACGATTTGTTGCTCTGGTACTCTTTACTGCAACAAAAAATATACAATTAAAGAATTGGACAAATTGGTAGAAGCGAACCATCGCGCTGTCCACGCTAGTCTTGTTTAATTCACCCGCACATTATTCGGTAATTACCGGTTTTTGTAAATACTCCAAATTGTCAAAAAGCTATGATGCCACACTAGCCAAACCTATGCCAAATTAACCAGTTTACAATGGTTTTACAAATCATTTTTAGGAGTCAAGCGATTTTTAATGCCAGTGTAAGTCCATCATAACTTTCGATTTTGGAGGTCAGAATGCAGAGTATTTACAAAAACCGGTATTTACCGAAAAAACTCTATAAATTTGGCGGTACACCACTTGAAAAGTTAAATGAATGCCGATTACAGTGATTACGGAGTTTTATCGTAATTTTATCAATCTGAAGACTTAAACATACAATTTGAACACTTACCCAGGGCCGAAGTGTTTGCCGTTGTGCGTGGGAGGCGGCGTCGACAGCAACAAGTTGTTGTCGTTGTTGGAGTTGAACGTGTCCGTCGAGTTGTTGGACAACGCGTCCGTGCCTGCAACAAAACAATAAATATAATTATACACCGGTTATTAGGCACAACACTAGTTGGATGCACTATGGTAAAGCCAAAATGTCAAAGATTTTTGTTCACGTCATTGCAAAATGCACGGAAAAAAATACAGAGCTCTTTCCAACTAAAATATTTTTTTTTGTAACATTTTCATTTAATATTGTTTTTTTACGATGGCTTGTCGCAATAAAGATGTTCTTTCTTTTCTCTTTCATTCTTTCAATGACCGTGCCAGGCCGTCAGGTGCCGTGCCGGCTAGTGGAAAAACAGTCAATAGGGGTAGGTATAAGTACGTTTTTGTATACTTGTCCTATTTGGTAAGCAAAGATGGCGTCCAGCGGGGCGATTGCGTAACTTTTTGTCAATGTTTCAATTTGTTTCGTATATCATTGACACAGGTTGAACGAAACCAATTGAAACATTGACGAAAAAGTTACGCAATCGCCCCGCTGGACGCCATCTTTGCTTACCAAATAGGTCAAGTATAAAAAAACGTACTATATATGCAGGGACGGATTTCTCCAGTCGAAAGAGCATAGGGCACCGGGCCTAGGGCATGTTGTCGGCCATCTGGCTTAGCAGTCCTCTGGCCGACTACATGCCGACGTGACGTCACATGTGACAGGCGCCTAGTTGGCTTGGTGGAGTAATGTTAGTACTGATACTGACCGAGCTCCGGCGTCTTGTTCCCGTTCATGTTGTTGAAGCCGTTGGCGAGTGTGAGCGAGGCGAGCTGCCGCTCGAGCTCCGGCGGCGGCTTGAACTCAGTGATGTCGGCGAGGCTGTGCCGCGCCAGATACGACGACAGATCATCCTTGTACGTGATCTTTGATAACTCCTGGAAGTAAATGGTAGGTTGTCAGGGACGGATTTGATATGCTATAGCTGCCCTAGGCCCGCCACGCACTCCCACCACTGTTACTCTTGTAAGCCAGGATCGACAGGTCGTTTGACCCTCAACGAGCGACGGGACAAGCTAAGTTGTCTTGGAACCCGCACGAATTTAATCAAAATAAAGAATAGGAGGAGTTGGAAGAAGATTATCTACCTCCCGCCGTTGCAAAGCGGGAGACTAAAATAACGATGTTGTGTTATTTTAAATTAAAAAATATAAATATGTAATACCTGTAAGCGATTTTTGTACGCGTTCATCTGTAACTCCAATTTCTTCGTTTGAAGCTGCATTTTCTGCATCTCGATGTACTTGCCGTTGTCGTTCAAGAACCGTCTAGAAATAAAATAGCATGATTTATTAATCCATTTTTTTCAAAATCGCCGATCGCCGATGCTAAAAGTAGCTAGTCTGCGGAGGCCCTAATTCTTCTTCTTCTTAGTATTGTATGGTTAGTGACCAACTTGGTATCAGTTGTTCAAGCCGCCCGAAGGCCTCTGACAAGGTTTAACCACAACTGGGGCTGACTTTTTACGTGCTCTCCGAAGCACGGAGACGCTCAGTTCAAATGCCACTAAATGGTCACCCGTCTGCCTGACCTTGCCAAGCGTTGCTTAACCCCCGATCGTTTACCGATCAGTGATTGCAGCTGGCTATTTCCGTAATTTAGTAATTTGTACATGTTCAACAAAGTACTATGGAATTAATATGACATTGTTATGTTTGGGCCAAGAGTTGCACGAACTCATTTGTTCGTCTAAATTTAGATATTTTGACATTTTAGCGAAGGTTGCTGACCGTTTTACTACTTAATATGGACGATACGAATTCTCAGAATATCACGGATATTTTGAAGCTTCATTGTATATACTATGTAATTTGTCCTCAAGAGTCACATAGAAACATCGAGAAAAGAATTTAGATAATCTACGATATATAATATTGGAGTGTCTGTTTGTATTGTCAAAATAACAGCTTTTTACTAAATGCATAGGAAAGTATATAAGGTACTTATAACAAAGAAGCAACGTTTAGATGCGACGACGACGAAGACGTCAAACAATTTTCGTTCGTACGAAATGACGGAATCAATGAGAAACGTAGTAGGAAATACGAGAATTTCGTCCGAAATTTCCACAGAGTAAAGACTAAAGAAAGAGGTGCCCTTTATTAGATATTTATATGAAACAAAACGTGGTCATTGTTTTTTCATTTTTTTATTTTACTGTTTACCGGTAAATAGTTGAACTACTCGCTTCGTTTTATGTCGATGTTAGTACTAGGCCGACCACTCGGCCGACTTGCTTAGGGCCAGTCCCCTTAGTAACTGGTCCATGGAAATTTCGTTTTCGTTTGAAACAGAGTAGGCCCTCTGATACGCATGGCGCACACATACAAGCCGCGCGCAGTGCGTTTCTATGAAGATAACCTACTACCCGTCTTTCTACTATGTTATTACGTTATTTATTGACCGTACTCACCTGTAAGCTAGGTCGAAGGCTTGTCCAATAGTTAGCGTGATTTCCGACGCTAATTTCGTAGATATAAAGACAAAGCATTGATGCTTCTCGACGGTATCATGGCCATTCACCCCGTTTACAGCGTTGCCACCTTTAGCGATGAAGGAGAAATACTTTTTCGCGCCCTTATCGTCAGCGCAGTAGGATATCCGGTGGAGAGGGAATTGGTACTGGATGTTGTTTGACCTTGGCTCCTGAAAAAGAAAAAAAAAAGTTAAGGTTTAGTTTATGACGACGAAAAAATAATAATAAATATCCTGGGTCATTATTTTACACACGGCTACCTGATCCCAAACTAAGCAGTCCTTGTACTATAGAAACCAGATAACTGATATTATTACATATACTACTTTTTGTTTGTAAATACATACTTAATATACATAATTACACCCAGACTCGGGACATGCGGACATGTTCATGCACACAAATGCATGTCCCGGGTTGGAATCGAACCTACGACCTGCAGCGTGATAGGCCAACGAGAACGTCAAAGTGGTTCGTGGTTCGAGCGTAGGCCGCTCGGCTTACTGCATCGGGTAGTTGCGGGTTCAATTCCCGCCAGAGGCAAATTTCGGAAACGGCTTTTTCGTAATTTGCCCTGGTCTCGGTGTCACTGGGATCGCCCCCAGTCCATTGTATGGTACTTGTACACGCGTTGCTTGGGAATTTGGGAATCGAACCCGCGACCACCCGATGCAGTGAGGCGAGCGGCCTACGCTCGAACCACTGCGCCAAGGTGCCTTAGGCCCGTATTAATAAATGCATCTCAAAATTGAGACCGATCTTAAGATGCAGTTTTGACGGTTAATTTATGGAACATCTGTCAAAAAAGCATCTCAAGTTCGATCTCAATCTTGTATCAATTTATTCATACGGGTCATAAGTGTTTAAAACTAGGGTTTTTTTGGTAAACCAAAGTCCGGCTTTTTATCCGTGTTGCCACTCATAATATTAGATCAATAGAACTTTTTAGTTTTTAATCCTTTCGCGGACTCGTAAGTAAAACCATGGTAGAAAGATGGGTAGTAGGTTATCTTCATAGAAACGCACCGCGCGCGGCTTGTATGTGTGCGCCATGCGTATCTATGCGTCGCGCACGCACACTCAAAACAAAACTAAACCCGGTTATCAGTGCGAAACAATGCATGGTATGTTTGAGTGTGCGTGTGCGACGCATAGATAGATACGCATGGCGCACACATACAAGCCACGCGCGGTGCGTTTCTATGAAGATAACCTACTATCCATCTTTCTACTATGGTAAAACCTAGTTAACAAGGTGTATAGAGGTCATAGCAATGAGCAATCATTGCAATGGATGGTTGCAAGTCGAGTGCATTCATTCGTGCATCATCGTGCATTTCCGTCGCTTTCTCGTCACGACCAAGGTCAGCTTTGAAATGAACGGCGACCTACTCTCTTTGTCATACAGAGGTCTGTTCAGACTACAGTGGAATGCGCTTTCTTCTGCCACACATTTATATGAGCAACTATTCATCAGTCCTTGTAACACCATATGATGTCACTGAACTCGGGATGAAGTTCGTTTTTTATGCAACATAAGTGGAAAGCTTACGGCCCGCCTGATGTTAAACAGTTACCATAGCCTATAGATGCTTGCAAAACCAAAGGCATCGTTCGCTCGTTGCTGACCAGAAGGGGCGGAGGATAGAGGGAGGGGAAGTGAGGCGGGTTGGAGTTCCAGCTCTTTCACTTGTCGTACGAAAGGCAGCTAGCTACTTTCCGTCGATCTTCTGTGAGAGGGTGGTACTACCCCGTTCGACCTAGCCCGTATATGAGCCGTATATGACTACAGCTTGGCTCTACTATCATAAAAAATACAGACAGCATGTTCGTTTTTGCTGTGCTAACGTCATCCTATGGTGTCAGCTGGCCTACTCCGAAATACGAACCTAACGTTTCGGCTGACGGATTGTCGTGATTTGACATTTCTTCTTTCGTTTTTCTCTACGATTTGACATTGTTTTGATCGTAAATCGAATCCGTACTTCGGACGATCCGTCAGCGACGTATTTCGGAGTAACCTGCTGTGTTCGCGACGTATGTAGATGATCACGCGTAAATCTGAACTGGCCTTAGTAATAGTAATTTATGTAAATATTTCGCAATTAATTCCCCTTCCTGTTTTGATGAAACCTCATTGTTTTTATGAGAAAACAATGTGTTAACAGTCATAGTAAATCAGTTACACCATTGATTGTTCGTTTTGTTCGATAATAATTGATTTGTTTGCGATTTTTTACACATAGGTAGGTATAATTACATAAGGTACATGCTACATTCCTACTAGTACGGTCGGCTGCAGATTACTGCATTTCCATCATAAGTTGAGCCCTCTATATTAATAATACCAGTGATAATGAGAGCTCAGGTTATGCTGGTAATGTTCCCTGAGAAATACAGGCGAGCATACCAATTTTTTTTAAAACGTTCTGTCTTTGTTAGCTAAATAGGTAGATGACAAGAAAATCTTATACTGGTTTCATAGATTAATTTTGGTTAACGCGAGCTCGTGCGCGTTTTTTATAAATCTATGACTGGTTTTTTTATATGACTAAGGTAGCAAACAAGCGTAGGTACGGCCCGCTGGATTTTAAGCAGTTACCGTAGCCTATAAATGCTTGCAATATCAAAGACATTGCGCGCACATTTTCGCGCTTCCGGCTCATCGTACGAAACGCAGCTGGTAATAGCTACTTTACGCCGATCTTCTGTGAGAGGGTGGTACTACCCCGGTCCAGCCAGCCACATATGAGCTCTAGTCAATTGGCTACAGATTAACATTTACCCAAAAAAATAAAAATATCTTACGAATGTCAACATCAACGCGGATTTTAGAGAACCAACTTAAATGCGATTTTTTTTCTACTGTTTATAGGTAGTTTTCATCATGTTTTCAGTACCTATTTAAACTAGCAATGATTACAGGAAGCTATTCTGTGCTATTACTGTGTAATTGTTACTTTAAACCACAAATTACCGACGTGCTGACTGAATTATGTTCATTATTACTTAGATGAGTTGTTAGATAGCATCTAGTAATTGCTAGTTAAAGTTTTGGATAACCCGCGAAGAAAAAAAAAGGTGTTATTCAGTGTTGCCAGTAGTCAAACGTAAGAAGTTCCAAAAGGAGGCCAAAAGATCCGTTTTTAAATCTTTTTGGTTTACTTTTTTTTTTCAACATAGGGCTCGAGTTTTCGAGCACCATAGACAAACCTATAATTTATTTGCTGACCACCCCATAGATGGTAGGAAAATAGGTAACCCGGAATGATGAACCGTACTCCACCAAGCCAACTAGAGACCTGTCAAATGTGACGTCACCCGCACAGGTTATGGCGGTGTGCGAGCGGGGGTGCGGGCAGGAAGCCGCAGGCGGCGGCGGGTGTGCGGGCGGGGAAGCCGTATTCCATCCGAGTGACTAGTTGGCTTGGCAGCGTAGTAAACGCGAGTCTACACATGCTAGGCCAGCACAGAATCGAATGATAACGCTAGCTGCCAGCATTGTCAAATAGGTCATCCACATGTTAGGCAACTAGAACTCGTCTGGAAAATACACAAGTATTGTTCTACCCACGAGTTAAAGTTCATTTTCGAGACTAAGGTTTAGAAGTGGGTGCTTAAACGAAAAGCCGTTTGAAAAGTTCGTTTTTTTACCTAAGCACACAAGCGCGCTTGCAAACACAAGCGTATAGCTTTTAAGCAACGACGGCCAGAAAGAGAAAGAAGTTCCAAAAAATTACAAAAAGTAAACTTATTGTTATGAAAATACAGCTCAAATCAATATTTAATTAAATTGAACCTTATTTATTTACTCATAAAAAGCAATACATTGATACTAAATTATATTAGATTGACAACCATATTTCTATACGCATAAGGCTCACTATCAATTTTTCAGCGGATAAGTTTTTGCTATCTAAAAGTTCAGTGCACAAAAGCACTAAAAAAAAGTAGAAAGCAGAAAGCTAAGTAAAAAAGTAAAAAGCAGAAAAGCACTTCCGCGCTTTTTACAGCTACTTTTAAAAACAAGAACAAGCGTTACAGCGTGCTTTTAATATAAAGCCGTTTATCACATCTTTACTTAGGTTTATTATCTCACCATTCTTATAACCACAATACACTCTCACAGTGGGTTAAAAGTGAAACCGGTTGTTTGATGTGCGTGAGACAAATAATTATGTCCAACTCTTAAGTGGTTATATCACAAAACTAACTTTTAAAAGTAAAAGTATTGGAAGGCTTTTAACCGTTAGTATTTTTTTTCTATGCTTTTAACTAATCGATTTTATGGTACTTATTATTTGTTTACGTTGGAAATGAACATTCGGTTATAATTAATAAATATACAGTTTTTGTAAACTATCTATTTCAATTCAAATCATAATAATAAAGTGACATATATCATAAGGCAACGGTAGCTTAACATCAGGAGGGCCGTACGCTTGTTATATAAATAATACACACCTGTACTGCAACTCCGTCCACGGATATCGTAATTTCGACCTTCTTGCATTTGGCTCCGTTCTGCGTGAACTGAAGCTTCTTGATCGCGTCCTTAACCACTTCGATACCTTTTGGCTGGTCCACTTGGGTACAGCCGAGGAACTGGAAACGAAAAAAAAATAGGTTAAGCAAACTGATCGAGGTTTGGAATTGGATGGGTGGTTGGTGAGACGAACATAGATTTATAGACGACGGGCCCGTTGGTGTGGTTGGTATAGATTCCGCCAAGGGGCCATCCATAAATTACGTCATACGTAAATGGGGAGGGGGTCAACGAAATGTGACATTGTGTGACAAGGGGGGAGGGGTCCTAAGTAAGTGACGTCACATTTAAAAATCTCATATATCCAAGTTTTAAACCGAAATTTGAACTGTAACCGAAATTTTTTGAAAATTTCTGAAAATTGTAAAAATTATTGACGTCACACAGGGAGGGGGGGAGTCTCGCAAATGTGACCAGATGTGACAAGGGGTCTAAAAGTTATGAAATACGTGTGAGGTCATTAACGGATGGCCCCCAATCACGCTGCAGGTCGTAGGTTCGATTCCTACCCGGGACATGCATTTGTGTGCACGAACATGTCTACATGTCCCGAGTCTGGGTGTCATTATGTATTATCATCATTTCAGCCAAAATACGTCCACTGTTGGACATAGGCCTCCCCCAAGGTTTTCCACAACGACCGGTCCTCTGCCGCTTGCATCCAGCGGGTTTCCGCGACCTTGAATAGGTCGTACATTTATTATTTCGTATATTTTTTTTATATTTAGTTATTTTATTCTAGACCAGATATGCAATTTGCTATCAATAACGGAAATCCGAATCGGTCGAGAGATAAATGACACATGTCTATGATATTACAATAGGCAATTATTAATTGCGAACTATTAATAGACTATTAAATATAATATTAGTTCTTTACACACCAAAACGGTCAGTCAGTCAGTTCTTGTATACACGGCGACAAGGTTCACCACCTGTCACGTTGGGTTCTGACTATCTTGTGAAACGTGGGCTTTGAGTTGGTTAATATCTCCACAATGTGGTGGTGTATGACCACTCAAGCCTCTGACTACCCCCGAATGGGGATAAAAAAGTCCCACTACTGGGCACGGCACGGGCGTCTCCTCAATGTGAGGGGGATTCAGAATATCCATCCAATCCACCACAATTTTGATGCGGTTTTTTTACTATTATTTAGGGAATTTCTTCCGGAAGGTTTATTTAATTAATGACGTTCGCTTGGCGCAGTGGCTCAAGGGTAGGCCACTCGGCACTGCATCGGGTGGTTGCGGGTTCGATTCCCGGCAGAGGCAAATTTGGAAACGGCCTTTTCGTAATTTGTCCTCTTCTGGGTGTCACTGGGATCGCCCCCAGTCTATTGTACGGTAGCCATAGTACAAGCGTTGCTTAGTTTGGGACCATACAGTTGGTGTAAGTCTGGCGATATTATTTGTTTATTTATAATTGCATTGAATGGACAGATCCGTCCAGTCCAGATTGCTTTATCTTGCACGTGTTTTAAACAGATGTTCGATGGTGGGCGTAACGGATATTGAACGCCAACTTTGTTGCGATTCATAATGCGGTCTGCCCACTATTGGGCCTGTGGGGCTACGCCACAATACAAAACGAAACGTTTCTGCTCACGGATGGTACATTTGCCCACTCTGAATGAGTTCCGGAAGTGTTCCGGATTCCGGAATTCGGAAGTGTTGCGGGTCAATCTGAAAAGGCTAGTTTGGATAGTCTGAAAGGCGAATATGGACAGTCTGAAAATGTTCTGTGCGACTATTCAAACAGCACTGTAGCCCGATTCACGTAACCAAAACCGTAACGATGTCTCAGCGATATAGTCGTTGATAGGCTTTTTGTATTACGAAAAGGCTATCAACGACTATATCGCTGAGACATCGTTACGGTTTTGGTTACGTGAATCGGGCTACTGATCTGACCAGTCTAAAAAGCTAGTTTTGGACAGTCTGAAAGAGCTAGTCTTGGTAGTCTGAAAAGGTTAGTCTGAGTAGTCTGACAGGGCGAGTCTATGGTCTGACATGCCCCTCTAGACAAGTGGCTCCCAAGAAGACGATTGCCAAAAAGATAAAAAGAAGAAGTAGAAGTGGCGCCCCGCCCCGTCTATAAACGTTTCTACAAAACGCTACGCTTAAATGTATGGAAATGACATTACAAGTCAATAAGTAGATCACGGATCACGTGTCTTATGTCACTTATGCAATTTCCATACATGAAGCGTAGCGATTTATAGAAACGCTTGTACAAGATGCCACTTGGCTAGGGGGGCTGACCAGTCTAATAAGCTAGTTTGGACAGTCTGAAAGAGCTAGTCTTGGTAGTCTGAAAAGGTTAGTCTGAGTAGTCTGACAGGGCGAGTTTATGGTATGACGTGCCCCTCTAGACAAGTGGCTCCCCGCTCCGTCTACAAACGTTTCTACAAAACGCTACGCTTAAATGTATGGATATGAAATTACAAGTCGATAAGTAGATCACTTGTCTTATGTCACTTATATAATTTCCATACATGAAGCGTAGCGATTTATAGAAACGCTTGTACAAAATGCCACTTGGCTAGGGGGGCTGACCAGTCTAAAAAGCTAGTTTGGACAGTCTGAAAGAGCTAGTCTTGGTAGTCTGAAAAGGTTAGTCGATACGACTTAGCTTGTCCCCGGGACTCGTCGAGGGTCAAACCTTGGCGTCATCGTTGGATACTGTCGATCCTGGCTTACAGGAGTAACAGTGGTGGGAGTGTGTGGCGGGATTAGTCCCAAAAAAAAGGGGGGGGGGGGGTTTATGGTCTGACATGGTCACTCTGAACGGGCTTACCTTAACAAGATATGCGACGTGGCCCTTGACGAGGGCGTCTGGTGCGTGGATCCAGTTCCTGCCGTTGGGCGCTCCGTTCGCTTTGCCCTTCCCCTGCCAGAACAGCAGGGTAGACATCCTGCAACAAAACATGGCATTAGAAACAAGTCCATTTGAAACATCAACCACATGTGAAACATCATCATTGGTGGGGTTTGGGGTCTCTCACTCATTGTACGAAACGCAGCAGCAATAGTTACTTTACGTCGATCTTCTGTGAGAGGGTGGTACTACTTCGGTCGAGCCAGCCCGTAACTGGTACTGCTTTTATAATTATGAGTGCTTTCAGTTTGACACCTAGTGATGTGCCAGTCCTGACAATATTGGGAATATTCCCAATATACCCGCAGTATAAATTCCCAATTTTCCCCAACGAAGCACGTTTACTGCGACGCCGCTAGAACTAACCTTAGGTTGGCCAAGTTATTCCGCGCTTACTGTAGCGCGAGCTTAGTTATCCAACTCGTGATCTGTGTCCACGACGCGTGGAATTAAGACATGGGTATTTTAATTGCCCGTTATATCATTGATTGTGGGCTGATCGATCACGAACTACCAAGGTCTTGTGTACCATAATAATAGGTATAAATAATTGTACCTATCATCTACGGTGACAGAGAACAAACAAAAAAATTACAAAGTCCATAGGGATGTATTTTAATTCACTTTCAATTGTGCCTTTTCAATAAATAGTGAGTGGCCTTTAAAAAAAAAGCAGCTTGGGCAAATTTTTCAGAAGTCCTTACCTACCTTAATTTAGAACTACCTAGCAGTTAGAATTTTACAAAAATGTTTGTTAATGTGTGATAAAATAAAAATAGCCTACGTTACTCCTTATATGTCACCTATCTGCCAGTGAAAGTCCCGTCAAAATCGGTATAGCCGATTCGGTGATTAGCCGGAATAAAAAGACGGATATAAAAAAATAGTTATTTTTATAAGTACCGTATATACTTTCATATGAATTTAGTAAAAATTTGTTATTTTGACATTACAAACAGACACTGAAATGTTATTTATTTGTACCTATAAATAATTTAGGGTAAGTAGATTTCCTAAAATTTAAGTTCCTTGCCGATCGAGACAAATAAAAGCAATACTAAGTACGTAATTTATATTTATGGAGCTTCCTATCATATCACTTGCGATAACAAAACGTGACATCGTATGCAAACTTTGCAATGTCATTTTAAATAGTTGATGAAATCCAAGTTCGCTGGAACCTCGAGTTCGGCCTTGACTCCACGCGTCGATGCGTATGCAAAACATATTGACATTCTACATTGATTCCACGTTTTATTATTGTTGGTAGTGATGGGTCAAGTTGAGTGTAATCGAGTGAGTATTCCCAATGCTCCTCTACCCAGCAGCGTAAATATTCCCAAATTTCCGAATAATTCTGGGAAATGCACATCATTAGACAGTTCGAGTGAAGTAAATTCTACTCATTTGGCTTGAAACTAGTATTTTTTTTGTTTTTTTATATGGTGTTATGATTTAGGAATGAAGGCGACATGGCTGGTCTGATGGAATTCAGTTCTTTTCTTATTTGTTTGTTGCTTCCAATAGGTAATCTTAAATCGAGCACATCACTACTCAATGTCCTTAAAATCCATTACATTGGTCGGATGCGACTGGCTACCGGTTCCGTTATTATTGTTACCCATTTAGCTTAATTTACATGTTCTTCAAGTATATTTAATTTTAGTCTACGTAAGGTCTTGAGAATCTTTATTATGAGTGTAGATTTACCATTGCAACCAATTTATATCAAGTATTCTTTGTCATTTTGATCTTTCATTTGTATGATTCGTCCAGGCACGGGAGCAAGTGGAAAAAGTGCAAGGAGGCCGTTGCTCTGTAGTAACTAGTAGGGCTACTCATATGCCGTTCCCATAAGTACCTACTACCTAGGCATTGGGAGAAATTTCCCAATATTCTAGTGAATGGTTAAAATTCCCAAGTTTACCGAATTTCCCGGGAACAGCACATCACTAAGTATAGGGCTTGAAACAACAAAAAAAAACAATAAAGTGTAAAAGGTATTTTTTAAATTATGATTCCACTGTTTCTATTAGGGGCGATGTTAAGATAGGTACTTTGTAATAAGATTCGCTCTTCTAGATGTGACTTTGTGTCGTATGAAAAATTATCTATTTTTATTCCTTTTTTTAATCACTTTTGCTCTTTGTAACTTCATGAGGTTGCATTGACGCAATGTTGCCGCGTGCTTCGGTTTTTAAACACAAGTGTTACCAACATAAAATTACTTTTAATTATTGTGACGCACAGAATAAAAGATTTCGTGATATGCGGGGAAATACCTGCAATTATTGTCTTGTTAAATGCAATCAGATAAAAATAGACATGAAAAGATAATGCTCATGCAGTTTGACAAAAAATATCTATAAATGTAGGGACGTATGAAGGTGGATTTCAGCAAAAAAATAAACTTATGGAACTTGGTAAGCGTTTGATCATAATGGCTTGGGTTCCATCCGTACTTGATCCTTACGTCAAATAAATATGACGTTTTGACAGTTTTTCTGTCAAAACGCTATATTCATTTGTTGGATAAGAGTTCTCTGACTATAAGAGAAGACTGCCTGTTTAGAAATTCTATATAGCGATCACTAGTTTCGAAATAGTGGTAAGTTTGACAAATATGGCGGGTTGACAGAACAGCTTGATAAGTCAAGATTTAAATTTGGAACAACAATTTTATTTATAAGGCCGAATTAACGTCATCCTTTGTTATTGCACGATCTGCGTCCTTACCCGCCGTATCTAGTTCTATCGAGATCTAAGCAGACCAAAAACAACCGTATCCACACCGAATATCTTTCAAATTACTACGTACCATCCAATATGGTGACTATCCTATAAAATAAGCGAAAATCGACTTTATAACATAAAGAACGAAGTTGAAATAGTTTATAGAATTTCAAACGTATATACTATCAGCATGTTCAAATGAAATTCAACCCTAAGAACTAGAGGGCAAGGTGTGATATTATATGTGCTAGTGTGTCGGTTGTACCGTTTTGTATGTCATCGCCGAGGTGAGTTCCGTACTAAGTACGGGCTGATACGGCGACTCACGCACACAGATACAACCACGTTCATTCACACTGGGCAACTATAGGGATGGGGTTATGTCGATCTGCTATTTCTATCGTAATATTTATCGACGTTCAAATATATTATGTTTTTGACAATGCTTTTAGGTCCCCAGTGTAAGCAAGCAATAGACTGAAGAGGCAGTTTATTTAAAATGTTGATATTCTTTTTATTTAAAAATGTAATTGCATTGTTCTATAATGGGGCAAACATACATACTATACTTAGTAAACGATTAAAACATATGATGAAATCATCAACAAATAAAACTGAACAAGATAAACTTGTTTTAATATAACATTTCTTGATTTACCGAATGCTGAAGTGCATTTCCGTACGACGACCTTTTATAACCTGTTTTATGATTCTTTCTGTGTTTAATTACATTTTAAAGCGTTGAAATTAAAAAAAAAAAAGTTTAATATCTCTTCAAAAATTATATTCACACTTCGTATAAAATCTCAAGCAAAAAATTTACAATACATGAAAATGAAAATTCCCGCGACTTAATCGTTGATTGTTCAGTGGGGAAACTATAAATTTTCAGGATGAAGTAGTAATATTAATGTAACATTCAAAATTGCGTTTCAATAATAACTATAAACATACATAGCTCTGACAACACCAACTTCGATTACTTTATATAACTAACAACATTAAAATATTAACAACCACAACGCCAATTAAATCGATCGATTTAGATAACTCCATAACAGATACACGTAACATCCCTAACGCTTGCATAACGCACACACACGCATGCGCCGGACGCGCTATTGCAGTCTATCCTATGGTCAGGAAAACCAGAGATAAGTAGTTATTTTAAGATACGTGCGGTATTTGTAGATCTAGGGACCTCAGAGAATATAGTCTCTTTCGAGATTTAAATGCATCGAACGTTCGAGCTTTTGCTCTTTCGACCTAATGAGCCATAGAGTTGACGAGTTCGAGCATTTGTTATTCGACAAAACTTCATTCGATGAAACGTACCTTACATACAAAATGGCTGGTGGTTTTTGCGGTTCTAATAACTGATGCAATAAGCGCCAATAGTGCAATGGTTACAGGGGCCACTCTCATAACCAAGAGGTCCTAACAAACCAATTCAATTACTATTTTAGACATTTTTATGTGACATTTCGATGAACAAAATGATTTGTAATGCCAGTGTACATCCATCGTAACTTTTTATAAATTTGGGGGCTAATCTCTAAAACAGCTAACCCAATTTCCATCAAACGAATTTATAACGAACACAATCCGTATTGTATGTTAAATTGTAAATGTTCCCAGGTTTGTAAATTGACAATATTCCCAATGTTCCCAATATTCCCCGAAACGGTACATCACTAGTTGCATACAAGTGTAGATAAAAAGTAAAAATAATACTCAAGAGTATTAACATTTTCCTTTAGCGATTCCAATGAACATGATCAGGTAAAAAAACAAGGAAGGCTAGGTATATTAGGGTATCCTCACATATTTACAATTTGAAAACAGTAAAATAAAGATGGTGCGACGATTTAAACACCTTTGCGGGCAAAATGTCGTTACAACTAGCCCAAGACAGGGACGCGTGGAGGAAATAAGGGGAGGCCCAGCAGTGGGAAACTAAATAGGCTATTTAAAAAAAAAAGTTTGTAACGTCACGACTTAAAAAAAAAGTTTACACAGATTAATTACAAGGATTCGTTTGAATTGGCAATAACAGATAGTGGTACTGTAGTGATTATATTGGTATAAAATTATCCCCATAAAAAGTTATGATGGATATTAGGTAGGTACACTGGCATTACAAACATGGACCAGTTACTAAGGGGACTGGCCCTAAGCAAGTCGGCCGAGTGGTCGGCCTAGTACTAACATCGACATAAAACGAAGCGAGTAGTTCAACTATTTACCGGTAAATAGTAAAATGAAAATGAAAAAGAAAAAACAATGACCACGTTTTTTTTCATACAAATATCTAATTAGGGCACCTCTTTCTTTAGTTCTTACTCTGTGCATTACAAATGACTTTTGTTACTAGAAATGCTTGGTAAAACCGTTGTAAACTGGCTTAAAATATCTATAAACATGGCTTAACTTGCCTAAACTAACTGTATTTCTATCCTTCTCACGATCATAACGAATGAGCAAGACAGAATGAACTACTTTTAGATTTGTCGAATTTAGTTTAATCGTAATTTGTCTAAGAGCAATTTGTAGTCAACGGCTACTTTTTTCTTCGTTATGGCTTCGCATATAGCCAGTGTCGAGTAAAAAGAATGGCAACTTCAATAATTAATGTTCATTAAGAAAACGACAAAAAATGCTATAAGGCAAGTAGGTACCCACTTCATATTTTTCTAGGTCAGATCTCGATTAGATCTAGATAGTTTTTTTTAATACCTAGTTTCCTCAATAAAATATGAATATTTGTCTCTGAATAACGGAACCCATAAACAATTTTGCGGACTAGCAGTCTCGCGAGTGTTGTGGGAAACTTTTTGTGTGAAAAAACCGAACGGACCGGTCTTTGCCGAAAAAAAGTAATAGCTTTGTCTATAACCAACCGCGAGGAGGTTTAACTTTTGCAATCACCGGGTATAAAGATCTCATAATACTATAATTTTATATTTTCTAATTACGTAACACTCGGAAGTTTTTATAATAATGGTTTCTCGAGACAATATTTTTTTATTGTGAAATTAAAAGAATCTTGACCTCAACTTTTAAATGCATTAACGACCACAGATACAACGGATAAGGTATTTTTTTTTAAATTCGATATTGTTTTAAGTAAATAATACCTATTTTACTGCAGATGTACAATAACAGAAATTGATATAACTACCTGTGTAACCATTGATGTATAATTTTAGCAGATATGGTACCTCACATTGCCATCACTAGACTTGTGCTCAGCGAAATTCACACATCTGGGGCCCTACCACCACCTCTTATAGCAGTATTGTTTTAACGTTTCAGCGAATTTTTGTGCAATGACGTTTCTGATTGTCATGACAATAAGGTAAGTCATTGCACAAAAAGTCGCTGAAACGTTAAAACGTTCCTATAATTGAATTGCGATAAGAGGTCGTGGTAAGCCCCCTGTTATAGCACTTGCAATTCCACAACCAACTTAAGAGAATTTGTAATTTTAATTTAATAGCATGCCTCAAAAATTCGTATGCCTTTGGCAAAACATAGTGAGTCCGTAAAATACTTTCAAGAACATAATTATTGTACCTATGTTTACACAAATAAACGTTCTGATTTCTGATTTCAGAATTTTTATGCGTATTATTCACCACAAGTTGAGCCCTATTGATTATACTGACATGTTTTCTACATTCATCATCATCATCATCTCAGCCGAAAGACGTCCACTGCTGGACATAGGCCTCCCCAAGGTTCGCCACAATGACCGGTCTTGCGCTGCCCGCATCCAGCGGATTATTTCTACATTATTTTCCGCAAACTCAAACTCAACTCATTTTTTTTTAATTCATGTAAGGCGTTTATAAATCGTCAAACACAATATTTTAGCGTTACCACCGGTTCGTAATGTTGCTTCCATTGAGAAGAGCCGGCAAGAAACTCAATGGTTACTCTTTTCAATAGAACGACTGAGTCGTACTGTGTCCATCCGTTTAGAAAGGCATACTATTTTGGACAATCATTGTCTCCCTCTTTCTTGGTAATGTTACTTGTAACATTGTTTGTACATTTCGTTGTTAATCCGCGTTGAGTCAGTGCATGACAAATATGTATGGAATCCCGCTTTATGCTCGAGGGAGTGAATGCATGTTTAACAATGAGGATTAAGCTTTATAATTTATTTTCAGAATACAAGTAAGTATACCTACAGCCTTATCCCAATGTTGCATTGCTGCTGTCAGTTTCTACACTAGATCTGTGTTAGTAAAAAAAAATACGCGAGATAAATACGACTTATGTCAAAATTTAGAAGGAAACTGACTAGACACGGGTTCAAAATGAGTTTTTTTTTTTTGTAATACCGCTGGATATGTGAAATCCATGATATTCACACTCCACGATTCTAGAAGTTTTCAAAAGGCACTATTCCAAATTCAAGTTTCAAATAAAAAAGAAAACCAATTTAAATGTTTACGAAACTGTCAAAAAAGAACTTTGAAAGTGCTAATTCTGTTGTCCGCACGTACCGTTCTTTAAGTTTGACACAACTTTGTCATCAATGTACCGTTCTTACCTATATTAGACACAACTAAAAAATATGTCATTAATGTGACAATTGTGACAAATCTTAAAAAGAAATTGAAAAGTGCTAATTCTTTTGTCCGCACTTAGGTACTATTCCTACCAGTTTGACACAACTAAAAATATGTCGCCAATGTGACAAATATTTATCAACTTCTTCTAAGGATGAATGGATAAAAATAGTGTGCGGTATTAAACTGAAGCGCACGATAAAAAAGCTTCAATAAACCGATAACATATTTGTCTTTCCTGTAACTTTCTGTTATACCTATTAAATATAAGGATAAAGTTACTCCTAAGCAAAATTCCGTTTAGGTATTTATAGTAACCTATTCCTTAGAAACTGACGTTGGCTGTCTGATGTGTGCCCGGTACTTGGTGATAGCATTTTTCCTATAATGGGGTCTTATGTGCCTCGTAATCGTTTGGAATAGGGGTTTTTAGGCTGGAAATATGGCTAAGGCTCACTGCAGCAGCTCGAATCTCGTCTGAAGTACTCGTAAGTTTGAAAACAGGTTTTTTCGTAGTTTTCCCCTATCTGGATGCAACAAGGAATGCCCAGTTCATTTTTTTTTAAGTCTGTCTAAGGTGGTAAACAAACGTACGGCTTTATGTTAAGCAGTTACCGAAGCCCGACCTGAAGAGGAGTGGGACAGAGGGACGAGAACGGGGGTGTTGGGCTTCCGGCTCACTCGCTTATTATACGAAACGAAGCTGTAATAGCTACTTTACGCCAATCTTCTGTGAGAGGGTGGTACAACCCCGGTCGAGCCAGCCCTCTCCTTGTACCCTAGGCAATGACACGATTTTAGAAATGAATTCCTTAAACAAAAACCAAACGCCCGCACTGTATGTATTACTCTGTGGTCTGTCAACTGTCATTCCTTTTATGTATGAGCTGCAGTCAATTGGCTACAGCTGGGCTTACCACTACCTACGCTTGATACAAGCGTTGCTTACTTAAGCGTTTTCCTAGCGGTATTATACCTATTGCGTTATGTTATTTTCCAAGTAAACAAATCGAAAATGAATGTGCGTTTAACTAGCTCAGTTACGAGTGCAGTTTAACTTTTACGTAACTCCTAGTTAGCGTTCCGTGGACGCGGGCAGATTATAAATCACTGAGGAAATAGTAAGCTGTAAAAGGCTCGACGTCGGTATAGATTTGGATGGGTAACAAATAATTTAAAGTAAGAAAGTAATAAGTATTTTTTTATGGGACTAGACCCGCCACACACTCCCACCACTGTTACTCCTGTAAGCAAGGATCGACAGTGTCCAACGATGACGCCAAGGTTTGATCCTCGACGAGTTCCGGGGACAAGCTAAGTTGTCTTGGAACCCGCACGAATTTAATCAAAAGAAAGGATAGGAGGAGTTGGAAGAAGATTATCCACTAATAAATATGGTGTTGAGTCATATTTTGATGGCAAAGCGAAAAACTTTATGTAATTAAACTACTAAACACTGCGCAAACTATACTAGCCCAAGCATTCGTCATTCACGAGTAGGTCTTATTATCTTTTGTGGGTAAATTCAAAATACCCACAACTAATATTAATAAGTATTGTATTGGAAATTACGTAAATTGATAACTAACAATTGCCTTTTATTATCAAAAACCACTTTCCTTTTATTGCTTGCGGTTATTTTTGTTTAAGGGTTTTTTCCTGCGAATTGATGCAGGAGAATATTTCTTGCGGTTAGGTGATATTTAGTAATAGGCACTCATAGCTAGCTGCAGTCACTGATCGGTAAACGATCGGACGTTAAGCAACGCTTTCGAGATCAGTCAGATGAGTGACCAGAATTAGCCCCCATTGTCCTCGATTTTGTTGTGTACACATTACCACATATATATTTCTATCTCTGTTATCCCCTTCAACTATAATAAGGATGGCAATATATAACGCATCAATGGCGATCGTAATAGTTTCGTAGCCTAATATTTGATAGTGTTTTAGTATAAGGGTGTTAGCTTAAATGATTATGAAGGAAGGAGTACATACTAACCTCAATAACTAAAACCCATTTAAAGTTACAAAACTGTTTTCGAACGCTTAGTCGGTAACCACGAAAAGACATACGCTAAACTTATTACGAAACTGTAATACGGGGTCGGTTACATACGATCAACGGGAAATACACTTTATTACTTAAATTATACAGTGGTATTTATAACAGCTTTGAGTTCTTGTAACAGTTACGCACATCCAGTATAATATGTGCTTTAGTTGTATGAATATACGGTTGCAATTTCAAAGGGAATATGGATTTAGTTCTTAGTCCATTTCAGTTAAGTTTCCTTTGTTACTTAACATTAGTGATTTTTAATAAACTAGCTTTTTGAGACATTCTAACAAAATTCCTGGGCCTCGAGTATTGTCAACTTCAACAGTCTTAACTATTGTCCATTGCGAATCCAATAGTCTCTAATATTATCTTCGTGAATTCTTCATTGCAAATCTCAAATTCTTCGCAGTGACATTTGATTCGTCGACAACACTTCGACCACCAAGAGTTTAGTTTTAAAGAAATCACCAAGATAATATTAAAGACCAATGGTTTCGAGCCTCAAGACCCTATCTGGTCGAACCCTTAATTAATCCCAATTGAGTCTTGACGACCTGCTGGTGGCTGGCGAAAACTGGATGCAAAGGGCTGAAGACCGAGCTCAGTAGCACGCACAGTAGTTACGACCATTGTTATCCCTTTACCAAGAATCTAACCCTCACTCTCGGAGATCAGAAAGATCCTAGTTTCCGAAATTTATGAGATTGACATTGATTATCGATACGAGTTTGTCATTTTCATACATTTGAGTATAATGATTTGTATGAATTTGACAGTCATCTTCAGGTCTATGTCCTGCAGTGGTCAGCAATAGGCTGATGATGATGATTCTTGACGATAAGAAGTTTCACAAACTAGAGAATATAACAATAAACCGACAAAATTACTGATATATTACCGATGCGCCATTGACACAGTTTTTGTTGTATAATATTTTGTTTGTGGTTCGATTAAGAGGCGTTTGTGATCAACACTAAGCCTTATCTCTTTTTCTCTTCAGGGTGTAGTGTTACGTACACACAGACGTAAACATTAGTATCAATTAACAGTCCACGCGTGCAAAGGTCTGCGATTAATATTCACATTGCGATGTACTACGCGATAGTATTGAGTTATTGACACGTGCTGTTGCGCAGAACCATCTCTAATATGATCGCAATAATAATTTATTTATAGATTTTATAATTGTTTACAGATAAGTAGTATAGACTAAATACGCGCGTCGACAGCCTTTACCGTCACTTATATGTCGTCGAAATATAAGCAAGAATATGATACTAAATTTGTCACAATTTAGTTTTTGACACAATTAAATTGTGTCAAATTTAGTTTTGTATATTAATACTTAACTAAGTTTGACACAAAACAAAATTAGCACTTTTACTATTGAACTGAGCTGACATAAACTCAAAATACTGCTGTCTTGCATAACATACTTTTAAAAAGTGAGGTGAACTAATTTTATCGGTAAATAAACTATGAAATGGCCATTATCTGTGACATTAGTTTAATCTGGGATTTACCGTTTTAGCAGTTATTAATAAAGTATGGTAGGTACTCGTAAAATTGGTCATTTTGATAGATAATGAATAATTTTGTTTTGGTTTATTAGTTCCATAAATAATCATTAAAGGTGTTCATAACTTTTTGAAAGTTACAAAAAAAAAAACTCATACAGAACTGTCAACACTCTCATACAAGTACCCTAATATTATACATATAAGTCTAGTCTCATGCAATTTGTGCGAACGGAGTATTGTAACGTTTTTCATAAAATAAAACTTCAAAGCCATACTTCGTGTCTGGAGTTAGGTAATCGCTATTGTAAATTCGGTGCAAACTATTATTTAATTACACCTGGCTATAAATTGCAAATATGCAGACGGTAACCGAAATAAAACCTCATTCGACACGACACAGAAATAGCATATGTTTTTTGCATTGTCTCTGGGAGCCATTGTGTGTTCACTCCCAGAGTCGTGAGAAACACATTATGGTGTGCAATTTTAATTGGCAACACATATTTTAGAGTGTGTATGTAAGATATCTTGCACTACGAGTAATATTTTTTGACTAATAATTAAAATGAACACTAATCTATACAGGGAATTAGAAGGTAACTGTCGTCAAGCCTTCCTGCCAATTCATCATCATGTCAGCAAAAAGACGTCCACTGTTGGAAATAGGCCTCCCCCAAGGTTTTCCAAAACGCCCAGTCCTGTGCTGCTTGCATCCAGCGGCTTCCCGCGACCTTCACTAGGTCGTCGGTCCACCTTGTGGTGTCCTACCCATGCTGTGGGTTCCAGTACGTGGCCCAAAGAAGTGATGGCCGATGGGGCAGAAAAGAAAAAGCTTTGGTTCCATAACTGCTTTGTAAGGATCTATTTTTTTTTTTTGCAGTAGCCTAACCTAACCTTGGAGCCTCGCCCATTCAGTACATTGTCATGCGCGCTCTATGTTGTATTAATTATTTTTCATTATTCCTCGCCCGCACTAGTTACGACAATTATTATCCCTTTACCAAGAACCTTACTCTCACCCTCGGAGATCAGAAAGATCCTAGTTTCAGAAAATGTATGAGATTGACATTGATTATCGATACGAGTTTGTCATTTTCATACACTTGAGTGTAATGATTTGTATGAATTTGACAGTCATCTCCAGGGCATCAGACTCCAAGCGTATGACCTATGACCTTCTATCTCTTGAGCTCAATGAATTGTACTTTGGCCAAACAATTGTATAAATTGTGGGCTACAAATGTTTGGGTAACGGCCGGGGCCACTTGACCTCAATAGGATTAGGAACGTCCTTTTACATTACATCCATACATACATACAGACGATTAAAAGATACGTTTGAAGATATGATAGATGGACGCACGAAGGGGTGTTTTATTTAAGTTTTAGTTCCTTTGTACTGTAAAGTCCTTCCATTACTGTGTCATCTATCTGCTGCCTGACCATTGAAATTTTGTATCTTTTTTCCAAACGTAGGTACCAAGCCATAAAGTATTATTTAATGTACCTATGTTTGTAAAATGATCTCCAAGATGCATCTTCATAACACAAGGCAAATAACACAAAGTGTGTCTAGGTCAGTCATTCGCTAAGAGGAGACGAGATGCTAACAAGTACGTAACATAAACGCTAAAGATATAGCGTGCATTTGCGATTTTAGTCGCAAGACAAATTATATTTTAACACAATGTTGAGGTAGGTAGTACTTTTATTTATTTGTGGAAAAAGACAAAAACTGTCTCATAATTTCGCATATTAACAACATAATTATGAATCAGAAATGGCTTTTAATATTTGTTAAGTACCTAGTATATTCTTGAAAATTAATCGTAAACGTACTCAATGTCATAAGTCCGATGTCAATGACAAAAAACTACAATGCAAAAAACAATTTCGTTGAAGTCCCATTAGAAGAGTGATTATTTTTAGTTTTTATTTATCTGTTGGTGTTGGTATGCTTTTTTATCGCGATATGTGCACGATTGTAGAACATGCTATTAGCAACCATACTGGATTTCTATGAATAGATTTCAATTAAATTTAATAACTGTCCTTATTCGTTAGTTAATAGTACTAATTCTGTTTGTAATTGGTACCTACAAAATCATGACAGTTGTTTTAGTTGTGTCAAATTAAAAATGTAAATCTTTAGCCAACAGAATTACCACCATTGACAGCACCAATTCTGTTCTCTACTTTGAACTAAACTTAATTTGACATAACCAAAAATATTGCCATCTTTTTTGTATATTAGGAGAATGAAAAGGATGGAAATACTAGTTCATTCAAATAAAATTGAACCTACCTATGGTAAGTAGGTAGGTACAATTTCTAACGACGAGATAGTCAAAATACGAAGTAGAAGTTAAAACAAACATTACAAAGAAATAATACAATCACTGCCTACATTAGGTACAATTGGAATGTGGCAAAGACAATTCGCATGATCACAATAGAGGGCGTGCGCTCTTTCACTTTTAACCTCAAACGTTTGCCATTTTCGCGCCAAGCGCCCGCCATCTTGTAATGGCTGACCTTTTTGCTGCGTTCAAGTATACCTATCTGTAACAATTGACTAATTTTATGATAAGAGGTAGCACATTGGTTTCAATATCAATGGTCTCGGGTTTGATTCTCGCACGCACATATACCTACTTTATTACTTTAACTCGTACAGAGGTCAATGGGACGAGGTTTTTGGAAACCAGAGACAAGAAGACCCTATATCATAGACCACAAGTTATAAAAAACTGGCACGTATCATGTACAGGTAGGTACCAACTAATTTTGGCGGTAATTTTGGTGTTTCAAGTTTTTTTCAAAGGGCGCGTTGCTTTGACTCATAACAACCATTCTGACATTTCAAAAGTTGTGATTTTCTTGCATATTGTTTATTGAAACGTGTCACATTTCAAAAGAGAGATTTGAAACAGTTTTAATACGCTTTTCTGTATCAACTTACGTTTAATAATTAAAGAAGACTTATACAGAGTATCAATGTCGAGTATTCGATGTCTTCATGATTGAGTGAACCGTATATCCGGGGACAAACTGACGGTAGAATTTAGACTACACGCATTTTAGAAAGTTTAAAGTTCAGTTTCGTGCTTCGGAGAGCAGTGGGACTACTCCGAAATACGAAAGGAAACGTTTCCGCTGACGGATGGTACGTTTTCCTACACTCCGAAAGTGTTTCGGATCCGAATTTCGGATTCGATAGTCGTGATTTGACGTTTCTTCTTTCGTGGACCCTACTCCTAATGAATCTGGAACACTTCCGAAACACTTTCAGAGTAGGCGGTTGGTATTGTAAGCATCTATAGGCTACGGTAACTGCTTAACATCAGGCGGGCCGTACGCTTTTTTGCCACCGCAGTCCTATAAAAAAAAAAGTGTACCATCCGCCGTTTCGTATTTAGGAGTAGCCTTAGTTGATCAAACAGCTGATCTAAGTTAGTTAGTTAATTAATTAATCTAGTTAATGATTAAGTAGACGACTGTTGATAAATTCAATTTTCCTTACCCTATCATTTTGAATGGTACAATACCTACTAACTGATTATGAGGATAAAATCAAATTAATAAGTTTATTAGGTACTGTTGGTAACGAAAACTTATCCACAAATTTATAGAGGATGGACTTTACACTGGCATTACAAATCACTTTTGTTCTCAGAAATGCTTTGTAGAACTATTGTAAACTGGCTAAAAATCTCTATAAATTTGACAGTTAGCGTTTGGTGTTGCGTATCTACCCGTACCTAGAAAATACTAAGCTCAAAGATTTACGCAACCATAGACCAACAATTCGTCTAAAAATGGCCGCAAGAAAACGCGCGAAAATACGACAGCGGAATAGAAATTGCGTATAACGTAATCGGTGACCAACTTTCTTTCTGCCTAGGGACACACAGAAGTGGACCAGTTGACGGGTACAGACAGACAGACGTATTGAAAATGTTTATACTATACTGAATATTAAGTAGGGCTACACCATGTAATAACTGAATACTGAGTGAATACACCAGAGACAAGAAAGGTGGTATAATTGACAGATTGAATTCGTATTAATTTTATTATAACTACGCACATTTAACCAGTGTCTACTAGTAAATATGTTTCATTTATATCAAGTCTAGGCCTAATTCTACCCCTACCCCCTACATATCAGTAAAGGTATTGGTCAGTAAATTGGTTGATACTTGTCTCAGTAAGCTGGCTCAATTTTTACGACACAAGTAACAAACTTGACAATTTTGTCTCGTCAAATATCAATGTCAGATAGAAACTTGTCGTATTTTAGGGAACATCACTATTCAATTCCATTGCATTACGAAAGAAGGCGCCATTGAATAAATTTTAATCTGTGATGACTGACAAGTAACCTTTTTGGAACCTACGCGCCCTTGGCATATTGTTTCGTTAAAAGAAAGTGGTGAATGTACGGAATTATTCGCTTGTTTGAGCTTTATATGGAAGACTCTGAAGGAGGCCTATGTCTAGTAGTGGATGTCTTCCGCCTATTGGCTACGTAATAACTGTAAGGCGAATTCAATCGATTTAAACATTCACTTTACTAAAAAAAACAATGTCTTCCATTTACTGTGACGAATTTGTCTGCTGTCATTTGTCTGTCGGTAGATTGGGTTTAATGAAATAAGACCCTGATGTTTAAATTAAATTACTACCTATGTAATTCAGGAAATATTAACGTCTTCGGAATTACTAAGTTCAATTTTGTTATAAAAACTTGTATAATAATGAATTACTTATGTGCTGAAATGTTACCTTAAAATGTGGGAGGAGAAATGTCTCCATAGTTTCACGTTGTCAATACTTGACACATGCACTCATTCTGGCTAGACAAGTTGTGTCAAATCAATTTTAATCGTTAGACAACAGAATTGGCACCTATTGCTAAATTAGTCAAAATATATTGACAATATTACAATCTTGGGAACACCCAATTGAACGAACGATACAATAATACCTAGCCAATGAATGAATGAATGATATTATTCACAAATATTTTGCAAAACAAATTGAAAACATTACGTTTAACCCGCAAGTGTTACGCCACGACACAGTGAACTGGTTAGCGGCAATCGATTCGTCATACGAATGAAACAATATCGATATATCGGTAGTATGTGTGGGCGGGAACGGCTCTATGCATGCAACGATCATCGTTGTGCGCTTAAAAATGTAAAAAGTGTATAGATTTTTAAATAAGAATTACGTAGACTAGATATATTAATTCCGTGTTATTGTATAATTAAACCAAGATAAATATGCATATTATTACAAAAGTAAGTATGATAATATAATAATAATGACGTAACTTCTGTCAAAAAATTATGATTAATCAAATTTTGACACAATGAAAAATCTATTTTGACCAATTTCAACAGTACATCAAGTTTAGTTCATTCATATCCTCCCAAAATACGCACCAGTAATAAAGGCGTGATCTTACCTTAAACTTACCTTCGAGAAATCGTTGGCAACTTATTTCAAAAATCTTAAATGCTGTGCATACCTGAAAAAGAAAATAATGATAATTAATTTTCTGCATCAAAATAAGATATCTCGATTTTGCTGACACCTGTAACGGAGTTCAGAAAAAAAGAGGAGCTTAACAGAAAAATATTAAGTACCTAATACCGCGACGGACAATTTTACTACGTACATAATTCTGTCGATAAACAAAGTAAACTCTAATAAGATTTTTTTTTGTCAAGTTATTTTTTATAGGTCATTCCACCCTTCACAATATTTTAGTTTAATTTAGTCGTAATGTATACACAAACGAATTGGCTACAATGGTGCTAATTATCTTGTCTACAAATCACAACTAAACTAAATATGACATAAAGAACTTTGACATACATCCGCGTCATCCTAATTTCACAGACTTAAAAAAAATTAAGGGAGCATAGATATTTTTAGGTAGACTTGACATTTTCACAGAATGTGTATTTTTGTTGCCGCTACAACAAAAAATACTAAAAATAAAGTAAAATTTAATAATAAAGGGCGTCCCCATACAAGAAACCTGTAATTTTTGTTGTTTTTATTCTACGGTGGTACGGAACCCTTTATGTGCGAGTCCGACACGCACTTGGCCGGTATTTTTTATGCGATGTGGCTAGTCCCATAAAAATGACACAATATTTTTCCTTTTTTGATCATTAATTACATTAGCTATAGGTATAAAATACGAATTAATGCAATTATAATATTAATGTGCACGTATATTTGACTATTTACTATTAAACTCATTTGTATTCTAGAATCTAGCTGTAAAATTGTAAACAGCTGTTTTCAAGATGGAGTCGCCCGCACCGCGGGGTCAACGCACCGTTGACAGAACAATATGGCTGCGTTCAATTCAAAAGCAAATCTTTTGCATTTGCTAAGCTAACGGTGTTTAAATAGGTCGAGAGATTGCGTTTACGATTGTTTTCATTGCTTGTAAAATCTTTTGTTTTATAGGCCTGTTTTGATTGAAGCGGGAAGCCTGCAGCACATAATAACTCATACGTTGTTATTTTGTACCAAGCGTAGTAACGCATCTACAACATTGAGAATAACTTGTACTCGGGCACTAAGGTACCTAGGGAATCGGCTTATTTGTTATCTAATATTAGTACCTATTTCTTTTCTAAAAACATATTAAATCTATGTTTTACGCAACACTACCGCCACGGTTGTCTGGTGGATTCCGCGAGCATCATTATTCGAATCGAGAATACTCATAAAGCGTCCCATTCACGTACGGTTCCGGAATTAATCGCCAACTTCCGCGTTCGCAAACAAAGAGGTCATTCGTTTCGTTACTCTTTGTTTAATTCTAGATTATCGATGCATCTAATTACGTAAATGTTATTTGCAATATGTTATTCAGAATTGTAAATACTATTGCATGTTTTAAATGCGTAACTGATACGTAATAAGGGAAAATATTTACACAATAACTATGACTCGCATGTCACTACTCACTGTAAACAAAATTGTTGTGAGTGAAATCCTTACTCAATTTTGCTAGACGGAGCTATAAGAAGAACACAGTTAAAAGATAGTCGTCCACCAAGGCAACTATAGGTATGCGCTCGCGTATAAATATCAAATAATAATAAGTCAATGATTCCGCGGTCCTTCCACCACGTAGTGGGAGCTACTGCCACAGGAGTGCCCAGGCATTGGCCCAGGCTCACTACGTTGTGGACGGACCGCGGAATTATTGACTTATTATCATTTGATATTTATACTCGGACGCCTAGTTGGCTTGGTGGAGTATAATGCGTATTTCTTTCTACTATATCTCTTATCTTTCGAAGCTGCTGGTAGGCTTTTTGTTTTTAATCACAAAAAGCTTAACAAAACATAATCATCGTATTTTTAAAAATTCAGTTAGGTAGTACATTCGCGGAAACATCGTGAACATTGACTTTGGCAAGGTTATCGTTAATTAGTAGTTAACTATTGCAGCGTAAAGATGGAGAAACCCACATTAAAACGTCAAGAAAATAATGTACCTATGAGTTTTACCTACCTACAATTTTAAAGAGATTATTAAGCTGCCTCGTAATACACCAAGCCAATAAGACACTCGGGTATAAATATCAAATGATAATAAGTCAATGATTCCGCGGTCCGTCCGCAACGTAGTGAGCCTGGGCCAATGCCTGGGCACTCCTGTGGCAGTAGCTTCCACTACGTGGTGGAAGGACCGCGGAATCATTGTCTTATTATCATTTGATATTTATACTCGAGTGTTTAGTTGGCATGTAGTACTTATAATTTTAAAGAGATTTTCATAACTCACGGTCATGTTATTTACATGATAAAGTCGGCAACATATTTTCCATACATTAGACCGAATACTATCTAAATGTTTGGCATAAGAATTATCGTCTTCGCAGTTTAAATACCGCTTAAGTTCAGTAGCACTTCAGTCGTTTGTTTCAAGCTAATTACAAATTCATCTTGAGAATCTTACTATACACAAGATGTAGGTAACCTAATTACTTCTAATCATGTTATGCAACAACGCAAACGTATTGTTTAACGATGTTCAACTTAAACAATGAGTTATTTAATGAGTGCTTTAACATTTAAATGAGAGCAGCTATTGTTTGTTCAGCTGGAAATGTTGAAATGACATTGTGACAAGAACACTAAAAGATTTCAACTAAGCAACGCTATATTATGGGTATGCCTATCTACCTACTACCTATATTGTATAGGAAAATATGTAAGGATTCATCCTAATATGTCATACCAATGCATACTACGCCAAGCCAACTAGGCGCTCAGGTATAAATATCAAATAATAATAAGTCAATGATTCCGCGGCCCGTCCACCACGTAGTGGGAGCTACTGCCACAGGAGTGCCCAGGCATTGGCCCAGGCTCACTACGTTGTGGACGGACCGCGGAATCAATGACTTATTGCATTTCATATTTATACCCAAGCGCCTAGGGGGCCATCCATAAATTACGTCACACGAATTTCATAATTTTTAGATCCCTCCCCCCCTTGTCACAGGTGGTCACATTTGCGAGACTCCCCCCTCCCTGTGTGACGTCACATATTTTTTAAGAAATTTTAGAAATTTTCACAATTTTTCGTTTAAAATTCAAATTTCGGTTTTAATACTTAGATAATTAGATTTTTAAATGTGACGAAACAAAACTTAGGACCCCTCCCACCCCCTGCCACACTATGTCACATTTCGTCGACCCCCTCCCCCCCCCTTTACGTGTGACGTAATTAATGGATGGCCCCTAGCTGGCTTGGTGGCGTAGTATGTGTGACCAAGACCAGACCCGATATTTTCGCAATTTTAACAGTAGAGGACGTAAATAGCGTCTTGCAATATGTGCTAAAGCCAGACTAGCCTTGCTATTCTGTAACGCTACCCAAGAACTACCCTACCCTATCCTACCTACGCTATCCTATACAGGGTTATTGGAAAAACACTAACAACCTTGCAGTATTGTATTACTGACATCAAAAACACTTTTGTTCTATGACATTTTACAAAAAATCACACTCTAAAATGTATGTAACAAGAAAATATGCTCTCACCTAGAGGATAGCCGTGGTCCGTTTAGGTACTTTAGGGCAAAGTGGAATTTAACCACGTACCACGGCTATCCTCTAGATGAGAATTTTTTTTTTGTTTCATACATTGTAGAGTGTGATTTTATGTTAAATTTGTTATTGTTTTGTAAAAAGTCATAGAACAAAAGTTGTTGTTTATGATGTCAGTAATACAGTCCTGAAAAGTTGTTAGTGTTTTTCCAATAACCCTGTATAGCAGCACAGTCGACCGTGACATAACAAAGCCTCAGGGATGGTGTATATCCAGTGAAATAATCTTTAAAGACTGTCTATTGCAAGCTTATAATAAAGTTGACTTTTCCACACTACTGGGTGCATTATTAGTTCCTAAGTTCTTTATATCTGTACCTATTAACAAGAGCATAATACTTTATGTTCGTAGGAGGAAATGATTTCCAGCTACTGATCCAATTTTTGAGTGATAGCTGTATTTATCTATTTATCTAGCGGAGGCTTGCTTTTCTAAACTGCAATACGAGCTAGTTATTGTATGCTATTGTAATATCGAGCCTGAAATGTCTTGTTGCACTTGGCCGGAGTTATCCTTGAGTGTCTATCAAAATTGTTAGTACCGCTCACTTCTTTGCCATTTTGAAAGCATTGCTATAAGTATTAATTAAATATTATTTTAAAAAACTCGTGCACTGACCTAAACTGGTAGGTCTAGAAGCATGACATTTTGCATAGAAGTTTAATTTATTAAAATATTAATAGTTCATCCCCTTAGGAAATAAATAGGGTATGAAATTTTGTACGGAAGTTCGTCAATTTTTGTAGTTAGAAATATGGAAATCGGTGCTTTGGCTCATGTTTATAAGTAAAATATAGCTATCTTTATCAAGGTCGTAGTGTATGAGCAGAACAGCAATATTATTATGTGTCAAATGGGGTTTAGTTGTAATTTGTAGTCAAAATAATTAACATCAACATGTAGCTTATCGGTTCCTTGTCAGTAGTTGCCTGCTCGTCTATAGTGACTATTCCAAAATAAGCTGAACTCTCGTAAAAACGGGTGACAATAATATAGCGAGGTCAGCTTATATTAGAAATATAAAGAACGTTGACATTTCTTACGAAACAGCAGAGACAGCTTTAGTTACAATACAAAATTCAATTTCATATTTCGACATCAGTAGTCTAGACTAAAAATCTATTTCAAATCGATTCTAATCTAGAAACGAAAGGCGCGTGAGTGGGAGCTTTAAAGTGGAATAATGGAAGTCAGTTGCAATGACCTTAAAGGTTATCTTTTGTAAAATGAACTCGGTGAACGTGTCGTTAAGGTATTATGATTCATTCATAGGTGCTTATAGGTATTGTACTAACCCACCAAGCCAACTAGACACTTGGGTATAAATATCAAATCATAAAAAGCAATGATTCCGCGGTCCAACCACAGCAGTGGGCCTGGGTCAATGCCTGGGCACTCCTGTGGCAGTAGCAAAGAGTATAGTAAGTAGTAAAGAGTGACATCTTGCGGCGTTTAGGCGCAGGACAATGAAAGCGCGAGCGCCTCTGTACTTCTTAACAAAAAACTAATGCTGTAGCTACCTACCTATATATAGGTAGGTAGCTACAGCATTAGTTTTTTGCAGCATTAGTTTTCAGCATTAGTTTTTATATATATATTACGTATACTTTTATTGATGCTGAACTACCTACAGTTTCTCAATTATTGAGCTATTTTTTTTCCAATTAAGCATATTGTAACAATGTTAGAATAATCTGACATTGAAACAATAACTCAACTAGAAAAAAAAATAGCTCTATAATGAGAAACATTGTTAGTACAATGAAACAAAATATGGATGGATTGATGCGTACAACTCTTTATTAAATCATTTCAAAACATAACATTCAACAACACCAATTTCTGCAACCAAAAGCACAGCGATGCGGTATGGTACCCAAATTCCACACCGAACACAACACAAAGTAGCGACTTTTTCGCAATATAACTACTGTCACTGGGAAGTTATCACAACAACAGGACGAAGCAACGACGACGACGACGTCTGCAGCAGAGAAGGCAGAATTGTTGATTTTTATTCTCACAATTAATAACAACCAAACAAAAGTTTCTACGCCGCTGCGGGAAAAAAATAACCTAATCAGCCGACCGAACGTTTTTCTTGTAGTTGTAGGGATGCCCGCTCTTAATCGATTTTCCGGAAGATCGATTCACGGCCATACGATCCCCGATTTTTTAAATCAATTCAAGGGAATGCGAAAGAAAACGTTTCAACTAAAACTTAAACATCAACCGAAACGTATCATAAGAACGTACGAACCGATCTTTGCATACCTATCGTATTGCCGGGAAGGGGACAAAATAACTACGACAAAGCAAGATTACCTACCTACACATTAAATGAGATTATACACTGATTTTTAATTTCATGGACTAAAATGACAGCTATAATTAATGTCAATTTATATTTAAATTAAATAATATTTTTATGAGTGATCTTGTTTATTTTATTCTTTGGTAAATAAAATTTAAATTTGAACCAGAATCATAAAAATAACATAATGATGAACAGATAAAACACTATTTTACGTTTGACATAAAAAGCTGTCATTTTAGTCCACGAAATTAAAAATCAAGAGTATAGTTTCGAGTTACATCAAAAGCGATAATGTATGAAATATGAAGGTAGGTATGATAATATTTTGTTTATTTTATAGGGTAATTTTAGTTTTCTCTGATCTTTCGTTCTTTGATACCGTAATAGGCATAGGTAATATAATGTAAAAAAAAAATAGTTTTGCACGCATACTGTGCTTTTATTTATTTTAATGAAATTACGATACGATCTTCCCAGATCTTCAAGGCAATACGATTAAATCGTGAATCGATTTAGGTTACGATCTAGAAGACCGATCAAAGCAAAAAATCGGGCATCCCTATTTTCTTCTCACAAGCTGTCATTGGTACTTGTCAACATAAGGTCATAACTGTCACTTAGTGAGAATTTAAAAATAATATTAAATATAATTTACAAGAGCAATTATAAATGATTATTAATTAATTATGGAGTAATTTATCTATAAAATAAAATAAATATTTTAAAAATAATATAATATATTACGACTATTGAGTATAGAGACATCTACCGTACATTTTAGCAGTTTGGTTTCATGTTAAGTAGTTTAGGTGGCGTAACTGTCTTTTCCAATGAGCCTAATAAGTCTATCTTTCACCCCCCTGGGCAGTAGCTTCCATAACGTGGTGGAACGACCGCGAAATCATTGACTTATTATCATTTGATATTTTATACCCGAGGGTCTAGTTGGCTTGGTGGAGTCGTATGTGGCTGTATAGTTTATACAGATATTAATACAAATATTAATCCTCGCGAGCTAAAGTTTCTTGCATAGGTAAAACATGATCATGAATTGTTGTCAATATTTACATATTTGGTGTTTAAATGTTTCGTTGATCGATGTGCGATTTTGAATTTCCGATAAAATATTGTAGTAGGAATTGTGGCATTCTACACCACGCGAAAGAGTAGCGAAGCGGACCGACAGCGTTAGAATGCCATGACACATGGCATGCTGCGTCTCGCTCGTTCGCGCTCGAAGAAACGCGACGCAGCATCGATACGTCACAAAATCGCCGGTCGCCGATGCTAAAAGTAGCAAGTCTGCGGAGGCCCTAATTTATTAATTAACCTGGATAGGCCATCATTAAAGGAAAATCTTTTTTGTGAGCATAGACTAATAATTTTTAAAATTCCTAACGGGAGGAATTTTGGCGGGAAATGGAAATGTTATTCTTGTTTTAATTTTATTTTCAAAACTTTTATTATAAATTAGCTAACATGTAATAATGGTGGTGTTTCCTGCATTTAATAATTTTTTTTTGCATGCCGTCAAGTTATTATTTTTTTTTTTTTTTTTGGGCCCTGCCTTAGCGTCATGTTAATAAGTTACCTATAACATTATTTTTTAAAGTAGAAAAACGACATTGGATCGACATTATTTATAACTGAAATCGGTTGTCTATGGCCAAGATAAAACAATCTTGAGTTCACAGTTCAAGGCACAGATCACATTTTGTTTGTACCTATTTATGTACAAGGTTAGTTTCCCGAAACGCAATGAATTGACCAATTTAGATAAAAATAAACATAAATAATTTAATTAATGTGTTTAATGTATGTTTATTCCGCTTTTAATGAGCCGTTAGCGCGAATCGATAAGTCTCGCGTTGATATGGATGAAATAAATAAATATGGATGAATTTTCATCTATGTGCATAATTTACAGTTCGCTGACGGTGAGGGAAAACATCGTGAGGAAACCTACCTATCCCTCGGGATTAGGTAATAGTCAGTTCCTGTATACACGGCGACAAGGTTCACCACCTGTCACGTTGGGTTCTGACTATCTGGTGAAACGTGGGCTTTGAGTTGGTTAATACTTCCACAATTTGGTGGTGTATGGCCACTCAAGCCTCTGACTACCCCCGAACGTATAAAAGTCTCGACGTTACATAAATAAATACCCTCCAGGCGTGTTACCATCCCAAACTAAACGCTTCATTACGGGTACCGTTTGAGACGCTCATACAAATACAAATACAAATACAAATTGTTTATTGCATAATTGTGGTAATACATAGCCAGCTGCAATCACTGATCGGTAAACGATCGGAGGTTAAGCAACGTTTGGCAAGGCCAGTCAGAGATGGGTGACCGTTTAATGTCATTTGAACTGAGCCTCTATGTGCTTCGGAGGGCACGCAAAAAGTCGGTCCCGGTTGTTGTCATCTAGTTGTCAGAGGCCGCCCGGCTGGAACAACTCTGACACCAGAGGGGCTAGCCAAGTGGCATGAACGCTAATCGAATAGAAAAGAACAAACATCACAATGTATAGAAATGTCAAACGTCGCTATGTAAATCAACAACAAGTCGCTATGAAGATCACGCTTGAGATCACGTCACTTATGTCATTACCATAGATGAAGCGTAGCGAATTTGTAGACGTCAGCCACTTGTCTAGCCCTTCAGGGAACCATACGATAAGAAGAAGAACAGTAGCCCGATTCACGTATCCAAAACCGTAACGATATCGTAGCGACATAGTCGTTGATAGCCTTAATAACGACTATATCTCTGAGATATCATTACGGTTTTGGTAACGTGAATCGGGCCACAGGTACCGTACAATGAATTGGAATGCTAGTGATACGCGGACTGGAGGTTATTAGAAAAAAAAAAAACCGACAAGAATAGCGTAATTTTGGTATAGAGATAGACAGGACCTTGGAGCAAAACATAGGCTACTTTTTATCCCGGAAAATGTCAGGTTCCTGTGGGACTTTTAATAGCAGAAGCTAGTAACAAATTTTAAGTAGGTACCTGCTACCTACCCAACTTGATTCAGAGCAGAAATCCCACTAAATGAATGTGTAAACAAAGGTTATCAATCGTAATGGCGGCAGTCGCACAATATTTCCTACTGCGAAACAAAATATTTGTCTTGTCACTTTATTAATGTCTGGTTTTGCCCCGAAATACTTTAATAACAGATTTCAGTGGTACCTATCTATACATACAAATAAATAAAAATGAAGTGTCTGATTAACAGCTTTTTGCCAAATGCATTTGAACGAATATACGATACTAATAACAAAAACACAATTTTAAAATTGTATGTCTGTGTGTCTGGATGTTTGTTCCGGGTAATCTCGGAAACGGTTGGACCGATTTTGACGGGACTTTCACTGGCAGATAGCTGATGTTATAAGGAGTAACTTAGGCTACTTTTATTTTGGAAAATAATTAGTTAAAACCTATATTCCACGGGGGCTTAAACGCGGGTAATGTTTTTCTAAAATTTACGTACGAAGTCGCGGGCACAGCTAGTTTATGAATATAACAGCAAAATAGCCAGCGATGACTCATTACGATACAACTATGAAATATAACTGGTTTGGCAAGTGCGCATTCATTGGCTTAGAGGTAAATATGGTCGTCTGAATACCAAAATAATATTATAATATGGATAGGTACCGTTCAGTGGACTGGGGGCCATCCCAGTGTCACTCAGACCAAATTACGACGAGGCCGTTTCCGAAATTTGCTTTAGGAATAGAACCCGAAACCACACAATGCTGTGAGCCCAGCGGCAACAACAACAGTTCGGTAGTAGTCTACTAGTATTTCACAATCACAGAAATATATATATAAAAATATAATAAATATAATATAAATATATATATACAGGGTGTCCCAAAACTTTGCCACATGGAGGGGAAGTACCTTAAATATTGTAGATAGAGAATTTTACTGAATGAAGACTTCATTTTTATTTTAAAAACAATACGAACTGCATTCAAAGATTTTTGAAAACTCGCTTGCCACATTCGTGAATCAAACCGGCTAAAATCCGAAAAAATTACATCCTGTTCTTTTATGGCATCAATCAATAGGATCAATGATAAGAACCAAATTTCTCTAACAAACATGGTAAATTAAATGAAAGGAAAACCATGTAATCTAAACTTATAAATTCATGAATGCAAAGATTAAGTGTATCCACAAAAAATGGAGCTAATTTCGAGCAACAAATTAGTTAGTTTACCACTTTTTATTCATTCAATTAAAATAAGTGAAGATTTTATGGTTTCCTTTCATTTTGAAAACTCGCTTGCCACACTCGGGAATCGAACCGGCTAAAATCCGAATAATAACATCCTGTACTTTTATAGCATCAATCGATAGGGTCAATCATAAGGATAAAATCTCTTTAAGAAACATAGTAAATGAAATGAAAGGAAACCCATAAAATCGTTACTTATTTTAATTTTCACTTATTTTAATTCTTATAAGTTAAGATATCACGGTTTTCCTTTCATTTAATTTCCCATGTTCGTTAGAGTGATTTGATCCTTGTGATTGATCCTATCGATTGACACCATAAAAGTACAGGGTGTTATTTTTTCGGATTTTAGCCGGTTCGATTCCCGAGTGTGGCAAGCGAGTTTTCAAAAATCCTTGAATGCGGTTCGTATTGTTTTCAAAATAAAAATGAAGTCTTTATTCAGTAAAATTCTCTATCTACAATATTTAAGGTACTTCCCCTCCATGTGGCAAAGTTTTGGGACACCCTGTATATATAATAAATATATATATATATTTATATAATATATAAGCGACTGTAGCCTAGGGGCGAACACGTTGGGCTACCAATCAGAAGGTCCCAGGTTCGATCCCCGGTGGGGCATGTATCAATGGATGAATTTTCATCAATGTGCATAATTTACAGTTCGCTTACGGTGAGGGAAAAACATCGTAAGGAAACCTACCTATCCCCCGGGATTAGGTAATAGTCAGTTCCTGTATACACGGCGACAAGGTTCACCACCTGTCACGTTGGGTTCTGACTATCTGGTGAAACGTGGGCTTTGAGTTGGTTAATACCTCCACAATGTGGTGGTGTATGGCCACTCAAGCCTCTGACTACCCCCGAATGGGGATAAAAGTCGTGACGTTATATATATTACAATCACAGAAAATAAGGTTTAAATTAGAATGCAAACATAATACCTACTACACTACCAAGCCAACTAGGCACTCGGGTATAAATATCAAATGATAATAAGTCAATGATTCCGCGGTCCGTCCACAACGTAGTGAGCCTGAGCCAATGCCTGGGCGCTCCTGTGGCAGTAGCTCCCACTACGTTGTGGTCGGACCGCGGAAGCATTGACTTATTATCATTTGATATTTATACCCGAGTGTCTAGTTGGCTTGGTGGTCTAGTATAACGTTTGTTTAATATTATTTTAAGATCTACCTGACATTGGATGACGTCATCGCAAGTAGGATGTACTTTCGATTTTCAGGTTGACCTTTCTATCCTTAGCTTTAGGTTTGAATACTGTTTGCATTTTGCCAGTAAGCTATTTATTTCGGTGACCCACTCTCGGACATATTGTTGGATTATATTGCATTACACCATCCTGAATGCGGGCTTATAGCTCCTTTATAGCTTGAATCAGCTTGATTACGAATACCAGTGGGCTATCTTGAAGGCTATTTTTTTTATTTGTCGTAGACGGGAGTTAACAGAAGGCCTAGACAAGTGGCTGACGTCTACAAGCGTTCGTTCAAATCGCTACGCTTCATGTATGGAAATGACATAAGTCACGTGATCTACATAGCAACTTGTTGATCTACTTAGCGACGTTTGACATTTCCATACATTGTGAAGTCTATTCTATTCGATTAGCGTTCATGCCACTTGTCTAGCCCTTCTTGACTATGTAAGATGCAATCAAGAAATAAATGGAATACACCAAAATACAAATTTTTCGAAATAATTTTGAAACCAAATACTATACTATCTGTATCAAAAGTACGAAATAATACTCCGGGGTATGCATGGGTATTAAGCAAAGAACTACCCGGTAAAGTGTTAAGTCCGAATTCATACATCTTATTTTGCATACAAATCTTAAAAATTACTTTTCAGATTTTTTTTAGGACAGCCCTTCTACACGAATAAACTCCGGCTATTTACTTTAGGTCAACGACTCCTATGTTATCTTTCGTTGCGGCCTCCCTTTGTATTAGGCCCCGCCCCCCGGTCGGCGTGCACACAAACACAAAGCGCGGCTACTTGTGTCGCTTGCGCAGCGCGGCGACCGCGCGCCTTCACACGCGTACGGTGCGGTGCCGACGGCAAGATATTATTGTGTTTCATTTAGGCCTACTCATAAAAAAATCGATAGAAAGTTTTACCGTGTTATTTAAAAAATAAATAAACCTTAAATGAAGACGAGTTATGTCAAAATGAACAAGGAAAACTTGACTAGACACGCGTTCAAAACGAGTTTAACTTTATTGTGATAACACGGTCGGTGTTTAAAATTCGGTGAGTAGGTATTCAGGTTTATCAACAGATTAAAAGTACCTACCTACATACAGTTTACCTACTAAATACCATTATCACGACTGTATTCCCCGTAGGGATAGGCAAAGGCGTACCTACTGCAGTAAATGACGCTTCGTCCGAACACAACACCCTCGCTGACAATTCAGGGTCTCCCTGAACGCTAGTCATGTGCCACCTGCAAAAGCGAATTCTAGGCTGATAGTCAGCGGGTGTAAGTTCTTGTACACGTTGGAAGTGGTAAGGATGTTGGCCATCGTCTTTCAGTGTCCGTCACACAAAATTGTGATGTACCTACATTAAATACTGTAGCACTTCGTCGTGTGCTAGTTCGCGGATTGTCGCGAAAATGATGGTACTTATCTGGTTTTCTAATTCCGTACCGGCGTGAGTAGGTATTATGTCGTCCTACTCAAGTGGACGACGAGTGAAAGCTACCAGTGCTTTGAGATCGAAGGCATAGGTTTCGAAAGCAGGTATAGCCTATAGGATGGCAACTGGCGTCGATCAGCCGGGCGGCCGGCCTTGGATGAAACGCCGCCGGTACAGATCCCGAGCTTGTCGCACCTTCCCGTCAGCAGCACCAACACACATCATGATTTCATAAAAACACTATTAGAATACACTCCACTATTACCACGATCGCGACCCGGCATTTTAACAAGCAACGAGATTACGTGACAGATCCTACGTAACTGAAAGACTTACTACGAACTTACAATTATTATTAGAAGTTTAGAAGGGTTCCGTAAAATAATAATAAAAAAACCCAAATGACGATGAACCATTACGGTTCTGTCAAAATAATAAATTTATTCGGAAAATAAAGATTACGTAACAATTCTGAAACAGGCCCAAAACCACGCAATTGATTAATTATGAAATTTACAATGTGCGCTATTTATTATGTTTTTCCACTAAGAAGAAGTTAAATTACTTTTTTTCAATCACATTGCATGATGACGCAACTCATGCACGATGATGAATTTACGCAATAAGTAAAGATTTATACCCTGAAATTCAGGGCTTGAACTAAAATAAAACAAAAATTGCATGCGGAACCACATGCATTTAAACTGCATTTTGTCAAAGGAAATCGGTTCATATTGAGCTCGACCAATCGCGGATTTTCCGCCATTTTCAAGATATTTGTCATTGGTCGATAATCTAATTAGATCCTCCCCAAAAATGGCCACCATGTATACATATTTACCGCTATGACAATGGAATTATCATAGAATAAAGATCAGAGGCTTTTTAGATGTGACTAAGAAATCTGTTCCTACCTACCTACTCAAAGATATTATTTTAAAAATAGTGAAAATTATTGAATTGAGAAAATAAAATGTTGTTTAGCTTTTTTACTTTTAATTAACTAAGTTATTTTTTAAATGGTGGCATATTGTTTTGTTATTAGCCCTTTGGTAATTGAATAGAAAATTACGAGTTAGTAATTTGAGCTAAGAAGATATTTTTTCATGCAAAATCAAGGAAAACAAACATTTTGGTGTCTAAGTTTTACTAAACTCGATGTATTATGTTAGGTACCTACTAGTTACCTACTCAACGTTAAGATATAAAACATAGGTACCATAAATGTGTTTGATTTGCCATATTTCAGTATTTATGTTAGTAGGTACAAAACATGTGTCCTATCTATCACTCCTTAATCACGTCGAAGTGTGCTTATTTACACAACCAGCTGATTTTTTAAGGGTCGCAAGACAAAAGTTTTGGTAACAATTTTGAACTCCAATAGCTCAGAAACTAGAAGAGGTAGGTATAGTTTGCTAGAACATATCGGACTACATATCAACTGACCTATATGTACCTGTAGTATTATTTCGTACTTTTGAGACACATTGTATAATCTTATTCTGAAATGATTATTTTTCTCTCATTTTACCAAACATGTTTTTATAAGATAAAGATACAACCACTTAAGGCTGACCTACATCCGTAACCTTGAAGCGAGGTAAAACAAAATCCAAAAAATTTTCAATTAATTCGTGCAATTAATTATTGCAAAATTTATGCGAATCGCAAACTCAGTTATAACGCACTGGTGTTTTAATTGCATAAATGTGCTTCTGATAAGAATTCTGTGGTAAAATCACTGTTTTGTTGTAAGTAGAATTTCGACACGAAAAGAAAAAAGAAGTTGGGTAATCTGTGATTTTTGTTTAACACTATTTCGAGGTCTTTGTTAGTTCACGAATTGGATCGTGAATGATTAAATATGCAATTATGTTATAGCAACAAATGTCATAATATCGTGATAGGTCGTTGCGTTAAATCCTACCACAATTTGTTAGCGTTTTACCAGGGGTCCGTCCAAATAACCAAAAAATGTTTAACAAATTTTCATTTTACAGCCCACGATTGGCAAACACGTCATTTTACATTTCATCACTATACAACAAAACGTTTGTCAAATAATTCAGTTTATAAAACAATTACGTGACTTTTCATTTTAAAAACTATCATTTGACAAACAATTCATTTCTCAAACATATCATTTAGTAAAACAACGTTTAGAATGACGTTTTCATATTGCACGCGTGAGCGAGTGAAAGGAGCTCGGGACTTTAGGGAACTCGACTTGGCTGGATTAGGTTCGAAGGGAATGACGGGGGTTAGCGAGCGAGCTAAACCCCCGTCATTCCCTTCGTGTTAGGTTACTGATAACGCTGAACGCAGAAATAGCAGCCGCGCGACGCGGGGATCCGACTTTGTCATAGAATAAAATGGCTGACATGTTTGTAAAGTGAGAAAATGACACATTTGCGGAACAAGTGGTTTTTAAAATGAACGTTTGTAAAGTGTTTGTTTGTAAAATGAAACATTTGCGGAACAACCTGTTGTTTAAATGAATAGTATATGAAACGTTGGTTATAAACTAAAAATTTGTGAAATGTTTTTTGGTTAAACGGCAGTGAACCGTTTTACCACACCGGTCGAGACCGTCTATCGACCGATCGATGATTGACTGACGGTTGGTTCTATGCAGAAACTGTAAATCGACGTCCGCTCATCTCATGCTAACTTACATCGATCGACGGCCAAGCGATTTACACTATTTACTAATGAAATAAGGTGCTCCAGCGTGCTCTTCAATGTACTGAGAAAACTGCGCTGCGATGCTCCGAGGTCGATCACCGAGCGTTGAAATATATACCTTATTTCGATTGGATAAGTATTAAATTTAAAATACTCTGCCATCCCGTCCTCCAGTGTGCGCAGGCCATAAGTTTATAGAATCACGAGGGGAATAACGAATATTCTGTTGAAAAAAAACCGTCGAACAACGGAGCCGCGAAAATTACCCCTAGTTAGCTTCGCTTTTAGCTTACTTAAAAAGGTAACAATAAAAAACATGAAAATTAAGTGAGCACATCACATTGTAATATAATTAATTAATATATTTTCCTCAATATTAATTATTCTATATATTCCTTAATATTTCACATCAAATAATAAAACTAGTGATTTTCCTTAACACCAATTAAAGCACCAATTAGTAGGTTCGCTCTTGACCACGTTTTACATAAAACCATCCTTCGTGTTACGCTATTAACTATTGTATGTATCACGCGATTGAAGTAAACAACGAATTGTACATAATAAATTCTGGTTACATCAATAAATTATGTGCATTATGCAATACATAACGAATCAAAATGTCTGTCAAAGTCGCAGGGCTGAATAAAACAAGAACGTAACTTGAATAACTTTTTTTACATTTTAAATTAATCATAAATTAATAATTTCAATCGTCAATTATAATTTAATTTTTATTATTACTTAATACTATTGTACGACTTTGAGGCTGGTCATAGCTGTACGTAAAGCATCACTAACCTAACCTAACCTAACCTATGTACCACAATAAATGATTATGAATAAATGATTAAATGATTATTATGAATAAATGATTATGAATAATGGACTCAAATAATATCTATGTCTTTCTAGCCTTATACTTTTTTTATGGTTGGTTTCCTTCCAGCCTCTGTATGATTGGTCCCCGATATTCACACACTCGACGACTGCCGGCACAACTAGTGACTAATAAGAGTATTAATAAATCGATCTCAAGATTGCGATCGAACTTGTGATACTGTTGTAGACAGATAATCCATACATTAAATGTCAAAACTGCATCTTAAGATCAATCTCAACTTTGAGAAGCATTTATTAATACGGGCCTAGAGGACTACCGATAATGTAGTTTTTTTTTAAGTTAGACGATCGTTTTTTCAGATTTTTGTACTGCCCGTAACACTGTCAAATCGATATGTTACAATGACAGAAATAAAAGAAATAAGTATGTAGAAAAAGAACGTTAAAAAAAATTCAATTCTTTCTTAATAACTGGTTGCGTCATGGCGGCCGCGACCTTCCACAGATGTATGTAAATACGACCGGTGCGTCGAGGAACATTTAGAATTCGTTGTCACAGAGAATAATACCGTTTGGGTATCGTTGTAAATAAATAAACAGCGATGTCCTTGCCAACGTATTTGTAAAAAAAAACTTATTTTTAAATTTAGAATAAACAAAGATTTACGAGTAAAATCTTGTTTAATCTAAATTTAAAGATTTTTATTCTAATGTCATTTTATCTTTTTCTTAAATCAATAAAAAAATCCTAAATGATAAATATACGACTTTAGCCTCAAAAACAAACAACACTTAAAGTAAAATATACATATAACCTACGTTATCTACGAAACCCATTGCGAAAACATTCAAAAATAATTTCGACTTTGGACCTATGATATTAGATGACCTTTGTTTTTTATAAATAAAATGAAATCATTCGGCTATAAATAAACGGCAGTGAGAATTAAGAAAAATAAAAGTTTGTAACAAAACAATCCATTATATTCTTATCTTCTACGTGAGAACCTTCTAATGCGAGGGTAATGCATGGGCATCCAGCTTTTGACCTAGGGGGAGGAAAATCAGGATCTCAAAGTTGAGATGCATTTATTATTTTAAGAGGCTGTTTTTGACAGACGTTCCATACGTTAAACGTCAAAACTGCATCTTAAGATCGATCTCAACGTTGAGATTCATTTATTAATATGAGCCTTAGGGTCTAAGACGGGGCACATCAGTACTTTTGCCCTAACATAATTTCCTCTCGGTAAAAGATTAGATAAAGTAAGGCAGAAATATGAGTATTGAATTAAAAAGGGGTGGTAGTCCAGACCTAGGGGGGCAGATGTCCCCAGCCTCCCCCTTCCCCTCAGTACGCCCATCAGGATTCAGGCCATAGTCCACCAAACTGACCCAGTGTGGGTTGGTGGATTTACACGTTTTTAGATAACTGGTTCGATTCTCAACATGTACGTTTTAATATTAGACTTCACTAATCAGCAAGTGCTAATCATTATTGACATGAGTGTCGCGACTAGTTCTAAGAAAACAATGTCTTAAAACAAAAATATGAGATCTTTGTTTAATAAATATGGAAGAAGCAACAAGAAACTCACGTATTTATCTTAAGCAATGCCAAAGTAACTATGTTTAGCGAAAACCTGTTTGATAGCAACAATGAAAAGACTACGAATGTTCACTAGCTATATGCTGTCGTTTTGTTTGGTAAAAACTCTTGAATAATCCTTATCCGCCAAATATATCTATTAATACGTAAAGTAGGTACTCTTTTTTAATTTTCAAAGGTCTTTTAAATTTCGAGGAAAAAATTGACAGAAACAATTTTAATGTCACTTTTGAAAAAAGAAACGGTTTCGTAGTGATGTCCGTTTATCCTCAGTGCAATATTAATTGGTATTTTTAGTTATATTTTTTCCGAAAACCGTTTTCCAAAAAAAAAAAAACGCTATAGTCAGTAGAGTTGAAAATCGTTTGACAGCATCAGCTAGATGTTAAATGCGTTTGTCTGTTTATTTATCTCGTTGGCTGATTAAATGCATTTTCCTTTGTTATGATGACTGCACTGGGTGCTCATTGTTATAAAGATGGTCGCCAACAAATATTATTGTTAAGACAAGTTTAAATAGGTTCTATTATGAAATAAACTAGTTTAGTATGAAATCGTTGAAAAAAAAAACAAGCGTCGTAATAAAATGTCAGGATAAAAACCACATGAGAGGCCACGAACTGGTAGGATTTCGACACTGGTTAAGGTTTGTAGACGAAAACGAAGAATAACTAGTAGGGCCATGGGTTCCGTGTTTTATGAAACGGTAAATAAAGTTAAAATTTCACACGAAATTGATATTTTTCATCCTAGTTCCTGCTCCAAGTCAAACTTTCTGTGTTAGATAAGGTTAATAGTAGCTAAAGACCACCTACTCTTAACGTCTTTAGTTTTTCGGACCGTATACTTATGCTAACTCATAACATTTATGATGCCAATGCCAAAAAAAAACTAACCTCGAGTTTCCTTTGCCTACTTTTCCATTTGCGCCGAATTCAATTTCACTGCCCGCGAAACTCGTAACCAATGGCACGTCGCCTTCCGCCATTTTTATTATTAATCAAAAAACACTTTATTAAAAACGAAAAAAGTTGTTTTACAAGGATAACGACACACGGCCCGTCACTACGGCGATCGGCGTTGCACTGAAGGTTCGCGCGATTATTTTATTGATGTAAATGGACGCTATACTGACAGATAACATGTGACGGCTGGACGTTGTGCCAGTGATAATTGGTTAGGTTTATGCTAGAGTGCGTCAAGCTACGCGGAAGCTTTTTTCACAAGTATATAATAATAATAATAATATCCTGGGACATTTTTGTACACACGGTTACCTGATCCCAAACTAAGCAGAGCTTGTACTATGGAAACCAGATAACTGATATTACTACATATACTACTTTTTTATTTGTAAATACATACTCCGAACATACAGACATGTTCATGCACACAAATGCATGTCCCGGGTAGGAATCGAACCTACGACCTGCAGCGTGAAAGGCGCCTCCGCACCAACCACGCTAACGGGCCCGTCTCTTTGCCTTTCTTCTAGAGTCTAGACACTTTTTGAAGGTCATCTCTCGCTCTGTCTGCAGGTAGTTGCTTAATCTAGCTAGAACCTTAATCCATTCCAGTAGTTGTTGATTCTTTGGAAACCAGGACAAGCTTAATGCACTTCAACTATACTTTAATAAATTTTAATTAACAGCCCACAGAGAACCTCCTCAATCCAAGTATTTTTTTCCAATATGAAATGTATTCGGTTTCTATATCAACAGGGAATTAGCTATTTTTTACAAAAACTAGATTATTAGATCAACAGGTTTTTAGTTTAAAACCAAACAAAAATGCAAACTTCAACCTTTGCATGACAAAGCAAAATATTACAAACTTACACTGATCACTGATGACGTCGCTACTGTCTATGCAAAACTGTCATAACTCGGTAATTTTTATAACAATAGTGTTAGTTACAATTTTGGACACCGGAATAAGGTAGTGTGGTGGTGTGTTGGTGGTTGTGTGGGTGTAATGATTTAATACTAATTGGGTTATTTCCATACGTGTGCTGTTTTAATTTTAGTAGTGTACAATCGAAACACCTGTTCTGTTATTATAAATCATGGCTTCAGAATTACTGATGACAGTTATTACTATAAATAAATAATTACTTAACAAGTAAAGCATTAACAATTCACAATTTACTACCTATTTTTTTTATTAACACATACATTCTTCTTACACACAATTAAATCAACTATCTATTAAAAACCTAGTTTTTAATCATTTAGTAAAATTACCTCTAAATGTTTCAAACAAAAATAAAATAATAGATGTTTTTAGTCTTATAATAAAAACTACTTTTTTTCTTTTAGCTATAGTGTAAATTTATAAATTGTTAGCGAATTTACAATATTTTTACTAAGCATTTCGGGGAACATAAGTGATTTCTAAAGCCAGTGTAAGTCAGTGGGAGTAAATGTTTTGCAAAAAAATTAAACTTATTTCTTGGCTGCATACCGCATGAACCGGGCCGGCTATCGGTCAGCGCGTCACAGTAATCTGCCCCTCTGTACCAAGCGGTGTCATCCACTGATTTCGGTAATTCCATACAAAACATACACACATGCGTCAGCTGGGGCGAACTCAGTTATCTCGTTCCTTTCCTAGTAATCCCAGATAACGGGATGCGAATAAAACCGGATATTATATCAGAATATACAAATAAAAATAATAATAATAAATAAACTACAATAAATAAAATTAAAGTGTCTGTTTATTTGTCATCGTTTAATATGTATCCAAATAAATAATTTCATCATCATCATTCATTATCATCTTTAATATTATGTACTCTAATTGCCAAAAATAATTAAGTCAAAACACTGTAAAATGTAAGATAAAACTTTCTGCGATACAGGCCAAGCCTAGTGCAGAAAGTTTTGTAAACCGTACATGTAAATTCTTTTCCGCCAATAAACTATTATTATTATTTATAATGTTAAAATAACAGCTTTTTACTAAATGCATATGAAAGCATAATATGTCGTTGTATGAAAGTATATTATTATACGGTATTTGTGGTATTTATTATCCAAAACGCAAATGGTAAAAAATGCAAAATGTCAAGCTCACAAAACGTCAAGCACGCAAAAGGTAAAAAACGCAAAATGACAATCTCTCATATCGTCAAATAGATACGCAAAAGCTAAAAATCGCAATTGGTCATAAACACAAAATGTCAAGCTCTCAAATCGTCAAATACGCAAAAGCACAAAAATATCGTAGTAGCTACCTAATATTATAAAAACATCCGTTAATTATGCAAAGTTAACTGTTATCACGTCATGATAGAGGCGAGAACAGCTAATCAAACAGATCGGTAGGTTAACCTAGACGAAAACAGTATGTTATGTGTAATATATTCTATCATATACCAGCCACCCTATAGTCTGATTAATAATTCAGTGGAGTGAAATGACAGCTATAAATGTGAATTTATATTTTAACTGAATCTCTCATTTTTTATGAGTGATCATGTTTATGTTATTCTTTCGTTTATAAAATTGAATTTACTTAAACTAGAATCGTAAAAACAACATTATTCATGATGAACGGATCAAATTAATTTTACGTTTGACATAAGAAGCTGTCATTTTACTCCACTGAATTATTAATCGGACTTTTGACAAGTGGCTTCTTCTACAAGCGATTCTACAAAACACTGCGCTTAAATGTATGTTAATGACATTACAAGTCGATAAGTAGATCACGTGACTTAAGTCATTTCCATACATGAAGCGTAGCGTAGCGATTTGTAGAAACGCTTGTAGACAAAGCCACTAAGCTAGGGGGCAGGTACTTTCCTGTTTGAACGCAACAAAAAAATATCTCTCTGTCATTGACATATAGGTGCAATACAGGGTGTTAGGTCTGACAAGGGAAGTAGGCAAGCCCATGATCATTCATGTTTACAAAAACATAACTAGTAAGTACCTAATTTACTTGTGTTAGTGACCTTACTTTTCCTTCACACTTTATTTTATTAATTATTTTTTTCATAAGTCGGAAACTTAGTCATAGATTGCGGAGTCCAACAGTGGTTATTCCATCTAAGGGCCTCCGCAGACTAGCTACTTTTAGCATCGGCGATCGGCGATTTTGATGCTGCGTCTCGCTCGTTCGCGCTCGTAGAAACGCGACGCAGCATCGATACATCACAAAATCGCCGGACGCCGATGCTAAAAGTAGCTAGTCTGCGGAGGCCCTAATAGCGTTTAGTTACCTACAACTCTTGATCAAGGTATTGTTTGCAAGCAGAATGACATCACCCTGTATGTGGGACGTTGACAATAGCGGTAGGTAGTGACGTCATCAGTCCCCACTAGCCAGATAATGAAGATCTATTAATCCATTGCTGAACATCGTGAGGAACCTGACCCTCAGTGTTGTCATTGGGGGGAATCTCCCAATATTTGGGGAGAATTTGTAGCTATCGGGGAAAAAGGATTTCTAGAGGGAAAATAGGGGTTTAGAGGAACATTTGGTACAAGTATTTAGATGAGTTAGAGGGGCTAACGGAACTAATAGTCACGTGATAACCTCAAATTGCTACTATTAAAAAAAACGAAGTAAGTATTCCCATTGTCATTGTGGAGGACCGTGATGTGTGAACTTTGGGGAGGCCTATGTCCAGCAGTGGACGTATTCTGGCTGATGGACGGAATACATAGCGACTGTAGCCTAGGGGTGAACAGGTTGGGCTATCAATCAGAAGGTCCCAGGTTCGATCCCCGGTAGCTCATGCACCAATGTATGAATTTTCATCTATGTGCATAATTTACAGTTCGCTGACGGTGAGGGAAAACATCGCGAGCAAACCTACCTATCCCTCGGGATTAGGTAATAGTCAGTTCCTGTATACACGGCGACAAGGTTCACCACCTGTCACGTTGGGTTCTGACTATCTGGTGAAACGTGGGCTCTGAGTTGGTTAATACCTCCACAATGTGGTGGTGTATGGCCACTCAAGCCTCTGACTACCCCCGAATGGGGATTAAAGTCGTGACGTTACATTTAATTTCATTTTACATAGGTAGCCAACGTCCAATTTAGGACCACAAACTAAGCTAACTTACTCTTAATTAACCTGTAACAGTTACATAATCCAACTGCCATAAGGAACAGAATAAGAATTTGAAATCCGCCAATGACGGCTCACCAAAATTGGCCGCACACTTTCAGTGCACGTGATTGGTTAACAAATGAACGTTATGACCCGTAATTGGTCAGAACGTAATGGCGTACGACACTACCATTTTGCTTTCTCTAATTGTCTATGACTTTCGCTGATTTCGCTAAAGTATTTTTTTTGTTTTCTAATAGACGAGACGAAATTGTCATGCGGATGACATACATAGATTTGTATCTGTGTAAATCTTGGAGACACGGAACTATATTGACAAAAAAAATATGTTATAATGCTTGATAATGTAGATAAATGTACCTACCTACTTATTGGGGCTTATTGACGGGAAGTGGAATAGTGATGTTGCCATTTTTGTTTTTATTTCCCAAAATTGTATTTCTTTGAATTATTATGTGTAATGTTGGTGGAATATTAATTATAGATGTTCATAAATGTGAGTGTGGGCAATCTGAACAAAGTAGTGAAACATGATTTTCGGGTTCCCCAAGAAGTCTGGTAGGTAATTTGTCAGTAAAGTATCCGCCACTTTACTGATATGGTTTTGGTGTATTTTAGGCCTAGCCAAAGGCCTTCCTGTACTTGGCACATTCATTGGAAATCTCGAAAATACTCTAGACCTTAAAAACCAGAGTTGCAAAAAAACAGGAAATTTAAAATGAAAACTGTTTAAAACGTGTTTAAATCATTGTTTATAACATTGATTTAAACCAGAAGGAATAAATCACCGTGTTTAAAACATGTTTTAAATGATTAAAACATGTTTTAAATGATTAACCCGTGGAATGCTCCCAGAAAAAAGTCAGTACATTTTCTATTGAGCTTATGCACATGCGTATGTGCATGCATCACTCGAGGGGTTAAAACATGTTTTAAACACAGTGTTTAAAACAAGGTGATTTTTTCGTAACAACCCTGTTAAAAACAGGTACATACCTATATATTTTACTTGACAATGGCTATAGGTATGCAAAAAGTCAAAGTCAAAAGGTTTTTATTCATGTAAGCTCATTAGAGCATTTATAAATAGTCAATATAAACAATATTTTAGCGTTACCACCGGTTCGAAATGTTGCTTCCATTGAGAAGAGCCGGCAAGAAACTCAATGGTTACTCTTTTCAAAAGAATAATTGTATACATTCTCAAGCGAAGTCATAATAAAAAAAAAATATAAGACCATAGAATAAGAATGTTAATGGGCCTGAAGCAATGGTAAGGGACAGCAACATACTTTATACTCTACATAAATAATTAAAGCAAAGCAAACCGTTTTAATGCCTTTCACAACACAATCAAAGTGGTAATGATAATGTTGTAAGTGATGTTACAAAAACCTTACAATGTTTATTTATTATTGCGCAAATAACTGAACAATCGCTTAAATTAATTCTATCTACAGGGTGAATTTGAAATCATGGGCATCCTTTTAAACTATGACTCTACACATGATTCTGAATATTTTGGGATAATAAATAAAAAAATATATATATATAACGTCACGACTTTTATCCCCATTCGGGGGGTAGTCAGAGGCTTGAGTGGCCATACACCACCACATTGTGGAGGTATTAAGCCAACTCAAAGCCCACGTTTCACCAGATAGTCAGAACCCAACGTGACAGGTGGTGAACCTTGTCGCCGTGTATACAGGAACTGACTATTACCTAATCCCGAGGGATAGGTAGGTTTCCTCACGATGTTTTCCCTCACCGTTAGCGAACTGTAAATTATGCACATAGATGAAAATTCATCCATTGGTGCATGCCCCACCGGGGATCGAACCTGGGACCTTCTGATTGAGCCCAACGTGTTCGCCCCTAGGCTACAGTCGCAGTCGCATAAATAAAAAAATCTACTGAAAAAAAAAATTGCTCTTGTAAGCAAATAAGCAAACCAGTTAACTGTTATACCCATAGCGATTTTAATTAGAAGAAACGTTCTTAGTAGATATCTCTATGAAACAACGCGTGGTCATGTTCCCGGGATGCGTGGCATCTATCTACCGGTAAATAGCTGAACTACTCGCTTCGTTTTATGTCGATGTTAGTACTCGGCCGACCACTCGGCTCGGCTGCTTAGACCCAGTCCCCTTAGTAATTGGTCCATGGTTATACCTTACCTGGGCAATACATTTTTATCAATTGATTTGTTAATTAATATTCCCTAAATATTCTGAATCATGTGTAGAATCACCGTTTAAAAGGATGCCTATGATTTCAAATTCACCCTGTATACGCTGAAATGTTGATGGCCGCATAGCGTAGTGGTTCGAGCGTAGGGGCCATCCATTAATTACGTCACACGTAAAGGGGGGGGGAGGGGGTCGACGAAATGTGACATTGTGTGCCAAGGGGTGGGAGGGGTCTTATAGTCTGATTTTTAATTAGACGAAGTAAACTGACAGGTGCTAATGTCACTTTTTCGATATAAATAGAACAAATAAGGTTCAAATTCATAGAACAGTGACATTTTTAGCTGTCAGTTTGCTTCGTCTAATTACAAATCAGACTATAAGTTTTGTGACGTCACATTTAAAAATCTAATATATCCAAGTATTAAAACCGAAATTTGAATTTTTAACGAAAATTTTTGAAAATTTCTGGAAATCATAAAAAATATGTGACGACACACAGGGAGGGGGGGAGTCTCGCAAATGTGACCAGCTGTGACAAGGGGGGGGGGAGGGGGTCTAAAACTCATGAAAATCGTGTGACGTAATTAATGGATGGCCCCGTAGGCCGCTGGGCTCACAACACCGGGTGGTTGCGGGTTCGACTCCCGCCGAGGCAAATTTCGGAAATGTCGTTTTGGTAATTTGCCCTAGTCTGGGTGTCACTGAGATTGCCTCCAGTCCATTGTACGGTACCCATAGACCCCATAGTACAAGCGTTGCTTAGTTTGGGACCATACAGTTGGATTACATTGGTAGTGAAGCCAAGCTGTAGCCGACTGCAGCTCATTACAGGCTGGTTCGACCCGGGTGGTACCATCCCCTCACAAATGATCGGCGTAAAGTAGCTATTTTAGCTGCGTTTCGTAGGATGAGTGAGACCCGTAAGCGCTCCCCTTCAGTTCGGCAACGTGCGGGCGATGTCTTAGTAATTGCAAGCATCTATAGGCTACGGCAACTGCTTAACATCGGGTGGGCCGTGCGCTTATTTGCAGAATTATATAAAAAAAACACTGCGTATTCTATGTGTATTATATCCCTTTTAAGCAGCTTTCACCTTTTATCCACCCAGTAAATATGGCGTTATGACAGTTCTTTCTGTCAAAATGCCATATTTATTGGGTGGATAAAAGTTATCCAACGATTTTGAAACAGGCACTAAGTATATTTATTTTTATTAGAGTCGTGACCACCATAGCGGAGTTATTAATTTATAAATGACTAGCTTTTCCCCGCGACTACGTGCGCGTAGAATTTAAATTAAAAGAAATCGGATCTCTGATCCCGGATCGTATCTCGGATATACCGGATCCCAAATATAGCCTATGTTACTCAGGGATAATGTAGCATTCTAATGGTGAAAGAATTTTTGAAATCGGTCCAGTCGTTTTTGAGTTTACTCATTACAAACGTACAAAAATACAAATCTTTTCTCTTTATAATGTAGAGAAGTGTAGACTAATAATAGCCAATAAACATTTATGGTGTAGGTCAATGCTCAGATGCATCAGTAACTAGGTGCACGAGACCTCGTGATATCATCACGACTTTTCATCAAAAGGGTAGGCAGAGTTGTTTGAATCATACGCTGGATAATCATATTATATTGGAGATTATTATACATACCTCAATTGATATACGAAATCCATAATATAAACAATCCAACTAATATTATAAATGCGAAAGTGTGTGTGTGTGAATGTTTGTTACCACGTATCTCCATAACTACTAAAGCGATTTTAATGAAATTTGAAACGTAGATAGTGTAGACTCTGGTATAAAACAGGCTAATCATAGACATTTCCATGCGGGCGAAACCGCAGGGCACAGCTAGTTATTTTATATTTTTTCGTCAAACGACCAGAGGGCCTACTCTTTTACAAACGAAAACGAAATTTCGGTCGAAATTTCGCGTATTTCCTACTACGTTTCTCATTCATTCCGACATTTCTTACGAACGAAAATTGTTTGACGTTTAGATTCGACGACGACGAAGACGTCAAACAATTTTCGTTCGTAAGAAATTTCGGGATCAATGAGAAACGTAGTAGGAAATACGCAAATTTCGACCGAAATATCGTTTTCGTTTGTAAAAGAGTAGGCCCACTGAGACGGTAGTTTTTAGCTAATTCAAGCATTCTATTCAATCATCCTTTTCTTTCTAACCATAGCTTTTATAGTCTATCTCGCTCGCGCGCTTTACGCAGTAACCCGTGTTTACCGTTACCGTTTCTCGTTATTCCGTCATTTGTACAGCTGATCCGAATAACGATAACGGGTATCACGATTATACTAGACGGGATAGGCAGACGTGCACTTCTTCTTATCGTATGGTTCCCTGGTACCTGGTGTCAGAGTTGTTCAAGCCGCTCGCCTCTGACAAGGCTTAACGACTGCCTAGATGACAACAACCGGGACCGACTATTTACGTGCCTTCCGAAGCACGTAGACGCTCAGTTCAAATGCAACTAAATGGCCACCCATCTCTGACTGACCTTGCCGAGCGTTGCTTAACCTCCAATCATTTACAGATATGTGAGATACGTACATGAAAACCGACCATTTGGCGCAGTGGTCCTAGGGAAGGCCGCTAGGCTCTCTACATCGGATGGTTGCGAGTTCGATTCCCGCCAGAGGCAAATTTCGAAAACGGCGTTTTCGTAATTTGAAATTTCGTAAACGGCGTTTTCGTAATTTGCCCTGGTCTGTGTGTCACTGGGATCGCCCCCAGTCCATTGTATGGTAGCCATAGTACAAGCGTTGCTTAGTTTGGGACCATAAATTTGGTCTGGTACTCTGATGATATTTATTTATTTAATATCAGCTTGGTTGTTTTGCTTTTTATGTAAACGAATGCTGATGCAGCGAATTATGTTTGTGTGTTTGTAGGTTACGGTCAGCGAACATGTTGATTCGGCCTTGTCAACTTTTATTATTGGTAGGCAAATCAGTACTTATTACAATCCCTTTTGGTGGAAGGTTATTAATTACTGTATGGTCCTTTCTTTGATTAAATTAGTGGCGTTTCGAACTGAGCGTCTCCGTGCTTCGGTGGACACGTAAAAAGTCGGTCTCGGTTGTTGTCATCTAGGCAGCAGTCGGTAAGCCTTACCTATCAGAGGCCTTCGGACGGCTTGAATAACTCTGACACCAGGTACCAGGTACCAGGGAACCATACGACTACAAGAAGAAGACTGATAGCCCAGTAGGTAAAACGCACGCTTCTTTGGGGAATTGTTTTATTACAAATTATTCACCTGTTTGGAATAAATAAAAACAAATGAATTTATACTTTATGGTATGGAAAGAGGCTAACAGCTACACGCGAAATATTGTTTTATTTCAAATTATTCACCTGTTTGGAATAAATAAAAACAAATGAATTTATACTTTATGGTATGGAAAGAGGCTAACAGCTACACGCGAAATATTGTTTTATTTCAAATTATTCACCTGTTTGGAATAAATAAAAACAAATGAATTTATACTTTATGGTATGGAAAGAGGCTAACAGCTACACGCGAAATATTGTTTTATTTCAAATTATTCACCTGTTTGGAATAAATAAAAACAAATGAATTTATACTTTATGGTATGGAAAGAGGCTAACAGCTACACGCGAAATATTGTTTTATTTCAAATTATTCACCTGTTTGGAATAAATAAAAACAAATGAATTTATACTTTATGGTATGGAAAGAGGCTAACAGCTACGCGCGAAACAATGTCAGAAACAATGCCTAGTCTATGGTATCAATTTACCCGCGAAATGAGGGAAAGGCGTCAACTATGGCGGGCAACCAACTGTCAACATATTATTACTTAGTGCAATATGCCTGTCCTGTCAATAACCCATAAAGTGAAAACTTAGACGATACGGTAGTTATTGTGAACTACTTGTACTTATTGCAAAGGTCTGTGTATATGGCATCAATAAAGTAGACCTCTAATCGGCCCCGAAAAGCAAAATATCCCTAAAATTGGTGGTGAAATCTTAAGCTGGCAACACATAAAATGTGTCAAAACGACAATAGCGACACCTTCATCGAAATGAAACATTTGAGGGTAGTTTCCAAAGTTCGAAATTCAAATCATGAATAACCATTTATTACCGCCATCCCAAAATACTAATATTTTGTTTTATTGAATAAAATGTAGGTAAACTTAACCGTTAACAAAATACTGTTACTTTTGTGTCGGTTTACCGTTTTGAAATCAATATTTAGTGTTATTAACTGTTTCTAATTGAAGATTACTTTGATTTAATGCGATTATCATTTTAACGTTACAAAAAATAAATAAAACGTAATATTGAGGGAGTAAGCAAATTTTCTTTAGACAAACATTGATACCTATTAGCTTTAGTCATGTAGATCAGCTAAGATCACTTAAGTTATGTCATTCCCATACATTTGTATAAATGTTTAGAAAGTTACTTTTTCTCATACAACTCAATACATTGCTGGCAAAGTAAAAATAACGCTATCTCGAGCCTACATAAAATTCCAAGATCACATTTTTTTATACCGTACTAACACCACCAAGCCAACTAGACACTCAAGTATAAATATTAAATGATAATAAGTCAATGATTCCGCGGTCCTTCTACCACGTAGTGGGAGCTACTGCCACAAGAGCGCCCAGGCATTGGCCCAGGCTCACTACGTTGTGGACGGACCGCGGAATCATTGACTAATTATCATTTGATATTTATACCCGAGCGTCTAGTTGCCTTGGTGGTTTAGTACTAGCTGTTCATTTTGATTGCCCGCGTGCAGAGCAAACTCCTTTTAAAGCAAGCCAAAAGGCTCATGCCAAATCTGAAGTCCGTTATTCCCTTAGTTTTGATAATAATATAATGATGAATAGGTCATTAAGTCTTAATTTTTTGCTTTTTTAAATGTAAATATTACGCAAAGATCATAGTCAGCATGGTTCACCGATAGATCGTCACAGTAGATTCCATAAATTAGTGGTATTTTTTATCTATAACGCAAATCCAGTGATGATTCATACCGTTTGTCCAAATAGCTGGTTAGGCAGCGACGGTATTTAAAAAAACTATGGTTATTTGTTAAGTATTTAACTGCTATTCCCGTTACAGCTGTTCCATTAGACGTAACGTGACATTCTTATTTTAAGTCGTAGTTTTTTTTTATTGTGTGTCATACCGCAAGACAAAGAACTACTACGCTCAGAATATCTACTATGAATAGTAGGACTTTATTTGTATATCAATTACCAACATATAAAGTCTATCTTATACCATAATCTCGGAATTGCTGTTCAGTGACTAGCTTATGCTCCTGGCTCCACCTAGGTTTGATCTAAGTAGATTTACGCTAGATTTTTTATAAAACCGCCCATAATAGAATTGCTAGACGATCTTATAATAAAATTGTAGATCTCTAGTTATAAGTCTGTACGAGTTATTACGTTTGGTAAATAGTGACGTGACACGTATTCTGAAGTAATAATTTTAATTAAATATTTGATATTAAACAATAGAACTCGGCGAATTCAGCAAACATTACCTCACTTACCGCCATCTTTAGAACAAACTTTAATAAACTTATCCGTGTACAAACAGGAGTCGGTGACTCAACCGCAGAGAGAAAGCGTTCTAAAATCGTTCTAGATAAAAGAAACAACATACCTGTATCGATTCCCGTCGCTCTCACGGCACAATCGAGTCAAAAACACTTACAAAAAACTGTTTTATAAAAATCACACTCAACTAAAAAAACTCGGTTACTTGACTACCTGCAAAAGAAATCTTTATATAACAGTTAACTTCCTACAGTTTTAACCGGTTGCTATAACTTCTATAATCGATGTAACTTTGATTTTGATCCACAAATGTGTTTATCTGTGTAAAGTTTACTTTATAAATGGTAATTTGTTGTATTTTTAAAGTATTTTTTGTGTGCGTGTTATTATTTTTTGTAAGTAACGAAACGTGCTTACGCGCGGGCCCCCCGCTCTAAACTGCCGACTCGAGAAATAATGTTACCAACAACAGAATGAGGTTTTGCTCGACAATTTTACTTTTACCCTCAATACATTCTTAATTGAACCTTATCGCTAGATCTTTAAAGTGTTTGTAAACCGCGCGTTTAATAGGAAAAGTTAGGCATTGTTTTTTAATAGTGATAGGCAACGTACAAAAGAGTATTTTATCGTTTTTAAAAACGGATAAAAAATATGTAGAATGTCATTGTGTGTGATTGAGAATAAAAAAGTTGGATTTTACATGCCTTCAGCCATTCTGTGTTGATAAGTCGGCTAGTTACTACATTTTAAATATGCATTAGTCACTAATGATTAGTGCTTGTTTTAATTTAATACCTATTAGGTATTACCAGTTCTTCCACCAAATTTTCGGCTAGAATATCTCTCAGAGTCTGGAGTCTGGATTATAGTTTTTTAAAACAGTCTATTAAGTCGTTACGTCATGGGTTTATGTCAGGAAATTGCTACCCTTTATAACCAATCAATATTAAATAATACTTATTATTTTTCTTATCGTATGGTTAGTGGTAGTAATAATAATTAGTAAGTACCTAATGTTTCAACAAGTATTTAGAAAATCTTACAAAACACAAAAGAGTAGTGAAGTTTGAAATTGCGATAAAGATCCTTTATAAGTAGTTAATAACTTTCTAACATAATAGTGCATTGACAATTTTATATTGAGTATTAAACGAGCAACAAATGCCGTAGGTATCTCTCAAAATGGATAAGAATTCATAAAAATATTACATACATGATTCATCTAACTAGGAAGGGACTGTGCACAGACAACCAACTAGCATTTAATTTTGCCGGTCAGTTAATTGTTAATTTTATGAGGGTTTAAAATCATAAACCTCCTTCCGGGGCAGTCGGGTAAAAAAATGGCAGAAACGTTGTACCTACTTATTTTACTTGACTTCGGCGGACGTCCTGCCTCGCCTTCAGATTTTTATTAAATAGTCCAAAGTAGCTTCTATAACCTAAGATTAGTAAAAAAAATACAAATACCATTCAGATATTTGTTCGAAACATATCGCCAAAATAACAATTATAATATCGCTAAAACTGGCACACGCAGTTTGTTTTAACAGGTTCTTGAAGGCAGTTAGAATGCCGGGCGGTGGCCAAAAGTGGAACTAAAATTATAAATACAGAATTATCATGTTTTGACAGTTTTGTATCGACACTAGCGACACTCTCAGGGGTCAGAAAAGTTTGTAATTCTGTAAATAGGTGTCCCCAAATGTTTCGCCAGTACAAACATATTAAACTGTGACTGTTTTAGGCACTTGTCATTGTTTAAGCAGATTCGTACAGCCCACCAACCTATATCTGTGTCGATAGAAAACCTTGACAAACAATTTGACATTTCTTCATTCAAAATGTTAGTTCCTTTTTTGTCCACTAGGTCAAATAAGTTTGTGTAACGTAAGACAGTGTCGTTTCAGTTGGTAGCATTGTGCACACCTGTCAAAAGTACCCACATAACCGGTAGATTATTGTGCGCTGGCAACCCCACAACAGGTGGTTAGGTGACCTGCAGGTAGCACGTCCCTGCGCATTGCATAAATAGCGAGGCTCACTCGTATTTGTAACCAACCACGTTACGAAGCGCAATTTGTACCTGGAATTGGAACTGTAACGACCAAACTCACTTCTCACCAGCAGATTCTCGCGTGAGATTTGAGTTTATTACGGAATAGCTACCCAGGAGCTATTG